>OY804258.1:35178575-38003322 GCA_963680825.1 Meiosimyza decipiens
AATTTGAATAAATGAATTATTTAAATGAATTAAAGAAATGTTTTAGCTTTGAAATGTGAACTCAGAGAACGGACTTTGCTTTTGAAAGAAAAAAAAAAAGAGAAAATAACATTTCTCTTACCTCTTACATTTCGTTCTTCTCTTCTTGTTTTGCTTTTAATTTGTCCGAAAGTTTGCACAAAAAGTTATAGAAAAGACAATTTCACACAAAAATGGTTATGACTATTTATTTTTTTCGTTCAATATGCCGTTTTCGTGATACTCAAGGTCTATACATGCGATGCGATTTGCGTAAAATGACCTCAGCTTGCAGAGTTATAGCCATATAGAGGACTATAGATGCAACGAAACGATTTAGTCAAATAATCAAAAACTCAAAAAATTATGAGCTTTTAGAAAACGGATTTTCGAAATCAAAACTTTATTGAAAATATTTGAGGAACGTTTCGCTTCGCAATATTGCATAAATTCAAAAGCGAGTTTAGTGAAAAGGATAAATACAGATATGAATTATTTTTCCCCTTTTCATCCTTCTTCGAAAGCTTTTCAAAAAACAGAAGAGATAAGTCTTCGAAACCGGTTTTCTTTAATAACTTGAAAGCTATAATAGATATCGCATATGTAATTTGTAACATTTTTGAAATTAAAGTTACTATACTAATCGAAATTGATATATTTTGAAGAAAAAACCTTAACCACATCTCATCTTTGTATAGGCCGTTGGGTGTGTCTATGGGTGTTTTTTTCTTATTGACAAATTTTTGTTCTTTTAACCTAAAAAATTTCAAGAGTCTAGCACCATTATTGCTATTTATGGTTACTGTCTTTGTGGTTTTTCCGTTAGCTTGAAAATTACAAAAGATATCACACAATTTTTAACATTTTTGAAATCAGCATTGCCTAGTTAATGAAAAGTGATACACATTTTGAAAACCATATTTCATGGTAGGTAGGCGTGTCCGTAAATTTTTAAAATTTTTTTATTGTCTTAACTTAAAAAACATCTCCACTAAATTTCAAGAGTCTAGCGCTATTAGTATTACTTATGGAGACCGTTCTATACAAACCCATTTACTGTGCGTTATTACTAAAATTTAAGAGAAAAAACTTTTGATAATATCGCATTTCAAAATGAGTCTTCTCAATTTTAACAAAAAAAATTTTAAAAGTTAGTAAGGGTAAGCTGCCTTTACTGCATTACCAAATTTAAAGCTAATACAAGAGTAAGTAAAAACAGCGATGACCTTTAGCTTATCCAGTGGAAAAAGGAAAGATAGCGATGAATTTTCCCGATAAAAGTTATAGCGTTCTTAAGGGGTTAAATAATAGTGAATTTTCAAGACTTTTTCTTCAAAATTGACAGTTTAGGAGCAGAAAGTACTATATAACAGGTGAAAATTTTACCAAAACTGGAGGCCTACTCTGTAATTCGATTCGAAAGGAAATACTGTTCGAAAGCCAAATTCGAATCGGACGCAAATTCGTACTCTATATCTCTTACGTACGATATCACTTTAATTTTTGAAAAAAGTTTGCATCATTTTTTTTAAATGTCAAAAAATGTAAGCCAAAAATAATTTTTCAATTGACTTAAATTTAATTTAAGGAAAAAGTAAATAAGTAAGCGGTGCAAAAATGGGCTGACCTCCTCCTCTAACGGACAATACTTTGAAGGTCCACCACCAGTGGATGATTTTCCAACTTTATTTTTCCTCAGCTTTGCCTTGATGTGACCCGCCCAAACCAATGAATTACATTTTTCTTCTAATGCTGCAAACAATCAAAATATTACATTGCATTACGCAATGGTAGTCCCGCTGCGTTGAGATCGCTTGTCAAACACGTCCACAACTTGGTGGCGCACACCTTTGTCGCTGGTGTTTCCATTGACATAAATCGGTTATAAAAAATATAGGTTTGCATTGAAAGAGCTAGAGTTGACCTCGATTTGGTCATCGTTATTTGAGTTTTTAGAAATTTTATTATTTTTCAATAAAACATTTATCAATATTTTACTTAGTTCTCGTGATATTGGTCTGTGGAAATTAAAATGGCGAACACGTATATTAGCATCTATTAAAAAATTTAGGATTTCACATATGTGAGTGTGATCTTTTCGGAGAGACTTTCCATTAGTTGATAAAGAATTACTGTGGCTATCTAGGCCAGTGTTGGCTATACCACAGAGTGTAAATGCAATTTTGAAGCTGAAAAAAAAATATGAAAAAGGAGGGTACCCTACATATATATGAATTACACTTGCTCAAATGAACTGTTAAAATATCATATTTCAAGGTCAAAGTCACCATATGATGACGTATGATGTATATCATTTTCGCAATAATTACCGATAATTTTTATAAAATATTTAATTCCCAAAATAGTTTTAAGTATTATGACCATTTTTCAGGTCAACATAAGGCCTAAAACTATTTGGAGATTATGTCCATGAGGCTTATGACAGCACCCCTTGCTACAATGAAAGCCTTTTTGTGTGGAATTTTTTCATTAACGTATGCGGAATGAAATCCGAACACATTTTCCACGTGCTGTACAAAATGATCGCGATACTTGCAATACTATTTTCCATTTCGAAGAAATAACTGTATATTTTACTGATATTTTGGCATAAAAACTATAGCGGTCTGTATCAATTGAGTTGCCAAAATGTCATTAAACGAGTTACAACATTGAAAGTTAATTTGCAAATTTTGCGAAAAAAATCCAAGTAAAAACAAAAGTGAGATATTTCACCATTTTAAAAACATGGGATTTAAAAAAACGGCTGTTTATCGGACAATTGGACTGTTGCGAAATAAGGAAAGCATAAAAAGAAAAAGAGGTTTCGGTAAAAAAAGTGTTTTACAAGACAGCAAAGTTCGTGCTCAGCTGAAAGCAGATAATGTGGGTCGCAAAGCAAAATCTTACCGCCAATAAGGAAAAAAGTACAGAGTCGATCAAAAATCTGTTAAAACGTATATAGAATCCATGGATATTCAACTAAAAAAAAGAAAATCAAAGCCAGCTACTACGGACAAGCAGTCAAAATTAATAAAATTTAGGCTGCGCCCGCTTTCTGGAAAATACTTTGCTCCGTCTTCTTTTTATATTTGCGTGATGGACGATGAGAGTTACTTCACAGTGGAAGGTAATGAATGGCAGCCAAAACATTATTTTGAGTCTGAAAAACACAAAGCACCTGACGAAGTAAAATATGTTGCGAAAACAAAGTTTCCAGGAAAAGTATGGCTGTGGTTGGCAATCAGCGAGTGTGGCATCAGTGATCCAGTATTTTTCAAGGGTGGCTTAGCAGTCTCAGCGCAGACTTATGCAGAAAAATGTATCCCTGAGCTTGTAAAATTTATTCACAAATATCATAGACGTGATAAAACTATTTTCTGGCCAGATTTAGCATCATCGCATTATGCGAAGTCTACTTTAACTGAGCTACAGGCACGATGTATTGAATTTGTACCCAAGGACTTTAATCCCCCAAATGTGCCGCAACTAGAGCCGATCGAAACATTTTGGGCCAATTTGAAAGTAAATGTTTACAGCAAGGGATATATAGCAAAAAACACCGACTTCCTCATTCAAAAAATTAAAAAGCAGCTCCAGAAAGTGGATACAATAGAATTCAGGAGTCAATGAAAAAATTGCCCCAAAAAATACGGAAGACTGATCGCAATGGGGCAAACTTTTTTTTGTAAATTTACTATAAGTTTTGAAGTATAAAAATAAACTTTCATTACACAAAAAAAAATTACATATAACATTTTATTTCTTCCAATATACATTCGTTCGGATTTCATTCCGCATACGTTAGTATATTGATATACTATAGAGCAGGTATGGCCAACAAGTAGATCGCGATCGACCGGTCGATCGCGAAGCGATATTTGGTCGATCATAGTTTAATTTAATTTTTTTATTTATTAAAAAAAATTTTTTTATTTATTTTAAAAATTAAAAAAAAGCATAATTACTGAAACGTAGTATTTTAAAATTTTAAAACAGCAGACTGAGCATTTTTTATAGTGCAAAACTTGAGCACGATTAATAAAAATTATCAAGTTGGTTTTACTATGTAGATCGCGACACATTTTTGAGATAAAAAGTCGATCTTAGGCACATACAAGTTGGCAACCCCTGCTATAGAGTATATTTCCGCTGTTGTTGGCATACATCATAAGCTTACTCCGATGAGGATTAATTACCTTGTTTCACGAAAAACTATTGAGTAGTGCAAACAATTGTTGATATAATTGTTTAAATTTGGGGTTTAATTTACATAAAGTTATAACGATAATGATAAAATCGAACAAACAAAACATAAATGCTGGCAATGCATTTCAAAAACATGGGTGTGCTCATATATAAATGCACTTTAACGTCATTTTCCAATATTTATTTTTGCACTTTTTTTGTTGTTGTTGTTATTATCAAATGCACCTATTTCCTTTGGCTTCTTTTGTTGCATCTTTTAGCTGAATCAGTGTGCAACTCACAAGTTGTTGCTGTTGTCGTTGTTGCATGTTTCATGATTTTCTCATAGCCGTTGTAGGTTTTTTTTTTATTTCTTCTACGTTCGAACAAAGTTTTGGTGCAGTAAGCCGTTCATTTTCTTTTAATCTTATGCCTTTTTCTCGCCCATACTCTTTTCCCGCCCCGAAATGCTGCAGTCCATTAGAAATAATAACATCATCATGCGACCCAAAGGTTTAATTTTTAATTTCCGACTTAGCCAAGCAATTTATTGTTGGTAGTAGCAAGTGGTGGAGCAGCAGTTGCTGTAAATTTAAGAATTCTTTTAAAGCCAACTAAACGAAAGAAAGAATATAAAAATCAGAAGAAGAAGAAGCAGCAGATGTAGAATCTGTGCTTTGTTCTGTGGTGCAGTTGAATGGATTTTCTCACATGTCGTTAGGTGGAAAATAAATTAGAATTTGAATTGCAATTGCGAACTGCAAATTGCAATTGCTGACAGACATCTGTGCATTACTGCGTTTTATGCATCCCATCCAAACACACACACACACACATACACACATACACTTATACAAAGGTGTTAGCAGATAAAAGGCATTACACACACATATAGACATAGTTCATTTTACGAAGCTTATAATTTGATTTTTTTAACTACACCAATTGCAAATTGAAAAAAAAAAACGTAAGCAGCATTGCAGTTTTATTGCATTTTTTATTTCAATTAATCCTTATTTAAAGTTTAGAAAAATAAAATAAGGAACTATATGTGCAATTACAATCTGCAATTTTTGCCGGAGGGAAAAATTGGTCCTAAGCAATATACGAAGACCTAACTAGGTATAAAAATACTTATAAAAGTTTTAGAACATCGAAATAGTTAATAATGGTAAGAAAGTATCGAAAATATTGGAAAACTTCGGAGAAGTCGAAGAGTATCGAAAAATATCAACAAAAAAAAAAACTCGACCGAAGTTTTAGCGTATCGACTACTTAGTATTAAAAAACAATAAAAATATCAGAAAATGTCAAAAAAATAATTCAAAAAGACAATAATTGTCAGGAAGTATCGAAAACCATCGAAAAATCCAGCAAAAGTACGGATGTATCGGATAGTGAGGCATTTGAAAAACTTTATTTTGGCCTTCAGAGCCACCTATTAACAAATTTTTAAAGCTTTTCGTAGCAAACAGAATACTTTACTTGTTGTAATATGTTCGGTAACTTAGGAGCTATGGATCGTTATATCAATTAAAATGAATATGGTCAGATAAGATAAATAGTACACTATCTTTTATCTTATCATCTCAAATCAATGCTAGCGCACATGATATTGTAAATTTTGAACTGAAACTGAGTGGATGCTGTGTATCCTAGCATCATAATTCAGCAAAGCCTCAAAACTGAGTTGTACTAAATCTAAGGATTAATAAGATTGAATGGTGTTTATTATGACATTTTTATTATGTGTTGCTTTTTAATACAAGCGAAAGATAATAATTATATCTGTTAAATCTCCACATTCACTCGAAAATATGAAAACAAAGTACCGAATTACTGGCATTATCACAAGGGATAAACCCGTTCTTATGTCTTAATCAAAACTTGAATTTAATCTAAGAGAAATGCAGAAAATTTGACTTTTTTACGGGTGCAGATATGGCAGCTTCGTAAATATGTATCCTCAAAGGCAACATTTTTAATCTTTATAAATTGAAATGCAAAATTTCACTGTTTGCAAGCTAACATATCAAAGCATACGAATGAGTTAATGGATTAACGTCTGTCAAATGTCGCCCAAACGCAAACTCAAACAGGGAGATGGACAATAATAAGCAAATAAATCACCTTAAATACATAATAATATTGCAGATATCAAATACAACAGGTGCAATTTAGATGTGAATAGCAAATTAGAAAGGTAATTTTAAACTGATTTCAATTGAGAAATTAAGATATTTTTGTTTATTAGGCGGATTTGGAAAATAAGTACTCAACATTAACAGTTTTCTTTGTAGAATTACTTTTTCCATAGAGTTCAAAACAATACTCTTGGTATTAACTTTGAAAATTTAATTTTTTGGCTGAATGAACATCTATACTATAGAAGAGATTTGGTTGCTAAAATAGTTAAATGGCAGATTCAACGACACATCACGCCAGAAAGACAAAATTCGTTTCGTTGTGAATAAATTTTCCAATCACATGTTACGGAAAAGGTTGTTAATTAACTTTAATGTTTATTGTGAATAAATTTTCCAATCACATGTTACGGAAAAGGTTGTTAATTAACTTTAATGTTTATTGTGCAATTCATGAAGAAATAATTTTAAAAACAAAAGATACATACCGTCGCTCTCATATAGAAAGGTCTTAACTCATGTTCTCGTAATTTATTTTTTTGTCGATAAATCAATAGCCCATCTTTATATTTTATTGATATTGGTTAAGGTCGAGGAAGACGAGTATACAAGGCTAAGGAAAAAATGGAAGCGGCTAATCCATGTTGTCATTTATGTCGATTATTCTGTAACGGCTGTATCGATTTTGAAAATGTTGACGTCATATTATAGACAATCACAGGGGTTAAAATTCAGGTATTCAAAACTGCTGCCGTTTTTACTGTATGCCGAATATGCCAATTTTCGATGTAAGCATATAATTATTGGTAGGTTATTAGCTTGCATAGGAGCTGTCACGCCCACTTATGCTATTTCCTAACTTTTAGTTCAGAAATACCTCATAGCGAGTAGACTTTCTGTAGTAAATTTCATAATATTTACAGCAAAAGTTCACTTAAAATCACATTTTAAATTTTCTATGCACATAGAAGGTGCCACGCCCGCTAATCCAATACCGTCAAATTTAATTTATTATAAGAGCTTATACTACCCGACATTAACATACTAAATTTTAACAAGATAATTTTTTGTTTGTTCGGTAGATGCCACGCTTACCATTTTTTGATTTTTCAAAAAAGAAAACTAATGCTGCAATGTACCCGACATGTGCTATGATGTGCCGTATTTAAAAAAAAATATTGTTCCTAGGATTCGATTTTTATAAGCAAAATAATTTTTTAGTGTGAAGTTGGCCCACCATTTTTGATATTAATGAAAATGTAACCTTGTGGTGTAATGTGCTCAGAATGAGCTGCCAGTATTAGGAAAGATTAAGTTCATGACTTTAAAAAAAAACGTATTGTTGCTTGCAATTCACTTTCACCAAAACTTTTTCTGATGCAAGAGGTCTCAGAGATGAAAATATATCGAACAAAAGTATTTTTTTTTAATAGAGCTTAAAAGCAAGACAAACGAAAATCTAAAAAAACTAAAAAAAAAAACAAAATAATTCAGATTGAAACAAATTCTGTTTCCAAATAAAGTTTGGAGATAACAGAAAAACATTATGTAATTCTCCTTTTCCAGTAGTCCTTTTTACCACATTGTACAATGCGTAGAGATAGACCTTAATAGACCTTTTAAAAAAGAAGAATTGAGCAACTAAACTTGGCGCTTGGTTAAAACTTAAGGAATCTGGTTTCAAAGTAAAACTCTATGTTTAAGGTCACTCGGGTATTCAAAGCTTCAGAAGAGCATCAACGGCATACGGCTTGTAAAGAGCATTGTTACATGCTTTAACGAAATACTAACAGCTGTGGACTATGCTAGATAAAATCTTAAATTAAGTTACTCATTTTAAAAGAGACAATGGCGAAAAGAAAGAGCGTACTCTTTACAGTAAACGAGAGTTAACGATCAGTATCTCTGAGCACAACTTTCGTTCACAGAGAAAGTAACAAACTAACAAGTCTAGTGAGAGAGCGTAAGCAAAAAGAGCGCAAACTTAACCATGGTATTGCTAGCCATGACCATGGCAATGATGATGGTGCTGTTGCTGTTGCTGTTGCTATTGACGCTGATCATCGCCGTGGTGAAAGAGTTGGTTTGTAATTTGATCGTCTCTATGCTGGGAGTTGGGTTGGGAAAACTTTTCACACAGCTGTGAAGTGAAGAAAATTTTTAAAAGACGCTGCACCAACATGATATGGAACATTTAAACCGCTGCGGTGCTACTGGTTAGATGTCTAGTAGATAATTTTTTGTTGCTTCTTCTTGAGTTTTGTGCGAATTTTTTTCTTTTTTTTTTGTTTCACTATTCTTTGAAAGCTGAGACTCAAGTGAACGAGTTATAAACTGAAGAATATTACAAGAAGAAGAAGAAAAAAGACTTGGGAAATCGTGCGTTGGACTTTTTCTTCTCAATGTTTCGTGTCTTGTTAACTCTGTGTTGACTGTGTGACGACGATAAACGTGAAGTGAAGAACAGTTAGTTGACATTATTGGGAAGTGAAAGATCAAGAATAGCTGACGGGGAACGAAAAAAAAAAAAACAAAAAGTGTGCAAAATTGTGCCTGCCTGAATTAAAAAATTATCAGAAAAACGATCCTCAAAAAGGATTCGAGTGCAATTCGATTATTGAAAATTATTTGTATTTTAAAATATAAAGTGCGTTTTTGAAATAGGGACGAGTTTAGCAACGAGTGAACGAATTCCAAAAATATTTATAAAAAATTTCTAATTCATACAATCAAACCAGAAAAAATAAATTTTTCAAATGCCTACACTAACATTATCCTTCTCGGGACTCTTGCTTGTGGCCATATTCATGGCCATGCTTGAGCTTCCTTCGGTATCCGCTGAATATCCTGGCGTTATTGAACTTGTCGGCTACAGCAATCGACGTGCCAGAACACACTACATGCCAGTGTCCTTTTCGGGACGTTCACTGGACACACCTACTTTGGCACCATCGGCCTCTAAAAACCAAGCTGACATCGAACAAGTAAAACAAAATATTGACAAATACAACAAACTGCTCACGCTCGATACTAAAAATTTACCCGAATCACAAAAGGATATGCTGAACCGTATTGTGGAGCGCGTGGCGCGTCTTAAGGAATCACTCGATGTTGAACAAACAACAGTTCAGGAGGGGAAAAATAAAACGCTACAGCAGCAGCTTGATGCATTAGCCAATACAGTGCCAACTACTGAGGCAACTACTGCAGAGGCCGAGTCTGAAACTGATTCCACTTTAGTGCTGGATGAAACAACGTTACTGCAATTGCAGAATTCCATGGATGAGTTGGCTGCAGCACAAGCAGCAGTCACGGCACAAACAACACGCATGAACGAAATACCAACAACAGAAGCTGCAGCAACAGAATCCGATCCTGATGCGGCAGCGGTTACCATCAGTGATGATATAGGCTTAGCTTCTGATCCAGGTGCTGCTACTTCTGCTGCCGAATACGAGACAACCACTGATCCACAACTAACTGATGCCACAGATATTGATGATCAATTTGTTGCTGCCCGTTCCAATAATCGTAATATTGCTGCAATTACCGCTGATGAACCGCTGGCTTCTGGTGGCAGCTCTACACCACTCAGCACTACAGCAGGTAATGCTAGACGCACATCTTCATTGACCACTAGCGGTAAAATACAAAAGACACGCGCCACCAAGCGTCCTTTATCAGCGAGTACCGCATCAAAACGTGTCACAGGTCAAAGGCCAGGAACCACATCGTCACTGTCACATAAACAGGCAATAACTACAAAACAGAAGCTGGCCGCAGCCGCAGCAGCTGTGGCGTCAATTACGACAACGCAACAACAAAAATACAAGTCACCACCGCCGGCCACAGCAGCAACACCAGCCGATCAATTATATCAGCGTACACCACAAGCTGGTCTGCCATCGTCGTTAGCTGCCAGTACAGCAGCTGGTGCCTATGGTGCTAATGGTGCCGGTGGTGTAGGTGCTGGTGTTGGTAACGATATCGTATACGATCCGCACGTCAATACGTCAGCGATAATTGATAGCTTGAATCACGCACGCGAGGAATTTTACCAGCAGAAGCAGACCGTTAACGGCAAGGATAAGGATAAGGTAAGTGGAATATCGAAAGGGGGGCATCAATTGTACATAGCTCTTAAAGAGTAGCCCACGTATTGGGCAGTTAACTTTTACAAGCGGAAATTTTACTGCTTCTTTATATGATGACCACAAGTAAGAATCAATTTATGTTGTTCGATTTTTGAGCTACTAACGATGATGTTGCATTCAATGCAAAAGCTAAATTGCTAGCAGTTCAACTTGATACATCTAACCGACGATATTGCACGCTACGGAATAAAGCATAATTTTAATGGCTTTAACTGATTCAGAATTCTTGTTCGATAGATAAATGCAATTTTCATTGTTGTGCGAAATTATTAAATTTTGTAAGCTAATTAGTGATGTTTTTTTATAGCAGCCAATATAGAAAATTTGATTTGATTATAGAGTGATAAGATTTAATTGAATGTTAATAAATATATTTCGTATTGATTACATCGAACTCAAAATATGAATAAGATAAGTGAAAATTAAGTGTTGATCATACGTCATGTAAGACAATTTTAAAATTTTTTGAGCTTATTTTAAGCATTTTTTAAGCCTTTTTTAAGCACATCATCTTAGCTTTCAATTATTTTTTGGCCGCTACAAAAAAAAATTGTATACAAATATGTATCGCAAGCTTATGCTCGTATGACATTGTTTTCTGTAGCGGCCAAAAATTAAATTAAAATTACATTGACGAATGATTAAAATTGAATTCAGTTACAAGGAAATGAAAGCTAAGCTGTAAGACAGGCCATTGTATGAGAATTAAATGTTACTCATACGTCTAGTCTTAAGTTTTTTAACTTATGTAAAATATCTTTAATAAATTTGCAACAATTGAATCCCACATTAATACCAAATCAATTTCCTTAACTTGTTTCTTCCATCAAATGCAATTTTAAAGTTCTAAAAAACAAAATTTTGCTTTCACAATGCAAAAACTTTTAGCAGAATTCTATTTAAATTATACTTATCATTAGAAATCAGCAAAATTCCATTCAAATATTTCATAAGAATTATATTCAAAAATATATTTCATTAAATTTTTCTAAAGAAAATCGTAGCTTAGACGACAAAATGAAAGAGGCCGACGCAGGAACCTTTCTGAGGTCTCATTTTCTTAATTTTGCCACTGGTTTCTGCAGCGGCCAGAATTGTTATATATTTCTTACTGTAAAATAACAGGAATTGAAATAATTGATAATGGAAATAAGGCTATTTATAGCATTTGATTCGCATATAATGAACTGAAAAATTAAATATTACTCATACGTCACGTTATATATTTTTTTTAAGTAATGTCCGTCGCAAAACATTTTCTATGCTTGATTTAAGGCTCAGCTTTCAAAATCTGTTTTCAATTCCAAAATAAAACTGCTTTTATAGAAATTGAAAAGAACTTCCAAAATTTTATCAAATTAAAACCATAAAGATAAGTCACTATCAAAATGCCACAAAAGTAAGTAGGTACTTAAATCAAAGTCAAATCAAATTCACATACGAGTAGCTATATATTGAAAGGTGATTTTTAATAAAATATCATTTATTTCTTTGTTACCATCACGCGCAAGAGTTGATTAGTAGCATTGCCACGAAAATTCAACCGCACAGCAGTAGCTACAGTGTACAATACAAAAAACAAACCGCTTATTGGAACGCATTTACTGTAAGCTTTAATGTGGAAATAGAACAACGTGCATTAAATGTCACTTGTTAGCTGCTTCAAACTTCATCAATGAGCTCATTACAAATGGTTTTGTCATAAGACTATTCAACCATACAACCAGCTTGGCTTTTTATTCAGTTATCGAGATATTCATTCATCCATTCGACAATGGCAACAACAATGACGTGTAACTCAGGTTGCAATACGAGTTGCGATGCTTACCATTTACAACTGTCCATAAGTTACAGCCATCATTATTGCAACGTACGTTTTGCTCTCAGAGTTGGAACACTGTGCATTGTTAGTGACCAAAAATGTATTTCTGAGATAAAGTTCTAGAAAGATTTAAATTTGCGTCAAGTCGTTATTCAATCCAGGTCTAATGATACTGCACACAGGACAAAGATTAACAATGCTACTTCAAGCGTTCCTTACGATTCTAGGAACATAATTTTGTCTTATGCTGAGCAATCAAGCATGACCCAGCGGTATGCATAGACACAACTAGACCTTATAAACCGATTCCAGGATTCACATTAAAATTAGTTTAGACAAAATGTTAAAATCTGCACGAAAATGTTTTAGCAAAACTGAAAAATCAAAGTTTATGACCTTTAATTATTAAAGAAAAACCTCAGATATCTCGCTGTGAACATCAAATATTAAGCAACATATCTTTATTTTGTCAATCTTTTGACTGAATTTCAAGCACTGTTCACTTTAGGTTGTCAGTGCATGTGGCGCTTACTTTTTCTTAAAGATTGATGTCGCTTTCTTCATTTATCCATTGTCCCTTTGGAGGATAATTTAAAACTGTTGATGTCGCAACATGGTCGTCGTGGTTAGATTAGGTTAAAGTGATGGACACAACTATGATTAAATAGAGCATCCAATAAAAAAATTATTGATAGCTTTTACATAATAAAATTTAAAAAGAAAATAATTTTGCCAAGAGCTCGAAGTTTATTTTGGTTAGGTCTCAAATTGAAAAAAATAAATTAACTTACTTACACGGTTCAGTTTTAGCGGAAAAAATTGATGAAACAACCGAGCAATCTACTTTTTTTCCTGCAGTTATCATAACCCTTTTGAGAAAAATGTCGAAAGCTCTTGCAATACGCTGTAAGGTATTTTTCATGGTATAAGAAACTTAAATTTCATACAATGAGTCCTAGTGTTCATAATATGCCAAAATATGTCTTTATTACAAAGGTCACTGATGATTCCATTTAGCAATGAATGAGTTTTTTGTTTTTGTTATTATTTTGCTATTTTCACACACTGTTCTGAACAGTAAGATCAGTAAAATAATTAGTTTTAATTTTCTTCATGTGATAAATCTATGTTACATGTTCGGCACTATGTATTTGGTACCAAAAGTATTTTTTCAGTGCTCAAATGAAGAGCTTAGATGAAATCTCGGCAATATTTTATTTGTTGCTAAATCAAGGATGAGTAATATTTAAACAATTGGAATTTTTTTAACTTTTTCTCATAGAAATACGAATTTTCTATTATTTGAAGGTTTTTTGAATAATTTTTGCCACTGAGCTTGAATCTGGTATTTGATTTATTCTGTTTGTTAAAAACTCTGAATTGACATTGGTCGCGGAAAATCTGCGTATTGTACATAAAATGTTTAAGAGAT
Source organism: Meiosimyza decipiens (assembly GCA_963680825.1). NCBI lineage: Eukaryota > Metazoa > Arthropoda > Insecta > Diptera > Lauxaniidae > Meiosimyza > Meiosimyza decipiens. The sequence goes on from OY804258.1 coordinate 35,192,334, forward strand.
TTCTATCAAAGTTGTACTTTTTATAATAATATTTCAGAGTTCTATAATAATACTTGTATATTAAGAAGAAAACGTTGAGACAGCTCCATAGAGCAAAGTTAGAAATAATTCCATAACAAGTTGCAAATTTTTAAAATTCCCACATAAAAAGACTTTTGTGTAAAGTGAATGAAATTTGAATTCTTGAAATTCAAGTCATAAGAAGGTTCGACTTAAAATATCGGCATTTTTCTAATAAAATCAAAACATAAATTTTCTTCACTGCCTGAATGATATTAATCCTTTGAGCCAACTTATATCAACGACATATTACAAAAGTGTGTTATGGAACTCGGCATAAGGAAATGAAGTGATACAAGCACAGTCTGGGAAAAAAAAGGGCTTATGAATGGATAGGTGTGTAAGTTTTCCAAGACAATGTATGCAACATACGACAGTAAGTGACACAAGCGCCTTCGAAATGATAAAGAAGATTGACATTGAAAAATCAATGTGACCAGAGAATGAAAAAAAAAGACTCTATGGTATGGTTCGATTTCGTTCTGTTCTATGAGCGTTAACATTTTCCCTCAGCATTTCACATTTCACTCATTGAATGAAACACTAACACAAACCATAGCAAGGAACATGTGAACTTAGTTAAGGTCACATCGTTTAAAGTAAGTTTTAGTGTAGAGCTTTATAGTTCTTATATCTGACTTGGCTTGGCTTCAAATATTTTGAGGACAAACAATAAGGCACCGTCTAAGAAATTCAACTTGACCTTTGTGTGACCTACATATGAATATAAAAAATTCTTTCATTTACTTTCAAATTGATAGCGACTACAAAGAATTTTTAAAGCCCTTCAACTTTGCTAAAATTGCTGTTATTGTTGCTAAAATTGCTCAATGAATTGAGTGTTACCACTCAATCCATTGAGTGGTAACACTGATCATCATTAGTCACTTGGTCGATGGTTTGCTTGCTTTGGCTTTCGTTCTGTTGTTCTGAATGCCTGACGTTCTTGACATCCTTACATGGGCTGCATGATCGCTGTTATTAATTTTCACGTTTTCCACTCAAGAGTTGCTGATTTGCTATTGACTAGCTGTGTCTGCTTAAAAGTCGTTAACGCGGCAACAGTGGGCCAAATAGTTTTTCAATAGCAGACAGACTGCGTGTTTCTACTTCAATTGCGAGAAACAAGAAAAAAAATCCTTCAAGAATTATAAAAATAAAACAAATTTTTTTGAAAGAGGCGCATCATAAAATTCAATATTTAAGGCATTATGCCATTTGTATTTTTGCCAACGCAATAGATATTGTAACGCAAAGTAATCTTATCACATTTAAAGATCAACGTTTTGCACTAGTGCGAACGTTTGGCGAAGTATTTGCGAATATTGCTACAAAATATGCATTTCAAAGAATTTTATTAAAAGCTTTAAGAAAAAAAAATTGTTTTGCTGCGAAAAAGATGTCCAAGACATTTTCGAAGATTTCATCTAAGCCCAACTTTATACGCAAACAGTTTGCGAAATGTTCACCTCAGTATGTATTGCGTTCAGAAATAGCACACGAATTTGATATCAGGAGAATTTGCTGCAATTTGGCAAACTTTGCAAAAATTAGCACTTTGGCAAATTTGCTGCAAACATGTAATAATTATTGGGAAGTAATGAAACTTTTTACTTATTTCCGTGAGGTTATTTTCTAGAGACAGTTTTTTTGCCGTTGATTTGTGTAATCATATGAAAAGATAGGCATTTGGTAAGAAAAAACTCCAACTAAATGAAGTGTCATATAGCCTTAGCTATTTTTTAGTAAGTATTACATTGTGCTCGTCCAACCTTGTTGGTGTTACTGTTTATTATGTGTAGTCTTCGCTGTCTTTTTCAATGTGTGTCTTTTGCACCCAACTCCAAGAGCACCTGTTTGTTTATCTTTGTTGCTGCTTCTACTTTTTGGTGCTGAATCAACGCCTTCTCAATCAATGCTCTATCCATTTCCAGTAATTTGTTACTACTGACCTATAAATTTCATTCGTTCAACATCACGCCAAGCTCCATTTTTAATTTGCAATGCACTGATGCAGTTTCGATTATGTTGAATGATTTATTTTTATGTACCATTGCAATCAGTAACATTTTTTCCAGATTTTTTCTATATTCGTGGATATGATGACCAAACCAACCGAGCTAGATGAGCTCTATTTCTGGTCTGTTGGCATTTCTTATTTTTTTTTCATTTATAACCAAACATGCGCTAATAAAAGCTGAAAAATATTAAACTATGGCAAAAAATATAGAGCAAAATTATTACTGATGAGTTAAATATTACTCTGGAATTGGGTTTTTTTTTCGGTGCAAAGAATTTAAAAACTTACACTATTGTGATTTGGCTTAAGTATTTTGGTGCGTAATGTTGTCACTTACCTAAAAAGAAAAATTTTAAAAAAAATATTTTTGTAAGTAAGCTATTTTACGAAATATCAAGTTTTTTTAATTGTTTAGAAATATAAACGCATATTTCAAAGGATATTAAAAAATTATTTCTCGAATGACCAAGGACGGGGTCGAGAACGGTCTGGCCGATATGTCGTCCTCGGCGATAATGTTGTAATTATTATATGATACACAAAATATAGCAACAATTCGTACGATACGAATTCGCCGAGAACGAGATATCCGCCTGATCTTTCATAATGAAAATACACTTAAAACCCATTATCTTGGCAACCATAGTAGGAGTTTTGAAACTATTTGAGCAATGATGTATGTTGTCTATGCTAAGCACCTCACGAGATCTGGATGGGTTGAGACAACGGAGATTGGCACCTTTATACAACAAAAACACTTTAAACGCTATTCCTTGAAATGAGGACTGCGTAAAATGTAAGCGGTAGCGGCAGTGTTTGGATAAAGGCGCTGGTCCCTACGAGCACGATAAGATCACTTTTTATTTATGGTCTCGTTCTCATATCGAGAAGCACTAGTGTCTTTCTTCTTGCTCCGTGCTCCTTTATATTGCTCGTATCACGATGATGGACTGTTTAACTGAAGGAGACCTACCTTTCGAAATTATCGTTGTTTTATTCACTCCATTTCCAACTACACAAAAGAATTGAAAGTGACAAAATTCAAATATTTTCTTTTTCACGTTCTAATATACTAAATTTATAAGTTAGAATGTGTAAAAGTTGGCATCAAATAAAGAGAATAAAATAAAAATAAAGACGAAAAACGAAACAGTTTCATACAAATTGTTCTGAGATAGATGAAGGGGAACAGAGCTCCCCAAACATGTAGGGAGGTTGTCGCGCTTCAAGTCCTTTCTCACTCAGCGCATAAGATAAAATAGATGAAAATCATCTTTGTTATATAACTAAAGATGCCATACATCAAAAAACGAATAGAAAACATAATGGTACCAACAAAGTATGGCTTTCAATGCTCTTTTGAAAGTCGTTTGGGGAAAACATGGTTCTTAGGTTAAGGAAAATCGATTATGTTTGATTTTTGGCTTAAGACATTTGAGATGAAATTCGTCATATGCAGCTCAAAGGAATTGTGAGTAAGCCAATGCTCTCTTTGGTTTACGTCAAGAACACTCCAGGTGTCTTTAGTTTTTCAAACTGGGTTTTAATATTAGAAAACCTAATTATTGAGACTCTTGCTCAAAAAGAGTTTTTGATTAGGGTGGTTACATGATAGGATAAAACGGTTTCAAATTCATTAACTCAAAATCTTAAAACATAATTTGGTAATTTCATATACAAAATATATTTTTTCGAACCAAGCTATGTTTATCATATAGATTTTGAGTTGCTTAGTTTGAGACCGGTATAAAAAGGGCAGGTTAAAATACTGCTACAGCACAATGAGCACAAACTAAAATTTGATTTCAAATTGCCTTAACATAGCTTTCACATACCAATAACATCAATCGAATGCAATCATTTCTAGCAACTTTTGTTGTCAGAAATAACTACAAAATTCAGCTATAAATAATTTCATTTAGAACTTTAGGAAAATTATTTTTCCAAGGACTAGAAATTTCAATTTAAATGTCACTTCGTTTTAATATTTTTTTAATAAAATATCGGCAAGTAAAACACACATAGTACCTATGTATCATAGTGGCATAAAAAAAAATCCTTGTGTAAAAGATCAGTCAAGAAAGAGTTTCTCTAATACGTCAGGAGAAGCACTCTATTCTTAACTTGTCTATGAAAAATATTCTCGTGACAAGATAAAAACCAATTTTGCTTTGTTTCATTTTTTGCTTCGGTTCTCAACATATTTATGCAAAAAGAAAAACATATCAGGCTTAGAACTTTTCGCTTATCGGCAAAAAAAGGTGACTGATGGTTCCATTTAGCAATGAATGAAATTAGTATAACTAACTTTAGCCGTTTCTTGATGTTTTCTTTTTTGTATTTTTGTATTGCCACACACAGTAGGTACTGAACAGTGAGCTCTGTGAAAAAATTAGTCATGTCGAAAATGTTCTTATTAACTTTTTTAGTACACCAAGCTGTCGAGATATTCTATCACAAGCTTTCAATTATAATAAAAGTTGAAAAAAATGTTGGTCCAAACAGCAATTCTGTACAAAATATTTAAAAAAAAACTTTTTGTTTTAGTTTTCAACAAATTCAAACAGTATTTTTTGTTTTTTTTTTTTGCAAATCATAGTTTTGCTAAACAAATAAAACTGATTGTTGTTTATATTCGTTGAACAAACATGCGCAAACACTTAAAGTACCAATTAAGTGAGTGAGTGGCATAACAAACAAAGTCGCCAAATCCAACCTGCAAATGTTAGCACAGCAACAGCTTAAGAGCATCACTAAGTCAGCACTTCACATCTACTGTGCAAAAAAGCAGATCCACTAAAAGAAACTCAAGCGAAAGACCTTCTTCCACCGCATGCATTAGTGGCTTTAAAGTTCCGTCTGACTAATGAGCGGCATTAGCGTAGCGTCTTTGAGATTTTTATGTTTTGTTGCCACCACCAGTGTGCGCAGCAAATGATGCGTGATGCAGCAAATTCATTTCTGCAGAAAATGATAAATTCCCTGCCCAATGAAGACATCCCCAACTTACACCAAAAGGTTTTACAATCTATGAATCTATGGTCATGGCCAACAAGTTGCTGTTTGAATAATTAAGATGGATTAGGTTGGTTTAAGTGCACATTTGATATGTACCTAGGATGGTTCTGTTGGTGCACAAAGTTTTACTTTAATTAAAAGTTTAATGGTCATGAGAATGTTTGTTCTTGCTAAACGATGATGTGGAAATGCACTCAAAATGCAAATGTCATTATTTGTTATTAGCAGCTAATTAGCACGTTTTTAGTATAGTGGCATGCTTTGACAATGACATGTGCATCTTTTGATTTGACAAAATAAAATAAAAATTGCGCCTTCCTGGACCACACGCCAGATGGATCGATCATTAAGATTTAGCATGTCCAGTAGCCGCTGGCTGTCGGCCTTGTATAATTGAGTAACAGATAACACCATACTATAAGTTTCATAGCGATTAAATCTTAAAGAAAATCGCTATTTACACTTCGGAGCTAAGCCGATGAAATTCGAGACTTATCATATATTTGCTCAGAAATCAAGAGCTCAAAAGCTTAATAGCTTTGGGCAATTTCGCATAATTAACAATTGCTCAATAATAATTCCGATTTTTGAGATTTCTTTATGTATGAAGAAACGCCTGAATGAATAATAATTTGTTTTCGAACGAATATTACAGCCGATATTTACTACTACTTAAACAAAAAAGGTAGTAAAAGCAATATTTTTTGTATTTCCTAGACTCTATTTGAAATATGAATTATATGTTTGAAAACAAAGAAAAACGCAGACGTTTCTGTGTCTAATTCTAGACTCCCAGGCACAATAAAATATTCTCGAAAATGTTGAAAATTAAACAGATCGTATGTAATTTCATAACTAAAACAGCGGGAGTTTTATTTGTAAGCTATGACTTATATCGGGTGATCTTTTTGCTATTTGTTTTACCCGTGTAAGATTTTTAGACACCTCAAGCGTGATTAGTAACATGTGTTCATGCTAAAAATGCTCAGTAAGGTTTGCCATTTCACCATAAATAGATTAACAAACAAACAGCGCTTGTGAACCATTGAATTTTATTATAAAAATTCGTGCTATGTGAAATATGTGAAGATCCAATTTTTTATTGAAAAATTTTCTTCAATGACGAAAGCTCATTTTTGGCTCAATGGGTACGTCAACCAACAGAATTGCCGAATTTGGTTTGAAAAACAGCCAAAGGTAGTTCAAGCTGTCAATGCACCCTGGTGCGGTTTTTGGGCTGGCGGTGTTTGGTGAGCAATTAATCTCGCATTTTAGAGCAATCTATTGGCCGCCAAGATCATGGGATTTGACGCCACTATACTATATATACTATTTTTTGTGAGGCTACGTGAAGTTGCTCGTGTACAGCGACAAACCAGGCCTGGAAGACAACATTACAGCTGCCATTGGTGAGATACCGGCCGAAATGCTGGAAAATGTATGTCAAAATTGAAGTTTACGAATGAGTCACCTCAGGCGTAGCCGCGGGCCACATTTACATGAAATAATCTTTAAAAAGTAAATGGAAGGAATTGATGTATTGCTCCAAATAAATATTTCATTCACTTTTGTAAATTTTCTGCTCTTTTTTTAATTTTCAAAAACCAAACGCTTAAGAAATCATCCGCTATAATTTAAAACAACAATAGTACAAAATATCAAATCAAAATACTACTACTCTTTTGAGTGCAAAGTGGTACGCCAATTTTATATATAAAGCACTTAAGTGCAAGTTATTAAGAGATTTGCCCATAAAATAAAATCTTCGCATTCATAATAAACAGAGAGTTACAAAGAGTTGCAAAAAATAAAAGAATATTAACTACATAAAATCAGCAGCACAAAAGTAGCAATTAAAATCATAGTAAATCAATGGGGCAAACAGGTTATTTATTACTAATCAATTCATGTGTTAAATAGTAAAAATTAACAATAAACTGAAGTGTTTAATGAACAACAAATTTATGAATAAAATAATTAAATTTAACGACTTTTCTGACACAATACACAAATGTTGATAACTGCCCTAACAATGTATTCTAATATCATATTCACTGAAAAGCAAACTTTCGCCCAACAAAAATGAATGATATCAATAAAAATTGAACTTTTGATTTAATGGAAAATAATTAAGCTCACTATTAAACAAATGAAGTATTTGTTTACTAAATGAAATCTATTGTAATACCAAATGACTTTCTATACAACAGAAAAGTGATTAATTAACATAGCCAATCAATGCTCATAAATCAAAGGCATTTCTCAAGAAAGTTCTTATGGAATTAAGTGCAATATGCATAAAGGTATACAAAATAATTGAATTGTTGTATTTAAAAAAAAAAAGAAAATAGTTCTTTTAATACAAACAAAAAGCAGCAAATGAGGCTTTCTAAAGATCTCAATTTGAAGCTGGGCGATTTGAAATGTAACAGATTTTTTTGGAAAAAACAGAATGCCTATGAGTTCTCTGCTTTTTGAAAAAATTATATCTAGTATTTTTTTAGAATAAGAAAGTTTTTAGAAACTTATATCAAATTTTAAGTTTTGAAAAGTGTTTTATTAACTTGACCATATCTTTTGTTTGAATTGACGGAAATGATTAGTTCTGTTGGCAAAGTCTTGTAAATCGCTTATATTCAAAAATTTTTTGACTTCTTCATAATTTTAATGATTTTTAATGAGCATAATGTACGTGGCACATATTGCTGTTCAAAATAATGAAATTGAAAATGTTTATTTCTAATAATTATGATATAATTAAACTTTTGGTGTGAATGTCCATGCTGTAATACGAAAAGTGGCGAGTACTATTGCAGTAGCAATTTTCTGCTTTGTAAAAACAAACGCTGGTTGTTGTTATTGAACAAATGCCGGCTACGAGCATTGAATGTATTATATCATGGACGTTCACACAAAAAGTTTAATTATATCTTAATTATTAAAAATACACATTTTTTGTTTCAATATTTTGAACGACAATATGTGCCACGTACATTATGCTTATTAAAAATCATTAATATTATGAAGAAGTCAAAAAAATTTGGAATATAAGCGATTTACAAGACTTTGCCAACAGAACATATCATTTCCGTCATTTCAAACAAAAGATTTGTTCAACACAAATTTTTTTTCTCACCATTTTGCTCGGCATTCTGTGACACGTAAGATATACTCATTGGAAATTATCAAGAACATGAATATATCAAAGAATTTTGAGTTTTATTGAAATAACTGATGATTTTTATAAACATATATTACCTTTTTTTATTAATATTTAAGCGCATTTCATTCATTATTTTCTCCAATTAAATCAAAATAAAAAGACATTTTGATATAACATTGTTGAAAACTTCAATTGCTTATAACTTTTTTATATAAAGGGTGTCCCAATAAGAATGCACATTTTATTTAAAAATAAAAACACGTAGTTTTTGAGCGAGTTGTGATATTTTTATTGTATTGTAAAGTAGACATGTTCCGATAAATATCCGATTAAATATCTGTCAAATGGCCATCGCGGCTTTGATGACAGACCATTGCTCTTTTCATGAAATTTTCGATGACTTTTTTACTGAGATGTGGCTGTGTCTCACCGGCTGGTTTATTCGCATATGCTCGAGATTTCACAAATCCCCAAAGAAAGAAATTGCATGATCTGGGTGGCCAGTTGACATGAGATGATTTGGTCAGAAGTATGGCCCAACCACGCCGCCTGACTAAAATCTGCCCAGAAAGTAGCTCGTTGCGTATGCATTTGTTTCTCATGGATCGCTTGAGGATTTTCTGACTCCCAAGCTCGACAATTTTGTTAATTCACGAAACCCTTTAGATGCAAATGCGCTTCGTTGGTGAAAAAATGAATTTTTTTTGAAAAATCGGCATTCACTTCACTTTGTTCCATTACACATTGAACGAAATGCCGGCGCTTCGCATGGTCTGGTGGTTTGAGCTCTTGAGTAAGCTGAATCTTGTATGGGTGAAGGTTGAGGTCTTTTGTTAAAGTTTGCTTGCGTATGATACCAAATCGTTTACAACAGCAATATTTTTAAGAGACCGACCTGCACGTCGACGCAAAGAAGACTTATTGTTCATAATCGACCCAGTTTCTTTAAATTTTTTGACCTCGTTTTTAATGGTTGACACATAAGGTGCAATTTCTCGAACGAAAATTCGGCGAATTTTGCGAGTGGTCTCAGCATAACTTTCCCCATTTTTGTAATGGGTTTTCACAATGATAACGCGTTGTACTTTTGTGTAGCGCTTTATTTTATTGGAACAATCAATGGTTACAACTGTCGATTCTCAGAGTTGCGACTTGCACGAAAACAAAATTATACAAAATTTAAAAAGTGCACCCTTTATTTTCTTTTAAAAACATTTAAAATTTTCAAGTTCTCTAAAAGAAATCTTTTAGTTAAAAGTTCGGCTGTCGGAAACTTGTCACACTCATAAAAATTCAACCTTAGCAACATGTTGCATGATAACTTAACATTTCAAAAGAAGGTGTTGTTAATTCCAGCAACAATGTTTTTTGGTATAAACCCAATAATTAAGTTACGTCTTTTCTTGCTGCAACTTTTCAGCCAATGCAACTGACATGTATGACAGTACAAAGTGATTGACTGCCTGACTATCTGACTGATAGACAAACAGACTGAAAGTTGCCGCTATTTTCAAGTTTTTTTTTATTCACAATTTTAATTACTTACATAGATCTTACAGTTGACAAAGCAAAATGTTTCCTTAATAAATAGTTGACATGAACATGAAATTTCGTAGAAAAATTTACTATCGCACTATCAATAGAACGAATGTTGTGTTTTATACTTAATAATTATTAACTTTAATTTTTATTATTACAAAAAAAAAAAGGAAATTTCATTTTGTTCTTAACGCTTGGCAGCCATCAATTAACTGAAGCAAATGTGTGAAAAAAGTGAGTGCCTTTGAAACATTACGTGTAGAAGTAAAAGTGAATTCTATATCGAAAGTCATTTCGTATGCCAAGCGCTTCACGCATTTCCAGCACGATCATCATCAATAGACAATTTTGTAGAATGCTCGTACCACAGAAGCAAAATAAATTGAAATAACTACGTTACCAATTAACGACCAGTTCTTTTCTAGGTTTCGACATTCTGAACGTTTATAGCTTGTCATTATGTTAATTTTTTTTAATGGGCCCCCCATAATTATTGGCTGTAACAATTTTTTGTAATTTCCGATATTGGTGCCGCCGGTAGCTGGTAGTGGAAATCTAATCGATCAACCATAAACTTGGCACCTTTTATGCGCAATGATTTCTCTTTTGATTGAGTTTTTGAATTTATTTCTTGCTGTCATCGGTGCTTAACGACAGCGTTTACAAGAATTTATCTACATTTTTTTTTGTAGAACCTACGCACATTTACGGGTATGCAAGACAGCAGCGCTCAGCACTACTTAACCGATTGCACGGTTGTATGCAATAGCGGCGCAAGAGTGGCTTACAACTGACTGTCACCATAGAAGTAAAATGAGTTTTCTTAAATTTTCTTTTTTTTTTTGAAAACTCTGAGAAATAAAATGTATTTTTAAACTTTACTCATCAATTGGTTGAAAATTTTGTTGCTTTTGATGTTTCGATTTTATCAAAACAAACCCGAATTATCAGAAAAAAAACATCAAGGTAAAGTCATAAGGAAAATTGCTCTCTCATCGACAATTTTATTAACAAACTATTAGTAAACGATATAAAATTGTATAGGCGCAATAGTAATTATGGGCGTGGCACTTTACATGCAATCAAAAAACGTTAAATATTATATTTACTGTACCATCATTGTAATCCTAATAAAATTTGATGTAGAGTTGTCGGCTACTATAAAGTTTGAAATTAAATGGCATACGACGGGATTGCAACGGTGGGTGTGGCACCACCCATACAAGCAAAAAATGTCAAAGGTCATATTTAGCTATATACTGAGAAATCTTGATAAAATTTAGTTTAAGATGTTGATTTTAAATGGAATTCGACGATATTGCATCAGTGGGCGTGGGTCCCATGTTAACAAAACCTTGCAAGGGTGGCATTTTTTTTGATTATATCAACTTTTTTCAATATTTTCGTAGTTTCCTTTAAACTTTTACAGCCTCTTTACAAAGATTTTTCAACGCGACTTTTTCAACATGTTTCAATTTTTTCCGAGATTTTCAACATCTTTCAACATTTTTCAAGTTTTTCAACAGGTTACATATTTTTCTTAATAGGAAAATAAATATGTCTATAACTAATAAATGTCTCTAACAATAATTGCATCGAAGCGACGTAAAATAAATGTTGCTGAATGTCACTGATTTGAACGATCACTCCCACAACACATCAACTACTTTTTATCAAAGCCAACAAGTAAGCTAATTTAAAATTAAGTTGATAAAAAAAATAAATTAACTTTTGATGTCTTTATTTGAATTTCAAAAAAAAAAAATTTCCCACATTCGCAAATTGCAAAACCAAAACGTAATACACCACCTTAGTAGCGATGCCAAATAAAAACCTCAAAAATAAATTAAGTAGAGAATAAAAGTTGAGATAAAAAGTGAAATTATTTGATTTTTTGTGCAATTCCCAAACGATTCCAAACAAATACAGTAATCAAGATTAGTTTAGGAGTAGAGGCAAAGTAATAAAAACTAAAAAAAAGAACATAAGAAAACCCGCCATCGTACACAATTACAGTGCGTACAATGCAACCGTGTTGTTTTTCAATTAAAAGACGATTACAGCATAGGAGTAGAATACGAAAAAAAGGAACGTAACGCAATTTATCATTACGTTTTTCTTTTTTGTAGTGATATTAAAGCTTTAATTTTTTTTTTCGCAAATTCAATTGGACCATAACAAAAATAACAACAATGAAATTAATAATAACAAATTGCACGCAAAAAAGAAAATAAAAGAAGAAATAAAGCAAAAATTTAGTAAGAAAAATAAATGGAAAAAAAATCTGCTAACAATTTGATTATAAGGCGAAAAAAGCGCACTAAGTAGCAATTCAACAGCTGCTGCGAATGGAATGATTGAGTGTTAAATTCGAACAAAAGATTTCGCTTGAAGTTTCCTCTGTTGCTCGTACCATTTTTTCGTCATTAATCGCGCGTATCGTCTATAATTTGCGCAATTAACAGCGTTAACCCTTATTTGCTCAGATTTTTGTACTTTAATATCTTGCTAGCGTGGTGTTTTGGTTTTTATAGAACACTATATCGATACTATAAGCTATCGATTGTTTTTCGACTAGTGGTGGGAAGCATTTACTCTTAATATGGGCTCAATTATACCGCAAACTGTAAAATGTAAATTCGGTGATTAGAATGAGATAAGCGATTTTTATTGTTTTGTTGTATTCTACTGATGTAAAGATGTCTTCGGCTAAGCAGCAGCGAATTTTACAAATTTTATGATCAGAAATGGTACAACCCGCCATTCCCCTCATTACAATGGATGTGACTCTCACTTGGAAAGTAAAGCAGTTCGCACTATTTGTAGTCAGTCAGCGATCCGCACGATTGACAAAAAGGCTTCTAGTGCATTTAAGCGGGTACGTGGGGCTGACTGAGGACTGATGCAAAAAAAAAAAAACTAATAAAGGACAGTGAAGGATATATTTTTTAGCTTTTAAAGCAACCGTAGCTCCATAAAATTATAAGGCAGCTAGCATATATTCTGCAACTTCTCGTATCGATACTTTTCTGTTTAATATATTTTCATAAATATTATCCCTAACTAGAAATAACCTTTTGATATAACAAAAAAAAAAAAGAAAAACACTCCAACTTAAATGACGTTTCTAGTTTCGCTTTAAAATCGTTTGCCATTTTCATTGGTACCAAAGTGGCAAGTGTTTAATGAGCGTACAGTGAGTGCCTGTCAGGGTTCATTGTATTGCTGCCGGGGTCGCAGTGAACTGGTAGTTAATTTTTTATTGGAATTGCCAATTTCATGGTTTTTAAAGCGATTTTCACGCCTGCTGCTGCTTGCTCCTTTTCTTTAATGTATAGTCTGTTACCAAGCCAAGTGGCACCTACAGCATTTGGTTTATTGATGCCAATTTTAATAGGATTCGTGTTACAAAATATTGTTACATTGTTACAGCAACAGGCTACAACACTTAAACGTGAGGAATTTTATAAATAAGTTGGCAGTGGTATATAGTAGAAATATTTGAAGAACATAATCAAAATTGATGAATTTATTCTTATAATGCTGACTTTTGTTTCGAAACTCAAGTTACTATATAAATAATAGTTGTAATTACAGTTCGAAAATATTGAATTTTCTATATTCCATTCTCTATTTTGCATGTCAAAGCACAATTAAGCACTTGAGAAAGGTGGTTCGAGCATAAGACTCAGTCATGAGATCGATATGCTCAGCTCATTCTTAAACGAGGTGCAGGCACTAAGAAAACCAGCATAAATTGGAAATCGATTTGACAACACATAAAAAAAGACATCGAAACCAAAGTTTAATTTAAATGAAAATTAAAAAAGATATCAAATAAAAAAAAGAGAAAAAACAATTTGCATTACAATGGCAATGACAATAAGTCGTTTCGACTGAAAAAAAATAGAAAGAAAAATAGAAAAGAAAAGAAATTAATTCAAGAACGAGTTGAAATTCTTAACTAGAAAGTAAACAATTTAATATGTAGATCAGAGCAACAACAACAACAACAACAGCAAAAAGCGAAATAACAGCGAGTTACTTATTAGAATTTTATTCATCAATAAACAAATCTGAACAACCAACAAACCAACCAAGAAAATTATAATGGTAAACGGCAAACCGCTCCCCACGGCCACGGATAAATTTTATGGTCAACAAAGACCGATAAAACAAAAATCCCAACAAGCAGAGACCTTGCAAATGGACAGACAGTACGGCATGTCCGTCTTGACAACACTAAAGCAAATAGACACAACACTCAATGAACAAAACAGCTGGCCCACAATTGTTGGTGGTACAAATGCATTGAAAGAGACAATCGCAAAAGTCGCATGTCGCATCAGTAAAATGGAAATTTAAAAAAAAAAATTTATAAGAGGAATAAAAATTAAAATCAAAACAAAATAAAGTTTAAATAAAAATAAAAATCAAGCAATCTGAAGAGAGAGAAGAAGAAATAAAAACCATAAAATGACGAGCATTTCAAAGTTATTTATATGCAATTGTGAATTTGGAACAATTACCAACCTAGAAAGTCAAAAGAGCATAAACTTTGTGACGGCGCGCCGTACGTACGTACATACGTATTGAAGAGGGTGGAGTGAAATGTTGAAGGGAGGGAGGGATGAGTTGATAGAAACCACCAGCCAAATGCGCTGCAAAAAGTGAAAGAAACAAGAGCACCACTTGAGTTTAAAAAGTAATGAAAATTTAAATAAAATAATGATATCAAAGTTGCATGCAAATTTGTTTTGTTTTTGCGGAGAAAAATATTCACATTTATTTAAAAGAAAAAAAAATACTTTTTGTAGAATATGAGGGGAAGAAGAAATTATTAAAAATGCAATTGTTTTTCTTAGGCGAATGTTTATTGATGAGAGAGTTATGGTATTAACTGATCAGAAGGTCTCGCTAATAGGTAGAGAGTTTTTCATTGACTCATAATTTTTATGGTCAACTGTTAGTACCCCATATTCCACTAATCCAGGAAAAAATCGTTGGCAAAAATTATATAATCAACTTTGGCAATGTTGCGTTCCAAATGTTTTAAAAGTCAAAAAATTTAGAAAAAATTTAGAGAACTTGTAAAAGTCTAAAAATGACATTAAAAAAATAATCTCACCGAAATTTGAGTTTTGGGCAAATTTAAAGTTCAATTCATAATGCATATTATAGGAGGTAAAAAAAAAATTTATTTGAAAGTCCAACTAATTCTTAACATTTTATAAAAAAACCTATTTTCGTAGAGTTGATATTCTTTTGTTTTGCATTAATTTTGAGAATATGTGAGGCAACAATGGCTCGACTTTTACTGAAATGATTATTAGCACTAACACCATCAACTATAATTAAAACTAATAAAGATTTTATCTTTGGCCAGGCCGAAAGCACATACCCTGCACTGCATTGAAAATACAGGTAGTCCCCGACTTACGACTATTCGCACTTACGACCAATTTTTTTCATAGAAAATGCTTAAAATAGTTTCGGGGAATCCCTAAAATATGTATATGAGAAAAAATTTTAAAAAAAACAGTAGTATGTACAAGGATTCGATTTATTTCAGTACAAATAATACGTTTGTTTAAGTGAATAATTTTATATCATCCCAAAAATGGCTGGAACTAGTAGTACAGTATGTATGTAATATTTTTCTTTAGTTATTTTTTATGAAACTCGACTTACGACTTAATCGACTTACGACCGATGACTAGGAACCTATCTCGGTCGTAAGTCGGGGACTACCTGTACCTTTTAAATAAATGTTAAAAAGACGTTGAAGAGGTTGAATAAGACGAAAAAAATGTAAAATGTAAAAAGGTTAAAAGATGTTGAAAAAGACTGAAAAATTCTAAAAAATATGGAAATCATTGAAGGAAGTTAAAAGAAGCCCAAAAAAATGTGCAAAATACTAAAAAATGTTGAAAAAGTGGAAAAAATATGGAAATGTTGAAAAAAGTTTAAAGCGGCTCAAAAACTCAAAAAATGTTTTAAGAGGTTGAAAATTTTGTAACAATTAAAAGTGATGAAAAAACTTAAAATAAAGAAAAAACTAGAAAGAGGTTGACAAAATCAAACAAATACTCCTACATATGGGATACATTGGAAAATGTTAAAAGGTTTAAAAATCAAAAGAATATAAAAAATGTGGGAAAAAATCCAATAGAAATAAAAAAATCAATATATGAAACGTCCACTGATCCAATTCCGCCTACTTTTGGCTCAATAAATTATATTTGTGATCGACATTCGTGGTGATACACCCACTGGTGCAATCTAGTCCGATTTTGATCCAGAAATATGTAGCATTCCATAACACTCTTACACCAAAATTTAGTATCATTGCACACATGTTTCTCCAGATATGCCACTTAAGGTATTTTACTTGTAAGGGAGGTGCCACGCCCACTGGTAATATTTCGCCATCATTTGATTCAGACAAACCTTATAGCAAGTAAACCACCTACATTAAAGATCATACCAATTACTGCAATAGTTCTCAACTTATGTTGATATGGGAGGTGCCACGCCGACTAATGCAATATTGCCGAATTCTATATGATTTCAAAACTTATAGTAACCGACACCTCCATACCAAATTTTATGAAGATTACTCTCAAAGCACACTATCTACAACATTAAAAATTTTTTGCTTGTATGAGAGGTACCACGCCCACCGGTACTGTTGTGTCAAATTTTTGTAAGCAATTATATCTGCCATGCTAAATTACGTTGTTAATTCTTTTATTGCAATGTTTATAAATATTGTCGGCTGTGCCACGCCTTTTAACGAGATTTTTCTTTTATTGATGACTGCTTTCAGTGGTATCATTTCAAATTTTCATTTATTTTTATTTAAATCGCATGTGCCAATTTGGAGTTATACGGAATCAACATTTTCAATCGTTGAAAAGCAACACGCCCATTTTTTTACTTTCTTTGGTACAGTTCAAAATATATATGATCTGTATCTGTTCATCAAATTTAATCACAATATCTTGCAAAGGTTTACGAGTTATGGCGTTACAATAGTTAAAATTTACAGCTGAGCCACGCCTTTTTAAGAGCCTTTGAAAACTTACAACCTAGCACAATTGTTCACATGTGCGCTAAGTCACTAAGTTTCATCAAAATCGCTCAATATTTTTTCGAAGTATGTTTGGTCTTAAAAACATATAGTGAGTTGAGCAGACAGTCACACAGACAGACAGAAAGGCATACAGACAGACATAGCTAAAACAAATCAGGTGGTGACGCTGATCAGGAATATATGTTTACTTTTCTATACCTGCTACGCCCACTTTTATGCATTACAAACGGAATGACAAAGTGAATACATTTACCATCTTTATAGGGTATAAAAACAACAAAGTTTGAGATCTATGTATTCAAATATTTTCTTTTTTACTTGTAACATTTCTTATGTGGATAAGTTATATGTATGGAAATTATAATTCTTTATTTTCATGGATGCATCTTATTGAAAATTATATTCTTTAAAAATGTTTCATTTCTCAGGATAGTAACGTGATGTTTAAAACGATGTTTGTAAAATCAGAAAAATATTTCTGAACTACCAAGCTTGATTTCTGGGTTAGCGAATTTTTACAATTCATTCATATGGAAGCATCTTTGTTGTCACAGATTCGAAAGACTTTTGCACTTGCCACTACTTTTATAAAAAATACAATGGTTTTTTTGAGAAGATACATTGAATGCCAAAATTGTTCCAGATAAAAAGTTTCAAAAAGCTTCAGACATTTTATATTAAAGTATACAGGTTTTCTTTCTTATATGTAGCTGAAAATGTAAATTTGCAAGAGAAGTGATAAATTTTTAATATTGAGAATCTTTTTCTTTATTTTTTTATATTTTTCTAGCATCTTGTTTTCAGGAAATAATTTATTTTGTTGCACGCTGCTAAAAAAGTAAATTAAAATTCACTTGCTAATAAAAATAGTAAGAAAACATAAAAAATTATATTACAAGATCGAACAAATTGCACGTCACTGCCTAGTTAAGCTTACGACATGCGTTTAAATTTCAAGGATTTAAATATGTTGCGTTCACTGAATGCCGGTAAAAGTTACAGTGATACGTTGAAAATAATTCGAAAGGTAACAGGAAATTTTATTTTAATTCTTCGGCAAATCTGTTGCATAAGAAAGCATTACAATAAAAAATGAAATAGAAATTTGATTTAAAAACTTTTTACTACTCAGTAAACTATTAACAATTATCTTGAGCTTAGCGATATAGAGAAGAGTTCCTGCAATAACTTTTTCCCCACTTAAAACATATAATATTAAACGTTGAGTAAGGAATAACAAAAATGTACAACTATAATTAAACATTTTTTATGACTTAAAACATTTATCATAGTCGTTTAATCAGCACAAAAAACGACTTCCTTATTGAAATGCTGAAAAAATATCACTCAAAATTGATCATAAAAATAACTTGATGAAAATATATTTTGCGTTTTTATTACCAGAGTTATTATAAATTGAAACTTACGGGACTTTTTAAATAAAACTTTCTTGCACTTAAATAAATCAACCGATATGAATGAATTTACGACACATCGCAAGAAACAAAATGATCTTTAATTAATCGGTAGGAAATTTAAGAAAACAAGTTATTTAATAATAACAAATTTACTAATTGCTTACAAGAAATTAATTTCTTTATCGTGTTCTGCAGCTTCTAAGGAGTCTCAAAATCCTAAGGAATCCAATTATGAAGAAATTAAAACGCAAAAATTTATTGTTTATAAGCAATTAGTTAAATAATACTGTTCGGCAAAGCGTGTGATAATATCAAAAAATTACAAAAACAAAACAACGAAAAGCGGTTTAAGCTAGACATACTAGTTTCATTCATTGCTAAATGAAATCATCAGTGACCTTTCAGACGCTGCAATGAGAATTTCTAAGCCTGATATGTCTTAATTTGTGCATAGATTTGTTGAGAACCGAACCAAAAGTAAAACAAGGCATAGCTAAAATTCTTTCCACTGTTGTGTGTTTTTTGTTGTTGTTACTTTTTTTATTGTCTTTTGATACTACACTTCTCTTTTAGCAAGCGCAAATCGGTGATTTGTGGTGTATCGCAGCAGATAATAATTTTTAATTATTTTAGTGAGCTGACTGATATATAAAACAAAAACAATGCAACAAATGAAAGTTCTCACTCATCGGCTTAAAGGGCACTGATGATTCTATTGAGCAATGGCTGAAACTAGTATGACTAGCCTTAGCTGGGTTTGTGTGTTATTGATCTAGCATACGTATTTTTTTTTGTGAAATCACACACTGTACTGAACAGTAAGCTTAGTAAGATTATTGCATATTTTTATCTGTTTTGATACACAAAGAAAATAGTTCAAAAGTTATTAAAATATACATTTTCTAGGAATCGAACGATTAACAAAAGCTCATTTATCTCCTTCGATAAGCAAAAGTTTCATTTGAAGAGCATCAAGGGCATCAAGATCTTCTTAGGAAAGTTATCAAAAATTTTACACAGTAAATTAGTAATTAGTAGCAAAAAAGGACTTATATTTGGTCGAGATCTTCATACGGTTAAATAGAACATTTTTGTCAACATTTCAATGATTGATCTCACGAATTCTGAACCCTTATGCAGACATTATGGTTTTCATTAGAAAAATTGTCACCGCATGAAGTACGGACTTTTATGATTTAAGCCCATGTTTTGTCCCAAAACATTTGAAATACATTTTCTATCAAACTCGCATTAAAATTACAATATGAACGTGTTTTGTTTTTGGCACATTCTTCTGTTTTAGGAAACTGAAAACGCGTTAGAATTCTCTCAATCTATTCCTCGCAAATTTGTTTTGATGAAAAAAAGTTTATAAGGAATTAACGACCAATTGTTACTTTCTTTATAAGATTTTTTTTTTTTTTTCTTTGCTTAAAGATCATATAGCATCCAAGCTTACTATTTCTTTTGGGGGGAACAAATCAT
Organism: Meiosimyza decipiens; assembly: GCA_963680825.1. Lineage (NCBI taxonomy): Eukaryota > Metazoa > Arthropoda > Insecta > Diptera > Lauxaniidae > Meiosimyza > Meiosimyza decipiens. The sequence continues at coordinate 35,212,133 of OY804258.1, forward strand.
TTACTGCAACAATACAAATAACAACAAATGCAGCAACAATTTGTTAAAGAAAACAAGTTCTTCGTGGGAGGTTATTTTATGGTTGAAAAGGTTACAGCGTCATCGTATTCGCAGTGCTATTTGGTTTTCTTACCCGATGCCATGGGGTTTTTCTTTACCTTATGCTGCGCGCTTGGTTGCACACTTTAAATTACAGTTAACAGCTGTTGCTGTTGTTACAACAAATTTTGCTTTGGTAGGTTATTATCTGAATGGAACTCCACTGGAGTTTTTTGTTTTTTGCTAAAGAAGCTTTTTCTCGCAATTTATTTCCGACCTTAAGAAAGTATTTAGAAAAGTGAAACCACAAAACTTTCATTTCTTTTGATAGGGCCACGAATTGACCTTTTTTTAATTTTCGAACAAATTTTCATTAACATATGTTCTTTTCTTTTTCTTTGCAGGTACGAACATTTACATTTTTATAATATATTTGGTATTTTCTATAGAGGCAAGTGCTTATGGACCAAATGAAGCAACCAAAAGTAGTCTTTGTTGAAGAAAAAGCATTGACCTATTTGTGTAAGTTCAAATAAATATCGGTATTTGCTAATGACTGCGAAATTTGATAAAATAATGTGCAATTATAAACAAAAAGTTTGTTTCAACGACATTTGAACCTAAAACGCGCATTTCTTCGAAAACGTACCTTGGAATCTGCTTTTTGTTGATTTCTTGAAATTATTTGCAAATTGTTACTATTACAAAGCTGAAAAAACTCATGGGTTGGAGTGCAACAGAAAAATTCCTTCTCAATTTCCTATGTGTTCCGTATTGGCCAGTGTTCTAAAGTACTTAAGTGTAAATTTTTAGTCATATACATCAACCGGTCGCTCAGTGAACCTCCTTCGGCCGCTCCTTCGGAGCTCAGGTTTAAAAAATAAGCAAACTGATTGCGATAAAATTTCTAAGCAAATCAATGAATACAATATAACGATACCTTCCCGGAAGAATGTATCAAGTGAAATTTTGTCCCAACATTGCATTTTATCATATTTTAACTGGATAAGATTTTTTAATGCAATAAATATAACATTTTTATTCCAAAAAAGCCTAATGAGAGCCGTATGTTAAACAAAACAGTTTGTGTAGTTTTCTGAAACGTTTCAAAACATTCAACAGGCAAGGTATCGACGATAAATGCACCCGCTGATCAATCCGTGCAAAGTGTTTTAACTAAGGCAAACACAATCATCTAAAGGCTACCACTTCTTTCTTGGCTTATTTTTTGGTAATATACTCAGCAGTATTTCTTGAAATAAGGGGCGTGGCATCTGCCATGCAACAAAAATACTTCAAACCCTGTATCTTCGTACCTATGATAGCTAGAGTCTTAAAGTTTTGTGATAGGGTGCAAATGGTTAATGCCAAGCTCCTCGCAAAATATGAACGGGATTAGATAAGGAGGCGTGGCACTTTACATTCAACAAAAACACTTAAAACGCTAAGTCTTGGCTCAAATGGCCCCCAAAATAGTTTTGAAATTTGGTGTTAGGATGTTTATAGGTTATGCTAAGCAACTCATGAAATATGGGCGGGAGTACGCAACGGTGCGTGAGACTTTCTATGCGAAAAAACACTTTAAAGGCTATATCTTCGCTCCTATGATAGCAAGAGTCTTAGAATTTGGTGTAAGGCTGCGCATGGTCCATGGCAAGCACCTCGCAAAATACGGATAGGATTAGAGAACAGGGTGTGGCAATTTTCATACGATATAAACACTTAAATCGCTTTATTTTCGCTCCTTTGATAGCAAGAGTCTTAAAATTTCGTGTTAGGATGCATATGGTCTTTGCTAAGTAGACGACGGATCGTGGCACCTTCCTTACGATAAAAACAATTAAAACGATGTATCTGGTAACTTATGGCAGCAATAGTTTTAATATTTGGAGCATATTTGGTGTATATTGTCTATTTTAAGAACCTCATGCAATGTGGACGCGAAATGACAACGGGGCGTGGAACCTTCTTTACAACACAAACACTTTAAACGCTATATCTAGGCATCTATGACAGCTACAGTTGTGAAACTTGATACATGGATGTACATTGATTGTGAAAAGCTACTCGCAAAACGTAAAAGGGGCGCGGCACCTCCCATACAATGAAAACACTTAAATTCGTATTCTTCGTACTTATACCAATTGGAAATTTGGTGCATGCACGCAAATGTCTGCAGTAAGTACTGCGTAAAACGTAAGCGAGATTGTACAACGGGTAGTGAGTGGCCAAAGTCGCGGGAACAGCGAATGGCCAATAAAGTGAAACTGTTGCGAAATTTCGTCACAATAGCCTGTTCGGTGGGTCGATTATGATGACCATAAAATGGACGCAGTTTGTGAAACACACTGCTCACAGAGCACGAATTTTGATAATAAAATTTAATGATTTCAAGTGCATTGACACATGTTACGAATCAAGCGTGAGGTGTCAAAACATTTTCACTTAAAACACAAACAGCAAAAAAATCACCCATTATTTGCTCAGTTTTCTTTAATTGATCTATTTTTTTTTTTCTATTTAAAAGAAGGTCAGAAAACAATTTTCATATGATTTTTGATGGGTCTAGTCTTTTGGCTCAGAGTTCCTCTACCATATTTAAACATAAAAAATTTGAGAATTTTGGTGTAGCTTCCAAAAATCTGTTTGATGTAACAACTAAATTGGAATTCTCAACACTTAAAGGCTTAACATCTGAAAATCTTGACGTATGTGGTAGATCCAATGCCAAAATTAGATTCAGCACACCAAAAACTGAGAAATGCGCTGCCATATCTAGCGCGTAGCATAAGTAATTTTCTGTTTATATCTTTATTATGATTAAGTTGGAACTATTTACGTTCATGACTATCTACGTAAATAATTCAATAGTAACCACTATATTTTTTTATCTTTTTGCAAGGTATTTGAAATTTAAAACTTTCGCTTATTTTACGCCCATTTTTCAAATGCTACATTCAAAAAATGTTGCTTTAATCTTTTTCCATTTCGCTGGATTTCCTTCAGTTGGATTCTATCAACATTTGATAGCTGCAAAACTTTGCCATGACATGGCGGTGGCGACGAGTAGATTTTTGCATTGCAAATTCTTGGCGCGCAAATTTTTTTTTTATTTTCCATGGTGCATCTTTATTTTACAGATTTCTCTCACTATTTGGGATTTAAGTTTAGGATTCGAGCTTATGTTTTGCTGCTGTGGTATAGGTCAGCTAGAGCTAAAGATGGTATCTCATAAATGTGCAATTTTATGCAGGCATGCGAACAGAAAGAAAAAATTTATGAAATCAGACACTGAAGGCATTGAAGAGAAGACACGAAGGAGGAAAGTTGATGTTTGGGACTGTTGTGCTCCTCCTTAACGATTGCTATCAATCAAAGAGTGGTGCAGTGCAGTAGAAACGGGGAACGAATGTAAAGTAGGTAGGAATTTGCAGCAACGAATAGATACTGTTGTTGGTGTTAACCCTACGTGAACTAAGAAACTTAATATTCCACAGGATAAATGAATAATTTTATATTTTTACCTTAAGTTCGTAATACAAAAAATGAGAGAAGTTTTATTTTTCATAAACACTTTTGGGACATTATGGGTACTGAGTGATCTTGTGACCATCATCAAGGCAATGTTGTGTAACTCTACATCTGGACACTGGTTCGTTAAGTGTTAATGTAAGAATGCAAGAAAAATTAGTTGTACCCTAAGAAGGTCAGCAGCAGATTAAGGTAAAATTGGTCAGAAAATAAAAAACTAACAAAATCTTCTCACGCCGCCAATTCTTATGCTTTGCATTTTCACCTCAAATTCTTAAGATAAACAACAAAGCAATGCCACCAAATCCAGACAAAACCATTAAAATAACAAATTGTCCACGAAACAATGCGCGCGTCTACACAAAAAAAAAATAAAAAAAAAACATCAAATACATGGAAAAATTGGAAAAATCAAACCGAACCAAAACGCTATGCAAAACAAACAAAATGCCAAACTTAACAAACAAAAGATTCAGAACAAATAAGAGACTAAAATCGAAAAAATGCATTAAATTAAAAACACAAAAACAGCAACGTCTTTGATGACAACAACACTGCGAAGATTCCACAAAGGCACCAATTAATTGCTTGTATCTGGCACCACTGACTGGCAGGCAGCCGCCACTGCAACAGATGCGACAGCGACACGAGGAGCAACATCGAATATCTGAGAGTACGCGCGCTGCAGCAACTCACGAATTGCGCTGAAAGATTAACCAATAGGGTGGCGTAAAAAAATATTTACAGAAAATCAATGCACTTAGATATTTTTGAGCACAGTTAGCAAGTGTAAAAATTCTACTGGTAACGATATTGCTCCAGCTCGTTTGCTGGAATACCGTCATAGCTCAAAAAAATCCTGGTGTCGAGTACTCTACACCGAGGACACATCTTAAGTTGGGCCCGAATATTCAGTTCTTACACTGAGAAAATAGTTGATAGGTTTTTAAAATATTTATTAACTATCGACAAATTTTGCCTTTAATTGGAACTTAAAGTGCAATTTACTAAGGCAAACAAAATATATATTTGAGTCAATTGAGCACATTTAATTGATTCGAATATATATTTGATAATTGTGTTTTTATTTAATTTTACAACACATAAGTATGAAAACTATACGTTTCGCAACATATTAAAGTATATAACTGCTTAACCCTATTAGTACTACGTTGAGTCTTTGAGACTCATTTTGACTTTGCGCTGTTTTCTGGCGTACAATTTTTTTTTACACAATTGAGGTTTCTTGTATTTTTTACTACAGAATTTCTAAGAAGAATTACGATGTAAAAAATTTAAACATATTTTTCTTTCTATTTTTTAACAAAATAATTTTATAAAACTAACACTAAGTATTGAAACGAGTCTCAGAGACTCATATAGTTCGAGTGCAACAGAGCAGAATCTGAACACATACAAATCATGCTTGATACTGACAGCCAATGCTCAGATAGTGGGGATGATTATATGGAATTCGATTCGGACATTGGTGACAAGTAACCTAATGTCTGAGAGTGATGAGAATTTGGAATTATTTGATGAATCTGAAAATCAGTCGTTTTTTGAAAAGGATCGAACGGAATGGATATCAAAACCTTTTGCACAACATCATTAGTGGTGGTGTTCATAAATTTCTTTTACTGACCAGCAAGCATGTTGAGGCTCCAGTGGACGTGTTCTTATTATTCGTAAGCGACGAAGTGATCCGTGTCGTCGTAAATTGTATAAATTTGGATGCGCAGCGTACACTTGGTGAGCGTTGGAAACTTACAGATGAAATTGAAAGCAGGTGATATATTAGACTTCTTATAAATGCTGGCAGAAACATACAAGGACTAAAACGCATCCAATTTTCGGAAATTTTATTCATGGATCCACCAAGCCTCCTAACAGGTTTTACTCATCCACGCTTTTTTAGCCAAACGCAGTGGGAATATTTCATAATTCAATCGATTTGGCTGGAGTGGCATCTAAGGTCGTAGGGCTTAATAAATATCCGGAATGGAACGCAGAATAATATTATAATCGGAGCAAAATATTTTTGACTTTGTTGGTAAAAAGAACTGATTATCCCAAACATACGAACGACATTGTTTATTTAAGGCAACTGCATGAAGCATCGACGATATCATCGATAATTGCTCAATGTAAGGAAACCTGCATTCAGCACAAAACCATTGCCAAGAAACGACGCTGCTGTATGTGCCCACCTGCACGAGGAAGGATGAGCAATCAGCTTTGCAGCCAATGCTCAAAAAATAAGTGCAACGAGCATTCTCAAAAAGTTGTAATTTATACCAAACGTACTAACGAAAAAGCTAAATAAACTTTACTTATAAACTTGAACTTTGATTGTAGCTTTTCTTTATAGAGAATGTATGTGAGTCCGAAAGACTCACTTCAGTACTTTGTGTTTGTAATTTTACCCAGTACTATCTGCTTGGTATGCAATTTAGGTATTAAAGACTATAGAATATCATTGACATTCGATATAAAGATGTTGCGATTTTGAAAATATTGATTCGATTTTTTAAAATATCCATTTTTTGTCCGACGGTTTTTGTCTAAATAGATACTAATAGATTAGGTTGCGACCAAATTATATTTCTTCCGCCAAATACGTAATTTGGTGATATTTAAGAAATTTGCTCCATCTAAATGTTTTATTGGTAATTATTACAAAATATATGAATAATCCATTTGTGACATTTTTACTTTTAACAAATATTCGTTTTGTCTACAATAAATAATGTTATTTGTTGATTATTACCAAATTTTGACACATACAAATAAATCGTTTAACCTCAGACAGAAAAACATTTTTCTGTAGTTCATCATTATTTAGTTTAATGCAACGCGACCATATGATCCGCGTTTCGCGTTTAGGAGGTTTTCTTCTGTGTTAGACACACAATTCAAGTTTGTGCTTTTTTCCACTCCACCCTATTTTCAATAGTACATTGCGAAAATATTCGCATATTCCAACGCGAAAAAAAAGCCAAAAAGAAAAGCAGCGAAAGCATAGAAAAATGGTTTAGAGCGGAACTGCTGCGCATTTTATAGGAAAGCCACAAATATGGCGTCAGTAAAGAATGGTGGTTAAGAAAGGGGACTCAGGCGGTCGTTTGCCAATGTTAAGAGTTTATCAGCAGCACATCGCATCGCATTGACTGTAGTAACTTTTGTCCCAATTTCAAGAACGCCGCGACGGCTTAAAACGGCGTCGTTGCTGCTGCATCACGTTGATGTTGATGCTGATGACGGCGTTAGTAGCACGAAAAGTAGTAAAAATATGCAGCGACAAATGGACCATAAGCTTTGCAGTTGTCACTGTTGTTGCTGTTATTGGAACTCTGCACTTTAGGGAATTTATGAGTGGCAGCGATGCGGCTAAAGCAATGGAAAAAAAAAACTCTACAAAAGTGGCATAAAATGTCAAGCGTTTTAAATCGAAACCGAATGAGGAAACTGAATTAATAGCAAATCCAAGTGAAAGTGTTCAACTTGGAAACGTGCACTTGCAGAAGTATCGTTAAACAAAAAACGGAAGGTTGCAAAATATCAGAAGATAGGAATATATATTTTTTACCAAGACTTGGTAATAGTTAATAAATAGCAAAAGTGACATGGGAAAAATGAACATATGCAGTTTTTGTATATACAATGTTATTTGATATTAAGTTAATCTATTAATATGTGCCATCAACATCATTTCAACTTAACATTATATCGTGCTTAATGAAAGATTCTTTACGAAGTTCAGTACCCTGTCAATATTGCCAAAGTGGTGGTGGTATTGTAGCTGTGTAAACAAGTTCGGTTATTAATTGCATCGTCACAAAAAATTAACAACTCTTAAACATCCCAGGCAATATAACTCGATAAAATGATGAAGTCCAATCGCTCGTAACTTTTTCTTATGATTCACACGTGGGTCAAGATTCCCGAACTGTCTCGACCGAACAAATTATCGCTTAGCGTCAGAATATGAGCTCGTTCCCGATCAAAACTATAGCCTGAACGATCGAAATATAACTCTACCATGATTGAAAATGCTTTCTGTGATATGGGTAACACATGGTGTATGTATGTATTTTCCCAGTAGGCAAGTGCATTAGCAAGAAGCGTTTCTAGAAGGCCTCCTTTGGGAAGAAACAGCCTTCCTAACTCCTTTTAACTGTAATTTCATTTTTACATGAAACTAGTGGTACCCGCGGCTTCTCATGCCTACGTCTTCTTATTTTTATTTATAATGAAATTACTCCTTTATTATCTCATTCAAAAGTTGCAAAAAAAAAAAATTTAATCAAAAGAGAGTATGTTCTTTGAACTTTGAAGCCAAATACAAACGGTAGAAATGAGAAGAGAAGTATACAAATAACAAAACAGAAAGCAAGAAGCAGCATAAGCATAAGCAACAAAAAAATAAGCGACAATTTTTGTGTTAAGATTTGCAAAAGCTTTATCCTGAAAAAAAAGGATATTTAACTTTAAAAAATAAAAAACCGAGTATGCAATATCCTTTTCTAACACAAATATGTTGATTTAAAAAATAAATTATTAAAATCAATTTAGTATATTTTGCAGCAAAGCGTTACAAACCACTTCCACATATGCAATTTTATATCGCTGAGCTGCTAACGCAGGCATTTTTAAGCTTCTTCAGGTTTTCTTACATCGCTTGCGTTAAGAAGCTTTCAAGAGCTTCTATGACTGTAAGAGTACAATGTAAATAACAAAAAAGTAATATCGAATCATAAGACATTGAAACTTTAAAAATATGTGCTTAAATGCTTCAATTAAATGAGTTAATTCTTCCCCGTTTTCTTATATCAGACATGGCAGCACGTCTGATGTTGGAAGGCATAATAATATGTCCAGAAGATCTAAAAGAAGGAGACGAAGAAGAGCTACTTATGTGCAGGCAATGGGCGTTCTTCGACTGGGTCATAGTCAAAATCAAATCTCTAACATTTTAGGAATTTTCAAAATGGAAACAAAATATTTTCATGAAACTCTGAGCTTGAGAAGGCTTTATATAAGCGCTTACAAATGCTTCTTTAAGACAGATAAAGTTTACAATTACGTTGATAGTTTTATTTTAAGGAATTTACACAGAGTTTTTCTGTTAATGAGTATATGGGACCTACGAAAGTATTACTTTTGATTTGACGGGCTTTTGAAATAGATTTTATTTTATGCGCAAAATACTTGTTTCTACATAAAATAGGGACAAGCCCGCCTCTAGGGAAAACCATTTTTTTACTTTTAATATCTTTTTCTGACAGGTTTTCTCATCAATTGCTGTAATAAATTTTCGTTCTTGGCGACAAAAGAGCCAGTTTAGATATACAGGTAGTCCCCGACTTACGACCGAGATAGGTTCCTAGTCATCGGTCGTAAGTCGATTAAGTCGTAAGTCGAGTTCCATAAAAAATAACTAAAGAAAAATATTACATACAATCTGTACTACTAGTTCCAGCCATTTTTGGGATGATATAAAATTATTCACTTAAACAAACGTATTATTTGTACTGAAATAAATTGAATCCTTGTACATACTACTGTTTTTTTTTTAAATTTTTTCTCATATACATATTTTAGGGACTCCCCGAAACTATTTTAAGCATTTTCTATGAAAAAAATTGAAAAAAAAATTGGTCGTAAGTGCGAATAGTCGTAAGTCGAACGGTCGTAAGTCGGGGACTACCTGTATTCTCTTTTCTCCAAAGTCCATTTCCAACCTTTTCACATCAATTGCTCCAGTAAAATTTTATTTTGAAATGGAGCCAAAATTAATTATTAATGTTAATTTAATATTGATATATGTACTAAGTTATATTCACTAAACTTAATTCGAATAAGAGATATCATTTTAATTCGTTCATCGAATAAACTTTACCTAACTCTGTTTAAGAGATTTTAGTCAATAATAGATATGAAATTTATGCTTTCTAGCAGCGGTCTCAAAAATATGTGAAAAAATAAACAACTGATTGGCATATGGGTTATGCTAAGCTCAAATACAATAATTACTTTTTAGCTTTCAATGTCAAATAGAGCAAAACTTTCCCCAAAATTTATTTTGTAGGTTGAACTCAAAATTACAAAATTCTCTAACTTTAAATTCGCATTCAAGTTGAGGTGAAAGCCATTGCAAATTCAGTCTTTCTAACGGTAACAATTATTTGCATACTTAAATCCGTACCAAATGAAGTGAGGCATTAAGAAACAACAACACACGCGCATAGTAAGCCCAGTGGCTGCGGAAATGGCACCGGCTGCTGATAAGGAAATCTATTTGTCAAAAGCTATAAAAACTAATGTATTCGCGCGTCGAACATAAAAACTATATTAATGAACAATTGGAAGATTAATGGCTAAAAAGCCAAAACAAAGAGCCAAACAAATATGTGGAGTAAGCCTGCTGCTGAGCGAGATTAGGCATAGCGCTAAACAAGTTGCGGCAAACAGCAACAAAACCGTAACAAATCAATTAACAAATAACAAGATTTTAACTGTTTGAGGGGAAGTCAATAACAGCAACTGCGATCAGAACAGAATGCACAGAACAGAGATACTCACAAGTGCTATTAGACAAATGTACATACAATACGATAGTATAATACAGAGCACATACCCAGTAGGCAATTGAGCCAGGCTGCAATACACATGCCAATGCTGCTGCATGCTATTGTACCTTCAATTAGCAGGCCTGCTAGCGGGCTGTTAACCAGAAGCTACAAATATTGTTTCAATTTTAGTTTTATTGATTCGCTTTTCTTTTGTAGTTCTGATTTAGTTTATGGAAATTTTGTGGCAAATTACGTTTGCATATCGAATGACTGTGCTCTCTTTGTACAGCTGGAATAGAAAACATGGTGTTAAATTGGATAAAACAACAAACGAAATAATAACTGAAAATTAAGGAAAGTAGAAGCAAATAATTTGGATAGAATAAAGATTGCAAAATTGGAAAAGTATACTATGCATAAACCGCAAATCCTGTATTTTGAAGTTGTAATACAATACCACAGTACCACAAGGCCATCACAAAGGAAGTTGGAACGACCTGCTGCTACCCAAGCAAAACCTTTTTATCACGCTTCTTACATCAATTTTTACCTACTGGGTATTTTTGTCTGTTGACCACACTACAGCTATCAATCAATTTCAAAAAAAGAATCTCTATGAAAACTGTTAAATTAAAGAATAACAGAAGAAGAAAAAAAACAACGATAGCAAATCAAATAAAATTGAATGGAATGGTAGAAGATGGCAAAATATTAAATGAAATAGGCATTTAAGAAGTAAAAAAAATATTATGAAAATAAATGATGAAATAAAATGCAGGTCATGATAACAGTTCCAAAATATTACCAATAATAACAAAGAAAGAAAATTAAGCATAAAAGTCCCAAGAACAATAGCAAAGTTCTTAGCGTGTAGAATGAATCACATGAAGAACTCAAATTTGAAATTCAGAAGAGCTGACTTTGTTGCGATGGGAACTCGTAAAAGAACTAAGCCGGTTTAATTTTGAGCAGATGAAAACAAACCGTTATTAACTTGGCCTGAACTACCTTAAATAGAGAGATTAACATAATACAGCATTTAGAAGCGCGACAAAATATAATAAATAATTTATGATTCTTAACTTTTTTTTGTAGGCACAAATCTTTATCTTAATGCAAAAAAAGAACAGTACCTCTGTGAAATTAAGTGACATTAATTGTTGCTGCATAGCGCAAAGTAATTCATACTTTTCTATTGATATACTTTTTCCAAAAAGAACGTAAGATAGTAAAAACTGTTTTTAGTGGTAACTTTTTTCAAGGCTGAAATTTTTTAAATTGTGAGGCGTGGGAGTACTAAGATGCTCAATTCGAGAAAAAGTTGGAAACTCTTCAACTCAAGAAATTTATAAATACCAATGATATTACATGTGCTGCCCATGGAAAAAGTGAACTTATCTTTCTGCACAAAATCCAGAAATCGACGCTATCGAATATCAATAAACTGAAAATGTTTGTTTAATAGGTCTTCATTATTCCCAAAATTTTAATGCGAGAGTGCCCAGATGTCATGATTTTAAGGTATCGATGACTTAGTTGACCAAAATGTTGTATATAATAATAAATAATGGGTGCACTATCTTAATCTATTCAATGGAAATTTTCGACACAATAAGACCATTTTATTAAGTGTCCACTGTCCATTGTTGAGCGTGCAGTGTGGCATATCGGAACCAGAAGTTTTTCAGAACTTTTTCACGCATTTGCTTTAACACAAAGTGTGCCAACCATCTGTTTAATCGATTGTCATTGACTATCTCACCAGCTCTGAATAAGAATGGCCCAATTATGGTTTTCTAGACTCCTTCTAAAGGCGACAGATTTGAATTATGCACAAAGGGTCCTTAAGGTCAGAATATAGCATAAATAACTCACACTTACATATTTTCTCAAAGGCAATGTTGTTCTGTTGAATAAAACTGAAAAAGTATCACATAAAAAAACAAAATACTTAATAAAAATTGCAACAAAAATAATACAACGCGTAGTAAATAGATTGCGGTGTCGTGATAAAACCGAAACTGCAGCTATGAGTTGCACTTGCAGCAGCATTTTGTTCCAGATATCTGGCACTAACAAATTACCATTCGTTTAATTGTCAGACATTAAAAAATTCTACGTCTGCATTGCTGTCGTATTAAGATAATAAATTTTAACCGGAAAATAATAAACAGCTGATCGCTGCTGCTGCTGTTGACATACATAAATTTCAGCTTAGGAAATTAGTTAGGCACTCAATTTACATACTTTTTCAAACAATAACTCATAAGTAAAATTGGTGTCAAATTTGTTTCTATTCCTTGCTTTTTTTCTGTTTTCTCAAAAAGAATCTTTCAAAATGTTAGAGATTATTGGTTGCTTTGAAAGAGAAACTGCAAAATAACAGCTTAGATGCATACTATAATGTTTCACTGGAGGACCAAGAATCGACAATAAATTGCATTAACAATTCGCAATAAAAACTCCAACGCCTTTGGCCAGCAGCAGCAAGCTGCTTAGGGGGCATTGAACAGTGGAGCAAAATTAGAAAATATTAAATCAAATAAATCAAACTTGTACTGTATTTATTTCATACAGTTAAAGAATACAAATTTAGTTTTTAAAAGCATTTTCTAATGTTTCGTTCCACTGTCTCCTTACAACGGAAACCCAAATGAAATCTTTGCACGCGCCTCAATTGAGGAAATAAAAATGGCATGAAAATGCAATTTGGGAAATGGCAAAAGAAACTACACATGCAAATGCACAAAGACCAATGTACGATTATGATGGGATATAAGTGAGAATGCGTGCGCATTCATGTGGAAGTATTGATGTCTGAAAAATTGGACAACATTGAAGTTGCTGCTGCTGCTGCTGTAATAACAAGTGAAAAAAGAGAACATGAAAAATGGCAAATGCCAAATGCTAAACTTCTTTTTTTTTTAAAGCTGCTGCTGTTGTTTTTACTGTCGATTGATATTTTCTTGATATCAACAATGCGCATGCGCACATGCTCATTCGCACTAACCTCGATTTGTAGGCGCATTTGGTTTTTGTTCTTCAAATTTTCATTAACTTTCTGCATTTGCTGCGTTTTAATTTTAAATGCATTTTCGCGTGAAGAGTTTAGCGTTTGCTACAATCGACGGCGGTAACTTTTTGAACCTGTTCAAACGCTTCTGGGTTAAGCATTTAACTCTGTTGCACTTGTCGTAGTTTTTGCATGCTGCACTATACAGTTGCGAGAAAACTGCTGTGTTAAAATTGTGACAATGTAAGTTCTTGCAATAAGCATGGAACATGGAAAAAGTTTAATCAGATATTTGAATCTTACAATTCTTAGTCTGAGAGACAGATGGCTGGTTTAAAATCACGTCAGTGTGTTTCGAGTTAATTTAGTTGAGGCTAAAATACAACTTTTTTGGACGAATTTCGTGCAGAGATGTGCACTAAGATGTATAGTACTCATTTTAAATAGATTTGTCAAGTGTTTTATATCTTTGTCAGATTGTCAATTCGAACATTTTAAATATTAAAAGAATAAGTTTTGCAGATCAGGTTATTTTACACCATGTATTAAACCAGGGTGCTCACAAAAAATTGTTTCGAGAATTGATTGCAACAATAAGTATGCAATATTCTTTTTTAGCACAAATACGTTGTTTTAAAAAGAATATTACTAAAATCGGTTTAGTATATTTTGCACCAAAGCGTTACAAGCCATTTCCATAAAAGCAATTTTATATAAATAGCATACGTAAATCACTAAACACACATCAATAGGCACAAAACTATGGTTATTTATCAATTTTAAAATATGAAAGCCACGTAAGAACTACGTTTTCATTCATTTTTAAACTCCAATATATACTGTTTTTGTCAGTTACATGGCGTTGATTTTTAGTCAATCACTCAAGAAAAGAAAGATATATTTTTTGTTGGGAATTTGAATTTACGCAGTTCTGAGCATTTGATTCGTATGCTAATAAATACTTTCCAAGTGAGTATTGACATTGTGTGGGGATATTATGTTTTAAATTTTATATATCAAGCCAAACATTTTTTTTTTTGAATGTAATTGCCCAGTTAATCAATTAGTCAAAACTATGATTATTTTATTTGAAAAAAAATGAAATTATGAGTTTTTGGGACTAGAGTTTCGAAAAATGTTATATTTTAAATTTCATGCTTTTATGATGAATACTTTACTGCAAGTCAGTCAGGTTAAAGAGTGTTACGGATATATAAAGAAATGTTGGAATTAACAAATAAATTGTTAGTCAAAGTTACTCACTTTTGATATTGGTTTTGATATGACTTACCTGCAAAGAAGAGTAAAAAGATATTTTATTAAAGTTTTCAATATATGTTTACGAAAAAACGAATAAGAACGACAAAGTTTTTCTCCAAACAGTCCTGTCCTACTTAAAAACATTTTGAGGATTCAAAAGAAGAAGAGTATTTTTTCTGACCAATAAAATGGTTTTTGGAAAGTTGATATTCCGCTTATTATACAGCCTCACAATGTCAATTGAACTGTTGACAGGGTTACAAGTGACCGGGATTGACCAGGCCAAGTTCGTAATTTAATTTAAAGGCCAGGGGCTTGGTAGGAATTCAAAAATTTCTGAAAAAGACGGGAACCAAACGATTTTTGTGACATGAACTTCAAATTATTGTGTAACGAGCAAAAAAAACAGTTCATCAAGTTTTTAACACACAAAGATAAAATGGTCATTAATAAATTTCCCAAGACAAAAAATTTAATTTTATTTGAGGGACATATAAAGTTCTGTAGAAGGCCAGGAATTTCTTCTGTTCGACCCTGATTAGGTACTTTTGCGTAGTACTCGTACTGATTCTAAATATTTAGGAGTGGCCATCACCGTAGTTGTTATCATATTTAAGAAATATATACATATATAGTATTACCTTTATATGCTCATCAGTTAAAATGTTAAATAGATCACTTAGTTTTTTGCAAAAGAAGATAAAGATCAAATATCAATGACGTTATATACTATAAGACGAGTAAGTACGATTATTGTCAGCATTTTTATAAGATTCAATTGAAGAAACATCCATATATTCAGAGAAAAATAACATTGCAAATTGGAAAATTGTATTTGAGCGCAAATTTTTAAGCTGAAAATAGTCAAAATAACAATTTTTCCCATTATTTTTAACACAAACAACAATAAATTCCTTTTAATTTGAAAGGTATTCAAAGTAACATTTTCTAACTTTAATTCAATCGTAAAAAACTTCAAATTACATTTTGTAGTTGCAAAGCATTTGAAATTACTCTTTGTCACTTTGAATCATATATGAGATCACTTTAAGTCAAAGTGATCAAAATCACGACGCTAAGTTGAATCAAACAAAAAATTTCTGATTATAGCAAATTTGTCTGCAAGTCACAGCTGTACATACAAAAAATTTAATTTTTAGTTCTTGATTACTAAATGGTTAAGTCCTGTAAAACTGGCAAGAATGATATACTTAGATGGTGATATGATTTTGTTCAAAGTAAGGTGCCATTAGAACATAATTTTGATTTGTAACGTCATATGTAATCATTAGTCGCTATTAAAAAGCTTCAGCGATCAATTAATCATTTCAACTGCTATGTATTTTAGAGGCAATGAAATCTGTTATGCAAATCAAATGCAGAACATCCGTTTCTGTTGAGTTCTTTATTTTATTGTAACCTTTAATTAAAGAATTATTTTGTAGAAGAAAAAACTGACATTTCCTCAGTTTAGCCAGCTTTAATTAAAAATCCTTTAACGCAACGATTAATCCGTAAGAAACGTATAATTAATGAAGAAATGAAAGAGTTTTCTTCATTTGCTGCACATTTCGTTGAAGTTGGGCGTAAAAGATGAAAAATTAAAAACTTCAAATGAAGTTTCCGCGTTGCATTGGAACAAATTTTAATGTATAATAAAATTTATTTTGACACGCTTTATGGGCAGTGTACAGTAGAAACAGCAACCACAAATCATACAATATCTACAACAACATATGAATTAATCTTTTAGACAGACAGAATTAGAAACGGACAGACGGAAAAACTCTGATTGACAGTTGATTTCTTTAGCTGTTTGTTGCGCTACTGTTTTTTTCTTCTTATCTTTTATCGCCATTTTCCTCTTTCATTTGATTTTTTTTTTTCCAACATTTCTTAATGTCTTATTTTGTAGGAAATCAAGTTAGTAACTGAATTATTGTTGTACAACAATGGCAATTGCAACAACAACAACAACAACGGTAACAACAGTAACAGATAAAGTTGGTAAAATAGCGGCGGTGTTACCCGTAGAACTAAAACGGAAGTAAAATTTTTGCTATTAAGAGCAAAGTTATTTGTCTAACAGTCAGTGTAGCATTGAAGAAACGTAACGATTAATCAAATTATAATGCAAAATATAGTTTAAGACAAAGAAAAAAATACAATTTTTATTGCTTTTGCAAAAATAGGTTACTGAATTTAAATGGCAAATTTTATTGCCATGGTTTTGGATATCTATTCTAGAAATAAAATTTCAGTTGGAAGGAGTAAAAAAGTGCTTAAGTTTTTGAAACTAAGCTCGAGAGATTCTTCAACAATATACAGAACACTATCCAACTCACACAAGTTCGAAAACGGAGTAGAAAACCATATTTAAGCCAGAATACAAGCGGATACAGTTTTTAAGCATCAGTTCATGCTATGGAAGAAATTGCACAGAAGTAGCACGCGTTATGCAACGGACGTTGTTAGTGTTGAGCATTACTGCTTAGTATTGGGCCTTATAAAAAATCAACAAAAATTATTTCATTATTTACGAAAAAAATTTAGCACTTTTCACTGAAAAAATGTTTCGAGGTATCATAAAGAGAAACAATATTAAGATTGACCAAGTTCCTTACTACTTTAATATTTTACAACATCATACCTCACGAGCCATGCAAGTTATTGTTAAAAAAAATTGATAAACGGATGCAGATTATAACTATCCAAAAGTAGGCAGATTTGGAAATGAGAGTGGAACTTTTCAACAATTGAAAAATTTGACGCAATATTATTTGAAAGCCACACTTACTGGAAATTGTATTATAAAAAAGTTTTTGAGATACTACCACTGAAAAGCAGGCATCAATACAAACTTAGTCAGTTTACTTGCAAAACTCGTTGAAGGGTGTGATACAGCCCAGTGGCGTCACTTCACCAAATCTTGGAGGTGGCAAGAATTATAATTCTACCACTATTAGATAGGTTTATTGAATTAATGTATTGAATAATAACTAGTATCTGATCCTTGGGGGGGGGGGGGGGGAGGGGCTAATGCCCTCCGCAGCCCTAGTGAATTGACGCCACTAATACAGACCACAATATTTATGAACGTTACAATAAGAGAGCTAATAATCGTAATCATTATGAAATTTCATATGACAGATCTACGTACTGCAAGCTTTCTTGTAACCAATAGTGGGCTAAAAAGTAAATGTAGGCAAAAAACGTTTAATGTTACATTTTGTGTATATAAAATTGTCGGTTATTATAAGCTTTTAAAATAAATGGAATTCGACGGGATTGCGAGTGGGCGTGGCTACTCGCATACTAACAAAAGATTGTAGGTTGCAGTTATATTAAGTGAGCAATTGGTATGAAATATAATGTAGGTGGTTAACTTGCTATAAGACATATCTGAATCAAAAGCGTGTAAAATAACACCAGTGGGCGTGGCACACAAGTAAAATGCATTAAATGACATATATAGCAAACTATGTGAGCATTCATACTAAAATTTGATGTAAAAATGTTGTTTATAAAAAGTTATTTCTGAATTAAAATTGGGCTAGATTGTACCAGGTAGGAAGGCCACTGAAATAAATTTTAAAACTGATAACGGCATAGCTCGAAATATTATACGATCGTTTTTTTTGAGTTTTTCAACTACTTTAAACTTTTTTCAACATTTTTCAATTTTTCAGCCTTTTTACTTGTTTTAACATTTTTTATACTTTCCTGAGATTTTTCAAGAATTTTCCTTTTTTTTCTTTTTCTATCATTTTCAAGCAACTTCTTCAAATATTTTTGAATTATTCAACCTCATTCAACTTTTTTAAGCTTTGTTGGACTAAGACACATAATACATTAGCGCTGCACTTGTCTAACATAGATAACAACATCGATCCTACCTGCCAATAGTGCCTTGAGGATGGCGATATTACAGAGCACTACCTCTGTAGCTGTCCGGCTTTCGCAAGATGCAGCAGAAGTTTTCTGTGTAGCAATGACTTGGAAATGAGTACTACTCATATTTTTCCTCTTTCGATGCTTCTAAAATTTCTTCAAGAAACAAAAAAAAGTTTGAGAAAGAGTAACTTCTACTCTATCTCCTTTCGTTTCCTTTTTCCCATTTGTATTTCCATTTGCTTGCGCTTTCTCTATCGGGACTTAGTACAACGGTCTTAAACTGAGTGTAGTGGAAACATCTCACCCACAACTTTAAACTTCTCCCAAATGATTAATTCCACAAAAAACTAGTAAAGGTGTTATCTTCGGCCAGGCCGAATCCATAAACCCTACACTGAATTGAAAGTACTTTCTAAATAAATGTTAAAATTGCATTGAAAATTAATTACCTAAAATATTCATGAAAATCGTATGTGCCAGTTGTGAGTTATACGAAATCAAAATTTTCTATTGTTGAAAAGTGCCGCTCCCACTTTTTCAATTCCGTCCACTTGAAGCACAATTCAAGATATTTATGATCTGTATCCGTGTACTTAATTTCATCACAATATCTTTCACGGTTAACGAGCTACGGCGTTACTAAAGTTAAAATTTAGGGCTGTGCCACACCCTTCTAAGAGCCTTTGCAAATTTGAAACCTAGCTCAATCTTAATTTTGTTCATATCATATCATATCATATCCAAATCACCAAGTTTCATCAAAATCGCAGCAACTTTTTTCAAAATGTGCAGTGGTAAATTTACATAGAGTATGGGCGGGGGCGGGGGCGTGAACCGATTTTGCCCATTTTTACATGCTACCACCTTGTAAGAAGGTGCCAAATTCCATTGAATTAGCTTGCTTAGTTTTCCCGTAAACGTGATTTCAACAGACAGACGGACATAGCTATATCGGCTCAGGTGGTGACGCTGATCAATAATACAATACATACACTTTTCTATACTTGCCACGCCCCCTTCTATGCTTTACAAAGTGAATATACCCTCTGTGTAGGGTATAAAAAGCGTTAAAAAATGTGTTCAAATCGTATAGAAATCTTATGACTAAATTCAGAGAGGCACCACCACGCTTGTTGTATTATTTTTTTTTCTTTATCACTTAAATATTGAAAATGAAGATCACTCATCTTTTTTTTTTTTTTTTTTTTTTTTTTGTACACAACACATTTGGACAGCAAACAGGTGGAGTGAAACCCCTAGTTTTTTTCTCATCAAATTGAAATCGTTGCGGAAAAATAA
This sequence comes from Meiosimyza decipiens, assembly GCA_963680825.1. Lineage (NCBI taxonomy): Eukaryota > Metazoa > Arthropoda > Insecta > Diptera > Lauxaniidae > Meiosimyza > Meiosimyza decipiens. The sequence continues at coordinate 35,231,744 of OY804258.1, forward strand.
GTTTTTCCAAAAAATTTCAGTCAATATGTTTGAAAAATAAGTTTTCCATTCGCAGTAGACAATGTCCTGCTTATTGGAACTAACAAATCCTATGAAAATTTTGCACTATGCAACAAAAACTGACAGTTGCTACTGGCTTTGTTGTATTTGCTACTTTGATTCCAACGACTGAATTTGTTTTTGTTTTTGTTTTTACTTCTCACTGAGCTAGAAAATACAATTCCAATATGATTTTCAGCAAACACAATGGGAAAGAAAATTTCAACGAAAAAAATATGAAAAATGTGAATGAAGTTTCTTTTGGTTGTCATGACACGATCAAAAAGTTAAAGCTCTCACTGATGCTGATGCTGATGCTGTTGCTGTTGCTGTTGCTGACTATGCCGATGACGTTGATGACGATGATGAGGACGGTGTTTTTTACGAATCAAGCGGAAAGTAATAATTACGAGTATTTTAAAGTAGAAATTTTACGGTTAAACGATTTGTGACCGCAGGGTCACAGAAGTGGAGCAAATTAAGGTGGGTGCAGCAAACGAAGGGGTGAAATGGCTTTTCAAATCAAAGTCTTTAGACATTGCAACAACAATGATGACGCTGCTAAGTATAGTAATTTCCGAAACGTTAAGTGTTTAATTTCACCCAAAACTCATTTGTCAAATTTAAAATTTTTCATATAATAATGAAAGCCATAAAACAGTGAAATTTTAGCCAAGTTTATTTTGCTAATTGATTTCAGTATAGGAATTTTGTGCAAAATAGACAGCACAGCGGGATAATTAATGATTGCATTGCATTCTGAATTCGCGCACACTCTACACTTTTTCCGGCCAGTCAGTCAGTCAGTCAGTCATGGTGCTGTTGATGTCATTAAAACTGAAGCGATTACTTTCTAAAGCAAGACAAATTTTAAATAAAATCTTCAGCAACAAATAACAACAGCAACAACAACAACGGCTATATGGCAACTACGATAGAATAGAGAGTGTTGATAATCAAAATAATGGCAGTTGCAAATGTCAGCAGATAGAAATTTTCATAATTTTTTTTCTTCGTTTTGTTGGTAAATTTCGCTTGTGGTCAATTGAGTCGCAGCTTCAGCAGCAACGGCGGCGACTGACAGCGTCAGGTTGACTTAAAAACTGGGAAATAGAAAGCTGTCGCTTAGAACAGCGCGCAACTTAGAAAAATCATTTATTTAATACTCGTAGACTCGCAGATGAATATGGATAATTTTAAAATAAAACTTTTTTAGCAGGCTCTAGGTCCAATTTTAATGAAAAACTATTTTTTGTTTATCATAATAAAAAAGTTTTATTTTATAATAAAAGAGGTCGCAAAATCATCACTTATGGACAATTTTCTTAAGTGATTATCGTTTCATGCGTTGCGTTTTTTTTTTTTGCATAATAGTGGATTTTTTGAAATTGTTAAAAATGATTTTGATTTCCATACCTAAGAAGTAGCACGTACAATTTTGCAAATTTTGGCAACATTTTTGAACAGAACACTAACTTCACTTCTGAAATTATTGACGGATTTTGCCAGCAATCAAAACTGCCAGATGATGTCATATACATTTAAGGAAAACCGATGTAGGTACTCTGAAATGGTTAATTAGAATCCAATGAAAGTATTGCATCATTTTGGGAAAAATCTTTACTTAATCCTTAAAGCGTCAAAATTGTTTTCTTTACAGAGACCGTCAGGGATGTATGATAAAAGACGATTTAATGACAATTTCTTGAATCCATGTCAAAATAGTTTAATTTTTTCATTATGATATGAAGAGCAATTTTAATATTAGGAGAGCCATAAACATATGTATGTGTATTTTGGCGATCTATTAAAATTATTTTTATAATGGCAGCATCCATTTTGAAACTTCTTTGAAGTATTATCCATATACGTAGAATTAAGCATTGAATGTGGCAATAACAATTTCAATCGGAACTGGAGCTTTAAATATTAAGTTTTAGATTTTTTTAAAATATTCAGATTTCATATAAATCGAATATTTGGATTGTATAAAATTGCTTATATGGAAGTGGTTTGTAACGCTTTGGCGCCAAATAAACTAAGCCGATTCTAATAACTTATTTTTTAAAACAATATATTTGTGCTAAGGAAGGCTACTGTATACTTAGTATTTTATTTTTTTTAAGTTAAACATCTTTTTTTTTAGAAGTAAGTTTTGAAAAAATCTTACAAAAATTGTCGTTTTCTTTTTCGTTGCTTACGCTGCTTCTTCAATTCAGTGCTATAATTGTTGTTTTTTTTTTTCTCATGTGTACCGCTTATGTTTGGTTTCGAAGTTCAAAAAACAACAACTCTTTTTTGAAAAGAGAATACAGAATGTCATGTTAAGACAGTAATTTCATAATAAACAAAAACAACAGGGTACCACTAGTCATTAAACCTACATAAATGTAAGTTAGCGAAGGCAAAAACGTTCTACGCCTTTTTAACTATCTTACACAATATATTTGCAAGATTTTTTTTTTTTTTTGAAAGATGGTGGGGAGGAGCATGGCCGAATGTATTTTTTTTTCCTAGTGAAAATAGATTGATGACTGGGAAAATGTATATTTGTTTTAGTGGGCAATACCGCGCCCTCAACAGTAAAATACTTTTTCCAGCTAAACTTTTGGATCGATTTTGATTAAATTTAGTATTGAAATAGATTGAACCCTTGAAAAGGGTACTTGTTTTTTAGTGGGCGGTGCCACGCTCGTAACAAGAAAAGATGTTTTTATGTTTTAATCTTGAGGAAGGGATAGAGATAGGGAGAAAATAACTTGATATCAGGATTTTTATTTTTGGAAGCGATGACAACAATGGCTCTTTTTTTAGTCAGTTTTTTGATATGAAGATAGATTGAATTCTAAGGAAAGGTATTAAAAATTAGTAGGCGTAGCACCGACTATGAGAAAACACGCTGCCATGGCTAAGCCGATTCACTAATTTCGATGAAATTTGGTATGGAGAGAGATTGATTACTGGGAAAAGATATTTGTTTTTGCTGGGTGTATTGTCACTAGAATAGTGCAACTTCAAGCACTGGGTGAACTCTTGTTGAATTAAAATATATAATGGAGTTGAGAAAAAATATAATGCGAAAAAATTTAAACTGACATTGTAGCACAAGCCAGTGAACTTTTGTCAGGTCTATTTAATTTTTTAAAAATTTTTATATCTTTTAAGCAAGTTCCAAAACTGCAGTCAGTTACAAAATGACCGACCCATGACCACGCATTCATAATTTCGCAAAAAAATATATCGAAAAATATCCAAAAGTAATTGATATCTTACTAATTGTATTTCTTTAATACATACAGCGAATACTTCAAATCTCTAATAAAACCATTACATTTTTTTTTATTTGCAGGTAAATTTTTAAGAAAATATTACACGCTATGAAGACGCTGCTCACAGCAAGTAAGTTTATGCAAGACATTTTGATTTTCTCATCAATCGAAAAACAAAAACATTTTATTAGAAAAATACGCAAACCAGTGAATTGAAACTTCACACATCAGAAAACAAACAACTCAACCTAAGCATTAAATGTCAACTTCAATAAAAGTAAACATTTCCACGGCTACAACACCCTAACTTCTACTGTGTGATAAAACCTTTTTTTTCACATGAACACATCTCGGTTGGCTATTAATCCCGACACACTTAAGACAAACGAAAGAAAGTAATTGCAGGCATGTTGGCAACCCAGCTCACATAGTGTGAATGGGCATGTAAGACACTTGTCAACACAATTAAACACAAAAAAATCAAAGAAATACAACAAAATTTTTCATCTTAAGAAATCGGTCATAAAAACATAAAAATAAAACCAAAAAAAAAGTCACCAACAATGTATTTATTGGCCATGTTAATAAATATGGCATGTTGTTGTTTTCATATGCATACATACATACATACACATGTGGACAGATATTGAACACATTTACAAATAGGCACCTCGGGTCAAAACTATGTAAAAATGCACACGTAGGATAGACAGATAGACAGGCAAACAAAATATAAACAGCCTTGCATGCTGGAGAATATCAATTAAAATAAAAATTTCATTTTTTTTTTTGTTTTATGAAAATGAAAAGTCCCCCAAGAAAGCACTTCAGTGCATGAAAATAACAATAACAATAACAACAACAACAAAAATTACACATTAAGAAAGTAATAAAAAAATCGAAAGTAACTGCAATGTAATTTTGATGAGCGTAGTGTAAATAGTATGTACCTTTTCCTTTCGTTTTCGGAATTTATAATAAAAACACTTGAAGCATTTTGGTGTAAGACGCTTCTTATGTACAATGGTGGGCAGATTACATAAAGGTTTTTTCCAGTTTTAGAAAAAAAAAGTGATTTCGTTTCATTGCACTAATACCGAGTTCTTTCAAGTTGTTTTTTATAAATTGCACTTTAGATCAAAGTTAATAAAATTTGCTGTCATTATTGCATGCCCAGACTTTTAAATCGGCTTAAAACTTTATTAATGATGGAATAAAACACAATTTCGGTTTTCGTTTTTCGGAATGAAGAAGCTGAAATTTTGTTACATATTCGACCTAGTAAACGAAGGTCAAAGTCAGATGTACCCGTACATTTTTGCGGTTGTTTGCATCTTCGAAGTACCATTTTTTTCAAGAAAGTTCATATTTTTAACATTTGAGAGAGTAAATTGAACAACACCCAGCTTAAATGTATCTTGAGCAAAATGTTGCCAAAGTGAAAGGTTCAGTTGTTTTAAAATTTGTTGTTTATAATTTAAATTTAAAATCTAATTTAAGTTGATTTTTAAAATAAAATAATATATAATAAATTATGTATTTCTAATTATTTTTAGAAAAGTTATAGCAATTTAGAGATTATTTCTCAGCTAATTTATTCCTAACACGTCGTATGAGTAACCTTTGGCACGAACTTATAAGTTAATCATTAATCACAGTCGCTATAACTTTTGTTTAAGTAATGGTAGGTAAATATTTTAGCACCGTTTTAGAGATGATTTCTTTAAATAAAAGATAAAACAATTTTTTAAATATGCTACAGTGACAGCATTTTTCTCAAGTGCTGTTCAAACAGAAAAGTTTTAAGACTGTCTGTCCATCGATTTACCATCTGAAATGTTTAAAATGTTCATCGATGCGAAAAACTGCAAAAAATGCGTGCAGATCTGAAATTGATCTTAAGATAAATTGAGCCAAAACTTTAACTTTTGCATAATTTTTCAATCATATTTTTAAGTGTCCATCAAGTGCTGTACGACTTTTATTAAAAAAAAAGTCAACAAAGGTATACGTTAGATTTGTTCGATAAAATACCTTGATAAAACTCGGAAACATGCTCAAAAGACCCCAACCCCACATGCAAAAAGGTGCACCGCATAAGGAAGCCCCCCTTAGTCATATAGATATTTGATTCTACTCTTTTCCAATTTATGGAGGCAAAGAAAACTTCTAATGAATGGCCCTTATTGTAAGATTGAAGACTGGAAATCTCAAAAATACATTTTAAACCATTTACTGAGTTAATATTCATTCTTGTGGAGTCAGAGTTAGCATTAGTGATGCTTGATAACGAGCATGCTAGAGTAAATAGTGCCAAAACTGAACGAGTGATAAAAGTTGAATTGGAGACGAGTATCCATCTAGATCAGTTCAAGCAACACCAATACCACCAGCAAAACGTTAAAAAGCCACTTCACCATCTTGAATAGATATATTTTGTTTCAAGTAATTGGTTACTACTTATTAAAAATACATTGACATTTTTATACCCTACACAGAGGGTATATTCACTTTGTCATTCCGTTTGTACCGCATAGAAGGGGGCGTGGCAGGTATGGAAAAGTATATATATTCTTGATCAGCGTCACCACCTGAGTCGATATAGCTGTGTCCGTCTGTCTGTCTGTCTGTCTGTCTGTCTGTCCGTCTGTCTGTCTGCCTGTTGAAATCAGGTTTACGAGAAAACTAAGCAAGCTAACTTAATGAAATTTGGCACACAGGTCAAACCTTCTTGCAAGCTGCTAGCATATAAAAATTAGCGAAATCGGTTAACGGCCACGCCTTCCGCCCATACTCTATGTAAATATACCCAAGTCCATTTTGAAAAAAGTTGCTCCGATTTTCATGAAACTTGGTGATTTGGTGAAGATGAGAACAAAATTAAGATTAGGCTAGGTTTGAGGTTTGCAAAGATATTGTGATGAAATTTGGTACACGAATACAGATCTTATAAATCTTTAATTGCGCATAAAGTGGGCGTAATTGTAAAAGTGGGCGTGACACTTTTTAGCAATTGAAAAATTTGGATTTCGTATAACTCCAAATTGGCACATACGATTTTCATGGAAATTTTAGGGATGATACCACTGAAAGTAGTCATCAATACAAGTTTATTCAATATTTTGGAAAATTTTGTTGAAGGGCGTGGCACAGCCTGCAATATTTATAAACGTTATAAAAAGAGAACTAACAAAGCAATCGCTATGAAATTTAATATGGCAGATATACTCGCTAAAAGGTTTCTTCTTGCAAACTTTTGGTACAATGGTGCCGGTGGGTGTGGCACCTCACATATAAGCGAAATACGTTTAATGCTATGAGAGTAATCTTTATAAAATTTTGTGTAGAGGTGCCGGTTACTATACGCTTTTAAATTCAATGAATCTTGACAAGATTGCATCAGTGGGCGTGTCACCTCCCTCATTAGCATAAAATTGTAAGTGCTATTTTAAGTGAACTATTGGTGCAATTGATCTGAAATTTGATGTAAGGGGTTTACTGGGTATTAGGTACATGTGAATCAAAAGCTGGCAAAATAGCAACAGTGGGCGTGGCACCTCCCATACAATTAAAATACCTTAAGTGGCATAACTATCGAAATAAATGAGCAATCATACTGAAATTTGGTGTAAGAGGTTTGTTTTTGGAAGGCTATTTGTGGACCAATATCTGACTAGATTGTAGCAGTGGGTGTGTCACCGCCCTAAATTTTAAGAATAATTACGGAACATATCGCAAACTATTCAAGGAGAAGTGGGCGTGACATATTTCGTGTTTTTCATTTCTATTCTATTTTTTTCAACATTTCCCATACTCTTTTGACATTTTCAGTTTTTTCCAACACTTTTCAACATTTTTGAACCTTTTTACATTACTTTCGACTTAGTCAACCTCTTCAACATTTTTTTAACATTTATTTAAAAAGTACTTTCAATGCAGTGTAGGGTATGTGAGTTTCGGCCTGGCCGAAGATAACACCTTTACTAGTTAATAGTTCGTTTACTTTTTATGTTCTCAATACTTCTGCAATCAAATTTTTACCTTCAACATTCACACGCCGTTCTTGACCTATGAACGATTCACTTTTTCCACGCGAAGATAGTGTTTTTTAAAACACCTGCATTGAAATTATACGGAAAAAATATCCATCCCATATGTACGATAAATCAATTTATTTTTTAATGTACGGACGTAGAGTTAACGTAAAATGTGGAATTGACCGGAAAATTGATATTTTTCAATGAATTTACAAATAAATTTATTAAAATTTTCTATAAAACAAACCAAAACTGTATATTGCATCACCAATTTCATCAAAGTTTCAAGTGCAAAATTATATCACTTTAAATTGAATGTGCAATTTATAAAAAAGAATTGTATACAGCTTGGTAATTTTCTCGGAGTCCGTGCACTATTCTACATTGGAAATGATTATGAAATCTTTTTCTACACAAATGTTTTAGAAAGTTGGAAATTTTTTTTTTTTTTTGCAAATTCGATTTGTAGAAAAATTATAAATTTTAAAATTGCTAAAAAATGCAAAACAAAAATGTACTTTAATTACATTCTCTGATTTTAATTATACTTATACATTGTTATATTATGCCAGTCTGATTAAAGATTCGGCATGCTTCGTTTTTCTTATTCAAAAGATAAGAAATGGGTTCATTTTTTTAAATTCAATTTTTTGTTGCTTTTATATAGTAGGTATTCAAATGCGGAATGAATATCTTAAGTCAAACAACAACTTTGACAATGCACAAAACAAATAAAAGATTCAGAAAAGACAAAATAGTTTACAAAAAAAATTGTATCACAATATTTATCATTGTTCGTAGTCAAAGTTATTATTTGATTAAAGATATTGATACATCAAGAAAAACTGTTTGATTTTTTTTTAAATTAGCAAACTTTTACTTAAAAAGAATGTGTTCAATTCGCACGAATTGAAAGTCATCGATTTAAAAGTGGGCCAGAGGCATGTAGCTACACATATAATAATGTAGTACATAATTTCTGGCTTATAATGATCTTCTTAACAAAATGTTAGAATGTTTTTCAAATCAGAGAAAGTAATCGAAAAAAAATGTATTTAGGTCTTAACTTCTCTTTGACTGTAATTTTTCACAAATAAAACTAATAAAAATTAACTCTTGAAAATATATTCTTTTTCAAGGCATTTGATGGGGTTATCAGTTTAAGAATTATGTACACGTATGTATCTATGTATGAATATTGTAAAATACCGAACCTTGCATTATCACTTGCTTAAAGCTTATTGTGATCATACCTTTCACTGAAATCGAATACCTTCTTTTGAAAAAAAGTTTGGCCATATCTTCGTTTTTAATGAGCTCTTAAGTCCTCTAGTAGTTTTTTTAGGTGCGATTTACAAAAATTTTTTTCAAGCCGAAAACTGCAATTTTTAAAGCGGTTTATAAAAATTGAATTAAGATAGTTAATTAATTAAATCGAATCTTGGCAACTTTTGACCTTTTGACACAATACAAAAACTAACATATCTGCCCTGGAACAGAGTTTCGTACGTTTAGATTTTAACTGGGTTATTTGACTGGACGACTGTGGAAAAAATACTTCGAAATCAATCTTTAGACTCTTTCAACTAAGACGTATCTACTACGAAATCACGAGCACAAAACGTCATCTGTTCACATTTACACAAGTGGTTGGGACAGGAATGGCGAAGCGCCGTTCACCGGTAATAACTGAAGGGAATAAAGTAAAGTCTTTTAGATTATATGATAAAGAGTGGATAGCTACACTATGATTTCTATATTTTTAAATCTGACACAAATAGTTTCTTTTAAAAAAGAGCGATCTTGATTTCCACCTTTTTCGAATTACCCCTAACTGCGCAAAAAAAATTTCAAACGGCATCGATGACTTGTGGTATCGAGTTTTTAAAGTTGTTTAAACCACCTTCGCTAACCAAAAATTAGTCAATTTACCCATATTTATTCTCAAAAACTCAATCCTTCGAGCTCTTGCAACTATTTGAAACAACCATATCAAAGTTTGCCCATTTTTTTATAAAAGATTTCCTTGGGTGCCTATCGATAACCTGACTTACTATTGACTAGGAACGGTAGTTTCAAGCTGAGGGGTGAATGATAAATTTTTTTCCAAATAAGTTTTTATAATTTTAAGAAAAAAAAAATCATTATTTGCTCAACAAGAGTCACTTAAAAACCACTTTCACCCGTTGTTCTTTTGAAGTAAAATTTCAATTTCATTAAATTGTAAATAATTTTGAATAATTTAAATGTAAACAAAATTCGTTCAGTTAACGCGCAAAAACAAATTGGAAACAATTGGATGGTAAACTTAAAATTAAACAAAGCAAAATAGCACAAAACCATTCTTTATTACAACGACTGGTATAAAAAAATATGAAATAACTGTAAATAGAAAAACAATAAAAGTGAAATCGAAAATGAGCAAATCGATACACCAATAACTCATGCGAATGTAACAATAAACAAAAGAATAATTAAAAAAATAAACAGAGAACATAATATGCAGAAAAATTATGAAATGAGCAAAAACGTAAGGAACCGTTATCAATAAAAAAAAAGAAAGAATATGCTGGCCCAAAAGGCAACGAAAGCAAAAATAATAACAACCGTTTATTAGCCAATATGAGGAATTAAACATAAAATAAATAGATGGCTAAAACAAAAGTAACAGAGTTGATACAACATAACACGAATAATATCACAGGGGGATTTACAGAACAATCGTACGTTGAAACAAATTGTTTCCACTGTTGTTTTTGTACAAAGGGTGTGTTGTACGATATTAAAGGAAAACAATTTTCAGGAAATGAAGGATGACAGGATGATATTCATTTAAACTAACGGCATGATTATATGCTCGTAATATTAGGTAACGTGGTTACAATTAGAAATTTGTGATATGGCAGGGCGTTTAAGTGATTACTCAAAAGGTGACGTGCCATGGCGTGAAATTCTGATCTGCATAAAATTCTACGTATTATGACATTTCGTATTCAGCTGTTTTAAGGAACTAAACGTAACGAAAATATTAGTTAAACGAATTTTAATGAATATAAAAACATAACATATGTTGAAGGAATATTTTTCAGTAAATATTTTATACGGTAGCGTAATTGCAACGAAGTGGACTGCAATACTCTGCTATCCACTACAGCGAATCACTACGCATTCGTTTTTATCCAAAGTACGCAAGGTCAAAGGTTGCAAAAATATCCTTTCGCTACTCAAAATTTTTGTCTAAGCAAATGTTATAGATTGGTGAGCTTCCCAAAATAGGGTTTGAGCACTGTTAACGTAAGTTATTGTTCACCGATACAAGAACGAAACGGTGATTCGAAAATTATCATACTGTACTCATTGTGGCGCCAAGCTTATCGGCTCGTACTCATTTTAGATTTATATCGTTCTCGTCTCGTTTGAGCCTAGTTTTGTTACATATTAACATATTTATTACTAGCTGGACCCACGGCTTTGTCCGCGTACTCCACGTAATACAATCCCAAATACATTTTACACAGTCCTTACTGCAGACCATTAGATCCATGAATCGAATTTCACAACTTGATATAAGTACCCAGAATATATATTTAAGTACTGTTTTTGTATGAGAGGCGTCATGCCCCGTTGTCCAAAGTAGTTTAAACTATGGTCTAAGCCTTTGCGACGTCTAAGCAAATATGATCTGTAAATTTGAGTTCAGTTGGCTCAGTAGTTTTAAGGCTTATAGATAACATACAGACAGACATGTTTACTTGCACACAAATATATAAATGGGCAGTTGCAAAACGGTTTATAACTGCCGTAACACAAAATAATCGCTAAACTTTTGTTTTGTTGGGAAGGCTGTGAAAAAGGGCAGTGCACAGTGTATTTTTTTTCAACAGTAGGTGTAATAAGTAGTGTAAGCGAGCTGTCAGTTCTGTATCTGTCACACCATCACCATCAACATTCAACCGTAAACCATCAACCTAGAAACGCCAACCATTATCATTGTGTGAATTGCCATACATAGATATATACACAGATAGATAACATAAGTAAGAAGTAAAATCCAAAATAGCTTGAAATATAAATAAAGATTTAATAATAATCAACAGATTATTACAGTAGGCGGTACCACTCCCCTAACAAGAAAATACGTCTCTACGGCTAAACTAATAGCCGTGACATTAGTGAGGTTTGGTTTCAAGATAGATTGAACCCTAAGAAAGGTCATTAAAAATTCGAAGCCCCTAAGTGGGCATGGCACCGGCTTTATGAGAAAAACGTTTAAGCTAATCTAGCAATTTTGAAGGAATTTAGTACAGAGATGGATTGAACCTTGAGCTATTTGTTTTAAAGTAAATGGTGCCACGCCCCCAAGAGGGAAATATGTTTTTACAGCTATACTTATAGACCGAATTTGAAGAAATTTAGTATGGTATTTTGAACGCTTAGAAAGAGATAGGGCTAGGGTAATATAATACCATGATTTTTATGACAAAAATAAGCTTTTTTATATTAGTTTTTTAAGCCCAAAAAATGTTTTTTGTTGTGTCATTATAATGTTGAATTTCAACTATTATGCGAACTCTAGTATTCATAAAAAGAACATCGATCATAGTTTTTAAAAAAACATAACAAAACATAAGCAAATTTGTTTATTTTTTGTATGTTGTGTAAGCGTACTCTTAGTGATATTTTCTATATATATGGGTTGAACTCATGATTCATCAAAAACGACACAACATAGAATTAAAAGTAAAAAAAGTGGAGCAAGGACCATGCATTTAAGGCAATCGATGTACATTTGATTTAAATACCTTTACGAACAGATTTTCTTTTTTATTTGGAACTTGGTTTGAAAATACGGGTTACCGGGTAACACCCAGTATTATCGAAAGAAGGACACTACATATATCCAATGCTTGAGAAAAAAACCACATTTGATTTTGCATATCGTGTTGTATTGTACTTGTCTGCATACATTACACTTAAATTTTTAATTGCAGCAATTCAAAGTCATTTCTTGACGTGCCATAACTTGGAAATATTGCCAGGTTGTCTTAATTTTATGATGCCAATAAAAAAAACACGTCTCATTTAATACCAACTTGAATTGTTTTTTTTTCACAAATTTTTTCTCCATTTTACATAAAGAATAAAAACAAAAACAAAAAAAAAGTTTGAAAACTTTAATTTAAATTAATTATGTGAAAGTGTCGGCGCTGAATTACAGCCTTACAGCTTAAGATCAGCTCAAAAACTTGTAATTAGTTTGATTATCTTCGTCATCACTGAGCCATAATTGTAAACTTTTAGTTCATGTCAGACATATGAGTGAAAATTAAGTGGCAACAAAGCTTGTAATGGCAGCGGTAATAGCAATGGTAGTTGCTGTTGCGGTGGCGGCACTCCAAATTAATATACCATGAAATAATGCTTTTTTCTACAAAATTTTTAATTTTAAATAAAAGACTGCAGTATATATAAAGAAGTTATTGTTAAAAGGTTTAAAGTAGCTAACGCCTAAAGCTTCATTTTTAAAGATTTTAATTTGTTTTTGTTTTCAAATCTTTTCCTTAATTTTGCCAACAGCATTTTTACAGTAGTTCAAGTTAATACTTAGAATTCATTTTTAATGAGGCATTTAAAAGCTCTCAATCGAAATGAAAAAGTAACAGACAAAAATTTTGCCAACTGTGTACATCGCATCATGTGAGGCGCCACTCGCCGTTAATGAAGTGGTTTTTTCAGCGAAAGTTATTTGCCACTTACTCAAGAGCCATCCTCAATCAACTTACGTTCGGTGCTATTACCAATTAATGTTGCAAGTGCCATTTGCCACTTAAGAAAGAGATGTTTCAATGTTTTCTAATCTGAATTGTATAAATTGATAAGTTTTAAATTTTTATCTTTTTCAACGTTATTTTAAGTCCAGGCAAGATTTTTTATTAGAAGAAAATAGTAAGTGCAGTTGGAATTGTAAAAATATTACATATGTAGGTCTGCATGGACTTTTGTGTTGCATTTGAGAACAGCATAATTTTTTTTTTTAAAGACTTAATTTTTAGACCTTCAGTTCAACTTCTTAAAAAAATGGAGAAAAAAAATCACTTCAGTATATATTGAACTTGGACGTTGCTCCTTAAATGAAAAGGAAAGATCTCATAGCATCAGTACATTTTAGCACAAGCCCAGGACTTATCAAATATTCCAAGAAAGAAAACATTTAAAAAACTCGAATAACTCGATTAAGTTCAGAAAAAATCGTATAGTATAAAAAAAAAATCTAAAAATTATCGTGAAAATCAACAAAGTCGAAAAATTTCGAAAATAAAGGTTAATTTTGACATTATGTACGCTTTCTGGTGTAACAACAACCTGAAGTCAGGTCTTAAGATATGATATTCTTGTCTACCATACTATCAGTACTGTGTATGGCTGATGTGCTTGGAAAACAACCGGGACCTTAGGTATATTCATTAGCCGATGGCTTCGGAATACATATCGAATTTTTTGACTGGTGCTAATTGAAATAAATTCCATTGGACTCAAAAAAATCGATGGAAATCGGAACGTATCGAAAAGCAACGAAAAACATTGAAAGTCTATAGATTCCTTCGATTGAAATAAAAAACAAAGAAAAACTCGGATTCAATAATTTCAAAAAACATCGAATACTATCTAAAAACCGAATAGCTTTGAATACTAAGCAAAAACATTTAGAAGTTTACCTTAATTCAAAATTTCATTAGAGTTCATAAGTTAGAAATATTGACAAACAAATAATTTGTGCCAACAGCTTCAATTATGATGACAAAGGGACGATGTTCAATACAGTCAACGTTTTTGTAACGGTTTTTGGAAAAAGAATATCGATTAAAACAGATTTTAGTATTTGCTTTCAAAGATATTAGCAAAGGTTATAAAATCGTGTTCTTGTGCTTATCTACTGATATACGAGTACTACAGTTCATTTATCAAAAGAAACCGCTGAATTTTAAGCTGATAGTTCCATATATAAATTCTACACTTGTCGCAAACAACCACTTAAAAGAAACTTGTTTAAGAATCATAGTCTGTGGAGGCGTGGCACTGTCCAAACTAGTTAATTTGAACACAGTTATTGGATTTTGATATTAGTACTTTCGACGACAAAAATAAATATTTTTGTCAAACAATGGGCTAGATTTCAAAAATTAGTTTTCGACATGAGACGTTTCCATATCCCAATAGTTGATAGTAAAATTATGAGCTACAAACTTTGAATGTTTTTTCTCTATTATTCTGTGAGTCGATTGGTCTATGTTTGCGCAATATACGCAGTACCAAGTTGCGGTGATATTTTTGTAAAAACCAGGGTCAAAGTGCCAATAAATTTTATAACCACAGCCAGCTCAATGAACCTTAAAAAGTGCTTAAGGAGATAAACAACATTTTATCACTTTTTCATATGAAATTATGGGAAAAATTAACGGAGAATCAAATAAAACGTGTAGAGAATGACACTGAAGAAGAAGAACACCAAAGTAACCAGAAAGTGGTAATGGTCTGTAGTAAAAAACACAAATAAAAAGAAGAGATGCAACGGTAAATTTTGTGCCATACCATGATTACATAAAAATTTTAGCGAAGAAAGAAAGAAAACCGCAAGCAGTTAAGAGTAACATGTTAAAAACGTATGCACACTGCGAGAAAAATTAAATGATTTTTTTGAGGTGTTAACATCTTTACAATATTTCAATAATTTACAACTTTTTATATCTTTTGATTATTCAAAATTTTTTTGATTTCGCTAACATTTTTTGCAGTTTTTCAAGCTGTTTCAACATTTTTCAAAAAATGTTCAATTGTTTTTTTTAAATTTTTTGACTTCTTTCGACGTTTTTCAATATTTTTATTCACTTTTTCTTTGTTTTTAACTTTTTGAACATTTTTTGGCATTACTAACATTTTTGAAACTCATTATGATTTTTCTAACATTCTCCAAGTTTTTCTACATTTTTCAATATGTTTGAACGTTTTTTGTCATTTTCAATGTTTTTTGACTATTCCAACATTTTTCGCTTACATTTTTAAACAGTTTTTCAGCATTTTTCACCTTTTTCAACACTTTACGGATAATAAATATAACTAAACATCATTTCTCCTGACGAAATTGTGAAAATCATTAAATCCAATACGGATCATTTTAAATAAAAATAAGAACGCGTGGTCTGTAATAAAAATTATGTATGTGGAGCTTCTGTTTGATTCAGTTGATTAAAGGCTTAGGCGATCAATCATCAGCAGCATGATAATGATCATAAGTTTATAATATTATTTTGAATAGGTTAAAGGTTTCAGTTAACTAAATTCTCATTTAGTTACGATCAATCAGATACGAATTAAAATTACAAGATCTTAACTTAACGCCAAAGCATTAAGTTTCTGAGTCAATAGTACTTTTTTCTCAGTGTATGCATGCGTGAAGCAACATTAGTTTAATGATATCAATAAAAACAACGACAACAAGATCATTATAAGAGCAACAACAACAACAGTATTGAAACAATTAAAAAGTGTTTTAATAACATTGTTAAGGTCGTTCATTGCTATCAACAACTACATATAGTAGCAGTTGCAGCATACCATAGTAGCAACAACAACAACTATTAAAACAACAACAATGTTGTTACAGTTTCCTGCACTTTATATAGTCGGTTGGCAACTTTGTTACCAATGTGAATTTTAACCCCAAAAAAGGAGGTTAAAGCCAACAACACCAGCAGCAACATGAAACGCATGTTAAATAGCAACAACAAAAATGTTGTTGCTCTTGCTGTTGCTATTGCACGATAACATCAAATCAGCGTCTATGTTTGGTTACTGTTGCTGCTACATATATCGTGCAGCAAGTGTTGGCATGCAACATGCGTAAAAGCCGGCTTAGCTGTTGCATAGTTAAGTCATGTTGAACTTGACATAAAGCTGAAGACCAGAGAGAGTTTTGCTGCAGAGCACTTGACTGAAATGTTGCTGCGATTTGTTGTTTGCCAGTTTTTATGTTACGGCTACGAGTTGTTGCATATTGGTCACGCTGACATAGTAAACGCGTCTTCTGACGACGACACTCAGCATTTGTGTGATCCAGTTTGTTGCTCATCAGGAAAGATTGCCACACGCAGTTTGCATAAATATGGCAAACTTTTGTATTACCAATTAGGGTGACTCTATTTTATGAAATTTTTCTTAGTCGCATGTTAGAATAGAGCAGGTGCGATATCAAAGTTTTTGAGAACTTTAAAAATAAGATTCATTCAAATCATTGTAGTTTTACTGGCGATTAGGAGTAGTTTCTTTATAATATAATAGAGTTTTACTCCAGCAAGTACTTTTACATTTTTTAAAAAATTTTAATTTTCAAAAAACAAATAAGAGACACCTTGCCATTGTTGCTAGTGCTGTAATGCAAAAGTGGTTTGCTCTTTAAAATTGGCTATCATAGCGCGAATCTACAAAGTACACGAAAGAGTGACGCGCTGCAACGCCTCAAAAAGTTTAAAATGGTGAAAAAACAAACTATGCCCCAAATGATGCAGCATGCATGCAGCAGGACGGTATTTATTACAACCTGCAATGCGTGTGCTCTACAAATTACAAACTACATACAACAATCTATTAGATTATTTAATTGTGTGGCAATAAAATGCGCAACATTTGCTGGCAAGCATAATAAATTATAGATCAAAAAAGTGACCCATCCTGTTGCATGCAACAATTGCAGCATAATACAGGCCTCTTATCTGACAGTTGATAAATTTGTGACATTTATTGGATTTATGTAATTTTTTCTCCAAGATAATAATCTACAATAAACACGAATGCCTTAAATCAGAGGGATGTGAAAAATTATTGTGATTACTAAGCGGCAGTACGGTGAAGGCACAAGAACTCCTTAGGAACGAGTTAATGTTGAATTAAAGCAATATAATCAGACAGCGTAACTGGTGCAATTTACACGAAATGATTTCAAAAGATATATTTTTTATCATATTACGATTTTCATAGTTACAAAAAATGGCGTGTGATGGAATTAATTCCTCAATGACATGGAAACCTCAATCTAGAAAGATTGGAAAGGAAAATTTTTAGTTCCCAAAATACACATTTTATTTATTTTATTTTGAAATTTAGACATTTTTATACAAAGCTTTTGGTTGTCTAGTGGTTCATTTGCGATTTGTTACCTTAAAGTCCGGAAAATAGCGTCACAGAACATTGACTCATTTAAGATCTGTTCTAAAGTGTCTATTTAGTTAATTCATTATCCTCAATGCAGCCGGTATGTGTCTCAGTTGGATCAAGAGAGTAAGTTTTCTGTACTTTGAGGGTAGGTTTTTAGACCAAGCTCTCGCTCGTGTTGAATATCTAACGTGACCAAATATTTTATAGTAAAAAGAAGTTAGATTGCGGATACGGTCGCCCATTTTGGTAGGATTTATGAATGACAAGAGTGAGGCCCATTTTTTTGGTATGGCAAAAAGCACGATATCTTCCGGTAGGGACGGCAAATAAGTTCTTTGTCCCGGTAGGTTTTTCATGCACATATGTAACGGGTGGTTTTTTTGCTATTGGTTTTATAGCGTAAATTTTTTGACACTTCACGCATGTGTCAACGCTAAAAATGCTCAGTAAGGTTTGCCATTTCACCATGAATAGACTAAAAAAACGAAAAACGCTTGCAAATCATTGACTTTTGTCATCAAAATTCGTGCTCTGTGAGAAATGTGAAGATCCAATTTCTTATCGTAAAATTTTCTTCAGTGAAGAAGCTCATTATTGGCTCATTGGGTACGTTAACAAATAGGATTTTGTCTGAAAGCAGCCAGAGGCAGTTCAAGAACTACCAATTCACCCTAAAAAATTCACTGCTTGGTGCGGTTTGTGAATCGGCAGCATCATTGGGACGTACTTTTTCAAAAATAGTGAAAGTCGCAACGTTCCAGCCAATGGAGCAAGGTACCGTGTGATGATTACCGAAAATGGAAGAATTGAACTTGGTTGACACATGGTTTCAACAAGACGGTGCCACACGGCACGCGATACCATGGACCTATTGAGAGACGAGTTTTATGAGCAATTAATCTCACGTTTTGGAGTTGTCCATTGACCTCTAAAATCATGTGATTTGACCCACTATACTACTTTTTGTGAGACAACATGAAGCCACTCGTGTACAGGGACAAGCCAGCTAAAATTGCAGCCTTGGAAGTTCACTTTGCAGCTGTCATTGGTGGGATACCGGCCTAAATGCTGGAAAGAGTATGCTAAAATTGGAGCTTACGGATGAACCATCTCAGGCGTAACCGCGGGCAACATTTACATGAAATAATCTTTAAAAAAGTAAATGGAAGGAATTGATGTATTGCTCCAAATAAATATTTTATTCACTATTGCAAATGTTCTGTTATTTTTTCAATTTCAAAAACCAAACGCTTAAAAAACACCCCTTATATCCACGGTGTGACCAAACAAAAGAAAGAACCTAACCTAACAACCTGTTTTTCAACAAAGAAAAACCTTTTCAATTTATAAAAACAAATATATTGGTCAGATATTATTCATATATGAAAGAAAGAACCTTTTAAAATATATTCTTGAAGGTCAAAATTCATACTTTTAAGTAGTAAAAACAGCACAAAGAAGTGAGTGTGGCTTTACTTCGAAGTACGCAGTACAATGAGTCAAGTACTGGATTATGTCTCATGATTGTGTTTATGGACAATTGTAAGCAAACGGGGCACTTATTTTGCGAATAGCTTCTAAAATCCAACTGGTCATTTAAAATCGAAACCACAGTGCCATGTGACACTAATAATCTCACGCACTTTCACTCTCCGATCGGCCAACACCATATCGTGAATTTTTTCGACATTTTCGGGTGTATTGAACTCAATTGGCCGTCCAGAACGTTCAACATCACTAGTGCTTGTGCGACCACAACAAAACTCAGTAAACCACTTTTTTACCAATGAAGTTGATGGTGCAGAGTCCCCATGGTACTCATCAAGCCTTTTCTTGGTTTCAGTGACGATTTTTTTGTCGCAAAAAATAATGTTTTATGAGCACTCGAAATTCACTTTCATTCCATTTTTATGAGGGAAGTTCGAAAAGTTATCGACTTATTGATACGCCCTCGTACTCAAAACTTGTCGAATATACTGACGACGAAAATCCCATCACTGATGTACTGTGCTCCCAAAAAAGTACAAAAGTTGGTCACATTAGGTATAGCTAAATGTCTTTAATTGGCATTAATATGAAGCTATTAAAACGTTTTGATTTTATAAATAACGCTTATTATCGATAACGAGCATCTTCACAAGGTTTTATTGTTCTCTTTCAAAAAAAAAGGCGGATAGTATTTTTTCTTTGCCCTTGTTACGGCACAATTTTTAAAATAATCTTTTTCAATTTTATTTTCAACGCTTTGTTATTATTATTACAATTTTTCATTCATCCGCTGCTGCACAATCATAATAAGCTGATTGGGTCGGGCAAAGTTTTCGTATTTCTTTCTCACATTTACGAGTGCAATTATTTGCTTTTTAACTTTTCTTATATTTTTTAGCAGTGAATTGGTGCCACAGATGTATGAATTACATAAGACTTTTAGACTACAGCAAAAAGTTACGTTATATTTTTTTCAAACTTTTTAAAACATAAAATTTCAACGAATTCATAGCTCAATCAACTCTTTTGAAGTCAATATACTTCTTTATATGGGGGAATGATTTCTTAAAGGAAATAAGGTTGAAAACATTGATTTTGAAAATATTGTTTTTGAAAACATTCATTGAGGTTTAATATCGTGGAAACTATTGAAGATAGGGAAAATCAGGGTGTTATGTTAACAAGCTTGAAATGCATTTTGAAAGGTTTTTAACTTTACATGTAAAGTAAGATTAGCATGCAGCTAGCCAATAAACGAATATGACACTCGGAGACCTGTTGGGCTTATTGTAAGGTACGAAAACGTAAGAGCCCACTTAAATTATTGAGATGACCAAAGCCATACCGCGCTTTGCATGAATCTAGTTCCTCTAATGGTGCATTTGCTTTCATGCCCAAACCTTTGAATGATCTGCCACCGAGATAGTCTATCTATCAAACTTAAAATACTTTAAGATTATGTTTATTATAATTTCGTCCTCAGTCAACCTCGTCCATTAAAACATGTGTACGTTAATAACTATCTATGTATGCGTATAAAATGAAATGTGTGTTTATGTTTAGAAATTTGCAATTATTTATGGAATTGTTTCTCTCAAGTTTTTCTTTTAATGCAGTTCTTGTAGAATGTCTAAAAATTAACGCTGAGCAATCATCTGCCATAAAAATGCGAAAATAATGAATTCTTTGCGGATTAGCTGATGCAGTATCTCCATGGCAGCTTTTTACAGTTTTCATTTTATTTGCCATTTTTACTGCTTTTGTTAATCTTTCTTGTGCGTTTTTTTTAGCTTTTTTTTTCAAATACCAACACGCTAAAATGCAATTCAAAAATCATTTGTTTCATGTGAATTAAAATATACCTGGTCATTGCGCGATAAGGTCATATTGAAAAATGCGGAAAGCAGTTTTTTTTTTATTGTAATATGCTGACTCGGAAAGTCGTTGATGCAGACAGGCAAGGAATTCCAGTGTTTTATGGCTTTGTGTATAATGAGTGTAAGAATTTGGTTTCATTTCATGCTAAATCGAATGTGTTTGTTCTCTTGATGTGCATGAATTACATAAAAATTTTGGACATTAAATACTGAGCTGTTCAAAAAACCATAATTATTATATTATTTGAGGAGGAAATTTTTCATTTTTAAAGCTTTTGATGAAACTTGGGAGGTGACATATTTAGCTATTAGAGATCTGCGTTAGTGCACTTGTTACGACCATTAAGTCACTCACCACGATTGCGAGTCTACAGAGCCCTTACGGTTGCAAATCACGAATCAAATCAAAACAAAACAAAAGACAATCGCAAATAAAATGTCGGGCAAGTTGTACGTTTTCATGCTTCTTTTCACTTTAAATTCACATTTTGTCTGTGAAATAAATTTACTTCTGTTTCCAATTTTTATGAAACCAAAATTTTCTTATGTAATTTCAAATTTTATGAATGAAACTAATAAATGTCGGTCATATCTAGAATAGTAAATGGAACTGTCAGAAGTTGCGGATATAGCTTTTGTAAAAATCATTATATTTTGGAAAAGTCTAAATTTATATCGCAATTATGGGTGTTGTATGAAAGATAATTTAATCACCTATAGTATTGGTGAAAAGATCTTTCAAATTCGACCTATAGTTTTGGATATATGATGATTTTTTTGAAATGTTTACAAGCTGTTAGTTTTCCAAAAAAAGTGTTAATAACCTGTAAGTCTTAAAGCCTAGTTTTAATGCTTTAAAATGATGTATCATTTGTTTTAAATTTTTGCGAACTGATCAAAATCAAAAACCAATAAAAACGCAGTAAGCCAAAAGCCAATTCCAAGAATGTACAAATAAAAGTACACTGACCAAACAAAACAAGAGAAGTTGTCGTCAGTGTGCGCTTTGTTGTTTGCTTTTGCTTTTTTCTTAAGAAAATTTACGTTTTGTTTTGTACATGTTTCGTTCGAGTTGAACGACGTTCACAACAGAATACGAGTCAAAGTGCAGACGAAGCTAAGTCATTTCGTTGTATCGTTCTGTTTCGTGCTATTGCACTGGTGACTCGAAAAATGTCAATACTCGACAGTAACTCCAATAACGTCACAGCGAGTGAATTCAAGCAGACCTCTAATAGCTTTAAGTTCAGTTTGAAAATTTTTTTAGGGGCGTGGTAGCACCCATTTTTTAAAACCTAGATTTGGTACATCTTGAAAGCAATCAAGGTAATTCAGTATTTAAATTTTGATTGAACCTGGCGCTAAATAGCTTGACAGTTTTCACTCATTTTAGTTCTTTTAAATAAAGCCCAAACTTTAAGAAACTGTGCTGCAGTTTCAGTAAAATAAACAAAGTATTGAGACACCATTATAGCTATATGTTGCAAAAGTTTGTTCTCAATATTATCTTTAAAGAAATTTATCAAAACTCAACAGTGCTATTTAATAGCTAAGCGATTTATTCTTAAAGTCAATGGTTTAACTTAGTAAAATTGATTCAAAAAAGAAAACCGATTGTTTTGTCAAGCGTTCACTACTCTTGATACTCTATCCGTTTATTGTAGCAGCTATGTTCCAAGAACAAACAAAAATTCTACAATCTATAGCTCAACACGCTGAAAATCTCCCGGGGCGCCCAACGGATAGACTAACCTGAGTTGCCTGTTATTTTTAGTTACTTTAAATTGAACAAATTACGACTTTGTCCACTTCGTAATTAAAACCCAGTTTTAAATGCCTAAAAATATGCAAATATGTTGATAAAATATTTTCAATAAATGTGTGTGTGTATGTGAAATGCATGCTGTCAAACTTGAAAACTTAATTTACAAATATTAAAAGTTTAAAATGCAGCTTAGATACGCGTGTGTTTTGTTTGCGATTGTTAATAAATTTTAAGAAGCCATTTTACAGCTGCAATCTGTAACTAATTTTTCTTTATAGGAAGACGTCTAACCAGTTAAATTACAAATAATATTTCCAGCTACAATTAAATTTTAATTTTATTGCACATGCAACTTTTGCAGAAGAAATATGATTTTGAAATGAATTTAATAGTATGCTCTTAGAATATTCGCTAAGCCTGTAGCCAATACGTCTAAATGAAAATAGTTTAGTAAAGGGAGCCAAATAGTCGGCTTTCCTTACAAAAAGATGAGAAAAAATTTAATTTTAGGTAAAGATTTTAAGTGTTAATTAAGTCTTCAACAGGAAGGGGTGATTCCGTCATTTTCGAGTTTTCTCTATCGATTGGATCAAAAAAAAAATTTTCTTCAGAAATGGATCAAAACGGGCTCTTTTCAAAGTCCGGAGCCACCCTGAGGGATGTCCAAAATTCTTTTCGGAATTCATCTTTTGATTGAAACAAACAAAAAATTTTCCGAAAATGGGACATAAACGGTTCTTCCATGGTCTGGGGACACTTCAAGAGACGTTCAAAATCCATTTTCAACTTACTCCCATTGATTGGAACAACAAAAAATTTTTCGAAAATGAGTCAAAATCGTTGCATTCCAAGGAGACCGGAGCCACTGTAAATTATGTCCAAAATATTTTTTCGAGCTTTCTCTATCGATTTAAACAAAGGAAAATGTTTCCGAAAATGGGTTTCATTTTACTAGGACACTCAAAATAACATCAAAAACCAATTTTCGACCTTTCCCCATCGACTGGTGGGAAAAAAAGCAGTTTTTCTTTGCTGCACTTCAACACAAGTGGCTCGAGCCATTGTCTGCTTCATGAATGCTGAATACATGTGAGTGTGAGCTTTACACGCATTCGCATTTTCGAGACCCAAGCTACTTACATGCTCACATTCATGTTATCTTCGCATTTGCTATTAGTGAGAGCAACTCTGATTTGCGCATATTATTGCATGCAATATGCGCAACTATGTTTCATATTTTTGGTAGTGGCTCAAAACTCTCAGTGAGACACTCAATATTATTCTCTACTTCATACCCAATAGTATCGAAAAAGTCGATAGTAGCAAGGAAGTATTGAATAGAATCGAAAAATTCGATGATTGAAAAAGTCAATAAAAGTCAAAAATTATTGAACAGCATCAAAAACTTCAATACTACGATTTATTCAATAAAAGTTGAAAGCATCGATAAATATTGAACTGTATCGAATAAGTCGATTGGTATCAAAAAATTTGATAAGCATTGAAATGTATCGAAAAAGTCGAATGGTATCAAAAACTTTGAATCATAACGTTCAACACGATCGCAAATATGGAAGTTGTTTCTAAAGTAGAAAAAGGTCGATTAGTATCGTAAAAGCTTATAAGCCCCAAAAAAATCAAACGATAACAAATTAAAGGCTATTAAATATTGTCAATTAGTATGTTAAAGCATCAAAGAAAGATTAAAAGAATCGAAAAGTATCGAAAAAGTCGAGAAGAATCAAAAATTAACCAAAAACTTGATAAGTCCATAGTATCAATAGAATCAAAAATTTTATACACAATGAATCATATAGTATCACAAAGCATCGAAGAAGTTGACAAAATTATGAAGGTATCAAATATTGCATACGACGCATCATGCTTTTCTGTGGTGCTTGTGGAATTTATAATTGTGGGCACCTAAGTATTTGAATATTTAATTAATCATATCCAATAAGAATTTCAGAATTTTAATTTTTTTTCAATTCCACTCAAAAAATTAAAAAAAGTTTTGACTTTTCAAAGTTTTTGGTACTTACAAATGTACTAATAACGAAGATGTTTCAATTATTGGTTCGTAAAGCCTTTCTTCGGATCGCGAAAAACTAAGCGAAATAAAATCACAATCTCGCTCACTAACATAGAAGCGAGATAATAAATTGATATACCTGTATCACGCAGAACTTATAAGGAAATCACCACAAGTATGCGCCACTGCAACTTTCAAATCATTAAATTAACCTTTCACTTCAATGAAACCACAAAATCAGCGTCTTGCAAATTATAGGAACTTTTAAACACTTAATTCCAACGCAATTTTCATCTTATTCTTCTATTACTGTCTTTTTTCAGAAAGCAACGGCGAAACCTACCAAGTATCACTACTATCCACATAACCAGCACATCTACCTGTTGCCTGAATGTGCTATCCAGCAGGTTTGCAATGCAGTATATGTGCGACTCAACTACACGCAACCGCTGTGCGCCTGTCCATCAAGGTAAGGAAAATACTGGCAAAAAAAAGCAGCAGCAGCAGTAGCAGCATTCATAGCATAGGTTTGATTGGACTAGCGCCCTCCGTTTGGAGAAGCCACTAAGAATAGTTTGATTTAAATTGAAATGTAACTGCTTAATGCTGCTGCTGTTTTATTGGATATACAGCTCTTTAAACTTCAATTATATTTTAGATATCGCGATCCATGCTCTGCCAGCTTAAACGAAGATGATCAGCATACAACCAAATTGGTCGGTGACGGTAAGAAAAAGGTAAGCAAAGTTTGGTGTTATCACTCGAAGTTTTTATATAAAAAAAGAATCGTCTTTGATTGTTCCTGTTAATTATTTAAAAATGCATGCATTTTACTTTTAGTGGCGAATATATTAAGATTTTAAAAGTTTTCGTGAATTCTGAACATCCTTAAGATTATTGTCAAAGTGTCCAAAACGGACGTTATCTTTCGAAAACGACTTTTAGGTCAGATTTGCTACAGTTTAACTTTGGAAATTAAAAGAAAACAATGCATTTAAAATGTTCTTGTAGAATAAAAGACCCCACAGTTTATTCGGTAGGTAGGTATTGTAGGGATTTAGTTTAGATTTAGAGGTTTCGAAAGGTGAAAAGTTTATCTAAAGCTTTTGAAGGTTGGCTTATGACCTTCATTCCCAAGGACAGAGTTCTTCTTTATAATATTTGTGAAATCTATTTAAAAAACAGGCGATAAGTATAGACGTGACCCCCCAAGAAGTAGTCAAATTATGAGTCTGTATACACGTCTATGTTTGTCTATGGCAATGACAATATGTGTTTAGATATAGGGTGAGCCAACAGGATATTGCACAAAATTTGAACAGATCTGAACAAATGGGCATAACACATGCAAGCAAAGTTCAAATGGGACTATAATAAGATTTGGCAAAGAGACATTAAATAATAAACAAGGCTTTGAATAATTAACTTGTGGGATTATTGCAGTAGAAGTGTCTTTCAAATTCAGTAGTTTTGTTTTAAAAGACATTACGTTCAGACAAACTTTCAACTCTAGCGCCAATCAATGCCAACTTTTATACAAAAAAAAAACTGTAAATATTTCTGTTTGAAAGCTTTCAAATCGACCCAGAACTTAACTCAGCTGACTAATCAACTCGTGTCTAAAGCACAAATCAAGCATAAAACCATGATTATTGTCAGCAAAACCGCAAATCACGTTTCTGCCTGATGCATAGAAATTAGATCAGTATAACGTTTTTCGTCTACGTCAAGATCAATGATGCTGGTGCTGCTGCTGCACTTGGAGTATGATAATGAAATAAAATGCGATCGAACGATAATCACGATGCATTCGTATATCCGGTGGCATTACCAACAAAAGCAACAGTAACAGCAAAAAAGAAAAAAAAAGCTTTAAATTCCACTGAGGTAAATTAATGTAATAAAAAGTAGGGAGTAAGAAATTAGACAGGGTGACGACGAGACGAGAGGACCAAATTACAGCCCATGTAACAGAAAACAAAAATGATTTAGCCTCTTGCTTTAGGCCATATGCTTTTTTTACGCTACATAATAACAACAACAACAGAAGCAAGTGCTGCCAATTGCTTGACAAACTGTAGACAATTTGTTGTCTATTGAAAATTCGCAACAGCGTTAGTTGTTGCACAGCTAAAAGAGGAAAAATTAAATGCAAAGAAACGTTGTCTAGTGTTATGAACAGTTTCATTCAAACTATCGAATTATGGTATCGATTAACTTATTATCTAGCAATATTTTAAGAGCTTTAACTTCTGCAGAGCTACAAGTTGCTATATTAGGGTGATTTATTTTAGACAGAGATAATATTTTTTGCTTTCTTGTATTTACTTTAAGGTTAGAAAATATATTCTTCTCAAATCGATATTTTCCTGACTTTAACAAATTTTGATCTTTTAATCATTAAGTTCTACAGAACTTGGCACCTAAAAATTATCCAGTTGAATTGCCAACAAAAGTATCGATTACTTTCACATGAACGAGCAAGCAATGATATTTAGTCGCTAACCAGTAGGAACAAAAATGACAACCTTAGCAATGAAAAGAGACAACGAGAGAAAAAACTGAGACTTTGAATAAATTTACTGTTACTACGAGTACATATTTTCAGTAGCTGTAAAAGTAGCTATTTGCAACATCATTACATTGGCCTAGAGCAGCGAATGACTATCGAATCCTTTCTATTGAATGCCTCCTGACTCAGTGACTGACTAACGGCTTTTAAGATCATGTTTATGTCAAAACATCAATTTGACGTGGTCCCAATAAAATGTTGTCGTCGATCAAGTTCAATGCCAAAGAGGATTTCGACAGTCATTTAGGATTCACAAGAGAAAAATGTACATAATCAATGGTTTCATGTGTAAAAAAATGTAGCAAGGGTAATTGGTCAGACCAAACATTAAATACCCGGCACTAAAATAGAAATAGAAGTGGGCGTGACAGTGCAATATACGTATTTATTTAAATGAATCAAGTAGACTTTTAACTACTGCCATGAAAATTTTCATTTCATTTTATTATTTTTTTTTTTATCACAGGCAATTACTCTAGCGAAAACCTGCGAAGCCACAACAGAAATGCGTGAGTGCCGCTCACCTAAAGATTGGTCACTACTTGCTTTACAAAACACACGTACAGGAAAATCACATTACCTTGTAATATGCAGATGTCCAGACCACTTTAAAATGGGTAAGTAATTTTTTTTTGTAAAAGTGTTTTTTCGAAATAACCTTCAAGTATAATTCACTTCAACCCACTTTCAGAGGGTCCAATGGCTCATGATCAACCCACATATGCCAGTGTTCCTGGTATACG
This sequence comes from Meiosimyza decipiens, assembly GCA_963680825.1. Classification (NCBI taxonomy): domain Eukaryota; kingdom Metazoa; phylum Arthropoda; class Insecta; order Diptera; family Lauxaniidae; genus Meiosimyza; species Meiosimyza decipiens. Next base: position 35,259,775 of record OY804258.1, read on the forward strand.
TGTTTTTGGCATGATGTGTGTCAAACCTGGTTACTCGGTACGCAAACAGTCGGTCCAACCACCAAAACGCTATCAACTCCAAAAGCCATTCTATCGTCCAACCTCACAAAATCCCACCTTTGGCAGCAATCAATACACAAATAAGGATGCTTATGGGCGACCAACATATAGTGGAGCATCGCCATCAACTTCAGCGTCTTCCAATAACAACAATGGCTACCATCAAAATACACAAGAGTCATTCCAAAATCAACATCAGGCCAATTATCAGTACTTAAATCGTCCTGAATCGCATGGCAGCATAAGCTCCAACAATTATCATCCAGAATCGATATCACTTAACAGTTTTAATGGCGGTGGAGTTTATGGAAGAAATAATGAGCGTAAAGGCGATACTCCTATACAGGCTGCAGCAGCTCAAGAAGCTGAGGAAGCAGATGCGCCAGAACCAAAAACAACAGGAGGAGTAAATGCAAGCACACCAGCTGCAGCGGAGGCACGTACAACATTTAGCGAAGAAAGCAACACTGGCGGCAATCTAATGGAAGCAGTGTCGTCATCCTCTGCGGAGGGAAAACGTGAGAGACGTTCGGTAGTTGAGGATTTAACGGATCTAGAAGATGATAGTCAAGTACCGGATTTCCCATGGGATCGTGTGATTGAATTTCAGCAATCAATCGTTTGGGATTAAGTTACTTTAAGGCGTGAAAAAAGAAGAAGTGAAACGAACTAAAGGAAAGTTAGAGTGTTTTTGCCGCCTCTCACTTTATGACTATTATAATATATTTATATAAATTATTAGCTAAACGTTTAGGAGAAACAATTCGCAAAATTTAAGAAAAATACTCATCTAAACAAAAGATTCTAGATTCTAAAGCATCAAAGAAAACTTAATGAGAAAGTATCTAAAACGAAAGTAATGCACTGTGACTGAAAGCAAAATGAACATAAAATAATTAAAATACGAAGCAGTTTTACATAAATAATTTTAAACAGTTTTATATTAAATAATACATTAAAGAAAAAAATGCCTATTTTAAGTATTTTTGTCGACAGAAATACGAAATAATGATTAATTTTTATTTAGTTACTTTGTAAGCATATGAGTAAAAACTTATTTTTACATGCATTTATTTATATTGCATTTTGGAGCATTTAAAGCAATGAATTTAAATTTATAGAATTAAGAAATAAATTGATTTTTTTAATTTTGGGGTACGTAAAATGTTCTATATTTTAAACAAATTGTTATAACAATTATTAAGAATTGTTTCAGCAATTTGTTTGGTGTTCAGTTTTTACTACAATAAAAAAAAAATAAATTAAAGAATGAAAAAGGAATTTAGTGCATTTAAAAAGTATCTTACAATACACCGAATGTTAATAAAAAATAAAAGCTATTTTAAGCAATATATAATTTATTTAGAAGTAGCGGTAAGTGCATTTATTAGGTAATATTAATATGAAAACAATTGAAGAAACATTATAAGAATGTAATAAATTATTTATAATAAAAAATCCCGATTTTGTTTTATTGAGAGTGAATTGTTAGTAGCCAAAGGCCGAATCAGGAAAATCGAACGATGGAACTCGAATCATTATGTTATTACATTTTTAAGCCATATTACTTTGAAATTTATAAAACTTCGAGCTATTGGTGCGATATCTACAATGGGGGGAGGGGCTTAAATTTAGTTTCAAACATGTTTGAAAGAAAAATTCTGCTGCAAGGAGAGCTCATAATATTAATATTGGTCCATTATTTTTCCATAGAAATTACATGGGAAAAAATGCTTTACTAAACAGTATTGTCAATATCTCGTAAAAGAAAACTCTGACACAAGACTAAGCTTATTGGAAAGAGCAGACAATTTTCCATAAAAAAGTATCTAAAAAAATTTTTTTTTGTTTTTGTGAAGATAACATTTCGTCAGCTCATTAGATTTTAGAGTTTAGGATTATATCAAAGATTGAGAAAAACAGATTTTTTTTTCATTTTTTGTAAAAAAAACTGCCCGCTCTTTCCAATTCCGTTCGCCCTTAGCTCTTTCGCGATCAAAGTCTCTAGCGTTTTACGTGACCGCGAATCAAACGGAATGTCGACCAGCGGCTTCATAACGTACCATACCACAGATAGCTGTCAAGTTACATGTGAAGATAAAACTTCCCTTTGGTGAAACTTAAGGCCGATCTAAAACTTATCTCACCTTTGGGGCAAGCACCAAGTTGCAGTCGAACTCCATATCGATCTTACGCTCTACCCGCGATTTTGAAAAACAACTATCAAGGAACTCTTAAAGGAAATCAATCTCACAATGCCAGTTGGATAAATGATCGAGAGTCCCCTGACATCCTATAGCAGTTGTGTTCTCTTCACAACCAACATCACTTTGTGGGTAAGCTTGCGGCTTTATACAGTGAAAAAATCTAATTTGGCGTGCCCTGATCACGAGCAAAAATGCCACATATAATCCTTTCATAAGAAATATGCTTATACATAGCTAGAATAGACAAAGTAACGTTCAACCTTACGCTTGGAAAAAGCAAGATCAAGCTTTACTATGTTTTTATTCAAACACTTCGTTTGTTGTTCGGAATAAATCCTAGGATAGAGAAACGAAAGTTTTGGGGGAAAGCGGTACAAAACACTCCCAGGAATCACTCGTTTACCTACCGTTCTGATCAGCATATTATGATTTACTTAACAATCTCACAAGTCAATAACTGTTTATAATGGAGGATGGAGCGCCGATTTACAAAAACATCTTAAAAACTTTTACTATTTGAAGATTTTGGGACATAAAAATTAAATTGATTTTTTGATCGATAATATAAATCCAATTGACATTTGATATTCTGTCATATATTGAAGAGTTCGCACAGTCAGAGTGTTAAATTTACACCTTTTTTAAAGTACTGGCTGAAAGTTTTTGCCAGCGTTCTACAGTTGAACGATACACTTCATATTTAAAAATTCGATACTGTGTTAAGGTAAGTGAAGAAAAAAAAGAAAATCAATCACAATATTAAGTTTTGCGCTTACCGAGTACTTCTGCATTGACCACAATATTACAGCTATACATTGGAGTGACTAAACGTTGAGGTTGATTTTGGAATGCTTGTCTACAAGCTTCTTTTGATGAATTTAGAACTTGACCTGTAATTTAACATATAAAATATAACTAATAGCTACTAGTTTAGATATGTATAATTTCCCACCTGAGAAAGGACCATAAGTCTTAGAGTTTAAGTCTTCACTAGCATTCACTGACCATTCGAGCACAATAAAGCATACACCCCGCATAGGTTCTTCACAAAGTGGACCTGCTGCAGTTGTCACTTGAAAACCATTTAAAAATGCACTGTTGTAATCATTACGTACATCCACTTCATCATCAGTTTTCGCAACATTATCTGTGGAATGCGTTGACCAAAAATTTGGATGTTTGTAATCGGTTAAATTAAGTAATATATTGGTGCCAAAGTTTCTTGGACCCAATGACCAAACGCGTTCGATTAAATTTTGATCAGAAAACGTAGTGGGAATTGATTTTAAATCGAATTCTTGCAAACAGCTACTGAGTGATGTTTTTATTTGTGTTAGCTGCGAAATAAATTTTTCTGAAAGCTTGGCTGTTTTTGAATTACTTGAGAGTTCCTTTAAAAATTATAGAAATGTGTAAGTTTAATATATGTTTATTGATGAAACAATTGTATTACGTACTTTAAAGAAATCATTGTATTTTTGCAACAAATCCACCACCTTTTGTGGTAGTGGCAGCGCAATTATTTTTATTGTGCATAGTTTGTTTGCAGTTTGAACAGTAGCTATTTTCTGAAAATTATCCTTGTCGGTAGCTAATAAGAGATTAAATTTAGAAATCTAGAGTAGAAATAATAAAAAATATTTACCTGTCTTAAGGATAGCTTCATTAACCATATCTACAGTTGCTGCTTCCACAATTGTTTCCCGAAATGATACAATTGGTTCAGAGACATTCACTTTGATTTTAGCATAGTTCTCTTCTAAATCACGTATGCATTTTTCAACATGCACTTCACCAAGTGTTGTGATAACATGCTCACCAGTACGCTCTACCGTGACTTGCACACAAGAGTCAGCCTATGCAAAAGAAAGGAAAATATTATACATTGTGGGAGAATTGCGATACTTTAAAAGTTTTAATAGATTAAGTACACCATACATACTTGATTCAGAAGTTTTAATCCTTTTATTAATTTCGTCATATCCGAGGGATTAACAGGTTCAATAGCTACACGCAAAATAGGTGTCGCCATAATATTCAGTTCACTAAATGAAGTGCAATACATTGTGTTACTTAATGTAGCTGTTTTAATAATATGCTTTTCCAGGCCGCCAATACCAACAATGTTGCCTGCAGGTACTTCTTGTAACGCTTGTAATTCACCACCCATAAAAAGGTAAAGATCTTCAATAACAACTTCACTAACGTAGGGTGAATCGATGTTTAAGTAACTGATAGAAACAATAAGCATTTTAAGAATTTTTTTTCTGTTTATTAAGTTTTACATATACTCCAACTTACTTTTCATTGCGCGGATCATGCTTAGGTGTCAAGATATACAATTTCATGCCCCGCTTTATGGTACCACTAAAGATGCGCGCAAAAGCGACAAATACAAATTCCGAACTTTCCTCAGAGACTACAACTTCTTTGGCTTCTGATATTTCACTTGTCTTTATTGTTAAGTCTTCGAAGCCGATTTTTAATTTTTCTTCCTCAGCATGTTCACTTAACTCTTTGCGCTCTTGTATACGCTTGCGTACTTGATCTCGTCTATCTTGTAACTCAAGTTCAGTCATACGCTTTGGTTTATTTTTTGGCAACTGTGATATATGAACTGGTGACATCTATGATGATAAAAAAGTTATTTCCGAGTTTGAAAAATGCATGTCTCAACTTACTTTCGAGACAAAAACTATAACATTTTCACTTTTTTCATCGCAGCTTTTAAAGTCTTGCTGTAGAGCTAAAGTCTCTGCTGGATATGAGCTCAGATCAACATTAACCGGATATAACAAACGTTGTGCTCTTTCATCACTCATGATATTTGGTGCTGGTATATGACGCACGATCATTTCTAAAACTGTACGATCAATAGGCAACCACAGACCAAGAACACTTTTGATTTGTGCTTTTGGATCGTTAATACGCAAATCACGGGGTGACAATTTAAGACCAAGTTTTTCAGCAATTTCTAAAGCAAGGAAGATGTAATTTAATGAAAAGAATAAAAAGAAACAATTATACCTGGTAGTTTTTCTTTAGCCTTGCGTACTACAATAATATCATATAGACTCCATATATTCTCTAACACGAATTGTACAAACATTGGTTTTTTTGCTTTTTCCTGAGCACCTGGCAGAGCACATTTTTTCTTGGCATTGTAATAGAAATCACCCCAAAGAACTTTTTCAAGTTCTACTTGGGACATTTCTAAGCGTTCTGTATAGGTTTTTGCAAAGTCACTTACAGAAAACGCCCAACCATCATATGCAGAGCAAAAGACTACGTTGCCGTTTTCAGGTAAGAAATACAGTTTTGAATCATCCACATCTTCCAGTGCAGATTCACAACTGTCCTAAAATTTAATGATGAGAACTTGATATTTTTAAATTAATTTACATTTACTTTTTTGCTTATGTCTTCCTTGGCTAAAACATCGGACGCGAAAACATTACCGAGAACTGCATTGACTTGTTCTAATACTTGTGAAATATGAAAATAAGCGTCTAAAGGTGTCATTTGTTTTTCCAATATCAAGCGATCTATTTTGTTCAATACTAATACTGGTTTTAATTGTTCCACATATGTCTGCTCAAGGCATGCACGTGTTTGTGGGCAAACGCCTTCGACAACGTCAACCTAAAATTTAAGAAATTTTAATTACGATGTTCTTTTATATTATAACTATTTGAATTATTCGCAAGTGCACTTGTACAATAAAGGGGCTAGTGAACACTAGCTGCTGAAATACTTTAATAAGATGCTGTTGCTTAAGTATGTAGATAAAATCTTGATTTCAGACACGAGACCGGTTAAAACTTAAGTTTTTAAAAGGTGTATATGAGTGAGCGAAAAGAACGGAACATTTCCATGGTCGGTCGTTTTGAGTTTATTGGTGGAATCATGTTCATTACAATAAACTTCAAGTAATTCAAGTCTCAGACACTTCAAAGGGGCACTACATGTCATACATGTTCTCTGATCCGCTCAGTATTTTGTGATTTGGGAAAACTTGTAGCAACTGGACATGTGCGGTTCCGCTTGTCCACTGCTCATATACATATATTTAATTTGAAAGACTTTTTTCGGATATCAATATCCAGCATCGCTTTCGTTTTCCTTTTTATGATTTTGGCATCTCAGTAAAAATTCAAATTTAGAAAAAATTCTTTCATTTAAACATCTCATACCAGAGCTTACTATAAAAATCTTTAAGGTATACTTATTAGTATATATACTAATTAATAGCCGTCAAAATCATAAGTAGTTAGATCTAGTTTCTCAATGGTCAGAAATTCGTGCTGACAAGAGGCTTTAAGTTTCATTAAAAAGTGCTATAAGCTTTAATATATTTTATTGCCAACACATGACGGTTTTGATACTTTGTTGAACTTGAGAAAAAATGCAGGAAACCAATGAAATCTATAATCATATTATTAATTGATCAGCTAACCCTACTTCTAGTCCAGTTATAAAGACCATCATGTATCAATTCACACACATAACAAATAAAATTAATTTTTGGCTTACCACAATAATAGAACCATCACATAGACGCACCGCAGTTGAAACTTCACTGGAAAAATCAACATGTCCCGGCGAATCAATTAAATTCACTAAGAAATCTTCATCATGTACACCGCCCCGATAATGCAGGGAAATGCTGCTACTCTTCATTGTTATGCCTCGTTCCTGTTCATCCTGCCGGTTATCTAAGTAACGCAGTTTTCCAGCCATTCGTTGTGAAATTATACCATTGCTGGCCACAAGTGAATCAGCGAGCGTTGTCTTACCATGATCTACGTGCGCTAAAATGCAAATGTTGCGCACGCGTTCAACCTTCTTTTGCAGTTGCACTAGATCCCTTGGCTCTATCATAGGCATTTCGTTTTAGTTGGGTTATATGTTGCAATTTAAATTAAATAAACTTATTTTTAAAAATTAAATAAATGGTGCGTCAACTCGCAAGAAAATTGAACTAAAAAACAAAACTTATTGATCACTGCATAAACCGCACGTGTTTTGTTTACATTTCATAACTTCGCGAAAATTGACAGTCGACAGCTGTTTTCTGTTTACATCACAAACCAAATCCCAAAAAAAATTTAATTTTGTGATGTCACTGCGTGGAACAATTGAAAAATTCACAATAACGTTGAATGTGTCAGAGACTCAACTTGCAAGAATTTATAAGAATTAAAAAATGTGTGTATTGAATGTGAACTTTGAATATAAAAAATTATATTTAATCAATAGGTGTCGAACGACTCAAGTCTTGGAGATGTAGCTATCGACAAATGTTTCCCTATAAATATCTATAAGTTGGGAGATAAAAGGCATGTATAATATGTAATTAAAACTCACTGGAGCCTAAGCAAAGTTTCAAAGCAAAAATGATTAGAAAATTAATTAAAATTCCAACATTTATATTACTAACATTGCGAATCATTTACGTACAGCTTTTCTTGAAGAGCTTAGGGAAAGTCGCGTATGCATTTGAGCAGTGCCTCTAAAAATACTTCACAGTGTAGCTATATTGTGAACTGGTCACTTCAACAGCTGCTCGTTCTTCTGCTAACACCAAGTGTCAATTTTTGATGACGTTACTGCAATCCACTTCCATTTAGCATTTTACGTAGTGTCAGTGTCTCTGGTAGCGTGTTGCACGTTTTCTCCCAAATTCAATAGTCTTAACTGACTGAAGAAGGATTTTTGCCATTAAAGGATACGGCGATATCAAAAATATAACCAAAATGGCAACTCTTACACCGGAAGAGAAAAAACAAATCATAACCAGGAACCTGCAGGAGTCATTGGGTGAGGACAAACTCAGCACCATACTCAAGGACCGCGATTTAAAGGTCTACTGGGGCACTGCCACCACTGGCAAGCCACATGTTGCCTACTTTGTACCTATGTCGAAAATTGCCGATTTCCTGAAAGCCGGTTGTGAAGTATGCAATTGATTTGTCACTAATGTAAATGTTATGAAATTCATTGTTTATGATGCAATTTTCCACGAATTTAGGTAACCATTTTATTTGCTGACCTACATGCTTACTTAGACAACATGAAAGCTCCATGGGCATTGCTGGAACTGCGCACTCAATACTATGAAGCCGTTATTAAAGCTATGTTAAGTTCCATTGGAGTTCCTTTGGAAAAGCTGAAGTTTGTTAAAGGAACTGACTATCAACTGTCCAAGGAGTACACTTTGGACGTATACAGGCTTACTTCTGTCGTAACGCAACACGATGCGAAAAAAGCAGGAGCCGAAGTAGTAAAGCAAGTGGAGTATCCTACTCTTTCTGGATTGCTCTACCCAGGCTTGCAGGCTCTTGATGAAGAATATCTGAAAGTAGATGCACAATTCGGTGGTGTTGATCAGCGCAAAATTTTTACATTCTCTGAGAAATATTTGCCACAATTGGGTTATGAGAAACGTATACATTTCATGAATCCTATGGGTAAGTGAATGTTGCCAAATGGTTAAAATTTTAACTTCAAATTTATAACCTTGTGGCACGAATCCAAAAATGTTGACATCATCTGAGCTCTTATTTTTGCATTTTACACGGAACTTCCGCCCTGTTATGTAGAACTCTTTAGGGAGTTTTTTTTTTATCTTGTGTAAAAGTCCTTCGTGCCATATTTTGTCAAAAGCTTGGGCTATAGCAAATAACACTTTAGAGCATTATTTTTTCTATTCGTATATCTAATCTGTGAACTTGCTCTATAGTTCTGTGTTTTTCTAGGAGCCAAATTGGTGTTGATGTATTTTGATGAGTTGGTTCACTGGGGCATAAATTTCGAAAGTAACTTGTAGATTTTCAAAGAGTTTGATGTGGTGGGCAGCAAGCTTATTGGCCATTATGATGAATCTTGTTTGGGATTTGTCGCATTCTTAGGAATCATTGTAATTTGAGACATCTTCCAAACGTATGTGGGTAAGATTTTTTTGACAAAAAAATTTGTTTTTACAAAATACACTACTAAACAAAGAAAACTGTAAACGAGATTTTGCTTAGCGGACAAAAATCTTTCTGACCTACTTTTGAGTTGTGTAATCAGTTCAATTACTTGTGAGTGTCAAAACACCAAAAAAATTACATTTACAAAGTAAGATTAATAGAAAAATGGGCTTACTACTTATCTTAAGTTATACTAGTTTCGTCTTCTGCTAGGAAGAGTCATTAGTAACTTTTAAGCCGATTAGTAAGAGTTTGCAAACCTTATATGTTCACTTCTTTCTGACCTACTTCGTCTTGCCCCTGGATTTGGTCAAAAAATGGTTTTTATTGAGCATGTTTTATTAATAGAAAATACTCTTTTATAGTTCCTGGTTTGGCTGGTGGAAAAATGTCTTCATCAGAAGAAGATTCAAAAATAGATCTTCTTGACTCACCTTCTAATGTTAAGAAGAAGCTTAAGAAAGCCTTTTGTGAGCCTGGAAATATTGCTGATAATGGACTTTTATCATTCGTTAAGCATGTTCTATTTTCACTGTACAAAGATGGGGAAGGTAACATGACAAAAAAAAATTTATGGAAAATTGCAAAATATTTACCGCCTATTCCAATTCAAAGGTTTTGAAGTTAATCGTTCGCTTGAAAATGGTGGTGAGTTCACATTCATGAATTATGCTGACTTAGAACAATATTTTGCTGAAGGCAAATTGCATCCTGCCGATCTGAAAGCAACTGTCGAAAAGTATATAAACAAACTTTTGGAACCGATAAGAAAAACATTTGAAAGTCCTGAACTGCAGTAAGTGTGCAAAAAAAACAAAAACCAATAAATATTTAATAAAAGTGAGCTTTTCCTTCAAGAAAACTTAGTGCCGCTGCGTACCCACCTCCTGCTAAAGTTAAAGGTGGTGCTAGCAATGCAACTGCAACCAATTCTTCATCTGATGAGGATGGTCCTCATCGCTTAGACATACGTGTCGGCAAAGTGATTGAAGTAGCGCGTCATCCCGATGCCGATACTTTGTATGTGCTCAAAATTGATTTGGCTGATGCGCAACCACGCACTATCATTAGTGGCCTTGTTAAATTTGTTACCACTGAGGAACTAGAGCAACGCTTAGTAGCAGTGCTGTGTAATCTCAAAGCAACTAAAATGCGGGGTATACTATCTGAAGGAATGGTGTTATGCACATCAAAGTACTAAACCATATATCATAATTTATAAAATGATTTCACACAATTTTCATATTTCATGAATTCTAGCGCTGATCATACTGTTGTGGAACCTATTATTGTGCCTGGAACAGCTGCGCCTGGAAGCCGTTTGGCATTTGAGGGCTATAGCGGCAACCCTGATGATCAATTAAATCCCAAAAAAAAGGTATGAAAATTAATTGTAATTGAAATATATAATTTTCATAGTTATTTTTAAATTTTCTTGACAGGTCTGGGAGAAACTTTCAGTTGACCTTAAAACAAATTCAGATGGTGTTGCGGTATGGAAGGATAATCTTCTTTTGACTTCAGACGGTGAAAAACTAACAAGCAAATTAGCCAATTGCTGTATAAAATAGACTTGATGACTTGAATGAAAATTAATGAGATTTGAGATGAGCTTAGCATTCTAATATTATTAACTTATTATATGCATTTTTATATTCAAACAGTTGTGATTATTGGAAAAAGTTACAAATATTAAAGTGGTTATAACTGCCTTTCATATCCTTAATATTTATACGGTTTTATTCCTGGTAATATGCATTAGCTCTCCTTTAATATCTTTTGCCAAAAGTAAGTTTAAGTGATTATATTTAATATCAGAACAGAAGTTAACACAACGTATCCGCAATACAAGCACGCACAGGCGAAACCGTAGCTAATTTCCAGGACAACATTAGTTATAATGTAATCAAATTTCAATTTCGGGAGGCGGTGATATAATAAAATACTACGAAGTAATAACTTCAACCCTCTATCCACGCCCACGAGGCTTTTTATGAAAATCCTCACACTCCTAAAAAGCAAATACTATACTATGTCCATAAACTATATGGACAGTCCTATTGTAAGCTCTGTAAAAGAATAGGACTTAAGCAGTTTTTCTTTCTTGCCAGAGAATTTGGTTGGAATTTTGACTAAGTTTTTTCAGCTCTGCGGGAGATTTATCATTTTTTTGTAGTTTTTGTATTAATTCTCGAAAAAAGAAAATATTAGCGTCTTGCAAACTATTACTAATTTCTGAAAGTGTACTTTCCTTTTCTCTGGAATTGAAATGATTGTTAATTCTTACCAGAAAAATACCCAAACACAACGTCATCGTGTCTCAAAGAAACTATCCTGTTTTAATATTCCAAATAAAAATCTTTTGTTATTCAAAGGAGGCGCCCTAGCTAAATTGACAGCCGCTGCATATAAAATTTTTCCATGTGGGGGTTGAATAGTGTCAAAAACAGCTGTTCAGTCAGTGTGCAAAAGTATTTGTTTATACTTTTGCTAAAGTTCTTATTTTTAATAAATGCTGAAGTTGAATTAAAAATGTTGTGTTTTGTTCAAAATATAAAGTATATTCGGATATTACAGCGATATTTTGTCACCCAACGCTGTCTGCATCAGGATGTGCGAGTACGATTTGCTCCAAGTCCTACAGGTGAGCTCATTTAAAACTTTGTAAAAGCATACCTCAATTTTTCAATAAAACTTGCAGGACACCTTCATCTAGGCGGTCTACGCACAGCACTTTATAATTATCTTTTTGCTAAGGGCCAGAAAGGTAAATTCGTACTCAGAATAGAGGATACAGATCAAACTCGATTGGTACCCGGGGCCACAGAGAGTCTGATTGAGGATTTACTTTGGGCAGGCATTGAAATTGATGAAGGTCCTGGTAATTTTGGTGGTTCATTTGGACCATATGTACAAAGTGAACGCAATGCGGTTTATAAGTAATCCAATTTTCAAATTTTCCTATGAAATGTTTCATCTTGTTAAATTTATTTCTATATTCCTTAACAGTAAATACGTTCGTCAGCTTCTCGATAACGGTACAGCCTATCGATGCTTTTGTACAGAGCGCCGGCTAGAGTTGCTACGTAAAGAGGCACTACGCACACGTCAAGTGCCACGTTATGACAACAAGTGCCGACATTTAACGCAACAAGAAATTTCTGAATTGTTAGAGCGTAAAACTCAGTTTTGCATAAGATTCAGATTAACGGAACATGAAGAGGCCTTTAACGATTTGATATATGGCAAAGTTCATCACAATGTCAGTCAAACAGAAGCTGATCCAGTCATCATGAAATCCGATGAAAATCCTACTTATCATTTTGCTAATGTTGTCGATGACCACCTAATGCGTGTGACACATGTTCTAAGAGGCGTTGAATGGCAAATATCAACCACAAAGCATTTGCTGCTTTATAAGTTAGAATTAAATATATTTTTTTAGCATGAATAACAGAATATATATATCTATATTTATAAATTTTCCCTAGTGCATTTGGTTGGAAACCTCCAAAATATGGTCACTTGCCACTACTTGTAAACGCTGATGGAACAAAGCTGAGTAAACGTCAGGGTGATATCGGCATTAAAGATTTTAGGTATTTGTAAAATTATTTCGTTTTAAGATGAATGAATCATATTAAAAAATACGTAGAAAGAAGGGTTATTTTCCTAATGCATTGGTGAACTATGTTATGTCTGCTGGAGGTGGATTTTTACGAGAGCAATCACAAAAACAAGTGATGTATTCACTCCATGATTTTGCAAGACAGGTAAATAAAACATTAATTGTTACCATTTTAAAAAATACAAAAAATCTTGTTTACTAGTTTGATATTGAAAAAGTAAATTCAAGCCCCAGCCGCTTAAATCCAGAATTACTTGATGATTTCAACCAAAAACAAATTGCTGCATTACTTTCAATAGAAAACACAACAAACGAGTTAGTAAAAAATGTACAAACACTAGTGAAGGATGCGTATCCATTAGAGTAAGTGTTGTTAAGACATTTTATATATTAAAAATATTCCAATAACAGCCTCCTAATTGTTGCTTGTTATTCCATCTGTACATCCATTTCTTTCGCATGAAGCTACTATTAGTTTTTCGTTTTTCTTTAAACCTAAGCGAGACTTAGGTCTTCAAATATGCCAATGCGCTATTATATACTGTTTTTGTCACTCACTTTTAACTTCTTCTAGATGAACTCGCAGTTTCTTGCTTTTCTACCGTTCATTCTTCTCCAATTCTCACGGAATAGATCTGCTGCTAACTACAAGATTTCACTCTGACTTTTTATTCCCAAATATTAATACTCTTACGCCTCTCCCGTTAAATTTTCTCTGACTCATGTATTTTGAAAACACCGGCTTACGAAGGCATGTTGCGGTCTGGTTATTGCTATGAATATTTTTCATGTACACCAGTACTGATAATACTTTGGACTTGAATAATCAGACATTTAGAATGGATCTCATGTATGTTGTTATGCATCATGCAAAATAATGGCCTGGCTATCGCTGCAGCCAATAGAAATTTTGTTGAAATTTATATGTAATTTTATATACTTTCGGGCAGATGTCCTGATTATCCAGATCTAGTTGCCAGCTTGTTTGAGTTTTTGTTTGCTCATTCGTGTTAGTTGCTATACATATGATTTATTTGAAATACATGAAAAAATTATCGTTTTGTAGGCTAATGTTATTTAATTCAATTAAAACTTAAAGGATAACTATTCGATCAAAAAAACCAAATTATCGGAAGAACTTACGAATATTTTATGTTAAAATCATTTGATTTCATAATAAATGTGTCTTCAACAGATCGAACTTGGACCTCGATGAAAAACACATTTTGAACATATTGCAATGGTCTACGACACGATTAACAGTTTTAAAAGACCTAACCTCAGCAAAATTAAGTTTCCTATGGGTTAAGCCGGTTAATGTTGATTTAATGGACATATCAGCAGGTAAAATTGAAATTTATATTTTATTTAATTTAAATAAAAAATTGCATATCGTTTTACAGATAAAATACTTAAATTGCTGGTTAAATTGGAATCACTCGAATTCTCTAAAAATAACATTAATCAAGCGTTAAAAGAATTCACGAGGGAAGAGAAAATTAATTTTGCGATATTTATGAAAATTTTGAGGTCAGCTTTAAGTGGACTTAAGGTTGGTGCGATAATTATATTATATTGAAACAATTGTGTTGGGTAACGTTTTTTTTTGTGAACTGAAAGAAACCGAGAATGAACTTTCCGTAGGCAAGTAAACAAGGTGCTTGCTTACCTTCGTGAAAACTCTTCAATTTGCTCGATTTGTTTCAGTGTTAATCTGAACTGAGTTTAAAAATCAATAATTATAAGTTTGATTTTACGTCTGTATTTTAGGAGGGCCCTGCAGTCGCTGAAATGATGGAAATTTTAGGAAAGGCTGTTGTTTTAGATCGTTTAAAAAGTACACTTAAGTCAAATGATTTCGAAATGTCACAAAGACAGGCGTAAAATAAACATTTAAAAGATAACTATTTTGTAAATAGACGCTTTCAATTTAAATAAATTTTAAAATGTGTGAGTTGCAAGTAAGTAAGTTGCAAAATATTAAAATTGAGTGAATTCCCAATGTGTATAAAATCGGATGCGAGCCCGTTACAAGTCCGTCCGAGTGGATTTCATTTTTAATACTCCGAATCTGTCGAAACAATGCACAGAACGTTAACATTAAAAGATAGTTTTCAACTTGTCATCAAATAATGATATGATAGTTCATTATTTTGTATAATTAAAATAAATAAAATCAGTATTATTAAAAAAAAATGAGTCTGAAGAAGTAGAAAAGAAGTAGAATTTCATACGAAAACGGATAAGTTTCGGATCCGAAACGGAAACCCTTTTAGGAGGAAATAAATAAACGAACTTTCTACACCCAAAGTCACAATCCCAGTAGCGCAGCTGTTAGAGCGACACACAATGATTCGTTTCCATACAAACGATGGAGAAAATAGAAGGAGTTGTCGGAATTGAATGAAAGTCCGTTTCATGCTAAATTCAAAATCGTTAAAAAATGTTGAATCTGAAAAGTTTTTGGGAAAATTGTTCAGAAAATTATATAGTTACTTTTTATGAAAAATAATCGTCTGATGATGATGAAATGGGTGACTATCAAAAAAAAAAGTGCATAAAAATGTCCATAACGTTTTGCGTGGAAACTATTCGAATGAATACATTTTAAAGTTTTTAACAATGTTTTATGACAGCGAGATTCTGAAAAAGGTCTGCATCAAATCAAAATGGAGGAATGCGGTTCAATTTCCTTATGCTATCACCGTAGTGGCAAAATGGACGGTTAATAAGTATACATGTAAAACAAAATATTCTTAGTTTATGATACATATTTATTAAATTTTGATCGAAAAAAGAAGTATAAATTTTATAATTTAAAAATATTTCAAATGTAGTATTATAGATTCTGCATTTAAAGTTTGTACATATTAGTAAGATATTTTAATAAATACTTAAGTTTCAATAATACACCACATACTATGAGTTTATTTAAGCTACACTGCATAGTTTAATCAATAAGTTATCCCAATTATTCTTTTATGTTTATATATACTCATTAAGTTTTTTTTTTCGCATATTGATTTAAATACACATCAAACATCTATGATTTTTGCGATAATTATTTACTGGATTTGATTAATATTTGCGAATAAAGTTACGTTTGCAGAAACTGCTTAACTAAAATCACGATCGGATAATACAATTGGAGCAATGAGACTCCAACCGTAAATTGAAACGCCCATCCAGCCAGATATTATTTTTATCCACATGGAAGCAGCATTTGCATTGAAAAGTTCAATATCTGAATTTGGCCTACGGTTAAATAGAGTAAATTTTGATACAAATTTTCAACAACCAATATACGTATATGTACTACTTACTTGTACCAGTTCGTAAGCGTCATCATGACGTATAGAGAAGCGCACACAAAAACAATATGAAACATGGACCATGAATATGAAACGCCATCGGATTCATTGTCTGTAACTTTGTTATCACCAGTGTTTCCGGATTCTGTGTCTGATATAGCAGCTGTTAAAACTGTGTTAGTAACATTTTTCGTTTTTTATATATATTTTAGGTGCATTAAATATAAAATTTAAATCAAAACAAAATCATTTCACCATCACACCGCCGAAAATTGATGTTAGTTTTTCGTATTACACATTACGTACAATATATAAAACAAAAATATAAAAAAATTGTGTTAGCATAATTTGTTAATAAAAAAGAAATAAAGATATTGTATAATACAAAATGAGTAAGCGAACTAAGCCTTTGAACTAAATGCAGTGGATGAAGAAAATATGAAGCAGACTTTGATATACAAAATTATTCTGGCATATTTAAGAGATTTTAATATGAAGAAAATGCTCGTGTAATAAATATTGTAAAAATTGCATGTTCGTACCACGTTTTTCGCCGTCATTATTGACCCTCGAAATTTCTACTGCTGAGCTGATGCAGCTATACAAAATACATAGCAACCAAACAACCAGCCCAATAATATTGGTTGTATCAAATGTCACTTTCGAGTTATGGGCTGTCATTGGCGCAATTGTTGTGTTATGTCCATCAATTATACCAAACATAGCAGAATTACATTCTTTTTCTAAATTTATTGAAACAAAAAAAAATTATACAAAAAAATTATTCTCACTTAACATAAGATAAATATAAAATAAGCTTGCCTGGATTATTTGCTACAGCAGACCAAGTTAAATAAATAGTGTAGAGAGTTACCAAAGAGCTTTGTAGAAGACCTGAATGTGGCAACTTTTCTTGAACTGCTGGCAGAATAGATATGATGCTCACAATCAAGCAGAGTATTAAATTGAAGGAGATAAAAAATTTATTGAGTCCACAGCTGTTAGACTATAGTTTCATTAAAGAAAAATATAAAAAAGTTTTTTTATTTATCTCAAATACATGCATACATATTGAAAAGATTGTGTAAAAGTGCAAAGCTTATGTAAAACTATAAAAACGAAGAACAAAACGCAAGACTTCAACCACCGATTATATAAAAAAAAATGTATATATTCTGGCAACTGGCATATCTTTGAGAAGTGAGCTACACAGCGAAACAAAAACATAAAAATTTACTAGGTGTGTAAGAGATTATTTGAACAGCTCTAGTGATTATTCATGGGACTTCTGGTGGTTTTATCTTGCAATTACGGACCGGCTGATTTTGTCTTGTTGCTAGATATATGTGATTATGAGATTTCTAAAACCTTTATCGATATAATGTTCAAAACTTATCATATTTTTAACAATACGAAACAGTTAAACAAATCGGCTTGCAAACAACTTAGTTTTTGTTCAGATATTTGGCCCTTTTTAACAACTTCATCCTAGAACAGTTTGGTTTAATTGTATTTACAAGAAACTTAAAGTGACTTGACATGCACACGATAAATTGAGCAATAACAACTTACAGTAGTGAAGTAAACAAAAAGCAACGAAATTCCAACAATCGACAAAATGTAACTCAGTAGGGTTATTGATATCAAAGCATAGTAATAGCCACGATTGTTTTCAGCACTCTCTGTAAATCAACATAAAATAATTTTAAGAAAAACTTTAGTTGTAAGCGCTATACTCACCTATCCAATTCTCTGCAATGGTATGGGCAAAGTCCACAATAATGACCAGCTGCACCAGTATGAAAGCCAATCCACCAATTAGTCCTACCCACATCATTGATGGTCCAAATGAACCATCTGGTATGAAGATGGCACCAATAGCCGCTCCAAAGCATAAAATAAATTTGAGTCCCCAAAATTCATTTTGAATATGTGAACGCGGATCACGTGAACTTTTTACACCCAACATAATTAAAGCCATCAAAGTGAAAAAGCATGCTAGCCCAAAACATATTCGATAGACGGCCATATAACCAAGTGCATATTCACAATCGACCTGCAAACTGCCGCCCGAAAGGGTGTCTATTGCCTTAGAGCTGACTGAAGACGTAGAGTTGATACAGAATGGTAACTTTTTCAAAGTATCCTGAAGACCAGGTGATAGTGCAATAGCACCAAGGATGGTGCCCACAAGTAGCATTAGGGCATACATAAATCGAGATGATGTAGAATTTTTGCATGAAGGGCAAGCGCTGCAGCACATGCTGGCAGCAGTGCCAGTACAGCACAAAGCGCACTGCAAAAAAAAATTGGGAGGGGTTAAAAAAACCTTTATGAGTAACGACGAAAATTCATAAGTTCACAGAAGACAAATTAAATTAAGTCGAGACATCTCTATTGATTTTGTTTATTTTTATTATCACCGCTGTTGTTGTTGTTGTGGAAATATCAATAAACTCACAGCTGCAACAGCGCAATTTGAACAAAGGTATCTTACCTACTACTTGCCTTGCTGCACCACCAACATATGTTGCAAAATTTGGCTTTATTTTAATTTCAATTATATTTACCTGCGCTGCGGAACAGAGTCCTAGTACTGCACCCATATTATTTTAACACTTTTAGAAAGGCAATTAAAAAATTATGAGTTTTTCACAAAAAATCAATGAGAATTTTCACTTTCTGCTCACAAAATTGATTCTTCAATAAATAAAATCAAACGTCAAGTGGTCATGGTGGAGTATAGAGTACGCCAAGTTGCACGACGGTTGCATACTGGTTAAGCGTAAGTTTTACTGATAGGAATACATGTGAACGGTGACACAACGGTTGCAAATGTCAAAAACAAAAAATTTTAGGAATCCGGATAATGCTACACTTCAGCAATGTTTTCGACTATAATAAAGTTGCTCTTGGAGCCATTCTGAGCAAGCGTGACACCACTTTTTTGAAAATGTTTTTTTTTATTTTATTACTCAATCATTTTTTTTATCAAGAGGTATAACTTTTTGAAAACTGACGCTTTATTATATGCTCATAGGTCTATATTATCAGACAAATTAAATTTTTTTATATATAAAGTTTTCGTTTTCAAAAGAACCTACTATTCATAAAAAATATCAAAACTTTTTTAAACGATATTACTATGATGTTTTTGAAAATTTCAAACACAAAAATTCTTCTTCTTGATTTCAAAATTGATAAGTAACAAAAAAATTTAAAAAGCATAAGCTCATCAATAGCGAAAGAGAAATTAAAAGACTTTTGTCAAAATTTTGACAGATTGCAAAAAATATTAAAGGCATTCGGTTGATTAAATCATGGGTACTCGGTTGTGAAAGAAGTCATCGTTTTAATTTGGTTTTATTTTTACGTCCGTACTTACGTAATTTTTGATTCACGTGATCCGTCTGGTTGTACAGTAAGAAAAAGGCAACATGTGAAACCGTCAATATTGTTTGGCGTCAATTTTCACATCGAAATTAACTGCATGAAATCTTTTCTAAGTCAACGTTTACACGAGCAAATTCGGTCTGAGAAATTCTTGTCTATTCTCTTATGTGAATTTCTTGTGCGTTTACACACGGAAACTAGAATTTGTTTGTGCAAGAAAATTTCAAAGAAATTACTGCGTCAACCCACCACAACAAACGTAAATTCAAAGCATAATATCAGCTAAAGGATAGAACGAAAGGGATTTCGCGTGTACGACAAATTCTGTACTCCACCCTTTCGTTTTTCCCTTCTTGCCTACAAACAGGAAAACTTTCTTTCAAGCGTTTCCTCGTGAAAACGCTGTCTAAGAATTAGAAATTTACACTGGGGTTAACATCCAGCGTTCACACAAGTCGTACGTATGGACAAGCCAAAAATTTGAGGTCCTTACAACATGAGTGTCATGCGGCTGTTTCTAAGAGTTCACATCTTCAAACTTTAATGTTGTACAACATGAGGAATCATGTGAACTACTCTATTGTGATTTGTTTATTGATAGTTTATTTCTGTAAAATTAATGTTTTAACTTTTTTTTTTTTAATTCAGCATGATTTTTTGGGAAAATTTATGGAACTGGTAAGTAAAATATGACAATAACAAAAGATGCATAAGTGCCGTCCAAGCCGACCAAACGACGAATGATGCAAAAAGAGAAATTGCGAGTGGGAACAGTTTTTTGTGAGAAAAACATCCAGATTTTATATTTTGTGACCTTTGAGTTGGAAATTATTCTATTATATCGCGAAAATAATTTTAATTATGTATATGAAAGGTGAGTGTGCTAAGTTTAATGTTTACGGCACTGAATTGTCAGCACAGTGGTGCAAATTGCCGGATTGTCGAATAAAGTAACAGAGGTAACTGCGGTCTTTCTACTCCGGAATTTGACAATAGATTTCAATTTCAAAGGTCTTCCTTGGAACCCAAGTGCAAGTATCCTTCAACAGCTGCTAGTGTAAGCCTTGGTCGTGTCATATGGCAATTTCTATTCAATATATGCAAGCACGAAGGGGATTTACTTGGCGCCACAATCTGACGACGATTTGCGTTGAACACGTCTAAATAAATCGAAAATGTTAAATAAAAAATCGATATTTTGTTTTGTTTTCGAGATATCGAAACTGTTAAATAAAATAAAGCGATATCTCGTTTGCTTTCGATACTTACAAATTTTGGCTCTGATTTATATACCACTACAATTGGGACTTTGTTGGACATAGTATGTCCAACACCGGCATCGCTAGACACAGTAACTCTACATAAAAGATATCTTGAAAACCATTGTTAGATCGTGGCGTCAGGGAAATCGTTTTTCTAATGGTACCAAAATCAAATTTTTAAGTATCGATGTCTCGAACACCTAACGAGATATCGAATTTTTTATTAAACATTTTCGAGTTATTTTCAAAAATCATTGTCAAATTGAGGCGTCACGGAGACGAAAGAAATTTCCGTAAATATGTCTCCAAACGGAGGTTTTTTACACTTTCAGACAGGGAAATTTTAGAATACTTCAATCTTAAGAAATGTACAAAATATGTTTTTATTGCAGAGTATTATAATTGAATATTGTCCATTTAAAAGATATTTTACATGAAAACGCTGCTAAATATAATTACTATTTAATTTACTTTTAAAACTGTTTTTATTAATATTTTGCAACATGCTATGGGGTTTTTGGATGTTAGGTGACGATATGTACCTCGTAGATGCGAATTACTACAAAATTCATGTGATCTTACTGTTACCTTAATTTTCAAAATCAAATGGTACTGAAATCGTGTGACTATTTTATTCTTATGGAGCAGCACTTTAACTGCTACTTGTCGTTTCAATCATCCGTATACCTGGCCTCTGTCAGAGACTGTACGCCTCTTTTTTTAGTCTAAAAAATAGACATTGAAAAAACGTTCTCGATCGTTTTCCAAAAAGAGCCAACTGATTTTTGTAAATAAATAATTTAATGCTGATAAGAGTTTACGGACTTGATTCTCATAAAAATGTACAGTATTATTATGTACTCAATTTTGCATATAAATTATATCGAATAGCCTGATCAACAGAGAAAAGTGGCTATAAAATTCACTTCATCTTTCATTATAAAAAGTCAAACCACCGGTCATTAGTATAAGCTACATAAAAAAAGTTAGTTTTTATGAAACATATTCCTAATAATTTTCTATTTTCACGAAAATTTCGAAAATGCCGAAAAATACTTAAATTCGATTGCCATGCGGTATATTTATAAAAGCACCTTTTTAAAACTATCATATAAGAGATGAGCTTTTTCAATTTAAAATTTAATTTATATCCATAGATAACACCCTACCGAAACCGGAATTGTATTTTTACAAAGCAGATCAATATCATATAACTACTTTTTTCATTATTCTGTTTACACTCGGGCCTAGATTTTTAATCGCACTTTGTATATTTCTGCCCCAGTGTGCGTACATAGTAGCAAACCAACTAGAACCAACATCATCAGCTGTTTTCTCCAAATTGTGACTTCGGTGACAATCAGTTTGGTTTCTCCCAACTTTTTAGTTCATATTTAACTTCTGCGACGCGCGCTCAATACCGGTAGGCTCAATGTTTTATTATTCTTTCTTTAGAACGACAGCGGGAAAGAGAAGTGGGTTGGCAAAATCTCTTCCAGTGTAGTGTTCCCACTTTGCTTTGACTGTTTTGTCGGTTGCTCTTTCCATTTCTTCTGTAGTTTTTGCATTCGCTGCTAACAAGTTTGGCTAATAATTTTAATTTTTACTTTTGACTTTTAGTTTATTCGAGGTGTTCTATCGTTGTATTGATATTTGGCAACTGCTAGCGTATCATTTATTCAATTTCGAATATATCATGTCTGGATCGGTGTTCGCTGAAGTTGAAAAGGGACCAGCCATTGAGGTTTTTGCCCTGAGTCGTGCCTTCAATGAGGACACACATCCCAATAAGGCCAATTTGGGAGTTGGTGGTAAGTGAAATATAATTTATTGCAACAATCGGTCTTTCTTTTTCCATCAACCGGTACGTAGTATCACTTTCCATACTACACTCAATTTTTTTACTTCTTTTTTGTTTTTTTATCCGTTAATTTTCTCAATGAAAATTCTCTTTGTAGTACATACTTGTGTTTCATATTTTGCTTTACGTTAAAGCTCGTAGTAAAGGTCATTCTAAAGGTCATATTTGTTTGCCAATCTGTCAACGCTATCAATTGGGCAAATGACGTGCATTCATAATTTACTTCCTTCTTTTTATGAGTTCAGATTATTTATGGCATTAATGGTTTCTTTATGCAAGAATTCAAACTATTCTTGCAATTTTAAAACTATTCTTGAGAGTTTTAAACTAATACATTATTTTTTTTGTAAAAAATATCAAAATTCTGTATGTTATAAAGGTTTATGTATCGCTTTGTTATATAACTAAAATACATTTTAGGCAAGTGACAATTTTTTCTGTAATATTAGTGATGAGGAAGTGACGCCGATTTTGATGAAGTCATAAAAAAAAAATCACATTATCGTTTCTCAGAACTTCTTTAACAAACCTTAAATTATGCCCCTCGAACAAAACCAAAATTTATGTCATATATTGTGCTAGTTTTCGTCTAGGGATTTGAAAAGTTCCAGTGTGCGTGGTGCGTCGATCTAGTTTTTCATAAACTTGGTAATTTTTTAAAATAAGCGCTGGGTTGTGCCAATTGAGACTAAAAAACTATTTATTTTATCCGCCATACAACTAAAACCGCTATATCTTGGCATCTAAGGCATATTTTTCTACGTAAGTCGGTTTTTTCCTAAAATTTTGACGAAATCGAACACATACTCTGTCCGCGCCATTTACAGGTTGGAACTAGGAAGCTCAAATTTTGTGACAATTATTTTTAAACGTCATATTCAGCCACATGCAAAAAAAAATATAAGCAATCTAAAAAATTTTTAAAATAAACACCCTAATATATATTTTTTAACACTGATTTGAGATTTGAATGAAAATGTGCAAAAAGATAAATTTAACTAATTGATTTTTCAAGTAAAACAAATAAAGGTGTTAGACAGAACTAGTTAATTAAGAGTTTTTATCTAATGAGATATTGGTTGTTTTATCATGTCAGAATTTGCTTTTCTTTATTGATCTGATAACTCAACAAACAAATTAACAACTGACATAATAATTGCTTGTTTAGCATACTTTTATTTAGATTATAAAACCAGTGACGATAAAATTTCGAGACTTTGCAATCCCAATAAAACCCTACTTGAATTTTCAGTGAAAAAATCTTTGTGATTTGATTGAGAGGAACAAGGTTTGATAATTCCGCGGAATGATTTTTTGAGATTGCACAGTCTCGTAAGCTTATCGTATCTGATGAAACATTCAAAAATACTTTAATTCATTTTTTAAAAATAAAATATGATTATTAGTCAAAAACTAACAGAAAAGGACAGTACCTGCTTATTAAAAATACAATGTTTATACATTAGATATTTTTTTTTATTCTTAAAAAGAGTTTGTTGCTGTATACATTTTGAACTAAATAAAAAACAAGTTCTTATATTCTTGTTTGACACTGAACTTGACCACTTTTAGCTCGTGATATGACTTGTCATAACGTGTTCTTATAAAGTTTATTGACCAAACGTTTAATTAATGTTCCTATTTGCATATTTTTTTGTTAAATAGCAAGCTTAAAAGAGTATCTATGAAATATTATACCTAAGTATGATCCATGTAAATACCTAGGCATCCTTTTCAATTTTTTAAAAAATCACCTCATGGTCACCGGATTCGCAATATCATAACATCTGTGCTTGTCTGGTCAAAGAAAGAAACAATTTTTTTTTTTTGGTATCTAATACTTGTATGTATTGAAGTAGGGATCTATAACTAAAATCTGTTGATATACATGCAGTTTAAATAATTTCAAAGCATATATTGAAAAGATTTAAAATAATCAAAACTATTCCGTCTTATGTTATTCTTCTTAGTTTAACATTGAAAATTCGGTGTTTGTACTCGTTCAGGAAAATTATTTTTTTGAGTTTTTTAGTGTAAGTACACTCAGAAAACAACTCGCGTTAAAAGTACAAAAAACCTTAACATTTTTCAACTAAAGAAATAATTTCGTTGCGGCCGTATTCGAACTGGAGTCAACTACGATAAATCTACGAGACTTTACAATATGTATTAAAATACTAAGTGAGTTTCCTGTTACCATGAAACTTTTTTAGGACAAGAAACTACTAAAAAAAAGCTAACACTGAAGCTACATAAAAACGACATTAGAAAAATTTTGAAGCGTCATGGTAAAATCAAATAAGTTACGTCTGATAACTGGCATTATGTATATATAATTTGCTTGGTTCCCATTTTAAAAATGTGATTATTTTACTAGAGTAAAATTTTAATTTGCTTTTATATGAATAATTTTGCAAACATTTCTACTCATAAGCAATAGGCCGGATAAATGTCACATTGTGTGACATTCTTCCGATTGCAAATTCGGTGCAGATTTGGAAGGCAAAATTTCTTGCTGAGCGTTGCAGTGCTTATTAAAGTAAAGTACTGAAAGATCCCGAGTTTTCTATCAGTTACATATTGAAAACTTAGTACCATTTCTATGTTCATCAATTTTTGAAAGAAAGAAGGTACTCAAGAGAATCCATGATTGCTGAATTTTGTGAAGACTTCATCAATTTCAGAAAAAAAAATTCCCTATCTACAAAAACTTTTTAGGCTCGGCGAACTCTTTGAGCGGCCCTGGCTCAGTAGGCCATTCGTAATTGAAAACAATTTATGCCAATTTATTTTTAGCATAGCTGTTTTTCAAATGATAGTGAAAATAAATCCTTTGGTGAATATAAATCAATTAAATTTTGTGACGTTATTTAAATTGATAACCTTCTAAGTAATCAGAAATATGTAAAAAGGCTTGTAAATTTTTAAATGTTTTGATGAATATTTACAAATAAATTTTATGCATACATATGCATGTTTACATGTATTAATAAATAATATTATTTGTATATTTATTATTAGTATATTTTTGTTGTCATTATGACTTTTGAATATATAAACCGCGTGAGCGTATTTTTATTAATCAAAACGTTTAGCTGATAAGTTGTGTGATTAGCCAAAAAAAAAAAACAACACGAAATTTTTGCTGAAACTTAAACGGTTAAACTTAGAAGGAATAAACTAATTCCAATACAAAAACCAAAGTCTATGAGATTAAGGCCCGATAACTAAAACTGGCCTCTGGTATATCGTATAATTTCCTCAACTGCATTTGTAACATGAATGCTCCATCGCGAAGGCGGTGTAAGACAGTTAAGCTGTCGCTTCAAAAAGTTATATTTGAAATAGATTTTTTTTTACTTTTGAAACAAGTCTTATCAAGAATGTCGCATCACAAAGCTCTTATCTAGAAAAAATGTAAAATTTTATTGGAAACTCTTCTGGCTTTGCTTGTATCAAGTTAACAAAACTATAATTGTTCATGGATCGCATTCGCAAACGCAACTTGTAAGGCATCACAAACGCAATGATATCAAATTTAAAATTTTGGAACAAAACAGCGGAAACTTCTTTGGACTAGAACATTTTATTCATTGTATCGCAATGTATCGCAAATCTTTGATTTTCAACATGCTTACAACATCTCATTCAGTAGCAAAGCACAGCACATAGAAGGGGGGGTTGACAGTTCATTAAAGTTCTTGTATTTATATGAAGTAAAGACCAGTGAAAACAAAGGTGCCGGATGCAATCGCGTCGAAAATAGACTTGAATTCCACTTTTTCGCTAGTGCATGTTGTCATGTTGAAATTTAAAAATTTTCTCCGCTACAATATACAAATTACATCCGAGTCGTTACATCCGTACGTATTCGTATATTTATTTTATAAGTGATATCGGCTTACAATAGCTGCTAATTGTAGGAAAACAAATGATACAAACAAAAAAAAAAACAACTTGAGCTAGATATATATAGGTTGTTATTAAAGCAAAAAAAAAATGCATGACTTTAAATCAAAAATATTAAAAGAATGCACTTTTTAATATATAACTTTTTTCAGCTTATCGTACCAATGAAGGCAGACCATGGGTACTACCAGTTGTGCGCACTACTGAAATACAAGTGGCTAGTAATATTAGCGAAAATCATGAATATTTGCCAGTATTGGGTAAGTTATTTAATTTATTGTATATTGTACAAATTATAATTGTTATTTTTATTTTTATTAAAGGTAACGAGGCATTTACAAAGGCAGCAACCACATTGCTTTTGGGAGAAAGCTCTTGCGCTCTTTTAGATAAGCGGGTGAGTTGTATTAGTTTCGTTTTCCATGAGATTTACACTATCAGAAAGCAAATCCACCTTAAAGTGATCGGAAGCAAATGCATCAATTTGTTAGTTAAAGATGCTGAAAACATTAAAAAATAAACTCCCTGGAAAAACCTTATAGCATAGCCAAGCACCTGGCGTAATAGTCGCACTCGCCAGATACTAGCCTGCCCTAAAAAAATTGAAGAGCATAACTTCCTTTAATTGAAATTTATGAATATCATAGGCAACATATGTGATGTTTATATATCTTTACCAGTCAAAGTCATTTTTATGAAAAACTCAACTTCCGGCTAAACAGCTAAGAAGGTTAATAACTGTAACAGCTGAACTGCATAATTATTATTGTTATGATTGTTATTATTATAACCTCTAAGGTATGGGAAAGATCTCTTCTGTTCTTGGCATATTCCATCCACTTCGGAAAATCCTTACACAAACCAAATTCTTGATCATCAAATTGTACACATCAGGAACAAACAATGTTTTCGAAATTAAAGAAAATGTTATTAAGAGATACGTGGGCGACATTAGCAACGCCCTTGAACATTTCATTAAAAGTCCTGCAATATACTATGTAAATTTTTTCTCTTCTACGTGAAATACTTATACCATTTTGCCAAATATTTGCCGAATAAATGCTCTTATCATTGCTTTGGATATAATAAATTAAGATTTTTATGTTCGACAGATTTAATATATGCTATTTGTACAGATATATACAAAAAATATCTTACAAAATGTACAAAATATACCTAAAAAAGTGGAGTGTATTTTCGCAAAGCTGCACGCACAGATGGTTCCACCAAAATCATCGTTTTGCGGCTAATAATCTTGATCTTGGCAACCTACACTGACTTATGCTATGTAGGCGATATTGCATTTCCGGTTGTTTTATCTTTTCGAACAGACGCTTCTTAAACTCTGATTCTTCTAAAACAACGGCTGCACCACCATCTTCTACATCGTTAACTGCCTCACCTTCCGCACACTCGGGACATTGTTGAGCCAGTACAACTTCGTCTAGCTTCGTTATACCTTCACACCTTTGATCAATGCCCTGAACAACAAGACGACCAACACGGTGTGTTTTAGATATCTCGCGTTCAGTGATATAGACCGTAGCCGTTATGTCCGAAATACGTTGCTCAATCATTTTTAAAAATTGACGCACGTTGACAAGATCTACTACCGTGTGATTGCCTAGCAATAGCTTTAAAGGCTTTGGATCAACAAGAGTTAAATGGAAAATCTCTCCAATGCCATCCAATAGGTTATTAAGGCGTGCGTCATGGGTATCTCTTTGTTCCATAAGGTTTTTGTTGTTCTCACGTTTATTTTCTAAGATCTCTTCCAATTCCTCAATTTGTATTAACTGTTCCATTTGCCTACCTTCACTGAACTTTTCGAGTATTTTGATTTCATCGAAAAGACAATTCACCGAATTGTTAAGCAATGTCATATGATAGCTCATCTCATTGGCATAGTTAAAGTAAGAATAATACAGACTTTCCTGCTCTTTGAATTTTTTGATAACCCCTTCTATACCGTTAGTTGAGCTTGTGTAATTCATAATTTTTTCGAGTACGTTCGTATAAAGCTCAAGTCTACCCTTACTCATCTGGCGCATTCGATCACGTCGTCTATACTCTTTGGGCTGCAAGTCAGCTAAGTGTCTTTCATTTAATTTCATCATATGGAAGTTATGTTGTTCTGAATTGATTTCTTCATCATGTTTCAGATTGTTCACCATATCTGCATACATCAAATCTTTCTTCGCTACATCCCTCTTACGGTTCTCTGTTTTATCGCAAAGCTCAATGCTGTGCTCATAAATATTTAGGACATACTCGATCAAGTCATTAATGTACTTTTTTTCACCATTAAGCTTCTCCACCATTTTAAAATAGCTATCATCAAAGTATCGTCTAAAATGTATATTATCGGCTAAGGTTTCACGCAACTTTGCATTCAGTGCTGTAAAAATACACTCCCTTCGTACGCCTACTTCTAGCTGATTTTCGAGTAATTGCATTTTTTTCCGCGACTTGGCTACAAATAACTGATGCATCGCATCGGGTACAATTTTGAGGTTAATTTCGTAAATTTTTCGCGTTATTCGACTTACTTCACGTTTCATGTTAGTTATATCAATCTTCATTTGATGTATATCATTGTAAAGATGTTCCTGACATTGAATGTGGCACTTGATTTCACTCAAATTCCGTATGTCACTCATTTCATATATTTTGCCTATGGACGTCCATAGCTGAGTTTTCAACTCGTTCTTTTCCAATTTCAATAATTGCGAATTATTTTGTATGCTGGCCTCGACAATATTTTGAGCACGAGTTCCTAGTTTACAGTTAAGTGATTGCTTATATTCGCGTTGTCTCTTGCCGAGCTCTCGTTGCTTTATCAAATACTGTTCGAGAAAATCTTTTTTCGAGAATTCCATATTGATGTGTCGCGTACTTCTTAAATAGTTCTTTGTTGCAAAATTTCGTAAGTCCGCGGTATTTTTCTGATAACCTACTTCTCCCTAGTCCCTGAGCTTCTATATGCTACAAAAAAAAAAGTTTCTTCTGAGTAAAATTTGAAACTGACATTTAAAAATTGTCCTTTTCAAATTTATTTTTAAAATTAAACTAAAGCGTCGGTAACTTTGTAAAAATTAAAAATGCTTTTTAATCGATACGATTACTGTTTCATATAGTCCTATTATTGTTGCTAGCTATAGATAGCTAGCAGCGGATGGCGAATAAAACGCAGCTGGTATATACTATTTTATCACATAAGTTTAATATCCGAGCTATTTAAACTTCATTGATTTATATATTTTTCAGGCATTTGGCGTGCAGAGCCTTTCCGGTACTGGCGCTTTGCGTATAGGTGCAGCATTCCTTGTAAAAAATTTGAAAAGAAAAGTTTTCTATTTCTCTGATCCTACTTGGGGTGAGTCATTTATACATTGCATTTGTAAAGTTTATTTACCATCTTAATTATATCCTTCTTTTGCTAGTAAACCACCAAAAAATTTTCTTGGATGCCGGCTTTGAACAACCGAAAACTTATCGCTACTGGGATCAGGAAAATCGTGGTTTTGATTTCAATGGCATGATAGCTGATCTTAATGATGCACCTGCTGGTGCTGTCATCATATTGCACGCCTGCGCACATAATCCTACTGGTATTGATCCAACAAAAGATCAATGGAAAGAGATTGCCGACTTAATGGAGACTAAAAAGCTGTTCCCATTCTTTGATTCTGCTTACCAAGGCTTTGCCAGTGGCGATCCCGATAAAGATGCATGGGCTGTGCGTTATTTTGTGGATCGTGGCTTTGAATTACTTTGCGCACAATCGTTTGCAAAGAATTTCGGACTCTATTGTATGTTATCTTTATTTTTTTTTTTGAATATGAGAGTATATACCAAATATAATTTATCTGCCATTAGGTGAACGTGTTGGTAATTTGATTGTTGTCCAACAATCCGCAGCTACTTCTGAAGCAGTTGCTTCTCAAATAACACTTCTTGTGCGTGCTATGTACTCTAATCCACCCGCTTTTGGTAGCAGAATTGTATCAAGCATATTGAATGATACTGAATTGCGCAAAGAATGGATGGGATGCATTGAGGCTATGTCGAGCAGAATTATCAGTATGCGTAAAGCTCTTTACGATAATCTCACCGAGTTGAAAACTCCTGGCAAATGGAATCATATTGTGGAGCAAATTGGAATGTTTTCATATACAGGTTTAAATGGTACGTTTAAGTATTAATGCTATTGAAATATTACTATACCAACTTTTTATTTTTTTTTTCCACAGAAAAACAAGTGAAGATTCTCATTGATGAGTATCATGTTTATCTTCTGAAAACCGGACGCATTAGTATGTGCGGTATCAATGAGAACAATGTAAATTACATTGCAAAAGCAATACACGAGGCAGTAACAAGAGTTGACAGTAAAATTTAAATTAAAAAAAAATTAGGAAATTTGTTTAGCACTGAGAAACGCAGCTATTAGAAATGCACAAATTGGCAATATTTCTTTATTGAGGTTTAGTTAATTTGTAAAATAAAATGTATATTCTAATAAGGGAACATTTAAAAAACACGAATTATCATTAAACGAAAATAATTGGCGTTGAAAATGGTGCTAAATAGAACCTCCAAATTAGCCCATTGTAATATTCTATATTTAGAAAAAAGGAAATAAAGTACCAATTATTTAAAAATCAACTAAAATTGTAAACAAGTTCAAATTAAAATTTTGCCAATACTACATAATATATAGAAATAACAAGCGGAACCAAAACCAAACTGAGTAATTTTTTTTACATGTTCCTTAATGAAAAACCTAAAATTATTGTTGTATTTTTAGATTTTACAAAGGCATTTAAAAGCAAAAATTTATATTAATCCATTTTTCATCATAAACTGGAACATACAAATAGAAAACTAGGATTTAAATATTGTGTATGTGAAAGAATTGTGCATTTTTTCAACGAGCAAAAAGAAATTGTTATTGTTTAATAAAATATGTTTACTGTTAAATTATTAAAAGTTGTTTATAACACAGTATTTGAAAGACAATAAACTTGTGAAGCATTTCTATCACATATAGTACGTTATTTAGAGCAAATTTATTTATCTACAGCTAATTAAAAAACAACATGCAATTTCAAGCATTATATGAAGCTCTTGTGGCTTTTCGACGATATCATTATTCGCTGATTACAACTCTTGATAAGATGAGTTTTGTTGTTTCGCATTCTACTTTTATTTACTTGTACTTGCTAATCACAACGCGTATCAATGCAAATTCAATAGTTTTTAGATATCACAGAAGTGATTATTATACCTTAGCACTTTGCTCTTTCAAATTGAATTTTTCGAATACAGTTGCTGTGTACTTAGTGAGATTTATGTGGTGCTTGATAACGAATTGTATTTGAAGATTGATAACTTTGCAGCGTATGTTTTGCTATCGATAAGATGTTTAATATTGCAAATCAAGCATATTTTTTATTAGTCTAATTTTGAATGAAAATTTTTAACAATTTGTATCAATACAGGACTGACATGTTTCAAGTAAATTATATTAAACAAAAAAAAAAAAAATAATTTGTGACATCGAAGTATGCCAAAGCTAAACTGACGAAGTCTCTATCCTTCTAGCATTTCAGTTATTTTGACCGAGAAGTGTCGACAATGTCATCATTAGCCATCTTCACATATAAGATCCTTACCCACATGGACTTATATGCTAAAATATATTTATGTCCTTATGTGCTAGAGAAAGTAAACGCACAAATTTGGATTAAGTATGCTTGGGCGAGAAGCATCTTGGGTGGGATCAGGGAAATAAGGATAAAGTTAGTTATCATTTCTTTCGTATCAGGAATTAAATCTTATTTAGCACCTAAACAAGAATATGCTCTTATTAAACTTATGTAATTCTTACGTATTAACGTCTAAACTTACCAAAGAAAATCCAATTTTCGAATTTCGTCAAAAATAAATACGTTTATTATTATGTGTGTCAACTGGAACATAACTAAGGGACACTAAAGCTTAAGCGATATTTAAGTTATTCTCCGAAATTGAAACGTTTACTTGTTAAGTTAAAGCGTCCGTTTAAGATTTGACTGCTAAATTGGACCTCATTTATTCAAATACAACAGATAATCCATAATTTTTCAAGTTTTTTTAAACAAAGAACTCTATACATGTTACCGGGAAAATTAATTTTTAGAATAAACTAGTTTTTCCAAGGCCAAACTAGTTCATTCGAAGCGTGTTAGGATGAGCCAGTTTAGTCTAGGATGAACTTTGCTATTATTTACTTTAACGGCCTTACTCCTGATTTTCTTGAAATGTTATTAGTTAGGCTCAGGGCTTGAATTCTCAAATGTGTCCAATGCCAGCTTCATGGAGGTATTTTTCCGCGGCTCACTGTACTATGTCCAACAGGGTCTTCGCTTACACACCAGCGTTGGATATACTACAGCGAAGCGGCCGAAGGCCTCCGCTAAGCCGGTGTTGGGCATATTGCAGGATGTAAATCCTGAGTTGCGGCCGAAGAACGCCCAAATACCGTGACATACTAAAATTTTCCTAGGCTCAACTGGTCCATCCTAACACGCTTTGGATGAACTAGTATGGCCTAGGAAAAACTAGTCTATCCTAAACACTGGTTTGGCCGGTAGCATATACATTAACGAGCAATACTGTGACATGGAAAGTATACACTCATTTCAACAGAGTCTATCTTGTTAATTTTCGAATAATTTTCTGCTTTGCTGTTTTGTAGGTAGGCTTAATGTCTCTCCCTAAAATTAATTCACGCCGCCAAATTACAACAAAAAATGTCCTTACAACAAAATCAAGAAAAGTCAATTGTTACAGCTTTGCACCCTTTGTATATTGCCAACTACACCTGGAAGATTTTGTTGAAAGATCAGAGGATGCTGTTCTCTGCGCATAATTCCATCGATGAGTACCAATGGTCCCACTATATTGTTCGAAATCAATCCATAAATCATTATTAAACGCCACCGTGTTTCACAGTTTGGCGCATTTGATTGTTTGGCTGGTATCTGAATCTTTAGTCCAATTTATATCATTTGGCATACATTTCGAGCTGTAATATCATGCAGCTTTAATTAAAACAACAAAATTCGGTCATTTTTCGAAATCGGGATGGGCTTTGGCACGACAACCGTGGTTGG
Organism: Meiosimyza decipiens; assembly: GCA_963680825.1. Taxonomy (NCBI): domain Eukaryota; kingdom Metazoa; phylum Arthropoda; class Insecta; order Diptera; family Lauxaniidae; genus Meiosimyza; species Meiosimyza decipiens. The sequence continues at coordinate 35,293,540 of OY804258.1, forward strand.
TTAGTTTCACCAAAATGCATTACTGTCTTTGCCGTTTATCTTATCCTGTAATCTTATACTCGTACACTCGATTTTTCTACAACGGGCTATAGACCGGGTATAGCCCTTTCAAAAAGAGTTTGCAAAGAGAAATCCAATTGGCGTAATAAAAGGATACTTCGCCGCAATGTCATGAAAATTGTTTGAGGTAACAGAACGAAATTTAGCACAAACAGTAGATATAAACTGGAAAAACTATGGTCAAGAACTTGACGAATAGTGTTACCACAAACTCTCTGCTGTAGTCTTATTAGTAAATTCTGGTCCATCCAACATGAAGGTACCTGTTGTTACAGCGAACCTTTTGATTTCACTCAGGTAGACTTTATGTAGTTCATTCAAGGATATAAACAATGGCTGCCCGAAGTATTTTTGTTTATTACTTGCCAAAGCAGGGCAAGAATGGGGGAATTTTCACAGGAATGCAAGAAAGCATCAGACAAAAAGTTGGCGAATTTCAAAAAGAGGATGTGGCACCTGCTATGCAAGCATAAGTTTCAACATAATACACAGAGAGCTTTTTAAGTTGTCAAATTCAATGCGGGTACGTTAAGTAAGACCACTCTGTACGTGGTGTGATAGAAGAAATGTACTTTTAGTGTTAATGCGATGTAGGGTATTTAGTTTTTGGTGGAGCGAATGATATCACCTTAACTAATTTTAACTAAATACAATTAATGATCCTACAAAATGAACAAATACAAACTTTGACCATGAACAAAAAGTTCAGAAAAAAATCAAATAAGAAATCACTTTATTTGAAGGTGGCATTTCAAAGTGCAATGGTATACCTTTTGAAATTCAAATCTTGGGTGAATTTAAGAACACTCTTTTCAACTAAGAGCTGGTCCACTTTCTCAGCCCTCCAGGTGAAATGGTGCATTAAATTTTTACATGTTAATTAAATTTTCTTATTCTTTACCGTAGCCCAAAATCGCTGGGATTAAGTCCGTAGCAAAATTTCAGTTTTCACTCAGTATCATCAAAGTGCTGAGTATATGGAAACATTCTAGATTTTTGACAATTTTTCTATTCCACTGACTAAAATCCAATTAAATGTCTAAATCAGCTGCCATCTCAAGCAACATGATATCTTTTTTCAAGATTCATACGTTCACATGTATGGCATATCATTTAATGTTGAAAAAAAAAAAATAAAAATAAAAATAGATTCGATTGCTTCGAAGAAAAACGTGCACTAATTAATGGTTACTATCATTCCCTTCATTTGATTGCTTCATTTCGGAAATAACATTAGTTCCATATAACCTTAATGGAGCTTATGCTATTTCTAAAATAAAAACAATTCATATGCATAACATTCACACATTTTACCCTCATACAAAATAGTTATGAATTAAGAGCATTGGCGGAACGCAGAGTACATATGTACGTACGTATGTAGAAAGCGTTAAGTGTAAGCTTTCGGCTCGTTAAACATAATTACATTCCAAGGAGACGCCCCTAATTATGTCGGTCGGCATCATTTAAAACACAATCTGCTCATATTTGGACTCATTAATCAAATTTTAATTTACTTATTCTTTTTGTTACTTTGTGAGATGGCTTGAAAATATTCATACATTCAATAATTTGTACAAGACAAAATTTAAACACAGGGAAATAAACAAAAATCATAAACATAATGATAAATTAAAATCCTTAATAAAGTATTACAGATGAGTGAATGACTGAGTAGGCGAAGGTTAACATAATTGTATGCTGTACATTTTTTTAGACAATATAATCCATTAATATTAAAGGATGTAATTGATTGATGCCTCACTTTTTAAAATATATACCAGCAACATCATATTCAACTTATCTCAACAGTACCTGAAATATAATGCCAATTACCAGCGCCGAATTAGACTTTGCGGAGCCCCTTATAAATAAATATAAAAAAATTATATTGATGATTCAAAAAAAAAGTTATATTAAGGACCAAAAAAACATGTGTCAAATAAATATTTTTTGTACTGCAGCTAAAACAAATCTAAGTACTTTAATACTCGCAAAACAATAAAGTTTCGAAGTCAGCTATTGAATGACCTAGAGCTCAAAATATGTGTCTATTGACCAATTACTTGGAGCTCATTTTCAGATAAAGTCAAATGTGACGGGTGATTCATTTAAGGTAAATTTTTTATTAGAAATTTTATAACAGATCATATCCGCCTAGATTATGCGATATCACACCTCTGGACTGTTTTGTTTGAGACTACGTAAAGTACAATTTCTACATTGATAAACCGGCTACGATTGAGGAATTGGAAGCCAACATAAATCGAGTCATTCGCCAAATACCATTGGAAATGCGTTTTTTACATTTGCCTCAGTAATGGTATACTTAGTTATGTCCTTCTTGTAGGACAAATGGTAAATAATAAGTTAGAACTTCCGCCAAAAAAGATCAGATTTGTGGAAGGACAACTCGTGGATATTGCATAATAACAATACACTACCACAGAGTTGTAAGGCAACGGCGCCATCTGACTTTGTGTCCTGCTGTCGAAGCTAAAATTACTGCTTTGAGGAAGGTGTTCTGAGTCGGTTGAATCCAAATCCTCTCAATCAGCCCACGACAAATGTATGAAAAGGATTGTATCAAGCTCTCGCGTAGTTGCATTGCATGAATTAAATTTGCGTCATTTTAAAAAGTGCCCGGTCTCAGATTTGAATTTTTTGTTCAACAGTATTAAGTGGACGTCTGGTAATCATATCCACGAAAAACTTAAGGATGCAACATCTTTTTTTTTTTTAATTTAAGCACCGTGGCGCACTAAATAGCTGAAAATTAAATTTTGGAAATGGTTTTTCAATGCTTAAATACCAAGCAAACATCATAGTCCAGGAAAAATGGGCGTAAAAATTTTCATAATATGATTTTACATATTTCAGTTTTCTTAAGTACTATTACTTAAGCTAAGAATTGGGTGTCGTAAGTTGTGTACAAAAGGTGCCGTACTTCAAAACCACACTCTTAAGCAGTGGCTATGATGAGTTAAAAAAGTTTTGTTTATCTATATATATCGTTTGAAAAGTTTCACTAGTATACACATTTTCAGCTGGTGAATAATCGCGAGTGGGAACGAATAAAAATGTCCTCAGAGTAGTAGTATGAAAACATATTTCGACCTGTATCGCTATTCATGTTGGACTTACGAGATTTTTATATATTGTTTTAAAGGTCTTTGCTTAGATAAATAATAAAATATAGGTATATTGAATTTCAAAATGATCGCCGCTAAAGCCTCAAATAGGAAAAAGGGTAAATTTAAACGTGAATATATTATCTCTTTTCAAATATCAAGTTTTAAATTCAATTATTTCTTTGTAAAACGCATTTATTCGACATATTTTGCAGTCCAAAGTGAAAAATCTTACATCTTATCTTAAAGCATAAACGCTTTCTTGCAAATCCAATTTCTTTGATTACTCGCTAAAAAATTTATGACCTTGCAAATGAGATACATGGATGTGGATTACAAAACTTGAGTTTAGTTTCTTACATTTTCCGCCGTATTATGATTGACTGAAAGTGACACATTCACCACAGCCGCTTAAGACTTTAATTACAAGACTTGCTCCGACTTTTATGTTCATTTCAACTAAAATATTATAATTTTTAAGAAAAAATTTTAGATTCAGGCTGACAATTTCAAGATTTCGGCAGACAACAATCAGTCACTCACTTGTTACGTCCTACATAATACGGGGGTTAATTTAAGGCTTAATTTTTATACTGATGAGATCTTAAGAATCGAAACATGTGTCTGTATTCTAGAGTTGTTGGTTTTATTATGATTACTTATTAAAAACGGCCAAGACAACAAACAACTAAAGTTCCTTAATTTTTGGATGTTTCGAGTAAATATTTTTTTATGCGACCTTGTACTTCGCATAATTGACCTAGCAGGTCCGATCATAATTTCATATTTTAAGCCTCAATACCAATGTGTATCTAAAGAGTTCTTGTCGTCTTAGATGTCTAATTTTCCTGGACCACTATCAACATGTGTATCTATTTAATAAGAAACACAAAGATATTAAAGTTTTTCGCAATTTGTTTTCATTTTTATTAGAACGTGTTGTGTTTTAATTTAAAAGTCACTTTTGCAACACTACTAACAACAACAATATGTTTGCTACTGTCAAAAACAACTTCAATATTGCATAAATCCCATTAAAATCTTTGTATTTTTTTTTTCTATCAACACTACTTGTAGCATAAGTAATCAGAAGTGTAATCACGTGTTAAGCTGTTCCACAAGAGATACCCAGCTACCACTTCAGGGCACTCGTTGAATCGATGTAATGAAATTAAAGTTGCAACAACTAAATATTTAAACCGAAAACTACTTAGCACAAATACGTAGGTACATGGAGTCATCAGAGCATTCAAATAGTACACTCGTTTGGCCATAGAACAGCACAAAGGATATCGTATATAACGAACTGGTTGATATGAACACAATTAACATCTTCTTTAATATCATAGCTGTTATGATATCTTCAAATATCTAATTTGAAATAATTTGCCGCTACCTTCAAAAATATGCACAATACAAAGAGGTTTTACAGCTCTGGTAAGCACATACTTGTTTTCAAGTGTCTATGTTTGTAACACCAAATATTTTGGTATCTCGTACATGCATTGAGAGTAAAAGTCTACGTTCATGTGCACCGATAACGGCGTGACTTTAACATTACGTTACCATGACGTTAAGTTAAAATATTATGTGCAATAGAATATTGGAGATTTACTCGATAAATGCATTATATGTCATAGTAATTGTAAATTGTAGATGCAATTCGCTTAGCTTCGCTCAGCCTGGCTAAGCGACGATAAGCAATAAATCGCTTTTTTTTATGCGTTGGTTGATATGCACTTTTGCACCTTATGCGCATAAGTACTTTTGAGTTTTTAAACGTAACCTTTTTCAAGACATACAAACTTACAGTGCAGTGCAGGATGGACTGTTAAAAATTCGCCATAAAAGGGAAAAAACTTACGAATAGCTCTAACTTTGGTCATGAGCTGGTGAGGAAGAGACATTTTTGATGAAGTAAATAAAAGTCTTGAATGCCACACTATTGTCAATCATATCATGACACTTTTCAATCAGCATTCAAGTATAAATTTCATTCAGACCCGTCCGTTGTTAAGTGCTCACATCAAAAAAGTACACTCCTCTCTAAGTTCATTTGCAAAATATACAACTGCCCTGGTCATATCTAATATTTTTTTCGAAATTTTCCCATTGATTGGTGCGAAAACTCTTTTATATATATGAGGTCAAAACAACCACTTAGGAGTGTTGGGGCGCCCCTGGTCATGTGCAAAATTATTCGTTGTTTTTTGAGAAAGTCGAAAAAGCGTTTGCGCTACAGTATATGTTACGTTTAACCGTTCACTTCCACCATTTCATGTCATATAATTCTTCTTTTCTTCTCTTCGGGCTATCATATAGAATCTGAAATTTTGAATTTCAAAAATGGTCCAGTACTCTCGAATTAAAACACTTTACATTAGAGCGCCTAAAATCATTAAATTTAATTGTAAACTGACCACGTGAAAAATTTATGACTATTAATTCGCTAAGACTCCTGACGACGCAAATAGTCAGTTCGATAACCATAAATTGTTGCTTCTTTAAATTTAAATGTATCCCGAACATATGAATTTTAAAATTGGCTAATGAACACTTTTTGAAAACAAGTCCCTGAAAATCGATATCGGCCATGTAGTGAATCTTTAAGATTAGAGAAATCAAATTCATGTCTTCAACCCCAACATCATTTTAAGGATATATTAGCGTAATACAGCCTTTACATAAATTTAAAATTATACATTGAACCTGCAAGACTTACAGGCAAAAATATTCCAAAGGAGGTTCTGATGAAGTATGGTGATTAATAAAAGTAGTAAATGAATACTTGGTTTTTGTAACCAACAACAAATATCTTAGTTGGAAGGTCTTAGAGAGTACTTTTAATAAGCTTTAATGATTAAGGACCTCGGGCTAAGAATATACCTTGCTTGGAAGTGTAGTTCGCTATAATGGCAAAATATATAATTCTTTCAAATTCATGCGCAATTTATAAAATCTTATTGAAAAGATTTGAATCAATTGGAATTTTGCGAAACTAAAATTTTTAAGTCCTGAAAAAGTCACAGCTTGAAAGCTGCGAATAACTTTTAGTTATTTTCTTCTGCATCAGCGCATATTAAATTAAAATCGGTTCAATGCTTTTTGAATTGAACCCAGGTTTTGCGGAAAAATCATTATTTGCTTGAAAAATATATTTCATATGATACCTTTTTCCCTTTAATATGATGGACCAATGGATATATTTTTCTAAGCAAATGAATAAATAATGATTTACAAGCAAAAAAATAATTCCCAGAAAGGCCCAAAATATTATAAATACATATATCTTGTTCAAAAGTTTCGTTTGATCAGCTGATTTGCTGTAAAACGCACAAATCTTTTACGCAAAAATTACTGTATGGAACATTTCTTTATACCGAATATATCACAAGATACAGCGCTGTAAACAAAATAGGTAAGGCTTTCTTAACATGTTATTAAAAAGATCGAGTTTTCAGCAAAAACTGCTTGAAATTTGAAAAATTTGATTAAACACCAAAAACTACTACTTTGCTTTTTTTATAATTTCAAACTGGACGGGTATTATTTGAATGTCTAGCTTTATACCTCAAAGAAGGCTGCTGGTTGAGATCCAGATGTGTGAGGATGCAGATCCATTGAATAAACGCATGTCATCGAAAAGTAAATTTATTTTTTGTCACTCGGTACGGTCCTCAAACCCCTAGCGATGACACTATGACTTTGAGCGCGCAGTGACAACTAAGTGAGCAAAGGTGATTAAGGCGAGTTATTCATTATGACGGCTGATGACGATGTTATTTGATGCAGTTTCTATATCGAGATTTATAAGGACTTAAGGCATTTCACAATTTGTGTCTTTAAATATCATCATGATTTATTTTTCATTTAAAGTCTATATATCTGGATACAATCTATTAAGGAGAAAAATGATATCACGATTTCTTTTTCTTTTTTTTTCATTTGTAAGTAGATAGTTGAATTATTAAATGTACAAGTTTGGCTAAGTGTTCCACTTATTGCAATTTCTCTATGGCACTACAAACGCCCGCAAATGGTCGAAGACATTCATCAGACATCTTATGTACATAGGTATTTTTCTTATTAAATGACAGATTAATTTGTTCAGTGAACAAATTTAGATTTTGTTGCATTTTCTCGTAAGTTTATTTTTAAGTTGGCGTTAAAATGTCAAAACATTGCACCTCCAATGTTGTCTGGCGTCGCATTGAGCCAAAAGGTAAAATCAACCCCCCGCCCCGCATATGTGAAACCATGGCAGCATGTTGCTGCTGTTGGCTCTCCTCTCAAATGCAAGTCATGAAAATGAAAGGCCAAAAACCAAAAAAGAAAAGATAAAACAAAAACCAAAACCACATAAAAACAAAAAAGGTGTTGTTTCTTTTATAATAAAAACAAAAATAAAAAACAACAAAAAATAAAAGTGGTTTGTTTATTTTGTCTCACAATCTGTTGCAGTTGCAGTTCGAAAAAAAAAAAATTTTTTTGCTTAAAACTCATTCGACTCGCCGCAGAATGTTGCCAGACAGGATCGTGGTTGCTACTGTTGCTGGTCTTGTTGTTGTTGTTGCTGCAAATGTGTTTACTGTCGTCTACGTCGTCGTTGACCGCAGCCGAGTCACTCGACTGCAACGGTTATGTTTGTAGCGCAATTGTTGTTGTGCTAGTTGTTGTTGTTGTTGTTGTTGTAACTGTCATTGTTACTGGTAGTGGAGGAGTAAGTTTTGTTAGTGCTGCTGCTCCTTTTGTAGTTGTTTCATATTGCTATTGCTATTGCTATCGCCAGCATCTTGTTGAAATTAGTGAATGAGTTTTTAGCTGCGCGGTATATCCACATGTGGTGTTGTTGTTGTTGTTGTTGTTGTTGTTGTTGTTGCTACTATTAACGTATTTGTTGTGAAGTTAATGTTAAAGTTAAAGCTGGCGTGCGGTATATGAAGAGAAAAACAAAGTAAAAAGGCAATGAGTTGTACTCACTTTTCGTTTTTTGGATTATTAATGGTGGGGGAAAAGGGGAATACTCACAGCTACTCAGTCAAACAAGAGCGTGTACGACAGTGGGAATCATTTGGATTGTTTTTCGATTTAGTTAAAGCTAGAAAAATTTCTAATTGTTGCAAATGAGATAACTTTTAATTGGACTTACAGTATATGACATAGGTCGATATTCTAACAAATTTACAAATTGTTAAAAAACTATCTGTCCAAAAAACTGAAGTAATATGGATTAATTCAACTTGCTACCGCTTATCGGATCATCCACTAATGCAAATGTTCATAACCAATTTTTAGTATTTGCTTCTATGTTGCAGTGCACTATTGCCGAAAGCTTTTGTTTAACATTATTTTAACATTAGACAAGGTCAAAAACAGACGCATTTATCAGTTATTCATTATACAGAGTGGCCACTGAAGGAATGAATGATTTAAAATGCGATCCATCAACACCCTAGAATCCTGTTGAACTATACCTCCTGATTGTCTTTGGCCGCTGGGCGTAAAATATTTTCAAGTGTTGTTCTATTCAGGGCCAAGTAGATTCTTCCTGGCTGACTCTCCTTGCTCTCAAAATAAAATATCGCGATAACATTTCAAGCTATAAAACTTAGCTTGCTTAGGTTCCAAATTGTGTCATCATAAAGATATATATATATATCATGGCATTAAAATGCTGCGGTATTTTCTCGGATTTTAAATAATCGACCAAGCCAATTCAGTCCACAAGGAATGCTCTATAACATATCTAAAACGAACAAGGTATGATCTTTTCAAATCCTTCAGTTTTTCTTTGACTCCTTAATTGTAAGTAACATACTTAAAAAATGATGAAAGCTAAGGCTAGCGAAATGCACATTTTTAATTATCACTAAATTTAGAAAAATATTCCTTTAACAAAAAATTAGAGTTGCTGCTAACGCACAGTGGTGAAATATAGAAATTTGGGCATGAATTTTTGGAATGTGATTATTTAATGCGATGAATCCAAGTTCAACGTACTTCGGAACGATGTTAGTCTCCATGAGCGACATACTTCACTCAATGAATAAATCTTATTCTAAAAGTCAGTCCTTTGAAAAAGTGTTCCGTTTGTGAAACGACGACTTTTTTTGATGTTTTTCGAGGACACCACCGGTTTACCTACATATATATTCAAACTTCTTGTAAAGGAATATACTTAGAGAACATTTGGCAACCGATTACACTAAAAATTTTCCGCTGAGATAGATTTTCAAGTTTGATAATGACCCAAAACATTGATCTCCACTTGTAAAATCTTGGCTGGACACACAATCCACCAAGGTTCTGAAGTGGTCACCTCAAAGCACTGACTTAAATTCTGTACTGAACTTGTGAGGCATAATCAAACGAGTTGTAGCAGCACGAAAACCTGCGAGTAAAGCAGCTTGTGGCAAGTTAATCAAGAGAAGTGACATAAAATTACTCCAGACCAATGTGCACGCCTGGTAGGCAGCATGCCAAACCGATTCTCAACATTTATGAAACAAAAAGGTTCTCCTACTCATTATTAAGCTAAGCTAATAAAAAAAATAGGACTTACACCGAAAATTCAACAATTTCAATTGCTTTCTATCAGATGACTTAATTATATGAGCACAGCATATATGACATTTATTGACGTTTTTGCATTTTCGCGATAAAACCAAGACATTTATTTCGATTTTTGCTATAAAGTGATGCTTAAATAGCAAGATTATAAAAACTAATAATATTTGAATAAAAAAAAAAAAAAAACAAAAAAAATTAATGAATAAATTTTAACAAAAATGGTACGTACCATACGAATGAATGACTTAATCACGTGAGCGAGCACAAGTGTATATTATAGTTGACAAATTAGACTTAGATAGAAAAAAACCTTACATAAAACTCTACATATAAATTAAATAGCTTAATATGTAGGCTTAATAACTTTCAAATAATAACTACATTGTCATAACCAATAAAGGCGTTTCCAACTTATTACAATTTTACAATCTAATGAAAGCAAACCCCCATTTTCCGTCTATCATAGTTCCGAAAGTACCAAATTTGATAAGCAATATGTGGTAAATAGTTGAGTAATGCCAGGAAATCTTCTAAATCAGTGTTTTCGCTTTAGACTAGAAACCCTATACACGAGTCGATCATTTATGAAAGGTCTCATGTCACAATAAGCTAATTTTTGGAAAATCAAAGAAAAACTTTATTTTTTCTTATTATTTATATGTATGTACATATGTAATTGTATAATTTCATAAGTATATATAAACATTTTAAATATACGTTTTAAGAAAATATATATCCCTATTTTGTTAATATTAATACTAAGGATCTGCACACCATACATATTGTATTTGCATATATCCGGTGGCTGAATGCAATGCTCATTCTTTTGCACACTCACTTCCTTTCGGAACTTGATCGATATACTATAAACATAATTTAAAAGTAATTACATATGGTTTTTTTTTGTTGTTTTGTGTGCTTTGTTTTTCTTCAACCCACTGTTACCAGAAAAACATTTGTTTTTCTTTATCGCCGCACTCGAACGTTCCCGTAGTGCTGCTGGTAACTTATGAGCTGGCGCAATGAGCTTCCAGCCGAGTTAAGTCGCTCATTATTACTACCGCCGCTGTCGTTGTTGCTGTTGTTGTTGCAGCAGTAGCAGCAGCATAAGCGTTATGTTTCTTCGCCGCTGTTTGTTGGCTTGTCGGTACGTAAGCTCGACTTAATTCACAGCAACAAATTCAGTTAACAACGAGACATCGATCGGTACAGAACGGCCAACAGGTGCGACAACAAACGCGCAAGAAAATACCACGGCGGTTACAGTGAAGATAAATGAGAAACGAAGATAAAAATAAAGAATTTATGTACGAAAAAGAAAAAGAACGGTTTAGTTAACTGTGGGCTTAAGAGCATACAAGAAGTATTACGAAACCGCAATAACAAAAGAAAAAAAAGCAAAGCAGCAAAAAAAAGCTTAAAGAAAAAATTACAAAAAAAAATTACGTTCAGAAAAAAGGCAAAAAAAGAAATATAAAATATCAGCTATAAATCATGTGAAAGGTTAATGAATGAGAAGAGAGAAAAAATTAAGTTACAACAAAAAATCCATACGAGAGATTAAGCCAAGAAAAAAATTAAATAAATTTGTAAGACAAGTTAAGAACAAGAAGTTCAGATCTAACTAACGGTATTTTATTAGCGTAATAAATTCAAATTTTAAGCGGGCACCGAATTATGCGACGCAAATAAAAACAATTCAGCTCTTTATTGTTTAGATTACTTTGGCCAAAACATCAAGAACGAGAGCTACAACAAAAGGCAAGCATTAGATAGAGGAATAGCATGATAAGATATTGCCTTTTTTTACCTTTTACAGTTACCTGCTGAACCCTTTGAAATGATTTTGACCCTATATGACAACAAAGGGCCCTTAACAAGCCGTCAATAATGGTGTGTTTACTTTGTTGGCTCATTGTCAAATTTTGAATGAAGTACCGGTACTTTCTACGCACAAATATTTTCGAATTGTACCTACTCATGTGAAAAATATGTTTAACCTTCATAGCGACGTCATGCCTAATTTGGGTTCTTGTTTTGCTAAGTGGGCTTAAATGCTTTTGTTTTGTTTTGTTGAAAACAATTTAAATAAAAGTTATTTCATGTATAGCAGGACAAGCCTTTACAAACTGATTTGCAATTTTTCAGAAATAAAAGCAAAAACTTCAATATTTATTTATCTCAGAGCTATGTCTTATGGTGACTTAAAATTAATCATTTTACGCACTTACAGTTATGAAGAGCCACAACTTATATGCAATGGAAAAACTTTTAGCTTCGTCACTTTGTGTCCAATGTGCTTTATATATGTTATCGGCCAATCTAGTTTTTATGATAAACTATTTTTTGTAACCCAAAATTGTTCAACCGAAGCGTGTTTGGATGAACCAGCTAAGCCTAGGCAAATTTAAATATTTAAGGTAATTGGGTGGTCTTCAACCACGATTCAAGGCTGCCATCTTCCAATATGTTCAACACCAGCTTAGCGACAGCCTCTGGTCGCGGTTCACTGCAGTGTTTCTAAATATCTAAGCCGGTGTGCTAGCGAAGCCCATGTTGGACATAATATAGTGAACCGCGGCCGAAATCCGCCGCGAAGCTGTCATTGGACATATTAGAGAACGTAAGCCCAGAGCTGCGGTCAAATGCCGCCCACTTACTCTAACATACTAAAATTTCAAGAAAATCGGTAATGTGAGCGTTAAGGTTAATAATAACCCTAGTTCATCTTAGGCTTAACTGTTTCGTTCTAACACGCTTCGGATGAACTAGTTCGGCCTAGGAAAAACGAATTTATCCTAATAACTAGTTCGGCCAATAACATATAAATCTCGAAAACATTAAGATGATTTTATCAGCTTTTTGGCAATTTCGATTTACTTTACACAAAGACAATTTATTAGCTTAAAACTTTAACACGGAAAAATACTAATCAAGAACCAATAAGCACTAATAAATACTAATCAAATAACATATTTAAGTGGTCAAAAGTGTATTAGTAATTTCATTGGAGTGTATTAGTGAGAGCTTGTAACACTAAATTGTTCATTCTCATTGTTCATTCGTGCTTGCCCCTAACACTAATGGAAACCCATCACACTTTAATAGGACTTATTGGTGATATTTCCACTGATGATTAGGCACACTAATGATATTTAATGGCAGTGATCAGTGACCCAGGAGAGTTTACCCCTGATGTTTGTGCTTATAACTGATGATATTCCTATTTGTTTAAAGACACAAATATTTGATAATAATATTAAAAAACTATAAATCGTAAAAAACATAAATTTGCTTTATACGTTAATGGAAAAAATCAACGATTTTATGTTTGATTCGATCAAAAACGTTTATGATAGATATAGCGCCAAAGTAGAAAGTGTTTAAATTTAAGAGAAACATTTTTGATTTGGATTCAAAAGGATTTAAAGTAAATTCATATATATATGTTTCGAAGTCAAGTCACAAAGGGCTTAGTGTGAAAAAAAATATTATTTAAAATACTTTGCAAATTCTAAATGGAAATTTAAGTTTTTTACAATTGAAACAAAGTAAAAAATTTTATTTCAATACTTTCAAACTCAAAATGAATTTAAAGTTGTTTATGTTAAAAATAAACGGAAAAAATTTTATTTTTACTATTTTAAAACAACTTTTTTCAAGAACAAATTTTGCGCGACCGATTCGCCAGTACTTTTTTCATTTCATTGGATTTGATAAATTTAAATCTGGTTGCAAATTTTCATGATACATGGGATAAAAACTTCTGAATGCCAAATTAAAAACATGAAATCAATTACAAAAAGTGCGATCCAATCGGATGCGCACATAGTTTGTTTTTACTTGATGATTTCACAGAATGATTTTTTGGGATTGCAAAGTCTTGTAAATTATTCTCGTCTGGTTTTATTTCTGAACTTATATGACATATTTACATATCTAAATAATATTAAATTCCATTGTGGTTTCATAAAATGTTTGCAAACTTTTTCTTGATTTATTATAGAATTTTTATTTTATACAATTACATACATACATCTGTGCATATATGATGTAATTTCAGGTTTTATCTACATGTACTTACATACACACATATATGTGCATCAAGAGCAGATTATGAACGTAAGCGATTGCACTAAAGATTTTAGCATATTTTCTTAAGATTGTGATCTGGATTGCTATAATGGGCTGTTCTCACATACGGAAGTAAAAGCTTCAAAGAAACAGTTAAACTCAAAGTGAATGTCACTTCGGCTCAGTTTAGTTTTTGAATAATTATTTAAAGAAGGGGGTGTCTATACCTTAGATTGAAACAAAAACGCATACAAAAGGAAATTTGCATTACACCCTTTTTTTATATGCGAAAAAAAGAAACAGAGTGGGGAGTAGTGAATTTCACACTCAATTGCTTTTAGTGATGGTGGGATAAAAATGCATAAAAACACAATGTTTCAATGATAATTTAAAATTTAATTAGCTGATCTCGATAATTGGTAGTAGGAATTATATCCCTTTACAATTAAATGTTTAGAGAAAATCAGAACCTTTTACAACTTATTCAAATTCCACTTAGACTTAAGAACTAGTGGTATTGTAAGTCAAAGTCTATTAACACTGAACACTTTTGTAGAGATATTATCCTTCCGTTGAACTGCTTAATATTCTTGTTCCTTTTCTAACTCCAAGTGAGCTATAACGATTTGGAGGTACTGCATTCAAACTTTGCCTTCCATCTGCTTATACGTCTCCTGTTCGGTTAGTTGGTTACTTATGTATGTGAGCCATTTAATCTAGTGACATTTGTGATCCTCTAAAAGGAAGTTCATCGACTCGTTCGTAGCCATCTTTGTAGAGATGTTTGTAATTTATTAAGAAAATTGGTACTGTTTCAGTCTTCTTACTTTGTGTTTGGGTGAGAATATCGTTTCATTTATGAAAAATCAATGTAGAAATATTTCGAAAGTGATCCAAAAAAAAAATAACTTAGGAGATATCCACCAATTTTATGCTTATACGGCATCTGATTCCATCTGATTCGTCATGTCTATGACCTGTTCTTATTAAAGAGCTGCTCTTATCTACACTATTTATTTAACATTGCTCACATGAAAATGGTTTGTAACGCTTTGGCGCTAAATGTAATGAGCCGATTTTAATAATTTCATTTTTAAAACAACATATTTGTGCTAAAAAATGTTATTGCATACTTATTTTTTTTAAAGTTAAATTTCTTTATTTTAAGGATTAAGTTTTTGAAAAACATTACACAACAAATATCGTTTGATTTTTCGTTGCAGCTACTTGTGCTGCTTCTTGAGCTCTGTGTTGTAATTGCGGTTTTTTTTTATTATCATTAGTACTGTTTTTATTTGGCTTCGAAGTTCGAAGAACAATTTTTTTTGTGCCTTTATCTTATTTTATTGTATATGATAAGCATAAGCATAGCAATCGAGCAGGATACCAAATCTGTCCATTCTACTTAGTTTACTCGAAAAGGAGTTTAACAGATGAAGGTTTCACATACTCCCACTCACGGTGAGTACAGAATCGCAAAAGTATATTTTTCCAATGGTATTTATATATCTCGCTGTGGATATCAGAAACTAATCCAAAAAGCTTGCCCCAAACGAGCCAAACACCTTAGATCTGGATTAGGAACAAGGTTTCTTTGGCTATAAAAGCAATATGATAACATATTGACTTGTTAAATGTATCAGGAGACAACCTGACATTTTGAAGAATAAACATTGTGATTTTTAATGCAAAGCTCATTATTGGTCTTAAGTTTTACAGCAAAAATGCAATCCCCCCTCAAATAAATTAGTTTAAAGTAATGCATTTATATTGGAGTATATCATATTTTCCTCCTTCATTCATGTGCGCATTGCATTGAGCCAAATTTTAAGGCATTTTAGGCAAACTTAAGGCTTGGCACTACCTTGGCAAGCAGGTTGCAACATAACTAGAAGCTGTTTGTTGTTGCTGTATTTACTTTTAGCTAATTTTTTGATATCTCTTTTTGAACTTTTTATTTTATAACATTTAGACATTTAGAAAAAAAGGTTTCAGCATGAAAATCCGCCTCAAGTTCGTGTATCCACCATGGTAGAAATATGGTTAAAACGCTCAATGTGCACTCACAGGTTGTGTGACGCGAATGCGGCTTGAATTTGCGCGGTAACTCTGATATGCTTTATTTCCAAAGCGTACAAACTTGTTGTGCGCGCAGTAGTGCGCCGGAGCAACCTTGTTATTATTGTTTCGTTGTTTTTTTTGTTGCCGCTTAAATATCAAATTGTTATCTAAAGCATAGAATCGAGCATAACAATGAATTCAGCGCAATTTTATGGCGTGTTAGTAGAAATCGCCGCAGTATAAGCGAGTACTCAGCGTATTTACTACGTGTTGTACGTACAAAAATGTTGAGAAACTCTACTACTAGACACGATAAATCTGTCTGTCTGTAAATTTGTCTGTCCACCTGTCGGACCAGCACTTATGTTCAGTGATAAGCTAAAGCATTTGATTGTATTTTAAGATTTATGAAAGCAAATTACTTGTAAACAAGTGAACTTTTGTCACAAGATATCTGTGTGATGTACTTGGCTAAGACGTTGTTGTCGAGGAGGCTTGAGAGTGGAATGGCTAGTTACACAACCTTTCGGAGCCACATTTCGAGAAGGAATATTTAAAGGAGCCATTTGTGAATATAATTAAACAAACGACATCAATCACCTTTGGACATTCATCAGCTTATGCTTAGGGCTGAATTACCAAGTGACCGAGATTGACCCGGTGAAGCCAGGAATTTCATGTCTAAGCTGGAGGCCTGGTAGAAATTCCAAGACTTCTGAAATAGCCTGGAATTGTTATGTGGAACGAGAAACAAAAATTATCATCAAGTTTCTCACACACCAGCCATTTTTACATTTTTCCCAAAAAATAATTGACCTTTTACTATATGAGGGGAAATTATTTTTTGTTTTTTTTTTTTGACATTTTTTCTAACTTAGGTTAAAATATTTCATACAGTCATTGAATTCGCATTGGAGTCACAACATACGCCAGCGAGAGCCGCGTTGTTGACTTTCCCTGGTACATAGCCGTCTTAAGACTTGGCTATGATGGTATAAACGTACTACCATGCCGAGTTAAGCCCTTGCTAGATCTTACAAATTTTAAGACCCAGTTATCGATCTAGGAATCTTTGAAGTTCATTGAATTTTTCAAAAATTATCCTTATCAGTTATAGTCAGTAGCTCGCCCACTATTGATATGGTTTTAGTGTTTAAAGCAAAATTAGCTGGTTTTGGTTTGGTTTTGTTTTTGCGTCAAAAACTAGCGTCCTTGTTTTCTACAAAGTCATGAATGTTTATGGTTGCTCAATATTGATTGATTTCTGTCCATCGTTTTTGAATCAAGAATAGTTTGGAAGAAATCGTTTGCTAGATCAAAAATTTATGGATTGACCTACTATGTGACGTAATAGGCCAACTATTGCCTGGTATTCAATGCTTTTATTACTCCACAGCAGTCTATTGTATGTCATAGATTGTTAAGGAAGCCACACACTCTACTACAACTTTCATAACATTCTGCAATGCAATTTTTCTAAATTGAACTCTGAATCACTGAATTGACTGCTATAACCAATGTTGCCAATTTGAAAAACACGAATTAGCGTTCTTCCAAAAAGCCTTCCAATTAACAGCCTCCTACACGGCCTACGGCTTTGACATGTTATTAACGGTCGGGCTGCGTCAAAAGCGACCACTTGGCAACCCTGGCTATAGCCATTATAAATGATAAGTACAAGCATAAAAACATTAATTTGAAGAATTTGAAAGCTTAAAATATCTACATAATTCAAGGTAATCGCTTACCATGCGTGCACTAAATTCTGAGCATTTTCTTTTATGTTTCCACTCCAAGACGAGTCCTTTTAATGAATACGACTTTATATACATACATATATAGCTTTCATTTTATCATTTTTAACATTGAATTTCGACCACTCTGCGTCCGTCCGCCTCTTGACTCTTGCATTATTTAACATTTGTCTACAGTTTAACCATGGCCAAGCGCGTCAAAGTAAAGTATGCGAAAAAAATTTCATACAACAGAAAATAAAAAATGGAAAAAAATTTTTATGAAAAGGAAAAAGTTGTGTTTAAAATTCTTAATGGATTATGATGGCGATGGTGGTTTATGAATCAATTTGCAATTGGGTGTCGTTTGATTGTTGTTATACTTGATCTTATTGTTGTTGCTGTTGTTGCCCGCTTTTGTGCGAGTATTTATTTATTTATTTATGATTTATTATTTCGCATTGGTTTTCCTTTTGTTGCTTTGCAGTTTTTCTCCGATTTTCACTGCAGCCTTTCGGCCAAGTGTTACCACCAGTGCCAGTGTGGTGCTTTCGAGGTCTTTTTTCTTGTGTTTTTCAGTTTGAATTTCCATTTCCATTTCAGTTTCGCTCTTTTGCTTTGCTTTGTATTTCACTCAATGCCTCAGCTTCGAACTTTGTGTTTGGAATTTTAAATGATTTCGTGATTTTTTTGCTAAGTTTTTTAGTTTATAAATCGTTTTTCTTTAACATTTTTATGTTCAGTTTTATTTTCTTTTAACTTTGTTGCTACTGAGGTTTACGAGTGGTGGAGTGGTTGCTGTCGGTGCTTTGCGGTTTTCATTAAAAATTTATTTCATTTTTTTGTTTGTTGGTCGGTATGCATTTTTTCATGATTTGATTGACATCGATCCCAAGTGTGCGTCTTAAAATGCAGAGTTGTATTTAGTTCCATTAACTTTTTTACGTTTTTTTTTATAAATATTGGTATGTAATCATTTTAATCATTTTGTCCAAAGTTTTTTTTTTGAAATACGCAAAATACGTTCAGAGAAAACTTTGCACTGTGGAATTGATATTAAATCTCATATTCCTGAATATATCTGGATATCGGAAAGGAGTGAAAATCAGTGATCATGTAAGTTTCAAAGCGTATGAACTAAACTTAAATTTGCATAATTCGGCACTACTTTTTTTAGTTCCATTCGAAGTTTAGAGCTTGAACAGAGCTTATATAATTATTTGTATCCCTTGGTCCTTTTTTCCCAACTTTTGACATATTGTTCTGCTGTACGTCACTAAGGAGTACTGTGCTCCTCTGTCTCTGTTTCACAACAGGTTCCATCAAAGTGCCAATCAACAAGTTTCTCTTGCATTCTCTGTAATCATATGGCTTTTACATTGGTAGCGCCTTTGCATTATCTATGGGTTAGATGCATCCCGAGTGCTTTGGAGTTCACAGGGATTGTTCAGATATTATACGTCAACCTCGTTACATCAAGTTTAAAAAAATAGCTGCTACGAGTAATTAGAATCTTTAATAATGCACACCCGGCAAAAGATTTAATTCTATCAAATCAAACTAAATTATTTGAACAAAAGGAAGAAAGCCCCAAATATGTTTTACCCCAAAAAAATATTTGCAAACTAAAGAGATAAATAATGATTACATATTTTCAATTTAAACAAAAGACTTCTCAAATGCTAATGGGCAGTCGTAACATTTTTGGTTTGCTAATTTCTTTTATGAATATTTTATTATTATAAATAGCTAATAAAAGTCTTTTAAAATGTTATAAATATACCTCAAATTTGAGCGATTTTGCATTGTCTTAACACTTAAATAGTAGAAGTAAAAGTTTAATATTGAAGTCATATCGTAGTGAATAACTATGCTATACATTTTGTTGTCAAGTTTAAAACGCTGTTGTAAGAATAAAATATTGAAGCTTAATATAGCTTACATGAGCGTAAGTAATATAATTCTTGAACGTATCCCTTTTCTCAAAATTTTAAATAAATATACCGATGTGAGAAGTTTAAAAAAATTGGTAAAAATTTAATTTTTTTTTTGTTTATTCGGCCCATGCCATATAATTCTTATAAATTTAAGAACCCTGCTACCTACTCGTTTTTTCGCAAGGACTATCAATACCAATAAAGAAAATATAATCTGGTTAATTCAATTAACGATAAATAAACTACTCGCATCTTTAAATGTTTGAAGTATTTGTTGAGATTTGTTACAAAGGCGCCCGTCAATTTCCCAAATTTATATTTTATATGAAAAAAGAGATGAATATCCATTTCCACTAAGTTCTATATGGATTTTGAACTACGAAAACTAAATCTGAAATTAGAAACTTTCTGTCACGCCATAAGTTACAACTAAATATTAATTATTTCATAGAACTTACAAGCATTAGAAAGCAGCGATGTTAATGTAAATTTACAATTCTATCAATATTTTTTATTAAACAAACATGACAAGACTGGTCTGATGAGGTTATTTATGTGTATTTATAAATAGCTAAATTGTTCCATTTTTGTTTTGACATATTTGCAAAAAAAGCATTGATTGATTTGTAAATTTACATGAATATCAGCGTTTGCCAATGATTGTAAGTAGGATGTTTTAATTAATGTTTAATTTTATTTTTTTTCAAGACTTTCTTTTAAAATGTCCAGTGCAAAATGTAACGCAGTTTTGGTACATACCAACATATGAGCTTATTATATTAAAATCCAAGCGAAAAAATCCAAGGACAGATTTTGGTTTTGCTTAAAATCTATAAGAAAAGAATACTTTTAATCCGATTTTTAATATCATAAAGACTTGCTGCTCATAAACTAAAAATAGGAACTTAAAGATCAAATATCTCAGAACTCTGACGTGATGGCAAAATTTTGATTTAAGATAGCTTTTGTCTTTGCTTCTTTAAGCTTAGAGAGTTTTCATTCCGTTACAGAGTATATGAGGACATTTTACTGAAAAGTAGTTACAGTTCGGACTTTAACTTTAAGTTAGTAACAAAAGTGAACATAAGCAACATTTAGAAATGAAAATAAGTTTTTCTTATAAACTTTTTGTAACAACAGAAAATCGCATTTCACCAAATCGAAAGTACTTCTAAAAGTCTGCTTTTGTAACGAATTCCTTCGTAACTTCGAAATCATTTTTTTTTCATTAAAATTTTTACTATTTTGGCCCATATTTTGTATTATCGCGTTAGATTTTTATTAAATTAAGCAAATTCTGACATGTTAACCCAAAACGGGTTGGTACTGAATTAAGAAGCAACAGAGCCTCATAGCATCACATGGTTTGGTCTGAGTTATGAAAAACAGGTTTTGCAATTCTGCATAATCAAAACTTTATGGATTTCGGTTGAAAAAAAAAAACTTTTTGTTTTGTGCTGCCCTGTTTGGAGATGTCACATTAAACTGATCTTGACAACAATTTAAGCCAAAACCATTAAAATTTGCTTGATTGCCTAAAACAAACCACTTAAGTCTACACTTTTTTATTGACACATTTTGACTTTTGACTCCATGACCCTTGAGTTACTGTGCGTTCCCATTAATAACGCTATTTCATTAGAATCGCTGATAAAAGCAAAAAATCTAAAAAAAATAGTAATTAAATTTTAGCTTTTGACAACTTATAATTAAGCAACACATTCACACACATATGGAGAAACACAAGAGAAGTATATCCCAGCAGGAAAATTCACTGAGCATGCCAAAATAGAGCTACATTAGGGCACGGGATTTTTATAGAAAAAGTGAACATAAAGAGTTATATATATGACAGTTATATATATATATATATATGTAAAAATTTACATGAGCGTACGTAACAACTGAAGCGATTCGTTGCTTCGAAGTGGACGAATCAGAAAGCATCATGGAGTGTCAGATTTTTCTGTTGGGTATATAAGTCGTTGACGTTGTAGCAGAATCAACTTGCTCATATAGGGGTATGATGTACATTTATGGGTATTCATGTGTCGCCACTAATTGTAAGTTTCATTAAAGTATTTCCCACATATTTATGAATTTCTCTTTCTATTATGATTTTCTTTTTAATTGTGTGACAGAAAAGTATTAACTCGTAAGAGTAATTGCATTAAACAAAACAAAAAATTAAAATTAAAGCACAAACCATGTTGATTTACCGCATTGTTATTAACAATTTGTCATGCATAATTTAATTAATTTTCAATTAATGGTTTTGTGTTGAAACTTTCCAAAAGAAGAAAAAGTGTGACTTAATAGCAAAAAACTTAAAATAGGGCTTCATAACTGTGGCTGTAGCTATGACCTTTGTGGAACAAACTTAAATCTTAGTGTGTGTCTTTTTTAATTTGGCATAAGAGTTTAAGCAGCATAAATATTTGAATTAATTTGATTTTTTATTGATTTGAATTACTTGCATGTTTTCGAAACAAATGTATTAAAGCTTAGATCGTATTGAGAAAAATTAATTAGTTTGTAGCTTAAGTCTATTTTAAAAAATAAAAACTGTCGTTGTCCGCCCTACTTTGAGGGCACCTCGTTTTATAATATTACCAATTTTGAAAGGTAAACTCAACCGAGACTAACAATAAGCACTAAGGGGCTTTCATTTGGTGAATTTTTTGTCGATTTAGAGTTTGCACACAGGTTCCTAGTTCCAAAAAAGTAAAAACTGTCTATGCATTTCGGAACTTTTACTCATTGAATTATATAAAGTTGCACACCAAGCATTTTTACCAAATTAATTATGTTTGGATCTGGATCTACTGAGCTATTTCGTTGGCAAGTTATAAGTCTTAATATTTTGGCTAGCTTGTTCAGAGCCGCATAAGCTGTGGCCCTCGCCCCATTTTAATTTTATGTAAAAAGTATTTTTTTTACATAGTTTTTCAATGCATCATCTACCAATGAATAAAAAATTTGGCGTCAAATTCTTTATTTATATGTAATTTATTAAGTTCAAAACTACATAATGTAAGGCAATGCTTGCCGATGTTGATTATGATTAATGATCTTATTTAGAAAATCCAATTTAAATTATCAAATATTTGATTAAATATTTGATTTTAATATTCGTAGTTTGGCGCGTATCGAAATGGTGTTTGATTTGAATGGAGCTGTGCAAAAACTTATTTTGCTTCTTTGATTCTTGCTCTTACGTCTTTCGGGGTGCCACCTTCAGTAGAGAGAATGATACCAAGATTGTAGATTGAGAAAGCCTTCTTGTTTATATTGCTTCAGTTTTCGCAAAGGCCATCAGTGGTTGCAGTGGCGTACCTTAAACATTTTACGCCCGGGGCGAAGACCAATCTGCTGCCCCTCTCTAACCATCTTCTACATATAAATTGTTAGTATAAAATGGTATTTTACTAAACATATGAAGTCAAATCACTGCAGAACAGTGGTGATGGCATTTGTGCAGGGTTACCTAGTGACCTGATAGAAATTGAAAAATTTCTGAAATAGCTGGGAATTCGACGATTTTGGTGAAATTAACTTAAAATTTTTGTTTAACAAGCAAAAACATGATCAAGTTTTTAGCATAAAACAATGGCCCTTATACACAAATATTTTAAAAATAGGAAAAAAACAAACATACACATCAACGATTATATGTATATTTATGTACATAGGCCACCCTTAATATGCACTCTTAATAAAAGTTTTAAAGCCTAATCTATGTTCCTTGATATATGAGACACGTGGTGCAAGATCCATGTGAATCGATAAAGTGGTATTTGACGAAATGAAATTTTAAAAATATTTTTGTATGAGAACCACCCCAAATAAAATTTGTATAGCCTTAGCTATGCCACTTGCCACTATTTTAAAAATATTTTTGTGTAAGGCCAGAGGCAAGTTGAAAAACCAGAGATCATAAAAATCAGTCCAGCCGTTTTTGAGTTATAAAGAGTGTAACTAACCCGACTTTGTCTTATGTATAATATATATAGATAAATACATCAATATCATATAAACTAGAGCCAATTCAGTGTTTTCATGAATATATTCTGAAATTATAGAAATACACAGAGATATCCAGGGCAACAAAGCCACTGTTGACCAGTGTTATGTATCGTGAACACAGCTTCAGGTTTCTTTTGTATCTGGTGGTAGTTTTGTTAGGTCCAAAGGGTCTTTTTGGTCAGTTATTTGTAAAGTTTGCCCTTATCCGAAACATATTTCACGAACAAAGTTGATAAACGAAAAAAAAAACATTATTAGACAATATTTCAAAAGCTAAAGGCGAGAAAATTAATTATTATCTCGGAATCTGCGCAAAATTTTACATAAGAAATGAATACCAAATTAGTACGAGTAAAACTTTTTTTAAAATGAGTAAGCTAATGTAATCGAAATCATTATAAATGCGAGTACTATAAATATAAAACATACTAAGTAATTAGACCTTAATCTTTTTAAAGCCGATTACATCATTCATTGTGTGTAGCCATAACGATACACAGCTATTAAATAAACGCACAATTGAAAACTGAGTCTTGTTACATGTTGAGCCTAAATGACTTAAAACTTCATTATTTTTTCTTAATTAGTTGGTTTCTTAATCAAATGGTAGTTTGTAATCAAACGAAATCTTACACTAAATTAAAAACAAAATAATTAGAGCAAAACAACACAAAAAACTACACCAAACCAACTTGGTTTTTTCCAAGTCTGCTTTCGCGTGTCTACTTGAGCAGCGACTGACTTTTCTTAGGCCATTAAATTCAAATCTGCCATTGCAAAATGTTTCTTTTAAAAGGTTTTTAATTATTTTTTTTGACTTAACATTAAATTCGCTGTATCTTTTAGATTATTATTATTTTTATATTATAACCAAGCATATAATATATTTTTCTCTGACATACCTACATATATCTTAATAGCTGCTTTTTGAGCTCATTATAGCTTTGTATTTAACGTTTGACCTAAAGTCGCGCCAAGTTCTTAATTGCAGTTTTAATGTTATGATATTTTTTTTATTAAAGTGGCATATTAACATTTTTATTATGGTCAATGGTGTTGGCTCCCAGAGTTTATTATGCATGTAACAATGTTCAATGCATGACTTGCGAATTCGTTTGTGTAGATTCATTTTGTTCTTGTTATTTGACTTAATTGTTTTAAAGAGTTGCTCTTTAGTGTGTTACTTAGTCGTTTCTGTGCAAATACTTTACCCATAGTTAGCAGCAACTTTCCGTTTAACTGAGTGCGAACACATAAGAATGTAGGAAAAATCGTTTAATTAAATTGAACCTTAAAGATAATAAAAAATCACTTAAGAAAATTTGTTCAAAATATTAGTATTAGCACAAAGTAAAAGGAAAATTCATATAAAAATATATATTTTTTATTTTATATGGGTAAAATTATATTAAAAATTGATTAAGAACATATCATACGAACAAAATTTTAGTAAAGGACAATAACATATGGATAAATTTGATATATCATAACGATGAGAAAGTATCAATCAACATTGTGGGAGATTGTTGCTTTAAAAAATTGTCCAACAATATTTGTTCAGCTTCAGTCTTTAAGCGACAACATTTCAACTATATTTTTATTTGAGTTGTGTCATTCTAGTAATTAATGTGAGGTACAGTCTCGAACAAACACGTCAACTGGAGAAATGTTTGAGAGGATTGAAAGCACTCGCTACTGATCGTGCACTTTGGAAGAGTTTTGTGGAGGCTCTATGCTACGTGAGTAGATATAGCACACAAAATATATTCAGGAACACTGTCATCTCTTAATGGGTAAAAACACCCATAATCTATCTGGATAAAACATGGCGAATTGGTTGCCAAGCAAAGTTTTTACTTTAGTATCAAGGCACGTTTAAGCATTTGCATGGTATTCAAGATCGACAAGATCGTTTTTGGATATCATATTGACCTTAAATAGCTCGCAGTCGAATCAAGTTTCCATAAGGCAATCCATGTACAACATATGGAGGTATGGTATATGTAAGTCTCGTTTATCCGAGATAATGTAGAAAGGAGGTACCTCGTGTAAGTGAAAAGTCAACACGATAACAAAGTAGCAATCACAATATGCTTCGCATGTATAGCATAAGCGTATCGGCTCCAGCCATTTTCTTCGAACTTTTTCTATACTATCCGAGCAGACACATTGATTAATGCGGAGTGTTCGGTTGGCTCCGTTATCTCGTATAATGCGGAGCCTCGGTTAGCCGAATAAATGAGATTCTACTGTATATACTATGACCTTATGGGCGTAGAAATCAAACGGTAGTGTCTAACGCTATAAGTTAATATGTCATCTCCAAGTGGTTGATATTAGCCAACTGACATGCATACTGCCCACATAAATATGTTTTATTTCAAGATGTTTCTTATAGATCTTGAACGATTGAGACGCAGTTTTCTGTTTAATAGACCGAATGGTAAATTTAAAACAACTTAGCTACGCCCTAAATTGGGTACAGAAAAAATTTGGGGGCGCGATTTACTGAATTCAATTTTTTTAATGATTTTGAAGCTACTCGACCTCTCTGACATTAGTCGACATTTTTTATGCGATTTTTCAATAAAAATGATAAGAAGTGACGACTCTTTCGCCGAAAGTTTATTTCTCAAGTTACGGCACAAAACCTGTCAAAATTTCCTGTTTTCAGAGGACAAGCACAAAAAGTGCGGTAGGCCACCGATTGATACAAAAATTCAGTACATACTCGAAAGTTTAATGAAGAATTATAAAGAAAGTTTCGGATTATCCCAGCAAAGAGTAGACAAATATCTTTATATAAGATACAAATTGTTTATGTTTAAATTTTGACCAAAATTAATTTTGCATACAAAATATGTACATATATTTAATATCTAAATCATATTCAAGGCCGAGATAACTTCATTTTGGACTTTTTTGATTTTTACTAAGAAATTCACCATCGGTACAATCAGCTTTCCACTTGAAATTTCAAACTAAAATATGTGTGGTGTGATCGAGTGGAAAGTGTGTTAATCTTTTCAGCTAGTAAGTTTTTTAAATCTAGAGTCCCTAAACTGTTATTGCCTCCAGTTAAGGTTAGGATTAATGGGAATATATTTGACCCGTAGGACTTCTGATTATGAGAGATGCATAGCCATAGTTTATAAGTGGCCGAAAGAACCTTTAAGATAAGGTTCATATTGTTAAGGTTGAAAGCAAAGTTGCCCCACAGCTTGAAAATGAATTTGTTTTTTTTTTTTTGTTTTTCAACATTTTTTGAGAGATAAATCGAGGATTTTTTTAAAAATTTCAATATTTTACTCCGAGACTTAGAAGTTTTCGAACATTTAACATGCTTTCAAAAATTCAACTTAAATAAAAATGAAACACTTGACAATGAAACAATATTAAATTTTTGACCAAATTAATGGAAAAATTGCAGAAAAATAAAAGTATAATAATTTTAAAAGTCTACATTTAACAAATTTCTGATGTTATTTCATAAAAAAAAACTGCAAGGGGAGAACTACTGAGCAACAACTTTACATTTGCATTTTGGGGCCTTATTTCATATCAAGTTATGCCGATAGTTCGCCACAATATTTGAGACGACATTTTTTTTGATAATAATTTTTGCTTAAGCCCCTTAGGGATTTAAAAGTGTGGTCACTGCAAAATCATGTATCTTAGTAGCTGTGACTTTTTGCAGGGTAACACTGTATCCAATGTAAGATTAAAAACCGGCAAAAAACTAACTTTTTGGTTTGATTTTGGTTGGTGTAATACGCTTTGCTTAAAACCAAATAATTTGAATGTAGGGGATATGTTGCCAGAACTCGACAAACTTCACTTTTTTTTATTTAAATTGTTGTGTTTTTTTTTTGCAATCCTCATCTTTTTTTTTTGTTCTTTGCATTTACCTACACTAACCATCGCATTCATTCATTCATTCGACTCACATTTCTTGAACTCAAAGTCAAAATCGCTTAAAAATGTATCACATTTCTTGCAATTTATTGTCTTGTTTATTGTGTTACTTTAACCATCTGTCTGTCTTTCTGTCTGTCCATACATATGTTAGCCTATATGTCTTTTATGCTTTTTATGTTCCTTCATTTCTGCTCCTTTGTCTCATTGTGATATGTGTACATGTGTATCTTTGCGTTCGAGTATATTTGCCTGCTTGTGTGTGTGATACCATTTTGACGTATTTCCGGCGTTTACCCTTTTGTGTTTAACGGTGTATATAAATTGTAGCACTTGGCTGACCACGCACATCTTTCCAACATTTCAAAGATGTCAAATTACAAAAAAAGAAAAAAAGAGTTTGCTGCTACTTTGGTGAATACGACGTTTTGTGTTACTTGCGACTCCTCCTCCTCCTACTACTGGTGCTCTTATTATGCTTTTAGTAGTTACATCGCATTGTTTGTTTGTATTTTTATGTTTTTCTGAGATTTTTTTTTTTGAGTTTTTTTTTCTGTCGTAAAGTACGTTTTATTTTATGTGTATTAACTTTCACTAAAAAACTTTGTTGGTTTTAAAGGAAATTGCTACATTTTGATGAAAAACCAACAATCAAAGTTTGGCTTCGCTTGTTTCCTGTGTTTTGTATTAGATTTTCCATTAAGGTTTTTTTTTTTGTGTTTTTCTCTCTTTGACTTTTTTCTTATACATTTACATGTATACATTTCATCATAGTTTTACCATAAAGTTTAATGTTTTGCTCAATCATATGCTATAAAAATCGTCATAATAATCATAATTTTTTATGTTTCAGGCTTATATGTTAATTCTGACGCTCACAAAAAATCTTTAATCTGTGAAGTAATGAACACCCTGATATACTTTATATATTCACATCGTACCCGTATGTCATAAAATTTGATTGCTAATTTTTTTTACTAACCTGTGGCTTACAAGTTTGAGTAATGCAGAAAAAACAATAATTATCTTTTATGATATAGTAACTCAATAACAAATTAACATCGCTTGATTTTCATAAAAAAATATGGTTAAGAAATTTAATAAGTTAGCTCAATATTGATTTTGTGTCAAAAAATTTATTTTATAAGGTTACACCAACCGAAATTATAATTAAGCGTTTCCACGCAAAAGACCCATCATCATCTGCTTCTAAAAAGCATAAAAAATCGTTATAAAGTTAAAGGTAAATTAAAAAATTTAGTTTTTTTTAGTCAATTTAAACTTAAAGTACGAGCAATTAGTTTAGGTTAGGTTAGGTGGAAATGGTAGTCAGATTAAAAACCATCTCATTTAGACCATATTATGGTTAATGGTGTCACCCAGGTAATGAAACTGAGTAGCTAACCTATACTAACATACCTAAGGTCATCAAATTGGAACGAACCAAGAGTGTTCGTAGTGCGAGGCAGCAGCAAAGTAAAATTATAATACATTCCTCCTTCTCCATATCTCCATAGCTTTTACAAATGTGAAAATAGTAAACAGCAACAACTGACCAGACACTTTGTCTGACGCGGGTTAACAGTGCTACATGTCAATACTTGAACTCATTTTTTGTTTGCATTTCTTACCATTTAAATATTCAACAACTTGTGGGAAGTGGCACACCAATATCTTCCTCATCCTGAGGAATTTCTGAAATGGCCCCTTACTTATCAAGTTCATCAGCTATTCATCTGCCATCAACGTCCCTAAGCCCAGGCATTCAGATGAGGTAAAAGTTAAAATGCTGCGCCATATCATTACAAGACATGCGGCATTTCACGGCCACTAATGAGATTACGAGAACTGTTTGTAAAGAATTTATAGCAGTCTAACTGAGAATATATTTACATCTCTTTTGTATACAAAGTAATAGCTTACACAATAAGCTCATAAACTCATCCCTTTTTTGCTACTAAGTAAGCAGTACTCTAGCTGACGTCTTTTCTAAGCTACCAGATTGAAGTCGTTTGCTTTTTGAGCAATTGTTGTTTTCCTACCCACTGCAAAATATCAGTTTTTATGTATTATTTATGGAACAATGTTTACTTCTAAATATGTTCCACTTATACCATTTTTATTATAAATCAAGTGCCCTTTTTTTTTTGATTTAAAATCAACCATTTTTAATAGATTATAAGGAACACTTCTAGAAGTTCATACTGGTGGGATAGCTCTAGTAATTTTATGCACGAAAGCTGTATCGTCGGTTTTAGTCTGGCTTGTTAAATTTCCTATATTTTATTGCCATTTTACTGAACCGCTTTTTTGCTTTGGCAATTTAATTAAAAGTAATTTTTGAATAGTTTTTGAACTCCAAAGAAGCTGAACTTGTAAAAATATAGTTACAGTAAGGCTTTATGACAAGAAATCGAGAGCTCATTACGCTTTTCTTTAAATAATGTAGTTTCATTAAATATTTTCGGCCATATATTGTGTTCATGCACTGTTTCTTAACATTGTTGCTTGAATGTTATTCCTTAACATTATATTGATAATGATTTTTGCCAATCACTGAGAATGAGCAATAATGTTCAACATTGTTGCAACACAACGTTTATAGTAGGATATTGTTTCCAAACATTATTTTTAATTTAACAACGTCAATTACAGACTAGATGTTTCAATACTTCTCTATTTGATTCCTTCGCACCACATCTGTTCCAATCAAATAAATCACAAGCAGTTTGTATTTGTGATGTAGACATACTGAAGATAAGCTTAAGATTGAAAAGAATATTATATATTTTCGGCGGAAAATCCATAGTGCAAATTTCAATTTTATGAGCCGTCCTCAATCTTAATCTCAGTGGAGGTTCCTTATGTTGTCATGGAGTTACTTGTTTATATGAAACTTTCTTTCAAAAATCAAAAAAATAGAGCAGAAAAAAATTGAGCAGAAAAAAATTGCCTTCCAAACATGATGGATAATTCTCTCATAGAGGGAGTAATTTCTTTACATCCAAACTGACTTCCTCCAACCCTACATCTGAAATACTGAGAAAAAATATCAACAAAAATTTTAGAGTTTTGATGAGATTTTAACAAATCAAAACACTTTCCCCAGAAGTCACCTGTCTACATTAGAATCACAAAATCCATTTCTTAAACACAGAGAATGGCACCGGACCTATAAATGAGGAGTGATCAAACGAAACGGCACAGGTCCACATGCTAAAAATTTTGAGAAACCGCAAAAAACTGTTTATGTCTCTGGGCTGATAAAAGAAAAACCTTCAATCTACTTTCAAAAAAATATGACATTTGCATGACGTAAAGTGTAATGAACACGATTCCATTAAAAAATTTAAAGCGACGGGCCATGGACTTATCTCGAAAGCCGTTAAACTTTGTTACTTTCAATCATTGTTTGGGAAAACCGGAGGTGTCTGGTATTGTTCAAAGTATAACCCTTGATAAAGTGCTGTACAGCATTGATATTTTTATAGGTTTGAAGGAATTTTAAATGACCTTTCAAATGAAACTGTGGGATATCTTTTGTAGGGGTAATAACTTTTAATTTAAAGTGTAGCACATAGAATATTGGAAAATTATTGTATTTTTTCCACACTCAGATGTGCCTATGAAATCGACTCTCATTAAACTATTCACTTGCCGAAATTACAAGGTTCAATATGCTTCGGGCGCACCGTCACTAATTTGAAGAAAACATACACGTGACATTAATAGAGCAAAAAGAAAATATGACACATATTCACTCTACAAGTACTTAATATGGAAGGTGTCAACAACGATTTTGTTGCAAAATATTCTGCTCCAGTTATCGAAGCAATTACATAACACAATCTCTGACCATGTTTTGTCAACATTCCGTACCAATGACAACAAATCTGAAACGGTTTTTCATAGATTCTTTTCTTCTTCTTTTTCTTCTTTTACATGATTTAACGTCGTACTTGGATATATCATCATTCATCAGGACACAATATACTGCAACAACAACAACAACAACTACAACAAATCAATTCTCGGCAAGTGTAATGACTTCTGCCACTTCAGCCGTTGGCTATTCCCATGGAATACTCTATACTCTGGAACATGATGCCACCAACACTAATAAAAACAACAACAACAATAGCAACGCCAAAACTAACAACAATACTAGGTATAAGAACATCAGCAACAACAATAAGGACAACAATGCAATCGAGAAAGATGATGCTGTTGATGATAATGTTGAGGACAATAAGAACAACAACGACAATGGCGACGATGACGATGAAACCGATTCATTTGCATCAATGGAAACACTTTCGGACAATGTTGCCATTTGGGTGGAAGGGGAGCAACATTGGATATCGGGAGTTGATGTGAATACAACTTGTGCCGATCTGATCGATGCATTGGTCAATTATCAAGATAGCGAAGAACAGCAGCTGTGCGGCATCAATAATACCAACATCGATAATAAAAAGAGCAATAATAATTGCAATAGCAATAACAACAACAACAACAGCAACAACAAAAACAATCAATCCATCAATCAATCAACGTTAAATACCAAAGAAAAGGAAACAGCAACACAACAGAAGAACCAAAACTCTATTGAGCAACAATCGAGCTGTGGTCCTGCAACTACTGATACTTCTTTTCCTTCTCCTTCCCATCCCCCGCCACCTGCTCCCCAACCGCTTCCATGTAATAAAAAAGACCGTGACGTTATGTACGTCATTGTAAAGCAACATCGGCACTACGAGGAGTTTCTTGACGGAAATGCAAAAGTTTTTGACGTGTTGCCACCGTCGGCGCGTGATGTACCAGGCAACAGAAAAGAGGTTCGTATTATGCATAATCGTATATCCTTCAAATTGACGTTTGAGACGCCACTTGCGTATGATGCATTGACTCCTATGTACGTAGATAGACAGCCGCACAAACAAACAGACAAATACTTAGACAAGTCACGCAATTTCTTAAATATTTTCTTAATGTTCCAAAAAAAAAAATCAGTAAAGAATTTAACGTATTTTAGTTTATACGAAAAAATTCAATTGCGTGTCTTGAGGTCAGTAGTTGATGAGACTGAAACACAGTGTCGTAGTTATAGAACTTTGAAGTGTAGGCCCTTTTGAGAGGGAACTCTCCATACATACGGTAAACTTAATGAACAAGACATGGACTTACTAAGTATAGTATATATATTGCAGGACTTAGACCCGGAAATTCTAATTTTTAAGATTCGAATTAGAATATACTCAATACATATTTAAGCCATATTTTCTGTAACTTAGCGGCAAGCACCGTACACAAAAACCGAAAAAAAAATCACAGTATCGAATGATATACAAAGATATTGGAAACTATGAAGAAATGAAAAAAAGTTCACATCGCCAAATAATTTACTTTTTGTTTCTCCAAGCAATGAGTTTATTAGAAGTCTGCATAAGTGCACTTGAAACGACCATCCAGTCACTAGCCACAACTACGAGTGCATCGAGCTCTTGTGCATGAAAACCACAAGTCAAATCAAAACAAATCGAAACACCAATAAGAGAGGTGAGTGCTGCACTTGCAAATAAAATATTCTTCGAGTCCAAGTACTCGTAGCTTATTGCATTCGGCACCAAGATTCTTTTTGTCTGCTAGTTCGCTTGCTCAGACAACATTTTGCTATGCCACGTTGAATGTCATACTCGACAACGAGTACACTCATCCAGACCTCTATTGTGTATCATCAAAGACTTGAAAGTTTCTCTAAGCTTGAGAAAATTTTGTCATTGATTTCTCAAAAACTGAGAAAAGTTTTCTATTAAAATCAAGAATACTCGTGTCATAGAATTTTGATATGCTTGGAAGAACTATTATACAAATATTGTCTCTATTAAGAACGAAACTAAATAAATACATTTGTTAGGGCCTTCATTTTTTTACTTTATCCTGCATATCCTTGATCATTCTCAGACTAATCTCAAATTCCTTTAAGCCTTTAAAATTTATAAATTTCCACGTTAATTTCGATTTCCACAACAGCTTCATCATCAGTTGTACTTACGGCGACTGACGCACACAACGCAGCACATAAACCGAAATACACCGCAACTTAGCTCCTTGCTGTCCACCGATAAAGACAGTGGCATGGGCAGCCCAGTGGGGAGTTCAAGAAGCGCCAAATTTCGTCGTAAAAAACACAAGTCTTACATCACTAATTGGTTATCTCAGGGCAACACGTTGCATCCAAAATCATCACAACATGGCAGTGCTGCCAATGAACGGCTATTGAAAATAATTTTGGCACAAGATGAGACAATACATCGGCAGCTGTCACTTTTAAGGTTGGTTAGAATTTCTAGTTTCTGTTATTAAATATCAAACAATTGAATGGCACGTGCAAATTAACAACTATTTTTTGCATTAATTTCTTTTCTTTCAATAGGGAGAAGGAACGTCAAATTTCTAAAATTGAAGATGAAAAACATCGCAAACGTGAGCGTGAACTGGGTAAAAATTATTTGCTGGAAACCTATTTAAATGACTTGGATGAATATAATACTGCTGATGGCTTAGATATGGACGAGGGAGAGGAAATATTCATAGGTAAACTATTTATAACATTACTCTATCCTAACGTGACCATATGATTCGCGGAGCAAGTTCGCATTTTTTGTTTCCTGCTCCGCGTTTTGCTAGGGTTTTCGGTGAAAGTGGGGACCTTTTTTTTAGTAAATATAAACAATTGGTACATATCTGATTTTTGTTAAAAATATTTCGAAATATCTGATTTGCTACGGTTTCCGAAATATGAAAGTGAGGACCTTCTATTTAGTACGTAGAAACAAACGAATCTTCAAAAAAGTTTTAGCAGCTTTTTCCTGCTCCGCGTTTTGGTGAAAAATATCTGGTCACGTTACTCTTACCTCCCCTTACCTTACTAATTTAATTGTTTAGTTAAAAGTTACGCTATTTATAGTAAAATCGGAAGTATTACTTAGGGAGCTAAAAGCAAGGCTCATGTTATAAACGGGATTACGCTTACCATAATTGGTTCTGCAAAATAGAATACAGAGCAATTGCCTTTGCCTAAAATTTCTCAATGGGGCAAATATACCCAAAAGACCTAACAAAGGTGCGCAGTCAATGTGATTCATCAATATTTCAAGTGCAAATGCAGTTAAAAAGTATTTTTGTCTGAACTCTTAGGATCTAAAACCCAAAAGAGCACAACGGGCTTCCTAAGAGGGCGTAAACTCTCATCGATGTTTTCTAATCGCCATCCGAGTGAAATGCTTTTGAAAATTTGCAATTCTATTGCTATGAACAGTATAAACGGGGCCTGAGATCACACAACTATACTCCAAAAACGATCTAATCAATGATACAAAAATTGATTTGAGAGTAAATTGATCTGAAAACTCCGTTGTGTTTTGCATTGAAGATATCATCATCATCATAGTGCTTAGAGAAAGTTAGCCTTTTATCAAAAATTACATTCAAATCCATTTTGAAATCGAAAACTGTAAGGCTTTCGTCATGAATAGTATAATTGACTTCATAAACGAAGTTTCTCATAGAGAATGACGTTACGTTACACTTAGCATTAAGATGTAATTTGTAAGAACTACACCAAGAGTCCAAACTGTCCAAGTCTTTTTGTAGCAATAGACATACCTTGAAATGAACTAATATTTCTGAAAATTTTAACATCATCGGCGTACATCAGGCATTCAGAGAAATGGATGTAGTTGGGAAGATCATTAATAAAGAAAATAAACAGAGGTAGTCCAAGATGAATTCCTTGAACAACAACATAAAAATTTTCTATGAAATTAGAGACAAAGTCTCCTAACTTTCTCCAACCAATGAGATAATTACCCAGCCAGGAAAGCAAGGAGAAATGAGACCTCAAGTCCCTGAGCTTTTTAAGTAAAACTGAGTGTTGGACTCTATCAAAGGCCTGAGTAAAGTCTGTGAATACAACATTAATTTTATGGCCCTTCTCCATTCCGTAACCTACATAATGTGAGAAAAGAGACAGACTGTTTCCAATGTATGAGCTTAAGGCATATAAATAAAGATGTTAAGATAAAACGTTTTCTTACATGCCAGCAAATTACATAAAAGTAACATTCTCCTTTCATGAAAATGTTGATATGTCTGAAATAATTTCACACATTATTTTACACAGTTATATACTAAGTACACGTAAAATATTAAACCATTAAGAAATTGAAAATAATTTCATTGAATTTAAGTTTCAATTAGGATTCATTAAACTATCATGCACACTTAGCACAGCTCTTTAAAATTTATACTTGTCGATTGAATAACCTTGAAAGTTACGCTTTGACGCATCCCTTTAAGTATGATGTTATGTTGATAAATTAGAGAGCAAAATGAAATGTTTTTAATAAACTCGACGGCAGTAGCAGCTATAAAAAATACTTTGAACAGGCAAAAAGTTTTTTTGTTAATTTTACGTATGAGTTGCTGACTTTAATGCAGCCCTTGAGGTAGGCACAATATCAGAAAAGTAGGATGAGCGCACAGGAGCTCAGCCAGCTGCAGGCTACGCAAAATAAAAGTAATAATCATAATAACAATTTTAATAAAAAAATCATACGAAAACAAAGGAAATGGAATGTATCTTTATGTGTCAGTTCACGAAAGAATTGTTTTTAAGTTTATCCTGACTGACGGAAAATCACCGGCCAAAATTAGTAAGGAAATAAACAAGGTTGGAAAAATCGAATTAGTACGGTTAGCACTTTTCGTTCAAAAAAAAGGTTGCGGTATATTGGTGGTATCACGCTCACTGATCCGATTACGTTAATTGCACTGAAATAACAATATTTGAGCTCTTGAAATAACGATATTTTATATATGGAATTTAGCATGAATTGGTTCCGTAATTATCTTGGTATATTGGTCAACAAAATTTCGACTATATATTAGGTGCCACACTTATTAATCCAATCTTGTTCGATTTTGTTCTAGTCAGTAGGAATAGTAATCAAAAACTCAGCACCGAATATTAGATCAAAAGATTATATAGCTTTCGTATAGCACGAAATATAAACATAATTTATATCAGCGGAAACGCCATCTATTATGAGATATTGTGAAAAAAAACATGTTTTGACTTTTATTAGGAAGCTTATTTGCTTCGGGTGTGTTAACTTTATCATTCCGCGCATAGCAGGTTTAGACAACTCTATATAAATACTATTGATCTGTATCACCACTTGAGTCGATACAGCTGTCTATCTGTTTGTCTGTGGATATTACGTTAACGTGAAATCTAAGAAATTTTGTGAATAAAATTCGGTACATTGGCTAAGCCTTTAAACCCGCTTCTTCACATTAATAATGGGCGATAGCAATTAAAGGACACACCTACCGCCCACACAAATAAAACATTTGAAATGATATTTGATGTAGTGTAACAAAATTTCATACAAACGCTAGAAATAGCTTGATCAAGTTCTGGAAAAAAAGTTATTAAATTTAGAATAGATAACTTGACACCTCCCACAAAAGCGAAAACATCAAATGAAACCAAATTCCACAAAAATATTTATAGAATGGTTTGGCCTAGCATCAGACAAAAAGTTAGCAAATTTTTACTAGAGGGTGTGACAACTCTCTTCCAAGTCAAGACTTCGAAACGTTATTTGAGAGAACTCTTTTATATGCTGGTACCAAAGTGCACGGAAACAGTAGCAACAATTCAGAAAGCACCAGGCAAGAGCTAGGCAAACCGTTGCAAGTAGGCGTGGCACCACCATAAGAAACAAAAACTTTAAAACCCTGTGCTAAGAGAATCACTTAAGGTAATATTACCAAATTTCAAACAAATAATAGAATTGCTTCGATCTAGCACTAGAATAAAGTGGATAAATTTTGAACAGAGGTCACCTATTGCTTAAGTAAAAGCTTTGAAATGTTATACCGAATAGATTATTCGAGGTTGTTCAACTAAATTATACAGTTATGCTACAAACGATTCGGTAAGGGTCTGGACAAAAATAAGAAAAATTTCGACAAGAGCACGTGGCAGCTTCCATGCAAGCAATCAATTCAAAATGTCATATCAAGAAATTATAAAAGCAAATTGCGCTCAAGCCTAAGATATAGTTCGGACTATTGGCAGACAAAAAGTGAACGTGGATCCTCCCATACAGGTATAAACTTCAAAACGCTACACAGAGAGCTATTTAAGTAAATTTTGCAAAATTCAATCTGGACAGTCAGCACCTCAGGTGGTGGAAGAAAATTTTAGTACAAATGATAACTATAGATAACACGCTCTCAATTTTTAAGTAACCTTCATTTACGGGGAAAAAATCGTTCAAAATTTTAGAAAAATTATTATATCCGTTAACCGATTTTGCTTAATTTCAATAACATAAGCAATAATTGAAGATGAGGCCAGTAGACCAAATTTTATCGAAATATCTCGCTTAGTTTTCATGTAAACGAGATTTACCTAAGGACTGACAAACGGAGATGGAAAAATTGACCCAGAAGTTGACGCTGGTCAAGAATATACATACTTTTCTATGCGTGCCCTAAAAAACGGGATATAATACACACAAACCTAGGCAGAGCACACATGCATGCATTTTCTTGTAAAAGACAAAAAAATTATCTCTATGTTTGATGGCAGTTTCCACTGGAAATCAATTATAGCGGTCGAAAATTTTACTATAAGCAATAAAAACAAAAAAGAAAACACTTACCCATAGTGGACACCAATTCCCTCACGTAATAATAAATACACTCTCCAAATTTCGAGAGCACTGGAACGCAACTATGGAAAACAATAACAATTGCTCTGCAGCAATTGTAATGCACTCATACACATACAAATGATTTTCACGAATTCTTTTTAACAAATAAAACAAACACTGGCGATATTTTTTAAAAATTTAATTTAATTTTAAACATTTGTTGATATTTTAGGAGCAAATGAGTGTAGTTCCAATGAAATTGCATTTTAATTTGCAATAAAAGAAACACAACAACAAGAACACTGCACACGCACACGGCTCTGCCGACAACGCCGCTTTAACTAAAATTTTGCATTTTTATGCCTTTTTATTTCAATATTTTATTGAAATTAACACTAAAAACACTTGAGGCAATCATTTTCACTACATTTTGTTTTATTTAATATGTTTTTAATATTAAAAATGCAAAATTAAGTTGGAGAATTTAACGCTCACTCTGAAAATTGAATCAAATCTAATGGTTGACAGTTGGTTAGAGTTGCCATCTGCTTGATGGGAAACTATGACGGAGTACATTTTCTGAACGCAAACGAATGTTGGATATGAAAATGGAAAATTTTTATAAAAGTTGTAGTTTCTTTTGCTGAATATTTATTACTTATCAAAAATGTGTTACTGTTAAGGAAATTTATGACGCTTGATTTATTTCCTACAGAAAAGTATATAATATTTATAGTTTTGTAACTCTCTTAGCTGTTTTAATACGTGGGTAATAAGTTTTCTTACACAATTTCTATTTTTTTAAATTATTGAAAGATTTTGCTGCTGCATTAAAGTTTAGAAACGTTAGAAGCAGCGACCTTCTGCACTACAACACTAGGCATGAAATACAAAAAAAAGGGTTTACAACATATGGCATATCATTTTAAAGAGAATGAATTAGATATTCTATATTAGCATAGTTTCATAGTATATATAGTAAATATAGTAAACATATAATATAAATATATAGTAAATATTTGTTCAAATGTCATAAAAAAAAAACTCAATCTGTACTGCTTTCAGTTTTATTTCGAATTTTTGTACCCTACACACCGCGTATATTCACTTTATCATTCCGTTTGTTACTCATAGAAGGGGGAGTGGCAGTCATAGAAAAGTATATATTTGTGTTAAGCGTCACCACGTGCCAATTGATATGAAATTTGGTACACGGGTTACAAATTCAAATATTGCTCGAAGGCTTTACTGAGAGAGTTAGTTAAGGAATTGAATCTCTGGATAACACTAAGGGAATTTCCGCAAGTACGCACGGTACCTCGATAGGAAAAATAAATTGTAGAACGCTATACTTAGAGCATTAGTTATAGTTATTGTATCAGATTTCACACAAACACTAGGAATCAATAAATAAATAAATGAATAGTACATAAAAACCTAACTATAAAATTACTTCGAACTTAAGTTAAAGCAATCTAGGGTATGTAAGTTTTGGCCTGGCCGAATATTACACTTTTACTTTTAATTCTATTTTGAAATTTTTTTTAAGAAAGCCGTGCCTATTTATTCAATTTTGCCTATTTTGTTGCTAGCCAATTCGAATGGTACTTTCCACCAAATACGTGGCAATATCTGCTGCAGCTCTCTTGATATAATGCATTAAAATTTGAATTTTAGGGTAGAGACACGCACCGGCAAGAAGCTTTAACAAAAATATTTTTAATTTGATTCGATAAAAATCTCCCCTAGTTTCGGCAGAATCGATGAAGTTATTTTGAATGAAAAAGTAGCAAGTTCTCACAACACACATTTACTAAGGCTGTGCAACGAGCCGAACTCGTTTGAATAAAGAGGATTTAAAAAAATTTTAGCACCGAACCAAGTTCGTTAAACTCGACTCAACTCAGTTCGTTAAGTTCACTTATAACTCGTTAGTCAACGTTTACACGAGGAAACTCTTGAAAGAGAGTTTTCCTGTTTGTAGGCAAGAAGGGAAAAACGAAAGCGTGGTGTACAGAAACGCAAAACAAATTCACAAAAGAGAATAGACAAGAATTTGTCTGGCCGAATTTGATCGTGTAAGCGTTGACTTACTTTGCTTCCAAAAAAATTGTGGTTCGAATCACGAACAAACGAGTAAAGTGCAAGTCATGAGTTGCAATCGTATGATACGAAAAGCCAACCAACTGAACCTGAGTCGAGTCGAACGAATCGAGTTTGACTTGTTGTGAATGGCAAAAGCTCGAACATGTCCAATTAGCTTGTTGCATAGCCTTAAGGATTACCCCTTAAGATGCGGGTTATTTGAAGCTTTAGGTTTCAAGGTGCAAAATGACGCATTCTCTTTTCGTTGACATTTCATCGCATTTTGGATTTTTGCAAATATTTTTTTTACTCTATACCCAATTGTAATGATCTTAACACAATTTTTGATTTGATCGAAAAAGTTGTAAAAATATATTTTCAGCGCAAAATGAGCTTAAATTCGAAAACTTAAGACTTGTTCTTATTTTTTTGTTTTATACCTTAGCCACCGTAACATGGTGGATGGAATATATTTACTTTAGAAAACCCACCCCAGTATTAATTTTTTTTTCTTAACCGATCTTAGGTACGTCACATATGGAATCGTCTTCGATTATTGCCTTTTTCAATTATTTTCAGGGAAAACATTTTAAATTCGTTTTCATACTTGGTATATTTTTATGTATAAAAGCATTACTTAAACAAAGAATATTCTTCGTAATTCATAAAATGTTTCCAAACATTGCGAGCTGTTTTTGTTGCTTTCACATTCCATATCCGACAGATGGAAGCAACCCTACTTAAGCCATGGCATCAGAAACAGATATTAAGACGAGAAACAGAATATAAAATATTTAACAGGAAATGAAAGAAAATAAAAATTTTATTAACAAGACAAATTCTTGCACTTTCAATTCATTTATATTTATTTATGATTTATTTTTTTCTGTTTCCTTTAGATGAAGAATTCCAAGGATACACAACAACAACAACAACAGCAGCGGCAGCGACAGGCATCACAGCAAATGAAACGACAACAAAACAAAAACAACACAAGCAACGCAAAAAACACAGCAGCAGCAAACACAGCAAGACACTTAAGAACGATAATTTAATAACAAAAGAAAAGTCATCACCAACCGCTGGTGACAACATCACCAACTCAACTGACGTTGTTGGTGAAAACAGTCCAAAGGATATTGAATCGCAAATACTTTGGCTGGAGAAAATCTACGCCATAAATAAGAAATTGCAAAACGAAGAAGAGATACTAC
The DNA here is from genome assembly GCA_963680825.1 of Meiosimyza decipiens. NCBI lineage: Eukaryota > Metazoa > Arthropoda > Insecta > Diptera > Lauxaniidae > Meiosimyza > Meiosimyza decipiens. The sequence goes on from OY804258.1 coordinate 35,335,076, forward strand.
TTAAGCTGCACTCCAAAATACGTAAATATCAGGTAAAACGCGCTTATCACACCAAGCAACAGTTGGTGCAACAAATGGATGAGGTTGACAACAACATTGCGCTGCAATATCACGATATACGCAAAGTGGAAAACTCATTGGTGGCATCAAATGAACAGCTCAAGAGTAAACTTGTCATTTTAGAGAAATTAAGTCAAGAGCTGCTCAGCGATGTCGCTGATGCTGGTGATGTTGGTGATATGAACACACGACACACAAAGTATAGCGCTCATATAGCAACAACAAAAGCAATCGTTCATAATGACTTCCAAATTGTAAGTCAAAAGTTTGGTGAGGATGAAGAGGAGACAATGATGGAACAAACTTCCATTGCTAATGTCGAATCAACAACAACAACCACAGCAGCAGCAGCAGCAGCAGCAGCAAAAACAAATATAACAATAAGAGGAGCAGTAGAAGCACCAGCAGCAACCACACAAACAGCAACAAAACTTGCATTCAATAAAATGCAGTCACCAACAGATCTCCTTAACTTACAAAAGTTAATTGCGAAACCGCAAGCCTTTCACCTACCAGTAGCAATAGCAACAGCAACAGCAACATCTCCCTTTGTGGCTGCAGCAACCACAGCTCACAAAGTTTCATCCACATTGAATGTGGCCTCTAATTTTCCAATTAGTCTCATTAATCATCCAACGAAAAATAGTTCCATTGTTGAACTTCAAATACAGCAGCAGGAGCAATTGCAGAAGCAGCAGCAATTGTTTGATCATCAACAACAACTCAACGATAAGAATTCATTGGCATTGCATGTGAGTCATATAAAAACCATTAAGAAGCAAATGTTTGGTCCAAAGTGTATGACGATTCAAGAGTTAAAGCCACCGGCAGCAGCAACAACACCAACAATCTCATTATTGCCAACATCACTGGACTTCACTCAACTGGGCACTTTGGTTTGATGATGAACTTTGAATTACTGACACATTGCAGTTAATTACCCTGCAAATAGCGCATTTAGTGCATGAACTTTTGTAGTGAGATGATAAATTTTATATGAAATAGGCGTTAGGAATAGACAAAAATTGGATGGAAATATTTATTTATTGCATATATACCTGAGAAAGTTTGTCAACAAATTTAATGAAAAAGTATGAAATACAATAGACTTATTCCAGTGATTGACACATTCATATCCGCGTAGTGCTCGTTACGCACCCAGAAGGATGACCGAAGAATAATTTGTATTTATTTAAGTTTCAATAGGCACGAAAGCTATTAAGTTTCATAAAGTTAAAATTTCCAAAAGAAGTTTTGTCTCAAAAAGGTAACGCTTCTCCTCAGCCCAGTTATATGTGTGGTATCTTAATTGAAACGCATTTCTTACACTAGCGTATTAAATAGCTCAGATCATTAAGCGATTCGAAAGTTTGACTTATTACATATTCCGAGTCGTTTTTACAAAGTTGAAGTGAAGTGAAGTTGAATTTTCTCCAAAAATGATCTCACAATTTGTTCTTCAGCTCTGCACGTTATTTCTACATAACAGGCGAAAAGAATTAGCACTCTTTCAAGAGAGTAGTTTCGAGCTTCAGGAAAACCCACCGTAGAAGCTCAATATGTCTTTAAAAGAGCTGGGTTTTATAGCTGCAGCTGACACAACTTTGACAAAGAAGGTGCACGGATATTGGTCGGCTACCGAATATCTTCCCCAAACTTTAGAATAGAACCGATTTTTAAGACATTCCTTTTTTTCTAATTCTGTCAGATTTTCAAACTTCGCCACGGCTCTTCTTAAGTCTAGTTGACCGTTCAACCTTTGTAGTGACCGCTATTTGCTAGAAAAAGATATCTGAATATAGATTTCTTTGGGGACACAATTGAACTCTCCTTCGAAGTAAAATAATAGGTAAAGGTCTATTTGGGAAGATCTGGAGTGTAAATTAATGTTTAAAGCCGATTGTCTGTTTTAGTTCAGCGGAGCAAATTTCAAAAGCTAGTGGATTTCAATATAAATGGACCATTCAAGAATCCTTACTATGGATTCCTCGAGTTCACACTATGATCATGAGAATTTAGTAACAAAAAATGCCAGATTCTATTCATTTGATAGTATGCTCCAGCTTATAATCGTTGAAAGAGTTCTTTGGTTGGCTTTTGGAGTAAATGACAATTCAGAAATAGTTGTTGAACCCAACATGAGGACAATTTTCCATCATCTTTCAAGCTGTGTTGTCTGGATCGATATGGAAGTAAGGAAAATCACGATTCATATTTTTTCATAAAAGTATAAAGAGTAACGAGTTTGCCAGGGAAGGTTGTGGATCAAAGTTTATAAGATTTTAACTGTAGTCTATTGCCACTGTCTTCAATTGTAATCATTCCAAGCATTCTGACTGCACACTTTGTAAGGAAGGCGATGATGCCACTGAGTACATATTTTGCGATTATATTGGCATATGGTGTAGCGCAACAAGCGACTTTTCAAAGAATTCCTTCATTCGATGGAGTTAGTCTATGAACTTGACACAATTTTCCGTGGCTTTGCATTCGATGAAAAGACTTGTCTTACTTATTCCAGAATCGATCTGATAGATCTTAAGCTACATTGCTAAGATCCATTTAGTTTGGTACAGGAAAAGTTCGTGCGTTTTACTATATATTTTTGATACACTTACAGCGGTTTACTTCAATAGTTCTTTCAGAATATAGAATCAGAGACAGCTCTTGGGGATTACAAACACGCTGATATATCGGTATTTTCACGGTACCGTGTAGTTGATGAGACTTTGTAGGGGCCTTTGAATTTACTAACCGAGAATTTCACAAAATTTATGCAATGAACAATAAAAAGCTTCCTCATCAATCAATTTCACGTCAAGAATATTTTAGCCATCCTTAGCCAGATACAAATGATTCCTCTATAGTCAGGCACGCAAACATTGGTCTCTCCAAATTTGTGCTGATTTCATTAGTGCACATTACCAAATTACAACCCCCTACCTTAAAGAACAACGATTTACAATTCTAGACGGATCAAGTATTTTTTTTTGATGCCTTATCGTGGACTCTACTTATCCACGCTATACATAGGAACTATGTTACCAGACTTTGACATTAATGTTTCTGAAGGCTTTTTCTTGTAAAACTTGGAATAGTTTCGATTATATGCACATTTCAGAAATAGTAGGCATTGTTTTTCGTGGTGGCCTGTGGGGAATACTTAGGCAGGTATGTTATCAAAACCTACTGCCTTTACATCACCAAGGCATTTTGTTGCAACAACAAATTGACTTATTACTGGTCGACCTATTCCTGGAAAAAATTTTTGTTTCAATAATCGATGATGAAAAATCAAATCTTAATGTCGTTTTTTTTTGGCCTGAACAAAGTCCACGGCATCAAGAAATAGCAAAACTGCTGCGAGTTCAGTGCCACTCAGATTTGACAAAACATAAGTAAACACAAAAGATATGAAATGAATATTGAACGTTATCGGGCCTCAAAATGGACATTGAGGATTTCTCATTCAACTGCGATTATTAAAAGACACTGGTCACGCGATTAAGAAAGATACTTGGAAAACTTGTCGATCAGCGCTTTGGTGGAAATTGTAAAGAGTTGAATGCAGAGAAAAGCTCTATGATAGAATGCGATAAGTCAAAAATCGAAGTAAAATGATTCAGCGAGCAATAAATAGTTATAGATCGAAATGGCTTTGGAAACTTTTTCAGGCCCTATGCACCTATTGGAGCTATAGGTTATAGTTCAAACAAGCACTCACAATTTCAACATATAAAGATACCAGAACTGTAACTATAGCAGACACTAACTCTATTTATTTGAGAACATAGGGCAATTTCAGAATAACCGGCTCATTTATTTCAATTATTTATTGTTTCTGTAAACACTCAATATACATTTAAATAATCGAAAATATTTATCACTCAAATTTTATTTCACAAATATATTGATGAATTATATTAAGTTATTACTTTTGTTAAAATTATTTCTTCCGATTTTATAATAAGATAATTTAAGGTTTATTTTCCATATTTAAGTAGTACCTACATAATCATTTGTTTCTATTTCCTTAAATTTTATAATATTCCATATACTTATTGTTTTTGTTGCATTTAAATCTCTACCAAATTGTTGTTAATTAACCAAATAAATGATTTATGATTTTCATTATTTTCATCGCATATCATTAGCATTGTGTGTGTGTGTGCGTGTGTGTGTGTGTGTGTGTGTGTGTGTGTGTGTGTGTGTGTGTGTGTGTGTGTGTGTGTGTGGTATATTGCCTTCATTCAGTTATTGCGTTTAATTTGTGTCCGTTCCGTTGCCATAGTGTTCCTAGAAAAATTAACTCTCATGCCATTTATTATGATTGTTTTAGTTGATATCGCCCTCGTTGTCTGCTTTCCTGGCCTTTATTTTTAATGTTAATGTCTCTATCAATGAATACGCAAAACTCATATATTAATGTACCATGTAATTTGATTAATTGCTCAAGTTAAATGTAGGCTGTTTTGTTTTGTTTCATCCAACAAAACACTGCTTATTTAGGTCATAAATCTAAAATCCCAAACTTTTCATTTTATTTTATTTACATTTCATTATTTATGGCACATTCACAAATTTGTGCTCAAATTTAGCGGCTTAATTGCAGCCATAACGATTCCCATGTTAAGAGTTTGGAATTCAAGAAAATTTTACTCCAGGGCACAACGTCAGCGTTTGTCAAATTGAGTTTTTACTAATGATAGATAATTGGTAGGCAATTGGTGTTCTCAGGGTCTATTTGGTATTGTATGGGAAAAAAAGTTAGGAACAGGGAATATATTAAATGAATAAAAAAAACGTTATGCATATGTTTGACTAAAGAATATTCCTTACTTATTTAAATAATTTTAAAGAAGGTAAGTTAAGCTCTACTTGAGTTAAGGTATAACAAGAGTGGAGAACATAAATAGAGCCGAATTGCTAAGGTGTTGGATTTTAAATGCCTTCACTGGTGAGTTTAATGGCGATGGATGTGAAAAAAGTACAAACATTGAAGTGAATTAGCTAAAAATCTGAAGCGCGACGAAATATGATGACCATATCGTTTCGTTTTATTAGCAGACTTTTTGTTAGTTTTAAGACTAAAAGTTTCAACATTTTTATTTTTTGTGCCACTCTTGTAACAATTTTAGCAGGGTCTACCGTAATGGAACTTACCTTTAACAGAGCAGTAAATAATTAAAATAATTTTATCATTTATTTTTGTAATTTAAATACTTTATTATTCGCCATCTGGTTGTGTTATTTTTTAGGTTGCCCTTAACACAACAAATTCTGTTACTCATAATGGTTTTGTTTTTTCTTTTATTTTAAGTATGGTAGTGCTTGGTTTTTATCTTACAATCTTCCTGTATACATACGCCAGCATAACGTAATCTCATTACGTACTTACAATTTGTTCATTTCATATCTTACGTAATATATTTAACTAATTATTAGTTTATTATTTAATTTTTTTTATCTCTTTGTCTTCGTGTTGTAATTTTATTTCTCTTTCTCTCTCTTTTTTATTAATTCTATAAATTTACCTAATTAGTACCTTTTTGAATTTTTCGTTATTTGAAATAACTGTTTCGTTATACTTAAACATACACCGTAGATACGTGTAGACAACACACAAAACATGACGTAAGCATCATGTGCGTCAGGGTGCTTCGGAGGGCGACCTTAATAAAAATAGTGGATTATCTACGATTTTTCAGTTAGTTATTGTTGCTATGAATCTTTGGACTCATGTAGGTTTTCTTCATATAACGCTTAGCCTGGCTAAACTGCAAAAAAATGCTAGGAGCACACTTGTTCTTTAAATAATGTACGGTAAATATTTTGTATAAATAATGCCGTTTCAAGCTGAAACTTTGACTATATTTTAGTAGCTATTAACATAAGGATGATATATCCCGATTTTGACGAAATTTTTGTGTGTTATAGCACTAAATTATGAAATATATTTATTTACAATACCCTACATCAATATTTACTATGATATACCCATTATATTTGTTCACAACTGTTCTGATAATCTCTGTAGGTTGGGAACGTCTACCCCGATTTAGGGGAAACGGTTCTTTATTTCAAAGAGAGTTTAATTAGCAAAAAAACTATGATGAAAAGTTTTTCTAATGATGGGAATTTGCTATGGAACCTTTCTTGAACTTCGAACTTGAGCCGTTATAGTTCCGATAGTTTGATGGTTTCCCTTTTTTGTATGATCCGGATATATATTTCAAATTTAAGTAGCTTTTTCGAAGCAAATCCGGTACGGAATCAGAACAGGGTTGAATAGTTTGATTTTAATCGAAAGTACAAACTCTGCGCTTAATATTGGAATGCAATATCTGTATGCCCACAAATGGCCATTTTATTGAAGATATTTTTCATCACGATTTCGCATAATCTGTCTGTATTTCGTGAATAACGTCTATGGTATTTTTGTTTTGGTGCTTAAGTCATTGGTGGAGCATTCGCGTAGACCTTATAACCCCAAAGAAAACATGATGTCCAATCGCACCATCTCAACAGCCATTTGAAGTATTCATCAAAAGAAAACAGACGTCAAGACAATTTGTCATACAATAAAGCTATTGTTTCACCAGCTGTGTTGCATGTGGTGTCAAACTGCTGAAAATAAGCATCGTCCATATCCATAAAATCAATTTCAGGCCAAAAAAATCAGTTAACATTATTCGGCAATGGAATTCATTCGCTGAAATTTGACCAAATGACACCGCCAGCTCAAAAGCCGCACCAAACTGTTATTCGTAAATGGACAGATTGTTCCACTAGTACTGTTGGGCTTTTGGAGCCCCAGACAGATTTGTTTTTTTTACGCACCCAGACATTTGGAAATGAGCCGCATTACTCAGAATAATTTGTGCTCTTCTGCATTCGTTTCCAGCACCCAATCACCAAAAAAATCATACAGCGCTGTTTGTGGTCTGCTTGCTTCAATTATCGTGTCAACTGTACTGAACAGAAGCATGAAGGACATGATATTGTTGTTCCGTGAAAAGTGGAGGCCCGAAATGGACACACCTGGGATTTGAGACACATTCTCATCAACGCCATGGATATTTTAAGCTGACCTGAGCGGACGAAAACGTTTTTTGTATTGATTTCAAAAGATAGCTCATACTGAATGACCCTGTATGTAAGGCAGTGAGCTACTATACTACAATAAGTTCTCTATTGCTATAATTGATTTTTATCAACTTGCAGCTTAATCAGGCTATGAGTAATTTGTAAAAAAAAATGCATATTCAGTGTGAATAAAATGGGCTAATTTTCCGCAGAACATTCCGAAACTATGCAGGGAAAAGAATTTACTTGGATAAATCGAGATTTGGTAATAATTAACAAATGATAAATTTGATACAGGCGAAAAAGATATTAATTGAAATGACACCACATATCATATGTCCTTTAATTAAACTTCAAGCAGAAGGTACTTAAATAAATACTTAAATATGTTGAGAAATATATATCACTCATCTTAATACGAGCGCAACACAATCATGAATTGAAAAATTTAATATAAATAAATATATGTGACATAGCCTCTTCAAAAACGTACAAAAACACTTTAAAATTCAATTAAGGGCTCAGTAATATCTAGCAATATTTCTTTACTATTAATAAATATGCTAATAAGCAATTAACCAAATACATTTATTTGAATGAAAATTATATTTTTCTCGATGCACTTGGCAATAATATCCAATTGGAAAATCGGTGGTAATTCTTCGTTTATTTACGTCGCCTTCCGCAGCATCATATCCGACGTATCTCATACATAATATTAAATTAACAAAATAATTTTTTCTTTTTGTAACTAACAATCTTTCATTACCATAATTATTATTCTTTTTCTTTCTTTTTATTATTTATAATGCAGATAACTAAAAATAACATTAGATGTAATTTGAGCCCAATTAATTAGCTAACTTTTACCTATGAATATACGAGTGCGTTGACGGTAAACAAAGTATAAAAATTAATAAAACTAAATTGATTGCAAGCGTCTCGTAAAACGTAACGTGAGCAGCCTTTCCGTGATGAAGTTCTGCAAAACTTTCACCTGTTTGAGAGGGCGGCAGAGAGGGAGAGAAAAGAAAAGAGACCAGAATAATTTCAATTAGCAAACATTGACTCTTTGTTTGATTAGAAAGTTGATGTTGGTGTTGGTGTTGGTGTTGGAGTTGGTGTTGGTGTTGGTGTTGGAGTTGGTGATGGTGTTTGTGTTGGTGTTGGCTTTGGTGGAGGTGTGTTTAATAAGCGTAGCACAGTGTGTGTGTTTAATTAACTCTGTGCATGTTTAATCAGGCATTTAAAAATGAAATCAGTTTCAAAGTATATTTACAGCTATTACAATTTTACCTTACGTTATGCTACGCTACGCTACACTAAACTACGTTACGTTTGACTTACCATTTAGTATATGGACTATGATGTTAAACTCTTGTGTATCACTAATTGAGCAAGTATAGTTTCCAGAGTCCGATTTATTGATTTTTGCTATGAAAAGTGTTGAATTGGCGCCATCATCCATTAATTCTGTTTTTACACTGCGAAAAAAAGAGATTTGGTTAAAAGAAATTTTATTTTTACTATGCGATCGAACATACCTTACGCCACCCCTAGTAATATCATAGTTTAAAACGTGTTCCCCATGCTTCCAAAATACCGCAGCTGCAGTCATTGCCACATTTCGTACGACACAGGAAAGTTGCAATGTGGAATCGATCTCGTAGTATTTTTCTTGCAGTGGATCACCTAATTCATCGACGATCATTACTTTCGGTGCTGTCAGAGAAAGATGTTCAATAGAATTGTAAAAATTATGATTTACAAAATGTAAGCAATTAAAGTTTTATTTATTTATTTTACAATTTATAAAAGTGCTGGAGCACAGGTATCGATTATGAATGAAATATCATTATGACTTGAGAGCTTAATGGTCGAAAATTTCCAAATTTTCTATATCACTCGAATGAAAAAGAACTTCAACATTTTTCTTCCCATTTTGCGCACCTCTTACAATTCGCGCTCAAAATGGATTAAAATCGCAACCGCCTATTATTCGTGAGCTTCGGCACTTGAAAGTAAACAATATAGTTGTCTACCACATATCGATGCAGGCAACATTGTGAAATTCCCCGGTGGTGGTCAAAAAAAGTCTCTACTGGATCCGCAACGGTTCAGAAAGTGAAGAAGAGTGCATGAAAAATAGAAAAACAAGTGCAATTTTCGGACTCCAGCATTCGGCGCAATCTGAAATTGACTTCAATTGAAGCCATACAAATTGAAAAAAAGTTTATGATCTCACTGAAGATGAAGCAGCGTCTGGAAAGAGCGAAGAAGTTGAAGCTTATTCTTTGTTGTTCTTTCTGACAACAAATTGTTCAGAAAGTACGAGAATTTGAGCACATTTGCCTCTATCATGGATTGAGCTGTAGTGTCAGCCGAAAGCCGCTCTCCATTGATGATTCTTGTTTCAGCTGTCAAGTCAATTCAACTAAGTATCTAATTCAAATGCTAGAGGTGGATTAAAGCCCTGGGCACATAAACGGTTCATGTCGACACCATTCAGTTTCATGCAGGACTCTGCACAATCACAGAAATTTCGCTCCGCATTTAATTTCTCATTTATAGTGGATCTCGATTTCAGCAAATGCATCTAGGCAATCTCGAAAACAAAGCTCAATACTAAAGTTTGGATGCTCTGAACGCACCACTTCAATGGGACTGGAAAGTTGACACAATCTCACCTGTGGTCAGCGTGAAACTCATTCTTGGAATGTCCCAATGATATAATCTGGGCCAAGGGTGAATGTATCGAAAATTGATAACATCATTCTTAAAAGTCATCTATTTTTAACATTTTGTGTAAATTTTAAATAAAAATTTTAAAATGTGCATAGCACGATGGTTTGAATTGGTAACACTTCGAAAGACGTCGGGTGTAAATGAAGAGAGCTTGGAATAAAATCAGTCAAGTGCTTGAAAATAAAGAAACGCATGATTACTAAAGAAAAACAGCCGTTTTCTTCATGGAAAATAACCAGTGATCTCACTACCACAAGCAAACGTGCTCTCACTATAAGCATGTGTTGATGATTTCGTTACGCGCACGCGTTTTTAAGCTCTTTAAGCGCCTGATCTTTCGCATTTTTATGCTCTTTGAGCGCTCGTTCGTTCGCTGGGCACCACTGAACACAACGAAATAGATTCTAAAACTATATATCAGGGGTCGGCAAAGCAATACTAGCAGAAATGTGTGAGTATTAGTGTGAGTATAGTGAGTGAGTGAGTTGACACTGAAGAATTTTATTTAGTAGATTTTAGATTTTTCAAAGCTTATACACTTTTTGAAATTATTAGACACTTTTGTATGACCAATATTTTTGATTATTAAAAGATTTGTAATAAGATTAAATTCAAAAGTAAAGTGAAATATATTTAACTTAATGTCTAAAAAAGTGTAATCAAAACTCCTTAATACTATTTTAAAAATATTTATTTACTGAAAAAAGTCTTATATACTATCTTAAAATTACTTAATGTCTAACAAAAAAATAATTAAAGTAAAAGTAATAAGTTTATTTTGCAAAGTAAAGAAAAAAATAGATCAAAGTTTATAAGCTAACGGAATACAAAATTCATACAGTGTACGCATGTGACAAGAAAATACAGCACAAAGAAACGTAGTGTTGCTTGTTCAACAGTTGCATACGAACTGATCTGAAATTTATTATTCTCTTTTGTTGAATACGTGTAGCTCTGCTACTCATGAGTAGCAGAATGCCAATGGCTGCTATATATATATATGTAACTAGAGAATATAGTATTGGTAATCGAATAAAAATTATTAAAAAGTGTCGGATCGATTTTGTTTTGGAAATATAGCTATTAAATACAAAAATTTATAAAAATTGAGCAAGAATTTAATCGCAAAAGAGTCGCAAATAATTTTTTTTTATAAATTAGCTTACTATGCTTTTGCTGTACAGTACAGTGTGTGTCAAGATCAAAACAATTACACCTGACAAGGATAAAATCAACGAAAAAATTGAATAAAGCCAGTCATACTAGTTTCATCCGTTACTTAACGGAATCATCAGTGACCTTTGAACCAATGAGTGAGAATTTCAATATATATGTTTATGTTTTCCCTTTTGCATAGATGTGTTGAGAACCCAAGCAAAAAGTCAAAGCAAAATTTACTTTTTTTGTTTTATATTTTTGTTTTCGTAACTCATTTAATATTACACTTTTCTGATGATTCTATTTAGCAGCGAGTGAAGCTAGTAAGATTAGCTTTAGCCCATTTTTTCGTTCAATTTATCTCTGTAATCTTTTTGGTCTTAACACACACTATACTGAATAGTAAGCTCAGTAAAATAATAATAAATTTGACAGCACACTACAAAACAATTTTTTTAATCGCATGCGGTTTTAAAAATAAAATAAAAACATCTTAATTTTCTCATAAGAATTTTTCAATATAAAATGTTTCGTCATTGTTGTTATATTGAAAAATTTATAAAAAAAATATTGGGTTGGATTTTTGTTTCCCGTACATATCGTTCAATTAGTGGAAACTGGTACATCAATTGAAAGGGAATAAACTGTACTCTTCTTCTGTACTATTGTGAATAACACCTTACTCATCTAATTACTTTTATATTAAAATTTTTGCCCTTTTCTCTTATCCACTTACCATTTACATGCAAATTAATTTGTATCACTCGTGGCGGATGCGTTGATATTTGACATTCGTACATCGCCTCGTCGTCCTTCTTTACATTTGTTATTTTCAACCTCCAGTTGTTTGGATATTGAAATTCCATGGTGTAGCGCTTGTCACCGGTGTACGTATGCAAACCCACCGTCAGCAGGTCCAGTGCATGTTCGCCATGTGCATTGCGCCGTACCCATGAAACCTGTGCCAATTGAGAAGATATTGCATGCATAATTAAGTGATTTGAGCCCAAGTTGAGCCAACATAATGACGAAGGCTAGATACGACAACGATGACGTCATCGTCCCCCACTAAGCAGAATATCAAATATGCATTAAAAAAAATAAAGGATGAGCGCATAACTTTATACATTTGAAATTTATATGCAAAGTTTTTCTTTAAGTTCTCCCTTAAGTTATTTGCTCTCTTCTTTGTTTTTCTCTTCTTCACGTTAGCACGAGTACTTACAGTCTTATCTTGGAGCAGTGAAATTCTGCAATTCAAATGAACGCTGCTACCCGCCTGCACCGTTATATTTGTGGGTTGCCCTACACGTTGCACATCTTCGAAATGCGGTCCATATCTGGTGGTGAGAAATAAGAAATAGAAATAGAAAAACGAAATCCAGTGAAAGCGAAAATCGGTACATGGAATTTGAATAAGACGCTTTGCATTTCTGAATAAACGATGCGTATGCAATTTTCCCATTTTTTTTTTGTTTCTGCCGCAGATGGGCTTTTTGTTTGCCAACTTTTTGCCATAAAATATTAAATGTCGCCTAGAATTATGACTTAATAATTGGAGGTAGAGTTTTGTTCAAGGATTCAGTTTCTTTCCGGTAGCTTTACGAGATGAATTACATTATTTTTCTTTCAACTTGACATTTGAGATTTGCATATAAAAGAGAAAGTCTTATATGAAAAGTAGCTACTTAATTCCTTTTGGGTTTTCCTTTGTAACCGTATAAATTAAATCTTAAGTCGAAGTAAAAATTGAACTTGGAATTTAATTGAAATGTCTTACAAACGACTTAGAAGGATTGGAGCTTGAATATAAGATACTATGGCTGATTGCATCATCTCGCTACTCCAAGGTTTTCCGTGCTCTTATACCTTATTTTAATAGTCATATTAAATATGTTATTAGTTTAGTGCCATGGCCACAGTGTCGATTCCATTCAGTTTCAGTCTAGGTTAGGTTAGGCTAGAGTGGCGGTTTAGCAAGCCATTAAGTAGCACTTATGTGCTGTTTTAAAATCACATACATACGTGACCCTGCAAAACTGTTAAGAGGATTGTAAAGAGATATTTATAAGAACTCTGGTACCATTGAGAGCTGTATCCAATTAGCGCTGTGGGGGTAGTTAAGCAGCGATCCGATTTCAGTTTCGGCCAATTTGCTAAGTTGTTAAAGAAATATTGTCCCAGATATCTGAGCCTGATTCTGGCAAGGGCCAGGCAGTTGCAGAGAAAGTGTTCAACAGATTGTTTTTCGGGATTCCTAATTTTTCAGCACACTTGCCGATAGTCCAGTGCAAGTCGCCGTGATTTTCACAATGTTTTTGCGGCTCTTGGACATTAGGTCAGTGGTTTTTAAAATATTAAATGATGGCCACATTGTTCTGGATATTTTACAGCTTTGAAGATGATGCGAGAAATACTAAGTTCCATAAATTTTTGACATACATATTCAACTAAGAAATTGCTGGTCAGCTTAAAGAATGTTGTCAAATACCTTGTCAATTTGAATTGTTCAGAAGCCTGCACATTTGCGTGATTTATTTAAACCTTAATTTTCCCTATTATTCTCTGTTAATTTTGTTCACATGCCTACATATAGATATTTGACGTATAAAATTTCAACCTAAAATTTTTGGTCCTTTCTTTCACTCAAACCCTCAAACCAAAATTTATTGTTTCAATGTTGTAACGTACGTACTCAGCTAAATAAATACAAAAATTTCGCTTTATATTCGATTTACTGCAATAGAGATTTTCCATGCATTAACGTTTACGATTATAAAGCAACAAAAACAAATCTTTAAACAAATTTACACCTCATTGACCAGGCAAGATTTCTGCCTTCCTGATTGCGCCATCAGTTCAAATGTAGAAAATGTGCATTGAAAACCCAGTGACCCACATAAAGTCAATGCAAGCAAATAGAATTTTTCATTCCGCTGACATAGAAAACAAAATCTAAGCCACGAGCACATAGTAGACCTTCCTTTATTATTGCAGCTCCACCCAATTCCGATAAACCAATGTCCCCCAGTTGTAAAGTACAATGCACAGTAGTCAAATATTGCAACAAAAGTATAGAATTCATTTGTTTTTGGGCTATTACCTATGGAGTTACTGTAATTTTAAGAACACCCCATACACGATATTTTTGTACTTTAGCTGATAGCTGTCACGTTCCTTAACAAGCTGTCGGAGCATAGTGCCTGCACAAAAACTACATGATGATAAGCGGATGACTTTTATTGTCTCCAATATTTCCCTGAATCACAGTTTTTGTTGTATAGTGAAGCTGATTTCAAAGATGATATATGGCGATACCAATCCAATGTTTGAAGATGTCTTGAGCAAGGTGTGTCAAATTTATTCAGAAGATTGTACTCGACCAGCTGATTTTCAAATTTCAGTTGATTTCCGCCAAATCAGTGAAGTCAATTTTTCATGTTTTCGAGAAATCTTATTTAGAAATATGTTTTCAGATCGAGACCGACCTTAATAATTCAATATAGTTTGCACTTATTGCTAAGCTAGTAAGTTAAATAATACCAGCATCTTATTTTGTCAAATTTTGAAGTAGAAAAAAGCTTACAAATAATGCTTCTTTGTCCTTGCATACATGCAATTAAATAGTTGTACAACTGAGTGCCAACTGCCAACTTTCAATGTAATCGATATTAAAATTAATTATGCGCATTCTAAGTAGAGGTCTTAGTGTCACTCAGTCGCGCAACTGCTTAGTAGCAATTGTACCCAGACCCTAGAAAATAATGATAACGCTCATACCATGCATAGTCTTTGCTTTGCATAATCAGTTTATCGAAAAATTCTGAATATTTTTCCTTGCCGCATATGGTGCAATAAATGAAATCTCTATTAAGCAACGTTTCAATAGCTCAATTATGCAAATCATTAGGAATCATTATTTGGTCGTTGAAGACCCATCATAAAAAATTCCACTTCGCATTCATTTATTTATAAATCATATTTGTGATGCATGAGTTAAATTATATTCGATTCATTTTCGTACTGGAATACGGCTTCATCAACAAACAATGTATGTAGATATATTTTAATGTCTTCGTATTGATTTTACTTTTTGTTAATAAACTTTTGTACATTCATATTTATTGCCGTAGCAAAATATGTTCGTTCACAATGAAAGACAATTAAAAGATAAATCGTTGGCTGAGTATTACTCCAATGGTAATTCTGAGTGGCATCTTGAGTTATAAAAGAATAATTTAAATCAAAGTTGACCTAAAGTTATATTATAAAAATACGCTTGAAAAAAGGACCAACTTAGAATGATCAGTAGATGACACACTATGTTTCTTATGTTTTCTATGTAATGTGGCCGAAAAGTTATTTTCGTAACCGGAAAAATTCTTACATTTTAAAAAGCAGCTGGTTATTGGTATTATTTTGTGTGATCATAGAAATGGAATTTTAGTTTTATCAGTAGTTAGTTTTTGAGTACCAATTACCATTAGCTTATAGTTTCGATGGATATTGCAAACACATACCAAATGAGTGCATTTTCCAATTGCTAAAGGTTGTTCTGCTAGTCTGCCTAAGTTTTGAAAACTTAAAAAAAAATGGTTTGCTACTCTGGATTTGTTTCTTCGAAAGTTACTTAATGTCTTCACTAGTGTTTGTCAGGGCGTCGGAAGACCTGTTGCGTGTGTTTATAATACAAGCGAGACTTCAACATGAGAAAATGTTTCACACGCGTCTATTCTGTTCCGAATTTGGGGTCCCTATTCGTTACATTTTTTGTCAAGTTGACGCTGCAGTTATCGTTGTGGCTGCCCTGATTGAATTTGACGTTTGAGTTGGTTCTTGCAAGCAAGGCTACCACGACGACAACAAATATGACAACTAGACAAAAAAATTTATCGAAGGACCTAAGGACAAATATGATTGCTCTAACAAAAGATGTAATCCTGACGAAACAAACGTTTTTTTATGCACGCAATAATCACTGAGAACCTTACTGTAGACATTAGTTTTTTATAATCATGATTCTGTAAGACTAACAATCGTCAATTGAAAAACCCACGACTCAACGAATTCCACACCCGTTTTTGGAACGTTATGGCGCCACTGATGTTTGTGGTAGTGTACACGAATTCCATCTTTTCCCATTCTTCTTTTTTTCGGTATAGGTATAAGGTCACGGTGGTAATGAACGCGAAAAAATTTGCCTACGTTAACGAAGGACTTTGCTTATTGGAATCGTTTCCTGAACGCACCGATAACAAAGAGAACGCCCAGAACAAAATTGTAGCTTATCGTCTGAATTTTTTTCTTTTGTGATATTCACCATTTTTCATCGAAAAAAAAATGCCCCAGCCTGTGCAATGTTCTACTAGCTACGACTTTTTTATGCCAATTTGAACGCTTTGAAAGCGTCTTGGCTTTCATAGAAAATTGCTATCTTCTCTGAGTTAATACTACCACCGAATTGCAGGCTCGAGAATGGCGTAAGCTTCTAAATGAAAATCGCTGGCTGAATTAGGTAAACGGAAAGATTGAGAGTTAGCTGGGTCTTTTGAATAGGCTCGTACGCTTTATCTAAAGTCGAATTCAGACCAATCGGTGAATATAGCTGTTTCAAATTTTAAATGTATGTTGATAGTGAATTAGCTCCGGAAACTTCACCTGAGAATTTTTCTCAAAGCTGAGTGTTGGGACAGCCGCGAGAAATTAAAACATCGATTGGTAAGGTATATTATCTCATATTGCGTTGAAAACTAAGTGTTGGCTTTCCTTGGCCTAATCTCCCTGCACGCATCAGCTGCTTTAGTATGAGGTATGGTGAGATAGGTAACATTATATTAAGAGCTGCCATGGTACATGATCACATAGCACCAGTCACTCCGATTGCATCCACTCTATCTGTCATCATTGTTTGAAAGAACAAAAAAATTCAATATTCAGGCTTAAGATAAGGTCGCAAAACACCTTAATTTAAAATCATAATCAAACTTATATTTTTTAAATAAAAAAAGTGCACACTTTGTGTGAAAGGACGCTTCCTTTGACAATACCACACCACTGTTCAATCAATGCTCCAACGCATTGCATTTGAGTTTCTTCCCTTACCTCTGATCATGATGATGGTGCTTATTCGCTGTGGAGAACATATCGAATATGTAGTTTAGCATTGGGGCATCGGTTTTTTGTGTCTTCGGTAGAATTAATTTACTCTCCACTTTATCTCTGGAAGATTTTGTATTGTGTTTATTGTTGTTGTGGCTGTTGTGATGATGGTAACTACTGCTGCTGCTGTTTGTTGTATGTGTGCTGCCAACGGATGGTGCTGCTGTCGTTGTTATTTTTGTTGTTGCTACTCCAACAGCAACAGCAGCAGCTGCATTTGTTGACGTTGATGTTGATTTTAAGGCAAGTTTTTGTGATTTAATTTGTAAAAATGTTGCCACTGTTGAATGGCTGCCATTGGCATAAATTTTACTATTTTTGTTGCTATTACTGTCGCTGCTAATGCTACTGCTGTTGCTATTATGGTTGTTGTTGTTGTTGTTGTTGTTGTTGTTGTTGTTGCTACCACTATGACTTAATGTTAATGATGATGCTGTCGTTTCGTTAAAACTTAATATTGAAAATGCAGATAAATCCTGGGATTTATTTAAGTGTCTCATTGTTGCATGCGAAGCAATATGTTTCGTCATGATGTCATCATCGCTGTTGTTGTTGTTGTTGTTGTTGTTGCTACTGTTGTCACTGACGTTGCCATCATTGAAAAAGGTGTCATAGTTTTCGATATCGATTTCATTAGAATCTGAATGAAAGCAAAAAAAACAAAGCAAGGACAAATCATTAGTTTTTGAGTTGAAACATAAGTGACTTATTTTGAAAATGATATAAGTCTATTTATGTTCACTTTGAAGTAAGAAAGGGTTTGCGCTTTAATCATTTTGAATAGATTAGAAGATATTGTTCATTTGTCATGGATAATGTATCGCAATGTGTATGTGATATTATAAGGAAATCGTCAGCAGCTCTGAGATATCTTATATACGTAATTATAAAAACATCCTATTTCATATTGATACCTCTTCTATTGCTGGGAATTAGTTATTTAAACTCTACTTGTTATCATTCAATTCCTGGCAAGTGAATTGGCAAGCAACCTTCATCGTAATTTAAACAGAGAACTGAAATTTTGACGCTTAGACTCACCAAAAGCTTGGAACGAAGCGCCTGCAAGTTCAGTGTCATATAAAATGAGTTACAAAGACACAACAGAAAAAATAATTTTGGCTTTGCTTTGTTTCACTTTTAGCTTGGGTTCTCAAAAAATGTATGCAAAAAAGAAAACATCAGATTTAGAAATTCTCACTCAACAGCTCAAAGGTCACTGATGATTCCATGTAGCAATGTATGAAACTCGTATGACTAGCTGTAGCCGGTTTTCGCTGTTTTGTTTTTGGTTTTAGTAATTTTTTATCACACACTGCATAATTTTTTATCACACACTGTACAATAAAAAAAAAATATAAATTTAAAACGTTTCGTCTCTATTTCGCATCATATGCTTTAAAATTAGTTTTCTCTGAGTGTATTTTTAAAACTTTTATCAGCATGACAACATTTAAAAAACGAAAAATATACTTATTTTGCTTTGAAATTTTAAAGCCTTAAGCCACTTATGGTATTTGAAGCCATTTTAATGTACATAGATGAAACTAAGAACCCATACTAAGTACTTACTTGTAACTTAAAATTTTAAAAAGTTCTTATGAAAAAAAAAGAAAATTGTACTTTTCCTAAAAAATTTAAATGTTGAATGTTGTACTATAGTAGTACATACAACAGAGGGAACGAAAATAACAGACAAAAGAATGAAACAATTAAGCTCTACACAAGAGATGATAATCCCCATAATCTTTTCTTGCTTTCACTACTCTTTTTGCATCCAAGCAAAAAGTGGATAGCTTCACTGGTGCAGAAATAAAATTACATAGATTATGCATTGTAATCTTCTGAGTCTGATAGCTGTGCTACTAAGTATTATTCTCCTTGAGCAGCTGCTTAGTGAAAAAAAGAAATTCTATTGAATTGTACAAGAAATTATTTCTGTAACCACAAAAGGATGGTCATATCCTGAGGTCATCATTAGATACGCGCGCATTGAGTGTTAAAAATTTTACTTGTTTTTATTATTTTTGCTATTATTTGTTTAATTAGTAAAGCGCCAGACACCCCCCCCCGCCCCCCTATCTATCTGCTTTGTGTGTTGTATACTGCCGAATTTAGCATTAGGTTGTCATTAGAAGTAGTTGATTGCCACCATGCGATACACCTCGGTTACCGTGATTTTGCTGGTTGTTTGTACGAAATAAAAATGTGGAGCTCAAGAAGAGAGGGATGGCAGACGGACATCCTTGTTATTTATATCAACCAAGGACACAGAAAATTCATCAGTCACTTCTCTTTAGCGATATGGCTATTATTTTGTGACAATTTATCCAGAATTTACTGCAGCATAGTTACCTCTACTAAAATTGAATGTACGAGTAAATGGCATGAGGCCAGTGAAGAGACTCAACACCGAAATGACCTAACTAAGCTGGCAGTTTCTTTGGAATTTTTCCAGTCTCAACAAGGCAATGAAAAATTGTAAAAGATCGATTTCAACATAACTAAGTTGATTGATCACAATCACGAACTGATCAAAGTAGTAGCTGATGCACGTAACGAATTCCGAATTTCCGATGAATAATTCTGGAAATCTCTGAATACCATGAGGTCTTTACTCGGAAAGGAAAAATATACATACGTTGATGAGTCAAGAGACTTAAAAGTTAAATAGTCAAATCGGGATTGCTTTATGGTAAACAGTTTTCACTTTAAATTGGTAGAAATATGTTTGGTATATGAAAAAATTCACAGGACATTTTCCGTCATTATGACAATTTTAGTTATGTCGAATTTCGTAATCTATGATTTGAGCGTAGGACCCGAATCTTTTAGACCAGCGATGGGCAAAATAAGAAAAATGAGTCAATTTTAGCTCTTCACAACAAATACCTCGTTTTCTATAAGAAAAATAATCAAAACAACAAACTTATGCACGTGATTTGTATTAGTGCTTTTGTTGCATCATTCAGAAAAAAATATAAAAATCGAAGTGAGCGAGCAAAGAAACAACAATGCGCACATGTTACTCTTGCTTGATTCTTGGAATTGGATTTTGAGTTATTGCAGAATATTTTGTTTCTGATATCGAGATCGGTATTATGGTGGGGTATTTTTCTGTTGTCGTAATTGCTGCTTTTGTTGATTTGTTGTAAGTAGCTCTTGTTCTAAAAATTTTGCCCATCTTTGCTCTAGACAGCTACAGTTTGAACGCTCATTTGGCGATTCCAAAAGTAAGAGTCGTTATTTTAAAAGAATATCTTAATCAACACCGAATTTTAATATATCGCAAGTTGTGGTGTTACAGCAAACTTTCTTAAACAATTCGGTACTAAACGAAAATGTTACTCTTTGTTTCATGAAAGTTGCTGGATTGCCATTAGAAAGAAGCAAGTGTTTCGGAATCGATGTCGCAGTAGAAATTCTGATATGATTTCAGCACGACCTTGAAATGCGCAAAAAAGTCATATTGCTGCAGAAAGCTTACAAAAACTTTAGGTTGCTCATTAAAAATGTAAGGCGTTAGTTTTCAAAGACTACTCTAACCCCCACCTGAAAGGTCAATTCGACCTCCTGATAAGCTGAATCGTTTGACAACAATCATCGCTAATGTTAACGATACATTTATATTTAAGTGAGGTCAGTAAAAATGGTTCTTGCAAATTTTAACAGCAACAAAGCTGCAAGTTGGTATATCAGCCCATATCTCTGTAACGTATTTTATGAGGAATTTCCATTCAGATCGCGAAAAGAGCAAGGTCACCAATACGAACACATAGCTTTATACTCTGCTCTCTTAAAGTTATGGACAACGTAATAAACTTAAGCCTTGTGACTAATTTTTAGCGATTCGAATTACTTAGTGATCGCCAAACGTAACTCATATTCCATCTAGGGATGACTGGAAGGGAGGATTCCCGGGGAGAAGGGGTCATACTAATTTCTATACTGATGGCTCCAAGCTAAATAACCAAGTGGGTTATGGTATCTACTCCAAGGAACTGAAGTTAAGAATTGCTGCGAGGTTATCAGATCATTGCAGCGTTTTTCAGGCGGAGGTTATAGCAATAGAGGGAGTAACATCCTGGCTAAGGAGGAATGTTGTATTCAAAAAGGACATAAATATTTTCTCAGATAGTCAGGCGGCTATCAAATCTCTAGAATCAGTCTTCCTAAACTCACTAGTGGCCAACAATGTCGCTCGTCTCTAAACGAGATGGCTCAACATTTTCATATTCACCTCATCTGGGTGCCTGGGCATAGGAACATTGACGGCAATTGCAAAGCGGATGAACTTGCTAGGCAGGGGACTACTGCACAAATTCCTCAGGACAAGGAAGGTGTTGGCATGCCACTTGCTACCTGCAAGTTTCTGCTTAAAAAAGAAATGGTTAAAAATGCTAATAAAAGATGGACTGAAGGGTCAACTTGTAATGTAACAAGGCAAATCTGGCCGAAATGGGATGCGAAGCGTTCGTCAGAACTAATTTCTCGCACTAGACATAGTGTCTCGTCAGTTGTCGCAGTCATAACTGGCCACTGCCTCATCGGCAGACATGCGGAGAGATTAGGTGTTAGGTCCTTTGACTTCTGTAGAAGTTGTGGAGATGTGGAGGAAGAGGAAAATATTAAACATCTTCTCTGCTCCTGTCCCGCACTTGCTAGAAAACGGCACAAAGCACTTGGGTCGTTTTTATTTGATGACCTGGATGACCTTAGACATGTCAGTATAGGTCAGCTATTTAGTTTCATAACGAATTCTGGCTGGTTCAACGAGAGGGTATAGTAAAACACCCTGTGGTATCACAACGGATCATGTTTGGTCTAAGTGAGTCAGTCTTTCGTAACTGACTGCCACTCCTACCTGACCTAACCTAACCTAGTGATCGCCAATCTTGTTGCCGTAGACTTTGCCCTATCGGTGATTTGATGGCGCTTGTTAATGAGAGGTAGAACAGACGTGTTCACATTTTTGTTAAGACTGTGATTGCTGCTTTCAAAGCTTTCGTTTCAAAACTATGTATTTACATATGACGTCGGTGATTCTTTTGCAAGTTAAATTATAAGCTTTTACAATTGCCGCTCTATCCGTGTATTAGTTAAAGACTTAATATCCATCAAGGTTTCCGTGAAAGCCCAGGGCTGCATCCTATCCTCTTTTGAGTTATGCCACTTTTTCTCTCAGCGGCTTAAATGTTGATATAAAAGGCGAAAAGTTAGCCTGGGAATTCTTTACTGTTTCAAGTTAATATCTTTGAAGAAGAGTCTGAGACGGGAACCGAAACAATGGCTTGACTTGCTATATACTGATATTGCGTTTTTTTATCTTGTAACTTTATTTGTTGTCTTACACACCCTGAAATGCACAGTTAGCTTCATAAAAAAAATTTTGTTTAAGTGGAGCAAATTTAATTAGAACTATGTTGTTTGCATTGTAAGTACATAAAAACCTAAGCAAAATGCAAAAATTTCCATCAGTGTAATTTGTTAGCAAATTTTTTAAAGTTTTGAATTTAATCAATCGATTTCTTATGAAAATGTGTATAATTTCAATTGCTCCACGACAGTGCTTACACTATAGGGCCAGTGGTCTCTTCAGCCCCTTGTAACTCGAAGTTAGTTAACAATTGAACCGTAGCTAACTCAACATTTTTTTTTTAAATCTGCATCCCCTATCCAGGATGGATATGTATGTTGCTAGTTAAATATTTTGCGTAGTTGCAATAATGCTTACTGCGAAGTTCTTATCCAACTCACCGCAAATTTACGTGCACTCGATTATTCTTTTTTTTTGTTATACCCAAATAAAAATTAAAACTTTTCTCAGGTCGGCAGCAAAAACTGCTACCTTAAACTTTTTTCATTCACCTTAATGAGGTGGTTGATGAAATTGTTAAACTTAACAAAGCTACTGATGATGATGATGAAAATATGACGAATAAGGTGGCACAAAGATAATGAGAATAATATACCTAATCAAAAGTAGCAGGGGAAACGGTAGCAACATTAGCACCTACTTGAGTAATTAAAAGTAATCCTTGCCAAATTTAAGATAAAGAAGAATTTTATATCCTTTTATATTTAGGTTAAATTTTCAGTAAAATTATGTTTTATATTAATGGCAAATTGTTACTTTTTTGTGCAGCGAAAGGAAAAAGTTTTAATTGACAGACTTTTTGAGACGAATAATTGATGTCTATTTTCAGCTTTTTCTTAGTTATCTCCTAACTGAGTTGGAAAAATTCGTCGGTATTAATTTACTTGATTTATTTCTTGCTTAATGTAAAGCAGTAAATTTTAATTTTCAGAAATAACTGACTTAAAATATAAAAGGAAATATGAAACAGAGTACTAATTTATGTTAACTTCTTAGGCGAAATTTCAATCTTCATCAAATTTTGTTTCACAGTTTGCCTTAAACTCTGATTAATTCCTGAGATATGCGCACAAGGCGACGCACTGATTTTCAATTTTAATATGCGATATTGAAAAAGTGTTCAAGTACGCTTGAATAAGCTTAAGTGCCGCAATCTGCCGACCGCAAATCACCAAAGGGTGAAATATCTTTTAGGACAAATAGCGTGTGCGAGACGCGTAGATCCTTTGTCGCTCTCTTTGTCTTTCTCTGGGAAAATGGCGCGTATGCACGATATTTACAAGTTAGCATCCATTGGATTTGCCCACATTTATTTATGCAGTGCATGATTTTTTATTTTGCTTATCCTTTCACATTTTGTCTTATTTCACCCCCCCCGATGTATCCCTAGATAAACTAGATTTCGTCGTTTAGTGTTTCTGTGTGTATTTTCTTTATCCATTTTGCTGTTGTTGCTGGTTTTTCTTTATTTTTGGCAAAACTTATGAAAAGTAAAGAACGTGTTGGATTTGCCAACAGATTTTTAAATTTAGTAGCAGTTGATTTCTTGGATGCTGCCAAATTTATAGCGTGTTACAAAAAAATAAAAAGGACTGTGTTAAGTGTTTCATAAAACGGTTTAATCAAAATTTATGGTTATAAATTGCAAAGTAATTATTCTCTTTTTGGGAAAAGAAAATATTTTAAATATTTATGCGTATGAAATTGAAATCCAACCTTCAGTTGAGTAATTTGAAAGGCATGGGTTCATTGTCTGACATATTTGAAGAATACTTTTAAGTTTAGAATTAGATAAAAGTATTTTCTTCGAGTTTTTTTATTTTTAAACTCTTACCTACACATACTTATTTGGACTGGCGTTGGATACTGTGTTGCTCAATAAAGTAAAGGGAGTTTTTTTTAGAGGTATAGAGCTTCGAATTGAAATAAAACACAAGAAAATCGTTTTAATGTCCATCAATTTGGCTTTATTGGAAGGATAATTTTATGCCATTAATGTTTAAATATGATTTCGGGCATGTGGCCACCGCGGCTGGCTCGAATAAAGCCAATTCTACAGGTCCAATTTTGAACCACTTTTTCGAGCATATGGGGCTGTATGTCGGCAATAACGCCACGAATGTTGGCTTCCAAGTCCCCTAACGTTTCTGGTTTGTTGGCGTGTACGAGCGACTTCACATATCCCCAAAGAAAATAATTCAATGGTGTCAAATCACACGATCTTGGTGGCCAATTGACAGGTCCATTCCGCGAAATTATGCGCTCATCGAATGTTTCCTTCAATAAATCGATTGTGACGTGCGCTGTGTGGCATGTAGCGCCGTCTTGTTGGAACCACAACTCATCCACATTCATGCCATCCAATTCGGGAACAAAATAGTCGGTTGTCATGGCTCTATACCGGTCTCCATTAACGGTAACTGACTCTCCAGCATTATTTCGGAAGGAGTATGGCCCAATGACTCCACCAGCCCATAGAGCACACCAAACAGTCAGTTTTTGTGGATGTAATGGCGTCTCAAGGGTCTCATGTGGATTCTCTTCACTCAACCAAAAATGAGCCTCATCACTGAACAAAATTTTGCGATGAAAATCAGCATCGAGATCAATCTCATTTTCGGCCCATACACCAAAATCACGATGCATTGCATGGTCTCGCGGCTTTAATTCTTGCACAAGCTGGATCTTGTAAGGTCGCAAGCCAAGATCTTTGCGCAAAATCTTCCATAAAGTTGATGGACAAAGCTCCAATTGCTGTGCACGGTGGCGAATCGATTCATTCGGGTCCTCTTCAACATTTTGCTCTACAGCGGCAATTGTTTCTTCGGTGCGCACTGTTCGACGTCTCTGCGGATGCGTATTATCACATAGAGTAAACGTAGTGCGAAAACGATCCATGGTTAACCGAATTAATTGCTCTGATGGACGATTATGTCGACCATAAAATGGACGGAGCTTGCGGTAAACTTCGCGAACTGAACCATTATTTTCGAAATAAATTTGCACAATTTGCAAGCGTTGTTCTTGCAAACTGAACATAAATAACATTAGAATTGCCAGATTCGACCATAAAATGCCAGTTTTATCTCTATTCGAAAAACAAACCTCTAAAAAAAACACCCTTCATAAGCGTTTCTTTACCAACAGTTTTGTTGATACCCCCCTAGTAGCATTAGAAAAAGTTATCAAGACAAAAATCCAGCAGTAATGTCTTTCAAATAGCTTGGTATCGTAATTAAAACAATAGTTTGCCTTTGTATCGGAAATCTGTGTTCTATAATATCCTGCTAGAGGAAAATATAAAACCATAATAAAAATTACGTAAAAATGTAATTATTATGGAATTCTAAGCCTCATAGCAGGCTGAAAAGGCTATAAAAGGACTCGTATGAAGACATAAAGTGGCATGCCTTAAGTTAGTAAGTAAGATATGATTCACCTATAATGCATAACATAATATATCACAGATTAACTAGTGGGTAGCTAGTCGATCGATGGGACATGGGTCCGAGAATGGCGTACAAATCGTGAGTAAAAAATAAATTTGATAATAACAAAAAATTATATACAATAAAGGTATAAAATTTGCACATAAAGTCTCTCAAAAATACATCATTGCAGTCATTTATCAATACACTTCAAACGCAAATCCTTTTTGAAGTCTTTGTAAGTTCTCTTTTAAATATCTCTGTAAGATACTTTAGCAAGTCTCTTCGAAGATATAAAAGAGGGGAACATGTCTTTATACTTCATAAGCCAAATGGGAATTCAAAGAAAAAAGCTACTAAATATTTTTTTGCTACAATGGCCTGCATTGCATTAAAGAAGAAATTTGCTTAACGGTTTCAAGTTCTCCGCTCAATTGTCCGAATTCGTCACTTAATATACGAGCATGTGTGTCACCAAATGTTTCTAATCCGAGTTGTCATTAATGCTTTCAGTACTGTTCTCACGTTTTCAAACCTACACACATACAGTGTATTTTTTCTCAAACTAATTCTACCAAATTATATGACTTGCGAGCTACAGCAGCTAGTTCATTAAAATTTTTTTGAAATACTTATATTTATTACGGCAACGTTTTAAGAAGTTCTTGCTGCAGACAATTTTGATACGGAATCTCACAACTTGATAACAGTGCCGAGAATAGCAATTTAAGTGTTTTTGTGTAGGATAGAAGCCCTTTTTTCCAATTCAGTCTACATGTTTTGAGTAGCTTGATACAATCATGTAAGCTGTGTGAGATGTGAGTTTAGTTTAACAAGATTTTGAAGCCAAAAAAAAAAAACATTGAGGGGACCAGAGAAGGGAAATGAGGAAGGAAAAGAAAGACAACAGCAAAAGATAAAATTTTTTTGGAAAGGAAAAGCAAATTAAAACCTTGAAAAACAAGCCAAGGATTCATTAAGACTTAGCACACGCTGAAGTTATTTTTTGAATTTTATAGAATTTTATATATTTATAGAAGGTGTAAGAAAAACAGTCAGATCTTTTGCAAATTATCACTTGTGTTCACATTAATTCAAACAATACTGTAATTGAGTTTAGGTACTACAGCCATTGGTCTTCTTAGATATTTACATTAAAGCTTTATATCAAGAAAAAAGCTTTTTAATAAATAATGGATATGAAAAATATTATACATGCAATTAATTTGATATTTTTTTATAATTTTTTCATAACTTTTTCGCACTATCTCTACATACCCACTCAGCTCATGTGAACATACACATACATACATATATTAAAATAGTTACATGTATAGATTTACACGATCCAAGACATAAATGTTACAAAAAATTAACCCTGCCTGCTGTGTGGCTCGGACAACACAAACATAGAAATACAGACTACCATTATGCTTCAAATTTAGCTACAGCCAGTTTTCAATCTGAACTTAAGTTGACCTTTTGACAAGCTAATGTTATAAACTTCGCAATTCTTAATAAGAAATGTCATGCGATTCAAAGCAGCTGTAGCCATATGATTAGTTATATTAGCCAGTTGAAAAAATAATTGATAAGCGTTACGAGTACTTCTCCGATTAGCATTAAAATTTGTGTAATACAGAGAAGCTCTGGTGCAGCGTTTATGGCTAAATCAAACATACTTAAAAACATTGTTTTTTTTTCCTGATTGTACAATTGAATCGTTTTATTTTTTTGAAAATTAGTTATATAACGCCAAGAGGAAAATACAAAGATTAATTTTTTACATAAAAGCATCGCTTCCAAAAGTCTCTAAGCTAAATGTTTTGTGGAGTTTACTGTCATGCAAACTATTAAGCCACTTAACAGTAACAGATTGCCAATTTTTCTTTGAAGTGGTAATTTCACTTTAATTGGTTTTTCTGCTGTGTATACGTCTGCTTTGGTTGCGACTAGACTTTAAAGGCTTCCTTTGAAAATGCTTAATGAATTGTGTAATTTACTTTTGCTATCATTGACGCCAAGTCCGGATTTGACATTCATTCATCGTGTCTGGATTTTGAGGGAAATGGCTTCCAAAATGTCAAAAACAACGAAATGGGTTGGGGTTCATGCATTAAATGCTTAAAGTTTGGTGTTTTTGACATTATCAACCCCGCTTATCTTTACATTATTCTTTTGGCCATTTATTAACAAAAACAAAAATGCTGGAAAATGTGTGTATGGCTTAAAAATGATTGCTCTTTTTATCAAAAGTTTAATATTTCAAAATAAAATTCCATTCACTAATTAGTACAATTATTTACATTTGATTGATAATGTCCGGCATCCATAAATCAACACAACTTTCAGTGTTGATAAACGCATTAATAACTTTGGATTTAAAAGTTGATTTTGCTAAAATATTTGTAATTAATAAATTTTGTCAAAAGCACACAAAGCAATAATGAATTTAATTAACTAGAACCACAACAACAACAACAATTGTGATGAACTAACTAGCTGCCTGACAAGAACGCCTAAAAGCTGGCAACAAAATATTTAAACGCATAGCCATGTTTATTATTCATTATTAGCAGCAGCAATAACAACAACAACTTTGGAACAGCAAAATGTTAGTTGTTGTTGCTGGTGTTGTTGCCGTTGTTGTTGTTGTATTTCGTTATTATTATTAATTACCGAAGCCAAACGGAAATGAAAACAGAGATAAATTTATGCGTAAAAGCTTAAAACACAAACCAAATGCAGATTACATTCAAATGAAACAAGGAGGGAATAATAAAAATAGAAGAGTGAGTGAAGTTGAAGTTGAAGAGTGAGACAGCAAACAATTTTATCTAAATGCATTAGTTTCTGCTTGACAAAGCGCATAGAATTTATAATGCGTGTGGCTTGGACAGCTTCAAATTGAAAATAAGCTACAGCAGCAGATTTGTATGTAACAACATAATGTTTTCATAATTCAAAATATTTCTAAATCGATGGATATAAGTAGATACTATAAATTAGGGTGGTCTGTAGCTTTCGCTATTATTTTAGTTATTACTTTCAAAGTTTATGTTAAGAGCTAATTAACAATTCAAAAGAATTATTACTGCAGATAAGCTGGCGTAAGTAATGAATGCATTAGCCATAGATTTTTATTGAGATTGCTTCCACTCAAATAAATTGCAATTTAAAAATGAAATTATTCTTAACATGGGTCATTCCATCTATAATGGGCCTATCATTATCCTCATGTTTTTTAAATAGGCTGAAACTTTTTTCAGTCATTGGTCTGTCATGCAGAAGATATAAAAAATTGGAAAAAATTTTTTTGACCAGTATTATTGCTTAAAAAAAAAAGTTTCAAATTGTGTTAAAAAAAACTCGTCAGTAAAACAAAAAAATTCATTGATGAATATAAACAAACCAACACAATCCAAATTAGCTTTTTTATTAATTTTAGGTAGTTGTGTACTAGTAGATGACAAAAGAACTGCAAATCTGAATAAATGAAGGCCTGAACGGTTGCTATGTGGTAAAAGATAAAAAAATTGACCTTCCAAGAAAATATCACTTTCTCAAATACTCCATCATCGATTTCAGGTTTTTAGGCTCAAAATTTTTAGAACATATAGGAGTACCATCCCAGAAAAATTTATACATGTTTTTTCACCCTGTTTGATTTTACAAGCATTTAAAGTTAAAATTTATGATTTGCAATGTAAATTGAAACATTGAGAATGAAAGCGAGTGAATAAAATTTGAATTGATTTCAGCCTTTTTAAGGTCAAAATTTTCAGAACATTCAGGAGTACCATCTCTGAAAATTTAATTCATTTTTGTTGACCTTATTTCATTTTACAGGCATCTTAAGTTAAGATTTAGGATTTGCAATGTAAATTGAAACATTGAGAAGTAGAGCGAGAAAATTTGAATATTCCGTTATATTTCTTTCATAAATATTCCACTGTATACACTCACTTTAGATGCTTGTAAAATGAAATAAGGTGAACAAAAATGAATGAAATTTTCAGAGATGATACTCCTGAATGTTCTAAAAATTTTGACTTTAAAAAGGCTGAAATCAATTCAAATTTTATTCTCTCGCTTTCATTCTCAATGTTTTAATTTACATTGCCATTCATAAATCTTAACTTTAAATGCTTGTAAAATCAAATAGGGTGAAAAAACATGAACAAAATTTTCAGGGATGATACTCCTGTATATTCTAAAAATTTTGAGCCTATAAAAGCTGAAATCGGTGATGGAGTATTTGGGAAATTGATGTTTTTTAAAAAAGTCAATTTTTTTATCTTTTTCCACATAGAAACCGTTCAGGCCTTCATTTATTCAGATTTGCAGTTCTTTTGTCATCTACTAGTACACAACCACCTAAAAATAATATAAAAGCTAATTTGGATTGTGTTGGTTTGTTTATATTCATCAATGAATTTTTTTGTTTTACTTACGAGTTTTTTTTAACACAATTTGAAACTTTTTTCAAAAAAATTTTTTCGAATTTTTTTATATCTTCTGCATGACAGACCAATGACTGAAAAAAGTTTCAGCCTATTTAAAAAACATGAGGGTAATTATAGGCCCATTATAGATGGAATGACCCACATTCAAAATATATTAAATACGCTAATATTCTTTGATTAACATGATGATTTTCAATTGGTATATTGTGGAGAGTAAAACTCTAAGGATAAAATTATAATTTAAGTGCCTCAAATAATGAGGAATGGGTTCAAATGGATAGCTGAAAGTTGACAAAAAAACTTATTTTATTATAAAGTAATTTTGTGCCCAAAATACTGCAAATGTTTGATATCAAATGATATAAATACAATCTACATCGACCTATATATGATAGGTCATTTTTATTTAGAGAGTGGTAGTTTTGAATAGAAGTAAATTATGGCAAACTGTCTAAATTACCTAAATTTTAACTTTATTCGCTAAAAATTCTAAGCCATTCCCTTTAAAAATTACTTGCCACCTGACATTTTTTGCACATTTTAACTGAAAGTGCTACCAATTCTCGAACGGTACATACAGTACAAATGTAGCATGAGCGTTTTCTTTGGCCTTCCCAAAGACTCGTTCGAATCATTGCAAAATTTGTTGTTTTAGGCTGGATGCATTATCTTAAAAAAACTCACTCAGCAGGTACATCGTAGAGTTTTGAATTCGTTTCTTGTATGGAAGCCGTCACGTTCTCTTGTCAAAATCAAAGACCAGCCACTCCGAGTACAACTCGGATTAAAATGATACCGATCTTTTAACACTCACATTCTGGAAATATTAAACTAAGCCCGTTGTAATTTTACCATCATTTTTGCTGAGTATGTGAAATTTATTATCCGTTCTCATTTAACAATATTGTGAGGAGTAAAAGGACTGTTAAGTGAAACCCATACACGAGGCTGAAATTACTTTCCTTAACAACTTTTGGCGACAAGACGGAGTCATTTAATTTTAGATTTTTTTGATATACCAACTGAAAAATGTAAACATCACACAAAATGTTTCAGACACTTCAGCCACTGTTTGTTATTTATACAGAATAAGACTTTTGTGAAAAATGAATTAGAAATAATAATTCTAATTTGAAATTAAGTTACTTTCTTTCCAAATGAAATAAGAAGAAAATTTTAAATGACATTGTAATTTTTTAATTGTTGTTCATTAAAATGCAGGTGGTTGGTTTAAATTTATTTAAGCTTTGAAGCATAAAAACAGTAAGCATACAAGTGAGACCAACAGAGGGTCTTAATGACATTCATTACACAATAATGGTCTCATGATAATTTCGAAAATGATGTAAAGCTATTAGTACAGTTCTTTGTAGAATGATACATTGCTACTTAGTAGCATTAATTCATTATTGTTTTGAGTAATTTTGATGAAATATAACAAAAAAGTAATTTTATTATACATTCTGAAAAACTTTAATAATAATAAATTGTACTTTCAATGTGTCATAAGACTTTTCTCGGAAAAACTCTTTATGACACTTTGAAATTGTCTTAACTCCATTGTGGCCTTAAAAATAGCACAAAAACTTATAAGGAAGATGAACAAGCAACGACAGCAAGTCAGTTCAGTAAGATCTAAAAATATTCCTCATACACACGTTATGTCCGTTTTCGTGGTAAGCTACACTTAAACCCTATTTGCCATTTTATTTTCATTGGACTGGTCTTTTCGTGATATAATTGAGTGCTTTTATGACTGAGAAAATTTATTATTAAAAATCGGTGATAAGCTACATGACTTTAAATATTAAAAACAAACAGTTTATTGAGACGGTTATAAACTATTATTTCAATATGCTGAGATTAGCTATAGTTGTTAGTGCAAAAGACCGCTGTTTTTAATACAAATAATAAGGACATATAATACAATTTATTTGCATATAAGTAATAGACTGAAACCGCATGGCAAAGCTAAAAGTAATTTTGTCAAAAATCTTCTAAAATAGTATGAGAAGGTTGTAGTTTTATCAGTTCGTTAAGGCCAACAGAAAAAAAAAACATCTAATCCTTGCGATAAACTGAAACACAACCTCGTGGCAGTATTTTTAACGCCTATCTTTGGAACCCACAAAAATTGGTAATACTTTGTATATAACATTTGTATTGTAATCCAAATTTAAAAAAAAAATCCGGATATATAATTTTCACTGATAGCCTATGTGATTACAAAAACTTTAAGTCCTAGCGAATCAACTAATGAAAAACTATAGCTCTATTCTGTAGATGAAGTGAACGAACCAACTTTTGAAATCTTAAAAAATTTTCAAATTCAAAATCAACAGCTCAGTTTAGTGAAGCCACGTCTCAAAAAACTTCAGTTTTCGATCAAAAAAAAATTCTCACGGTATAAAAGAGGAAAAAAAAAATTTTTTGATCAGCATACTCAAACTAATCACTGCAGGCCGGTGTTATATTATGTTAAGTCTTAAATTTATTTCAAGGCAATTAATTGTGTGTGAAATGCGATTATTATATCGGCCAAATATTCACCATAGCTTCTGCGGCACATTTTCACCTACATATATTTGTCAATGTCTCGTTGATTAGTTTTGGAAATGCTGCTGGTTTATTGGCATAGATTTAACTTTTGAGATAACCCGAAAGGAAGAAGTCCACAGGTGTCAAATCGCATTATCTTGGCGGCCAATTGACGTCACTGTCTCGAGCGTTGTTGTGAACCGGGTAATGCGTACTTAATGAAGCCATTATGTTCTTGGATGAGTTGCGTGAGACAGTATCCTGTTGAAGTGACATATTGTTCATTCAAGCCTTAAATAATTTGTAATCACGGTTCATTGTAATGATTGTCCAATAATTTTGCCAGAACCTAATTGACACCATAGCATCGATTTCTCGACAATCTCTTTTGGATTTTTATCAGATCAGAAGCGGAAATATAGCTTCTTAACGAAAACAGTGAGGTGAATATTGAATAAGATTTTCTTATGAAAATCGTTATTAAATTGTTTTTATTCCTTTATTCAATCATTGAACGCATGAATTGACAACAGATTTCATTTCTTTTTTTGCATGGAATATTTTAAATTACATAACTTAAAAACTTGCCTCACAAAAACAGTAATCTTATTACTATTAACACCTTAAAGTTTTATTGACACACCTGTAGTATAGGCAGTGCTTATATATTTACATATATATCAAAGATATATAGTACGTTATTAAAAGCTTAATTAGGTTTGTGCAAAATATATCGATTATCGATATTTGCGATATTTTTATCGATAGTTTTCGGCGATATTTTTTATTTTGATGTATCGAAATTCGATTTTATTTTTCAACTATCGAATTTCGATATTTTTGTTTAAAAGTAGTTCCGTATCCAATTGAAAAAACACTCCGGTGGTCCAAGCCTAACAAGGTAATTATCGAAAATCGATTATCGATGCATCCGGTATTTCCATCTCGATGTATTTCGATACTGTTTGAAAATATTGATCATCGATATTTCGATAAAATTTTTTATTTGCCCGACCCTAAGCTATTAAGTTATTGTCTTAATCGATCGAAGTCTGTGAACTAGCCATTAAAAATTCCAAACAAAACTTTGATAAACTTTTAACCATTAATAATACAGTAACCTAAGCCACCAGTAGAATCCAACATTTGACCTGAACTGCTTGTTTTAGTTGTTATTTTATTTATTTTTGGTGACTGCATTACTCAGAAGGATAAGTAAGTTCTTCAAAGGGCATATAGAACCCTTAAATAGAAATGCTGAAATTTGCAACGACAAAAATATGCAAAAACTATTTTACAAACAATTCAAAACCTATTTTGCAGATCAACAATTATAACTTAACGGTGTATCAAACTTAATAATTTAATCTTTTGAAAAAAACTTTGCAGTTACAAACCCCCCCTCCCCCCCCCCCCCGCGTCTTCGTAAAAATACATAACTAACGCGCAACTCGTTTTTTGCACAGAAATGCTATGTATTGTAGAACCTCGATACTCTGCTGAATAAACTTGAGATAAATTTTTTTCTCAAAATGCAACAAAATATATTTCCCACCCGAAACAATATTACCGTGAAATAAAAAATATTTATAAAATGTATGCATGTTTTTGGCTTAAACTATGACTTTATGCATTTTTACCATTCAATATGTCGCTGGTTGGAAATGTGTTCGATTTGCTCAAGACACGTCGATATCCTTGCTGCGACGACGTCAATGACGTTGATGGATGTTGAGCAGCAGACACAGGCAGCAAAGACGAAGTTACAGTGGGTGACACAGTGGAGCTGTTAAGTTTCAAAGAAAAAGCTCTCGCCGCAGAAGTGGAGGACAAGGGCAACCGCAACGATGTTGATGTTGCTATTGCTAACGGCGTTGCGGGTAATGGATGATTAAGTGAAGTTGCTGTTTTTGTTGTTACTCCAATTGTTGATGTTATTTTTGGCATGTAATCCTTTGTGACTGCTGCTGCTATTTGTATTGGTGTCATAACCGATATTGTTGTTGTTGTTGTTGTTGTTGCTGTTGTTATATTTAATGTAGCTCTTTCTGCTGAATTCATTGCTGTAATCTGCTGCTGCTGCTGCTGCTGTTGATGATGATATGACGCACTAAATGATGGACATCCCACAATTATGGTTAGAAATAAAATTTGCAACGTTTCTATGATGAATTTTTCAATTTTTGAGAATTGAAAACGCATTTTGATTTATTCGATTCCATTTAATTTCATTTGCAATTTGCATGGAAGCATTTGTTTTTTGTGTGTGGATATTCGTTCGTTCTTTTTTACATTTATGACTCTTTCTTTTTTTGTATTTTATTTTTTATTACTTTTACAACTTTTTACATATTCCGCTTCAGACAAAAGAAAATGTCGTCGTCGTTTTTTATTTGCTTTGCTTTTTCGCATGAATTATTCAAAACAAAACAAAATTTAGTGACATTCATGTTGGAACAACACAGTAGCAACAGAGCACAAAAACCGAGGGGGGTGCCCAAAAAAATGGCGCAACGGTAAAACACATTTTTGAACACACTTCATTTTTGGCATGTTACAATGGCTTAGATACTACGCTATTGTATCTATGCGATACTTTCCCTTTTTTTCATATTTTGTATCGTCGGCGCTTTTTTCGTAATATTATGCAGATTTTGTTAGATTCGTGCATTTATTTTGTTGATATTTCCACGGCAACTGTTTTCTTTTTAAATTTGTATATTTATATTTTCTATATAGATACGAATGTATCTCACAGGTCTGTCTGTGTGTGTGTATGTTCGCAACTCATTAGCATTCTTTGCATATTTTTAGGAACAATTTTGTTTTCATGTTTCACTCATTTTTCCATTATTCAAATAAATTTAGAAATAATACCTACAAGATACATTTGTATCTTAAGCATTGAGCAAGAGTGGGTGTATTTGTGCATAGTCAATCAATCAACGAAAATGCTTGGCTGCTTTTTTATTATTTTTCACCCACATATAGGCCATTAAAAAAGTAATATCGAATGCTGCAACAAAAAAAAAAAGGAAATCACATCAGCATAAATGTTTTTCATGGCGGCTTAATTTTTATTATTCCTACAGCTACTTTAACTTGTCGTCAACGTTGTATTTGTATCTTGTAGTTACGATGCGGATACACTTAACGCAAGCATATAATATAATTCACACTCTCGAGATTTTTGTGCCTTTTTTTAAACTTTTTTTTTTTTTTTTAAAATTACTTTTGGCAGCGTAAAAAATTTTACATAATTTTTTTTTAATTAAACTGATTTTTATTCTTCTTCCAAACAACGTTGCAGTAACGCCCAAATGTCTTCTCTAGGATCGTCACAACAGTGTCGTGTTGCAACTGCTAAATGCGTTAAGCATTCCAACTTTAATATTAATTTTCTTTTTTTTTTATTTATTTTATTTAAACTTAATTTCTAGAAACTTAATTTTTGAACTTAAATTTTTTGCTTAAAAAATTTCCTGCTTTGGGTTTAGTTTTCTTGAATTCAATTTACGAAAAAATACGCGCCCGAAAACGCGTCAACACACTGTTAGCCTTCGTTTACGACTATTCAAAACTTTTCGCAATTCACGAAATTTCGTTCTGATTTTCTTTCGGTGATTTTTCACTTCGCCTCGGAATCACTGCACTCAGTAAATTCCTTGCAGCTTCTGTTGATTTTAGAGAGCTTTGCTCATTGTAAGTTTTAAAAATTTCCTTTGCTCTTAGAGCTTTTCTACCTGCGCAACTCACCACATGTTGGAATTGATGTCCTTGTCACTGTGCTCAACACTTCGTTGAATTGCCCCTTTGAGTGTGTTGAAATTGATTTTGGTCTAAAATGGGGATTTTGATGATTGATTTAGCTAGCTGAATTTGAAAAATTGTTCATTGCAAGAAATTTGGCAGACAGATGGAGATTATAAATATCTTAAGCCAAAAAGTAGGCAGAGGTGGAAAAGTGGGCGTGAAACCCCATATAGATATATAGAGTACTACCAGAGTAATCTTAATAAAATTTAATGTGGAGATGCATGTGACTATTATCTTTAAGAGTGAACGGATTTTGGCAGAAATACATCAGGGGCGTGGCACCTTCTATGCAAGCAATACATTTTTAAGGTTGTATTTAACATATACAACATCTTGCTGTTGAGATGTCGGTTACTATTAGCGTTTATATGAAATGGAATTTGACGGGATTGCATCAGTGGGCGTGGCACCTCCTATGTTAACAAAATGTTGTTAGCGTTTTAAGCCTTTTTTAAACATTCTTAGACTATTTATACTTTTTTCAACATTTCCCTCTTCCCTTTCGACCTCTTTCAAATTCATTGAATTTACAAAGCTTTTTCAACACTTCAACACGACTTTTTCAATTTATTTCAAGACTTTCAACTATTTTGTGAATTGCTCAACCTCTTTCTACTTTTTTTAACATTTTTCATTTTATCAACTTTCCAACGTTTTTCGGCGTTTCAACCTTTTCCAATGTTTTTCAAATATAAACGACTAATTCTATCTTATTCAACTGTTATCAATATTTTCAACATTTTTTGGACTTTTCAACCTTTTCACTTTTTTTAATATTTTCGTGCTTTTCCGATTTTTTCAACGATTTGTAACTATTTCCACCTCATTCAAATTTTTTAAACATGTTCCATATTTGTTCGACCTCTTTCAATTTTTTTCGACTTTTTTTAACCTCATTCAACTTTTTCACAAATTTTCAATTTTGTCCGAGTTTTTCAAATGCTTTCAACTTTTTTCAACACTTTCCATATTTTATCGACTGTATCAGCAGTTTCAACTTTTTTCAGCATTTTCCATATTCTTTCGACTTTTTCAACTTCATTATACATTTTTCGAGTTTTTCAACCTCATTCAAATTTTCGAAGTTTTTTACCCACAACGGTTCAACATTTTTTAATCTCTTTGAACTTTTTTCAAATATTTCCATGTTTTTTCGACTCTTTCAGCCTGTTTCACCTGTTTCAAAACTTTTTCTACTTGTTTCAACTTTTTAAAACCTTTCCAATTTTTTTCAACTTTTCCAACAATTTTTATTCTCTTAAGACTATTCTCAACATTTTCCACATTTTTTTTTATTTTCAGAGCGTGTATATACCGCTCGGTATAGTCAAGAGAAAGGATTTCTCGTTTTTTCTTTCCGAGGCAGCAGAGAACTGGAGGACCCTAAAAACCTGTAGACATTCAGAGCAACTTCGAACTTACTATAATAATTCAAAAATCACTGACCTACTGTCCAAGAGCCGAAGTGACATTGCGAGAATCACCGCGACTTGCACTGGACAATGGACTATTGGCAAGCGTGCTGAAAAATTAGGTACTCCATTCAACGCTTTTTGCCTTAGTGGTCTGAATGTAAACGAGAAAGAATTTGTTGAACACTTTATCTGTAACTGTCTAGCCCTTGACAGAACCAGACTCAGATATCTAGGACAAGCTTTCTTGACATCAGATCGCTGCTTAACTGGATATAGCTTTAATCGCTGCTAAGGCTACACAGATTCTTTCATCTTTACTAGTTTTTGTGGCTCACGTATGTGGTATTAAAACGGCACAGCTAGTGCTACTTAAGGCTTCTAGCATGCTTGCTAGGCCGTCACTTTAATCTAACCCAGCGATGGGCACGTATTGGCACTTTCCGCCCTCGTGGCCCGAATCGTTATTCGACACACAAGCAACCAGTTCACAAAATTTCAACGGTATGGACGCACAGCGTTGACTTGAATTCAAATGAAAACAAAAACAACGCACAAAGGCATTAGAGACGGTGCCGCATTGTGTCTTGACACATGTAGAACTTGTTTTTGTTTGCAGTGCAACTTGGATTTTTTTGTGCATCTGGCGTGTTTTTAAATGAAAGCAAAAAAACTTAAAATTCGTTTTTTGTAGTTGTGCCCTTTTGCTAGATTTCCATACCCACCGCTGATCCAACCTAAAACCTCCTTTTCAAGAAAACTGTCTAGAAGAGCATAGAAGATGAAAGATTCAAAGATATTCCAAACGCACTTCGTAAAGTTTTGTTGGTCTGCCGCGAGTCACGGAGTGTGAATATGATTTCTTACTCGCATGTGTATATGCTCACATGTCGAAAAATAATACGCTAACAAGTATGCAATGTTATTTTTTCTTAACATAATGTTAAAAAAATCATTTTTTTTATCTGCAAAATGCTGTTATCCATACGAGTATGATTCAAACCTAAGAAAATGTTAAATGTGTCTTGGATGCATGCGGATAAATTCAGATTATAGATTTTTTTAATTATAAGTATCCTGATTTTGTTTTGGCATAAATAAAGTATAACAGTTTGTTTAACAAAGTGTAGGGTGACATCTACTGTAGGTTTTACTTTTAACTTACGACATCTACAGTGAATGTAATGCGACAGGAAGGGACATCTGTTGTAGCTTACGCTGTTGTTAGTGTTACTGCTAAAAGTTTTAAAGTGACATCTGATAACAATTTAGCATTCTGATGGGGCTACAGTTATATGAAACGGTTAAAAAATTAGCTAACATTAATGAGCATAATGTTAAGCTCTCTCTCTCTCACTCTCTTTCATACTCATACCGTACATTTTTAGTGTTTGTAAGGAGATTTTAAAAGGAAATCCGAATGGCAGCAACACTGAGGAGTAGTATACTTTTAGGCGAATAACGATAAGATGCTGTTTGCCAACATCCCGTCACCAGTGACTGAGTTGTTATCAACAGAAAATCAGATACTTTGCATTGCTCGCTGCGAACGGACGTTGTGATTACAAGGACGAACAGCGTGCAGTTGAACGAACGTGCTTCTAGTGGTTGTGTAGTGATTTATTTTTGTGTGGCATATGTATGTATACAATTACATACACATACATACACACACATGTGTACATACAACCATGGTAATGGTACTTAAACAAAAGATGCTGCGACTGCTGCTGCTTTTAAGTGTTTGCATAAAAATAAAATAAAAAGTTCTTGTGATACTCGCACTTTTGTGAAAAGCAGGTCTAAGAAAAATAAAAATAAATTATTTTGAAAAGGGCAAAAGCAGTAAAAGTCCCTAAGCTTGTCGTCTTAGTGAAATAAAAAGTGAAAAATTTGCACTGCAAAAAAAAAATAAAGTGTGAAAATTTTAAAGTGTAGAGATAAAATGTAATTTAAATTCAATTACGCAGAAAGTTTAATTGGTGCTGCGGACGCATGTATTTGTAATAGCTACAGGATAATCAAGGTACTAAAAAGTAATAGTGGATAAAACATATCAAAATTAAAGAACAAAAATTTGTATCCTTCACAACAGAAAAAAAAATCTTTCACCTAAAATATGAGATTTTTAACCTACCATCTCAGCCAGACAGGAATTTATTTTTTTTTAAATGCACGTCCCCATTTTATTTTAGATACAAAAATGTACAAATAAAATAAATTCACTACATACTGCGCTCCCTTCGCTGGATTATAGCTACCGACTGTTTGTTCTCTTTCTGCTAATCTTTTCAATGTTTTCTCTCTCGCTCACTTACCTACTCTAAAAACAGAAAGAACAAATTCTGTTAAACCTAAAGTTGCAAAAAGTTTCCATTTGTATCTCTTTAAATATTAAGCATGGTCTCGCACAACAGGTGGAAGTTGTATCGTAGCGCATCGTCTTGTGTATCTTGTGTATGTAACGCGTATCTGTTGGAAGTGTTTACAGTTTGATATCCCTTTTAATGACTTAACTTGAGGTTCTACTTCACATCCGCTCGTTAAGTTCGCAGCAAAGGTTAAGAGGCGTTCTTTTTAATAACTTATCCACATTATTTTTCTTAAATTTACTCTCCAGAAAGGTCAAAGCTATATGTTTGTTCCTTTGCAATTCCCGTGGGAGCTGTAGCTAATATAATAGAAATTAATGATAAATTTATATTATATATTAACCTTTTGGTAAAGCTGAACACATACCCATTTCAAAGTGGCTTATGTCCGTTTACATATATTTGAATCGAGCTATTTAAAGTTTTCATATATTAATAATGTGTAGATTTTTATCCTGAACCAACCTGAAGAAGAAACTTTTTAAAGTAATAAAGCGATTTGAGATGCGACGTATTGAACTTATATCACTTTTAAAGTAAACACAAAATTTGTATTCTTACAGTTAAAATTTAAAAAGCATAGTTCGTCGTAGTTGTTCTATGAATATATGGCAGGAAACTCAAAATAAACATTGATTAATCAAACCATAAGAAATTGTTGGAAATATTAAAGAATAGGATAAAAGCTTGAAAGTGGAAATAAATAGGCAAATTCGTGACTTTCCATGGTCCATATTTAATTCAAAATGTTCCAAGAACTGTCTTAGTAGCATGCTTCCAAAAGATTTTAGTGAAATTCTCCTATGAGTTTTGTGCAGAAGCTTCTGCAGTCAATTAATTTGGAAAGGTTTAAAAAAACTTGCAAATGAAGGTCATATTACAACTAATAGTTAGAGATCCACTAATGATATTGCAGTTTAGTTTTAAGTGGATGGCGAAAGTCGACAAAAAATAATGCCTACATATACCATTTTTAACTGAGAATAGCTACTGTCTACTTTATAAATGGGTCATTCCATCTATAGTGGGCCTACCATTACCCTCATGTTTTTTAAATAGGCTGAAACTTTTTTCAGTGATTGGTCTATCATGCGAGTTTCAATGCTTGTAAAATGAAATTGAGTGAAAAAACATGGATAAATTTTTCAGCGATGGTACTCCTATATGTTCTGAAAATTTTGAGTCTAAAAAAACTGAAATCGATGATGGAGTATTTGGGAAAGTGATGTTTTCTTGGAAGGTCAATTTTTTTATCTTTTACCACATAGAAACCGTTCAGGCCTTCATTTATTCAGATTAGCTGTTTTTTTGTCATCTACTAGTACACAACTACCTAAAAATAATATAAAATAATTTGGATTCTGTTGGTTTGTTTATATTCATCAATGAATTTTTTTGTTTTACTTACGAGCTTTTTTGAACACAATTTGAAACTTTTTTTTAAGCAATAATACTGGTCAAAAAAATTTTATCGATTTTTTTTACATCTTCTACATGATAGACCAATCACTGAAAAAAGTTTCAGCCTATTTAAAGAACATGAGGGTAATGGTAGGCCCATTATAGATGGAATGACCCAAATGCATCATTTTATTTAAACTTTAAGAAAAACTAAGTCCAATTTTGTCCAATGAGCAAAAATCTTAAGGTCATCTCCATATATCTCGATTCGTCTCGTTATGTCTCTTATTTGCAAGCCTAAAAATAAATTATATGTGTAAATAATTATTCAATAGGTACAGCATAGTTATTTTTGTTTTTATTTAAAATACAATAGCATATTTTCAGGCTTCAAAGTTAGGACGAATCGAGATGAATCAAGACACATAGAAGTGGACTATATGTACTCGTATTTTTCGTAAAAAGTTTGATTTTTACTACGTTCAAATCGCACAACGCAAACTGAACTTGTCACATTCTTTGTCTCGCTGATTGATCCAAACACCAACCCGTACTATAGTAAGAGGAAATAAAAGAGAGGAACAGAATGGATTCGGGCCAAAAACGCTTCTTTCCAGGTTCCCGAGCCTCCTTGAGTGATGTACAACATTCTTTTTGGGCTACATATCTTTCGTTTAGAAAAAAAAATGTTCCCGAAAATGGATCAAAAATGGGTACCATTTTCCGGGGACACATTTTCGACTCAAAAACTGTTTTCTCCAGGGTCCCGAGCCTCTCTTTTTCGAGCTATCTTTCGTTTAAAAAAAAAATGTTTTCCTCATACGAATATAATGAAAAAACGATCACTACATTTGGTACGGGTCCGGATAGTAATCGCGAGTCAAAACCACAATTAAGCGAATAAAGTTTTTGGTACGCAGAGCAGAACACTACCATTCTGCTTCACTCTCTCGTGTCGCTTGCTATGGTTTGTGTAGGTATTGCAATCAATGAGGAAATACGGAATGTTGAGGGATAAAGTTAACGCTCCCATTCCATGTGAGAGAAAGTTGAAATTCATCATATTTTATCAACTATTTGATGCAAAAGAACAAAGCTTGGTGTATATATAAAAAAGTAGAGCCAAAGTAAGATACAATGAAAAATGGGCGGTGCCCCGCCTCCAATATGAGAAAAAAATCAAATAATTTATACGTCAGCAACTGGTTGACGTAGTTGGAAAAGATTTGGTACATATCTTGCTTATAGTTTGTGTAAAGTTCTAAGCTTTGTTAGCTTTATAAAATGTGGCCAATGCCACACCTTCCCATATAAGAAGATTTAAATTCTTTTTATCTCATAAGCTATTTGACGCATATATATGAAACTTGGTACGTATCGTATGTACAAAAAAGAGGCAAAAGTAAGATTCAATGAAATAATGGGCGGTGCCCCGCCTCTAATATGAGAAAAAATCAAAATCTTATACAACTGCGTCAACCAGTTGCTGAGATTACGTTTTAAATTTTGTTTGATATATGGGAAGGTGTCGTGATTGTGGACGGATTCAAAATTGTTTATTCTTAAACAAAACTTTCCTCTTACTTTCAATATATGAGGCGTCCAATTGCAAAAACAACTAAGTCCAACAAAGTCTAATTTTGAGATATTCTCATATATCAAAGTCTAGACCATGCTTTATCTCTCTAAAATGTTTTTAGATTAAATTAATGTTTTTAGAATAAAAAAAATTTTTGTCAAAAATATTTCATTTTTTAAAATTTAGTTTTGATGTATTTATTTCAAAACCGGCTGAGTCCACTTTTTTCAAACAAAATTTGTTGTTTACTATGTCAAAACCATCCAAGTGCAGGCTCAATGGATCATAACCCGACCGATGAAACTTGAAAAGTCTGACATGTTTTGAGTTTTATGCTTTACCACAGTTCATAATCAGAGCGTTTATTTTTAATATTCTGCACACTGCCGCTTGGCAGCACTGATATCGACGTGGCGGAACAACGACAGCATGACAGTATCATCCAATTTGCATACGGTGCCAGTGTAGCACAACAATCGTATGTTGTATTACAGCCTGTATCTTTCATGCTTTACCACAGAAGAAAAAATAGTTTGTGAAACCGATCAGATACGGACATCTTGCGAATAATAAAAATTAGATATTTTAACTAATCCAATTAAATTTGATTTATTGACTGAAAAGATATTTCGCTACAGTTCAGACATTTCCCAGAAACCCCTCCGCCAGCAAGAGATCAACATGGAAATAAATGTTAGCTCTTTTATGGTATTACACCTCTGGTTACTTCTACCATTACCAATACACAAACATTTCAGTATCATTTATTTGCTCGTTGAAATAGAAATTGAAATTTCATTTAAATACACATTTCACTTTTCCCAGAATCCTTTCTTCCTGTCGTTCTTCAATTGCTTCTGAAAGCTGCTATTGTTATGCATTCAGGCTTCAATGCAATCTCACTTTTGCAATACGTGCGCATTTGCAAAAAGGATGTGAAGTTCTCGCTCAGCTTGTCACAGTGCTGCTAAAGGAAACACAACAATTTATTTGCACATTTTTGTTTTCCTTCTCTTGAAAATGTCCTTTTTTTTGGTTTTTCGTTCGATTTAATTATTTAAATGGAAAACTTTTCTTCTTTGACATCTAACATTTGTATGCAGCACGATAAACAACTTGTATGCGCACGTATGCATTAGGGGGTAGCGATAAGATTTTTGTCTTTAGTCTCAGAAAGAAATCATGTGAATGCTGAGCCGAATTTAATATTTTCATAAG
This sequence comes from Meiosimyza decipiens, assembly GCA_963680825.1. Lineage (NCBI taxonomy): Eukaryota > Metazoa > Arthropoda > Insecta > Diptera > Lauxaniidae > Meiosimyza > Meiosimyza decipiens. Next base: position 35,379,891 of record OY804258.1, read on the forward strand.
CTGTTTTGGAGAGGCGAAAAATAAATATATTTTGACATAATTCTGAGGCTTGACTTGATGCATTCCAATAAAGTTCGATTGCTAAATTTGAATCTGTCTTTTATTTTTATCCTTTCAAGATTCTGCGGTGTACTTGCTTTGAGCGTTAAAAATCGTTATCATGTGCACAATATGTTTAAAGTTCTCTCATTTTTGTAAGAGCAACAGACAAATTTTTTTCAAATCCTTTGATCTCAAATACCCAGGATAAAAGAGCTCTAGCGAATCTGGTTTTAACGATACAGGACGTCTAACATTTTGGACTTTGAAAAATCAGGGAAACTTTAAAAATTTCATTACTCTGTTAATTTTCATTTAACATTGATTTGAATTAATGTACCGACAACTTCGAGCACAAACATATTTCATATTTTAGTTAGATCTATAGATCTAGATATTTGCATTCCAATATTTGAAGTTTTTTGGTCCTTAAAATAAAAAACATCCATAGTTCTGGTACATATGCCGACTTTGTGACGTAGTGGTAGTGTACTGGGCTTATAACCCATAGGTCTCGAGTTCCATTCCTGGTTCAGGCATGGTAAAACACTTTCCACATTTCCTAATTTTCCTTTCTTTCCAATTATTTCCTTCTCCTCTCCTTAATATTCTAAAGGTTTTTTCGAGCTCTTACAAAATTAGCACCAGGTTGAGCCTTTCTACTGTGGTAAGAAATGTACATTATGTTGGCAAAGCATCAATACCTGAAGTGCAATGAAGTTCAAAGACATAACACTTGCTTAGATCACTTTCATTCATATTGTTGCACCAGAATAATAAAAAAAAAGTTGCTATAAAAATTAACCTCGGACCCACTCTTCTGTCTCCCCTAAAGTGTTAGCTTTAAAAAAAATACTTTTTTTTTTTGTATTATACTTTTTACTCCACTCTAATTTAAAAATGTCAGATGCAAATGTTAACAATTATGTGTACTGTTTATCTCCAATATGTACATATATTTTGGGTCATATGCATCTGAATCCTTAAATACGTGCTTGTGTTCGTAATACTTAAAAAAGAAATATGAAATTTTAATGAAATTTCAAGATGATGGAATATTCAATTTAAAAAGTCATTAGGATAAAGAAATTCTGTTTACTTTTTAAAAAGTAAAAGACACATACATATATGTACTACATCTTATGAAAAAGTGATTTTTGTAAGTGTATGTTCTTATATTTGGTTTTGTATACAAGAATCCATTGACTTCAAATAGTTGAAACATCATGCAAATTTTGATTTGTATTCATTGAGTTGTGAAAAATTTAAGCTGTCCTCATTCATTGAATCGGTTCTAAAGTTTCATTTGAGTGAGCTATGAAAAAGTTTATTTCCGGTATTACTGCAAGTTACCATACCTACAAGATTACAAAGATTTCTATTTTTTTTTTTTTTTTTTTGTGAATTGGTTATTTGCTTGAATGCAAACAGTCACTTCAACCCTTATGCTGGTAAGTAAAAGTACTTAAATGCTTTTTTAAATATTTGTTATAGTAGTTAGCGGAACTAAGTATCATTTTAAATATTTTTGTATACAAAAGTTAATTTTTTCTAATATATCTGGAAGATATTAAAATTTTATTAAAATCGTTAAAAAAATTTTGATAACACGTTTAAGCTTGCACCATAACAAGTGCAGTTTACACGACCCATGTACATGTCCTTGGGAACACCATATTATTATCATCTGTTAACTTTCATTTAATAGATCTTTTCTAGTGTTTCAACTTTTGACCAGCAAATTAAGTTATGAAAATGACTAAAAGATAATCCAATATAACGTAACGAAGCACAAAAATATCCTCTTCACTGTCTGCATGTACAAGAATTGTTGCAATTAAGTTAGTGATCAAAATAATATCCCAGTTTGCAAAAGCAGGAGCTAGCAGTGCTTCTAGCAAGTCTTCTTCCTTGAGAAGTATAGGGCCTTACCACCTCCTTTCAAGCGTACTTTCTTCTTTATATGAAATATCCCGTTAAAATAGCCCTTCTTAAGCAGGTCCTCCTAAGGCTCGGAGTTAATTGTTTTTTTTTTTTTTTCACCCGCTTCACTTCACTTGCGTTGATATTTTAATGCTTATTTTTTGTGAAGACTTCTTAATTTATAATTTGACATTGAACACAGAAACACTCTACCATCTTAATATAAAATGAAACAGAGACCAGCCTGGCAGCATGCGCGCCTTTCTTTACTTCTAACCTTTTATCTACGTTTGATATCGTATATATACAATGCTTATGACAAAAAAGTAATATCGAACCATAAAACATTGCGATATATGAAATAAAAAATACATAAAAAGCATTAAAGAAAATGGAGTCCTTCTTCTTTGCCTTCATATTTATATCAGGCCTGGTAGCACGTCTGCTGTCGGAGCACATAAAAGTATTCCATGAGTATTCACTCAACGGAATGTCACTATTCTGCTAATTAAAATTTCACTACTTATAAAATTTACTTATTGTTAACATTGACAGATTGTAAATAAAAACAAAAATCATAGTATGAAAAGTGTCTGTTCTGATATTTATAATCATATGTATAATGAATATCATACAACATGTAGTGCATAATTATTATACACCAACCTATAACGTCTGTGTGCGTCTCATTTAAAAATTAAACTATAATTTATACGATTCTGTCATAAAATTCTCATATTTCTGAGTGCCTTCTGCGTTTTTGACGCGGTTATGGATCAAGCATTTACTCCGCATTGCTTTTTCTGCTGCATTGCTTTATATTTCTCACACTTTCAAACAGCAATACCAGCAAAGTTTTCTCCAAATGTTATTTGGCTATATTATCCAACATATTTTGGAGTCACATGCTGTCAAAGTCTTTATCAGAAAATTAAAATTCATCACAGAGTTAACGCCATGGTTGTATCACCACCAACTGTGAGGCGCTTCAATGTTGACAACTCATGCTATTGCTATCCCTCAGATGATAGCTCAAGGCTGTGTTGTTGAAAAGGTTGTGAATGAAAACTGTTGACAAAATAATAGCTGATAGGTTCAATTTAATTGCGTAGCATATTTTGGATTGTATAGGGTTTAACCACTCGCAAAATTTGCAGAAAAAGTGCACCTAATATGTCATTAGTTAAATAGCAATTAAAAATTTTGCAGAAACTGGGTCGATTATGGACAGTAAGTCTAATTTGCATCGACGTGCCAGTCGGTCGCTTGAAAACATTGCTGCTGTAAGCGAGAGTGCTACCGAAAATCCGAAAACATCAATTCGGCATCGTTCTCAACAACTTCAAGTTTCACCTATCATTTGGCTTCTTATAAGAGCCGCGGTGATAATTTGCTAAATATTTTATTTTATACTTAATCGGAACATGTTTACTTTACAATGCAATAAAAATATCACAACTTATATAAAAAAAATGCGTGTTTTTATTCTTAAATAAAACAAATTCACTCTTATTGGGATACCCAATAAGCCAAAACTATTTGGCTAATCCCTGCGTGATATCAATTAAGTTGGTATATTTGTTTAGCCCAGAGGTTATGGAGGTTTCATTAAGTCATAACTAAAAAATAAATGTGGAAAAAAAGCAAATCTCAACCCATTTTTTTTTGTTTTTTCTTTTTTCTTTTTAATTCAAATCAAATTACCAGCGTATTCAGATTAAAAATATATTTTAAGAAGTTATTCCACTTCGAAAATGAACAATTTATATTTTTTTTAATAAAAGCATCAATTCAACCATTTTACTGCGGAAAATCAAAACTTTGTAATGAAAAAAGTTTTCATGTGGTTGAAACTTTCGATTACCTTTTGCCCACTGCTTGAAAGCTATTTATTCTGCCTCATTTAAAAATATCCAAATACTGCAACAACTTAATGCTTAAATACAAATGGGAAATAAATGTAGAAATCAGCCAAAATTTTGCATAGCAGTGCAAAATTATAAAATACCACAGCAACAATTTAAACACCTGTCACAAACAGCGAAAATAAATCCCATTAGCGATGCATTTAATTACCATCACCATTAAAAACAATTACAACAAATCAACATAAGTACATTCATTTAAAGTTGATAAATTTATAAACCGAAAATTGGGTTTGTAAAATAAATGTTTTTTAGTACTGAAACGAAATATATAAATTTTTATGAAATTGCGGGCTTTATGCCTTTTCAAAAGAGGGATTAAAAAGTTGAAAAAAATAGCCCAAATCAACCTTCAAAGTATGAATTTCAATATTAATACATATTTACTATATCATTCGAAAACTATTACGCTTTTTACACTGCAAAAATTTCAATATTTTGCATATGAGAGTCCTCACAGATCAAAATATGTCGCTTTTTTTAAAAAAAAAATTGCAGTTCTCAGAGGAATATTTTAAATTTATTTGCAAAACCAATGACTAACATAAAAGAGTGGCGCAACGTATTATGGTCAGATAAGAGCAAAGCAGTTTTTTTTTTTTTTGGTGAAAATGGCTCCAGACAGTATGTTCGTCGTCAAGGAAACACAGAATATCACCCCAAATACACTACAAAGACCGTTAAACATTGTGGACAAAGAAGTTTACTTTCATTTTTTGAAGGGTGTAATGCTACCGTATACCGATTCAACAGGATAACGATCCTAAACTCACTAGTAAACTAGCTTGTGAGTGATTTGTATCTTAAAAAATGGACGTGATGCCATGGTCAGTCTCCGGACCTTAATAGAAAATTTGTGATGAGATAATGACCAAATCGTAGCGACAGCAAAATCTTAAAGTGGAACGCAGCTTTGACAAGTGCTTAAAGAGACAAGGGCTGAAATTCCTATGAAGCGTTATAAGGACCTTATTGGCTCTATTCCACGTCGATGCAAAGCCATAGTAAACAATAAAGCGCTTATCACGAAATAGCAGACCCAAACAAACATGTTGTTTAAATTGAGTGATGTCAGTTTTTTTTTAGTTTTATAGTAACCACTACTATTCCTGTGAACAGCATTATTTTTGAATTTTATTTTGATTAAGCCATTGTGTAAAATTAAATAAAAGTTTATAATAAATGAAACTGTAAATATATTCGGAAATATATATACATTACTATTTTTTCATAACTTAACATCAAAATTGTAGTCATCATATAATTTGATAGTAAAATACCCAGGACCCAAACGCACTACTATTTCCTTGAACAGAGTTGAATGTACATCTCGTTTGAAATGACTTTTTAAGTGGACTATATATGTCAAAAGATCATTGACATAAATTTTGTACTTTCAACTCAATAGGTCGAGAAAGAATTCCAGTCTATATTTAAAAAAAAATATTGGGTTAATTAATTTAACTTAAATCTGTATTAAATAATACATAAGCTAGATGCACTTCTAGGCCGCAGCTTATTAAAAAGTTTTTGCTCAGCGTATCTCTTCGTTCCAAAGGAGCAAACCGCTTCAAGTTAAAACCTTTAATATAAGCCTAGTGCACACTGATAGAAAAATGCTAAGTTGAATTAGCTTTATTTCGTATTAGCGTTGCAATTTGCATAAAATTGTAATAATTATTGTTAATTGAAATGACGGTATTAGGCCATTCAGTATTTCAAAATGTGATGATAAAAAATATCAACATGAGCAACTCATTTGTAGTTTAATGCGACTTCGATGTAACACGCCAAATCAACCCATTAAATTCAAATGACTTTTTTCTGCGAGTGAATTTAATTAAATTCTTTATATTATTCTTAAATGACATTTAAATTAATTACGTAATTGAATTAGGTTAAGGAATTAATAAAAATATACATGGGTTATTAATGTGAAGACTGAAGCTGCTTTTGACTTTAAAGTGCCTCCAATTTTAATCCGTAGGCTTATAATTCTCAGCCAGATGTCAGCCGAAATTTAGTCCATTGTCTTTATACATCGGGTGGTACATTTAAATTTCCCTATCCAATATCCTGAGGACTAAGTTAGATAGTTTTGAATGTTTTAAGGAAATGTTATAAGATTTCAGTGACCTTTCCTTTGATTTAGATTAGAGCAATCATTTAAAAATTGAAAAATGTGTTATTTTATTCAAGATTAAAATGTTATGTTATAAGGCATTTAAGTTACAAACACAATCATACCGACATTCTGGCTATTCGCACATCCTGTAATTCAATATTTAGCTATGGTGGAGCAGAAGGTTTATTAGAATAGTCTTAAAGCTTATGTTTATGCGAAATTTGACATTATAAACTTAAAAAACTCTGTCCGCAAAGCTTTTTAAAGTTTTTGCTTGTATGGGAGGTACAACGTCCTCTTATCGAAACTTAGCCACTTTTTATTCAGAACTTGTGCCAACCATTCCTTGGACTTGAGCTAAATTTGGTTGCATTAGGCCATTTGAGAAGGTAGTTCATTTTTTGATTTTCGCATAGTAACATTAAAAGTAACACTGATCCTCTCAATTACCGTCTGTTAGTAGACTACTGTCAAAATTTCAGCTCGCTGCAACGTTTAGTTTGTGTTTGCCAGCCATTGACAGCAGATGATCTTGAGACAAAGGAACAGTCGATACCGTGAACTTCACCGACCGAACGTGCTCCGAAGAAGGCGAAGACGATGCTATCGGCCAAAAAAGCTATGGCTTCAGTATTTTGTGATGAACGCAGTATAATCTACATCGATTACCTTCCACCAAAAAAAAAACGATCAATGGCGAATACTAAGCAGCCGAATTGGACCGTTTCAACGACGCTTTGAAAGAGAAACGTTCCCATTCAGCGAGGAAAAAAAGTGCTCTTCCATCAAAACAATGCGCTCGTTCACACATGCCCAGCTCCCATGACAAAATTCCATGAATTGAAGTACGAATTGCTTCCATATCCAACATATTCTTCAGATTTGGACCCCAGCGACTACTTCCTGTTTCCAAACCTGAAGAAATGGCTTGGCGGAAAGAGATTCATCACCAGAGAGGAGCTAATCATCGAAACAGAAGCCTATTTTAAGGACCTTCTGAAAACGTATTTTTCGGGTGGGATCAAAAAATTGGAGGACCGTTGGACGAACTGTATCAAACTAAAACGAGACTATGTTGAGAAATAAAACTTTTTTTTGCCATGAAAATCATTCCTTGTTTTATTTTTCACGGAATTATCAAATTGCCCTCCTAACTGCATTAGAGAGTCCTAAAACGTCTTAAACGCCTAATATTAAATGTGCCTAGTGCTATTCATTGCATCAATACGGCGTTTTGAAGTTTTTTCTGGTATTGTAAAGGTGCCACGCCTACTTGTAATAAGTTTTTCAAATATTTCTGGAGCTTGTTTGAATCATTCCTTGTACTTGAGTGAAATTAAGTTGCGTTATCCTAAATTACTCTCTCACTTAAGCACACAAACTACTTCTGGTATTTGTGTGAAATTTTGTTGAATACCTCAGGATATCAAAGTGTTGGTTTCTATGAGGGATGTCATGCACTCTTGTCAAATTGTGCCCACTTTTTGTATGATGCTAGTCCAATAAGTTTTTAGTACTTTTTTTGTTTCATTACCTTAAACAGCTTTCTCAGTGTAGTGTTTGCAAAAGCGTGTACCATACGTCACTCATCAAATCAAAAGCCTGTTCATGTAAGTTAACGCATTAAACAGTGGGTTATGTGCCGTAATATGTCTATAAAAATTTTATAGTTCATTAACATAATGTATAGCTCATTAGGAACTATTAAAAACTGATTTTTGCATTAAAACATAGCCATAGGCATGGCTACTAAGCAGATACTTGAGGACGAATATAACCGGATTCCTACCGTTCTAAAGGTATAGTAGCCAAACTCCTCCAAAAATAAATTAATTTTCAATGTAGTGCGCTTTAAATGGCTTTAGCTTTTGTAAAAAAATAAGTGATGCAACTCTATGAAACAATAGCCAAAATTATTAAGGGTTTTAGCCACTGAAATCTTTTCAAGATGTCGATTTTTCTTCTTTTTTTTTTGCTCTAAAAATATTTCATTACATTTTAGTATATTATTTCGTGTACCATTTCATAGAACCAATTGTGGTAAACGCGATCCAACGTAAAATATGAACTTTACATACAACTTCAGGTGTAAGTTTATTGATTTCGCACAAAATATGGTTGCCTAGGTTGGAAAAGGGATTTATCTAAACTTCACTATGGTATGCAACCAGCAAGTGGTCATATCTGCAACTGAAACCTTGGGATATTTTAAGCTTTTTATAATTTTTGTAGTTTATAACGACCATTTGCCCAAGGCAAATGTAAAAATCATCGATTAGATTTTGAGGCTCTCTCCAAGGCATTGGCAATGAAAATGAAAATTTGGTTCAACACGCCAAAGTCGGAATGCATGGATTTTTTTTTTGTAATAGGAAAATAATTTATTTATTTATTTAATATTTTGACAAAAAAATCCCACGGTACGAAATGCACATTAACGTTATCAAACATTTGCATTCAATTAAGGTTGCAAAGAGAATACGTTGAACGACTGTTGATACTGTGTCCAAAAGAAACATGAAGTAATTGGGTGGAATATTGCTCTGACCTTTTTTAAAGTGACCTTTTTTTTAAATCAGAAAAATGTCACTTACAGTTGTTTTGAACGAAAACAAATTCCTTAAATATTTATTTACGTCTATGTGCAATTATCCGACAGACTTAGGAAAATTTAAGGCTGAAAAGTTGAAAATACCACTCACTTCCAAAGCAACGTCAAGTAAAATCTTTACCGTCATTTTTAATTAGCAGTACGTTTCAGCATTAATTGCTAGCCTCGTCCAAGTACTCTTTTGTCTTGCTGTACTCATTACCTTTTGTCGCCGCCATTCTCATACTCCCACATTTTATTATCTAATACAGTACGGGCACATGCATTAAATGTTGATTTGCTTGTGGGACTTACTGAGAACTCGGTGAAAAATGCAACGAGTGGCATCAAGTGTCCTTTGACAAGGTCTTTTGGCTACTGTCATGGAATATGTTGTGAAAAAAGCCATTCAATTTATAACAGCAATATACTGGCATGTGAAAGTGCAGCTTAGGAAAAAAAATTAAACACTGCGGCAACCAGTGGGACTTAAATATGTATTCCCAACTTGACTGATGTTGACAAAGTAAGTTCAGATTAAGTTAGGAAAAACATTTTAGTAAAGCAGGATAACGTGAATAGGAATACAAAACTTTGCCAAATACGTATTCATATTAATTAAAAATAATTATAATGAAGTAAAGAATTGTGTGCATGCCACAAAAATCCAGGTATCCTAGGAAGTATTGACATCGAGTAGTATCGAGTGCTCTCAATTGTTCTCTTTATAATGTAAATATACTCCTTTTTGAGTGTGATATTGTTCTTCTCTTCTGTTTGCCTTTGCACTTCATTAACTTGCTTACACTTTATCTACAAACATTACCACATCCAACAAAATTAGTCCGCGTTTCGGGCCTCAGTTAAAAGGCACCCAAAACTGATCGTATGCTATGGTTTTTTATATCTTTTACCAACACAATAAGGTCTATTTATCACGTTTCATTTAGGTCGCTTAAGGAAGGATAAAAGGATCACTTCCATATAGCAAGTTTCACTCGGCGGCAGTTTGCTCATTGTGGTACCCTACCTATATATATTCCCCTCCTTCTCCTTAAACTATTTTATTGAGTGGGGCGAACTAACCAGAAGCCTTGGTGAAGTTGAGGATGCTGTTGAGCGCCAACTCGGCTAGTTCCTCAAAAGCCCGGGGCATTCGCAGAGTAGGTGTCCCACCATCTCATCTCCTTCTTCGGAGTGGCACTCCTACAACAGTTTTTAGCTCTCTTATGATGAATCTTAAGAGAGTTCAGGTCCTTCATAGATTCAGTTTAGGCCACATGTTTCGAGACGTTCTGCTTTCGGCGGTAAGTTTCCACCTCTTCTCGATTGTTTCTTGATTATGCCTTCTATCCGATAATGTAGTTCCGCCAGCGGGAATCAACATTCTTCGGCTATTCTGATCATAGTTTGACACATTCGTCTGCTTACTCATTTCTGAAAATAATCTTATGACCGGGCATTCAGCAGAGGTCTATAACATGCTGTCGAATTGAACGTAGTGCAGTGTTCTACACACCTAGACTTCGCGATTTTGGCGCTCTTTGCTTTGATCGCTGCCTGACTGTCCACACAGCTATAAAAGAGGGAGGGGGAGGTCTATGCTATAGACTTAGTCTATAGCATAGACTTAGTCTATAGCATAGATTTCAGCTTAAAAAACCAGGCAGTAATTGGGTAGTCCGCAAAACTTCTCCACTCCCATATTATCCGATTGGCACCTGCTCCTGCGTCGAATTCCATTTCGAATCCATCGTGACGATGGTTAGCTCTCTTCTTTCTAGAACAGTGCCAGAGTTCCACTCTTCTCTTGTTATAGGCACTGTCGATGTCAAGTATTGCTACTCGGAAATCACTTGCCGGAAGGCAAAGTTCACGCTTCGTATCGCTTGAGGAACATCCAATCGATTTATTTCTAACCATATGAGCGTATTTCTAACGTTACCCGACAATGTATTGATAAGAACAGAAAAGCCCTACATGGATTTTACAATCAGAATATTTCTACTATATATATGTATATTTCAATACTTCCTTTAACCACAATTAAATCATATTCCTTTTAGATTGTGCTGGAATTCCACATATTCTTGATCATAAATAACAATTAATGTAATGCCAGCACGCAAATCAGGATCTTCCACCACCACAAGACGAAAACACTCGTTGGGTAATTTACGTCGAGCGCATCCAGCATCAGGTGCGACATGGAACGTACAAGTGGTACGTGGAAAAATGTCTTCGAAATGCCTTTGGCATGCATGCCGCGCATTAATACTTGGACTAACACTGATGTTACTCGGTGCCGGTATGGCTACTATAGGTGATAAGTGCCATAAGAAGTATTTCATCTTTCATAAAACTAATAAAATTTTCATTATTTTTATCAGGGTACTACGCCGATCAGCTCTCAGTGGCTTCTGAAGTCCGAGGTAATGCAACAGTGCGTGTAAAAAATGAGTCTAAAGGTTTCCATTTGAATAACTTATCATATGTTGGCCCAATAGTAATGGGCTTTGGAGGATTTATAGTTGTTGCCTCGTGTGTTATGACATTTGAGGCCAGAGACTCGGCAGCAAAGGTGGTACCTGCGCGTCTTAAGGCAACAACCACAAGTAAGACAACTGTCCGCAGTAACCAGAGTAGTGGGGCATCGCAGAGGAGGGCAGCAGGTGAGTTAAAATAATCTTGATTGCTTATCATCATTATTGAAACTTGCTGAAGCCAAGCATAATTCTTAAATTTAAAATGATTTCAAACCCTTTTAACAAAATACCCAATTTCAGGCATACAACATCAAGCCACACGCTGGGATCATCATTTAGGTGTTTTTCGCTCCTCTCCAGCTGAGCCGCCAACATTGCCACCACCACTAGATCGTCAAGCCTTAACAGCTGCTCTTGTGCATTTCTCGAAATCGATAAGGTAAATGCGTTAAACTTTGTTTTCCAGCATTGTTTCCGAAGCATAGCAACCTTTCGTTTTCGGCATCACTTACTGCCCTCTACTCTCTGTCTCTTCATTTTCTCATTCCCGTAGCACATCCGCACGATTTTCACCAAAACTACGTCGTCTCTCGCATACTGGCTCAGTGCCGAATCTCTCCACTTTAGTACCCCATCCGTATGCCAACTCCACAAATATCTCACATTTGCTCTCCCCTAATCGCAAACCGCTTTATTTGTTACAAAAACGACATCGTCACCACCGCCATCACCATCCGCATAGCAGCACCAACAGTAATGGGCGCCATGTTAAGTCCCGTGGTACGCGCATTAGCAGCAGTCTGGTGCAGCGCACAACCAGAGAGTCAGCATCATCTCTGCTGCAACCATTGCCTCCAGCACATCGTCTTTACTGGCATGCCTTGTCAATTGATGAAAGTGGACGTGTGTCGGAAGCTCAAGCCAATCGCATTGTGGATCGTACAAAACGTTCGGACACGGCAAAGCGTCATGTGCTGTCTCGCCAAAAGCCAATAGAACATGAAGAAGAGAAACGCGGAGAGGCAAGCCCACTGGGGAACCGCAGGTATGCATTCTCTTATATTTCTTGATATAGAAATCTAAATCGCGACTCTCTTTATTTCTACAGAAGTTCGACTTTCTCGGACTCATCGTACAGCGGACGATGGACCTATCGTTGTGCATCAATAACGAGTCGTGCATCTAGCATTGATTCACGAAAGATACACGTTGATCTACACAGTCCGGAGGCTCTACCAAAGTCGATATTGCGTTCACCAAAACGCTTTAGTTCTGGGCAATCAACAACGCCATCGGTGGAAAGGGAATTTAGGTAATCTATTATTCTCTTTCATTTTTTTCTTTCGCCTTCTTGATAGCAAAACTGTCACAATATCATGCAATTGCAATTTCCTTTCTATTCTATTCGCAGAAGTCAGTTATCAGTCTGCTCAGAGCCACCTGCCTCAATACGTCAACTTTCTGGACAATCCAGCTATGAACCTTGTGTGCCCGAAGAAGACGGCACGGACTTGGAAGAGAAATACAGTCCGACCGCCAACGAGCTATCAATGCTATCGCAAAAATTGACTAACATCACTTGCTCCGACAAAAAACCAACTACATCCGATGCTAAAACTACAAACGGCAACATCAAAAAAATAAGACCCGATACATTACCGCTCAATATTGACTCTACTAGCGTTGAAAATGCGAAACGTTCATTCGAAATCAACAAATTGTTACACCGCAGCAACTCCTCACGCACATTCTACCGTAACAAGCCCAAAGTACCTCTGGAGCGTGATGATTCCATTTTCTTTATCAAATCCAGTGAGCAACAGCTCAACGAAAGTTACGATTCATTGCAGGTGATCAACGAACGTCGTCACAAGCTTTTGAAAACCGAAAGCGAGACAGCGTTGATAGAGCGTAAAACGAATTTCGACTACTCAGGTACACAAAATATAGCAGCAACTCTCTTAGCTACAAACATCACGCCCAACACCAAATTGGATGTGGGCGCTGAAGATGCAACTAAAACGAATGCAGATGAAGATCAGCAAAGTGTAGCGCTGACGATGGAACCGCCAGATGTGCTGGGGACCGATGGCAACGAAACGAACGAAGAAAGTAAACTTTAGTGAAACTCACAAAGTTGCGAATAGATCAGAGTGCGTACGTAACAGAAAGGAATTTTATATGGTGTGTACTGTAGTTCGTAAAAAGTAGTAGGCAATTCAAAATAAATAGTTGTTAAAAAGAGTTTCTTAGCAGGTAAAAAGTTAAAATACGAAAAGCACACACCAGAATTGTAGTATTAAGTAAATTGTGTGTATTAAGTAAAATTGTTGTGTTTCACGAAAAAGGGCTAAACAGATCCCTTCATAAGAGTAGTAGAAAATGTTACTGTTTGATGTAAAAAAGTAAGGCATAAAATCCCTAAATTGAACACAAATTAAACAAAAAATTTAAAGGAAATTGTTATAAATGGCTGTTGTCTAGTTTTACTAAGCAAAAATTTAATTGAAATATTAATTTTAAAAATAAGTGAATGTACTTAATTATATTTTGCACATTTATAAAAACAAAACATACTAAATTTCCTTAAACGTAGAGTTTCTTGGGAGAACATGCAATAATATAATACCAGCGACTACTCAAGAACTGTACTAGACATTCTAATCTGAGTGTTTCCTACCCAGCAAATTCATCAACTTTGCAATTATCATCAATGTTCCTATATCCAGGCAGCCAGATTAGATAATGATGCTGAGCCATCTCATTAAGAGACGAGTGGTATTCCTGAGCCACTATTAATTTTAGGAATACGGATACTAGAGATTTAATGGCAGCCTGAATGTCTGAGTAGATGTTAATATGTATCTCGTTTAGATAAAACATTTTTGCTCAGCCAGCATAGTACCTCTTCTATAGCTAAAAACTATGTCTAAAAATCGCTACAATAGTTTGGTAACCTCACTTTTAGTTCCTTAGAGTGAATACCATAACCCACTTCGTTAGTTAGCTTGGAGCCATCCATGTAGAAATTAATATGGCCCTTTTTCCCCGGAAATCCAACCTTTCCAGTGATCCCTAGATAGAATATGAGTTACGTTATCTCTCTGATGAATGAGATTACTGGAACAGTAGAGCCCAAGTTGAAGAATACAGAACTCAAACTATGAAGTCAAGTTATCTGTTCGTCCCTCAGACCAGCAAAAAGTTTCCGTGAGTTTAAGGGGGTGCTGTCACCAGTTTATGTAACAAGCCAAGGGGAACGAGATGAAAGAGGACCTCTAAGGCGTCAGTGGGTGTAGTCCTTAGAGCACTACTGATGCACATGGACGCAGCTCTTTCAACCTTCTGCAATTGTATCAGAATTGGTCGAAGAACCGCTGTGTAGAACCAATGAATAATACGACCTGATAAACACCATCTTCCACCAATGCTTCTTTAATTATAGTAAAGCACTACAGTTGCTTTCCTAACTCTCTCTTCAATATTTATTTTCCAGTCAATAGAGCATGAAATTCTCAATTATTCAACATAAATTCGGTTTCTCTCTCGAATTAATTTTTTCGAAACAAAGAATACTTGAACTTTTTTATTAAGAGTTTTTTGTGAATTAAATTTTTCGTTAATATTTTCAAAAGTGCTTTCAAAATGATGTCTGTACACCCCACCCTACCCCGACAACTGTTTTATTTTAAATGTATGATCATAGGAGATCCTCAAATTATTTCCAATTCGGAACTCTTCTGCGGAGACTCGTGCATGAAAAAAGTTCGAGGGTTATTGGACTTTATACTTACAACTGTAATTTAAATATATCATTTTAAACATATGTAATTTTCATTTAAGAAACCAAACCTAAAAATCGAAACTCAAAAACTCATAAGAGGACGAAATTGGCTAATATAAGGATTACAATTTTTACAATATGTGAAAGCCAACTAGGGCTGCCAACAGTTTGGTACCGCAGATGGAAAATTCTGTAAAATTTATTCAACCAATTTTTCTGATTCTTGGTTGACGGTATAAACCTATTAACGGAAACCCAAAGATTGCAATTAGAAAGCTATTTCTCACGTGCAAGAGTAGGTGCAAGCGGTAAGACACTTAACAGAAGTATAGCGTATGGCTGATTTAAAGCATATTAGGTAGTTTTAACTACCACAAAATTTGTAATACAGTTTAATAAGAAATTTTCGAAAACTTATCGGTTGGCTTTTAAGGAAATTCAAGTTAAGAAAATATTTTTTCGATGCCCTCAATATTTGTTTTAATATAACTATACTATTTATGTTCTTCTTAAGGTGTAAGTTTTCAAATTGCATGCGATCCCGAAAAACTCAAGAGCATGAGGTTTTTTGTCAAACTACATTTTTTTTATATGTACTTATATACTTTATACAACCAATAAAACAAAATCAAAAATTCCATATCTTAAGTAATTTAACACATATTGCATTTTTTAAATAAAATAACTACTTTGTTTTTTTTTTTGTCTTACAAAAATGATCATAATTTTGATGAATCTGTAAATCAAAAAGTTCGCGGGCGAACTATTAAAACTAAACGTATCTAAATATTTTTGCAATAAAAATAAAAAGCAAAGCAAATAAATCGAATCGGTCTTCCTTTAAGATGTATGCTGTTGTTTGAAAACTTATTTTGAAATGTTTAATGTACATTCAAGACTGATGTTTGAAAATAAAGCTTACTAAAATTTACGTAAAATAATGAAAATTAAAATCAACACAAATTGTAGAAAAACTCAAAAAAAAAACGTTTTCAAAATTGATATATATATATATATATATGATTGTGTGTATATGTGTGAAAATCATTAATTCACATATCCTTTTTGTAAAATTTTAAAAGGAAATAAAATTAATCTAAATACAAAAGAAAATGTTAAAAATCTAAATAATGAAACGAAAATTATCCACCAATATTTGTTGCCAAATAAGAAAATAACGGATTTACTTTATTTATCTACAAATGTATTTAGAAACACAGAAGAAAACTAATATATCTTTAATGTTATATATAGATATTTAATTGTTTCACAACACTATCTTTACAACAGCAACACTAATGTAGAGTAATATCGCAATACATACAAAAACAAATACACACACACACACACACATAGCAAACTTAAGGGCAAGAGCAAATTCACAGTTTTAGTCTAAATGTTCTGTTACACTTAAATTGTAATTCACAAAAGTAATGCAAAAAAATATGAATTTTGTAATTAAAATAATGATTCGTATAGATGTATTTTATAAATGTGTATTTCAGATGAAAAAGAAACTAGTAAATAAATCAAAACGTTCTAAGCATTTTAAAAATTTGATGTTATGAATCATGAATTTTACTTCATGATGAAAATATGAATTTCATACGATGACATTTATATATAAAGGGTGATTTTTTTGCTATTTGGCTTTTCAGTGTTCATTTTTTTGACAATTCACGCGTGATTTGTAACATGTGTCAACGCTGATATGCTCAATAAAATTTGCCATTTTACCATAATTAGACTAACAAACAAACAGCGCTTGAAAAACATTGAATTTTACTATCGAAATTGGTGCTCTGTGAGAAATGTTTTTCACAAACCACGTTCACTTTATGGTCGTCATAATCAACCCATCGAACAGGCTACTCAAGCTATTGTGACCGAATTTCGTACCAGATTTACTTTATTGGACATTGATCCACCTACCCGTATTCAGAGAGTGCGTACCGAGGAGAGTATTGCTGATGTATCGGTCAGTATCAATAAAGATCACTATATGTCAATTCGAATTGAACGTCGCCGTTGTCAACAATTGGGCTTGTGTTATTCTACCACCTGGAAGATTTTACGTAAGGAACTCGGTATGAAACCAAACAAAATACAGCGGGTGCAAGAACTGAAGCATGGTGACCGACCACAACGTCGTTTGTTTGGTGAATGGGTCCAAAAAAAGTTGATGAAGATCAAATTTTTTTATCGAAAAATTTTCTTCAGCGACGAAACTCATTTTTGGCTCAATGGGTACGTCAACAAATAGATTTGCCGAATTTGGTCTGAAGACGAGTCGGAGGCAGTTCAAGAGCTGCCAATGCACGCTGAAAAAAGCACTGTTTAGTGCGGTTTGTAGGCCGGTGGTATCATTGGACCGTACTTTTTCAAAATTAATGAAAATCGCAACGTTACAGTCAATGGAGCAAGGTACCGTGCGAAGATGACCGATTTTGTTTGCCCAAAATGGAAGAATTGGAGTTGATTGACATGTGATTTCAAGAAAACGGTGACACAAGCCACACGATACTATGGGTCCATTGAAAGGCGAGTTTGGTGAGCAGTTATTCTCACGTTTTGGAGCAGCCCATTAGCCGCCAAGATCATGCGATATGACCTCACTAGACTATTTTTTGTAGGGCAACATAAAGTTTTTCGTATGGAAAAAGTATGTCAATAGTAGAGCTTACGGATAAACCACTTCAAACGTAGCCGCGGGCAACATTTAAATGAAATAATCTTTAAAAAATAAATGAAAGGAACTGATGTATTGTTTCAAATAAATATTTCATTCGCTATTGCAAGTTTTTTGTTTTCTTTACAACTTTTAAAAATCAAACGCTTAAGAAATCACCCGTTATTAGCCACTATCAAAATTGAGATGCCCCAAGTTAATTTGATTTCATTTTAATTCAAATTTTAATGATAAAAACGATGAACGGAGCAATGGTGAGTCTCCTAATAGTACATATACATAAGTACTATGTACTATGAAAAAGAAATCTTTTGACTTTAATCATTCCAATTATGTTCGATATATATATGGTCCGATTACTAAAACAGCAAAAGATAGTTTACTGACTATTAGGTGTGTCCTGAAAAAACAAAACATTAATTTTTTTTTTTTTTGTAAATTAAAACTCCAATTCTATTTTATCACATATTTATTATAGCAAACTGAACAACGTTGTCGTATTCTATACGGACTGGGATCAAGCAAATTTTTAGGTGTTTTTATTGAACTGAGATCAGCAACAAATGCTGGTGCTTGATCTGAATTCAAAAAGTCAGCGTACTGTTTCCGAACACAAAATGGTGAAGCACGTGGTGAACTCAAAAATGAAGAAGTATTCATGACACGTGCTGGCGATTTCAGTAGACCGAGTGATGTGCCATGGCGACCAATCCAAAAATCATCAGAAAGTCCAGAGGCAGACGATTTACAACGTTGATGATCAACACTTGTAGATATACTCGGCAGTGTCTGATGTGCCAATGTTGCTATGGATTTCGTTCGATTATTTAAGTTTTTTGTACTACCAAAGAGTGAGTTTTTTGTTGACGACCTCGAAAGGTTGGGTGAAGTCTTCTTGCTTAACTGAATGCTGTTATTTGTAACAGATCTTGTGGTGAAAGGCGAGAAAGCAGCTGATGCTTTTGCTGGTGATTGTGCACGTGAACGTGATCTTATCGGAGTTGTTACACTACCGAATTTTTTTGTCAAAGCTGGGGACTTACTGCTTGATATGCGCCGCAAAGGGCTCGGTTCACAGGGAATAAGCGAGGCAAATTCACGTTGAAACTTTTTCGTATTTTTCGCATTTATAGTGTGCGGCAACAGATGATCACGTCGATCATTTTGACTGCGTGGACTTGAACTGTCACTCAAACCACTGTCGGTGGGTTCACGTAATCGATGCATTACTGCATTGGTATTTGGGTGTTGTATCGCCGTTGTCACCGTATGTGGCGGATGCGGTGTGTGGCTTTTAAATTTACCACCAACTCTAAAGGCATCACTTGGATTAAATTTACGATTTTGACTTAACATATCGGAATATTTCTCCCACTCTGTTGTACTGGGACGTTTGACTTCGGTCTCAGAATTATTGCTAGAAAAAAAATTTAATAGAAAGATAAAAAATATAATCTGATCACTTCAATATTGGGCACAGTATGTTAGGTTGTTGAAAATATTTAAAGAAATACTACGTACTTTTTACAGTTTGGTGTTTTATTTTAAAGTTTAGATTTTGCGTTGCTCGTTGCGGTTCGCAAGCATAGTTGGATAAAAAATAAATTAAAAATAAGGAATTGTATTACATAAGAATCGATAACCAAAATCTACTGAATTATTTACATTTTAAAAATAAATTGAATTAACTTAGAGTACTCCTTAAAATAAATAGCATTTATTAGGGATGAATTAAAAATTTGTATTTACAATTCTTACTATTAATTTTTTTTAATGAAAACTAAATAGTTTTGCTAACTTTTTACATTGTTACTAAAGTTAGAAATCTGTATATTTAGAGTTTGCTAAGTTAGCAAATAATTTTTTTAATCATTTTGTGCTTAAAACAATAATTCATTAAATTTATATTTCTACCATAACAAACTAATAAAAAGTTTTAACCTACTAATAAGACCCACCAATAATTTTGACCACTGAGTTCAAATATGCCATAAAAATATTCCAATTTCAGATTAACGAAGGCAAAATAATATTTGGTTTAAAAAGAAAAAATCAATTAAAATATTCTAAATTAACACTAAAAACTGGTAATTTCAAATATAGGACGGGAAAAAAAGTAATACAGAGTTGACATTTCAATAGTAGCATATTAAGAAACAACGTTTGGCAACACTGACGGTAATATAAAAGCTTAAAAAATCGTTTCATATGAGACGTTGTTACCAAAACAGTTAATTTTAATTCAAAAAGTAATAGCTTTTCGCACTTTTTCTATACAAGGTACCTATGTATATTCGATATATTCTGACTTTTTAAATAATATTTGATCCTAGCTGGTTTTCAACGACTTTTTCGATATTATCCAATACTATTCGTTACTTTCATCGACACTCCCAGACTTCCAAAAATAAAAAAAATATTCCTCAAAATGGTGAAAAGTTAAATTCCGATTAACAAAGCCCACGGTTTTAACAACCTTGATTAATCGATATATTCCTATTTTCAACAAAATTTTCATGTTTTTCAATACAATACGAATTTAATCGACTTCTTCGATATTCAATATTTTTCAATACTTTTCGGTTTGCCCTGGATTTTTCGATATTTTTTTATACTGTTTGCGTTACTTGTTCGATTCAATTCGAGGATTTTTGGACATTTCCCCCTCAAAGTTTCAGGGAACTTTCATAGATTAAGAGTTAAGCACTGCAAAATGGGACCAAATCGATTTCTCAAATATAATCCGAAAAGTAAAAACAAAAAATGCTACAGAGTCTTTAAGGAGACAACTGTAATTAGAAACGAAAGTATAGGGTTCATAAAACTCTGACTATATCATAGCATGACTATTGAAATGATTCGAGGCCAGTTTTGATGAAAAGCAAGAAGCGATATATGATCAAGAAACCAATTTTCGTGAACTTTAACTTGGAAAATTATGGAATACTGACCGCTTGAATGAACATTACATATTTGGTAAGTATAAAAAGCTCCTCGTATCTATGGATTTCTATGCATTTAACAATGAGAAAGGTAAATAGAATAGGTGATTTTTTGACAAAATTCAAATTTAATTTCAAATAAAACAACAACCAATTGAGATATCTCAAAACTTTTTAATTCATATGAAAGGACATTCAATGGCATTATTGTTTGAAACCAATTTAGAGCCACCCCAACTACTTCTGACAAAGCACAGTTGCTTTTTTGACCACTTCCTCAAGCAATATGGATCTTATATTTGCAATTGTCCAAGTTATGTTGACTTCCAAGGCGTCAATCGTTGCTGGCTTAATAACACAAGCCAGAATCTAAATTTAAATCTGTTGTGGTAAGAAATAACCCAGTGGTGAGAAATCCCGTCATCTTCGATTTCCACAATTTGCAAGCGTTGCGCTAACATGAAACGTTTCATTTTGATTTGTTAGACTATACTGAATAACTTCGGAACTTCGCATACTTTAACAACAAAAAACACCCATTATAAGCGACTAATCGTATTGTAACGAATTGTTCCACTAGAATTCAACCAACGTACCGTACATTTGACATTGAATTAGCTGTTGGCAAAATGGCAATATTTGCAGAACGGAAACTAATGAAAAGTAAATTAAGAGAAGTTGAAGTGAAAAGAACAACTTAATGGAAAATATGTGATTATTACATTTCATTATTCGCAAGCTAATTATATCAAAATCGGTAAGATTCGCTAGGTAACGCACAGACACGATATGAGCGCATAATTCTGCATTTGGAATGAGCTCAAACAATGAAACGTAATGGAGTTTCGTTAACAGAAAATACCCATTATTTATCAGAAGAAACATGCAAATCTATTTTTATTAGCACATTATGATATTTTTTAAATTTCCCTACAGATCTATTAGAGCTGAATTATTTTGATACTTCATGTGCATATTATTAATGGAACTATTTTATTTTAATGGGCTAATAAATAGATTGATTATTGATATTTTCAGTTATGTACTTTAATTGAAAACTTTTAAAAGGATTAATTTCGTCCCATACTTTCCTTCACTTCTTATATGAAAAATGTTTTCTGAACATACCAAACCAATTCGATGTGGCTTACACCAACAGGTCAATGTACTTAACAATGGTCACGAAGGATACTAACGCAAATGCTTTGCCATTGAATTATTTAATGTTTGAGCAAGACTAATGCAATTAAATATTTATTCTATTCGTTTTATGAAGTACCGTCTACATTTTCAATAATGGAGTTAATATATATATGTGTATAACTCAATAAACTATAACCCATACCGAGCTCATATAAACAATTTTGTTGCCTTGTGTTATTAAATATGAAAAACATACGTATTTTTATAAAAAAAAAAAACTTGTAAAAAATTCTAAATTAGTGTAAATTATCTACTCACAAGATCAGTGCAACTATGGAATAAAGATAAAAATAAAAATCAATTTTTAAACAGAAAACAAGTCTTACATATATTACGAGTATTAACTTAATATCCCTAACATAGCATATACAAAGAGTTGAAGAACAACAACAACAAATTAATTGCACACCCCTACTCACTCCACAGGCGTTTCACGTGGCAGCGCTGCCTTGCTCTCACCACCAGTTACACTTTCGACTGCCTGTGCTACCTTCTCTTTCAGTGCCTCAGTCTCCTTTACCAGCGCCGCAGTGGTTCTGTCTATTGCCTCTGTTGTTAGTTTTTCCAATTCAGCGATATTTGGTTTTGGTGTTGGAGGACTATCCTTCATAAAGTTGGCTAATGCTTGCTCAATTTCCGGTTCCGGTGTCGATGTCTTCAGGCTGTCTGCATCATCGTTTGCTGTTGTCGGTGATGGCGCTCGCGTTGGTATATCGTCCTCCGAACGCTCCATATCCACTGTTTCCATATCATTTTCAGCAGGTGTATTATTGCTGTCTGCTGCATGTATCATTTCAGTAGCCATCGCATGTGCGTTTTCTTCCTCTTTTGTCGCACCCATATGCAGCTTTCCCATGAGATTATTTTTTGCATCGTCCAACATATCCGTCTTCTCCTTGAAAGCATTTCCAAGTTCATTTGCTATGCCTGTTACTGCTGTGCCAACTGTTTCTTTGGCCGTGTCCATGGACTTACCCAGCGATTGTGTGACATCTAAAAATTATAAGCAGAAAATTCATTTATGACTCATGGCACCTATTTTAATAATTTATGCTCAATTTAGTTGCGCACATGAAATCATGTTATAATTTTTTTTTTTTTTTCTACATTTGCCCGCGTAAATTCGCATTGTGATTCAAGCACACACGCAAACAGTTCATTTAAATCGCTATAGTGAAACCTTGTGACATGAGCGATATATCTTTTTTATCAAATCCATACACACCAAATTATTAGAAAAAGGACTTATGGAAAGAGAAGGAAAAAACATTTGACATTAGCCATATCCATATTGCAATCGAATTGCATTTTAAGCAAAGGAGATTTAGTAACATCATGTCCGGTTATCGAAATCCGGCTGCTAAATTTTTATAGTATGTCAGGACTTTGAGAGAAGTATTATGCTCTAAAGTTGCCAGCGAACAGAACAATTCCATTTTCAGCAAATGTGGGTTCTAAAATGGAATATGAACATATCAGTTTTGGCACATACGTAAGTGTTAATTCTAGCTACAAATTCGTCAAAGTTCATACAAAATAATAAATCTGATTCGAGATAACAATGAAATATTTACATTTTGTTCTGCTGGAAAACTGAAGAATTTCAAAATATCATAGCTTGCTCGTCTCCAATCTCTTACGTTTTGTTTTTCTGGTAGGCTATGGAACATCTCCTTTAGAGATCAGACTCATCGTTTTTGTCTGTTTCAGTAAAAGATAATCGTGGCAGCATTTTAATGTCAAAATATCTCAAAACGAAACCGAATCACCCGGTTTGAATAAACCAGTCAGCAATTTTCCGAGAAGAGATACTAAGCGCACAGTGGTTACTGACGCAGCACTAGTAGCTGCATGATAGAGTGCCTTTGGTGAAATTTATTCAGGAGATATGGTTCCAATGGTTCCAATGGAGCTACTGCGCACACTGCCAAGCTAACAATAAACCTCCTGCAAGAAGCTAGTTTATGCTTATGTAGTTAGTTTGCCAAATGGTAATTTTTAGCCAAAAGCTTAGGAGTGCTGCTTATCTGAATTAAATGCATGTCAGTTGTTGCCTCGTGCACTTATTCTAAATCGTGATTTTCAAATGATAATGAATGGGTTTTTTTAAGTTAAACTTTCGTTAAATTTTTGCTCTTTTTAATGATCTATAATCAAATTACTTTGACTAACAACAATGAAGAGAGTTCAAAATTTTGATTCTTATTGTATATAATTTTGTATATGACGAATTTCATGTCAAATGTCTTATGCCAAGAATCGAATATAACCGATTGACCTTAAACATGGGCAGAGTGTTGTCCTAGTGGTTGGACTGTAAGAATCCTAATCTGAGTGATTTTGGTAGATTTTTTAATGACCTTTCGAATGGTCGTAGATATTTTTTGAAATTTTTAAAGTTTGAGCTCGATTTTTCAAAATCAAAAATTAATATAAATATATATAACGGGTGTTCAAATTGAGGAATGTTTTTAAATTCTTTGTCATTTTTTTCACGTTTGCTTAAGTACAAAGTCAATACATTCTGGTTAGTTAAAATGGATTATTAAATGAATAAGCAACGTATTTTTATTATTAAAACTTATTTACAATATGGTGAAAGTTATTCAGAAGTTGAAAGTAAATTTCGTTCAAAATACAAATTAAACTTATTGTTGATAAACTTTGAAGAAACTGATTCAGTTCAAGCTCTAAGGAGCAGAATTTATCATCTTAGTGTTAGTTCAAGTAAAAAGACTTACAAAATACAGTTAACAGAATAATTAAAATTGACTGACCACGCATTACGTTGCCAATTCGTTAATTGGGCTATAGAAAAACAAGAAGCAGATGAGAGTTTTATCAAGGAAATTCTCTGTTGGCTATGCCAACAACCAAAACTATCGTTTTTTGAATGAAGAAAATCCTAGAGAGTGGTTTTAAAAGCAAACGAAAGCAAAGAAAAGTGGCTTAATTGGTCTATACTTTTTCGCAAATCAAAATCGCAATGAAACTATTGTGAATGGAGCTTGATATAGTGAGATGATTAGAAACTTTTTATGGAGTCAAAAAATTATTAGTTGCTATGCAGAATATGTGGTTTCAGTAGAGCGGTGCAATATGGCACACAGTAACGGAATCAATTAATCATTTCAAAGAGTAGTTTAACAACCGAATAATTTTTCAAAAACCAGGCGTGAATTGCACCAAGATCATGCAATTCAGTACCATTAGATTTCTTCTTTTGGGGTTTCTTTAAGAGAAGTAGTCCACAAATCGAGCATATATCCTTCATTGAACTACCATTGACAGCCTGCCGAAACCATTGGGCTTTAATTTTCAATTAAAATAAATAGAGATTTCACACACTTTATGTCTATAGTTAGATATTTAAAGATCTACCTCAAATTTCGACACCATTTAGAGACTCAAAATCTTAGTTGTACAATTTTAATAAATGCTCTCATTTTTGAGAGATTTGTTTATCTGTTGTTCCTTTAACTCCACACGGAACATAGGAGCTTCAAAAAACTCACATTTTACCGAACCACCTATGATTTAGAACAACCGCGTTTTCTGCTACCCTGAGCGTTCCACTCCAATGATTACCGGTTTGTTCATACGATATTTAAAAGAAATCTGCAAGAAAGGTGTTCTTTCTCCAAAGCTTTCGAAATATTTATTTATTGGTATGAATCGTGGAAACTTTAACAAATTAACTTATTTTCAAATCAGTGTAAGTTTTTATATAAATTTTGCATTTATAATTTTAATGCTTCCACTTATTTAGCACTTGCTCAACACTTTTTCACTCATTATTTGTTAGTCTAAACCCCAAGAAATATTATGACGCTGTCACAGGAAGACCGACATTGTTTTAGTCAATAAATTAATATATGATATATGCAAAATATGTATAGGTATTTAAAAAAACTCTTTTTTTATTTTGTTTCTAGAAAAATTTTTATGAAACGATAAAAACAAATTATACAAAAGTCTTCCGTTCACAATATTCACCAAATTGAAGCAAAACAATATGAATTGCACTTCAAATTTATTATTCTACCTTGAACTGCATCTTCTGCACTTTCGACTGCATCTGTTGCAGCATGTGTAGCGGTTTTTAACATTTCACTACCAGCAGTTGCAATCATTGGTGTACTGCTGGCGCAACCCATTTTAAAAGTTTTCACTTTTCACTCGCTATAGATTATTTCAATATTTTTATAAATCAAAAACTATTTTTAACACAAAATGGTTTAAATTTTTAACTTTGAAAAAAAAAACGAAATACCAACTTCACCCGAGCAAATCAAAGGGCACGTTTATTCCTTCAGGTGGTCACTTGGTCGACTGCCTGACCGTACAGCACACAACGCATAACTCAATTGAGTGGTCATTTTGTTTCGTTTTAGAATTGGCGCAAATACAGGCAACTTCATGGTGAGTAGTGTGAGAATAGTTAAGTCCGCTTTGATGGAAGGTGTTGCTTTGGTCTTTGGTATGGTAATACAACAACCCTTAACTATTACGATGAGGTCATATGCCTGTTGCATAGGGTAAATCAAGGAAAAAATTCACTATAATTTAATGGTTTTTTATCAAAAATCAATTTAGAAATGTTTACTTAGTATATTGATAGGAAATTAAGTTTATTTAATTATTAAATATCAGAATTTTTTTTCAAGTAACTTGCAAGCGCTTCTTACTTCAGAAAACTTTACGTAATGTAACTTTAAATTTATGGTCTAAGTCAACTGCTTAGTTTTTTAAGTTTCTTCGCGGTATTTTTTACTTTTAAGCATTATAAATAAAAACTGGTAAAGGTGTTATCTTCGGCCAGGTCGAAAGTACTTTCTAAATAAATGTTAAAAATACAATGACAATTAATTACATACAATTTTCAAGAAAATCGTATGTGCCAATTGTGAGTTATACGAAATCAAAATTTTCAATTGTTGAAAAGTGCCACGCCCATTTCTTCAATTCCGTCCACTTTAAGCACAATTCAAGATATTTATGATCTGTAGCCGTGTACTTAATTTCATCACGATATCTTGCACGGTTAACGAGTTATGGCGTTATTCAAGTTAAATTGAAGGCTGTGCCACACCCCTTTAAGAGCCTTTGAAAATTTAAATCCTAGCTCAATCTTAAATTTCTTCTCACCTTTACCAAATCAGTTTCATCAAAATCGTAGCAACTTATTTCAAAATATGCAGGGCGGTGGGCGTGGCCGTAAACTGACTTTGCCCATTTTTACATGCTAGCAGCTTGTAAAAAAGTGTTACCTATGTGCCAAATTTCATTGAATTAGCTTGCTTAGTTTTCCCTTAATCGTGATTTCAACAGGCAGACAGACACACATACAGACAGACACACAGACAGACAGACAGACGGACATAGCTACATCAACTCAGGTGGTGACGCTGATCAAGAATTTATATACTTTTCTACACCTGCCACGCCCCCTTCTATGCGTTACAAACGGAACGACAAAGTGGATATACCCACGGTGTAGGGTATAAAAAGGTTTCCAATTTTTATTATACTCGTAGCAATCAAAAATTTCAGAAAATGTTGCAAAAGAAGAGGAATATTTAAAGTGTTGGAAAATATTGAAAAGTCAATAATGTTGAAAAATTTCAGATATATAGAAATCGAAAAATATTGAAAAAAGTCAAAATAAAAATGTTGATAAATTCGACAAATATTGAAATAAAATCAGCAAAATTGGAGTTTGTATTCCAACTCCTTTCGTCCTGGCGAATAATACTACACAATTTTTTCAAATAGCATTTTATGACAAACATTTTAAGAAATGATCAAACTCCGTTGAGATTGTCGTATGTAGCGAGCGAGCTATTTAACTTGTGACCATGCAACATGTCGTATGAGTAACGTCTAATTTCAAAAATTAATCTTTATAAGTAAACTTTTAAGAAGTTGATATTTTACCATAGCTTATAATTTAAAGTTAACAGTTTTGAAGTTAACAGTTTCATTACTTACGCTATGACCTATGCTAATTATTTAGTAGTTTTCCATGCACGATAAAACAGTTACCTGCTCTGATTTCTGACAGTGCTGCGAATAAAAATCACAAACAATTGCGCGCTTTACTTACAATCAGTACAAACACAAGCACGCAAACTTTAATTTTAGCGCGCCCAGCAAACATTTCGAAGATTTTTTCAAATTTCCACATTATAGCAATGATTTTATGCATAACTTCTCTTGAAGAGCTTGATGACCCTTCCGTAAAACTTCGTTAAATACGCATGCGCGAATAGAAAGCGATACTCCTAACAACATTTGAAAAATCATGCAATTTACGTGGGTATTATGGAAAAATTATACAGCGATCTTGGTATACTAAATAAATATTTTTATAAAGACATCAACAATTTGAAACTTTTCTGTATGATTCAGTTTTTTCCGAACAAACTATTGCTAGGCATCATGATATGAACTACACGCGGTCAAAGTCATCGCCTCGCCGATTTAAATCTGACACTTCCACAATTAAAACTGTTTGCTGGTTGCGAAGATGCACACGCACATGCATGTAGATGATGGCCTGTAATGTAGCGCAAAAAAAATTAATGCAAATTGCTGAATGCGCAGTCAGTCAGTCGCTTAAATAATAAATTCAATTCAATAAAAATCATGCAGATACTCGGCATGTACTACGAAAAAGTTCACATGTTGCTTTTTATGCAAATTTGGCGACCACATTTAAGCCAACAGATGTTTAGCAAACTAATTAAATAAATATACAGTATGACAGTCACACTGCCTAAGCTATGGTAGCTTACCTTATATTCTACGATAGAAAAATTATTTAATAGGCCAACTAATAAGTAGCTGACTCGATTTCATTTAGCAATAAAATGCGAATATAATGCAAATAAACTTAAAAACCGCAGCAAAATTCCAACCTCTAATAAGACATTTGCAATCGTAATGAAATAAAGGTCATTTATATAAGGCATTATTACTTGGTAGTATTAAATAGCTGTATTTTCGAAACCCTACCGCTTTTGCTTGGTTGCTTATCTAAATCAATGTCCATGTTGAGTGCCTTTTTCCTATTTATCCGCAGACCGGCAGAGTCTCATTATTTATGACGTAGTCACTTGTAACGTGATTTGTTTACCCACAATGGCAAATCAGTCGGAAGAACAAAAAAGCAGTACAAAATTAAAGTTGAATGTCCCTTTTCAAGGTTAACGGATAAGTGAACGAGCCGTCAGTGTGTATTTATAAAAACACAAAAAAAAGTACAACAAAAGTAGCAGCACTTAGTACTTTTGTCCACATTGTTGTTGATATTTCAACAACTATTATATTTACATATTCAGGAGTATGACACGAAAGCCATGACAGCTAATGGAGTGACTACATTTGCTGCCAGTGAATGTCCTTTTTAATAGTTGAGTATCGTGAACAGTTTAAGTAGGTACAATTTAAGAATTTAAAATAAAATATACAGTGGTTACAAGTAGTCACACTGCCAACTTAATCGAACATGTATTCATGGTCGTGAGGTTACCCATCTATCATCCATAAGTTGACAAATATCAACTTCGACCACTACCTGGTTGGCGGCGCCCATCTCAGAGCGCGTATATGCAACGAAATAACAAAATGTGTGTGAGCGCAAACACATGCGGCGTAATGTGTGAACTTAAAGATGTTTCGCTGTGTTAGTGTAGACAAGAAGTATCGACATAATCCAAGAGTAATAAATAGTTTCAAAATGTATCGAATAACTTGATCAGAGTCGAAAAGTATCGCCTTGCATCGCAATATTTCAATAAAAATATTAATAACTGAAAGTTTTCAAACAATATCAAAAAGTTTTGAAAAATGCAAAATAGCTTCCACAATTTTGGAAGAGTATGCAAACAATCTATATAAGTGGAAAAAAGTTAAAAAATCAAAATATGTTGAGTAAGCCAAATGCTAAAAATGTTGAGAAAGCCGAAAATGGTCGATATCGATAAGCTTAAAAAAAAGTTAAACAATGTTGAAAGATCGATAAGTCTTAAAAAAGTCTGAAAATTTCGTTGCAGTAATCGAAAAATGAAGGATTGCTGGAAATGAAATGTCGATATATTTCAAAAAATTCATACTAAAGTCGAAATATATGGGTCATTCCATCTATAGTGGGCCTATAATTACCCTCATGAAACTTTTTTCAGTGATTGGTCTATCATGTAGAAGATATAAAAAAAATCATATTATGTAAAATGAAATAAGGTGAACAAAAATTAATGAAATTTTCAGAGATGGTACTCCTGAATGTTCTGAAAATTTTGAGCCTAAAAAAGCTAAAATCAATTCAAATTTTATTCTCTCGCTTTCATTCTCAATGTTTCAATTTACATTGCCAATCATAAATCTTAACTTTAAATGCTTGTAAAATCAAATAGGGTGAAAAAACATGAACAAAATTTTCAGGGATGATACTCCTGTATATTCTAAAAATTTTGAGCCTATAAAAGCTGAAACCGGTGATGGAGTATTTGGGAAATTGATGATTTTTAAAAAAGTCAATTTCTTTATCTTTTACCACATAGAAACCGTTCAGGCCTTAATTTATTCAGATTTGCAGTTTTTTTATCATCTACCAGTACACATCTACCTAAAAATAATATAAAAGCTAATTTGGATTGTGCTGGTTTGTTTATATTCATCAATAATTTTTTTTGTTTTACTTGCGAGCTTTTTTGAACACAATTTGAAACTTTTTTTTTAAGCAATAATACTGGTCAAGAAAATTTTATCGATTTTTTTTATATCTTCTACATGATAGACCGATCACTGAAAAAAGTTTCAGCCCATTTAAAAAACACGAGGGTAATGATAGGCCCATTATAGATGGAATGACCCATATCTCCAATCCTTGCTGTGAATACAGAAAGTACAATAAGCTAGTGAGGCTTATATTTCAAAATAATCCACGATACGCGTTACCGCTCGAACAGTTTACACTACCGAAACACAGAAAAGTATAGAACTCGCACACTTGAGAGTGGTATTTTAGTACATTGTTCTACTAATAGACACCGCCACTTTATACCTCGAGTTAATTTTATTTGGACAACGCTCATCATATTACTTCGATCAAAAATTTGGTAATCGTCTGTGCTGCAGACACTTTTTTCCCACTTCCTCTCATGTTATTCTTAAAAAGGATAATTTTCTGCTTAAAATTCATAATTGAATGAATTTTTATTTTTAAACAACTCGACTGCTGAGCAGCATTAAAACTACCTACCCCATTTGAAAAATTTAAAAAAAAAACACAAAATTTATGGCTGTTGATTGTGGGTACCTACGTATTTTAGGTATTGTAACTTGTTTTAATGACCTGCCAGCACTGTGCCACCGCTACCTTACCATTCTTTTCTTTTTCTTCTAATCATCAAAGTGTAGTTTTTATGACGAATAGGTTGGGCCAGCGGCACCGAGTAAATGGTAAGTAAATTCGAACACCCCGAATATCAGTTCTATTTTCAACTCCTTGTTCAAGTTGTTTCGTTTGCGTGTTATTGTATAAAGTTTTTAGTTTTTGTTTATTGTGCTGCTGTTGTTTTTGTGTGTTGTTAATGGTGAAGTTTATTTTAACTAAATTGCTTTCAAACTAGCGGTGAAGGTCAACTTGGTAAAAACTACAAAGACTACAATGGAACACCCAACTATCCGCGTAGAGTTATATAGAAAACCCCTTTCAAGTATTGGTCTCTATTTAAGGTGAGCTTTTTGTCTTGCTGTGAGAGTTTAACCTGTTACTAAGAGTGTTCCTGGATTTTTTTTTCAACAGATATTGTGACTTTGCGCCTTCGAAAGATTTTTCACTTGTAAATAACTTTTTGTCAATCTTTTTTCCACTTATGTCTTGGTGCGTGAAGTGCTTACATGCTTAAACTCATGCATCGTTAAGTCAGTAGAGTTTTGAACAAGATCTTTAAATACATCAAAATTAATCACATTCTCCAACTCTATACCGAATTTACTCCTCAACAGTCTAGCATATCGGTTCCAATTTAAATTAATTTAAATACGATCCCCAGAACTTTAAAAGACATTATGCAAAACTTTATGGATGGGTAAGATAATTTTTGCTGGTAAAATATAGGCGAAATTGAATAACTTGGATATAAACAAAAAAATTTATAGTGTATTGGAGGTATGTACTACGTCCACTGATCCTATCAGATTTATTTTTTCATATTGAGTGTTCAGGGTTACTAGATTCTTAAGATCGCATTTCATCCTGATTGTTTGAGTATTTTTCTTTGTATATGTGTAAGCAGTTTATGGTTACATATTGTAGGTACCACACCCATTATAGCCCAAGAGCCCGCTGTACAAAAGTCGAATGTTCAATATTACAGGATAAGATATACGGTAAAGATAATAATGCATTTTGATGAAACTAACCAACCAGGGCCACTTTGCCAAAGCCCTTCCCGATGCCCGAAAATTACCAAAGAGGCCTAAATATAATAAATGGAGTTGTATTATCAAAACCTGTCCTAAAAATGGGTTGCCACCGATTTTTTTTTTGTGTAATTTTTCATTAATATATATTAATGTTTGAAATGTGTGCCAAACGACAGAGCTCGTAGGGCCTAAAAATATACAGAGTTGCCTTGTCGAATTCTATATTAAACATGGGTTGTCACCCGTTTTTAGGGCCAATTTTTCTTAAATGAGTGGCAACCCATGTTTGAGACAGCATAAGAAAAGGCAACCTTATATATTCTACTTAGGTTATTTGAGCTTTATCATTTGGCATATATTTTGAGCTGTAATATTACATTATTTAATTAAAATTTTCATATCGAAGCACTGCCTTTTATGATAAGAATTACATAGGTGTATAACATTGTTTTTGTATTTCGAAAAAAAAAATTTAAGTTCCACCTCAATTTGCTGACTAACATCAAATTGAGCAACAGTCGGAGTACGCACGGCCACATTTATTTGGAACCCCTTTATTAAAATCGCATGCTTTTTATTATATTTTTATTTTTCATATTTATGTCAAGCGACGCCCTTCAGCCTAATTTAACGCCTTTCTGCAGGATTATTTTCACCTCTTCGCCATTTCGTCTTGGTATTTAGGTTTTTTGTTATATATTTTAACTTTTTGTTGAACTGGTTTCTACCAGCTTTTCTTTTCTTTTTAATTAACTACAACAGCAACAGTAGGTAGCTGGGAAAATTGTATGTTTTCATTAAGAATTGAAAGGACTTTTCACGCTTTCGATTGGCTTGAATTGCTCAGATGTTTTTCGTTCACATGCGTATGTGTGCTTATGGAGTAATTGTGTTCGTGACATAAGCTGTGCGTCCTTTCGTAAAGCTCGCCTGTAAGACTTTGATAAATTCTTTTGCCAAGCACTGACTTATTTTCATTGTAATTAATATTTTTTTGTTGCCTATTTTTTGCAGTTGAGTGTGAATTTTACTACACATATATATGTACATTGATTGACATTGTACAATTAATTTCGCAGTAGTTTATCAAGTGTGAATTAATTAGCATCATAGGTTTTTTTTTCAATGTCATATGTAAAAAGTTTTTAAGATGACATGACCTTAATTGTACTCAAAGTATAGTTTTTTGATTAATATGGTCACTGCTTTCTTTTGATGAAAAATTTTTTTTCTAGCTAATAGCTGCTTCATAGCATCTACATCTTCAATATGTAAGATTGTAGAAACTATCCTTTATTATATCCTTTCTTTTGAGTAACTCATTACGAGACAAAACTTCCCAACGCCTACCGCTCATACAAATAAAATATTTGAAGCTTTATATTGAGTGATTTATTTGGTGTAGTGTAACCTACAATAATAAGTTGGTAAAGTGGACTGCGCGGGCACACAATGGTACCGATTCGTAAAATCAAAATAAACTCATAGACTATAGCTAATATATTTTCTATTAGATCAATAGGATCTTGCAAATATAACAAGCAATTAATATTAATGCCAATAAATTTAATACAATTCGCCATATTTAGTG
Organism: Meiosimyza decipiens; assembly: GCA_963680825.1. Classification (NCBI taxonomy): domain Eukaryota; kingdom Metazoa; phylum Arthropoda; class Insecta; order Diptera; family Lauxaniidae; genus Meiosimyza; species Meiosimyza decipiens. The sequence goes on from OY804258.1 coordinate 35,413,622, forward strand.
TGGCCTCATCAAGAAGACTATCAAGGTGGTTAGGAATCTTTTGCTTTCTATGGAAAGAAATGACATTTCAATATCAAGTTATTTATTCTAACTCATCTAAAATGGTTAAGTTCTCCGTGTTGTTATATCTAATTTCATCAATTCATTAACTTGGATAAAATATTTAGCAGTCTCTAGAAAGTAGTCTGTAAATATCATTGATATATATAAGATATAACAAGGGCCCTAAAGCACAGCCCCATGGAACACCAACACAAAAATCTTTGAGCTCATTTGTTTCTTCATTACAAAAGACATATTCCTCAAGATTACGCAAATAACTTATTATATTGACTGAATCCCTAGAAAACCCATTAAATTTCAGTTTATCAAAATCAGGACTGCCAAGTCGAAAATAGGCAATTCCCGACCATCTCAAAAAAATTAATTTCCCCTGATATGGTAAACTTAAATTTTTTTGTGGAAAAAACCTTCTTGTATTTTTCTTGTAAAACATAGATTTTAAGTTCATGACACAAAAATTATCCGATTCTGTCTATATCAGAAATTTTTCAAACCCTACCAGGTCCTCGACTTTGACATAAAATTCCGGCTCAATCGCGGTCACTTGTTAACTCTGAGAGTAATATTGTAATCAACGGAGTCCAGGTCTCTGCTTATATCCTCTTTGATTCAAACTACCAACTTATTAATCGCATTAACCGAATATACTTGGCAACTCTTCAATCCGCTGTCCTCACATAATCAACTACATGAAGAAATGTATAGAAAATAGCAACCACAACAAAAGTGAATTTCTAACAGCTGTTTAAAAACGACAAGAACTTTTGGAACAAAATCGACAAATGTCATGTGTAGGAAACGCGTTATCTGTCAAATGTCAATGACGCGCTGCGAAAATCTTTTGTTTGATTTGTCTGCAAAAACAATTGCTCATAATAATTGGAATAAAAAAAACAATGTTCTTTAACAAGTAAATCAATGTTGAAGTAAGACCAAGTGAAAGATTAAAGTTAAATGAAAAACATTTTAAGCACAAAAACCAGCAAACAACGGCATTAACTGCAGTGGCAGACGTGCTGGCGCCAGCGACTGAGTCAACAACTTTGCTCTGGGATTATCTTGGGAGAAAGCCATCCTTATCTGGTTAGTTGTATGTTCTCTTGTTGATTCATTTTTAATTGCTACTATAGTTTTTACTAAAAACTGCGCATATAAATTTTCAACGAATATTTCAATTTGGTATCTATAACAGGAAGCCATCGATTTTGTGCAAAACTTTTATCATGGTGAATAATTAAATGTTTTGCATTGGAATATCCCTAACAATTTGTAAAAATGCCGAGCAGTTTACTTTTTGCCATTAACAGCGAGGGCCGCGTATATACTCTCTCCACCAACTCTGCCGCTTGGCGTGAGTTTCCCTACTTAGGTCTCGAATTTAAAAAAATATGTGCGGTACCACATTTTATGTGGGCCATTGGTGGAGATCGTCAAGTTTATGTGCACGTACACGGCCTCGATGTGCCCATACGCATTAAGGAAGAGTCGTATGAAAACGAACGTTGGCTTCCAATCGAAGGATTTTCAAAAAAAATGCTACCCACAGATCGTTATAAGTTCTCCTCAATGGATGGTACCGTTGAACGCTATATTGATAAAATACGTTTACCTTCGATGGCTTGGCAGTGGGATGGCGATTGGCATTTGGATTTAGATCTGGATGGGCAATCACTTGGTGAGGACGGTTGGATGTATGCTCTGGATTTCCCTGCCACATATTCACCAAAGAATTCTTGGAATTCATATGTTCGGCGTCGTAAATGGGTAAGTTCACTGTCTTGATTCAATTATGTAGTTAAGAAGAAAAAATGAGGTGTCTCTGGACACCGTTCAAGTTATAACTCAAAAAGTATCAAGTATTGATCAAAACTTTTCAGGAAAAAGTTAAACGAAATTTAATTGTTAGTAAACAAAAAAAAATTTCTAAATGGTAATAAGCTGTGTGTCTCCACGAAGGCCCCTAGAACCTTAAAATTATGAAATGTAAAAGTCTTCCGAGCTCACGATATACAGTTTAGTTTTTTTCACTTGGCTCGGAAAATATTTAAGTGCACGTAGAACGAGAATAATCAAATCGAGAAGTTTATTTGCACTCCATAAATTATGGAGGTCAAACATAATCTCATTTGGATGCCAACCATACTCCATACAACATAGGCAAATCAAACCTTCGAAAAATTCACTAATGAATTATATTGTTCATCTAGGTACGTTTTCGCCGTTATAGCGCTTTAAACAGTTGGTGTGCTGTAGCACCATTGCACAAGGATCCCACCCAGGAGCCTTTTATTGATGTTGCCATAGGAGGTACAAATGTACCAAATGCACTTGCTGGAACTTTACTTGTCTGGGCCATAACAGCACATGGTCGAGTAAGTATGAAAATTCGCAATGACCTAACTTTTTATGACACCTTTAGCTTCTCAAGTACATATTACAATTCTAATTCTCCCAGCCTAAAATTTTTATATACATATAGAATTTAAAAACATATTATCACACTCCAGGCAATGTTTCGTTCTGGCGTCAGTACTTCTGCGCCTGAAGGCTTACGTTGGACTGCAATCAGTACACCAGCTGCTTCTGAGCTGTCACAAATAAGCGTTGGACCAACCGGTCTCGTTTGGGCTGTGCTTTACAATGGTCGCGTCATTGTACGCTCTGGTGTTACGCGAGAAAATCTTTCAGGCGAGACTTGGTTAGATGTTAAACCGCCTGTACCTAGCTCAAGTTCAGACTCCCCAAATGGACTTAAAATAACACAGGTATCGGTTGGAACTGATTCTGTGTGGTGCGTTACAAACGATAATCATGTATGGTTTCGTCGCGGCGTTAAAGGAGAAGCGGCTGGCATAAGTGAAGATGCTGCTATTGGCAGCGGTTGGGTGGAGATGATTGGCAATATATCAATGATCTCAGTAGCACCTAACGATCAAGTATTTGCTGTTGGTTCCGGTGATCGTGCGCTCTATTTTCGCTCAGCTGTTTTATCTTCTGACCCAACTGGAAAAAAATGGCGCCAAATCCAATGCCCAATGCAAATTAGTCGAACTTCCAGCTCAATGTCATTGGTCTCACGCAAAAGTGGCAGCGGCTCAACACCCGGTTCAAAACATCAAAGTTTTTCCAATCTCTATAGCAAGGATAAAGAAAAGGCTGTGGTTGAAACATCTGCCTTGATTGAAACTGTGCAGCATAGCTTGACATCTAATAGCAGCGGTGGAACGCACAATGCGCAAGGTCGTCTGAAAAATGATTTGTGGCGGAGTTCTACAGAATCACCACCAAATATAGGCAGCTTAAATTTAACAGAACGTCACAAAAAACGTACATTGAAAGAACTAACGCATGCTTCTAGTGCACCAGCAACAGAAGTAGCCGAAGTGTCGGGGAAACACTTTGAAACACAACTAAAAAATCCACGCGCTTGGTCGCCTGTGAGAAGTGTAGGTTCAATAGTTGGCACAGAAGCTCATCCAGAAAGTGACTCTGCAGTTTTTGATGCAGACTCTTCTCATCATGGATCGGATGCATTTTTAGGCGAGGATGAAGATCATGCAGGTTAACTAAAACCCAGAAATTGTTTTCACATGATATAAAAAAAAATTGATTTTACTTTTAGGTTCACAATTTTGGACTGAATGTGATGTTATGTGGAATTGTTGCGCTGCAGGTGCCGTCACCGTTGACCCAACAAACATTCCTAATTGGTTCAATGAATCAATAAATACTGACGGTAAAATTGATCTCACGCAAGAATGGCGTAAAAATATTATGGAAAATTTAAAGAATCGTCAGGAAAAGTTCTGTTCACTACGCTCACCAGAAAAATATGAAAAGGCAGTAGATCTCTCATCGTGGATTAAGTCAGCAGAAGCACGTTTTCAAAAACCCGGTGGAGAATTTGAAGACTGCCTTATAGAACTTGAATGGGTAAGCTCCAGCTCAGGATCGAGTATAAGTAATGAATCTGATTCCGGCACATTTACTGTATTAAATCCTGATGGTGTTACAACAAAAATACAATTTTCACTTTCTGCCATCACATGCGTACAATGCTGCAGTGAGCCAGCATCACCTCGCATAGCCATACATGCACCACGCTTGCCAAGCGGTTGCTCCCCCATTAAATTGCAATTCTCAAGTGATGCCGAGATGGAGGATTGGCTATCACATTTGACCTCAGTCTGTTCCCAGATCAATGAACTAATAGGAAAACCGGCAAATAATTCAATATGGATAATAAGCGACTTAGGAGACGTTTTTGCTTATGATCCAGCAAATGAAAACATTGAGCAATTTGATAAAAAAGCGAAATGCTATGTGGAGAAGATAGATGTCACAGCAACAGAAACGCCATATTATAATACATTGTACAATGGGTGCGAAGTTATTACTTGATTAATGAATACTAAATTGTAAAATGTGTTCTTTTTAGCATACCGATTGGAAGTGAGTTGAAAATATCTGGCTGCGTTTATGATGATGCTGACCAAATACGATTTGATTTACAATGCCATCCAACAATCAAAGTTCGTCACAAAGTAGAAAAATTTAGAGTCGTTGCTTTACATATAAACCCAAGGTATTTATTTATTTTTTTTTAAACATTAAAGGTTCAGAGAGTTCAAAGATTTCATAACCGTTTCATAAACGTCTCAAAAATTTACTTTTTTTTAATGTGAAAAGTCAAATTTTGACAAGCAGTTCCCATTCCATGAAAATAATTTAATTATAGGTTCAATGAAAAAACTATCGTACTGAATAGCATGGACAACTCAGAATGGATGGAAGAAATACGCGTTGAAAATATGGTATTCGCACCAGGCGCAACATTTACATTAAATATCAAGTATGTTCGTTTTTACTTCCATTTAGCACTAGATCTAACATTATATTTTTTGTTTGTTATAGAGCTCTTCCAAATCATTACGATATTCGTGTAAACGACGTACATTTTGCCGATTACAAATACCGCACTGATCCGGAAGCTGTTACAGGTCTTTATGTAAGCGGTCGTGTCAAGCTTTTTAATATCATCTATCGTTGCCCTACGATAATCATCTCTATACAGCAAATGTTTTGGCGTCAAATTGGTGGTCATCTAAAACGGGTTTTTTCTTGCAGTGCTGGTATAGTTTGGGGTATCAGCTGTGACAACTCTGCCTGGGTCTACAATGGTGGTTGGGGTGGTACCTTCCTTAAAGGCTTAGAGGGTGGATCTGGGAAAATTAATACTATGACGGATACGCACACATATTATGTATATGAAAATCAACGTTGGAATCCTATAAGTGGTTTCACCACGAAAAGTCTGCCAACCGATCGTCATATGTGGAGCGATATCACCGGTCGCCAAAAAAGAAGCAAAGAGCATACAAAATTATTATCCACTCACTGTGAATGGATTTCTGATTGGTTGATTGATTTCAGTGTACCTGGTGGTGCCGATAAGGAGGGCTGGCAATATGCCATAGATTTTCCAGCAACATATCACGGGCAGAAAAGACTAACTGACTGTGTGCGCCGTCGACGTTGGTTAAAGAAGTGTCGTCTCCTCAGTAGTGGACCATGGCAAGAGTTGAGTCATTCAAAAGTACTAGACATCTCGCTACAGGTGCTTGATGATAATGATTGGGATAGCGCTAATGGAGATGTGGATGATGTACCAGTTGTTGCCTGGGCTATCGCCTCAAATGGAGATGTACTCATACGTAGTGGCGTCTCACAAGCAAACCCACGTGGCGACACTTGGGAGCACATACCAAGCGAGCAGCCATTGATTGGTATAAGCTTATCACCAAATGGTCATGTTTGGACTGTGGGCAAAAATGGCATGGTGTTTTACAGATATGGCATAACACGGCACAATCCTATGGGTTAGAATCAAACCAAATTTATGCATTATAACATAAATTAAATTGAAAATTATTTTCAGGGGATGCTTGGCAAACTATTGAATCTCCACCTGGTGTAGCCTTTAAGTTGATATCTGTTGGTCGAGCTGGCATATGGGCTATAGACAATACAAATCGTTTAGCTGTGCGTAAAGAAATCACTAAAACATTCCCCGAAGGGTCACATTGGCAATTTTTGCCAAATGAGCCAAATATACCGCCACACACTGAAACTCATGTAGGATTCAAGTCAGTATCGGTGGGCAATGAGGTCTGGGTGGTATCGCTCAATGGCTTAGTGTGCAAACGTTGTGGCATAACAAAAGAAAATCCTGCCGGCTCTGGTTGGAATATAGGAATACCAGTGAGAAATTTTTCTAATTTTCCAAAAATAAGCGTAATTAAAAATTTTATTTTTCAGGGCCAATGGCAGCATATTTCAGTGGAAGGATTCTCATAATTATCTCAAAAAAATTTATTCTGCCCAAAGTTAGGTCTTTATTATTCAAACATATATCATATTACATAAATAAAACGAAGTATTACTTGTTTGTTGTGAATACATTCCCCAAAATGTAAAGTTTACTTAAACTGTTTATTAAAGCAAAGATATTTTTGCTAATAATTGTGTACATTACCAAAGAGTTTGATGTCATTCTTAATATTTTACGAAACAGCAGCTTGCTTTATGATTAACAGACTTTATAATTTAAGCATAACCAAAATATTAAGCTTCATTATTTTTTTAAATTAGTACATACTGCGAATTCAACCTCAAGACGAATACAAAAATAAAGCTTTTACTATCTATTATTTAACTGTACCGGACTGTTTTTTATTTTTTCTACAGAGGATAGCAAAATATATTACATATTAGCTAACCCTTAATCGTTGAGTGAATTTTGTGGGGCTCTTTGTAAACTTGTAGGAAATATAAGTTGTCGAGAGAACGCCGGCAACTGCTTCTGAAAAACTTGGTAACCCTAACTCTAGTCTACATACATAAATGGGTTGACGTCCACAACCTCTGAAAGTATTTAGGTTTAACATTGTGTATTCAATGTAGCTAATAAAATTCCCAGCTGATTGAAAAACCTGACCACATTCTGTCAAATTTAAATGTAAAATTGTTTTTAACTACATTTTACATTAATGTAATCTGGTGCAAAGTGATACAACTTTTTTATGATTACACTGGATGCCCAATTTGCCCTTTGTTGAGTGCACAGTGACGAAAATTGACTTCAGTGCCACTTCCGCATTTGAAATTTATTTTACTTTTGTCCTCCAATTACCAGCTTTTCCGAAATTATTCAATTCCTACAAAGCCCTTAGCCTTGACATGCAACTAACGGCCTGGCCGCGTTAATATCATCCACTTGGCAACCTTGCGGGTAAAACAGAAAGCGTAACGTTACGCTACAAGTGGAATATTCCACAATTGGAAGGCCCACCTAAAGCATATAATACATATGTAAAGGAAACACTTACCCGTTGGGAACAATTTAAACTTCATTGCACGTACGAACAATCCGAAGCAAGGAGCATTGTATTACAATTTTGGAAGAAACACTGGCTGCTGCACTTAAGCAGCACTTGCAATGCAATTGTAACACTAAACACTTTTTTTCTATGATTTATTTTCAATAAATAAACCAACAGCTTACAAAACTACATTTTATACACATATTGCACTGAACAAACAAAGAAATTCCAATTAAATTGCATTTAAATTTACAATAAAAAACAACAAAACACTGACAGACGGTGCTGCCAACAGCGCCGCTTTGAACATGAGCTTTCATTTACTACATTCAATATTTCTTTTTCTTATATATTTTTTATTGAATTTATCACAAACGAAATTCGCGAGGACATAGATTTCACTAAATTTCAAAATTTTTAACTAATTCTATAACAAAATGCAAAATTTTATTTCAGAAAATAACGCGCACTTTCCTAGCCAATCAAAACTGACGACTAACAGTACAATAGTGTTGCCACCTTTTTAATCGGATCAATGGCTGTCAATTTTTGCAGTTGAGTAAACATTGGAATTTGCCAAAAATGATGGAATAGTTCAATCAACGTTAAAAATCCTGCCGTTTGTAATTTATTTTCAAAGTTTTTTACCAAATTACGCAATGTTCTGATTTCATAAGTCTAAAGTCCCCTATTACCTAAATGAATGCTGTTTAATGGCGCAGCGTTTTACAATTCATAACAATGGGTCATTCGTTTCACTTATGTAAACGCTTGAGATCTGATTATTGCCCGATTTGGACTTTGTTGAGTGCGTACAGTGACAAAAGTTGACTTCAGCGCCACTTACACATTTGCCAATTTTTCAACTTTGATCTATTTATGTTTTAACTTTGGGAGTTTTTGCCATTACCAATTTTCTAATAGCTATGTATATTCATCATATTCATAAGTAAACGATGCATACTTTTAGCTAGAATTTCTGCGATGGATGGATAAGAATTATATAAAATGCATGAGCATTTAAATTCGTTTATTTGATAATTTATTTTTTATAGCTGAAGAATGTTTTTTAAAAATCACGATTTACTGATAACTCAATTTATAGTTTTTAAAAAATTTATTATGCAGGTCTAACTACTTACAAAATGTCTTATACATTAAACTTACAATTAAAAATTAATTTTTGGAAACTAAATTCAGTCGATTACATAAAGTCACACAAATACTGTCTCACATTGAATCCCACGACTCGGCCGATATACAAAATAAATTCCAGTCCCACCGTGCATTGCATACGTGATGAACCGTCCATAACATTGTTTTCGCCAGAAGCAAAGCTCAAAAGTTTCAAATGCACCAAAGTCGAAATTTGCGATAACAAATTACAAGTCAATCCAACTTTCTCATCAAGAATGGCATAAAAAATTGCCAATAATCGGTCAATGCTGAATGACTTCGGACCAATCGAAGTGGACATTTTTTCAGTCACCTTACTTTTGGCATGTACCGACCGCATACGTTTGCGCTGCTTACCGTGATGCTTGACAAACAGACGCTTATCCTCTTTGGCTGAATTGTGAGATGCAAGAAATGCTGCAATCAGCAAATATTTACCATAATATGGTAACTCTAGCGATTGTGCTAATTTTTTAACGCTTTGATCTTGCTGTGCCTCAGAGTTTTCAGTTGCATAAACACCATGATCGCACCGCATATAAACCTGCGATAGAGCGCTGCGCAGTGGTCCTGCTATGTGTTGCCATAGACGTCTAACGTCGTTAGCTTCAATGCTTCCCGTCAACACTGGTTCTAAGTAAATGGCAAAACAGCTACGCGAGGTCAGTTTCAACTCGGGCAAATCACGACACGCTTTGTAAAATACACTCAGAAAGAGATTTAAGTAGTTGCTAAAGAATTCCAAAGTAATTGTGTCCAAGATTTGCAAACGTGTTTCCAAATCACTTAAACATTGCTGCTCCAGCGTAGCACGTATGAAATTTATAGCATGGACAAAATCGTGGCTTAGGATTTTCTGTACTTCATTTTTGCTGTATTGAGGACAATTTAATGTAACCACTTCTGGCAACCCCGACAAGCAAAAATACTTTTCTAATGGTAATTTCGAAATAAGCAATGAGGTAATGTTTAGGCCTGTCAGTTCAGGCAATCGCAAAAATGTAGGCAATATATTAGCGTCCATATCACGTATACGTTCCGCATTATCCATAACGATAATGTATCCTATATTATCCGTTTGTGATTGCCAATGTGAAAGTTCCATAATGAAATCCTTCAGTGAATCACAACGCAGCGACACCGCATCATTGTTGGAACTCAAATCTGCGATTATATTTTCAAGTACGATTTTAGTTGTGTAGCATTCAATACTGTTTAGGTATACCGATTTAATATTAGAATGCTTGTGCGCTTGGCGAACTATCTCCTTCACCAGACTGGTTTTTCCAGTGCCTGCATTTCCGTGAATATAGATTGCTGGTGGAAACGTCTCATTCGCATCGCCAATTAACTCAACCAGGCTTCTTACAATACCACTTCGGCATGGAAATTTTTTATTAACACGTTTACAAAAGCGATCCATAGTGCATTTATAAGCTGTAATCGGTAAAGGTAGTAAATATTTTTGAGTTCATTCGTTAACTATAAATTCTTGTTCCTTTACTCACTAATAAGGAATATAAATAAAAACAAATTTAATATTTGCCATATATGTGCAGTTGTATGCTTAAACAGCTGATTAAATGCTGCGTTTTTTGCTTTTAGCGGATACCCTAGTCTGTCAAACTTAAGATTTTGGCGCAATATTTCACCGTGGCCAAATATCATGGTAGCAGCGATGCTACAACACGAAACTTTATGGCTACTTTAACTGTCAAAATCAAAATGTTCTGCTTTATTTATTCTTGACGTCACTCTCACGGCTACATTTGATTTAATTATTTTAGAGCTCCATTCCTTGATCTGTCAGGTTTTACGCACTTTGCAAACTGGTCCTTCTGTTAATCGGATCTTTCTGTTATATTTTTATTGGAATAGTCATAGACCGTGGCGTAACTTGGGGAGCCAACTATCAAAAAATAGGGGACAGCAGATTGTTCTTCCGAACTTAATTGTTCAAGGTAAGCCACTAGTCAGATAGGCAAAGATAGGATAGATTTTATGGAGAAAACAATTTATATTCAAAATTATTTTCAGAGGGGGAACCAATATGATTACACCTCTAAAATATTGGCACATATTGCAAGTAAAATCTTTGAAAATGTTCGCTCATACAAATTTAGATATAAAGGTATTGGTCACTTCAATTGTGAGCAGATATGCCGAGTGGTGATTTTGACTTTCACTTTGATATACTCATCGCAGCTTATATGTATTTGCAGAGTTATGTCTTAAAGAAACGAACGATTTTTCTGCGAACATTTTTTTACAGCGGATAATCGTTGACGATGGCCAGCTAAGTGTCTAACGCATAAGGAATTTATGCGCGCTTTAAGGAAAAACCACATTGCCACTTATTCGAAGAACTATAAATTCGCGTATATTCGTAGGCCCATGATTTAACTATATAAGGTTACTCCGAAAAAAAAGGCTGCTTCTTTCAAAAGTAGGTCTAGTATCAAATTGCATTAGATTATTTTTTCTTGTTTTGCTTTGAATATTAATTTTGACACTCAAGCTTTCTGACGTTCAACACTTTCAGATATGAGTTTGACAGAATTTCAATAGTTAAATCATGCGTAGGTCCTAATGCTACACGTTATGTTTGGAAATATTTCAAGCTCCGTTGCATCTCTATTCATTTATCGATAGTTTTTATTGACATTTTCTTCAGGAATTCATATATCGAATTGCTAGACGTAAAATTGTAAAAGTTTAAAGTTTTTTTGCAAAAACATTTTGTAAAAATTATTTCTTAAAACAAAACAGTAAATACTCAAAAAATGGCGGACAACGATTTGGAAGCATTGCGCGCTCAACGAATGGCTCAAATGCAGTCTCAATATGTAAGTATTCTGTCGCTCCCCGAATACTGTCTCCGTGAAATCTAGAACACCGGTGGGCGGGGTGCTATCTGTGAAATAATGCCAAAAATGGTGAGACGGATTGTATATATAGCCTCATGTGAAGCAAATTGAGTTTAAAACTCGTGGATCGATTTTCAAAGCAAGCATCTCATGAAACACAAATTTCTGTAGGACTTCAACAGAGCAGGTTTAGTCAGTAATACAGCATTACTTTGTTATCCCAGACCGACTACAGCTGTTCTATTATAATGCCAGAGATTGAATATCCTGTACATAAAAATAGGAAATAGTTTCAAAGATAAGTCGATTTCCCTAGAATGTTTTAAGTGGGAATGGATTTGTGGCTAACTTTTGCCTCCTGTAATTTCCAAATCTAAAATAAAAACGCATACGATTTTTATTCTTCTTTATTAACAAGCAAAGTTTCGAACGATTTAAAATTCTAACTGAAATGTACACTAGGGTGAATTAATTTTTTTTTTTTTTGATGAATTATGGTGCAATTTGGGCTCATAATTTTAATATTTACTGGTGGCTCATCGAGCCTTTTACTTTTCCATACGATTTGTATGGGAAGAAATGGTGTACTAGATATTTGTCTCTATATCTCGCATACATTAGTCATTGTATGAATAAGAAATGGTGTACTAGATATTTGTCTCTATATCTCGCATACATTAGTCATTGTATGAATAACATTAATGTAATGTTGCTGCCCACTTATTTCTCATTAATTTTGAAGTAAACTATCATTGGAGGATTAGTATATCACGGATTTTTATTTAAAAAAAAATCGGTTATATTTCTCCAAAAGTAGTATTATGTATTGACCTATAGTTTTATTAACACACCAAGGAAGCTATATGATGAGATGAAATATTTGTCACTGATTTTCTTTTGTTGAATCTCTTTTTTATTAAAAACAAAAAATTAAGTAGACAGCCTCTGAAACAACAATATTATAATAAGCTTCTTGGCGAGTCGAAATTATACGATTTGCGCTTGCTACTTCGGCTTTATATTATTCGGCGTCATGAATCCATCGCCCTGCGGGTTCTACTAAAGCGCTGATCGGCAAGTTTTCCTACCGATTTTTCTGCTTGTGGTCTATTGTCAGAGTCTTCATAATCTCAATTGAGATAGGTTTTTTGTTGAAATGAAGTTCGTAATTCGAAATGATGCGGGGCCCCCAAATCTTTAATATTCGTTTCAAAAAGGATTTCGTTAAGGTTCGTATGTCTGAATATGCCTGATTTTTATGTAAATCTTTAAAGCAGCAACGAAGTACTTACCCAACCATTCTCAAAGGAAAATGTTTCATGCTTACACACATGTACTTTGTTTGCTTTGATTTTGTTGCAAAAATAATATACGTATTTAATAAAATTAATTTTAAACTAAATTTAATAAATGTATACCTTTTAGGGTGGTTCTGGTGGCAATGACCCCGAAAAGCAAGTCCAGCAACAAGAACAGCTACGCCAACAGGAAGAGATGAAACATTCAATTCTATCACAAGTTTTGGATCAACAGGCCAGAGCACGTTGTAAGTTAAAACTTTTACTATGTTTATTTGTATGTGATTCGTGATCCTCGCTGGTAAAATCCATCTAGCGAGATAAAAAACGTAGTTTGAGTCAAACACGTAAACTTCTCTCAAAAACAAGCTTTGCCGATTTCTAACTGTGGGTGTCATCAGGGCGGGTGACATATTAGATAAATTTAAATAATTTTACTATTTGAGGTATTGAAACACATATAGTAAATTTTAGGTACCGTCAGAGGCAAATAGAGACCGAAACCTTTTGGTCGGTGACCTCGGGCGGGTGGAAATTGCCTTATTGAGTGAGAAAAAATTTTAGGGTAGAAGGCTAATAATTTTTTCCTTTTTAAAATCCTCCGTTTTTTGGTTCCGTACCCAGCTAAAGATACCGGAAGGAACAGATAAAAATCGCAGACTTTGCTTCAAAACTTTGCTGGAAAACTGTACTTTATAGACACAAAGAACATTTGATCTGTATAAGAAGGCAAAATATTTGTGCTAGAAAAAGATTGTTATTCGAAATCGAAATCTAAGGCACATGCAGGTGAATGCCACGCCCAATTGTCGACATTTGTTAACATTTTGTGCAAGTTATTCTATTCAATTCGGTAACTACATCAAATAACTCTCTCAATATAGTTTTAAATGATTTATTTGTATGGGCACTAGGCGTCTGCGTGTTCCGATTTCGTCCATTTTCAATCCTAAAAACCTTGTTTGGAGGTGTAGTGCATGCTGATATAGCCTCAGTGTAGGGTATGAAAAGCAAATTTGATTGGTAGGACTATTCCCAAATTGTGTTAATTTTTCACAAGTCGACAGATCAGATCTACTTATGTATATAAAACTTTCTCATATGTATGTTTTTTAACTTATAATTTTAATTTTATATAAATTTTAGTAAACACCTTAAAGATCAGTAAACCAGAAAAAGCTCAAATATTTGAAAACATGGTCATACGCATGGCTCAAATGGGACAATTACGCGGTAAACTTGATGACGCACAGTTTGTGAATATACTCGAAAGTGTTAATGCACAAATGCCGCAAAGTAAATCAACAGTTAAATATGATCGCAGAAGAGCTGCTATCGATTCAGATGAAGATGATGACTATGGATGCTGATTGTTGTTTTTCAATGATGAAGAATTTAAAGTCAATAATGGAATATATATAATATACATGTGTACGACTGCAAGATGCGAATATATTTATTTGCTAAAAAAAATAATTAAACAATAAAAAGCGCGAAATTAAAAAAAAATTCGATTTATTTTTAACACATTTTTATTGTACATTATTTGCTTAATTTGCCTGTTACTAATTAAAGGAGAGAAAAAATGCATTACATAATTGTAGAATAAAAAAATTTAATACAGCAAATAAAAAAGAATACTACGCGTATTTTAAGAGATCATTAAAATTATTTAAAGTGTTTAATTTTTTAAATATAATTTAAAGTTTTTGTTGTCCTAGGTTGAAATTTTAAACATCTGATTTTAAAACTTTCCAGCTCGGAAGCATTTTTTATTTATGCTTTTCATTTATAAAAGAGATTCAATAATAGTTAAAAATAAATATAAAATAAATATCTAAAAACATCAAAAATGGACTAGACTACGTATTTATTACAACGTAACTTTGGCTTAAAACTTAATCATATTTCTATAAATTTAAACTGTGTTAACAAACACATTGTACAAATTGGAGTACGCTTCGGATGTTAATTGCCTTACTCTTTTTTCTCATGTTCATCGTCTTCGTCTGGCGCATCTAAACAATCACCGCAGAAAATGGAATACAGTATAAGGGATAAAAATCCAAGTGGCAATCCGAAAAGTACAGATGTTAACACTGGATTTCCTTGCCACATTTCTCTTAACCCTTTCTTAGCCTCAAAGACGGCACGATAAAATCGTACAACAAAAGTGTCACCACCATAGGCCGTAGCACTTTGATTATGTATAGACTCAAGGAATATATGCAAAGATTGTGGTGTCATTTGCAGTGGATCATCATCTGGAATGTAGTGATGTTGTGTGGTAGAATTAATAACAATTATATGTGGCGTAGGCAGCTGATCGAGCACAATGGAGTGTGCAATGCTGGGATCACCGATCTACAAACGTATTAATTATTTTAATTAAAGACAACTCAGTAAAATATTGTAAATGAATGTTACGAATCTTTGTAAACAAATGTAAACTGGGAATGGCACTATTCGATTGTAGCATAAAACTTATTACTCCATATCGATTAGCCATTCCACTGCAAAATCTCAAATACTCACCCAGCCAAATTGAAATTTCTCATGATAGCGCTCGCGATATTTTCGTATTACACCCTCAACCATATCTCTGAATTCAAGCTCATGCGACGCAACTTGATTGAGTTTATCTTCCTCTACTACCGCCACAACTAAATACTTGTTGGTGCGCAGCAGTTGATGAAAATTAAAACGTGTTATTTTAGGAAAGGTAATAAAACGTTCCGCATTAACCCACTGATGAATAGTTTCATTGACCTCATTAGGATTCATTTCATGCGCTATGTGTGCATGTGGATAAAAGTGATGATTCTCCTCTTTGAAGACAATCACCGATGGCAGCTGCTCGATATCAAAATGTGACATTGCAATATCCTCCGTGGTTACATAGAAGAAACCGTGTTCTTGATAGCTTTCAGCCGCCGCATAAAATGTATCCCAAACGACACCATCTTGATCACCGACATACATAAAAAATATGGTGTGTGAACCCTTTAACATATCTACGCTCTCGGTGCGAGTGACTAGTTGCACTGGAGGCCCGCTCATGCGTAATGCATAGTCGACTAGTTCATCTTTCATACGATCTCCATTATAGGTAAATTCCATATTTCCTTTGATAAACATAATGGTAGGATAGCCACGTACTTTAAACTCCTTTGCAGCAGCTGGGTAGCGGGTGCAGTCTAGTCTGCCGACGCGCACATTGGTTGAATGAAGAGCTTGTGCTACCAACGCAAAAATTGGTTCGGTGCGTTTGCAATAACCGCACCAGGGTGCGTAAAACATCACCAACCATTGGCCTTCATGGCGCACATCAATGAACCGATCGCTGAGTTCAAGCACTCGCGAACTGGCAACGGCACTAGGTGTGACATATAGAATGCAAGCTGGAAATATTTTTGTTTAAAAAGCTTCTGAGAATCAGTATGGAATTCTTACCGCATAACAGCGTACACAATTTATATAAACCGTGCATTGTTAATTCCTTGATGGGATACAAATTTCTTTTTTTAAGGTTTTCACAATCCAAAAATTTTTCTAATTTTTTGTCAGTGCTTTAATTGCAACATCAATGCATATACAAACTAACTTAATTAATATTTTATGAATCTAAAAGTTTTATGACGTTAAATTTACTTAATTTAATTATAAAAAGTTTTCCAAATCGTGCAAAGAATAACAATGGCTGCGTACAGAAGGAACGACTAGCAATAATGTCAAATCGGAGCGTCAAGAACTTTTTGATAACCAAATAACCTTTGGATACTTTCGAACTTGAAACTGCGACAAGTCCTCGATTCTTTTCTTGCCAAACTTAAGAGCTGCTTAATGATATATTGTAGAAATCATTGTGGATATCAACCACTTATGGAATTCGTACGTAATGTAGAAATTTTGTGTTGCGGTTGAACTGGAACTATAATGGTAAGTGATTGCAAAACTGAACCACAGCCACCACAAAACTTCGTACCTTCTGTTTGCCACCGATTGCACTACGAATTCGAAGTGTCACATGTTCTGAAAAAATTAGGGTGGACACAGCTTTTTGACTTAACGTGCTTATCTAATTTGAAATGCACATTGACTAGTTGCACTGTCTCTGACCATGACTCGAACGTAGTAGAACTATCTTGTCAAAATAAAATTAAATCAGCCACTAAAGCTTATCCATAGCTGTAAAGAATAAACTCAACAAAAGAAAATCAAAATTCCGATAGAACCCACTTTTGGTTATGAGTATTGCACAATATTCATGGTAGCAGTAATTCTAAATGACAGTTCTTCTAAATGCCACAGAAGTTGACATTTCAAGATTGAAGAATTACATGTAGAAGTGAGCGCAACAAATTTGTTAAAGCATAGCGCTTTTTGACATGATTTTTTTGGCTAACATATGGTGTCTGCATTATTTTAATGACATGGTTCAGTATAACATGCAATAAAACAATTCAAGATATTGCGTTGTTGAAGCGCTTAGACTGGCTGAACGAGCCCATTGCCATTGGCGAGTCCCAATTTAAACTTGACAGTTTTCCAAACCCGTAATGTCAAAAATACTTCGGTTGTGTTGTGGTTGCTTTTTTCTTTGCATTTTCCATTTATTCGTCGACACGTGCGTTTGTTTTGTTCACAAATTTCCTTTGTATATTAAGAATTAATAAGTTTTAGAAAAATTTATAAAATGAAAATGAAGCAGCAAGATGAGGGACAATTAGAAGTAAAAAGTGGACGCACAAAAATTCATAACGTGCGCTTTTATAACCTGGCGCCGCGTTCTATTCTCTGTTTCGCATATGGCAAAGTGTGGCATAAATTGGCATTATCCAGGTAACAATTTTCTGAAAATATTCTAAATATAGCTGATATTCTTACTGAACATTCGAATTTCTTTCGACAAAGGAATGATGGTTCAATTGAAATTCGGGATATGCAACACGCGCCATGTCTGGAAAAAACCATCCCAAAATCTCCCGGGGACTCTATTGAAGGCTTAGCTTGGGCTGGAGAGCGCCTCTTTAGTGCTGGGCTGAGTGGTGAACTGGTCGAATGGAACTTGCAAACTTTAAAACCGCTGCGCAAACAGCATGTGACTGGCAACGCAATCTGGTGTCTGGATATTAATTCCGCTGAAACGGAATTAGCCATTGGCACCGAAGAGGGATACATAAACATATTCGATATATCAAATGATCAACTGGTATACAAGACTCTATTTGATAAGCAGGAAGGACGTGTGCTGTGTTGTAAATTTGATGCTAGTGGTGAATTTTTGGTAACTGGTTCGATAGATACTGTGCGCATTTGGGATGTACGCAGTGGTCATGCTCTGCATAAAATGAGTGTTTCTCGTGCGGAGAAGAAAAAAGAAGTAATCGTTTGGTCGCTGCAGGTTTTGAGAGATTTCACCATCATTACTGGTGATTCACGGGGCCAAATTACCATTTGGGATGGCAAAACAGCTTCTTTTGTGGAATCGCATCAGGTCTTAAAGGCTGATGTTCTGGCGGTGGCCGTAAATGAATCGGAAAACTTATTGATTTGTTCTGGCATTGAACCAATTATACGCATATACGCTAAGACGCAGATAAAACGTGAGGACATGCTATTTAATTGTTGGGTTAAATATTTGCAGCGCAGTGTACATGATCACGATGTAAAAGCACTGTTGTGTGTGGGTGATAATATTTTGTCGGGCGGCATGGACGGTTATTTGGGCGTTTCATCAGTGTCAAAGGCAAGATCTGCAATATCAAAATATGGACCATTTCTGCAGGTAATCAACATTCCAGTGTTGATAACGTTAATATATAAATATTCATTGAAGAATACGTTCATGAATGCAAAGTGTGATTAATGAAAGTACTTGTGTGAAAATGTTATGCTTCAGAAGCACCGAGATTAAGAAAAATTCTATCGGCTCCGTAATGGGGTCGAACATCATGTTCTGCCATCTGGTCGTACAGCCTCTGATTGCTTTGCGCAATACTTAATCCTAATTTTAAGTATCTGAGTCAGGTGGTTCTTTGAAATTTTATCATTGGGTTGTCACCAGGCTTTTGTACGAAATACATTTAAAACAAAATGTTGATCTAGAACTCTGTCCTACCAGTAGATTTCATAATTTATACGAAATTAGCATCGGCTTTAATTTTATTTCACCTTTCATACTTCCGCTTAATTTTATTTTAATAAGAAGTATTTATTTATGCATTTAAATATTTGCCCTAGAATCCTTGTGTCACCGTTGCTGCACCATCCAAATTGCTGCTCTTCCAATATACCAATTATTTAGAAATTTGGCGTATTGGCTCAACATCTGGCAAACGAGATGAACTGCAAGACGCTGAGGTTGACGAAAAGAAAATATCCGTTGATCGACCAAAAGGTAATCTACTGACACTCGACACAGTACCAGAAAAGCTTTTGCAACTTAAAAGCAGACACGAAGAGCGAATTGTTTGCGCTACACTTTCCCCTAATGGTCAATGGCTTTGTTATTCGACACAAAATGAAATTCGTCTCTTCCGGTTTGTACCAGCCGTAGCTGGTCAATGTGCTACACAATTATCGCGAGTCAAAATGTTACCAGAACAGTTTGCTGCCGCTACACACATACGATTTAGCGCGAATTCAAAACGATTATTTCTTGTCAACGGCGATGCCAAACAAATCTTAATTTTTGCCATACTCTCCAATGGCAGTAGTGATCTCGATTTTGTCGAATCCATTGAGGTGGGAAAACACATCAAAGATGTCATAAGTATATTTACAGTTTCGCAATGCGGCTTATATGTGGTGGCAGCTGGCACATGCCGTACAATTGCCGTATGGAACGTTTTTAAGGGCAAACATTTTAAGCATCATTTGAATTTGCCGCGTTACGTTGCAACGACCACTGCTATAGCAATGCATGAGCAACAACCGCGTTTGGTAGCTTCATTTTCCGATGGAAAAATCTTTGAATACGACTTAGATGAAATGTGTTTTACCTGTTCCGATAAAGATTATTTTGTAAGCAGTGCGGAAAATCATTGTGTAAGCAGCATTGTCTTGGATAAGCGTAATCCAGATGTTTTCATACTGCATAATGATGCCAATTTGTTTGTGCTGGAAAAATCTGCTGCAGTAACGAATGATGAAGATGAGAAAGGGAATGAGACAACAGAAGGTACTAAAAAACAGCGTAAAGATGTAAAAAAGACAAAGCAACAGCTAAGTGATAAAAAAGTACTAAGTTTACGTCTAAAGTTTGAAAAGGCTTATGAGGTAAGTTTTGAGCATCACAATTGTAAGACTTTCTTTATAATATCTATACATTGACTTTTTTAGCACTTTATTCATTTGTCTTGGCTCAATTCTGATGAATTAGTCGCAGTTGGTGTGAATCCTGTGTCTTTATTGGAACAATTGCCTGGTGCATTCAAACAGAAAATATTTGGCGTTGCGTAGTAAAGGAAAATTGTTTGAAATTTATTTCAATTAAAGAAATTAAATTATTTTGTAAGCAATTAGTTTTAATGATTACAGTTTTTATTGTTTTTTATTATATATTTTTCTTCATCATAAACGTATAATAAATAATAAAATCGCAAAACTTGGCAATTTTAATTTAATAAGTTTTTCGTCCGCATCAAAGAGGAAATATTAATGAAAATACATTTTCTTTTTATAAAAATATTACGAATAAAACATACTTTCTGGGAATAATATATGTCAGTGGTCGCCAAAGTTTTTCAACGAAGGGCCAAATAGAGTTTTAAAAAATATGAACTGGGCCAAAAATAAATATCACTAATAGAGGAAAAAAAGTTTTCGTATGCAAAATTTTGTAAATAAATTTATAACACTAATAATTTATATTTTTTTATTTTTATTGAAAAAGTAATAAAAAAAGGCATTAATGAGAATTATGAAACTGGGATTTAGTTGCATTTACAATATTATTAATGTTTATATTTTCTTGAGAAACTGATATCCTCAGAATTTCCGCCAAATGAGAATCAGTCAATCTCTCACGAAATTGATTTTTAATATATTTCATACGAGAAAATGTTTGTTCGCAAATATAAGTGCTTCCAAATATTGATATGGAAGGAAGTATAAAAATTTTTAATATTAGATAATTTAATAATAATATTAGAAAAAATTAAATTTGGATTTAGTAATGCATTTACATTTTTTTTTAAATATTTGTATTACTTTTTCATTTTAACTCGGGGCCGGATGGATTGCTATAACGGGCCGGATTTGGCCCGCGGTCCGTACTTTGGCGACCTCTGATATATGTGATGCGTTTCGTTGTTTTTTTAAATGTTTGAGCATAGTTTTGTGAAAGATTTTTATTTTGAACAAATAGCATTTGTTGTAGTGAAATGTGCATCTATTTAATTTTTTCTTTGCGAAATTTAAACTCTCTTGTTTCAATTCTTGTGTTTATTTTTGCAGTTATGCATTTTATTACTATTTTACGTCTTTTCGGTGCCTCCAGCCCACAACTGAGTGAACTTCCGAATTTAACGGTAATCAAAAATATCTGCTATGCAAAATGCACTGACAGGCAGTGGCTAACAGGATAACAGAATGAACACCGACCAAATAGGACCAACAGTCACATATCAGGCTTGTAAAATAATGCAACCTCTATTTAATAAGTAATTTTTTATCGTTTGTTTTCACAAATGTAATCGAAAAAATTGACACAAGCTGATTCGAAATGCAACACCGTCCATATCGACGGATACCCGTCATACGTTCAAATGTGTAATAATTTTGACAGCGAGTAATCGTTGCTGATTTCCCGACCCCGTCACAAATCTGCTCAATGCATCAAGTGTGTTACAATTTTGAAAGCGTGGGATCGTTGACGATTTTCCGACACCCGTTCGTATTCTGTTCACAACAATAGTTGTAAACTTTGACATATGGTACTTACATACTCATATTGTTTGTATCAAACCCCTTGCAAAGCGGGGCCTATTAGGAATACAAAGTGAGCGGGATTGACCCTCGCCGAGTGTAAGCCGGGGGTCCAATAGGAATTCAATAATATCTGAAATAGCCGGGAATTCGATGATTTGTGTGAAATTAACTTAAAATTTGTTTTTTAGCGAGCAAAAAAAAAATATAAAGCTCATCAAGTTTGTCACAGAATTAAAATTTAAGTAGCTATCAATGAACTTTTTCCCACAAAAACTTTTATTCTTAACCATTTAAGGTCAAATAATTTTTTTGTTTGAGAGGATCGGGAATTGTTTTGTACGACTTTGTAACCCTGTGGCCCAGTAAACATAAAATTGAGTCTTCAACAAAAGATTTTTAACGCTAACATATCAGGCAAAATCTGTTTCAGTAAAGATTCCCACATCTGTCATTTTCCGTTAAAAAAAGTTAACAGTCGTAGTTCCGACTAAACAGTTGGCATCTCTGATCAGCTGTCATCTTTAGTTTTAATTTAATTAAGAAACGGCACAATTTCTACGGAGAAGTTTTTAATATCCTTTTTTATATTATATATTAGTGTTATCAAAACAAAAATTAGTGAAATTTGTGATTTAGAGAGATTTATTGATAAGTTCAGTAAATTATTTAAGTGAAATTGCATGAGAATGCCAAATTTAGTTGCATGTGGCGCTGCCGGCAGAGCTGCCGCTGCAAGTGAAAGGTTCCGTTTTGCACAACAAAATTGAATAGATCATTTTGGTAACTGCTTTACAAGAAACCAAGTGTTTTGAGAGCGTTTGTTATGTTACAAAAATAAAAATTGTTGAAAATCGCTTAAAATTGCAAGAGCATTGCAGTTGCTGCCAAGGAGTTTGTGCTGCGCTTCAGTGGCTTTCCAATGGTTTGCTCAGGTCAGTGAATTTCCAATTGTCTAAGGAAATTTTATGTCTCGATCGATAAATCGGTAAGTGTTCTCTTGTTTTGTTTCTATTGCTTATTTATTTAATGGAAATTTTACATATTTCTTGAAGTAAGAAATTGTTCACAGAAACTAGTGGCGGATAAAGAGGGGGTGTAAAGAAAAAAGCGGAGTTCAGTGGGATTTTTATTGGACGTACACTTATGGTTCACAGTCTTAGGTTCATATATGTTGTCTTAAGCCATATCAAAAATCTTCCAACTTGCATCTACATATCTAAATTTGTACTAAGCGGAATCTCAAAAAAATTTCGCAGCTCAAACGTGTGCATTTAGCGTCGATTATTTTATTTATATTTCAGTGTTCAGTGTTTTCAAAAAGTTCATTGTGTAATTTCACAGAGTTGACAACGAAGAATGATCAATTTTCTTTTTAATTTCATAACCAAAAAAAAAAGAAAAATTAACTGGATAAGGAAGATAATATATCGAAAAGTTTACTGAATACTACTTTCTTATCGAAGGCAATTTGCATCGAGTCTGTGCATGTTTTTAATGACAAATTCGCTTAGATGACAATTCACTTAGATGACAACTCGCTTAGAGTTCGCATTGTACTATATGTTTGCTTACTTTGCCCATAATTTTGGATTAATATTTTTAAACATAAGTACGAGAAAATGAACCACTCTGGAAACAGCATTAGTATTTGTAAAAAAAACTGAATTTTGTACAAATTGAGATTCATTTTCGGCTTAAAATCGAGATGAATGAAAAACGAGCCAAGCCATGCTACGAATTTCAGTTCATATTAATAAATGTGCCATAAAAAAAATCATCTCAACATAAGCATTAAAAAATAAATAAAACGGTTTCTATTGTAAAAGCTAGTTACATATATAGATATGTATGTAGTTGGAAATGTGAATGCAAAGAAATCAAATTTATTAGGCGGAGAGCCATCTGTAGAAAAGTCGAGTATATGAGATAACAGGATGGGATGTACAATGCCATTGAAATGCATGCCTCTTGAAAGCATTTGATAATAGAACTCGAAGAGCCTAATTGGAATGCATACATACATGTGTACTGTTGTCTAGTCGAATTCTGTCCTAAACATGAATTGCTACACATTTAAGAAAAATTGGCTCAAAAAACGAAAGAAAACCCATGCTTGGGACAGGATTCGACAAGGAAACACCATATATTATATTTAGGCTTTTCGAGCTCTATCATTTGGTATACATTTCCAGCTGCTATCTTTATTAACAAAAATTGACCCAAAAATCCAATGACAACCCATGTTCGGGACAGGAATCAACAATGCAACCTTATTATTATATTATGTTTAAGCTTTTCGATCTCTATCATGTGGCATACATTTCAAGGTATAATCTTATACACTTTTAGTTAAAATAGCAAAATTGGCCAAAATTCGCGAATTTTCGTGCATCGGAACGGGCTTTGACAAGGAAAAACTGTTTGGTTAGTTTCACCAAAGAGCATCCCATTCTGTAATGGTTATACACTCGACTTTTCTACAGCGGGCTCTTGAGCTAAATGGAAAGCGTATCATACATAAATTGACCTGACAAAAATAAAGGACTTTTCTAAAATAAGTTTGTCAAACCAGACTACAGCCAGGCAAATTGTTCTAAAGCTGATAGCTTTAGTCTAAAAAATAGTGGTCCAACCGAAACGATTCCATTGGAGATTTTAATTGGAGCTAACGATGATGAATGCAATGTAACTGATCATTTTTTATTAATTTACTTAGTGTCATGAGAAATCTCAATGTAAAATTGAGGTTTCAGCAGTGGCGTAGCGTAAATATTTGTTGTTCGGGGTGAACTTCCTGCAATGACAGGGGTGAAGTCCCTGCAAAGACAGGGACGTTCACATAAAAAAATTTCCTTTCACGTATAAATTTATTTTTAATAAAAAAGAAGTCATCAGTTTTTGCATCATAAAAATGTGAAATAAATTCGAACCCTCCTTATCAACGGAATTGAAGTTCTTGCTCCTTATGTGTGTACTGTGTAGGAATAAGTGAATGCAAAATTTTTTTATATTGATATCTACGGATTTATGCTCTTTGAAATGAGAGAACTTTTTTTATCTCATTAATTTTGAAAACATTGAGTTAGGAAACAGGTTCGAGAACTTTTTAGTCAGGGAAAAAATTTTAAATGTATTCGATTTGTCTCTTGGTCATTTGGTAACTCTAGAATTAGATACATATGTTTCTTAACTAAGCCCAAGCAAGAAAAAAATCATAAAATACAGATTGACAGCTGTCAAGATATAATAGATAAATTGATATGTTGACGTTAAAAACATATAAAAAATGTAGGCCCCAGATAATTTGATGATACTTCAGCCGAAAAAAATTACCAAAATAATGAAGAGTCGATCAAAAATTTATTGTCTTGGAAAAGAGCTAATGCTTCTTTCCGTTATTCCACATAGGTAAAATTATTCGTAAAAGCATGCACTCTTTTACGATTCTGATTGATAGAAAACATACGAAATAGTTGCTGCAACTGCTATTTTTGCTGCTGCTGCTGTTGTTTTTGTTGTTTTTGTAGCTATGTTGGTTTTGCACTGTCTAGCCAAAGTCTAGACGAGTGCATACCACGAACAACAAAGCTCCGTTGCATAATTTTTTTTTGTATTTTTCAGCAATTGCTGTTGTTGTAATTGCTGTTATTGTTGCTGCATTCTCTGTATTGTTTTGTTCCTGTTGTTGATATTTTTCCGGGTATTGTCATTCGAACATAAATTGAACGAATGAATACCGTTTATTGTTGTTGTTGTTGTTGTTGGTGTGGTGAATTCGTTCGTTTTATTGGAATAATGGGATGTTGGTGTTATGGGATATGTAAAATACTCGGATTTGCCTATGGCATTGCTGATGTTGGATTTGCATTTGTCTTATTGCTGTTGTTTTCTATTTGCATGCTGTGGGCGTGGAGGATATTTTAAGTTTCCTTTTTTTGTAATACTCTGCCTAAGACCGGATATCCGTAGGGATTGTGCTCTGCCATTTTTTTTTATGTTGCCGTCTGATTTTGAAAAATTGCCGGAAAGTGGAAATTGTGTGATATAAATTTCTTTTCGTATATCCGTTGATTATTTTCAATATGCTGTATGAAAACTTATGCAATACAAATAAAGTTGTGTTGACTCATTTTTCCACTTGCGAAAATAAAATGTTTCGAAAACTTGGCATTCATTCATGGACTGTCTGCTCTTTTGTTTTAATTGCCACTAAAAGTGTATCGCAAAATTTTTAAGTATCATTTTGTGTCGTTTGTTCGCTAATGTTTTTTAATATTTTTTTTTTTTCCTAATGGAATTTATTGCATTGACTCAACATATTTACTCAACTGTACGGTGAAACATTTTTATGGCAGACAGCTTGACGCTACTTTTGGGCTGATAGATCATGCGCCGTTGCGTCAGTCACGTAGATGGTTGCAATGCATGACGCATTTTGTGCTGCTCGTACAATTAATGCATTCTGTGATGACTTAAGTTGCAGTATCGACGAGAGGTAACATTACTGTGTTGTTTTTACATGATTCAAATCTCGAATAAAATGTGTTGAACCAATGAGCAGTCAATAGCTGTTCCATAAACAATTAAATATTTCAATGAAAACTCTTTTTTCGGAACTTTTGGTTGTATTTATATATCTAATGGTGACGTCATAATTTTGACTATTACATGTTGCATAATTATGAAGATTCAAGTTGTGTCAATAAATACACAAAGTGCACAAAAATGGATGCAGATCCGTTTCGAATTTGTAACGAATCCGATAGCGATTTGCACACATGAACACATCCATCCATTTGTTATGATATATTTCGACCTCTATTGACTCTTGTATGGAACTTATGAGTTAAGTTTCTGAGCAAAAGTCCCCGCACTAAAAGTATTCTGGAAATGAGATACATATTATTAGTATCAAAAACAGCTTTATATATATGAACATTTGTAAAAATTCAGTGTGGGTAATCTCCTCAATTTTTATACAAAACTCTAAAACTCATTCTCTTTTTATAACAAAACATTTACTAAGAAAACTCAATTGTGTAAAAAAAAGTTGTATCTTTCATGATTATTAGATGCTTTCAGTTGAAATTCCAAATTCAAATTCGGCAAATTATTTTTCGGCCCATCTATTGGGCTACTCTCCAAAGTGCTTCATATACATTTTTTTCAATTTCCATCGCTATAAATTATTCTTTAATCTAATAAAACAGTATATCTCTTAACTAAAGCTTAGTATAGCTTAAAGATCACAAATAATGAGCAAATGTCTAACATCAAAAACTTAAAAGTAACTACCGAAAAGTTTTCAACTAAAACAGCTTAGATTGGCGAATCTTAATCCTTCTACCACTGGAGCATAATCGCAATTTTCAAAGCAATTAAAAGACGATTTGCGGAAAGCCGCCAAAGGCGTAAATCCATTAAAAATTTTAACGTAAAACTTTCAAGCTCTCTTTTAACAATAGAGATAGATTGCAGCCAAGAGTGTCTGTCGGATCGAATAGACAACTGAGTGTGTGTGTGGTTTGCGTAAAAGCTAAAGTTTTGTCTACCTAAAAGTTTATTGAAAAGGTTTTTGACTTGTTGTTGTTGCTCAGTTTTGCATACTAAAACTTTGCTGCCATTCTTCCGCCTAAAGTCCTTAGCTCATTTTATGCAGTTGATGGGTGCGTGTTATTTGGAGTTCAATTTTATTATTATTTATTTTTTAACATTGAAAATATACATAAGATATGCATAGGAAGTAGGAAACAAACATTTTACATTGAAGTTCTATGTAGTAGCATGCTTCGATACTGATAAATTAGTTTCTTATAATTGAAAGTTGTATGAAATTTATATCATATAAATTATTACCAAAATATATACTAAGATTTGGATAAAAAAAAAACTTAGCATTTTTAGTGCTTCCGCGATATTGCTGAACTCGCTCGGCTTATAGCTTTTGACTGTGCTTGTCCATCTAACTGAACCTCGGATATGATAGTCTCGAAACAAAATATTGATTTGCCATTTTCACTGACGATTACTAAACACTTGACGTTTTTTGCTTTTGTGCGAAGTGACACGCCCGCTGGTGCTATTGCGGCCACTTTTAGCTATGAGGTTATCTTATAGCTGGTAGATCTGCCATATTAAATCTCATAACGACTACGTTGTTAGTTCATTTATTACAACATTTATAAATATTGTAGGCTGTCCCATGCACTTCAACAAGTTTTGCCTGTATAGTGACTTCGCTTGTATTGAGGACTGCTTTCAGTGGTGTTATCTCCAAAGTTTATCACAATCGTAAGTGCCAAATATGAGTAATACAGAATCAAAATTTTCGGTTGTTGAAAAGGTCACGCCCAATTTTTCAATGCCGCCTTCTTTTAGAACAAATTAAGATATAAGTATATTGTTTTCATCCGTTTAACAAATTTCATCATAAAGGCGGTGCCACGTCCCTGTTATATTCTTTACAAACTGCACAATGTTCCCAAGTTTCATTAAAATCACTGCAACTATTTTCGAAATATACACAAACATGCAATATGAGCAGTAAGCGTACCCGTGAACCGATTTTGCACATTTTCATCCCCAAGAGGCTTGTTTGAAGGTGTACCCTGTGTGTCAAATTTCATTCAATTAGCTTGCTCGGTTTTCTCGTAAACGTGATTTCCACAGACTGACGGATCTATATATAAATGCACAGTTGGTAAACGGTTACAACACTTTTTCTCAGCCATAACACATTATAATTGCTTCTTTTTTGTTTTTGTTGGAAAGGCGGTGAAGAGAAAGGGGGACATGTATACTTTATTTTTCTATGGTAAACGGTGCCACGCCCCCAACAGGTAAAACCATTTCCGCGGCTAAACTAATTGACCGAGATAGATTGAAGCCTTAGAATGGTTATTATTAATTTCTCTGAGGGGGCGTGGCACTGCCTTTAATGAAAAAAATTCTTTTTCGGCTGACCCGATTCTTCGATTTTGATAAAATTTGGTATTGAGATAAAATGATTCTTGAGTAAAATTTTTTTTTAAGTGGGCGGTGCTACGCTTCTTACAGGAATATATGTAGTTACCACTTAACTAATGCACCGGTTTTGATAAAATTTTGTTAGGATATAGATTGAAACTTAAAAAAGATTTCCAAAAACTCAAATTTATATTATAGGCGTGGCAGCACCTCTAACAGGAAGAACCGTTTTCACTGCTAAGCTAATGGACCGATTTTGATTTAATTTGGTATGGAATAGATTGCACCCTAAGGAAGAGAAAGAGGTAGTTGTAGTGATATAGCAACATGATACCATGATTTGAATTTTTGGAGCGATGACTCAGTTTTTTCAGATTGAATACTAACAAATTGGTTGAATTTCAACCACTGAGAAAATTCTAGTATACATACATACGGACATGTCTAAATTAACTGAAACTCAGGTGGTGACGCTGATTAAGAACATCACTGCGCAAAAGATTTAATGTTATTGCTACTCATATAACAAATTGATAAGTGAAACATGACGTTATTAGCAATTCATCACTATGGCTAATAAATATGTAGGTACTAGTAACTGCACTTATAATGAAATAATAAAATGCAACGTAAAAGATGTGCAAATTGGCCTCTAATGACATCAATGATGCTTAATTTACTTAACAATTGTTATCACACCAACAATGCAATGCAGCAACAGCAACAGCAGCAGCATCAAGGACAATCATTGTCAATAGAATAGCAGCAGTAGCAGCAGGAGTTGCTTGTACTGCATGAGCATCAACTTACGAACATTGCTATTGACAGTAAAAAAAGGACATGAGAACAAGGACAAAGCAAAGCTGATTGAATTTTATAAGCAAACCGAAGCGAACTACATAGAGGGTGGTTTGAGTTCATTGGCTGGTTGCTTAAAACCAACGTTAGTTGGTTGGCTGCTTACTGGATTGCTGCATGGTAGTAGCAACAACTGAGGCAGATTATAAAAGTAGAAACAAATTTTGTTCAAAGTTCGCTTCAAAATCAAGTGGGAGAAAAATGCAGACAGACCGACAGATAGACAGACAGGAGTAGAGAACCCAACAGACAAAGCAGCAGCAACAACAGAAGCTCATGGATGCACCTTTTGTGCAATGTGATACGAAACAACACAGCACTAACGTTGAGGAGGGGATAGGTGGAAGTTATACGAGACGACAGTCGAGAGGAAATTGAACTAAACCAATGCTTAAAAGAGGTCATTTGTAGGATAAAAATGCATTTGTGAAGATTATTGTGTGCATAGTTTTGAAATAATACGAGTAGCTTTGGACTGTGCACCTTTGGTTAAAATCTGGAGAAAATCTCTTCACTATATTTAGTTACAAATTAAGTTTTTTTTTTTATAAACTACAATAGCAGATACATAGATAAAATAAAAAAAAAAACTCACGCAAAGCTCAATTGATGTTTATGCCGAACACTACCAATCTAAATTTGCAAAGTCAGCACACTTTTGTCCTTTTCCTTAGTGGCGAAGGACGAATGCACCATAACAATTGTATTGGCGTGGTGTATGAGACAAATGCAATTCGTTGCACTTTGCAAATATGCTATGCTATACACATGGTGTAAGAAGTTGGCAGCAACATTTATTATTGTAAGAAGCGAATACCCACCACTACCTCAGACTACTTGAATCTTAATGTTATTACTTTAACACTTTTTAGTGTAATGTTCCATTCAACCCAAAAATTAATACACTTTTTGTGCTTTGGTGCAGACGTTTTACTTTAGTGATTTTATTTAAATGTCTGTTAAGCAAAAATCCAAACTAAAAAATATTGCATACCTTAGGGCGGTTAGAGCGTTGGCAACTGCTTTTAGAATTGCACAAGTACCTATTTGCTATTTTATATTTTCTATTATTATTTTTTATTATACTGTTAAGTAGTTACGACTTTTAGCAGAAAAGGCAGTCGTCGTGTTGAGTGTAAATTTGAAGGTGAACTTTTACGCTTCGTTGAACAGCAGCAACTTTGTCTTTGACAGCGTAATGCAGTTAAGAAATTGAAATTTATTGTTCAATGATCAACAACGAAAATGTGTACAATGGAAAATATTTTAAAGAAAATATAAAGTCATTTGTTTCGTTTTAGTGTTGGTTTTAATATGTATATAAATAAATACTGCGCAATGAAATTGGGGGAACATCGACTGAGGTCGCTGAGCTCGAGTCTGACGTTAGATTTTGGCCTTCACCTTTTTCCGTATGTAAATATTCTCAGAAATTTGCTTAATGTGCTCAATGGCGGGGTTAAGAGCTGATGCTGGAAGAGCCGTGAAAATATCAATACTTTTTGTCTTTTTATCAAAAGCAACCTTGTTTCGATACCAAACTTCTCAGACAGGGTTGCCAAGTGGCCGCTTCTGACGCTGCCAAGCCGTTAATTGCATATAAAAGCAGGGGCCTTGTAGAAATTGAAAAATTTTGAAAAAGCCGTAAATTGGAGGATATTTTATTAAATTTTTAGCATTTTAAAGAAAAATTATTTTATTTTTGGAAGGCTGTTAACAGCTTGTTTTCAACTTAACAACCCTGGTCTCAGATAAAGTCATAGAACCGCTTTTGTAACCGTGTCAAAATCAGGTTAATTTATCGCTATCTCGAATCGCTGACAAGCACGCCAACATCTGATGGCCAATTCAAGCTCAAATACCATGAGTTAATATCAGTCGATGTTCCTCTAGCTTAAGGCTTCACTTCAAAATTATTTCACCATGCATGAACTTACTCCAGCATTGTTTCGATGTTCTGACGATCGTTCCCGAGATCATTTCAAATTATCGCGATTCCTGAAATCCTAAGAGTTGCACTTCAATGTGTCTCGGCTGGTCACTTTTAGACCTACACTAAGTGAATCCGGACTAAGCGTCTGTTCTCCAACTTGCCGACTACAAACGCATCTGTAGAACAAAGCATAACTAGGAGAACTATTGCCTAGTGTAATAGAGGACAAAAATCCTACCATATTCTTATCTAAGTATAACAAGTATGAAAGTACAGTCCTACTTACTTACTTAAATAATACAAAAGGTCGGGATAAATCTGAGCTTTAACCAACAAACCTCTCCAGTTATCCTGGTATTTAGTTGACTACTTCCAGTTGCACGCTCTAAGGGTTCAATTCAACGTCACTTTACGGCTCGTATATTTTGAAGTTGCGTTTTCTCCTCCAAAGCCCGTTAACATACATGGGCCCGAGCATCTTACTTGGGATTTTTCTCTTGAAACGACCGTGAATATCTTTATCCGCTCTCAGCAGTGCCCATGCTTCAGAGCCGGGACGATTAAGGTTTCGTATAGATTATTCTTAGTTGTTCGGGATAGAGCTTTATTACTGACTTGCCTTCTTAGCCCAATCAAATAGCGATTGGCATGATCCAGAGTCATAAAGTAGAACCGGGATGATTGAGGTCTTGTATAGATTCCCCTAGTTGTTTCGGATAGAACCTTACTATTCCATTGCATTCTTAGCACAAAGAAACAGCAATTGTCAACAGTTTCTCTTCGATTAATTTCGGCTGAGGTATTGTTGTCAGAGCCAAGGTAGACAATGTCCTTTACTACCTCGAATTATGGCTGTCGACTGTGATGTTCTGCCATTTCGCCGCTGTTGTATGTATGTTATTGACAGCATGTATTTGGTTTTGTCCTCATTCACCTGTGAACCGATTTTGACAGCTTCCATTTCGATACTAGCAAACAGCCGGCTAAGTTTGGCCAATTATGTCAATATCGTCAGCGTACGTTACTAGTCAAAGAATTTTTAAAGACTGTATCTCCGGTGTTGGCTTGTTAGTTTCGCAGAATTCTTTCAAGTACAATGATAAATGAGTCACATGGCACCGCATCACCCTGTACAAATCGGTACCGATAAAGCAGCGAACGTTCCCCAACGTCACACTGCACAGTCGGACGAGTTTGGTAGGGATGGCTATACAGCTCGTCTTAAAATCGATAAAAATATGTTGAGTATCGATTTGGACATCTTGAAATGTGAAAATTCGACTGACTAATTAAATCAACGGCACAACCCACAACCTGGATGGCCAGTTCTTTTTGTAATATCACAAGTACGTGGGGCTGCGCATACCGATGCCTGTATTCAACTGCGGGAGCTCGAGCGCTGTCGTTTTCCCTTTAAGGGCTTCTCCGTCATCACCTTCATTCCAAAACTTTGACTAGCCTTGCAAATTCTTTGCCGACTTCTGATCCAAAGCTTGTACAAAATTCGACTCAATGTAACAGGAGGAAGTGCTCCAGGGAGACGGCTTTCTTCCTCCACTCTCTCGTTTGCTAACACCAAAGGTTGGTCACCTTATGTTCAGTCAATGTACTAGGTACCCAGCGGTCACCAACGTGGTGCTAAAGAGTAAGAATCGGTAGGACTTATTTGGTAGGATAATGACAGTCATGACCTTTATAGCCTGACTAACAAAAATTTCTCAATAAACTTTGGACTTTGAGTTTTTCATATTCGGGCTATTTTTAATATCTTGGCCAAATCACAGCTTGATAAGCTTTCATAGATTAATGAATATAGTTTATTTCTTAAAGTATTAGCTATTACTGATGTTTTTTTTCCTTCAAAAAATGTATTAAATCAAAACTTCTTCCCTTTCTGGCTATGCTCCTAAATCTTATTCAAATTGTCGCTTTATTTTAATTTACATGCGAATTTGCAAATAAACATCACGAACTCCTCAAATTCATATTGAAAAACCACTCAGACTAAAGTCCTTAGACAGCAACAATAAACACAACAGAAACAACAGCAACAACTACGACAACTACAACATCTACAGCAACAACAATGCAACACATTTTGGGAATTTCCTTGTCGACTTTATTTGGAGGAAATTTCATGAGTTGCAACAACAACTGTAATGTCGCAAACAATGCCGCAGACCGCAGACAGTTGCACTCAACATGTAGACAGCGACAACAACTACAACAACTACAACAACTACAACAACAACAACAACAACAACAACTACGACTACAATAGCAACAGCACGAACAATTATAATAATTTATAAATTGTAAGAGTCGTCGGCTAAGAGACAAACCACAAAAAAAAATAACAATAGCAACAACAACAACAACAATAACAACAACGACATCAAAGACCCAGTTACTGGATCTCTTCCTGCTAGTTGCCTCGTCATCGTTGTCGACACTGTCGTCATTTGCTTCCTCACTTGTTTGTGTGCAGCAAATTGAAGATGCCTCTGACGCTTGAAAAACATCTTCCTTTAAGTGAGGACCACACACCGTCATAGGCGCAGAGGCCACTGAGATGCAAATAGCGATTGATGCGTTTGGTTTGCTATATATCTTGGTACATACTGTATTTTATAAAGTTGGAAGACGTTGGTGGCTATGTAGTGGTTTGAAAACTTGACTGCTACGCCGAAGTTTGTGAGTTTGAAACAATAAGACATTGAAAACAACCAAAGGAAGTTTATTTTCACGACACTAAAAATGTGTGGAGCTCTTATTAAATGAATACTTTATCAATGCTGAAGTCTCTTTAGTTCTATCCTTGACTTTTTTATGGTCTTACCAATGACTTTCTATCATTGAACGGTTTTGTTTACGAGTAACAAAGAGATTATTTTATGCAATTATTTGCACACATATGCCAGGGCGCGATTATTTGTGACGCCTATTGCGCATTTTGATAGTAATCTGTTCAGATTTCTTAGCTAATATTAAAGACTAAATAGCAAACTTTGTCGTGGCTTTCTGTTTTCTGGTTAAGAAGATCGATGTCTCATTCCAGTATTATTTGAGAATCTAACTTGCTTAGCTTTAAGCGACTACAAATTCATGTAGGGTTATGGCCAGCGTTAACGAAATTTTGCGTGTTCCTCTATTCCGGAATAGATCTTTCCAATTTTGTAGTCCGACTGATCTAAGACGGTCATCACTTGGTATTTGAAACGGAGATTTAGCCAGTTATTTCTTCTCGAACCTAATGATCCCAAATTTAAGATTCACTTAGCTGGAGCATGGTCTTTCATTCGGTTGATTTGTTCCAGAATCGACAGAACTATACTTTTTGAGCTTAATCTACATAATATAACAGTGAATATAATTCTTGGTTGGAATCTTTTGATCTTTCGAGAGAGCGGATTTGAACATTGCAGTTTCGTTAGTTTGAAGCAACAACGCTTGACTAAGATTTCTTTTCGTTGGGTCTCCAACATGATATCGGTTGTTTGTTTACTCCGAGCTAACTAGACTTCAATGTACCTCAAAATTATGGGTATTGAAGATGATATTTTGTCTAAAGCGTTTATTAGATGGTCGTTGCTGATTTGACATCTTTTACATATTTTCGTTCTAGTTGGCCATCAACTGCATACGCTAGCAGCTAGACAGATTTGTAGAAGATAGCGCTTTTTGCATTAGGGCGAACAGAGCGATATTTCATTAGTCAGAAAAGCTTAGGTTTATCCAAATTTAAATTATAATTCAATACTTTGAAAACACTTCCCTGGATTTTAAAGTTTCCATGATAGTCCATGCCATCAGGTGGCGGTTTTATTCTTGATCTTCTTTACCGCTAGACCTTCCTCTTCTAGACTAAGTGGAGCGATTATTTCGTTATCTGGAGGTGCTGCTGCTTGCTATTCTATCAGCGTATCGATTTCTTACCCGCTAAACAGCTTTTATTTTTCTACTGAACTCTTTTTTTTCATCGATTTAGGAAGGCTTTCTCTAGTGCACATTACATCCTTTTTTAGTTCACTAATCTCCACGAGCATTTTGGCATTAACTTCGAAGTTTATTCTTACTGAGATTCATAAAGGAATAGTAGAGCACACAGTTTAAATTTTGCCTTCTAAGAAAAGTTAATTAATTTTAGATAATTTGTTTACATTTCATACCCCTTCACATGAAATGAACTCTTATACTCCCTTTCAGACATAACATTTTTTGCATTTACATTATGATTGTACAACACATTCACTGGCGACAGTGATCGTCGCGTTAGTTCGATAGACTTTCCATAGATAAGATGCAGATAGGCAACTTCCATTAAATGAACCACTAAACGGAAGCTTCAACATAAGAAGCCGGCGCCATTTAATGTTGAAACGATTATTGAACAGCAAACTGTTGCTAAGCACCACTCGAAATGGCAACAACAACAAGGTCAGTAGCAACAACAACAAATATTCCATCTACCATCAATGTTGCATAATTTCTCTCATGGGGCATCACATTGAGATATACTCGTAATCAATTTATTGTTATGAGCATCATCGATGACACCAATGTGGAAAATATAGGATCACCTGGAACGACTTTCTGCAATTTGAGTTTGCTATATCTTTTTTATTTCAGGATAAATTACAAATTTTGTTTCCTAAAAGCGGTATAAAATCGGGAATTGCTAAAATTGTAAACTGTTCTGTAGTAGAGTGTTAACCTTGGAGAGCATATTCGAAATATAGCTATTTATTTTTATCTCAATATAAAGATGAACTTCTCATTACAAAGCATTGATTTTGTGTAGTAGACACACCTAAGATGTCATAATAATAACCATATCGAATGCGCAGACTAAGTGTCTCAAGACTGAACGATACGCGTTTGCCAAACCGCAACTAATTACAAGACAGACAGACACCTGCACACTAAACTTTAGCAACAACATATTATTTTTAACAATGATTGTTGGCGCCAAGTTGAGCAATTACGAGTTTGTGGGAACAGTTCGGACTCAAGCTATTCTCGTTGCTGATGCTGCTGCACAAATGCACATTTATGCACTTCAATGCATCCAATCAAAACAAATTATATAGACGTTGCTTTCTTTTTCTTTCAGCCAGGCCGACAGTTGCCAAAGGAACAAAGCGATTTGAAATTATTAACCTTAGATGGGTTTTGCGCAAATGCACATACGTAGGTGCACGTAGGTAGTTACATGACAAAAGTGCCAATAAACTGTGATTTTACTTAAATTTATTTATAGCTCAGTAAATAAGTAATTTGTTATTTTTTCAATATTGTAAACATATGCCAGCTTACTTAGCGATATCTTGCAGTTTTGCAAGGTCCGTAAAGTCAGATAGTTCGATTTGAGTTTAAATTCTATTCTAAAACCACATTTGTTCCGGCCGTTCAACTGTTTTTTTAGAGTTTGTTTAAGTGTTTCCTAGCATTTTTTTGAAATTAAGTTACACTACATCAAATAACTCTCTCGTTTTAAATGTCTTAATTCTACGGGCAGTAGACGCATCCGTCAACCGATTTCACCCATTTCTAATCCCAAGAAGCTTCTTTGAATTCAATTAATTTGCTTGGTTTTCCCGTTATCGTGATTTTCATTGATATACACACAGCTTTCCTAAAACGCCCTAATAAATCAACATATGTACACAGTGCGAAAATTTCCCATCAAAACTTTCTTCACAAAACGCAAACAATTTTTTATTTTTCAAAACTCTTCATTTATTATTCACAGAACTCCCCTTCCTTGATTCAAACGAATGGCACATGCTCTCATCCGGTACTGACTTCAGTTGTCGCGTTGGCGGTTCTCCGATGATATCTAAGCCCTAGAAAAAAAAACTGAATTTGAGCACTAACTTTCCGGATTTTTATGTTCTGGCCACACACGTCGATTTCTTACAACCAAAATCCATAGAACTTCAAGGTAAAATACTGTCATTTCTGTTTGGCCACTTGGTAGAAAATTGTAATCGTGACCAAATCCTTGCTATCATAGGAGGTAATCAGCATTGCTTTAATGTTTAATGGTATTTGATGGTATTTCTCGATCATTATCTTCAACTGACTCGTAACCTTCGCAAAAACTTTTATGCCAGTTGAAAACTGTTGCTGGGCACTCATTGCCGCAAACTTTGAATTTTATGATGGTGCATTTTGATTTGCCGACACAATTCTTAGAATAATCACATCTCAGCTATTTGATAAACTAGCGCAGCCATCATGAGCGTGTTGAAAAGCTGAACGTATCACATTTTCAACGATATATGTAGAATGTCGGCAGATGGCGCTACGCGTTCTGGTAGTAGATATAAAGTTTGCGTTGAAAATTGTCGTACTGTGTATTTGCTCATATATATGACTATCGCCATTATACATTTTGGGGTAAAGCCATGTAATTTCTCTTTTTGCCGAAATGGATTTAGTGACTTGTAGTGGAGTTTCGGTTTTATTCGATGGTTCAATTTAGATTTTTTTAAATAACATGCTGTTTTGAAAGAAATGAGCTGTGTTATAGAATAGAGGGATGAAAAAAGTGCTGTCGAGGAATATTTTTATTGAATCTAGACAACATTCGTATCCACTATTAATTTTATGACACACCGTTGAACTCTGGCTAGCAGCTCAAAAGTAGTTTTTGGAATCCCTACCTCGATATGCGATCCATACTCTAGTTTCGATCTAATATAGGCAATTTAGACTGTACGAAGATCAACAGACGTGAAGTTTATCTTACACTGTCTTAAGATATAACCTTTAACTTTCAACCCAAGACACTTGTCTTCTTTTCTCGACACTATGATCTGTTCACTTCAAGTCAGGTTAAACCGATATGCCCGTCAAGAGTTGATGATGTTGTGTAGTCCTCACTGGCCATATTAAATCATATTTGTCTGTGGAACTGCGGACAATATTTGATCTTGCTTGCATTTAAACGATCCGATTAACGTACATATAATTACATTGGTCTGCAAAACTTTCCTCCTGTTAACATATCTATCATACTTTACTTAACTAATTCGAGGTCGGTGAACACAAATATTTGAACCAAACTTTCACATCAGCCCTTGTTTTCGTATCTCGAATCGACTCGATTTTTGTGATTTGATAGTCGAAGCGAGATCCATCTTTTTTAAAAATATTAAAATTTTATCTTGAAAATTTGTAGATAAGTGTATTAAAAATTTCGAGTTTTTCTTTTAAATTTTATTTCATGAACAATAGATACAACTAATGTTCAACAAAAGCACCAGCACTCGGCTGTGTCTTAAGTAAATTTTCTTAACTCCTTAAAGATATGAAAATCTCAACAAGACTACACTTCATTTTGCGATCCCACTTTCGCACTGAAATGGTCTATAACTCTAAAATCACACAAAGCACAAAACAACAACATTTACATACATATGGCAGAGAAATGGAGGAATTCACGCAAGTAGACATGAAATTTATTTTCGTTGCTATTTTTACCGAAACAACAACAAAATGATACAGAATCCGAATCTCAATCTGAGGCAGATGAGGTTGGCTGGCTGGCTGGCTGGCAGTAGTGGGTATCTATCTAAGTTGTTTGCTGTCGTAACAACACAACAAAATGTTGTCAATGTTTCTGCTGCTGCTATTGTTGCTGTTGCTGTTGCTGTTGCTGTTGCCGTGTTTCATTTGCGTTGCTTATGCTTTTGGTGCTCTATTGGAATAAAATTTATGTTGTGTTTATTTTGGGGAGAATCGAGAACTGCGAACCGCAGAAAACAACAGAGCACAACAAAACATGACACAAACGACGATCCTGCCGGTCTGTCGGACGACTGCAATGTGCCGCCAACATATTGTTTTTTTTGTTGTTTTGAAATGAAAGTTCTATGTTGTACGCGTATCTTTCACTTAATTTTAAATTTAAATTTATTTTTATTTTAAGTACAAAAATAATTTCGTACACAAGGCTCTTGTTGCTTTGTTTTTTCTGCTTAAGACTTAATGATGAAAAGTAGGTGGTGGAGGGGTTGGGCTAGAAAAATGTCGAGTGTGTAAAATATTGGAGACAAACGGCTGAATTTTGCGTTAGTTGAGATTTAGTTGAATTCGACGCATGTTTCGGAGAACATTGAGTTCGTCGCACTTAATGGTTGATCGTCAAAACAAAATAGAAAAAGCTCACGGTTGACATTTTCTTTGGTTATATCAAAATTAGAAAGTTTTACTCATAAATTAAATAAAAATATGATAAAGAAAGTGCTTTCCTTGGAGAATATCGTCAAAAAAATATCGCTTGTATTTAAATTCGCTCAAAATGTCTACTGATCGTTGTTAATTTCGCCCGACGCAGGGCGATCTCGCTGTAAAGTTCAACACACATTTTTTACGGAATTCCTTGCTGTCATGTGTGAAATTCCAATGACGCTCTCGGACGCATGTCCAATTCTTACAGCAAAACTAACCCGTACGCGTGATCGGGGTGCTCCCTCGTGTTTTTGATTTTTCCCAAATCGTACTCTCCAATGTCAAATGAAGCGTTTGTCGCGTGTTTTCAATGCGTTTTTTTGTTTAGCCTCCATCTAAATGCCAGGAATTTGTGAATCTCTTCCTCTCTCCTGAGCGTGCAATAAATATTTACTTTCGCACTACATATTTATTGATCGTGCTGCATGTTTGATAAATTGTCGCTCGCCATTATGTGTCAGTGTGATGACAACATAGTGGTAAATGTATGCGCTCACTCTAATGTTGCATGCAGCAATGCACATTGCAACTTTTGCAAATTTTTCCCATAGTTCGATCGGTGATCGTGGTATTGATCATGTTGCTAAGGCAAATGGTTTATTTCTAATTTCTACTTACGCGTTCAATGGAATTTTATGCGACATGTGTTGAGTTTGTTTTGTGTTTCATTAATTTCTTTATTGCTCACTAAAAAATTGTAAATTTGTTTGTATTTTTAAAAGAAGTCGTTTATTTTTAACTTGGAATTTTGGGCTAAAAATATTGAAGAATTTTGTTCGAACTAAATACAGAGAAAAAAAGTTAATAAATAGTGTAATGTTCGAGCGTGTTTGGATTGAAAATATATATAACAAATAACTATACGAAGAGTAAGGATTGGACAGAAAGAACACATAAATGTGAGTTTTGGCATTTTTCCAGAGTTGTTTTTGAAACTCTTTTTTATTTATTTGGTCATCAACGGTTTTTGATTTTAATGGAGATCTATTAAGAATTGAATACAAAATATTCGGGGAATGTTAAGGGCCTCAATCAAAGTAATATCGGTTGAAAGTATTTATATGTGACCACCTTCGTTAGAATTTTTTTGAGGTCTAAAATTTATTTCAGTTCTATGTCGGTATTTTTATAGTTTTTAATTGAAAACCAACTTCTCTGTTTGAGCACACATGGAAACATATGTAAGGCTATTCACGAAATCAAAATGTGACTGAACTGTAGCTACTATGTTCAAGATTCGTTTTCAGTGTTCGAAAATTTCGTTTCGAAAATTCCGTTTTTAAAACTAAAATTTATGACACCCAGACGAATACCAAAGACAGGTATAGCATACACAAATACCAATGACAGACAGACCCCTTCCATACAGCTGTCATTAATTTAAGTCGTTCATTTTTATAGACATCATAAATTTCCATTTAAAGCCGACAACAATATTTTAAATGTTCCCTAAAACTAAACAGATTTTGAAGAATACAAGAAGAATAAGCAAAGACCTGAAACGAAAAAAAAATTGACGCATTTGTGATGTGAGACAAATGATCGCGATAGAGTCCAAGATAAGTTAGAATGCATAAATGCAAATTGTGCTGCTTCTGGCTGCTTGCTATTGCCGTGGCTTTAGCTGTGAAATGAACAAAACAATGAAATAAATTATGAACAACCGACAATCAACCAAGAACAACACTTAGCAGTGCTATGCCGCACACAGTAGCTGCTGCCGCTGCCCCATTCAGCAAATGATCGTCATCGTCGAATATGCGTCGATCGTCACAATACCAGCAGCAGCAGCAGCAGCAGCAACAACATCAACCAACAGAGTCGCAGACACAAAATTCTGCATTCGCGATGATCATCGCTTCTCGTTTTCGTTTCGCATTATTAATATGCTGTCTGCCTTTGGGCAACTTTGTTGCGGGGAATTTGCTTATCAACATATAAGCGATCTTTGCGATCGCACATTTTGGTCGTGTTAAAATAAAAATAATGCAGTTGCAGACCGCAAAGTAGTTCATGTTGAAAACAAAGTGCGGTGGCAAAATTTTTCAGTTTAGAATCCACAGTCGCATTGGTTTCGAATGGAATGAAAACAAATAAATTTTGTTCACTAGCTGAATTTGTTTACAATGATGTACCATCAAGTTATATATCACACGCTTGCATGTAAAAAGGGCACATCTTAAAATTTGATGAAGCTCGAATTGTGATATAAACATCCTCTATAAATTGTCTCGGAATGCGTGAGACGTCTAAATTTTCCCTAGAAATTGCGAAATTCTGTTCCGGCTCTCTGAATATACGAGAATATTAAAAATTTCTTGGTTTCAGGGGCAGAAAGCTTATGCTTCCTCGACATACGATGCGGTTAGATCATATAAGCGTCTATTTATTGTCTTGCAAAAATGAAGGCTCCGAACGGCTAAGTCTCTCGATGATGTGCTTGTATTGTTTTGGTCGACTGTTATTATTAATTGATTGAACATTATTTGATCGAATTGTAAAGTCTTAGCAGAAACCGGTATTCATGTGAAATTTCTCAAATCGGTCAATACTTTTTAGCAAACATGACAGAGACAACAAATGGAACAATTTAATCTGGTAATTGGTGACATATGTTTCGGCTAATACCACATATGTATATACATTAGGGTGGGTCAAATAAATCAAATGTTTTTTTTTTAAATCCGACACACGGAAACTAGTTCCTAGGTACCTCTAGAAAGTACTTACCAAATCTGAGCTTTTAATGTTAACCGGAAGATTATGCTCATCATAGTTTTCCATTTTTAATTTTGTCTCATGTAAAAATGGTCATATCTTATCATAAATAGATTGTTAAACCAGTTAAATC
The DNA here is from genome assembly GCA_963680825.1 of Meiosimyza decipiens. Classification (NCBI taxonomy): domain Eukaryota; kingdom Metazoa; phylum Arthropoda; class Insecta; order Diptera; family Lauxaniidae; genus Meiosimyza; species Meiosimyza decipiens. The sequence continues at coordinate 35,456,188 of OY804258.1, forward strand.
ATTTATCTTACCATTTGAAAGATATTCAAGGTCAAAGATTGAAGTATTTTAAGGAAAATTATTTTTTGTTTTGAATTTTGTAACTTACTAAAAAATAATTATTGTCAAATGAGCTTCAATTATTTCTATAGGAAATTGAAGGCTCTACAAAAATGAATGGGATGGAATAGATATTCCACTTTTTTCATTGATTTTAATATTTATTGAAAAACTATTAAAATCAATAGGTTTTGGGATTCTACTGCAAATATCTTCTAAATGGTTAGAGTAATTGATTAACCACTTGAGACCTTTATTTTAGAGCGTTCAATTTCCTATAGAAATAACGGAAACTCATTTGACAATAATTATTTTTTATTAAGTTACAAAATTCAAAACAAAAAATAGTTTTCCTTAAAATACTTCAATCTTTGACCTTGAATATCTTTCAAATGGTAAGATAAATGAAAAAAGTGTTTGAGATAATTTTTGTAGAACGTTTTATTTCCTATAAATATTGACAATGCAACTGGTTTAACAATCTATTTATGATAAGATATGACCATTTTTACATGAGACAAAATTAAAAATGGAAAACTATGATGAGCATAATTTTCCCGTTAGTATTAAAAGCTCAGATTTGGTAAGTACTTCCTAGAGGTACCTAGGAACTAGTTTCCGTGTGTCGGATTAAAAAAAAAAAAAATTTGATTTATTTGACCCACCCTAATATACATATTCACATACATATATACATAGTCTCATCAGACCAGTTTTTGGATAATTTGTACAAGGATTTGAGCACCGACCATTCTTTGAATTATATTTGGACAGCCACTCTTAACACTTGAACCATGAAGGGTGTTCACCATGAGGTGTACAAAGTGTAGTTTTTATGTATTACATTAAGCACGCAATGCGCCATTATTGTCATTTCTTGCTTTTTTTTTTGTAATATAAAATTTTCAGAAATCTCTGAAATCTCCAGTTAGAATAATGTCTTTATAACAAACAATTACAACATCATACACATCAGACGGAAAGCAGATTAACTATAATTTATAGTCTATAAGCGAACCGTCTCTTATGTCATCGAAAATTTCCTGAATAACCAATAAAAGGTCGATATTTCGCACCTGATCTGAGAGTAAATTTCATATTAGGTCTTACAAAGTTTGATTCAGATAACATCTGAAAATTAGTTTAATAACCGATGGCTCGTTCCGACTTTTCTCGAATGACAATTGCGTGCCAACCCTTTTTAGAGTTACCATTTTCACATACCATATATATCGAGACTTTCCGACACCTTAAAAATTATATCGAAATTTTCAATACTAATAACTTTTTTTTAGACTTATTGATTGCAAAAGCGTATCGAATTTCGAAACATTTTTTACTTTGTTTACACAATTTGTTACGACTTTTAAGACTTTCAACGATTATTTCGACCTTTATCGATATGTTTCAATATTTTTGTAAGCTTTAAATTTCTATCGACTTTACTATGCTTATAGATATTCCTCTATAATTTTCGACTTCTTCTTTGCTACTCGACATTGTTCAGCTTTTATTGACCTTCTCTATACCATACGAAAGTTATGGACTTCTAATAACTTTTCAATATTTCAAAATATTTTTCGACTTTTGCGATACGTGTGAGCATGGAATGAAAAAAAACCGCACCTTATCGTAATGTTCGAATGACACAACGCAAACTATACTTCTCACATTCTTTGTTTCGCCCTTTGATTCAAACACCAACAGAAGCAGAAATAAAAGAGAAGAACAGAATGGTAACGTTCTGCCCTCCGTACAAAAAACTTTATTCGCTTTGTTGTGGTTATGACTCGCGATTGCTATCCGAACCGGCACAAAATGTAGTGATCGTTTTTGTCATTAGATTCGAGTTAGTGATACAATGGAAACCATTTTCAGATCAAAAAGATTCTTGCCAGAGTCCCGAGCGTCTCATGCCGCTTGCTCTGGTTTGTGTTAGCGCTTCAATAAACGAGTGAAACATGGTATGCAGAGAAAAGAGTTAACATTCATAAAACAGAACGAAGTCGAACCAAACGAAAGAGTTTTATTTTCATTCTCTGCTTGCGAGTACTTTTCGAAAACTTTATGACTTCGACCAAAAGCTCGATATTTTTGCGTTACCTTTAGATATCGATCGGCTGCTTCAATATACTTTAATGCCATTCGATACTTCTACGATTTTTATTGACACATTCGATTCAATTTAATATTTCTCAATAATGATCGATACTACTTGAGAACTTTTAAGTTTTATCGAATTTTATTTCGCTATTATTTCAATAATTGTGTAACTCTCGTAAATCTACACTACATTGACACTTTGCTTTCATTCAATATAAAATTTTCCCACAACTAAGAAATTTTTCTATAAATTCTCTAAGCAAAATTTAAGAAAAAATTTATATTTGAAATTTGTGTTGTTATTTTAATTTTTGTCTGACTGGTACGTGTGGTGTCGCATAAAGCGAAAAAAAAAACAATATTTTTCTTTCAGTTGTTCTCGTCAACAAGTTTTTTTTTTAAATTTTTGTTGTAATTGAAATAGTTGTTGCTGTGTCGCTTAAAAGATGAAGGGATTTTATATTTAGATAAATGTTTGTGTCAGCAGCGGCAACGACAACAACAAAAGCAGCAGCATCGATGGCAGCAACATTAAAATTGCTCACATAAATTCTTGCGTTTTTCTGTCAAATTGGCTTAAAAAAAAAGGGAGATACAAATACAAAGCAATAGCAAGTGAAATGAAATTGTCTCCCTCCTGTAATTTGCACTGCGCTGCCCCCTCTTTAATGCCCTTCTCTTGACTTTTTGGCTAAGTTTAGCGAGTGCACACTGCACTTTTGTTTTTGCAGTCATCGTTGTCTTTGTTTTTTATGCAATTAATTGTGATAAAATATGGCTACAATAACAACGAATAGCAACGACCTCACGTGCACTGAAAAAACAATTTGGCCAATTTTAAAATTGAAATGGACAGAGAAAGATTTGCAAATAAAGTTGTCAAAGTAAATTGCTTTTTCTTCGGTATTTCATTTTCAAATGCCATTCCCAGGTGTCTATATTTTATGAATAATCAATTGGACTAGCTGACATTGATATGATAACTCAAAATGACAGCCGTTGTAAGTTCAACAGCTTTAGAATATGTGTGTGGCTTCTTATTGATAGCACTGCTGAACATCATGGTTTAGGCAAATGAGATATAAATTTCTCGAAAATTATTTTTACATTGTGCTCCATAATGGTAAGTTTTCGTCAAAATTTGAGCAAAATCGGATTTTTTTTTGTATATTATACAAAGGTTATAAGGAACTAAAATCAAAACTCTGGATATTTATTTGATTTGACTCTAAATTACTTCCAAAATACTTCCCCATTCAAGTTTTTGTAGTAACTCAACCTTGCATATAAACTTGGTCCCACCGGGAGGAAAGAGTAACAGTTACTGTAGATGATGATGATGAGCGGAACAGATCAACGATGCCAGACTTCTTATTACAAAATTGCAAAACTTGTTCAAGTTTTCAATTTTATCAATTTCAAAGGCGAACCCAATTTGGTTAGGCATTTTCCATCCGTGATATTCAAGATATACAGGGTTTAGCAGTTCCACCATTTTATCATTCATTTAGCAAGCATATGGTTGTAACAAGATGGCGCTACGTGCGATTCAACCCATGCCAAGTCGATTTGTAGTATGGAAATTTCGGTTATATCAATAGTAACAAGATATGCAAATGTTGAATGGCCTCCAAAAAGATTTGATGCAACACCATTACTTTTCTTCTTGTAAGTGATTGAAAATTGGATTCTTCGTATTCGTTCCTGTGAGAGAAGCAGACGTGGTCATTTGAATGAAATCATGTTTAGAACATAATTGCATCGATTGTACTTGAAAATGAAATAAATAAATATTGTTGTTCCACGACATTTGGACTTTGTTTTATTAAAAAAAGTAAAACATACCGCTCATAAGCCCTTATCTCATATCTTACCATATTTAATGTAGACGTCTCCGCTTCTTAACACTAGTCCATCCAAAGTTGACAAGTTGAAATGATGATCGACGGCCTTCCAAAAGACTAAAACTTTGTTAAAATGAAACATTTTTTTCGGAAAAAGTTGATAAATTTTTTTTTTTTTACCAGCAATAATATTATATAATTTGTACAGAGTAATATATTAATTTTAGCGACAAAAAATGTATGCTTGCATAAAAATAATTTCACCTACATTAACGGCATTTACCTCCAATTAACGGCTTTTACCTCCAATTATTGGATTTTAGCTCCAATTAACGGTTTTTACCCCCAATTAACGACTTTTACCTGTAATTAACGGCTCTAACCTCCAATTAACGGCTTTTACCTCCAATTAACGTCTTAATGGCCTCCTACGCGGCCTAAGATTATGGCTTGCAATCGACGGCCTGGCCGCGTCAAAATCGGTCACTTGGCCTGTGTCCATCGGTATGTAAGCTAAGTCTCTTAAGATCCTTTTCACACTAATTCTCCTGCTCCGACTTGAGTTTCCTTTTACCATGTTAGTTAATAATTGATATTACAACCAATTGCATTTTGAAATAAAATAAACCAAATGTACAAATTTGATTTTCTGGGCCGTTTTTATTAACTACCACTTACTTAATATTAAAGTTAAAGATGCATCATATTTCATTGGCATATTAAATATTGTAAACATCAATAAGCTTTGTCAACTTTTCAATTATGTAACAACTAAGAAATATTTGCTATTATTTGCTTGGCCTTGACTTTCCACTTCAACTTAACTTCTCAACTTAACTTTTATTTGAAACAAATTTGATTAGAATAATTATATTACATTGTGTGGAATGAGCAACTTAGCACAAGCAACATTTAGCAGTTGAACAACAGAGTAGTAACCGTTGATTTTATACGTTGAGGTAAAGAGAGTGGATGGATGCAATGTCTTTATTATTCACTATATGAAACCATTAAATACACAGTCCAACAAATTTGATGTTATTGTTGCAATAAAGTAACAACGGCATAATCCTAAAAGAGGACGTTATTTGTCCTGATCAACTTTGCTAAACAAAGTTAAAGTCCAGCACGTCAGGTCTGCATTTGAAAGTTAAAGAGGGTAAGAGGTCTCTTAAAACTCTCATAAAAAATACCTTCAGGTGTATAACAAATGTCTACCAAGTTTCAAAATGGCATAAGTGATTTTCGGGTCTTCCTAAGGCCCATTTTTAATTTGTTGAGCATTTCCTTAAATAAGTGAATAACTTTAATTTTTTTTATTTTCAGTTACCGTTGAAGATCGAAACATAAATTCGGCACCACCTTATACACAACAGCAGAAATTCAAAATATCAAAAAAAGTAAATAATTCAGCATTTCCACCAAAGCAAACTAATATTAAAATAAAAATTTTAAAATATTCCGTACAAGAATTGCGAAAATTAAGAAATTTTAATAGCACAATTTTTCATTGTAATTACGGCTGTCCTATCAACGTGTCTTTTACGTAATTGTGACGTAAGACTGTGGCCCCCACGAATGCAGCCAAAGGCGCCGCGGGGGCCCGCTCATTAGTAGCGTTTATCATATCAATTCTGACAACAACAACAGTTTTGTCGTCGGCTCGTTCCCTCGCGGTGCCATTAGAACAAAGTAGCAGTAGTAGCAATAACAACAACAACAACAGCAACAATAACATATATAACAAAAACAAATCTATACAAGATATAAACAACAATACAACACCGCCATATTTGACGCCATTTCTGACAAAAATAAACTTGAATACAACGTGGCAAAAAGGTTTATGGGACAATAAAGACAACAACAACAACGATTACAATATAAGCAACAACAAAAATACTAACAATAATAATAGTGTCGTAAATGTCAAAAATATCGGTAAAAAGTTGACATGTTACAAAATCATAGCAAATCGAACAATCGAAATTCATGGCGGCATGAACCAATTTTCTGCTGGAAAAGACGTAAGCGAAAGCGGATATCCGATATTGCCAAGTAACGGAAGTGACAACTATACAAATTCCAATGTAAATAAAGAAGAAGCAGCAGCAACAATAACAGTAAAGTCACTTAGATTAAGTGGAGGAATAAAAACATCAAATGGCTCCAATTCGAATAAAAATCCAACGAATAAGTTAACAATAAAACGTGTTAAATGTGTAAATATTGTGAAAAATGTTAAAAATATAAGTCCTCATTCGTTTATCGTTAGTAATAGTGTTAGTTATAATAAAAATTTACATAATGTGCACAAAAGAAATGCGGCAATTGGAAATAGATCCAATCCAAAAAAACGAAATTCAAATGTTGCGATCTCTTCGTCAGCGTTGGCTAGCGACACAGTTGGTGTCTCGCGTACGGTGAATCAAATAAATCAACAGCTTACATTGCTGCAAACGAATACAACAACAACGGAACTTATAACGACAACAACAACAACAGTTGCAGCAGCAACATCAGCGCCTATGCCAACAATCGATTATATTTTAATCACCGATTACGATCAATTGCAGCCGAAAACTTTTTGGCAGAAATACGGTGAGTAGGTAATGATCTTTTTCTTTATTATTATTTTATTTCAATTTAATTTAAATTTTCTTTATTTAAAACTTTCGCTTAGTATTTGAACTTTTACTTTTAAATTCTGAACTGACAACATTTGCCATTAAATATGACATAGTGAAAACGCAGCATAAGCTGATGTTCTATCTAATAAAACATAATGGTAAATTTTTCCATATTCTTTGGTGTAAAAATGATTTATAATTATTTCAGTGAGCTTACTGTTCAGTACAGTGTGTGTTAACATAAAAGAAAACTACATTAAACAAGGATAAATTCAGAGAAAAAGGGCTAAAAGCTAATGAAACTAGTTTCATCCGTTGCTAAGCGGAATCATCAGCGACTTTTAAGCTGATTAGTAAGAGTTCCATATTGTATTTCCTTTTTGCATAGATCTGAGAGCCTGACATTGGATTTTTTTTTGTAAAAATAAACGTTTGTAGCAAACAATGTGATAATTAACCGGGTTCGCGAGAAAAGAAAAGACTTTAAGTCTCTACTCAGTGGCGTATCATGGGGCAAAAAGGTAATTTTCCGCCCTTTACCGTTGGAACATATTGTGTTTTTCACAACATGCAAAAATTTTATTTACCAAAAAAAAGGGCCACAACATTTTCAATATTTCGTACAAACAAAGTTTTAATTTCATATTACGAGGACCATTTTGCTGCCCCATAAGCAGTTGCACCCGGGGCTTCATCTAGGTACGCTACTGGCTCTACTGCCTTTGGTTACATGCGAAATTCATTTTCAATATATCCGCGTCGATTGATTGCTCAGGATTGATCTGGTGATGTCTAAAATTTACTTTCGACCTTCTCTTCCTTGGACTATGAAAATATATAGTAATAATGTTTTAGATTTTGAAACATGATTAATACAGTTTCTACTTCGATTTCTTAAAGTGAATCGAAAATGATTAAATTTTTTTTGCCATGAAACTAAAAAAAATTGATTCCTTATTTCAATTTCCTGAAATGGAATTAAAATTTTTCTAAAACTTCTAATGAACTGAATTGAAAGGACGTGCACTGTAGTAAATTAAAAACAAAAAACGCTATTTATCTAGCTTGTACGTAGCCCTTATTTCGACATGTCTGCGTTACACTTGATTAATTATTCAAATTCATGTCATGTCTGGAAAAACTCGTAATTATTCGGTATATGCATGACCGGCGTTGTGCAACACGAGAGTTTGTCGCCAACTTTGTACTCCCTGCGCTGTCATTGTTCTGCATTTTTTGTTGTTTCTGTTGGCACTACTACTAGTGGTCAACATGCGAGTTGAGTCCAAGCAACAAATAAAACCGCTTTCATTTTGCCAATGACATATTTTTGTAACAATATTTGCATGAGTCCTGTCTAAAGATATGCACTGATCGAGATAACAAAAATTTTAAGTCTGAATTGAACCGAATTGCAAGAACGTATTTGCAATAACTTTATTTAGTAAATCAGATAATCATTGTGTAATTGTTAGAAAAAACATTGGACTCATGGTCTCTCCGTTTTTTCTTAAATTTTTGAATGATTTGATGAAAAGTTAAGTCATATGGCTTAATAAATTTGAAGAAATATCGAATAGCTAAAATTTGATGCTTTCAAAATTCAAATAATTCTTTTTGAATTTTTGGTCAATGGAACCCTCTTGCGATATTGGTTAACTCTTGTAGTGCAGAAAGCTATAGTGCAAAAAATTAATTTTTCTCTAGACAGCTTACCTTAATTAATACTCCTTAAAACCTACCCATTCGTCGTTTTGACGAACACTTACATTTTTGTTGTTTTAAATATGGAGTCAACACTTTTTTTAAAAAAATAGGAACTTACTACCTACTAGTATTCAGGTAAGCTTAAATCTGAGCAATAACTATGATATAATTGTTTTTTAGCGCAAAAAAAACTTACGATAAAGCTAACCATTCGTCAAAACAGCGAACAACTTTCCTAAAAATTAAAATTAAAAATACTTACCGACTACGCGCTACCACTACAAGCAATCTTTCGGCAACGGCTAAGTTGTAGCCAGACACGATAATAAGAGCGAGAAAGGTGACTATTTAACTGATGTTCGTCAAAATGACGAAAGTTAGCTATCCAGGGATAAGAAATGCGTCAAAAGTTCCTTATTCGTGTTAAGTTAAACATTTCTCTTCTACCTGAAATAGGGATATATATGATTTGAAAGAATTTTTCTTAGTCGCGAAAGCTCCAAGTCTTACCGAACAAAGCTACGAAATGGCTCATCTCTTGTATTTGTGTCACATTATCCTACATGGAATTATAAGCGCTTGTGCCAGGCATGAGCTTAAAGTGATTTCGAGAATCACCTTAGAAAATTAGTTTATTAAATCCGCTGGGACCAATTTTTTTTTTAAATCTGCACAATCGTTTCTTACATTGTATTTTCATGCAGTGCTGAAAACTGAATATTTTTTTATTGCGACTTGCACCAATTTAGAAAGAAAATTCCCAAATAACAAGTAAAATCCTACAGTTGCACATCGCCATTCGACTCGCTGTCGCAGTCATTGCCAAACCACATGCAATTCAGTGCCACAAATCGTTCTTTATTATTTTTAAGTTTTTTTTTTTTTTTGTTCTTACTTACATAGTTGACTCTAACATATGAGTACCCAAAGTTAATGTGGGCTTCAACAGCGTCAGACTGTCTGGTCTGGCTGTGCCATACATACACCGACAACAAAAAAAATATCGCTATCGTTTCGTCTTTCAACCACCAACTGACTGGTTGTTGAACGTTGACAATAATGCAAATAACCTCAGAAGAAAAATGAAACCGAATCTAAAAAGAAACAAAATATAAATAGAAAACTAAAATTTGAGAGAAAACCCACTGAAATCTGTTAACCTCGTGCTTTGTTCACATCCCACAAAGTGCGACCGACCCACCGACCAACACAACTCAACGAGTTGCGAGTAGTCAGTCAGTGCTTAGCAAGTCACGTTAGTCATGTGATCAAAATGAAATTATTTTGTGTTTCAAGTGATTTTTTATGGTTGGCTGGATGGCTGGTTGAGGGTTGCGTGGGATTGACGACATGGTGCTGGTGCTCTCCCGTGCGCTTGCGATGTTGTATGTAAATCCCGACAAATCCTCGTTCAAGTTACCTACACCAAATTTTTATGGCTAATCGTTGGCCATTATGAGAATTAAATATTTATAGAGTGTTGAAGTGTGGTCGAAATTATATTGGTCTGGGTCAGCTGGTGTCGGAAAATAGTTGGTATGACTTTATGAGTGGGTAGTCGCATTTACCACCAGGTTGTGTATGAATTTCAATTATGTTCGTACTTATTGAATTTATGACCGTGCGAATCATTTTAACGTGTGAGTTTTTGCTTGCATTATCTGAAATTTTGGCTGAGTTTTGGGTTGATTAGGAATACCATTTTGATGTAAATGTGTGGATTTCAGTGTACCATAAGTTATGAGAAATTTTTATTCCATAAGAAAGCTTTGCTCAACAGAAATTCTGAAAAAATTCTACTATGGAATTTTTCACTCAAAAATTCAATATGGGATCTCCTGTTGGGGAGGAGCGTACAATAATAAAATCAGACAGTTACTTACACTTCAAAAATGCGTAGTAAGAATAATTTGTCGAAGAAACCGCTTACACCACTCAATGGATCTGTTTAGATTTCTCAAGATTCTACCACTGAGGCATTTGTTCTATTTTAAAGTTCTCAAAATTTTTTTCATTCGAAGTGGTTATCTCTGTAGCAGCAGCTCAGAAAATTATAATCTTAGGGCAAATCAATACACAGTTGTTGAAATCGAGTCCTTGATGCAAAGTGTTTCATGATGATATAAGCACACTTATTAATGTATTTTCTTAATCCAATATTTCTCATTTGAATTTTATTTAATATTATATAATGCATTTTGTAAATTAATTTTTATATTTAATTTTTAATTCTTTTGTAACTCACCCTATTAAATTAAGAAATAAGAACTGATTTTCATCTTTCTCAGTGTATTTTCTATCATTATTGAGGTATTTATCATTATTATTATTTATTTTTGCATGTTTTTGTTTTTTTCTTTATCACATCATTATATCCAGATTTACTTTTCATCAAACACCCAACACAAAAGTATTTTTTAATGTTTTATAATTTTGAAGTGGCATTTATCACTACTTATTGAATTTTTACTAAATGCCTCTACGGTTCTCATTTGTATAAAATGTGTTATAACATTTAATTTTGAAACATTGTGTACTATAAGAGAACATGAATAAATAAATAAATAAATAAATAAAATAAAATAATTCACAAAAACAACAATACAATATATATGAATGATAAGTTGTGTATTGACCTGCAGGTAGGGTCGCTAAGGGTGCTCATGCTCTTGAAGCGAGCGAACCTGTTGAGAACTGTTCAAAAAGATAAAAGAGGTTGAAAAATGTTGAAATATTTGAAAAAGGTTGAAAAAGTCGATGAAATATGGAAACTGTTGCAAAAAATTTGAAAGAGGTTAAAAGACTTGAAAAATGTTGGAAATCTCGAAAGGAGTTGAATGAGGTTGAAAGATATATTCATAAGAAATTGAACATATGTGTTATATGTTGAAAAATGTTGAAAGAGGTTGAACAGGTGAAAAAGGCTGATAAAGTAGTTAAAATATCGAATTCAAAGTCGAAAAGGAAAAAAAAGGAAAATATGAAAAAAAATATAAAAAGCCTAAAATGGTACGATTACAACTTTTCGCTAGCATGGGATGTGCAACGCCCATTGATGAAATCCTTTCGGGTTTAATTTAATTTCAAAGTTATTAGTAGCCGATATCTAACACTTAATTTTATTTGTGTCACTTAAATAGTGCACCATATAGAACATTAAACGTTATTTGCTTGTAAAGGTGGTGCCACGCCTACTGATGCAATTCCGTTGAATTCACTATAATTTCAAAGTCACTATAATTTCAAAGCTGCCGATATTTATGCACCAAATTTTATTAGAATCACTCCCATTGTACACTAAACATAATAATAAACGTTTTTTATGTATGGGAGATGCCACGCCCACAGGAAAATTTGCGCCCAATTTAAGCTATGAGATACCTTATTGTAATTATATGTGCCGCATTAAATTTCAGAATGATTACTATTGTGGGCTTTGCCACGCCCTTCAAAGAGTTTTGCCAGTATGGTGACTTAGTTTGTGTTGATGACTACTTTCGGTAGTATCATCTGTAATTTTTTAAAAAAAATCGTAGGTGCCGCTTTTGCTAAAAATTACAACTCTACTGCTTGTCACAAGATTCATTGATGCGGTAAATGTTTCTAAAGCGGAATGTAATTGTTGTGTATTAAGATTTTTACACTTGAGACCTTTTTCCCGAATTAATGTATGGATTTTGAAAGCGTCAAATTTTTCATATGTCTTGTACTTTTGGTTTTATTGGTCGTAAAAATTCCAGAATTCCATGATGCAAAGAAATTTGTGTACAAGCAATTTCTATTAGATAGTTCTTTTTCAGTACTCAGTGGAGGGAGATATGCCAGAAAATATTTTTTTTTTATAAGAAAACTGTCTAAATTCATTTTAATTTTATTTTTTGCAAATAATATTTTTTTTACTTCAACAAGTTGCTTGCATTCATTAATATGCCCGTGAAAATTGCATACGATATCAAATTGCAATGAGAATTTATTTCAAGTTTAAATTGAAATTGTTACTTTTACAAAATATTTTGCTTACAAACAAAAAAAACAATCTAAATGAGATTTGATTTTGTTGTTGTTGGCTATAAATAATATTGCAACAGTTGCCAGACATACTGACTCGCAGTGGTCACGCACTTAAAAAGTCAGCGGGTGTTGGTGGTTGTGACGCAGCCAGAATAAAACACAGACAGACAGACAGACAGACGAATGGACAGTTGAAGTAACAAAATGCAGACGCATTGGCTCTGGGGACGGCACATTTCTCACAATAAACATCAGATCCAACTGTTGCTGTTGCCATTCGAATTACTGATGAGTCTGATGACGTTGATGATGATAATGAAGGTGACCATAATAATGATAATAATGATGTTGATGATAGACGCGCTGATGCACACAGACTGATAGAGGGGCGTATGAACGCACCAAAAGAAAACTCTGTGATTGACACATGGACGGGTGTTAAAAATAAAATAAAAGACAAAAATTGAATTTTTACCATTTCAAGTTGCTCCATGAATGACCAAAACCAAAGCGTTTGTGTGACGTCCAAATACAAACACGTGCACACATACATAAGTACATACGTGCATCCGTCCATCTGTTTGTCTGCATGTCACCCTCTGTTATGATATTCTGCAGCAATGAAAAGCTTTTAATTCCAACTAAGAATTTTTGTGAGCGATCAACGGTTATACTCTTTAGAATTTTTAAAATTTTAAAGGACATTTGAAAAAAAAAACAGTTGATTTAAAATTTTTACAAAACGAAATTTATATGTGTGGATATTAGGGTGGTTATTCTGGTGAAATTTATATGTTAATTTTTGAATGTATAAAAATAAATATATGCCAAAGAAAATTGCCACATCCATGTATGATATAACTTAGAACATTTTTGTCGGCCGAAATTCCCCTAAAGTATTTTTTTTTAAATAATTATCATATGAAAAAATGTAACACTGTGCGACCGGATAGGACACACCACTGGCGGCTAATTCGATGCAGAAATCAGACAGACAATCAGTGCAAAAAATAATCGCAGACGTTGACAGCAAAATGTCAAAGCAAATATAGTAAAGTTGTTTGTCTGCAGGCACAATTCGTTCGGTTCGCAAAATGCAGTCGATCCGTCTGTCTGTCTGCTGAATCGTCTAGACATGAAATAACAGTCCAGTGGTGTCCAAGCATCGAGTGTGTGAAAATCCATAGGGAAAATTTTGCTTTTTGCTTGCTTTCGTTGTTGTTTTTAATAGGAATACTTTAATTAATTCGTTTAACTTGACTAACTTTTAGTTTGCAATAAACCAGATAACAAAAAAAAAAACAGGCAGACACCAACCGGAAGTCCTTTGAAACCCCATCGACTTAGCGTCAGTCGATATGCATTCATGTGCATTCGTATGTGATTATGCGCGTGTATCCCTTTTGTATGTATGTATGTATGTATGTATGTATGTATGTATGTATGTATGTATGTATGTATGTATGTATGTATGTATGTATGTATGTATGTATGTGTGTATGCATATGTATAAAACACTTCATCACATATGCCCACATAAGCCAATAACTGTCAATTATTCCGTTAGACGCTGTCAAAGTGTCTTTAATGTGCTCAATAATGCCTGACAGCGAACAGGCAACAACGACATGCAAACGTGGCCACATGGCAACCCTAATTCGAGCATTATGTGCATAATGTCCAATTATCATATATATATAATAGTCGTCTGTTGTTAAAATGCATTTAGTACGTGTGGCTAATAGCGCGTAAAAAGAGATGCATAAAAAATATCGACAAACCTTGATAACAAAGTGCAAGTTTGGTAACAAGCCAAAAACAGGAATAAAAATGTCAGGAATAAATGCAATTACTTATGAATGATTGGTATATGGAATGACAGTCGGAGTAAACTCATTGATGACTTCATTTAATTATGATTGGATAGATTAATAGCCTTATGGAATATTGAAATGTCCAACCTTAGTAATAGTGGGTTGATTTATTTTTTATGTAACACTTCTACTATTTCTGCAAAATATTGTAAAAAAATCATTTTCATTTGTCATTGTCCAATCAAGAATCAATTGATCGGGTAACTATAGATCAATAATCTCATTTGCATTATATTCACATGTGAAGTTTTCTTCAGTATGTTCAATTATTGAATATCCAGGGATTGCCAATTCCTCTCGGAATTAAAGTGTGTAGTACTCAGGTTAAGCTTTCGTAGGTATTGATTTGCGCAAATATGTTCAATTCATTTCCATAAACGACATCTGAAAAGAGCGGAAGGCAAATTCTGTCGGCGTCTAATGAGCCATTTGGTACTGAAGATACTTATGGTGCATTCGGTCAAGCCAATTTTTTGTATACACATACGAATTTCAAGAAAAAATAGCTTTACATTGGAGTCCCAGAAATGAAGAGGTTTGCTTGCATGTCGGACTGCGAAGCTTGTATTCTGGTATGCGCTTTTCTATAAAACTGAGAGAGTTAATAATCCATTCGGAAGATACACCGTATATTTTAAGTTAGCGTAGTTGTCGGTAATGGTCTTGAACTTTCTGTAAATCTGCAATCATATTCAGTGCAAGCATATTCAGTGCCGGCTTGGGGGTAATTGGCGGCCTGTTAGGAAATTTTCGGCTATCCTTTTTCTAAACTTACCTTTCATAACCCATAATATGCATCAATTATATCGCAAAGAGGGAATTTCAAATCTAAAAGACTTTATCATTTCTTCGGAAGTTTTTTTCGATGGAAATAGTCGAACCAATTTTTTTATGTGAAATGAAATTAGTGTAATTTATAAATCACATGATCTATAGCTTCTGAAAAATTATTATTTTGAGCCACTTCATTTTCAACAGAACGGATCGCTAGGGAATTCAAATGGCTCATCGTGGATTGCTCAAACGATTTATTTAATTCCTGATTAGAAAAGCTCCTTTCCAGCTTGCAACAGAAATTAAAATCGTTAGTAAGATCCTTAGAGAAATCTAAACGTAAAGATCTTCGAACTTACTTTTACTAATGAGGCTCAAAACACCTATTAGGTATTTCGATTAAATTGTTGCTATATACTTCGTTATGCTCGCTAATGCGATATGTAAACTGCTTCCATGAACATCAGATTTTTCCTTGAGTGTTTTTAATTTCATAGCAATAATTTTTGTGAACTTCATCGTGAGTTAGATTTTCAATTTTGTAGAGAAGTTCCCATTTACTAGCGTCTTGATTGAGTTAAGTAAATCTCTTGCAGACAGCAAGCAGGGGATTGAAGAGCTCTTTTTCAAACTATTTATCTGGTTCTTTTTCATCGTCTCGAGTTTCATAATTAAATTGTCGCTTAACGTATCTTTACCTTTTAGTTTTTTTTTTTTAAATTGAGGTTTGATCTTCAAAATATTTGTAAGGTTTGTCGCATTGATGACGGCTTTTTGAAATCATTTTTCTTGTATTCGTCTAAGAACGTTTCACATCTTTTTGTCAATTCTACACTTTTAATGATATAATGATGATGCTGATTTTGAAAACTATAGCAATATCATCAGTAGCAAACATATAACAAGTGATTAGATTGAGTAATCGCTTCTTGTGCTGCTTCTGAGTTGCGCTTCAATCAAAACATCGTGATCTCCTGAAAGCGAATCAGCTTTAGGCTGGAAATTTTAGCTTCCCAACTAATATTACTTGGACGTTTTAGCACTCAAGGCTTAAGATTATTATTCAAATTTTTGGTGTAACATACGAACAGTAAAGCGTCCAAGAGTCATATTGTACATAATTTCACAAGAAATTAAAACAAAGCGCCCCACATGAAAAGGTGATTTCAATACCACTCGATCCGGCACTGAACGCAGTGATTTAATTGGGAATGGGCGCTTACTATCAAATTATGGGAATTTTGGTTTTCAAAATATCCTTCGAATATTTTTTTTTGTTGTTCTGTTGTGAATCGTTTGTTATTATGATCCCAAGATCTTTTACCAGAATGTTGAAAAATCAAAGTCTAAATAAAAAATTTATACCAAAAAGGTTCCTTTTGCCCTGGATCAATTTTTAGTGACAATTATAATAGGTCCCATTGTAAAATGTTTTCACATATCGATTTTAGTACGTGGGAGTGGTAATAAAATGTCGAAACCTCATAAAATTAGGAAAAAAATTTTTGTACCGATTTTACCTTTAATATTTGAGTCATTCATCTCTTTAACTTTTCTATAATTACTGTATCGAAGTATCGTGCAACGAAAAGTCTCAGAAATTGTAACATCACTATAATCAGTTGAGTGCGACAAAAAGGGAGATATAAGACGTCAAGAGGATGGTGTCCGGCTGTGTTTATTAGTTGCATGAAATGCACGCGTCAAACTTAATTTTGCTGACATGTTGGCATGTTTGTTGACTGTTGCATGTTGCATTTTTTGTTATTAATGTCGTTGTTGTTGTTGCTTAAATTGTTCATGTTAGAGATACAAATTCCATATCATGTTAACTGCCAACTAAAACAAATTATTGTAGTGTTAAATACATTAAACATTAACCCTTGACTGCAGATTTTTTATTTATTTTATTGTTAAAATAAGCTTTCATGTAGTCATATGAGAATTTCAGTGCTGTAAATAAAGAATTTCTTGTAGCAGCGGAAATTTAAATCAACAAAAAATATTTTTCTACACCATGTAAATTGGAAAATTCGAATGAAACGAATTATTTATTGGTCGCATTTTATTGTATCACCTTCAAATAGTAAATATGGGTTTAATTATTTAGACGTTACATGGAATGTGGACCTCGAAAATCCAACATCGCAAAAGATTTGAGACGAAAATTGAACAATTGTTATCGACCAAGCACTGCATTTAATCTATCTGTATTTCAAGTGGTGCAGCCTACTTTGAAGGTGAATAAATAATTTTCTTTCGTTTTATTTAATAATCCCAGTTTCCAGCGCTTTGGCTATGGTAAAAGGCAATGAAAGGATAGCTATAAAAAAAGGGCGACCGAAAATTTCTGAACAGGGTGCCATCTATCCTCGAGCTGGTACTGGTAACTTAATCCTTCATATTCAAAAAGGTTCTTTAATCTATCTTTTAAATGGTATGTAAGAAGTTGGCGAACAGAACGGCACATGTCCATGATCGATCGTTTTGAGTTTTTTGATGATATCGTGTTCATATTACATAAAACTACAAGTAATTTCAATCTCAGACACTTCAAAAAGGCAATAGATGTCGTAATTTTTTGATAGCAAAGTGAAGTTTTGAAGTTTCTGATCAATTTAGAGACATAAACAGTTTTTTGCACTTTCTGAAAGTTTTTAGCAACTGGACATATGCCGTTTTGTTCTCCTCCTCCTCATACTGAAGTTGTGGTCATTCTTTATACTATAAGTTTATTAAGTAGCACAAGGAAAAATTTTTAATCTTAAGTAGTATACCTCATAACATCAAGTGGGATTGATATTTTTCTGATTGAGTCAACGTACCTGAAAAAACCTTTTCATGAAGTTGATCATATTTTATTCCATTTCTTTCGAGTCAAAACTGTTTAAATTATATAGAGTTGAAATACTTTTGAAAACAATTTTTCATGGAGTTGATTATATTTTTCACCATATCTTTCCGCTCAAAACGGTTTAAGATCACATTCAAAACTATATATAGTTGAGATTCTTTTGATTATTTTGGTACATTTTAAACTTTCGCAGTTTTCTAACATGACTTGGAAATCCGCGCCATTAGTCAAACTTAGAGTTCCAAAAAAATCTTTGTAATGGTTTGCATATTATTAGTGTACACTTCTCGGATCAAGGTTTCACACTAATTTGCTATTAGCACATTTCATAGAACTGTGCATATGTAATATTAAAAGGTGACTTAAAGCATTATCTAGCAGTTGAACATAAATTTTACCAAAACAATAAAGAGCATTCACTTGAGTAGGTAAATGATCCCTTTGTAAGGATAACTTCATATAACAATTGACCGTTTAGCGTTCGTTTAAGAGGTTTGACTTGTTAATATTTGACTTTTAATAAGAGGACCATTATGTGAAATTATTTTTTTTTCAATTTTCCAAAAAAATTGATAAATAAAAAAATTAACAACTCTTAACGAGCATTCACATCGAAATAAAAACTGAATCGGTGCAATGATTGTTAAGTGTTTAAAAAACACAACAGCAACTTGTTAAAAAAAAGCTGCAACACAGCCAATAGCATAAAAGGTAAAATGTAGTAGAAGAAGAAAAAAAAATACGAACAGACAAGTAGATATAAAAGGAGAAAAAAAAAGAAAAAATTGAAAAGAAATTGC
This sequence comes from Meiosimyza decipiens, assembly GCA_963680825.1. NCBI lineage: Eukaryota > Metazoa > Arthropoda > Insecta > Diptera > Lauxaniidae > Meiosimyza > Meiosimyza decipiens. The sequence continues at coordinate 35,474,824 of OY804258.1, forward strand.
AACCGATAATAATTATTTTTATGGAGTCTAGTCTCTGTCTAGACAATTTTTTTGTGCAGCTACTGTGTCATTGTTTTCGCTTTGATTCCGATTTTATTTGCCATAGTTTTTTATTTCCCATGCTACAGTTATTGTTGCTGATGTTGTTGTTGTTGTTGTTGCTGTTGCGTTGCAAGTGTTCTTTGCTGTTGTTTGTTAAATACACGCCAACAAGCCGTTGCGTCGCATCAAAAACAGAGAACAGACAAATTGTTTTTTTTTATTCAATAGTCCGAGTGTATTATCAACTATCACTTATAGTTCTATCGCAGAAAAAAAGAGGCGTGGCAAAAGTCGAAAGAATTATGAAATACATATTTGTATGTGTGTGTGACCGTGAAAGCAATTAATTAGACTACTCCAATACTTTACCCAAGCTATTAAGTTTCAAGCGAAGCATAATTGTAGGCATGAGTGAAGGAAGGTACCAACCATGCCACGAATGTAGACGTTATCTCTCAGGTAGCGTTCAAGTCCAAGGTATAAGTTGTTGTGCTCCATATTCAATGTGTGATAGTTAAAAGCCTTAAAGCTCATTTCTGTGATAGTTTAATTTTGTTCATCCACTCATGTCTTCAATTAGTTTCAAAGTTGTTTAATTCCGACAGGATAGATAATGTGTTTTTTTGCGTCGGATTTCCTCAGAAATTAAATTGTCTCAAAAAAATTAAATTGTCTCGAAACGTTGCATTTCTTTGGTCCGGTTGAACAAAAATGTTAAGTGAAACAGAGAATTGAGGATCGTTTCCTGGTCCGGGCATGGTATTAAACTTTTTATATATCCTAGGTTTTTATTCTTGCTTTTATAATTTCTTCCACCTCTCTTTAATTTCCTGCAGACCTTTTTGAGTTTCAGCCAAATCGGAGTGGTGGCTAATTAGCCACACACAGGCCAAGATAGGTCAATAGCGATACCACAGCATCTCAGACGTTGAGTCACTTAGATGAAAGTTAATTAATGAAAGCTAGCTTACATCTAATTTGAGCGTGAAGGCTTTAGATATTGTTGAAAAAGTTGAGCTTAGTACCAGATAGTTACTGAAGGTTGCAGAAGAAAATCTGTATAATTTGTTTGCGTCTTAGTCTGCAAAAAACAGTTTCCTCATCGTCTTCGTGTCAGAATCGACATCTGGGCCAACAAACACATGATAGTGTCCGGTGATTACGCCTACCACAGTCCCACATATAATGCATGATAAAATCAGAACGTACTCCATTTTCGCTTTGTAGAATGTAGGCCAAACGTTTTTTGTTATTCTGCTAGAATTATTATTCCATCCATCTATAAGCAGCCGTTGAGTAAGGAGACTTCTGAAAAGTGAAGTTGAAGTGTTGAATAGGAAGTAATACGTTCAATGGGAGTGCCTATCCCATTTATGTTTTTTCGTCAGCTACTTCGTTGCCGTCAAAGCCACAGTGGCCAGGCACCCAGAAAAGACATGTGTCGACTTTGTTGGTGAGCTTATTTAGTAGATTATAGTATATCATTAAAAAATCCATTTAGATTTAATTCTATAGTACATCGGACAAAAGATTTGAGTGCTACTGACCTTCAACGTATGAGTTTATGCAATCAACACATTCTCCGGATATCACATGCTCCGTTAACATATTTATTGCTTCCAAGTTGACCTGAAAGATAATACAGTCCAGAGGTCGTTTTGTAAAAACTAGCTCCCATGCCTATTTCTATGTCAGTGTTAATGTTAATTGAGTTTAAAAGGTCTGAACGTCGATTTTCCCAGAATTCTCTTAACAACTGAAACCACTGAACATTTTCTATTCCGATAAAGTTTTGGCTTACAGTAAATATTGGATATATTAAATTTTACTATTCCCTATAGCTGAAGCTTTCAGTTTGTTTTAGTTTGGTCACAGTCTAATGAGCGCTGCTGCCCAGAGAAGGTGCAAGAACCCAAAGAACGTAAAAATGAGAACAAGAACGCACGTACACACTATCAGCAACATATGCTTATGATTACTTGTGGTAGTGGGCACCACTGCCTTTGAGCTACTCCCATTGCGAACAGTTGGATGGGTTATGTTTACGACTTTGATGATGTCGTTCTAGCTGTGATAAGAAAGTATGTTATTCTCATCGTTAAGCTAAAATAATTCAAATTATTTCTATAAAAAAACACAATGCTCTAAACCTTAGGCTCATTCTCACTCTTTTTTGAAGCTTAAACAGCACGAAGCCCTCTTTTATGTAAAAAGTGTACATCAGACTTAAGTCTTTTCCCATCAACACATTTCATTTGCCCACTTATAATTTTAACAAGAAAACATATAAACTTCTTTTCCTCTGATATGCATAAATCTGTAGTATTTTACTACTCATTTCCTTAAAATCTATTTAAAATATAAATTACCTTCCGATTAAATATTATAAAATTAAACATAATACTCTTTTACGATTATTGCCTTTAGTCTCCAACTTCTATTTATTTAAACTGCCATTAAATTGAGTGTTTACTTTTCTCCAGAGCATCTTAAATCCCTAGCTATGTCCAAACGCCAATGAACCAATGGTGCGCACTCGATCATTAGCAGACTTTATCGATATTATGTTATTATACCAATTATGGATCACAAAAGAAAAATGAAGCTCATCAAGTGCTGCATTCATGGGCACGCTTTGCAACATGAACCTTTCATAGCAAGCACCCAGTCATTCGGTCCCAATGCGTAACATTAAGTTAACTTTTCCAAAATAGACAACGCGCTCTCTTTCGCTGTACTTTAGATTACGATTACGAGTTGTGCTGTTTTGCCTTCACTGTTGTTGTTGCCTTCGAGAGACGCTTTCAGTTTTGGCTGACGCCGCGTTACGTCGCGTCGCGCAAGTATTTTAATGCAATTAACACACCTGTGCATGCGCTGCATACCGGTCGACATTGCAATTTAAAACCTTGCAATTTGTTGTTATTGTTCTTAGTTTTGCTTGCGCGTTCTTGTTCTTGGGTTTGCTTTTTCAGTTGCCCGCCCCCCTTTTGCTGCGGTTCGGTTTGACTTTGATGCTGGCTGCTGTGATTTTCGCCGACTATCGACTGCCGCCTCGACCGCAACGGCTTATCAAAGTCGCGGCGGAACGCGTTTTAAGTCTGCCGACAAATGCAACATTTTTGCGATCAATTGGTGACATACGTGGGGGAATAATTCTTAGGTGAATTTTAGTGTTGTACAAGTGCACCTTTTGAATGGTCATGTTAAAGTAGAATTCAATTTGAGTAACCATGGCTCGTAAGTTAACATATTAGAGAAACTTTTTAAAAAACAATTCAATTTTTTCATTTTGATTGCTCGCTTTATCATTGTGGATAAATGAATATGCAACAGACATTGAAGGACATTTCATTGGCTCGTTGGCAGTGAAGATTGCTAGAGCTGATAGCTTGACCGATTATGTTATCATGGAGGTAGGGCAATTGTGACTGGCACAAGAAAATCACTGAGGGTAACGTTACGGTTAATGGAGTTCAATATGTGCTGCAAAAAAACAAGATATCTAAAAATATTAAAAAAAGGATAAAATTTCTAAGAAATAAAAAAAAAGGAATATGTAAAACAAAGGGAAATTTGTTGCCACATATTTAATTTATTATGCCTTTAGCTTTACATAGTTTTCTTCAAAAAATAATGTTACTCATACGCCGTGTAGCACACACAAAACATAATAAATCATTGAAAGAAAAATCTTCCAAAAACATTACGGAAGAAAATCGATTTTAGAAATATATTTTCTGGGCTTGGAACAAATTAATCTACACTATTGATTCGGTAGGACGATTTACATGAGGACTTTGTAGTAAACTGAATTTCATAAACAGTTGAGGTTTTGGAAGCAAACGACTCAACTATTGTTGATATAAAAATCAAACGGGAATGGTAGGAAAATAAAAGAATACACCATATAATTCAGAATGCTCATCGAGTCAACACAAATATTTTTGGGCCTATATATCAAAGAAGATTAAAAATCCGGCACTGAAGTAACAAAGAAAATTATTCAAGCCCTTCCGGGCTTTAATCGTTGTTGACTGACTGTTATATAAGATATTACTTTTTGGTAGATAATCGGTTTTACAAGTGCACTATTGCAACCATATTATTTTTTTATGAACTGCATGCTTGATTTCATGCTGAATTGATTGTTTTTGTTATTTTATCCGATCGGTGTGAATAGTGTGGTGCGTGTGCAGTTGTGTGTCACATAAACTTTGCAACAAGAATGCAACACAAGGGTCGCATGCTGTTACTTTGTTGCCGCAGTGGTGCAATTGTCCCATGGTCGCATGCACTTAAAACGCTTTGAACTTTTGCCGCCATCGATGGCGGCATTCACTTTGAAACAAATGCACACACGGAAATGGCCGGTGTTGGATTACATTGTTAGTGAACTAAATAAAAATTGAAAACGAAGGAGAATATTTCTTCAGAAATCCAAAATTCACAAGATGATTTTCAGATTGACTTTTGATAAAATTCAACTCATACAACAATCAAAAGCTCATTAGCTTACGCAACCTCCTAACAGAATAAATACGGAAAAATGAACAAACACCATGACATGACTAATGATTAAAAACGTCACAAGCAAAATGTTGCAACAAATCCGGCGAAATCTATAATAATGGCTAAAAGCAAGCAACAAATTCAATAAGATACGCCGACGTAATTTTTCGAAATCCAAAGCAAAACCAAAAATACAATAAGAAGAAAATAAATAAAATTAGAAAAAGCAAAGAGCTTTTTGCCCACCAGTCAGCCAGTCTGTTAGCCAACCAGTCAGTCAGCCAGACCAAAACAAGCTGAGCCAACGACAAGAATACTCGCAATATTTAATGTTCTCGTCTAGACAGTTAGACAGACTTGCGCTGATGTCGCTGCTGTCGTCTCCCAATCAATGGGTCCTTTGTTGTATTGTGCTGTCGCTCTCTTTCTTTCTCTCTTTGCTCTCCCATGCTTATTTGGTATATTTTTTTTTTGCTGTTTAACCGCTTTTCAACTGACAATGCAAAGGCGGAACATTAAATAATTGCAATATTACTTATCATTGGAGAAATGAATCATACAGGTCCGCGAGGTTTTGTTCTTAAGCAATTGGGGGTCATTTACGAAGGAACTTTTCGCGTTTTCTGCTTTATCATGTCAGAGTTTTGAAATATTTGTGGTAAAATACTTAAAAAATGGCCTTTTTGTATACTTTTGAGGATATGTATAAGATTGAAAAATATTCTCTATTTATTTCTTATAAAAAAATCAGTTGGTATCACATCCTTCTCTTTAAAATGAGCTTTGTTTGGTTGTAGGAAATCATGGTTTCAAATTCAATTCACCTTGAAATTACTATAATTTTGAAGGAAAACCTCATACACAACCACTTCAAAGCTTATTTTAGAGAAAAAGGGTGATACTAAATGATGTTATACTGAAATATGCTGAAATATTGTTTAATCCTATGATATGATAGACATCAGCTCAAAAGTAGACAAAATCGCCATTCTCTTTAGTATTTAACTTCAAATATTTATAAGCTCTGACGAAGAAGCCAGATTTAGATTCCTTTCGGGAATGGCCATCATCAACAACATTCATGGCCCTTTTTTCGCTTACCTGCCTTATTTGTGATTACATTTCGAGCAATTGAAAAAAAGAATTGAGGGAAAATAAATTAAAGATCACTATTTTCGGAAAAAGTTGTTCTCCATTCAATAGGGAAATATGGAAAATAGATTTTGGACACCACCAGAAAAATTACAAAAGCCTTGAAGAGTTCAACTTTGAACCCATTTTTTTGTACAAAAAATAACTGTTTGCACCAATCGAAGCGGAAAAGTATAAATATCGATTTTGATGTATACACAATTTTGGATTTTCTTCTTAGATTAAGGGAAAAACCTTTTTTTTAAAATATGGTACCGAAACAGACCCAACTGATATTCGCGTCACATTTTCTGAGGTTTTAAAGCTTCTCCACACTAAACGCGTCCGCGTCCCAAAATGTCGTTGTATTACACAATGTTGAATCATTTCCTTCACACTGGACGCGCTTGAACGCCGTCGTTATTTTTGGGATGCGGCGTTCAGCGTTCAAGTTTTACAAAATTACAGAATATCGCGTTGACGCTGTGCTATCTGATAAGCAAAATGAGTGAGGAAATTGAAATTTTAATTGAAAGTGTGCGTAAATATAGATTTTTATTCAACAAGTTTGACGAAGATTATAAAAATTTATTAAAAAAGTCGGAGGCATGGAACGAGATTGGGAAAGAAGTCAATATGACAAGTAAGTATAATTTTATTGCAATAAATTCAATAAAAAGCAACAAAATGACATACGAAAATACTTGAAAAACCTATCTTCATGCGACTCCAATTCAATACACAAGCGGTGGTATTCCTCTAAATATTTCCTCTTCTTATTGATTTCATGAACCCAATATCGTCTTTTCTTCTTTTTGCTTTGCAAAGCTAATAGCAAAAGGAGTTCTTCTTCTTCCGAACTTTCAATTAAAATTTCAATTTCCTCACTCATTTTGCTTATTAGATAGCACAGCGTCAACGCGATATTCTGTAATTTTGTACAACTTGAACGCTGAACACCGCGTCCCAAAAATAACGACGGCGTTCAATCGCGTTCAGTGTGAAGGGAATGATTCAACATTGTGTAATACAACGTCATTTTGGGACGCGGACGCTGATGTGGACGCGGACGCGTTCAGTGTGGAGAAGCTTTAAGATAACTTTTCCGCGCCGATTGTTGCAAATTCGCCTTTGCTGATTTTCGAATGTTCGAACTTTTTCCATTGAGCGATGCAAATAAAATTCCTATGAAAGATACATAAAATCGTTTTTCGAATTTCTTAAAGAATAAAATACCTTATTTCAATTTAATTGCTTGAATGTAACCGAAAGTGAATGCATTCTGCATTAGTCATGCAATAGAAGAACTCTATTTCTATATCCAATTTCCTGGAATTGCACAAATATTTTTAAATTTCAAATCTTGATTCTTTTCATCAAATCTTGCTATGGAACTAAAAAATCAATTTCCGATTTGAATCCTTTGGAATTGAAATTAAAGTTTTTAAATTTTAACTACCGGAGCAGAATCGATAAATGCACCAATTCCTTGCTATAAAATTTAAGAAGTAGGCTCTAAATTCTAAATCCTTCTGATTGAAATTTTTAGGGTAAATGAATCCCACAATCATTCTCAATGGCCCTTTGAGTAGTCTTGGATATAAGTGTTTTTCTATGGAGTTTCAAAGGATGCTAAAAACAACAACAATTCCACATTACAATTTTTCATATTTTAAATTTTATGTTTAAAATGGGTTAAGAAATGTTTCTTTTTTTTGTAAGCCCAAGAGCGAAAAATTTAAATATTACGCAATCTGTAGCCAATTTTCCCCATTCCCATGTTCAGCGTCGTTTTCTTCAGAACTCTTATTTTTTGATTGTATATTCCAAAAACATCTGCGGTAGCCGAATTTATTTATTTTTTTGTGGTCGTGGTCTATATTAATAGCGTTGGTCCAAGAAATTGTATTGTCCGTCATTCATCTCTTTGCAAATCTTCCGCTGACCTCATACACCTCCGCTGTTAGTACGCAAGTCACTGAGTCATTTGTCTGCTATGTATGTGTGAAAGGCGAGATGGAACTCACCAATCCATCCATTCATTTTCGCCATTGAAGCACCGAAATTTTGTTGCATTCATCAACGTCATTGTCGACATACGCTACCTACTTTTTGCGTCAGACCCAAAAATACTCTCCTGTGTCCTTGTAAGCTTTTGCTCTTCTGGTGCTTAGGGAATTTTTTTTTGCATTTGTTTTGTGCCGGCAGTAAAAATGAGTGAATAGATCGATAACAGACAGTAGGTGCAGCATTTGGAATTTTGCATTTTTGTATTAATATTTCTAGGTCATTGGGATGTGCCTGTTTCTTCTCTTTCTCTCTCTATCTCTTTGTTGTTGTTTTCTTCCTTTCTTGTGAAATTTTCTCGATTCTGCCAAAGAAAACTGAATTAATAAAAATAATTTAATAAGAACATCAGTAGACCATAATGTAAACATTTCAATATTTTCGTTCGTTTTTGTTGCATTTGCTTAAAGACTAAATACCCCTATTTCATTTATGTTTTACCTCAGGGAATTTTGGCTAACGTCCTTGAATGTTTTTGTTTTGCTTTCAATTTTGATTGATTCGTGATTTATTTATGAGACGGATATCTAAGAAATTCTGCCTTAAGGATTTCATTTAATAAAATCAGTATTATTTTTATATTACAAATTTAGATTTTTGTTTTTATATAAAGTTACTCATTTCATTATTTTGAGGACTGTGTCTACCAGCGCTTTCTCATGTATTTCTTTTACGTAATATGCAGGTGGTTACAAATGCTAAGAAAATCTTAGCTTTTGAATACAAATTGTTGTGAAATTGTAGCAATTTTTGTGTTAAAAAGAAAGTAAGTGGCTTTGTTCGGCGAACCTTACGGTTTTTTTTTTTTGTTCAAGGACCTTCCTGTTGACAATTTTCATTGGCTACGACTTAATGAGAACGTGAAGGTGTTTTTGCTAATTTACTTAAATACTATGCTTCACATTGAAATATATTTGGCAATGGCCTATCTGTTGATACTGAGCTTTCTTGAAAAATTTTTAGTTGTCAGATTTTCCAATGCTCATAATTTTTCGTCAAAAATGGAGTTTTCATTAAACAGCCTATTTTTCAATCACAGGTGACTGCAAAATGTTGTTGTATTATTGAAATTTTTTGTTGAGTTTTGCAGCAAATTTCCCTGTTTTTTTTTTCGATTCGAATGTAAGGAAAAATATTTTGTTCCGAAAGAACCGTTATTGAAACCTTTTTGAACTAAAATGAGTTTTTCGGATTTCAATAGTTCGATTCTCCGAGCAAAATTTTTTTTTCCTCTCTGTTTCTTCCTTTGAATGCGATATTTAATTTTCTCGCATGATGTACGTGAACAAAATTTCACTGAAAAGTTTCAGTATTTGGTGTTCTTGTTTTATTTCTTCAACATAATCCTTACAACTATTCAAATTATTGAATAAAATAGATTCGTGATTAGGAAAATCATTTGTTGTTGTAAAGTAAACAGGGATCAAAACAGGCTCTCATAGGTATCTCTCGATACGTCGAAAAATCATATTCGAATTTTGCTCAATAAAATAAATTGTGTTTTCGAAAATGGGCCTAAAACGGGGTATTTTGAACTTTTCTCGTCGGCTGGTGAAATAATTGAAACTTGATTTACTTCGATCCACCAGCGCATCTTTGAATTTGAGTTTTCAACTACAACTAAATAGATAGATAATGGCTGGACAACCTGCCAGTGGCATAAATCAGCAAAATATAAAATTGCTAATTTTGAAAACTAAATTCGTTCTCCTGAAATTTTTTTATTTTTTTTGCAAGATAAGGTTCCTGTTTCGAGACTGGACTTTCGAAAAAATAAATTTGTACCAATTTTTTAATTCTTAAAGTGCTTTGGGGCAGTTACAAACTCGCAAATATCGATAAGTGCTCTTCTATTCTGGCAGAGATAATACAAATATTTAAAAAACCAGAGAAAGCGATTTTTATGCCCTACACAGAGGGTTTATTCACTTTGTCATTCCGTTTGTAACGCAGAGAAGGCGGATTGGCAGGTATAGAAAAGTATATATATTATGAATCAGCGTCACCACCTGAGTCGACATAGCTATAGTCTGTCTGTCTGTCTGTCTGTCTGTCTGTGTGTGTGTCTGTCTATATGTTGAAATAGGTCACACTTTCTTACAAGTTGCTAGCATGTGAAAATGGGCAAAATTTTTTTACATCCACGCCCACCGCCCATTTTTGCAAAAAGTGGCTGCGATTTTGATGAAACTTGGTGATTTGGTGAAGATAAGAAAAAAAATTAAGATTAGGCTAGGTTTTAAATTTGCTAAAGCTCTTAAAGGGGTGTGGCGCAGTCCAAAATTTTTACTTTAATATCGCCATAACTTGTTAACCGTGCAAGATATTGTGATGAAATTAAGTACAGGGATACATATCATAAATATCTTGAATTATGCTTAAAGTGAGCGGAATTGAAAAAATGGGCGTGTCACTTTTCAATAATTGAAAATTTTGATTTCGTATAACTCACAATTGGCACATGCGATTTTCATGAAAAGCTTAGGTAATTAATTTTCAATGTATTTTAAACATTTATTTAGAAATTACTTTCAATGCATTATAGGGTATGTGAGTTTCGGCCTGGCCGAAGATAACAGTAGTTAGTAGTTAGTTTTTAATATTTCATCAAATGTTTTTAATATTTCATCAAATGTTTTTAATAAAATGTAGCTAAATGCATTGAAGATTTTTTTTTCGTTTGACAAGATGCATTGCTGATTTATATTTAGTGTCATAATCTGAATATATTTTTACTTTAAATGGCTCCTGTGTGCGTTTAAGCTTTATCTAATTATTTTCGAAGGCTAAATTTAAGATGCTACGAATATTTGATCCTGAATAAATCGCCTTTTGTTAATTTTAGCATTTTCATCCATCGGCCTCTGTAAAAATTTTCACTTACCCCAATTAATTTATTAACTTTGTTAACTTGAACGCAATTAATTACGAAATGTGTCCGCACTTATTGTTGTAGGCGTCGAAGGATAAGTAAATAAAAGAAAAAACTCCTAAAAACATTTAATTAAACAAAAAAAAGTTCGTTAAGGACGGCATTGAAACGCAAACTTCTTGCGTTTTTTTGTTTTGTTTGGTTTATGATTATGGTTTTTATTGTCCTTTGCATGGCTCTTGTTGCCAATGATAGGTAGCTCTTTTTTTGGTTGGGTCGCTAATTTTAACGAGTCTATGTGTCTAGACTTTCAAGGTGCTCCAATTAAATTGGAAACGATAATTTGTAAATATTTTCTGTTTGCGGTCGAGGCAGAATAATAAAATACTGTGATAATAACTAATAATGAATGAAATTTGTTTTATCTACGGCTACTAGGTTTAAGTTGCTTGTGGCTGAAAGTGCTATGTGCGGCAATTTATGATATGAATTGAGCAACATTTAGTGTGTGCTATTAAGTACTGAAACAAAAGTCTTTAAAAATAATATTAGCTTAAGATTTAGTTTTTATTATGAAGAACTTAACGCACCATAGCTCAAAATCATCTCCTCTGAACCGTAACTAGGAATAATTAACACAAAAGGATTTTGATAATAAACATATTTTTAACAAAGAATTTAATCTCATAAGTTTCCCATGCTATGGAATCATATTTCGTCCTGCAGTGCCTCCAGCGCTCGATGTACAAGGCAAGTTTCTGGCAGGGGCTATAGCTCCTGGCTCCAAGCTCAATAGGGCATGTATGTGTGCATTTTGCCAGCGAGGATTGTATTTTACATTAAAACCTTCCTTTCAATCCAATGTATAAAGACACCGATCGGCATAATACTTCGAAGAATAAATTTTGTGGAAACCAATTTTGGCCATTTTTGTGTTTTATATTTGCATCAGTAGGCGTGACACCTCCCATTTAAATAAAACACGTTATATGTCATATTTAGTGCAGGTACTATCAGAGTAATAGTAATAACATTTGGCGATGAGATATCGGTTCCTATATGCTTGAAAATAATTGGAATACGATGAGATTGCATCAGTGGGCGTGACACCTCTAATATTAAACGTTACTTTAAGTGCAGTAATTGGTAAGAAATTTAATGTAGGTGGCATACTTGCTATAAGGTATATCTGAGTAAAAAACGGGCGTAAAAAAATCAGTGGGCATGGCATACCATACAAGTAAAATACGTTAAATATATAGCATTCACTATGAGAGCAATAAGACAAAAATTTGATGTAAGAATGCTTGTTATAAAAAGCGTGATTTGAATCAAAATCGGGCTGAATTGCACCAGTGGGTGTGTCACCACCCTAAATTGTAAGACAAATTATGGCATATCTCCTAACATTTTAGAATCACATATTACTACAGGTGCAATATCCAATGATTGACGAATTTGCGCTATGCATAGTTGGTCCTCCTCCTCCTCCGATTAATTATAAATTAATCGGAGGATCAAGTCGTCGGCATTATTCCCTATATTAAAGTTTCAGGCACATGAAGCTTAACTTTCTTCTAAGATGATGCAAACGTTACACCACAAGAAAAGAAGGTTAGCATTTACGTGAAGAGAGGGTTTCTATTGTCATCATTTCCAACATCTCCAAAATACAATGTTAATATAGTTACGGGTATTTTAATTTCTCCAAGGATTGCACGCTCATTTGTTAATAGCAATGCAATTCAGTTTTATGTGCGTATAAAGTGAGTTTAACAACTTATAGCTGATATATGTGAAAACTTTTCCATTCCTCCAAAATTCTTGCAGATTTCATTCATTATGAAGCACGCATTAATTTGATAAATCTAAAAACTTACTTTTCTACTCGATTCTTGGCACTTCGGAGTGAAGTTCATGACGTGCCTAAAAAGAATGAGATATTCGCACAAGTATTTCTTCCGCTATGTCTAGACAGTAAATTGGCTTTTGTTGAACAAAAACTTTGTACGAGTAGGTACAACTTTTGCAAGAAAGAATGCAGAAAAATACGAAAAAAAAAATGGATTCCTGGAATACTTTGCGATTTTCTTACCACCTGCACACTATGAACTTTACCCATACGTAGATGTCGTATGACGTTTCTTGTGCAGCGCGTTACGCCAGTTAATCAAAACTGACACCAACTTTTGTGGCAACTAAGTGGAGCGTATAAATAGCGACGCTGATGCTCGCTCCTGTTGATGATAACTTTGACAAATTTCGTCAATGAAAATAGCACAGTAAATACTCTGCATCAAGGAACTCGACAGTTGTTTTTTTTTATGATCCTTTTCCTTTTCAGTTTCACTTGTGAGCGATAGCTTTTTTGTTCTCAATATCGATAGTTGAAACAAACTCGTTAGACTTACGTACTTCCTGTTAAAATCGATGAAAAGAGATTAGTGGGGGTCAATCAAAGAAGAACGTCAAGCGTATCAGTGATATTTTGAAAATTTGATAGTTAAAGTTTGATTAAAAATATTCCACCATAAATGTTGATAAGAATTCAATACGGGGTGTACTAAGAATCGACAACCTAACGCTTTGAACACCTTCTAATTTGTTGTTCTATTTTGGAGCCACTTTGATATATTTTCCAAAACTAAAAGTAGTTTCTAGAATTTCGAAGGACCTCGCACTATGGCACTAAGCCAAGTGCTTTCATTTTTTGCAGAGTGTTAGTTTTTGGCATCCTGAAGAAAAGTCTTAAAGGACACTCCAAAGGGCCCGATTACAATTTCCGTGACGCCGCGATCTGTTGGTGGTTTACGATAGAACATGCCAAAGTAAATTGAAAATGTTAATGTAAAAATCGATATCTCGTTTGGTTTTCGAGATATCGATACTTAATATTTGACTCAATCAAACATTTAATTGCTCTATAACAAAAATATAATTTGATGTACTCAAGCTTATAATTTTATCCGTGGAGTATATCACGATCAAGGCTGTAAGATGATATTTCACTTTGAATATCGAAACCGAACTATCGATATCAAATATTCAATATCAAATCCAGAAATAGAATGACGACAATAACTCCAAGGATAGCAAAATCATTTGAATTAACTGTCGCGTAGACATGGCAACTTTTGTTACAGAAACATTCCCAACAACAACGAAAACTCTTTTTTTTTTTGGTTTTTTTTTTTTTTGTTATAACGAACGATGGTGCAACACACTGTGTCTGCCACATACATACATATAACATCATTTTGTATTGTATTTGCAACAATGAATCCTTAACTTGACATGTCTGCAGGATGCACATAACTTGGAGCCAAGAATAGAAGCGGCAGCGGCAGCGGCAGCGGCAGCAGCAGCCGTCAAAACGATAATTCACTTTGGCAGCTGAGCAAAGGTCTCGCCTACGGTTGGAGCAAAAAGGGAGAGGATGGGTATAAAAGATGAGTTAAAAACAACAACAACAACAACAAAAACAACAGCAACAACAAAAGGTATCGAAGGTGATGTTGTCTATTTCAGCTTTGCTGTTGCAGTTCATTTAATTCAGTCGCTCAGGCAGATGATGTCTCGTTGACGTCTGCAACAAAAATGCAGACAACAACAGCAACAATAACAACAATAACAACAACAACAACAACAACAACAACAATTGCAATAACAACGTGTCGCAGAAGGACCACGTTCAATGCCATCGTCACCGAGCTTGTTGAAGTTCAAGCGTGTTGTTGACATCGAAACGAACTTCGAGTGATGTATTAACAGAAAAAGTTGAATATCTGCGATTTACTGAAAGGGTTATCTAGCGAAAACATATCAAATACCTACTCAATACTCTTGACTTTAAATTATAGATTTCGAAATAAAAGTCAAATGTTTCGTATGTAAGAATTATTTATTCTCCTATATTTATACATATTCTACTCGAATGAGGCTTTTCTCAACGCCATGCTGTCAATTTGTTTTGTAACAAGGCCAGCAAATACACCGTTTAAAAGCACACCTCAATATTCATGTGACGATAAGTTTACTCAAATGTTTGCTAAACAGCTTCTGCGTTAGGAAAAGGCGATATCAACTCACTTTTTTAAGAGAAGTTGAAAAATACGTCCGAAGAGCTGCCATTACATCCAAAGAAATCAACTGTTTGATGTGGTTTATGGACTGGTAGATTCATCGGTACATATTTCTGCGAAAATGAGCCCTGCTGAAACTGTGAAATAAAAGCTAAAACTTTTTTTCTCAAAACTCAAAAACAGCATTTTTGAAAGCACCGCATTCAAATTAGTGAAAAGAAATTCGTTTCATTTAAAAAAATGGTCAGGGCTGCCAAGTCGTAAAGAAGCAATTTCCAGCCTTCTCAAACGAAAAAAAAAGTTTTCCTTATATGGTAAAAAATTAAATTTTTTTTTGGGAAAAACTAAAATTTTGGTGTGGGAAACTAAATGTTCTCCTTTTTTGTAGCTAAACATAAATTTAAAGTCCATGCCACAAAAATTGTTCTATTCCCGGCTATTTCAGAAATTTTTGAATTCCTAACGGGCTTTAACACTTGAAGGAAAAACTATTTTTTGTTCAGAAGACCAAGAATTAATTATTTTCAACTTGGCAACCCTGGCTACACCGCTAGTGGTGTATACTTTTTCTGAGAATTATTAACACAAATTAAATAGTTTGAGGACCGCTGTTCAAATTAAGTCTTATTTTCCCCACCGCTGACGTAAGCTACGTAAGTAACATTGCGTCAAATTATATAAATATTACTAACTAAATGAAAGAAACACATTGCGTCCACACCGATTGACAAGCAAATCTCGTTAAATACAACATAAATCACACGCTAATTCATAAAATTATCGTCGTTATTTCTTTGAATATATCTTGCCCGAGCTTCCTCATTCAGTAGTAATTTTCTTTCAACTAAAAATAAATTTATTTTCAACGAAAAAAAGCCAATTATTTTAAATGACTTCTAAACAATAGTGCCCAATATAAATCTCTTAACCATTTATGCCTTTTTGCTGCAATTTACATCTGACATTTGGATCGCTCCTTTCGAATGCCGCACGACGGCTCCCAGCATCAATGTACTATTTAGTACCAACAATCCACGCAGTAAAAAAATGTGAATTTTATTTTTTTCACTGCTTTGTGCTCCACTCTCTCTCTGTTTGTTTTTATTGGCTGCCACTTTTCGATCATAAATTTGTCTGCCTGTAAGACCTATAAACAGTCTTCTGTAAATTTTCAAATGACTACAAGGCAGACATCGCGAAAAACTAAAAAACATAAAAGAAAGCAAAAAAAAACGGCGGCGAAATTTTCGGCTGTGGCCAAAGTAAACATTTATGCAATTTTGCACCAATTCTTGTGCTCTGCGATTTTCTGCATTTACGAGTCTGTCCCGTTGTTGTTTTAAACTTCCTTTATCTATTATTTTTTATTGGTATTCTGTAGTGTTATGCATTGGGGTGGATCTTATTGTTCGCTTAAATGGATATTTTGGTAAATACATTTTTTTTTTCGGTTAAAAGAAATCACTGGTGCTCTTGGCCTGTTCGAATACTTTTTGTAAGTACTTTTAATAGCGCTCCAAGTCGCTGGTTAATAAAATAAAAACGAAACATTTCAGTATTATAAGAGCAAAGATCCAACAAACTTTAGTTTAAAAAACCAATGAAGACAAAACGTACATTTTCCAACGCCAATTTCAACTTCTTGCAGTAGGGAGAAAAAATAAATTTTCTTTGCCTGAAAAACTCTTTTTTAATTAATTTTTATGTTAAATATGTTTAAGAAAATGTTAATATAAATAACATTAAAATTGCAATTAGTGTAAGCACTCAAAGTTTTGCCAATGGTAGTAAAGTTGTGCTAATGATAATATTTTATGACAGGCGCTTGAACACCACATGTGTTCAAAGTTAACGATATGAATAAGTTCTGTTTTCTGATAATTAAAGTTATTATGATGCAAACAGAATCACGTGTACAAGACCATTGAAATCAAGAAAACTATTTTGTACAGGTGGTGTTTATAACGTTTTACCTGCTACATTCATCAAAAGGTCTCAGTATCGGCATATTAGAATTTTACCAACTGCAAAATGTCGGCATGAATTAAGTGAATCAAAATCTCTAAAAACCCAGTGCAAAGCTTCGACTTTTCAAAAAGTTTCAAATCCGCCACAATTTTACTTTGTCGTGAAGTTTTTGATAGGTTGGATTATGTTTAATTTTTTTTTCAACACCAAAAAAAAATCAAAGTCACCACATTTGACATCTGCTAAAGCTTAGAAAACTGAGATACATTTTGGATCAAATTACAACATCTCACTCATTTCCATTTACTATAGAAAAAAAAGGTCTGCAATACTTCCGAAATGAGAAAAACAAAATTTTAATATCATCATATTACGAATTCCATTTTGTTGTCCTCAACTGTTGCGCCCGGCGAGGCTGGCCCCTAGCTACGCTACTGCTATTACTGGTCATTGATGGTCTGGTCTTAACTGCACTTTTTGATTTCTCATTTTCTCTTACTTTGCTTTTAAATTTCCAATAAAACCCGCTATTTTGGCGAAATATGGCTGTTGATATTAAAAAAATTTCAAGCATCATAAAGTAGTCGAAATTAAAATTCGCACCCAAAAGCCATGAGGACTTTAGAACAAGCAGTTGCATCCTAAGTTGAAAAATCTCTGAAAATGGAGGCTTAATATCTGATACAAAGCTATTCAATATAAATTTTAAGAATTAATTTTTTTGTTTTACATGAACACATTGTTGTCTTTCCTTTCTAAATTTTTGAAGGGTTTTTCGAAGGAATTCCTTCTTCGCTTTTGGCACGGCCAAGCCGTTAGCTGCATGCCAAAGTCGGGGACTGGGAAATTGAAAAATTTCGAAAAAAAACATTAATTGGAGGATTTCTTTGTGACTAAAAAAAAGGTCATCAACTTTTTATTATTTTAAGGAACATTTTTTTTTTAATTTGGGGTAGGCCGTTCATTCCTTCATTTCAACTTGGCAACCCTGATGAAACATTACTAACATTTTTCATCTTATTCGTTTTTTCTGTCCGCTCACTTCCCGTTGTACAATCTCGCTTACGTTTTACGCAGTCCTTACTGCAGAAGGAGAGTACGGAGAATGCCAATTTAAGTGATTTTCTTGTATGTGAGGTGCCGCACCCCAATACACAATGCCGTTCACATTTTTCGAGTAGCTTGGCACAATCAATGTACTTACATCCATGTATCAAGTTTCACAATTGTAGCTGTCATAGATGCCAAGATATAGCGTTTCAATTGTTTTTATCGCATGGAAGGTGCCACGCCCCGTCGTCTAATCTTGTTAAAATTATGTGAGGTGCTTAGCATAAGCCATAGCCATCCTAAAACGAAATGTTTAGAATCTTGATTTTATGTGTTTTTATCGTATGAAAAGTGCCACGCCTAGTTGCAGATTCCCATTCATATATCGCGAGGTACTAAACTTAAAATATATACATCTTAACACCGAATTTCAAAACTATCAATAGCCAAGATATTGCGTTTTATTTTTTTTTGTTGCTTGGAAGGTGCCACGCGCCGTTTTCGAATTCTGACCATATTTTGCAAGGCGCTTGGAATTTGTTTGCGGACTATTTGCATCCTTTTACCAAATCTTAAGACTCAAGCTATTATAGGTACGACGACATAGCGTTCTGAGTATTTTTGTTGCATGGAAGGTATCACTTCTCTTATTATTATCAAAATAGAATATAGCCCATGTCACTCAAGGATAGTGTAGTTTTCTATTGGTAGAAGAATTTTTTGAATCGGAGCAGTAGTTCCAGAGATTACCCTCTGCAAAAAACAAACTTTAGCTCTTTATAAAATACTCGTAAGTATAGATAAAACACAAGATATAGGAAAGACTTTTATCAATATTTCGATATTGTTTTCGATGAAATTCGTTGAGGGTATTTCTCCATAAGAGAAAATAGCATTGAAAAAGCCCTAATGTAAAAATCACCATAACATTTAAATTTGCATTTCGTATATCTCGAGAATTGTAAGAGATATTGCAATAAAAGGTATAACTTTATAGTGAGAAAAATTTTTTTTTTGTTTTTTCAAAATTTCGCAATGGAATAAAAAATGTTATTAATGTGTTATATGACAAATTTTAAGAACTTTTTACTCACAGCAATATTTATGGAAAGCACTCTTAGACAAAATAATATGACGTCTTAAAAAACAATTGATACACTAAAAAAAATAGTTTTATTTTTACTTTATCATAAAGATTTCTTACAAGTCCTATAAAAATTATAAAAATGATTTCGATGATAAAAATTGTTATATAGTTTGGAGCCACGCCCCTGGTAAATGCTTAGTAAAATTAATACTTTCGTAGACTATACTTACGTATGTACATAAGCCACCTCTCTAGGCATCATTAAAATCATTTAAGTTGATTTGCAAACCCTTTTATTCTTCAGTGCACATGTACATGGAAATAATATTCACGTCTCATAGGGAAAACCGCAAAGCGGTTGAACTCGCCGGAAAATATTTAATTTTTTATCCTTAGGAGCATTTTCTGGAAATTTCAAAATACATACATGAAGCAATTTTTTCAAGCGGTGCTCATGAACGCTTCTATCTTTAAATGCGTTTAGAAAAGACTTGAACTTTCTTATAAAGGAAGTTTTTTTTAGAGGTTTGTTTTTCGAATAGAGATAAAACTGGCATTTTATGGTCAAATCTGGCAACTCTAATGTCATTTATGTTCAGTTTGGTTTGCCATTTCATCATGAACAGGTTGAGAAAAGAACAACGCTTGCAAATCGTGCAAATTTATTTCGAAAATAATGGTTCAGTTCGCGAAGTTTACCGCAAGCTCCGTCCATTTTATGGTCGACATAATCGTCCATCAGAGCAATTAATTCGGTTAACCATGGATCGTTTCCGCACTACGTTTACTCTATTTGATAATACGCATCCGCAGAGACGTCGAACAGTGCGCACCGAAGAAACAATTGCCGCTGTAGAGCAAAATGTTGAAGAGGACCCGAATGAATCGATTCGCCACCGTGCACAGCAATTGGAGCTTTGTCCATCAAATTTATGGAAGATTTTGCGCAAAGATCTTGGCTTGCGACCTTACAAGATCCAGCTTGTGCAAGAATTAAAGCCGCGAGACCATGCAATGCGTCGTGATTTTGGTGTATGGGCCGAAAATGATATTGATCTCGATGCTGATTTTCATCGCAAAATTTTGTTCAGTGATAAGGCTCATTTTTGGTTGAATGGCTACGTCAACAAGCAAAATTGCCGCATTTGGAGTGAAGAGAATCCACATGAGACCCTTGAGACGCCATTATATCCACAAAAACTGACTGTTTGGTGTGCTCTATGGGTTGGTGGAGTCA
This sequence comes from Meiosimyza decipiens, assembly GCA_963680825.1. Classification (NCBI taxonomy): domain Eukaryota; kingdom Metazoa; phylum Arthropoda; class Insecta; order Diptera; family Lauxaniidae; genus Meiosimyza; species Meiosimyza decipiens. The sequence continues at coordinate 35,494,872 of OY804258.1, forward strand.
TTGGGCCATACTTCTTCCGAAATAATGCTGGAGAGTCAGTTACCGTTAATGGAGACCGGTATAGAGCCATGATAACCGACTATTTTGTTCCCGAATTGGATGGCATGAATGTGGATGAGTTGTGGTTCCAACAAGACGGCGCTACATGCCACACAGCGCACGTCACAATCGATTTATTGAAGGAAACATTTGATGAGCGCATAATTTCGCGGAATGGACCTGTCAATTGGCCACCAAGATCGTGTGATTTGACACCATTGGATTATTTTCTTTGGGGATATGTGAAGTCGCTCGTCTATGCCAACAAACCAGAAACGTTAGGGGACTTGGAAGCCAACATTCGTGGCGTTATTGCCGACATACGGCTCCATATGCTCGAAAAAGTGGTTCAAAATTGGACCTGTAGAATTGGCTTTATTCGAGCCAGCCGCGGCGGCCACATGCCCGAAATCATATTTAAACATTAATGGCATAAAATTATCCTTCCAATAAAGCCAAATTGATGGACATTAAAACGATTTTCTTGTGTTTTATTTCAATTCGAAGCTCTATACCTCTAAAAAAACACCCTTTAAAAACATTTCATTCGACTTAGTTGGGTCAAATCGATTCTTTCGTTTCATAAATCGCAATGTAGTAATACTCCAAACTAGATATATTAAAAAAAAATTCTGAATATAAAAAATCACGAGCTCTTATAGGTATATATTTCTCTAAAATTAACGCCTTCTAAATATGAAACATTCCTCAGAACTACAGCTCAGTCGTACTAAGTAAAAAGGCTCAAAATCACAATGACATTGGTAATATATCAATGAAGACGCGACATAAAGTTTTTTAGATAAAAATAATAAGGTTAACCCCAGCGTTGCACTTGTCCGCCAAAGGATTTATGATTGTGCGTTGTAGCTTAGTTACTGCAGCTGATAGTGCTGCTCTATAGTGGCATCTCGTAGGTACCATGCTTACCGAGTTTGTTTGCCCCCGACTCGATTGATTTATTGAATGGATATCGTCTGCAAGAAGGGAGTTTAAAATAACATGGCTTTGCTTTGAATTTATGTGATATTTAGATACGAGTGAATATGCAAATGTCTGACTGTTTGTCTGTCTGCATGTCTTTTTGCCAAATTATCTGTGATCTGACTGACTGAACAGCCAGGCACTTTTTATGCAAATGCTTATGGTTGACATATTAGCGGTGCTTTTTGAGCTGAGCATTAATTTTTTTTTTTTTTGTGTCAAGAAGTTTTATATTTCTTTTACGTAATACATTCTAACCCATTAAATGCTGCTACTTATCAGAGCTGGATTTGCACTTATTCGAAGTTTAGGCTCAAAAGTATTTCCCGCTCTCTCAGGAAACTATCTATGTAATGTTATTCAAAAATTTCTGCCACTAAAATCTGCATCTGTCCTTGTCAGCATTACTCTAAGCCCGGTCATGCTACTCATTGAAGTAAATTTTAAAGATATCTACTTTATATAGGAACCTGAAAATGTTTCACACAATCAGTTCCTAAGTGTTCAACACAAAATCAAACAATGCACCACTCTTTGGTTATTTCTACACTCCATTACATAGCCCACTTGTTTTGCAAATAGTCTGCCATGACCCATGAAATTGAAGAAGGAACTAGTAGGGATACTCACAAATGTTTTTATTTGTTTTTAATTTGGCTTTGCCGAAAGGATAAAAATGTAAATTTGAAAAAAGAAAAAAGTTACAATTTGTCTATTTAATCATCACAAAAAAAAACCAACTTTACGCCCAACACTTCAAGGCTCAGACACATTTTTTAACGAAAGCTGACAAAAACACTGAAAAGGACATTTTTAACGTCTCGTAAATGCCAATGAAAGAAATTCTAACGAAAAATCAAACAAAAAAACCACAAAAAGACAGCAGCACCCTTGAAGAATTCAAAACTTTTCGTAAAAAGAAAAACCATCACCACCAGTTGTCATCACCATCTACGGAGGCACTTCTGGCACTTGCATATCAAACTACAAAATACATAACACACATTTCCATAAGCCCTGCCTAACCCACTTGGCACAGAAGCCAGACATAAAAAAAAATTTCAGAATAAACTAAAGGGTAAAAAAACCTTTTTTTTTTGCTGTGGCTAAAAACAAAAAAAAAATTCGCAGACTTGGCGAATAAAAAATCTTGAGACAAAATTTTTGTGTTTATTCGCTTTGGTTTTCTTTAATCCTGTTGAAACAAGTTGGTTTCAAAGTCGCAAGCCAACAGAACACATAAAAAAATATTAACAAGAGAATGACAAAACCAGCAGCAGTTAAAGGAAGTCACTGCAACAACAACAACAACAGCAAACATAAAGAGGAATTTTTTTTTTGGTTGCTAACGCTGCGTGCCAAGGTCGAATAATGGCTGGCATCATTAATTCATATTTCATAAAATCGAATGCGGGCTACACGAGTGGCATTATGTGTAGACAGTGAGCATAAAATTTTTTAATTGAAATAAGTTTTACTGTTCGAGAAATTGCCATGGCTTGGGGATGAGCCACACAGAGCAAAAATCACTCCTTAAAATACAGTATAGTTTTCATCCAAGAAAATTGTCACATTAAAATCATAAAGAAAATCTATATATAACTTAAAGGATCAATAGTAGAAAAATCACCTAATACGTTATAGAAGTCTGCATGAGTACACTCTCTCTCTCTCTCGCTCTGTCAACCGATCAGTGTACTTGCTGTCGAGTACAATGGTTCTTTTGACATTGTGCGAGTCGTCAGTAGACTCACACAAAACATAACCATTTAACGGCATGACTTGTGATTCATTCGAACACTGACTCGTTCTGACTCGTAGTTCACTATCAAATTTTTTCACGCCGAACAAAAAAATGTACTCTACCGAACATGAGGAAAAGCAATGCATGCAAACGTGCAAAACATTTACAACAAAGCGAATTAGGAAAACTTTGGGCCAAATATACATGTATGGGAAACTAAGGTTGGCTCGATATGGACGAAAGTGGTGATGGGCCCTAGGAATGGTCATAGAATAGGCTCATAAAATGAGTAACCTTGATTTTGGGTTCCGAGCTGTCCAAGAAAACCGAATAAATTAAATTGTGTAAGCGAAAAAGAGTGGCCCTTACCATGGTCCGGGGAATACTCCAAGTGATGTTCAAAAGAAAACAAGCCACTCGGTGTCGAATGCAATAAACTATGAGTTTTTAAACTCGTTTTAACTCACAGAACATTTTATTTGTGAGTGCAGCATTCACCTCGCTTGCTTGGTCTTTTATTTTGATTTTATTCGTGATTTGCGTTCGCAAGGGCCCGATATGCTCGCAACCGTGTTGAGTGGCCTGATGGTCGCGCACTCACGCAGACCTTTAATACGCAGATATCGCATTATTTAAAAAAAGTTCTTTTAAAACGATGTAGAAATTCTTTGTAAATGTGAAACTTTTTTTTTATTTTATTTTTATTGAATCCAAAAAAAAAAAAAAACATTGTTAGTTGTAGGAACCCTTTGCATGTACACTGGGAGCATGGATTCAAATCTATTGTGACTTTCATTTCTTATGGCCTACACTCAGGGTATGTTCACTTTGTCATTCCATTTCTAAAGCATAGAAGAGGGCGTGCCAGACTTAGAAGAGTGTATATACTATTGATCAACTGATCACCTGAGGCAATTTAGGCACGATTACCGATCGATTATCAAGCAAGATAATTGAATTTAACTCGGTACACAACCTACACCTACACCAACTCAAACAAACTTTTTGGGATTTAAAGTGGACGAAATCGGAGCACAGGCACGCCTACCGCCTATTTAGGTAAATTTGCAAAACGCCATATTGAAAGTGTTATTTGATGTTATGTAGCCAACTTTCTCAAAAACTCTAGAAACTTGGCAAATTTCGACTAGGGGGTGTGACGGTGCCCATGCCAACAAAAACTTCAAAACGCTATACTGAGAGGATTATTTAAGCTAATATAACCGAATTTTTCTCAAATACAAGAAATCATTTGGTCTACAATCAGACAAAAATGTGGTTAGCTTTGAAAAGAGGGCGTGGCACCTATACTTAAAGAATTATTGTGTATAGGTAAGATCCAAATATCACAGAAACAGTTGGTTAGATTCGGAATGGCTCTGGACAAGAACAAGGTGAATTTTGAAAGGTGGGCGTGGTACTCTCCATAGAAGCAACTTTCTAGCGCTATATTAAGAGAATTATTTAAGGTAATGTAACCGAATTTCTGACAAAGACAAGAATTGATTGAGTATATTATTAGACAAAATGTTGGTGAGTTTTAAAAAGAGGTCGTGGCAACTTCTATGCAAGCATAAGCTTCAGATCGCTACATAGAGAACTATTTAAGTAACCGTCAGCGAATTCTATGCGGGAACGTTTAATCAAACCAGCCATGACGTAGTGTGATGGAGGAAGTACCTATTTACTAAAAATTTGAGACATACGCGCACTCTTCCTGTTAACGCGATGCAGGGTATAGAATTTTTGGCGGGGCAATAGCTAACCCCCTACTTGTTTTTTTTTTTATTTTCGATTTATTAATAACAATTTATGAATTGAAAAAAACGCATATTCGATTCGATCAGTACATAAAATATTTCTATCAGTTCCTACATTGTCATCACTTTTATCTGTCATTTACCGACTTTTATTGTGCACATTCGCTCTTTTTCCCCTTTGACTCAATTGTTAATTAATTAAATTATAAAGAATTGTGCCATGATGTCTGCACACTTTGCTTTAGTTTTTATTGCTAAGCATTCGCACCTCATTCCTCTGATAATTCAGCAGTTAGACGATAATTCAGAAATGTAGCACGTGTCATGGTTTTTAGCGACCGTTTTCTTGGCAAAAATTCAAAACGAAAAAAAAGTCATATGAAATGAATTCACTTGCTGCGACTATTGTTGTTTTCTGCCGATCATAGTTCATTTATCGGGCTAAAGTCTAGACAAAGCTTATAATAAATATAAAAGCAGCGGAGAATAGATAATATCAACAACAAAAACAACAACAACAAGTAATACAAGTCGGTATTATGCAAAATACCCGTAGCAACAAATGACAAGACACCAAGGTAGAGGTGTAAGTTTGGGTTCGGATACAAATTTCTGCACTTTTATACTTTGTACAGCAGCGACGTATTTTATTTTGTATGCAAATTTGCAAAATAAAAGTGTCAAGTGCTAAAAGTGCGAAACGAACGAATGCGAGAAAGACAGCCAAAACAGTCAGACAAAAGTTGGACTGGGAGACAGCTTGTTCGATTGCATATGTGTTGACGTATAGTCAGTAGTAGGGCGTTCAATATCGAAGCAATTTTGTAATCCCAAGATTTCAGCATTTTTAAAATCGTAATATAGATCGACGGGCTTTTCGGATAACAAGATTTTCCAGGACTTCATTCAAAAGTTAATCATACTAAAGCGTGGATAAATTTGGAATTTGTAGTAATTTCATTAAATCTTTTTTTTCGAATGTGTCGAAAATCTTAATTTGAAAAGAGCCTAATTGCATAAAAACTTTTAAGGTCTGAAAAAATATTTAATACTATATGTACCCAAGCACTTCTAACTGTGCAACGCCGCCTACATTTTACGCAGTCCTTACAGCAGTCAATGTACCATGTACTAAATTTCGTAGCTTGGTTGTAGTAAAAAAAAATAAAAAATTTAAGTGCTTGAGAGCGTAAATGCCCTTAAAGTGGTTTTGAAAACACATTTCCGATAAAAATATTGAAACAAAAAATAAAATGCCAGGACCCTTAAGCAAACTATCTATCTAAATAATTATAAAAGGATGCGGCACAATCATTCTACGCCAGGTTGTTCAAAAAGTTTGCGGAACGGAAATGAAACAACGACTTTCTGTTGTGAAAAATAATTTATTTTTCAGTATAATTTCCCTTAACTTCAATGCATTTATTCTAACGATCCTCAAATGTATGAATCCCATCACTGAAATGATTTTTCGGAAGATCTGCAAAATACTCCTCTTTTTTTAAGGCGTGAGTAGAGCTGTTGCAATAATTCATACTTCAATTTACGGATTTTACCGATGGTTTCTCGTTCCGCATTCGAATGTGTTAATGTTGCATTATTAGCGGCATCCATTTTGCAGAAATCTTTTTGAAATCCAAAATTTCACTTAAAATATTGTTCAGTGTGTCCATTGAAATGCCTTTAACTTATACTAAATCTCTCTCGTTTCAGCGAGGATCTTCCAAGAACATATAACAATCGAATTTTAGTTTTCAAATTTCATCTACGACAGCATAATTCCTGGGGCGACGATATCTCAAATAATATAAAAAAAAAATTGACTAAAACTGAAACCAGCACCAGCAGTTTTGTCCCGCAGGCAGCTCCGATCATTCGTAACTCTGTAATTTTTTATAGAGGGCGTAGATTAGTGCCGGTGTGATCTCGCCTCGCCTCGGTCGAGCGAGGCAAATTTATTTTGCCACCTCGCCTCGTTGAACGAGGTTGCCTCGCAGCCTCGCTTTAACACTAGCTCGTATCGGAAGTAAGTGCAGTATTTTTTGTTTTGATACTATTTTTAAAAATTTGACTAGATATTTATTTATTGGAAAGCATAGATAAAGCTATAAAACTTTTATTTTGAGTGCATCTTTAGGATGGACCTCATACAAAAATATTTTTTAAATATCATTTTCTCGAAGACCGGTTAACCGATTCACACCGAACTCACACCACGTTGCTTTCACATTAAGAAGCTTAGCTTAGGCTACTTTTATTTAGAGTCCATATATTTCGTCATATCTTTGGTCTATAGAGTCAGCAGTACTAAAATGATCTCTAACCGAATGAGAGTTAGAATAATACAGCTACTTGTTATTATTATATGACGAAAGATTTAATAAGGGGATCCCAACGTTCGGTAAAAAACTTTGTTGTTAATGTCCAAAACCGTTCAACCGATCGCCTGAAGATTTGGCATGTGTTTATGTTTCTTATGATTTGGGGAAGGTTCGTAGCATACTTTGGTATTATCAACTACTTGACGCAGATGAATAAACTTTTTTTTTATATCTCAGTAACTATATGACGTAAATGGATAAGATTTGGCGCATAGTTTGTAAAAGGTTCGTTGCTTAGCTTGATTTGAATAAAATTGGACAATGCCACGCCGTCCCATATAAGAAAAGAATTAAGTTCATCATAGCTCATCAATCATCATATATGATTCAATCCACCAAAAATAAAATATATTTTATTTTACTTCTTGAGGCGAAGCAACGCGTGCCGGCTTTGCTAGTTGAATATATCGTTGGCATACAAGCAAAATTGACCTTTTTTTTGTAACTACCGAAAATAATATATCACAAATTTAAGAGGATGTAAACATAATTAAACGATTAATAAGCGCCACCCACTTATTATTTGTTTGCAGATAGTCAATTTTGCTTGAATGCCGACAATATACAGGCCTGATAATTTTTTTTCAGTTTAATAAAATCCTCGGTTCTTACCAAGACGAGGCGAGGTTTCGGCGAGGCGAGGCCAGGCGAGGTATGTGATTTCAAGGCCTCGTCCGAGAACGAGGCGAGGCGAGGCGAGACTCAAATTTATAAAAGGAGGCGAGACCGAGAACAACTAGAACCTCGCCTCGCCTCGCCTCGCCTCGGGTGAAGCACTAGCGTAGATACTTTTTGACTTTCATTTAATCATTAGAGTAATATGAGCGATTTCACATATATAATGGCCATAGATTTTGGAAAGGAATGATTGAAGTTAAAGGAATATAATTCCGGATTTTTTTTCTATTGTTTTGTTAACTAACTAAAAGCAGTGAAAATATACAACATTTTCATGTTAATCTCCATGTTTTCTTCCTACAAATGTGAAACGCACTAATCTTAAGACAAATTAAAGTTAACAAAGGAAAATACTTTCGAACTGATATAAACTTAAGATTTCTTTAAAACCACTCACGAGTATATCAAAGGAAAGATGTTAGTTCACGAAACACTAAAATCTCAATCACTGAAATAAAACTTTAACGATCTTCGCTAATGCAAATGAACTTTCATGCGGAAAGGGCGAAAAGTGCGGTTTTCTTTCTTTCTTTAATCTCAGAAGAACTCAAAATTATGTCTGGACGAGTTTGTGTTTTTTATTGTTGCTGTTGTTGTTGTCGTTCATTGTCTGGCACACTGTCGAAATTGATGGAAGAAAGCATATTTGCGTGCATTGATCGAACGACACGTCCTGCTGATTCGTCGTACGACCAACTACTCGTATAATAAAAATTTTACAACAAAATAAAGTTTACACAACTGAATTGGAGATTGCAATGTGAAAAAAAATATTAAATAAATCCGAGAGCATATTTACACGATCATTGCACGGTTAAAGGTGCATTGGCACGCTGCGTCTGTAATGTTTCCAAAAAACACACACACCACACATCACACGCTTACTTTAGTATGTGTGCCTACTATAATGTCGTATGTCTGAGTAAATCGGGCCCACAAGAGACGACTGGACTGAACTGGCTGCCGTTTATTTTATGTGGTTCATTATTTAAAGATCGTAAAGTTCGTTAACTGGCGCGTCGTTGCACAGTGATGCATAAATTCGCCGAAAAAATGCTATAAATATAATTTTTGTTTGCATTCAGTTTGTCTGTCTGGAAGTTTACCTGAATCTGGGATATTTTTAAACTTTTTTTTGCGTATTTTTAAGCGTTCAATAATCTTGTCACACACAGATAAAAAGTCATTTGACAAATAAACGCTTTTAATATAATGTTCTTTTCAAGTTCCAGAAATTTACAAAAATAAAAAAAAGGTACCCTGTGGTGCCATGTTACCATTTATTGCCAGAAATGCCTTTTTATTCATAACCTTTTGAAAATAACAGGTTTTGTAAGAGATCATATAACGTTTCAGAAAGTTACAGAAATAGTTACGTTTTAGAAATGTATCACTTAAAATGTTGCAAATAGAACGTTAGGGAAACCTTCCTTATATATATTGCAAATGTTATCTTTCACCTGCGATCATTTTGAAGTATTTCTGAACGATTTCTGAACGATTTCTGAGTCAACATTTCAAATGAAATCTCTCTGACACGGGATAAACATAACTATCTCTTTTTATTTTCCCTTTCAACTTACAAGATTTCTGCAATATTTCAGAAATATTTCAAATCATCTCAAAAAGTGAACATTGCAGAAAGCTTTCAGAAATGGAAATGAAAGCTTTCTGAAACGTAGCTGAAACCATGCAAGACTGCATCCAAACGATTTCTAAAATGTTTCCGAAACGTTACTAGCCGAGTGGGTAGTATATCAAAATTTTGAGTTATTCTATCCTTAAATTGCCAGTGGAAAATAACGTGTTAAATATCTCAAAATTCTGTAACCGATTTTGAGTTCAACATGCCCGGAAACTTAAGAATCGTGCTTTTTTATCTATCGTGCAATATAGACATTTCCTTATTGTGTTGATCAGAGTTCACAAAAAGACTCGAGCAGTACGCACTGAAAACGGCACATAGAATAGTAGGTTAGACGGATTGTTTTCGATAACCTCCTATATGACCAAATTGTAATACAGAAACTCAACTGAATTTCACAGGATACTCCAAACGAATATTTCTTCTTCCAAGTTTTCAAAGTGATCATATGGATAAACTTCATTTGATTATTAGAAAGGCATTTTGTAGGGTTCTACATAGAACTTAAGTTAATCCGTATATTCCGATTTAACTAAGTATTTCAAATCAATTAATTAATTCACCGCATGTCTTTTAATGCAAATCAGGTTTCTTTATCTTTTAGCGCTTTTTGCAGCATTTCATTAAAAATTATCGTTCATATACGTCAGCTACTGTATTAACGTATTCTAGCTGATAGAGCAATAGACTTTGGGCCCATTTTTTATAAATCGCTTATCTCATTTTTTTTTTCAACTTAATGCTTTTGATTACGTTTTCTTTCTTTTCTGTATTCTTATTCCCATTCAGATTTAATGGCTGGCCAAACCTTGTTTTAATTCCGATCAAACTGTCTTGTTCGCCTGTCCAGCATTCATGTTATTGTGGTTATTTTTAGAATAATTCCTTATTTTTACGATCAATAAAGCAAAATCGAAATAATAAAAAAGAACCGAATCAGTGATCAGAACAGAAAAAAAAACACCGAACGAAATCGCTTCATCCTTTTTGCTGCAGTGTAGCAAAAATTAAATTTCTAGTTTACTGCCCTCGAGATTGCATTGCATTGCATTACATTGGCATCGGTGTGGTGTGTTGGGGCTTTGACTCTGGAGTCCGAGTCATTTTAAGTTAAAAAGTAAACGCGACGCACATGCTGCGCCTTGCATGTTGCATCCGCATTGAACGGATGCAACAGCAAGATGGCTGCTGCTGCTTCAAGATCACTATTATCATAACAATAATGATGGTGATCATCATCATTATGTTGATCACATCTGCACTCGTACGTTCCGTCCGGCAAGTTTGTTCGTTTGTTGTCTGCCCAATGTTGTTTGTCGTCCGTCCTTGATGCAAAATTGTTGCAGATGCGAGCAAAGTCCATTAACCGTCGCATCGAATCGCATCACATTGCACACAATGCATCGTGGTTGATTGTATGGCACGGCATGGTGTAACGTGGCCCTGAGATGACTTAGGGCTTGGGTTGGTTGCCAACTGCCATATTTTACTAATTTTGAATTTTGTAAACCTTAATGTTGTTTTCTAAGTTATGTTTTACTAACAAAAAAACGTAGTTAACCTCTGCAACTCCTTATATATCGTTCGTTGCTGATTCATACAAAACCCAATAACATTCTCGAGTAATCCTTAAATTTACCTCTTTTTATGTCTGGCAATGATGATCTCGTCATATATCTTGTGCAGTAGTTTCTAGTTCTTTCGTTTATTGATATTTTTTAGTTAAGCGACGATTTACTTATGGCTGGAAAATTATTTCTTGCTAAAAATTTCCTCGATTTATTAATTTTGTTTGCGTTTGTGAAATTCTAGAATGTCATGATATGCTCGTAACAATATATTAACGTCAAGCTCTAAGTCTTAGAATACTTTTTCTTTTCTTCAAAAACTGACAGCATTTAACACTAGCTATCTATATAAGCTGTTAAGTTGGCAACCCTATACTAAATACTAGAACACTGCGCTACAAGATTTTGTCTTCTTGATCAACAACCTTGGTGCGCATGGCTTAAACTGCTGCAGAAACCACAACTTTAGTTGGCTGCCTTTAAATGACTCTCAGATGTTAGATTTTGGCTGTTGTATAGCTTAGGTCTTTTTTTTTTGGTTTTGCTCGTTTTCTGTCCCTTCTGCTGCGGTGCATTGCACTGAAGGACGACAGCAAAGCTATGAGAGTTTTTTTTTTCACTGCACGCTGCAAGTCGCCGCATCGAAACTAACTGGTTTAACTTGTTGTCAGTTGTTTTCGTTTAATTTATTTGGCTAAGTTTTTTTCTTGAAACTCCATCTTTTTTTTTGCAGCACCGATTTTGCAACAGGATAACAATTCTTACTTGAACGTGCATACAATATTTTTTCCTTGGTTGCATTATGGCGCGCCAATTTGCAATTCGTTACATCGAAAGGGCTGTGCCTTGTGTTGGAGGCATCATCATTTATTCTGCATTCAACTTCATTATGCTGGCAGTGATTTAATTCGTATAGCCAATTTGTGACGTGGCTCAAGAGATTGCAGCAAAAGCTATGCAAGTACAGCGTAGTTACTTTTTTTAAGCCAAAAAAACTATGTTCCTGCTTACAAACAAATAACAAAAAAAAAATTCCTTCAAAAAAAACCATTAAGACTTCTGATGCAATTTTGTACTTTACCCTTTAGATTTTCCAATAATTTGCCATTAATAAATGTTAATTCATTCATTAATGTTACAAAAAAATCATACGATTACATCAGCCACTAAAGTGCAGTAAACTTCTTATCAGTTGCTAATTTTAAACAGCGCACTACAAATTGTTGTAAAATTAATTAAAGATTAGCGATAGTTTGACTACGTTACTGGGGAATTTCGTAAAGCCTGTTATCAGTTTAAAATTTCGAAAAACTTAACCGGTTTCAATCAATTAAGATCAAATGACAATTTTTAATCAAATTTACGTATTACTCCTTTACACCTTAGGAAAATGAAAAGTTAATAGAAAGTGCGTCTGTTAGTTGGGCATACAATTTCCTAACCTATTTTGTCACTGCGCATTAGGATAAATAAATTGATGAGAACAACAGCTCGGGTTTGTAGTTGGTCGACACTGGTAGAAATTATCCTAGCCTCACTCCTGAGACAAATTGTCTTGGTAAGTGCTGGATTGTCGAACAATGTTCTTTGTTCACATATCATGCAAATTAAAGGTTATCAAGTTTGATATCATTATTGACAATTTTTGTTTTGTTTGTCATAATACGGTCGGTTTTTTGAAAATCTATTGTATCTTTAATATTATGGTAATGGGCCAAAAGCCCACGATTGATTCCCTAGAGAAGTAACTTTGTTTGTTACACTCCGCAATTTTGATCAAAAATTATAAATATCTGGCTTATCCTTGGAAAGAAGTTTTCAGTAAATCCTCGTCAATTGATGTTTTTATCGACAATTGCTTTTATTAATCTCATTTTCAAGAGTAGTCATTAAAATTTAGTTAGTGGTCATAGGACAGTATCCGAATTTCCGACTGTAGATTTGAATTTGATACATTATGAAGAAAAAACTGTCTTTTGATGTTCAAATTTTAACCAGTTCATACCAACTTGGTTTAGTTTCTGGTCGATCTACAATAGACCTGTCCAGAAATGTATTTGACTTTCAAAATATAACTTCAGAATCTGAAAGCATTGAAATGGGATTTTCAAAAAAAAATAATATTGGAAATATTTTTTCTTAAATGTTCGTTACTCAACACGAGGTCGACTTTGAGTGTTAGTCACAATTTCAGGAGGTCCTGTAACAAACATTTTTTTTGTCTTGGGAGATCGCAGTTTTCTTTTGTTTAGTTCAAATAACTAGATCCTGAAATCACAAAGATTTTTTTATTATTTTTACATTATTTAGGTCATGATCATTTTTTCTCAAATTCTAACTTTAACCTCACATAAAACGAGGATTTTCAGCTTCCTAGACAACTTGACTGTATGTTATTTACATGCGATTGTCGGTTTGAAAGCAATAGGTGATGTAATATTTACACAAGAGCAACTAGAAGTCTTTCCCCATATTCAGAGTAAAAACCATCTACTTATGTCAAATTGCATGACTCATCGTATTGGCGTAACAAGATAACGGGCACTCCTACCGCCCATACACACATACATATATATATATATTGAGAGAGTAAAATATATGGGAGTTATCAAATTTCACAAAAATACTATGAAAAACTTTCATGTAAGCGAAAACTTCAAAACACCTATACTGAGAGAATTATTTAAGGTAGCAAGACAAAATTCCACATGACTTCAAATTACGATTCGGTCTAGCATCAGACAAAAAGTTGGCAAATTTCGAAAATAATAAATATCTGGCTTATCCTTGGAAAGAAGTTTTCAGTAAATCCTCGTCAATTGATGTTTTTATCGACAATTGCTTTTATTAATCTCATTTTCAAGAGTCGTCATTATAATTTAGTTAGTGGTCATAGGACAGTATCCGAATTTCCGACTGTAGATTTGAATTTGATACATTATGAAGAAAAAACTGTCTTTTGATGTTCAAATTTTAACCAGCTCATACCAACTTGGTTTAGTTTCTGGTCGATCTACAATAGACCTGTCCAGAAATGTATTTGACTTTCAAAATATAACTTCAGAATCTGAAAGCATTGAAATGGGATTTTCAAAAAAAAATAATATTGGAAATATTTTTTCTTAAATGTTCGTTACTCAACACGAGGTCGACTTTGAGTGTTAGTCACAATTTCAGGAGGTCCTGTAACAAACATTTTTTTTGTCTTGGGAGATCGCAGTTTTCTTTTGTTTAGTTCAAATAACTAGATCCTGAAATCACAAAGATTTTTTTATTATTTTTACATTATTTAGGTCATGATCATTTTTTCTCAAATTCTAACTTTAACCTCACATAAAACGAGGATTTTCAGCTTCCTAGACAACTTGACTGTATGTTATTTACATGCGATTGTCGGTTTGAAAGCAATAGGTGATGTAATATTTACACAAGAGCAACTAGAAGTCTTTCCCCATATTCAGAGTAAAAACCATCTACTTATGTCAAATTGCATGACTCATCGTATTGGCGTAACAAGATAACGGGCACTCCTACCGCCCATACACACATACATATATATATATATTGAGAGAGTAAAATATATGGGAGTTATCAAATTTCACAAAAATACTATGAAAAACTTTCATGTAAGCGAAAACTTCAAAACACCTATACTGAGAGAATTATTTAAGGTAGCAAGACAAAATTCCACATGACTTCAAATTACGATTCGGTCTAGCATCAGACAAAAAGTTGGCAAATTTCGAAAATGTGGTATCAGCCAGTGTACACTTTCAAAATAAATGGCTCACATCCAAGCGTTGGCTTAAAAACGCTTTGCAGAAAGCTATTTACGTAAATGTGGCAAAATTCAATTAATTAATTTTATTATTTATTAATTTTATTTTGAGACATGAGTTTCACGTGAATATCGACGGTTTCCAACTGGTTGTAAGTGCATTGCTATCATTTAATTAATACTGAAAACCAGCAACTAAATTTTTTACAAATTCCAATACACCGCATAGGAAGATCTATTTTAGAAAATATAATAAAACTTCAAACGAGAGCCGAGTAGCCGTGTATGAATAAAGTTACTTTTGTATAGTTTTTGTTGCCTTTTTAACACAATATCAACATTTTATTAGTTGTCAATGCATTTAACAAATAAGTAATTGCTTGTACAAAACTTTCAATACAGTAGACCCTACTTAAATCGTTTGACGAAAATTTATTTATATTCGTATTATTCAGTTTCATTAGGACTTATTTAACGTGGCTTAATTGAAACCGTCGTATACTTAACAGATATTCGGTTATTTGCACGGGTCATTCTGTAAACATAGCTTTTCAAACTGTGTGTATTATTTTTTTAAGAATAACAAAGGAACAATTCTGATCTAAGTGTGCTTGCAGATTAGTTTACTAGACTACACGTCTAATCGTATCTTATCTTACTCATATATATATATAAGCACCCTTTATTTTCTCAAACATTGGTTGCAGTCTTTATACTCAACATGAAAAACGCCTTTTAAAAAATTCACGATATGAGCCATTTATTTTGAAAGTGTACACTGGCTGATACCACATTATTTGTAAATGTTATTTTGTCTTAAAATACATATTTAGTATTAAACCCCATCGTTGCAATAAATATTTTAAAAGAAAAAGGGCTTTTTAAGGACTTGCGTCACTTTCAAAATAATAAATTATTCAAGTAAATAGTTTACATATTTCATATTAAAGTTTTCATTATTCCATTTCATAAGAATTTTCATCCATATGCTTGCCCCTTTTCCAATGCAAATTTAACACAGGTATTTCGCATATCTTTTCACTTTAATAATATTTCTTCTTATCGATTAAGCGAGGGATTAAAAGTGCGGAATGCAATTGAGAGTGAAATTCTTCTTCCAATATGCCACAAATTCTAACAAACAGGAGGCAATTAAGCAGCGTCTACTGTAATTTGTTTAAAAACAACAACAAGAAAAAATATTCCGATTATGAAAGGTCGAATTACAGCTCACTGGGTGACGGTGAATGAGTGTGCAATGATTTGTAATTGTTGCTGTTGTTTTTCTTCGCTTTGCTGTCGTCTGGCATTGCGCACTCAGTGCAATACAACTCATGTCAGTCAGTCAGTGGCGTAAAAAATCAAACAACGATAAGAACAACAACAACAACAAATAAATACAACGAAATTGCAACTGTTGATTTTATATGGGTCTCTGATTGTATTGTCTATAGTCGGTTAGTATGCGTACATATGTGTGTGTGTGTGTGCATTCGTACATGAGTGCTAAAGTCGTCGTCTGCTGCTGCTGCTGCATGTCTGTCTAGACAGTAGACATTATCACTTGAATGACTCTTTTGTTGCTGCTGTTCTTGTTGTTGTTGCTGTTTTAATTTTTATTATTTGAATTGCATTTTTCAAGTTGTTGTTGTTGTTATTTTTTGTTTGTTTTATGATTACACAGCCGCAGTTCGGCTATAAAAGTTATTGAAATCGAAAACGGAATTTTTTGTATTTTTTTTTTTTTTGCAAAACTCAACAATTCGCATTTAATAAAAATTATATCGTAATTTATTTTCATGACGTAAATGCATACTCTGTTAATTCAAGTAGCGCTACACTAAGAAAAAATTTAAAAGTTCAGTGCCTCTGCACTTGAGTTAAATTCGACTTAATTGTGGGTTCATTTAGGGCCGACTGCAAGGATTGCACGGCTCGCAGGTGGTTGGTCTTTGGAGGTGGGTGGCACTTGCATTTGTTACTGAGTATAAATTAAGAAAACCCACTATACATTAGGGTGGTTGATAAAAAAACTTTTGCAGACGCTCCGTGAAAAGGTATTAAGAGATCGTCAAGAATAAGGAAGGTTGTGAAACCCCAAGTCCAAATTGATGTCAACCGCTTTTTATGCATTTTTCGTTTTTGTAGTTTCATATGAGTGACGTTAATTTATATTTATGATGATAAAAATTATTTCAAAGCAACAGTGCGAAAAGCGAACTTTTTAATTATAGCTATGTGTATCCCGAACATAAATCAGTTATTTGTGAATTTTTGAAGCATTCTTCAACTTTTTAAAAGTAATTAGTAAGACTTAGGCTAGACTTCGTTAGAATAAAGAATACCACATCGTTGTCCAGTTCTCATATTAAACATAAAAGATCATTAACCCTATAAGAACTTAAATATTGAAAAATATTATTTTGCAAGATCAACCAGCTCCTTATAATTTATATCCTTATAATTTATATCCTAACAATTATTTTGTAGAGTTAATATTTACAGACATAACAAATAAACTTCATGTTCATGGGAAATAATAAAATTATTTCTTTAATTGAACAATATTTAGATCGTATTATTTATTTAAAATATTTATTATAACTGTACGAAATATAAATTTTAAACTTAAAATATTTGGAATTTTTCGTCTTTGGAAAAAACATTTATTTTTAGCTGTAATAGGGTAAATGATACAATGAACTAGCGTTTGGTTATCGATTTTAAAGATAGTTTTTTTGAAGGAAACAATTTAATAAATTGAACTAGCTAAGTACAATAAAAGATTTACTATTTATAAAAGTACGTTTAATAATCAATTATTTAAAGTATAGTCGGACCAGCGTTCTCTAAACTGAAACGTCTTTATTTGGCAATATCTCAAAGAACTGCATGTCAAAATCTTTTTATCTGCAGTTGTTCGAAATAGGCGTATCATTTTACAAGAATCAGATTCATTTGGGCTGTCGAATAGAATTATTTGTATTTTTTGATAAAAACAAAAAACATTGCAGAAGTTGATAAAAGTCGAAAAGGCCGGTAAGTACTGAAAAATATTGAAAATATATCTAAAAATCGAAAATATATCAAAAACATCTAGACGGTTGAAAAGTATCACAAAATTCGGAGAATATCGATTAGTATTAATGAAGTTGATTTAAGCGACGAAATCTTTGTAGTCTTAAAATGAAACTGTTTGTCACTTTGTTCATACAAAGTTTCATTACATGCCGTTGGAATATAATAACTTAAATCTTAAGCTTAATGTTTGTGCTCCAATAGGAGTTGCCACGCTAAACTGTCCGATTCCATTCACTTTTCATCTGAACAATGACCTTGTGACTTTGTATTTTTGTATAAATTTTCATTACATTCTGATATAAATACCATTTATACTTTGTTATACCTTGACGTGTTTCTTATACCGGAGGTGCGACGCCCATTTATCAAACCTTGCCCAGTTTTTAGCCAGTACATCTATGTATCACTTAGCAACCACATACCCAGTTTCATTGCAACCTGTTGAATAGCTTTTGAGCAAAAACGAATTGGTAAATATCTTACCTTCAAGTTCGAATTTCAAAAGAACTCCTCGAAAATTAAATAAAATATAATGTACTTGGATTTGGTTTATTTAATAGAATTGATTGTAGATAATCTTGTTCCGTGAAAACTTGTTGTACTTAAAAGATATGTGTTCTTTTGTCTTTTTGGGCGATGAATTTCAGGTTTTAACCTCCGTTTTATATATATAGCGAAATAAGTGATTGACTAAGTTTCGTCTGCCTATATCTTTAAGGTGTCAATATGAATTATGGAGAACTGTTTGATAATTCCGTCAAAAATTAAACAAGGAATGATTTTTAAGGCAAAATAAAACGCTTTGTTTCTCAACATAGTCTCCTTTTAGCTTCGTCCAACGTTCTTCCAATTTTCGTAATACCTGTACTTTAAATTATATTATCTAAGTTCAAAGTCGGAGTAAGTCCTTAATACAAATTTTCAAACGGCTATTGTGTATGCGTAATTATCAGTCATTCAGGGAGAAAGTTGAAATAGTGATTTTTGTATGGAGAATGAAAATTTTCAATTTCTAGGAGTTGGTATACCCTCTTGGATACGAATTTTAACAAAAAAAAAAAACGTTTCCTAAATCACGCTTTGGGCGTAATATGAACAATTATTTCAAACATGTTTCTACAGTGAACGATTTGACTTAGACTGTGATTTTAAATCGGTCAAACACTGAATTTTATAATATATAAAAATCATAGATTAAAAAAAAAAAATTTTTTAATATTTTTCCACAGAACTTTCTATCAGGCACTTAAGTATTAATACTCCACGTAATGCTTTACCTCGTACCAAATGAAATGAAGGTTTTTTTTTATAAGATTCACGGATGTTTGTTGTACATAATTTAATTAAGTTTTATTTACTTTTTAAATAAAATGTTGCGACTAGACATTGTGACAACAATTAATAGGCATTGTTGATTTTATGAATGATGTGCTTTTTGTTGTTTTTATTTTCTGACTTGCCGACGTTGTATACTCTAGTGACAACCCTATTATTAGGTTGGCTGCGTTTTTTTTTTTGGTTAGGTTTATATTTTCTTAATTTTTATATTATTTGCCGTTGCAACTTCGGACATTTGAAAAAATTTCTTTTATGTTTTAAATTACAGACACAATTATGTGACGCTTTTGTATTTTGGATATTTAAAATACACGCAATTTGCTTGGTGAGTTTTTTAAAATTCTTTTTTGTTTATATTATTTTAGTACTTATACAGTGCATATGTCGGTATGTATATTATATATAGTGTTTAGTATAGTGAAAATAAAAATCGAATATCGAACATTAAATCTTAAAAAATTAGCTCCTTTGTCTAACATTCAGAGGTGGCTTTGATTTTGGCAACATATAAATATGCAGAATTATAAAGAATTATTAAACTAAAGCTGTATCATTCTTAAAATAAGTTAACTGGTATCCTTGAAGATGATAGAAAAATAGAAGAATGAAAGAAAGTATTCTCCAATCTGCGATAAGACGCCGTATCTAACGTAACTATTTTCGGACAATTACCATATCGGAATATCGAAAAAATTTAATACTACGACAAACTTGACGATAAGTTAATACCTAAATAAATCTCAAGTGGATAAATACTGAGTAATTTTTTAAGCGTTTGGTTTTTGAAAATTGGTACAAGAACAGAAAATTTGCAATAGTGAATGAAATATTTATTTCAATGATACATCGATTTCTCCCATTTGCTCTTAAAAGATTATTTCATGTAAATGTTGCCTTGAAGTGATTACTACAATTTTGGAATACTTTTTCCAGCATTTCGGCTGGTATCTCACAAATGGCAGCTGTGATGTTGTCTTTCAGGGCTGCAATTGTGGCTTTGTTGTTACGTCGCCTCACAAAAAATAGTCTATTTGGGGTCAAACCGCATGATCTTGGAGGCCAAAATGGGCTGCTCCAAAACGTGAGATTAATTGCTCACCAAGCTCGCCTCTCAATAGGTCCATGTTATCGTGTGCCGTGTGGCATGTAGCACAAAGTCAACCAAGTCCAATTCTTCTATTTTGGGCTAAAAAAAAGTTGGTAATCATCGCACGGTATCTTGCTTCATTGACTGTAACGTTGCGATTTTCATTATTTTTGAGAAAGTACGGTACAACGATGCCACCGGCCCTTAAATCGCACCAAACAGTGCATTTTTCTGAGTGCATTGGAAGCTCTTTAGACAAAATTGGGTAATTTTGTTTGTTGACATACCCATTGAGCCAAATAATAAGCTTGATCGCCGAGGAAAATTTTTGGATAAAAATTTGAATCTTCATCCAACTGTTCTCACAAAGCACGAATTTGGGTAGTCAAACTCAATAATTTGCAAGTGCTGTTCATTTGTTTATATATCTATGGTAAAATTGCAATCTTTATTGAGCATATTTGGCGTTAACACACGTTACGAATCACGCGTAACATGTTAAAAAGCTTACACTAAAAAAACAAATAGTAAAAAATCACCCGCTAATAGTGTACGTATTTTTTCTTGTATCAATTGAATATTACTACAGTAAAAATATAAAAGAAAATTTATAAGATTTATAAAATAATTTTGTTCAATTGCTTTCAAGGTACGTGGTGACATACATTTTCCAATTATTTGAGACATATCTATCATGGGTATAAATAACAGTGTGTCTAATAATCGGCCCCTGCAAATACATATGTTTGTGTGTATGTTTGTAATATGTAGTCATTGTTAAAAGCATTTAGGTACTTCATTGGTGTCAGGTATTTTCCTTTTATTATTTGCTCATTAAACTCTACCACTTATGTTCAATTAATTAACGTAATTAATAGAGTGGTTTAAAAATAAACTGATTTTTTAAATTACATAATGTGTATAATTCATATGAAAGTTAAATTGACGATTGCTGAGTGAAAATAGTTTATAATTAAGAGGTCTGGCAAGCTCGATTTGTTTTTATGAGTTTGGTTAGTTTTTTAACATTTTGTTTTTTAAACTTGGCCACTCATTGCTTATTGCTGTGACACAAAATCTGATATTATTTTTTGTCATTCACAGAAAATATTACTCTAGCTGGATTTCTTAACATTTTACTTATGTTACCCGTAAAATTTATACAACACTGTCTTATTTTTTACTAATATAATATGTGTAGTTTTTAACACAATTCGTGCGAAATTTCACACAGTTTTATTTAGATTGCAGAAAAGCAAAATAACTCCGTCAGATGATAAAGTTACACTTTTATGTCTACTAAAATATATATGTGTTATATTTAGAACATATAAATATATATACATATGTATATACCTTACGACAAAGATATTTTTAGCATTATAGCTCATCCATAGCAGGGAGTTTTTATTTATGAATTTCATTTTTACTGAAATTTATATGAAAATTTCTTAATAGATAATATCCGACTAAGGTTAGTATCATTATTCAGTATTTCGTGAAAAGACCGTCTAGGAAAGTAGCGAAGTTTCGTCTTCACCTGTAAGGAGGGAGCTTCGAATACTGTTAAGGTTAACCACACGACATAATACATGTGAGCAGCACATGTCCAACATGGGAGTCATTACCGATCCAATATGCCAATCGTGCTTTGAAATTGACAAAGCTATTAATAAACAATATATATATATATATATATATATACATCTTGCGAAAGTTGTGGGTGGGCTGAAAAGAGTCCTTTCCATAGCACATACTTCAAAGATCATTTTACTAGGATCCAATGTATAAATATATATATGTAGGATTAGACACTGACAGACTATAATGACAAGTGGGCGATAACGTTAAAGGGCATTTCACGGACAACATTTAAATAAGAAAACAGGGAGACAACATTTTAAACACAAATTGGACGAAAGTTGAACGAAGCGTGGGATAAGAAAAAAGACGTTAGATTAGAGAAACGACTGCTGAAGGAAATAGCTATTTTTGATGAGCTAAGAAAAATAAATTTGAAAAGCAAAAAGATATGTGAATATTAAAATTAAATCAAAAATGTACAATTACTCTGTAACTTTTAATCGAGATAAATAAAGTGAAATTAATATAAAAAACTACATATATATATATATATATATATATATATATATAGAACACTAGCTCTGTAGTTATCCAGCTTTCGCAAGATGCCGTAGAAAACTTTGTGGGTTTTCGATGTCTCGGGAATGAGTTTTTCTCGTTCTCTTCTTCTTCTGATGTTTCTGATATATCTTCAAGAATTGAAAAAATTTGAAGAAAAGTAATATCTACTCCAATTTGTATTAGTTTTCTTCGAAACTCATTTCTTTTCACTTCAGTTTCCGCTAATGGGCCGTAGTACAACGATCTTTAAAGTGTGGTATGCAAAGTACTTTTTTTCAGCCCACCCACAACTTTAAACTTAAAGCATTATTTAAATAATTTGTTGAAAGTAATTGTTAAAATTACAGATCTTTAAAGTCAATCTTTGTTCAAAAGTCAGCACTTACTGATAGATTTAGTTTGGCAGTATATAAGAGCGAGTGGCAAGTCTGCCCAAGTTTATTTTTAAATCAACTATGAACTTTTAAGTTATTGCAAAGTTTACAACTCAAAAATAAATTTTTCGACCACTCTAGTAATTAAGTTAGTAGCCAATTATTTTCTAGAAATGGAGCAACGCAATATTGCATATGCCGCACTTTTGACACACCACAGACATAATAACTTATTGTCTGACTAGCCAACTTTTTGGACTGACTCACTCACATGTCCAAATAACCGTCTGCAATTACTGTCTGGCTGCTAATTGCGAAATTTGTGTTATCGATGTCGATGTCGCGGCTGGCATGCGTTTGCTTTTATTGCGCTTTTAGTGATATTTGACAAAAAAAAATTAAATGAAATTCTGTTTCTAAAAAAAATTACACGAACAAAGTGTTAATTAATAATTGCTAATGTTTGGCTGTCTGGCATTGAGAATGGAAGTCATATGAAATACTAATAATACTAATAAATTAAAAAAAAAAACGTCAACAACAATCAGAGATAAACAACAAAATTAGCTTTGAAATTGGCGTAAAACGTTTGACGGATGATGATGATGATTGTGATGACGAGTCTGTCTGGCAAACTTGTGATATAAAACTTTGCAGATATCAGTAGTTGTGACTGAAACAAAGACTGCGTGCGTAAAACCAGACAGTATAATGAAACTTGTCATGTGGCTGCTTCTTTAAATATGAGTGAATAATTTAAAGCCCTAGTTGTTTAGGAAGTACCAAAAATTCAAAACATCGGCTGAACACAATGCCACCACATTTTGTGTTTCTTTAGACAAAAATTAATACCAATCACATAATGAGAATTAACGTCATACTTGTAACTTGAAACTTCAAACTCGACATGTATCGTTTCGTAACGTAAGTTTCAGTTACGTTTCAGAAATCTTTCATTTCCATTTCAGAAAGCTTTCTGCAATATGTAAATATTCGCCTATTGCAAAGTTACGTGCCGAATGAGTTATTTCTCAACAGTTTTTTTTGAATAGTTGAATTATATGTCACTAATAGCAATAGACATTAACGTCATCGTCACGAAATCATAATGTTGTACATGCGAGTGTGCTCGCCTCGCTTTCTACATATGAAGTGAATTAGACAAAACCTCTTTAACACACGCGCAAGATGCATTTCTATACTTAAGTCGGTATTACAGACATTAAGATCTTTTATTATAGCAAATCATGACATATGCATTTTTAATATTTCAACATCATTTACTGAACCGACAGACAGTCAATGCAACACTGTTGCATTAACAGTCCCAACATCAACGAAAGAAACTCTTTTTGTGACGCAGACGATGATGATGACGACAGCAACAACAGCAACAACAACAATAATGTAAAGTTCTATGCACATCACTGAACAACAGTCAGTTAAAAATTTTTGAGTGCAACAATGTTGCATCTTCAATGGACAGACAGAAAAATGTCTGGATTCTTCTAGTTTTAAGATCGATAGCCAGACTGTCAGACAGTCGGCCGGACAGCTAAGTTGTATTCATCAACAATGATGGTATGCCGCCCAGTGTGCTCCATAAGCGTGTAGCCTTGATTTCTCCCCAGAGGAATACATTTTGCATTGGTTAAAATCTCATTAATCATCGCACGTTTGGAGGATCATCATTTTGTGTTTTTTGTTCTTTTGCTCCTTCACTCCTGCAGCCTACTCCTTTGTCTTGAGACGTTGTCATGCTTATTTATGAGTTTGTCTGACATTGTCTGACATTTCATAAGCGGATTTTTTAAAAGATAATATTGAGAATTAAAGAGAAAACTGATGAACCGACTGCCAGAATGTCCAACCTTTACATGAACGTAAAGTATACGGAAATTATTTTTGCGAGCAGCACGCAAACACGTGATTAAAATTAAGTGCAAGCTGTTCCTATGGAAGCTGAGGGTTTGCAAAGCTGGAATTGACATATGGCATGGGTTGATATAAAACGATGGGGTCATTTGTATGGAGTAAAGTCCAAGAATCAAAACTAAAATGTTTGCCAAATTATTGGTTATAACCTGCAGCGAAGGCCACGGGTGAATACAGGCTCATGAAAAACTTTCTTACTTTGGGGAGCATGACTCCGCCAAGTTTACTTTATTACAATTTGGAAAAAAATTTTCAAAAATTATTTTTATTTAATATTCGCCAATAAACTTCAGTTACATATGCGTGACCCAAATGCCTGAAGTAAAAGTGCTTACAGTTTTACAAACAAATTATTAAATAAATTGAATTCAAATTCTTAAACTTTTGCTTAGTAAAATTTACAAGAAAAAACATAAATTCAAAATTTATTTTAATAATTCATTTAATTTTTTTTTATAATCAGACATTTCCTGCGCACTCTAGACATCTACAATGTCCAGCAAATTCATAATTTATCCATCAAAAGCAGCAGTGTTTTTAACAAAGCATAACATAACATAAATAACTTATGCAGGAAAATCTGGAACCCTTTTAAAAAATTCATAGAATTCATTACTTTTTAATTTGTTTTGTTCATTTGAGCACTCAAAACTAATTTATAACAATACCACTCATAAAAAAGGCCTACTTAAAGAAAACCCAGCTAGCTACCTTTAGGAATCCCCCACTTCATACAACTGCACACAGCAATATTACGTCGTCTCATGAATTTTCCTCTGAAGAATTTTCTGATAAATTTATTTCGTTAAACAAAAAAAAAAAGCGTAATGATTCACAGACGCAACAAAGCCTAACTACGCAATGGCTGCTACCGGTAGCTCCGTCTGCGTAACTGTTCGTCCATCCGTCCTTCCGACTGTCTACGTGTCTGTCAAATCAGCCAGACAGAATGAGAATGAGTTGCTTATGAATTAAAGTACCGTGATGCATTGCACAGCAAAAAGAAAAAGTAAGGAAATATAGGAACACAATGTTCGTTTCTTCAAATATCCGATATAAATATTTTGGCGATACTTTTAACTAATAATTTCAAACGATTTTTCATGATAAATATACTAATTTGGCCAAGAGAAAGAAAATTCATTGCATCGGCATGGGAAAAACAACAACAAAAATTATACATACAGCACATTATCTTGCCATTATACCACTTGTGCTTGCATGCTTGTCTCGATTTGCGCAATAATAATATTAGCAATTTTGAAACTTTCATAACTTAATATTTAATAAGAATATGGTGATAATTTTTATTGGAAATTGAGACCAAGCGTTTAAAGAATAAACTAATAAAACTCGATCAAAATTGGTTCCGTAGTTTTTGAGTGATGCGCGTGCATTAAAATCGACAATAATTTTATTTTTATAGACTTTAACGTCGCAATCACGTCACCCAAAAATTCCCTAATGAAATAATGCTTGAATGAATTTGCAATTCTTTGTGGATCCGTAACCTTACCTATGCGTAATCTCGAAGAGATTGCTGTTAGCTGCTTAGGTTTTCGTCAAAAAAAATCGTTGATTGAAAAGCTGTTGTGTGGTCTCCTGTTCTTGACACAATGTTTTATTTTCACCGTGTTTTATTTTCATTCAATCAAATCTTGCTACACGGACATGTCTTAGTCATAAAATTAACTATTTTTGTTTAAGACATAGTCAGGAAACCTATGCTCTTATGCAGCTCTGGTAAAAATTTAAAAAGAATTTTAATATCACTTAAAATTATTTAGGTAAAATGACTCAGGTGAATATTTACTTGTTCACACAAACGTCCTTTTACTTCAAGAAATGAAAAAAATATATTGAGATTTTGACCAATGCTGTAAGTTTATTTCCAATGTTGCATACACTCTATTGAAGTCCTCTGATCTCTACTATATGATTTATGTTAAACAAATAAATCTTTTCTGATATGGTTCAAGAATACGAAGAATATGCCTTACTTTTAAAGATATTCTATACACAGAAAAGTAGGATCAAAGAGAGGTGTATTAAAACCTGGCGGGGCCCGCGACTACCCAGCCTTTTTTATTGAAATTTTGGCAAGTTGAGTTTTTGTTTCCGCCACTTTACAATCATTATAATAAATCATCAATCACTTTTCGTTTACAGCAGTACCGTAGAGTACCAGCTGTTGGGGTCAGAGCTATAGCTCTTTCTGGTCCGTGTCTTTATCCTACGATGATACCAAGTTTCCCCTAGTAGACGTTGGCAAAACACCGCAATATGACGATTTTTAATCATTGCAAAATAGTCCTACTTGCTTTACTTAGATTTTATAGTTATTTTATAAAACACGCCAATATCGATACTTTCCTTACGAACCTTATGTTCGTCCCTAGACAGGATATGCTACTCACACAAAGCACTTGGCGGCAAAACCGACACAAAACTCAATATGGCGTAATAAAATAGAGCAATGTGTGTGAGTAAGCAAACGTGTCTGTGTTTTTTTTTTTTTTTTTTGTATTTCTTCTTTATTTGTGTGCGTGCAGTAGAAAGGTGTGCTCAAGGACGTTGAAGGATATACTGTGCGTGCGTATTCGTTTGTACACGCTATATTTTCGTATGCCGCTGAGTGTGTGGGTGTGTGTATGTTTGTGTGAGAGTACGTGTGTTAAAGGAAACACAGTTAGCAAACACATGAGTAATGTTAAAAGGAAAGCGACTTCATTACAAAAACAAAAAATCCATAATAAAAGTAACGACTGAGTAACAAATGGTGCTTTGGTACTTCGATGACTATGAATGCAAGTGTGCGCACAACAACAAAGTGAGTGTCGGCAGAAGTAGTGCACCAAATGCGTCTGCTGAAGCAGACATGAAAATATGCCATGAGTGGGGGGAAAACGTAGAGGGAAAAAGAAAACAACACTTAAGTGACAGCAGCTCTAAATGTTCAAATAATAACTTTGCATTGGGAAATTGCTTTAAATTTGCATAGAGAAACTATTTTTGCAGGATTGAGAAACTAAAGCATCGAAACGAAATATTTCTTTTATTTGAGTCTTTGCATGTCTTTGATAAACGATTTTTTTATACTTTAAAAATCGAAACTACTTCGAAAATGATGGTCCTTTTCGGAATCAGCTAGCAAATCAACTCAAGAAATTTCTTTCATACATCTCGATAGCATTAGACATTAATGCAATTTTTCGGCTTTTTCGAAACACCTCGAAATTTTTCAAGGTCATTATAAGAAAAATCATCACTGCATCATTGTTTTCTATATTAACAAAACGAAACAACATTAAGTTCACAAATCACGCCACAAGTGCTTACAATCAGAATTTTGAAGAAGTCTATAAATAAAACCAAAAACAATTGCAAACAAAAAATCTCCACCACGTAGGATATTATAGTGCACGTTGGACAGACAAACAAATCGAACAAATAAGAACAAACAAATCCTTTACAAATCTTTTGCTCTGAAAGGCACAAGCAGTCACCCCGAAACACACAAACACATACACACAAAAAGATCTGTAAGAACAACGGTAGACCAAAAAAAGAAGATGAAATAAACTCGCTCCAGACGGTAACTCAAACCATAAATGTCTGTAGATTCTTTGCAAGGGATCTGGAATGTGCAATAAACAGCAACACAACATTCACTCTTTTGTAAACAACCTGGTGGAGTAGAAATATCTCGTTGTTGTTGTTGTTGTTGGTGGTGTTGTTGATATCGGTGGTGGTGGCGGTGTTGTTGATATCGGTGGTGGTGGCGGTGTTGTGTTGTGTTCTAATATTTTTAAATCCATTATGTCGGCAAAAGTCGGATTCAGCTAAAAATGAATGAATGCAACGCAATCTAGCGGCAGCTATAGTAGCATCAACGGTTGACTACATTAAAGCACTAGACACAAACGATAGACCACCAACACCGTTGTACTTTTTTATCCAGCCTTACGCCCACTTTCCTTTGTCAGCGACGCACTGCCATCCAATCTACTAACCACTTGCCTATGTCTACATCTCCTTGTAAGTTTTAACCCTTTGGGTGTTAAGTAGAATTTTTTCCAACCCAAATGGCTAAGGTTTGCGGTATTTACCTGTAATGAACTCAATTTGTTATCCAACGAAAAATCAAGAAGCAGCTTCCAAGGGGAGCACGTCAGATGTGCTCCTTCGGAAGCATTTAATTCGAAGTTCTATTTAATTTAAAAAACATACTTTTATTTTTCATCCACTGGGATTTGAACCTGATTATTCCGTGCTGTTACATGCGCAGTTTAATTAATGGCATCATGTTATATATTAACTGACGGCTAAAAGTAAATTAAATAATTTATCAAGTGGCAACTATAGAAATCGAAAACTCATCTTTTCATTATGACAGGAAACTAATGTAGTTTCAGTCCATCCGATATTAATAAAAATAGTAGCTCAGTTGGTTAAAGTGCGCACCTCAGAACCTATGCTTATTCTGATTGGAGAAAAAAAAAATGAGTTAAGTTTTTTTCAGCTTTATTGAATATATCTTAAGAACTTTTTATATACTTTCAAAAATGTGCTCGTTCCGAACATCCAAGGAAGCTTCCACTTAGCGCATTTCATATGCATCCAAAGCTGTGCATCCCTACAATGACATCATATGTAAAAAAAGATACGCTGTGAGAAATGCATGGAAATCAGGAAGCTGCTTTAAATGTGCTTCCGAAGCGCTTTGTATGCACTTTCGTTTCCCGTTGGGTACAAAGACTTTTCAAGCGAGATATTTTTGCATCGATAGCGATTTGTGTGATTTGTTATATATGGTATATTATGAACTTAATCTGAGAATATATACAGTACTGGAGAATTCTATAAATATTGATTATTTACCTAACCAAAAAAGAATCGACATTGAATGTGAAATGCAGGCCATACTTTTATGTGGTACGAAATGGGCTAAAAAGCAGCAGACATAGTGGCAGCCGATGCTGTGCACCCTTAAGTCTAGAAAGTAATAAACAACAACAACAACCACTGCCACTACTACAACAACAACAGCAAAATTTTCAAGTTCGCAATGTAACGCAACACGAAAATGCACTCCCACTCTTTGTTTTTGGTTTTGTTTTTTTTTGGTTTTGTTTTTTTTTTTTTTGTGTTTGTCGGTGTGCAAGCAAAAGAGGAAAATTGCTTAACCTTGAAAAAAGAGTCCAGTCAAAGTCATTTTGTATACCGACTAAGCAGACGAACAAGTAAATTGACGAATTTTGCACAAAACGAGAAATGGTTTTGTTCTCAGCAGCAGTGTGACTGTCAGAAAGCCAGACGATGATGCATGGGGGAGTACTTAGACTACATGAAGAAAGTAAGGTAAAATTTGCATAGTTGCCGTTTTGCTTGGAATTAAAAAAAAAAACATTTTTGCCACTTGGATATTATTAAATATAAATTGTTGTGGCGGTGATTAAAATACTAAAAGTGAAATTAATCGAAATCGAAAATCATCAAAAAAGTCGAAAAGTATCGAAAATAATTGAAAAATATCAAATAGTAATGAAAAACCTAAAACAGTATGATATATAATGAACATTGCCGAAAAACGCGGAAAGAGTCTATAGGTCGGAATATAACGAAAACCATCGAGAAAATCGATAAACTTTGATATATATCGAATGGCATAAAAAAATTCGATAAAAGTCTAGAGTATCGAAAAATTCGAATGCATCGAAATACAATCGATGAATATTGAAAAGTATCAAATAGAATCGAAAAACATCAATAAGTATCGAATTGTAAAGAAAAACATCGGAAGGACTACTTTCGTACAAAATTTCATTAAATTCCATTAGTTAATTCTAGAGATAATCAGAAGCCAAGTAACCATTTTTGTCTGCAACACCAACTATAATGAAACTTTTGAAGCTTTAATATCTGAGTGCCAATCTCGAAAAATTCAAAGAACATCTGTTCTGGAGCCAAAGACTTTCTCACTATATAAAGCATTTTTCGACTTTTTCAACATTTTTGAACTTTTTCAACATAGAGATACCAGTGATGGCATTTGAGTTTTGTGAAAATGTACTGAATTGAAAGTTGAAATGTACTTTTTAGAGACCGAATGTACTTTTTTGTTTTGAACACCCAATTTTACTAAAATGTACAAGATTCCAAAAAAAAGGTCTTCATTTATACCATCTCAAAAACTCTAGCAATCTGCCAATTATTTTAATTTTTCATTTACTTAAAAAAAAAGATTATTATTATAAATCTGCACATTACGATTATTTCAATTTTTCACCTACTTAAAAAAGGCCATTATTGTAAATTGTCTAAATGTACCGAAAATATACTGAAAATGTGCTTAAAATATGCCAAATGTACTAAAAATGCAGTAAATGTACCGAATGTACTGAAAACTTGTCGAGTGTACTGACGACGCTTTTGCAGGACGCAAATGTACCGAAAAAAGTACAAATGTACCGAAAATGCGCCCACTGAGAGATACTTTCTCAAAATGTTCGGCTATTTGACCATTTTTATCAACACTTTTCAGCATTTTTCCATCGATTTGTTCACTATTATGAGCCTTTTTCTCAAGGTTGTAGATGGATATATGCCGATATACTTTTATTTATTTACATTTTTCTGCATTTTTCTCCAAAATAAATTTTTTTTTAATTATGACGGGCTTTCAGCAAACGAGCGATGTATCCTTTGACTTATACCATACACACTAGCTTTCCAAGAAAGTCGCGGGTTCTTGGACTATAACACTAGCGTGATGCGTCATAATCACTGTTCACAGTTCACGCACTTTCTTAACCGTGAGTTTTGGAGTTTTGACATGTCAAAAATTGTGAAACTTATTGGACACATTCCCAGCTGCTAAGCATGATTTGAATATATATCTAATCTGAGAAGTATTTTTGGTGCCAATACTAGATATTAATTGGAAATATATTACATATGATTGAACCTAAAGCCAAACAAGACAAAAATTGATTATTCGAGTGCTTAGCGATTGGTGCCAGTTCCCATATATATTTAAACTTAATCTTTACCAACAAAAAATCTTTATTAATGACGATTTTGATAGTTTTATGATGCTGAAAATTCAGTTTAATTCACACATTCCTGCTTAGCATAAAATGTACCATGGATTACAAAGTTTTGCCTTTGAACTTATTGCAAACTTTATTCATTAGTCAATGGAATTATAAAACATTTTCCAAAATGGTGGCAGCCATTTGATTCAATTTAACTTTTACGAGTGTAGTGGTCGTAAGTGGCATTAAGCATGGGCTATAATTTTAAAAGGTAGGATGTATGTATGCCAGTCAACCAAACAAACAGGCTGCCTTCATACCCACCACCTCCTGCTTTCTGGCAGCCAGACAAGGCGTGTAAAGAATTTCGGTTAGATGTTCATGTACGCGCGTATGTAAGGCCAAATGAAATGAAAAATTGTGCGAAGTTAACTGTTAAAATGAATTTACACCACTCTGGCAAGCGGTGACAAAGTAGCGTTTTCGATACGCAGATGAAAACCCCAAAGGTAGACCAACATCATAAAGAAGTTTGCAGACCACAAAAGAGAAAAATTGCTTTTGGGTGATAGATACTTCTAAATGGCTAGACAGAATTTGTGACGCGCAAAGGCAATCGAATTATTTGGACTTTGCCGAAATATGCAAATTAAAAGCTGAAACTAAAAGGAACATGTGCAAAACAACTGTGGTCTTATGAAACTAAATCAAAATAATTTATGTAAAACTAAACAAAAATCGATTTGCAGTTAAAGATTGAATTTGATACTATAAATTTTTGAAAGGGATCTGTAATATTACCCAATGCATAAATCGTTATATGTAATTGGAAAGATTTAAGATAACTGCCACTAATTTAATTTAATGAAGAATATAAAAATATAAAACTTTTAACTTGAGCAAAACTTTTACGAAAAAATAACTTTGCAGACAAACGCATTTATATAGCAGACGGACATACATAAAATACAGAAACACGTACGCACAAAGTTTAGATTTCAGGCTTATGTCAGATATGTGTAAGTTGATAAAGTCTACCCAGTTGGAATCGTTAGCATTCTAGCAGTTAATGCATACAATTTGTTTGAGATAATGCAACTCACTAGATAATGATGAAAAATTACTGCCTTTATTCATTTGGATAAGGTTAAGGTCATATTCTTTATGATTTCAGGCGAAACATCATTATAGCAACCTCTCCCGATGGTGCTGACAGATTCATTTCATTGTTCAAGCTTCTTCTCTTGTCTAAAATGTTTTCGGACAAATTTTTTGTATTGGAAAATATACGAAATCAAAAAAATTTTAATATAAAATAACATAGCACCCAAGCCTGAAAGCACAGCGCCCAAATTGGGAGCCATAGACCCCAAATTGGAAGCTATTGCGCCCAAATTGTAAATAGTAATGGCCAAACTTGCTCACAATAAATGTCTTCAGAAAGAATTTCTTAAATCTTTCGATTTAATTTTTTCATATTTGGATTATAAATTTGCATAGTTTTGGCTGGTATGTCATTTGAAGGAACAACTCGGAGGTTTGCTATAAGAAATATCTCACTCATTGATATAATCATAATAGTGGCACCCGTGGCTTCAGGCGCGCACATCCCATTGTCTTTTCATAATGAAATTACTCTCTTAACATCTTTTCTCTTCAAAAATATCATAAAAAACAATTGAAGTAAAATACAAACAGTACAAATGAAAAGAAATAAAGCAACAATAACAACATAGACTTCTAGAAGCATCATAAGCATATGCAACGAGAAATCAAACGAAAATTAGTATGCAATGTCCATATTTAGCACAAAGATGATGTTTCAAAAAGAAATTATAAAAATCGGCTTAGTATATCTTGCGGCAAAACGTTACAAACAGTTTCCATATCCATATTTAGCACAAATATGATGTTTGAAGAAAGAAATTTTAAAAATCGGTTTAGTATATTTTACGCCAAAGTGTTACAAACAATTTCCATGTAGGAAATTTTATACAAATAGCATAAATGTGTTGACAGACTGGCAGCAACCAAAACCGTAGGGCTTCGCTGTATTCAATCGAAATGAAATGCATGAAATCTCAATATCGGATTCGCGAGCTTAACATCAGTATCGTGCTGTTATGGCATATTGGGCAATGCACGAGATGACGAACTTCTATGGAAAGGATCGAAATATTTCTAGAGCACATGGTGTCGAACATAAGCATGTCAATTCATGAAATTTACATAAAACTAGTTAGCCAAACAAAGGACCTAACGAATCGAAGGTGTTTCGCGACGACTGGATGCAAAGTCTCCAAATCATAATAGCGTGTTTTGAGTCAGTTCATTTACGGCTCAGCAACTGATTGTATTTTTACAGGAGCACTATGTAAATTTCATATATATGCTGTAAAACAATAAAACAAATCAGAAAGAGTATCAATTGCAATATTTCCTACTGGGTTATCTATCATATTATAAATTCGTGTGTTTATTTTGTTTTTAGATATGGACGTGTAAATGCATTTTGTGGCATTGGGTTTATTGCTTAAATAATTTCGAAAAGGGTAACTCACACCCTTCTACTCTCTGACATAATCCCACTGTTTGTCTACGTTGTTCACTGTCTAGTCCTCAAACTTTGTTTGTCTGGCTTAAAAATATTGGCATGTTGTTTTTTTATTTCACATTTTGCTTTTGTAGTAAATTTTTGTTGTTTTTTTTTTTTGTAACTGTCGCTGCATTTGCTGTCTGACCGGCCTGTTGCTGACTTTACCAACTTGTGCTGCTGTCTCGCTGAAGGAAAGAATACAAAAAAAAAATAATAAAAAATTCTTAAAAATTTCAATGTCAAATGTAACATCATCACAGTAATGCACCCTGTTTTTTATTGAATATCCACTATGACAGATTGTTATATCCTTTATCTGAAAAGTATTTTCTTATTTTTTTTAACGATTCGTTGAAGGTCTCATGAGCGGCGAAAATGTGATTGCTTTCTAGTGAATAAATAAAAAAAGAAGAAAAACTTTTAATTTGATATTTGCGTGTAAATTGGTAATTAATTCGACTTGACAAATTTAGATTATTTCTTCCATTTTTTTCATAAGAAATTTATGATCTAAGGCACAGCTTCAAGCAAATGAATTAAAAATATCCTTCCTTCTGTTAATAAGGCTTTGCTAGTTAAGAGTTTCTATTGAACTTCTTCTTTTCTAGCAACTTTTTGCAGTGTTTGGCCAAATTTTATCCTTAAGAGCAGATGTGACTTCGGAAGTTGCTTTAAAGAGTTAGAAATTAATCTGCAGCTGATTAGATTAGCTAATGTGCAAATCGAAGAGTAATAACGCTATCGCAACAATAACTTTCGCGAAATTCACAACTGTGGATTTTGATTGGATTTAAATGAGAGCCTGTAATATTTGAGTGAAAGCAAAATGAAAAATCTTTTTCTCCAGCTGGTGATATGGGTCTTAATGTGTCCAACTAATCACCTCAGTCTCACCGACAGCGGCTTTATCAGTAATCAAAGCAAATTTTTTGTTTTTTGATAGTGCACTCTTTCGAGTGTTTTTTGGTATGGAATCATTCACATCGATTTACCTCAAAATGATCACTTGAAAATATTATTCAAAGCTGTTGACTGTTTCGACGTTGAGTTGAGGTATGACATATCGTTTATCAGATATTTCCATCAGCGTTGAGCTTTTTTTTCTACATAAAAATTCTTTATTCGTAATGTAATCTTTGGGTCTACTAAGTCCGGCAGCAGACAAAATATCGTTTTTGGGCTGTCGGCCTAACTTTGACAAATTCTATACAATGCTTTGAAAGATTTATATTGAGACTTCAATTTCTATTTATTCTTATGTAAATATTTGATTCAAAATTACAATTCTGCATTGAATTACTGAAGTGTACATAGCTAATAGTTCATAGCAATTAACTCGCAATATTATTCAAAATTAGTAATAAAAATAAGAGATTTAATGTTGCTTAAATACTTATTCTTCTTATATAGAAAAATACCATATCTACGAAAACATCCAGCTTATCCAGCTGTAGAATCATAGCATAAACAACATCAATTCGTTTTATTAAATGTTGTCGCCACAGATATCTCAAGCTTATAACTAATCATTACGATTTAACGATCGTTCTGCAGTCATGCATGAGACTTCCTGAGCATCTACCTTGGCAAATACTGAAAATATGTAAAGGTAACTACTAACTTAATGCATAAAGACAGCGGAAATTACACATGAAGTGCATTATTACAAGAACATGCATTTATTCTAATTGGACAGTAACAAAAAAAAAAAATTAAAAAAACCTCACTACTAAGAATAGCACAAGATGCTTTAAAATACTCTGCATTCGATTCGATAATTGAAGGGACTCGATTTGCATTGACTCTTCATACAGAACGAGTTGAATTACAGATTGTCTGGAACTGGTTTTTTATGAATTCACCAGATTAAAATTAAAAATATAACGTCCTTGTGGGCTTGGCTCTATCATAAGCTGTCATTAGCAAGATGTGGATTGTAAGAAAAAGAGTAAATAACATATAATAAAATCAAGAATTGCCATTTATCTGGTTCTAAATTGATTGCAGTTATATCATCGGAGAACTTTTACACAGAGAGAAATTTAATTAAAAAAGTATAGTTGCATGAGATCGGAATGGTTTTTTTTGTTACCTGCATATTAAAAATTTGGAAAATTTCCACTAGATTCAAAATCAAGCCTCGGAATCAGTATGAATCATTCGAAAATAATATGGAAAATTTTAGTAATACTTTGCTAGAAACAAGAGGCAAATCAGTTTGCTGCTCTGTTTGAAACGTTAAAGGCCGTTTTGAACCGATTTCTGAATAAAAAATGTTTCCATCAATCGATGAAGAAAGGTTAAAAATAACATGATTTCGGATGGCCGCTAACCCCAAAAAATACCGTTTTGGACCCATTTCAAAAAAAAAAAACTGTTTCTACCAATCCATTTGGAAAGCCCAAATTTTCTCTGACATACCAATAATCACGTTCAAATGTAACAAGATACAGTTTTCCGCTGCAAATGCTAACTCTCAGGAAGGGAATAAATTTGAGAGAGGGAATTTTCGAATAGATTCATGATTAGGCCCAATATATCAACGTAAATCTCATTTCATTCAGTTTTTTTTATCAAGCGTGAAATTTGGTTATGTGAATAGTAAAATCTGTATACCGTACTGTTCGTTAACTACTCTTTCTATCTAGGGACCTGCCTACTCATTTATCTATTCATCTATCATTTCTTAATACATATATCTAAATATAATTTTATCTTTATACATTTATGTCTATTCATTTATTTATCTATCTATCTATGTCTATATCTGCTTACCTATTCTTCTATCTATACATGTAAACGGTGTTTTTTTTAGAGGTTTGTTTTTCGAATAGAGATAAAACTGGCATTTTATGGTCAAATCTGGCAACTCTAATGTCATTTATGTTCAGTTTGGTTTGCCATTTCATCATGAACAGGTTGAGAAAAGAACAACGCTTGCAAATCGTGCAAATTTATTTAGAAAATAATGGTTCAGTTCGCGAAGTTTACCGCAAGCTCCGTCCATTTTATGGTCGACATAATCGTCCATCAGAGCAATTAATTCGGTTAACCATGGATCGTTTTCGCACTACGTTTACTCTATGTGATAATACGCATCCGCAGAGACGTCGAACAGTGCGCACCGAAGAAACTATTGCCGCTGTAGAGCAAAATGTTGAAGAGGACCCGAATGAATCGATTCGCCACCGTGCACAGCAATTGGAGCTTTGTCCATCAACTTTATGGAAGATTTTGCGCAAAGATCTTGGCTTGCGACCTTACAAGATCCAGCGTGTGCAAGAATTAAAGCCGCGAGACCATGCAATGCGTCGTGATTTTGGTGTATGGGCCGAAAATGAGATTGATCTCGATGCTGATTTTCATCGCAAAATTTTGTTCAGTGATGACTGTTTGGTGTGCTCTATGGGCTGGTGGAGTCATTGGGCCATAGAGAGTCAGTTACCGTTAATGGAGACCGGTATAGAGCCATGATAACCGACTATTTTGTTCCCGAATTGGATGGCATGAATGTGGATGAGTTGTGGTTCCAACAAGACGGCGCTACATGCCACACAGCGCACGTCACAATCGATTTATTGAAGGAAACATTCGATGAGCGCATAATTTCGCGGAATGGACCTGTCAATTGGCCACCAAGATCGTGTGATTTGACACCATTGGATTATTTTCTTTGGGGATATGTGAAGTCGCTCGTCTACGCCAACAAACCAGAAACGTTACGGCCCCATATGCTCGAAAAAGTGGTTCAAAATTGGACCTGTAGAATTGGCTTTATTCGAGCCAGCCGCGGCGGCCACATGCCCGAAATCATATTTAAACATTAATGGCATAAAATTATCCTTCCAATAAAGCCAAATCGATGGACATTAAAACGATTTTCTTGTGTTTTATTTCAATTCGAAGCTCTATACCTCTAAAAACACCCTTTACATATATATTTATCTATCTCTATATCTATCTATCGATGCATATATTTATTTTCCTATCTGTCTATAAATCGCAAAACTTAGAGCTCTCTCTCCTTAATATTGTTTATTGTCATGCTAAGTATTAGAAAAAAAGAAAATCTCATGTAACACCATCCACTCCAAATCGACCCTTAAACCTCACGCAGTAAATCTCTACGAACATCAATTTTTTTTTTCGTCCATTCGTTTTTTCATTTTTTGTCAAACTTTTATTTTGTCCAGATTTCAATTTTGAAATTTGCAGTGGTAATTTTATTTTTTTTTATCTTTTTGTTATTATCATTGTTCCATCGCTATCTATCTTCGCTGCAATTTCAATTGCTGTCATCGTTGTTTTTTTATGTCGTATACTGCTACTCTCTCTTCAAGTTGAACAAACGACACATATCCTGCGTCTACAATTGAAACCCCAATTTTAGATAAGTCACAATGCAGTCTGCGCACAGCAAGTGGTGCATGCAACAGTGTTGCAAATATTCTATAAATATTTAAAGGTTTTTGGTTTTCTTATAAGATCTTATAAGACCCTTTATCAATAGAAATAACTTTTTTATAATTTCATATTAATATAATCTCACATATTCAATACTCCATCTTTCCAAGAAGTTTTTAAATTAAAATACCTTTTTATAGTAAGATGGCAACGCGTACTATAAAATGTAAAAAAGAATAACGTACATGGACATAAATTTTAATGAAATCGCATTCAGATTCTTTTTGTTGTCTTTAATGATTTGGTTACATTCGCTTTGGCATTTATTTTAGGATTTAGTACCCTTTATGTGGACAAATCAGTGATGGCATTCTCGGTACATTTGTACTTTTTTCGGTACATTTGCGTCCTGAAAAATCGTCGTCAGTGCATTTGCTGCATTTTTAATGCATTTGGCGAATTTTCAGCACATTTTCAGTACATTTTCGGTACATTTGGAAATTTTGTTTTTATAACCTATCACCTTTTATTATTTTTTAGAAAATGAAAATAAACGCAATGTGATGATTTTGAAATTAAATGAGAAATATATCTCATGTACTTTTGCTAAGGTTTTTGAGATACCAAAATTGTGAACCTTTTTTTTAGATATTTTTTTCGTACATTTTAGTAAAATTGAGTGTTCAAGACAAAAAAGTACATTCAGATTTTAAAATGTACATTTTTTGAGTACATTTTCAGAAAAACCCAATGTCATCACTGGCACAAATCTACTTGATTTGCATTTGCATAAGAATCTTATTTACAAGCTCACTCAGACGTGCTAATTTGTAATTGTTATATTTTATGGAGTACCCTTAAATCAAGTCTTGTTATATGTTTTTTACGTAGAAAACTTTGAACAAGCATGGGTGTTATCTTTGGCATTACTCAAAATGAAATACTCCACACTTCATCATTAGCAACAGACAGTTTTCTGTCTCGCAATGCAACGGTGTTGAAGAATTTTTACCCAGACGACAGTGTTAATGCTATTCATTACAAATATATGCTTATCAGACTCAAAATCAAAATAATAATGCCATTTGATAGATCAGTTTATTGGCTATTTTAAAGACCAAAACTTCGGCAATGTTTCGTTTTCGAAATAATCAAGACCGAAAAATTCAAAATTTGCTTAAAAAATCTTTTGATGTATACGGGAATATAATAGGAATGAAAAAAAATATTGTTGTATCCGTATTTGTTTTTATTTATATTGATATTATTACCGGATGTCCCCTGAGTAATTTCAAAAAAATTTGACATTGGACACCTTTTCAAAAAAAATTAATCAAACTGTAAAAATTACTTTAAAAGAAAATCTAGCACACAGGTTTGATTCAATAGATTAAGTTTAGTTCAGATCGAACGGTCATAAATTGTATATAAGAGACCCTAGAGGTCGTAATGGAGAAAAACATCTATATACTTATTTTATGCCAGTGTTTTGCTATTTGGCAAAAGTAAATTGTGTAGGGTGATTCAATTGTAGGTTATAGACTGAGTGTGAAATAAAATGTTGGTTTAATTATTTAGATATGATGTTGAAACATTGGCAATAAATATGGAAAATTAAATCAGCCAAATGGCCAGCATTGCAGGCTCCCGATGATATTCATCACCATTCCACATGTGTAAAATGAATGATTTGCTAGTGCGTTCCTTGCTAAAGGGACATACATATGAGCCCTTTATTTCAAAGTAGTGCAAGTCCCACTATAAAGGGACATATTTAGAAACTGATTTTATAAAAATATCTATGACGAAAAAGGAAACTGCTGCAGTTGACTTGAGATAGATTGAGTCAAGGCCAATGTTTCATTAGCTCTAAGTCAAAATATGTTTTTGGCCAATTTTTTAGTGTGCACATTTTTGGGTCTTAATTACGCCCAAGCATGAAAAGCAAATTGCTACAAGAAATATTGAAAAATTGTACGTAACTCGATTTGTTTTTTGATGATTCGTTTATGCCACCGATAAATACGCAGTCGTCCAGATGTATAGATTTTATAACAAGAAAAGAGCATAAAAAGCGAACAATGCGGCATTAATTTTTTGGTTTCTTTTGTGGAAATCACATTATTGATAGAGCTACTTGAAATATAAGACTTCGAAAAATTGAGAGTTTAAGTGAAAGAATGTGTTACTAGCGAGCCAAAGCGGGCATTTAACTGAAACTATATTCCAAAAATTATTGAAAGGCTTAGTCTTTCTAATAAAGCATTCTAATATTAGGCAATAATTTCAAAAATATTTTTTACAAAATGACATTTTAAACAATTTTTAAACCGGTAATAAAAACGAGTATATGTACAATGGAGAAAACAGGTTGAACTCATTTTCAACAAGCAATGTCATCGCTACTTTTCTATGTTACTTCTGTATTCGACAAGTCGGAATCTAAAGTAACCTACGTTTCTAAATGCTGCAACCATTTGGCTCAGTTCTGGAATCGAAAAACTCACGACATCACTATGAAAACCGAAAATTCTATGGTATATTGTAAATATTTTCTTAAGACCCCATCTTGTAGCATTTGTCGATATGAAACACGCTGAATATTCTGCTTTTTGTAATGTCCTTTAGTTTCACGATGTGACATCGTCATTTGTTGTTTTTGTTCTTATAAGTTGCACTTATCACAATAAGAAAATTCGTTAGAAATTTTAAACTTGGTCTTCAAGAACTAAAAGTTCATCATAACATAGATAATGTAAATATTTTGAAATTATATTATGGGATAATTTTGTGGCCTATCATCTCGGTAAAGAATTTTAAAATTCGACTTGAAAAATGGTGCTTATGTTGCTTCCTCTGGAGTCAGTGAGATTCCTTAGATGACATTGTTCAAGCTATATCGCTGGAGAAATAAACAAATTTGAAGAAATGTATGAAGTAATCGGTATTTTGAATGAAGGTACACTGTTGTAATCTTTTTTGAAACACAGTTGGCATAAGAAGCCAGTCTTGCGACAGAAATTTTTATTCGAATATGGAACACTTCTAAAGCCTGAGGGTTAAAGCTATAGCTGGTTTGCTTATATCTAAGCTATATACAATATTATAAGGCAAGCTTATTGAACTATGTAAAAACCTTTTATACTGTTGGTGTTACCACAAATTATTTATATATGTACATATATCATAATAAAAATCAAAAACTGTCCGTATTGATATATTATGAAATATAACCCATGTATTTGAATTCTCACAAAACAACCCTTATTCTGACACTGGTTTAAAAACGTGTGCCTATTTTTTAAACCGTATTGCAAAGCCAAGGGACTAGAAATTTATATATCCTTGACAATCAATACGGATCGAAAATACTCCCAATATGTTTTTCTCACAAGGACAGAACGTAGCACTCACATACCACGGGCATTTCTAGCATTTTATATGCAATTTGTGGCGCGCAGATTTAATTTTTTTTCATTTCAGACTTAATTTTTCCCTATATATATGCATTAAACCAAAAGCCAGACAATAAGGGATTCGACGGCCAGACAGACGCAACGAAACGCAATACCAAAATCAACAACAAAAATTCGGAAGAAAAAAAAATTTAGCAAAAAATCAACACCAGACATCAACCACCACGAATCGACAATGATGACGCTGTCTACATACAACATTGCTGATGTTGTTGTTGGTGTTGCTTGGTCGGTAGGTTGCACGCATTTCTTGTTACTGTGGCTGTTGCTGTTGCTGTTGCTGTTGCTGTTTCTAGTGATGATGTTTCTACCAGAATATTGGAATATTTTTCAAGGTCACGCATGGTGTTTGTTTCGTTTCATCAGTTTCTGTTCACTTTTGCCATGCACGTACCCGTCTGCATATAGGGTTATTCGATTTTCCACTTAGTTGCGACACCAAAACTGAGCTGTTGAGTTGCTGATATGATAGGCAATCCAGCCAGTGAGGCAGCAGAGAGCCAGACAACTTGCCAGCCAGCCATCATATCGTATATCCGAGACAATTGACTCGTTTGTATATTATGTTGCATTTAGTGTGTTGTGTTGCGATTATATGGGCTGTGGGGGGCTCATATGATGCTCGCCATAAAAATCCAATTTAAGTGATTTTTATGAAATGTTTAAAAAACAAAGTAAGCAATCTTACAAGAAAAAATTTAAGTACTCTATGGGCAAACTTAGAAAAGCACAAAATTTTAAAGTATTGACGTAATTTTAATGTGCACTGTCATAAATGGCTTGTGGCGTAGCAAAGGAGATTCAGGCCCCTAGGGCAAAAGATTATTTAAATAAAATATTTTAATAATTTTTATTGAATATATCAATTTTCCCTTCAGTCCATCTCCAAAAATCATGTTCTATGTCAACTCTGCGAATTTGTAAATAGCGAATTGCGGGTAGAGGGGTTTAATAGTTCATAATTTTCATAGTAATAAAACAGCAAATAAATTCAAATAAAAAAGATGGGCATCAATTTTATAAACCTCTGAAAGTGCTGTTGAGCCATTTCTCAATCTTACAGTCCAAGATCCCTCTGTAGAAAGGTCGAGTTTATAAGATGGGATGTTCGGAAAAGTCAGAGATGCGTTTTGGTGCAACTAGCCAACCAGGGTTGCCTTACTAAAGT
The DNA here is from genome assembly GCA_963680825.1 of Meiosimyza decipiens. Taxonomy (NCBI): domain Eukaryota; kingdom Metazoa; phylum Arthropoda; class Insecta; order Diptera; family Lauxaniidae; genus Meiosimyza; species Meiosimyza decipiens. The sequence goes on from OY804258.1 coordinate 35,538,090, forward strand.
CCATCCCGTTGCCCGAATTTTCTTCAGTTTTGTTATTTTAATTAAAAGTGTAGATCAAAGCTTCAACTGTATGCCACATAATAGAACTTGAAGAGTCTAAATAGAATATATAAGGTTACATTGTTCAATCTTGTTATATTTATTAAATGGGTGGCAACCCATGTTTGTGGGGTATAGTAAAAATAAAATTAAAAGTAAAATTGGACAAAAGCGGTCAACCAGGGGGGTGGGGGTTAAAACTCCAGAGATTTTGCGGACGTCTTTTGCTATGGTAGACTCCTAACGCATATAAGATATTCATACAAATTTGTGCAACAATTTCTTTGAAACATCACTTAATACTTTGGGCGCTCTTTTTACCATTTGAGGTATTTCTCGAATTCGTATGAAAATATTTTTGACGCTATATCGATTCTGTGTATTGCAAACATCTTCGTTTGAAAAATACTGATTCGTTTTTCTAAATACTCTGAGCAATTAACACAAGCTCTCAATGCATCTCGTCCAATGCATTATTCCGTTTGAGAGATAGCTGTGGGCTACTTTATGTTATGTGGTTTGATTTTGTTAGCTTTCTTTCTGAAGGTAAATTTCTGTTAACTCATTGTTTTCAAAAGTCTTCTTCAGTGTTGAATACTCCCTGATATTGAAGAGGTTTTGTTCGTATAATCACAATATCTGACATATAAAAATGTAGCTGAAATGAGAAGTACGTGAGCGATCCAGGAGAGAACTCTAGTAAAGTTTCCAAAACTGTGGAAAGGAATACCTTCATTATGATACTTCCTTTATGATAAAGCATTCTGAATATTGTTCTAAGTTTTACATTTTTTTCTTAGTAGCAAATCAAGTTTTCTTGCCCCATAAGTGAGAGCTGGTGGAGAAAATCATAGTATGGGCATTATGAGAAATTTTGTGGTACACCCTATAGATTTTCCAAAATTTTCCTCCACATCTTAAGTGTATGCTTAGACTTTTTACCTCTGAGGTGTGTTTCCTCTTGCTTTCAATTTGCCTTTGACTATGAGGACAATGATATTCATATGCATAGCTATTAAATTGGAATCATGTAAATCATTATCTTGAAAGGTTTCACATAAAGTAGAATAGAACTCTATTAACACCTCCCTTTTGCCACTGCGCACTTTTGACAATAGGTACAACCAATTCGTTATCACATCCTCCTCCCCCGTTTTTTCAAGAACCGCTCTAACTTAGTTGTTGTTGTTTTCAATAATATTTGTAACTTTTGTTTCACATGTATCAAAAAATTCCAAATTATCGTTTACATTCAGTTGATTATATTTTTTGTTTAATTAAAATTAACCAAAAGCTTCGTTACTGCTGAATCTTCTGACTAATCTGCTTATTGTCTCAAGCCTTCAAGTGTCAATTATTTGCTCTCGGTTTTTTCTCTGACGGATAGATAGCAAACCGACAACCGAAGAGCATACAGTTTCTGTATGCTGTGCCTTCATCGCGCTCATTGCAAAGCATTCAACTGACTGACTATTCAATGATCAAACCATCCGTCCATCCGTCTGTCAGTGTGCATCAATCAACTTGAGACTTTAGAAGTCTTTCAGCTCAAGCGATTTAATTTTTGCGTTTTTTTTCCTTTTTCGTACAGCAACTGTGAACTTCAGCAAATCCACTTGCAGTATTCGTACGTTTCGAGCATTTGCTGCTTCTCTACTTCACCAGCCGCCTTGTGCGCTTGCTGTGGCGCGTCATCAACACTTGCGTTGCACAGTTACGAATTGTCCCGCCAAAAATCGATTCAGAAGTTGCTGGATTCATTCGTTTGATTTTATGTGCGCTAGTTGCGAACTTATGCTAATTCTGTGCATGACGCTTTTGGTTACTTTTTTGTTTTTCTACGAGGTAGTAAGGGTTGTGTTTTAATTTGGTCTCGTATATGGAAAAAAGAGGCCTTGCATCGCGACATGCAGCGAACTTTTTTTATTTGCGATAAAAGTGGTTGTTGTTGTTCAAGATGTTGCATTGCGCGAGCCTATCAATTTTTGACGAGACAATCTTATGCACTCGGCAACGCAACTACGCCGCCGACTACCCCCTGTCCAATGTTATGCTGTCTGTGACAGAACGGGCATTGCTTAAAGTTGGTCCCTTAACCTCATGCGTCCATTCGTCTGTCTTGCGCTCCGCTAAGCCTACTACTGTCTGTCCTTCGTACTCGCTGTCTGCTTGTCTGTGCATAAAATTACGATAAGCCGTCTGACCCGCATATCACATTGGGCTGCCAACCGATGGTCGCTGTCAGTGCTGTTATATATAGTTTAATTTCATCGACCCATTGCGAAAGGACTTCGGAAACTTTATATTTGGGCTGCTCATTGAAACTGTGCTATAAATTTTTGAGCATCCATTTTTTTAAAACCTTACTTAGGTGGTGGAGGAATGAGTAATTCTATCAGTAATTCAATGTTCAATCGTTTGTTATACATCAACCCACAATAAGAACTTTGATCAGAGAAAACCATAAATAATGTAAATTCGTTTTTGTTCTGCAGAGGTAACACTGTAATTAACCTCTATGTATTTGCAAAAAACTATGCGTCAAGCTCGTATTAGAGGACTGCACGAGTGCACTTGAAACGTCCATTATATCATGTGTCACAATTGCGAGTCCATCGAGCTCTTGCGCACGAAAACGACAAATCAAACAAGAGGAGTGAGTGCTGCACTCGCTAATAAAATGTTGAACGAGTTCATGCACTCGTATTTTATTGCACTCGGCACCGAGTCACTTGGTTTCTTTTAGTGCGCCTGCGCTAAGAGACGAACGCAAAGCAAATTATAAAATACTTGTATAATCAATAATAATAATAATACTAATATAGTTTAGCTACTACAGCTATTAATAAATCTTTAAAAACCCTACCGTCGCACTTTCGATGGCGCATTGATATTACAGATGACTCGCTGCATGTTGGGTGTTGTAAATGTTTTGTTCGGCTTGAATGACTTTGACGTCAAAATACGACTCAAAGTACAAACGAAGTCAAGTCACTCTGTGTGATCATTCTGTTTTGTGCGAGTCTATTGATAACTAGCAAAATGTCAATCGAGTACAATAATCTTTTGACTCAGCAAGCGCACTCGTGCAGACCTCTAGTGTATATACAGCGAGTAATGAGCCACTAGAAAAATGTAAGTTTTCTTTCGAATTATTATGAAATGTATAAAAAAAGACGGAGGATTCGTCGAAAAGAACCCTTAGTCCTAATCATTCCATTTCCAAGTATTGACCCAGGAGTAAAGTAAGTTTGCTTTATTGCGAAACCACGGCATAAACTTATTTTTTCTACTGGGGTATCTTGCATTCCCTGCATGCTTGGATAGTCAGTCTATATATTTTTTTGCAACAACTCGCTGTTCTGCTCAATGGTGGCTTGACATTTACAAGGGCGTTGCAGTAACAAAAATTGAAGTTGAAAGCAAACAAATGAATTGTGGTTGATTTGGCAAAGGGGAAAAGAAACAACTGGACATATCTTGTATAAATTTATTTTTTTTGTATTTTCCATTTGCAAGGACATTTTGAAAAGTTTACAAAACTAAAAGAGCTGCGAGTAAAAAAAAAAAACAAAGTTTTTAGCTTTGTTCTTTCCAACCCATTTAGTAATGGGCATCAATGTAGAAACCCTCTTATCAGCATTCAACAAAAAATACTTGTAATTGCTGATCAATTTTGCAAATTGTAGCCTTTGTTTGGCCAGCGAAAATGCAAATAACTATGAGTACTTCAGGCAATTGGTCTGTGCGCATTTTAATGTCACTAACATGCCACTTGAAGCGCTCGTCTTGTCTTCTTATTTGGCTTTTTTTTCAACTTTCAACTACTTATGGGCTGTCTGGACGATACCCTTGAGCAAAAGAAGAAAAATTTTGTGATATGAAATTAAACTTAAGCCTTCGGGCAAGTGTACACAAATGAATTCAAGATAATTTCATAATGTGTCTGTCTGCCCTTTGCAGTCAACTTTATATCATACGCAAGGCTTACCTACCTTTGTATGCTGCATGTTTTAATAAAATATCATCTTGTCCAATTAATGTATTATTCCATTTTTGCAAAATATCTACTAAAAATACATACACGATGGACGGCTTTAGAATCCAAACATACATTTGGCAACATTTCTGAAAACGAGTTGAGTTGACATCTTGTGGATGAAAGTTAATACACACTTTCCCCTTAGGGTATATGTTATATATTTTTACGGTAGAAAGTTGGAAATGATTAAGATTTAGAACTCAGAGTGATATCCACTGTGGCAGTTGGGACATTTTGATGACGCATATTCACTTGATCAGTTTTCGTAGACTACTTATATTTTATTTTATTTTATTTTCACCAAAATTGGATATATGTGTTTTGTAAAATTACCCATACATAGCATGCACGAATAAGCCATTATTTTCAATAGCCATTTAACCAATTTAAGCCTTTTATTTAATGCAGGCTACTCTTAGTGTAGACAATCACTTTTCCATATTGCTGCGTTGAAATCCTTTACTGTACTATAGATTACTAAGCGGTGGCATTGCTTGCACTTTTAAGGGTCCATTTCAACCAATTCAATCGTATGCCACAACTCTCGCGGTCTTTTTCTATGCTGCCGCTTTACTCTCTGCAATGGTTGAATCTTCCTACAAACCGTCGCCCTTCCAGACGGCCTTCACTCATTGTGGTTGCACTAAATGGAAAATGGAAAGAAAAAAAAGCATCCAGACATTGTTGACGTCTGTCTGCATTTTATGCCCCCGCTTGCATTTCTCTTTCCTGCTGTGCTTGCGCCGCGTCGTCGTCTGCGTTTTGGTTTCTGTATCTGCTGCGTTTGTGTCTCAGCACTCTGTTTGCTGCCTGCTGACTTTGCAAAAAATTTCCTCTTTCTGCCTGCTGAGCCAACAATAATTTTGGTATGCAAAATATTTTGAACTGTGAACGTTACAAAAAAAAAAAAAAAACCAAATGAAATCGGTGCGCTTACTGCTTCAGCTTTTAAGGTAGAGAACCCGACGTGTAAATTGCAGATTTTGATCATTTTCAGAGGTTTGTTGTTAAACTTATCAAACAGTTTTCGAGATATAAAGCTGAAAAAATTATCAATAATTTGGGTTAAATCAAATATATGTGTTGAAACTGGCTAGTCCAACAAAGGCTTGCGAGTTATCGACTCAAAGGTCACAGTTTTTCGAAATCTTTACATGAACCGCTTAAAAAAGCGTTGAACATATTTTAAAATCAATGAGCCATACCTCGGATGCTTCCATTGCTACCGTATTGCATAAACACCCGCACTGTTAATGCGCTCGCAAGCGAATTGCATGAGATTCATGCACTTGGCTACCTTTTTTCTCTCAATATGGTTTGTTGCGTTCGTCGTCAGACGTTTTGTTAGCTTAGACGTCGGTTTTGTTGGTAGACAAAACAAATTTTTTCTCTGTTGTTTAGTTTGTTCGGTATTTTTTCTTGCTTTTTTTTTGCAATTTTTTGTTCTTTGTTGCCAACTTTTTGTTTACCACTCGTCTCGTCTCAAAGTCTTTGACTGCGGTGCAGTGCGTCACACCGCGACGTTGCGCCTAGTTTGAGAAAAACCGCGCTGAATGAATGCAGCACGTCGTTGGTTCATTCATTTGTTTGTTTGTTTGCCTGCTGCTGTTGACTTTTCGATACACCTGGGAAGTTGGCAGCATTGCTGGAATTTTCGATTGTCTGATAGACCACGACGACGTTAAAGCCAAAAAAGTCAGACAGACAAATAAAGAGGCATAAACTATACAGCTAAATAGTCGGACAAAGAGACAAACGGCCAGAGAGACAGACGTCCACACAGTTGCTATATTGCAAGATATTGCCTTAACTTGATAAATATGTCAAGTTGTTATTTAAATTATATTGGTGCGATCTCAAGGTTTATTTTTTCATAAATTTTAAAATAATTTTGGCCGCAAAGAAATCTCTGATTATACTCATATCTTTATGAATGGAATAAGAAAACTCTACCATCATAAACATTATTTGCTTGATATTTTCGTCTGAAGCTTGATTGTATTAACTTTCAATTGAGATATATTGTAAATATATATATTTTGGTGCTAAAACCAAATTTTCTTTTGACCACGATTCAAAACTCCATAATATTTTGAATATTTTTTGCTTGTGGACCTTCATACTCTCTGCTAAAAACATTTGCCTCTTTAGGACCGCTCATGAGACCGATGACCGGCCTTCTTAAGGGAAGGGGCTCGTCCAAAAGTTACTTTAAACAACGTCAGACTACGTAGGAAAAGGAGAAGGAAGGCGTACGAGTCCCACATCCAAGCTGACAATAAAACAAAATAGTTTTTTATGAGATGTGCGCCGTAAATTTATCATTAAATTTTCGTCTGCAATTACAATCCGTCACAAAAATCTTAATATAATCAGTGGCGTCACTTCATCAAATCTTGGGGGGAAGCAAGAATTATTTTGTACTGAAAAATAACTAGTATCAGTTCCATGGGGGGGGGGGGGGGGGGCAATGTCCTCCCCAGCCCTACTGAATTGACGCCACTGACAAAAATTACTATTTTTTTCTAGAAAGCATCCTGAAACATGGTCTTATGGACATACAATTGAGCGACTAGACGTTTTATAGATAGGTGTATGTAGTTTTGCTAGAAAATCTTGTTTGAAATTCATATATTATTAATAATTTCCTTAGACCTGTGTGATTTTTTTCGTTGAATCCAAATCTGACATTCATTTATCATATCAAATGCGTATTTGAAAATAAATGGTCAAAATCATCGAATGCGAAATCAAAATAAAAATAGTTTTGTATGAAAACTTTTTTTCTCACTATATATTTACTATTTTGTCTCTAAAACATTTATAGAAAACTATTCCAAAAAAACATTGCGAGCAGTACTAACACAAAATTGAAACAAGTATTTTGAAGCCTACCGTGTATGGGTATATGCTTCAAAGCATACGAGTACTACGCCGAAAGAGAGGGGACGCAACCGAAGACGACCATGGTTCAAGAGCGTAGTAAGCCGAAGAAATAATTTAGCTCTAACTTTTTATTGAATCTTCACTTTTAGAGACTGACAATAACTTTTATATCTAGGCTTAAAAGTTAACTACTCGTGCTCTGTATGTAGTTCTGGCAATTATAGGATCTTCGTGCTTGAATAAATGGCTGACAGGTCTTAGAGATGTATGATTTGGGTATCTCACAGACTAGTGAGAGCTAGTGAGCTTCGTGGTTACATCGTTGTTTTTCTATATAGCTCTGTCTATTGCGTGTAGGCTTTAATTTAATCATAGGTATATGGCCTCTGTGTACAATTTCGTTTCTTATATGCTTAGGTGCTCCATCAATAGCTCTAAGTAAGTATCTTGGACTGAGCCACATGAATTTCAGACTAGTTTTACTAGTATTGCACCATAGCTGGTTGTCAAAGGCTCATATCAGCTTTTGTATGCTTCTAATCAAGTTGTACTTTAAAACAGAATTTTCATATATATATTTTTATATATGAGGTGTTCAAAAGCCCCTGTGATTTCAGAGTCATGTAACTGCTCAAAAAATGCATCTACTCAACACTTTGAAAAAGTTCTGGCTTTTTGAAAAATTCATACTGACGGATCCAATGTGACCTTTCTAGAAGGACCACTTCAAATAATAATAATAACTTTTTTAAGTTAACATCTTTTTTGAAAGCGCGTATGAAAAATTACATAATATGCGTATAGGTTAAATTAAAAGTCTTAAAACTCAAAAACTTTAATGCACAATACTCGCGTATACTACTTGAAGTTCTACTACGTAACCTTCACTCTATAAATGTTGATGTCTTATTTAATATTATTAATAAATTTATTATTATCTTGACAAAAGTTGTTGCCAATTTAAATTTACTTCTATTGTAATTTAACTATGCGGCGTCACAGGGTTGTCTTAGGTTTCTATGGTATTAAAAGTTGCTCATACGTCATGTTAAACTATTGTTTATAGAATGTAATAATTACCATTTTAAGATCAGTCAGCAAAATAATTATTTTTCTTCCAACGACATTCATAATATGACGTTGCAGAAAATGTTTCCTTATTTCTCTAATGTTATGATCACTTAAGTTGCTTCTTTACAGAAAATATCGCAATCTATTTCGAAAGAGAACTATTGAAACAAATGATCATTGTATAAAATTGCTACAGGCGTTGATTTTAATTTATTTATGAGCCAGTCGAATGTGTTATAATTCGCTTATATCTAAACCTTTAGCAACGCAATTTCACACATTACTTAAACATATAACGATAGATGTTGAAAAATGCTGTGCACTCTAAATGTTTTGTCAAAAAATGAAAAAGCACTTAACTGCATTACGATTTTCATTACGTTGGATTTCAGTTTGAACGAAATCAATTAATGTCTGGAAGAATCGACTTTGCCACAGGACAAGATTTAAGAACACTTAAGGTGTTGATTGCATTTTGAACTTTGTATTCCCCAATAAGTTGAGTAAACTTGAAAACAAATTTCAATGAACTCATTGCGAGACAAACAAGAAAACATACAAAAAAAACTACAACTCAAAAAAAAAGCTGAAGAAAAGTTGCCAACAGTTAAGAAATCTGCAGCCGAATTCAACGGTCAGCCACATTCCATGGTGATAGCTTAATTTCATTCATTAATAGCGCTAATGCTGCAGCAACGAGTCTTTGAAAGACAGACAGACAGACAGCAAATAGACCAAGAAAGAGGCCAGGAAAGAGACATTGACACTGAATGCTAGTAGTTATGAACATAATTATACGCCAACCCTAAAAACCAATAAAATGAAGCCAAAAAAATAAAAACATAAAATAGAAATAGAAATAAAAACTAAAAAGACAACCACGCCTACACATCTATTCAGCCATTCATTCAACATTCAGTTAGCAATTCAGCGAGTCATTCACTGCAATCAGTTTTTCTCACTGTCAGCTGCCAGACAATCCAGTCTCATTTGGCGCATCCAGATGTGGCTTTTCATCAAGATGATGATGACGGCAATGGCGATGATGTTGAGATACTACTGCAAATTGTATTCATTCCAAGTCATTACTCTCACTTTTCAAGTATCTATTCGTATGAATGCAAATCTAAGCTAAATTGTTGGATGGCTGTAAAATAAGGAAACTTTGCAGTGGAGAACTTTGACGCTGAACAAGTTAGTGTGCTGAGTATTGAGCACTGAAGGTGCTTCAAATTCTTATATAGTTTGAGTTAAAAACTTTAATGTGTAATTAAATTTTAAATTTTTAATTTAATTACATATGCAAAATATCAACTAAGGAACATTTTTATGCGCAATACAGCGTGTCCTTTCACTGGTAACGTATAGAAGGTAGCTTAGCAGCTATAAAAAAGTGTACACTAAGGAAAAATCAATGATTTGATTCAACCATAAACGCTAATGATGTAGCGCCAAGCCTAAAAATGTTTAAATTCAAACGAAACATTTTTTAATTGGATTCAAAACGATTCCAAAGTGATTCAAAGTGAAAAAATGTTAAATATAAAATAAAAAAGATTAATTTCAAATATTTTGTTGCTTCAAAATGCGATTTGAAATTTGTTGCGTTTGAAGTAAAGTTAAAAATTTTTATTTTCAATACTTATCAAATTCAAAATGAATTTAAAGTTATTTGTGATAAAAAAGATGTAATTTTTACTATTTCCAACTTGAAAAGTCTTAAGTCTAAAATTTAGCTTTAAAATCCGCAATAGCATTTTCTTCTGAGTACAGGTAGCCCCCAACTTACGACCGAGATAGGTTCCTAGTCATCGGTCCTAGTCATACTGTACTACTAGTTTCAGCCATTTTTGGGATGATATAAAATTATTCACTTAAACAAACGTATTATTTGTACTGAAATAAATCGAATCCTTGTACATACTACTGTTTTTTTTTAATTTTTTCTCATATACATATTTTAGGGATTCCCCGAAACTATTTTAAGCATTTTCTATGAAAAAAATTGAAAAAAAATTGGTCATAAGTGCGAATAGTCGTAAGTCGAACAGTCGTAAGTCGGGGACTACCTGTATATGACTAACGTTCCCTATTCGATTGATATCGCCATATCCGACTATCTGTCAGTTGAATCACAATCATGGAAAAACAAGGCAGAATAATTTGATATACCTAATATGGTAAACCGGTTACTTCTACAATCCTACATGGACACATCCGTTGCCCTTGCAAAGCTATAGGAAGTGTACGTGATTTGTAGTGACAACGATGATTTCAATCGACGCTGTTTGTTTCAAAGATTATCAGTAGCGTACCTTGAATATTTGCCGTTTGGGGCGATGAACTAATATGCCCCCGCCTTGGAAAAAATTTTCACTAATAAAAATCGTACTAAAATAAAAAAAAAATAGTATAATTAAGACTCAATGAGCAACATTTTGTCTTCCCTTCCTCCAAGCTTTTCCGCTCGGGGAAACGGCCACCTTCGTCCTCGCCTTCCTAGTTATGCCGCAGAAGAATATGGCATACTATTTGGAATTCATTATAATGAAACGTTGTCATATTTTTGCGTCTAAAATACAAAACTAGCTCGATATAAAGCTTCAACCATAAGCCAAAACTAAAAAAAAACCAAATACCAAAGTCACGGAAAACCCAAAAAATCAATTCTTGAGACAAGAAACTGCTGTTACTTTCATAAAGTGTAAGGCCACAAAAAGTTGCCGCATTTCCGAGCTCATTGTTTAGTTAAACATTTTTAATAAACTCAGCCTTTACTGTACGTACAGTAGGTATGTAGTAGAAAAAACAAACATATTTAGATGACAACAAAACGAACCTTCAGTCAATCATTTATACAGTCCCAGTCACTTCAAAAAGTGGGTTGAGATTTTTATCGTAATATAACCCGGCGACTGCTTTCATCACGGCACGGCTGCTGCCAACAAAGCAAAGATTTGAATCACCAGCCGTAGTCAACCGGTGAACCACCAACGCGTAGCAGATAACTATGAGTACAATAAAATCCCCCCTTCCCACCACATGATGACGATGACGATGACGAACACAATTTTCTTCTCAAGCAAAGTGTGATGAGAAGAAATAAAGAGAAAAAAGTACATGAATACCTAAACAAATCCATAAGGAAGCAGCAACCCCTTTAAAATGGAGTGCATACACATGGACTAAGTAATTGCATTTATTTGGTACTGACTACATATATATTGCAAAAACAACTAAGTCACCACAATTAAAAGGTAAAAATTAATGGGTTTGAGGCCTAGACTGAATTAAGCAAAATATGAATAACTACGAGTTGTATGAATGGTTAGTAGAAATTGTAAGCTGATTAAAGATATCAAAGTAAATGTCATTGGTATCACTAATTATTCAGAGCAACAATTTATTTTTATTGGAAACATATAGCAGCAGCAATATCATTTACAACATTTGAAAAACCGACATTAACATCAAAGTCAGTTATCACTGATTTCTCATTTTAATAACTTTATGTCCTTTATGTTATTTGAATAATATATTAAGGGAAGGTTTCACAAGCCACCTGACGCAACTATTGATTTCCTATAACTTAATTATAACATAGAGTCTAAGCAATAGTTCTGCTATGCCAATTTTTCATATATCATTTTCGATAATTTGACGCCACGATGTCTTGGAACTTTTTCTACACCTAACACTCTGGAGGTTACACCAAAGCACCGATTAACAACTTCTTTAGCGACTTTATTGACATATAGCCGATTCAATAACAACTAATTGGCACAACTTATTGGTACCTAATCACAAAAGCTGAAACTCAGACTTACATGCGATAAATTCAGCGAATATGACATCGCACAAAAGAAAGCTGATTGGCATTAAGTTTTCCAGTACCTAAACTCAATCCATGTTTTACCAATTTAGAAGCGCGCTTGTCTCGATTTGAATATAATGCATTTTAATATTTATAATTTGTATGTGTAATGAGATCTTCGATACTGTTTCGCTCAGCCGCACTAAAGAGTCATCTATTTCGTTTTTCCTACAAGACATTTATCTTAATACATACCCTGCATATATACACATACAATCATAAATCAGACAAAGAAATTCAGCACAAGATTTACGGGCCAAAATTGCAATATATGCAGCTAAAAGGTGGCGATGGTGATAGATAATAATGATAGACGAACATTAAGAGCAAATAGTCGTCGCACAGACAGAGAAACTGACGTACATGAGACACAAAATAAGATAGACGACGGTTAAGCATCATATAAAATTAAACGAACGGAAGCAAAACAATGAATGAGTGAGCAACTGTGACATAAAAAAAAGCAACAACGCGTCTAAATGTGATAGTCAACAACACAAAAAGGCATAGATTGTAATATTTGTTACGGTAAGTGCGCATACGTAGACACAGTGGTGTAACCAGAGGAGGGGGAGAGTCAAGAGGGTCGTCACCCCTGGACGCAAAGGCTTGGGAAGCAGCAAAATAAATTTTATAAAGAAAATCCCAATGAAGTTTTTCTTTTTATAATTTGTGAAAATTTGAAAAATTTTTGCAACGGGTTAGATTGGTCCTTAGACCCGGGTAACAAATGTATAAGGTACGTAAATGCGCAGACATACTTGTAACATGTATATGTTGCTTATCAAACTAGTCTTTAGGATAAAGTAGTTTTCCCTAGGCCAAACTACTTCATCCGAAGTCTTTTAGGATGAACCAGTTTAGCCTAGGATGAACTAGGGTTATAATTTCCTTTAACAGCCGCAATCCCGATTTTCTTTAAATTTTTGTATGTGAGGGTAAGTGGGTGGCCTTCGTCTGCGGCTCAGGGTTTACATCGTCAAATATGTCCAATGCTGACTTTGCGGCAGCCTTCGGCCGCACAGGCTTTGCTAACACACCGCCGTTGGATTTACTACAGTAAACCGCGACCGAAGGCCGTCCCGAAGCCGATGCTGGACATATTGGAGGATGTAAACCTTGAGTCGCGGCCGAAGGCTACCCACTTATTCTAACAGCTTAAAATTTTTTAGGCTAATCTGGTTCATTTTAACACTCTTCGGATGAACTAGTTTGGCCTAGGAAAAACTAGTTTATCCTAAAAACCTAGTTTGGCCGGCAGCATATGCAATAGATTGTTCGTTGTTTTACTTTGAATTTTTTAACTTTAGACATGCTACCCTTTATTTGTGGTGAAGTATTACAAAAATTATATCCAAAGAATTTTGGTACCTTAAGTCAACGTAATAAATGAATAAATAAGATTACCCTTATAATATATTTATAATTTAAGCTCTGAACTCAAATTTACCAACCCATAAAAAGTTCGGTTCGAATAAATAAGTACAATAAAACTGTTTATAAGAAAAATAGTGCAGTGATTCCCAAATTGTGCTCCATGCAACCATTGCAGTAATCTTAATGTTGGAAATACTCAAATAACAATTATAGTAATCGTAATCTTAAAGTCTTCGATTAACGATTACAAAAGTTTTGATATTGAAATTTTTTAAATTACGAGCAATTGTAAGTGAAGTAATTTAAAAAATATCCAAAAGTTGGGTGCGTTACATATGAAGATAATATTTATCTCAATGAAGAAAAATTATTAAAAATAATCTAGACATCAGACAATTTAAATAAGAGCATAAAACATAAAACGATCTATCTTCACAGCTCGATATCCCTCGATACCTTCGATAACAATAAAATCCCCGATACACATGTACAGTCATATAATGCCAGGAACATTTAAAAAAATGTTGGAGCAATTTTAAAATGGGTCGACCAAAAAAGTTTTCGGTTTGTAAAAGAATTTCTCATATAAATATTTTATCATTTAGTTGTAAAATCATTATTTCTCATTGAAATAGACTTTGTAAAGTAAGGGACTGTGATTTTAACTGATATTTAATAAAAGTAATCCTTTGCAATGATTACTGCAATCCTTATTAAAAAACCGGGATTACAATTAAAATAATGGTTCATCGAACGAACTTTGATCACGATTGCAGTAATCGTAATTTCGACTTTAATTGCAATCGATTTTTCGTTGTTTTTGAGCTTATTACTGCATTTATAGTCATGTGATACTCGTTATCTTTATCATCCAGTTCTAATTGAAATGCCATTTTAATTTGTAAAATTTTCTTGTGAATCACTGTCGGATTTTCCGCGCTTCGAATTCAATTTTTTATTTACATACCGATCGAGTTGAAAGTTTGCCTCATCGCTAAAAATTATTTTCTTATCAAAACTGTTGTTCTCTTGCTGGTGGTTCCATTCCGTCAATGAGTTAACAAATTTTCTTCGCTTAAAATGGTCTGCTAGTTTGAGTTCTTGTTCCACATTGACTAATCGTATCGTTGACAAATATCATATATGAAATTTTCAGAGCTGCCAACCCAATGAAAAAATGGCACGCTTCATATAACGCACATACATTATAATTGAAATGTATTAATATGTAGATTCAGATAAGTCACGTGAACATCTTTATTGTCATTTGAGTATTGTTTACACACATGTATTCAGGGTCAAATTTGTTCGTCTTTTTCGGGCTATTATTAGTACACACTTAGGTCTTAATCATTTCTAATACGAAAAATAAAGTTCACCAACTGAATGGAAATTGGCCTCAACTCTTTGAAAGCTTCGTATGCTCTAATATGCCGCTCAAATGACAACGTAGCTATTTTCTCCACACATGACCAGCTATTGCAGAAACCGCGGGTACCTCAGTAATTCAAGGAAGCGTTTGATTCACAATGGGCATTTGTGTCATTAAATCTACAACAGCAACTACCTAGTAATACAACGCAATGCTTGTAATACTGCTTACGGAATCCGGCACAAACGAATATCTGATTGGCATGGCACTAACACCTCGAATCTAATCAATGAGAGACACAAAATTAAAATACAGCGTGGCAAGGTTTTCAACTTCAGACTAGAAGATGAGCCATTTATGGTAAATAAATTTATAAATATTAGACTGTCGTAAGCGAATCAGATCAGCTACAGCATCCTATCGACAATATGACAACAAAATAATACTTAGCTACAGGATCCGTGAAGAGTATGGTAATTAAATAGGAAACATATTTTTGCGCTACTTGCAGGTTTGATCCAGGAAACTGAAACTTTGTGCCAGTTTTCCTTAGGTTCAATACCAAAGCATTGGCCAATGGTACAAAAAAAAAGACATCATTCGTATGCATATTGTACGCATTTTCATCCAAACGGAATGTGTGGGCGCAGTTTGACGACAGGGTGTGGCATCTTCTATAAAACTAAAATACCTAAATCGCTATATCTTGGCATCCATGGCAGATTTTTTTCTTCGTTCTAGTAAGACAATTTTTTTAATATCAATTAAATAGAAAATAAAACTCTGCACCGTTCATACGTTTCATCTATGAAACTGAAAATTTGCGAGGATTGTTTTTAGGTCCAAAAAAAAAGTAAAAACTTAAAAAATTTTTAAAAAATAACCTAATATTCTTAGCATTTACGTTTATTTCGACACTAATCTCGAAAATTAAACAAAAAATAAGGAGCACTCTAATTGCACGCAAGCAGACACACAGATTGTAACTTGACACACAATGGCAAGGCATTGAACAGCATGACAAAGGCGCAGGAAAATAAAATGAACAAACCCGGACGCGTCAAAAGGGTGATGAATAAAAATCACCAACAGCAACTAACAACAACGAGCAACAAAAGTTTAGCAGCACCTTTTTCTACTTCTTCCAGTTTTCTTCTTTAATTAAGAAACTCTTAAGTGAAAAACTTGGAGAAAAATTAAAAAAAAAAAAAACAAGAAAAAGAATCCTAATGACTTCTAAGTCAGTCGATGAATCTTTAGAAATAAAATTAATGATGCAGCAGCAGTACCAGCAATAGCAGCAGCAAAAAACAAATGCAACAATGGACTCAGGGAATTAATGAAACACAAAACTTTTCTAACTAAAATTGCCTACAGCAAATTAAAAATTGACGGCAACACTGTCTGCATTATTCGCGAATTAAAATTAAATTTTCAAAAAACAAATGTAAATAAATTTATAAAACTTTAGGTGAATACTAAAATTGTTCGGTGCTTTGGAAATTTTGACTTTTGGGACAATTTTACCAAAGAAAAAATATCTGAAAATTAAAAACGCAAAGTAGCCAGAATCTGAATTTAAAATCTTTAACACCAAAACTTTTCCTAATAAAGAAATGTCTAATATTTCATAGCTCCTTGTGGTCATTCCACACTCTGCTCGTGGTTGAAATTTATGCGACATTGAGTTCGGTCATGTAAAATTATTGCACATTTCTCTAAGGTACAATCGAACTTTTTCTGCCTTCTTTGATCCGACACACAGTGTATATGTACCACAACATCATATACTACATAATCGCTTGTTTTGCACTTTTGCAATATTTATGCCAAGGTAATCCCTCCTTTTTTTACGCTTATTTAAGACTACTAATGTATTTAGTAGAATGTTCTCAACTCACTCTTAGAGAAAGTTAGAAAAATGCTTAAAATATCTATATAAAAAACCCTCTGCGCTGACTGACATATGAAGCATGAACATGAAACATGAATTTTGAAATAAGTGCTCTTTTCAGGATATATGCATGCTGTAAAGAATAATTTTTGGAAGTTTAAGTCCTTAGAGATCAGGCAACCATCCGTAAGCAAACCACACTTGGGTTTTAGCAAAATGGGTAGATGAACACAACCAGTATGAGACCCAAGCAACGAAAGTTATTAAATTTTTTTTTTATTTCCAAAATGCCAGGAAATTTTCCAAATCAACTTGATTACAAACCAACTAGCAACTATCACAGCAATTTACATGCAAGCAAAGTATTTAAATTTAACAGTTGAAGCCCTGATATGGATACAAATGATTTTTTTTTATTTTTTTTTTTTTCAATACGCAATGAGTACAAAAAATGACACTTCCAGGAAAAACCAAACAGAATCACAAGCCCTTTCCACCCAACGTACATGCAATTGATTTGCAGCTCCCTTTGTATTGCACTGCCTGCCAGTTCGTTCGTCTGCCTGATTGAATTGATTTGATTTGCTTGATGCTGTCGTCGTTGTCGTCGTCGTCGTCGTCGTCGTCGTCGTTATCATTCTCGTTCGACTGCTCTGCGATTATACGAATAACAACACCAAGAGTTGATCAAAGAGGCTCCTTCACTCTTAATGACTTTAGCAACGCGCCGATATCAAGCTGATTGGACGAGTTGGTCAAGATGAACGTGTAGCGATTTCTAATGTAATTTCCTTCATTTTGTTTGTTTTGCTATGCGATTGATTGAATGAACTACAGAACGCAGGTGTGAAGTTGTTGAGCAGCAAAAGCAACGCAATGAGGTGGGGAACTGAAAAGTCACATCATTAAACAATCAAATCAACACCAATTCAATGATATCAACAACAACAGTAACCGCAGCACAGCAATAACAACATACCAGTTGTGTGTTGCCTCTGCTGAGCAATCAACCTTTGCTGCACAATAAAGTTCCTAATTATAATGCAAAATTCGTCGTATTGTCGAAGTTATTACTCCCGCTTTTGTATTCGTAATTCATTTTAACTTCAGGCCTCTGGGTGCAATCACATCCATATTAATCAATTGTGGCTTAGTAGTGGCAACGCCTTTAACCCGTCTGTAACCAGTGATAAAATCGTATGTTGTATTCAATGTCGTACTAAAAAGCTGAGAAAACAACAAACAGCCTTCTGAAACTGATCTAAGATATTCGTACATTTGTAAGATTTTATTGGGACTGATTTTCTTTGAAAGTTCTTAGGAAATTTCTTAAACATAATAACTATTCCTTAAACTTAATATGTTAAAAAGCTAAAAATATTCCATGTCGAATAAAAAAATTGTCCCTAAGTTGACAACGATCGATATTCCTGCAAAAGTTGCAAATCGATTTAATGTGATTTTTTTTTTTTTTATTCTCAAAATTGGAGTTCACAATGTGAAATATGCAAATACATTGTGATTTCAAAACTTTATCAGTTCTTGTTTAAGTGATACGTCCAGGGGAATGTTTTTATCATCAACAATTAAACTGATTTAAATGAGTCGAGCTGGAAGTGAAACATTGTGTCAAACTAAACCAAGTTATTGTTTGTTGTCATATTTATTTAGTAAAAAGGGGGGTTGTATAGAATCGATTTACGGGAATATCGGTCGTTGCCAACTGCCTGTGGCTGATAAAGTCATCTAATCTAAATCAAAGGTACCGCAAGCTAAAAACCTCTTTTAAGTATTTTGAAAGAAGATCGAATCAAACGATAAGCAAATCCTGCAAATGGATGCATAAAACCCAATTAAAGATAAAGGATCACGTTATATTTCGAAGAGTTATGAAGCCATAGCTCGTACGCAATATTTCTTTAAAAAATAAACCAGATTTATGAGGCTTAAGCAAAAAAAAATTTCCCCCTTTTATGAAGAAGTATTCCATGCATACGAGGGTGGGCTGAAAACACTAGTTTCTCTGGTAAAACTTAATTTATACCTGAATATAATCCAACGCTCCTTCAATTTTTTAATGCAACCCGCTTGACACTTTATCACGAAGGCATTTCTTTTAGTGTGAAAAATGATAATTATCACAGGGGGCCAAGTCCGGGGAATATATTATAATAATTTTGCCATAGTGTCCTGGTGGCAAATAACTTTTTTCTTCGCCACATGCGATCGTTTCAGTTTCAAATCATCCTAAGTTCCTAATGTTATTGTATGGTCTTGAAGGTAATAGATGCGAACTATGCTACGACCGTCCCGGAAAAGAGTCATGATCAGCTCGTCAGCTGATAGACCCATCTTGGCTTTCTTTAGTCTCGATTCCCCAGTAAAAGCTACTGCTATTCCTTAGTCTCTGCTCTATTGTGGTGGATTTAAATTTCAGCTATAGTTACAAAACGGCCCAAGAAGTCCTGCTTATTGTGGTTGAACATCGCTTAACAGTTCTTCCGCACGATATTCAATTATGTTAAGATTTGGAAAAATGAAAAATATATTTACTTTAAACACCTCTCAAAAATGCACAGAGTGACGCAAATGCCCGAAAATCTTACAACAATTAACTGATAGGCAGTGATAGCACTTGATTGATGCTAGTGATGTGCTTTCTGAACTAGACCGATTATTTTTTAGCCCATTCTCATAGATTAACCTATATGAGCAAGAAAAGTTCATTTATCTTCCAAATCTGTTTAACGCATCCTTCAAAGGTTTACAATACTCGTAAGCAGGTGGGATAAGTTATCACAAAAAAAGATTTTACACAAAACAAAATTTGAAAGAAATGGAAGAATTCCAATTCGAAGACTTATGACTCCGATATTATGCTTATGTTCGCTTAAGGGCAATAGGTCAAATAAAATAAAAGGTCGATTTCAATTGTCATAACTGTGGCGTATTCATAATTTATATCGTGGTGCAACACAACGTATGAGTAACTATTTCATTCTCTTTGTATTCTTTGTTTTATATTTTTTTATTTTCTCTGTCTCTTTTTTTTTGGCAGGGAAATTTATTTGGTCTACCCAGTTGCTAGTTGATACGCTGACACATTAATACTCGCAAGTTAACACCATAAATCACAACAAAAACAAAAAGAGGAACGAAAACAACAACAACCACAAAAAAATAATTGACTCGTGCCCCATTCTAGGGGTGTCGTTGTTGTTGTGCTTTTGCTTATTATTGTTGTTTTTGTTGTTATTGGACTACTGCGTACCGCAACATTTAAGTCAAACGCTAGCCAGACTCTGCTAACAAATGAGTTAATAAAATTAAGCGTTTTATTTACCATTCTAATTGTTATTGTTTATTTACGCCACCGTCTGAGTTCTATTTAGTTGAACAGACAGACCGACATACAAGCGTTCAGACAGCCCAGAACAAATACACGAACGTAAAGTCCCTCTGCTCTAATGCGGAACGTCAGCACAATTCGTTGAAACATAAAAGTAATTTGGCCTTAAAATGTGGGCAGGTGTTTTGTTTTTTGGCTTTTTGTTAATAGAAAAACGGATTCACCTTATG
Organism: Meiosimyza decipiens; assembly: GCA_963680825.1. NCBI lineage: Eukaryota > Metazoa > Arthropoda > Insecta > Diptera > Lauxaniidae > Meiosimyza > Meiosimyza decipiens. Next base: position 35,558,224 of record OY804258.1, read on the forward strand.
GTATTGTGATTTACAAAACTTTTATATAAAATACAAAAATTTAATATCGTGTAGGAGTCAAGGTATGTAACTTAAACCCATGTTAGAAAATAAGAGTAAGAAAATAACCAAATCTCACAGTGGAGATTAATGACTTAAATCTATTAACATATTATTTTCACGGTGGGCATATATTTATAATAAACTTTTAAATTATTTATTTTGAAAAAATGTAGAAGTTATGAAAAAACCTTGTTATCTTTGGCATGGCAAAAAATTTAGCGCCCGTGGAAGTCTTAAGCTTTTACTAAAATGATACTTTTCCTGTGTGTTCTGGGAGAGTTGCTGTAGACGCACTTTGCATCTCGTCTTGTCTTTGTTTCACTAAATGCCTTATTTGTGGAGTGCTTTTTCAATTCAACACTGTTCTACTTTTTTTCTACTGAAATCGGGAAAGTAACCTTAAGTGGTCCAGTACATATATAGCTTTTACTAAAACTTTATTAAGGGAAGCACACTTAATCGCCATGTGTTTATACCACATAATTGTTACAGTTTCTGAGAGCTCCTTACACTTAGAAAAATTTCAAAGCATAAATGAAATAGTGCTCTTTTAATTCGGCACTGAATTGATTAGATTTTCTTTGTTGGAATCTTGGGCTTTCTACTATAAATGTAAAGAATGATTGATTTACTCCTGATGATATTTCTTCACTCGTCTAATTAATTTAAATACAATCTGGAAGCAGCTTTCAAGAAGAGCACATCAGTTGTGCTCCTTCGGAAGCACTTTATTTGAAATTCCATTTAATTTAAAAAAAAAACTTTTACTCCGCATCCACTGAGGTTCAAACCTGGTCATTCTGTGTTGCTACATGTGCAGATTAAGGACATCCGCCAGCGCTATTGATATTTTCTTGGCTGGCTGAAAATATATTATAAGAACTATCAAATAGGAACTATAGAAAGCGAAAAATCAACTTTCATTTTCATAGAAAGCTATTGTAGTTTTAGTGTCACCGTAATCAATAATAAGAGCAGCTCACTTTGTTAAAATATGCGCATCTCAGGATACTGGCATAACGCATGACTGGTGCAAATCTGGTTCGATGATATACAAAAAATAAATAAGATTTTTTTTTAGCTTAGTCAAAAATTCACTAAAAGCTCACAGAGAAAAAAAATATATATATCACTAGTTTTTAGGCCATATTTCATAAGCCACATAAAAGAAAAGTCCAATTTTTCAACCGAATCGAGACCGTATCCCGTTCCAGATCACCATGTTTGACTATAGATTCTATACGATTATAGGAATATATTATTTCCATCGATCAATTTTTTTGTTTTTGAAAAATCTTCTATGGCGTAAGTAATCAATGGGCGAAAATTAATTTTAAGCCCGACATCGCTCCCGATACTCTAGTAAAAATTTTCGGAGCATCATTTGTATACGAAAATATTTATTGCGACGATCAGTCATAAAAACTTCCAAATACATAATTTTTGGGTGTCGGCAGGAATGACTATGGCCTTTTGAGGAGTGTCTTGTTTGAGTGGTAAAAAAAATTAAAAATCTATTTTGGACATCAAACGACTTCTGCATTTAATATAGATCGATATTTTGTTATGTAAATTTCTTGTTTATCAAGTCTTGGCAGTTTTGTTTATTTTTTCACATGGCTGTTATGCAAATTCAATGCTGCACTGCGCAATTGTCTAAGTTTTCTTTTTAACTAAAAAAATAATCATTTTGTTTCAATTTTCTGAGAAAAAAGTATTTTTTTTGGAAGGTTAAATTGAAAAAATAAACATTTTGTTTTGTCTGAATTTAATATAGCCCAGTCACTTTAGAAAAAATATTAATTTGGATGAGAAAAATTCATTTTATTTTGAGTTTTCAAGTGGAATTATTTTGGGCGGTATTGGCTAAGTGTAAAGCTAACAACTAAAAAAAATATCATTAAATGAATACCTTATGCCACACTCAAGCCATTGTGGTAGGGGGCGGTCTCCATCGTCCCTCTAGCTCCGCTACTGTAATCAATAGTTTCTGAGATAATCGTGAAAAAATATTTTCCACTATGGCATCTGGCGCTCACACTGACCAAGATCAAATTCCTTGATTTTTTTCCTGCATACTCTAACTATTCGAGTTTTGCAATTATTATTACAAAAGTTACTGGACTATATGCATATTATGTAAATAATTCGGCGCAAATGTGTGCGTTTTTAAGTTTAATTAAATTTCTTTAAAAGCTGCTTTCATTTCAATACAATGCAGACTTTGTTTCCGCAGTAAATAGACGTCATCGAGAACCAGATTTGGCTTATTAGCCATATTGGTATCGGCGACAGTGAGCAAATAACGTCGGAGCTACCTGTTGCTTTAATTGTTAAATTGACCTTGAGTAAAATATGCTTAAGTATTTATTGCTTGTGTCTGAATATTTCTAAATTTATTTCAAAAAAGAACAACTGCAGTTCAAAATTTTTTTAAAAAATTTTAAGTATCTGCATATGTCTACCAAACCATGTGGAGTTAAGAATGGCTAAGGAAGAATTATGTTTAGTTTTTTGTGGACCATAGGGTCTGGTGTCGGCGAACTTTTTTAGGTTTCTCATATTATTTTCCATTGATTCGATATGCTTGAATCAATTTGATTGCTGGAAATTTAGATTTTGAACTATTACACTGTGTGACAAATTTTTAAAAAAGTTTAATTTAAATTAATTTTTTAATCATTTCCATTTTTCCTCATAAAATATTTGAAAATTGATACATATTTTCTAATTTGAAATTGTAAATTATTCCGTTTTTTTCACCATCACACCGCTCACAACTAAGAAATTTACATTTTTCTAAATTACCAGACCTGGCATTCTTCGAATCGGAGCCGACAACTATACATATTAGGGTGATTCAAATTTTTTTATTGTTTTAAATAAGTTTAATAGTTAAAGTTACATGTAGAAAAACTCTAGTGCAAGGAGAGCTCTAATATTCATATATACTGGTAACTCACTGAACTTTTTATTTCTCCATGGGAATTACATGGAAAACAATAATTTACTACAAGATATTGACAGTTTTGTCTATATTAAACTAATTAAACAAACGGGACCAAGACCTTAGGAAAAACCAATCAGTTACACATGCAATCCTTATCGCCCCTCTCTGAATAGGGACAATCAATGGAAACTGGTATAACAAAAATACCTCACCAAAATAATTTACCAGCTCTTCCTTTTTTGAACCCAAATCGAACAACTGGGGGTGAATTCTCGATGTGTGGAACAACAAAGTGGACACTTTATTTGAATATTTTTCCAAGTTCAATTTCTCAAGAAAAATCTGTTCACTTCACTGTTCCATAGAATCAGATTGAACCTTCTGGACTATCACTTGAAAGCTCATTCATGTTCTTGTTCTGATTTTTTTTTTTTTGCTTTGAAACATAAATGTCATATAAAATAATTAAATTTAAAAACAAAACAAAATGATTTCATGTTACTGCCTTTTTCATCAAACTACTAAAGAAGCCTTTTCTTATTCAAAAGTGTAATAATGCAACACTGCATGTAATCAATTCTTGCAGTTCTCGCTTCATTTCAACACTTATACAATTTCTGCGCAACGCAAACCGAACGCACACATGCATTATTCCCTGACTCTACTGCAGCCACTTACGAAATCTGCACAGAGAGGAAATTATTCTCTTACGATAAACGTCAAATCTTGAGTTTCTCTCATGAGCTTTTGCGGCGAATTTCATGTGAGTGTTGTATGCGCAATGCAGGGATGATTTTCCTTTCAGTGTTGTCGCGTCAACCTTTTTTTTGTATAAAACAAATGTTTTCAACCATCAAATTAAAATATCTTCCCTTACTCACAAAAAAAAACAAATTAGAGCAATTAAAAATTAACTTTCTTTTAACGATGATCTTGAGATTTTTAAATTCAATACAGTTTCAAAAAGCTGTTGTCAATGATACTCGTTTGGTTTTGCTATTCAACTATAGCATATCGAGAAAGTTTGTTCTTATATCATACCTAAACTAAAGTGACCATGTGATCCGCTAATCGCAGAGCAAGTCCGCGTTTTCATTGGAAATAGGAAATCTCACTTTGCTAGGGTTTATGTGAATGTAACGACCAATTTTTATTTTTTAGTTAATACAGTAATACAACTTAGTGAATATACTAAATATCTGATTTTACTACGGCTAAAACAAACAACATTTCAAAAAAGTTTCATGAACTTTTTTCTGCTCCGCGTTTTGGTGAAAAATAACTGGTCACGTTAACCTAAACGTACTAACTTCATTCACAAAATTGGTAGCTTCAGGGCTAATATCCTCGAAATCAAATTCTCTGAATCGTTTAAGCGAATTGTAGTGCTCTATCTAATCTCTGTTAGAAGAGGTTGATTTTGGCTGAAATATTTGTACGACTTAGAAAACTTTCTTCATGAAGTTACTTACTTTATTTGGATAAATATTTAATTTTTTGGTGCGCATATTTCAGCAAATTAAATAAAACAGCTGACAATGCATAACCTTCATGTCTCGTTCTTGGTTCGTGAACAATTTATGTACTGAACTGTCATTTATTGACAAGGCAATACTTATTTTAGCAAACAACAAAAAACAAATAAGCGGCAACACTTTTTTAGAAATTTTGTTGTTGTTTTCTTAATGAAAAACGAAATTTGACACAAGCCAAAAACCGAAAAAAAAGAATATTGTTTGCTCACTCTCAACAAAAATTCAAAATGGAAGAAGTAGTGACGAACAAAAGCTAAATTTTGAGTAGGCAAAGAACTTTAGGAAGCAGTTGTTCGAGAGACAGCAAAGCGATTGGTTCAAAATTTTACCAAACGCTATTGACAGACGCATAGGAAATTGCGTTTAAGTTTAATAGAAATAAATTAGCAAATTAAATAAGAACAAATCTAAACATTGGTTTAAGGACGGTTGAGAAAAATAATCGATAAGACTTTACGCAGTGAACTTAAAATAAAATAAGTTGTTACAAAAACCAAATAGAAAAATAAATGCTGACTGAAATTAGTATAATTTGAGCAGCAAATGATCAAGATGTAAAAAAATACAAAAAATATTGCGTTCAAGGAAAATAAATACAAGTAGTGAAGTGAAAAATCAATAGAACTTTATAATATTTCATTCAATAATTTTATTTTAAAAGGACAAAACTCGTGAATTAAATTTTCCTTACTTTCAAAATTATTAAGTAAACAAAAATACGAATTTTTCAAGAAATTCGTCACAGACAATCGTCGCCGCCAACTTAATTTTCAATATTCGCTCGCCACCACCACCACCCCCTTTTCGTATATGCATGTATGAGCAGACACTTTGCTGAAGCATCGCACTCACTCACTCAACTAAACGACGGCGACCACTGTTTTTGTAATGCAACAATAACAACAACCACTGGCATAGGTCTACTAGAGCCGATGACGTTATTCGCAGCTTTGCCGTCGCTTTTCTTCGTCGCCGTTTTGTCTATTTGCTATGCTCGTTAGCCCAAGCTTTTTCAAATTTTACATTGTTTTGTTTTATTTCGTTTGTCGATAACTTCGGAGTTGAAACAACTAAGGGAGCAAAATTTGTTAAACGAAAAAGAATTAAATTCAGCTGCAATTGACGTTTTACTGTTTAATTTTCCCTTATCGCGATCACGTCTCCCAATAAAAAACAACAAAGTCTGTTGTAAAAAAAGGTGCGAAATCAACAAAAGCAGCGAACTCATCGTCACTCACACGAATGCCGTACGATCAGCAGCAGCAGACGCAATACACAAACTCAAACCCAGACACTTTTATGCTGCTTACACAACGAATTTGCTGTTGCAATTTTTTGGTTCGTTTGTCTGAGAGAATGGAACAGAGGGATTGACTGCTCAACTCCTTTCAAACAACAGTTTTCTAATTTGAATAAATAAAGTAAATATAATAAACAGAATACAATTAAAACAGCCACACAAATTTCGATGAAGTGTTAACAAAATAATCACAAGGTTCAAAAAGAAATGTAAAAGTCAAGTGAAGCAAAAATAAAAAAAGAAAATTTGCTTGCGTTCCTGTTTCAAAGCATTCCTACAACATCAAAACTAACAGCAACATTAAAAAAAAACTTGAGAGTGCATTAAAAAGCAAAAAAAATTAGAGTGTGGACGAAAATCAAGTGCACAACAACAAAGTATTTTTCCTTAAAAGAGTTGCAGTTTGCAATTTAAAAAAATACAAATTAGTAAAATCACATGCAATATTTATATATATTTTTTATTTCAAAAATTTCGTGGAAAATAAATTAATTTAACAAAATAAATTAAATCAATAAAAGTAGCAAATATCTACCTATTATAGTAAATAAAAAATTAAGTCAAAAGTGTTTAGTAAGAAATAGTTAAAAAATTACTAAATTTTATCAGCTGATTCTTAAATTAACAAAAAAAAAATATTATTACTGTGGAGCCAATACATCAAGGTGTGCAGCTGATAACAATTTCCTCATCAATAACTTCAGAACGTCTCACCGACTTGAGCCGAAGAAAGTGAGTAAAATACAATTTTTTTTGTTAACTTACCACATTATGCCTAAGATTCATAAAACCTAAACAGCTGACAGCTTATTTTATACTAAAAACAATACTTACTTAACTCCATTCAAAAATAAAAGTTTTTGTAAGTTTACTTAAGCCCTACGGCGCTGTTTTTTTTTTCTTTTTCATTAAAAATAAAGAAAAAGTTTAATAAAAAATCTATGTCCACACCAAAAATTTGGTTATAATGTTGTTCCACGTCAAATTTTCCAATCTGCAGACTTATTCTCTCACTTTTTTAAAGGAGCGAAGGGTTGGGAAACCCTATTCTAAACAAATTCAACTGAATTTAAAATTTCTGTTGTCAATGTAATGTAAAAAATTTTCTAATATAATTTTTGGGTGAAGCTAAATAATTATATAGTACATATTAATTAAAACATAAATACATAATTTGAGATATTTTTAATTTGTTATTAAATTTTTTGCAAATTTAAGAAAACTCACATAACTCGATAACTATGGGACATGACTAAATATGTATATGTACATAAATACATATAAACATATGTATATACATATGTAAGTTGAACAAAATTCTCTTATTTTGTTGAAATTAAGTCTGTGATTCAAAATCTTCATGTAAATACACATAAAAGCTACTAACTTACCTATGGTACATTTTAGTAAACTAAGCTAAATAAAAAGAAAAATATTTAGCATTTTTTGTTAGCTCATAACACATCGAGTTCTATTAAAGTAAAATGTGAAACATGCCGTCCCGAGAACTCAAGTTTTCTCCTCTATAAGTTGAATAACATTCTTATATTGGTAAAATGACTTTTTTGCTTTAAGCTCCAAAACGCTATAGGTAAAAAACTACGTAAGGCAAAATTAATCAAAAATCACACCGTTATAACCATAGCACCTTTATATATTTTCATTCGAAAAAAGTTTGCAAAAACACCGTAGCCTTATTAAACATTAGTTAGGTACATTTCCACTTTTGCTTTGTTCGAAAGGGTGGCGGTCAGAATCATTTCGTTTATTACGGGAAGTTTAAAATTTGATGTTTAAACTGATTTTAAGCTACCTCTAACTCAAGTTTGTGTTTCAATCTAAAATTTGGGTAAACTTCTGCTGAAAACCTGGCCTTTAGCATTACTATTTTCTTTTTAAAGCACATTTATTTTGGCATATACTTAAGCCAAAAAAAATATTACTAGCTTCTTTGCTTAGCAAAAAAATGTAGAATAACATTTTACATTACATTCATATGCACGTAATTTCATTTACATATTCCAAAGTCTTGTCACTTCTTAATGAATATAAACAAAAATTACAATATAAAATAAATAAATTAGCAGAAACTCATTTTAATTAAATCTCTGCAATAGTTACAAATGGTTGATTAGTGTTTGAGTTTTGTATCAAATCAATTAAATCTTCAACGTTTGAGTTATGGCAGAGGTTATCAATTTATTAAAATGAGAAAAAAAATTGTGAGATAACGAATAATCAAGTGAATATTTTTAAAATTTTGTATTTAAATACATACATAAGGGTCGTTCACATATTACGTAACTCGACCAAAAAAAAGAGTGTTAACGAATTTGTGTAATAGAAGAGGTTCATATAGCTATGAATGTAATAACTGCAAGCTTCTTGTGGACGTTTTTTTCTCTGTCCTGATACATGTTGCAACATTGAGTTTAGCCATTGAAATCGATCCCACATTATTTCAAGGTACATACGGTCTAAGCAAGATCTAATTAAGTAAAAAAACGACTTAATAGAAAAATAGATTACTTATATAAGGGTGTTTTCTTATAAAACTTGGTACAAGAACTCAAAATCTCTAAAGTCTAGATAATTAGGCAATTTGGGTAGCAAAGCACTTAAATAATCACCTAATGGAAATGTAACGAAAACGTGCATAAAAGGCATTAGGTAGTGATGTCTCCATTTTTTTACAAATCTTTACTTTGGTTCATTTATTTAATTAAAAATATTTACATTATTTCACAAAAAATTAAAGATTTATTTAATTTAATTTTTCTAAAAGTGGAAATGTGTGATGTTAATGAGAGGGGGCGTTTTATGACAGTGTGACAAGAGTGATCAAGATATTAAAAAAATCGCTTATAAATTTTTGTATGTGAGCTACACCTATGGAAAAAATCCCTTGTGTTAAAGTTAAAACGCTTATTCAATATTTGAAATCAACTTAATTTAAGTTAGGAATCTCTTCATTATTTTTATGTCTTATAACTAGGAGTAACTAATTGTAATTTGTTTAAAATATACAAAACATTCACTTGACTTCACTGCAATTATTTTAAGTAGCTAGAATTTTAAGCAAATCGTCAACTATTTAGCGAGATCTCTCAATTAAAATTTTTTTTTTGTACGCAAATGTACATAAAACAATTTGAATAAAAATCTAAAATACTCATATATCATCATAGCTCATTTCTCGCCATGCTAAAAATATAGAAAACCCTGTTTAAAAATAAACTTTTTAAAGTATGTAGTAAAAGTTAAAGAGAAAATAAAAAAATTGTGTCTATGAATTCAGCTTTGAAATTCCTGCGCAACAAACAGCAACAACAAATAAATGAAAATATAACAAAAATAAAACATAAATTCCCAACTTTTTTTATACTTTTTTTTTTCATGTTATGATGAACAATTATGAGCATGAGCGTCAGAAATGAAAAAACGTCTGCACAAAAAAAAAAGTATTTATATATGTGGCGGCTAGAAGTTTATTTCATTGTCGAGTTTAGATTTTGTTGTTGTTTTTGTATGATGTGCTGCTGCTTTCATACTTTTGCGCTATTTTTATTGAAATGTAAAAACTACATTCGTCAGCAACATGAGCAACGCGCCAACAACAGCGGGCGAATAAAAATGTGGCTACTTTTAATATCAGCTAAAAGTTTGTCGCTAAAACATCGCAATGTCCAGCGCGTCGCGGCTGTTGGTTTTATTTTGTTTTTTATTTAATTTTTAATAAATTCTTCAATATATTTCAGTTTTTGTATTTGCCACTGTTGTATCGTTTTCCTGTATAAAGTTATAAAAATAATTTTATCACTATTCCGCTGCTTATTGAATTCTAATTTTTTCACATTTTTGTATTTTTATTTTGTTTTTGTTCGGCACGTTCACATCAGTTTATAGTATTATTGGCGTCTGCTGGATGTATGTAACTTGCTTTAAATTCGGTCTTAAGGTTATGCAGAATTTTTAAGATTTCATTTAAGAAAACCGAAATATTTCAAATCGAAAATGATAGAAAATATCTTTGAATTAAGATTAAATTCATGATCCGATCGATTGGTGTCATGAAATATGTTTGAAGATAGTTCTGTGCGATCGTGTATTACCGAAATAAAATTTCGCTTTGGCCTTCAGAAATTGAAGATATTTTTTTACTAGTTTTTCAAATATTTAAAAAAACCTTGGTGGGCCACTGTAAGTACATCACAAAACTTGCAATTTTTTATAAAATTATGCAATGAATTCGTAAGGACTTTTTCTATAGTGCTTTTGGTTCGCTGAATTCAATTGAAAATTCTTGTTTTTTCTGCCAGTATCATTTTGGCAAGTTGGAGTATTTTATGTAAACCAATATATTGTGTTTATTTATGAGAGCAATCGTAAACTGCTTTCTCTCTTATTTTTCTCTTTAAAACGCATTTTCTAAAAATTATATGTTGAAGCAGAGGTACACCCAAAAATCTGCTTTCGGAGCAGGTTACAACAACATCAATTTGGATAAAAAACTTACTATTAACTACTTTGAAAAAAGAAACTAGTGTTGACGAAAATTTTGTAATTACCTGAGATGCAAATTAATTGCATACAAAAAAAAAAAACAAAGGTTCACTTAGGAAATAACTTAAAAACAAAATCACAGTAACAAAAAGCCTGCAGAGATTCCAAACGAAGTAACGGAAAGAGCTGAACGAGTCACCATCTTGAAGACAAAAATTACATAAACAAAAAGCATGAGACGATAGCGAACCAAAACTAAGTAAATGCAAGAGATGTACGAGCCAACGAGCGTTGAAGAAAACATTACATAAACAAAAAGTATGCTGGCTCCATTAGTTAGTACTACCAAACACGTAGTTGTTGTTATATAATACATCTGTATAGTTATGACCATAATTTGTAAGCATTACTCAATCATTCTTTGTTGTTGTTTGACTCAAAGTCAAAAATATTTTGCCCACCGCCGGGCTAAAAGCATTGTGAAAAAAATTGTGATTCAGTTGACTCATACTTAATTTTACATCGGACATTTCTAATACTGCTTTTTTTTTTTTTGCATAACACAATGATTTTTTTTATACTCCAAATCAAAACTCTCTGGTCACCTTTGAGTTAAAGCAGTGCATAAAATTTATTCATAAAAAATAGCCACATAAAAATCATACCTGGCAGGCATTATGGCAGATTCCGCACTAAAATTTTTATTGTTTTAATTTTCGCACAGCTACATCATTACTGCAATGCTGCAGTTTTTTTAAATTTTTTTTTTCGCTTTTTACTGTTTACTTAAACTATGTATAATGTTTGCATATCTTATAGTTTAATCGCACTTTGAAGACATAATACTCTTGGCCGCATATGCATCTTCATACCTACATATGTGTACGTATATAAATATATGTAGTATACATACATATATATGTATGCATTAAGGCGGAATGAAAAAAATTCTCTTTTGCGGCACTCAATGAGATAGTTTGGATCTGGTGTAAGTAGTTAGTGGGCAATTTATTTTGCATTTGATAAACTTTTGAGGTTGAAGAAAAGCTTGTGGTATGGACACTAATGGCAAGCATTCATATGATTTAACTAAATCTGCTTTATATAGGTAGTTGCTGTATAAACGTCTTTTTTTACTTATTCTGCCCTTAAAAATCGTGCATCAGATGGCTAATTTTAAAAGTCACCGAAATCCAAAAACAAAAAAAATTCGTATCCCACTTACTGACACCAGATCCTTATGTATTTCACCGGGTGTTACGGGAATTATTTTTTTTTTCACACCTCTCTAGTGTGCATGTTTGTCCGTTTGCCGGTTTATGACTCTTTCTGCCTGCTGTTGTTTAAGTGGAAAACTGTTATGTCTACAATACGCAAAAAAAAAACAACAACAACAACAACCAGCAGTAGAAGCAGCGGCAGTTAAATAAAATTTACATGATTCGCTCAACGTGGTAACAGCACCGCTGTCATGTTGCACTGCATTGCACCTCAACATTGGCAAACGTTTGTAGAAAAAAGTAAAAAGAAAAAAAATTAAGAAAAATAAAAGAATAAAATATATAAAATCTTTTCATGTGTATGTACATATACTACACACAGTAAGAACAATAAGAATACATAATAATAACAACAATAACAACAACAACAACAACAACAACAACAGCAGCAGCAATTACGTGAAAAACTTGCACGCTTACGCATGAGTTCATTGAACGGAAGTGATTTGCGTGTAGTATATAAGACGGCGCGTAAACATACGCATGCTCAAACTCATATGTGTGGACTAGTATATATACATATATTAACTTACTTTAAATTTCCTTTGCGAATATATATTCGCTCATATATATTTATATGTAGAAGAATACGCACCTTGTCTAACTATTTAGATTGTCTTCGAAATCAAGATCACAAGTTTTGCGTTGTTCTACTTAAAACCGTATTCAATAGTATTTATAAAAATGCGCAATTTGAGTATAAGACAGGAGTGGGCGAGCTAAAGCTCAATTGGATCCATTTGATCTCAAGTAATGAAAACGGTTTTCGAGTTTGTTTTATTGCTTTCTATAAAAAATTCAACAAAAAAAAACGAAATGCTTCCGAAAGAAATAAACGAATTAGTTTGACTCCAAGTTAAAAATATTTTGCACATAGCTGGGACAACGCGCTATTTCTTGTTATTTTCTTTGGAAAAAGTTGAATTGCCGTCATAAACTGAATACTACTTGCATTTATCTCGTTTTTGTATCACGTTTTTAAAAAAGGCTGGTTTTTGTAAAAAGCAAGGTGTAAAATAATTTCGTTTGATCTATCCAACCGTTTTTGACTCAAAAACGAGTGATGAATGAAGAATATTTTTGATGCCAGTGTGAAAGTCATGTAACATTTGTTAACATTATCGTATTGTTTTTGAAATTGTTCGTATGTTCCCTATTCTTGATTTACCCTAATCGTAGCTAATGCGAATGAAGCGTATTTGAATAAAAAATTAATAAAATGACAACACATAAGAAGAAAACGACTCAACTGTAAAATACAAGTTTTTGTTGGGTCCGCCTTATAGGTAAGTCATCAGCATTTTCAAGCGGGTCAGCGGGAGGCAGGTGAGTTGTGCTGTAACGTTTGCTAGTAACTTATAATAATTCAACATGAAATGCAAACAATAGACAAAATATTTTGTGCTGCTGCTTCTACTTTGGCACGTAATTCTTTGCGATTCCATAAACGCGCCCCCTTTTTGAAATTATGTACATAAGCTAGTAATAAATCTATGAAACACTTAGATGTGCGAGTAAATACGAACATAACTTTCTGCTTCTATTCAATATATATGTGTGAATATGTAATTAATGTTTGCAGTTTGCAGCTCTCTGCAAACTGTAGATTTTATTTTATATTTTTTTTACAATTCACAATTTATGTTGTGAACTGGGTCGTGAAATTTTAGTGCTCATAATAAGAGTGGAAATAAATTGAAATGTACGCATTTTATATATTGTATACAATACGTTTTATGTTTTTCAAGGTTTTGATGTTTTTTTTTAGTAATTGTACTTCATAAAAAAAGGAATCGATAAATTGCCATGAAACATTCCTGAAGTTTTTTTTGTTGGTAGATTTGTATTATGTAATTGGAAGACCCTCCACGTCGCTCATATAACGTATTTTAACACATTCCCTTTGCGAGTTTAATACTTTCCCGAAGTGTCTTCTCTATCATTTCAATTAATCGATGACATTCCCAAGTGAACTCCTCTGCTAGCTACGTGTCGTTGACTAGGGCAATATTTCCAATATTAGCGTGTCCAAACATTTTACGGGTAGTCACAATTCGAATCCCACGGTTCCTAAGTGAGGAAGTTTTTATTCACCAGCAGGCAACTAAGGCTATGCAATAACCTGAATTTATTCGAAGAAACTTGAGCTTTTCACAAAATTTCAGCACCGAAAAAAGTTCGTTTGACTCGACTCAATTCAGTTCGATGTGTTTGCTCATATCTTGTTATCTTGATTCTTTTTGTGCATGCGTACAAGTCGTTCGAAGAAAAGAATCGAAAGTTGTTGTGTCCCGTATAGTGGAAAAAAATACGAAACTCGAATAAGCGATTCGCTCGAAACTCATGAATTGAGTTGAGTCGAGCGAATCGAGTTTTTCTGTTTGACTCGTTACGTATGGCAAAAGTTCGAACATGTCCGATCAGCGCGTTGAACAGCCTTACTCGCAACTCATTTGCAATGCTTTATGAGTATGATATGGTGTGGTGCGAAAAGCTTTTCTTAATAATCGTCGTTCGGAGCTGGCATTATACTGTATACTCGCCATTCTGTAAATTAACAATAGCAGAGACTTAAAAGGATAGTGGTGAGAAATATGCTAAGCCAGTGGCCTTCTTGTGTCCATTTAGCCTCAAATAGAATGGCATAAAGATCATCTTATTTTAAAACCACTGGGAATAGTGCAGTTGCGCAGTTTTTCCAAATTCAACTCAAGCAGTTGCAGAACAATTTTAAAAATTTTGTAATTGAAAAACCAATATTATTCAACAAAACTGACTTTTTGTGTTCTAACATAAATATCTGTAGTCTTCAAACTGCAATACATTAGTTATCTCAGGCTTTCTATATCTCAGCTAAATAATTTCATAAATCTTATACATTTTACATATTCAGCTTAAATTTATAAGTTTAAAGTTTCAAAAAATGTTATCAGTTTTATATCCTGCTCTAATAAATAATGTTGCATTCCGTAAAACTGACTAATTGCTTTTAACTATCAAAAAAACTTATCGAAACTTCGAAAAGAAGCCGCATTAATTCTTTAAAAGCTTTCGAATTATTAAAACATTCAACGCTACTGTTATCTAGAAACAGCCTTAGTTTAAAGTCTTAAGTTTTATACACAGAATACTGATTATTGCTATCGAGTTAATAAATTAAATAAATGATTTATACAAAAGTATAGACATTAAATTAAAAGTAAAAGTAGTAATATAAAAATACCATTACTTTTGTTAGAGCTAAATTTTCTCTTTTCATTTTATTTTTCTCAATCTCCTCGCATACGTTGCATTTGATTTTTGTTTTTTTCTAAATTTAATTTCGTTTACAAATTTTAGTATGTTCGTTTTTCTTTTCTTTTCTTTGCATTTTATCGAAAAATTCTTACATTTCTTGTCATGTCGAGCCTCTCAGCTTTGTCTGACGATCTTGGTCATTTGTTGGTATTACCAAAGCTATTGCCACCGCTGTTGCCACAACCACTGCGTTATCGCTGCTACTGCCAGTCTACGTTCGAAGCAGCGAATTTGTGTGCTGCCTGCTTCATAAAAACATGCTAAAAATAAACAAGTCGCATGTTTTGACACAAAAAACGCGTAAAAATAGAAAATGTATTTTGAAAACAAGGTTTGCATTAAATAATAACAAAAAAGTAAATAAGTATGTACTAAATATTCAAAGAAGTAGAGAAAAATAAGTACCAGACGCAGTACTTTCAGTATATTTCCCTACTTTGTGTTTAATAGATTTTTTTTTAGGTTATGTGCAAATATTATGTAGTTCGTGAAACACTTTAACTATAAAAAATAAGAGTGGGTCGATTTCAACATTGAGCTATGAAAATTAGAACTTTATTTCACAATTTTTCAAAAATTTTAATAGGTTGGTGGGAAATCGAGGATTACGTTAATCTCCCTTTGAAGAAAAACTTCGAGGGTGGTGGCAGAAATCTTAAAGAAAGATCTCTCACAAGAACTTTATGTGCTGCTGTAGTGGAAGAAGTAGTACTTAGAAACATTTCCAAAAACGAATTGACACAAATCGAACAATTTTTCCTGGGAACAAGGTATAATTCCTCCATTTTAAGATGCATTTTATCAGAAAAACTCTATACCTTACGAACAAAAATGTGTAAGTTTTGAAAATTTGCATTTAGGAACATCCTTAAAAATAGAAAGAGTTACATTTCGCTATATAACACCTAGCTATTATAAAAATCCAATTAAGGATTAGTGGGATAAAAAAATGCAATAAGAGCGTTAGCACATGAATAATATCAAATGCGGGTGAAAATGGTGTACTCTGGTGTTCTCCGATTCTTTAGACCAATTTTTTCTTGTAAATGAGTTTTATCGTTACATCAAAATGTGCTCCTAAAAGTATGTAACATTTGTTTTTTTTACACTGTTGTAAATTTACATACTACTTATGTACTTTATAATTAATTTGATTTATGTGTATAACCTTTAGGCACTATGCGCACAGAGAATGAAGGTTGTATGATACAAAATTGATTTGGCACCGAAACAAGTTTTAAAGTTTTCATCCCACAAGCATTTACCAAGGAGCATAACATTTTTGTGCGCTTATTTTTTCAATTTTTAAGATGAAACTGTGTGAGTCCGATATATCCTGAGGTGCTCATAGACATTACGTCTGCATTCGTGGCATAAAACACAAATTGTAACATGGTAAATTTATCTTCACTCATGCCTTCATTTGTTAGTGTTACATTTAAAGTATTAAAAATTTTGCTACTTTTAAAAACATCTAAGTAGTAGACCCTATTTCTCATCGTATATGAAATTGTTTTCTTTGTTTGGTGATTAATGAAATTGTTTTAGTAAACATTTCGTTTTATTTAAATATAATAAAATGTAAGATTACTAAAACAAAACTGATTAAATTTTGCTCAAATTATTACATTACAAAACAAAAATCCGCAGTATCTGAAATTATATTTTGCGTTAACTATGCAGCATTTCGATTCGCCATCAACTGATTACACTAACTATTCGGCATTTTTGCAGCAGCACGTTTTCAAATTTTAATTTTTGTCGACAGTAAAACGACGTCTGATAATTAACATGTGACTTAGTGGAACTTTCATTTACACCTCTAACTATAACTAATAAATTCTATGTGATTCAAAACTCATGCGAGACAGAGTCCATTATCGTTGAACTAAATTATCACCCAGGTTTTTTTACTCGTTCATTATTTTACGCGTTTTTTTTTAATCATTTTGAAATCGGCTGTAATTATTATACATTCGCGTACAAATGAAATATTTTCGCTTAATTTTATTCAAAGTCTCATTATCATTTTATTGTTGCTGTAGTTATTTTTGTTGTTAATTTGTCTGGGTCAAAGTCCACACATTTTTTTTTTTTTGGTTTCTATTTATCTATTTTGGTTAGAACTGCTTGAGGTGCCTTTTAACATTTTTATGATAAGCGCTAGCTAGGTTTTTGTATTTTTTTTTTTTAATAGAAACAAAAAAAAAAGTTGCTTGCGTCTCGTCGTTTTGGCTTTTCAACAGAGTGGAAAAAAAAATCAAAATGATTAAAATATTTGTGAAGCTTTTGATTTAATAAGATTAAATAAATACATAGAAGTAGAATGATAGGTGGAAACTTTATTGCTTATAAATTTTTTTTTAAATAATTGCACTGATATTTTTTATTTAATTAGTGAACAAAATATGTAAATATTTATGAAAATATATAAACGTATGATATCCAGTTTGTACTTCGGATTATAAAATTTAAAGAAGTGCACTTAAAATTTTTGTTTCATTATATTGTTTGAACTTTGATATTTTCTATGAAGTACTTAATTATTCAAATGTTTGCCCTGCGACCTCCTGCAGAAATAATTCCTTATGAGTTAATTTTCGATTATTTGTCTAAACAATTTGCGCTGTAACTCCACCATAGTTTGGCGAATGTTAGTTTTTAGTTGCTCTAGACTTAGAAAAAGTTGAACGACTTCGAATCACAAAATCTTGCTGACCAATTAACATCACCAAATTTCGAAACTACTTAAGCCTAAACCAAAATAGACGTGACGAGACGTAACGAGTGAATTCGAGTATAGTATGGTAACCAATGCTTATAACCAAAATGAACGTACTTAACTGATCGAAAGTGAACGAAACACTAGTAAAATAGTGGCTTAGTCGGTTGTGGCGTTAATATATATATATATATATATATATATATATATATATATATATATATATATATGCTTATCTACATATTCAACTCCAAACAAATTTTGCAAATTTGGAAAATCGTCATCTAATGCCAGTTGATACCAATCGGCGTATCGTCTGCGCACCCATGGTCGATTGATTATTGAAGATCCAACATTTCTGTAGAAATTCTTACGCATGGTTCAATAGTTAAACAAATGGCAAAACAATGCAAATACCACTTTGCTGACATACACTTTTGACAGCTGCCAAATGACAGGATTGTAATTCGCGAACCACGTTATTGATATTCCGTTAAATTGATAATTTGGGTAGATTTTGGTGGAAGTTATTCAAGTAGCGAACGGAATTAGCCAAAAAATCCCATCTCAAAGCACACTTTGATTAAAGAATATTTTGAACTAGATTTGTAGCTCGTCGACACGTTCGTTATTGTATAGTTCAATTCGATTCTATAGACGGTAGCAAACAGGCGTATTGTCGAGTCATTGAAAAATAAACTTGCATAATGAAATGAATGAACTTGGTGCGAAATTATAGAAAAAGAAAACGACTCCTTGCCGAATAATTTTTATATTCCATTTAGTGTCGCCGTTAATAATTTTCCCATAAAATAGTCCGCATGTACAATAACTTTACGATCTCTTTTGCAGAAGATATTTATGGTCTTTTATAGGGGAAGCTGTGGTAACGGTTTTTGGACGGGGGGTTGTAGCGGGGATGCATGTTTGGGAGTCTTTGTTTTTGAGAATTTCAGTGTTGTATTTATAATGGAATATTTTTGAAATGAGTGGTTCATTACATGCTAAAAGATTTTATTTTATTTTCTAAAACGGAGGGTAAACAAAAAAAAAATTAAAATATGTAACCAAAATCGAAAAAAAAAATATGCGAAAAAAAATATCTACATATATTTATTAAATAAAATAAAAATAATTACATATATGATGATAGAAAAAAATTGAAAGAAACAAAAAATTAAGAAAGGAAATAATATTCAAAAATTTAAGGAAATCAAAATATTTAATAAAGAGTTTTTATTATAATAAATATACCTTATATTCTTAAATTGTAATTTATCAAACGCAAATTGACAATATGAACACAAAGTTATTCCCCTCTTACCTTAGAAATATTTTTTCTCCATTTGAATATCTACCCCAAACACTTTGTTAACATTATTAATTTAATGGCGATTATTATGGCATGCCAACACAAATCCAACCAAATAAAAATTGACCTATATTTTGATGTTGCATCAAATACCTAATACCACAATTAAAATAAGTAAAAGAAAAATGATGAAATCACAGAATCACAACAAAAAAGGAATTTAAATCCATAGAAATATGTGTGTGTATATAGGTATTGTGTTGAAAAATATTGTGTGTATACGAAATAAAAAAAAACCTAACCTAAATGTGTTGACACTCCTTAATGAAGTAGTCCAGGTCCCAAAAAAAAGTACCCACCAATACTACATCAATACTCTGCATATGTACAAAACCACGAAAATAAAGCCCATAACGAAAGTAGGCCAAAGGCAACATAAAAAAAGGAAAAAATATCAACGAAAAGTTTTACGTCGTGCAAAAACATAAAATCTTCCACTTTAATATTGGAGTGGAGCAAAAAGTACAAAAAAAAAAAGAAAAAACACCAAAAGGGAGGAAGCAGCAACATCGACAGCAGATTAGTTGATGCGAAATTCAATGCATTTAAAGTGCTTCATAAACCACACAGACGAAATTCTTAGAAGGTTGACTGGATGCTATCGGTGTTCTTGTTGTTGTTCGCTCGGTAGGTAGTAGTACATAGTACCATACCATACTGTGGTTACGTTGATGACGCAGATTTTGCCATATGAATTTCCTCTAATTTCCTGCGATAAAAAGTTTTATGGCAACACACTACTACTCTGTGTATTATGGTTTTTGGCGGATTTCAGCGTAGCAACTACAAGTGACTTCTTTCCTTATAAGCCCATTGAGTGTATTTGAGGTTGAGGGTTACTTTTATAAGCTTAGTTTTCGTTGTACTCCCTGGCTGGTGTTTGTCTGATATCAGCGAAGTGTAAGATGAAAATATGTAGGTACCTTTCTTTTCAGTAAATGTTTTAGTTATATTGTAGAAACTATTTATTTGTATTTTTCAAGTTTTGGTTACGGCTAATGAATGGCAACATTTAGGTGAAATACATAAATATATTTACATGTGGGTTACTATTATATGAGATAGTTTTCACGTTCGCTTTAAACTTCCTTTAAAATTTTTGGATAAGAAGATGGCGTAGCCCAATTGACGTTCAATTGGATATTTTTTAATGAAATGTTACAGAAACGCTAGATTATATTGATTTCTTCAACTTCAGCCCTAGTGAGACACTTCTTCCCATTGTTCAATCGACAAAAATTCTTGTGAACATATTTCTTAAACAAAAATCAAAAACTATGGGACGATGTGCCTTAAATTCTGAAGTCTTAACTGTGGGTCCACCTTAATGACATTCTACATTTTAACTTTTTCGAAGAAAGATTTTTTTATGGATATTTATTTTAAATTCAACACACAATAAGCAAACCAAAACTGCTCACAAAATCGTGCTAATCGAATCAATCTAAAGAATAATGGTTTTTAATTACAATACACCAGCTAAATCATACTTTTTCAGTCTTAAAACTAAAAATTAAAGCCTGTTACTATGCTAACAATATAATCGTAGCTTTGAATCTTGAGTTTATAATTTATGTACATTCAATTGCAAATGCCAATTTAAGTTGTTTTATAAGCGTGTAACCTCATTTTTGCAAAATCATAGCTGAAACATAACTAATTTTTTTATTTATTACACGCGCGGCAGATAACAAAACATCTCTAAAATTTATTTAATCTAAAAAAATATAAAATAAAATTTCATTGAAAAACTTTTCGATTTTTGTAAATGTTTTATTAATTTAAAAATCATTGCAAAAAATGTTTTCTATATTTTGGAGTATATAACGCTGCTTAAAAGTAAAAAGAAAGTCTATACTGAAGTAAACTGACAGAAAAGTATCGCTCATATGACACTTGTGTTAAGTTTTAGACTTTTTTTTAACATTTTTTGACTTTATCCTCAATTTTTTTTAACCTATTATCAACAATTTATCGACTTAAAAATGTTTTGAACGCTTTTCCACTTTCTCAAAAAATTCTTACTTCATAATTTTTCAATATTTTTCAATCTTTTTTTCACATTTTCATTTTTCGACTTCAAAGCTTAAAAATTTCTGAATATTTTTCAATCTTTTTCGACTTTGCCTACATTTTTCGGCTTTTTCAACATTATTTGAACTGTTCAAGACTTGTCGACTTTTTAACAATTTTTTATATATTTTTCGACCACAAAATTTTAATATTTTTCTTCCTTTTTTAAAATTGTTCAACATTTTTCGATTTTTTCAATCAATTCATTTCCAACATATTCTATGCCAACATGGCAAAATGGCATTAAGTTGACACATCAGGCAGCTAGTGCTTACACTAAAGAAGTTAATTCTCTTTACATTGCAGTAAAGTCGCTGTAAGTACTTTTAAAAAATAAAGTTTTCTGTTTATAGTCTTAGTGCGGAGTAGCTACTGTAAACCCACAATGGGCGAACCGTAGCAAATGGAGCAAATTTGACTCTAAATGGCAAACATAGTATATTTTTTGTTTGTGTTTTCTTTTCATTTTTTCTAGAAACAATATGTAATTATTGCAAACCTTTTAGTTACTGATTGGCTACAGGCTAAAACATTTTGCTATAGCACAAGCACTGACTTAGTGTACATACTAAATTATTACCTTCGGCTATTCAACTGTTTTCTAACGTTAATAAAAATTCAATTTATATAATAATTTGTTATACGCGCAAGTCTTAACATTTTTACTGTTTGTGTAAAATTTTATTCGGTCAAATTTGATTTGATTTCTTATTTGTGTTGGAAAATACGAATGTTTTAAATTGCTACTTTATTCTTATTTTATTTTATCATTGCATTGATTTAACCTACAATTTGTCCCAAATTGCGTAGGCAATACAAAAAAAAATAAAGACCAAAGATAACACATCCAATTTAACATAAATATTTTTACGTTTTACTCATGGCAAACTTGTGTTTCTTCTGTGACATTTTTCTTATTTAATTTGTGTTTATTTCTGCTGCTGTTGTTGTTTTAGTTTTAACCATTTTTTTTTTCTTTTCTTTGCATTTTGTCTGGCTCTAAAAATAGACAGACAGATTGTCGCGTCATGTAAATTGCAGCGAAATGTTTATTACATGTTTGCACACTTTTACAGAAACACACGCATACACTGATGGTCATATCTACTATACACATTGCACCGACAATCAGTTTAAAAATGTAGCAATCTTTTTGTTTTTGTTTTTTTCTTTTTTTCATTTCAAATAGCAAATAAATAAATAAAAAATAAAATAAACTGAGCTGCATTTTGCTGTTGCTGTTGTTGCAATTAAACGTACATTGCTATTGCAACATTGTTGCCGAAAGATAATAAGAAAAAAAAACATACTGCGGCACTTCAACAATAACAACAACATATTGTCTTTCAATATCTGTGCTGTTGTTTATCTATTATTGTCACATGAAGTACTGTGCAGCAGCATTGCTGTTGCTGTTGCTGGTGCAGCGTTGTTGATAATTTATTAAATTAATTTGCTTCATTTAACATGTGCAACATTCTTCACAAGAAATTTCGTTTGTTTTCAATTTCCCAACGTTTGTTTGTTTGTATTTTGTGTTGTTTTCATGTTTTGCATGCTTGCAAACAACATTGGAACTTGTATTACGTTTATTTTAATTTTTGCATTGTCAACAATTTTGAGTCACTTTTTTTTCAAATGATTTTATTTAGTTGTATCTTTCAACATGTGTTGCACACACAATTTGCAGTTTGTGTTATTCGTCTGGGGATGTCCCTATTTTTTAATTTGTAGTAAGATATGTTGGAATTATATTTAAAACGATATATATAATTGTGCTGATTTGATGCATTTTATTTAGGAAACTTTTGGCCCCGAATCAAATGTTATCTGCACTCATTTTAACAGTAAAACTTCACTTTAAACTATATCTCCTTTTTTGCTGCAAAACTGTATCCAGATTACAGAATATTTTATAATTCTCAATTAGTTTATTTGAATTAATGCTTAATAACCCAGTCATATTTAAAAGGAAACATTTTTTAAACCTCGGAATGAAAGTTAATGCACTCAAATTTTGGTAGAAAGCTTTGCTGTGACATTTTATTATTTGATTTAAAATCCTCGTAAAATAACGTGTACGCGAGTCAAGATATTCAAGGTCATAGGTCGCGAAAACCGTTTTTTTGTATGTAACCCCGTGTCATTTGCTCTGTATGAAATTTGGTTGTGGAAAGTAGTGCAGCATACAATTCTGTACAAATTTGATCTTGGACATTATTTTATATACAGTAGCGGTCAAAAAACTAGCACCGCAGAGGAAACGTGTTTTCTTATGTGGTTTATTTTTATAATATCGAAGAATATCTTGAAAACGGAATGCAGGCCAAATTTTATTACAAAATCTGTAAAGCATGGCGCTATGGCGTGGGCATGTTTTTCATATTACGACGATGGTGCATTCCATGCATTGAAACTGCAAAATATCAGCACGTGTGTATGAATATCAACCAGGATGTGACGGTGCCGTATGCTGTTAACGATAGTTTCGACCCTGAAACTAGACAAAGATCCGAAGCATACCAGCAAGAAGGCGAAAAAGTGGTACCAAAATAATCAGGTCAATGGGATAGAATGACCATCGCAGTCACCAGATTTGAACCCAATTGAAAATTTGTGAGCTGACGTTAAACCAGGAATGTCAAATAGTCATCCAAAAGACAATACTAACTTATTGGCTGCAATTGAACGTTCCTGGAAGGTGATCTCTGAAGAAAGGTGTCAAAAACTGATGGACTTAATGTAATGCAGTCATTGCCTATAAAGGACATACAACAAAATATTAATATAATGTGTATTTAACGGAAGACTTTGTTTAAAGCAACTAATGAATAATTAAAGAACAGCTTTTCAATGAATTTTTTTTATATTTTGTGATATCTGCTCGGTGCTATTTTTCTGACTGTCTGATATTGGCATTTATGAGCATTATTATGCCATGAAATTAGAAAAACAAAAACGTATGCTTCTAATGGTTTCTTAAGACAGTGAGCATCTGGCATATTACATGTTGCTTATTAAAAAAACACTCGGTTAGTCCCCGAAGTTTCGGGAATTTTTCGTCAAAAATGTTTATCACGCTCTTTGTGCTATTATAGATAAAGCGTTCTCTCTCGAGTTATATTAAATCGACTTTTTTAATTGTTGAAAAGTGACAGGCACTTTTTCCAATTCAAAATATTTATGATCTGCATTCGCTTTCATTACCTTATCTGTTATGGTTTGCAAGATATTGCATAAATACTAACGATATGTCGATGTGGAATGACACTATTTCTTAAAATGTCGTCATCAATATTTTTTTATATTTATTTGCAAACTGCAAGGAATGTTATGGCATTCGTTAACACAGTAATGTGTAAAGATTTCACTCATGTTATGTTGTCATGATTTATTTTAGAGTGTAACTTATCTTATCTTAATCACATAAATTTCATTAATGTTTAATTCAAATTAATTTATTCTGTTCGTCGCGTGTATGTACGCTGATAAAAAAAGCTAACCGCAGTTCTATATAAATAAAAAAGTTTTCATTTAAATTTAATAAAAAAAATAAAAAAATTTTGTTGACAGCTGCATTAAAAATGTTTTTCAAACTAATGGTTGTATTACTGCCACCACTGTTGTGCCAATTTAAATTTATGCTTAAGAAGAACCCATAAACCAATTCATTTTAAATTCGCATAGATTCCTTTGATATTGGACTAAACGATTAGCAATTGACTTGGTAGTAAAATTAAGGCGTCTAATTTTCTCAAAAGCAGCTAGTGTAAATCATTTATGGAATTACCCAAAGTATTTTATTTCCCATCGGTTTTAATTTAATATGCCCAAGTCGCCTAACACCATATGTATTTGTACAAAAATGTTTCATTAAACTACGCATTAAGTACTCCGTCATGTATTGTAGATTGTTTGTTTTCGAAATCACCATCGTTGTCTTTATGAATATGTGCGTATATGTATTATGTTGCATTTTTATTAACACTGCGCATTTTGACATTTTTATGGTGTCTAACTTACAAATAATAAAGAAATAAATACTAATTGCTTTCTAGAAAAAAAAACTTGAAAAAAACACAAAATATTAACAATTTTTCCTACGTCGTTTTATGGTGGATCATATATCGCTTTGTTGTTTACCGCCGCCGTTATGCCTTACTCGGTATAATGAAATTTAATAACTCATTTTAAAAAATGCAAATGCATTGAAAATGCAAATGTAATACGCGTCTATACAAATGGGAAAAACTGCATGTTTAGTAGCCATTTAAAGCATAAAATTCATTTTTATTATTTTTTGTGTTGGCAGTGCTGCACTTGCACGTAGTTGTCTGGTTCGAAAAAAAAATGCTACACACAATTTAATATTGCAGATGTGAAATTGTATAAAAGTTGTGTATTTGTTGTTAACATTGATATCGTAGAACATTTTATGTAATGAGTCAGTGTATAGATTTCAACAGACAGGAAATGCAGCACAAATTACTTGTTAGGGGTAACAGGTATTTAAAATTTATTTTACAAAGTGCTCAACAGATGCTAAATATTTGATGGACTCGTTATTTAAGTTTCTTAATAAATTATAGATTAATGAATCTTTTCAATTAAATATTATTACTTTGAATATACAAATTTCCTTAGAAATCGATTTCATATGAATTTGAGAAAAATATTTTATTTAAAACAAAATCACAGATGATAACTTTAATTTATTATGTATTAGTTTTTGCTAATTGAAGTTAGATGAAAAACTTAGTATGCAATTCAGACTACTTTTCTGTTATGGGATAGGCAATGTTATATGCTCCTATATTTTTCCCTCATTTTCTTTTTTTAAATAAAATATTTTTTTTTTTAATTTCTATTAAGTTTCTAATCTAAGTTATGGTCTTATCAACATCACGTTTTTTTTTTTTTTTTAAATTCACTTTTTAATGAATTAATAGAAAAAAAGTTCCGATGCAATACTTTTTAACACCCAGTGTACATGACACAATCATGCTCAAGCAACGCTCTTTCAATTTATTTAAGCGTCTAGACACTTATTTTTTCTTAGAACAACAACAAAACTTTACTGATAAGGCTAAAACAAAAAGAAAAGAAAAAAACCCCCCAACAACCACAAAGCTGTGACAACAACAAAAAAAAAAGTTGCTGATTGCTAACTTTATTTTTATATCACTCGCATTATATTTGCTTTTAAAAACGCTACAACTATTAGTAATAATTATTTTTTTTTATTGCTTTATTTTTAATTTAGACTTTGGAGTTCCAATTCAAATATTTGCAAAAAAAAGAACATTTATTCGTGACTGTTTATATATCTTTTTGCTTTAAAAAATATTTATTTAATTTTTTATTTCTACACGGTTATATCATTACTAGTTACTATTGTTTGTGTCTAATACTTTATACACTTTCTTTCCGGTATCATTACATTGCTTTTTTACTTTGGTTTTATTTCACTATTTTTAAAATTTACCCAGTGAGCAAGTCAAAAATAGCGATTTAAGTTTTAAATAATATATTATATAAATGGACAAATTGCTTCTGTTTTAGAGCCATAATAAAACATACACATACAGTGTATAATATTGCAGAAAATAATGTTTCGTACACACCGAAAGCCAAGAACGTTAATAATTTTAAATAATTTAAGCTGAAAAAATCTTGGAGCTACTAATATGCCATAGTATTTAATATAATTGCTATGGCTTTTTTTACAAAAAAAATCAGTTTCTGCTTTAATTTTTTTTCTTCGAAAAACTGTTATTTTTATTTAATTTTTTTCAGCACGTTAAGTAATTAAGTTTTTATGTTTACAACACTTTGATACTTAAAAAAATTACAGCTTTATTTATTTTTCGAAATAACTTTCAGTAACTTCAACTTGATCTAATTACATGTTCTACTGTTTTTTCTTCTTATTCTTTTTTTTTACGCAAAACTATTATCTTAACTGAGGCATTTTTAATTTGCTGCTCAAAATGGATACACAAAACAGAAATTTTGTATTGGCTGTTGAATATCCTAAATATACATTAATTTGTAACTGACAAGAAATTTTATTTGTCACAAAATTCCCATAAATTTCCGCAGTAAATGAACTGCTTTTACAGTACCATTACTATTTTTCAAGTAGTTTAACTAGTAAAATTGTTAAATTACAGTTTTTTTTAGTTAATTTTACAAAAGGTATTTTTCAAAATTATAATGGAATGAATAGTTACTTCAATTTCTCATTGGGCTATAACTTATCGCAAACTCTCAAAGCTTCAATTCAATGCAGTGTCACCCAACCCATTTTATATACTATGTGAACACGTTCAACTTCGATTTTACGACCAGAAAACATTACTTACAACAACAACAACAACAACAACAACAAATGTGACTAACAACAATTGCAAACTCATACTGCATCTTTTTCTATACGGTCAATGACTCATTGACCTCATTTTTATGCTTTTACCATAACGCCATACATAAATTAAATACTACTGCTATTTTGCTACTACATTTCTCATATTTTTTACTTTAGTTTGTACACTGAAGTGTTCATGTGTTCCTTTATTTTCTCGCCTTTTTTGCATAAAAAAATATAAAATGGAAATTTAAAACTACAATTTTTACTCCTTTTTTTCTCTTTTGTTACACATACTACCATTTTTGCTACATTTTGTTTTTTGTTGCTTCAGTTGCTATGTGCACTGCACATAAATAGGGGCGTTTTGGTATTTTTTTTTTTTTGTTAAACCCCCGGAACTACTGACAAACGTTATGTTTGTTGTTGGTTACTTACTTGGCTTGTTGGTTGGTGTTGTCATCGCGTTAGGGTTTAATTTGAAAAAGAAAAAAAAAACACTGGTTAAAATGAAAAATGTGAGGTTATCTAAAACGGAGACAGCTCGACGCACGATATACATAAATGGTAGGAACCGGCACGACGCACGAATGGTTGAATAGCGAAGGGATGAACAAGGTTTCATGACAAGTGTTGTCGCGCTGTTTAGCATAGATATTTGTTCTCGATGTCGTTGGAATGCTTTGCATGTAGCTTGTGAGTTACTGCTATTTTTTCTTGCACATTTACTTACTCCATTTTTTTTTGGTCTGATGTAATATGCTCGCGTATAGCGATACAGTTGGTCGTCGTCGATTTTGTGGTTGCTCATTTTTTTTATTGTTGCTGTTGCTTTTGTTGCACGCAGTTGCAAATCCTTGGGTAGTTGACCTCATTTATTTAAATGGCTTTTTGCGGCTAAAATAAACAGCAGCTTTTTCCACTGCTCATTGTTCGAAGAGGAGAATGTAAAATTTCAAAATATTGTTTTTTTATTGTTAAGCTTTAATGCAAAGTCTGATAAGCAAAAATGTGTACATTTTTTTGTGGAGGTATTAATTTTTTATATCAACAAAACTGTCTGACACATAAATCCATAGTTAACTAACACTATTGAACAAAAAAATAACAAATTATGAGATGAAACATGTCAAATGACTAAATTAGAATTTAAATTTAAGAAACATATTAATTGAGTGGTTCAGTGGTTCAGTGAATTTTAATTAAAATCTCATTACCATCGTAAGTAGTACGTAGATATAACATGAATAGATTTGAGGCAGTACTACGCTCATTGCTCCAATAGTTACACAAAAATATTTTGAAAAATATGATGAAATACTTCTTCTCTCAGATAAATAGTTTTTGAGATACAAGTGGGGACTCTTATTTTGATTTTTATGAAAAATTATCTCAATTCCAATATCTTGAATCTGAAAAATTTACGAAGTTTTATTAATCTCAGTTTTATACTCAAAATATTTTTAAGTTATTTGCGCCAAAAGTAAATTGTACCACCCGTTTTGCCAACATAAACTTACGATCTGCAGTACTCCAAAATCATAAACTGAGAATATTTATTAATACGAGTACGACATACGTAATCTTTTGCAATTTGTAAACAATTTGTTACATTTTCTGTTAATTTTAATTTTTTATCTATTTTTCTAAACGTTGTAGTGGGATAAAAAGCCTTAAGTTTAGCTCATAATTTTTTTCATTTCCTATTAATTTGCCAGGCTTATCACCCTTGCGTAATTTGTTGTTGCTTCAACTATGTATTTTATAACGATTTTTTCTCAGCCTTGAATCATGCTCGATTAAGTTACCACTTTTTTTACGTATTTGTTTCAACATTTTATCAATTTATCAATTTTATGGCTTGTACCGTAGATAACAACACTAAGTAGTCTGGCATTTTTTATCTTGTGTCTGCGACAAAATACATTAAATGGCATTGGAAAATGTAGAGCCATAAAATAGCCGTTTCTTAGAAATTAATGTTACACATACGTCATGTTATATACATGAGAGCAACAAAAACGACAGTGCTTCTTAAACAGCCATAAAGTTTTATGGTATTCACGCAATTTCTTATTTGTTTTTCAATATGAAAATCGAAATGAAAGTTTGAAGTTTATCGTTTATTATTCACTGTAGTTGCATCTTTCGGCTATGCACATATTTGTAATTATTTTGCACTTGCTAATGCATTCAAAATTGCCAATCATTCAAATCTTTGTGACGGCGCTTTCAGCATTCCATTGTCGTCAGATAACAATGCTGAATCTTTTTTAACAGATAATTGAATTGTTTTACATTTTAATTCTAAAACATATTACTACACTTTTAATCAAACTGTGTGATACATAACATAAATTGTATTAAACTATTATCAATGTACTTATAATTTTATTAGTATTTCGTGTATACACAGAGAAAACGATTCATTTGCATATAACAAAATTTGGATTTAATTAACAAATTATATAGCCGATTCCGACTAATTGATTAATACTACTGGAAAAAATAATTATCTAATTAGAATTGGATAAATATATTAGTTCAATCATATATATGGTAACAATTACCAAATATTTTGGTTGGAACAAATACTTCTTTTTTGCAAACATTCACCACAAGAAGATATATTGCTTTGTCGCTTATGTATATATTTATTTATATCGATTTAGATTAAAATCGATGACCAGAAAACCGTTATTTTAAAATATCGATTCATAAATAAATCGATATTATCTAATGTCGTCACAATCTTATATTGGTTGCCGTCGGTACCTAAATTGAAAGTAATAAAGCAGTGTTTTGCTTAAATATGTTAAGAATTGTGTAGCATTAACAATAATGTGAAGTAAACTCAAATAAAATTAGGATTTCCAGAATATATTCGACCCAATTAAATCTATTCAATCGACTCAAACAGATATGTTTGGCCTAATAAATAGCAGTTCAACTTCTAATTAAGGCCATAGCAGTATCTACCAAAATTTGTTGATAATTAATTAATATTTTAAAAACCTCAATCAAATACATTCAAATCTCTTTTCTCAGTGTACACATTTTTGTGTAAAACTTAAACATTTGTGTGCAAAGTTATTTGACCAACTATCCAGTAAATTTATACTCTTAATAAAAGTATTGAATCTAATTTAAAAAAAGTGCCTTACAACTAATTCCGCCAAAAGCAATATCCTTATACTTCAAAAAGACCCAATCCACGATAGGTTACACATACATAGCACATAGGAAAAGAAATCAATAAATGTTGCGCATCTTACAAGTGCCTACTTCAGCAAGACATTTACACGTACCTACGTCAAACGACAGGTTGAAAAATTTCAGACGACAGTCAAAAAAAGAAAGAAAAAACTCAGACCGACGTGTGGAAATTTTTAGCAAAATATTGAGAACAAAATTGTTTACATGTCTAGATACGTGTACCTACATACATATAGTAAGTTTTCGGTATTGTTTTAAAATACATGAATTACTCACCAACAACAATAAATATATCGTCTGCAACACGTGCTGTTCTTGCTGCTACTGACAGATCTCTTTTGTGTCGGCTTTCATTCATGCATTTCGTGACCATACAATCTAAACTTTATAATATTTTTATTTAATTTTATTGGTTTTTTTTTTATTTATTTATTTGTACTCATAATTGCAAGTCAATATTTGTGTGCCTGTGTTGGTGTCTGTCTGCCTGCTTGCCTGCCTTTGTTTGTCGATTTCTGTGTCGATTTTTTTTTGTATTCATGTCTATAGTTCTGACTTATCTTTTTATTTACTTAAGTAGCTGCGTTCTCGATATTTGCTTGCACGCGCACCATGCAGACTGCGTCACAGACAGACGAACAACGTTGCGTCTTTTACAAAATTGATTAAAAAGCATAATTATTTTAAGAAAAATTTAAATAGCAACAACCTTTTATCGCACAAAAATTGCAAAAATTAAAAAAACAAAATTACAGACAGCAACTAGGGGCAACCGACATTAATTCATTAACTGCTGTTGCTGACCTTTAATTTTCATTTTCGTAATACACACTGACAAAGCGTTATTTTATTACAATTAATTCTTCAGAAAATAATCCGTCGAGACATGCCGCGCTCATCTTTCAAGTAGATTATAAATTAATTCCTGGCGCCAATTTAATTTTTGAAAATTTTTTTCATACAAAAAATACTGACTAATTGAATATAAACGAAATTCAGTAAGAGCATTTTGCAACAAGAATTTTTCCATAAATCGATGTTTATTTTATAAAATGAATATATAAAATATATATACAAACATACCAAACTAAATGAATGCCTGCGACAATGAAATGTTTATTTCACCCAATACATGATTTGGCAATTATAAACGAATATGTATATTTGACTCAACAAATTTTTTCAAATATAAGGTGCGTGGTCTATGGACTAATATTTTGTCATTCGTACACTTGATTACGAAACTTTGCGAAGAATGTAAGCTCATTTACATGGCGCAAGTCTTTTTTATAGTTTTTAGTTAAGATTACCACCCCGATGCGAAAAATAGTTACATCTTGATTTTCATATAATCAATGTTTATTACACGGATTGAAAATTGTTTGGCTGTGAATGAAAAATTATTTACTAAATGAATAAAAGTATTGGTCTTGATTTAGGAAAGCATACCCCTGTATCTCGTGAGAGTTTTGTGCGATGGCCACTCAAGGAGTTCTAAAAAACTTTAATATTTTAAACTGTCCTTACTGAGGATCAGTCAACTAACTTTGTTGATCATTTCTATTCCTGATTCAAAAAGTGTATTAGATTTAGTGCTTCACCGAAACAAGAACGATGTGATAATTCAAGAATAACCGTATTGTGCACATAGTGGCGCCAAGCTTATCGTCTCATTCTTATACGAAAAATTTTGGATCTGTATCGTTCTCGTCTTGGTTTCATTGTGTGATGTTTATTCTCTTTTTCAATTATATATTAATAGCTTGCTGGATCCGCGACTTTTTCCCTTACCTGCTTACTGTGCCAAACTATGTTCCAAACCTCTTCGACATCAAAGCAAATATATGCTGTAAATTTGAGCTCAGTCGGCTCAGTAGTTTCCAAGTGTACAGATAACATACAGACAGACATTCATTTTTATGCATTTTGAGCTCAGTCGGCTCAGTAGTTTCCAAGTGTACAGATAACATACATACAGACAGACATTCATTTTTATGCGTACA
Source organism: Meiosimyza decipiens (assembly GCA_963680825.1). Taxonomy (NCBI): domain Eukaryota; kingdom Metazoa; phylum Arthropoda; class Insecta; order Diptera; family Lauxaniidae; genus Meiosimyza; species Meiosimyza decipiens. The sequence goes on from OY804258.1 coordinate 35,590,884, forward strand.
TAATTGTTATATTTTATAGGGACCAAAATATAGACATCAAATGTCTTAGGCGCTTACATCGACAAGCCAATCATCATTTTATTTATATACGAGTTGATATAGTTGCATCTCTTTGTTTATATTCATAAAAAAACATCGATCTTAGTTTTTAAAATCCTAATAATAAAAAGTGAACACAATTTTTTTTTGCAAACGAGAATGCTTATCGTATAGTACAATATTCACGTATAACCGTGCGATCATTATCGCCGAGAACGAGATATTGACCAGACTTTTTCGATCTCGGTCATACGATAAATAGTTTTTTAATATCGTTTCGAGATTGTTATCCGAACCGAGAGCGACAACTACATTGATCGATTTTCGGTGACAAAAATTTCTTTATCACATATTTGGATTTAGCACTTAAGTGTGCTAAGTTCTTTGACCATTTGCACAATCATATCGAATCATTTGGGAATGCTGCAATTTTTTTATATTTTCTATTGTATTCTAGAAACTTTTGTGTAAAAAAATCCCAATATTCATTTGAGAAACGAACGTGCTGCTTGCAATAAACATTAACACTTGATTACAATTTAAGCGTAAATTGAACTTAAGTGTACAAAAGTTTAATTTGTACATTCGACTGAATAAAAATTTTGAACATCAGAAATGTGAAAAAAAATAAAAAATTCTCAAGTGATGTTTAACAATTTAATGTAAAAATAGTACACAAAGAGCAGTTATGTTGAGTAAAATCATTTGTTGCTATTCAGAGGAGTACTAAACAGTGTCAATGTCAATAAATTGTGCACGGGATCAGTGACATTTTTATTAATGTCAAGGTTATCAGCTGTTTGTATTTTTCTGTTAATAATTTTTATGCATTCAATTTAAAGGCGCCAAATTATGATGGAATCTAAGCTTTTATATATTAAACAAAAAATCGCTCAATCTTTTACTAAATGACATGATATTGCATTTCAAAAACACAAGAGTAATAATTTTAAAATACATGATATCAAAATAGCACACGATGCAAACTTCGAACAAAAAGTAATAAAAATCAATGACGTTTCCAATAAATTTTTAACCACGCTATTTGAAATTAAAGCAAATCAATTCAATTTGTGCTTAAACTAAAACGACAGCAACATTTAAATTAAAATGTTAATTGAAAAACAAAGTAATAAAACAGAAACAAATGATCATAATATGCGGAAGAAATAATACCGTCTACGCTGCTTGCGTACGACATATGTACATTACGTTACGTTATATGGGCGTAACTGAAACAACTTTGGCGCATTTCATTAACGGGACGGTTTGCGCAAAAGCAGTCTAAAAAAATCAAAAAACAGGTAATACAAAATTAAAATACAAAAACAATATTAACAACAACAAAAATAAATATTTTTTAACGTCTAGACTAGATAGCAGACAGCTTACAAGCAAACAAATATACATACAAACGCGTACAAAAGACATTCAGACACAGACAGGCAGTCCAAAAAATTTATTAAAAATATACATTATAGATATATAACATATATGTAAGAAATACCAACGAAATTCCACGACAGCATCGAACGTTTGGTAGCTACACAGATTTGGAAAGCCAGATAAACAGGTACAACAACTGACGGACAGACGACAGCCAGACAGTAAGCCAGACATAAATACAGGTAAATGATGCACAGTGGGGGCACAACGTGTTTAGCTGGTCAACTATTTTGATTATATTATATTGATAAATAAATGTTGTTTCTGAAATGCACATTGAGAAAAATTTTATGAAACGAAAATCTCAAAGTGCAGTAATGCCCTACTCTTTTCTCGCCAACTCTTTTGCCTACATGCCAAACATTAATTGGTTCATTATCGTCTAACATTAAAGGGGACTAGAGTTGACGTATGTATATCAACATTGTTTTGTTTTACTAAAGTGACAATTTGGTGATAACATTATCTCCCGAAACAGATCTGTTGATTGGCTGTATAGATCGTGCGATTTGGCGCCTAAAAATTTGTTTTTTTTTTTGGTGTATATGAAATTTTAGGGTTGATCTTAATAAGCTAAGTCAGAGGCAGCGGTAGAGGCAGTACATATGAATGTATCGAAAAAATCTCTTTAAACTCATAAAGATATCTCATCTTTCGTAGAGTTAATTGTCCTTCTCAATTTCAGTTTTTTTTTTTTTTTTCAAACAAAGCGGAAGTATTTATTTTTTTTTTGTGTGATTTTGTTCCACTGTACAAAATGCAGTTAGACGCATTGGGGTGCTTTAGTTTAAATTCAATTGCTAAGAAAACGCGCAAGTTCAAGTGATTTACAGGAACTCTCACTTACAAACAGTTTACAGATAGACAGACAGACAGACAGACCATTGGGCAGCCTGTGTGTGACAGATTGTAAGACAAGCAGCAGACAGCAACGCAGACAGCAATAAAAAAGAACAACATAAATTTCAACACAGGTTTCGCATGACACATTGCACGGACACAGACGAACGTACAGACAGTGAGCAAACACGACAGCACCGCAGCTTTTAAGTGTCATCGACGACGTGCAGGTGAGTCGATCGAAGTTCGATGTGCGCGCGCAATTTAATTTATGAGTGTCTCGGCCTGACCCGTTTTCTTGCATGAGTGTCTACTGTGTGTGTGTGTGTGTGTGTGTAAACGAATGAAATAGCGCTATAGTGCTTAGATCACACACAAAGTAAGGCGAACTTCCTATATTTGAAATTGAAATGTATAAGAAAATAAAATGTTTCTTTTTCTACTTTTAATGGGGAGCAATAATTGTTTTTTATTGTCATTAAAAATTGTTTTTAATTAAAAAATCTTTTTAACTGACATGAATACGAAATAATGTTACTCATACGTCATGTACTTTGAGGTTTGAGTTGCTGGTGCTTGTGACCTTTACATGTTCGTATGTTCAGAAGAACTACAATTTAAAAGCTATAATTTTGAAAACCAAGTGAGATACAAATTTTTTATGTGGTTGCTATGTTTGCTCAGTATATCGTATTTTATGAATTTGTATGCACCGATTTTGATCCACTTTGGCATCATCATTTTTTCCTAATTTTATACTTCTACATTTAGTAAAATTTTAGCGAAATTAGTACTTAAACTCAGAGTCAAAAGGAGACTTTTTATACTGACTCGGCTTTACGTCTCTCAAATGATGACCATGTTTTGTTTCGCACATTCGTACCGCTTTCCAACAAATTTTTCGCAAAATAGTATTATAGCATTGTTTTAAGTGCAAATATTAATGTTATTTTGTTTGATGGTTATTGACATAATCTTGTTCTTATAAATAAATCAACTACCTCGCAACCAATCCTTTTTTGCACGAGAGAGAGAGAGAGAGTCTAGAAAATATTATAATTGTTCTTGTTTGAAAATTATAAAAATCAAAAATAATTGTTGCTTGTGATTTTTTATAATTAATATCAGAACTATTTGCAAACGTAACAGTTTGAAAGCGAGAATCTCTTTAACAATAACTTTTATCTGAAAGTTGCAGTTATCTAATGAGTTCTGTTGTGCTTTTTATTACTTTAAAATTTCTTGTTAAATTTGTTTTTGGAGTTCTGTGAAAGAGGAAAAATAAATTAATAAAAAGCCAAAAAACATGTTACCAGCTAAAGTGTTAAACATTAAGTGCCGACTGTTGCTGTCAACATAGTAATTACTCTAAAAGCAACAACGTTGATATCAACAGTAACAATGAGAATGGTTTTATTGCAACTAAATTGTTGCTACTGTTGATTATTTTATTCATTTTAATCGTTATGTGTATATCTTTATTGCAACAATCAAACAAACAAACAAACAGCAGCAACAAATAAAAATCGTCAAAAACTGATGTTACTACATATCATATCATGCTTGAGCAACATTTCAAGGTCTCCTGCTTCTTGGTTTTAAAAACAAAAAGAGAAACACAAACCAAGCTTTGCGTGAAAAACATAAAATTTTACCTTTTTTAATCCAACAGGCGCCGGATCGTTTGAGTTTTTCGAAAGAGCATTCAGAGTTAAAAAAACTGACTCTTAGAATATGCATCGTTTTTTTTGGAAAAATCTTGTGCTTAGGTCACCAGAATCTTACGGGTCTAACTAGTCCGACCTTTGGCTATGATCAAATGCTGTAGGTTGCATATCAGTCTTATTCCTTTAAGCATCATTTTAAGTGGAAGTGTTGTTGCTCAAGATAAAAAATTTTACAAATAATTTGCGTAAATGAGGAAAAAACTTAAAATTCCTACTGGCTCAAAAATGAACCATGATGGGTTCAAGCAGCAACTTCAAAATTACAGTGACTGATCTAACATTTTCATCATGATTTTCATTTAACTTCGTGTTACTGTTGATGTCGACTTAATTATTAGTTTATTTCCTTTGGAGAAATTTAATTTAAATTTAATTACAATTTGTTTTTTGTTGCAATTACAACTGCACAACAATTAAAGTACATAAGTTTGCCTACGCAATAATTGTTTTTGTCACGAGTATACATTGATTGTTTTAAGAGAGAAGGAATGGGTTGTTGCTGCATTTGTAGTTTTTGAAGAACAACAACATTTTGTTGCCAAAAGCAGTAAAAACAATCGCAATATCCCCCTCTACTGCTTTTATCGCTCACGTTGTTACAATTTTTTAATTATTTTAATGATTTTAATGAAATTGCAATTTATTTGATATGTTCTGCTTTTATATAAAATGTGATCAAGTTATTTATCTTTATTTTTCCACTCTTTCTGTCTTTGCAGGTTTAATACTTTTAATTTCTACGGGCATTACTTTTTGCGGTGCAACTATCAGCATTTCCATTGCTGTCATTCACTGCGCTCGTGCAGCAGCTCTTACACGTCGCGCCAGTATTGCTCTGGCATTACCAATTCCGCTTTTGCCAGAAGATCAAACCCCTTTGCACGCGGAGCCGGAACATCCTGTACCCGTAAGTAAAATTAAAAAAAAGTTAAAATTTTCCAATAAATTATTCGAGTAAATTCTGCTTAAAAAAATTGTTTTACATCAAAACTGATTAAAGAAAAATCCTCGCAAAAATTTTATCCTAATTGATTTGTACCATCTATAATGTTTATATAAAATTGCTTACATGAAAGTGGTTTGTAACGCTTTGGCGCAAAATATACTGAATCGATTTTAATAATTTCTTTTTTGAAATATCAGATTTGTGCTAAAGAAGGTTATTGCGTATTAACTATTTTGTAAAGTTAAATATCCTTTTTTTTTATGATTGAGTGTTTGCAAAGCCTCACACAAAAATTGTCGTTTGACTTTTCGTTGCAACTTCTTGAGTTCTGTGTTGTTATTGCTGTTTTTTTTTTGATTTGTACCGTTTGTATTTGGCCTCGATGTTAAAAGGACAAACTCTCATTCAATTGATTTTTTTTTGTTACATTTGAAGAGATGTTAACAGGGTTATTTCAATGTGAAAAAAACAACGTGGAGAAAATCAGGGCCGCCACATATTTTTTAAAATTAAAATACAATTTCTTGCAATATATGACAAAACATATTCTCATAGTCATATAACTAAGCTTTCGCAATTACATTTTATTTCTAAACAACGCTACACAATGAAACAGCTGCATTGGAAGTTCTAAGGTCTTCATTATGAACAACTTTTCAATTGAATCTATTTGGTGTATAAATTTAATAGCTTTTTGTTTCTATTCAATGGATTTTTATATCTAACAACAGCAGACAACGACGACGACTGACTACATGACATTGAGTTATATTTTTATGCTGCCTAAAACAACGTTCAATCCAATGTTCGCTCATCCAATGCTATGGGTTGCCTTTTCAATGATGACAGTAAAATCTTATCTCCTTTGACGCGACCACCGTGTCCTTCTGCATAACTTTTACAAATACAATATTAGCTGTGCTTAGTTGTGTAATCCAAGCCACCCACTTAAGGGACTCCAGATCTAGAAAATAAATTTCAGCTCAAATGTCTGTTTGGTGCTGCCATTTCTATTTTTCCTAATCCTACTTTTACTACGGTTACAGCAAAGTTTTCATTGCAAAACCAAAAGAACTGCAACAAGAAACCAATAGAGCGACGCAGAGAAAAGTGTAAGGACAGTGTAATAGAAATGTCTGCACGTGTCGAAAGTTTTTAGAATTCACTTAATTTTGTTGCTTTGCTCCTTTTTTAATCCTCATCTGTAAGTTGTCAGTTTTTATGTTCGTTTGTTTGATATTTGCTCCTTCTTTGTGGTACTAAAAAACGTATGTCATGTGCAAGAAACTTTAAAGATTTTTTTTTTTAACTAATCAGATCTCTGGAAGTGCGGCTGATACAAATATAACACAAAAGAAATTGGACTCACACGAAAAAGGCAAACAAGCAAGGAAGACTCTTATAGAATCCTCAGACGATACGACTTCTTATACTACCGGTCGTTCGAGCATTTCGTTTGACTTTTTGCTTACGACTTGCCCTCAGACGGTTCGACTTTTTATTCAACTTGGCTATGTCGTAAGAAAATTTGTATCGTCAGAGGGTTTCATTACGACTTAGCCCATTCATATAAAAAGTCATAAAGATCTGAGAGCAAGTCGGAAGAAAAAATCGAACAATTTTAATTGTTTTATATGATCTGGTGGTACGACTGGTAGTATGAGAAGACTGCTAGCTTTTCAGAACCAAATTTTTTGTCTTTTGTTCACCAGCATATATAAAATGCATTTGCTTTGGAGAAGCTTATTATGATGACAATTTTGAAAAATTTAACTTGTCTAGCGGCAAATCATTTTTTCACCATCTTTTCAGTTCTGGCCTTAATTCGGGTGTCCCTAAAAGCTTGCAAAACTTTCTGATTTGTCTTAAATGTTTGATAGCGCCGGCTGAAGGATTCGCTATCCCCAGAACAGCTGAAAGCAAAATATCTCAAACTAATTGTATCATAAAAATCCTCACCTTTGGTTTTGGTTGATCATTTGATTTTGACTATTTAAGGAGTAAAAATTGATGAGATTTACAATTCAGTAATGGTTTCTCTTGAAAATAAAATATTAAGGATACCATCTAGTAACAAAAATCTTTTGAAAAACTTTAAATTTTAAATTCTACTATACTGCTTTGTAGCGAAATGTTAACTCAGCTTTTCCTATTATATCATTATACATAACCCTAACTCTAACGTATCCTATTGCCGCCTCCAGTCTGTGTTAGGTTTCAAGCTGACGCTAGACGTCGCGACGTAGCAAATTCTCAGTGTCCTTGTTTCGTAGTCCTTGCAGCAGTCAATGGAGACAGACAACAAATCGCTCTTTGCATTTTGTGTGCTGCTTTTAATTTTTTATTATTTATTTTTGTATTTGTGTGCGTTTTCAGGCATAGCGATTATTTTAATAGCTTTAGCCTTGATGCTTGGAATTTTATTGTATGTATTTTTGGGCGTTGCAGGCGGCATACAGTGGAACAATGTGTGCACAGTATCAATTAAATTTAATTTTTTTAATTGAATTCCCTTTATGTATTTTGAGCCATTCTACGATATGGGCTTTAGCGGCTGTCCTTATTACGGATCCCGCCTACACTTTTTATTTATCACACAAAAATTGATATATTATTGAAACCAAAATGAGACCTTTGAAAAAATTTAAATGTAATACACTATTTTGATTCTCTGGAGGAGTTGCATAAAGCATTTTTAGCAAAAAGCTAATCATGTCATTTGAATACTAAGATATCCCCAATAGTCATAAATTTGTTTTCTTTGAAACTTTCCACTGTACGATGATGTGAAGTAGTGCTGCAAGTGTTGTATGACTAACGAAGGCTTCTTTTGATTCGCCTCTTTTTTATGATTTCTTTTTTGTTTTTTTGGTTGTCTGCTAAGTAAACTCAAGCAAAGTTATTTCAAGGATGCGGATTAGTAGTAACAGCAGAAGGAGTAGCAGGCGCATTTCTTAACTTTTGTGAGCGTCAGTGACTGTCAATTATTTTTATTTTATTTTCATGCTTTTTAAAGTTTTTTTTCCTGCTTGTTTGCCTTGGTTTTATTTTGTGCACTAAATTGTTATCCCACGTTCTGTTATTTCGTAATTTCTTCAAGGACATTATTAAGGATTATGCAAGATTTTATGTTTAACGTTATACGAAACAAAGTTGTATAGGCTTCACTTTTGGCCTTTTGGGGCGGGAGTGGGGTGCAAATAAATTTTAGTAAAAAGATTTATTATGTGCTGTTTGACTTTTCTCATTTATGTCATTATTTGCCCTTATTTGACGACCTCAAATGCTGGTGTTCAATTAATTAGACCCCTTCTAGTCATTACCGTGCCCATGCATATCGAGGCTAATAATTAACGTGTCAGCTTTGTTAATGTCTTAATACCGTTTTTGTTGTTGGTATGCATGTGTTTTCAGTTTAATTTATTTACATACATACATACTTACATTTATACCTACACCATTAATGCCGCAAACAAGCCGACATTTATTATCCTTGCTAGCTTACGCGTACGAGATTGTCTGTCTGACTGACTGGCTGTTTGTTATAATGAAGGATATGCCAACCGGTGCGCCATTGCGCTGTCAATTATTATATGATAATTATAAATGCCAGTCATCAACACATCCAGTCTTCCTTTTGCGTCGTATTAATTTATTTATTTATTTAATTGCATAATACTAATGACTGGCTTATAGGATTTTTGCTTCTGCGAAAAGTATTTTATTTCATCGAGTTTTGTTGCTTAACTTTGAAAGTAATTAGATCGCAAATTGTGTCAAGTCTTAAATTATAGAGGTAATAAATATCATTTTTAATTTTTCCATTTAATAAAATTTGACTGACACGTAAACGACGATTTGTGTCATACGGCTATTTTGTTGAATTTCAGTGATGTTGTAGAGAATGAAATTCTACGAAAATAAATTCGCTATTATCTGCTATCCTTTGTGGAAAAGGACTAAAATGGGCGCCGGTAATTCTATGGCCACAAGGAATAACAGCTAAACTCGATATTTGATGACAAGGCGAGACAACATAAGTTATAAGTATATTCATATGACTTATACTGTTTCGCCTTGTCATCAAATATCGAGTTTAGTTGTCATTCTTTGTGGACACAGAATTAATCGAATTTTTTGGTTTTTGGGTACATATTTATTTTTTAGAATAAATCTTTAATGCATATGGTAACATATGTACATATGTCTCACAAACTTGTTTTTACCTAAGTGCCTTTATAACAAACAGTATTTGTCCAAATAGTCCCCTAGTTCAAAAATATGAAATATTCCATTTTTTCTCATTTTTTTTTTGCAAAAATTAATCTTTGACTCAGTCCCGAGCTTTTTATCATCGTTGTTTAAGTTATGTTCGTTAAAGGGTTAAATATTCTACAAATTTAGTATCAATCGAACGAAAACTTTAATTCAAGTTGATTGATATCCATATGGGTGGAAAATATGTTCTTGTTTGTTTTTGTTATTGAAAGTATTAACCAATTTTAGCCCCCATTTTGCTTCTATAGTAATACTCATTTAACGTAATACTCAATTCAACTTTCTTGTAGTTTTGAAAATTTAAATTTTTTTAATAATTTTTATTGTTTTAATTTACTTAAAACTTTAATAAGGAGATTTTCAATAGGGACGACGGACGGGTATATGTTAATATTGAATAAAACAAATTATGTGTGAGATATCAACGAATCGTTCGTGCAGAATATCCATTGTAGCATGAGCTTTGTGGCACGTATCGCTGTTCTGTTGTTCACATCCATATCAGCTAATGTAGGCCAAAAAAATAGCTATCAATGCCATCGTCGCTTTCGAAGAAGTACAAACCGATGATGTCTCCGGCCTACACCTGGTGTGAATTGGTGCCGTCCTAAATCCGGCAATTTCTCTTTTTTGCGTACGCGTCTATCCAAAAATGGGCCTCGTCGCTGAAGATGAAATCGGGGCCCTCTTCTAATAAAAATGGAAAGAAAACAACAGATAGATCCCGTCCATATTGAAAAACCCTTTATAAATTATAGAGGGACCTTTCATATATAATTATCGTTATTATTAATTTTTGATACAAATCAAAAGATTAGTTGTCAAACTTAAATTTTTTTTCGCATCATTTATATTTTCGAAAATAAACTTTTATCGTTACATTGCCGTTGCTGATTTTTGGTTATTAGATCTATAGTCACTCGCTGAAAAGCTTTCCAATACGATGTTTCCTTTCAATGGACACATTTCTGCTGGCTGTATTTTTCCGTAAAAATAAAATGCACACAGAAACTAAGCAACTGAAAAGTGCCAAACTGCAAAAATGTTAAAACTTAGTAAATATCATCAATCAAAATACTAAAATATGCCAAAAACAAACAAATACTTTATTGGTTATGTTCACTGTTTGCATGATACTCACTCAGACATATCTGCTGATAATTTACGGACAGACAGATAGACAGACTATCAGACCATTGCATGTCTGTTTATTGTTCGTTCTCATTTGTCCTCGTCTGGTTTTTATCAAGCATGTGCCTAGCATTAATTTTTATACACAACAATCATACGCCGCCGCAGACAGAAACATTGATAAAAATACGAGTAATAAAATTTAAAGAATAAAGTGTTATAATAAAACTTTTAATATAAAAACCATAAAAATAATAAAATCCACGTTTCTATCATTGAGTACGACATTAAACGCAGTATCTGAGACAGTCAAAAAACGAAACATAAAAATCAAATAAAAATTGTGATGGAGTCAAGTAAACATACACTGGATTTCTGTCCCTGTAAACTCCCTACTTTCATACAATTTTATGCTGCAAACAAGTCATATTTTCCATAACAAAAAAGACTCCGTTTGTGGCTAAGAAATTCAAAAAAAAAAGATCTTTTTTTTTGTTTGTCAACCCGAAGACTACAAAAACAGGATGTTTCGTATTTCATTACAATGCAAGCAGTAGAAGTAGATATTTTAGCACAGTTTTATTTTTGCTGTTGTTATTTTGATAGCGACAGCTTTTTGTAATTTGAGATTTTGCAGAATACCAGCAAAAAAAAAACAGCAACAGTGACGATAAATAAAAAGTTTATTGACAATTCCATATGCAACTTCTTACATACATTAGTACTAGAATTTTTTTTTGCACTAAAAAGGTTTCTGAAAATTATAATTCGGAAAAAAGCCATAAAATTTTTGGCGAAAACTATGTAGAAAAAAACAACACCCAAAACTTAATAGATAAATACGCCAGAATCATGGAAATTATGTTAAAATTTTTGAAGTTTTGCGACACAAATATTTATTTCGCCTGTATCATGCTTTTTTTTATTACCAAATCTCTGTATGTATGTATGTATAAATGACCTTAAAATAATATTTGTGAAATCAACACCTGCGCTTGAAGTTGCCCGTAAAAAATTCGTTTTTTTGTTTTTTGCTTACTCTTGAGAATTTCAAAATTTTGGTTAGCAATCAAGTTGCAAGGAGTCGACTCTTATAAGTAGGTTAGTCTTGGTTCGGATGCTTACTCAAGCGACTGCAAAATTGATATTAACCTAAATTTAGGGTTTCATAATTTTTTTTTTTTTTGAAATACACCTTTGAACATCAAAGTTGCGTTTTTGACCGTGAAAGGTTTGTTTAATTTCTTTTTTTATTTTTATTTTAACATCCTTAATACTTACGCTTGCCATTAAAATTTTATTTTATTATCCTTGGCCTTTCAGCAGCTGTTGTTGTTTTTCTTCTCGATGTACTATGTATAAAAGCTATGGGGACATGCGGGTATCACAATGAAATAAAAATAAATACAAATTTAAAAGAAACAAATTCCACTTTTTTTTTGGTCTGTAACGAAAATTCTTTTCAAGGTTTTTTGCTACTGCAAGCAAATGGTACAGACAACAACGTCAGCGAAAGCCGCCACACTGCATTGTGAAGTTTCAACTGTTTTATTATTTAAGTTAATCAAAATAAATAACAAAAAACCAGCAGACAGTAAAAATTCAGAAAATGAAATTGCAGTCCTGCGGGCGATTTCCAACTTTTGTGGAAGTTATAAAGCGATAAAAAGATCTGGCGTAGGCGTAAGATATAAAATGCACAAAACTTTGTTAACCACTGGGGAATTCTTAAGTCCTTAGTAAAATCATTGAAGTAGATACACACAATAAGCTTAGTATGTCTCTGACATCAGGTGATATTCTTTAAGAGTTTTAATTTAAATGCAATTTAAAAGTCTTGTAAATAATTCTCACACAATTACATTAATGCGAGTAATGCCCTAACTTAACTATTGCAGTAATTACCCTTCTTAGCTATTTAGCTTGAAGCTTTAAATCAACTATATACGAAATTCACTCAGACAGCACAAACATCCTTTAAAAACTACATTTATTTGCATGTAATAGAAAACTGTTTTCATGACCTGAATTCCTACGCTTAATAGCTAAGATAGTTGAGTAGCTGTAATAGCTGAACTCATCTGTGTTGGGTTTTATAAGGTATAATATATGATATGATATGATATGATATGATATGATATGATATGATATGATATGATATGATATGATATGATATGATATGATATGATATGATATGATATGATATGATATGATGTGATATGATATGATATGATATGATATGATATGATATGATATGATATGATATGATATGATATGATATGATATGATATGATATGATATGATATGATATGATATGATATGATATGATATGATATGATATGATATGATATGATATGATATGATATGATATATGATATGATATGATATGATATGATATGATATGATATGATATGATATGATATGATATGATATGATATGATATGATATGATATCATATGATATGATATGATATGATATGATATGATATGATATGATATGATATGATATGATATGATATGATATGATATGATATGATATCTGATATGATATGATATGATATGATATGATATGATATGATATGATATGATATGATATGATATCATATGATATCATATGATATGATATGATATGATATGATATGATATGATATGATATGATATGATATGATATGAATGACATGATATCATTTTCATTTATAGCTCATTTTATGGAAATAAATATAAGCTTTTTTCAAAAAAAAAAATTAAAAAGTATTAATTTTTTTTTTAAATAATATTAAATATCTCAATTTATTTTGAAAATATGTATCAAATTCTAAAATCGTATTTCATTTTGTAGAAATATTGATTTTAAAAAAAAATAGAAACTCTGTATCACTGAATCGATACCAAATTTCAGATTAATTTCGAAAATTATTTCAAAAGTTGTGTTTGCACATTTTTCTTACCCTAGATATTTTAATATTTTTATAAACAAATAACTAAGCAGTCTTCTTGGACATTGAAGTTCAAAAAATTGTGAATTTGACCGAAAATACTCTGAACAGTATTATTGTAATTTTGTGAAAGTCGTAGAAACAACAAAAAACAAATCAATGCAAACCAATTTGAGCCTGAAACTTGTGATTTCATTGACGTAATTTAAAATTTATCCTGCGTCTCCTCCTATTTATTCTTAATTGAATTTCAAATATTTGCAGAGTCTACAAAACAATTCGAATAAAGTTGTGTGGCGTAGGAGCAACACAAATACTCGCACACAATGCAAACACAACAAAAATACATAAATATGTGCGAAAATATAACCCAAACCATAAAAGCAAGGGAGTTATAAAGTAATCTCCTGTGACCCATTTATATTCTAAGAAAAACATGTGCGCAAATTTCTAGAAATATTTTACCTGGTCTTTATTTGTTTAATTTTTGTTTTTGTTGGACTTTGGTGTTTACTTCTTTGAGACTCTGTTCCTTGTGTTTAGTATTTATTTTTAGGTGAGCTTTTTTTTACTTTTTTTGTTGCTTTGAAGATTTTTGATTGTTTTGTTTTGTGACTGGTGGTGGGAAGTTTTTGGAGAACTAAAAATAAATTTAAACAAAATCAAATTCATTATATATATGTATATATATTCGCTTTTATCATTATGGCAACAAATGAAGATATGAATAGATGAAGGTAATGAACTTCAAATTTTTTTTATTTCATACTTTTTCTATGGAACTTAATGTCATAATCAGCTTGTTTCTTTAATTCTATTTATGTTGTGCATTAAGACCAAATGTGATCATAGCTCTTATGCAAAAAAAATAAAGGATAATTCGTATAAAATTTTCGTTTTGAAACCCTGAACCCTCATATTCAACATATTTCTTTAAATAATTGTGAATATTATATAGTTCAAGTTCATAAATATGTGTAGAGAAAATTAATATCACTATTTCCAGTAACACTTAAAATATTGAAAAACTCTATTAAACATGTATACTTTTTAAAAAAAAAACAGTAACCAACCCTTACTGAGCCACTCCTTCTTGGTTCACACTTATACACAACAAATCCATACAAAACAATTTTTTTTTTTTTAACCTAATGTTAGACTGCTTGTCTAACTTGAGGGCATATAAATAAATATCCTTTCTATGTTACGGCAGTAGCAACTACAAATACAATAGCAGCCAAAAATAACATTGCAACACATGTGACAAGAAATTTTTTGGCGTTGCACCAACTGAGGCAAGCAACAACTGCTGCTGCTGCATGCGATTTTTCATTTGTTATTGTTGTTATGTACTCGTATATATATACAATTTTAGACAGCCAGCCAGCCAGACGACGGCTAAAGGTAGAAAAACAGCCAAAGTCAACGTAAAATAGACAATTATCGATAGACGAATCTTTTGTGTATTTTTAGTGAATTTTCAGTTACTTTGCTTTGAACTTAGTATGTTTTACTGTAGCATAATGCATATCTAACACAGCAAAATTAATTTTAGTTTGTTGCATCTAGATATATTGTTAAAACAAAAAAAAAACGAAACAAAATTATTTATTCATCAAAATTTAACATATCGCCTTCAAAAAATGCCCAGATGATCCAGAAATCCTTACAGTTTTGGTAGCGAATTTGCTTCAATGGTTTCAACCGACCTAAAGCGCCTGCCTCGAAGTGTTAGTGTTAGCTTCGGGAACAGCAAAAATGCAGACGGTCTTTAGTTTTGATCTTTTTGTATCAGAATGCTGAAATTTTATTGGTTGGACCTTAGTTCGTTTTAAAAAAAAAAATATTAAAAAAAACTTTAAAATTCTAAGTGAATCTTTTGGTGAATATCAGACTAAAAGGAACTTATTATAGCATAATCAGGCCTGTTCTGATTCCGATTTATGCGATTCCCGATTCTGTTCAACGCATTAGTTTGGAAGTGAAATTGAATTCCGAAGTTGAATGTGAATAGCTCTTCTAAATCTAGTGGTCAGAACTTTCTTGAACTTCGAACTTAAGCGGTTATAGCTCCGATAATTTGACGAATTTCTATTTTTTGTATGATCCTAAGGCGCCTGCTACACATTCATTATTTATTGTGCCTTGGATCGCAATACATATTGATGGTTTTCAAAATATATAGATATTTTGCGATAAAGCCATCAATATTGCATGCTAAACTTTCAATAAATATCGCGATACTGGATCGTGCTCAATGTATGTAGAACGTGTAGCAGGCGCCTAAAATAAATTTTACTTTATAATTCCTTTTCCGAAGCAAATTCAAGACGGAATCACAACTGGCCTGAATATCTAAAAATTTTCGAAAATGTTGCTTATCAACTCATATAGTGGTATGGAAATCAACAAATTTATTTCAAAAAATAAAAGTAAGCCATCTACTTGTCTTAAAATATTGTGTTTCTGTAAAAATTGCTTGAAATTTTATGTCTAATTACTTGTCCCATTTTGTGTTTATCTCTGCTAGCACCACGTAAGCTGTAGACAAAAAAATTTGTTTTAAATATTTTGCATGCTTTATATGTTTGATCATTTATTTTTCTTGTAAACATTAATGTTGTTGTTGGTTTTGTTATTTTAGCTTGCCAACAATTTCAAAGTTTCCGCCAACTGTAACAAAAACAACAAAAAAAAAAATAAATTAAAGACGTGAGCACGTCCGTATATTTTTTTGTCTGCCTGTTTTGTTCATTTGACTTTTTGGATGTTTGTCGATCTGTCTCATTGTCACCAGGTGAACACGTATTAAGCCAACCACAGAAAATGCAATTTACCTACGTGATTTTCCTACAGCACGCATTTGAACTATACATTTTTTCTGAAGTATTTGGATTTCTCTCAAAGATTTTTTAATATCTTTTAAAGATAAAGTCAACATGAATTTAGTGAAATCCGCAACATAGAGATATTAGCATTTTAAGCTTACTAACTAAAGACTTACACATATATTCGAATGTATAAACTTCTAAATGTGATGAGCGAAAATTACGTTCTTTAAAATATTCAACATTAATGGGTTCATAATTTCAAACGCCTAATGTAATAAAGAAACGAACGTATTGAATCTCTACACACCCAAAGCCATAAGAAAAATGTTACCTACCACATGCCATATTTTTTTCCTTTGGTAAGCTTAAGATAAAATTCCTCTAAATGCGAACATACTACATGGATTTTTAGGACCGGATTGTATTAAATATTAGGGCTTCGGAATAGCTAAAGACTTACAGATCATAAACCAAAAAAAAAAAACAGATTTGATAGAAATCTCTAATAGAGACCCTTAAATTATGTGCTCAATATAAAAAATCAAACAATTAATTAATTTCCAAATCACAATTTTAATTCAAAAATTTTTTTTTTCTCATTTCAGATGCTATCGGTACAGACTGCCGGCTGCGCGGGAATGGAGCGGCTTGGCGTTCCGGCCCGCACATCACTCAACACACCGCCGGATGATAGGTAAAATATTTGAGCTTAACTCTTTCTGGTCATATCCAGTAACATGTGTTTTTTGCTTTTCTTTTACAGAGGGCAATTTAGTCGGAGAATGCGTGTTGAAGCCTTACAGGCACGCGAACTATTGGCAGTACGCAGCAGTGGTAGTGCAGAAACTGTGATCCGTTCCAATAACAATCATAGCGGCTGTACCAGTAATCATCATCACCAGCATCACCATCATCATCAACGAATGTTAAGTACAGCTGCATCCAATACAAGTGGATGCACTTTACTTGGCAGCAATAGTATTAATAGTAATGGTGGCAACACAAAGTCAACGACGACTATCAACAATAGCAATATTGCACGCGGCGGCATCGAAGCAACAACTTTAAAATATGGTAACACCGGCAGTGGGAGCGGTAATAGCAGCAGCGGCAGCAGCTGCGGTAGTGCTGCCAGCTCTGTAGACAGCCATAGTCATGATCATCATCAACATTACCAGCAAGGTTTGCAGCAACAGCAGACATTGCGTTGTCCACATCATGTTCCATTACCGGATAGTGAATGGGGGCAGGATCGAGATTTGCAGATACGTACGCGATATCAGGTAGGTTTTGAAATATAACCTATTAATAGTTATGATCTAAGTCAATTAAAAAAGGTTGCCATTTATTGTCACCTTTTTTTAATTTCTTTATTATATTTTATTTAAAGCAGCATTTTTATTAAAAACCTTCTTGTTTTTCTTAATTACAGCAATCAGAGATCACGCGCTCATACATTAAGCCACCACCAAACAAAACCATTAAAGACGTTCCAGAGCAATCATCCTACAACTTTTATGCGCTAACAGCGCAACAATCAATGCCAGCAACACTATCTCAACTCCACTATGCAAGTCAGCATCACCTGCATCAGCAACAACAACAGCAGCAACAGCATCAACACCATAGCAGTAGTTACAATCAACAACACTCTACTTCTTCCTCAACTCTAACAGCAGCTTCAACGTCTATGCTAACAACAGCAACAGTAGGCGCTGCAGCAGCTTGTAGCACCAGCAACAGCAGCAAATCCAAACCCAATGTCATAACAAAACTATTCTCACGCAAAAGTTCTCCTAAATCGCCAACAGCGTTGACAACGTCGTCAACATGCTCCTCACTAGCATCGTCCGCTTCTTTAACTTCTATGCCATCCGCAGCGTCGTCTGCCTCCTCGTTAGGGTCATCCTCTTCTGCGTCTGCCTCAGTGTCGACATCATCATCAGCATCGTCGCTATCATCCGCGCAGTCGTTGCCCATATCAACAGCAGCTGCCTTAACAACAACTGCCTGCAACTATGGCGCTAGCAATGCAACACCTTCGCCACCCTTTTTAAGTGGTAATAATATAATAGCTGGTCTGGCACCAACAACGCAACTGCTGACAACAATTGGGGCGCCAAATACAACAGCAACAGCCACAACTGGTAGATCAACGCCACCACAAACATTAGTGCGCATACCAACACCACCCTTATCAGTTTGTGTACCGATTTCTTATCAACAACAACAATACAATAAACAATTCCAGCAACAACAACAACAATTGCTGCTCGACAGCATTGTAGCCGAGAGTGCAACATCGACAGCATCATTGCAATCGCTTAAAAGTAGCAGCTGCAGTTTGTCAACGAGTCCTTTAGGAGCAACATCAAAAACAGATGTGGTCTCGATGGATTGTTGTCCACAAGCAACAACACCAAGAAGACAACAGTCACCATCTGATACAATGCATTCAGCTAACGAAACTCAAACAACAACTGGTAACATAAGACGCAACAGTAGTAATTGTAGCATGAATAGTTGCAACAGTTGTGGTTGCATCAATGGTGCTGAATGTAACAATTGCAATAACTTAACAGCAAGAACATCACGACAACAACAGAAACAGCAAGACGATCAGCAACATGCGCTGTGACAACAAGAACCAGCAATGTCCACAAGTTGAAAGCTCAAACTGAGAAATCGTCGTCAGCAACTCAGAGCAAGGGTATTAGTTAAAAAGCTTGTCTTTCTAGTGAAAATGTTGCAAAAGCGTTAGAACATTGTTCACGTTTGCAGTTTGTAGGTATTCCCATCATTTCCATTTGAAACAAATGTCGCTATGTAATTGCTTTATAAATATATTTTTTTTTATAAGAAACTATTGTATGTATATGTAGCTTATGAGATATGAATGAGTAAATATGTATTGATTTAAATTAATTGTAGAAGCGAAAATTTAAAATAATTTTTTAGTTTCAATTTATTTAACATTTTTGTTATTTAATTTTTCAACATGATGTACAGTTTCGCAATTGAGAGCTTTGCCAGTATAAAGTTATTTAAAAAAAATCTAAATTATGAAAAATCTTTTAGTTAATAATTTTAATTAGTAAAATTTCTATAATGAAATTAAGGTTTTATACAGTAAAATTAAACAGAGTTTCTATCGGCAGTGGAAAAGAAGTGCAAAATAGTTAATCAAAAAGTTGGCAACAATATGTTGCATTGAATTGTAAAAGTTTATATTCAAAACTACTTGGCTTTTATAGCTTTTACTTTCAATTAATATGAAACTTGTTTTGATCTAGCTCTTCATAAAAGAAGGGTGTCTTATGTATACGTACAAAATACACTTACTAAACTGGAAACATTGTGAAACCACTTGTACTGCTCCACGTATTCCAAATAGGTAATCAGTTGGAATGTTTGTTAAAAAGAAATCATAAAATTGGTTTGTAGACTTACAAAGTAGCAATAATCTTTGCTTAAGACTGAAAGTTTTAGATGAAAATCTAATGTTTAAAAAAAAAATATTTTCCTACGTACATATATTTAATAACACTTCAAGGCGAATCGCTTCTAAGTCTTCACAGCGAATCGCTTTTAAATCTTCAAGACACACCGTTCTCGACTCTTAAAAGTTGCAAGTAGCTTGCGAGTCTTTCTGGCGAATCGTTTGCGGTGATCAAAAATGTTTGCAGAGATAATTAATAAAAATAATAAGGGTGTTCGAACAAAGCCGTAGGCTTACGACTATGCTGTAAATATTTGCCGCATATATACGAATGTGTTCGAATATCCTTAATATATAATTTTTGCTTACATTTTGAACATATTGTATGTGTAGTATTAATAAAATGCAGACAGAAGAATTGTAAAAAAATCAAAATTTGTAATTTCCCTTCTTAATGGATTTATTTACGTTTTTTAAACTAATGCGCCTAAATATTTACGAAAAATTAACAGCATAACTTAAACAAACAAAGAAAATGTATTGCAACATAAGTAGCGTAGTCCTTATATTGTTTAAATTTAACATTGGCAACTACGGTTCAATAGCCGCAACAAGCAAAAAAGTTTTTTTTCTTTGGGGCCTGTAAATTTTTATAACGAAAGTAGAGAAGCTTAAGCTTCTCATGACAAATGATATTCTTGAAGCATTACAAGTCACGAAAAAGTATTTTATAAGACCATTTTTTAAAGTTTTTGATGTACTCGAACTAAGGTTGCAATTGTAGCAGTCAGAAACGCTTGCCAGCAAATCGCATTACCTAATATTTTTCAAAATATAAAATTACTAGTCAATCTAATTTCAAATTAACTTCGATATTTAACGTTTTATTGCCTTTACATTTTATTTGTGAAGCAGTTAAGTATATGAGTCGTTTAATTTGAAATTAGCCTAAGTTCAAATTTGAGAAAACATTAAGTTTATGATAAAGTTGCTTTTAGTTTCATCTAATCTTTAAATATTTGAAAAATGTGCAACTAAATCTTAAGATATGACCAATATTGCAACATAAATGCAAGATCTTAATTTCTCACTACATTTACGAAAATATGAATTTGATTGAGTAAATTATTTAAAAATTTTCGAATCTTGATAGTTTTCTTAAAAAAAAATTAAAACATTTAAATATTTTGTGTGATGAAAAACGCATACAAATCAAATCTAAAATAAATAGATTTAGACCATTTTCAAAATAAACAGTTCATGTGTTTTTACTTAAAATGTTTCAATATCTACTTGTTTTTATTAAAATTTTGTTAAACACTAGCATTGACACGACAATCATTAGCATTTGTTTAAAAACGAATTAAGATCTTATGCTGAAATGTACATTACATAAAAGATATTTTATTATAACGTATAGAACTTGAAGCTGAAAGAAAAATCTAAAGTATTCATTATATATCTGGCATCTTTTATTTGAAAAGTATGCAGTGTTTTGCATTGACATTGTAATAAAACTTAAGTCATATTGGAACTGTTATCTAAAAAGGAAGTTAGCCAAAATGAAACGAAATTCGTGTGACCGTAAAAAAGGTGAATAAATCCCGTTCAATAGTTAGGTCAGCGTGCGACAAAAAATTATCAGACGATGGCATTGTTAACAACGCAAACTTTTAAGCCTTTAAAGCTTCTCAAAATAATAAGTAACTTTTAAATTAAAAAAAAAATCACTTAAATAGCTTTTTCTGTTGTGTACCAAATTTTATTTTATTTTTTTTTGCGTTACAATTTTAACTTAGTAATGCAATGTTCATAACACAGCTGAAAGGTAAAAGTTTTTAATTTTTTAAAATAATTTTTTTTTTTTTTGTGATTAAGTCAAACAAAAAGACAGTTATAAATAACGTTTTAACACCAGACTGGCAGCGCTTTCACAAGTATTTGAACTGTACATTTTAAGTAATAAATAAATATTTAATTTAGGCTTCAACAATTTCAACTTATTTTAATTCAAATGGTGTGTCTAAAAAAAGATTTATAATTTTTGTACATAAAAATTGTAAAAAAATAAATCTTATGTTAATTTAGCAAATAATTAAAAAACCACTAGTATAAAAAATACAATAAATATGAAAAATATTAAAAAAAAATTGCGTTTGTAATTATTTTTTGTAACATTTTTAGTTTCAGATCTATTTTTTTTAATATTCCTGTAACGCAACAACTTTTTCAGTAATAATAATCAGTGCCTAAGACTATGCTACACAAAATATAAGACATCATGAGAAAAGCTGAAATATGATTTATTTGCACTCGTTATTTTTACTGTAAAACTGCGACTTCTTTTTTTCAATAATTTTTCAACAAGAAAAATATCGTATATTAAAACAATTACTAAATCAACAAAGACATGGTTTCACTTACTACGACCCAAATATAAATTAATAAAGCAAATTTTATCAAATATAAAAACTAAAATTTACAATATAAAATCGAAATCATAAATGTAACACTTTAGTAAACGTAGCAAATTTACAAAATCTCGAGCAAAATTAAATAAAAAAATGTATCCAAATTTAAAACTTCAATACAATTTACGCTATTTCTGTCTGTCTATTTTATATAACCACCCAAAAAAATACACACACACAAAACTTATTATAATTATAAAAAACTTAAAACCAAAAAATGTAAATCATAAATAAAATAATATTTCAAAAC
The DNA here is from genome assembly GCA_963680825.1 of Meiosimyza decipiens. Taxonomy (NCBI): domain Eukaryota; kingdom Metazoa; phylum Arthropoda; class Insecta; order Diptera; family Lauxaniidae; genus Meiosimyza; species Meiosimyza decipiens. Next base: position 35,613,217 of record OY804258.1, read on the forward strand.
TGCAATACAAGAATGCATAAAACGCACAGAGCTGCAACTACTTAGAATTCAATAAAATAGCATTAAAATTTGTCAACTGTAAAACTTTCAAGAGAAGTAGCAACATGAAGGCGTCTACACATTACCGCTACTTAATCAAATTTTAAAATTTTTCAGTAGTTTATTTTACAGCTCATTAAGAATTGAGTCAGAATGTCGAAAATAACATGAGTCACAATGAATCATTTTTGAAAAAATTATATTTTTAACCCTTGTGTCATTTTCAAAACAAAATTCTATACAATATATATAATTTTGAAACTTTACGAGAGCTCCTGACATTATATTAATATTATGTTTCCATATTAGTAGTTTTACCTAATCAGTTCGAGAGATGACATACGAGTAATTTTGTACAGTTCGAGCCAGAAAGTTTGAAAATTTCACACAATTTTTGTAGAGGTACCCTGTCATCTGGGGAAAGATGTTTTTTTTTGCCACGCATAGAACGGCTTTTTGATATTTCTATTGTATTTTCAAAATGTTTTTATTTGACCGTTTTTATAACAGTCTGCTGAAGCTTGAAAAGTTGAGGGGGACTTTGGCTCATTTGAAACGTAAAGCTATTTGGACTTAGTAAATTTGGAAAGGACACTACAATTTAGTGTATCTCTAATAAATGGTCCCTTGAAAAATATCTATTTGATGCTAAAAAAAGCGCTGATTATGAAATGATTTTGATATTTATCGACTTATTATGCTTTCTGTTTAGCATTTCTGTAAAAACACTGAAAAGCTTGAAAACGCATGTTACAAACTATAGCCCTCATGGTTTGAGATTAAGTATGGTTATGCTAAAGCCCTACAACTAGCTAGTTTTCTTTATTTCAAAAAGAAAAAATCAACTCTTTAGATATATTTTTTTATAGTTTTACGCTCATATGCATTGCAATGTAGAATGAAAGCATAACAAAAAAACATAATCAAATTAATAATTCAATATTCAATTTAATCAACGAACTTGGTTTCTTGAATATTTAAAAAGCAAAAATAAATAAAAACTTTATTTCAATAAAAGTAAGTAAAGAATTATACAAATAAATATTTAAATTCATCTATCAATTATTGAAAATTCATAATTAAGCCTATTTTAAACTACCTCCGTAAATTTTAATTAAACTAATTTTTAAATGTTAGAGTTTATTTTTAAAATGCCGCTAAGGTAAAATCAATCAAACGACATCACTAACAACAAAGTTGATGATTTCGTAAAACTAGCTTAAAAGAAATCTAAATTTACTAAGTAAATATGAATAAAGTTAAATTTTAATTGATGTAAAAACACAAAGAACAAACGACGACGACTGATATTATAATTCCAAAAATTAAAGTAACCTTAAACAATGCGTTTAATAAAAATTAATAATTTGCAAAAATGCAAACAAATGTATTAAATTCCATTTGTTTGTACGAAGTTAAAAATTTATTTCATAAAAAAATAAATTCTAAATAAAAGTGAAAATTTATTTATATTTAAATTTAGTCCAAATCCACACGAAAAAAAAACAAAAAGTTCAATGTTTAAAAAAAAGTCAATAACCTAATAAACGAATAAACTCTTTGTCAAAAAAAAAATAAAACAATAACTATTTTTATTTTATATTTTAAAACAAGAAGATTTTTTAATGCATTCATTACTTCAAAATGATTGCAAAAATATATATATGTCAGTTACAAAAAAATAATTGTAAATTTAAAAATAAAAAATGCAGAAAATCAACACAGAACATAAAGATTTAAATTATTAGCGAAATTTTTTATGCCATAAATTTAATTATTGTTGTTGTAATAATTTAAAACAAAAATTTCAAATGCAATTATTAAAAGAATCTATAAATTATTACAAAATTATAATAAAAAGCACACATGCAGCAGCAAAACTCCATGAAATAAATAAATAAAAACATGAAATACAAATAAAAGTCTCACGTGTTTAATTTAACAGAACTGGAGAATTGTACGTGAGGGTTTGTATCTTCAATCATAACTTTTCTACCCGCTGAATTAGAAATTCTCAGTCTGCAAACCATTCATGGTCAAAGAGTCAGTTTTTGAATATATTTCGAATAAATGATGATGTATTTGAAGATGCGCAGAAAAACAACTATTTTGAATTTAAATTTTTAATAGTCATAGTCGGTACTATCCAGAGAACGAGCAGGCGTTCAAAGAGCATAAAAATGAGAACGAGAATGCGCTTAAAGAGAGTAAAAAAACGTGCACTTGCATTGAAACATTTCTGAAAAACCCGGCTGGATTGGATGATTTTGATTACTTGTACTTAGATTTTTTAATAAAGAAAAAAGCAGGCTTTCATGATTTTTCGGTCAAGTTTATCCCAAAAAAACATTTGCTTATTATCATTTTAAGTAAAAGTATTTTCTCATTTTGGAAAGGTTGGGAAATCCTGCATTAGCTATCGCCGAATTGTTGAGGCATAAAAATTTATTTGTTAGCACACATGCACACATTGTTTCTTTTTGTCAAAAAATCGGCCCAGTAACAGCGCAATAATCGCGTTTTAAGAAACGTTAACAAACTACCAGTTGGCCTGCTACCTATGGTTTATTATCACTAGCAGAATCAGTCACATTCATACACAAGCTACTGTTTTACATAAATGCTAAATTTCATTAAAATTGGTTTAGTTTCCATCAAGAAATTAACATTTGAAAGTTTTTTTTTGGAGTACTGAATGTAAAAAATTACACTCCCTTTATTAAAATCGGTTCAGTTATAGTTGAGCAATATCATTTTAAAGAAGAGCAACCAATTCGTATTACTTTCTGCTGGATTCTGATCGCTTGTTGTGTAGCATATTTTCATATGATAGGAATATGTCACACAAACATATCTAGTCGAATTTCATTAAAATTGGCTTAGCTGTTATCAAGTTGCTGGCATTTAAAAAACTCTTTTGACTACAGCGCCCTCTGTGTGCATTTTCTGTTATTATTTTTCTATTGACAAAAAACTAGATTACCTAACGAAAAAAATGACACCTCATTTGCTAAAATCGGTTCATTAATAGCGGAGCAATAGCGTTTTAAAGTAAAGTAAAAAATCGCCGTTACTTGCTGCTGGTTTATGGTCGCCTGGTGTTTTGCAAATTTTACATATTGAATTTTTTCGTGGTTGGCAAATTCGCTCGCTGCAAACGCACGTAAATAATGTTGGTAGAAAAGAACGCGATTATTGCGCTGAACTACTGAACCGATTTTAACAAGTGAGGTGTCATTATTTTTGTCTTGCGGAGAAGAATATCGTTGTTTTATTAAAGTTTCAAAAAACTGTTCACACGGTGCGGTGTGGGCAAAACAATGTTTATTTTGCAAGCATATCAGTTATATAGCGATAGACATTTACATATTCGATTTTCTGCGAAAATAGTGAGCATCAATTGGATATTAATTACATTTGTTAATACCATAAAATAGGAAGAAGACTTCATGCATAAAATTAAACCTTGTTTATTAAAATCGGTTCAGTGATATGTAGTTGAGCAATATTATTTTAAATAACAGCAGACCAGTCGTGTTTTCTGATCCTCTGATGTTTCGCAGATTTCCTTATGAAAGAATTCGTCTGAATATAATAATAAAGTCTTACCCAGTGCCGGATTTACATAAGGGCACTACGGGCACGTGCCCCTGGGCCCCCACCATAAACGATTCTTCGATAGGGTCGATTCGGTTACTTCGGTTTTGTTTTTTCAGTCCGGATGGGCCCCTTGATTTGTAAATCCGTCACTGGTCTTACCTAATGTCAAATTTCATCAAAATTGGGTTCAGCCGCTGTTAAATTACAGGCGTCTAAAAATCAATTTTGATTACAGCACCCTCTACGCATATATAATTTTTTACTTTAATATTACCTAAGTCTAGAAGACTTAACGAAAAAACGGACACCTCATTTGTTAAAATCGGTTCAGTCGCTAAGGAGCAATAGCTTCTTTTCTACCAACATTATTTACGTGCGTTTGCAGCGAGCGAATTTGCAACCACGAAAAAATTCAATATGTAAAATTAACAAAACACCAGGCGACCATAAACCAGCAGCAAGTAACGGCGATTTTTTACTTTACTTTAAAACGCTATTGCTCCGCTATTAATGAACCGATTTTAGCAAATGAGGTGTCATTTTTTTCGTTAGGTAATCTAGTTTTTTGTTAATAGAAAAATAGTAACATCAATTGTACACAGAGGGCACTGTAGTCCAAACAGCTTTTTTTTAAATGCCTCTAACTTTAATGTTTATTGAAAAATACATTCGGAATGATCTTGTCTGTAAATTTATACGGAACATTGGTACATACAATACTATACTGTACCAATATTGACTTCATGCATTAAAATTTCATTCAGTTACTTATTTGACGTATCAGCAAAATAATGTCAGAAGACGATAAGCTAAATTTTAAAGTCTTTAATACCTTTAATTGACTATAAACTGTCAAATGTACTCTACTAAATTAAGTCTATTCCTACTTTTTATTGTGATTTAAAAACCGATTTTTACAGCCACACTGAGGGCTATATTGAGATTCGTACATTCTTAAGTCATGTGCCTTGTCAGTCGGTCTGCCATTCTGTTTTTTTATCTTTCTGTCTGTTCAAATGTATTGTATTCATATGTTGTTCTCCTTTATTTATGACTGTTTCTTTTGTTTTGATTTTTTTATCATTTGAGTCCTTCTAGTTTTATTAACAGAACGCCGTGAGACAAAACCCTGAAGTGCAAAAATAAGCAGTATGACATACCATTAAACAGAGAAACAAATATTACCTTGCATTAACATTTAAAGTTAACAACATGTACGTAAGCTATTTACTTTTTTACTAACGTATTATATGTGACTTCCACCTCCGGGAAACGATCTTCAGATCGTCAATGTTAATAAATGGTTCATGGCTATAACGAAAATTCAGTTTTCCTTTTGTTTTTCGATCTTGATGTCTGTAAGTCATAGAACCTTTTAGCTGCAACATTGTCGTTGCAGTCAAGACGCCTACATGCACATTTTCTAGATTAGGTAAGATTAAAAGTGTCGCTTGCTCACGGCAAGTTTCACTCGGAGGCAGTTTACCCCTTGTGATACCCTTCATATGTATCTCCTGATATTTCTCCTGAAATTATCTCTTTGATTCGGCACGAGAAGCATTGATGATGTTGAAGATGCTGGAGAGCTCAGACTCGGCTAGTTCCTCAAAGCCAACAAAGAACGCAAAACCACAATATTTGATTCCTTTTCTCATTAGCCCCGGGTATTTGCATAGTAGGTATTTAACCGTCTCATCTTCTTCTTCGTCTCCACATCTCCTGCAAAAATCCCAATAACACAAGTGAAATCTTTCTCGTTGGTTTTTTTAATCTCTCGACTAAAACCTCTCATTAGAGGAGAGGAAAAATCTGAAAAATATATTTTATTCTCAGTCTAACAGCCTTTAGCAGCTGATATTTTAAGAAAAATCATAAGTTTTTTGGCAAATACCTCGAGCTGAACAGAAATGAAACATAGTAAAAGCTCTATCAATCAATCAATTTTTATTTTTATTATATTATTTACATACATACATATGGGTAAATTTATTTAATAAAGAGTTCAAAATTATATCTATTTCAACTTAAAATAAAATGGCTTAGATAATTGGTACACAAGTTCACAAAATAATTTTCGAGGGAAAAAATTTTTAAAAACCCTATACAAATTTACAATAAAACTTACATCTATTTCTACCTAACCTATTTTTAACTTGAGACTAGCTCATTACTATGAGAATATTCAGAGATTTGGCACAATTGCAATTATTCACAAAAATGGTTCTTTGAGTTCATCAAACTTAAAAACAGTTGTTGTTTTTTAGAAAATCTCGTCTAATTTTGATCAGACACCAATTCTGTATTAGTGCAAAGTTCTAGATTTTTATGATTTTCTACAAGAAAAGTTCGTGAAATTTTTACGTTTCATCAAGCTGAAATATAAATAGTTGCAGGTAGATCTGCTAAAGCGTTACTAGCAATTTTAAATATGAGGTGTTTAGTTCGAATAGGTAAATTCATAAGCTTATATTACTAATCGTGAGGGCCCATAAGATATTTTTGTAATTTTTACTACAGCAATTAAAGTAATTGATAAATAATTTTTTAATAAAATAGTTACTTAATTTTTAGGGTAATTATGTAATTTATTTAATGTTATTGAAATTATATTTGTAAAAGAAAGGGTTTTAAAAGTTTGATGGATTGATTAACCTAAAATTCAAGAAATTAATATGAATTAAATGAAAAGGATACAAGATACAATAGTCAATTTAATAGATAAAGAAAATAATGCATTTCTTGCTAATGAAGTTACATTAATTAATCAAACGCTTTCATAATATAAGGCCGAGATTGGTCATAAATTATAAAATATCGTAATGAAATCTTCAGGGTTAATTAAAAATGAAATGTCTTTTAAAAGCGCTAAATCTATTCCACTGCATTTATGATATGCCTGTAACTACCAATTTTTAAAAATGTTACGGAGTAGGGTTGGTGTTTGCTAACTTTTAGCTCATTAATTTTATGTTGGCAGGGATATGGAGACGGACAATCAGCTACATAAGTTTGAACGAGTAGACTACAACAATGGACAGACAATACAATGCAAATTATATTACTGGGTAATATTTTTTCACCGTCAGGTTATGCTTACAAATGCGAAGGAGTGTTCTATTTGTGACTGCTGATGTCTCCTGTAACAATATTGCAGTTATTCCTATCATTTATGTCATGAATAGAGTAAGTTAAGGACATTGTGTTAATTTAACTGTCAAACTTTTCGGACATCATCATCTCATCGCAAGCATGTTCATCTACACAAAAATAGAAAATGTTGATAAAAAATGAGCTCGTTCATGTTATGTAACGCTATAATGTTCATAGACATGTTCATTCGACCTCTACACGTTCGAATGAAAAAGTAAAACAAAATTAGCTTAAAAATCACGATACTCCCCAATTTTGATCTTTTGGAGGATGATGAATGGAAACAAAAAGAAAATGATTATTTGAGCGATCTTTACAACCTCCCCTTTTTTATTGTTTTCCATATATGTATATATGAAGCATTAAGTCCCAAAAAAATCAGCACTTAGGACTACAATGTCCTCTTGAACATTAACTGAATGATGATGTATTTTGTATGAGATTGCATGTCAAATCGCTGTTTAGAGTTCCGTCTAACATTTAACTAAACCTTGTATAAAAGGTTCCGACCCTCAAAAATCGGTTAAGTTCTTGAAAATGCTATTTAAACGGAACATATCCATCAAGGCGAAACTTTTCCATTTTATAGAGATATTCACATTCAAATTGCACTTATTTTTAAGTATGTTAAGTGCTACGCTTAGCTTTATATACCTAAAGCATCATATGTATGTATGTACATGTATGTAACAAAAATTTGAATCACCCTAATGCACATATTCATACGGCTTTTTCTATAATTATAATTTCTATAATTTCAAATCAAAATATGAAATGAAGAAATGATTAAAATATAAAGGCAGTGGTTGAGGCAACGTACTAAATTAAATTTCACTGCTATGAAGATTTTACGAACTCTTAAGAACTGCTCAAAATATTAAGTAGGAAATATAGATTTTTTCTGCTTCTTCAAAAGTAAGGCCACCCACTGTTTGTTGTGCACATAAATACTTCATGGATCGATTGCAGACGGCTAGACGTCAGCAACAAAAGGATGATAACGACACGTTGCAACATCCAGTGGTTATGGCAATGGTAGCGGTCGTGATATCAGTGGAAATGCACGAGACAAAAGGACTACAATTATACACATTACTTTTTCACATACTTAAATACATACATATTTATGCATACATACCCAATGAGAAAATTTTTGTGGTCTCATTTAAAATCAAAGTATGAAGCTATATACAGGGTTACCAAGTTGTACAGAAGCAATTTTCGGTCTTCTCTTTCCTTTGGTGAAGGTGTTATAGAAGATATTTTGAGAACATTTCTTAAAATAAAAAAAACTAATGTTTACAAATTTATTTAATTTTTTAGAAATTTTTTATATAAGAGTAAAACATTTCTAAACAAAAAAAGATTAAATATTGATTTATCCTATCCCCAATATTGTTTTTTTGATATTTCGTTTCAAAAAGTTTTCAAAAAGGTAAAAACAAAACCATGTCATTTAAAGAATGGCCGTTATGAATATTTTTTTAAAGGAATCTTATCTAAAAAATTGAAAGGTTAGGTTGGAGTGGCGGCTTAGCATCCATGCTAGAGGCCATTAAGTCTAATGTGTCATTTTAAAATCACATCATGACGCTATAAAACTGGTAAGAAGATCGTTAAGAGATTTTAATATGAACTCTGGTTGCGATAAAAGCTATATCCAGTTAGTTCTGCTGAGGTAGTTATGCCGCGATCCGATTTCACATTCGGCCAATTCGCTGAGGTTGATTCAGAAAGCTTGTCCTAGATATTTGAGCGTGATTCTGGCAAGAACCGGACATTTGCAGAGAAAGTGTTCAACAGATTCTTTCTCGTTTTAGTAAAGACAACTACGACCAAAAGGGTTCAATGAGTTACCTAAGTATTTAATTTTTCAGCATGCTTGCCAATAGTCCAGTGCCCAGTGCAAGTCTTTGTGGCTCATAGACATTAGGTCAGTGGTTTTTGATTTATTATATGATGACCATATTGGTCTGGATATTTTACAGTTTTGTGAGGCTCTTTAGTTCTTTGCTGCCTCAGAAAGAAAATTCAAAATCTTTTTCTTAACTACACTAATCCGAATATGCACATGCTCTCAGGCTCAGATTCGTCAAGAGGGGAACCGTGCCTTGCTTATTTGTCAGCCCATTCATTACCCTCAATGTTCTTGTGGCCTGGAACCCATATAAGAGTTATGTCAAGCTGACGCCCCAATCTAACTAGTATTTTCGTACATTGTACTACTAACTAAGATTTTATCGCCTCCGAGCTTAGGATACTATTCGATGGGTTAAGTATTTTTCATAATAACATTAAACGTTAGCCCCAGGGTCCTCCTTTGATGATTCCGTTACTACTGGTGAATGAACTGTAGTAAAAACAGATATACTAAGCATAACATTTCTGACGACACACATATCATTGATGACGAAAGGATAGTTTACATATTACAAATACATATTTAAACATATTTTGACCTCTAGATCACACTTAATTATAAAAGCTTTGTGTAGAAATTGTATACCAACAAATACCTTTCAAATGAGGTACATAATGTTGTATAAAACGAAGTTAGTATTTTTTTATTGTCAGGATCCCGTTTGAGACATTTTGAAGCTGTTACTAATAAAAAATATCAGAAAAAAACAAAAAGTTTCTTATCGATCCAAATACTTAATAAAAAGAGCACAATAAAACAAATTTAATTCAATGATATCATCTCTGCAACCTGATGTGCTAAGAAATTCCACCGTGGGCAGCAAAAGTAATTTTTTTTTTTTTTTTGATGATGAGAACGCTTATTACTGATTTTTTTTATGTTATGGTTATTTCGCTTCTTACTGAAAAATAAACGCTTTTTAAAACATTCTGAAGTGCTCTTTTTCTCCATGGGTCCATAAAATTGTTTTCATGTATATTAAGGCAATGTGTGTGTAACTTTGTGTATGTGGATTTTATGCAACGTCAAACTGTGGCCCAAAAGAAGCGCAGAGAAAATTCAAGTCTTTTGTGGTCCTGCGAAGATTTGGCTTTACGACTGATTGTGTGCAACACTGAAAGAACCAAAAGGACAGAAAAAGGATTTAGACATTTTGTTGTAAGCTTTAGTAATAAGAAGGTATGTACTTTGTTTGATTTGTTTTTGGTAGTAATTTTTTTTTAACATACTTTGAAAAGTTAAAAGCAATTAATTACAGAACCTTAAGACTTTCAACTAAGGTACCGTACTCGTTAATATGACAAGCCGCTTATAACGATGTGATTTCAGATATTTTAGCTTGTTATAATGAAAGCATTTTTCTTCTTATGCGAAAAAAAAACGATATTTCGAAAGCTATGAACTGACATTAGACCAATTGTTCAATAATATTGTGTTTCAATATTCCAAAATTATTTCATTGCAACAAATCTGACAGCAACATTTGCATCATGCGATTGTGCGACAAATAACTCCATAGCCAGAAAGATTTATTTAAATTGCAATTCGCTTCCGATTCTTATGGAGTTACTTTCGTCTCCGATGGCTTACGGTGTTACTTACCTTTTGATTAATCATGTCTGGTCGTTACAACAGTTTTGGTATTTTGTTTTTCTTCAACTAAGTATGTATTTACTTATACACGTACAGATGTATATCGAACACGGTGGGCGGAGTTATGTGCTGTCTTTGGAGGTACCAAAAAAAAAAAATCCCCAACTGCTGACATGATTCCGGCCGAATGAGTAGCTGAAACAAAAAAATTCAAAAAGGTTATTAAAGTTGAAGGTATTTCCAATACAATGATTTACGACTTTTGAAAAACATCGAAAATTAACAAAATAGCGTAGTTCTGAAAACAAGTGTCATTTTTTGGGGTACAAAAATTGTCGTTTTCTTAATGCCAAATTAACAATTCAATTTTCAACCAAATCAAAAAGATCGTATGTCATTGAATAGATAGTATATTCAAGAATACTCAGTTGTACTTTGAAGTCGATCGGTCAATTTCTGTTTGAGTTATGATGTCAGCAATTTTGAAAAATGTCGTTTCGTGAAAAACGCGTTTAAAGTTTCAACTATCGGTTTATACCTGCGAGCGGTCGCTCATTAGAACGCTGCCATTCAAAAACTATTCAAGATACGACCTTGCCGCTTTCACAGGATATTTTTGAAAGTATAATGGTATAGCCCCTTAACCAAGATTAAATGACAAGTTGAGTTACTGCAAAAACTTGAATGGGGAATCATTTGGGATGTTATTTATAGTCTTCATACATCCAAAGGAAATAAATCCTTAGAGCTTTTTTTTAATTTCATATTTACTGTTTTTTAATGGTATTACATACGAACGAAATACTTGTAATACACGTATAAAATTTAGAAAACATCCGATTTAGCTCAAACAAACACGACACGTCAAAAAACCTTGAAAGATAACCCCACTGAACACTGTTAGGTAAAAATTCAATGTCGAATATCTCTGAACCTGGTCAACAATTTTCACTGTGTGATATCTAATTTTGAAGAGTAATAAAATGTTTTACAATATAAAGCATAATTTAAGTATTATGAGTTAGACCTCATTTAGAGCAGAATTTTCAAAGTTGTAATATTTTACTAAGGCTTTTTTCACTTAATCTGGTCACAAATAAAGGTTTTAAGGGCTAGAAGTTTAAAATTATTTTTTGTGTATAGTAGATGACATAATAAAAAAAAAATTATATCCATAACTTTAAACTTAGATTTGTGGGCTTTTAGAACTAAAATTTTTAAAACGGATCAAATACGGCTATTTTCTGGCCAAAATATAGCTCCATCTCATGACCCCGAACACCAAGAGAGTTGAAATTTGGACTGTGGTGCTATCTATTAAAGACGTTACAAAATTTGAACAATATCGAAATACGTGTGTTAAACATATGTAATATCATTGAAAAACAAAGATCATAATATTAAAAAAATCTCTTAGGATTGCTTTCTTTTTTCAAATATTGACTCCAAATTGTATCCCAAATAATTCCCAATTAAAGTTTTTTGGAGTAACTCACACTTTATTAAAAGTTGGTTATGCCCCACCGTGCAAATGAATTTGGTTTACCTTTTCTATATTTTACCATGGAGACCAAATGCATTTATTTTGTTTCTATAGCAAAACAAATTTACTATAATATCCAATTTTAAATAGAAGCCTCAAAGTAGCTTAAGGCTATTAATTTCATTTAGTTTACTTATGAGCCTTTTGGTGAAAGATGAGTTAGAAAAATTAGATGCTACAAATCTAAAATATCAAAAATTAATGAGCACAATTGTGAATAATTTTGTTACCAACAAAAATTGTTTTGGAAAAAGCGTTTTCCTTTAAACTGAGCGTATTTTTGTAATGGTATATGTTTCCAAATCTTCGTGTAACGCAAGGAAATTGGTTTTCTCAAAACTATTTTTTGAAAAACATAGAATTGAACTGAATAATTTCATTAAAAATTTTCAAACAGTTCAGTTGAACAAAGTTAAGTAATGGATCCCTCCAAAAATATTGGTAAAATGTAAGTATGTAGGTAGCTATAAGCATTAGTTTTATTTGGAAAGTAGCAGACTTAATGATGTTTCCGAAACGCCTAGACTTTCGGTAATCTGAACTCCGGCATAGTGAAACTCTCAACGAGCAATAACTTATTTTACCTTGTACGTCTCCCGCTTCGCATGGAACAATATACTATTTTTTTATTTTGAAACATCATGTTGCTGAACTTAAATCAAATATCGCAAAAACTAAATAAATAGATAAATAAAATTTTAAATTTTTTTCTTTGTTTATGCATGATATCTATAGTAAGGAACAAGTTTTTATGGAAAACATGGCGCGTCGCAATTATCCAAAAAGATGGGGTAAACTAGTGCAACCGGAGTTAAACAAATTCTATCATCCAGATGAAATCAATAAACAGCTGAAGCAACAACTTAAGTTACAAGGTATGTGAACATAGTCCCCATGGCCGATTTTACTTATTATTCATATATTTTCATGACTATGTACCCTAAACTTTATATTTAACTTAACAAAACAATAAAATTTTGCGTCAAGACCTCTGTCCATTTTCTTACTCGGGAGAGGGTGATTCTTATTTTGTTTCCAAGGACATGTACGATACGCTGATTGCAAAATGTCGCTGTGGACGTCAACGTGTTGGTAGCCATATTCCGAAATGTGTACAGAAGGAACAGTATAAGTACTTATTACTTACTGATGATGTTGGAAAAAATCAGCCGAATGACACAAAACAAATTGATGAAATTGCCAATTCAGATGACAGTGCGAAGCAAACGGTACAGAAATCTAAGGATGCTACTAAAATTAAGTCGCGCAATGTTCCTGAAACCAGCAATGGTAAAATTAATTTGCGAAACTTTTTTTTCTTTTATGTGACTGATTAAGCATTTCCTTCTTCCTTGCAGCTTTAGTTGGTTGGCGACTTGAAAAGCCACTCTACAATCAATGGGAAAAATCTATGAAATATATATCACCGGTATTGACGATGCCAGGACATAGGATTACGGCAATTCCTTATAATGCAATTATAATTGGTTAAGAAATGCTCTAAGGACTTCATCTAATTCTATAACAGATGCAACACTGTTTTTTTCTTCAGTTAATTGTGTTTTTCTAGACTGTTGTAGTTTTGAATTGAAATAAAACACAAAAAGTTGTCTGAATGACTCCATACATAATTTTATGACATTTAGCAATTACACACTTAAATCTCATTTTGGAAGTCTGTGGGTGAAAATATCGATCACTTTTTCGAGCAATTGAGTACAACTTATTTGCCAAATAACATGAGCTATGTCCATTTTCAAAAGTTCAATAATCAGCACAAGACAGAAACTACTCACATTACCCGAAGAAATAGTTCAATGGTGCTAAATGAAGCGATCTTGGTCGCCAATTGACTTCATAATTCAAAAAAAAAGTCAATTTTGAGTGAATTTAAGATTGAAAGCTTAAAGAACCTACTAGACTTCCACAAAACATCTGCAGTCAATTTCAGTGTCACTCCAAACAATGTTGATGATTTAAAAATCAAACCTCTAAAAAAACACCCGATAGGTATGTGTATCATTATGTAAGGATGGGCTTTCTCAAAATTTTGTAGATGGATTTTATTTTTTTTTTTGCTATATTTTAACTTGAGGCTTAAAAATAATTGTCCCAAAATTTGAGCTTCCTAGGTCAAAGCAGTAAACGGCGCGAACAGAGTTTCTATTTGGTTTCGTTGAAATTTTACCAAAAAAACGACTTACTAAGGCGTAGAAAAAATCTATCTTAGGTGCCAAGATATGACATTGTATGCATTTCTTCTTCCTTCTTTTTTGTTTGGCAGAGGCCACCCCCCGTTGTCACACCACGCCCATATTTTTCGTGTGGCTGAAAACGCGAACAAAATACACCCGAAGGAGGCTTTTTTTTAATTTCGGTCTCATATTCCTATATTATAGTGTCAAGTTTGAAGAAAATTCTCCCAAAATTTCAGATTCCTAGATCAAACCTTCGAACGGCGCAACCAGTTCGTTTCCTATTACAATTCATGCGCTGACACGTCGTACAAAAAATAAACCTTTGTTTTTGGAAACACTCTAGAGTACATACATATGAACATTGATTTGATTTACAAAATTAAAAACATTTGATTTTATAACTCTTTTAATAATTCTTAATACCGGATTTTTAATTACTCAAAAACTGAACAAATGCTAAAAACTGAAACAAAATGCTAAAAAATTGAGTTCAGTTTTATAATCTGCGGTCAAAATAAGCCAAGAAAGTGATTTTCAAATGCTGCACCTTATTCTTTGCTGTCCTACATAATCTGTGTTATAATTTGACTTAAGAAACTGATCCTTGTAAATCAAATTTGTCAGAAATTCAATATTAGAAAATGTGTCCCATATTTTTATTGGTCTAAGAAAGTTTTGAACGAAAGTACATGTGTGGCTATAAGTCAATTGGACGGGTCCTATTACATATTTTTAATTCAAAATTACTTCCCACATAACAACATCAGATAATATGATCGCATTTATTGGGACAGCTTATGTTAAGAGCTGTTTGAAATGATTTCCTCTAAAAATTGCTTGTTATGCAGAATGACAAGCACAAAAATAGAAAGGTCATTGACAAAATAACGCGCAAAAACAAAAGTATTATTAAGAAAAACATAAAACTTCTGTGGAATGCACGGAATGTGCGTTGCAAATAAAGTATTTATCAAGAATCTATTTCACTTAAACCAAAACTGAAAATGTACATTCTGATTTGAAGCCAATTAATTAATTTTAACTAATTAAAATGCAATTTGAAGATAATAATTTATGTTTTGAAGCCTTTGGTGCTATAAGGGGTTCTCTGGCATTTTCATCATTTTTTTTAACGAACAGCTAAAACTTTTTGATTCAGTCTTTTCCTGATATGAAAACAGTACGTCATATTTATTGGACATTGCAGTTACTTTTAACAGAAATCTGCAAAAGCGAATCTTATTTTTCGTATAAAATTCGAAATTTGTTAGTTGACTCCCTTTTTACGAAAAAAGAAATTAATTCATCTCATTATGACTTTATGTAACTGTAATAAAGGGTTATGTTGAAAACGATGTCGTATTTTATAAAAATTGTAATCATGTCGACGACCTACCCGTCCACATATTTGTTGTCTTGGGCAAAAAAGTACCTGTGTTAAAAATAAATTTAAGAAAAGTCTATCAATTTCATTCCTTGTATAAATGCAAGGGTGAACCCCAAAAATAAAAATTTACATCACAAAAATATATTTTTTATAAATAATTAGTTAAATAATTATGAAGGCAAAAATTTCTTAAAAAATTTCCATTTATAACCCAAATTTTCATTCAAAACCAAAAAGCTGTTCGAGATATTTTTATGCTCGCAACGAACCGTCTTTTCAATATTTCTATAAATCAAAAATTACTTGCTGATTATACAAATTCTGAACTATATAATTTTTGAGAAATACATAGTTCACAATATATAATAATCTTATAGACTTTCTTTTTTACCCCTGATTGCGCTATGTATTCATATCTAATAATTTAAGTATCTGATTTATAATTAGCTAAGATGTTATTTGATTAAAGGCACGTCAATAAAATCAACGATCAGAATAAAATCAAATGTTATTTACATAACCAGCAATGAATGCTTTTATGGTTGCAATTTTTAGAAAAAAAAAATTCCACACATAACAAATACACTCATTCCTAAGGGGGAAGTGTAGTCTAAGAATGATAAAGGTAAGTTACTAAAACTCAAAACTGTCTTTCAATAAATTGTATCTAATAAGTGATCTCTTTCAATGGTTTCAACATTCTTTCATCATATCCAACATTTTGCATTTTTTTTTCGACTTTTTTGACTTCTTTCAACTTTTTTCGGCTGATTCAATATTTTTAAAAAATTTATCGATTCAATTAACATTTATCAATTTTTTTCTATATTTTTTCGACTTTATACAACCCCTTTCAACATTTTTCATATTTTTTTAGCGTATTCAAACTCTTTTATTTTCAGCCTTTTTTAAACTTTCCAACTTTTTTCGACTTCTTTGATTTTTTTCAATCTGTTTCAATTTTATTCAATATTTTTCATACTTTTTCGGCTTGTTCAACTTCTTTCAGATTTTCCACAATCATAGAATCAAAACGAAAACCCAATAATGGTCTGTCCCCTGACACTTTAAAGTTGTGGAACCGAATTTCACATAAATACAAAAAAATGGTCGTCCCAGCACCGAACAAAATATTGGCAAATTTCTAAAAGAGGGCGTGGTACCTCCCATACAAACAAAACTTCATCAAACCGCTACACAGAGAGCTATTTAAGTTAATGTGGTCAAATTCAATGTTGGTACGTTTAACCAGACCAGCCAGCAGTCGAAAAATACCCTTTTTTGATTGAGTGCCTTTCTTTATAATGCTCCATAGGTTGAGAATCTTAAAGGGATATAATATTTTTTTTCGAATTAGATCAATGTTCGCACTTTTTGCGTTGATTTTTCAAAAATTGTCACTTCAATCCCAATTTTCCTACTCTTGGAACCAAGTTCTCTAAAAACGAAAATAGTCTCCATACCGCAGCTTCTGAAGCGCTGCAAATTTGTTCTGGGTTTTTATAAATCAATTAGCATACATATCTCCCTTAACAGATTGATATCAATAAAACAAATATGAGCAATATCTTAAATTAAAAAAAAATCAACAACGTCAGTAAAATCTTCTCCCCTTAATCATTGGAACTTTGCCACAAAAAGTATAACATTATTCCGGTTATTAAAGTGTTAACTACGAAAGCCCCCCACATGAAATAATAAACAAATAACAACGATTTAAACTCAAAAGGTGAAGCTCTGCAAGCCACAGAATGCTCTCATGAAATGCAAATAAAACTCAAACTGGATTCTAGAGGAGATATATCTTAAATTAACACATCAAACGAATAATGTGATTCACGGTTGTGTACCATAGGTAGTAAGTAAGTAAGCGGTCTTGACTCTCGTAGGAAAAAACCAGTAATACAATGTTTTGCAAAGCAAATAGCCATATGGTTCCAAAGCCGTTAAATTTTAAATCAGTCGACCAGAAAACATCGAAGATCAAACACCGCTAAGGTCAATTGAATTAAAGTGATTACCATGAACGTTTTAAATGGATTTTTCGGTATTCTTAAATGTTATTCTCAATAGTGCAATAATTTTTTCAATAAAAATTTGTTTTTTTAGTTAATTGTGTTGTTTTTATAACGATGATGTTTTCTGGAGTATTATCAATGAAATTATTGCATCGCCAACGTCGACAATTCAATAATAATTATGATGACTATGACAACAACAACTATGACTACAATGTGATGGACCCTGCCAATGGCCAATTTACTTCGGAACAACGCCAAGAAACTGATTTAAATTTTCCAGATCTTGATAGTTCGCTAATAAGACAACAACGGCAACCTCAGCAACAATCAGGTGAATTAATTTTTAGTAACAATAGACGCAGGCCTCCTAGCAATCCTACCAACAGCAACAACAACAACTTCAATACTACACCCGCTCCAGTTGTCTTCGTCAATAATCGTCCTATAATTGCTACAGTGCCGCCTTTTCGTAGCCCAACTACTCCAACGCCACAATTTTTAAGTTGTTACAACAGCTGCCAGACAACACCAGAATATAATCCAATTTGTGGTAGCAACATGCAGATGTATTTCAATGAACAGAAATTCAATTGCGCTCGACGTTGTGGAGCAGGTGAGTTTTTATCTAGAAAAAGTTTCCAGGAAGTAGCTCGATAATAATCAATTCGAAAAAACAATTATTTTGGCAAATATGATCTATTTACTATTGTACTCTTTTTAATCTATAAATCAAATCAACTAAACTTTTAAATGGGTTAGAATTCAATGAAAGCCTTATAAAATAACCATATCATTCATGTTTCTAAAACTGTTCATAACTTAAGCATTTGCCCATTATGGCCATTTGCCCATTAAGACAATTTTAACGTGAAGCAGATTGTTTACTATATTGGCACAGTTTTGGAGATGTGGGAGATCTGGTATTAGCTTATTGAGTTTTTATTGGCATTTGAATCCCTAGATCTCTGTGACTGATCATGATACGACGCCTTGTTCATATAGACTTATGATCAAATTAGATGAGCTATGCTACATCGTAAAGAAGATTCTGCCGATTTAACTTTGACTTTGAATTTCTTTTCAATTGGTGTACGTCAGTGATAGATTTTCAGTACAATTGTACTATTTTCAGTACGTTCGCGCTATATTCAGAGAATTCGCAGCATATTTCCAATGTAGTTTTGTGATAATGATCTTGGCAGTGTCATATAAATCATTTTATTTAGATTCATGAAAGTAAAATTTATTTTGCCAATTTTTAAAAATTTCAACACTCATTGCACTCAGCCTCTAAAAAGATCATATGTGATCAGTTTAGAGACATAAACCGTTTTTTGTGATTTCCGAAAACTTTTGGCAAGTGGACATGTGCCGTTTCGTTCGCCCACTCCTCAGTTATTATAATAAGAGCAATGATACTCCCTTCATCGTGCTAAGTTCAGTTAAAAAAAGTAAATGTCGACGCTGACAGAGAGGCATAAGCGAACTTTATCTCGAAAAATTTTTAATGCCAATATCTTACGAAACGTATAAATACAAATTTTAAAAAAATTTTCTAACGATATTATCTAAGAAAAGTATATATTTTTTAAACAAAATACACACCTGATTTTCAAAAATAAATGAATACCTTTGTTCAAATTTTTACCAAATATTTTTAATGATATTATCTACGATGCAGCGTATAAGTTTTATGATCATTTATTTTTAAATAATTTTGAAATTAACCAATAAAACTATATGCTTACATAGCTTCAACTTAACAGACAAGGGAGGACCCATGTTTGACTCGAATCTCAAAAGTTGTTTTAAGAATAACTTGAAGATGACCTTTTTTTAAAATGACCGACTATTTAATTTGAATTCATAACAAAATTTATTAAAATGCTTAGACACAACATCCCATATTTACGGTCAAAATAATTCTTCGCACTGCCTTACCGTTGCCATTTTGTTTTAACCAAAATGACGGCAGTTTTACCGACTGATACGAACGAAGCTACAGGGTGTTTTTTTAGAGGTTTGTTTTTCGAATAGAGATAAAACGAGCATTTTATGGTCAAATCTGGCAACTCTAATGTCATTTATGTTCAATTTGGTTTGCCATTTCATCATAAACAGGTTGACAAAAGAACAACGCTTGTAAATCGTGCAAATTTATTTCGAAAATAATGGTTCAGTTCGCGAAGTTTACCGCAAGCTCCGTCCATTTTATGGTCGTTATAATCGTCCATCAGAGCAATTAATTCGGTTAACCATGGATCGTTTTCGCACTACGTTTACTCTATGTGATAATACGCATCCGCAGAGACGTCGAACAGTGCGCACCGAAGAAACAATTGCCGCTGTAGAGCAAAATGTTGAAGAGGACCCGAATGAATCGATTCGCCACCGTGCACAGCAATTGGAGCTTTGTCCATCAACTTTATGGAAGATTTTGCGCAAAGATCTTGGCTTGCGACCTTACAAGATCCAGCTTGTGCAAGAATTAAAGCCGCGAGACCATGCAATGCGTCGTGATTTTGGTGTATGGGCCGAAAATGAGATTGATCTCGATGCTGATTTTCATCGCAAAATTTTGTTCAGTGATGAGGCTCATTTTTGGTTGAATGGCTACGTCAACAAGCAAAATTGCCGCATTTGGAGTGAAGAGAATCCACATGAGACCCTTGAGACGCCATTACATCCACAAAAACTGACTGCTTGGTGTGCTCTATGGGCTGGTGGAGTCATTGGGCCATACTTCTTCCGAAATAATGCTGGAGAGTCAGTTACCGTTAATGGAGACCGGTATAGAGCCATGATAACCGACTATTTTGTTCCCGAATTGGATGGCATGAATGTGGATGAGTTGTGGTTCCAACAAGACGGCGCTACATGCCACACAGCGCACGTCACAATCGATTTATTGAAGGAAACATTCGATGAGCGCATAATTTCGCGGAATGGACCTGTCAATTGGCCACCAAGATCGTGTGATTTGACACCATTGGATTATTTTCTTTGGAGATATGTGAAGTCGCTTGTCTACGCCAACAAACCAGAAACGTTAGGGGACTTGGAAGCCAACATTCGTGGCGTTACTGCCGACATACGGCCCCATATGCTCGAAAAAGTGATTCAAAATTGGACCTGTAGAATTGGCTTTATTCGAGCCAGCCGCGGCGGCCACATGCCCGAAATCATATTTAAACATTAATGGCATAAAATTATCCTTCCAATAAAGCCAAATTGATGGACATTAAAACGATTTTCTTGTGTTTTATTTCAATTCGAAGCTCTATACCTCTAAAAAAAAAGTCTTTGTGGAAAATTTTGTGTTCGAAGCATTTTCAGTAACTTATAATAGAAATGCTGTAAGAAAAACATTTTTCTTTTGGTAGCCGGTGCTTTTGAGCCGAGAGCTACTAGCGAGTTAGACTGACACGCTATCCAATGGGTTAGTTTTTAGCTCAATTAGTGTATTTCTTTTCATTTTAGTGATAATTCACAGTATTTTTTCCAAAGCCTATTAAAAATAAAATAATGCTTGGGAAAGGTTAGCAGGATTTTCCAATCCCAATTCTAATTTTATTTGTACTATATCTTCTGTCTTTTTTATTTTTTTTTTCTTAATTATAGATGTTGAAATAGTAAGGAGAGGCAGTTGTCAAGGACTTTTTCCAATGATGAGAGGTTGACTCTTTTTAATTATAAATATATATCATAAGTAATATATAAGGCAGGCATATTATTAAATATTATTATATTGTATAGACTATATATTGTATATATATGTAAGGTTAAATTAATTTAATTCTAGTTATAGTTGGTTAATTTATTTACAGCTGTAAAAAGATTAAAATTTATTTAAAATTAAAAAAAAAACAACATAAGTTCAAGCCAATATTTATTATTCCATAAAACAAAAGTTCATCACAAATGGGGACTAATAATGGAAAACTATAGTACGGAAAATCTACGCGATTTTGCAGTTTATTTCTCTATTTAAAATATTCAAATGCTGAGGTCTGATACAAAGTGAGTCAAGTGCCACATTTTAATTAAACATAACAGAGATCCTAGAATGGCCTACCCCAGAATTGTGATTTCGTACTTGTGTGAATCCTGTGATTTCAAATACTTAGTTTTACGAATCATTAGAAATATTTCTGAAAATACTTAATTTCAGCTTATGTGTTAAGGGTGTTCAAAATATCAGAGAGGTAGTTGGTACTATATAACTTGTTACAAGGATGAAGTGAATCACGTCCCAAAAAGACCTATTGATTTTAACATAAATAAATTTGACATTATACAGCCAGCAAGGTAATATAGCGAATCAAAATCCATAATGAAAACAAGGTATGTTTCGATCAAATAAAAAAAGAAAAAAATGCTTTGAAACGATTAAATAATTTCATTGTTCGAATTTGTAATATTTTAATGCACACAATAAAAGTATTTCAACGTTTCAAGTTCGATTTAAAAATTTAGTACACTGCAAACAGCTATTAAGGGAATAAGATGTTTGAGGAATTCCTTTTTTCCCTATAACTTAATAACTACTTTCGGTATGCTAAATTTTGGGTACATAGTTTATAGAAAAATTTAATTACCTACAAAATACGGGCAAAAACTTATTCCGATATATTTGAATTTAAAAAAAAATATCCTCAATTTGTGACAAAAATTAAAAATCCTCAAACATTTCATATGGATAAGAAAGCTCTTAAAATCAAAGTTATAAGTTAAAAGTGGCACTTACCATTTCATTTCGTGCGCCGTAAATTGCAAAAAAAATCGAGTAGGTACAATGTAACATTTACTTTCACATCAATTGAACTTTACGGAAACATAAAACAGTAAGCCCCGCTGAATTGACCACCACTTATTTGAATAACTGCACAATTGACCACAAAACTCCTAACAAAAGTGTCTTTCTTCATTTCAATAGCCACACAATTTCCCATTTTAACCGAGTCCTTCGGTATTGATTTTCTCGCTTGATCAAGAAAAACTTCATCAAAAGTGAAATTACGTAAGAAAAAACACCCTGTTAATTGAGCATTTGAAAAGCACGCAAATAATGGGTGAAAAATACAAGTGTATTTGTACTAAGTGTAACATCCCAGCAAACATTTGGAACACATTTATGTCGATTAAACAGCGATTCTCTTAACTCCCTTCAGTAAAAATTTATATTTTTTATACCATACACAGACGGTATATTCACTTTGTCATTCCGTTTGTAACGCATAGAAAGGGACATGGCAGCTGTGAAAAAGTGTATATATTATTGATCAGCGTCACCACCTGAGTCGATATAGCTATGTCTGTCTGTCTGTCTGTCTGTCTGTCTGTCTGTCTGTCTGTCTGTCTGTCTGTCTGTCTGTCTGTCTGTCTGTCTGTCTGTCTGTCTGTCTGTCTGTCTGTCTGTCTGTCTGTCTGTCTGTCTGTCTGTCTGTCTGTCTGTCTGTCTGTCTGTCTGTCTGTCTGTCTGTCTGTCTGTCTGTCTGTCTGTCTGTCTGTCTGTCTGTCTGTCTGTCTGTCTGTCTGTCTGTCTGTCTGTCTGTCTGTCTGTCTGTCTGTCTGTCTGTCTGTCTGTCTGTCTGTCTGTCTGTCTGTCTGTCTGTCTGTCTGTCTGTCTGTCTGTCTGTCTGTCTGTCTGTCTGTCTGTCTGTCTGTCTGTCTGTCTGTCTGTCTGTCTGTCTGTCTGTCTGTCTGTCTGTCTGTCTGTCTGTCTGTCTGTCTGTCTGTCTGTCTGTCTGTCTGTCTGTCTGTCTGTCTGTCTGTCTGTCTGTCTGTCTGTCTGTCTGTCTGTCTGTCTGTCTGTCTGTCTGTCTGTCTGTCTGTCTGTCTGTCTGTCTGTCTGTCTGTCTGTCTGTCTGTCTGTCTGTCTGTCTGTCTGTCTGTCTGTCTGTCTGTCTGTCTGTCTGTCTGTCTGTCTGTCTGTCTGTCTGTCTGTCTGTCTGTCTGTCTGTCTGTCTGTCTGTCTGTCTGTCTGTCTGTCTGTCTGTCTGTCTGTCTGTCTGTCTGTCTGTCTGTCTGTCTGTCTGTCTGTCTGTCTGTCTGTCTGTCTGTCTGTCTGTCTGTCTGTCTGTCTGTCTGTCTGTCTGTCTGTCTGTCTGTCTGTCTGTCTGTCTGTCTGTCTGTCTGTCTGTCTGTCTGTCTGTCTGTCTGTCTGTCTGTCTGTCTGTCTGTCTGTCTGTCTGTCTGTCTGTCTGTCTGTCTGTCTGTCTGTCTGTCTGTCTGTCTGTCTGTCTGTCTGTCTGTCTGTCTGTCTGTCTGTCTGTCTGTCTGTCTGTCTGTCTGTCTGTCTGTCTGTCTGTCTGTCTGTCTGTCTGTCTGTCTGTCTGTCTGTCTGTCTGTCTGTCTGTCTGTCTGTCTGTCTGTCTGTCTGTCTGTCTGTCTGTCTGTCTGTCTGTCTGTCTGTCTGTCTGTCTGTCTGTCTGTCTGTCTGTCTGTCTGTCTGTCTGTCTGTCTGTCTGTCTGTCTGTCTGTCTGTCTGTCTGTCTGTCTGTCTGTCTGTCTGTCTGTCTGTCTGTCTGTCTGTCTGTCTGTCTGTCTGTCTGTCTGTCTGTCTGTCTGTCTGTCTGTCTGTCTGTCTGTCTGTCTGTCTGTCTGTCTGTCTGTCTGTCTGTCTGTCTGTCTGTCTGTCTGTCTGTCTGTCTGTTGAAATCATGTTTACGGGAAAACTGAGCAAGCTAATTCAATGAAATTTGGCACACAGGTCACACTTTCTTGCAAGCTGCTAGCATATAAAAATGGGTTAACGGCAACGCCTTCCGCCCATACTCTATGTAAATATACCCAAGTACATTTTGAAAAAAAGTTGCAGCGATTTTGATGAAACTTGGTGATTTGGTGAAGCTGTGATCGAAATTCAGATTAAGATAGGTTTTAAGTTTTTAAAGGCTCTTAAAGAGGCGTGACACAGCCCTAAATTTTAACTTTTATAACGACATAGCTCGTAAACCGTGCAAGATATTGTGATGAAATTCGGTACACGAATACAGATCTTATGAATCTTGAATTGCGCATAAAGTGGGCGGAATTGTAAAAGTGGGTGTGACACTTCTTAGCAATTAAAAAATTGGATTTCATATAACTCCAAATTGGCACATACGATTTTCATTAAAATTTTAGGGATGATACCACTGAAAGTAGTTAACAATACAAGCTACGTCAATACACTGAAAAATTTCTTTTAAGGGCGTGGCACAACCTACAATATTTATAAACGTTATAAAATGAGAACTAACAACGCAATCGTTATGAAATTTAATAAGGCGGATATACTTGCTAATAGGTGTCTTCTTGCAAAATTTTGGCACAATTGTGTCGGTGGGTGTGGCACCTCCATATAAGCGAAATACGTTTAATGCTATAGATAGTGTGCTATGAGAGTAATCTTCATAAAATTTTGTGTAGATGTGTCGGTTATTATAATCTTTGAAATTAAAAGAAACTTGACAAGATTGCATCAGTGGGCGGGACACCTCCCTCATTAAAATAAAACTGTAAATGCTATTTTAAGTGAACTATTGCAGCAATTCATCTGAAATGATGTAAATGGTTTGCTGGGTATTAGGTACATATGAATCACAAGCTGGCAAAATAGCAACAGTGGGCGTGGCACCTCCCATACAATTAAAATACCTTATGTGGCGTAACTATCGAAATATATAAGCAATGATACAGAAATTTGCTGTAAGAGGTTTGTTTATAAAAAGCTATTTTTGGATCAAAATCGGACTGGATTGCATCAGTGGGTACATATCGCAAACGATACAAACTATTGTGCTAAAGTTTTATTTGTTTATTGAACCAAAAGTGGGCGGAATTGGAGAAGTGGGCGTGGCATGTTTCGTGTTTTTTATTTATATTCTATTTTTTTCAACATTTCCCATATTCTTTTGACATTTTCAATCTTTTACATTTCCCCATCAATTTCATTCGAAATATTCTTTATTCTTTCGACTTTTTCATCAATTTTTCAGCATTTTTCATATATTTCGACTTATTCTTCTAACTTTCTTTAATGGTTTTCATATATTTTCAACATTTTCAGTTTTTTTTAACACTTTTCAACATTTTTGAACCTTTTTATATTATTTTCGACTTATTGAACCTCTTCAACATTTTTTTAACATTTATTGAAAAAGTACCTTCAATGCAGTGTAGGGTATGTGAGTTTCGGCCTGGCCGAAGATAACACCTTTACTACTTTTTTTTCAATTGCTTACTTTATTCCGAGAAAAGTGTCAGTACATAACAATTGTGTAATTATCGAGTTCTTATTTTGCTTTAACTAATATTTGTTCACCTGCTTTCTTTTAATTAAGTATACACAAGCAAAAAACAATATAGGCAGTGCTACAATTTTGATTTCTGATTTCTGTTTTTGTCTTGTTTGTTAACAAATCTTGACTTTAAGCGCCCTAAGTTATCTTTTTGCTGTTGCTTAACGGGTGTATATTGCAAATATTAACCCGTTTTGTTCCGATTCTAAAATTTTTAGTCGATATAAAAATACAAACATTTACATTTATTTTATTGATATTTTTTTCATTTTAAGCTTACTGATTTTGCTGCTTTTCATGATAAATTATCTTTCCTTAGAACTTTGTACATACATTTGTATATCCGACTCAAGCTTAGATTGAAAACAAACTGTGGCTAAATTTGTTGGGTAGTTGAGGTTTGTGTTGTTCGAGCCCCATAGCATGTAGGGTAAATTGTTTCTAACATTTATACCTTTTACCACCCGGACTTATACATATATGTAATATAAAAATCGAAATTCAAAATATAAGTAAAACATTTTTTCAACTTCAGATGCGGTTACTTAAAGGATATGTCAAAACACAATAATATTTTGTATATGTAAAAGTAAGGAGTCCCCAAAAAAAGTTTTCTTAAACACGGCTTTAAATTCTAAACTGGGTGATTGGAATGTTTTTCAACAAATCCGAACTTTTGCTTAGTTTGAGCCTTTGGTGTATTATTGTATAATGTAGCGCCAATATAAGAAAGTCGCGAATGAATAATTAATAACTGAAAAATGTTTATGCATAAAATATACCATATACGTCATATAAACAGTAAATGGCTCATGTGACATGTTATGAAATTGCCCAGCAAACATTTGGACTCTATTACTATTCTAGAAAAGTCTTGCGCGTATAAGTTTTAGCCGGACCGAAACTTTTAACACTTTTCAGGAAGATATATAAAACAACATATATATATAAGCAATTGATCATTGAGCTATCCGACTTTTTGGCAACTGGGTCAGAATTTCTCAAGTGGGACACCCCTAGGCCCAAAATGCAAATTTTTTAATGTGCTAGAAATTAAAATGTGAAATGATTTTTGTTTTTGTTGTTGTTGTTGTAGGCAATTAAAATTCCTAGGATAAATTTTTGCAAAGCTTTCGGGACGTGTGACCAACTTCAAAAGAATTTTACACACCGCCATCGTATTCAGGATCCTCGAAAACGGGATGTGTCAATTTTTTACCAATGGAAAATGCGGAATATGCGATTCCCTCATTTCGGTGGTGACTTATGGTCATTTTGGGGGTGGGGTCAACTCCAAACGAATTTTAAACAACAGCATCCTCGAAAACGGGGGACGGAGGTGGTCTGGTTGCTGCTTAAAATATTTTTATTTTTCAAGGTTTTCCCCGAATCACGGAATCCACTATAAGCGCGTTGTGCAGTTATAAATATATGAATAAAAATTACGTCAAAAGTGACCCATTTTATCTCAACGGAATGTTGTACCCTAATGTTTTTAGCATTTATATAATTTTTTTAATTTTTCGATCGGACAGGGACAGCTGTTTTTCATTAACATTTAATAAATAAACATATATTAAACATTGAAAAATACGTTATATAAAATTGTTTCAATTGTATTCTTTTTCAATACGAATCAAACACCGTTAATTTCATAAAAATCGTCGTATCCCCTCAAACAATATAAGCTTTTAAAAAAAATATTGTCCCCTTACATCTTAGGCTTAGAAGTGGGCCTCTTGAGAAATTCTTGCCCAACTCTTTTATAATCAGAAGACGATGAATTAGTAACTTCTGCCAGAAATAACAAATATAATATGAAACAATGATTCCAACTCCGTCGTTGGCGTAGTAAATATTTTTATATCGACCTCAAAAATAGTCGCTTAAGGGTCCATCCATAAGCTACGTGACCGTAACCCCTACCCCCCTATAGTGACGATTCGTGACTTTACTCTATTAACCCCCCCCCCCCCTTCTCCTATTTAATTACGTTGCAGCATGACTTTTAAAAATATTTTCTACTAATGAATTTTAAAATAAAACACATTTTGATAATATTAAACATAAAACATTACATTTTATATTTTAATAGATATAACATATTTAAAATGAATAAATAATTTTCAATTTTTAAATTTCTTCCAAGAAAGGAATTCCCTCATCTATCCAAGAAGGTGTATCCTCAATTAAAGTAATATTTTTCTCTATATTTAATTGTCTGTCTTCCAGTTCAACAACTTCTACATTTACTAATTAATCTGAACGTTGAATTTGAAAACTAATTTATATTTTTACAATTTGAAGTCACTTAGTATTTCGCGAAACACCCCGCCCCCCGCCGTTACTTTTCGTAGTATTTCTAATGACCCCCATTCCCCCAAATCGGTCACGTAATTTATGGATGGCCCCTAAGACTCTTTCTTACGATTGAAACGCGAATCACTCTGGTAAGTCGCTAAGCCCTAATAGTTTTTCCATATCGAACTATCAGTTGGCAACAGAATGTGAGCTTACGCGTGATTTGTGCTTGAAGTTAGACTCTTCCACGGTTAGCAATGTTTGCTGGGTGCTGTTGTTAAAATTTGTCTATTAACCCAGTCTCTCGTTCTTCTTCAGTGGAAATTTTTTTATCAGCTAAACAAATTTCCATTATAAGACAATTAAAAATTTTAATTTCATTGTGCAATAACAAACAAAAAAATATAAAATTTGGGGCGTTTGTTTGGCATAACAATACACCAAATTTTATATTCAAAAAAATATGCCGATTGTGCTCATCGAACCATTTTAAGCTTAGTTCAAATTCCGAAAATACCATATTTAAATTTAAAAGCACCAAAAAAATGAGAGATCTGAATTGTACCATTATTCAATGCCAAATCCTAATAAATCAAGAAATTGGAAACCAAATATTTTTAATCACCGGGTGACCAACAAGTTTTGCCACCTTAAGTTATCTAAGTGATTTAAAGCCTTGCATAATTGTTGCCAACAACTATAACATTTTATTATTGCAAATATAGAAGTTTTTCAAATTAATAAAATATTTCATCAAAAGCAACATAAATGCATAGCTTATATATTTATGTACATATGTATATTGAAATTATGATTTTTATAGACTGGTCATGAAACACAAAGTGTACGAGAGACGGCAATTCTGGACGTCGGAGACATATTAGGCTCGTTCCAGAACTTTTTGGGTAAAATCCTGTGAAACTGTCAAACACGAGATGATAAGAAAATTGCGCTCTGTATGAGAGGAAAAATGTAAAAAGTACGGGAACGCATAAAACCATTTTTTTTTTAACCCAAGAACTAAACGTCAAAATTATTTCCATGTATTTGGCACAACAAAATTCAAATTTTCTAAGTACAGGCAATAAATAAAAATGTTAAATTGAATGAAGTTAAACAATAAATTGAGTTCTACAAAAGAATAAAGAAAAAAATGGATTATAAAAGTAGTCAAAATAAACTTAATGTTTACAATTCAGCTTGCACAATACAGAACAGCTGATAGTTTGACACTTTTCATGAGTTTACACGGAAAAATTCTACGGGTAAAAGCCTGTAACTTCTTACCACGAGAGAACATAAATTACTCTCTCATTTTCGTTCTCACTTACAGGTTTTTCAAGTACAGGAACGCTTTTTGGGTAAAATCCTGCAAATTGTACTAACGCATTATTGTACGGGAACGCAGCTCTTAATTCAATCATGTTTCATACTAATAATGAAGATTTTAAAACAATGTGATTTGGTTAGTTAGTTGTTTTTTGAAACAGGTAAGCCAATGGAGCATATGTGGTTACAAGCGCAAGACTCGTTTCTAATTACATTTTAATTTCCACGATAAGAGTTCGGTCCATCTTTATAGAGAAAAACTTATATATTAAGAAAGTCCATTGAATTTTAAATTACTTCAGAAAGTAGGTGTACACGAGTACATACATAAATTAAGAGATAAGAATTCTTAGCAAATTTACACTTTAAATGAAAAACACACAAAAAATTGATAACAAAACTCACAAAATAAAAAAATGCCGCCCATCTTTAATGAAACAAAAATAATTAAATTTAGTTGCACTATTAAACTTGTACAAGTTGGATGCTTTAAATCCAAAGTGACAAATCTAGTTAAAAATAAATAAAAACAAAAAAACATTATGAACTCACGTTATCGACTAGCAATTTATGGTAAATAGAAAAAAATGTAATTTTATGGAAAATATCAGTATGAGTTTTAAATATAGTAAACACGCCTTTAAACCTGGAACTACTTAGTTCTAGCACAAAGCGAAGTGACATACTTTCTAATATCTTCAAATCAAAGGTTAATGTTACACTTTTTTTTTTAATTTATACCATATGTATGTACGATTACATACCTACACGTCCTAAGTTCGGCCATTTTACTAATAAAGTTTTATTAATAAAATGAATGCCTTACTTTGATATAATTAAGTCGACAATGAACTTTATTTAATATTTTTTCATCAACATTTTTTAACCTGCAATGCTCTTTTTCATAAAATTTAATTTGTGATAACAATCATGGTAAGCCATCGCCACAGTATAATTGCCTCCACTCTAAATAGTCTAGTGTTTTATTGTCGACAAATTCCAAACTTGCACGAAAATTCTTGAATTTGTTAATTTGGTTCTCGTTAAAAGTAAGATTAGCAAAGATAAATCAGGATCAAATGATATAACAATTCAAGGAATATGCTTTTTTTATAGCTTAGTAAAACTATAGAGTAACAATATATTTGTTTTTGAAAATCAAAAAATTAAGAAAAATCATCATATCTCGGAAAATATGGCAATTAGCTTTCATGAGACCCCCATGTTAACACAACGACACAAAGTTTCCGAACTTATAAGGATTTTAGAAAAGTAGTGGTTTCCTGCTTTATCTCTGAAACTAAGTTCGACGCATAACTTTTGGTTGCAATTTAATATTTTTTCTAGGCTCCTTATTCGCTCCAAGCTCCTAAATGAAACTTATTCGCGTTCGATGAATTGTTTTTTTGGATAAATTAGATATCGAACTATGAGAACTTTTTTTACTTTTTTCTTTATTCATATTTTTTTTTTTTTTTTGTTCAATTTGGAGTTGTTTGAAAAGAAAATAGGTTCTCTATTTAGTCATCTGGAGGAAAAATTATAAAATTTTTCTTGAGCGCCCTTGCTTTGTCTTTTGGTCATCTAAGTCCCACTAGAGTATTTTGACCATTTGTTTTGGGGCGACCATTTTGTTATAAGTACAAGCATTTCAAAATAAAGTTCATACTAAAAATTGTAGCTATGAAAACCATTTCATATACATTTAACATAAGGGTATTTTAACTTAAGTTGACAGTCGACCAGAACAGTAGCTTTCTACTATTGAGCCCGTGAGAAGGCGTCACCTAAAAAGTTACATTGAGCAGAGCATGAATTCGGTTAGGAGAGAGAGGATGAAGACTTGGAAAAGTACTGAGAAGTTTGCGATGCCAGAGTGTCGCTAACAGTGAAAACAATCGCATTCAATTTATGCGTGAGCAAAATGTTTATAGCACGTCTTCTCACGGATTAAAGACGCTGACCTTTCAATCCATCCTAGTTGCATAAGTTTCCAATTGTTATAAAAAGTCAACAAAAAATCGCAAAACAGACAACAATGGCTTTGCATTAGACCTTAAGATAATCCCCACAAAATTTCAGCTTTCGAGACCAAACCTGTGAGCGACGCGAATAGAGTTTGTTCCCATTTAATAGAGATTTAAAAAAAAAAACTACTAAAACGTAGAAAAAATCGGATATGAATGCCATCATTTTAGGTATTTTAGTTGTATGAGAAGTGCTACACCCGGTTGTGAAATTATTCCAGCAGTAAACTTTATTCCACCATATTTTAGAAATAAAATGGCTACAGAAGCTGTTTATGTCATAGTAATTTTAGGCTTTAGCTAGATTATCGCCCCAGGTATGTGCCACTTTTTACCGATAGTTAAAAAGTAATTTGAGAAACTAAAAGAGATCCGAAGACGATGGTATTTCTAGCATTTGTCGCTAACTTTCGGGGCTAACGAAACAAATGATCAGTCCTGGAGGGTCTGACGTAGAAAAAGTGAGAAGCTGGGTGAATAGAATATTCTTATCATTATTTTTTATAATATACATATAGTGTAGGATTACAGGCCACGGGGGGAAGCTTCAGCCCTTATAGCTCCGTAGCCGCGGTTCCTAAATCTGTGCACTACACATAAGATCATAACAGAAAAGCTCTTCGGTAATCTTTTGTCACATTTTGTTTTTTTTTTTAGCATATCGCACACATTCTACCAAAGAGGCACAATTCAAAATTTATCATTTTCGAGTTTACTCGTTAAAACTGTTCATCATACACATATCTACCAGCACAAAAGAGATAAATATTGCAATGAAAATTAGGCTGCAATATGCAAAATTAGAGTTGTGACAGTTTTATCGATATGGAGTTTGTTGAAAGTAATCGAACTCCAAAACAGTTTTTTGCGTTTTCTGAAACTTTCAAACTTTTGAGTTGTTCTTCTTTAGTAGAATGTATGCGATATATTTTGTTCAGTTTCTCTAAAAAATTAAGACTTAAATCCGTTTATTTATGCCAAATTGGCCAAAACATATCATCTTCAAAGCATGAAAATTCTATCAACTCTAATTTTAGGAGGCCTTAAGTACCTTAAACTGATAAGGTTTTTTGAAACTTTGTATTCAATGTTTTTCAAGTTAAAGTAAGTATTAAAAAGTACAGCTTTATGTAAAAAAAGATTAATCTAATAGTTACATACTGGTGTTATAAACTCAAATCAGCTAAAAAAATTCCATTTCGATCGAGATGATATAATTTCAAAACATTTTAAAATTTTAAGCAAACAAAACTCACAAATAACACTCGAACCCACCAAGTCTGATCATAAGCTAAAAACAAATGTAACTACTTTATAAATAGTTAAATTATGGACTATATTTTTTTTTTTCATTATAAAGTACAAATGTTGCGATTAAGTGTGGAATAAAATTTCAGACAAATGCTGGCAAACTCTTTCCGACAACGCTAATGAAAAACCTACGAAAAATCTTTATTTTTATAGTAAGTTTTAATGGTGTTACTAACTGACCATAAAACAAATCGAGGACTTTGAGAAATGCTTATATGGCTAAATAGTTAAAGTTTCCTCACTTTTCAACTTTAAATAGAGAATTTTAAGTCTTAACCACTACAACGCGTTGCTAGCGTGTGATGTTTCGTTTGTTTACTAATCGCAACATGCAAATATCGTAATATTAAGTTTCGGCGCTGTTATTGCCACACTCTTTACTTTTTTCTCTATACATCAATTCATCAACAGTTCCGTATTTTTTCTTTTGGCAGCTCTACTACTCACATTGTTGACCAACGAAGTCATCAGCTTGGCACGTGTCGACAATTGGTCACAAAGATCGAGCAATACATCACAGCAAAATAATTGGAACTATGGTGGTGCCACGCCAAATAACCAACAGGGAGCGGGATATCCATCGGCCGCTGGCAATCAATGGACAGGAGGAAGATATAATCAAACTTATGGTAATAGCAACCCAACAAGACAACCCCCTTACGCTGGTAGTGGACAAGCATCACATTTACCAGGTGGGCAATGGGCAGGTGCAGGACGTTCTAACCATACTTATCCACAAAATTATCCAACAAACCAACCAGCACGTCCGTGGGCGCAAAATAATCAAACAACGAACTACCAACCTGGTCAAAATCCACAAGGTGCAAACTGGAATCAATACAATAGAAATACAACAAGGCCAAATGGACCGAATGCTAACTGGCAACCGCAACCAAATTCTAATTGGCGACCGCAGTCAGGTTACAATACAACTTACCGCCAAACACCAACAACTCCATCGAACGCCCGAAACAACATTGGCTGGAATTCAAATTCAAACGCTAATAATAATTATAATTCCAGTTATGGTGGCGCACAAGGGCACATGGCAAACCAACCAAGATATACAGGAGCCAATGTACGTCCACAAAATCAGAGTAA
This sequence comes from Meiosimyza decipiens, assembly GCA_963680825.1. NCBI lineage: Eukaryota > Metazoa > Arthropoda > Insecta > Diptera > Lauxaniidae > Meiosimyza > Meiosimyza decipiens. Next base: position 35,647,023 of record OY804258.1, read on the forward strand.
TCCAGCTTGGGGTGGCAATCCAAGCAATAATCCACTTTGGTACGCTCTTCAGCCAGGCAATATAAGTAGTCCCCACAACCCAACTCATCAACCCTCCACACCTAATCATGCACCCGGTAATGGAATTGGTACCTGGACCCAACATGGCAGTGGCGGAGGTGCGGCGCCAGCACCTTTTGGAGGTAGTAATAATCAATGGAATGGCAATAACGTTCCTAACACTGGTGGTGGTGCAGCACCACTTGCGCCACTTGGCGGAGGACCAACTGCAAATAACGGCAATGGACAATGGAATACTGGCAATAATAATTGGGCACAGCCTGGTAATCCTGGTGGATCAGGTGGTGGTGCGCCATTGGCACCAATAGGCGGTAGTAGTCAATGGAATGGCGGCGGAGGTCAAGCGAGTCTGAGTTATGGCAATGGGCAACAGTCGAACTCATTTGGTGGTGCTGGACAGCAACGACCCGCTGCCAATGGCGATAGCTCACATCCATACGCTAATTTGCTTGCAAATATTAACTAAAACATTTTGTTATTTACATCGAATATTGAATAAAATGCATGGTTATCGTTCGAAATTATAATTTAGTGTAACAATTTCCGCTCACTTTAGGTAGAAGTTATTCACATCCTTAAGTCCAGTAGGCAAGGTTAACAAGTCGTACAGGGAAAAAGTTAATGATCCTTTTATTTATTTTTTGGTCAGCAACATTAAAAAACTAATTCATAAAATTGTAAGAGCTCCGCTCTTTGACATAGAAATCCCGGCCAGGTTGGCTCAATCCCGGTCATTTAGTAGCCCTACCTGTAGGGTCAAATGTCATAGGTAGTTTGTTTTTCCATTTTTTTTGTAAGTTACACGTATGATGTGCTGCAACGTGCAGAACTTATTGTTTTTATAATTCAGTGAGAGATTACTTATTCAAACCTTTTAACGTCAGAGTATCTCCTGGCGATAGCATGTTTCGGAACCTAATCGCCAAGTATGAAGCGATTTCAGCAATTGCTATCTTCCGAGAAGAAATCCTAGGACCATATATGGACTGTTTAGTGTTATGGTTGTATAAGTTGCCTTATTTATTTGAAAACGATGATGATCAGCCAGAAGGAATGAACGGGAAATAGATATGTTGATAAAAAATAAATCTATTTTAAAAATAATAAAGAGCCGCCAAAGAATTCATATATGCTTAAGCCCTTTTCAAGACCATTTGATCAATCAGTAATTTTTAGACCACAGTCACAACAATTTTAAGAAATTTGTTTGTTCTTACTTGGAGTATAAAATTAATGTTACTTACAATTAGATTTTGTATGCTTAAAAGTTTGCCAACATCGGCTTCAATGGGAAAAGTCAAAATTAAAACAGTGAGACACCCTTCTATTAAGAAATATATATAGGATAAGCCTACCATTTTATTATCAGTGCGATTTGCCCTCTTTGAAATCTTCTTTTGAAAATGACAGAAACTGTACCATAAAATTTGATCAGCGTTCATGTCATCAAGTTCTTTCAAGCTGTTTGTTAATCAAGCAGAAATTTGAAGGGGTCCAGACCATCAAATTCTAGACTTAAAACAAAAAATTTTTTCAGGATTTCGGATTTTTAACATGTGAACCTAAGTGAAATTGTTTGCCAATTCAATAGTTTATCCGCCATGAAGACGTTTTTTTCTTTGGTGCTCAGAACAAAACTTAAATTTGATATGTATGATTAATCTGTGAAACTGTTTAACAAACAGTTTGATGGTCTGAATTCCTCGAATTACAGACAAAAAAGAACGCACCGCACTGTTAAACTTTTTTATCACACTTGGCAGCACTGCCGTAAAACAACAGAGAACACAAAATTATGTAAACTTAAAGCTTTATATGTTATGTCAACGTTTACACGAGGAAATTCGGTCAGACAAATTCTTGTCTATTCTCTTTTGTGAATTTGTTTTGCGTTTACACACGAAAACTAGAATTTCTTTGGGCAAGAAAATTTCAAAGCAATTACTGCGTCAACACGCCACAACAAACGCAAATTCAAAGCATAATATCAGCTGACGAATAAAACGAAAGCGAGTTTGCGGATATGACAAATCCTGTACACCACCCTTTCGTTTTTCCCTTCTTGCCAACAGACAGGAAAACTTTTTCTCAAGAGTTTCCTCGTGTAAAATTTGACTATGGATAATTTAAAAAAAGTGGAGATAAGTGTATTATGAGGAATCCTTTACGAGGATTTTATTGAGTCCTTACTATCGTGATTGTGAATCACTAAATTACACGATCGCTTTTTTAAAGGCTAAAACTGATATCCCACTAGGATTGAAATCGTACTTAGCCTATACGTTAACCCGCTTTGAAAAGAACATGTGCAACGGGTCACACTAAGACACGTGCGAACGAAAACACGTCTGTACTAGTTAACGGACAAAACGAACGACCGTACTAATACTACATTTATATATTTTGCCCATTTGACATCCAGGGATGTAACTTTTTCGATTATGTAATTAGAAACTGCATTACTGTGTTACCAAATCATTACCAAGTTCTTTTGAGAATGCTCGCTTTCATATTCACGCTTAATATGGAGGAGGCGATTCATATAAATTTTTTTAAACTGGAAACCTCGTCAAAAAAAAACGACTAATGTACACTAGTGCGAGAAAAAACAAAACGAGGCATGATTTTTCCTATACCTTGGAGCAATATACGCACTATACCTTTTTCGAGATGTCACTATGAACTAAGCAGATAAACATGTTTATTATTTGTTGATAACTCTAGACGACATAGCGTTTTAAAGATAACTCTTGCACAATGATGACAATGCGATCGTGCATTGTCGTTGCTAGCGAGGCTAGTGTTGGATATACTATAGGACGTAAACTCTAAGCAACGGCCAAAAGCTTCCAACTTACCCTTACTTTTGTGTAGAATTACTGTGGCATTGGATATAATGTGAACCTCTGTGGTTGTGCAGCATTATTACTTTTATCGCAGATTAAGGAACTGTTTATTGTAAATATTATTTCAACACTTTATTCTTTTCGCGCAATCACAAATTAAAATACAACTGAAAACAGCTGGTTGTCATTTCTTTGTGTTGTCTTCTACTTATCAAAATAAACATAGTACGAGCACATGAAAATACGTCCTGATCACATTTGACTTTGAGTAAACTTTTAAAAATATGTTAATCGCCACTAAATTTTAAAGACATCCTTCGATTATTTGCAAGACATCTCATCCAGGTTCCATTACGATGGTTGCAAGCGTTTAATCTAAATATTACATCTTGTCCATGTCAAATACTGAACTCTAAAACTATCAAACTCAATCTGATAAATTTATCCATTTTGAACTAAAACATTTTATTTTCAATTGTAAAATTTAATTTATTTAATAATTTGTGAAATGTGGATGAAAATTCTGAAAATGTATAAATTTACTTAAACAAATACTAGACAAAAATATACTTTTTGCGAATAAAAGTTATGATTTATTTAGTGCAATTAGTTAAAGATAAAACTGTCCAATTATTGTTAAGTATAAAAAGTTGTTTTCTTGAATGTTTCGTAACTTGTGGAAGTGAAGATCTGAAGATTTTGAAGAAATGTGATGTTTTTTGAAAATGCAAATACTTGATAAAAAGTTGTATGATGAATGTAACAAAATCTGCTGGATTAACTGTGATCATTGAAGAAATGGTAACCCCAAAAAGATAAGACAATACGATATTTGATAACTGAAGAGAAATTTGGTTGATGATAAATATTTTAACTGTCATCTGGTATATGCAAATCTTTGAAGAATCGACACTGATGTCTTGTTAGAAGTGCAGGTTTTTGAAAAAAGTAACTGATGCTGATAAACATTCAAACTGTCATTTGGCATTATGCAAATCTTTGAAGAATTGATCCAAAAGGATTGACACAAAACTGATAACTTGTTAGAAGTGCAGGTTTTTGAAAAAAAAATAACTGATGCTGATAAATATTCAAACTGTCATTTCGAATATGTAAATCTTTGAATAACTGATCCAAAAGGAAGAAGAAGTTCAGGTTCTTCAAAAAAGTAACTGATGTTGATAAATATTCAAACTGTCATTTGGTATACGCAAATTGAAGAATTGATCCAAAAGGATAGACACAAAACTGATGACTTGCTATAAGTGTAGGTTCTTGAAAAAAATATCTGATGTTGAAACATTGTTTTCGAAAATATATCTCTTCTCTCATACGCTCGGATTGTCAGCTCTTTTAAGAAAATTGAAGCAGTCTCTGATTTCATCAATGGTGAACGATCGAGATGCCTTGTTCGTTAGAAAAATTCTTCGATCCAACAGTGCTCCTCAACGTACTATAAGTTAAAATCTTCCGCAATAGTAATAACATGATGTCCTTAATATACGCCGTTAAATATCGCCAACTAATTGTGTCCCACGCTGCCGTCTTTACACTATGTCCCACGCCGCAGTCAAATCACTAATCCCTCGCCGCTGTCAAAACTTGGTATCCCACGCAGCAGTCGATTCTTGGATCCCGCGCTGCAGTCAAAACTTGGTATCCCACGCCGCAGTCGATTCTTGGATCCCACGCTGCAGTCAAAACTTGGAATCCCACGCCGCAGTCGATTCTTGAAATCCCACGCCGCAGTCAATTCTTGGATCCCACGCTGCCGTCAAAACTTGGTATCCCACGCCGCTGTCAAACCTGGAGTCCCTCGCTGCCGTCATAACATGGATTCCCACGCCGCAGTCAAAACTTTGATTCCAACGCCGCAGTCAATATTTCAATCCCACGATGGAATGTATTGATGTGCTAGATTGTGCTACGTAATGTTGCTATACTGACTTCCCATGGAAAAACTCTTAGTTGCAAAAACAACAACGAAGATCAAACATGTAATCTATCCGATCGGTCTTAAGAATTTGTAGAACGAAAAGCAGCAACAAAATAATAAGGCGATCAACACTCTTGCCAACATAGGATGACTACAAAGACGACTAAAAAACCTCTTCGATGGAAGTATCGTGTGTATGTTGAAATTACTTTTAATTTGTATGGTATGTTAAGAAGACGAACGCAAAAATATTCGGTCGATGATTTCGCTTGCTTTATAATTAATTCATAGATCAGGTGTAAATAAATCAGTATTGGTCGTTATTCAGCATTGATTGATTGGGTCTTAGATCGAAGCCTGTATAACTTTAATTGTAGACATCGCAGCAACAATACGAAGTATGGAATTGTTTTTGCTCCTAACCAAATACAAGATCTTCTCTCAGTTGAGTTAACGCACAGATGAAAAACTTTTTAGTCCTCTCTAACTCAGCATATTTTGTAGAATTTGTGAGACGTACATTGAAGTAATTGTGAGACGTATTTTGTCGAACAGGATAATAGATGCGTATAAGACAGCCTCAGCATTGCAATCAAAAGAACGAATACTACACGTACGTAGAATTTATATAAGGATGTAACTGCTTTGACAAAACTCTGCCTTTTTGAAGATTTTCTTCTTTTGTTTTGGTCTCACGCACCACGGATTTAGTGCCCCATAAGATTGAATGTAATTTCCCTCTATCACTCGCTCACAGCTCAATGACCTGACTGATACACGGAATAAAGGAAGTTGATTGCCGCTACACCCGAGGACTTCTCTCTGCACTCTTAGCCTGTCCTTCAATAGACTCCCACGCTCACAGAATCACCCTCCTTATGTTTGCTGATTTCAACTAAGCTATGTTGTCTAATTTAAAGTTTACATGTGATTTGTTTCAAAACTTATGATAAAAAGGGTTTTTTTTACAAAAAAAAATCATTGAACGAAATGTTTGTTACAATTTCAAATTTTGGTAGTTATAAATCAGAATAAATACAGTTGTAAAATTGGTACATCAGTTAGTTATATGTATAGGTTGATACGTCTTTCAAATTATTGGTTTGGTTGGGTTTTCATTATTCTTGTAAATTTCTTATACTCTTCGGTTTAAGAAAGTACAACTAACATAAATAACATTCGATTGTTTAAATAAATCAGATATTGGTCAAATACAACATAAAGTGATTGAATATAACTTTTGATTTTTGTTACATTGTGTAGTATAGAATTTAATCCAAACATTATTCAGAAACTTAAATGAAGATAGATTCTTGGTTAAGGACTTTAGTGAAAGCAACCAGCAGTCTTGGCAAAAAGTAGTAAAACAACTCAAATAACTAAATGCTATTCCAAGCAGACTACGAGCTATCTGAAAATATACAATTAATGGTAAAGCAATTGAAGTAAGTAACCTTATACACTCGCGTTTCTTTCTTGTGATTCCCTTTAAGAAAGTATTATTTTGTTTTCCATTTTTTTTCAAAGATGAATACAGACGCTATTTCGAAACAATAGATATATCTGGTGTAGTATGTCGCAGATTCCTGTAACAAAACTGTTTAAAATCGAATTTTAGCTTCAACTATAACCTGAAGAGCTGCTCCTGTCAAAGAGCATGGTGAATTTTTTGATCTTGACTCAATAACTACAGAAGGCAGTAGTTTCAGTTAGACATTATCTTCAGAAGATTGCGTGGCTGGCAAGACAAAACAACGAAGCGCAGGAACGTTCGACTGCGAAGTTGTGTCACTGAAATAAAGCTGTTAGCATGTAAGGAGTGATTTTCTTACAGCACCTTGTAATCACGAAACGATTCGATTTCAACAAACGTAAGATCTTCTCAATTACCGTCGATTGCTTGTCATTAATGGCCAGCGATTGTCCATTTCTTGCGCGTCGTTTATAAAATCTGTAAAAATATTTTTTTTTCAATTCGGTTCTAAAGTAATACGCTTACACGATGAGGTTTCGCGTTTCAGTTTCCATAAGGACCGCTTAACCGTCTTCAAAATACTCTAACGAATTCCGTTTGTATGATACATGGCGATAACAAATTCTTTTAATTTTCATGTGAAGTTGATCTGAAATGATACTATAATTCGAAGGCAATACTCGATTTTGCTTACACGACCGCCTTGCTATGTTGATTCATCATGCGCCATCATCGTTCTCTATCTAGCTACTTCAACCATACGATCAATGGATTTCAATGGGTTCGAACCGTTCCGAATTTTAACAGCAATTTGACGAATTAAAAAAATTTCATGTTATACACAAATGCAGGAACAATTCAACTGTATTGTGCCACTGAAAATAAAATGTTTTAGTCGAAACACAAAACTTTAATTCAACCTCGCTATCTCCGTGCGTTAAATGGTGTATCGTATAGATTCCCTTTACGATTCTGGTCATACCGCTTGTTAGCCAACAACACGGAACAATCAATGTCTACTGAGTGTCTTAAATAAGCCAATGACCAACGCAGGCACTTTCAACTGCGTTGTGCCACTGAAAAGAAAATGTTTAGCAGAAAAGTAAAAACTTCACGCAACCTTTGAAGTAGTATCCAAATATAAATGCGACTTTTGCTTTTAAAATTCTCAACGATACAGGCAAGTCGTCCTTCGACTTCCATTTCAAAATATCACCAACTTGAGACAAACAATCGCAGGGCCAAATCGACTGGGTGGTTGTTACTAAAAAATAAGAGCTGTGCTTGGTTAAGAAAAACTCAAGTTACACACCACGCTTTAATCGCATCTGCTAATTAGTTCCATCTTTTTTTCTTGGTTCAAAAAGCTCTAAGCCGTATTCTTGCGTGTAGACAAGATGGTCTCAATTAATATACACACAGGAACAGTCAACTGTGTGATATTGCTAAAAAAGAAGTTGAGAATAAAGAAAAACAAAACATCCCGTACAAGTTGCATATATAAAGTTGTTTCCCTCGGATGAAAGTTAAAATTGATTCCCTTTTTAACAGCGATTGATTGATTCCCTTTATTTAACAGCAATGGCTTCCCTATTTTTCTCATCTCAAAATGCTGAATGAATCTCTGTAAATAGCAAGTTATTTGTGGAAAATTTAATTTCATGTATACGATTCCTTATTGATGTCAAGAGATGGCCTTTTGAATATCTTCTGGTATGTATATCTAACAAGACAGGTCACAGGCACAATCAACTGTGACATCGCTGAAAAAATACGGTAAGAGAAAAAAAATGGAACAGCTCCTCTTGATTACGTTGATTAGGACTTCTGAGATTTGTTAACACTTTATAGGTTCCTGTTTTTTTTTTGTGAAGCAGCTGCGCACAGGTACGTTCACTGTGTCGCAGCGCTGAAAAAAAGATAGCAAGCAAACAAAAAAAAAAAAAATAGTGTTCTTCTAGAATGCTGAATATGGTGGGGCTTGTTGATTCTTGCTGTTTTGTTTCCCTTTCATTAAAACGTAAATGCCCTTGAAGCCGATAAGCACAGGAACGATCAACTGTGTCATATCGCTGAAAAATGTATATAGAAAAAGAAAAACTTTTCCAAATCGATTATGATATAGCCGCCGCCCTTTAGGGGAGGGCATAAGATTTAACGCCAACTAAACAAAAAGCAATAAATTGCAATTTTTAGCTACATACCAACGCAAGGAGCGTATTTTGACTGTAGCGTTCATTCGTCATTGATTTTGGTGTTTTAGCTGGCTCCAGGGAAACCTTTATTTTTGATGTCAGAGACCCATTTAGTAATATGTATTGGGAATAAACTCGTTTGGAACTCATACTTTTTGCTGCAAGATAATTGTTAATAGCAAGAAAGTAATTCAAGCTTACGATATGTGTCTTAATGCATCCAAAGTTTAACTGTTAAGCTGATGATAAGATATATAGCAACATGAAGGCAAATTGAGTTATAGACATGTACAGGCACATTCAACTGTGACAAGTCGCTGCAGAGTCGATATAGTAGAGAAAAATGGTTTTTGGGGCCAAATGTGTGTAAGTTCAATGAAATTCTCATCCAAATAATATTGTAGATTGTACTAGAAAATACTGGTTATTTGAAATGTATGCTACGTTCTCTTACGGTGTAATGCGCTGGTCTGAGTCATAAAATCAAATTCTCCACTAGATATGTTGAAGGTGAAAGTTTTGGGGCCTTAACTAGCCAAATGTGTGTAAGTTCAATGAAATTCTCATCCAAATGAATGTTGTAGATTGTACTAGAAAATACTGGTTAGTTGAAATGTATGCTACGTTCTCTTACGGTGTAATGCGCTGGTCTGAGTCATAAAATCAAATTCTCCACTAGATATGTTGAAGGTGAAAGTTTCAACTTTGCGATTTGCCATGTTAAATCGCTAATAAAATGTGCTGACCTTGAGGTTGTGTCCGTGCAATAAGGTGTTTGTGTTAAAGATGAATTGATAGTACCTATTTCCAAAGCCACTAGCTTATATGCAATTCTACTGTGTGAATATCGCTGTAATTACTTGAAAATAGATCTTGCGGCCTAGCTGCCAATTGCCGATTTCTTTGATATGCTACAAAAATATGCATTAATTTAAAATCAAATTTGCATCTTACGGGTTCAGAGCAATGAGTTTCCAACTTGATAGGCTTGCTGATTACTATATATATGTATGTGATAAGGACTCAATATATTGCATCGAACGGTGGCTAATACCGGTACGTGTTACTGTGCAAATCCCTGGGGCTTGTGGGCTTCAACGAGCCGAATGTGTGCAAGTTCAATAAAATTCTCATCCAAATAATATTGTAGATTGTACTAGAAAATACTGGTTAGTTGAAACGTATGCTATGTTCTCTTACGGTGTAATGCGCTGGTCTGAGTCATAAAATCAAATTCTCCACTAGATATGTTGAAGGTGAAAGTTTCAACTTTGCGATTTGCCATGTTAAATCGCTAATAAAATGTGCTGACCTTGAGGTTGTGTCCGTGCAATAAGGTGTTTGTGTTAAAGATGAATTGATAGTACCTATTTCCAAAGCCACTAGCTTATATGCAATTCTACTGTGTGAATATCGCTGTAATTACTTGAAAATAGATCTTGCGGCCTAGCTGCCAATTGCCGATTTCTTTGATATGCTACAAAAATATGCATTAATTTAAAATCAAATTTGCATCTTACGGGTTCAGAGCAATGAGTTTCCAACTTGATAGGCTTGCTGATTACTATATATATGTATGTGATAAGGACTCAATATATTGCATCGAACGGTGGCTAATACCGGTACGTGTTACTGTGCAAATCCCTGGGGCTTGTGGGCTTCAACGAGCCGAATGTGTGCAAGTTCAATAAAATTCTCATCCAAATAATATTGTAGATTGTACTAGAAAATACTGGTTAGTTGAAACGTATGCTATGTTCTCTTACGGTGTAATGCGCTGGTCTGAGTCATAAAATCAAATTCTCCACTAGATATGTTGAAGGTGAAAGTTTTGGGGCCTTAACTAGCCAAATGTGTGTAAGTTCAATGAAATTCTCATCCAAATGAATATTGTAGATACTAGAAAATACTGGTTAGTTGAAACGTATGATATGTTCTCTTACGGTGTAATGCGCTGGTCTGGGTCATAGTCAAATCAAATTTTCCACTACATGTTGTAGGTGCAAGTTTTAGCTTTGCAATTTGCCATGTTAAATCGCTAAATAAAATTTGCTGGCCTTGAGGTTGTGTCCGCACAACAATGTATTTGTGTTAGAGATGAATAGATAGTAACTAGTTTCCAAAGTCAATAGCTTACATATATGCTTAGCCTGATACACACAGGAACAATTCAACTGTGTTAATATCGCTGTAATTACTTGAAAAAAAATATTTTACGCTTTCGGCCTAGCTGCCAATTGCTGATTTCTGTGACATGCTACAAAAATATGCATTAATTTAAATCAAATTCGCATCTTACGGGTTCAGAGCAATGAATTTCCAACTTGATTGGCACTTGCTGATTACTATATATATGTATGTAATAAAGATTCAATAGATCGCATCGAACGGGCACAAATACCGGTACATGTTGCTTTGACAAATCGCTGCAACTGATTATATAGACTTAAGGTTTACCCCTTCCATATCGCTACGTACTTATTTGGATTTAGTTTAGCTTGTGATCTTTCTTAGGCTGTAAAACAGTAATTAAGTGTGCAAGAAATGTGTTGATCTAACCTTAGGTTTCCAGAAAAATTTAGTGAAGAGACGTGCGAACACCTAACAGCTGCTGATACATATTTGTAGTACATAAAACCCAATTACATTACTTATGTCTCAAAAAGTTCCATTCTTTACGGTTCATGTAAATTCTTGAGGGATTTGTTTTCGTAATATTTCTCTCTTTCCTTCTGCTGTAAAATAAGTGTTATTGAAAAAAAAAATTCACTTGGCTTACGAGGAGAAGTTTTGAGAAGCGCTCAATATCTGCTGCTTTCCGGCACAACTCAACTCGCGCACCACCACATACAGGATAAGTATTTCGAAGAAAGTGCAGGCAAACGAGAAACCAAGAACACACAGGAGGGATCTTTACAACTTCATCACAAAAATAATTTCCAAGATGATTCATCATGCCAGAGCAAAGGCCATATGACAACTTAAGAGAAATTTCATAACTGCATGACGCACGGCAAATACTGGATTTATCAAATTTATACTATTATATGGCGTCGTCATCATCACAGTTGATTTTTCACTAAAAATTTTTAGAATTTAAAATATGAATGTTCAAGCTTAGAATGCAACGCTTAAGCGTCGCGACATTAACGAGAACGATACGTCTTTCGTTACAAAGGAAGAAAACTTTCACCAATTTCATTTGCAATCACGAATGCTCGCACACTACACACTGCACTAACGCCGCCTGCTGTTGTTCAGCTGGTCATATCGTTGCACAGTGGTTGCTGCTGCTTCTCTTGCTGCAAGTGGTTTCACCAACATTTTCTCCACACGACACAGCAAACGAGCCGTTGCTAATGGTGATAAGAGTTGAGTGTTGCACACTGCATTCATGAGGTTGGTTTTGTATAATGATGGGTGGTTATGACAATATTTTTTAAAGTATGATGAATGATGTGTATTTTTTATCACTTTAATAGTCCTCGACGTTTGTGTAGATTAACTGTCCAGTAAGCGTAAGTAGAGGTCGAAGGATAATTTGTTGAACTCACTCAGTAGTTTCAGATTATATGATAGGTCATCGGTTTTGCTTACGTTCTGACTTGCTATTGTTGCAGCAGAGACGAACTGAACTGTAAAATAAATTTTTCATTTAGGAAAAATTTTGAGATTTCAGTTTTTATGATACATATACATAGTAAATAACAAACATACAAATTTGTATTTTTTTTTAAAGCATTTTTCTTGGTTTTATTACTGCTCTATTTTTTGTTTCTTTAAATTTTCAACAATTTACATATAAGGTTTTAAACAAAATTGCACGATTCAATATGAATCATAAGTTACTTTTAGTTTTAAAAGTTTAAAAATACAGTCAAAATGTTAATTTCGCTAACAAAACAGCAAGAAATATAATACCGAAGTGTTTTGTTTGACAAAAAAAAATAAGGAATTAAGTTCAGAAAATACTGTCAAAAAATGTACTTACTACCAGAATTATTTTACTATATTACAGATTTAAAACTGCCAGATACTAGGTTAAAATCTACATTATAAACGGAAGTACAATGTATTAGAAATAGGTTTGAGACAATGTGTGATGTGTGATTTGAGATTTCGCAATACTCAATACATCATGAACAATATCTATGAAACAAATGTGTAAGATTTTGTAATTGAAAAGTTGCTTGTTTTTTGAGATAAATTTAAGAATAAAAAATATTTAACGTACATCTAAATTCATCTCACACATTATTATTTAAAGTTCAAGATATGTTTCTTGCAACTTTAAGCGCCTGTGCATTGTTTTTAGAATTTAAAAACGTAAAACCTGAAGCGCTAGTGCGTTTTTGAGGTCGGACTTTAATTATCTTTAGAAATTCAATAAAAAAAAAGCATATCTGCAATTTTTTGTTTTTTCTGAAGACTTTGACACCCTTAGGTCGAATATAAGAAGTTAAAATATTTAGTCAGAAAAATACATACTAAAAAAATTTCAGACAAATGCATTATTGCAAGGAAACGCAGTTTTTCATACTACGTACCCATTTATTGGAGCGTCAGTTGAAAAAGTTTCTTACTTTCAAAAATATTGCAAAAGTAATTTGAGAGATTTCCATGGCACAACTGACAAAGCCCATAAAAATAGTATGCGTAATCAAATCTACAACTACGCATTTCACTTACATATAAAAAAGAAGAGCTACTGCGCATTTATTTCACCAATACATACCGGAAACAAAATGGCTGCCTTCAAAATGGCCGCCGTCGAGTATATGTGTACAAACTTCGTTATTTTTCTTGCTGATTTCTTCAACTAATTACAAAATTTTATATAGAAAAACTTCTAGAAAACGAAAATAGACTAAAAAATAAATAATTATACGTTTTTACAAACCGAATTTGATAATTCAGAAGAACTTTCACACAGTCGTCAACCACCAAAAACCCCCTCGTTATCAAACTATGCTTTCCAGGCACTGGTCTATGGCGTTGTGGTCGAGGTTACGTCGCAAGTAAGCAGCCTACCTCTCACATCTTCATGGCTAGACTCACTTTTAGAGCTCACATTGCACTTTGATCTCTAGGATTTTGTACTGCAAATGAAAAACTCACATAATAACGAGATACTGATTGACGTTAACAAGTTATAGCCTAATTAACATATAAAAGTTAAGAGAACGCTTTGTAACATTTTTTTATCACAGTTCCATTAAGAGAAATCTACTTAAACATAACGCTAAATACTGTTTCAACTGCTCACGGACTGCTGCTGCTGCTGGTGGTGTTGTTGTTGGTAACCACTTTTGCCACTAATATTTTTCATAAACTCATCAAGACTACTGAGCTCATATCGCCATAGGTTTGTGATTTCATCACTTTTTTGTTTTTTCGTCATATCGTCGATTTCTGCTTCGGCTGCTTGATGAATCATCTCGCAGTCGGGTGAAGAAACGCGTGGACAATTTTTCAACGTATCAAATTGTGACTGCATTTCCACCCAACGATTAAAACGCTCTTGCTGCTTACGGCGCAGCTTATGCTCTGCACTTATAAGTGCTGTCGAAAGTATGGCACATACACGAAGGTCACCTCCATTTCGAAATTTACGTTTCATTTGTATACGTTTAACACGGAAATTTTTTACCCAGTCACAGAGGGTTCTGGGATTTTCAGAAAAATCATCTCCGATGAAAGCGACCATTTTTATTTTCTTATTAGAAGTTAATTATTTTCACTTTTCCTTTGCTATGTCACTAAACGGGAAAATACTATTTGATGTTATAAACACACACACACCTTTGGTAGTGCTTTTGATTGCCCGTCCCAAATCTTCTTCAAGAAATTGCTGCTTTCACTTGATTCCGCTACACACTAAATTTATTTATTTATTTATTTATTTAGAGTGCTCACCACAACTGCTATTGAACGACTGTGAAAATTTGCTCCGCTAACCTCGTATTTATAGTCTGCAGACAACACATTTTGTGTATTCCTACGCGGTGGATTGTTAAGTATCACCAATTCCAGACGAATTCTAACCCTTGTAGTAGATGTTTTAATAGAACGAATTCAGGTATCTGAATTCTTTTGAAAATTACTTTATGACAATTGAAGAAAAATTAAGAAATCGTCAAGGATATCATAGGTACGGGTGCATTTAGATTTGCACCCGTTTTTGTTGCCTGTGTAAAATGTAGTTTGTATCTACCTGAATTTGGGATGCATTTGGTTGTTGTTGCCGTAATTGTCGCTCTAGATTTTGTTGATAGTCCAATTCAGCAGCAGCTGCAAATTAATATCGGCTTTTGAGCGTTTTTTTGCTTTTACCCTACCAAGCCACTATAATACTTTTTTCAATTTAGATTCTTTGTGAAAATGGCGTTCTGTTTGAAAAATAAATCGATGGGATAACTCCAAAAGGATTTAGTTAAGAGCGGAGTAACCAGAAATAGGTTCTTATGGGACCTGTTCTTTGAAAAAAAAGCAATAACAATCATTGAACTCCTTTAAAAAATTCATTTTTAGCTGTGATCGTTTCCCATTTATCAGACCAAAAACTGTTTGATAAAATCCTATTGGGATTTTTGTATGAAGATGAGATTATGGAAAATGGTTACTAAAAATTTGGTTAAGGGTCATCAAACATTGATGTTTGAATTTTTTTTATGTAAAAATATAAGAGAGCCTCCTGATGAATATACATAAATTATCGTCAGCCCAAGAGAGCTCGACTAATACTCAAAATGTATACTTCGACGTCTTATATGATAAATATATGATTAATAATTTTATTTTTTTTAGGCTCAGTGATTTTTAAATAAGGTTTTTGAAATCTGTTTTTGCTATTTCTATATTATTTCCTGATTTTAAAAGCAAGCCAACTGTAAATTCTTAAGACAGAGTCAAATTAAAATATCAAAATTGTGCATTCTTACGGCTCTATTAATTTTTAAGTCGAAAAAACTAATAGTGTATAAATTATTATTTTTTTCTGGTAAAAATGAAAAACACGACAATGCTACTCGGGATTTTGGTAGGCTTACAATCAAAGTTCTGCTTGTAACATTTATGCATAACAGTTAAGTGCTTATATAAACCGTTCCATTACGAGTTCCCCAACAATTCAACATTCTCCTTGTATCGATACTGGTACAAAATTGGTAGCTATTAAGCAGACGAAATGGCAAGGCAGGTATATAACTACTTCAAGAGTTAATCTAGATGAAGAATGTACAGATATATGTATGTATAAGGTATGCCTCTTGCGGCCTGTTAATTTTAAGAGATCCAATGCTCGAAAAAACAAACAAGCACTGAGCTGAAGGGATTAGCCGCTATATAAAAAATGTCGAAACTACTTCAATTTGGAATTTATTCAGTCAAAAATTATATGCTATTTAGCATTTGAAAATGTTTTTGCGTATGCTTGTGAATGCCACCGCTGACGCCAATAAAGTGCAGTCTGGAGGTCAAATATTCGATCCATTTTCCAAGCTATTGAGTACTTATTTTGAAATATGCGAGCTGTGTAGATTTTCAAAATTTACACATATTAGCATAAAAAATAGTTGCATGTAATAATTTTGAGTGAATTTGAAGTGGAAATTCTAGTAAATTTATGAAATTTTTTTGAGCGTTTTTGTGGTGTTAAATTTATATGATGAAATGGCAAATGTGACTAAACTTAAATGACACCATCGTTATCAGATTTATTAGATTTTTTTAAGTCTCATTCTTTTTGAAAAGTACCATCCAAAAAAATATTTTTACATTCAATCATCATTCCAATGATTCATAAACGACTTAAATCGGATGTCAGCTATATTCATCCATTTTTATACACACATTTATCTGTAGGTACATAGCGTCGAGGCTAATGATCCATCCCACCATTTTTTGATAGTTTTTACCACATCAGAATTGAGCACTGGCCATTTTATTAATATTATTAGTTGTGGCTCACAAGCATCAACTGTACAAAATGCGGATTCTGCGATATGCCACATTTGACATACCTGCGGTCTAAAAACAATTTTAATTTTCAGGGTTATATATTTTGATAAATACGAAAATCTCTCAACACAGAAACTGCAGGTAATTGATATTGATCCGACGCAAAAATCTTCTCTGCATCTAATATAACATAAGAAAAAAAAAAAATAGTCGAAATCTATCAAATTGGATGATTTTATGTTTGTTCGTGTTATTTACGGTATAACTTTTTTGTTCAGCAAGCACAGCAGCACCTAGTTCACATAGAACGCGAATGTTAAATGCAACCAATGACGTAAACGTATGTATGTATTTCTTTGTCCGCATTGCAGTGTGGAAGAAATATGAACAAGAAATGTGTACATACATAGATACATGTGTAAAAATTTATATGCATACCTACATCAAAGGGCAAAGATGCCGTGAGAAAAACCCAAAAACGTAACGGCTGATTCAGATTTTTTTTTTCTAAGGGCGGCTGATTTCAGCTTGTTCTTCAACTTTGGCTTCATCTGCAAAATATGTTTGCAGAATGAAAAAAATGAATCTTAAATTCTTTAAGTAAAAGGGTAGATAGCGCCTATATATAAATGTTTGCAAATTCTTTACTTTGTTACTAAATATTCCATTTATAATTTACACTTTTTATACAAAGTTTGAAAGTATTTAAGCCTAGAAATTAAAAAAGAAAATGTTACTAGGTCATATCTTATTAAACAGAGGTCTTTTGGGCAGAAAATCGATGTGATTTATCTTCTCTAAAGCTTAATGCTCAGTATACCTTCCGGCGCGCACTCGCATCAATTGCAGAGTAACCTATTGGGATTTTATTATCTGGCAATAAATGAAATATTTGCACTAACTAATGTTTTCATTCGAAAACCTTTCATTTATTGTGCTATAAGAAAACATTCAATATCACAATTTACATAATTCACATATGTATGTAAACTCATTGTGTTGTTTTTCAATAGCTTTTCTCCAAACAAAAATGTTGTTCAGCTACATATTAGGATGCGAGACTTTAATTTTTTCGACCTTAGACATTGAATATCTCGTATCGTACCGAGATACATGCTTCCTTTAATAATTCACACCCTTCATACTGGCACACGATAACGTTCTTGAACTTGTCGCTGCCGTAAGAAAGAAAAGTATTCCTTTAAAAATAACAATATCAAGCTCAATAGTAAACAAATTAAGAACGCAATATATAATAATCAAGTAAACACATGTGTTCACATTGGGTGTTTCACTAAGCATATTGCAAATACCATATCTATTCTGATAAGATAATTTCAAAATACTAAAAATATTTAGCACGCGTTATTTAAGCTGCAATCATCTTTTAATTTGCTTGCACTGCAACAAAATAGTGGATCCTCCCATGAGGAAATCCATGCAATTTGGCATTTCCACATATAAAAAGAATTACCACGTCTTCGCTTCTTGCGCAATACTTATTGTCCATTGGATGATGATACTTAGTGGTATCGTAATCTAACCGCACTAGGTTACATTAGATGTAGAAACACTTCAATTTGTTAGAGATTTCCGAAACATATGAGAGAATTGTTTTGTGATAGTTTTCGTCAGAATTTTTATGGGCAAAATTCAAAGTAAATTATTAATTAATGAGTTTTGCTATAGTTTTTGTAAATTAAAAATTAAATTAAACATTTGTTTTGCGAAAGATTAACTTGTAGTATTTTGTTTGTAGCTCTTGTATTTTTGAAATGGCTATACTTTAAGAAATCAAATCCATAAAAAATAAATTCGAGCCTAATAATTCGTGAGCAACAGATGTTTATAAAAAAAAAAAACAGTTTATATGACAGTTTCACGTAAATTTGGGCAGGCCACGTCCATTTTCGATCAAGAATTACCTATTTCAGGTTTAAAGCATAATATAATTCAATTTTGATGGGCAAATATTTCGATGTGACCATTTTTAATTTTAACTAATTTGGGATGCAAGTGAACTGGCAACATTGAAGTCCTATAATAAGCGTCCTATATAAGTCCTATAATAAGTCCAAGTTTTGGATGTATGAAGTGAAATAATTGAAAATATGACCTATAGCTTCAGCTTATATTAACGGCTAAGCAACTGCGCAAACATAAGTTCAAATGGGCTACATTTGAGACTTAAAACAATAATATAAAATTTTAGATATAATGAAAATTATGAGTAAAAAGTAATCGGAAGTGTTAGAGTTGGCGTGGCACACAGAACGAAAGATACCATGTCTTGAAGGATTAAAATAGGAATACATATGGCATAGAGATGATAAAAGAAGTGAAACGATAAAGCATTGAATCAATTACTTCAACTAAAGAGAGCACTTTTAGTTTTTGAATTTCCGTATAAAATTTTCCTATTAAGGAATTTTCCATACTATCGAAATTTGAGCACACCTTAGGGGCCATCCATAAACTACGTGACTGAAAAAACCTTTTTTTTAACCTCTACCCCCCTATAGTGACGATTCGTGACTTTACTCTATAAACCCCTCCCCCTATTTAATTACGTTGCAGCATGTTTTTTAAAAATATTTTCTACTAATGAATTTTAAAATAAAATACATGGTTTATTGACAATATTAAACATTACATTTTATATTTTAATAGATATAACATATTTAAAATGAATGAATAATTTTCAATATTTAAAGAAAGGAATTCCCTCATCTATCCAAGAAAGTATATCCTCAATTAAAGTAATATTTTTCTCTATATTTAATTGTTCGTCTTCCAGTTCAACAGCTTCTACATCTTCTACATCGATCCACTCTGGTGGATCGTCATTCGAAATGATACATACGTTCTCCTGACCGCTTACTCAATATTCTCAAAGGTCGAACTTTAAAAACGCTATCTTCAGATTAATGTATTTCTTTTCTAAAATGATACGTGTAGCTTCTAAATTTACTACTTAATCTGGACGTTGAATTTGAAAACTAATTTACATATATTTTTACAACTTGAAGTCACGTAGTATTTCGCGTAACCCCCCGCCCCCCGTCGTTACTTTTCATAGTATTTTTCATGACCCCCCATTCCCCCAAATGGGTCACGTATTTTATGGATGGCCCCTTATGTCTGCGGCTGTCCAGAATGAATGGCTCAGATTTTTTCTATAAATATCACTTCGTAAGCTTAAGTTATGTGCAAAATGGAAAATGGACAGAGTTTGTTCGGCGATATATCTACAAAGAGATATCGAATTTTAAAAATTTAATGTGAGGGTCGATCTTGGTTCTGTGTAACGATGATGTGAAGTCGTTTCACCATTATAGCACACAAACCTTATGCGAAAAAGTGCTCACTGCGCTGCTTAACAGAACCAAAACCACCGTATTCTCGTAGCACACTACGGTATTGGGCACCCTCAAATTCAGGACATATTAATAAATTCGTTTTAATGCAATTTTTTAACTTACTGAGTCGCTTAAAGACTTTCATTTTAATATAGTATTAAGTTTAAGAGCAAAAGGAAGGAATATTTGCACTGAAACTTAAATGGAGCATAAAGGATAATTACGCGTGATTTCACTTCGCTTCAGTGAGATGAAATAGGTGTAAAATTTCACACAAAACATATTGATCTCACTATAAACAAACTCGTACATTTCATTTTCCAACAAATTTTTCATATTCAATAGACAAAAGTTTGTTTTCTTTATAATTAAAACAAAGTGCGATTCTCATTTCCCCCGCTCGCCGAACAAAAAAAAAGTGTGATCGTGTGAAAATTTTCATAAACAATTCGATTTGTTTATTATTCAAACAATTTTCTCCAGAGTTTGTTTACAATGCGATGGAGGCTGACGTTAGTCCGATCTGCATTTCTTGCAGTCACTAAACGAGATTTAACTTTTGGCCCACTCATCGTTAACGACTCTCAAACAGTTCTTATTAGCAATCTGGCGCGATCGGTTCACAAGTTCTAGCCAAAAGCAAACACTCACAATAATTCAATCAAAATTACGAAAAACAACAATTCGAATAAAAACAAAAACCAAATAAAAAAAAAATCTTCTACATCTATCTATACATGAAGTTCAATTTTTGAATTGGTATCCACCAAAGCGGGTGTTACTTGTTCCCATTAATTATTCTATTTGCAGCGCATGAGTTAATAGGAAAATGTTGAGAAAATATGAATTAAACGCAAGGGGAAAGGAATTCCAATGAAAATTATGATACAAATTTTTCAAAATCTTCATATCCATACTGTTTTGAGAAAACCATATTCATTGAATCACTTAATTGGCCGGAAGTATATGATCCTTGGCATACAACAGCTCTGATATTCTAAAAAATATTAATTATAATTTCATATGGAAAACGTCCGATTCTCAATAATTGTAAGCAAAATTTCTCATTAGCAAGTATGCGCTGTCCATCAATCCATCAACGCTTGCAATTCTGCGACATGCTGACGCATTTTACTAAATATTTCGCATTCTAGGAAAACGACCTCAAATGGCATTCGGAGAGCGATCAAAACGATCTGTACGACAAACGCAGCATATCCAGCGAGAGCAACAGCGATGCCATTTTTAGCGATGAAGCACATGAGATCTTCGTCTGGCAGCAGCAAAATCAAATAATATGGGAAGCCAAAGAGATCGAGGAGACACTTGGTGCCATGCCCAACTCGAAAAGTGTATACAATATGGTGAAAACAGGCTGTTTTATGGGTTTGTAATGCTCAATTTTCACATACATTTGCCTATTTATTGTTCAACTCTATTGGATTTCTAAGATTTGATACCTGGCTCTAGTGATGTCAATCTGGCGTTACTCTATTCTTCTATTTATGGCTGCACTGAAAACATAATTTACCTCTTGGGTCATTCATCGGCTGATCCGAATTGCAAGGACATACGTGGACGTACGCCACTTCATTTCGCCTGCTGTCGTGGTAATGCACAAATTGCTAAAGTATTGCTCGATCGTGGCGCAGATCCAAATCGTTGGGATGCCAAAAAGGAGGTAACTCCATTGCATTGCGCTGCAAGGTGAGTGTCAATGTCACTTTTACAATTGAGAAAGCTTATTAATGGCCATCGGATTTCTAGCGTCAAGAGTGTCGAGTGCATTTTGCTACTGCTCAAACGTAAGGCTCATATAAACATTGGCATCGAAAACCGTTCAGCATTGCATTTTGCCATCGATCGTAATGCAGTAGAGTGTGTACAAGTTCTATTAAAATATGGTGCCGATCCAAATACACCACAAGTCTATACGGAGACACCTTTGCATACGGGCTGTGCTCTGGGTTTCTCGAAATGTGTTGAGCTTTTGCTCAATCATGGAGCAGATGTGCGTTCACAATTCGGTGAGGGAAAACTAACAGCATTACATTTAGGTAAGAAAACTATCAAGTTATTGTGCGTTAATTTTGACTCGTTATTGGGCAATTGATTATGTGGTTTGTGTGTTGCACTTAAGCATCGATTCGTTAAATTAAGTTGCGACCAAACTTATTTTCTTTGAAAACACTTAGTGCATTTTTTAGAGAAAACCAGTGCTTTTTATCTCTGTGGGTTAGGATTTATTGCTTCCAACGTTTCGATAAATTACGGCGATCGTACATATAATCGTACATATGACGTGTATAAGGGATGATGTTATGTCAAACAAAGTTTACTAAGATATGCATCCATGTGCAAGACATACTACATACAAGGTCAAAGATCACAAAGGAAATGTCCTTATAATCCCCCTTTCTGTAACCATATTCAGTCTGAACCAGTTATAGACAAGACAACTTTTCGTAAAAGAGTTAAGTTAATAATCATGAAACTTCAAACGTTAAATAAGGTACATATGATGTGTTATTCTTATTTCTTGTCGGCTGCTAAATTATGTCAGATAAAAATTGTAGGGATGCTTTTATTAAGTACCCGTTCTTACTGGCCATTGAGTATGGTTTTGGTCTTATGAGAGCCGTGATTGCCTCAAATGTAGCATAGTGTGGAAGTCCAACTTTCAACCATCTTTGAGTATCTGGGGCGGTATCTAGCCAATGATACCGCAAACGTTGACTTCCAACTGATCTAGAATCGTTTGCTTATCCGCATAGACAAAGAACTTGCAGTATCCCAAAATAAAATAATCTAAAGGCGTCACACTTTCTAGGTGGCTAATCGACAAATCCAATGAGTGAAATAATTTGTTCGCATAATAGATTAATTGTGTATGATAAGTGCCTTCCTGCTGAAACTAAATCTCCACAACACTCATACCACGCAATCGGAGAACGAAATAGTCTGTTGTTACGCCTCTATAGCGTTCGTTATTTACATCTCATAAGGGGCACCATGGATTTAATTTCTCCAGTTGTAATGACATTCGAAGAGCCACCTATAGATTTTCTTCACTCCATGTGCGATAATTTCGTTTGTTGACTCAGCAATTCAACAAAAAATGAGTCTTAACTGATTAATTATGTGGCAGTTTGTGTGAAACGCTATATTTCCGTTTCGAATTAGGCATTTAACATCATAGCCTTAGTGAAACGTTGCGAGATCACTCATTATTTTTTATTCATTCATTTAAATTCTGCCCGCTTTCTTACTGCCATCAAAGAATATAAAAGTAGATGTAAAAAATCGACAGAGTTTGGAAGCTTAGTTGCTCCTGTTACTTCGTTTGAAAACTTTATATTTCCTTTAAATAGCGGCTGAAAATGATTACGTCGAATGTGTCCGCCTACTACTGGAGCATTGCGCTGATGTGGACTGCCGTAATGCTAGCCATCAGACTCCACTGCACTTAGCCTGCCTCTCACAATCTATTGAAACTGTGGAACTACTGATCAAATGTGGTGCCAACGTCAATGCCGTATATCGTGATGGACGTACGGCTTTGCATGCAGCCATAGTAAAGCAGTCACGTTGCCTGGATTGCTGTACCGCATTACTTAAGGCAGGCGCTGATGTCAATAAATCAGACAACTACGGTTACACGCCACTTCATATTGCCGCCTTAAATGAGTTCAGCAATTGTGTCTACATTTTTATAGGTTTGCTAAGATAATTAAGATCTTTGTTAACAATATCTCAGCTATTGGAATTTCAGAATATGGAGCAGACATTACTGCACGCACAGATGGTCATGTGTCCGCCTTATCTTTTATAGTACGACGTACTCCTGAAATCATACCAAAGTTTATGATGAAATTGGATTGTGCGATTAAGGTGAATGATCATGAAATCGGTGATGTAGACTGTGAGATTAAATTGGATTTTCGCCTATTGGTGCCAACGCCAAGTTTGGAACGTGGTGAAACAGAATTACTATTATCTTTTATTGAGGTCGGACAAAAAAGGCTGTTAATGCATCCGTTGTGTGAAACTTTTCTCTTTCTGAAATGGCGCCGCATACGTAAATTTTTCTTAATGAGCCTGGCTTACCATGGAATCTACGTTTTACTCTTTACACTATACATCATCGGTGTCTATGCGATAAGCTGTGAAAAGGATAAGCAATGTCTTGCACCCAGATATATAAGTACAGTGGGTTATTTTGTTATTGTGTTGAATCTGATACTACTGGGCAAAGAACTCTTTCAGGTACATATATTGTTTTTCGCTAGCAATTGCAATTTATAACTAAGAATTATTTTCCAAAGATGGCACATGGTCTGCAAGGATACGCTAAGTATTGGGAAAATTGGTTACAATGGGCAATTATTTTCGGTGTACTCTTATGTGTGGTAGGTACACATCTAAATTTAATTCATATTTGTCAGTATATTCAAACGCATTTACGACGATTTTGTTTTTTATTAGACTCCAGAGATACTGGATCCTGATAACCTTGCAACCGTTCCCGAATGGCAGCATCATGTAGCAGCAGTTGTAGTATTGCTTGTATGGTTAGAACTCATGATGTTAGTGGGAAGGTTTCCAATATTTGGTGTTTATGTCCAAATGTTTACCAAAGGTACGTAAATTGAAATTACTTACAAATGAAGAGGTAACTAATGTTCCACCTTTTTGCGAATGTTTAGTTGCTGTTAATTTCGGCAAATTCTTACTGGCCTATATTTGTCTCCTTATCGCATTTGGATTAAGTTTTTCTGTGCTTTTTAACGACTATCCGGCTTTTTGTAATATACCTTGGTAAGTAAAAGATTTTATGTATTTATGTACCAACCATTAAAATTGAAATAAGTTGATTGAATTCATTCTTCGAAAAAAACTATGAAAAACTAAATTAAAATTTTAATTTATTTTTACTTACATAATTTAAAATGCCAACTATATTATTAGAGCAAAGTGAAAACATTTTTTTCTCCTTTACAATTAAATGCATTTTGTCCAAGAAAACTCAATTTGGTACCACTGTGCGTCCCCATTTCACCATTTGAGTGGCATTGGCGATCAGAACTGCATGTAAAAGCACATTAGAAAAGTGTGCATTTCGTCCGAACTTTTAGGAACAGTTTGAACTATAATCAGCCAAAAAGTGGGCGTGGGGCATCTCCCAAATAAGCAAAAATTTTAAAACTCTTTACTGGCAGCTTATTACATATCACTTAGTGAATCAATCTGGCTGTCACATACAGCAGAGCTAAAAATATTTATCTGATAAAAATTAAAATACGTAACTTAACAGATAAGTAATGCAAATACTTTTTATATTTTTTTAGGTCTTTTCTGAAATCTATCACCATGATGGCCGGCGAATTGGAGTTTGAGGATATTTTTTATGGCGATTATGAAGTCAAACATCCGGTCACCGCACATATCATATTTCTCTCTTTTGTACTTTTAGTAACGGTTATTTTAACAAACCTTATGGTAGGCTTAGCCGTTAGCGATATTCAGGGCCTTCAGGTATCTGCAACTCTTGATCGATTGGTACGACAAGCAGAGTTGATCTATAGACTTGAAGGTTTATTCTTCTCACGACTTTTACGGAGCGCACCGACAAATCTGCTAAACTTATGTAAGCGAAGTGCGCTGTTACGTACTTCTCGGAATAAGTTACAATATGTAACACGTCCCAATGATCCGCGAGACAATCAGTTACCCGAAGACATTAAAATAAATATATATAAATTGGTTGCTGAACGGCGTGATCGCAACCTGAGCTTACGAAGGAGAAAATTCGAAAGTAATTATGACATCTTTAATAAAAGTCTCCACCGACAGCGTTACATGGAGTCAGAGGAACAATTGGCTATGCCACGGAATAATGATTTTGTCAAGAAGCCACCAGGATCCCCACATAATGAATCTCTGTTACGTCCACGATCGGCAACAAATGTACCAAACCAACTTGGCTCTGACAGTGAACTGGCAGTTAAATTAAAGTCACAGGTTAATGGAATCTCTGATGTTCGTGCGGAAGTCCAACTAGTTAGGGATCAACTAAACGAAATCTCACAGAAGTTAGAAAAGTTTGCCGAAACGGCGGGGAAGAAATTAAATTTCACAACAGAAGAGCTGTGCAGAATAAAATTGCACTTGGAACAAAAAGCGCCGCTATTGTATTAGTAAAAATTGCAAAATATCTTTACTTTAGTAGTTGATAACTAGAAAACTAAAGCTTTATTAACATTTAATATAGATAAATTTTTTAATAGTTTAACTGATGAATACGTAATAAAATTCTAATATCTAGTGATACAATTTGACATGAAAGAGATACAATTTTTGTCTAAATTCGGCTTGTTATATATTGCTCATCAAAAAGTAAGCTATCAATTTTAGTTATGTACCTTGGGAAAGAATTGGTCTTTAAATGCTATGTATACATTACATATATGCGGCCAAATCAGACACTATTTTGCATTTTCTGTGCCACTTCACATTTAACAAAAAATTAATATTTTTTTATTGCCCGGACATAAATAATAATAATAAAATGAGAGACAAAAATGTTTACATAATTTAAATTTTTAAAGCTAAGCAGATTTCGTCAACCATTTATCATTGTTCTGATTCCACAATAGAGTGTCTTCTCCAGGCTGCGGATCGGTTCTTTTGACCATTGTCCATGTTTTTGATATTGGGTTATAAGCGAACGTCTTAGAGTTGGGATCAACTGGTGGTGGAGTGTTTATGTTGACTTTTGGTCTTGTTGTTGGTTGCGGCATAACTGCCAAACCTGGCTTTGTTCCATTTTGATGGCCACCACTAATTAACTCATATTCCGAATTCGGATTACGAACATCGGGAAGTGCGCGTGCAAAACAAATGGTGAAGAGAGCGCCTGTGATTTAAGAATATTTAACAAAATTATTATTTCTGTGATTTGTTTTTTTTTTTATTTCACAATTTCAATCAAATACTTACAAAAGATTACTATACGCATCATATTCTCAACCTCAATTAAATTATCAATTCAAATTAATTTAAATAATCAGCACTAAGAGCAAACACAACGCTTTTGTCTTGTTAATTGATAGATAAATACTGACTTAAGCAAGTATTTAACTGAGCTTCTCGATCTCGTTCTGAAAATAGATTGAGGCTAAAAAGAGGCATTTACTTGGTTATAATATGTACATATAAGGTAATGTTTATAGAAATTCTTCTAACGTAATATTTGTTTTGATTCTTTTTATATACTCTACACATTGGGTATATTCATTTTGTCCGTGCACTTGTATCGCATAGAAGAGGGCGTGGCAAAAATAGAAAATAGTGTATATATCTGACCAGCGTCATCTTTTGTGGTTAACTTTTGGAGAGTTCGTCCTGACTGTCGTTGGAAACATTAAAAAATCGGAGCTGGGTAAGGATTTGTTATCAAGTGACGTGCTTTCATCGTATGGCTCTTATGTCAAAAAGTTACGTGGGGAAGATTTGATCGTATTTTTGTTCTTCCTTTCTATTGGCAAGTCTTTTCTACTGCAATTCCTAAATTATAAAATATTTTTGGATTCTATGTTAATACAAAATATATATTAATTTTTGAGTTTTATTTTTAGGTTTTTATTTTGTTTTATAAAAGCGTAGCGTGAGAACAAATTTTCTGTAAATACGAGTATACGAGCTCGTTGTCTTATGCAGTGCCAGTTTGTTCCGATTTTTGACTCATAACTTTGCACCATTTGTCACCACGAAGCTCTGGGCCTTCCTCTGAATTTATCATCCTAAGGGATCCGCCAAAGCGTTGCTCGATAGGTTTATCTAGCGCCTTTACTATACTACGTTCAGAGTTAACTACAGGCTCTGCTTGCAAGAAAGATCAAACGTTGATGATCGGAATGAAGTTTTCTAAAGATTTTTTTTTTTTTGTTTCGAAAGAAATAATATTAATTTTTGGAATTTGATTTTTGTAAAATCAAAGCATGGGATTAAACTACTGTGCTCAACATTAAAGGAAACAAAAAGAAACTTTTTTCAAGCACCCGCTCGAGCGGATCTCCTAAGCGACACGGCGCCATAGGAAGTTGCCTACTTTGCCAATAGGTTAATTCCGCTCTGCATACATATATGTGTATATAAAAAAACTCTAGTTTCATATGTAGCATTGTATCAATTTCGATCAATTTATATTTAAAAATGGTATATGTAGTTATGTTCATTGATCTTTTTTTTACGACTCAAACGCTAAACGAGTATAATAAAAAAAACTATGCAGAAGTTTAGAATATAAATTAAGAAAACATAAATTTATTTTAAAATTTCTGTAGCTATTAACGCAAAACGTGTGGAATTTTTCTGTTTAGTTTTGTTGAAGATCACACTTCAAAATTAAGATTCAAAATTAAGAGAACAACTACACATTTTACTCTTAGTTTTTTTGTTTACCTCAATTAAAAACATGATCTAACATACTCATATATTTGCTACGCTAAAATTATTTTTTTGTGACGGTTGTGGGCTCTTTGAAATCACATATTTAGCTCTCTTCAAACATTGAATACAATGTTTAGTATAATTATTACAAATATTCATTAATTTCTATCGACTAAGATTTAGCCACTTAGCAAACAATTTATTTCTTACAATCCAAGATCCCATCCCGTGTAGCCCAGACCCAAAAGTGAAAAAAAAGTACTCAAAACAAAACTTTTTCAGGTTTTTTCCAATTATTTTCATGTTTTTAAGCAGAGAAATTTTCTAATAAAATTTTGCACAAACCTGATATAATTTTTGTTCACTGACTGCTAATTCAACTCTTACGCTGTGCGATCAATTTGAGGTAGTAGCAAGTGGTACAGGTGACAGAGCAAGCAATCATCATTTTAATATAATGAGCTCATGGATACTAATGCCTTAACGATATACTTCAGAAAAAATATTCTGTAGTCTTTTCATTGATTTTCGAAACATTTATTTTTCAATTCAAAAATTTTGTAAGACTCACTGAATACATCGATATGTTATAACTTGACAATTAAATCTGATTTCAATAAGCGAAAAGACAAATTGCTTTAACTCATTTAGTTTTTGAGGTCAATTTCATACAAAATGAAAAAGTACAATTAAATTTTTTAATAAGTATTTTTTATTCAGTTTATTGAAATCTATGATATGTACTGATTGACCAAAGTATGCCTACAACTTTGACTCTTGCAAGAAAGCTTAAAAAACCAAATTTATACATTCCAGCCCACATTATTTCGTTGATTTTTTACACAAGCTAACATCCGTATTCCAAGTTTTGTAACAATTTGCTTAATTTATGACCCGATGTTGGTGATCTATTCCCCATCTACCCTAAACTAAGAGAATTTAAACGTGAATTATTAGAGTAGAATCGTAAATATTTTGTCCCTAAGCTCATTTCAAACTTGATCTTCCGAGTATTTGACATGCAAGCCTTATCTCCCCATTTTTTTCGAGGGGTGTGCGAATGGACACTAGCACCTGCAATTTAAAGTTTGGATACAAAAAAAATTTCACTGGATTGTAAACATATTTGAATATTTGAAAGACAATTAGGATTATTTCGATATCTGGAATCTTACAAAAATGGAGTGCTTTAAAAAAAAAGTCGAAATATGTTTATAGTTCTGAATATACAGATAGATATTTTAAGTCAATCGGGCAAAAATTACTCAAGATATGTATCCGTCCAATTTGAAACATGTTGTTGAAAAAAAAGTGCATCTTGAGTTCGCAGTCCGGATCAGTACGTTTTGGCAGCTGAGTTCCAAAATTCCTGTCCTTAGATATTTTTTCTCCATAACCGGATATTTTTTAAGATACTAAGGCATCTTTTAAGCCAAAAAAAAAAAATGATTTTTACAAATTTCTACTGTGGCCAAACCACTTGAGTAATGAAAATAAGTACAAAAGAGACTATTTACTTGTGTTATGAAGAACGAATTAGGTATGCCTAACGTGACCAAATATACTTCTTTTGAGAGTACAGTACTTCTTTTTGACCCATTGTACAGCGTACTTTTTTTTTACTGCTTATTTACTAATCGTTAGAAATCCATTATATTTTAGTTGATGTCTTTTTTGAATGAATGTCCTTTTTTGTTTTTCGTTTATCAGTACTTTTTCTAGGAAAGTCGGTTTTATTTTTTATGGCTCTGAGTAGTTTTTTGATATTTTTTTTATGTTTCTCTTTAGTTCAGTTTGCACTTCTTTTTGCTCCAATATGTGGTTGGTCATGTTAGTCAAACTCAAACTGACAATATGTAAGATCAGACTTCATAAGGCTTTAGCCTTGTCATATTGTTTTTTTTTTCTATATTAGTAATTGTATAGGGAGTTTCTAAATCTAATTTTTTATTTTGCTCTACTGAGAAATTATTATAACTTACATAGGCTTATTTTTATCTCCGCAACGACAATATGCTCTTGATCCCCTCTTTTTTTAGCGCTCTCTTGAAAAACGTGTACACCTTGTAAATTAAATGTGATAACCTTATAAATTAAAAAGATTATTTTGCTTACAGAAATTTGGAAGATGTGAAAATAGAGAGGTTATTAGCACTGACTGTATAACTGAAATTAATTTAATGTTGGCATAAATACACAGGAGGATTGATAATTATAAGATATATATAAACTTTTACTCGAAAACAAGCTAAGGAGCGTCTTTGATAAAAATCACAAGGGTGATTCAAATGCTTTTTTGTTTTGTTTCAAAATGCTCTAATAGTTGAAGGTTGATGAAAGAAAAATGTTGATGCAAGGAAAGTTGATAATATCAATATTTACTGGTGGCTCATTGAAACTCCATAGGAATGGATTTTTATGGTAAAGAATGCCCTACTAGACAGTATCTCGTTAAAATAACTCTTATACAATCGTTACGTTTTGAGAAGAGCATGAAATTGTCCGTAAACAGTATCGATTCATTTTTGTACCATTTTATGACTTCCCATTATTTCTCAAGTCTCTTTATTCGAGGTTATCGGTACATCAAGGCTTTTTTTTTGGGAAAAAGTAAACTCTGACCCAAAATTTCTTTTATTTCACCAGTAGGTATAGCGTTTAGCAAGCATGATTAGTTTTAAATTATTTTTTATGCGAAAACTAGTATTCCTACAAAATAACTTTATAGGCTCTTTTGTTAAGTATTTTATAGGTTTTTAAAAAAAAATACCCATGATTCTTTCACAATTATTTAATTTATTGTTTTTTTCAAAAATAGTGAACAAATACAAGTACAACCATATATTTTCGCATATAGGTCTGTATTGTTGCTATACATGAGGTAAATAGCGAAACACATGTCACCAATAATCAGGTCAAATGGATCATCAGTCGTCATGTCTCTTCAGAATACTCGATCGATTTATAAACTTATGTACACGTAACCAATTTTTTACACGATATGTACGTATATGTACATGAAGAGCCGTGTAAAAAAACCGTGCAAGATGAAGTAAAGTCTATTTAATTGGAAAGGTTTTTTGTGATATTTCAATTACATATTTTAAAACTGGAAAAACAAATAAAACAGTTAATCTAAAGAAGAATGACTAATTGAATTATTTAAGCGAATTACAATAGACATACCGTTTTTCACAGGATGAGTAGCATATTGAAATACAATTTTAATTACATCATATAATAAAAAAGTATTTTTACGTTCTTTTAAGAAGTGAGTTTCGAGAAAATTGATGTTTTGCTTTCATGAAATACTTCTAAAATTGAGATAGAGAAAATTCTCCTAGTAGATTTTTTATATGTTGGAACTAAAATGCCGGCGTAGTTCATTAGACGCGTAATTTTTTAAGCTATCCAACACCATCAATCACGAATATGAGTTTTTTGAGATACGGCTTTTGCGCTTCTTAGGGTAGTATTGATTGTTAACTTTTTGTTTTTTCCGGAAAACAAATTAACGAACTTAAGAAACTGAGTTACTTAAGAATTGAATTAGTGAACTTAATTGAAATTTCAAAAACATTTTTGTCTGCGGTGTTATAGTCCAAGAGCCCACTGTAGAAAAGTCGAGTGTATAAGATTACAGGAAAAGATTTACGGGAATGATAGTAATGCATTCATTTTGTTGAAACTAAGCAACCAGGATTGCCTTTCCAAAGCCTGTCCCGATGCCCGAATATGAGCATATTAAAACTGTATGATATTATGCCTTAAAATGTATGCCAAATGATAGAACTCGAAGAGGGTTGCATTGTTGAATCCTGGCCCAAGCATTGGTTTTCATCGGTTTTTCGTTTGTGTGTCAAACGATAGATCTCGAAGATCATAAAAGTAATATAGAGGGTTGTCTTGTCAAATTCTGTCTTAAGCATTGGTTGGCACCCGTTTTTGGCCCAATTTTTCGTAAATGAGTGGCAACCAATGTTTGTGATAGGATTCGACAAGGCAACCCTATATATACTATTTAGGCTCTTCTTCTTTTATCTTTATTAATGAAAATTTACCCAAAAAACCGGTGAAAATTCAACAATGCAACCCTGTGTATTATGTTAAGGCCTATTTGAGGTATATCATTTGACACACATTTTGAAGTACAATATTAGACAGCAAAATTGGCTCAAAATCGGGCATTTTCGGGCATTGGGACAGGCTTTGGCAAGGCAAACCTGATTTGTAAATTTCACGTAAGTTCATTACTATCTCATAAGCTATGACATGGACTCCAAGCGTTTATGAACCAATGTTGAATTTCATATGATACTCAAAATCGATCTCAGCACATAACGATTTTTTGAATATTGTCTCCACGTCCTCTACTATATTCCCTCCAAAAGCATTCACTCCTTAAGTAAACTTACTCCCGGTTTTATATCAACTGAATTTAAAAAAAGTCGTGAAGCTGGACGAAGAGAATATTCAACTCAGATTTTTTGCTTTTGTGACAGAAGCCTTGATACTATGATCTTTTAGACTGTTATTGTTTAATTTATCTCTAAAATTTTTATTGTTTAAACCATTTTAATAAACAAAATATATTTCTACGTAAGAAACTGTAGTTTTTGTGGGCTTATAAAATTTACTTTTACAAACTAATAAGTATTTAAATAAACATTATTTGAG
The DNA here is from genome assembly GCA_963680825.1 of Meiosimyza decipiens. Lineage (NCBI taxonomy): Eukaryota > Metazoa > Arthropoda > Insecta > Diptera > Lauxaniidae > Meiosimyza > Meiosimyza decipiens. The sequence continues at coordinate 35,679,980 of OY804258.1, forward strand.
AAAAAACATAAACTTATTGCTAAGATGCTTCTGAAACGAAACACTTTGTTTATAATGCACTACATGTACCCGCACGCGTTGAAACAACACCTACGAGAAGAAAAACAAAATTGAAGCATTACGGCTGTTATCTTTTCAATTGGCATAAAAAATTCCACTTACTTTTGCCACAAAATTTGGCACACTCAAGTCGTCCGTTATTGTGATAATTTATACTATCACTGCCACATACTGGATTGTATTCCATTGTAGTGGGGCAACGAGCCATGCAAGCGAGATATTGCGGCGATGCAGTTGTAGGTGTTCGGGCAGTGCTGGTACTCGTAGCCTCTGTTGGTGCAGCCGTTGAACTGATAGTGGGGAAGAAAGGATTTGATGGACGATTTACTGGACTTTGTGGTAGAAATGGATTGTCCTGCTGTGGGTCTTGCTGCTGCGGATCTTGTTGCTGTTCAGCATTCGGCACAAATATGTTATCCCAAATACTTTGTGGACGTGCCATTGTGCTTATAATGAAGCAGCCTGAGAATTTATTTAAAAATTGAGAAAAACTGCTTTAAGCAATTTATTAGGCACACTACTTACTTAAGAACAAGCAAATATTCAAAACATTTTTCATTTTGGCTGCCAAATTCAAAGCTCAGATTAAAGTTTAAGTGTTCGACTCTTAATGCACGCGCACACACTGGACGTTCTTTCCTTGATGTTTGAACTTGATAACCGTCAGGCCAAGTTTATTTATACCCGAACATCTTCCACGATAAGCCGAAATCAATTTCTCCTATAGAAATTCAGTGCTAATCTACAGTTTTACTTACTTATGGATTCTAATTTTGTGCATGTACCCGAAATATATTGGTTTGCTCTCAGAGAGCAATATTTAGTAAAGAGAATCTGATACGTTTTTGCAAAGGGAAGTACTTGTAGAGTACGGCTTGTGAAATCCCCAAATCAAAACTTGTTTAAGATTCTGATTATCAAGAAGACGTTATATATATATATATATGTATGTACGTCGTCATTGCATGAATATTAAAGTCATTTGATGCGTATGTAAAAACCCGGCCAGTTTATCTTATCAACTATTGAAATGAGCTGTGCTTTAACAACATAGTGCTACACGGCGAGCAGTAGCACTAGACCAAATTAATATTGCAACGAAGGAATTTTAAAATTGAAAATCGGTCCATATATAATAATTCATATAGCTCATAAACTATAAAAAGTTTCGAGATTTGACATTCTCAAAGTTACCCCCCTGAATGGATCTACAATTTAAAATAACAAAGTAATAACAAAAGTGGAATTAAAGTATATTTTATTATCATACAAAAAAGGGAATCCGTCAAATAGCCGGAACTATAACAGCTCAAGTTCAAAAATCCCAAAAAAAATTTCATAACCAAGTCCGACCATAAGATTTAGAAGAGCTATTGCCATTCAACTTCAATTCTTCATTCGGACGTGAATTCAACTTCCGAACTAAATCGGAAACAGAACAGGCCGTAATAACTCTGTTACGGTATATATTTGACGAGCACGGTTCCAGACCTAACAGCTCCTGTTTTCTTTTGAAATATTTGAAAGAAAGAGTATGCGTCAATCCCACAGTCTCCTCAAACGAATGATTTCGTATATCTATGTATGAGCCCACCCGGGGAAATGTGTTCCCATAGTACTAAAATAGGGGATCTGTAGGACTCTTACTTTAAGCAGGAATATTGATTTCCACACAAATATATCTTTTTAATATACAATATGTTTATTAGCTATATAAATGCCGCCAAAATTGAATAAAATACCATTCAATTAAGTACTATCCGTTTATGTTCGCTCAGCATTTGGCTTCAGAATCACTTTTTTTGTTTGTTTACCTGTTTGGAATGCATTATTTCTTTACTTAATGACGTCAAAGTGAAGAGTACTATGGTCTACTATAACAGGTTTAAAGAAATAAACTTGGTATACAGACGAGCCATTTACTTAAATTATTTTCAAACGCCGTCATAAGCGATTTACATATATCTGCGTAGATGTTTAAATTACAGTTGTTTACAAATTCTTAAAAACTTTTGTTCAGAATGGTTTGACCGATAGCACTGTGAACAGTCAAATTGGAGAAAAATTGACTGATATCAAAGTGAGGTAATTTGGGGGCGCTGAGTTCGAATATGCCATCACATTTTCGCTTACACGTCAGCGTTTCGAGATAACGGCCAATTCTACAGTTTTTTTTATTTTAAGTCCGCCAGTACCTCTCCTTTACCTGCCTAATGGAGCATTTTAGTAAATTTTGTTGAAAAAATTTACATACGGGACAAGCGATTGGGAATTTTTTTTAAGTCCTTACAGTTTTTGGTACCCAATACAAACACTACTAGCTCAAGCGACCTCATAGTGACAATTTTTTATTAATTGTTTTGAGATTAATTGTAAGTTTGTGACATATTACCCATCAATTTTACATTCACCTCATCAGTGTGGGACATTGATGGCAATTGCAACAATCTTGACAAACGATATGGAAAAACTGCTAACACAAGAGGGACATGAGCGGAATGCTAAGCGCTCTCTTGCATTTATATCGCGAACTAGTGTCTTGACAGTTGTTGCTGTTGGCTTTTTTGACTTCTGCAGATGTGAGGCGGAGGCGGATGTAAGATTTGCGTTTATAAAAGATCAAATATTAAATGTTTTAAATTTAAATATTAGTTTATTAAAAAAAAAGCAAATTGAATTTATTGGCGACTGCTAGACCAGGCACTTGTCACTTAGCTTGCATTTAAAAATATAAAGTATTTATAAGCAGGATGTGTTTAATTAGTACAGTGAGTGAAGACCTTTTTATAAGAACTAACGTGAGCCATCACTGCATAAATGACCATGTCATGTTTGTTCTGATTACTTTATTAATAAATTAACGCGCTTACAGGACCAATTCGATTCTCTTCTTGGAATCTCCTGTATGCTTAATATCTGGACAGAATTTCTGATAAACATTTTTTAATATCCCAATAACAGTTACTGCTGTTGCCAAGAAAAACATAACTATTATTGTACACTTAAAGATTCAAAATACTTCAATCTAAACTTCGTAAAATAGATTAAAATATATTCAAGATCACAGATGTTTTTTCTTTTACATTTTCATATCATAAGAAAAACAATGTTAGCCAACTTAAAATAGATTTGTTGTTATCGTGTAGACTGTCTTATACATCAATATAAAATTATGCAGCATGATAAATTACTACTTACAAAAGTTTAAAAGTTATTTTATTAGAGTATCATATTTTTATCAGGACATTTCTGGCATAGAGCTTTAAAGTTGCTACTTCTAATCATTTAGACACAGAGTATACGCGATCTTTGTTGTACTTTTGTTTGTTTTCATTTTTAGTTTTATTTTTATTATGGTTTTTTTGGCTATGGTCAGAATTTTCATCATATGCATCACGACTTGAGCTATGTCGTTTTTTACGTGTATTTTTTACGCCATTTGAAGGGTCATTACCATTTCCACTGCAACTTGCTGTTGAGTTCTGTTGCTTCTGTTGGTGGTCATAAGACTTTTTCTTTGAGGACTCAATGCTATTAAGCTGTCGTTGTTTTTGATCTGGTGAAACAAAAAAGCCGCAAATTTTATCATCCCATATGACCAATTTTACAAGCACTGTTGAGAACATTTGAAGTTTGAGCGGTGGAACCCTTGAGTTCTTCTCAGATATTAAAATGTATGCTGGTACATTACTTGTATCAACGAGTACCTTTTGCATTTTATATTGAATACTAATGGCATGTCCGGTTTCGATTGTAACTACATTTATGATGTGCTGGAAAATTTCAGTAACAACAGTGAGCAACGTAATAGATTGCTTAGATTTGATGAAACGCTTGAAAAACAAATTTGTAGATTCGTCTCCTGCACTTTTAGCATTGAATTTTTGATCATTGCAGACTTTTGCCATTTGATGCAGTTCATCGGTGGTTCGCTTTGGAGGCGGGCAGTAATTTAGAGCAGCAGCTAATAATCTAAAATAGAAAAGAAAGAAATAAAGAAAGGAAAGATTCAGCTATGTACATATAATTAACTGAAAAAAGTCACGATTTTAAGTTTTATGACATGCCAAAAAACAAGATTAGATGACTCTTTCGTTAAAACGTTAAAATGTAAGCGAATATATAGTGGCTTGAGTTAAATGAATAAAAAATTAAGTATTATATGAATCATGCCCAGTTTAGTCGCAAACTGTATTCTTAAATTTACCTATGAACTAATATATCTGGATAACGACGAATTGGGCTCGTGAAATGTGTATAAATCGGTATTGACAACGCATAATGCCATAAATCGTCTTCTTGAGTTTTGCCTTCACTACAAAAGTACCTAAAATATCAAAAATGCCTTATAGCTACATCATAAAATTAAATATTTGAATCACATACTTAGCTCTGGCCATTGGTTTGGTAAGTAACGTGCTCAGGCAAGCATCCATTGCTTTCGGATCTGCAGCAGATGCACAAATTCTCTGCATACTTTCATAAATAGTTTTTGAACTGCTAAAATCAAAATGAATACCTAAGCTTGCCAATTTATCTTTCAAATTCTTCAACGATTTCGACAATGGCGGAGCATGATTCCGCAAAATAGCAATGTTTGGATAGTGATCGTAAATAAAACGTGCTACCGATTGATTGGCTAACAACATAAATTCTTCAATTAAAAAGTTTGCATCTTGGCGACCATCAACATCATAACCAATAGGTTCACCAGATTGTGCATCCATATTGAAGCGCAACTTTGGGTTGTTTATAGAAAGTGCACCGCCGTCATAACGCTTTTCACGCAAGCACTTTGCAATTCTATCTAAAAGAAGTACACGTGCCTCGATATCAGCTGGCGTAAAACCATTACAAATTGTAGGAAAGTCATCAACACCAAAGCTTTCTTGTGGGTTATCAATAATCTTTTGCGCATGTTCGTATGCAAATTGGGAGCAAGAATTTATGATACTTCGTGTAAAACGTGGTTTTCCGATCAATTCACCATTTAGGTTCATACGCCAAAATACAGAAAAAGCAAGTTTATCTTCACCTGGCAATAGGGAACATTTAAAACACAATGTTTTCGGTAGCATATGTATAACTTCATTGACCAAGTAAATGGATGTTGCACGATCCTTTACAATATTGTCTAGTTCTGTGTCCTCCTCCAGATAATAGGAAACATCTGAGATGTGTACACCTATATCGTAAATACCGTCGGAAACAAAATCGATTGACATTGCGTCGTCCAAGTCACGAGCTGTCAACGGATCAATTGTAAATATGCATTTCTTGCGAAGATCTTCGCGAAGTGTCAATTCTTGTACAGAGAGTGGTGCATCTGGCTGTGCGAACATTTCAGTGAAACGTTCCTCAAATGGACGTATATCTTTCAATCCATTGTGTAAAAGGATTGCCTTTATTTCAGCTTCTAAATTTCCAACTTTACCAACAGGCTGATCCAGTTCACCAATACAATGTCCATATGCATCAGTTTCTCGCACCGTGCTTACATAAAGAAATCCACATACATCGGTTTTTTGCTCTGGTGTAATTTTAGCTTCACATGCAGCTACTGGTATGTATACCATGGGAAAACGCATATCGTGTGGCTTAAGTTTATAGTAATTCTGGTCATCATTAAGTTTTGTGGCATTTTTAAAGGAAATTGTACCAACAACTTCTCGTTTATCCGTTTGCTTAACTATGGCAATGACAAAAGCTTTAGGACAGCTATCAGATGTGCCTACATTAGAGACATCGAGGTCATTGGGGTCAATATCGGAATCTGGTGATTCATCGTCAACAAAGGGATTTTCTTCATCGTCAGCTAAATAAAAAAATGTAAATAAAGTAATATTAAATTAATTTCTGTTGTAAGGAGCTGAAAATGTATTAATGATATTCGAAAAGTATTAAGGGACATGCTAGAACTTGTTACACATGATAGAGACATGCAACAGACCTCGTAGCGTTTGTATATTTTTGGAGGGTTGGTTTTTAAAACCCCTAAAGGAACGTTTTGCAGATTTCTGCATCTGATTTCTAGTTTGAGCGCTCTCGCAAATCTCTGTCATTTACGGTCTCTGTTTGGACAAGTTAATATTAATTAATATGGAAAAATATATTTCTAGAAGAAGTCTGCAAGATTTACTTTGTAACTAAAGATATAGATCCTACCACATACTGCCTTATACACAACTGTGGGTAAATGGCAATGAAACATGGTGCAGTTTTGCACCTCTTTTGAACTGCATATTCTGACTGAAGTATGTTTATAAAATACGTCCATAAACATGGTTAAATTTAATAGCTACAGTTGGTAGCAAGGTCGTATTTTCACATAAAATCACAGTATTTTAGCAGCAGCAAACATTGTAGTTACAAAGCCGGTAAATATTTTAGCTATATACATATATGATTTATTCGTCGATAGTATTGATACGAAATGTCGTTCACATTTATGCGAATCAGAAAAACTAAGAGTAAAGTGAGACCGCTTTTTTTAAATAAGTTTTGAAGTTGCAAAAAATAGTATATATTAAATTGTTTTATCGCGTCTGCCTCTACATTATGTTAAAGGCATAGTATGCATAAAAGCTATTGCTAATATGTAAAAAATGTATTAAATAGTTTTATCGTTTTCTTCCAGAACTTTGTTATCTGCAGTTGAGCCCTTAGAAGCTGAAAATACAAAAAGGAAGACGAGTAGGCCTCTGCTTTTTCAAAATATACGGGGTTGTATAAGAACTGTCTTAGAAAAAACTTACGTTTTGCTTTTCAGTTATAAAAAAATACCCAGAAATTTTTTTGGTCTTTTTTCGTTTTTTATCAATAATGGTAACAATTTTTTTTTATAAAAATTTCTTATTTTTTTCGTAAGGCCCTTAATTAAATTTTGTCCAGTCGTTTCATCGACAGTATGGTACGATTTTTTCCACTTAAGTCTGAAGTCTTGTGAATTTTTTGCATTCTTTTCACTCCTTCGAAAATCTCTTTTCATTAGAGCCCGATATCTTTCAATTGGGCGAAGCTCTGGCCAGTTGGGCGGATTAGTTATTTTTGGTACGAAATTGATCTTTTTATTTGCATACCATTCCATCGTAGCTTTAGAGTAATGAGAAGTTGCTAAATCTGGCCAGAACATCACGGTACCCTCATGTGCACGAATAAATGGTAGAAGACGTTTTTCATCCATATAAACTTTGGAATTGATTGTGCCTTGCGTAACAAAAAATCTGCTTCTGAGACCACAGGTGCATATGGCCTGCCAAACCATACATAACTTCGGAAATTTAGAAATTTTATTTTCTTTGAATTTACTAGACACATGCCCCTTTTTCGGTGATGTATAATATTTGTGCCCAGGTAGCTGCTTAAAATCTGCTTTGACGTAAGTTTCGTCGTCCATAACACAGCAATCAAATTTAGTCAGGTACCTTTCATACAATTTTCGGGCTCGCATTTGAGCGATCAACAGCTTTTCATCAGAACGGTCAGTTACTTTTTGAACTTTATATGTCTTTAGCTCACTTATCTCATTTATACTTTGTACAGTAGATTTTCATGTACCTGTTTTAGACGCCATATCTCGCACTGAGGTGTTGGGATTTTTCTTAAAAAGGCGCTTCACCTTCGTCGCTACCTTCAGGTTAAAAAATTTTGGTTTTCTGCCTGTACCTTTTTCGTGAAAAAGGTAGACCCTTCTTATAATTAAAAATAACCGCAAAGACAGATTTTTCTGATGCACAACTATTTTTGCTATAGCTGAATATTTTAATTTTGGATTTTGCAGGTATGTGGACAAAATTAGTTTGCGGACTTTTTATTGCTTGCTAGACATCTTTGTCGTCAAAAGTGCTATCTTCAAGTGGTATACATCATAGTAAACGTCACTTTATATAAAACAAATATTATGTCTTTTTAGACCAATAAGATTATCAGGTAGAGCATAATACAAAAAATAAAAAAACGTAAGTTTTTTCTGGGACAGTCCTTATGCCAAAATCGTAGACTTTGGTCATATTCGTATAATAATCTTAAGGACATTAGATTTTCGCGAATATATTTTACTACATATATAGTTAGATAACTTAACCTTTTCTCTTCAAAACCCACTCTGAATTACTCGCATAACGTAAAATGTTTTATCCTGTATGCCCAACAGCATTTGCACAATGAAAGTAAGCTAAGTAAATTGTTTACTAGTTTTATATATCTAAATAAAACCAAAGTCTGGCTTTAAAAGCTATTGCAAAAACGCACTTACCAATGCAAAAAGAATGATCTTTTCCACCGGTTATAGTTTCCTCAGTTATGTTCGATTTCTTCTTGTCCGAATTCTCAGCATTGCTAGAGGATGTCGAATTATTCGCATTCAGAACAAAAGCTCGCACAATGTCACCTTCAAACGCGTAGCAGCGAGCTACGGGAACTAATATAATGCCATCACGTTCCGTGCCCTCGCGATCTGCAGACATGGTAACAAACGACTGGCGGTTATTCTTACGATTAATTCGTATTTCGTCCTCGACTATACGTCCCAGGCCTGCAAGCACTAGACGTTGCGCATAGGACTCCAAATTTTCATCTGGTTTATAAGCATATTCCAAAAATTTTTCCGACTGTCGTTCACCCAAATAATCCTCAATAATCATTTTAAGATACTTCGTCAAAGCATCATGCTCAGACCTTTGTGCTTTTGTTTTACCACTATGCTTTTTGAACCTTAAACGACTGCGTTTTTTCTTACGACTCTCTTCAGCCGTTGAAGTTGTGGCTTGGTCTCTGGAAGTAGAGTCTAATACACTATCGTTTGAAGCTTCCGAAACATGACGCTGTTTACCGCGCTTCTGTTGGTTACATAGTGAGCCTACGTCGGATCGCTCTGAATCAAAACGCTGCTTCTGAGCAGTTCCTGGCGTATCGGTACCAACGGAGCCTCGTCGTGGAAATAAATCGAGGTCTTGAAATTTCGGATTGTTGTGCGCAAGCTGGCGCACTTTAGTTTCAATTTGTGGACTCTGTAGCGTCAGTTGTCGCAACAACTCTTGCATTCCCTGTAATTGCTTTTCTAACTCAATACGTGGTTTTTTCTTGTGTTCACGTTTTGCTGTAGTCGTTGGTTGCTGCTGTTTGCCAAATTGCATCGTTGGTAATTGTCCAGGTAATTCCATGCTGCCATTGGATGATGTATCGTTATCCCGAATTTGATTTGAACTTCTTCTAGCAGCTGCTGCAGAGGACGTTGTTGGCTTTTCTATTGTTTGCTCTAGAGGCTTTGCCCCTAGTCTACTCATGGTCATTGCTGCACTGGCATCATTTCGACGCCGCGCTACCTCAGACTGCGTTACCAGTACCTCCTGCTGTTGCAATTCAAGTTTACCCCAGCCAATACCGAGCTTTTCTCGTAGACCTTTTGTCTTGCTATGTAAAGTAGTGACTTTTTGCATCAGCTTTTGCTGCGCTTCAAGTGTATAAGAAATAGTTTTAACGTCACCATTGGCAGTGCAATTATTCTCAACATCAGATTTGACATTGCTTTTGGTACCACTGTGGAAAGTTTCTTTAGAGTTAGCGCTATTGGGAACACAACTATCGCTCTCCGTTGAAACTCCATTTGTGAGCAAATTGAGAGCTTCAGCTATGGTTTCAACAGCATCATCCTCAGTTATGCTTGCAACGCAATTTTCCACGGTCACAGCTATGGTGTCTTTGTCTTGTTCAGCCTTCTCGCTGTTATTTATAGGTCCGTCACTATTTGTGCATTCAATATTTGCATCTGTGGCAATATCTTTAATTGTCTCTTGATGTTCCATTTCTGTAGAGTTTTTAGTTTTTTCTTCATCATCCGCTGATTGCTCTGTTTTTACATCGTTTTCCATATTTTTATTTGTTGAATTTTCGTATTCTTTCTTTCTTTCGTATTCACTTGAAATTTGACTATTGTTGCGAAATTATCAAAAATATATTTTCCTGGGATAGCGTAAAAAGTTACTTTCACACGAAAGAAGTGTCAGAGTACGATGACAGTTTTTTTTCAACTATTCGATGGAGGTGTGTTTAACAACAGACGCTATAGCCATTATACAGTGGAGCACAAAAATTCGCACAGTGAGATTATATGTTGTTTGAGAGGTAATTTGTGCAGATCGACTATCCCAAAGAGTGCAGATGGCTATTGTACCCAATTATTAGTGCAAACAGGGATTTGGGTTGTACGCAAATTTGAATGTGAACATATAAAAACTGGTCGCAACGGAACTAATCGAAAGCCAGATTCGAATTCAACGCATCAAGGCCTTTCCGAAAAGTGCATTACTGAATTTTTTAAACCCTAATCTCAATTTTAACTACAACAATCAAATATATTAATGGTATTCATATAAACGCGCGAAACCTTCGCAAACTGTGAAAGCTGTGAACTTTTGAACCCTGTGCAAACGAACTGTCGAAAATCGTATGGAAAGTTTTTTGAACAAACAGCGCAAATTTACGCAGAAAAATTTTAGCGCTACCAATTGTGTTATTGTCACTGTCTCTTTCCCCATACGATTCTCTCAGCAAAAATATATTGTTTTCTAATTTTGTACTTAGCGCTTTCTTTTCCTATACGATTCTTTCACAAAAACTGACATGCTCATCAACTGTCACAAATTGCACAAAATATTCGAGGGAGCGTTTATGAAACACATTGCGCAAAGTTGCCTATATGCACATTTGTGCAAACTCGTGCGTTTAGATGAAAACCACTATTAATTTGTTAAAGAAATGTCGATGTACTTAATTTTTTTTTTAAAAAATCTGTTCCTTATGAAAAGTTATGGCTGGCAGTAATGTCCTTCACGATTCAATGCGATGTCTCTTCGTGAACGTAGATGTCATAAGAATTGACAGCTGCGGATAATTCGCGCCTTTTTCATTATTTTGACAGATCTGCGAAAATAAAAATTATTAGTTTAATGCAAAGAATTTGCTTTCAATAGCTTGTAAAAAGTAAAAGTTTTGTTAAAATTTGATGTGTGGTATTCAGTTAACAGCTTGTTAATGAAAATTAGATAAAATAATAAGTTGATCGAATCGCTATATTTGGTGTGTCAGCATAAAATCTGAGTGAGTGAGCAACACAATTGTTTATTCTTTTTTATAGTAACTCCTAAATTATACTTTAATTCTGTAATATTTAATAACGAATAATTTAGGGATACAAATTTTCGAGCTTTCCTATGAAAAAAAATGAAATAATTAAAAATCCGAATGTGAGGACAAATTAGCGCAGGCCTACTTTAGCGGCAATCAACCAATTTTTTTAGAGCCTGTGGTTTGAATTTATTATCCGATTAACAGCTATCGGAAACCGGTTTATTCAAGATGCTCCTACACGTTTTTTTGGGAACAAGTTAATTTTTGCTTCCATTGAGAAATTTTTTGTAGGAGTAATAGGCGATTAAGAGCATAAAAAACTTTTAAAAAGTGTCGCTCGGACCAATGATATAGCCATCGGAAGTTGCGTTAGTAAGGAACCCAAAATAGGAATATCAAAAATATGCGTTTAATAAGAAATATAATTTAATGACATACAATATTGGTAAATAAACCTTTCAAAATTTACCCATAGTTTTGGATACGTGACGATAAATTTGTTAAAACATTAATTTTTTGTGTGTAAGAATTATTCTCAACCATGCCTAAGAATGTAAATATCTGCTTTCAAATCGAAATTCTCGACATAAAAATTATACAATTATTACAATTAGACTGGTTCAGGCTTAGGTAGGAAAAAAAAAACAAAGTACAGTTATTCAGAGTATGACCGATGTACGTACTTAAATTTTTCCACAATTTCTCCGCCACATTCCATTTTGATATTTAACAATTTATTTTCGCAACACAGAGTAGTTGATACTTTGACACTTTTAATATTACCAGCAGAAATTCTGACTAAACCATGTAACTTTGTATAGAGTTCAGTTAATCTTTCATCTCCGCTCTCATTTACATTTGATAAATTTTTGACCAATGATTTTTTAAAAAGTCTTTATTTAACATTTTAATGGATGCTTAACATACCAAGAAATAGAGAAACAAATCACACATCTCAAAAAAAATTTAAACAGCTCAAAATCAAACAATACTAGATTCTTAGACAAAATTTAAAAATTTGGTCGAACTTTGTCGTAACACAAAATATTTTCTTTAATTTTCATGAAACTTTTCAAGATTAAAGCTATTTAATACATATCGCTATTCTGCGGGATGGCCTTCATAACCCTAAAAGCCAATATTTGGAGAAAATCGCATTTATAGTTCTCAATAAATTATTTTTTACGTCTAAATAAATCTTTTCTATAATAAGAATATTTGTACGTGTCACATCATAGATTTTCATGAAAAAATTAATATTAGAACGGAATAGAATAAAATAGAACAGAATATGTAAAATAAAATAAAATAGAATAGAATACTTTTTTCAAACTAAATGACTTTGAACCTAAAGTCGTCTACCATCCTCAATAAGTATAAGTATTAAAAGCAACTTTGAATCGTCCATAACAGACGTCCGCAGCAAGGGGTAGAGGAGAGTTGTATAAACATACAAAAGCGAACAATTGTTTGTTTCAATAGAGAATCGAATCAGTGTGCCAAAAACACTTAAGAAAGCGAAATTACGTACACCTCAAAAAAAATTTTTTTTAGAGCAGTACCTATAATTTTTTTTAAATATGGTATCGCTATTTCATATGCAAGGTAATTAAATGTACTTTCAAATTATATATCATTCAGAGCAGTCTTTAACCACGTGGAGGCCGCTGACACCTTAGAATATCTAGTGAAAACTTTTTTCAACAGTCGACAATTGTAGCCGCAGTCCCCATTATTCTATAAAACCGCAATGTGCACAACGGAATGTTGATAACATATAAGCTAGGAAGAGACTTCTTTTGGGCTTTTGCACTTAGATAATATTTTTACTAGTTCGTTAGTGTTTAAACCATAACTTAGTTTAATTTTTTATAGTATAAAAATCGGAATTATGTATATAGTAGGTTCAGTAATGAAGCAGTTTTATTTCTAAACTATGTCAAAATTAACTTCTTTCTTATGTTTGACAGGTGATTTTGATTACTCTTACATTTTACCACAACTTGAGGATACTTTAAGTCTTTCACTATACGTCCTCTTTAACACTTGATTTTAATTCACTGGAACAATAGTATTTCTATGTATATGACCAATAAATAAAACCTTCAAATTCAGGTCTAGTCAGAATTTTTCAAATGTCAATTTTATACTGGATATAAAATAACCTTGGAGCAAACCATGATTTCGAAAAATATGGGCTTTCGTTGTTTCTGAACTGACGATTTTAACATAGACACAACTTAAAAATTATAATTGTTCTTAAAATTTGTTATCACGCTTTTTGTGTGAAATTTGCAAAGTTAAATATACCAAGTGTTCCCTGCAACACGAAAAACTTGTAAGACATCATCGAATACCCCTATTTTGAAATTATAATCTACCCAGAACACATTATTCAAGGTCGAAAATTTCGATTTCTTATAAGAATCGTGAACATGACAACGTATGTAAATATCGTCCATATTCCTTTTTTGCAAAGTAATCAAACTTAAATGCTGGGGTTAGGACAAATTTAAAAAAGTACGATACTTTGATGAAACAGTGAATTTTCAAATCGTATCATTGTCGCTGTATTTTTCAAGGGACAATTTATAATCCCCATTCCAATTTAAGTGAAATGGTACATAAAAGCTAAAAATTGGCTTACCAGTTCATAAGTTAAATATATCGAATTTTCAAAAATTTTTACTTTTTTAAACAAAAAAACCGGTGTTTTAATTTCAAATTAAAAAAACTCGCAACTAGTAGCCATAAGTCTTGGAACCAGTAACGAAATATCTTTTCGAATTAGAAAATTCATGCACTAATGTTGCAATAGTAACCTGTACTCAAATACTCAGTATATTCAAGTGGGAAATAACCCTTTCATTATATTTTATTGTGCAATTACGGTTATTGGCTTTGCAATCATTATTAAAGTATTTTCACCGAAGATTTTAAAATGTTTTTAATGTTATAAGGTTCCGTTACGTTTCTCTTTTAGTCAAAATATTGTTTATCCTTTTGATTAAGAAGATTATATATACCTTATTTAGTTTTTCCGTTGCATTTAAATTTTTTCAGTTGCTTTCTTAAATGGCTTTGTACTTTCACTTAAAATGAATAAAATAAAACTTAATTTTGCAAGTCCCGAAAAAAGTACATCCAACGGAATTTCACCGCAGCAGCAATCAATTGAGAAGGTATTAGAAAACACAAATGGGAATGGTGGTGACACAGAAGCGAACACTAAGCCATCACCACCAATCTTTATCATTAAAACTCCACGTCCCGACTCAAAGCTTATACTTCAAAATATGGAAGAAGTCTTAAATTCTGTAAAAAAGAAGCATCGACAAAAGCATCGTCGAAAAAGAGAAGAAAAAAAATTAGCACAATTAGAAGCAGAAGCAGTATCAGTTGCAATCAAAGCTAAAGCGATGAAGGAAGAAGTGATACCAAAAACTCAAATTGATAAGAAAAAATCGAAAAAACCATTGCAAGAGCAAACCGAACAGCTTGATAATGGAATGCCAACAGTTAAGTCAAAGCACCGAAAAATATCTACGTCAAAGAGTCCACTAAAAACTGTAGCTGTAAATGAAACGATACTCAAACACTTTACACGGACACCAAAGAAAGGCGAATCCATTGAACAGCAACAAATTGGCGACAACCACGAAACGGAAGCAAACACAGGAACACAAAAGAAAACCGCTAATGCATTTGATGTTTTGATGAATGCTCGTAACAAGTCTATAGGCTCTAACACACCTGGAAAGGAAGCGCCTACAGTGACATCAAATGAGCCAGCAGCAAGTGTGACAAATGTCAAGCGGAAGATATTTCTGCAAGAATGGGCGGACAAGAAAGGTGCGTCTAAACGAAAATTGGACGAAGAAAGTCGAGCAGCACATGTTGATAGAAAGTTGGAGAATAGAGCAAAAAGGTATTTATTTTTATATTTTTTGTGAGTGTATATATTACATATATAATTTTTAATATTCCTTCAGGTTTAAGAAAATGTTGGCCGCCAGTCCTGCGAGTAGTACCACATCTAAAGTTCTACATCCAACTGAAGCAAACCCGGATAAACTTAAAGAAAACTGTAGTAGTAAAACAAAAAAAAATTCAAGAAACAACAAGGCTGATAAACTTAGCAATTCTTCGAAACCTCTGCCTGATTCTGAAGAAAAATACGAAAACTTTGCGAGTAAATCAATGAAGAAACCAGGACATGATAAATTAGTAAAACCAAAACAAACACGAGGGCGCAGAAGTTTACGTCGACTCTCTTCTGCTGATTCAGTAGAATTGAAAAATAATTGCACTCAAGACTCCGAAACAGAAGAATTTTTATCAAAGTTATCTTCTCCTACTAAGAAACGGGACAGCCTGTTAGGTTATTTCCCAAAAAAAGAATCACCAAAAGAAATCGCAACTAAAGTGACTACGGTAGAAAATGGAACCACCAGCGTTGTTAAAGCAGCTAAAGACAATGAGGAAAGACATACACCTAACAGAGCCAGACGATCACGAGCTAAGCGAGTTGTTGAAAACACATCGAGTCAAGCGATGGAATTGCAATCAGTAACCGATTCCGATGGAACCACAAGTACACCGATTGCACGTCCTAGACGTTCATGTGCTGGAAAAGCCCGCTATGATTATGATACCCAAGTAACTCAAACAAAATTAGAGAAAATTTCTAAGTCCGCACATGTCTCAAAATCTCAACTCGAATTTTCGTCAACTGAGAGTACAGAAATTATTGAATTAGATGAAAGTACTTCAAGCATTACTCCGCAAGAAACGCCAACAAAAAAATTGGCTCCACTATTTGTACGCGCTGTCCCAAAACCAACTCCTGATCCAGTTATGCTCAAAGCGCGTCAGGATTTCCTAATGTCAGGTGTACCGGAAAAACTTCGTTTAGAAAAAGCCAAACAAAAACAATTTGAACAAAGCTTTGATGAAGCACTAGAATTGTTTCCAAAAGTAAGTCACATATTCCAGCTTAGCGTAGAAGAACTGAATCTGTTAGCGGAAAAAATTACGCTAAGCTTTAAGCTCAAGAAAAATGATGGATCTACCGTTAATCATAGTCGCAGGTTAAAAGAAGGAAAATCACGTAATATAGGTTCTATATCGAACTTGAGTGCTAAAGAATTACGAAATCCTATGAAAGCTATTAATAAAACATCCTCTTTTCCTTTGCAACAACCACTGCTATCTATGCTTGATAACAAACGTGCAATTATAAAATCATGGAAAATAAATTTTGAACGTTTTCCCACTTACAAGTGTTATAATCAAATGCGCGAAAAATATCGCTATTTTAGTGCGATTGATTCGGCACAGGACACAGAGCAAGTAACAGAATCATTTGTTGTAACTAGACGCACACGTCGTTCACTTGAAGCCTTAAAGAAATTTGATCCAGATGCAGAGGAGGAGAAACCACCACCAACAGCGCCAAATGGTGAATTGCTTTTCACAGAAAAATATAAACCCATGCTATTCGAACAAGTTTTAGTAAATTTAACACCTGTAACTCAATTGCGTGATTTTCTTTCAAATTGGTCAGCTGGCCTTAGCGCACGAAACTCTCAAGGATTTGATGAATCGTTTGATTTCGCAAACGATTCTAATTCCAGCCAACATTCTTCGTGTAATACTGTCGTTTTACTCGGCCCTGGTTCAAGTGGAAAAACTAATGCGGTCTTTGCTTTGGCCAACGAACTAAACTTTAACGTATTGGAAATTAATGCAGGCATGAAGCGTACAGGGAAAAAACTGATACAAGAGTTGCAGGTAAGTCGATCTGTTCAAAAACGTATTGATCCCTTTACCATAGGCAAACATAAAAACCTGTTTTTGAAAACATGATGAATCATTAATATGTCAATCAATTAAAAAGGAACAATTTTTGTGCATTTAATTTTTAGCTTTACAATTTATTCCAAATATTTCAACTCAAAAAATTCAAGGAAATTAATGAAGCAAGAAACACGTAATACAAAAAACTAAAGACCCCGTTGTGGTGTTTTAATACTTAATTCTTGTAGATTCGATGTATTGCAAACGCTTTGTGTAATTTCTCAAAAATTAATAGTACACAGGTTCGAATATTTCGGAAAGAAATTCATTGTTAAATATTACTTAAAAAGCTTCTTAAAAAGGGATGATTTAATATATAGTTAAACTTGTAATAAACGCTCAGAAACATAGATCTTTCTTTTTGCTGGGGGATTTTCTTTACTAAGAATGTGGAATACATAATGCAATATGTAATGTAAGACATTGCAAGATTCTGACTTGATGACTAGTTCAGTAAAGAAAGACATTTCGTAGGTCAGTACTTAAAAAATTGTTACGAAGTTGAAACTCACAGAAAATGTTTGATTTTTTGTGGTATAAATTTGCAACAAAACTATTGTGATTTATATTTAAGTTTTATATATGCTTTCACGGAGGATTTTTTTCAAAGTAATAAACTGGTAAGACTGATATCTTTGGCCAGATTAAAAAAAAATTAATCAAATTTTATAGTTGATTCTGTGTCCACGGAAAAATTGAAATTCTTATGTTTGGGCGTTATGATACACCGCTGTTTTGTACTGCTTCTAATTCAATACATAGAATTACAGGTAATAAAAGAAATCAATAAGTTAGACACAATCACATTCCGCAAGCCTATTTCTTATGATTATCTTTTTATCAAGTATATAACAATACGCACTGCAGGACAAAGTCATTCAGTTGCAGTTCAGTCGGAGCATATGTTGTTATTTGTGTATATTGGCTGCGATTCGATGATGGCAGTCCCAATTTGTCAGTCTGCTTATCATGATCAACGTTTTTCTCGGCACTAAATTGAACTTATTTAACTCATCTATAAAGTTAACAAAGTATTTACCACCATGCCAAAACAAAGGATTGAAAGGACCATATCTGTTAGAGATAATTATTTTCTATAGACGTGATGATGTGGGTCTAATGCCGTTGGAATTCGGAATTGTAAATTTTGAACTAATATATCGCCAAATATATGAAATGTGTATTTTTTAGAATTGTTGATTTACTCCTATGATGCTCATGGATACTTCTATTCCAGCTTTTAAATGCTCTTATCAGAAAACTACCAAAAAAATCATTATATCTCACGATGTACAAAAGATATGATTTTTTCTAATACATCATTTGAAAGAAACTGTAATGGAAAAAATACTGCAGAAGAAATTTTTCTGTAGTGGCGTTCGTCCCAAAATTATGGCGGTTTCATCCAGTCGCTTAAATGAGAGGTGGGCGTTGAAGAAACCCAAACTTATTCATTTCCCGTTGAAAGTACTAATTTTTTCGAGCAGTTTCTAAGTTGTATAAAGATAAAATATGTAATCAAATTTAATAAAGCGAAAAAACAGTTTTTTTGCGTGGCTTGTAGAGAAATACAGAAATTTCACGTTGCATTTTTTGGACAAAAAACTACTATAGTTATGCATTTATTTATAGTTTTATAAATTTTTAAATGTATGTAAAATGAAAAACAAAACTATTATACCTGGCTGGAATATATGTATATAGACTAATAACTTAATCAACTGTACCCAAAATCAATAAATTTGGCCGAAAACGCACCGTGTTGTGTTGTAATCATTACTGAATGCACTTTGTGCCTTATTTTTTCTAGGAAGCTACGCAATCGCATCAAATACGCAAAGAATCAAGTGGTGGCAAAGTACAAAAAAACCTACTGAAAATATCGTTAAATGGGCTAAAAACAAAGCAATCCAAGCAGGCCTCGCTAAATATCGATTTCGATGGTAACTCTTGTTCGCCTGGCGCAGATCTTGTTAACACAGTGCGTAAATCTCTCATACTGATCGAAGATGCTGATATTGTTTTTGAGCAAATGGATGCAGGATTCACAGATGCTATTTACACGCTTGCTGCAAGCTCTAAACGACCTGTCATTATTGTTGCCAGTAATCCGAATTGTCAGCATTTGCAACGTTTGATGCATCAATGTACAATTCATTTTTCGCCACCCAATGTTTTAAATATTTCAAAATTTTTAGCAATACTCGCGTTAATTGAAAATTGTCCGGTAAATCTAGATGATTTGATTTCGCTTTACTTGTATAATCAATGCAATTTACGCAAAACTTTGCTGGAACTGCAATTTTTTATACAAAGTGGTGGTGATAGAAAACAACTGGAAATCATTTCAACGCAAAATAAAGAAAAATCAGCACAAGATGTCGGGTCACAATATTTTGCTTCTCCTAGTAAACGTAGATTTTCCGAAGAACCAACTTCGTCACAGGTTGCAGAAAACGACGAATTGCTGAGTAAAGAAATTCAAGTTACAAAGTTAGAAGTTAAGGACAAGACATACATGCATCGAAATCTATTTGAGTTTTACACTACGTCCCAAAACGAAAAATATCGCATACCATTCCCTATTGATTTTCATTTGCTGCACATCAATTTAAATGACATCTTCCAAGTGTCAAAGAACCTGCGAGAGGAGTTATCAAATAAAATCAGTAACAATTCTGTTAAAAATGGTAAACAACCGGCTACAGTAAAACGTAAATCACGTTCACCAAAAAAACTTTGGCTTAACACAGCTGCAGCAGAGTTAAGTACGCCTTTGGATGCACTATCCGATTTCTATGAGAATATATCAATAGCTTCTTTATTATGTGCACATAATAGCGAAGGCGTTCGTTTCACTGATCGACTGATACCGAACCTGGCGGAGGACATATCGCATGCGTTGGTAGAGCGTGCTATCGAATTGAATTTGGAAGCCACCGCGTGTCCTTATAATTTATTCGATACACCAAAAGAAAGGTAAGTTTTTGCTACAAAATTTATTAATTCATTTTATAATAGTTAAAATTTTTCACAGGCATTCTTTAATTGATCAAATGAATCCTTTGAATGTACGTACCCAACGTACTTGTTCGCTTGATTTTGAACCAGTGCTACGTTCAATTTGTCGTAGCGAAAAGTTACGATCTACATTGGAGCGTCGCTCCACACGTTTCTATCATTATTTACGCAACAGTTCTGTGAACTTATGCAATTTCTCGACTGAACATTTTGACAATGCTTGCTCGATATTATATGATGACGTTGCGGTCACAGAAGTAGGGGTAGTAGACAATGCTTCTTTGTCATAGTGAATCCTGATAATAAATAGTCCAGGGAAATAAGACTTTCGATAAAATTGAAATTGCATTTAAATAATATGGTGTCGATCCGAAAGTTTCAAACATCAGAAATGAAGGGTCAAAAATCCGAAAACGAACTTATTTTAGTTTTATTCATTTTTAAAGTAAGCCACTACTCAAATTAAACAAAAATGTTCAAAGAATACGTCCTCCTTAAAATTTGGCACAACTCTTCGAACTCCTATAGTTGCATTTAAAGTGCAAACATTAAAACTGTAAAAAAACTAAAAACTCAACTAAAACATACTTTGTAACCAATTTTTTTATCTCTCTTGGATTTTGAAATATTAAGGGGTAGAGTTTAGGTTTGTCGACAAATTACCATGTGTGTTAAAGTATTGAGCGCACATATGACCATTGGATCTACTTAACAATAAAGATTTAGCGAAATTGCTAAATATATCCTTTCGTTACCTATCTCTCCTTATCTACCAATTATACTGCACAATCCAGGAGCATACTAAATTTGAGATCGAGTTACTAGATGATATTTCATATTGGATTTTCATATTTCTAAACATCAACAGTAACATGAAATTTTGTAAATTGCACGGATTCCCGAGTTCACTCTTTGTAATCCCTGGATACAAGCGGTCAAGATTTAATTTTTCATGTCAAATTCAACATTGAATGGACATTGATCTATTTTTTCGATTTCTTGAAAATTAGAACAGGCTGTTTTCAAAAAACTGACTGACTCAGACTGAATGAAATATAATGCTCTCGATTCTGAAGTATTTAATATCAGAATGTATTTTCCCTTAGTGATAAAATAAATGTGTTTTCACTGGAATTCGGAAAATAAGTATCGGTCATTCTTCAAATGACTGCACGCTTTTTTGACTGTTTTGAACATTTTTTTAAAACGTCATGTCTCAAAAACTAAAAACTTGCAATAAAATAGTTTCAACATGATTTTTTTTCACTTATGAAAATGTTTTTCAGAATATCTTCGTTTTGATCACATTGAATTCCATAAATTTCGATGGTCTAATTGTGATTATATGCGTGTGCTTGTGAGCGCAATTCTAGTTCGAATATGACGAACATACCCTTCAGAGCAATATTTTCTTTCTGAAAATCGTATTCTTTCGACCATTAGATAGCAGAAAAATTAAAAAACCTAAATAAATTTCATTTCGGCATTTTGACACAAATTTTAAGAACTCTCCCCACATTTCTAAGTTATAAACTTTTTGATTCTTGTTTTATACACCACTGAGAGTTATTTAAGGTGCAATTTCAAAAAGCTACATTTTGTTTCTTGTATTATTTTGTAATTTCCCTGCATTTAAAAAAAACATCATGAAAAAAAAAAAATTAAAAAAAAAAAAATAAATTAATTTAATTTAAGGTAATTATTAGAACATAAGCATTGATTTTCATCAGTTTTGCAAGTTATGTTTATGTTTATTTTTTAATAGGAAATATTGAAAAATATAAGCTGTGTGTAAGAGTAAAACTGACACTTTTTTTTATTTATATAAATGTGTATATAGAACTATTTATTTACCAATTTCTAATGACAACAATGAATTATTAAAGTATGAATAAAATATTTATAATGGCATAAAATTATTATTTAATATTATTTGTGTAGCTACTATGTACTTCGTATTGGATCTAATTATTAAAAATATAAGAAAAATTTCCCACTTTTGACTGCAACTTTTCTCACGGTCTATTTTTTGTTTATGCAAATCTTCTAATTTAAACCATTTATCTCTTGCATTATATTTATATGTTTGCTACTTAATTTTAGTTTTAACAAATTTTCGCGGCAGCATTAACATTAAAAAAATATTAATTTAACTAAATCAATATTGTTATTGAAATACCGACATCTGATTAGAAATATAAGTTAGTATCAAATAAACTCTATCCTTCGTTAATTTTTGAAAAAAAAAAACCTTTTGTTTCCAGCTTACAATCATTTAAAAAAAATCGTAATAAAGGGTTATATATTTTTTTGAAAGTACTTTTAAGCTTACAATATCATTTTGCGTTTGATGAACTCTCATATGGTGGAAACTTTCATGTTTAAGACCACTTGCTCAAACGTCAGAAATTCTGATCGACATTTTGCCAATTTTTAAGTTCTAGTCTCTACAATTTTTTTAATTTTCTTTATTGCTTTGGGACACCCTATATTTAAGATTATTTTTGTTGAAAAACTCCTATATGTTAAATTTTTGTTATGTAGTATTCATTTTGAAAGCACCTTTTTTTAAAAAACAATTTAACTGAAACTCTTTTTTTCTTAAATTGTGATATTTCTTTTGAGTATTTCCGAAAAATCTCGGAAGTCTGAATTTCATTCCCGACACTTCCGGAACTAAACGAAAACTGCGCTACATGATGCGCTATAACATGATTTTAATAAATTTTGTGCGAAGACGCAATTAAAATGAGGTGTGGTCTATTACAAAGATGTTGTAACAAAAACTCACTGAACCAGAAGTTAGTGCGACCGCTTAAGTAGATGTTACACCTTCCATAATATGTAGTTTATTATTGTTTCTTGGGAAGGTTCGAGGAACTTGACATATATCCTTTTATATAACAGATTGTGAAATAGAGGGGGTCAAAAATGTCGAAAAACAACGTTGCGTTACATACATGAACTAGCCATAGGAGTAAAAACGACATTTTTTTGTATTTATTTTGAAATGTTTATCAATATGTATATATTTCTTTTAATTAATAAAAATTAAATATATCTGCTAAAAAATAATTAATATAAATAGTGCGAATGTAATGATAATGTGTGAATACAATATTAAATATAAATGAGATTTTACTATGCCACAAAATTAAAATTTTGTGTAGTTTCTCCAAAAATCTTATACATAATTAAAAACAAAAGAACAATTTGATACGTTTTTTCTGCTTTTTGCTGGAACTTTGCTGACTTTCCAGTTGTTTCTGTAAAGCTATACTGTCTTGAACTTTTGTTGCAGTCTGTAAAAGAAAAAGATAAAAATCATTATCTCATGCAACTACATATGTACAAGTATGTTGTAGTTTTGTTATGTTTTCAAGATAGCATCAACATTAAAAAAATATTTGCAATAAAATCAAACGCCGTTATCAAATCAAAGAATAATTTGTATCAGTTCGAGTACTTTTAAAAAAAATTGTATCTTTGGCTACATAGTCTTGTAAGTTTTTAATCTTATGTTTAGTTTTTGATTGCAGTCTAACAGCTTCAATTGTTGTTTACATTGTGTGAGCAAAAGTCTGTATATATGTTTCCAAACATCAGCAAAATTATATTCTAATTCTTATCCTACTTCCATCCTATATAGATTAGTATTTATGTACATATGTATGTATGTATATATATAATATATAAATGCGAAGGCTTGGATGCTTAAATATTTATTTCTCAAACACGCCTTAGCGGCTAAGCAGATTTGGACAAAACTTAGTTTATGTCCTGAATAAGCACATATGCCACCTTATATACCGAACGGAATAACTATGTAAAACACTTAATACGGTAGATTCTAGTACCTATAACAGCTATACTTATGAAATCTACTTCATGAATGTATACTGTCTGCATTAAGCACCACCCATGCAACAAAAAATCACTTAAAATGCTATATCTCGGCACCTCGTGCAGCTACAGTTGTGAAATTTGATGATACATGGATGCATATTATTCGCAAAGAACACCTTGTAGTCGGGAGTGGGCAACGGGGCGCGCAACGTATTACGATACGTTTAAATCGCTTTATCTAGGCAATTATGTCAGGTCAGCTGCAAATTTTGATATTTCAATGCACATTTTCCGTATTAAGTACGAGTAATTTGCAAAATGTAGTTGAGATTAAAAATCGGAGCGTGTCATTTTTCGTACCAGAAAAACATTTAAAATGATATATCTTGGTACTTGTAACAGCTATTGTATTGTGTAATTTGGTACATGGATGTATATTACTTATATATACATAGCGTTGAGAAAAAATGTAGGTGGGATTGAGACTATATTATTCCGGCATTGAGACTATAATATAAAACCTTTTCAAGCTTTGTTTAAATAGATACATTTTAAAATCAGTCGGCCTTGTGCATAAATGAAAAACGGTAATTCTGCAGCTTCTAACAAGGTATCCTCATAATTTCTGATATTTAGTCTGGAAAAAAATGTTTGCTAATTTCCAAAAGCGTTGAAGTTTCATATTTCTAAAAATAAACCTTAATTTTAAATATGAAGATGGTAAATGCTACACCTTTCTTGAAAATTGCATAGAAAATTTAAGAAATATGGCAGGCTTGCAACCAATATTTAAAGCTCATTTTGAATAGATAACAGGTTTTAGAAACTTATTTTAATTTATCCCTGTGGCTTGAGGTAACAAGAATTAAGAGGTATCAAAAAATTAAATCTCCCTTTTTGGTTAGACAGCACGGTTTACATCTTAGGCAGCAAAAATTCCAATAATTATGAAAAAATTTTTTTTACGACAACCAATCGTTAACAAAGAAATGTTTGCATACAGTAATTGTAAGCACTGCTCTTGTGGTGAAGTGTTTGCAATGGGCGGAAGAACGAAGACTCTTTCATTTGTTGCTCAATGCAAACACACATTGAGAATATTTGAAATATTTGATAAATGAATTGTCGTTTAATTCCAAGAAATGCAATCTCAGCAGCTTATTTGAATGATATAACTTATCAATCTGTAATTACCAACTTTTTTAAAAGAAATATAATAAAAAATCACCGGGGTTTGTTGATTCACTTACATTCGTGAAATATAAATGAATTGGATTTACTTTCACTACTTTGGACTAGAATTGGCTTGACAAAAAAATACAATCTTTTTTCCCGCTTCGGCATGTCAGTTGTGAAAATTGATTAAATTTGATTTTTCTGGCAAGTCGTAGTTTAGCCTGAACTACATCAACGGAGGTTAAATTTTGCCTGCCCGACATCAAAGATTTGGCTTTTAGAATAATCAATTCAAAATTGCTTTACAAAGCTCCAAACTCTAGCGCGACAGAAAATCAAAGCTGAGCATGAAGTCCTAAGATTTGTTGGATATGCCCAGTCCGATTTTTACGTTGAAACTCCAATTTATATTGCGAAAATTATTTTCTTTTCAATAAAATGTCGATATTTTCGAGTATCTTAATGACAAGGAAGTACTTGTTCTTTGTATTTACTAAAAAAAAAGGCTCGCGGAATCATTGCTCCAGAACTTTTGAAAAATCGGCCAAATATTTCTTGAGGAGTTTACAATCAAAGTATTTGCAAGGAAAATTTTGAAAAACTTTGTTAGTGCTAAAATCTTACAGTTTTAATATCGTAAAACTTTTCTAAATATAAAGTATATTGTAATAGTGTTCCTTTAAATGTTTGTTCCAGTACCTAGAATCGTTCCATAAACGAAAAATCCACTTACCTCATATGTCGTCGTTGCTGCTGCCACTACACCAACTTTATAGTTTTTCATTTCTTTTATTGCTTCGGTAGAATGCCCAACCTCATTAAATGCTTTTGTAGCATCCTTGCCGGCGTATTCTAGTATAGTATCCTCACCACCAGGATGCTATAAATGTGATATCATAGTTGTTATTTTGGCAAGTTTATTAAAATGTTCATTCATACTTCTTGAAGAAATTTAGTCATATCATATACTACGCCCCTGACTATTAACCAAATTGGTGTCCCATTTTTGCCATTGTTTTCAGCTATTTCCGATAAACTATAACTAACTGACATGATTTTCTGATGACTAAGCAGCTCTTTTTTTTATCTCACGAGTTTATTGTTTTCTTAAATTGCAATACTCCCGCTACCTAAGGTTTCTAACGCTAGACTGATTGCAAGACTGCTGCGCAGCCAAGGCTTTTATTTCTATCTTTCGAATTTCATGTTACTATCTGTTCCATGGCTTGTTCATTGTCCACAGTTGCCCTCGCTTATCACTAACAATTCACGAGTGCAAATATTTTCTTAGTAGTTTGGCCAACTTTAATAAGCTACCACCTTTGACTTACTCAATTACTCCTCTTTAACAATTGTGTTTTTATTTTTGTTGTAATGTGAAGCGATAAGGTTTACGTGACATATTTTTGCATTCCATGATAAGTTCGTTGGCTGACCGAATAAAACAGGATTTATGATGAGTGTCTTGACAAGTGTTGAGACTGATAGCCGCTAAGTAATTTGTACAAATTAAATAGCTATTGCTTTTTTGATTATTTCACATCGTACAACAATAAAAATTATCTAATATTTCTACAATTGCTTAAGGAATATATTACTTTCAATCGATTTACGATTTTGTATCATTATCTTACGTTTACTAATGGGCTTTATTTATTATGTAAGTACATATATTGCAGCACTTAGTCTAAGAACTTTTTACTTATCTATTGAATTTTTTTGGAACTATCACAAGGATTCATGGACGTAGCAAATTATGTATTTGAGTTTCAAATGCTTAAGCAGTCGATCCGTGGTAATCTGAAAAATGTGTTGAAGGCGGTGTTGGATTCACGAATTCGTCGGACTATAGAGTGCTGACACCGACTCCTTGTGGTCCGAAACTTTTAAAGGAGGAGTAACTTGTAATCCAACAATCAATCTGTACCCTGAGAGAAATCTTCTTTTTATAGATAGTCATGCCTAAAATAGCATTTAACTGTCTTTGTACTGAGAATTAAAATTCTTTCCTTTGGCACGTTGTACAGTAGGGATGCTCAACTTCGTTGCCCAAAAGTTGTCAGCGCTTTGACGTTTATAACATAAATTTCGCGCTGCTATGTGTATAGAAATTCAAACGTTAACAAAACATTACCCAGTAGAAATTCGTGCATGACTGATGTAAATAAATAAAAAAATGCGAAAGCATAGCATATGGCTACACAAAAATTTTTTAAAGACAAAATTCATCAACAAAAATAAAAATTATTATACTTTTCCGAGAGCTAAAACTATTATTAATGAATATGATTTTTTTTTTAACAACAATGATACACACAAGAACAGTATTTTTGGTCTCTCATTTTTTTTTTAACAAGTCAATAATACATGCGAAAAACATTGCCTTTCGCAGAATAATGTTTTTGAGCTGTATTTTTCTCAGCTGGCATTGCGCAATTCATTTGCGCACATTTGTTTTGTTTTGCACGTTTGATTCCGACTGGGTCTCTTGCATATTTATTTGATAAACGAATTAGCACATAAAGATCAGCAACTGCACGGCGGGACGAATGATTGCACGTTTCATTGCTCGCGCCCGTGGGAGGCCTAATGGTTAACCCTATTGTACAGCATCAATTCGTGACATGAAAAATGCAGTTAGACAAAAAATGTAGATTCGTGTGTTTGGCGTTATCGTAGTAATTGGCATGTCGGATTACAGAATGCGCCGGATTAGCCAGGGACCGGCTTACCGTGGGTCGGGTAACTAAAATTGATCCATAGGCTCATAATGAAATTGTGTGCAAGCATAACTTCATTCAATGGCGGATTTAGTAAGGAAAATTATTCCTCCTTTGTTTCACGATTACAGTATTCATGAAGCAACCATTCATTAAGTGTTGTTTTCTGACCTTAATATGTTTTAGTAAAAACCACTGTTTGATATTTTAAAAATTGTAAATGAGTAAGTTGCGATTTGCAATGATAGTTGAAATATATAAGTTTTATAAATAGGTGTATTCCAAATTCCGAAGTAGCTGCCATTGTAGGAACGAACGAACAGTGCATTTCTTAATTTCGCCGTCAATCCGAAATTCGGAAGATTGACATCACTTACACCAAATAAAACAAATATTTGATAGTCTGTCGTAATGATTTTGTACGAATGTTGAAATTGTCGCAGTAACAAAAATAAAAAAAAAAAACAAAATATAAGCCAAGATATGAAATACTTTATTATTTTCTGAAGCAGATAAAAATGTTAGCAATATTAATTAGTTATCTGTGAATTACCATACACCGTTGGTGTCGGCTAACCACAAACCTCACCCAATGTGAAAGACTTGTTAATACCCCACATGATGGAGGAAAGTTAGTTGCTGATTCTGCTTGTAATCAACTGGTGGTGACGCTTGCAATCAATATCATGAGTTGCAAGAATTATTAATTTTTTTTTCTTCCAAAAAGTATGCTTCAATTTTTTGTATTTTTATTTATATAGCCGCTGTATATATCATATATTTTCTTTTGTTTTGACTATCGATAATTTTATTTCGAAAGGACAGCGTTAAATTTTTGGGAAAAATTACTTTACCTTTATTTAAAAAATTAATGTTTTATTATTTTAAGCTTTTCAATTTTTTTTTCTCATGAGGTTAAGGTATTTTTAAAGAAAAAAGATGCATAGATTTTTATTCTATTCCCCATAGTTTCTGAGATATTTCGTTTCAAAAAAAAAGAAGTTATTTAAAGAATAAACAACATGTCCAGAAATGGACGGGATTTTCAAAATATGACTTTTGATGCGCTGAAAGTTTAACTGAAAGGTCTGTGACTTGAAAAAGGATTTGCGCAAAAAATTAAATGTGTTTCCTTAGATATTTCGCTACTCGACGCAAGTTCGAATTAAAGGTTAATCAGTCAAATTTCTTCTGTTTAGTTCAACGAGTTAGTCCTTGAAATGAAAAATGTAAATTTTTTTTTTTGCAGTTCTTAGAACATGGAATTTCACAAATTTTTTTTCTGTAATTCCAACTTCAATCTCAAATACTTCCGAAAATAATTGTTCAATTCTTTTCCAATTAGATTTTTATTGTAATTCGAAAACCTTAAAACTTTATCTGAATCCTTTTTTAAAGTTCTACGACTCAGCCATAACAACATACTTTTCCTATTCGGTTTTTTATTTTTTCTAAAACGTTGGAGTTTCAACTCTAAAGCGACTCAACGTTTTATTTATATCTTAATTTTTAAGTATGTAAGTGTTCATGTGTCGAAGCAACGTTCAAAATTTTTTTTTTATATCTATACATAATACATGCATATATAAAATGTTATCAAACCTGCAAGTCATAGTGTATCGGCTGTGAACAACTTACAAATAAATCACAATCATTTGGTTCTCAAATTAAAGTAAACACAAATAACATGAACAAATTATTAATGTTTCCGCATGTTTCCAATGTTTCATCAACACTCTGAATACTCGTACATCAAAACAGTCGTTAATTAATAAACGCAAGATAAATAAATATTTTATTTGTAATATCTTTTTCATATCACAATATTCACATACATATGTATTTAAAGGGTGTTTTTTTTAGAGGTATAGAGCTTCGAATTGAAATAAAACACAAGAAAATCGTTTTAATGTCCATACATTTGGCTTTATTGGAAGGATAATTTTATGCCATTAATGTTTAAATATGATTTCGGGCATGTGACCGCAGCGGCTGGCTCGAATAAAGCCAATTCTACAGGTCCAATTTTGAACCACTTTTTCGAGCATATGGGGCCGTATGTCGGCAATAACGCCACGAATGTTGGCTTCCAAGTCCCCTAACGTTTCTGGTTTGTTGTCGTAGACGAGCGACTTCACATATCCCCAAAGAAAATAATCCAATGGTGTCAAATCACACGATCTTGGTGGCCAATTGACAGGTCCATTCCGCGAAATTATGCGCTCATCGAATGTTTCCTTCAATAAATCGATTGTGACGTGCGCTGTGTGGCATGTAGCGCCGTCTTGTTGGAACCACAACTCATCCACATTCATGCCATCCAATTCGGGAACAAAATAGTCGGTTATCATGGCTCTATACCGGTCTCCATTAACGGTAACTGACTCTCCAGCATTATTTCGGAAGAAGTATGGCCCAATGACTCCACCAGCCCATAGAGCACACCAAACAGTCAGTTTTTGTGGATGTAATGGCGTCTCAAGGGTCTCATGTGGATTCTCTTCACTCCAAATGCGGCAATTTTGCTTGTTGACGTAGCCATTCAACCAAAAATGAGCCTCATCACTGAACAAAATTTTGCGATGAAAATCAGCATCGAGATCAATCTCATTTTCGGCCCATACACCAAAATCACGACGCATTGCATGGTCTCGCGGCTTTAATTCTTGCACAAGCTGGATCTTGTAAGGTCGCAAGCCAAGATCTTTGCGCAAAATCTTCCATAAAGTTGATGGACAAAGCTCCAATTGCTGTGCACGGTGGCGAATCGATTCATTCGGGTCCTCTTCCACATTTTGCTCTACAGCGGCAATTGTTTCTTCGGTGCGCACTGTTCGACATCTCTGCGGATGCGTATTATCACATAGAGTAAACGTAGTGCGAAAACGATCCATGGTTAACCGAATTAATTGCTCTGATGGACGATTATGTCGACCATAAAATGGACGGAGCTTGCGGTAAACTTCGCGAACGGAACCATTATTTTCGAAATAAATTTGCACGATTTGCAAGCGTTGTTCTTTTGTCAACCTGTTCATGATAAAATGGCAAACCAAACTGAACATAAATGACATTAGAATTGCCAGATTTGACCATAAAATGCCAGTTTTATCTCTATTCGAAAAACAAACCTCTAAAAAAACACCCTTTACATACTTAATAATCAAATAATTTAAATTTTATGTTAAATTAGCTGTTCCCCGCGGCTGTGCCCGTGTATGCCACGTTGTCCAAGCTCGCCAAAATTTTTCAACTTTTTAAGTGCATGGTGATAAATTTCACAACTGTAGCTGATATATGAAGGTGCCAAAATATAGCGTTTTAGCTGTTTAAGTCGTATGGGTGGTGGCACTGCCTATTGTCAAACTTACATTTTGCAAAACACAGACTGTGTTTTATATATATATATATATATATACAGTCTATAGTCTTTAACTCTCATAGGTGCCAAGGCATACCGTTTACAATCTGTCCGCTTCACAGATGTTCGAAAGATCGAATAAATATACTATAAACTTTTAAAGCGGCCACCCCCCTAGGTACGCTACTGCAGCTCTAGAGTAGCAAACAACGATGTTTAGCATTACTAAGCCCAGTGGCGTTTATTCTAAGGTGCGCAGGTGTTCTCCGCACACCCAACCAAAATCCGATAAATTTATTTTAATCTCTATTAGTCGTTTTCATATTTGTCAATAATTTCACACTGTTGCTACTGCCAACTAAGCGTACAATATATGTACGTCATACGACTACAATTGTTTTAGCTCATCGTAGCAGATCAAACATATGAAACGCAACATTATTTGACGATGTTGAATTCCATCCAATCAACTTGAGTGTGCGCTGCTGATGTCGCACCAAGTCAAAACAAAAACCCATAATAAAAAAAAACTACTCCATACACATTCTAACGAAATGCTCATGGTAAACAACAAAATGTGTTCGTAGGATATTAGCGCACACGCAACTACCAACGGCCGCTTCGCTGGCAGAGAATCTCTGCCCTCCAACAAAAAAAAAATCAAATATACGTTTGCCGAAAAATTCGCACTTCAACAATGCAGCACAGTGCTGTTTAAAAATGTATGACAGAGAAAACTGCGATGTGTGCTCTGAATTTATTGAACTTGCAATGTTTTGAGTTCCAATACAAACGTGTATTTTTTGAAATAATTATACTTTGTCAACACAAATAGATATAAGATTTAAAAGATTAAAATTTTTGGAATTGTTGAATTCAAAAAAGTTTCTCAATTTCGAAAGAAGTTTTCCAGATGAGGCCATTGAAAGCCTTAAAATTTCATATGCCCCCTTCTTCGAATTTGTTAAGCTAAGAAATGAGTTGAGTGTATTATATAGTACTTTCATCGAAGATATACCCGAAATTTTATTTTGAATTTGGAATTGAAAGATACGTTTTCAGAAATTTTAAAGCGAAGTTCCTTAGTTTGGACAATTCCAACTTCAAGTAGCTCAGTTTAAAGATTATTCTCTGCATTCAAGCGCATAAAGACTTTTTCGAGAAACACTATGTGTGAACAGAGATTGTCGGAACTGGCTTTAGTTTCCATAGAAAAAATATTTCTTAAAGAAATAAAAAGCAAAAACAGCTTTTATGATGAAGTTCTGGAATTTTTTTTAAAAAAACCACGTCGTATTAAACTGACATACCAATAAAATTGTTTGGAATAAAAAAGAAATAATAATAAAAACTTTAAACAAATTAAAAATATTAAAAAAAGCAGAAAAAGAACAAACAAAATATATAAAAAAATAAAAATGGGATCTCAGTCTATCACGTCCCCGTTGTGGTCTTGCAAAAAACTTAGGATAGGCATTCATATTTAAACAACATATACACCCTGCTGAAAACGCCACAGCACGCCACTGACTAAGCCTGAGCCTATTTTGAAGAGAAAGTCTCAACCACATCCCAACTTTATATAATAGGTAGGCGTGTTCGTGAGCGGATTTGTTAATATCTATAAATTGTTGATGTTTTAACCTTAAAAACATCTGTATCAAATTTGAAGAGTCTGGCTCTATAAATACTATTTGTTTGGCGTTGCAACAAAAGCTGGCCTACTTTTGAGCAACTTAAGCCCTGCTCCCCACAGAACACGAACACTATCTCCGCCACTGTAAGCAAATTAAGAAAAAGGCCGAATAATTTATGACAATGCTATTTATTATTGCATTTCAGTTTTTGAACTAACAATAAGTAAAAATATGATTATTTTAACATAAAAAATATTTTTAAAAAATTTATTTTATGGCTTATTCAAGTATGTTGTAAGCATGGAAAATTTCGCTACAATAGTAAGGTAAGCTAGCGTATTTTGCATGAAGGGTTGGTAAATATGTTTGTTGATATTTGTTGAAAATTTAACTCTCTGATGATCTTTTAAAATTTAATTTTTTTAAAGTTCTTAGATCATGAAATTCTGAGCACTAGATATTATATGCATGATAAATAATTATGATTATGTTAAGATGAAGGCGGAATGATTAAATTCATAAATTCATATTGTATATAGTATGCAAGGATGTATATATGTATGTATGTATGTATATGGTCATCCAACAAGAGTTGTAATTTTTAATGAAATAAGAAAAACGCTATATTTTTGTGTAAAGTGCTGATATTTTTATTTTAATCTAAAGTACAAACTCCGAGGTTAGTAGCTGTCAAAAGTCCGCCACAGCTTTGCCTACAACAGGCTGTATTTCCCGTATAACAGCACTGCTATTTTCATTGCCTATATCTCTAACATTGCTCCAAAGAAAAAAGTTTAATGGTGTTCAATCGCACGATCTCGTGTAATCAGACGTCCAGAAAATTCATTGTGAACTTTCATAATTTCAGCACGTTATGGACGTAGGTCGCACCGATCCATATTTAATAACCTCCTAAATTTTACTTGCCAAAAGTCGCTCTAATAACTGTCGAATATTAACAGTTCAAAAATAGCGCGATATTTCAAATCATACCTCTTGTTGGTTGACCCTATACGTACGCATAAATGTTTGTAAAAGCTCGTAGGGAAAATAAAACAAAAAATATTGGATGAATGTTACACATAATTTGCTTATTTTTAACATTTTGGCATTTCTTTAACGTTCTTTATTTTACTGTCACAATTTTTTTTAAATATTATATTTGCTGTATTTATCCTAATTATTTAATACGAATAAAGGCTTAGAATACTTCACATTTACTTACGAATTTATTGAAAAACTTTAATAATCTCAAAATGCGACTGCATCGTGCGCATTATTCAAATATCATTGCATCATTATCTATTCATTTTGCACATAAACACTTAACATTAACATTCATATTTTTGTATCGACTAAAACGTTTTGCAGTTTCAAATTTTAAATACCATTTTTGGGTTGCAATATTCAGTTTGTGTCTCTTCTTACCTAGGTATAACTTACTTAAGCATAAGAATATAATGCACACATTAACTAAAAAACCAATTTCACGCTAAATTATGCAAAAAACTGAAAATGATATTTTCATAAACGCCTAGGAGCACTGAGAGAGCACGAACGGTATTTTGAACACGCTTAGGCTTAAGGTAGGTCCATAGTGATTTTTTTTTTAAAACTAAATCTTGTTTTCGTATAAAACATTTAAATACATGTCCATGGATAAAAAGTCGTAGTGTGTGGAAAATTTCGTCCCACAGCCCTCTCTGTATATGGCTGCCTTTGGTATAATGCTGCACTGAAAGTATTTGTAACAAAATTTTGGATGAATTGAGATTCATTCGAGTTTTTATGAAATTGTGGTGTACTTGTTGAAATTCATAAAATAAACGAAAAAACTATTCGCACTACCTTACAACTATGAAACGCAACAGTGCGACCCACTTTTGGAAGAATACAATGGTGTTGACTAGCGGCATAAAACTGAAGAAACCGTCAACGTGAGCAGCAGGATTTGCTATGATCAACTTTGTCCCTTTGAAACGTTATAGATTTTTTTATCGATCATCTGAGTTTTCCTGAAACCCGCTATTCTCGCAGTCTTGTAAAATATGGTACCTTTATAATAATTGCGATTCATGTTTAATGCATTAACAAATGACGAGTCTACAACCAGAGGGGTACAAGTGCAGAACTCAAAGTTTTACTAAAAACTGAATAAATTTTAAATTAAAAATGCCACCTAGAAGTTATCAATGACAATCGATCAATTAAATGTACTATTGTTGCTCTGTAGAAAAAAACTAACTAACTAATACTACTACTACTGCAAGAAGAAAACTAAATTTAATTTTATTGAGAAATACTTTTGAAGGACTTGTACCCCTCTGGTACTAGGTCCGTCATATATATACGGTTCTGTTTTAAAAATATCAGTCATTGCAATACAAAAGTCAAATTTAAAACACGAATACAAAAATATTGGTAGTTGTTTCAAATTCATCTGAAATCACCACCAGAGTTAGTCATTGACTGACATGAGTACGAATTGCCGTGCCCACAACTTCTTTGTATGGAAGTGAAGCGGGGAGAGCTTCTACTATCAATAGTGGGTGCAATTGTATTGAAATTTATGTATGTGGTTTTCATCGACATTATATGCGGGCTATGAAAACATCCATAAAGCTTTGTAAGGAGCATTTAATATATTGCTGCTCATTTAATTTAAAACGAGATATAAGAAGGTAAGGTGTTTTTTATGAGGTCCCCTATAATTGCACAGCCATTTTCCATACAGAAGCACTCAAATAGAAATGTTTGTCAAGGATTTTTTCTCTTGCAAATGGTTACAATTCTTGTCTTTGCTTTATACATAACAGCGACTTTGTAAAGCAATATTTTTCAATTTAAATTATTAACTATGAAAGTTCAACATTTTCCAAATAGAACGATACCTGATTTGTCACAATCGGTGCACTAGAAGCAACACAATTCCATTTTGAAAGCACTCGTAGAAACCAGCAGAAAAGTTGCCCCCAAAAGAGGCAATCGTTTTTATCAATTTGCGCTGCCAAACAATACGCCAAAAAAATTTGCAGCATACTTTCGGGCTTACGTAAATATACGGTATGCTGCTGCTAGTTCATGATCGCCTGGTGCTTGGTTGATTTTAGGTAGTGCATTTCCACAAAACGAGGAGTTCAAAAATAATTTTTATTAATCGATTTTATAACTCGGCTTCTACTGCACCGATTTTGATAAATGAGGTGTCATTCGCTTTGTAAGAAATTGTAGATTTTTAATGGTACGGTATTTTGGTTTTTAGTATTCTATAAAAAACTTTTGTAAATTTTGGTGAAATATGCGTAAAAAAAATGATGAACTTTCTTTTTTGATGATTTTTGTTTGCCGAAAACGTTCCTGAAATATGCGTAAGAAACTGATATATACGCAAAAAATTTTAATAACCTTTTTTTTTAATAAATTATAGAAAATTTTGATGTCGAAACGTGTAGACGAATGTCTAACATTAGCCGATAAATTAAATTTTCGAGAGTTATAATCAAAAAATATTTGAATTGTTTTTGGTAAGTCATTTCTGAAATTTACCATAAAAACTACATGCGGTAACGAATAACGAAATGTTCTGAATTATTTTATTTTTGCAAACACTTGAGAAATTTCTACTCAGACCTCAAGTGTATAACAATAGTCCAGCGTCGGTCCTATATGGCGATATTGGCGGTTGATCCAGGTGTCAATATAAATATATTTTATTTTAGTCAGCAGACAATAGACAAGATACTTATATGATGTATACATCAACGCTTTCAAAAATTCATGTGTAATTGATGTATGCGGTGGTGCGTACGTACTAAGCGCTTTGGTAAAATTTTCATGAAAGAAATTATGTAAAAGAAAAATAACCCAAATAGAATAATTTTAAAAGATAAACTGAATAAAAAACAAATCATATTGAAAGTAAATAATTAAAAATTTATTTCGATTGTATGCATGAATTTGATTATTTTTGTTTTTATAATTATGTATGTGTTTTTCCTTAAGGAAAAAGGATCGTGTATACAATTTTATTATACGTAGGTAACTTTAAAAATTTTTATTAGTTTTTATGTTTTTGAAATAAATGTAGAAAAAGTTCATTACTTACATAGACAGACGTATATATGTATATGTAGTTAGCTAGCTAAAAGTTTATATTAATTTTGATATTTACAATATTACGCATTTCCTTAACTACTATGTGTGAGTTTTTCTTCTTTTGTTTCTCTTCAGCGCACTAAGAGAAAATGTGCAAGCTTAATGCTAAGCACACGCACTGCGGATACTCAAATTTTCAACAGTTATTATTTTTGTGTATGTTATTTTTGATTATAATAGGGTTTTTTTTAAAGCTAGCTTTAATATTTATATTTAATATTATTTATTTATTTTTTTTCTTTTGACAAAAAAGACTTTCAAATACTCACACATACACAAAATGTAAGACATTGCAAATTTTCTTTGCTATAATATCATTAAACTATTTTTAATCTAAATTAAACATATAACAAACATATTTCTTGTTTGATGAAATTTTTACAAAAGGAGTTACGAGTATATTTTTGTATATTAAAAAAATGTTTTTTTTTTTGAATTCTTTAAATCATAAGCAATTTTTGTGTACATTAAAGTAAACATTTGTGTAGTTTAATAGTTGCTTGCATTAACATTTACATTTAAAAAATATTTTCATTAGTAGTTACATTTATATCAGATTAACATAAGTTACTATAATTAGTATTTTAAATATTACGATTAAAAAATAAAATATTTTATGCATGTATATAAAGAAAGCACGATAGCAGACACGCGCACACGTCAGCAGCAGACATCATGACGAACAGATTGGCGGCGATTTAGGAAAAAATTCTTCTTGTGCTGTTACGAAACAATACTAATAGCTAGGGCTTGTATTTACAAAATCAATACTAGTTATGGTAAAAAAAACAATGTGTCATTTACAACAATTTAGCATGTTTCATTGAGTTCTTTGCTTAAATATACATATATCCTTTTTTTAGTATCAGTCCATGATTTATATTTTGCAAATTTTAGATTTTCATAAAAAACCTTTCTCACAATATTCCATTCGTGTAGTATTGATAACCATCGTAGAGCTTTGTGGAGAGACTTTTTAGGGAATCTTGCACCAGTTGCTCTACTTTGCGTTCCATTTCCTGTTCTGTTAAATTCATGTGGAAACGCTTGCGGAGATTCTGCACGGTGCCGGAGCAACCATTTTTGAAACATGGCAATTGCGCATCTACACAATAAATAAAATTTCAATCAATTAGCGTTTTAAGTTCCAATCAATATAATTTGCGTATTACTTACTGCTACGCATAATTTCAACGAAATTAATAATGCGATCCATGTGTTTACGTGCTGTCATCATGCCTATTAAAAGAAGACGATTGAATTCCTTCCAATGTTCTGAATTGGTACCGCCCATGACATCAACAAACTCTGGTGTTAATTTAAAAGGTGACTGTTCAAAGCCTGTACAAGGGAGTTGAATGAAAAGAAATTGTTATTGAGATAATAATAACAAATAAATTGAATATAATACTGACCTAAATTCTTTGGCGATATGCTGAGTATGAAGCCAAAATCAATATGTATGATGTGACCATCTGAATGTAGTAGAATGTTACCATTGTGCCTGCGAAAAGAGTTTATAATTTAAGTTTTTCTAAATATTATTTAGCTGCTTAGAATCTTTACCTGTCTTTAACCTGCAACAAATACGAAATCAAGCAATACGCTGCACAACTTTGTACGAAATTCTTTTGTGCCAAACGAAAACGTTCACTTTCTGGTGAGCCATATTCGTCAATAAAGTAGTCACGCAGACTTTTGTTTGAGTTCTTTTTGATTTGATGCAATGAAACCGTATTCAGTATTGGCTCAATTAGACCACTATCATTTGAGAGGCAGACAATTTTATAGGGTCGTACCCAGAGATCGGCGTTTTCCTCCTGCCAAATGATTTTGAACATCTGAAAGTATTGATGTGAAAGTTCAAATAATTGATATTTATTTTTTCTGTAAATATTCATTATACTTTCTCTGGCAAAATGTAACAGTTAAAAGATATGACTGTAAATTATTTATAGGACCTAAATAGGGCTTAGGATTTGTTTGAATGTTTTCAAATTTATTATCAGTAAATATTTTTCTATTGTAAGGCTCTGTCAGAAAAATATCATTTAAATTATCAGATGCCAGTGAGTAATATCGCCATTGGCATTAGAGATTCGACCACTATATTAATAGGGTTTTCAATCAGTAGGTGGTATTTGAAAAAAAAAAATAGTCCGATTAAAATGTTTTATTTGTAGTGAAATCCGTTGCTTTACATCTGTATTTGTTGTTCATTTAAGGAGGTTGAAAGGGGATTTGAAACATTTTGTCAGCGATTCTCTATACACGCCTGAGTTGGCTACATTTTTGTCTGTTTTTTATCAACAAAAATTCGTTCTGGGACCTTTGAATGCTGCAAGCAGCCTTTTCGGGGCATTCTGGGAAGTTTTAGGATAGAGGGTGAATAACTCTATAATCGAATTGTACTAGACTTGCTTGTTGAATGCAAATCATATGAGCTAGGTATTAATAAGCAAAAATGGGGATGCGAGTTTTTTTTTAAATATTCATAAGAGCTTTAACGGTAATTTTTAAGTTCATTTAAGCCTTAACGATCGAAAGTAATATACGTAGCAGTAGTTTTTAAATCGATGATCTTTTAAAAATATGCGATTAAGCTACAGTAATACTTATGTATAAAGCTTACAATGGCAATAAAAAGATTAACTATTGTTGGCTATTGTTTACTTATTTATCATTAAAAAAACCTCTGATTTTTTGTTTAATACTTTACCTGCAGCAGTTGTGTGGCCATAAGTTCCTGTCGCAAGTCATCACCGCATTTTACAATAGCAGAGAGTAAACGCCAATTAGCAAGATGTCCATATGGGGAGGATTCTCGGATTTGTTTCTCTTTTTCATCCCAGGGTTCCTGGGTAAAGAAAAGATAAAAGGTATTAAATCTTATGCCTGAAATATAATATTACCTACAACATTTTTCTCATAATCAAAATTTTTAAAATCTAAATCAAGATTGTGGGCAATTTCAAGTAGATAATTTTGGAATAATTGCACATTTTTTTTTTCAAATGAATTTTTCTTTTCCATGATGGCAACAGTTAGTTGAAATTGCACTTGAGCGCAATACAAAGAAACACAATTCAGATGGAAAGAAAATATGTTGTCCCTCCAATAAAATTTCTCTTTCTCATGTAATAATGTTACCATTTGAATTAAATTGAAACTGGCTAGACTTCTCACTTATTTATTCATTTCCAAGAATATGAATTCTGAGGAGTTAAGTTAAAAATAACGCAAATTTCA
This sequence comes from Meiosimyza decipiens, assembly GCA_963680825.1. Classification (NCBI taxonomy): domain Eukaryota; kingdom Metazoa; phylum Arthropoda; class Insecta; order Diptera; family Lauxaniidae; genus Meiosimyza; species Meiosimyza decipiens. Next base: position 35,720,191 of record OY804258.1, read on the forward strand.
ACTCTTCATTCAATTTCGTGTAAGCATTGGCTGTTACCACGTTATTATTCCTAATTTGAACGCATGCGAAAAAATGAAGCAAAAATAAAATGACTAAAAAACTTGAGTCAAAATTGGTATTTCGTATTGCGAAATATTTCTTGCCTCAAGAACTTTTATAATTTTCCCGAAGGTGAAAAATCGGAAGAGATAAGCAAAAAAAAGGCTCTAATGCGGTTCCTTGGCTTGTTTGATAATTTAAAATAGAATTATATAAAATCGTACCTTCAATGCTGCAGCGGACGGATCTTCTGGATCATTACTGAAAGACTTGGTATTCTCACAACTCAAGTTATTGCAATGCCGAGAACGTACATCGCCGATGTTGAACAGCACTGGTATACCTGAATATTGAAATAAATTATTAATGATTTCTCTTTTTTGCTTTAATCGTACACTTTACCTTGATCTCTCGAATCGCACGAATCCATTGACATCTGTGATATGGCATCTCGTTCACTAACACGTTGGCAGCGCAAGTTCAAGTACTGTGCCGTTATCTCATCATCTTCCTGTGACCAAACATCATCTTCGTGCAAATGCAAACTTCCCAGTGAGAGCATCGGTTGTGTTCCCGTCACTGTGATGTTGTCATGAACTGTTGTTGGTACCACCGCGTCTGATGTATTAGAGCATTCTGAATTTATATTTTCGTTCTTACGACGACAGTTTAAATTTGCAGAACTGGCAACATTATTAGAACCACCACCATGGCTACTGCAACTGGATGTACGACTACAGCTGGCATGATTACGCTGTCCACAGGAGCCTTCCAAATGCTCCTCACTCTTTGTGTGTCTCAGAGTAGGCATCATTTTGGGAATGAGCGGCGATGAATAAATATCCGGCACTTCCAACACTTCTACATATATAATGTATGGTGTTTTATCCTTGGAATTTAACACTGCAGTCTTTTCTTCTGTGATGCGAACCACATGATGCGGAATGTCCGAGTAAAGCGGCAACCAGACGCGAGCGGGTAAATTTTTATTGATCAGATTCAAAAACATACGCAAAGCCGAAGTTTTTTCTGCTTTGGAGGGCAATGATGTTAAATTTTTACCAACGTTGATAAGAGCCTTCATGAATTCTTTTTGTGGGGCAGCCTTTGGGGCGCCACACGAACAGAAAGTCTTTTGTCCAAGTAGACCGTTTACCTAGAAGAAATCATAAGGCATTAGAAAAGTTTACCTAAGGTTTTCATTGATCACTTCATTGTCATTGAAATTAAGAGTATTGTGATTGATTTCTAATTTAATAAAAATGGAAATGGAATGTCTCAATGACAATTGAAACTAATTTTTTAACGACCTTACTCTCTATTTCCTTGAAATCATTCTTACCTGTCCACGCACAGTCTCAAAGCAAGTACAACCATTGTCAAAAGCGCGTCCAGATGTCAGATCACCAAGGCATAGCTTTGCTGGAGTTACAATCAACATAGCCGTAGTATAGGGTGACTGTTGGTATAAACGATTCGATATGCTCAATGCACTCGAAGATGGATAAACGCGTGCATGATCCGCCAACAAGATAGTAGCATCTGATTGTGAACGATGATGCGTCTTTTTCATCATTGGTGAAAACGCTATAGGTGGCACCTTCGACGTGGATGTTTCGTTTTTTAGTGTCTTACGTTCCTTTTTTGAAAATATTTCTTTCATCAATGCCAGCTGTGATTTGCGTCCAGAATTTCCCAGTGTATCAACCTGATAGTTGTATGCTTCTAAAAGCCACAAACACTTCAGTGAAAAATCAACTGATTTCCGACAACGAATTGTCAAATACGGATCGAGCACCTCGGCCAGTTCGTCCATTTGTATGTACATAACAATCAATTGTGGGATGTACAAATCAACCTCTTGATCAGGAAAGCTGAAAATTTTATTGCCAATAAAGCTGAGCACACCTGGCTCTTTAGAGTAGAAGAGATAGTGCACAGCAAAGTGTATGTTGAAGACAGGAGATTCGAAAAATCTCAATAGTCCGCTTGGACCCTTGGACTCAGTCTTAAGTTGTAGCGCATCGCAAGACATTGTGGGTTTTTCTTTGATGAAGCATTTAACAACACCTGGTACCTTTAGTTTGTTCAGCGACGAAATGGAAGATGATTTGGAAATTGAACCGCTGCTGTTAATTGCAGCGCCGGCTGATGGCAAGGGTAGATTTAAGGTTTTTTCCGTTATGAATACGGGGAAATCCAAGTTCGTCGCAAGAAGCGTTGACTTTAAATCTACATTAATATTAGTTGGCGTTTCTGCAGTTGGCGTGGCAGATGGTGAAGGAGTTGCAGCGGCTGCGGCAGCTGCAGCAGCGGCAGCCGCTTTCTTGCTGGAATTAGATGTTATCAAGCCAAAGAACTCTTTCTTTTTGGTCACATCAGTTGGCGACTTAACATTTTCTTGTGCTGCACTGCTGCTTGGCACGGTGGCGACTTCTTCCGATTTGTTCTTAGCAGCATTTTTCTTTTCATGATTCTCGATAATGCTTTGCGCAGTTCGAAAGATGGCATTTTTTGTGGCACCAAAAAAGTTCTTAAAAAGCACCTCATTCTTGGTAGTTTCTATGGAGGTTAGTTCAGTTTGTTTTTTGCCAGTTGCAGTAGCCGTCGCTGTTGTTACACTAGAACCACCTACAGCAGCATCAACGACATCAGCCGTGAGAGTTGCCGCCTTTGTCACGGTGCTGTCATCCAAATTCGTCGCTTCAACGTCAGTCGCATCGAAATTGCGTTCTTTATCGATGGCAGCCTCTGTCATGTTCATCTCACGATAGCGTATGCGCTCCTCTTCTACACAATGATCTGTTGCATTCATTGAAACATCACCGGCGCCATCAACACAACTGGCATTTAGCTGTTGTTGTTGCTGTTGGGAGTGTTGCTTTTTACGCGAGGGCCTTAGGGTATGGCAATCAGTATCGGGCGATTGATAAAAGCAGAGGTCCGACTGCAACATGCCGTACTCCTCGTCCATTGATGTGGTATCGAGTATTTCGATACACTCTTCCTCGGGATCCATTTCACCAGAATCTAAGGATTCGTGTGAGTGACGTATGCGATTCAATGATAGTTGATCTGATTCAGAGCCGCAAATGATGCCTGAAAAAAGAGGCTTAGTGTTAGTCTTTGAAGAAATCTTAAGAAAATAAACAACGAGCAATATCTTTGTGACATTTTATTTCCCAAAAGTTGACACAAACGGCTACATAGAATTTTTTAAAACGTATGTTTACTTTTATATTTCTGTCTATGAAGGGCGTTAAGATGAATTTTCTCAAACTTTTAGCTACTGCTGTTTTTTTTTCGAATCTATTAGTCTTGAGACAGTCCACAACAGATTTTAGAATTATAGATAATTTGCACCAAACATAGTGCTAAAAAATATTATGGCAAAGTTCTATGTACGAAAAATGCAAGCACTATCTCTTAATTTTATACTGAGTATCAAAGATCAAGTTCAAATTTTAATGAGGTCGACATTATGTTGCCTATTTATCTCAAACATATGGGAAAGCAAAAAAAACCTCAATAACAATTTCGATTGCAAAAACAAACCTGAGTCATCGGAGCCCAAGCTGGTGAGATCTTCACGCTTCTTGCTGTTGTTGCCATTGCTGCTATTACTACTGTTGCTGCTGCTGCACAAAACGTTGACAGCGGCGGCATCATTAGAGGACGACAAGGAAGTAGATTTTATGGCAACTACGGATGATGTGTTGTTGCTGACATTGGCGACGTCAGCAGATGTGTCATTTGATTTTGGACGCGTTCTGATTATTGTGGTAGAGCAGGGTTCAACTAAAATGAGAGAAGGAAAATATGAGAAAATGAACAAAGCAAACAAATTTAGAATTCTCTAAGGAGAATACCTTTTTTTTTACGTACCAATGACACTGGGACTAACGTTCAATAACGGCGAATCTACTTGTGGCAACAAAGACATTGCGCCCAATGTGGGCTCTGTTGTGGATACAACTTCGGCTGTGTTGAGCAGACAATTCGTTAATGTGGCTGATGATGAAGATGCGGACAAAATTGTTGGTGTGGCGGGTGTTGATGGTACAGATGGCGCAGCTGAGACAGCTGCGGTCACACTTGCTGTCGCAGAGGTAACAATTTTTGAGCACATTGTTGTTCCGAGTATGGATGTAGTGCAAAATGTATTTTCACTTTCAGCATTGGGCGAGGAAACTTCGACCTGTGAGTGGTAAGAAGAATTTTTATTGAAATTTTACTAGTTTTTTTTATATCTTATGTGAGCACAGATATTTTTATTTCTAAAATTTTTGATAATAATGCCGTCATATACAATATGTTTATACGATTTCTCTTATAATTCTTTTCTATATATATTTACTTAATAATTAATATAGATTTTAAGTGTTTGTTATTTCCCAGGTTTCTTTAATCGAGAAGCTCGGTATATTTAAGTTTTTGGTAAAAAAAAAGCAGTTAGACTTTAACAGGAAAAAATTGGTTGTTTTGCAAGCATTTTATATATTCTTTTTACAATTGGCATAGCTTGAACTGGAAAAAATCTAGCGAATGCTGCGGATGTTCATTTTAATCTCAGAAGAATTAGCTGTTTGATAAAAGTATCTGCTAAGCGCACACAATAAAAGTTAATCAATTTACGAAGACACGAGCGGCTAATAATATAACAAGCATTTTACTGCGAAAAAGTTTATGGATTTGTTAATAATTTAAGACGTATAACAAAGCACTGGTGGCGCTATACCGCAAAATTTTCAGCGCTTAATCTAATTTTACGGTGGAGAATTAGAAAGGCAAATTTAGCGTAGAACAGAAATATTTTTATAAATTCATTGTTCATTATACACAGTGTGACAATAACATTCCGGGACTGAAGCTGTATCTCAACAACTATAAGCGACATCTATTAGAGTTATACGTCATTTCTGAATGAACAACGAATATTTTATTGACATCGGTTTACAAGCATGTCAGGTTGTATTCTTAGTTTCTGGCTGTAGTGCGCAGATTTTAAATTCGATTCCAGCTTTGAGCTCATGTATTGTTGCTGACTTGTTTATGTAAAACATTTCTTTGAGGCATCCCTAAAGAATGCAGTCAGATGAAAAACAATAGCTGGTCAAATTATATGTGTCTAAAATAGCAGCCATTAGATCGGGTGAAGGCCGAAATTTGATTCAACACGAAATTTCATTTCAAGATATAGCTGAATTTTCAATAGACCATTTTTGCTCATTTTACTAAACCGAATTTTTAAATAAATACTTTGTCTTTGAAGTAAACTCCTTTCAATTGGTATAACTTTTCCAAACTGATTTTATTACAGTATTTTGGGCAAAAAAATATTTACGATATTTACCTCTCATATTGGTTGTTGTTTTATTTTTACTGCAAGTAAAGCGTGATTTGTTTACAGTGATAGAATCAGAAAATATAATTGGATTCAATTAAGGTCGGTAATAGGTAATACGTTGAAAAATTATAATTTTTGCAATATTTTGAGTTTGAGTTCAAATTGCCTAAAATTTTGCAGGAATGACTGATAAATTGATATCATTTTAGAAATACTTCAGATGTTCTCTATTAGAATCATGAGTAACTTTCAACACAAACTTTTAAATAATAGATACAAAGTAATTCCAAAAATGTAATGGGTGCAATTTTCATAATAAATATATACAGTAAAAAATATAGGGGAAGGCAGGGCAAATCGGTCCTTTTTTTGCGCAATAATAAATATCTTCTTTTGAGAAAATAATGAGCATAATAACTTCAATATAGACTAATAACCTACATTTTTAATTTTGCGAAACTTGGTTAACCCGTTAGGTATACGACTTTGCCCCGTTTACCCCTAAAGCAAAAAAATAAAAAAAAGCGGAAATTCAATATGTGACGAAGATTTTGTATCTAATACCACTTTTAATGCATTTATTAATTTACAAAGTTTTTTACAGGTCTACAATTTTTATTTTTCGAAAAGTGGTCAGTTAAGGTGAAAGTGCCGAGTAAAATTCTTAGTGAAAGTGCTTCCGACACATTTTTAATGGCCTCTCGAATGGTCGTAATTATTTTTCGAAAATTTTTAAAATTTCACCTTGATTTCGGCAAGTTAAATTTATGCAACTTGCGTCGGTATTAGTTTCAGAAGAACAAATAACAAATCAGTTAGCTACAGGTCAAAAGAATGACACCCACCCAACTCTGCTAAAAACAATCGTATTTTTGTTTTTGTTTTTTTGACTTCTTCACTTTTGCCACTATCTAAACTGTGTCAATAAATTTAAGATCATGATAAAAGCAAATAAATTAATTTGCATAAAATAACAACAAATAAATATTTAGTAGTTAACAATACGAAAATAAAAAAAAAATAACCCGCACGTCAATGAAAGTTTCGTTGTCACTTTCGATGACTGGACAAGAGAAAGACAAAGATGATAACTACGATTACTTCTTCTATGAGATAAAGAAATTAGTAACTAGTGCGAAAGTGTAAGTATCAAAAAAACAAAGATACTTAACCAAATACATACATACGTACAAACATAAATAAAATAAATTAGTTAATAACATAAACTATTTCGATCTACTAAACGGCAAGTGTGAATTCAATAAACATAAAATTCTCTCTCTCTCGAGCTTGAGACTTACCTCGGGTATACGCTGCAAAGCGCTATCCAGGCTACGATTTCGATGATGTTGTGTCAAATTAATTCGGGTATTTGTCACTTGCGAGACGGGTGGCAATAAAATGCCCATCGATCTAAAAGCAAAATAAAACGAAACGAAAAAGTGTTGTGTTAGTAATATTTTAATTTGAGACTGAATAAATAAAGACCAAATAAGCAAAATTTATATGAATTTGATAAAACGTAGTTAGGTACCCACAGCAGTAGAATAAAAATTAAATACAACGTAGAAAAAATCAATGCCTGCAAGATTTTTTTGCTTTCACTATTTATTTTTATTTCCTCCCATGCTCCCTTTGTACTATTTCTGCTCCATATAATTTGTTGTATTTTTGCACTTTGAGCAAAAACCAGCACAGACAAATGAAGGAGTGCGAGCGCAGCTAGTGGGAGATGCCATGTATATGAGAACGTTGGAGAAAGAGGGACAGCAACAAGCAAGTACAACAAAACAAAAAAAACCTACACAATATGTTTTGGGAAAATTTTCTATAAATTTTAATTAGACACGACAAAGAAAATAAAAATACCTTTTGTTAATTATGCAGTTAATTAAATAAATAAAATTCACACGTTTTGCTTACCAGTCGGCGCTGGCTGTTTGTTGAAATTTTTCTGTTTGTTTTTTTCTTTTTACGTTAGTCAAACACAATATGTAAAAACAATTGACTTAAGTATTGTACTAAATTAAAGTTGGGGAGAAAAAAATTAAAAATATTAAAAATCAGCTGGTCCGCACTTGACACAGTCACTTCGTCGACAATTGTTGAAAAACCACTGAACATTGAAACTCAACTCAACTCGTGTGCTGGATGGATGATTCGTTCGTCATTTCGCGCGCTCTTCGAAGAGTATTGCCAAGCTAAGAGGCATGAGCCAAACGACAGGGTTGATAGTAATAATTTTTTTGTTTTTTATTTAAATTTATAAAATCAGAATTTTTTTTGAAAATTGCACAAATAATCGCTAAAAAAATGTATAAAAATCAAAATAAGAATCAATTTAGTTTTTCTCAACTTTTACAAAATCTTATTTCCGTTGAAAATTTTTCAAAAATTGAGAAAAAAATAGAAGGCATTTAGAAGAAGCAATTCGGTGTTGAAAATTGATAGTTTCAGATTTAAACGATTTTTAATTTTGACTCAAAATATTATTTACAGTTGCTGGAACATAATTTTTTCAATATGCTATAAATCATTTGTTTTATTTTCATAAATTTTGTGAAATTGTAGCTCAATTTGGTTCGACTTATGCCGAAATAGTTTAGCTATTCAAATATTAGATGCCCGTAAAAACAATCAGCAAAATCCTAGGCCAGAGAGTTCAACTCTTTTCGTTTTTATATCGAAAAATAATGTTAAGTTGATTGGAAAAATTTTCGCACTGTAAGGCGATAGATAATTTCTCTCGTTTGCCGACATTTTTGGAAATTTTTTGTTTTGTATAAAGATTTCAATTAGGGACTTAATTTATTGAGAATCATTTTTTTCTTCAGTTTTTCACCACTGCTTATATGCTCTGAAAAATCCAAATGAGCATGCTGTGGTAAGTTGCCAAATAATACAAGAGAGATTTTTGCTAGAGAAAAATCCTAGTATGTGTAAACTTGTTTGTTATGCGCTATGAACAAAAAGACCTGCCATGAAATATAAACAATTTGTCTTCTTGTAGTATAAAACTGAATAAAAAATATCAAATTGCACCCAAAAAACGATGACGCGCTTATCATGACGTATGCGTAACATTTTTCTATCAAATAAAATTGTTCAAAAGATTGAGCTTATGCAATGAACTTTCATTAAAAAAAGAAACACTTGAAAATAAAAAAAAACAAACAAAAATCATTCAACAATTTAGCAAATCAAAAAAAAGTTAACGAAAGTGACCTTAGCTAATTGTATCTTGCACGGAAGTGTCAAATAAAGGGTGTTTTTTTTAGAGGTATAGAGCTTCGAATTGAAATAAAACACAAGAAAATCGTTTTAATGTCCATACATTTGGCTTTATTGGAAGGATAATTTTATGCTATTAATGTTTAAATATGATTTCGGGCATGTGGCCGCCGCGGCTGGCTCGAATAAAGCCAATTCTACAGGTCCAATTTTGAACCACTTTTTCGAGCATATGGGGCCGTATGTCGGCAATAACGCCACGAATGTTGGCTTCCAAGTCCCCTAACGTTTCTGATTTGTTGGCGTAGACGAGCGACTTCACATATCCCCAAAGAAAATAATCCAATGGTGCTCATCGAATGTTTCCTTCAATAAATCGATTGTGACGTGCGCTGTGTGGCATGTAGCGCCGTCTTGTTGGAACCACAACTCATCCACATTTATGCCATCCAATTCGGGAACAAAATAGTCGGTTATCATGGCTCTATACCGGTCTCCATTAACGGTAACTGACTCTCCAGCATTATTTCGGAAGAAGTATGGCCCAATGACTCCACCAGCCCATAGAGCACACCAAACAGTCAGTTTTTGTGGATGTAATGGTGTCTCAAGGGTCTCATGTGGATTCTCTTCACTCCAAATGCGGCAATTTTGCTTGTTGACGTAGCCATTCAACCAAAAATGAGCCTCATCACTGAACAAAATTTTGCGATGAAAATCAGCATCGAGATCAATCTCATTTTCGGCCCATACACCAAAATCACGACGCATTGCATGGTCTCGCGGCTTTAATTCTTGCACAAGCTGGATCTTGTAAGGTCGCAAGCCAAGATCTTTGCGCAAAATCTTCCATAAAGTTGATGGACAAAGCTCCAATTGCTGTGCACGGTGGCGAATCGATTCATTCGGGTCTTCTTCAACATTTTGCTCTACAGCGGCAATTGTTTCTTTGGTGCGCACTGTTCGACGTCTCTGCGGATGCGTATTATCACATAGAGTAAACGTAGTGCGAAAACGATCCATGGTTAACCGAATTAATTGCTCTGATGGACGATTATGTCGACCATAAAATGGACGGAGCTTGCGGTAAACTTCGCGAACTGAACCATTATTTTCGAAATAAATTTGCACGATTTGCAAGCGTTGTTCTTTTGTCAACCTGTTCATGATGAAATGGCAAACCAAACTGAACATAAATGACATTAGAGTTGCCAGATTTGACCATAAAATGCCAGTTTTATCTCTATTCGAAAAACAAACCTCTAAAAAAAACACCCTTTAAATGGTATTGACTACCGAAAAAATAAAGGAATTGTTTGTGATAACAAAAAAAAAAAGTAAACATTTATTATGGCCGATTTTTATGGAATAGCGCATTTTATTGCTTAAGTAATATATTATTTTTTCATATCGTATTCTTTGAACCATGGTCAAATTGAGTCAAAGTTTCATACCTATTTTTATACCTTTATACTTTGTACGCAAGCTGCAAGAATTGGCACACTATACCGGTAATACGTGAGGCATTATAATGAATGTTTCATATTTAATTGCAAATGACGGGTGATTTTTTGCTATTTGTTTTTTCAGTGCAAATTTTTTGACACCTCACGCGTGATTCGTTACATGTGTCAACGTCAAATATGCTCAGCAAGTTTTGCCATTTCACCATGAATAGACTAACACACGAACAACGCTTGCAAATCACTGAAATCAGTATTGCCAAATTTGGTCTGAAGAGCAGCCAGAGGCAGTTCAAGAGCTGCCAATGCACCCTGTAGAATGCAGACCGTACTTTTTCAAAAATAATGAAAATAGCAACGTTACAGTCAATGAGCAAGATACCGTGCGATGATTACCGACTTTTTTGCCCAAAATGGAAGAATCGTAATTTGTTGTCATGTGGTTTCAACAAGACGGTGCCACATGCCATACGGCACGCGATACCGCCAAGATCATATGATTTAACCTCTTTGGAGTCAAACATAATATGTTTGGCGCAACTAAATATTTAATTGCTCTACATCAAATATAATTCGTTATATTTAACCGAATCGTTTTCTCAGTGTAGTACTAATATTCGTTGTCAAAGTTGAAAAGAAAGTTAATACTGAAAAAGTTTTCGGTTTATGAAATTTTGTTTACAACAACGCACAATGTACAGGAACTTAGGAAAAAACATTTCAACAGATTAATAATAACATAATTTTCTTTGTTTTCTAATCGGGTCAACTTTTTATTTGATTATTCCTTTACAAATCGTCTAATAACAACGCGATATATTACCAATAACTACCAAACTATCTCAAAAATTTACAAGAAAAAAGATGAATGAAAAGTGCAACTTTTTAAATCAATTTTTATAATATTAGATGAGGCGTGCTTTCATTTTAAAAATGCTTAATTTTTTTGTTTTCAGTGCTAATTGAACAAAATATTAAAAATACTTTTGTGACATTTCTTTTTCCGCTGACATTTGCCCATTGTGTGTATTTTGGCACTTTGAAAACATCCGGATTTAGATCATGATTTCATTGTTGTCATTTCACGATTGTTGACACTTTTCACATTATAATTTGAATAATTCCAACACCGAGACCCCAAACCATCGTATCCAAGACCGGCAACACTTAATAAATACAAAGCCGCCTCTTTGCAACCCACCCTCCCAAAGTCTGACACAGCCAAATGAATTATGAGAAAAAAAGAAAACGCATACATAAATACAAAACAAAATCTCAGTATTGTAACCCAAGAGAGAAATCGAGAGAAGGCGCTGAAGCAACAGTACAAATGCAAATAGTAGATATATAAAATTAAATAAAAGGTAAGTGCACAAAATAAAAGAAACAAAAATGTTTAGGAATTTTGAAGAAACAAAACAAGAAATTCGTGTACAAAACAAAACAAAAAAAAAAAAAAATACTACAACGATAAAAAATTTTAGAGAGAGGAAATTGAATGGTGTGTTAAACAAGAGAGTCCCAGTGTTTGATGTTTGAGTGGTATCAGTGGAAAGTTTGGTAGTACAGGCGTTAGGTGAACCAGCGCTAAAGCTTGCAATCAAGAACACAATGTTGGACGACATCGCGGCAAAGTAGATGAAAAATTGATAAGTTTATGTAGTTAAATGTATTGTTTTGTGTTGTAGGTACAAACACACAATAGGCCAATTTAAGCGCTTATCAGTTAACTGTCAAACGTGTGCAATGTCTCGAAACGAACGGCCTTTTTTTGCTTTGCATATTTTTTTTCTCCTTTTGTTTACTAAATTAAAAAGCTTATAATAAGCAGTCGTTCTGAGCAAAGTTTGTGTTTAAGTTTTATGATTTTGTTAACTTTTATTCAGTGTGAAATCAGCAGGAAATTCCAAACCTTTGAACACTTTGTTTATTTGCAATTGTGGGAGGAAGAAAAAAATTACATTTTCGATGGCAACTTTTTGCATTTCAATAATTATGCCATACTGTTTATGCGAAAGTTCAATATTATTCCGCAGACTGCTCCTTTTAGTTTTAATAAATGTGATAGTAAACATATTTATTTTTTGACTTTTTTTTTAAACATCATACGCGGAAAAAAGGATCAACTCAAAAAAAAAATTACAGACTTTGGCAAATTGTTCATTCCATAAATAATTGCACGCCTTTTTGCTCCCTTTTGCACTTATTTAAACTTCAAATACAGGGTTTTCAAAAATTTAATAGTACCTATTTTAAAATTTGACTAAAAAATGTTTTCAAACGGAATATCTCAAAAACTGTGGAGATTTTGATCATACAAATATTTCTAAAAACATCTTCGATATAACATTTTTATTTTCTACGTTTGTTTTTTATGGTATTTTTTGTAGATAAAAGGCTGTTATTAATTATTTAACTTCAAATGCTGATATGATGGGTCAATTCTGACGCCGGATTCGGGTCTCCCAACTGCTCAACTCATACGACCTGTTTTTCGTAATTATTATACAAGAAAAGTTTTACGTAAAAATGGTGCACGCTTTTAAAAAAAATCTAATTTTCAAAAGTTGAAGCGGGATTTTAGATCTGAAAACAGATACATTCTTATAATTGATTGAAGAATATACAAATATCGAAGAGAGAGAAAAAAAATGTTAGTTATATCGATGATATTTGGCATGTTTAAATAAATTGATTTAAAATAAATTATTTTTAATATTTAAACAACGTTATATTGAACTTTTTCAGTCATGACTGCGCGGAATTAATTTTCTTTTTAAATCGACATAACGTAAACTGGAAAGAAGTTTGCAAGGGGAATATTTTTAGTACATTAACAATCTACTGATCGAAAGCTTAACATAACAAAATTTATAAAAATATATACATATATCTCTCAGCTTTCTTTTGTGTCTCCCAAAAATCTTATTTTTTTTTCTACAACTTTAACACATTACACAAAAACTTAAAAAACCAAAATCGTGGTAAGTGTTCGACCCAACTTTCCTGCCTGACAGAGTGTTATCAAAAAAAACACATTGAAGATCTTCTTTTTAAAAATACATATTAATAACACTGGTCAACACTAATCTCACGAACTCTGACAGTTAATACTGTTTTCGCCACCAAACCTCATTAGTAATATGCAGTAGTTTTGTTTCGGTTTTCCTCAGTTTTTTTGTTATGTGTTGTTAAGTATAACCAGTATTATAGCTATATAGAGCCCGCTGCAGAAAAGAGAGATACATTTTGGCGAAACTAACTAACTAGGATTGTCTTTCCATAGGCCGATGCTCGAATTATTCCAAAATTGCCCAGCGTCATTTCAACATTCGATTTCTCAAAGATGAAAAAAGTAATCTATTAATAGTTTTATAAAAATAAATTTTATTTCATCTTTCTCGCAACATAAACTCAAATATCTCAAAAAATTGTGATCTCTATTCTTTTAGGTTAGAATATCTCGAAAACCGGGGACATCAGAGAAATTTTGACGTCGAATTTGAACTCAACGCTTTAAAAACATTCAGAAAATTATATTTTGATTTATGTGGCAGATGTTTGGCTAAATTTTGTCGAATTTTATAGGATTCTGAAGAAAAAATTTAAAATATGTAATTAAAACACAAATAAATGGACTTCTATTCAAAATTTTGATCCTTAGACAAAGCAGATGTCGACAATTTATATTTTTGAAGTCAGTTTGCGTGGAGTCAGAGACGTGACACATACATAAGTATCTCTGGTGAAGTCAACCAAGTCTGTTTTACAAGAAAAAAGTTTTGATTTTCAGTGCAATTTTCGATTAAAAACTAAAATTTAAAATAATTAGTTTCGATTAAAATATGCATCTAAAATGCATTATATGCGAATTTAGATAATTGGATGAAAGTTTTTTCAAAATGAAAACATACCAATTTTCGCAACAGGCCGGATGAGCTTTAAAATAAAAACAATACCCGCTAAAAAAAAGTTCTTGTTATAAAGCCATTTTTGGAAACAACAGACACCCTAACGCAATACTAATTAAAAATACCACAATATTTAAATACGAGTAAAACTCGTTCAATCAAATTATTTAATTAAGCTAAACATAATCAAATAGAATTAGATATATTTTGGCAAAGCCAATTCAGTAACTAATAACCAAAAACAAATAAAAAGCCATTAAGCGGATACTTCATTAAAAGGCTACATAGCATGTGAGCAAAATCTACAATAACAAAGACAACAAATAAATTAAAATTTTGGTGGGAGTTCTGAAAAACAGCAGTATGGCCTTTTTTTGTGGATTGCACAAACATGCGAGTAATTAAAATAATTAATATTATTTATCTAAATTTAATACTCGACCATGAGAAGATAAAGCGTATTATGATGAATACAACGAAGCTGCACCAATGCCATTACTTTTGCCAGATGCATGCACTACAGGGTGGTCTCAAAATAAAATTGATATTTTTTTAAACATATCATAATAATTTGCATTTCAGTCTAGAACCATTGGCATCTGAATAACGCTACCTGAGGGATGATATTGTGCAGAATAGCAGAAATTTTAATACTTTAAAACTATTTTAGATGGAGCATATATAGTACTGCTATGTTAGTAACAATAAATTTTTTTTTTGCCTAAAATAGTATTACAGAGTTAAGGTTCTACCACTTTCATAACTTTTAATTAGTTGGAAATAATTAAATAACAACAATTTTGTATTGTTTGGTGTTGGTAATTAAAATTTGCATGCGAAAATGGAACACTAAAATTTTGCATTAAAAAACAAATTTAATTGTTTGAATTACTGCCAGATAGACAAACAAACAGACCTGTTCGTTTGTCTGCAACTCTTTGTGCACGTTATAAAGTTTTTATTATTGATATTTTTTCAATAGTTTTAAATTAAAATTTTAATTCGAAGGGTACAATAAGAAAGTGCAATGCATGAAATAATTTAAGTGGTACCTCGATAGTCCAATGAATTGCGTATCTGACAACAGCCTTTGTATTCAGTGATTGCAACAAAAAAACTAATCGGCTAAGTATTAAAGAGCGACTCTCATCGGCGAACTGAATCACAAATTGTACCTACTCTCACTGGCTTGCAAAGCAGAGCGTCATTAAAAACTGAAAGATTTTATTTAACTCCCAGTTGTTGTGAATAGAATGAGGCTGTAGAATTCAGCAACCATTCTAATGTTTCGCGTATATATCAACCTATAGTTTTGATCGTGCAGTAATTTCTTTCCTAACCTACACAGAAGACATAGTATTCACTTTGTCATTCCCTTTATAACGCATTGAAGGGGGCGTGGCAAGTATAGGGAAATATATTTTTGATTTATATCACCTCCTGAGTCGATACAGTTACAACGGGAAAACGAGGTCATGAGGTACTCAGGCACATCTTCAATTTTAAGTCGAGGGAATCCTCTAAAACTCTATGCTGAGAGTGTCAATTGATATAAATTATGTCATATAATGCAAAGATATTTCAAAAAAATAGTACGTAGTAGTGGTGTTTAAATAAATTCAGCGAATTTCGACAAGAGGGCGTGGCACTTCCAATACAAGTCAAGACCTGAAAACGTTATACTGATCGAGTCATTTAAGGTAATGCAACCAAAGTGTCTTAAAATACTAAAAATGATTCCGACAAAAAAGTGCATTTTGACAATAGGGCGTATCACTTCATTTACAGGAAAGATCTTTGAAATGCTTAATTATGCATATAAAGCGCTTGGAATGGTGCGGACAAGTACTAAACTAAAAGTGGACAGATTTTAACAATGGAACATGGAACCTATCGTACAAGAATAAGCTTAAAATACTTTTATATACTATTTTTGGAAGGATGGATGGAGCTGATTATTGTTAAACTTATTAGTGGCATAATGCTATTTAGATAAGGTTTCTGAAATGAGTTTCGAATTCTTCAAGCATTGGATGTTGTTTTTACCCGAAAGTATACACTTATATAAATTGAATTACAAAACTGTGTTCTTAAAAATCACAATTTATTATAAAAAATTAAAACTTAGAAATTGAAGAACTCCTCAAATTATGAACTTAAGCATTATTAAATAAAGATTCAAAATATATATATGTGGGAAAAAACGCATCAACAGCCCGAAAGTTACCACAATTTCTAGTGATAAGCAGTGACTCAAAAAATGTTTATACTCCAGTATTTCCAGAATACGTGAGATGATTTTAGAAACTCAAACAAGGCGAACGCACGAAATGGCGGCTCAAAGTGCAATACCTCAAGGAAAACATTTTGCTTTGCTAAGACTTACAACTTCACATAAAATTGCATTGACTCTTTAGAAAAATAATGCTCTGATAAAAGACGTGATATTAAAAAAGTTGTAGAAATATATATTTATGCATGTAAGTATATACTGGGTGAACCAAAAAAAATTAAATAACATTTTCCAGTTTTTAATTTTTAGTACAATCTGTACATAATTGTTTCGACAACTTTTTCATCACAGCACAGTCCTTCCAAAAAAGGTATAAATCAGTTAACCTAGTTTTATCAAATAAAGCCTTATGTGAAATAATTTTGTTTTTTCCTGGAAATGGAGATTCGGATTTTTGAATACCAAAAAAAAAAAATTAAAATTTTTGATCATTTTCGCTAGTGCGCTCATACAACAAAAATCTTTACTTGAATATAAAATCTCCGATCAGTATCATCAATGCACTTCTCAATATAATTAACGCAATAACGAAAATGTTAGTAATTTTCTAATTGTCGTATCCGTATCTCATTTAAAAATTGCCATATTTAGTTGTATTTTCTTTTATCATGTTCAAGATTCTAATGCCTTGGGAACTATTCAGATATATATTAAAATATATTTTCAGGCAAATGGAAAATTGAATATGATCACCCTGCAATTGGATCGTGTTTGCTTTATAATAAAAAAATTGCAATGTATTCATGTTCAGCGATCAAAAAGCACTGGCGTACCAAGGAAATAAATTTTTTTCCAAGGATACACAATTCGATCGCACTGTACGCCTCTGTTCCGTCAACTGAGCGACAGACGGGCATCATTGTATTCAGCCTATCATGAACTTACTAAATAGGAATACTAGAAAAGTGCACATGTTTTGAGAAGGTATCTCCCAAACTATATCAAATTATAAAAATTGTTATAATAGAAAGTATTTTTCAGGGGTCTAAAATCGATGAAAAAACTTTGACGATCCATCCACATATAAGCAACTGACAAAATTGTGTCGATCTCTATTATACACCGAGAACTTTGCGAAATTCAATTTCAAACCTAACTTTCAATTACACTTTGCAACAATGCACAAGCACGCGTTAACATGTTATGCAATCCCATAAGTAAAATTAGAAAATAAATTATCATTTTGAAATCAAGTCCCCCAGTTGAAGCAACGTTCAGAATGGATTTAAAAACTTAAGTTTTAAAATGTGCATATCACTTAAAATGCGCAAAAAAGAAAACGTTCATTGTCAACGTAAACGTGCAAAGATAAAATTTGCAAAAATTGAGGCAAGGCCGCCGATAAAATCCAATTGATCTGAAGTATTTTTATCATAAATACGTGTGAAGTGTTAATTGGAACATCATAAATAAGGCTACTTTACTACAGGAAAAATTAAATTTTTCAATAAAAAAAGTAGAAATGCTTTAACATTTACTTTTTTTTTTAAATAAAGTAGTGGCTTTAATAAAGTGCATTTTTCATTTCAGTTTTTACTGGGAAACATTTTAATTAAAATTTTTGTTTTTTTTAAGGAATTTTTAATGGATATAAATTAAAATGTTGTATTTTTCTGTTTGCAGTGGTGATAAGCAGCAACCTACTGACAACATTTAAATATTGCAGCAACTTCTATGCTCCTGCTGCTGTTGGTTGATGATGTCATTTGCATTGCCATTTTAGTTGTCATAATTATTATTATTCTTATTGTTATTGTTATTTAAATTTATGTATGTATTCACACTTAAGTGCATTATGTCACAATAGTGACGATGGCACCATCTGTATCATAAATTTGTGTTGCTGCTTTTGTATTTTCAGCTACAAATGGATGCTTTTAATCGCTTTTTAATTATTATTGCAGTGTCGTAAAAAGTTAATTTTATTCATAATAAAGATTAATTTATCAAATTGCTGCTATTTACCTACTACATACAAAAAATTATTAGCAAACAAAGTCATAAATAACTTCAAAATACAAAATTATTAATTTTATCTCTTACTTCAAGATTAAACGAATTTGCCTTGAATCACGTTCGTTTAGAAAAAAAAAGAACAAATAATACAATGGGTATTAGAGGTCTGCGTGAGTGCACTTGCCATGTCAACCGATCAGTGTACCTGCTGTCGAGTACAATGGTTCCATTAACTTTGTGCGAGTCATCAGTAGACGCGCACAAAACAGAACTATTGAATGACATGACTTGTGATCCGTTTGCACTCTGACACGTTCGGACTCGTATTTCGGTGTCAATGTAATTCAAGCCCAACAAAAAACATTTACAACATCAAACATGAACAAAAGCAATGAATGCAGATCTACATAAAAACATGCACAACAATCTAATAAAAGGCCAACTGTTAAATTTTGGATCAAATATGCGTATACGAGAAACTAAATTTGGTCCGATTTGGACGAAAATGGTGTCAATCGAAAGTTTCTAGAAATGGTTACGGGCTTGGATTTCGATCTGTCCTAGAAAAAGTGATTATACGCTTACATATAGGTGGAAACTAAAAATGGTCCGATCTGGGCAAGAGAGATGCCAAGCGATAGCTCCCAAGAATGGTCACGGAAACGGCCAAAAAAATGAGTGACCTCGGGTTTGGATTCCAAGCTATCCAAGAAAAAGCAAACGCAGTTAAAAACAACAAGTCACTCAGTGTCGAATGCAATAAGGTACGCTCAACTCGCTTTAACCCGCAGAGCATTTTATTTATGAGTGCAGCACTCACCTCGCTTGCTTGCTTGATCTTTTGTTTTATTTTGATTTGATTCGTGATTGCGTTCGTAAGAACTCGATAGACTCGCAATTGTGCCGACTGGCTTGCTGGTCGTTTCCAGCACACTCGCGCAGACCTCTAACAGGCAATGGACTGTTAAAATTACATTTTATTTAAAAATCTTTTTGAATAGTGCTAAAAAAAGGTTGCGATTTAATGAGATCTTTAAGCCCTTTAAAACAGGCAGCTGTTCGAACCCAAGCTCCTGCACGCCAAATAATTCGAAAAATCTGGGTTTTTTTCTTAAACCAATTGATCATATTCCTGTTGTCTACATTTTTCCAAGCAGAAGGGAGAAAAAACTAAAAAGGTATATAAATTTCAGCACCACTGAAAAAGTAGACAAGCCCCTTTATTACGAAATGAGATGTAAGTTTTGTGGTTGCTTATGATTGCGGTTGGTTTTAATTAATTTAAGTTTTCTTGTTTATTGATTTCCTTTATTAACCATTTTGGCATCATTAAAGAGGGTTTTAACAACAATACGGTGAGTAAAATCACTTCCTGCTTATGTAGCTAACAACGGCAAAAATCTGCTTCATCAACGTCAATTCAAGTGCAAAATTTTGCTACGTAACGCACAAACTCACAGTAAAGTAACACGTTGGTCGAATTCCGGATTTTATTTTCCTATTAATTCGTATAAAAACCAGTTTTCATTAACTTCCCATGAAAAACAGACAAAAAAAATTAAATTTTGGTATAACAACGAATTAAATAGAGTTGCCGCTGCCATTACTACCAAATGATTAACTACATATGCATACGTACGTTAACGTGGCTTAAATTAAATGCGTTTCCAATGAAAATGAATAACAAAAATGACGAGTAACAAAACAAAAATAGCAACCAAAACTAAAAAACAACAACAACTCAATAGCTATGCCACGTGACTTATGCTCAAAGGATTAAGTAAAAACAGGATGATAGCAGCAGCGACTATTTAATACGATGGAGTATGAAATGGTCGTACAATGCCAAGCAAGTAATAAAGCAAACAAGATGAAGAAAAATGTGGAAAACGTGCCACTGTATGGACACAATATAAATTCCATGAACGAGTGGACAGAGTTCACAGTAAAGGCAAGCGAAAGTCTAAAGTGGTATCGAAACTACAACAGCAACAACAACAAAAACAATGTCATGACATTTAAACATTACCAAGTGCTTAGTTGTGCAGCTGAGCTGCCAACTTTTAAAATTTATGGAAAATTTTCTATATCTCGAAAACTATTTAGCGAATTTTTATAAAAACTAATTTTTCACTCTCAAAAAGAGTAAGGATTGTCATCTCACTGATATCTTTGTAAGTAATATTGATGAAATTCGGCACAACGAGTGCATTAGAAGTATGGGCGTGGCACTTGCATAGAGCAATACTTTAAAATAAAATTAAAATTATCTATATAAATAAATAATATCTTCGAAAAATTGCATGCCATGAGCATTCACTACGCTTAGAATGAGCAGAACCGTATAAGTTGACTAGTAAAGGGTGTTTTTTTTAGAGGTTTGTTTTTCGAATAGAGATAAAACTGGCATTTTATGGTCAAATCTGCCAACTCTAATGTCATTTATGTTCAGTTTAGTTAGCCATTTCATCATGAACAGGTTGACAAAAGAACAACGCTTGCAAATCGTGCAAATTTATTTCGAAAATAATGGTTCAGTTCGCGAAGTTTACCGCAAGCTCCGTCCATTTTATGGTCGACATAATCGTCCATCAGAGCAATTAATTCGGTTAACCATGGATCGTTTTCGCACTACGTTTACTCTATGTGATAATACGCATCCGCAGAGACGTCGAACAGTGCGCACCGAAGAAACAATTGCCGCTGTAGAGCAAAATGTTGAAGAGGACCCGAATGAATAGATTCGCCACCGTGCACAGCAATTGGAGCTTTGTCCATCAACTTTATGGAAGATTTTGCGCAAAGATCTTGGCTTGCGACCTTACAAGATCCAGCTTGTGCAAGAATTAAAGCCGCGAGACCAAGCAATGCGTCGTGATTTTGGTGTATGGGCCGAAAATGAGATTGATCTCGATGCTGATTTTCATCGCAAAATTTTGTTCAGTGATGAGGCTCATTTTTGGTTGAATGGCTACGTCAACAAGCAAAATTGCCGCATTTGGAGTGAAGAGAATCCACATGAGACCCTTGAGACGCCATTACATCCACAAAAACTGACTGTTTGGTGTGCTCTATGGGCTGGTGGAGTCATTGGGCCATACTTCTTCCGAAATAATGCTGGAGAGTCAGTTACCGTTAATGGAGACCGGTATAGAGCCATGATAACCGACTATTTTGTTCCCGAATTGGATGGCATGAATGTGGATGAGTTGTGGTTCCAACAAGACGGCGCTACATGCCACACAGCGCACGTCACAATCGATTTATTGAAGGAAACATTCGATGAGCGCATAATTTCGCGGAATGGACCTGTCAATTGGCCACCAAGATCGTGTGATTTGACACCATTGGATTATTTTCTTTGGGGATATGTGAAGTCGCTCGTCTACGCCAACAAACCAGAAACGTTAGGGGACTTGGAAGCCAACATTCGTGGCGTTATTGCCGACATACGGCCCCATATGCTCGAAAAAGTGGTTCAAAATTAGACCTGTAGAATTGGCTTTATTCGAGCCAGCCGCGGCGGCCCCATGCCCGAAATCATATTTAAACATTAATGGCATAAAATTATCCTTCCAATAAAGCCAAATTGATGGACATTAAAATGATTTTCTTCTGTTTTATTTCAATTCGAAGCTCTATACTTCTAAAAAAAACACCCTTTAGTAGCACTAGCTCTCTACGTCTACTACATCTGCCAGGCCCGTTTACCTCGATCTACGCAAAACTAAGAACACCTACCGCTTAAAGTCCTTTACACAATTACAAATACCCAGAAGCAAGTCAAGAGACTGAAGTACATCAGAATTGTATATCAGATTGTGGTTGTTCATAATATTCTAGTCCAGTGGTTGAGATTCTACTATTATACATAGAGACAATACAATCCATTCAGTACCACTTCCCTTGATTAAATGTCATCGCTTCCAAAAATAAAAATCATGATATCATGTTGCCCTATCTCCATCTTTAGGGTTCAATCTATCTCCAAACCAAATTTCATAAAAATCGGTCCATTAGTTTAGCCGTAGAAACGTATTTTTCTGTTAGAGGCGTGGTACCACCTACAATAGTATTGAAAAAAAACTACATTCGGCACTGCCGCTCAAAAAACAAAAAAATCAGGCATTATGTTTTGTTATGGCAGTTAAAAAAGGATTGATTGCATTCGCCTGCTTATAGATATGCCACACCTTCTCTCCGATACCCACCCACATCTGGCTCACCAATCGTTTATGTAATAGAAAGATTTTAGTACATTTTTTATATCAATTAACCTATAATGGCACGAAAAAAATAATGGTTTTACGAAAATAGCATGTGCAAGTTGTTACGGCCGAAGGGGTCGACGAAGTACCAATTTTAAGCAGGTACATTTTCTCATATTTAGTCTCAAGATTGCGATGCAAAAGGTTTTACACAAAATAATTTGGAGTAACTACATAGATGCGAGATTTAAGAGTTATCTTTAGAGTTTGTCAATGAAAATATTAATTTAACATTTTTCTTATGGTTGGCAGCTCTAAGCAGGAAGTAGGGAGCTTTAAGTGGAAAACTTGAAGAAATGAGTAAATAAATGTAGTTGACAGCTATGTGAGGTAAGCGAGTTAACAAGAAATGTATCGTAAATGTTTTCCAGTTAAAGTTGCATGGGAAAAGTTGTCGCACTAAGACTATGAGTTTGGTTTTGATTGTTTGCTAAAGAAAAACTCATCATATCGTCGGAGCATAGATAGTGAAAATTAAAATATGATTTATATCTTTCGAAAATGAAAATAAGCATGAAATGGTTTTAATTCAACTTTGCGAAAAAGATTATTCGCTTAAGTGATTTGGGACCGTAAACAAGATGTTTATTGCATCAGCTTATGAAAAGAAATCCTTATGCAATATTTTTTCGCTTTAAGTTATGTGGTAAAGAAAACCTCTGTAAGTAGGTTTTGAAGCGCATTTTAAAAGTTTATAGCACCAAACCTTTGAGCAGTCAAATTTAGAGAACATGAGAAATGTTGTTCATATTAGGGACGTATGAAATAGCGTTGCTTTGAGTGCACTTATATTCTCACAAGAACTAAAAATGGTAATGAATGTATTAAGCTAATTACAGTAAAAAGAAAATACATCAGGAATATATTGTAACTTGAATTATATGCGCGGTTCGTCAACAGGCACTGCAGTTTCAACCAGAGAGGTACACAAAAATTACTTCGGAGCTGGTTACAACAACATCAGTTTGGGAACAAAACTCAAAAGTATTTTGCCAAAAAGAAAATACTGCAGACGAAAATTTTATACACAAAAGAAATAAAAAACAAAAAAAAACAAAAGCTTCCCTTAGCTTTTGGTTTCAAGTGACTTGAAAACAAAAAACACACAACCTAAAACGCATCGATTTGCGAACTGAAAACTGTTTATCTCGTGTAACGGAAAGAGCTGAAGAGCCGCCGCATTATAAACAAAAATTACCCAAACAAAAAGCATGCGGTGATTAGGAACCAAAAATATTAGCTCGAAAAATTAAAGGAGCTTGAGAAGAGCTGGATATTTTTTGTTTATTGTTTGCATTCGTTTGAAACCATAGATAGGCGAAATTTTTTAAGAAAGGGCCACTTAAAACAAAAGCAACAATAACAACAGAAAAACACCATAAATTCGATCTCGATAGTCAAAGTTTACACCAGGAAACTCTTGAGAAAATGTTTTAATGTTTTTCGCAGGAGGGGAAAAACGAAAGGGTGGTGTACAGAATTTGTCGTACCCGCAAATTCCCTTTCGTTTTATTCGTTAGCTGATATTGTGCTTTGAATTTACGTTGTGGCGGGTTGACGCAGTAATTTCTTTGAAGTTTTCTTGCACAAAGAAATTCTAGTTTTCGTGTGTAAACGCAAAACAAATTCACAAAGGCGAATAGACAAGAATTTGTTTCACCAAATTTCCTCGTGTAAACGTTGACATACCAAAACAAAAACTCTGCAATAAACTAAAAGTCAATTCCAAATATCAATCACAAATAAAAGTTCGCGGATCAAACGAAGCGAGTGAAGCTGCTGTCCTCAATGTTCACTTCGGATTTTTTTTGTTTTTTCCGAATGATGCAACAATAACAATAATACAAATCGTGTGCATAGCGCGTTCATAAAAAACAACGATCAAAATGCGCGTAGCAGTGGTGAGTGCCTGTGTTTGTTGTTTTTGATATTTTTCTTAAGAAAAACGACGCGTTTGTTGTTATGAGCCACAAGTGGCTAATTTTTTGAATTTTGCCCATTGCTGGTTTAAACTATTATGTAGACAAACTTTCTTTTCGAATAGTATTCTTTATGCGCTCTCTCATGATATCGTTCATTTAGAGAACTATGTTATGTATTGAAATATTTTACGTTTCGAAATGCAAGATTTTTGTTAACACTACAACTTCTTCAACTCAAAAAAACATTTATACCAATGCAGTAGACATCCTATATAACGTATATCGATATAACGAAATTCCATTTTAACGAACAGTTTTTGAAATTAGAATTTTTCTATTGATGCCTCTAAATTAAGAACGCTAAAAATGTTCATTATTTTAAATATCGAACATTGTTTAATTCAACCATAACTATTGAGCTGAAATAACTTTTTTTACCAGTAAAGGTGATCACAAGTTAATATAGCATTCCAAAATCCAACTCAACTTTCTAACTATCGAGTTAATATGTGCGTTAATAAAAGCCAGTTTCTTTAATAAAAACACTTCGATATAACGAATTTCGCGATATTACGATTGACGAATGCATTAACTAGACTATTGGATGTCTACTTTATATTGATAGCTTATAATTTCTAGTTTGGTTCTTCATTTGGTGTAACTAAGTTGGTTCTTAAACTAACAGTCACTCCCATCTAACCCATGTTTTTGCATCTGTCGTATGAAGTGAAATTAAATGTTTTTTCTTTTTATCGTTTTAGATGAGTTACTTTTTGTTTATTTTTTGTTTTGCTGTTGAAAGTGAACTTGTTTCCGCACGTGCACCTTTCACAATTGCGCACATTGTTTACTAGAAAACTTCATTTACCTAATCTTTACATTAAGAGACCCAACATCACTTTCTTTACTATGATGAGCTTCGTTTTCATTTACCATAAAACCAGCTACGTAAGGATAAATAGAACATGTGTATTTTTTTGCTTCTGTTACACGTCACTTGACACTTTGTTGGTTGCTAGCTGCATTCCTCGTCGCAATATCCTTTCACCAAGTTATGTTGTTGGTTGACTTATATTGCCCTCGACCAAGTGTGTTTTTTTTTTGTTTTTGTGAAATCTTTTGCTGAACGATAGAGCATGAACATCATTTTAGATTAAACGCAACTTATACACTGATACAGCGCATACCGACTGAGAGTATCATGAAGTGCGCTTTAGGGTGGAATGAAAAATTTGATTTTGCTTAGAAATTGAGTTTAGTGATTTCTCACGAAGAGCTGAATTTGTAATCGGTTTTTATTAACTCCATAATTGCTCACTACCCACTCAAAAATAGCTTGAAAATTTTGTTTAAAAGGTTGAATTCAATTCTTGTTAATAACGCTAATGATTTCAACTGGAATAAGAATTAATTTCGAGTTCTTTTAACAATTTAATTCCAATTTCGATGGTACTTAGGAACTTTTCAAGATAATGTTTTATTAATAAAAAAAGTTTGTAAAATCAGATTTTTTTTTTTGCGAGCAACCGCCAAGTATGTACTTGCATATAAAATACCATATATTCCATACTATGTACCATAAACATATGTATGTGTGTATCCAACGTCAAGAACGCAGGCTTTTCCAAGTCTTTTTTTGTACGTGTTCATGTGTGGAATTCCCTTTTTCCTGAGTTTTTCTTGTTAACTTCTTTTTGCAAATACAAGACAGGGACCCTCAATTGCAAAATTCCTTCACAGTTTTCTTTGTTTTTTATTTGATTTTCTTACAAGCAAAAGATTTCATTTTTTTCACACCCATTAAGTTTTAGTCGCACGAGAGCTTCCTAGGATATCTGACTGTAAGTATTTATATGTACTTGTCGCCTATTGTATGTCTATGCCGCTCTTGTATGCGCAATATCGATCGTTTTCATTCTATTTTTTCTTTCTACTCAAGTGTATGTCTTTGCCTATATGTATTTGTGTGTGTGTGTGTGTATGTCATTCCGCTGTCGTCCTCTGTATTTGTTGTTAGGAGCCGCCGCCATTGCTATCGTCCTTGCATTCAATGCCAATTCTATGCAGGGTACATTGAGCCATGAGGTACTTGTGCTTTTTTTTTGCAAACGTTTCATTTTCTTCTTCATTTTCCCTAAGAGTTATAGTATATTGTAGTAAGTAGAAGTTATAGTAAAAGAAGTTTATAGCAAAAACAAAAATGAGTACTATAGGTGTAGTAAGTTTTTCTTCCACATGTCGTAAAAAGTTTTCATTTTACGGGTGTTACAATGTATAGTGAATTTAACCTTTTAATGGGCAACAGTCATAGTTTTTAGTTGTTGTTGTTCGACTTTTATGTTTAACCAACCTTTCTTAAACTTTTTATAAATTTATCATAAGGTGAAAACAATCGACAACTATCCTTAGCTACATATATCTATAGTCAAAAGGTGAAATTATCTTTTAGTAAATTGAAGCTTCAAAAACTTCAGATTAGTGAGCGAAAGGTTTCGGTCTCTTGAAATCGCTGGATTTGAAAGATATCTTTCAAAAAAACCAAATTAGAGCATTTACTACGATAAATTCTCTCTAGTGTTGCTTTTATTTAAAAGTCCAGAAATATAGATTAGCTAAGGATTTACTGGCTGTTGCTACTAGCAGCTTCATAAGAATTCTTCGAATAAAAATAATAACAGAGTTAAGCTACTACAGCTTTTAGCCTACTCAGCTATTTAGCATGAAGCTTTGAACAGCAATAGTTACTTACAATCTTGGGGGGAGGGGGGCCAGAATTATAATTCCACCATTATAAGATGGGTTTATTGAATTAATGTATTTAATAATAATAACTAGTATCAGATCCTTCGGGGGGGGGGGGGGGCAATGCCCTCCCAGCCGTACTGAATTGACGCCACTGCCTATAGTGCATTGATGGGCAAAATTTTGGAAGCAGGAGCTACTAACATACAAGAAAAGCAATAATTATAACAACAGAAAATACCCTTAAATTCGATCTGGATAGTAAAAAGAAAAAAAAATTCTTTAAAAAACCTAAAGTCTATTCCAAGAACTAAGCAAAAACAACGAGTGTAGAAATAAAAGTACACTGATCAAACGAAACGAGAGGAGCTGTCCTGAATTTGCGTGTTGTTGTTTACTTGTTCTTTCACTTTGTTTTTGTTTTTTCTGAATGATGCAACAGTAACAATCAAATCCGGTGCATAGCAACAAAAATAAAAAAATACACCACACAACGATAGAAATGTGCGTAGCAGTGTTTGTTGTTTTGGTTACTTTTCTTAAGAAAAACGACGTGTTTATTGTAAAGAAATAAAATTGGCTCATTTTTACTTTTTTGCCCATTTCTGCTTTAGTGCTCATTGTAGTGTTCAAATTTATTTAAGTTTAGTCTTAGCGTACGGTATGATGAGATAAAGCAATGGGCATAAGTGCCGCTTATTGAATGTTATAGGAGCAATTAAGTCTTTCAAAAGGCTTGGAGACTGCATACAAAAAGTTTCACCAAGTTGTCTCTAATAAATTGGACACCGAGGAAGCCGCACTTTGGGGAAAACCAAGTATTTCCAAGATAAAAACAAAAGAATATTTTTTTTTTTTTTTTAGTAATATGATCCGAGAACCTTTAGCATATATCATATGTAAAATTGTCTATCAGAAGGTCCTCTGGAATCAAATTAAGTCGTCAGCATGAGACGTAAAGTTTTTAAGTACGGAAAGCCTCTTGGCATCTTCACTTTGATTAAAAAATAAAGCTTTTATGCAGATAATATAAGCAAATGTTTAATGTGGTCGAATTCTGCTACCTCGAATGGCTCAATTTTAACGATAAACAACTACTATGCAGCATTTTTTACTTAAAAAGTCAACTGCAAATTTGAATAGCAAAAAGTAAAAAGAAAACAAAATAAATAGATGACTTTTGTGAATGCTTATGGGCACAAAATGCTGTCCATCAAAGCCAGTTTAATGACAGCAACCTACAGAGAAGCCGAAGCTTAGAGTAACGACCAAAAAACATGGATTATACTTTAAACGATTTTTTGTTTGTATGTTTTTTTTTTAAGAGCCGCCCACTACAGCAAAAAATAGAATCTTTTCTTTAGTTTGCAAAGTTTGTGGCTTGAAGTTATGTACGCGATTGCTTTTTTTTCTGGTTGTGGTTGCAAATATGAGCGCGTTACGTTTGCAACTAAGCAAACAAACAAATAAATCAACTAAACGACTCCTTATTTAATAAGTAATGAAGTACGAAATGTCAATCAACTGAAAAATGTTCACTTTTGTAGTAGGAGCATAAGTCAAACTTGATTTAGATTGTCAAAATGTAGTGGAAATTTCATTGGAAAGTTTATCTTTTGTTTTGTGGTTGGATAAAAAAAAAGTTTTAGTCAAAATTCGTAGTTGAATTTTTCATTATCAAATTAAATAAATAAAATTTTCAGCATAAAAATAATATGTTTGTATACTCAATTTGATATTGGATTGAAAATGAATGCAAGTATTTGCAGGCTTTTAGCTGGAAATCACTCAGATATCATAATTTGAGACATTTAGATATGGAAAAATTTAAAAAAAAGCAATTTAAATGTAAAATTTCTGACTTCAGGTCTAAAATCTCAACCATTTGGTAGAGAGAGAGCAAAAATATTTAATTGAGTTGTTTTCCGTTTAAAAACAAAATTGTTTGATTTGCTGGGATTCAAACCGAGGTCTCAAACAAAAAGATATTGATGTTGTTAGACTAGACTAAAGAATAGATTTTGTTGTTCAATTGTAGTCTTATTCAATGCTGAACACGACTAAAATATTGATGCTCCCTTACAGTTTCATATGAAAAAGTTTCATCGGTCTTGGCGACCTCTATTCGTAAATTTCCCTGAGAGTTGATTTGTCTTTTTATGTGTATATACTGAAAAATTAAGATCTACATTTGAAAAAAATACCCTAGTAACTATAAAATACTGCCTATTTAGTAAATTTACTGATATCAAATACCGTTTGCCCTATATTTCGCCGGGTAGCCCTATTTTTTTCTGTTTATTTCAAATTCTTTCCTATATAAGCCATAAAGGCCCCAAACACTTAAGAACTGATTTTATATTCAAAGCTACAGCAACAAAAAACCGCACCTAACCATAAACTACAGCAATAAAATAAACTGTTAAAAGGTGCGTTTGACACGTGAAACATGCGGTGATGCACCATGAATTCAGCAATGTTTTTGCATTTTAAAAAAGTAAGGAAATTCTAATTTCATTTCATATGAATGCTGACCCAATAGGAATTATGGCAAAAACCCATTCAAAAAAATTTATGTTAAAGACACTTTCATTCATGGTTTCCTGTAATAGAGAAAGAGAATGAATTTGAAAAAGGATAACGATTTCCGGCTAGAAAGACCTATACACACTTTATGGAAAATGAGCACAAATCGCAATTGTATTTACTCTAAACTGGACCAGACATAGAATTTGATAATTCTAATCGCTAATAACTTACTTCCCAACTGGGTAGTTGTATATGAATGAAGTTCTGCAAAAGTTTTCATATGCGTATGTCATCGAATGTTTTGCTGTGCAATTGTTTCTGCTGCATGTAAAATGAAAGTGCGATTATTGACACAATTTTCAACACGCACACCCCACTCGCCCTGTAGCGGCCTACCAGTTTAACACGAAGACCTTCCTTCTATTTATTTGCCGCTTCGGCTCTGGCATATCTTACTTTTTGCATTCACAATTACACAAATATTTTTACAAAAGTTTCATCTTTATGACGCTTTCATAGTTTTTCCAACTAACAACCCATCTAGGTATGTGCCGTGCGGGCAACCAGAGTTACCATGACAAGCTGACAGCTTAGAAATTCATTTAGTTTGTACGTCAAAAGTGACATGTTGGAATTTTGTTACTTCAACACGAGTTTATTGAATAAGTTGTGTTATTGTTATTGCTATTGCGGTTGCTGTCGTTGTAGTTATGTGATTTAACAATGACTTAACCAAAATGGCAACAATTGCGGCAACAGCGACACATTTCAATACATAAATTTGCTGTATTTAATTTTACTTCTGCTCTGCTTTCGTCGCCATAAACAACATAGATATTGGACAGAGCAATAGCAAAAAATAAACGCTGGGTTCAATGAACAAAGTTATAACAAAGCAAAGAATTACGAAAAAACCCAATAGCAGCACAAAAAACTTTTGTTTGAAAAATCACACCTCGATTACGGTTAAATAGTGGTGAAAGATTTTTCGAAACGTTAGGTTCAATAATGAAATTGAAGTGAGCGAGTTTTATAAGTTATATGCTGTATCCAATATAGTATATTATTCTTTGGTTTTCTTAGTTTCCGCAATACAGTTGACCTTGAACTCAAGCTCTTGCTCTTCCGCGAGAAAAGCATTTATCAGTTAGGGAGAAGTTTTCAAGTACACCCATCCAACGAATGCATTATTCATTACGAAAACGCTCCTACTTCGTTGTCTTAGTGATATTTGATTAAACATGACCAAAAACTACAGCTTCCCCATCTGTTAGTTAAATATAAGTAATGCCATAAATGGTGCGAGAGAATTTTGCCGCCAATGATCAAAATTAACATGCTCCTATTACATCACAGAACCATCAGATGTTGCCCTCATAAGGGGTCTACTTTCAACTCTATTATGGACACTGGTTTCACTGAAGATCTGGAAGAGTCTAACAGGGCTACAGAATTCAAAGTTATGCGAATAATCCAGTCATATACGCATAGATGGTGCCAAAGTAAGGAACAAACTTTTAAGAAAGTAAAAACATAAGCTAATCATAACAAAGCCTACTCTAAATAGTCTTTCAAATGAAGCAAACTCGACAAAACTCTTAAGTGCAACTTACAACTTGTTGTCACTATCAACAACGTTATAAAGGCTAGAATGATATTGTGGATACTCACTATTATCATGAGTCCGATTATCTCTGTTTAATGCAATTGGCATAGTAACTATACTTTTTATATATAATTACTTATATGGAAATAGTTTGTAACGCTTTGGCGCCTAACATGCTGAACCGATTTTAATAATTACTTTTTTAAAACAACATATTTGTGCTAAAGAAGGTTATAGCATACTTATTTTGTTTATTCTTTTAAGTTAAATATTCTTATTTTTAGGATTAAGTTTTTTTCAAAACCTAACAAAATTATCGTTAGATTTTTCGTTGCTTATGCTGCTTCTTAAATTCTGTGTAGCTACGGTTGAGATGGTTCCAGGACATGAAGGGCGCGCACTCAGACAATGAAAGAGTGGACTACATCACTAAAGCTACCATGTGAATGACCAGCGATCAACAGACAAATAGACAAATTTAATTCCGTACAAAATTTCGAACATTAAACTTAACAACATATTTAATTATATTAAAAGTAAAATTAAAAGTACAATAGATTTAAGAACCAGTTGCAGTGCATAAATGGATCTAATTTATTTTCATAAAATTTATTATTTCACTAAGCCAAACAATTTTCGAATCGATCTCGTCATAAAATTGTATTTTCCATCAATAGCCTATAGTTTAATGTAGCATCCAAATTAATAAAAAAAAAATTACAAAAAATAATCAGTTTATGACAGTCCAACGAAAATTGTATTTAATGCAATTTTGTTTTCGAAATGCAAAATAATTGAATAACGTCGCCAATCTAAAATAGTTGAACTTTGCACCAAAACAAAATTAAAAACAAAAAAACTTAAATCAATTTATCAAGTCAGTCAATTTCGTTAACCATAATTCCAGGTCGTTTGCATTAAATTTTGCAACAGCACAGCAGTAATTTGTAAAAAAAAATTTAATTCTAATAAAATGCAATTTAATGTAGCACTTAACGAGAAAGAATGAATGCAACTATTTGGAACAATTCAATTATGAATACAAGTTGAATGTACATCTGTGCAAAGTGCGCAAAAATGTTGAATCTGAGTTATTGTGCTGCTGTCAACATTTTGTTTTTTTTTTATTTTAGCGGCAATTACTTCGAGTTAAATGATTTTTGTTATGGTCGACTTAATTCTTGAGCAAAAATCACAATATAACAACGAGCTGAGCTTAAAATTTAAACGTAATTTCCATTTTTTCTTAACCACAAGATTTCATCAGCAAACTTGGCAATTTATACTGCGCTCCAGTTTCTGCATCAATGAATGCAATAGAAAATTTGTATCACTCGTAAATATGAAATTAAAGTCAATTGCGCACAAGTTGTGTTGGTGATTTAATATAATTTTCTAATACGTTTTGAAAATTTGTTTTGCTACTATTTTTACTACTATGTTATGGTAGTTTTTAAAATTTTTGGAGCAGGACTTATAGCTAGAAGATTCGTCTAGCATTTGATTATGGTCATAAGAACATTGTCTGTGATAGTTATGATATTAAGCGGAATGTTATCGATAAAGATAATGATATCAGTGAAGTTATGATGGCATTCATATTGATAATGACAATAAGAATAAGGATAAAAATGATGATAACGAAAATGTTATGGATAATGACGATTGTAATGATAATGACAATAATATTGAGAATTGCAATGAAAATGATAGTGATAATACCAGTCATATGAATGAAATTCAGTTTATTTAGCAGGTTTCATTTTAGCTCCAAGCACTTCTTATTCTTTTGCCCTTTATCTCCTTGCGCAGCATAGGGCGTCCACAAAACGGTTTCAAGGTGCACAATGGACAGTGCCCAGTGCCCAGTGCCGAGTGCCATCAATCCTCTTCAACATAATAATAATAGCAAGAGAGTTTAGCTACTACAACTATTAGCCTGATTAGCTATCTGGCAAAAAACTTTTTTTTTATAAATGGAACAAGAAAAATATTCAAAGTTAGATTTGCTATTTTTTTTTAAATACTTTTCCTCAGCTTTATCGCACTCTCTCAGCATCACCCTTAGGCAATGTGTACATATACATATTAAACGACTACAAGAGTGCACACGAAAAGATCATTAGATAAATTTCCGATTGCAATAAACTTCGAGTGCTTGAACTTGTAGACCATTCTATTTGCTAAGTGTTTCGATATATTTTGATTCGATTTGTGGTTTTTGTGCACAAAAGCTCCATGAAATCGCAACGTGGCCAGTGGCTTGATGGTCGTTTCGAGTACACTCATGAAAACCTTTAATACACATAAATATATCTAATTAAAGTACATGTTTAAATTCACAATGTTTAAGACTTAAATGTTGGAAAACATAAAGTCTGCATGCTGTCGACTCCGATTCATGTATTTCCTGCTCTTGCGAACGTTGCCACGATGATCTTGGACGGTGCGGTAGTTGTTACCCAGAGAGTTTCACTCCAATGATTGCCTTCATTTCTCAAATTAATTATTTTTTATTGATGTCCCTATCACTGGAGCCAAATCTCTTTTTGTCGAACCATTTTTTTCCATTTCGCAAACAGCAGAGTCTTAAATGAGGAGAATACGCATGAAATTAAAGCAAGTTCTATCGCAATTGAAAGATGCTTATCAGAGGGACTTAGCGACAGTTTTGTAAAAATGAGCTTATGGAACCCTGTGATTTCACTCGGTTTAAAATTCACATTTTCAAATAAATTAAAAAGTCAAACTCTATTCCAAGGCAGCAAATACTAATAAGATTTACCTTATGAGTTACCCAAGTCTCGAAACCGAGTTTTTCTTCAAACTACGAACATGGCACCTTGAACGGAAAACGAGTCTTGTCGGGAACTGAGGCAATGATGATGGTAACAAACTGTTGATATTACTTTAAAAGTTTTTACCTTGAATAGTGCCAGTAAACCGTAAACATGTGCTCAACGAAATCATTGCTTTCGAGAAGAACACTCGCTGTGTTTTTTTCTGTGACAACATAATTATTCGCAGATATTGAAAATGTCACGATGAAAATAACCCCATTAGTAGATTTGTTTATAGGTCACTTGAGAGTGGAGTGTGTCATTCGCACCCAGCATAATATTTTTCCACAACCACCACATAATTTCTACATAAGAGTTTTATTTTAGTTCTTTTCAGCTTCAGCACTACACACTACTATTACCAACTATAACTCTTAAAATTAATCACAAGTTCTTTGCTTTTCTTGGGTCGTTGTTGTTGTTGCTCTACCCAATGCTTTATTCAGAGCACAGTTGAACAGCTACTACTTATTCCATTTTTTATGCATTTCTCGTTGCTTTTAAATGCAATTTTCAAAAGCTCCAGTTGCAAACTTCCTGCAGCATTCCCCTCACAGCCTATCCGGTCGGTGCAACTTTCTGCGCAGTTACACGTTAGCGTTATTATCGCAGATTTAACTTATGATGCATCTGTGTGTGTGTGCGGTATCTATGTAGACACATAGTACATATTTAGATATACAAACATCTGCAAGTATATGCATATTCATGCATCTAGTTATGGTTAACAAAGTTGCATTTTCTAGATTTGTCTTGTTCTTATTGATATAGCTCGCTTAACATTATCCAAGCACGTTTATCTCGATACTACGATTATTATAGTTATTATTGTTGTTGTTGTTGTGAGTGCATTTGCAATCTATAACCCACCGCTTAAATTGCGGCCAGAGCTGCTTTTAGTTGTGGCATCAACATTTTTAGCTGCATGACCTTCAGAGCGTGGCAAATTATTTTAGATTTTTATGATGTGGCATTTTTCAAAAACACATATGGGGTTCATGTGGGGTTCATGTGGGGTTACATTTTGCTGCTAAAGCCACGTTAAATTGTTAGCTTCATTAATTAACACTCTGTAAATACCTCAACTGTTTGTTTGTTGAGTAGGTTAGGTTTTTTTTTCTTGTTAGCTATTGAAAGCTTAGGTAGCTTGTAGTATGAGTGGGGATGGTTATTAATTTTGAAATTTAACCTTCATGTGTTTAGCAGATAATTTTCTCGATTAGAAAAATTAACACATTATGTAGTATAATTTTTTTAGTGCATATTTTCATATGTAAAATTATGGAAAGTGTTTGAGAAGATACCTTGTTAATATTTGCTATTGATTTCACAGATCCACAAAAAAAAAATATTCTAAAACTAAATGCGGTGTCAGAATTGGTTTGTCTCGAGAAATATTTTTCTGCAAACTTGTCAGGCAGAGTTTAGTTTCATAAATTTAACGTATTAAACTCATGTCATCGAATTTGTGAACTTTCTTAAGACAATATTTGTCAGAACCTACCACTACCACTGGCTGCAGGATGTAATTTGTGAACGACCCCTAAGGAACAAGTGGAATAAATATTTGTTTTAATCAAAACATATTTGATATAAAGGGTGTTTAAATTTAAGGTATCGTATTATATTTGTCACCATATTGTTCAACACCTCAAAGACAACATCATCGAGCAAATATCACTAACAGACCCATCATTCTTGGAAAAAGTTATTCAAAATTGTGGTAAAGATTGACAGCCTACTGAGCTAGCAGAAAAATTTTTTCTTTAGTCAAAAATCATTAACCAGCAAAAAGTAAATGAGGCAAAAGTTAGAAATTGGCGACCATATGTTAGTAATCATCATCAAAAGCAAATATCACAAAAAGCACCATTGCCACAACCGGCAGGTGAACAAGCAGCAATAAATCAGTAATTAATAAAAAGCATAAGTAAAACAAAAAAAAGAAAATCATTAAAAATATAGAATAAAAATAAAAAATGTATAAATAAATAAAAAAATATATCAAAAAATAAAAATAAAAAATTATATAAAAAAAGAAAAAAAAAGTTATATAAAAATAAGTAAAACAAAACAATATGATAGCTATGAATAAAAACAAATAAATGAAAAAAATTAAACAACAAATAAAAACGAAAAATTTAAGAACAAATAATTAACAAAAATAAAATAAATAATAAAAATTAAATGAAAATAAATAGAAATTGAATGTTTTACGAAATAATGCCGATATTTGATGGAATTTGATTTTCATTATTTAATTAAATATTTACAAAAATTTCGCTAAAGGAAAAATTTTAAAAATATTATTTTCGGTTGAAAGAAACTTTTCACATAATACAAAAACAAAATAGTTTTTTTTCTTTAATGTTTACAAAACGAACCAACCAACAAAAAATTAAAAATAAAAATTTTAAAAAAAATTAAAATATAAAATAAAGTATTGCACAACATAACTGTACAAATTAAATAAACATTTTGACCAAACATAAACAACGCATTTAAAGAGTTTTTAATTGATATTGCTGTTGTTGTTGTTGTTTTTATTATTATTTTTGGGGCAGGCCAGCAAAAAAGCTCTTTTTTGTTTAATAATTAATTGAAGAGTAGCTTCCAGAGCAACAAACAACACACAACAAACAACAACAATATTTCATGCTCATTTTAATTCATTACAGTTTATTTTTATCTTTTGGCAATTTGTTGGAGAAGCGTTAATAACGGGCTTTCATAAGCCCATTTGTAATGAGCTTAAATTATGATGGAGCGTAGCACTTGATTGCTATTGCTGCTGCTGTTGTTGTGATGCGACCGACCCTGAAGCACTTGCCAGGGTTACTATTTTTTTTTGTTTCGTTATTCTTTTAATTGATTTATGACGAAGATGATATGAAGGTATTTTCATTTTTCATCATTTTGCTGAACTTTAAACGTTACGTTTTTTATGCAATCGGAAAAGTTTGGGGGCCATTTCTAACTCAGACGTTTGAAAATTAAAAATTTTATTATTTGTTATGTTTGGGGCATCATATTTTTTTTTCTTTTTTAATATGAGCTTTACTTTAGAAGAATAGTTTAAAACGCTTTCTATTTCAAAATCGAAGAGGTTATTTTGTCAAAACTCGAAATGTTGTCCATACACGCTACGATTTGTCATTCAACTTGGGAAATTGAAATGGAACATCATGCTGTGTTTAGACTTATGGCACTATCAATTTCATGTTTATAAGACAGTTGCAGTTTATCTATTGTCATGTTGTAATACAAATTGTATCGTTTATGCGAGTAATGGGATAATCTTCACTATATGTTATATCCAATAAGCTTACCCGTTAAGTCTTACGAGCATAGTTTGTTTGCAAACGTGCAGCAAATTCGCCAAAAGTCACACTTCGTCAATAATGGCGCCAACGATTTGCTAGCAAATTTATTGTCGATTCCTAAACGGAATCGCATGTCGGTCAGATGATCATTTCGCAAAATGCAAATGCGTAATCATTACGTAGACGACTGTTTTTGCGCTCAAGTCAAAATTTTACAAATAAATTACGACACAGTAAACATTTTTTTTAACGATATAATGTACGTTAAATGTTAAAGTTACAAAATTGTTGAGCACAAGTGGAAAACACTATTTATTTACATTATCTCAGTAAATTTTGAAATCAAAACCAAATTTTTATGAAAACCGCGTTTATCAAACGAAATCGTACAAGATGTTTTTTTTTCTTTCTGTAGTCAACTAAATTTACTTTAAATTGTACTTCAAACGATTTTTTAATAGTTTTGTTAAATGAATTTTCCTTCTTAATATGGTTTACACAATTTTAAGAAATGATTAAAACAAGGCTGTAAGGCCAGAGTTACAAAATAAATAATGATGCAATACACAACAATATTGTGCTTAAAGGTTTAGTGATCAATATACAATAAATTGTTATATTTTTGTTAGACAATAAAACCTTAAAAAATATACTTATTGCATGATAAAAAATATTGCTAAAACTTAGTAAAATGTACTAAAAAATCAAATTTTGAGTCGCCCAGTTGTAAAACCTGCTGCCAGACCATAAATGAAAATGTGACTTTTCGACATCTTCGGATTCAAAACATATGGGGTGCTCTGAACTGCAAAAAAAAAGTCGTTCTAGAGTTCTTAGTTCTCTTTCATTCGTGTTTCTTGCTCATTGATTTTGAAAATGAGCACAATTTTTTTGAATCTTATTCGGTGTGCAGATATTTGATAAATCCATTTCAAAGACATAGCAAGGCCTAGAAAACCGAATTTTCCCACACGAAAACATTAAGTTCATTGAACTAATGGTTAGGTCCGTAATTTGAACAATATTCATTCGATTCTTCTGAAATGTATAATATTTTAGAGTAAGCAGTAATAGCTTTCTTTAACTTGATGAGTTTCATGAGCATTTCAAAGATTTCGAACGCTAAAAACTTAAATTTTGGCTAAACATTGTTTTCTTATGAAGAGCAGTGTAATCCACAGGTCCAAACGCCGTTTGGAAACTTCCATTAATGCTTTTCTTGGAAGTCGTGCTTATATCTCATGGTACCGTGTTTAAGAAAAGCTTAAGACTTTTTATATTTTTTGTTAAATAAAATGAATTTTGATGAAAAATACAATAAAATTTGCACGGACTTTGAAAAAAAAAATTATTACCAGAGTGCCTTCATAACCGCGAATTGAACTCTGGGCTATAAGCGCATTATATTGCCATTATTCCGTCACAAATGCCGCACAAAAGAAATACCAAAGAAGTAAATCCAACTGCTGGAAAAAAAAATCTCAAAATGAAAACGAATTTTGATGGACTTCGAGTTGTAGAATCAATGCATAAACTTTAGCAAAACATTTTTTGCGGCGTATTTTAAATGAATTCATTAGTCAAAAACTAATGGAACTTGAGATAAAATCTTTCGATATTGCAATATATGAAACATTATATTTTAAATTGGCTTTATGTAGGGGAGGGTGGAGTTGATTTTAACACTTTTTGAAAAATGAGCTCTAAGCCAATTATTATTTTTACGAATATGTCTTTCTATACTATAGCTACATATTTTGATTAGTGTGTAGAAAAAGTTTAGGTCCAAATTTTTCCGTTTTTTTTTTTCAAAACGTTGACAAAGAAAAACTGCCAGCCCCAAGTGTGGGGCTAAAATTAACAGACTTGGAGCAAGTTTTAACATGACGGACACTTTTCAAAACTTTTGCGAGCTGTAAGCAAAATTTTAAAGAAGAACGCGATTATATATTTTTTTTAGTATTTTTCGTTTATTTTAGAACATATCTAAGCATTTTGCATCCGAAAATGCAATCTGGGCAAATTTTAAAACTTACCCCATCGCTTTGCTAATACTTGCCCCATCACCGTTTTTTATAAACAACATAATGTCATAAAAAACTTAATAAAAAAAATCGTCAATGAAGTATCAAAAGTTTAAATTAACATTAAAAAAAAATTTAGTATAGAAACACCAAAACGTTGCACAATAATCAAAATTTAAGTATACAAGAAATTTATGATTTGACTCAATTTTTTGACAATCACTCATAACTTTCTTTTACAATGCCGGAGGATAAATTTAATAAGCTACAGCCAATACCCATTGGAGAGAGAAAACGAAGAAGTCAAAAAAATAATTTCTGAGTTATTTGGTTTGCTCAGAATTCGAGTGTTAAAACTTTTTTTGTTAAAACCAGCCCCACGTTCCCCTACATGCTGTACACTTACATAATTTTCAAGATAAAAATATTAAAAACCGTTCGTATATTCAGAATTCCACCAGTTTTTTTTTTTTGTATTATTTAGGCACTATGTCTCTCTGTATCTATCATCAATGTTTTATAATATAAAAGTACATTAACTGTGGAATTTGCTTCTTAAAAATCACATAAAGATTTTCCCTAACTTGGCGCAGATATAGCAGTTTAATTTTAACGTGATTTGCTTGCTCGCTTGCATATAAAACCCATAAAAATGCACTTGCTATTAAAAGCAAAATCTTGCAGTACCTGTTTGTGTAACACAAACAAAAAAAATAAATAAAATCCAACCTAAGTTGGGTTAATGACCGGATATTTTTTTGCTTTCGCTGAATTTTGTTGTTTTTATTGCACGAGTATTTTGTTGTTATATCACCTACATAGCACCGATTTACATTGAAATTTTCTCATTTATCATCGCTTACATATCATTAAGATAGCATTAATAGTAATCGCAATTAATATGCAACTGAGTGTTTTGAAAAGCTCTTAGATAATGTGATTTAATAACGATACGACTGTAATTCAGTACGTGAATATGTTTTTCGTTGTTTTTATTTCATATTTCTTTTGAACTAAAAAACAAAATATTTTTGTTGATCTCATTTATTTCAGCCAACAAACATCATTTTAATTTTAATTAGCTATTAAT
The DNA here is from genome assembly GCA_963680825.1 of Meiosimyza decipiens. Lineage (NCBI taxonomy): Eukaryota > Metazoa > Arthropoda > Insecta > Diptera > Lauxaniidae > Meiosimyza > Meiosimyza decipiens. The sequence continues at coordinate 35,760,776 of OY804258.1, forward strand.
TGCTGATACTTATGTTTTTGTTTTTTCTTTTCATATAGCGAAATAGACTTTTACTTTTTAAGTTAATTGGAAAATTGATTAAATTAAATCTTGAAGTTTAAGAAAGTTGAAAGCATGGCCTGAAGTTGTTACTTGGTTTATGTTATCATTACCATTATATGACAAAAGTATTTTATTAGAGATATTGGGAAATTATTCAGAGTTGGAAAATCTTAGTGAAAATGTTCATGGACATGGTGTAGAGCCGACGAGCTTTAGCTTTTAAACTTTAAAATCGCGAGTAAAATTTGTGTACAATAAATTATTAAGAATAAACAGCTGATGTAAAAATTTGGCCCTTCACAAGAACTTCATATAATCCATACACCAGCGATGGGTGAATCTTAGCAACTGGAGTCAAATTTGGTTCTAAATATCAATTTATTATTATGAGAATAATAATAAGTATTGTGGCTCAAAGCTCTATTTAGACTTTGTGGCGATTGTTTCTACTGAAAAATCACCCCAAACCGGCTTCATTTTTTTTTTTTTTATTGAAAAAAATAACTTGAAGTAGAAAGAAACAGGTGAGGTGAACACATTTCTAGACTTTTCACAATGTCGAAAACTTGAGTGTTTGAAAAAGGTTTTCGATCTTAATAACACTTTTTACAATAGCAAAGGCTTTTTGTTTTCTTCCGACTACCACAGCTACTTTTTGGACTTATGTGTGTTATATTGCGGGAGTTTAAAGCACGAATTGAATCTTTCAGCTTCGTAGTTACCTAAAAGACTCTTTAAGTGCCTTAATGTTTCCCAGCATTTCTTCCTTTCATTTTTATCTTGCTATAACAGTGAACTTTACACTTACCTGGTCCAATTTTAAACCTGCTCGAGAAAGCTATGTATGTGCACGGAAATCCATAAGCTATCAACTTTTTTGTTCTTGGTAAGTTGGTGAAGGTTAATAAATAAATCAATTTCAGAATACTTTAGAGCTGATTTCATAAGGCTATTTCTTCATGCTTGTGATTTTATGTACTATAAATTGCTGTCTTTAACATGGTCTGTATTTCCCAGAGGCTCATGGTGTTTTGGTGTTACTGCAGATATTGTTAGATTGGGAAGTACTGGACAAAAAATCTCATAAGTCATTACTTTAAATTTGATTCCACCTTGCTACTCTTCGTTACTGATTCTTATTATAGACTGTTTGGCGATATACTTCAATATAATCAGAGGTAGGGTTAAAAGCAAGAAGACTCAAGACTCTACATATCCATGTAGTTTGGCCCTAGGAAAAAAAGTTGTGCCCATCGCTGAATTAAAGCAAGAAGTTCATGCACAGCTACAAAAAGTTACAATTTAAAAAAATATGAGAGCTCTAGTTAAAACATATCTTGAAAGTACTATCGTAGAAAGCCAATGAAAAAAAGGTAACAGACAAACGACCGAATAACGTAGCAGCAGCAGCACAGAGCAAAAGAGAAAGGACACAATTTGTTGTAGCGGTTGTTTTTGCTGTTGGCAGGTGATAAATGAAAACCAGCTGCAACATTAATTCAATGTGGCAAGGAAGAAAAAAAAATAAACAAAAACAAAATCAAGTCAACTTTCAGCAGATAAATTTTGCAATGCTAACAAGATAAATTTTAAAGTACTGATTTTCAGCAGCCAAAATGTACAAAATGCACACAAGATAACGAGAACAAAGGAAACGCCAAAATATGGTGCAAGGGTATGGCAGCAAGTGGATTTCATTGGATTGGTTGGTTTTTTAAGACGTCAATTTGGCTTTTAAAGTATGAGTGTGTACACGAATACATTGGGTGTGCTAAAATATTTATAGTTTGCATGTGGATAGGGTGATGTTATTAGAAAACACAAACTTTTGAGCTAGAGCTACACGTACTGTGTGAGAGTAACACTCCTCAAAAACTGCTTTTTTAAACAAATGAAGCTATTGGATGGATGTTCTGTCAGAAAAAACTTTCGGACAATACCAAGTTTTCAGAGTTGCCAGTTGGTAAAGGTTGAATAGTTTCGCTCTGACTGTCCTTACCTCGAGACCTCTTTTTGCAATGACACATTTTAGTGGGACTATTTATTAAAAGTACTGTCCTTAAATGGGTTCCGGATATAAAAAGAGAACTGCTGGATATAGGTATCGAACATAATTATTGGAATTGCTTTAGATGGTTTCGGTTAGCCACATTCCCTTGGCGACATTCAAAAAACGGCAAATTGGCCGGAGACATTGTGTTAAGTGGTAGATGAGCCCTGATAACACCAAAATTCATTTGAGAAACTCTCTTAATAAATGTTTTCAGAGATTCAAGTCAGAGCAGCGATTGATGACATTGCTCTCTGCAGTTGCTTTTTATTTTCTTAATGGAAGCTTTGCTGACAATACCCAGTTTGAATTGGTTTATGCAACTGCGCAAAATCATCGATAGAGTTTCCGTGACTAAGTCTATGATTATTGGCCTTGAGGCATTGAATAAAAATTCAAAAACACGGAGTAAAAACCTTCCATATACTTAAGTGGGCTATAGTCTCCTATCTAGGCAGCATTATTATATGCGATATATATGGTGTCCCAACAAGCCACTCCCAAACAATTCAAAATCAGAACGACACCGGTTAGAGTTCTACTTGGCTGTGTTAATCGCGGGTTCATATTCCGGAAGTGGTATTTAATTTCATAATAAAAGATATGTTGATGCTTACCTGAAAAAAAAAGAGAAAGTATATATTTATAAAAAATTAGGATAGATCTACCTTATTTATAAAAATTTTATTGAATTTAAGTTTTGAAAATATCTGATTTGATATATAGAATTCTATCTTCAACTGAAAGCGAATATTTGCTTAAGAAAAAATGCTCCAAAAAGCATTTAACTCAAATTTTGGAGCGAAACTTATTTAAAAATGAAAGGTATTGAGAACCCAAATCGGTTTTTGCACAAATTTTTATATTTTTTTTCTTTCGGGCAAATTAAAAAAAATAAAGATAAAAAATTGAGAATACCGAAAAATCAAAGTACTCTAGATTCAAATCCTGTCATTTACAGAAAAGACTTCTAACATAGTTCTTGAACGGAAAAATCGGAAGGGGGTTCAGGTTAAAGCACCCCAAGCAGTTAACATTTCTGTATTACAATTCAGCCTTTATCTTAATCTAACGCTTCCTGTGGCTCCAATTTCAGCAGCGAGGACAGGATAGAGAATCTAAATAGTTCAAACTGTGACCCACATAGAAACATATAATGTTTGGGATATATAGCCGAAGTAGTATGTGTTCTAATTTCAAGCGTAAATTTCATTTCAAAGAACGCTTTCAGAAAAGTCTGAAAACAAATTCAGGGTCCAACTATTTTTGCAAGGTCATGCATTTGTAGAATTGACAATGATACTCTCGATCTGAGGTCGCATAAATTTTATATTAAAGTTTATTTTGTATAGCTATTTTAGCAACTATGTCAACCACACGAAATTTAAATTTTTGTGCCAAAAAAGAGCTGAATTAAAAAACACCCCAAAAAAACAAACAGCAACACATTTTGCAGCCAGGCAGCTATCCGACTAAGATAAGTCGAGAGGAGACATTTAAATAAATTGTAGCGGGGGGAATATGAGAGAGTGTATGGAACACATATATATATATGAACGATACTATAAGTATTTTTCACACCCAAGAAGCTACAAATGTGCGCCACGTTCCACTAACAGGAGCAGCAAAATTGTGACTGTGAAAACAGTTGCTGCTGCTATAAAGTGACTGCAACGCAAGTAGCTAGCAAATTTTAAATGAATCGTGTCCGTCTGTTCATTCGTACGTTTGTTTGTCCGTCCGCGCGATTGTCCGTAAACAAGGAATAGGATAAAAACAAATGTACAGTGGGTTAAATCAGTTCATAAAATGTTACTGTTGGGCAAACGCTTAGTCTTTGTTGGAGGAAAAGCCATAATTTGAGCAAGGAAAAATACCTTGAGTCTATAGAAAACGTATTAAGTATAAAGTAGGAAACATTTCCTTGAACTTAGTTTGGTTAGTTAGGCAACACACCCACTTTTTACAGCGCGCTAATTTCTTTTCTGTTTCACTCGACGAGTTATGGATGACATTTTCTGTGGGTTTTACAACTATACATTAAGTTTTTAGTTTGTTAGTTGCCACGCCCACTTTCTTCCTCTTGTTTTTGCAAATTTCGAGGATATCGGTAAAGCTGCTTTAATTTAAACTACCAACCACTGTGCGACAAAGCACTAGCGATAGCAGTCAGTCAATGAGACCCAAATGCATTTCATAAATTTCAGAATGTGGCGCGTTAAGAAATAGGCTGGGGGACGTGACAGTGGAGTAACACAACGTGTTGTAGAAGGTGTAGTCACAGAAAGTAACAAAAAAAAAAAAAACAAAAAAATAGTCAGGAGTTGCTCTAGTCTGCTTCGTCGTCAGTGCCAATGGATGCCATTGAACTTAAGTTGCTTGAAAATAAAAATCCAAGGGGAGCAATGCGAGGTCTAACATAAATTTGCTGGGGTCTGTGTGCGAGTGTGTTGACATAGGAAGAATAGCATTGAGCGCAAGCTTTACGAACAAAATGTAGAGAGACTGCAAAATATAGAACACGGCAAAAATTGCTACGTTGTTGCTATTGTTTTTGTTTGGGGCTGACGAGTAAAACCGCCATAGATATTGTTGGTGCAACAAAAAATAAAACAGAAACAAACGCAGAAAAAAACCGATTTTTCTAAGGTTATTGAATGGCAAGTAGAAATTTATAGTAAAAGGGAAGTAGAAAAGGGGAGCGCAGAGCAAAACAAAAAACAAGGTAAAAATTACCAACTTGAGGGTGAACAACTGGCTGGCAGATGGCACTGAAAATGTACACTGCGGCGGTGGGATGATTTCATGGAGATCCACGGAAAATTAAGAACATGGAAAAGGAAAGTTTGTTTAAGGATTAAGGAAAGAGCTGGCTATTTATAGACAACAAAGAAAATCTTACACAAGGCTGCGTGATGCAGACAAATATACAAAAATGTAATTTCAGGTCAACAACTTTACTGATTCAAATCTTTGAATTGAAATGCTGCGGAATGTAAATGAAATTTATTTACCAAGGCATAAGTAGAACCAGGAATAAGTTAAGCAATTTGATATTTAATGAAATGGAAAATAAAATTGATATTAAATTCAACATAATATGCAAAAGACAAAAATTTTTTTAAAATTTGTATTTCCGTAAAGCCTGTCACTTTACGGCAATCATCTGAGAAAAAATAATAAAAAAGCGACCAAAGTTACTCATGAACATATGCTTTTCACAAAATTCTTCCTTAAATCGAACCAAAATATAAAGTTTAACATTTAATTCACAATTCTACATTAAAAAACTAAACTTAGCAATATGCCCGCTCAGGGATAATATTGTACATTCGCCTAGATACAATATTTCAAGAATTATGTTCCTATATTTTAGTACAAAATAATGATAGCAATTTCTTTCAAATATTCCAGAAAATAAGGAAATGTTCAGAGCTAATTAACTGTCGGTTATTAAATTAATAATTTAGTATTCAACGTCACTCAAGATATACCTATGTATATCTGCATCCACTATTAAGGACTGTCCAAGCGAAAATTGGCTCACTTATTGCTTAAGATTTTGTTTTACCTAATCATTGTATTGGTCAAAATATGGGTGTTGGTTTCCTATATAAGGTCATGTTTATTATAATATATAACACTTGGTGATAGCATCTTGGAATATGAAAAATGTGTAGCAATCAACAAAATGTTCGCGAAATGATTTTATTCATTTAACTGGAAAAATCAGCATTAAAATATTCAGATCAAGCGAAAATATTCGGTGTAGCAAAAAGCACTGTGCAAAGGGATATTTCCTATTACAAAAAAGGTCTTAAATTGTTCAAGCGAAAATCCCGAAACATCAGATTCAAAGTTAGTGGCGAAGGCAAAGCAAGGATTCAAGCACAATCCCAACACTTCAATGCGAGATAGGGCGGCGAGAGCTAGTACCACGAAATCTACAGTACACAATTTATAGAGAAGAAAAGTAAGTAAGAAGAGTTCAAAAAGTATCAGATTGTTCTGTTTGTAAAGTAGTTAGTGGCTCAAAAGCGAACCCGAAATTAATATGAAGGCTACCTGCTAAATTTGATTGTTGCATTTGGACGAGGAAGCATACATTAAGGCAGATTTCAAACAGCTACTTGGGCATGAACTTTATACTTCTACGAAGAAGGGCAGGCACAGAGCAAATTTGAAGAGAAGAAAATCACAACCAGCCCTTTCATGGTTGGCTACTATCTCGCTGTTTTAGTCGCCGAGTAAAAATTGACTTTATGGTGGGTGACATTAGCGAAGTATCTCCGCAGCAATACCTTCCACACTTTTTGTATACAGAAATGTCAAAATTTGTAGACAGCTATTTTGAAATTGGCGATGATTTTGATGAGGCGAAAATTGGAAAACCTAAAAAATTTTAATGGTAAATTTTATTTTAATAAATATTGAGTAGAAACGTCAAACTTCGCCAGAAATGTCAAGTTAATCTAGAAATGTCAAGTAAATCTAGAAACGCTAGTATTTTTGTCATCCACAAAGTGTGAAACTTATGAAGACAGTAAACTGCAGACAACTATGAAACCAAAAAATAAAACAGTCTCCATACTGTATCGTTTCGGAGTTAAAAGTCAGTAGCCAACCATAAAGGAGCATAAAGTTTCCGAAGCAGTATATGGTCTGGCAGGCCAAGTGGGCTGAGAAGCAATTTATTTGTTAAACAGTTCACCATAAATTCCAAAGTTTATATTGACGAGGGCCTCGAAATGCGTCTTCTGCGATTTAGCACTATCCCATAGCTAAAATGCTACGACGGAGTGCTGCAATAGCATAGAATCAATTTTGTCGTAAAAACGTACCCACCTAACTGCCCAGAGCTTCGATCTCTAATAAAAAAAGAGATCTTCAAAAGTGTAATAAGACTGCAAAAAACTAACATGATCTAAGTGATTAATGGAGAAGATTGTACGGTACTGTCCACAAAACAACTGTACAAAACTTAATGCAGGACATTCTGATAAAATAAAAACATTTTTTTAGAAAATTAATACTTGATAGAAAATAGTTTTCAAATTATTTATAGTCATTGATAGTGAAAAAATAGCAAAAAAAATTAAGTTAATTTTTATTAATTTAAAAAAAGCCCTAATACATGAAACTCTACATAGCAATTCGTAAATCGTTCTTGGTACCGAGTTCAAGTATGGGATTTGTACTTTAATTAAGATTTAAATGAAAGATGAAAATGACAGCAGTTATAAAGATGTTTAATACCGAAACAAACATAGCCATTTATCATTCTCTATTCCGAGTGTCAGCTTTTTAGTTTTCAGGATAACCACCCTTAACTCTACAACGTAGGTCCGGCGCACAGTGGTGCCAAATTAAGTTTGCTTAAACAAAATTAGTTTTCCACTTCAATACGAAATGTAGCTACCTCAAACTTGGCGTTCTGAAGATTTAATGATAGTTGAATTCATTCCAGAATTTTTTATAATTAGTACCATGTGACCGCTTGGAAGAAAATGTTTAGTTTTTTGTCAATTTGCATGTAAAGTTACATCAAAATATAAACAGTAGCCGAAAAATAATCAATTTATTGAATAAACGATCTTCGTAAGATAACATTTTTTTAAGTCATGCTCGCCTCGGTGAAATTTTATCGTGTGAGATATAGTTGAAACTTGATTTTATAAAAGCATAATGTTCAATAAACTTTGCCGAACCAGCTATCAATTTTTAAGTAGTTAGCACTGATAGACTGAGCTAAGACATTCCAGAGTAATAGCAGCTCAATTTAGTTAGTGGTTTCTTAAAAATTTATATCTTCATGATGAAAATTTAATGGCCTAGAATTTTGTGGAAAACTTACTAGCAAGACTATCGGGAATACCTTTGTCAGCACTATCATTTTTTTGGCTTTTATCTTGCTAATGAGATAATGGAAAACATAAAAATGTTAAATAAACCCAATCAATTTTGTAAAAAACATTAAAAACAAAATCAAATAAAATAAAAGCTAATGAAAAATAATTCAAAGCAAATAGCCCAGAAAATTTAACAATAAAAACGGAAAACAATAGAAAATAATGAGAACAAATGCGTGCACGTTTCATGCCAAGCCAACCAGCGCTCCCCTTCCCTAGACACTCACAAATCCTGGTACCTGTTTTTAAGCATTCCTTTGGTATCATCCTTTGTGGCAACCTACCTACCACAAGGTGTGGTAACGTAGCGCAAACTGAGTTGTTGCTAATTCCAGAAACAAACGACTACAACGACGAGTATTCCAGGGTGTGGCAGCAACCCAAGTAAGTAAAGCACAGGAAAAACTTTATAGTACTACATATGTATGTATGTATACGTGCATGCGTATACACAGAAACAGCAGAGCGTTATAAAGAGGGCGGGGGGTGCGGAAAGTTAAAGCAATTGGCAGGAATTTTACGCGCACCCTTTTTTTTAGAACTGAGGAACTTTGTAAGCGTAGAATGACGTTGATAACGAGCAACAGGAGAGTAAGAAGTTGGAAATATAAGGCAGGAGTAGGCGGGGAGCAAAGGGAACCCTATATGGTAAGTGAGTCAAGTAGCGGGAATTGATTAATGTGTGGAAATGTTGTAAAATGCCAATTAAATGAATAATTTCGGTTTGGTTTTTGTAAATGAAGCAGCAGCAGCGGCAGCTTAGCGGCGAGTGAGGTGTTAAGCGCCCTTTTTCTTTTTTTTTGTGCGGGACTTAAGCCTTTGCCAAGCATTAGACTAATGATGAATAATGGATTGGCGCTAAATACGAAATTTATTGGGGTTGGAATTAAAATTTAAATGGGTGAAACAACCATTTCAATAGAAATTATGGCTTGTTGTGTTGGCAAGGGCACACAATAAGATTTTGTTTGCAAAACACTGTTGTTTTTGTGTTACTGTAGCAACAAATGGAAACATAACTTATAACAAGGTTCACAAGGCATTCCATTATTTTCGAATATATTTGTATGGCAAATATTGGAAAAGTTCAAATAAAATGGTACAAAAATCTTCACTAAAGCTAAAGGGGCGTTAAAAAGCTATGAATTTTTGGCAAACGATTTGAATTTATTTACATAATCTTTTGAATAGTTTTTACAAGTGATTTATTGCTCCCGTTTAGCAACGGAAAATGAATTTTTTATCGCTCAAGATTTCGTTAAGGAGGAACATTTTTTTTATCAATAAATTTCATTTGATAATTTTTTCATAAAAACTGCATAGTTACAAATCACTCATCGGATAATAAAATGAAGCTATAACTTCCTTCGTTTGAGTACAAACATTTTCTCAATATTAGTAATTTTACTTCATATTTTAGGTCGCTGAGCTCGAATCTACCTTCAGACTTTGGCCTATACGTCAGCGTTTCGAGAAACCGGAAAAGTTATTTGTACACTTTATTTTATAAAAAACATAAACAGATTGAATAACTATAATCTTATGAAGAAAGAAAGACTAATTTTTGGATTTTACTGTCACCTAGATGAATCTCAGGAATTTTTGTTGCTGTAGCACCCCTTTTCATTTTTTATGAGGAAAACTTTTACGTAAGACCGTATGAAAAAAATCTCATAACAGTTGGACAGTGACACGCATTCCACTGAAGCAGACCAGAAATATTCGGCTATTTATGACTGAGTATACCTCAAACCTTTTTCAGCTAGAGAACGTAGACCATAAATTAGAAGTTGGCTTAATATTAAGCCCACCAAGCCCAAGCACTTAGCTTTAACTAAAAATGCTTCAGTAATTTTGTATAAAGGGCATACATATGTATATCCTGAGGTCTGTAATCAAACCTTAGACTTCCTAATTAACCGCTGGAAAAGCCACGCGAACTTTAACTGAATAGTCGCTATGAGTATCTTAATTTAATCTAAGCGGCGGATTAAAAAAAAAGTCGTTTGTAACTAACACTGAATTATTATTTTAGCAAGTTTTATGCGAGGCATATAAATCAAAGCAACTTTCTATACCAAATTTTAAAAATCTTTGCCTTGCAAAGTTTTCTAATGCAATAAATAACAATAATAACGAAATTAAAAATGCAAATTTTCGTAACACGAGCAGAAAGAAAGGAATCGCAGTTTCAAAGGAAAATATAATAACTATTCAGGAGAACCTGAGTATTCTGATTTTTTAGAAATATTTTTGCATAATTTCCTTCCATAAGCACTTCACATTTTTCAAATAAATTACTAAAAGTTTTGCTCTTTTTAAAAGTTTTATTTTGTTGCATGCTTTTAGGCGATGTAATAAGATAAGATTGAATTTAATGAAATTCATGGTTTTTGAAAGAATATATCATGTAGTTTAAATCGAATTAGATAAACTGGGTATACAACAACAAAATTATAGTAAATTAATGGCTATGTTTTAGAGGACTTGTGAACTGAAGCTCTTTGCATACTTTCCCAGGACTTCAAAAACAGTCTCTTGTAAATATAATATCATATTTTGGCGTTATTATCGCACAAAGAAATATTGGCCAAGAATGTTTTATGCTTTGAGCCTTATTTTATATGAAACCTGATTTAAGTTTTTGACCGACTAATTGTACTTTTTTGGATATTTTATTTTATTTTTTTGGTTTTCGGTAATATTTTCTAGAATATTTAATGACCAAAATTATATATACCATTGCCGAAGATTTAGGTCCTTTTAGAATATCTGGTTATTTTTTCTATTTGTTTTGGGTGAAAATTCAATTTGGTTTTTGTGAGCGATGATGCATATTTTTTGTGATGAACATGATACTCCCATTTTCAAACGATTTTCGTTTTTAACTTATGGACGTACATATTTTCCAAGCGAAAGTCTTCTTAAAAGAAGCTTAAATTACACAGGCCGACAAAATTATACGAAAGTTCAGAGCCACAGACCAGACCTATCATACCCGAAGGATTTCTATGCGTTTAACCCGAATCCGAGCTCAAAATTGCTCCTATAAGTCATGTTTTCGAGATCGGTTCTGCTGACCGGACGAAATTTTGTTTTCGTAAGGTTGTAACGAAAGTCACCATTCCTTTTATTTTTTTGGTTGATACTGTATACAAAAAAGTCAGAACTTTGGTTAAAATCATGAGATAATGGGAGAAAACTAATGTATTCATACTAAACAAAAATTATTATTCAGACCACCTTTGTCTGATCTCTGGGTTTAAAATTTTAGTAACTTTTAATACTTTATTATCAGAATAAATTAAGAGAATGAATACAAGATGTATTAAAAAACTTTATTATCTTAACTGAGATAATAACGGTGCAACAAACAAATGGAGGCATCATTACGATCCAACATAGTCTGTAAGGATGCACAGACAGGATAATGACACAAGCACTTACGAAAGGAGCGTGAAATTTATGCATTCTTAGATATGAAGTACATAATAAAAATAAACAAAAATGGTGAAAAAATATGAGCATATCCTTGTGCAATGAATTCAAAACTTCTTTTACACATTTTATTATTTAATATGCATTTCTGGAACAACTTCAACTCAAGCAGCTGCATCTTTTGTGTTTTTCTTTATTTTAGCGATGCTGTTGTGTGATAAAGATATTTTTGCTTTCTTTCTTTTAAACTCCAACAGAAATTTATGCAACTCCGACACAAAATAAAGGAATGACGACTTGTACTCAATTTTTTTGAGCATTATAATTGGCAAGTGAAAAAAATACTGCAACGCACATTACTGCAGTACCAGCAACAGTAAAAACAACTCAAGAATTTTTATTGCAGCATGAATGCCAATTTAGTACAAGCAATAAAAAAAGGGACTGGGGGAAGTCATCAAAAGAGGAAATGTGTGATAAGTGTTTCGGGATATATTCTAAAAAAGGCACTTAATAAAACAATGATGTCAGTAATTTTTAAGGTAGGATTTACAGTCTAATATCGGGAAATACATTCAAATAATTAATAATAACATAAATATTTTAATAATGTAATGAAATTATTAAAAAAAAACAATTGAATTTTCTAACGGCCTTAGCTCTCCACACTAAATTTCGGTCTTACAAAACGTCTTAAAAAAACCGCGACATAAATATCGCAGCTAAAAGATAAATATTCTTTTATTTGCTTTTTCATATACACTGAAAAAAAATGTATTATCTCTTCAAATAAATGAATTTGGTTGGTTGATTTTTAAATTATCGATTTATTTTATGAAAATATCGATTTACTTATGAATCGATATTTTAAAATATTGGATTTTAACTATATCGCTATCAATATATGTACGAGCAAATATTAGCGACAAAACAATATTTACTCCGCCAAATGCATGATTTGGTGATTATTAACATGTGAATGTTTAAAACAAAGAAATATTTGTTTCAAACCACAATATTATTTGGTAATTATTATCAAATATATGGAAGATCTAGTATTTCTTTTCCAAATATTATTCGATTCAGTGGAATGTATGACATGTTAACTTACATATATTATATATTTGTTTCGCCTACATCACACACATAACTTGTTAATTAATACAAAATCTCGATGTATACAAATAAATCGTTTTCTCTGTGTGCAACTCAATTGTCATATAATAATAATGTCAAAAATGAAAAATATTTACGATTTTCGATAAAAATTTTGCATTGACACCTCATCATTGTTGCGGAACAGCAACGTCACGTCTTGATGTTGTCATTTCACGTGGGTTTTTAGCATGCGTTTAATGATTCTCATGAAGCAACAACAGCGAAATGTAAGCAAAATACAACCGTATCAGGCATCACGTTTAAGAACCAAAGTGTATGACATAAAAAATCAATGTCTCACACGACGCTGACAATGTTGAAGAAGTTGGCGCCAACATTTATTGTGACATTTCTAAATAAAGACTTTTGAATAACTCTCAATTAACCTGCCTACGTATTCTTAAAGTTTTCAAACATAAGTAAACTTTTTAAGGGGAACTTTTGATATTCTAGTTTCATACATTTCTAAATGGAATCATCAGCGACAGATGAATGAGAGTTTGTAATACTGAAATGTTTTGCTTTTTCAATAGATTTATTAAGAACAGAAGGGAATTGAATATAAAAGTAACATTCTTTTTAAATTTTTTAAGAAGAAATATGTAATTTTTAGTTTATTGAGAGTATTCTTAATTAACGATTTCCAATTGTTATTTGTGGAATGCACGCAATAACCTGAAGAACAGAAAGTTTTCTAAGCTGACAAAATAAATTCGATAATCTTATCACTTTTTGTAAATCCATTTAAAAAAAGGCCGCAATAACCTTCTAACTTTTATAGTTTGTATCGTGGTATATAAATAGGTTTTCCTTTTATGCCAATTTTGTATTACCTTCAAAATGTTACGACTAACTGTGTACACAGGAAACCTTTCAAACGTAAATTGATTGTAATAACTTGAATGGAACTGCACCTACTTTTTGTTACTGATGTTGTTGTTGTTATTGTTGACATTACTTCCTTCCTTTGACTACTACTATTGTGTTTCTTTATTTTCTAATTTACTGCTTCTAATGCCACTAATTGATTGATTAACATTTCAACACTACGATATTACAAACTACTGCTACCACTGCCACCACACCACTATTGTTGTCAGGCAGGTGACTCAATGTTATTTTATATATCTGAGCCACTAAGAGCTTTTGAAGCACAAATTCAACGTACTAACTGTGTGTACTTGAGGTTGAGTTTTTAACAATTTTACTAAACTTAATTTTCATTTCTTTGCCATGTCAAGTTGACCATTTGCACAAAGCGCTCCCCGATTTACAAGTCCAAAAGCCGAATGCAACAAATTTGTTGTGACCAATGTTGTTGTTGTCATGTTCTACATAATAGTTTGTGCAGCACTGACTTTGAACTGTACGTTCGAGTATGTATGCGTGCTAGTTCGTTGGGATTGATTGACTGGAAGTTGCACAGTGGAGTATTTGCCAAATTGAACTCGAATTGAAGTGTTTCAAATTAAGTAAATCTTGCAAATTGCTGAATGTGGTTGGTTAAACTTAAGGGCGTGCCAAACAATTTGTCAAGAACATTGGTACAACAAATATGATTAGCGAATGTTCTTTAAGTACAATCAAAGTTGAAGGTAAGGTGGAACGATGTGGTTCAGCCTTTGTCAACTAAACATTTTTACTATCTTCTCATATGTAACAGAAACCATTTGAGTACCCAAATATGGATTATCAGATTTTTCGATAAAATTACCTAGTACATTTAAAAATATACGAGCACTCCAAAATAAGGTTTACAGGGTTTTGGTATTTTTTGTTGAAATTTGAAACAAATGTAATTCTTAAAAGAGTCATAAATACGAGTGCTTTATGAGCGCTCAGCATGGACCTGGTTCAATGAGTTTATTAGTTTTTGTGCTCAGATTTCGCTGGACTTATACAATATACACCTTCTTCAACTCCTACTTTTGACTTGAAATCATGAAAATCTTTTGTAAACTTAGGATATTCTGTTTCTATTTAGTCTTCTATATGGGAATGATAGCATTGATTTGTGGCAGCAGTTGTAGATATTTGGTTGTGGAATCTCTTCCATAAGAGAAAGCTTCTTCTATAATAATTAAATGCAGTGATGTTAAATTTCAAGAGCAGCTCAAATAACGCAGAAACAAGCTGCGCTTTTCACGAACTGTTAATTGTTACTCGATGCTCCATGATATCTCGGAAGCGTTGGTTTGGTTGCGACAGTACACATCTATAACCTTACTATGAGATGTTTTAGTGTACATAAGTAATGAGTTAGACGGTAATAATTTTGTTACTTAGAATGGTCACTATTTTAGAAACTTGTTCCATATTTTGTAGCGTGACACTCTTAGTGACAGTTTTGAGAAATTTTAGTACGAAGCGCCCACAGTGCGCCGCCTGGCTACTGTAAGAATGAAACAGCAACAACAAAAAACCTTAGAACAATCAACATAAGCAACAATATTTGAGTGCAAAGCACGCAATTCTTTGAAAAGAACAAGCAAAGTACATCACGTGTCTACTGCAGTTACCGCCGCTGCCAATTTTCATAATTGCAGTCAGGCGCCGTCAGTAGTTGATTACGACCAATTCCAGTGGCGTCACCGTTGCAATCACCTCGCATCAACCGCACAGAAAGAAAATCTATAAGCGAATTTGGTCGACCGAATGAAATTTTTACGCTGAGATTATAATGAAAGGCAAATATCATTCAGTTTTCTTTAAAACACCTGAGAAAATCTGATGAAAATATAAAAAAAAGCCAACTTAAATTTTATATTTTGAAATATTTAATGTTTTTTTTTTTTTAAGTGCAGAAATTCAAATTTTATGGTCATATTGAGCGTCAGTTTTTCTTTTTTGTTGGAAAAGAAGCAAGCAAACAAATGAGCAATGAAGCAATAAAAAAAGGAATCTTAAAAATATCTTGCAAACATTTTGTAATTCTTGGCAACACCTATTTGACAAGTGAGCAAATAATAAATAGTCACAAAAGAGTCTGGCAGGAAAGATTAATCTTAAAAAAAAATAAAAAGTATAGGCGACTACTTAGAAGCAAAGTTTTATAGTTTTTGATGTAAGAATGGATCACACGGCTCATTTTGAGATGATCAATGCAAATTTGTCCGAGACCAAGCAGCTAATTAATGAAAGTTTCAACGAGCCACGATATTATTTCTTACTGGGAAGCTACTACCCAGTAACAGCGGCAGCAGGCTGGAGACAAAGCAAATGCGGCCAACCCCTAAAAGACAGTTTATGAACATTACAGTGATTGACAGACATTGAATTAAAAAAAAAATTTTTTAGGTTCGGTTTGAAGTGACGAATGGACGGACGGTAAGAACGCAGACACAATCGATGGCGACCGACATAGTAGCGCCATCTATTGGTGAGTTGCACATTGTAATTCAATTTTCAATGTTTGACTTCTGAAGCCGTTCGCCTATCTGACGAGTAATCATCAATCTCATTGTCAGAGTTTGTTTGTTTTCCTGTAGAGGGTGTTTCAATTGGAGGTTACTGCTTGAATGTGCAATAAAAATTTGAGTTTAATGAACCTATGACATTTTTAGTTTGCTATAATGATGAAACATTCATAAGGAAATTGAAATCATAATGGAAGTAGGGCATTTCAGGACTTTTTTTCAAGAAACTTGTTACAAACTTTGTTGTGAAACTTGGTACATAAAGTCTTGGCGACATGGGTAGCGCTAGGCAAAAAATGGAAGTGTTTGAAAAAGTATCCAAAATGGTTTTAATATTCATATAAAAAAATTCTCTCAAGAATATATACAGACATGTTCTACATTTCACTTTCCAGTGAAATTCCCGTGATTTAATTTCACTTTCACTCGGAAGTGAAATGTAGAACATGCCTGATACTATGAAATTTGATCAAAGGACTCAAAGTTACATATGTACCGCCCGGAAGAAAAGTGGCCGTGATCTTTTTCATGACAAAAACGAAGATAAATTTATTGGTTTAGCGACACAAAATAACGGCAGCAACTTTCGCCTGAAAGCTGATTGGGCTTAGGCAAATCATCATCGGAAGCCACGCCCACTTTCGAAATAAATTGATATTAATGAAAATGAGTACACTCTTTTTTGTATATGCAAGGAATGGTGTTACCTTCGATTAATAAGAACAACAAATCTTAACGATTGAAAATAAAAGCTATTTATACATATTAAAAAGACACTCAACAAACATTGGATTATATGGAAAAAAAAAAAATTCTTCCACTATGTTTTTCTTGAATAAATTTTTCCAACAATTTATTTTTAATACCATATTCATTACATAAAACAACAGAATCCTAAAATTCTGTGTTAATTTACAAAAAACAAAAACCAGTCGAGCAAAAAAGCCAAAACAAACATACACGGAAAGAAAATTCACATACATACCTTCATATATTTACAAGCAAGTGTTTCTTTAAAAATTGGTATTTTTCGCACAAAATAATTTTAAGTCGAGTTTTTTCTTTTTGTGTAAAAAATTTCTAACAAAAACATTTCTGTGGTGCAAAATTACACTCTACAATTTGCAAAACAAAGTTCGAGCTGTTATTCCTCCCACTGCTAATGTCCCATTTTCAAATTTAGTATTCTGAAAAGTAGCAGATGTAATTACGAAAGTGAACTTCTCGTTGTAACTAAAGTGCTATTATCTACATATGTGCAAGTAGTAGACTCAGATCTTATAACCAGTATAAAGCAACAACAATGATTCATGTTGGTTGAATTTAAAACTGTCTAAAGTCACTGAAATGTAAAGGATATGAGATAAGTCTAAGGATACAAGTACAAGCAAACAGATTGAAGACAGATGCTTGTTCTATCCTGCGAATGTTAAGGATTTAAATTTCTATATTTTTAATAAATAAAATGTAATTTTAAGATAACGTTAGAAGAGATTTAACAAAAGGACATTTTATAAACGTAGTTATCCTATATTTTACAGTCGAATTAATAAAAAAACAAGAATATTTGTTAAATCAACTTGTTACAAATATAATTGAAATTTCAAATAATAACTACTTCATTAGCACAAAGGAAAATACTTCATTGAGAGTACTACAAAGTTCAGTTCACCACAGTTTGAGCTCAAAATTCTGCTTGAATATTCTACGGAATGTATATAAAGTACGCATCTTAATCAGCTTTTAACCTCAGTTAAAATACCCACCAATTTACAGCTTTTCAATTATTGTAAAATAATATAAGGCAAACTTTCTCCCCTTACATCCAGACTGTTTGTTTAAGAGCTCTCAAATCATTTGCAATAAGCCGGATGGTATCTCGTTATATTAACCAACCCTTTGTGTGATACATGCTCTCGACGACCAAACTCCATCCACTTTATTCAACCAAAACCTATCTCACGCAAGACCATGTTCAAGCCCCCTCAAATCCTTAGCTCCTTAACGTCAACAGACAAACACACACACATTGGCCTTAAATTCAGGCGGACTTCTCTGTTCGTGTTCTGGCATTGTGTGTGCGTTTTGTTTTTTCTTTTAGTAGGCCGTTGGTTGGATTTGCTGTTGCTTTTTACCTTCATTTCTGCAATGAATAGCCCTCTCAATTTGATTCTGTTGTGGTTTTCATGCATCACCGGAATTGTGTAACTTGTTGCCTGTCGTAATGTATCGGTATTCATTTTCGAGAATGTATACCATGTACTGTTTGTTGTATGTTGGTATACTACTCTCATGCTCATGTATTTGTTTTAATGTCCAAATGAATATTGCGACTTGAAAACCACAATGACAACAACTGAACTGTACACACCGTATAGTCATTGGCCAAAGGATTCATTATGAATATTGATTGACACTGCACTTAATTGTACTTCCGAAAGTCATTTAGCTATCTGACATTGAGTTCAGTTTTTTGCACAAAAAACAACATTGGTCATTAAGGTTTTTGAAGGTTGGCTTTTAATGCTAAATGCGATAAATCGTATCCTATGTTAGTTGTAAAAACAGCTTTTAGAAGCTATGATTTATGTGACAGGAACTAATCAAATGCCTGTGATTGCTCTTGACTTCTTCATTTTGCAACTTGTCAAGTAAAATTATGTTTGGCAAAAATGCTTCTGAGGATATTTTGAATGTGCACTGTGTCGATTGGGAGGAATGAGTATCAATTATATTTCAAGGTTTATAGAATGGAAGAGTTCTTCTACTACCGCAATTATGAGAATATGAACTATGATTAACTATACATATATTTCAACTAAGAGCCAGTGGTCTACCGTGGAATTTCGGCGCACGGGCAGAAGAGGAAATTTGTCGCCCCCTATCAACAAAATTAAATTACCGTGCAAAATTTGTCTTTACTTATAAAAAACAAAAAAGGTTTCGAAAACGAAAATCATAGCAAAATGACTTATAAACACTTTACAAAACCTCGGGGGATGGGGCCCCTAAACATTTTACTGTTTACATTTACTTAAAAAAAAATGCTTTCCCGTCATTAAGGAATTTCATGATAACAAATTATATCTCAATATGCAACTAACTCACTGTAGGTAGTAGAACTGCATCCGTAAATCGATTTTTTTACATAAAATGTAGTTCTAACCTTTTGATATGAATCTTCTCATGTACAAGTTAGATAATATTTGCGCCCAGCAGCCATATTCAATGTATGCAACTATTTTTTAATCAAATAAAAGTAAACTTTGAATATCAACCTTTTTAAATATGCATGAATGGCCATAAACTAAAAAATTGAAAATAAATAAATGCAATATATAGTTAAATAAATACAACATATACGTGCTCGTATTACGCATCAATAAATAAAGTTTTTCATATCGATGATGACGCTGAAACCACAAAAAACTAAAAAATAAAAAGAAAAATTTAAAAAAAAAAAATATTCCAAAGTTTTGATGTTGCAAAACAAAGGTCTTTATTTATTGCGCACAAACTAAAAATCTCAGTAAAAATAAAGAAAAAGCCACAGCATCATCAAAGTCAAAAGCAACTTCAAATATTTTATCCCTTTAGGATTTAAAACTGATCCTTGTTAAATGATGGTTTGAAAGCTAAGTAAAAACAACAAGAAATCTGACCATAAAAAGAAAATTTAGCAACTTTGAACGCATCAATAAAAACGAAAGTTGCAACTGCAACAAGCAGCTGATGTGATGAGAAATCCATTAATGTTGAGCAGTGGTGTAGCTAGGGGAGATTGTGGAAGGATTAATAGTATTGATCTATTTAAAAATCTCAATATTGCCTGCAGCCCATCTCCAAAAATAATGTTCTTATGCAATCGTGTTTCAGCTGTGCGGATCTTCTCACGAATGTTCCGCTTTGCGCTAAAAAAACCTGATTCCCCCCGCTGCCAAAATCCTAGCTACGCCGCTGATGATGAGGTTAATTAAGGAAGCGATAGAGACGATTTGTTGAAAACGCTGATTATGTGCAACCAAAGAGTTAATGCCATGTCACTCACTGTGAACTTTTTGGAACGAAAACCATCAGCAATACAATGCTGTTGATGGGAATACATAAATGAACGAAAATATACTGTAAAAAAGGATATCGATGTAGCAGTGGTAATGAAGCGGTCAAAAGAAATACTCGTAAACATTAATGAATTAGGAATTATGTAGCTGAATTTATGTTGTTTTAAATTAATACGTCTCCTTAAGAGATTTTGGCGAAATAAAGGAAAATACTGTCAATGGAAAATGAATCGGACGGAGATGAATTGCGCCAAGTTATTGTTCATAATAAACGTGAGACCGCATTCAACAAAAATAACGTTATAAGGACCTCAAAAGTGTTGAATTTAGCACATACTAAAATTCTTAATCAAATATCTCGAAAACTATGAAAGGTTTTTTTCTGGCGATTTTTCTCAAATTAACTCATATGGAAAATGGTTCAACACGTTGGGTATCAATTATTATTTTTTTTTGATCATCGCAAATAATTTTTGGAAAAAAAAAGAAAATTCGATCGAGTTCGAATATCACTTGTAAGAAATTTTTTGGATCATTCCTTCAAAAACTACACAGACGAAAATGAATTTTACTCTTAGGAGTTGTTAAGGGCATAAATTTTGTGCGCGGAAAGATATTACCATCAGCATATGCGCTAAGCAAATCAAAAAGGTGTGGGTTTTAATAACATTTTAGTAACAAAACAAAAACTCACCGAAAATCCAGACTCAAATTCCGCTGATGCGTCGACAAACGCTTAGGTGGATTCGTTGCTCCGTTAGCACCCACTCTCGTCGCACCACCAGCATTACCGCATGAAACACCCGACATTGTACTGAAATTTGGACGTCCATGTACTGAGGGCATTGAGTGATTTATGAAACGACTTAAGCTCAATCGAGGCTTTGAATAGCGTGCATGCTTCGGTGTTGTGGCTGCTGAATTGGTGGGAGTGATACCGTTGCAGTTAAGCTGTGTGTGCGATGGCACCGATGCCAAACTACTACTACCATTTGGCATTATAATTGGTAATGTAATGCCGCTGGTTGCCATATGCGGTGGAAGCGCAGCATTTATTGATAACGATGATGATGATAGTGATGCTGAGGTCGGTGCCGCATCGGAACTCGATGATGATGATGATGACGATGAAAGAGTTGGCGGTGTGGAGCTTAACGGTGATGCAACAATTGTGGTGACATCACTACTTGACGACGACGATGTTGATGATGATGGCGATGAACTGATGTGTCCATTACTTATGCTTGAACTGGAACTTGATGGTGATGAAGTATTACTCAGGCTAGAGTTCAGACTTTTAGCTGGACTGGCAACAGAGGAAGTTGGTGATACAGCGGCAGAGGTTGAAGCGACAGTGCCATTTGTCGTAACTGCTAAAGCAGTTGGACTTCTGACAACAGTGCTATTGCTATGCTCACTAGAACTCGTGCTCGTGCAAGCTGCCGCCGAATGCTCTGATTCATCATCATCAGCTTCCAAATGTTGACCATTTAAGATCGCATCACAACCAACAACATCATTGCCATTGTCTCTTGCTGCCTCTGTGGCGGACGATAAAATAGTTGACAAACAGTTGGCATCACCGTTCATATTGCAATCGGCAGGTTGTGTTGCTGCTGCCGTCGTCGTCGCCGCCTCTAATGTTGTTGGTAGCAACACCGCTGCGTGATCAACGACATCCATACAAGGTGGGCGAAAATTCAGCATTTCCTGTTCGAGCATATCATCGGGAACAACTATTGGCGACATCATTTTTGTCGCTGTGTCAATTTCACGTATTTGGCGTAGGTACTGGTAGCCATGATCCTGTGAATTTATTGCTTTTTTCTTAGCGATCACACCGCCTTCTTTCTGATGATGATGAAGATGATGGTTGGACCCATTTGTTGTGGTGGTGGTGGTGGTAATGTGCAGAACGCCATTGTGCTTGTCGTTGTTTGTGGAAGAGGCGGCAGAAACGTTGCTTGACGCATTCTTTTTGGTTTTAAATGCTGAGATGACAGAGTTCATTTTGAGTTTTTCTTTCGATCTTTCCTTCGTAGTCCCTATTTTATACTAAAGTTGAGTATTTTTTTATAAGAATTGAGTGAAAGTTGGAGTGTTTTTCTTCTCTTGTTGTTTTGGTACGAGTGAGTGAGTGAAATGATTAAGTGATTATTTCGTTAGTTTATTTTAAGCCATTTTTCACAACCATATATTTCGGCATTTTAGAAGATCTTTTAGAGTTTTATTTTAACTTTTCTTTTGCATAAATTTAAGTCATTTTATGTGATTGAGATTTGGAGTCGTTGACTCATGAGTGAGTGAGTTCTTGCAGCTATTGCTGATAGTTTGCATACTGATCAAGTGTGATAGCTAAAAAGAGTAGAAAAAAGAAAAAAAGTATTTGATTAATATCGAAAAATAATTAGGATAAAAGTTGGCTTTATTTAATTAATATTTAAACTTTGTATAAATTTTAAGTTTGATACAATAAAAAAGTGACAGCTAAATTTAAGCTTCCTTAAATTCTTATAAACAAACTTCGCTATTTTCTTCACATTTTGAGCCTACGCATTTTTTTTCGCATTTTGCCATAAATTTGTATCTCTAAATTTAATTTATGCTGGCTTTTTATAACTTAACCTTGACATTTTCAGCAAGAAAAGTTTCCTTCTCCCGTATGTGATGAAATTATTGGTTACTCAGTAAATTCACAGCTCGTTTGTGTCAAATAAAGACAGCGATATGAAAAAAAACAAAGAACAAAAAACCAACAAACCGACCATAAGACATATCACTCAAACATACACAAGAATCGACCTAATTGTCGTCTGTCACCATATAAAAACTGGCGACGCAGCGCCTACGATTTTCTTCTTTTAGTAAGCGCTTACTTTTCCCAAAGACACCGCCCGCCAAATGACAACACATCACACAGTGAAAAAACAACAACAGAAAAAATAGCAACAATAACGACGTCATCGGGCCTTATTGTTGATCTATCTGTCTATCTAAGGCTTTCTTTGTTGCCTTTTATTCATTTATTTTTTGCTAATGGCACAAAATGTGTTGGTAACACTTTGAACTTTTCTAAATTTTGTTGTTGGTAACATAATTTAGTCAATTAGGTTCTTATTGAAGGCATGATTCATGGACTGGTAGCTTTCTTAAACCAATTTATATAAATAGTTCAGTTAAGCGTTTTTTAATTAGATTAACAATTACAACTATTTTCAGCATATTTTGAGAATCATATGCGAACATACATATGTAATTAGGCATGATTCATATATGGGGCACTGTCATGAGTGTTGAATAATTGTTGACACTTTAGTTTAAGCATGTTTATACCTTGAGCGCACTTAATTATATTGAGAGATAAACAAATTTTCATAGTTAGAAATGAATTGCATTTCGAATTTTGCAAACATTGGTCAACAAAGATTCATAGAAAAGTAGTTCTAAGTACCATTAATTGCAAATGTTAATTCAAATATTTGTAATTAAACTTTAGAGATGCGAATTCTTTTTCAAAAATTTGTTTTACTTAATCCTTGGACTGTAGATCAAGCCACAAGCTAAAATTGACTTAGTGTCAACTTTTTGTTTAATGAACTTTTTACTATTTTAGTCAAATCTTAAAGTAACTAAGCGTCTCTCACTTGGGATTTCAAATCTGAGATAAGAAATTAGTTTA
Source organism: Meiosimyza decipiens (assembly GCA_963680825.1). Classification (NCBI taxonomy): domain Eukaryota; kingdom Metazoa; phylum Arthropoda; class Insecta; order Diptera; family Lauxaniidae; genus Meiosimyza; species Meiosimyza decipiens. The sequence goes on from OY804258.1 coordinate 35,784,529, forward strand.
TCGAATTGATTTATCCACAATATTCGTCACACTTAAGCTGCAAAAATTGTCACGTAATTTGGTTTTTAAATTAATAAATTTTAATACTTTTCACGAGAACGATCGCTAAATTGTGTAATGTTCTTAAAATAAGTGTTTTATTCATTACACAAAACAATTCACAAATCGTGTAATTAAGACACCACAATGACAAATAATATTTTTGAAATAACGCTACTGTTTTTGCAAGTGGGAAGTTGAAAATATAAAAAGAGAAATAAATTTGTCTTTAAAACATTTTTTTTTTCTCTATGACCATGCAATTTTTAGAGTGTGTCAATTCAATACAACCCACATGAAATTTGATAATAAAATAAAAATATATATATAGTAATACAGTTTTTAAATATAAAGTCTTGAAGTCTCTAAGAAAGAAACTCAACTCTTTTTTAACTGTTTGTAAGGTGTCTTCTAAACATCTTAGAAAGATACTTTACCGGGTCTCATGAAAGATAATAAAGAGGGAAACATTGTACTTGTCTTTAAAAGGTCTGTAAAAAAAGTTATAAAACCATTTTTTGCTACCAGGGCCGTGCTTAGGTAAAGAACAGTATATGAACTTATTGCCTTTTTAAGTTTTTGCTGCTGGTAAATTTCAGTATGCCTCTAGGCAACATCTTTACTGCCTTTATCTTTTCAAACGTTCGCGTACTGCAATCATGCCATATCAACTATTTGACGATGCCGCCATCCATTCCATTTATAAAATAAACAATGATAAAATAGAGACATTAGAAAAACCCACTATACTGCTATATATTTGTGTTATCATGTGATTTAATGTGTTGCTTTGAATAATTTACTTTGAGTGCCGAAACGATGAAATTTTTACTCCTGTAACCAAAGCATGACAGTATAATAAGGGAGGGTCTCGCTTGAAATTCATTTTTTCGAACTATGTAAGTACAACTACTGCCATTCAGATAAATAAATTATTTCTATAGCATAAACCTCTCAAAACGAAATATGATGTTTTCCAAGGACCCAATACACGCGATCTGGGGCCAAGTTGACAGGAATTATATTTGAGATTATTGTTGATACTCTAAGGTCGAAAGTTAAAAAAAAACAGTACAGTTGATATTTTTAATTTTAGAGAATATAAACAAAAATAAACTTGTGGCCGATTTTTATACCACACACATGTGTCCATCCGTTTGTAACGTGAAAAAGGGAGTGTGACAGATATAAATATATTTTCCTGAGCTGATCTAAGCATGTCGGTCTCTTTCACTGACTATGTGAAGATCATCGTAAGGAAAAACAAAAAACAGTGTAAAAATATGAATATTTTAGTTCAAAAACCGGACCCACAATCGAATTATTGAAAATATAAACAGTTAACTTAACTCAAAAATTACAACAAAACTAATTTTACATTGAAAAAGAACCATGAACTGAAAACACACTTTCTGTCGAATAATAATTAAAAAAAAAAAAAAGAACTTAAAGTGTATTATGCGTAAATACTAAAGAAAAAAAAAACAGTAACAAAAACAAATATGTAATTACAACAACTGACAACAAACAATCACTCATTCCGAAATGAATTTTTGCGTGTCAAATTGCGACGCGATTTTAACGTTTGTAGTTTTTACCTTCAATCACAATTTTAATTTTTTTATTATTTTCGGAAAATTCTGTTTAATATACACTAAGAGTACATACTTATTTGTGTATGTACGACATGTCAAGTTGTTTGTATTAAATAACACACACAAACATACATGGTACGTATGCTGTTAACATTCATTCATTCATTCATAAATTGATATTCAATTCGTTTATTGATATCATTTTATTGAAACGTTTTCTGTCTTGATATTAATGTCACAAAAATGAACAACAATTTCAAGTGAAACGCCTTCTTGGTGCTTAGATTTACAAGGACTCTTTTGACTACCCTTGTTCGAATATTAATGGTATGCACTGTCGAAGATATGATTTCGTCAGTGACGGGAAGTTTTGACTTTATTGCAAAGATAAGCCGTCAGCGAAAGTTTTGTTATTCACTAGGAAACTTGGAGAAGACAATGTTCTAGAAAAATCATTTTCTTCATTTCACTGGAAAATATATTCTTTTACACATGTTAAGCTCTTGTAGAAACTAAGCGTGCGGAAAAGTGGTCAAACAACGATTTCAAACTTTAATGCAAAGTCTTTTCCATATCGGAATTTCTATCAAAGCTCCGATTCCTGAACTGGCTATAATCATACGAGTGTCATTAAACCAGAAGCGGTCTCTTTTGGCTTAATGTATTCTTTTTTTGGAAGGAATAAAAGATCGGGCACATAAAAAAGTATGTCTTATACCATTGAAACTACGACATTTATGTTTCTGTCAGCTCAATGCCACTTTAAATTGCAATCGTGACAAAAACAATCCAACGTTGTGCATCCTCTCTGAAGAATTTCTTGAAAGTCTATAATTTTTTGAGAATTTAAGAAGAAATTAATATACGCAATGTTTGACCTTTGAGACTTTTTTAAAAGAGACTTGGATGGTTTCGAGTTTTTTTCTTTCTTTTTGATTTATTGTAGCAATTTGATACGTCACACAAATAATTGCTTTGCACACAATGTCTTCATTTCATTTCATTTTATTTTTTTTCTTCTTTTTACAAAGCCCTACTGTGAAAAACCCACATATGCGTTCAAGTGCACATTTTCATGTTTACATTTACCACTCGCCGTTCACTCATTAGTTCTTCATTATTTATTTATGTGACCCCAATTATGTGCTACGGACCAATGTACCTTGGTCATCATCAGACTTTAGCGAAAAGCAACGATGAACCTGCAACCAGCTGCGTATTTCAAAATATTTAAAAATAAATAAAAACTAAAAAAACAAAATCAAAAATACGATTTCAACGCACTGAAAAAAGCTGTCCTGCTATGGATTTGCTTACCTTGAAAGCTAAAATGGAATGTGGCATTTGTATTGTTTTCATTTCACTCTGAAAAACTTATTTCATATCAAAGAACGTATGAATTGCATTGTCTGATATACTTTGTGTGCAAAGGAGTAGGCAGCTTAACTACTCTTTGACATACAAGTAATTCATTACATTTAAGAATTGAGGCTGAAATCGACTATAAAGACTTCTGGGACAGTTTTTTGGTGTTTTCAATGGTGGATAAGTTATAGACTTTTCTTCAATACTTTTTGACATTTCCCACGTGTTACGACTTCTCCCACATTTTTTTACTTTTTCAACATTCCTCGACCTTTCAATATCACACTATTTTTACGACATTTTTTCGATTTTTTATAATATTTTATCATCTTCTTCAACAGTTTTCGACGAATTTAACACTTTTCAACATTTTCGAGTTTTTCTTAGTATTTTTGGACATTTTCATTATTTCTTTGGCTCTTTAATCATTTTTCATCGAATTATTCAGCATATCGCGACTTTTCAATATTTTTTGACCTATTCAATGTTATTTGAATCTTTCAACATTTCGTGATTTTATCAAAATTTTTCAATTATAACGACTTGTTCAACAAATTTTCGACCACTTTTACATTTTATCGACATTTTCCATATCTTTCAACACATTCTCGACTCTTTTCTCATTTCTATACCAATGTAACGAAACATCATTAGTGCTTGCCGTTTATACTATGCATACTATGGAATTGATTACCAGGTAATGTGTGCAATATTTTCAACGGGTCGTATAGTTGCCAGCAATATCTTGTGTAGGTTTATTTGTCCACTTGTCAATGCAATTTTCGACATGTTTGTTCACTTTGTTTTCTTTCCAAGTTTTTTGTCTTTTACTCAATATTTTTTCATTTTTCTGCTTTGCCCATTATTGGGCGTGTAATTTTTTCCGTTTGTTATTTTTTTAATTTTTTTTGTTGAAGTCTTCGGACTGAAATTTGATTTGTTTATTTTTCTTCTGGCATATTTACGCTAAAATAAATACAATAGAGTTAGAGGAAGTTCGTGTATTGTGGAATGAGTATTAATGTTAAGAATGACGAACATTGTACTCGAATAAATTTATAAATATTTGATGTCTTCTTTATGCGCAAGGTTTGAATTTATTGTAGAGTTTTGAAAATATTATTTTAGGAGTGTTTTATATATTTACATGTACATAAATTAAATGTCGACTTCAATTATCTTTTATTTCGTTTAATTGATATTAAGCTAAAATAGAACCATGGTTTAGTTTGACAGCGAGATTTTAGGTAACATAGCCGAAAATGAAAGAACTATTCCGAAATTTATGTTAACATCTTCAAAATAGTGTATTTTTTTATAATATTAGGTGCGCAACAGGTCGATTAGGTGAGCTGGTCAATTTGGTTCATATCGAAACGTTATGAATGTAGCCTAAACATATGGTAAACAAACCGATTTGACACTTTTAAGATTTTGTGTTTTCATAATCTGTTTGTGGTTGTTCGAAAATGACTTATTTTGTGCCAAATAATCGTCATTTGCGGGAGGTGTTGATTTTCTTCTTTCAATCGAAGAAATCGGTGGCTGACGCACATCGAGAGCTCCAAAAAGTTAACGGAGATGGGGCTCTGAGCGAAACAACGTGCCGAGATTGGTTTTGTCGCTTTAATGACCATGATTTCGACATCGACGATCAACCACGTGAAGGAAGGCCAAAAACCTTCAATGATACGGAATTGAAGGCATTGATCGATGAGGATTCGGCCCAAAAGTAAGAAGAGCTTGCTTCAGTATTGGGAGTTACCCGACAAGCCATTTTCAACCGTTTGCATGCGTTGGGGATGATTCAAAAGCAAGGAACTTGGGTTCCTTACAATTTGAAACCACGAGACGTAGAGGCCTCACGTTGCTAAGCCAGTGAAAACGTACTTGGAATTGGAAACTCTCAAATGGGAAGTCCTACCCCACCCGCCGTATTCCCCCGAAATTGCCCCGTCAGACTACTACTTGTTCCGTTCAATGGCACATGGTCTGGCTGATCAGCAGCCCAACTCCTATGAAGACCTCAAAAAATGGCTTGATTCGTGGATAGCCTCAAGAGACGAACACTTCTACCGTGATGGCGTTAGAGCTCTACTAGAAAGATGGGGAAAAGTGGTATCTAGCAATGGGCAATACTTTGATTGATTCATCTTTAATAATTTTTGGACAATAAAGTTGCACTTTCCAACCAAAAACAGCGAGAACTTAGTTGCGCACCTAATAGTAAAAACACTTATTCCAGCGGAAAATCCAAGGGTCGAAGGACTCCTTGTTACCTCCTTGTTACGACCTTCAGTTCCTCACTGCATTTTTCATTATATGTTCTATGAACTGAAAGCGTTTATCGCGAAGCGGTAAGTTTGGTAAACATAAAAATGTAGCACGGCCCATATCTGGCGAATTCGGTGCTTGGTCAATGATTTTGGTTGAATGTTTGGGCCTAAAACTCACAATGAAGAAATAATTTAGAAAACTTGAGTTCCTTCGAAAGGATAATTTTTTGACATTTTCTTAGGTATTTGATTTGAATATTTTTCTCATCTTTGGTCTGGTTGAATCTAAAATATGAACTTTTCAACGCAGAAGTCAATTAGGTTTCATTTTAATGTTTGTTTTCTTGAAACACTTTCACGCTCCCAGTGGAAAAAAAAGTTGTTTAATCTACTTTTCCGACAGCACTGCTCGTAAATTGCCTGCGTACACAATTACCTGTGCCGGGCGTTTTCCTACCACCACAATGTTCAAACTTATTAAATAAGAAAAATATGCAATTAATGTCACTTTTATTATTATTATTTCGAATTATTGCAGCAACAAAAATTCTTTGTGAAGAATTTCAAATTTGTGAAACAAGTTATTTTTATATAAAACTGAATAAGAAACGCTGCTTCCGTGAGAATGAATCAAAAGAATTTTTGAAATTCTTGCGAGAATTCTTTTCAATATTTTAAAGTTTTTTATTGGCTTCAGACATTGTGCAAGTTAACATCATAACTCATCAGGCCACAAGTCATTCACACCACAAGTTGTATTGTTGCTGCTGGTCTCGTACGTTAATGTTGCAATTTTGAAGACCCATAAAGCTTTCAGCAGTCGTGTCTAATTAAAACAAACGTTGAGCGTTACTATATCTTTTATTGCGCAAAAATCAGTGATTCTCTGCTTTGGAATTTCATACTCGATGCTTAGACAAAACTTCAAAACATTGTTTGTTAGTAAAAGAAAAAAAATATGTAATTAATTTAATTAAATTTTTTTATAAGATATAGGTACAAACGTTTGTAAACTTTTTAACATACCAATCGCATTGTGTAAGAAAACAAATAAATTTCACAAAAAATAAAGATAACAATAATTTTGTAATTATTTTGACCATATCGATGCTATGTATGTTGGCAATATCTAGCGGCACGAACATTGACTACACTGAAAAAAATTTAACACGTTTGAGAAGGAGTTTCGAAATCCTTAAAAATTCACCAATGCCAATCGACTTTTAGTTTGTTTGCTTTGTACAAGTTTCTGCTTTGAAGAAATTTCCTCAAATCCCACAAATTTTGTCTGGAAATCAGCGATGTATTTAAAGCTATCTTGGTCAAAAGCGGGGAATGACAAAAAAAGCAGCACCTTATCGTAGTGTTCAAATCGCACAACGCAAACTTTACTTCTCTCGTCAACAGAATGGTAACGTTCTGTTCTACGTACAAAATATTTTATTCGCTTTGTTGTAGTTTTAACTCGCGATTTCTACCCGAACCCGTACCAAACGTAGTTCTTGTATAACTGAACGAAGGGTTTGGGGTTTAAGGGTTTGGGGTACGCGGGTTTGAGGTTTACGAGTATAGGAGTTTAGTTTTGAAAGCTTATGCTTAAGGGTTTTTTGGGCTTCAGGTATCAGGGGCTTTAGAACGTGGGATTTAAGTAAAGGGGGTTTAAAATCATAGGGTTAAAGGGCTGTTAATCCAAGAAGTAATAGGAGCCCGAATATAGCAAAAAGGCCGTGTTTTTGGCACTATAAGGTAAGGATGTCTCGAAAACCTGAGGTTATAGTAAACTCTAAAGTAGGATTTGAATTCAGCAACTCAAAAACATAATAGTACATTATTTCTGCTGACAGGACAAAATTTTGTTTTCGTAAGGTTGTCACGAAAACGACAAAATACTAAACTTCATTGAACGATATCTTCAAGAGAAAAAAAATATCTCAAAAAACCAAACAGGTAATAATTTCAGATGCTGCAACCAGTTTTATTTGCGATGTAAGATATCCTCAAATATAGCCAAAAACCTGGTTTTTTTTGCACATTTAGGTTAGGATATCTCGAAAACTTGAGGTATAGGAGCAATTCTGAGCTCGGATTCGGATCAAAGCGTATCAAAGTTCTTCGGGTATGATAGGTCTGGTCTCTGGTTTAAAAATTTGTCGGCCTGTGTTATCAAAGCAGGTGATCCGACTTATTACACCGATTTGATGTAGTAAGATTTTCTTTAAAAACCATAATTCTAATAAGTAAATATCCTCTTCGTTTAAGGAAGTATGTATTTGAATTGAGAAAGGTTGCCTTTAAAAAATTGGTTTCCTTCTTGCAACGAGAAATCAAAGAAAAATTTCATTAAAAACGCTCAACCCATGTCTCAGGAAGAGCTTAACCTTGCTTTAATGACAAATTAATTCATTACAAGGAACTTCACTAAAACAAAGAAGGTCATATCTTTATATTTAACTTGGTATTTTTTCAGTGTATACTGTGTTATATGCCAGAGTTGCAAGGGATGGCAACTTGTTGTTGAAAAAGATTTTCAATTAAGAATTTTTATTAACAAAAATAATTTATGTGGAAATGGGTAACCAAGCATTCTTCGTTTCTGTCAACGAGAACGAAGCTCAAAATCTTTGAGCATCGTTTTTGTACGGTTTGCTACACAATTTGCAAACAACAATTGTCTTCGCCGAATGCTCAAAATTTGGTGGTCTTTGACCATCTCTAATAGCGAATTGCTAACCCCATGCTGTCAAGAACCGATTTATATTCAAATCAAACGCCGAAAATGCAAATGGATTGGACACAGGTTGCGAATTGAAGTCTGTCGGCAAGCGCTGAGGTGGAACTCTTAGGGTAGCAAAAAATTATACTGTAAATTATCGCTAAAACAGGAAATATGTGAGTCGGGGAAATGTTGTGAGAATTGAATACACTCGCTACTGATCGCGCAGGTAGAAAGAGTTTTGTGGAGGACCTATGTTCCGTGAGGAGATAAAGAACACAAGATAGCGAGAGAGAGAGAGCATTTCATGTAATCTGAGAAGCTGCATATTCCAAAATGATTTCATTAATTTTTGAATGTTGAATGTAAATTCGAAATTTTAATTTTCATTAATGCAGTTCGTAACAATAAATGAATTTATTTCATTAAATACATTCTTTTACAACGCTGCCACCTGCTCCATATAATAAAAGTTTGTGATTTTATTTTTTTTCTTTTACAAAGCAACAGGCTGCGTGCCATGCTGCGGTTATGCCAAATATTTTAGAAATTTCTTAAGAAAATGAAAAAAATTATTTTTTATGCCGTCGAGCACGTGTTATAGCTAAAAAAAACCCGAACAACTGAGCCTGATATAACGCGCCGCCAGCGTCTATGACGGCGCGGCAGCGTGTGCGTATGAACTTTTGCCGGTGCGCTTATTTTCAAGGTTAATTTTTATGCTTCATGTGGCTATGTCTATGAGAATTTTTACTCAAATTAATTACAAGTAGAAGAGGCGCTAGGGTTGATCTAATTTTATTTCTCATTTTCAGTTTCCGCATAGAGCATGGCGTCATTTTTGCTATTAATCGTTGAGATTAGGTCATTGAGTTTCATTCAGTTGCAAAGTTTTTATACAATTTTTTTGTTTGTTTGTTTACGCAAGGAAAATTTAAATCATTTTTTTTATTTTATTCTTGACTTTATTTTTAGCTTCTGTAAACATTTATGTAGAAGGCCTACATACTTCAAAATGCCGGCCTAGTGATTAAAATCGATAATCTGCTTAAATTTCAACAAATGTTATGTTTATGGCTTCTGTTTAATTTCTTATATCAGTTGGGGAGAGAAAAGAAAAAAAAACGCCGCCAACGCTTGAGATGACTCAGCTTTTGCCAAATATGTTAAATTTGTAATTTGGGCTATTTCTAATTTGAATTTTGTTGCTGAGGGCTATTCTGCTTGATAGAGAGTTTAGTTTGTTGCTTTTTTAATTTAATGCACATTTAATCTTATGAGTTTTTGTTGTACAAGTTAAAATGCTCGTATTTTATGAAATTTCTTAAATGTGATATCTCTGAGACGCGAGTACGAGTACAGATTTGTGGTGTTACTTTTTTTTGCAAGAGAACTATTTAAAAAACAAATTCACAAATCCGAAACCGATAGCTGTATTTTATTCGCCACGTCGCTATCTATGTGTAAATCAGACGACAAAGTCAGTATGTTTTCTACTCGCTGTATATAGGAGTTCTCGTTTTCACTTTTTTTTATTTCAAATTGTTCCTTTTTCTACTGGACATTTTATGCATTTGATATTCCCTAAAATAGATCTTCTCTTTACTTTTTGAAATGTACAATAGACAAAATCAAAACTGCCGGGTAGCACTAGCAATCAAGCAGCTTTAAATATACATACATATATCTACATATGTATGTAAAATCAATAATTTTACTCGCTATATTTGAGATTTACAACTATCGTTGCTAGCTATAGATACACACAAGTGCTCTGCATGAGTGCTCTCGAAACGAACATCAAGCCACTCGCCACATTGCGAGTCCATCGAGCTTTTGTGCACAAAAACCACAAATCAAAACCAATCGAACACTAAGCAGGGTGAGTAGAGTTTCTTCAAAGGTTCGTTATGCACATTAAGTTTATTTTTTTTTTCAAAGATTTTTAAAACAGCGCAATTGAAAGAATATTAGAAATTTAAGCACATTCACTTAATTTCATATAAATCGTAAATAAGATTCAAGTTTTAAAATAAACTTTCTTTATATCAATTTAATTTAAAAACAAGAAAACTTGGCGAGTTTGCCAAATTTACAAACGATGACGGAAGACACTTAAAATGTCTCAATTCTCAGACTTCAAATATTTCTGGGAAGAAAACTTATTCATATCAGTGATCATGAAATTTTGCATTGAATGAAATAGGTAAATATAAATAGAAAATTAACTTTTCAAAACTGAAACATTTGTACATACAAAAAGTATTTAAGTAATGACGACTTATTATCGCTCAATGCAAATGATTCATATTTAGTGCGGGTATCACCAGCAAAGTTGTCACGATTTCCATAGACTTTTCATATTTTAGTAGCACAACGAACCTTCTTCCACCTTTTTTTGCAATACTACGACGGCTGTCATTCATTTTTTTTAAGCTTTTCCTTGTTCAATTATTTAAAGGCATTTCATGTATTTGTGTTTTATGACAGAGAAAGAAATCGGCAAAAACCTTGACCTGTTTTTAAACAGGTGATATAGAATGTTTTTTTTTTTGTGTTTTTGTAGCAACACATATTTTTTTCTGTTTGTGTAAAGTGAAAAACTAAATGCCAATGAAAGTGCAAGTGCTGTTCTTGACGATGGATGGATGGGCATTTAAGCAAAGTTGGTAAAGAGAGCCTACAAAGTGGGTCATATGCATATGTTATTGTTTTTAAAGAGGTTCTTGAACTATTTTTACTGAAATCAATATTGTTTCACAGTTGTTATGTGCGTGTCATATGCAGGTGTTATTTTTAAAAGCCTCTATATGGTAAGTATGCATTGGGCTGCACATAAAATTGGATTAAGTTGAAATGTTTGTATTGACTTACGGAATGTAGTTTTAACTTTTTCAATAAATCAAACCTTTACATTGATTATAGTGATTTTTCGTTCTAATTGCTCGTTTATACTTCTGCTTTCATATGGCGGACTAGAGGAGTACAAATGCAGATTTCTAATTTTAACTAAAAACTGGTTAAATTGCAAATAAAAAATGCCACTAACAAGTTATCAGTGACACTAGGGCAATTAAGTATATTTAGTAAAATCCTTAGAGAACCATCAATATCAGATTTTTCTTGGAGTTTCAGTTTTTTATAGTTCAAAGCAATAATTTTTGAGAACTTCAACGCAAGGTGGTTATCGATTTTGTAAAGAAATCTCTGTAGCTATATTAGCAAGTTGATAGAGTTGAATCGCGATTTGCTTTTATTCAGACATCAATGAAGGGATTGAAGAATTTTATTTCGAAACGTTTTTTTGGTTCATTTTCTGCAATTAATATGTTTCGAGTTTCATAGTTAAATTGTCGTTTAACGTATTTTATCTTTTTATTATATTCTTAAGCTGAGGTTTGATTCTCAAAATTTCTGCAAGATTCATCGCATGCAATTCCGCTTAGGTGCCGGAATTGAGAAAAAAGTATAGAGGAACTGGTGCACAGAACACCTTGAAGCGCTCGAACATCAAAGTCGCGAAACAATAGGAAAAACTCGCAATCATTTGGTGTATGAGAAACCCTCAGGCGTCCAAAAGTCATATTGTAAACAATTTCACGAGCGCTGCACGCATGAATTTTAAAAATTTATGTCAAAAAAAAGCAAGACCTTTACGAAAGGGCGCCTTGTTCAGATTCAAACCTCGAGCCGGAACTGGGAGTTAGTCATCTTTCTCGACTCAGCGCTAGATCCTCGATCTGGTGTCGTTGACCATAGTTGGATTTTCTTCTCTTTACATTGTTTTCGCATACAGTACAAGATATTCGATGTTCTGAGAGAGAGAGGGAGGGAGAGGGAGAGAAAGGGAGAACTTCAGATCCCAGTAGTTTCGATATTCTGGAACTGCAATATTTACCTAGTAATAATTTTTCGTATCTTCACCAAAATGTCATTTGTGTAGTTGACGTTTAATCAATGGTTAGCAAAATTATAGCTATCGATGGTAACATTTTGACCCATACGATGGAATGGATAGCATATACTATGTTTGAAAATGTAAATCGCTTCGCAACTTTTTTTCTTATATCAAAAACTTTCTTTTTTTAGTGGGTTGGGTTTGTTTTTTTAAGTGAATTGCTTTGAGCATTCAAAATTGTGCAACAGATCAGCAGCTCAAATGCGTGACTTATTTAAAAACTACACATGTTCGAGCTCATTGTATTTTTTCATTCAAGCTACTTGAATTTTGTGAGTTACCCTAAGTCTTTGTGAAAAGTTATGGGTATCTTAAGTTTCGCCAATACTCTGTTCTTGTACGAACAAGTAATGTTATTTGTTAATGTTTTAACACGAGTAAGATCTACTACTTTGAGTATGAGCACAAGCCAAGCCAAGCACAAGCTTTTTGCAAGTAGCTTGAAAAGGAAAATGAATGGGATTGCTTTTCATAAAAAAACATTCCAAATAATAGAAAGTGATAACATGCAAGAGAAGAGTTTTCGCAGTGTTCCTTCTTGATTTTTGCTATAGATCCGTATACACACGTTCATTCAAAATCAAACATACAGCCAAATTGTAAATTCCTCCCAGCAGTAAAGACCACAGTGCATGGATAGGTTTCAAGCTGGACCCGAAACTATGGTCTGATTTGCGGTCATCTTTAAAGTTTAAATTTTTTTTTTTTTTGTATTTTGACAGATACTCACTAAACAAGACATGTGATGTAAAATGAGTATCAAAATTAAAATTTTTACATATAAAGGGTATTTCTTTGAGGTTAATAATTCCATACATGAAAAATGTTTTTCAGTCAATTTTTCTGATTTTATCAAACGCTTGAATTATATTTGCCGCATGATTTTAAAATTAATAAAATATTTAAATTGTAATATTTAAGGATTGGTACTGGCACTTTTTCTTATAAAACAAAATTACCTTGTTGAAAGCTCCACTCAAAATATTAACGCCCGTACTTGCACGAAATGAAATTTAAATACACCAGTGATTTTTTTGAAGTTTTTCTCGAAAGTCAAAATCTTATATCTTGAGAAAAGCTCTAACACTCAGCGTTTAATAAACGAAGTTGGGAAGGTTAATCGCTTGTTTTGAAATGCAGGCTCCTGAATTATCTTGTTTTTAACAGTCAAAGTCTGATTAGAAACATTTCACTTTTGCTTATTTTCACAATTGTATAGTTCATAGTTTGGAATTTCTTCGAATTTTCGCAACCAAAGTGGACTTGTAGCCAATTGCGATTTAATGTAATTTGATGCTTTAAAACAATTCGAACTGCAGTATTTCTTTCGGTCAGTTATATCAAATACTTTATTCGATTTTGTTGATATTTCGTACTTTTTTTCGTGTATTTTTTCCAATTCCTTATTGCATAATGGATAGCCACATAATAAAATTATAGAACGTTCTTCAACGACATCTTCGAAATGGCACTGGTTGATAAATTTTATATTTTCCAAAAACGCTGCGCGATCGACATTTTTTTCCAACAGAGATTCAACAATTTTTAGGGCACGAGCAGCACACAATCTTTTTGTTTGAAGAGCTTCTGACTGCATTGCTTTACAGATGTTTGCAAATTCGGAACTGACCTTATAGACACCGCTGCCTAAAATTTAAATTCCTCTTGCGTTATTTGTTAAAGTTCACTGTTAAGTGTTTTTTTAATATTGCTGAAATTAAACACAATTTTTAAAAATGGAAATGTAAGTAGAATGTTAAAAAAAGAAAAAAGTTTATTTTTGATAGAAATGTTGGATACTTAAAATTATTCTCCAGAGAAATTTAAATGATTTTTGTAGAGAAATCAAGCAACTATTTCAAGTGTTTCTTTAAAAGCAATCAATAAATTAACTAATTAAATTGTAAAAATATTTCAGCTGTCAAAATTCCAAGACTTTTAAATATTTTAAAGCAGAAGGAAAGCATCAAAATTTTTGATTTAAGTGAAAGTTTTTATTTAATAAGTTTTTTAAGTTGATTTAAATCTTCAAGCTAAATAGCTAAGAAGACGTATAACTGTTGTAGCTAAACTTTGTTATCTTTTTGTTACCATAATTTCAAGTATAAATCAGTTGGTAATTTTAAGCACTACGGAATTTATAGAGAATTGACTCAAAATATTTAATTATTATGAAAATATTATTTCTCTCAAAAATTAAACATATAACAATTAATTCCATGTTATTGAAACCCGTTGCTTAAGAATAGCTAAGCTACTTCGAATGCTTATCAACCGGTTAACCTACACAACAAGCAGCAGCTGAAAATTATACAATGACTGACTGACTCACACATGCAGACAGGTTGTTGTTCACAATGACAATTCTAGTACGCGTGCGCACAGCACACTCAGCTAAGACCATAAACAGTAAAGAAGTCGGTATTCAACGGAGCGCATAGTTAACGGCCTTGAACGATGACGAAACACTTCTTTAAAGCGGAATCTGCTTATTCAGGTTACATTTATATATTCTTTTTAATTGTCATTTTAAATAATTTAATGAATGGATGAATGGAAAAAAGATCTACAAAAATCAGTTAAGCAACAGTATGTAGATTAATATGAATGACAAAGAAGTTTGCAAACAGTTAATTTCAAAAGAATGCGCTTCTAAATAACAAATTATTTTCTTTTTTAATGGCGCAAACAGAGATGCTAAGATTTGTGACCTAAATAGTTGTTCATAGAATAATAATTTTTTATTCCGATTCTTATGATAATCTGTTTTCACAAGACAAAAAGTTATGTTTGTAACATTGGAGCTGAGCTACAAACGGCTTGAGAATTGCACACTTTTTTAACAAATTTTTCAGAAAAATTCAGCAACAGCGTTGATGACTGAACAAAGGTTAGTACCTAAGCTAAGCTTTTCAAACAAGAAAGAGAGCCATAATTCACTTCTCTTTATTTTTTTTCAATACATCAGAACTTGGTCTCCAAAGGCTATTAAGTTCAGTTATGGAGCAAAGTAATATGTTAAGAATTGGGTGGAGGAGAAGAAAAGTGAGCAAATTATACTCATCAGGGAATAGTGATGAAAACAAGTTATTTCATATTCGCGTTGATTGGCTTAGTAATCATCCAATATTACGGTGGTGTTCGAGCGAGGGTTAGGTTAGCGCACATGCTAGAATCCCTAAGTAAAACTGAATGTGCCATTTTAATTCAACTTATGTGACCCTACAATACTGGCATAAAACTGGTTTTTCCATGGTTCGGGGCACTCAAAGTGATGTCCAAAATCCTTTTTCAACTTTTCTATATGGATTGAAAAAAAAAATTTTTTTCGGCAAATGGGTCAAAAACGGTCCTTTGTTTTATTAAGCTAACTAAAAAAAGCCTTTCTTTTTCTTTATGTGTTACATGCAGACATATTTGCAATAAAATTTTCTTTTTTCCCAATCCCTATTTCAAAAAAGGTTTTTTACATGGTCCTAAGTGATATCCAAACCACTTTTTTGACCTTTGGCCCATCCAAAATAGTAGTCTCACAAAACTTTCTGCAAGCGTGAATCTGTGTGAGTGCGCTGAAAGTCTCATAAACTAATGAATGGCTCAGATGCAGAGTGGCTTACTGCTCTTCTCTAGTTTCAATCTTAATACCACTGGGAACACCCATAATTTTATACGGATAAAACCAGTCCTAATATTTCCATTCATTGCTAAAGGAAATCGTCAGTGACTTTTGAGCTGATAGAGTCAATTTTTCGTTTTGACACGCCAAGAAAGATTGCAACGAAGCCCCTGCAGAAAAGTGTAATATCAATGAAGTTACAAAAACAAAGTTTGCTTCAGTTTTGCTTTTCTTGCTCAAAGGTCACTGATGATTCCATTTGTCAATGTATGAAACTATTTAGAAGTTTTTTTGTTGTTTTTGTAATTTTTTTGGTGTTTTCACTCACAGTAAAATAATATACTAAAAATAATAATAAATTACTTTTCGTACTGATAAGCCACAGCAAATTTTTGGATTAATGTCATTTTAAAACAAGCTAAGACTGTGAAAATATATCCTCTGCTTTCTCTTATTTCAACGTAAATGTCTATCATAAAAATCAAAAATGTACAAATTTTCACTGTACGACATTCAAAAAATGTTGATCTTTCTTTTTTGGATTAATAAGCTGTTTTACGTATTGCGGAATCTGCCATTTACGTTTTACAAAATATGGCATCTGTTGTATTTAGTTTGCACGATATAACTTGTTGGCATTGCAGCTTTCAAATCTTTAATAGATCACAATAAGCCTTTCTCAAATCGATCAAATATTCTGCAGAGGTTTTGATTTACTGCCAGTCAAACAGACACTTCGACTGCACAATAAATCAATAATTTTATTATAATTTTGCCATTATCTAGTAAATAGCTCTATATGTTGTAGTGTATATTTAAATGAGTAGGCATTAAATGGAAGTTGGCCTATTAAGGAAGTCGTTTAGATAGTTTTGTTGCGGCATAAGCGAATAGCTAAGCTTATTATGTATCAAGTACTCAACGTAAATATGATATAAGCAAATGTTTGACATATTGTAGGTAGTCTGTTTATACCTTACACAAGGTATATTAACTTTTTCTCTCTGTTTGTAACACATAGAAGGTGGTTTTAAATATTATATATATTCTTGATCAGTGTCAACTGATAAAAGGTAAGCAAAGCTAAAAACTTTAACCAAATTTGGTACACTAACTAATAATAGCAAGTGGGATTGAACGAAGGCACGCCTACCGCCCATACAAAACATAAAAGAATATTGTAAGTCAATCAAATGTAAATCAGTTCTTTCCTCAGTAGCTTTGAGTGCAAGTTAAATCGTTGTGTTCTTTTCCAATTCAAAATAAGAAGAATCATTCAATTTTTATTCTGTATGTAGTTACATTTATTAACATTAATATTATTCAGCAAAAAAGTTCATACAATCTATAAAAAAAAAATTACATTTCAAAGAAATAAACATTCACTTAGGTGGCAAAGCCCACAGAGTAGCCGTCTTATCAGCCGAAGTTGTTACAAATGAAAAATCAGATGGATGCCAACGTCCAGATATAACTTTGTCAGTATGCTGTGCGACTGTTACAGACGCCAATGGAAGTGTTAAATCTCCCTGCAAATCGGTAAGTACAATTTTATTGTCGTAACCACAAGTGAGCATATAATAGGCCGATGGAGAGAATCGTATCGATCTAATTTCGGCGGAATGTGGCTTAAAGCATTGTATTGGTCTATTCCCACGTATATCAAAGAGTATACACGAACTATCCTCATGACCAGACACCAAAAGTCTACCTGATGGATCAACACATACTGAAGAAACTGGAGATCCTTGTATTGAGCTATGATTTGTGGCCAGCGTTACAGTATTACTACACTCGCGGGTACGCAAATCCCAGAAACGTACTGTTTTATCATGCGATCCAGATACAAAGACGGCACCACCCCAGGTGTACACCGATAGTATGGCTCCGCTGTGTCCGCTAAGTGATTGAAAAGGGGTTATTGTAGTGCAATCAGTGACATAAATCTTACAATCTCCAGCGCCACCACTTATCAGCAGGCTCGCCTTATTAATGGTGTCCTCAATGAAGCATAAATCTCGTACGGTACCATCGTGCATGGTCAATTCATTTTCACGGCCTTCTAGCTGACTGTTGAATGCATTGAATCTCATCAGTTTGATAGTCTTATCATTGGATCCTGTCGCCACAAGTTCGCCATCTGGTGACCATCCCATGCAATAAATCGAACCTTTATGATGTTTTGTACGCTTGAATAGCACAGTGGGCTGATACGTGCGATGGTCTTCTCTTATATCTGCCAACGGTGGATATTCACAAATTCGGAATGTCTTTGCGTTTGAGCCAACTGCATACACTCTGCCGCTTGGATGAAATTCGGCACAGCGCACAGCTTGCACATCTTCCAATGTTGTCACGGCTACGAAATGTGGTCGGTCGGCATCGAACATGTTTTCGAGTATTCGGTTTTACAAAATAAGTAACTTGCCAATTAAAGTGTTCTTGTTGTTGTTGTACGAGTAAGTGTTGTATTGTAGCGACAAGTGCTGTGACGATGCTAAACGGGGATGTCCGTCGTGTCGGTAGACTGAAAAAATCAATCAATTTTTTCGAAATTAGCATCAACGACTTGTCATTTATGTGGTAGAAGTTTGTTATATTTTTTTGTTTTTTTTTTTTTTTACAAATACGATTGTTAGTATGCATCAGGATAGAGGGAAAATTTAGATTTTAGAGTTTAGAGTTAGAGAATAGAATTTTAAAATATATGATGATGATTTCACTATAACTTTCCAAGTAACTGACTTTATAGTAATAAGTAACGCGAAATTAAATAGAAAAAGTTCCACCCACCTAGAGCTTACACGGAATAGATAAATCACATAATCAATATTTCCGATGACTTAATCGGGTGAAATCTATATTGGATAGAATTGCCCTGATTAAATTTCTACACTCTAATGTTTGAAAACTACTTAGGTTAAAATGTTACATTTATAGATTTTAGTGAATATAACATCTATATATATACAGGGTGTTTTTTTTAGAGGTTTGTTTTTCGAATAGAGATAAAACTGGCATTTTATGGTCAAATCTGGCAACTCTAATGTCATTTATGTTCAGTTTGGTTTGCCATTTCATCATGAACAGGTTGACAAAAGAACAACGCTTGCAAATCGTGCAAAGTTATTTCGAAAATAATGGTTCAGTTCGCAAAGTTTACCGCAAGCTCCGTCCATTTTATGGTCGACATAATCGTCCATCAGAGCAATTAATTCGGTTAACCATGGATCGTTTTCGCACTACGTTTACTCTATGTGATAATACGCATCCGCAGAGACGTCGAACAGTGCGCACCGAAGAAACAATTGCCGCTGTAGAGCAAAATGTACAAGAGGACCCGAATGAATCGATTCGCCACCGTGCACAGCAATTGGAGCTTTGTCCATCAATTTTATGGAAGATTTTGCGGAAAGATCTTGGCTTGCGACCTTACAAGATCCAGCTTGTGCAAGAATTAAAGCCGCGAGACCATGCAATGCGTCGTGATTTTGGTGTATGGGCCGAAAATGAGATTGATCTCGATGCTGATTTTCATCGCAAAATTTTGTTCAGTGATGAGGCTCATTTTTGGTTGAATGGCTACGTCAACAAGCAAAATTGCCGCATTTGGAGTGAAGAGAATCCACATGAGACCCTTGAGACGCCATTACATCCACAAAAACTGACTGTTTGGTGTGCTCTATGGGCTGGTGGAGTCATTGGGCCATACTTCTTCCGAAATAATGCTGGAGAGTCAGTTACCGTTAATGGAGACCGGTATAGAGCCATGATAACCGACTATTTTGTTCCCGAATTGGATGGCATGAATGTGGATGAGTTGTGGTTCCAACAAGACGGCGCTACATGCCACACAGCGCACGTCACAATCGATTTATTGAAGGAAACATTCGATGAGCGCATAATTTCGCGGAATGGACCTGTCAATTGGCCACCAAGATCGTGTGATTTGACACCATTGGATTATTTTCTTTGGGGATATGTGAAGTCGCTCGTCTACGCCAACAAACCAGAAACGTTAGGGGACTTGGAAGCCAACATTCGAGGCATTATTGCCGACATACGGCCCCATATGCTCGAAAAAATGGTTCAAAATTGGACCTGTAGAATTGGCTTTATTCGAGCCAGCCGCGGCGGCCACATGCCCGAAATCATATTTAAACATATGGCATAAAATTATCCTTCCAATAAAGCCAAATTGATGGACATTAAAACGATTTTCTTGTGTTTTATTTTAATTCGAAGCTCTATACCTCTAAAAAAAACACCCTTTACCTATATGAACATATCATATATAGACCGAGTGAATATTTATTTGTGTCAAATATATCGGCTCTGGTTTAACTAAACAACATTTTTTATTTCGAATGTTTTTGCAAAATTTGGTAACATCTAAAAGGCTCCAGTTGCTTTTCAGTGAAAATAATGTTTTAAAAAGTTTGTAGTTACGAGGTCAAGGCATAAAAGCGCCGGTTTGTGACGCTTCATGGAATTGAAGACAAAGATTAATGCCAGGAGTGAATTTAAAATTTTGCTATATCATTAGCAGAAAGAACCTGTTTTTGATACCAACGTTCCCAAATTGGATAAAATTCTAAACCAAAAATGACCTCTAAACCAACGCGAACTTCAAAATATTAGAATTTTACCACTCCTACTAAAGCTTGTCCAAGAAGATAAGGTGATTTTTTCTATGTTTCAAATAAAATATATAGCGTAAGAAGTATCCGGCATTGAATTTTATTTGAGTGCACCACCTCTGAATTCTTTCCAAAAGAACAAAAAGTAAATAAGGAAGCACTTGCGCGAGAATATCTATCAAAAACGGTCAGGTTTGTGAATGGAAAAAATGGATTTTATGTCACGACATTGCACCACCGCATAAAGCCATTGGTCGATCAAGCACCGTATTCTCGTAATATGTCGCCGTGTGACTTTTTCTGTTTCTGAGATTCAAGATTGCCATATTGCGACCTTTGATCTCTCAATTGAAAAAACCTCCGATCAAAAGTAATTCCGAAGGTTCTAGAATTCTACGGACTCATTATGAATCTTACCAAGACCGGAAATAATGCTGAAGACAGTAATCGATTGTCTCAAATTGTTTTGAAATTGTGGACAATCCAAAAGGTACCTTTAAATTGGTCACTATGACTCGGACACGCCTATGATAGGCGAGAGGAACGTTATATGTCGCTGAAAAGGTATAGTAGTGAACTATTTAAATAAAAATAAAAATGTGAAAAACCGGTAAGTATGACTATACTACACGCTTCAAAATTTAGGTTTAATTTTTAAACCGTTCTCAAAATTTTTTGGTTCATCAAGCGCTTAATAATACGGGTGAAAAATAATATTTTCAACCTTTTGTGTATCTTTTTCAACTGCTTCGGACTGCTTCAGTTTTAATTTGCATTTTTAACCGACAAAGGTTTAATTTTCAACAGATGAAGTTGAAAATGCGTTGCATAACTTTTTCAACCTAAATAAGTCAAAAATTTCAAAATTTTTGGAAAGTATATACATAGAAGCCATCTTAAAAAGTTGAAAAATATAAAAAAATGCGACTTTTCTATCTGTCCCCAAGATAAGTCTTTGGTCATGCATACATATTGAGTCGAGCCGACATTCACTTTGACGTAAGATGGGCGATATACTACATACATTTGTTTGGAACATTACGTCAACGGAAATAAAAAAAAATTGGAATGTCTGAAACTTTGTATACATATAAATAAGTAGCTCATGTTGAGACAATATGATCCCTACAATTTTAAAGTCCAAGTCACATTACACTGGTGTCACGGACAATCACAAAATGGAAAGTTTTGCTTCGACATTAAACTTAAGTTTTGTATGCGGTTATGATCAAAATTCGGAAAATAGCATTGTCAAGTTCGCTAGATTAGGCTTCAATTACTTTTTAAGGGTTTTAAATAATAAATTCAAATTTGGGAAGCATTACATTTTTGATGTTTTTGTGTTTAGAGCTTGTACCTTTTACTTTAGCCTCAAGAGGGTTCTGAATGTGAACATGCTATTTTTAGTGGCTGCACTAATTTTTTCGCCATTCCGAGATAATAAACATTTAAAAGTAGAAAGATCAAGTTTGTAAAAAAAAAGGAAAAAAATATATCAAAATTCATACTTTTCTTATTATGGCGGTTTGAATTGATGTTTGAGTTGATTGAATACTATAACATTTTGAATATGTTTATCATTGTACACTTTAATTCAATAGATTCTTTAATGCTCTAAATAAAATGTAAGATCATTTGAATTGAATTGAATAAAATGTAAGAGGATATTTTCAACATTATTCTACTTTTTTTCTGCAATTTCTGTTTTTTAAAAATTTTTATCGTACATTTCGACCTATTCAACTTTTTTTTCGAATTTTCAATATTTTCCAACTTATTCAATATATCGAACATTTTCAACAATTTTTATACCGACATAGCGAAGTTCAAACATCATGATGCGAATGCTTTTAATCACCTAGTCTTTTTTTTAATAAGGAGCACCCTAGTGAGTCCCTATTAATGCAACGAAAGCGACCTAGTTCTTAAAAACTGAAACTCTACAGGAAACAAAAGAAAATTTGTAATAATATGCTATTAATATGAGTACATTGTTCTTTTTTTTACTGATATTGTTTCATTAGATGTATTTCCGTCTGCCCTGCTGTGCGTAACAATTTGAAACTACAACTAAAAAAAATATGCAACAATAAAAAACTTTACCAATGCATCTGATAGCTGGTTTAGCTGCTTAAAAAGTTGACTCTTTGTTTGGTTGGCTGCCTGTTGTGAGTAGGGCTGCCATCCGGAAAAATGGTACGTATTAATTTTTATTTAGTAAAATGCTTCATTATCTTAAATTTGGCAAAAAATGTTCGGGATTCGAGTCAAAAATACTCGGATTAAAGCTGTCTGAGTTTAAAGTGAAAATAACAAGGATTTCTCTAGTTAAACTTTTTTTTTAATGGCAGCCCTAGCTGTGAGTTATTAAGTTGGTCTATGAAGAATGGAGTCCAAGTCAGTGAGTGAGTTAGTCGCCGCCGCCGTCGCCATTGTAGTTGTCGTCATCAGTGGCAGACATCGTCATTCGTTTCAGTCTATAAATTACTGACTGATGCTTCCTTTATATTATACCCACAATTTTTTGTTTAGGGGTCTTTTGAGAAATTGCAATTAATTTTATAATATTTGCATTTTCACACTCTACGAAAATAAAGCCATTGAAGAAAATAAAAAAAAAACAGAAAAACAGAAAACAAACAACAAAAACTACAACAATGAGTAACAAATCCATTAAAAAAAACTGCATTGAAAAGGGGGGACTTTTGATTGTAATGGGGCTCCCTAGAGTGCAGTGGAACAATAGGGTGATTCTCGAAGAGAGAAGTGATAGAGTGAGGGATAGCGTGCTACTTTATTTTTAATTTTGTTGCTTATTTCTGCATCAAACTTTGTTAATGCCACAATTGCTTTACAGTGAGACAAAAATCTATTTGAATTAAGAGAGATTTTAGAAATAATACTTCACTGAATTCTTTTACATTCTTTTCTTGTATTTTGTACAAGTCGCCTGCCTACCTAGATATAGACGAGCGTGAAGATTGAGGCAATCCGGATAACTATGGTGAGCATTGGTTCCAGCAACAAAATAAGAAAATGTGTCAAAAGCATATTGACCTGGAGAAATAATTAATTCGACATACGGGATCTCATTTACCAGGAAACGATGTAACAGAGGTACAACACAAGAGGTGTCATATCCTTCCTACTGTGGAATTTTATCATATCATCCATACTTTGATGAGTGTTAAAATAAGAACTGAGAACTAGAAAAAGTACTTTCATCGACCTGACGCTCACGGAACCAGCACTACACCGCATTTTCGACGATAACAACAGGCTTTGCTGGCTTAATACGCCATTCAAGACAACGTATGAGTTTCCGTACTTGCTCGAAGAGGATCAGAGATGCTACAAAAGTGAATGGTTGCGAACGTTAGTACGTAATTAAAGGAATCAGTCGAAGATAGATCGTTACGTCTAAGTTCAGGGTCTTTAAATTGTTATGTCCGACTTTCAACCAGATAATAACGAAATATCATTTACAGCACAGCAAAATGATGATCCGCATTTTAAGTGGTTCTAACGTAACTCTTTATATTTATTTGGATTTTTGGGTGGAAAGATAGGCTTTCCCTTTACAGGGAGGACTGTATGAGCTGTCAAGATGAGGAGAAAGTAGAATCGGTAAAGCACCTCATCTGCGAATGTTCTGAATTTTGATATAGCTGCACATAATGCCAAGCTCGGGGTAGTTTTAATCACCCCCAGAAAGTAACGTGCCAAGTGGGCTTAAGCGTCAAAATGCTATCGCCGTTTTAGGGACAAGATGCGTACTTAAAATAGCCTGACCTAGAGTGCGACCAAACATAATGGGTGATTAAAACTATTCAAAGCACGAGTATAACTGAAAGCAGAAATGAAGAAAATTTTTAGGAAAATCGCTAAATTTGGTGTTACCAAAAGTCCTTCTGCTTATCTGGTACTTTGCATCTAATAGTACAAAACTTATATTGAGCCCGGAAAAAGGTATTTAAATGAGTTACACTTTTATTCAAAGTGCGACGTAATAAGTTCAATTCGACAATTTCGCACAGTGTACTTTTTGTTTATTTCGATAGTTTTTTGAACATTTTCAGTAGGGTGCTGCTTAGCGGTGCATGCATTGAATGGATTTACCTCTCTTTTTTTTGTGGTGATTATTGCAGCAGTCATACACACTCTGCTGTCCTCAGTTGTGTTGGTATGATTTGCAAATTATTCTTGCACACACTAGAGGGCGCCTCGCCTCACAGAACAAAGTCAAGTCCAATCAGTTCATTCGTTTTTGTTGCTGTTTTTTTTCGATTTTCATTTTTATTTGTGTCGTATTTTTGCTACAATTCCCAGCCATTGTTATTTCTTGTTGTTTTTGTTTGATTATGTTGGGTGCAATTTTTGTTTTTTGTGGTTACTGACTGCTGGTTTCCTTTCTTGCTTGTTGTTCCCATCATCATCGTCATCACAATTTGGTTTGCATGACATGGAGACATCTAGACAGACAGATAGTCAGCTGTGCAAAAGGACAAATAGACAGACAGATTTATTTTGCGTGTTGATTGATTTGCTGACATTCAACGGATGAGTCAACTGTTGAGTTGTCATGTAGACAACAAAAGAATTGAAAGAAAAACTAACGAAAGTCCGTAGTGTGAGAAAAACGCAATAGACAATGATTCGTTTCCTGAATTTGGCTTAAAGTTTTAACGAAAAATTGCGAAATGTAGTCGTATTGTAAAGTTTTCAAAACATTTAAAAATTTGCTTGTTTTTCTTTTACTTGCGTACTGTTTAATATAAATTTTTATTTGATTTCAATCTCGAAAACCAAACGAAAATTATAAATGTCTAACCTATACTATTTACATCAATTTACCTGTATGAAAGTGGTTTGTAACGCTTTGGTGAAAAATTTACTGAACCGATTTTTATAATTTCTTTTTTAAAACAACATATTTTTGATAATCTGATAGCAGATTATTGAATACTTAATTTTTTATTTTTTTAAAGTTATATATCCCAACTCTGTCAGAAGAAAAAGTGGTAGATATTGTTTTAGAAATTGCAGTGTTATCCAGCAAATATATTTTTCAATGAAAACACTTTTAAATATTTTTATTTAAGTGCGAAAACTCTTCAAGTTATTTGAGAATTGAGAGCCTTATAAAGGTCGACATTTAAGGCGCAATTTTTATGATGCTTTGTAATTTGTCGAATTCATGTCTTGAATGCCACATACTTAGTACTTTAAAGTAGCTATTTACAAACGAATAATAACATTCATCTTATGGTAAATTTGCAAGCAAACTTATGTGAATGTTTCAAAGATAATTTTATGCTTAAAGTCGAGATACTCAACTTTCTACTCTTCTTTATTCATATAACCATAAACACTTTGCCTCTATATGTAGTTTAAAACCATAAACTACCAGTTTGCATACAACATACATTTTATTTGAATTCAACTTTATGAACAAAAGGTTGTGGTTGAATCATTTCATATACTCATTAAAAAAACAAAATCATCCCTTTCTTTTTACGACTAATGTAAGCTAATAAAAAGGTTCCTCAATATTTTCAGAAATTTTTGCAGTCAATAGTCACTTGATATAGTACATACTACGAGTACTTTTGAAGTTGCTGTTTAGATTATCTACTGTTGTTGTTTTGCCGAAGATGTTTTTTTTTTGAGGGTTTTATCGCAAAGAAAGTATTGAGTTTCACAAATCAGAATTTGAAGTTTTATTTATACATTAACTGCGGGAGGATTTTTTTTTGTATTACTTCTATAAGTGATATCAATTTTCAGATGTTTTTGTTTACGTGCTCTTAAGTACAATCAAAAAACATACAAAAAATACTACGCGTAGTAAATTGCAAAAAAAAAATACGGTTTGACTTTTTGGTAGATATTGTTTATGATGCGAAACGTTTAATATCAAAACTGTTAGTGAAAAAAGGCAGGTACTCATACGAAAAATTTGCATGCCACATATGGCCAGAACCAAATTGGTAGTTCCCATGATATCGATATACGTATTCGTTGCATATGTGATACGATCTCTAAAACGGCATCTTATGTATCTAAAGGAAATATTTTCAGTACAGCAAAAAATGTCGTTCACTGTCAGAATAAGCTTCTATTTTTTTGCAGAATTTTGAAGCTGACTTGGGGATTTGGTTCAAAAGTTATCTACAAATTTATTCAAAAAAAAATATGGTTAGTTTCCAACAAAATTTGCGCTCTCTAGCCAATTTTTGAACAAAAACAAACTCAATTTGGGACCAGTGTGCACGGGTGATATTGAGTTTTGGGTATAAAATATACAAATTATGATGCTAACCTTCCAATTGATTTTTTTTTTCAGTATAACGCTTAGAAATACAGTATGGAATTATATTTTGACCTGGTGTACTACCAAAGAGGCACGGATCTATAGCGGTAAATTTTCAAAAGATAAGATAGAACCGACTTATTTTTGCTACTTAACTCTTTTTTGATCACAATTTTTATTACGGCCAGATTACTATCCATACAATTTATATAAAATTGCTTACATGGCAATTGTTTGTAACGCTTTGCGGCAAAATATACTGAACCGATTTTAGTAATTTTGTTTTTTAAACAACATATTTGTGCTGAGGAATGTTATTGGATACTTATTGTTTTGATTTTATAAAGGTAAATATCTTTTTTTAGGATAACGATTTTCCAAAGCCACGCACAAAAATTTTCGTTGCTTATGCGTAAGCTGAATTATGTTTTACTGTTTTTTTTTTCTCTCATTTGTGCCATCTGT
This sequence comes from Meiosimyza decipiens, assembly GCA_963680825.1. Taxonomy (NCBI): domain Eukaryota; kingdom Metazoa; phylum Arthropoda; class Insecta; order Diptera; family Lauxaniidae; genus Meiosimyza; species Meiosimyza decipiens. The sequence continues at coordinate 35,811,509 of OY804258.1, forward strand.
ATTTGGTTTCAAACTTCAAAGAAGAACTCTCTTTCATTTTTTTCTTTTTTTTTTTGTTATTTTTGAAGAGAGAATATAGAATGTGATGCCATGACAGTTTTATCTTTATCAAAAAAAATATCGGGGCGTGCACGTACGAAGCCGCGGGTATCACAAGTTCGACATATTACGTTTGATAGTTTCATTGCTGATGATGTTAACCCTATGCAAATTATAAGTCCAGCCTAGCTCCAATTCCAAACGTCTTGATAAGAAACTAAGTCTGATTAAATTATATGTATGTACAAAGACCATCATTAGTTTTTGTATAGCAAACAAAAAGGAAGAGGTACCAAAAAACTAGGCGTGGACCCTGCTACACAGTGAAAGTTTTTAGTACTGATTCTATGAGAACAACTTAAGGGATTGTAACGAAATTCCTCTTTCGTTTTATCCTTTCCTTGCCATAATATCCATAATTGCAATATATTTTGTAGTTCCGAAAATATACTAAATGCAATTTTAAAGGTTAAGGCGGTGCCACGCCTCCACAACATTGAAACCAGTTCAATGTTATTTTTCCTCACAAAGTTTTATTAAAATCGGTCGAGCAGAATTGAAAATAAATTTTTCTTCAGCATATACAAGGTGAGATGAAAAAACTGCAACAAAGTAAAACGCCATAGTTTTTTCATTTTTTTAAAATTTTATTGAATGGAAGCAAAAAAATGTCGGAAATAATATCAAATTTTAGAATAAGTTTCGATTTGTTCGAATTGGCCACCTTTGGCACGAATTATGGCCTTCAAACGGCCAATGAAGCCGTCACACGCTGACCGAATGTGGCTCTGCGGTATTTTGGCCCATTCTTGGCGAAGCGCTTGCTAGAGATGATCGACACTTTGGTATTTTTTAGTGGCAGCCTTGCTTTCCAAAATACCCCAGGCACAATAGTCTAACGGATTGGCATCCGGAGATTTTGGTGGCCACTTTGCGGTGGAAATGAAGCGAGGAACCTCATTTCTTAACCATTCTTGGGTGGCGCGAGCTGAGTGCGATGGTGCTGAGTCCTGTCGGAATGTCCAAGGTCTGCAGCCGAAATGTTTGCGTGCTCACGGCTTCAGAGCTGCCTCCACAATATTTTCGCGATAGATTTGCGCATTTATTTTGACCCCACGGTCGATGAATACGAGCGGAGAGCGACCATCAGCCATTATTGCGGCCCAAACCATCACCATGGCCGGCTTTTGAGATCTGGTGGCCAACCGAAGATGCAAATTTTCAGCTGACCTCTCTGGCAAGTAAACACGATCATTTTGTTTGTTTTCAAACTGCTGGATAACGAATGGTTTCTCGTCGGAGAAAACCAAATTCGGTAGTTCACCACTTTCGGCCAAGCGAAGCAGCTCTTTGGCTCATTCGAGTCTAACTTTTTTTTGTGCATCGGTAAGATCTTGCTCTTTTTGGAACTTCAATGGCTTTAGTCCAAGCTCATTTTTCAATATTTGCCGAATGGCATATTACGATATGTTCAGCTCACACTATCACGCTTAAATTCCATCACGAATAACTTTTTTTCTGAAAAATTCCGACCAAAATGCTTTTGTGCGCTTGTAAACAATATAATGAGCTGTCACTGGAATAAATCTGACAGCTGTGGGACGAGCGGTTTAGAAATGACAGCAGTCTGAAGTTGGTTGCAGTTTTTTCATCTCACCTTGTACATAGGTCTTATACTCGAAAAATAAGAAAATATTTAGAACAATGTCCAGAATTTTTTTTAAATTTAAGCGTGCCGAAAAAAATACTTAAAAATCAATATTATCACTGGACTATTAGTGAAAATAAGATTTCTCTTTTAAGGTTCTTCTGAACGTTGCTACTGCATGTATACCGATCTTATAATGTGCTGACACATTGAAGCTTCCAAATTTTTTTATATTGATTTTGTAGAAGTTTAATGTTGAAGAAGAAAATCGAACCACAGCAATAAACTGTAATGATTGCGCATTTACTTGAAAGGTCGATTACGAACGGTCATCACGTGGGCAATGGTAATGAAGAAATAAGTAATAGAGAAAGCTTTTCAGAATAAAATTTCATTCGTAGTATACAATTAATAAATAAAAAGCCAACAAAAGAAAGGGGAACAAAGAATAATCCAAAGAGAAAATCCAGAAATCACTTTTAATTAGCTTACTTAAGCCAATTGTTGTATCAATAATTTTTGGGATTGATTTTTCCTTCATTTTTATTTGGGTGAAATTAAAAGAAAACATAAATTGCAACGTTATGTTGATAATAATAATTAATTTTTATTGGTACAAGTGATTCATTAAGAAAATCGATTTGCAAAAAATAAAATGGAAAGCAGAGTCAATATTAATTATTTGTCTGTTTACAGTCGTTATCAGCTGTCTAATTAGATTAATTTCCTTAAAGAAAATAACCTGCTTTGGACGGGATTTTGCGATTGAAATGTTTGGGTTGCTTTGAATTTTAGTAAAAATATTTGAAAAATGAATCATTTGCAAAATGTCAAATGAATGTTTGGATGGATAGAGATTCGAGGTAATTAACACTCAGCAGTGATTATTATTCATACAAATTTACAAATTCACATAAACAAAAATTAACAAAACTACGATAAAGTAGGGGTTGCGCACCTAAAGCGCTTAAATTGACGTCATACGTTAATAATGCAAATAGATTTTGAACAGTAAATTGAAATTTTCAATGCAATTTTGTGAGCTTTGAATTCTGACGCCAGGGTAAAAAGTTAAGGGTGAAAATTTAAAAATAGTTCACTTAAATTTAACACATTTGCATTGTGCTTAAAATTAACTATTGGTCACGTTTGCATGGTTAAATAGCGAACGTAATTTGAGTGCTGGCGCATAGTGGAATATCGTGGCCATATATACAAAGAAAATGAAAGCGCAAGGGATCGTTTAATAAAAAAAAAAAAAACTATAAAAGTTTTAAATATTTTTTGGTTTTTAGTGTAGTCCAGTAATATGGCATTTTGATGTTTTGCTCCAATAACTTCAAAACTATAAAAGATATCGTAAAATCTTTAACATTTTTGAAATGACCATTGCCAAGTTAATGGAAATTGATACCCATTTTGAACAAAATGTTTCAACCACATCACGCCTTTGTATGGTAAGGTAGGCGTGTTCGTAAGCCGACATTTTTTTCATAACCACATATTTTTGTTGTTTTAACCTAAAAAAAACATCTTTACCGTATTTCAAGAGTCTAGCGATACTATAACTATTTATGGCTGCCATTCCACGCAAACCCATCAACAGTGTATAAACATAATTGGAACGATTTGGCGACTAAATAGGCGTGGCACGTTTCGAATAATAAGTAAGCGTGCATCCGGAGCCCGCTGATATACGAACTTTAGCTTAATTGTTTCCTTAGTACATTAATAAAACGGTAATTTTTTATATGGGAGGTACCACACCTATTAATGCAATTTCGTCTAACGCTTTGTTCAGGTAGTAGGTAACGTAACCAAAAGCTCTGCACCAAACTTAAGCACAATAGCTTGTAAAATTTTCTTAATAGGAAGGACTACAGCTATAAGGGGCGTTAGTGCGCCACTTTTTTCATATCTTGAAATGCATTCCAAACTGCTTTTCGACTCTTCACTTCTGTTTTATTTCTAATTTTTGTTTTAAGAACAAGTAAATTTTTTTGTGCCACACCTACTTATTCAATTTTCCATTTTTTAGCAGCCAATTCCAATCGCGCATTTTACCTATCGACACAATTTCACAACATCTCTGATAGCGCTAGAGATTTAAGCATTTCAATCTTTGTGCGGTGCCACTCCCTCCAGAAAAGTTTTTCAGTAAAAATATATCATCTTTTTTTTTGAATTACGCCATAATACTCACAAAATCTGCCCGAGTTATAACGAAATCGATGTAAGTATTTTGCAAATAAAAGTAATGGGCACTTAGACATGAAAACACCCCTGATAAATAAGGGGGTATTTGTGTTAACATCCAAAAATTATCTTCTTGCTTAAGACTACGAGGAACATATGCTGTACTTTAGCTTTTCTCTGTTGCTTCCAGACTATTGTGTAGCAGAATTTTCCTTGAAAAATAGAATTAAGGATCGATACCATTTTCAAATTTCAAACATTTCCGAAGAAATCAAGTGGATTTTGTATCTTTGACGAACAGAAAAATATTTAAACAAAAGTATTTAAAATAAATTCAAATTATCAGAACTTTAAGGGTCATTTATTTAATGTTAACCAAAAAATATCTAAGCTTCATTAAATTACATCAGAAAGTTTTATCTAAGGGTGCGATAATACAAAAATTTAACCAAAAATGAAAAAATTACACAAAGTTTTAATGCCACAACAAATCGTTGGAATCCATGTAACCAAAAATGAAAAAATTATATGAAGCAAAATATTCATGGGTATTATTGTTATTATTATTATTATAAATTTCAGTTTTTCTTTATCGCACATACATCCGAATTAAATGGCAGGAAAAGTTTGAGTTGATTTATAGCGATTGTTTTGACAAAAGTTTGCAGCAGAGCAACGAAGAAGAAAATAAACAGCTAACGAAAACTTGTTAACAGTTCTGCTCATTTAAGGGTTTTGAAAGTTTTGTCTAAATTTTGACAAAAGGCAAAAGTTTACTTGCACCGAGCAAAAGGGGGAGGGATATAGCACAAGGGAAAAGTTTCAAACATTGAAGTATTCCATTGATGTGGGAAATATGTACGCTGAGTGGCTTCAATTAGATGAGTGGAATGAGCGAATGTCTAATTATTTAGTGGATGATGGAGCTGAACTGAGTTTTAGCTTCTTAGTTTGATTAATTTTCGAGCAATTAGTACTTATGTTTGTTAATAAGTTGCAATACATGAAAAGCTAACATAAATATCAAGTCATTTGAAGGAGTATTAAGGCAACTACTATTTGTCGTTAGTATTTTATGTATTTTTTTTTGTTGTTTGAACATTCGTAAAAATCAAACCTCAATTAAGGAATTTTCTAAGAACGTTAACACAGCCTCTTAAAGCACTGTCGATATCGTAAAAGTCAGAGCATAGGTCTTGGTAAAATATTTTTGGTGAGCTTTTCCATCTTTCTTCAGGGTTCAGTCTATCTCTGTAACAAATTTCATTAAAATCGATCTATTAATTTAGAAGAGACCACGTATTTTTCTGTTAGGGGGCGTGGTATTGCCAACTCAAAACCAAAATCCTTGCAGCTGTTCCGCCGTAACAGAGTCGTTTTCCCTTAGGTGGCAGCGCCACGCCCAATAAAAGAACACAGCGTATTTCATATTCTAAATTACTTTGATAGCTCCCGAGATAAGCTACATAAATTTGGCAGAGTGTTGTCAATCTTACTAATTCTTTTAGATAAATCACCTACTCATACACTTTTTTTTCTTCAGCATATACGATATGTTTGGAAAAAAAATTAATAGAAAAAATAAAAAGCGGCAATATTTTCAAGAAGTCTTTTTTTTCATGCATATTTTTACTACAGACACAGGACTACAAGTCACGGCTTTTTTTGGAACCAAACTGGACAAAATTTGAACATAAATCAAAAACAAAGTTGTAAAATAAGAAACGTAAACGCAAAGTTTTTTTGGGCAAAAAATCTAAATTACACTGTTGACAAAGCAATTTCTTTATGTTACGAAAAAAAAGGACAGAAAGAAAAAAGAAAAAATAAAAAAAAAATGATTAAAGGCATAATATGGACACCATTTTTTTATCGTTTTACTCCTTTGGCACCGAAATTTGTACAAAAAGAATATAAAAGTTGATTCCAAAATATGTAAGCTGTGTTTTATACCGCAGTTTTTTAGATAGCAAAAAAACAAGGCAAAACTTCATCAAGGTAAAGAATCAGTATGTGCCTACCAGAGAGAGTAGGTTAATGTAAAGGATGAAAAATTTCCATATTTTTCAAACAGATACAAGTAACTTTGTTAGAAAGACGAATAGAAAAAATATACTTGCCACATAAAAAGGTTGCAAAAGTAATTGGCTTTATGAGTAAAATAAAACTACATAAAATTTCATCAGTTAGTGAAAAAACGGTCATTCTATGAATGTTGTAATGTGGTATTTTAAGGGTTGTTACTCCTTCGCCAATAAGAGTTGTGAGAGTTGTGTACGAGGAAAGTGTTATTTAACTTAATTTGCAAAGGGTTCGACTTTCGATCTGGCGACATATTTTTCAATGTGATCTATAGAAATTAAGTAATTTTTTATATTACTTACTAAAATTTTGTTTCTTTGTTATCTTTGAAAATATGTCCAAGTTGAAAGCTTTTGTAGTCAGTGGCTATTGAAAACCCAACGATAAATTTATAAATCGCAGAATGTTTAGCTTTGTTGACTATATTTTTTTAATGCACATATCTTTCGAACATAATTTTGCTGAATAAAATGTTATTCATAAACAAAACAGTCATTTAAAGAACACAGACTTGTTATTTATGAATACTTATTATTTTTTTGTTTTGATTGATGTTTATTCATGTAAAAAGTAATGAAAGTTTCAGATCCATCGGTCGTCTTGTCACGTTTGTTGAAACATGTTTTGTAAATTTACAAGAATATCGGTCCTTGCCATCATTAGAAGGTAAATCAAATTAAAAATAATTTCAATAAATGTATAAATGTTCCATGGACATCAATGTAAGTTTTATACAGTTTAATCTATGTACTGTTCAAAGCCTTCTTTCTCTTCTACATCGACGAAAATTTTATAATGTATGGAAAAAATGCTTTGTCTTATTTGTTTCAAAAATATGTTTAAGATTAGTTAAAAATTGAGTTTCGCTTACCATATCATAGACCAATAGTTTAAGATGTATTAGTTTAATGAGGCTTTTATTTATACTAAAGATTAGTGGTTTACCTGCAAAAGAAAAGAAGAAATTCATTATTATTTATTAAAGACTAGTCATGTGTGTAACCTTTAAAAATAAAAATAAATAAAAAATTATAAAGTAAAACAAAAACTAAAATTAATAAAGTTACAAAAAATTGGACAAAAAGTCGACTTAACCGAAATTTTGAGTTCAGTTTTCTCAGCGCGTATTCTGTTGCTCGCATTTGACTGTGGTTGCAAATGAAGCCTAAAAAAATGGATATTGAGATATATAAAAGAACAACAGAAACAAAATATATATCATGATAGAAAAAAATTTCCAAAGCGAAACGTCCCGTGCGACCGTGATTAAAATTGAATTAAAAAAAACATAAATCATTTTTGGATAAAATCAAGACTATTTTTAAGAGACATCAATTCACAACATTCTAAAATTAGTTTCATTGAAATATTGCCTCAGGTTTCGCTGAAATCGGCGTTTGAATTGTTGGTCGCGAAAACTACTTCTGTTTTTGTCCCGTGCGAACCCCTTGGTTTTTTGCAGTAATCTTAAAAACGAAAAATTGCCCAAAATCAACCTTAGCACCAATTATAGAGCTTATTAAGAGTTATAAGTTAAGCCCATTGTCAAAATAAAAATTCGTTTTATTTTGACTTTTTCTTTTACTTTAAATGTGTTCGACGGTCCCGTTCCACCATGGAAATGCCCATATATAATTCTTTGTTAATACAACTTACTAAGCATTAGACGGCTCTATCGCCAAGCTTAGTTTGTTTTAATTGAATTCTAAGAGTTGTCTGCCTGTTATATGTAGTGTGCTGGAAGAAAATTTGCTCTAACTTTGACTTTCAAGCCGATTTTAGTGGGAACCATAATAGGACCTATTGTCAAAAGATTCTTCTACGACGAGGAAGAAAGCTAATTTATATTCATTACATCATCAAGTGCTGGATTTTTCGTGATAACAACTTTATGTCAGGCTGCTTTCAAAAGTCTGAGCGTTACATTCCTAAAGTTTCTACTGTTAGGAATGATTTTGACATGAAAATCAAACTTTTTAGTATTTTGAACGATGATAGAAAATTCGGTTCACAATCTTTTGCCTTGTTACAATAAACATACTACGTAAAATGTACAGCAAATAGTCTACTAAACAATAGAAAATCAACATCTTCTTGGATGTATCTAAGTATTTATCTATCACTTCGCTACTCTATTTTTCACCTATGTACGGCATTGTACGATTGCAATTTCTCTTTTTTTTGTTCTTTAAAGCAACCCACTTATAGAAATACAATTTTATCTATAAGAATGTTTACTATTCTACCATTTTTTCTGTATAAAAATAAAATATTGTAGAACCTCGTTACGATACAACGAGTACGATTCAAAAAAATTGCGAACAACCTGAAGTGCAACTTCAACATCAAATCTTTGGCCAATTTGAAGATGTTCAACAACAAGAGCAGCAGCAACTCGTACGATGGTACTTAAAAGTACGATAAAACTTCATTCAGTTTGTTAAAAGTTTGAACAAAAAAATAAAAAAAGAGAAAGAAATAAAACATTTTTTTTTCTAAAGTTGTGCTCAAAAGTTCAATTTATCAATATAAAAACTAAAGTTGCTTTGGGTAAATATTATGACAAGGTTATGAACTTTGAGCTTCAAGTGATGCGAACTTTTTACCGCAGAAATACAAACTTTTTATTTATAAATTGAATGAACCAAATCAAGCAGTTTATTTTAAATTACAAATTAAATGAAAAAACACAAAATAATTTTCTCATTATAAAAATAAAATATTCACCACACCCTAAGATTTTGACCCGACCCCGATCTGTGTCTATGTATGGTGTTCGTCCGCCAACACTGTGTTGATTTATTAATCCACTTATTTTCGCTTCACTTGGAAAATCTCTAGTGCTACACAGCTGCATGCATTTAATCGAAATGTGGCAACGATTCAATTAATCATTTTTATTTTTTCATTTCATTTCCCAGGCTTAAAATACAACTTATAATGCTATACGCTATCCGCCACCCGCCCTTTACTACCGTTACAACTTCCTTTGAATTATTTTTAATAAATTCTTTTAATTCCAATTTTGGTTTCCTCCCATCCATCCACCAATCCATTTGTTATGGGTTTAGTCTCGGAATAATTTTACCACATTTTGTGGTTGATTGTTGCTGCTTCTAATGAGTTTGCTTGCGACAAAAAATGAAGGTGTCTGTAATGCAGTCATTGTTAGGCCCACACCTGTGTGATATATTGAAGTATCGGTTTTTACTATTAGAGATAAAAACAGTTTTATTTCACGTAGAAGCTAAAAGTACGCTTACTAAATGTTACTTAGATTTTTTGATTTTGCGATATTATTGTGGCACGTTGTAATTTTTATAATTATTTTTTCTTTTATTAACTGATGAAGGAACAAAATTATTTAAGGAACATTATTTTATTGAATTTGTTTCGGAAATTTCGTATTTATATTTCGTAATTCTGATTATCCTGGTTAATCAGATTATCTATGCTCACAAGCCTAATGGACATATGTATATACATTTTCAGGGAAATGAGGGGTTTCAAAGTCAATAAAAGGCCACTATGTATACTACATAATAAATAATACAGGAAAAAGATATAGTTTGGTAAAGTATTAGGTGCGCAACTAAGTTCTCGCTGTTTTTTGTTAGAAATTGCAACTTTATTGTCAAAAAATAGTTACAGATGAATCAATCAAAGTATTGCCCATTGCTATATACCACTTTTCCCCATCTTTCTAATAGAGCTCGAATGCCATCGCAGTAGAAGTGTTCGTCTCTTGAGGCTATCCACGAATCAAGCCATTTTTTGAGGTCTTCATAGGAGTTGAACTGCTGATCAGCCAGACCATGTGCCATTGAACGGAACAAGTAGTAGTCTGGCGCGGCAATATCTGGGGAATACGGCGGGTGGGGTAGGACTTCCCATTTGAGAGTTTCCAAGTACGTTTTCACTGGCTTAGCAACGTGAGGCCTAGCGTTGTCATGCAATAGGATTACTTTATCGCGCCTTTGTTTGTATTGGGGCCGTTTTTCACGCAGTGCTCTGCTCAATCGCATCAGTTGAGTACGGTATTGTTCCCCAGTGATGGTTTCATTCGGTTTCAGAAGTTCACAATAGATTACACCGACCTGGTGCCACCAAATTGAAGGTTTTTTTCCTTCCTTCACGTGGTCGATGGTCGATGTCGAAAACATGGTATTTAAACCGACGAAACCAATCTCGGCACGTTGTTTCGCTCAGAACACGATCTCCGTAAACTTTTTGGAGCTCTCGATTCGCGTCAGCCGCCGTTTTCTTCGATTGAAAGAAGAAAATCAACACCTCCCGCAAATGACCATTATTTGGCACAAAATCAGTCATTTCCGAGCAACCACAAACAGACTATGAAATCACAAAATCTTAAAAGTGTCAAATCGGTATGCTTACCATATGCTTAGGCTACATTCATAACGTTTTGATATGAACCAAATCGACCAGCTCTTACCGCTAGCGCCATCTATTGATGGTTGTATAGGAACGAAGATTTGAGTCTCCAAAATTTCATTTAAGGACATTTTTTTGAGACTGATAAAGGATTTTATTATACCTGTAGAACTTTTAACGCAAAAATAAACTCAGGTAAATATTGTAGAAAATGCAAAGACGCATACATTGGTGGAGTTTTTTTAAGTACCCTAAAAGTGATTCAAAACGTACGAAACGGTTTTATTTTATAAAATTTTGAGTCATAAAAACGATTTTTTTTTATTTCGTTAGTTTAATCTTTATTTTGCTTAATGAAAATAGTACCTACAAAACAAAAACAATAACTAGTTAAATAGTAAAAATATTGTTTTACGACACAAACAATAAAGCCTAGACATTTGGCGTCAAGAATTAGTCAGCTTGTAAAATATCTTAAAGAGCATAATAAAATCTTATTTCATGGTATTAAAAATTAATAATTTATGTGTCATTCCTTTGGTTTTGTAAGACTTTGCAATCTCATCAGTATAAATTCCGATGGTTAGGCTGAGTGGTTTTTTCTAATTTGGTCTTCACGTATATGTTGTATTGGCTTAAACAATGAAAGTTGTGGATGGTGCTAACTCTGCTTCGATATTTTATAGAAAAACCATTCCTCTGCTATTTGTGATATTAGATGATAGTAGATTTAGTATTTTGAATATCAATCCGTTCTAAATTACTGAAGATGTTGCAAAAAGATACTTTCAGCCGATTTTCATCAGCGTACAGTAGATATTATTACATACCCGTCTGTAAAGATGACCACAGATCAAATTTGAATTTCATTTTTTCAGTTTTTTCAATCTATACAAAAAAAAAAAAACTCCTTATATGTAGTAGCCTCTGACTCTTGATATCTTTCTATAGTTTCAGCTGATGGTCATACAGTCTTTGAATCAGCATAATTTTGTATGAAATATTGCCATCGGTCAAATTGACTTAATTTTCTGTACGATGTGGTCTTGATCTAAAAACTACATGGTCTGAGTCATGGAAAACTTTCGAGACATGTAGGCACAAACATTAATTGATATTGTTGACTTTGATCCCGCATTTATAAAATTTTTCATAAATTAAACTTCTGCTCATGGACAGGCAGATTCGAAAAACAAAATATCAAATCCCATTAAATTTTTGCGGAATACTTCATTTTGGCACAAAAATATTCATTTAATCATTTGTCAGTACAGCTCTCGAGAGTTCAATGAACCTTTTATTTTATTCATCTTCACAATTTGTTCAAATTACCATGATTTTTCTATGTAACAACGTTATCGTTGCTGTCAAATTCGAAACTGCAAAAAAAAGCGGTGCATCATCATAAAATTTTTCAACATTTTATTGTTATCTCCTTCAAGTCCCTAAACATAACAATTTTAAACTGAAAATATTGCAGAAAAACAAAGTTCATAAATCCTCAGAGCTGTAATAGTTTCCACAAGTTTGGTATTCAAATGAAGCATATTTACTTCTCCACGAGAATTTTTCAGAACTAAATTATAAATCCAAATGATTTATGACCATTGAGTATTTTGCCGAATTTTTCGATATCTATTTAGTTAAATCAAATCATTGAGAGCTTTATAAGCCCGCATCTATGTGCCTAGCTCTGGTAGATGTCAGGTTCCATGCAATTTTACTTTGAGCTAGCTCTAGCGTTCTATACAGTTCCTAGCTTATGTAAGTGATGTAAACTTTAAGACTTGTTATCTAAGCTTGGGCCAATGGTGGCTAAGACCACTTCTGGCCCAAGCATAATATACATTTTCTTGGCATTATAATTGATCAATTTTAGTTTGTAAAAAGATTTAATGTTTTGTGCAATTGTACAGCTCTGCAAGTCATCAGCGCCATAATATCAATAAGAGAAAAAACTCAGTTGAAAGCAGAGAAGAAGAAAAGTTACAACAACACTCAACGAAGAACTCAATAAAAATCTGCAATCATACAAACGAGTGAGCATCTTTCAATTTTGCAGTAATTCCCAGGTTAATTTGAAAATTTACAAAATTTGGTTAAAAAGCATCGGCGGAGTTTTATTTGTAAATTGACTGCACTTTACTTTTTTTCATTCTTCGCTACTTTTTATTCTTAATATTTCATTTTGTTGTGTTTACGAGTATTTTACAACATCCCAATGTGCCAAACGGATCCGTTTCGGATCCGTTACGGATCCGCAAAAGCGGATTCCGGTTTTTTCCGTTTATGACGTCCGTTTTGGATCCGACAAAGCGGACGATCCTTCCGTTTTTTCGAGAGGAATTTCATCCGACAACGGATCCGTACATGACGTCCGTTTCGGATCCGTTACGGATCTGCAAAAGCGAATTCCGGTTTTTTCCGTTTTTGAGGTCCGTTTCGGATCCGTTACGGACACGAAAAACGAATCCGAAACGGATCCGTATATGACGTCTGTTTCGGATCCGTTACGGATACGAAAAAACGGATTCCGGTTTTTTTCCGTTTTTGAGGTCCGTTCCGGATCTGTTACGGACACGAAAAACGAATCCGAAACGGATCCGTACATGACGTCCGTTTCGGATCGGTTACGGATACGAAAAAGCGCATTCCGGTTTTTTCCGTTTTTGAGGTCCGTTTCGGATCCGTTATGGATACGAAAAAGCAGATTCCAGTTTTTTTCCGTTTTTGAGGTCCGTTTCGGATTCGCATCCGTTTTTGTGCACATTGGGATATTACATTTTATTGTTGTACTCGTACTTGTTGTCAGTTTTGATTTGATTTACTCCGTTTGTAATGCATGTAAGGGGGCGTGGCTGATATAGAAAATTATTCTCCAGCGTCACCTCCTGAGCCGTGTTAGCCAATCTGTTTGTCTGTCTGTTCGCTATTAAATAAGACTGGCTACATTTTCAATGAAAGTCCAATGGATTGAAAATTGTGAAATCGGTTCACGGACACAAGTAACGCTCATACAAATAAAACATTCAAACGCTGTACTAAGAGAGTGTCAGTTATTCAATATACTGAAACCACACAAATACTAAGAACTATTTGGAAAAATCTATAGTGAAAAATTGGGAAAATTTTCACAATAGGGCATGGTACGTCCCATACAAGCAAATACTACAAAACGTTGTGCTGGGAAAGATACTTGAGGTAATGTAATCAAATGTTGCATCGACTAAAAATGGTTCAGGACTAATAGTGGGCGTATTTTGATAAAATGGTGAAGGCATTCGCCATACAAACGAAAACTTTGAAACGCTACACTGAATGAGTTATTTGAGGTAATACAACGAAATTTCGCTCAAAAATCTTTAATGTTTCGGACAGATTTTGGACGAATTTCGTCTTATAAGCGAAATTTTGCACTTATTGTGTTGCAGGGTGTAGTATTTTTGCTTCGGTAAAAGCGTTTTTTTCTTATAGGCAGATTTTTCTTTAAATGATGGGAAATTGTTTCAAATGTTTAAGTGTTGCGTTGCTTGATGCAGCAAAATTTTGCATGAATTTGCATAGTTTGCACTTCTTGTGTGCTATTGCTGTGTTGTGTTGTTGTAAATTGCAGCTGCTGTTGCAGTGATTGTTTCGGCCTTTTATCTGTGTGGCCGTCCGTCATCATCTATCTCCCAGCATTTATGTCTAACTTTATGTATTTTTTTAAATTGCATATGCTTTGTTGCTTTGGTTACGGTATGAAGTTATGAAAAGAAAATTCAAACTGTTAAGTTTGTAATTTTATACGTTTTTTTTATGTTCAAGTGCAGCTGTGTAATTGTTGTTGGCAAAAAACTTATAATAATAAAAAACTTTTAATTAACATAATATTCTTTCACTTTGCATAAAAACTACGATAATTTTACTGTTTCTACTTCTCCTTGATCGTTAAAAAAAATTCAAATTAAAAACTGATTTTTAAATGCCCTAGTAAAACTCATTTAGGATTTTTTTTTCAGGGAAAAAATGACAGTTTTTTAATATTATGCAACAAGCAACAATCGTCAGTCCTACTGATGTTTTGAAAACCTAAAGTCTTAAAAAAGGTTAATTTTCGACAAAAAAAAAGTTCGGTGTTTCATAATTGTGCAGAATGGATTTTGATTTTTTCAAAAAACCGACAGACTTTGTCGGCTCCTCCTCCCGGAAAAGTATACCAAGAGTTTTATACGTATAAACACAAAATTAGTCTATTAATTCTGATCAAGTTCTTTAGAGCAAAAAATTGTCAGCTCGAATTTTGATCCGAAAAGTTAAAGAGTCTCTTAAAAATGAATTCTGAGGTAAATCACATAACAAGCAGATTAAGTTCTCTTTAAGGCGCTTTTGTCAAAAAACAAAATCATGGTTTTTCTTGTAACTTTTTTTCCTAGCTGAGTGCATACATAAAATTGCTAAAATCTTTCTAGAATTATTTTGGATAAAAAAATATAAAATTATTTGTTATTATAATCAATATTACTTGGGTATCAAAAATTAAATTTTTTGGGATTATTAAATACACTTTTTAGTTAGACTAAGGACTGTCCCAGAAAAAATTTACGTTTTATTTTATTAATAATGGTCAGTGTTCAGAGTATAAATAACTAAAAACTAAGTATCAATTTTTATTTTTTATAAAAATTTCTTACTTTTTTCGCATTAAATTTCATTAAATTTTGCACAATTGCTTCATCGACAGTACGGTACGATCTTTTCCACTTACTTAAATCTGAAGTCTTGTAATTTTTTTGCAGTCTTAAAACTCTTTCGAATATCTTTTTTCATTAGAGCCCAATATCTTTCAATTCGGCGAAGCTCTGGGCAGTTGGGTGTATTTGCTATTTTTGGCACCAAATTGATCTTTTTACTTGCATACTATTCCATCGCAGCTTTAGAGTAATGAGAGGTTGCTAAATCTGGCCAGAGCATCACGGTACCTTAATGTGCACGAATAAGTGGTAGAAGACGTTTTTCGAGGCACTCGTTTATATTAACTTTGGAATTGATTGTGCCTTGAGTAACAAAGAAGCTGCTTCTGAGACCACAGATGCGTATGGCCTGCCAAACCATATATTGCTTGGGATATTTCGAAATTTTTTTTTTCTTTGGATTTACTTGACACATGCCCCTTTTTCGGTGATGTATAATATTCGTGCCCGGGTAGCTGCTTAAAACCTGCTTTGACGTAAGTTTCGTCGTCCATAACACAGCAATCAAATTAATCAGGTACATTTCATGCAATTTCCGGGCTCGCATTTGAACTCTATATGTCTTTAGCTTACATTTCTCCTTTATTCTTTGTACAGTAGATTTTGATGTACCTGCTCTTGCCGCCATATCTCGCACTGAGTTGTTGGGATTTTGCTTAAAAAGGCGCTTCACCTTCGTCGCTACCTTTGGGTTAGAAAATTCTGGTTTTCTGCCTGTACTTTTTTTCGTGAAACAGGTAGACCCTTCTTATAATTAAAAATAACCGTAAAGACAGTTTTTTCTGATGCACCAAATATTTTTGCTATAGCTGAATATTTTAGTTCTGGATTTTGCAGGTATGTGGACAAAATCAGTTCGCGGATAGATGTTTTTGTCGTTAAAAGTGCTATCTTCAAGTCTTATACATCATATTAAACGTCACTTTATATAGAACAAATATTGTGTCTTTTTAGACCTATAAAATTATCAGGTAGAGCATAATACGAAAAATAAAAAACGTTAATTTTTTTTTCTTTGACAGTTCTTATGTGAGCCCTGTACGTTGCGAAACTCTGTGCAGTTGTTCATATCCGTTAATTCAATAAACGTTAGAATAGAACAGACACGCCCTCGGGAGATGATTACAAGAGCTAAGATTTGACTAAACAAGTCACTGTAAAAAAATTATTAAAAATTTACAACCACAACTAAACTATGTTACTGAATTCTAATATTTGAGAGAGAGAGAGAGAGAAATACAAGCAAGCGAAGCAACCGAAAAAACAACGCAAAGTTTTAAAAATATAGTCAGCAGAAAAATGCGTTGAGTTGTTGTTGCATATATGAACGCAGAGTTCGTATGTACGCTAAGGCGAGTAATCACTGTAACGTTAATTTTTTTTTTAATTTTATTGCCATTCGTTCCTTTGTTATAATTTTAAGCTTTGACGCAAGTAAAATTTAATATAAAAAAAAATTATGTGAGAGCTCATCATATTTGCGTTAGAGCTTGATTATGCCAAGTGGACACATATGCAACAGACAACACATAGACTTGAACAATATTCATTGTGTCAAGAGCAACTAGAGTTCGCATGCATTATGAAAGTTGTATTTACTAACCTTCTGCGCAATGAGACAACTTTAAGGCGCTATAACTTAGTTACGACTTCATATGAAATCAATTCTTTTTAATTTGTGGTTAAGAGCAATACATTTTCTTAAGATGCATTGCAAAATATAACACTAAAGCATTTTAGTGTACAATCAAATCAACTATCAATATAGTTGCATAAATTTTATTCAAAAAAAAAAAATTAAATTTTTCAGAATTTAGTTTTTGACGGCTTACTCAAGATATACATAGCATCACTTGTAACGTTACATATTGCAAAAGGATAAATCATAAAATTGATCGGATGCATATCAAAGTCATTAGCACAACTTAACAAGGCCTGAATACATAAAATGCAGTTTATATCTCTATTACTATCCCACCGCAGCTTCCTCCAGTTGGTACAAAATGCGTTGCAAATATTACACACAAAATTCACTTTGATATGCAGATTAAATGTTGCAAACTGAAGTGAGTTCTACTTGATTGTAGCATTAAAGCGATTTGATGGCATTGTAGGTACAGATGAAAAAAAATTGGTAAGCACTTTTGAAACAAATTTTACAATAAAAAAAAAATTATTATTCTGTAATGTTTCGATATTAAAATTTCTCTACAAAATTTAATTGAATATTTAGTCAATTTACATTTTTTCTTTTTTAGAAATATTTTTTTTTAGTGTAAAACTTTTTTTGCAATATCAAATGAAGGGGAATAAAGAAATGGGTGAAAAACCACAACGCTTTGATATGCGCACTAAAGATTTATATAACTCAACTCGTAAGCGTTGTGAGGAATATCAGATACCTGGTGATGTACAAAAGAGAAACCAATTAAAACAAGTGAAATAGAACAGAAGAGAGACAGACGTAGTGATAGTGAAGTTAAACAAAATGCAAAGCAAAATAGTTGAAAAAAGTTGGCGTCATTTTCTAGTGATGGAAATGCTTAGTTTAGTATAACGATAATCGAGGTAATATAACAATAATCGTGGTAATACAACAATAATCGTAGTAATATAACGATATTCGTGATAATATAGCTATAATGGTGGTAATATAACGGTTTATAATCCTTCCCGCCTGTAGCTCGCAATACCAGTGATATAATACTTTTTCCAGTAGTACTTCGTTTAGCTTCGCAACCACGTCCATATAAAATATTTCTTTTTCTGAAATCCTTGGTCAAAATTTAATGGAACAACTTCGCTTACTTGCTTGTGGGAAATAGAAATTTCGCGGCACACTTGAAACGATTTAGTCAGAATATCGTTTGAAATTGTGATAAAATATTTTATTAGTATCATTTCGTTTTAGCTTCTTTTTTGCCAAAGTCATTTTTCTCAACTGAAAATCCGAATCTTTTCGGAGAAGTCAAAAGTTTTCCAAAAAAAATTTCAGCCAGAAAATGACGCGAAATACCAATGATAAAATATTCTTTGTGTCGCTTCCATCAACTGTAACATATTATGTTCGAAATTTTCCGAAAAAGGAAAACTTTTTAAGACAGCGCGAAAATATCTTAAAAAAAATTAACTTAAGTCAACACTCAGTATTTATTTTTATCGTTAACAATACTCAATTTTTTGACTGCAATAAAATTGTAGCTCCAATTGCGAATTATTAAATAAAATAGGTATGCTAACCATTATGCAAAACTTTGTCTTAAAAAGCGCCAAGTAAGAAAAACTTGGAAACTCATGAATAAATAAAAATAAAGACTTACTCCGTTCCAACCAACCCAATGATGATATAAAATATTAACAAAATAAAGAATAAATTGAACGCAGGCAAAGTCAAGTGCGTGCAATGGACAGACAACTTCATCATTATATGGCAATGATGAGTTGGAGGGCAGGACAATCATCGTGTGGGCGAAAGAGATGACACAGAAACACAGCAGCAGTAGCAAATTTATGCGCATTTCATGGATGAAAAATTTATTTAACTGTAAAACGAACATAAATGCGAATGTAAATAAATTAAAAAAAAATTAAAAATAAAAATGTCTCGTGGAAAAGGATACGCAATAACACATTTAATAGCATTGTAACATAAAACACAGCAGCCCACAGTAAAAGAAATAAGAAGCTGCCAGCTAAAGTGTTGTAAGGATTTCCAAGGATAAAGGATAAAGCATTACAAAACAGCAGTCAGCATATTTTTAATCCACTGAAAATGATTGCTGTTGCAAGTTGATGAGTTAAATGTCAGAAAAATAAGATTTTCATTACAGAAGAATTCCAGTATTTTGTTTCAACGCAATTTTTATTGCGGTAGCAGAATATCTTTGAGATAAAAGGGATATTGTTTTTAAGCGCTTATGTATCTAAGTTTCTGGAACAGAAAACAGTTTACTTAAAATTTAAGCTTACTTTATTTTAACGAAACGAAATTATTTATAAATTTAAAAATAATTGAAGGCAAACATACACATGTTCGCCAATAGTTGGCCAACACTGTGGCCTTCCCAAAAGAACGAGCATAGAAAGTTACCAGTGACCACACAAATGGGCAAAGATTTAATTGCATATAAGCGCTAGCTCTAAAGCAGCGATGGACATAATAATAAAAACGAGCCAATTTAAGCTCTTTGCAATAAACACATAGAAGAGTGAAGCAGTCAAAATCAGTGAGATATGGCGGCTAGAGCAGGACCATCAAAATCTACTGTACAAACGATAAAGAAGAAAAGTAAGCTAAAGACATATAGAGTTCAAAAAATACCAGACCGTTCTGATCAAAAGCAGATGATGGCTCAGATGCGAGCCCGAAAATTGAATGAAAGGTACCTGACTAAATTTGATTATGGACGACGAAACTTACGTCAAAGCAGATTTTAAGCAGCTACCTGGGCACGAATATTAGACATCACCGAAAAGGGGGCATGTGCCGAATTACGAAATTTCCGAAGCAATATATGGTTTGGCAGGCCATACGCACCTGTGGTCTCAGAAGCAGCTTCTTTGTTACACAAGGCACAATCAATTCCAAAGTTTATATAGACGAGTGCCTCGAAAAACGTCTTTTACCATTTATTCGTTCACATGAGGGTATCGTGATGTTCTGGTCTGATTTAGCAACCTCTCATTACTCTAAAGCTACGAGGGAATGGTATGCAAGTAAAAAGATCAATTTGGTACCAATAATAGCAAATCCACCCAACTGCCTAGAGCTGCGCTTTAATGAAAAGAGATCTTCGAAAGAGTGGTAAGACTGCAAAAACTTTACAAGACTTCTGACGTAAGTGGAAAAGATCGTACCGTACTGTCGATGAAGCAACTGTGCAAAATTAAATGAAGGGCCTTACAAAAACGTAAGACATTTTTAAAGAAAAAAATTTGTTAATTAATTTTTAGTTATTTATATTCTGAACACTGACCATTATTAATAAAAAAAAGAAAAAAGACAAAAAAAAATTTTTGGGTATTTTGTTATAGCTAAAAAAAAAACGCCACTTTTTTCGGGGACAGTCAGGCCTTAGTTAAATCTTCTATAAATAAATTAATAAAAAATATCCTTGAAAACGATGCAGTAACCAGTCAAAACACCTAGAAGTTAATACACGTTAAGTGCTTCTATTAGAGCCCAAAATTTCCATTCTTCTTTTTTGATTTAAACTTGGCTAATGAGCTTTTGTAGAGTAAAAAATAACAACGCAATAAGTGTAAATCAGGGCTACAAAAAAATAGGAAACATTTCACGCCAAATTGATACTTCGACTAGTTATTTTTACATATAAAGTATTAGATAAGATAAATTGCAAGTTAAAAAGCAAAAATAGATTACAATGCAAAGTATTTTTGTTTACAAGTTTGTAAAAAAAAATTTCAAACAAAACATGATAAAAATAAAATTAAGGAAGGAAGTTCGTAATTACGTTTAGTAAATATTTCAATTTATTTATATTTGCAACCAATAGCTAAGAAATGAATCGTAAAGTTGCATTTTTTTTTTCAACTCTATCGGCTTTAAAAATGCAGCACGCGTTGCCAACTAGTTTATAGAAAAAGCAAAGAATTTTAAGAATGTTGTTTTCTTACAACCAACACAACATTGGAGCCACTTTCTAATCGTTTGCCAGCAGCGCCAAGTTTGGCTATCTGATAGCACAGTTTTCCATTTCACATAATTTTCCTTATTTGACGGGATAAGGAAAATGCAGAGAGAACAAGTTTTCTTTTCTTTTCCCAATGTAGAGGTGATATTGTAAAAGTGAGTAGTTATATCTGAAATTAAAATAAAAATTATTTTATTTCCTCGCAAATAATTTGCTCTAATTCAATCCAGTCTTACTTGGCGCGTGTAAGTGCCTACAAAATGTTCCAATTTCAATCAAGTATCTATATATGCAAGTAGTTACTGGTTCTTTAGCGCGACATGCTCTGTTAGTGAAATTTTCATTAGATGGATTAAAAATTTATCCATCGGTATGTTGTACCAAGTATGTAGTGGAGTGGTTAAAAGAAAACAAGACTTGTTAATTCTGTCTTTAAAATGTTCGACTTGTTTTATTGACGTTGACTAATGTTGTCTTATTAATTTTTGCATTAATGAAAAAAAAAAGATTGATCGAATTAACAACTTTGTATTTACAAGAGTAAATTTAATATGAAAGTCATTTTTTATTAAAACTTTTTATAAGAAAAGAGTTTTGATTAAATTGCTTCAGTTTACAAATTAAATTTTCTTTTAATCTTTTTTTTTAACGCAACGAGTTGTATTACCAAATATTGATACATACCCTCCTTTTTTATGCTAGATAGCTAAGAAGGCAAATAACTGTAGTAACTAAGCCCTATTGGTTTTAGATGAACGAAAAAATCCTAACTGAGCTCAAGGAAATCAATAACTTCCTTCCTTCGTTTTATTTTTTCAGTAATTATTTGATGAACGTGTAGTATGTTAAAGTGCTAGTCATGCTGATAAATTTTATATGAGGCATATCCATAAAAAATTGCAGATATATTTCCAAAATCGCTACGATTTTATTACATTTTGTCAAGCAATTTTAACATTTTATTTCTGCAAAGCAACTGCAATACCAAATGAATGAATGAATTTAGCGCTGAACGGAATGCCGGTTAGACCGTATAACTTTTAACAGATCTCAATGGTTAGAAATTTTTCACAAATAATTGATACTGAGAAACGAAACAGTCAAACAGAGAACAAAATTTAAAGATATAAAATAATAATAAAAAATAAACAATAAAACCTTTGAATAAAAGCTGACATTGCTTTCGATTGACCTAGAGAAGTTTAACAGCTCTTACAGGTCTAGGTCAATGATTAAGAGCTTATTTTATATGTATGACTTAAATATGTAAATTATTTGACATGAGCTGAATACAAGGCGATATTCTCGAAAATGACATAATAATATTAAACACTTAAGCTGAGTAGCAGATATTTAACTGTAGAAGCAAAACAAAAAAGCACAGAAATGCCGCTAACTGGTATTTTGGCAGGGAAATGACATCATTAAGTCACTGCAAATCTTAATGTACATATTTGACATTGAAATTGCAAAATTTTTAAAAACAATGCAAAAAAAAATCCAAAAAATACTGATGTACAACACAGAGATAAAAACGAAAAACCTTATTGTCGTGTTGCAGGTATTCATGAGTTATCAAGTTGTCAACAGGTAAGGAGAATAAGTTACTGAAAAGAATGTCAATTTTTTTTTGTTAGTAAGAAAAAAAATTACTTCACGCATTTTGGACATCGAAGTACTTTTTTTTAGATACACGTGTACTAAATTGATTTTAGGGGGCGTGCAATATTAAGTGAGTTTTTTTTTTAAATTCAGACTCCCCTCCCTATTGGCGAGATTTTGTGATTTCTGGCAAGACACCTCGCCCCTCTTCTCATGTGAGACCCACCTCATAATTTTAAAAAAGTTAAATTTTTTTGATATGCCCATGTATTTTGCTTCATACCACTAATACTGATGTCAATGTTACATTTGAAATATTGCAAACGTAACGTTGCAGAAATATATTTCAAATGTAATGTTTCTCATGCAATCGATCTTAACTGTTTCTGAAAGGTTTCAGATGCAACGTTTCCTGAACATTTAAAATCTTTCTGACACTTTATAAATAAACTCTTTCACATTTAATTATTGTGAAGTGTCTTTGAAAGGTTCCAGATTTGATGGTTTACTCAATTTTTCTAATGAAATTTGAGCAATAATTTTTGATGCTCTGTTAAGTATGGTTTATTGTCAATTATAATTTAAGAAACGTTACAAAACATAACTGCACATTAAGTATCAACGCAAGTGATGACGTAAAGTGAAACATAATTCAGAGTTCCGATGGCGTAATAAATTAACAGCGCAAAGACGCAGAATAAAAAAAATATCGGACGAGGTAATAAAAACTGGTTTTTGGCATTATTGTACAAGATTTCAGTAACTTTTCAAATCAAATCATTGGCGCACTCTAGAAGGCTTTCTGATATGGGAATGAAAGATTTCTGAAACGTTACTGAAACTTCATAAGATTTCACAGCTTTTCCCAGCACTTATGTATTTAAGATGGAGCGTAAACTGCTGTGAGTGCTGCAGTCAAAATATATTTTGAATGCTTTAAATTACATAAGTACTTTACTCCTCGTTCAAAAGAATTCACACGTCTTAATCAAATTATCTTAATCAAATTATTTTCAGTTTTTTAAAAGTCGAAGTAGCAGCAATTCATACGGAGATGCGAGATGGGCTTAAGGAAAAATGAATAGATTTTTAAATAAATTTATTTTATATTAATTTCATTTAGTCAATCTTACACCCAAGAGGAGGATGCATTGCCTGGTTTGTGTCATGTATGTACGTTAAAAATATTTATTAAATATATGTTTTAAATAATATAAGTACGGCATGACATCAACAAGATGGCAAAAATGCATTTTTTTTTATATATAAATTAAACGCCAAAGAGAAACATTTCAAAGCCCGTTTTCTACAAAAACTATTCTATTTTTCCTCACAAAAAACGGCGCTAGTTTGAGTGAATTGTGAGATAAGTATATTAAATTTTTTTCACTCTATTATGTATGTATAGCAAAAACAGCATTTAAAAAAAGTGACAAAAAGAAAACAAACCGATAAATTAAGCAAATAAAAAATGAAGAAAGCATAGTTTTATTTAATAAAATCTGTTATTGGAGATATCGAACATATTGATAAAAAGTAGATTTGAATCTCACCACAAAATATGAGTTTCTTAGCAGCAAATATAAATATTTTTTACAAAACTGTTGACCCAGCTGACGTCAACAAATGGCGAACCAAGGTACAGCAAAACGTGATGCCAGTGTTAATGCTATTTTAAAAAACGCGATACAAAAACAATATAAAAGGGCTGTTTCTCATTCCAGTCTTATTAGATAGTTAAATTGCACATTTAAGCCTGGATTCCGACGTCCAGATTGGATATGTATGCATGCTAATAAAATATTTGCGACCTCAAAACATAAACGGCGTAGTTTTTCATTTTTGTCTATTACAAGAAATTTAGTAAAATAACACATCAGCTTTTGATTCTTCGATTCAAACTTTATTGTTTATCTGTGCTAACCATTATTGCTACAATCAATGGCAGAAATCAGTTTTAATAAATTAGAATTATATATTATTAAGATAATTTGTTTTAAGTTTGGAAATTTTTGTATAAATGTAATTATTTGATGGGTACAACAATAACATTTTCATGTCATCATTTGCCAAGTACTTTTCAATTATTTTCATTTTTTTTTTGTTTTTTTTTGCTAATTTTTATCTGGCATGTATAGATAGTAACAATTAACTATGAAATTGTTTTGTCATTAAAGTCATCATTATATATATTCTTGTCTTCTCTAGCGATTCTTTGAACTCATGACAACCGTCAACTTAAAGTGACATAATTCTCTTGACGTTTATTTAATGACAACGGCAAACTGACAATTTGTTGGCTGGCTGACTACAGCTTGCAAAAAGCAAAAAGTATATAATTTTTCTTATAATTTTCTGCTTCAACTAGAAGTTTTTTCTTTCATATTCGGTAGGATATATGGCGCTAATTACTAAAATAACAACAAAAAAAAAATACTACTCGACTTGTTTACAAACAAAATAAAGGGGAAACAATCTTCTCTATACTTTGTTCTGTTTTTGTGGTAACTTTTATAATTTTAGCTGGTTATTTCTCAAGAAAAAAGTTTTAGTTAAAAAGCTAAAAAGTTTTATTTAAAAAAAAGAATTTTTTTTAAGTTTGCGAAAGTCACCAAACCATTAATGGTACATACATATTCTATTCTCCATTGAATTTAAGTCCACAATCTAAGTTGATTTTGCAATCTAATTTAATAATATTTGCACAACACTTGTTGGTAGTAAAAACAGAACGACCCAGTCATTTTATAACATTGATAAGTAATTATTATTTAAATGAGCTTAATGCAAAAATATAATCAAGGTTATTCAAGGTTGTCCACATATTAAATAATTTTGTTTGCCTTTTACAGATAAAATAAATGACAAAAAAATTAGCCCTTTGTAGGGTAATAAAAACAACAAACGTCATTCAATTGAGATAGCAAAAAGTAGAACCTTTCTAGATTAGATAAAATTATGCAAGAAAGTGAAAAATATACATTTGAGTTTGGTTTCTAGAAAGATTAGATAATATAAATTGCTATAGAATGTATGGGAATGTAAAACACCAAAAAAAAAAAAATTCATAGCAAATACCAGTGACAAAAGCATTATGAGCAATTTAAACTTGATTTCATATTCTTGATTTCATATTCTTGATTTCTACAACCGAACACCTCTCAGCGCCGTACTCCTCTATTGAACGGACAATATTTTCGGAGCCGAATTCATGCATTCAAAATTGCATGTTACTTAAATGAGATATCTTGAGCAGATTCCGACTTGAATGAATACGGACAGTTGTTTATTGTATAAATACCACTCTTTGGATGAACATCAACGTGTTTAGTTATTAAAGTAGGGGAATCCTCTGTTGATATTTTATTGTTCTTTTTTGATTTTTCCTTGTATTAAGTAAAGTATTTAGTGAAGTTGTAAGCTCAAATCGAAAAATTGTAACCTGAAAAACTGTGTTTTAACAAAAAATGTAAAACAATTCAGTATTACAGAATTTTTTAATAAAAAATAGATTCCTTATGTTTTCGAAATATTTCTTCGAAAAGTATTTACATCGAGGAGTTTTTGAAATTAATTCAGAAAGCCTACAAATAAATATAACATTTTCGAAGCATTTCACGGGGGGCCGCCATATGCTGACAATAGTTACCGGTAGTGCTTCACCGAGAACCAATAAATATCGTTATCGAGACGATATCAAAAAAAATTTATTCTCGTACGACCGGGGACGAGAACGAACGGGCCGGAATCTCGTTCTCGGCGATAATGTAATGTTTATCGTACCATAAATTCAGCAAAAACTTACATAGCACAAAACCTCTTAAAACACAATATCATGGTACCGTTGGTAGCAGGCTATGCTAAGTACCTCAAGAAATCTGAACGAGATTAGAAAAACGGGCGTGGCATCTTTTAAAACTACTTAAAACGCCATATCTTGGCATCTATCGCTGCTACATTTGTGAAACCTGATAGGTAAATGAAAATTGTTTGTGCTTAGTAATTCGTTAAATGCAAATAGGGTTGGCTAATGGGTCATAGCTCCTCCCATTCAACAAAAACCCTTACGTTGCTATTCTTGGAACATATGCCAAGTTGTGAAATGTCGTACATGAACCCAATTGTCAGCAGTAAAGACTGCGTAAAATGTAGACATGGTTGTACAACGGATAGTGCGCGGGAAAGGCGCTGGTTCAGCTACTTTATATATATAAAAATGTGAACGAGAATTATCGGCGATAACGAGACGATAGCGATACAGATTAAAAATGTCTCGTACTAGAACGAGTACGAGACGATAAGCTTGGTGCCACTACGAGGACGATACGATAATTCAAAAATTCGGAGAAGCACTAGTAACCAGTAACGAACCTCAGAGGTTACGAAAAATATAAAACCAGGAAAGATTCATCATAATAATTGCCAATAACTTGCGGCATTTTTTTTTTAACACTTAACGCCATTTATGTTTAGATGTGGTTCACTCATTAAGTATATATAAAAAATGTGTTCCAAAGTCTGTCTCTGTTCTCCCCTAACTAATTTTTTGGTGATACAAATTAAATAAAATACAAAATACACAAATTTGAATTGCGCGTAAATTGAAATTGACTTTGTATAGTAATGACTATTGTTGTTCCATTAAATTATTAACTACTATTATTAACAAGATAGTCTCCGGCGTCTACTGTGATTATTTAATATTTCCTTTCCCTGGGGCTACACCATGTTTTTTTTTTTTCCTTAATATTAATTAGATTTATGTGCATTTTTTCTATTAAATGCTTTTGCGTGGTATTATAACTATATTTAGTGCTATTAAAGTGATTTATAAATGTATGTAAACAAATCTAAATTAAGGCATTCATACATTTCTTCCCGTATAACAACAATATTCTGCTTGCGGATATGGCATCTAATGGCGTTTCCGATTGCAACGTTGCCGTATGTCAACATGTCACTGACTGACAGCATGCTGACAGTTCATATTTGTCAACGGTTTTGTTTTGGTCTTGGCATTTGTTT
Source organism: Meiosimyza decipiens (assembly GCA_963680825.1). Classification (NCBI taxonomy): domain Eukaryota; kingdom Metazoa; phylum Arthropoda; class Insecta; order Diptera; family Lauxaniidae; genus Meiosimyza; species Meiosimyza decipiens. The sequence goes on from OY804258.1 coordinate 35,838,880, forward strand.
TAAGTATTCTTAGCAAAACTATATGTATGAGCAAAGAATTGATAGCAAATTGCTCTACATATGGTTTTGTATTGTTTTCACTACAAGCGTAGTTTTTTACTTTTGCTGTGGCAATGAAAACAATAAAAGAAAGAGGTTTTACAAGTTCAAGTTCAGATTCATAAAATTTTATATATCTTATGATGTATCATAAAATTAATTTAAGTATGATTTCCTTTGGTTGTTAAACACTCAACCGCACTAAACGTTAATATGAAGCAACTTGTGCAGTTGCTTAAGTTGGAGGAAACAAAAATACACATGGGGAAGTTCCTATGAAATCATATTTTCGTATTGAAAAAACATGTATTTTAAAAACTCGAAATTGATATACAAAATTGAAATATGAAATTTAAAAAAAAAACACATATTACGCATATGTGATTTTTTTATTTATCGAATATTTAATGTCTTTCATTACTTATAAAAAATCATATCAATAAATTATTGGTTTATATGCAGGTGTTTACGCGTAAGTACGACACTTAGAAACGCAATGGTGTCATATCAAATTAATTGGTGGTCAATTGACGTCACCAAAACATGAAATATTGCGATCTAGAACCTTTTCACACAGAGCAGCAAATGTTGCAACCGATATGTGATATCCTGCTGAAACCTTCCACGTCAATATCTTCGATCCCATGCCAAATATAATCAATTATCATGCGGTTTTTGTTTCGGTTCTCAACAAATGTGTACAAAAAATGGAAACGTACGAGGGTTCAAAGCATCGGCGAAAAGGTCACTGATGATTTAATTTAGCAATGGGTGAAACTAGAGAATGAGTGAGTGAAACTAGTGAATAAGTGAGTGAAACTAGTGAATGAGTGAGTGAAACTAGTGAATGATTGAGTGAAACTAGTGAATGAGTGAGTGAAATTAATGAATGAAGGAGTGAAACTAGTGAGTGAAACTAGTAAATGAGTTAGTGAAACTAGTGAATGAATGAGTGAAATTAGTGAATGAGTGAGTGAAACCAGAAAACTTGTTATTTTAATGACGAATTTTGTACATCCTGTCGAACCGCTAAACCTTTGGACAAAAATTTTTTTTTATGCTCAAGGATTTAATACTACAAATTCTAACGTTTTAGAAAGATTTTGCTTTTAGTTGCAATTATATACTGGCATCCCGGAATTGTAATTTAGTATTTTTGTTATTTGAGCTTTATACAAATTTTGCAATCTTCATCATACATTATCGATCGATGGAAAACACTCACATCTGTCCTTCAAAACTGTGAAGCATTTTATATTATAGTTACATTTTGCAGGACAGCGACTATATCTAGTTAAAATACAACTTCTTTTCTTTATTCCTTCCTTTCAAATTAGATAGGTAAACACATTTTATATTCAAGCTTTTACCACTCAAAATGCCATTGTTCAGTAAAAAAAAATCATTGAAGAGATCAATAACATGGAAGATAATAACTATTTAAATTCCAAACATACAACAAAACAAACGCCCAATTTTTCGGAAGATTATTCTATAGTAATTGTACCCTTTTATGCAGCATACAAGTAGCTAATGTTTTACGATGATTCCTTTGCCGCTTCAGCATTAGCAATTGCCGCTGAGTGTCTTCAGAAAAAAAAAAAAATAAAAAAGTTCAAAACGACAATAAAAAAGGGAAAACTCCAACATAAAGTGGAAAATATTGTTACTCAGCTCCCCCATAAATTCTGGCTTAAGGGCATCATTGCTGCTCAGCTCATAACTTCAATTTAATACACAATCCATCTTCAGAACGAAGAGTGATAAAATGAGGAGAAACCCCTACACACCCTACAGCTACAGCAGCGAGCTGACGTGCAAGAAAGCGCACATTTCTATGCAATGATGATGGACAACAGGCCGATAGATAGATAAATAAAAAAAAAAGCTTGGTCGATGGGCAGACAAACCATTGGATGAATTGCTGGCTGTCTTTTAACACAGACACATGTCATTCATCTTTATTTTTCATGGAGTTTCTTCGCCTGTTGTTTGTAACTGATGCACGCACGCATCAGAGTCAGTCGTCAGTGGCTGTGAACAGTAAAAGTTTTTGTAAAGAAAAATTAAAAATCGACGTTTTTATGTCTATCTATGAAATGCTTTTTTTTATTGTTGCTGTTGTTGTCGTGTATTGTGTTGTTTGATTAAGAGAAATCGACCCTAGAGGTCAAAATCTATAAAGGGTCCGATGCCATCCATCTTAAAGCATTTTGTTAAATGACAAAACACAGAGGAATATAATGAATGGACGCACTTATGAGAAGTGCGTCCTAATTTAGCAACGGAAGATGTACAACTTTTGTTTGTAAAAGGAAAAGGGCGTAGTCTAACTGCCGACGCGACGACTAATATATTATATTGAAGAAGCACAATAAACAACAAACTGACAACGTCACTACTATTGGTCAGCTGGAATTTGTTTGATTTTTGATTGATTGGAATGTAAAAATAAATTTGAAAAAAAATACAAAACTTTTTTGGTAAGCGACGTGCGTAACGAATAGAAAATAAATTCTCAATCGGACTTTCTTACATAAATCATCATAGAATTCTAAAGGAATTTTATATTTCATGCATGAAACATGATGGAAACTCTCGCAGAAAAGCCTTTGATAGTTTCACACAAGTGGTCCGAAATTCCTTAATGAATAGTTAAAAGAAACATTAAGGAAATTTCTTGGATGAAATCAACAAAAGTCAATAACGAAATCATTAAAACAAATAAAATAAAAAATAGAAACGAAATTTATACTTAATTTCACCGAAATCAAAAAAAAAAAAAAACAATTTATGTCTATGCCAGTTGTTAGAATTATAGCCTTGAACGGTGGGTTCAAATCTGAAGTAGACACTTTTTTTTTTTTGATTCAAATTCATTTGTATTAATTTTTATTTATTGAATTGACTTTGAAAAAACCACATAATCGATACAATCGGGAGTGGAACCTGTCTACTTTCTAGCATTGTCTGAGGGCAAATCCATTCCTTAGCTAGCTCGGTATAAAAGTTGATTTAAATCAAAGAAAATCGAGTAGTTAAATGAAAAACAATCATCTAAAGAATTGCTGTAAGGAATCATGTACAAGTCATCACATTGACTGCCTATTTAGTTGCTTGTAAGCGTGGGAGAGCTTTTTTTTGCTAGAAAAGGATAGTGCCCAATTGATCTCATGAGATATCGTCATATGTACGTTATATGATCTTTGAAAAATTAACACAACGCATAGTTCTAAAAACAGAAAGAAAGCCTAAAGTATTTTGGATGAAAAAAATAGCCAAATTCGCCAAATCGCTTTGTATGTAAGTTATCTACTCGTTGTTTATACGAGTACTCGTTTGTTGTTTATCTACTTTTTTATTTCAAAAGGTTTCTTTATTGTCGCCTGACATTAAAAACAATTGTTTTTCCGCGAAATAGCCTTTCTTCTTTTCATTTCAATATGCAAAATAGACAAAATACAGATTTTCTGGGTAGCCCTGGCATTTAAGCAACTTGCTATGTATACATTGGAACTACAATTTGACTTGTTAAGTTTGCGATTTTGTTTTTGCTTTCCCATACACTAGCTATAGATAACTAGCAGTGGATGGCGATTAAAACGCAGCCTAATACAATCGATCTTTCTGTTCGTAGGGGAAAGGTGTGAACAGTGAGACAACGAAATTACTTTTTTTTCAAGTGCATCTCGTTTTTTCAAAAAGGTACGTTTTGAATAATTTAACCCATTGATCGCTAACGCGAATAAGGTGAATTTTTCTTTGAAAGAAGCAATATTACCTTTTCAGATCAGAAAATAATGGCACTTTATAGCGAAACAAATTGTTTGCCAAAACGGCAAAGCAATTAATAGTGCGGCCTTAAGGTTTTATATAGCATGTTATTCGACATTTACGAGTAATATGGAGCTTTTATCTATGTTGCTCGCTTTTGAAATGGATAGTTAGTTGATTATTCGACTCATTATTTCAATAAAATAATCACCTTGTAATTTAATATCATTGAATATACGACGAAACATATTTTGTACTATATTACTGTTTCAGTTTGCCAGTGCAAACAGTGAGACAGTTTGATTTTTTCTATAATTGAACTGATTGTCGTGTTATTTTGCGAATGGTAGCTTAAAATCAATTATGAGATGAATATAAGAAAAGTGTCTCACTGTTCGCACATTTTCTTTAAATTTGGGTATTTTAGGCTCATGGGTTCCTTTCTCTTAAGAATTTTTTTTTTTTTTTGGAAACTCCGTATCTTATATTTTATTGTGCACTCCTACAGTTCCAAAACTAAATAATTTGCTTACAAATGTGGTGTGTGCAAAATAATATTAAAAAAAATATTTATTGTAAGTTTTATTGTGTGTTAATTGATTCAATTACACAGTAAAGAAATGGAATGGAATGCGGGTCGGTCGTCTATTTTATTGCAGTGATGCTTAAATTCCAAGTGCCATAGTTGTACAATCAGGAGAAGAAGACGAAGAAGAAAAATATAAGTGAAAATGCATAAACTATAAAATGCACCCAAACAATGAACGGCATTGTTCCAGATTGTAGTAGGAATTCGGTTTTCCTTTTTTTTTTGCCTCGCTCTGTTATTTACACAATTAAATAAATGTGAATTTTATGCATAATAAAAAGAAGAAGAAATTGTAGTGGTTAAAAGAGATCGAGACTTTTTTAATGAGAAATTTCATGGGAAAAATATTTGTAAAGAAATGCAAAAAACAAACAATTCGATTGTTGCAGTTAACAGAAGATTTAAAATTTCCATAAATTTATCTTCAGACAAATTTTATTTACAATTACAGAAAGATTATGGCGGTGGTTTCCGACTGCAACGATCTGGTAGCCTGCTCCGGCATAGTACTTCAATTAATTAAGAGAATAACCAAGCGAATGAATTTCTTAATTCCTTTGCTGCTAAAGTTATTAATTTTGATTGAATGGAATGCTTGCAAGTACTTGAAATAAATTAAATGCGTTACAGTAAGTCCAAGGGTGTAGGTAGTTTCCTGTTTTTTTTTTTTGTTTTTTTTTTTGGATTTGGTATATGTTCTGCCCACAGAAGCATAAAAACATTTGGTATTCGAAATAAAAAAACCGCTTTCGTGGTTTTTTAAGCAAGAGAAATATTTCTTTAAATATCAAACCATTCGAAAATTAAAATTTCAAGGAATTTGGAATTTGACATCATCTTTTTCACGACATGACAAGAGGAATTGATTCATTTTCGATTCCATTCAAGAAATCAATATTGGTGATCCAATAAGAGCTTCCTACTCTGTTTTCTAAATAAGATACATAAAAATCAATGTATTGATGCAAATCTTTATTTGGAATGTTAGTTCGGATCCTTCCAATGTTTCAAAATTATTTCGTTCAAATGTTGCTCACAACTAGTTCTTAAATGGGCCATTCTCTGGGTCCATTATCGACAACCCTTTCGAGCATATCAACCGGTATTCGTTGAATAACACGAGTTATGTTGGTTGGCATTCCTCGTACTTATAGCAAGTTGTGAAATTTGGTGCATGCACCTAGTCGTCTGCAGTAAGGGCCGTGTAAATGTAAGCCAGATTGTACAACGGGTAGTGAGCGGACAAAGCCGCGGGAAAAGCTAGTAATTAAATAATTGAGTCGATTTCTCTTTGAGCAATAAATAAATTAATGAAACGTAAAAATTTATGATTTTCTTAAATTCAGCATCAGAGCAATACGCTCATTCACAAAGTGCTATCTGATTAACTGAAACTGAACACTGGTTTATTTCATAACTAAAATATCAAGCCAAGTGTAAAAAATGTACTCACTCAATTTAATTAAATTTTCATACTTTTTATGTGCAATTAAAGTTTTGAGGTTTTCTTTTTTCTTATTAAGATTTTAATGTTGATTTCCATGCAAATGCATAACGATGAAAATTTTTCTTCATTTGAGGAGAAAAAAAAACTGTGAAAAATTATGGATTAACAAAATTGTAAGTCAGTAAGCGCTTTGACGTACGCCTATGATGCTTAATTGTGAAAATAAAAAATTTTAGCATAAATGAATTTTCTTTTTATTGTTGTAGCCGTTGACTGAATACAGAAATGAATATAAAAACAAACCAAGCGTTAAGCGACAGCAGCAACAGTAACAACAACAAGAGGTGCAACTAATGTTGGTATCGTAGCATAAGTTCAAAAGCGCATTCGTGCTGAAACCCCATAGACGTAAACACGAGTATTCGAATGAAAGTCGTTGCAATCGCTTAAATTTGATGTATTGTTGTTTAACAAACCTGCAATGAAACCAAAAATAAAATAGAGAAATTATTTTTTTTTTTCATTCATAAGTAGACACGTACATAAGTAGTAAATTTATAGTCTAAAATTATAAAAAAAAATAAATAGTTAAATTATAGGCAATAAAATAAATTCCATAAAAAATGACATGTTACATGAGGTCTTGAATTGTTGTTTTAAAGATGATTTAGTGGCATGCAGTCCATTAAGAAAAGCTGCATTTTTTTGTGACCTAAGCATACCATTAATGATAGCTGTAGTGTTGGTCAAAAGTAACGAAACTACCTACAAGTTAAAGGTGTTTTTGCCAAACTTTACTTTACTTCCTCCAATATGTCCAGCATCGGCTTCACGGCGACCTTTGATCGCGGTTCACTATAGGATATCCAACGCTAGTATGTTGGCGAAGCCCATGTTGAATATAATAGAGTGAACCGCGGCTGAAGATTGCCATTGACATTGGACATATTTAAGGATGTAAACCCTGAGCTGCGGCCGAAGGCAGCCCACTTACCTTAACATATAAAAATTTCAAGAAAATCGGAAGTAAGGCTGTTTAAGTAAATAATATACCTAGTTTGTCCTAGACTAAACTGGTTCATTCTAACACGCTTCGGATTAACTATTTTGGCCTAGGAAAAACTAATTTATCCTAAAAACTAGTTTTTCCTAAAGTTAGTTTTTGTCGAACTCTCTGACTTGCAATCATAAAACATTTCTTTTATCGGCAACAGTTTACGAGGGAAAAATATTAGGTTTTTGCTCATTTTCTTCTCCAAGCTTGTAGGAGGGAATTCGAAGCGAAAAAATGAGAGACATTAATTTTAGATTTTTAAAATCTGGTGGAAATTTTAGTTCAGTTTTTGGATACCAATTTTAATAACACCAAGAGCAACAGAAAAAAGACAGGGAAGAAAGGAACTTATTTTTCAGATGGATATATCTCCGAAAATGATTCCAAGTGCTAGTTTTATTGGTTGAATATTATTTTTTGTTGAATTAAAATATTTGATATTCGTAAGCGTTTTTCTATTTTTCCTTTTTTTATTTAGTTTTTTGTTAAAATAACTAAAATTCTAACTTCACTGCACATATTTTATGTATTTCAATTAAGCTGACAGCAAACCTCGGCATAATGCAGCGATGGGCTGGATACGAAAAATTAGCTACTTGTGGCTCGTTATCACGAACATATCCTTTTCCTTAAGGAAAATAATCAAAACCAAAAGGAAACGACAATGCACTCATTGACGACAGCTTCTCTCGTTTCTCACTTTTGATCAGTGTACTTTTATTTCTACACTCATGTTGTTCTTGCTTGATTCTTGGAATTGACTTTTGGTTTATTGCAGAATTTTTTTTTGCTATTGAGATCAAATTTATGGTGGATTTTTTTCTGTTATTGTTGTTTTTGTTGTAAGTGGCTCTTGCTGCCAAAATTTTGCCCATCTATGGCTGACGCCAATAAGTCAGTAACAATTTAGGACCCAGTGAGCAATATCATTAGGATTTTTCCTGGCATCCAACCTTTATGCAAAAAAATTAACCAAAACTGGGTATTTCGAATTGACAAAAACTGTTTACTTAACTGCGTGTAATACTTGAATGCCTGAAATGGTACTAGAATCGATGGAAAAAGACGAAAATAGTATTTTCAGTTTTGGGCCCCTTTTTTAAATAAATTTTTTTTTAACTCGATTGATGGAGAAAATAGAAATCAAAAATGATAGTTAAGCTGATTGAAATCATACAATCTTGTATAACTTAAGTCAAAAGAAACTTACCGACAAACCTTAACAGCGTTATCCAAATTCGCTCTTAAAAAAGTGGAAATAAATCTAGAAAAAAGTGGTGATTTTGTTTGTAGCGCATTCACTTTTTTGCACCATTTGAGTGATATACATTAAATTCTGCTTTTATTAACGCAGCTTTAAAAAATATCAATGCAAAAACAAATCGTATTACTGCAATAGTAGTGGCAATTTTAGATCAATCAGCCGGTTGCGTGTTAGAGAGATTTTTGCACATTCAGCAAGTTTCACATGAACATTAGTAAATGCCAAAAAAAACTTGATTTCTAACGCCAACAACCACCAACATCAAGTTTAATATCTAAAAGCATTTGTTTACAAAAACGGCGGTCTGTTTTTTGTCTGTCCCCGAAATAAAATTCTTATGGTAACGCTGCTCGCTACGAGTAAAGGCAATGAGCGAGCTAGCGAGCCCCAAGCAAGCAGCAGTCGATTGAAATTTGAAGACATACTCGTTGGTTTCAACAACCGCTGCGGAGTGGCAAAAAATCAACTCCATAAAAGCTATCAATGACACGAAGGCAAAATGAATACAAGCGCACACAGATGCAAGAGCCGTTGATTCAAAGCAATATTGCACAACTACATTGACATAATAGCAATAGCAACAGCAGCAGCAACAAACTAAGCCAACATTGTTGATTGGTAATTGAAGACAAAAGTCCATAACAGTAAAAAGTTGTGTAAAGATAAAATCAAGTGACTTTGTTTGTTTGCAATGGGGATTTTGGTTTCTGCGAGTTACGCACTTGGAACGATAGTGGCAGCCAATAGTCGCGTTCAATGCAATCGTGGTTTCAATTTTCAAATAACGCTGCTGGCATCAGGTGTCAACTCTGTTCAATTTTGTTTGCTTGAACATTTGAAATTTTAATTTTTCTCCAGCAGTAAGGGGTCGTCCATAAAATACGGCCGCTAAAATTCTAGAGTTTTAAGCCCCTATCTCCTGGTTGTACACTTTTTTTGGATTTCGGACAAAAAAAAATGATTAAAAATTGACATTTTTTTTGACCGCTTTTGTCAGTTTTTACGGCCCCCCTCCCTTCCCTTCTACTACGGACGCCTTTTATGAACGGCCGCTAAGTGAGATTGGGGAATCTTTTTAGAATACACTGCCAGCGAAAAATTTAAGATACGCTGTATGGCGTAATATTTGCAAGCATCACTTCATAACACGCAGCTGTTTGGGTATTAGGTACGTCATTCTATATCAAAAATTAGCGTTTTATTTGAATTAATTACTCAATATTTACTTTCAAGGGCACTTGTGCAAATTTTCAAGAGATATAAATGATACAACAATTTTTCAAGAGCAGAGTATTTTTTGCAACAATTAATATAAAAAAAATAATTTTGAATAAGTCGTATATATTTCTCAAGTTCATCTATATTTAATCTCACTTTTGAATTCTTTTGAAATGAATTCCTGTTTAACGCTGCTGTTGAAATGACAGCATCAATTTCTAACGAACCGATACGATAACACTCAGCACAGTTGTTTTGTAATGAAATCTATTTATGTTTTTTAATGCAGCGTTTCTCTGTAATTAAATTATGAATGTAAGTAATTAACTTACTTATATTTTTGATATTGCCTGGCACATAAAGTTGGCAGGCTTATCAGCGGCGTTGTTGTGTTTTTACAGCAAAATTATCAATATTCGACAGACATTACAATTGAAAGTTGGGACAAAATATTTTATTTTTAATATCAGAATTAAGGCGGAACTTTATTTTTAGTGAACAAAGAAAAATTATTACACAGGCAGGCAAAGAAAAATTTTCTGACATGGGCATTATCAGATAGGTTTCTTTGCTTGGAGTTTTTTTACTAAATTCGAATTCGACACAAATGGTAAATAAAAATTCCTCTTTGCCAATGATCCATCAATCTGTTATTTTAACTAGATTTCAATGAACGTTAATACTTCTTTCTGACCATAGAATTTTCCTGGCAAGTAGGAAATTTTAAGATATATCAGCGTAAAAAAAACTTTGTTTTATTTGGGTTCAGTATTGGTCAATTCCAACAATTTTTTTTTAATTCACAGTAATTTTTAAAACATCGTTATCTTTAAATTTTAATAATTTTACTAAAAAAATATGTAATTCTTTTTTCGTACTTTTTATTAATATCCAAAAAGAAATAAAAGAAAAAAAATCTGTTCAACCAACTTCCCTTGAATGGGATGATAACAATTAAAGTTTACAATAAACATATGAAGCTATAAATAAAAACTTTTTAAAATATAAAATAAATAACAAAAATATAAAAAACCAGTCTTATTTGTCATCTCTTTCTCTCAATGCATTTTATAAGTTCGTGTTCATACTCAACATTCCTTCGTTCGTATGCACAGACGGGGCAACGCTATGGAAATTTTAATTTCCGTCCGGTTGTTCTTCATTTCGTCGTCGTTGCTATTCATTTCCATAAGTATTTGAATTTTTCATAATTCCGCTTCGAGTTTGCGTTGCCACCGCATCTTCTGACAGCCCGCTCATCGCCGCCCACCCAGATGATTTCGGATCCCATGATGTTGTTACTTATTTATTTCAATTAAATTATTTATAACGACTGGAGAATACTCTCGTATGCGCATTAACTTGAAATACAGTAAAATTTGCGTCTGTTGACGTCATATATCAAAAGTGTTAAGTTCAGTTTTGGAATTTTGTTTATGTTACTCCTTTACCAAAGTCAATTTGAGCATTTTAATGATTTTTTTTTTTAATTTATTTAGTATGGAGTGAATGAAATTAGTTTGTATATCAAAACAAAATCATTAACCAGTGTTCTGATTTATAAAAGCAGTTAAAAAACAAAAAAATGGAATTTTTCAAAATCCACAAATTTTTGTTAATTAACATAGTCCACCAAATTAAATATGTACTAAAATTGCTCAAGTTCGGTGACAAAGTTGGTTCAGCTGAATTTAAAACATTTTTTGCATTCATTACATCGTTTTAAATCATTTAACTAAACTTATTAGACAACATCGTTTTAAATCATTAAGCTAAACTTATTAGCTAACTGGCTGCCCGTCCAGTAAAGTTAAAAGTTTATTTTTATGAACTTATAAGATATTTTTTTAGTATGGGAGGTATCACGCAAACATTTTCACAAATTCTTACAAAAAGTTTCGATGCCGAGTCTCGGCTTAAATAATTTACGTACGGGATGTGTCAGCCCATTTTTTTTAACCCCGCTCACATTTAGTTCAGTGCTTATTTATATCACCTAATATCTCCGTACCAACTTTGATTACCCGTATATTGGATTGGCTTTAACACAACATCAAAAAGATTTTTATTGGTGAAAATATTTTTGGAATCGGTCCAGTAATTGCTGAACCTATCCATAACAGTGCAGATAAAATGATGAAAATATCAAAAGAATAAACTTAAAAAACAAGTGAGTGCCGATTAATTCCGGCATGATGCGTGAATTTAATGATATGTTAGCACAGAAAATGTTGAATCACTCGAATAAATATTAAAAAATTAGAAAAATTTTGAATAAATCTAAAAAGTTGGGTATTGGAAAACAGTGTTAAAAGTCGAAATATGTTGAAAGTTCATAATAGATTCTGAAGTTAAAATAGTTTATAATATGTTAAATAATTCAAAAAAAGTTGATAAAAGTTGAAAAATTGGAAAACTGTTAAAAAAGTCGAAAAATGTTTAGTAAATCAGATAACGTGAACAATGTTGGTAAAATCGAAAAATGTTGGAGGAAATACTTAGTATATACTCTTTCGAAGCTTTTTGACGCACTTAATTCGAGTCCGAAGTCAGAATTTCTTTGATGCCGCCGGAATACGAACAAATTTAAGAAAAAATTTCGAAAGACAAGATTTTTCAAGATATTTCAGGTTATGTTGTATCGGAAAGTTTATTTTTATGCAACAGCTAATAGACCAAATGCGTTTTGAAGAGAAAAAATAGTTATATCGGATCCGACTATTTCTTCCATTAAAAAAATTAGACATCTCTAAAAACCGCGATTTTCGCACTTTTCGGTTAGATTATCTCGAAAACCGGAGCCATCAGAGAACTTCTGACCGCGGATTCGAATTCAGCTTTTAGAACCTTGGGTTTTGGTTACTGAGTTAAAAATTTGTCAGCCTCTTACTCGCAAGTAAAGATGTTTGTTCACTCATCCAAAAGAAAAAAAAAACACAATTATTCTACAAATGCGTTTGATTTCGAACTTGTTCTTTAATGAGAGTTTATCTTGATTGTTAATTTAATCCTTAAAATGAAGCTCAATGCACTGGCATTTCACTACATTGAATCATAGTTTAACCGTGGGATTGTCAGCGTTTAAGCTCCGTTTAAGATTTAAATTAATTCCCATCGCAGTTTTCTCAAGTTAAACTCTTCCTGAGGACTGAGTAAAACTTTTCATACGAATAGACAAATTTATAAATGAAAAATTGTATTATATATAATATAATTTTGTTGAAGTTAGTAAAAAAAAACTGCAAAATCATTTTAGGTTCATTGTTATCGGGCAAAAGATTTTTTTTTAAGGATTTTTTAAAGGATTTCTTAACCCTTTGACACATGGCATGCTACCATAGGTCGATGCCTAAGAGTGGAAATGAGGTCAAACTACAAAGTGAAGTGTTTTGTTGTAAAAATCAAAGCAAGAAAAACTGGTAAAGAGGGGAATTAAAACTTTTCTTCCGTTTTTTTTTTACGGAAACAAGATAAATGGAAATGTTTAAATTTTAAAGCCAATCATTTTTAAAAACGATTAAATAAAATACAAAATTAAATTGTACTCTGAGTTTCGACGTCATCTCTTTTTTTTATATTTTTTTTAAAAAGTTTTAATTCGTTAAAATAACATTATCAGGTAAAAACCTGTTATATCTGTAAAAACCTGTGCTAAACTGTATATTTTAAATTCAATTTTCTTTAGAGATATTTTAACGAACAAAAAATGTGCATTTTATTATACAATACGATTTTCAAAGTATTTTTAATTAAATTTGTTGCTATTTTTTTTTCATATTTTGTTTTTGCTGTCATACGTCGTCGCAACAGCCGTAAAACGTGCTGCCAATTTAAAAACTTTATCGTTTTCATGTGCGCCCCATACAAAAGCAGCAGGTTCCGCATTTTTTTGAAGCTACTGGCAGTGAAGTCAGCACGCGTTTGCTTGAACATCAACATCACAGAGAGAGAGAGAGAGATAAATGAGTGATAAATTTACATAAACTTCCGAAAGGTGTTTGAATTTTTGAAATACTTTAACTGTTTTTGTTGTTGTAGTTGTTGTTGTATGATTGGAATTTAAAGTAAATTATATTTTAAAATTGCTATTAGTTGGTCACCAGTTTTACAAAACGAAGCTTCCCGTCGTCTAGTGTTTGATGTAGCGTCTTGTAACTTGGTAACAATCGGTGCCAAGTACTTGTGGTGAAGTACACCTTCAGCATATTAAGCACTCAACTAATTGCGACTTAAATGAGCTTTGCGGTTGTTGTAAGTTGAAGGTGGGGTGGGTGGATATTTGCGGTATCGGCATAGTGAGCATATTAGTTATTAATTATGATATTTATTGTTCTATAAATACTGTCAGCAAGAAATTATGTCAGATATCACAAATTTGAAAATTACGAGTGTAGGAGTCTAACTATCATTACTCTTTTAATTAACCTTATCTGTTGCTGAACTTCTTCTAAATGCATATTTTGAGAGCTCATCATACTCTTAACAATTAAATTATTAAGTTCTTTGTGGAGAATACTATCTTTTTTAAATTTTTTTTTTCGCAAATATTTAGACAGATTTTTATATTTTAGTAACATAATCAAATTGACGAAAGCAACCAAGAACTTTCCATTATGTATCTACGATTTTAATTAAACAACAATGATATCAACAGTGTGTCAAGTTGCAAGTTAATAAATTTCAAAAAAAAAAATATATATAAAAATTTCAAAAGTAAAATTTTGCAAAATAGAAATTGTTTACAAATAAAGTAATTGATTGCATATTTTGGCAAGAAAAACCTTGCGCAATGCGTCCAAAATTATGTTTATATTTTCGGTAGCGAAATTTCAAAACAAAAAAATAATATTGTGCAATTTCTAAGGCAAACAAATTAAGTTGAGCGCAACGTGTGCTAATAACAAAATCAAATTTAAATTAAAAAGAAAAGAAAAAACATTAGCCACCATAATAAAAACAATCAAAAGAACGTAGCAGCTTTTTCTTTTCAATCTTCCATCGCCAGCAAGTCAATAAACAACAGATAAAACACAAGTCAGCCACTTAATTTGAGTCAGTCATTTTGTAGAATTTTTGATGAACAAACTTTTAGGCGGTTGTAGTTTCACAAGTCCTCGAGTTAAACATTTTTCATCAAAATTTGGTCTGATTAGATATTATGAAAAAGAAGGCTAGATCCTCCTATATCTAGAGATTTTCATATTTTCAATTAAAAAAAGGTTTAAAAAGTTATAAACAAATTAACTGCTCACTTGAACAAAAAAAAAGCAGCTACATCACTGATATTATTGGAAGTATTGGGTGAAAATTTGAATGAAATCGGCACATTCGTTTTTCAGGTGTATGCTCCACCATGATATAATGCAAGTTGTCAAAAAAACAATTTTGAAAATGAAATACCATCGTTACATGAGAGTTATTTTGCTATAAGTCCGTGTGAGCAATTTTGGGAAATCGAGTCTTATCTTCAATGGGCATTATTAACAAAAATATCTCTAGAGAAGTTTTCAAAGGATCAAGATTAAATTAATGTTTGGTTTGAGACAAACGCGTTGTTGTGATAATTTTTATATCAGCAATCACATAATATGGAGTAGGAATATGGAAAGAAATCAAGAAACTGATTAATCTCCTTGGCACAGAGCTACATATGTAGAATCTGCATTTGGGTTCGGAATCGCCATAGAACTCTTTGAACGTTTTTGAGATATTATGAGCTAAACTTTGGCGATCATAGTATATTTTTTTAGTTTAAACAAGAATTCCTAAGAGGAAGGTTTTAAATCTATTGAATTTGTTCTCTACTGAAAACACTGCATACCTTAGAAACGTTAAGTGATAGGAAAACGGAATTGAGTTTTGAAAGAGTAGTTCGGAAACCCCCTAGAAACGTTCATATCGGACGCGCGGGGTGAAAAACTTATTTGTGGCCCCTACCAAAAAAAAATTTATTTTTTTCAAAAATATTTCTGTTGCCTCACCAAAAAAAAACGAAGAACTCCTCATTTTCGCCTTTCAAAACCTTAGCAAAATGAGAAATATATTTCACGATCATGTTTCCGCTTTTCAAGTCTTGCGGCCGGAGCGGCCAGGAACCTATCTTCTAACTCAAAACAGACAAAACGGCGTTCACTGCAAAATAAACCTCAGGCAACGGCAATCTGATTTAAAGAACTTTCGGTAAAATCTAGAACAAAGCATGATTTGAGATAATGTTAACCTTATACTGGAACCAGAGTTGCCAAGTTGAAAATGAGTAGTTAACGGCCTTCCAAAAAAAAAGAAAAGGAATTGTGTTTAAATGGAAAAAAATTTTTTTTTGGTCAGCAAAATTTAATAATCTTGCAATGTTTTTTTTTTTTTGCTCATAAAAAAATATTTTTACCAGAAATTATCGGCCATTAACGGCTTTTACCTTCAATTTACGGCTTGACGGCTTTAGCATCCAATTAACGGCCTGACCGCGTCAATAACGACCGCTTGGCAACCCTGCCTGGAACTGAGACTCTCAATTGGCGACGGTACTTACTTTTATACTGAACTTGGCACGACAAAGATATATATTAATATAATGGTTCCCAACTCATTAAATGTCAATGCAAAACAATGAAAACTGTTCATCGCTCATATATAAAATCATTTTTCTGGGACCTTCTCAGTATGTTTACAAAGTTTATATGTCATTGTATCAGATTTGAACCACTGTCACGGTAAAAATGTCTTCAACCTACACTAACTATTAGGGACTAAGGACAGTTTTTAGCATTTCCTGTAATATGTACATATGTGAAAATTTTGAGGTGATCCATATTCAAAACAACTAAATCATTTCTTAAAAAATAAATTAAATTTTTCAGTTATTCTTTATCGAATTTTATAAAAATGTTTTCAAAAACAAAAACATAAACTGGCTCATTTTCAAAGTAAAAGTAAAGTCATGAATTGTTTTCAGTTAGCAATGAAAAATTTGTTTAAAATAATTTTCATGATTTTATTTCGACAAATTTGTGTAAGTTTTCAATTGACAACCGAGGCGTTCGTTTCAAAATTTTGGCAATAGAGAACGACAACGACAACAACAGCAGCAGCAGCAGCAGCAGCAGCAGCGTCAAGAAGAAGATTGTCATTTACTACCACCGTGTTGTCTCCATATCATTGCCGCAAAATGTCGATACATTTTGGCCACACTTATGTGCCGAATTTTTCTCGCGTTTTCGAAAATCATCCAAATTTGCTCACACGCCATCCGTACTTGAATTATTTACGCCAGTTTAAACAGGATCATCCAAAATCTGGTTTCAAACGTCTGCTGCAGGAAGGTGCTCGTGCATGGAAACGCTTGAGTCCACGGCAAAAATTTGCTTTTACACAAAAGGTAAGTACAGTGGTGTGTGTGTGTGCCAGGCAGCGATGTGCGAAGGACTGGAAGGTCCACAATTCCCCTGGTTAATATCGTGTGTTATTGTTACTTTCATTGTTGTTTGTTTTTGTTTTTCGTTTGTTTATGTTGCAGGAGGTCATGATGCGTACCCAGGCGTATAATAAACGCAGCACGTTGCCCAGTACATTCCGTGTTTTTCCCCGCCATCGCATTCCAATGACTGCCCGACATCGCTCAATGAGCGCGTCAAAGAATGTAAAGCAGAGTTGGCGTGCCGTGCAACATTTGGAGCAACAGCCTATTCACCGGCGAAAGCTACCACATATTTTACAGATTTAAATGTCAGTGCGCGAGTCGGGTGCGAATGTGTTAATGTGTTGATGTTGTATGTACCTATGTATGCGTTCACTGTAAATTATATGTGTTATATTGATTTATTAAACTTTCTAATGGGATTTTCCACTTAATAAAAAATCCAAATATAAAATAACGTGATGTCAAGCCAGTACTCTTTACTTTATGAATTTGGTTTTATTTGTGTGTGTGGTCGGTGGTCTTTTGTTTCATAGAAATGTGGCTGGGAGGGTGGATAGGTTTTCGGACATTATGCTCGTACTTTAAAAGTCAATATAACTGTTAATAATCTATAGCTAACAACGATAATTGAATGTGAATGCAAGAGAAGACAAAAGCACATCGGTTTCATGCCCGAAAAATTTTCATGCGACCAGATTTGACCCCACCTCTCACTATTAATTTTCCAATAAACACTAATTTTGGTTAAAAATAGCTATTTTGGGTGAAAAGTGCGGTTTTCAAATTTGAACGAGTAATGTTAATTTAAAACTTTCAATACAAAACGAATTTTTTTAAAAAAAAGAAGATGGACGTTAGAAATTTTAAGCCTATGAAAAGTAGATCTTTCATACAGAAGTATTTCGGGCATCGATTCAAATATATCTTTCTATTTCTGGCTTGCTTTGCGAGTTATTGAGCAACATTTTTTTCGCCGGCCTTTCACAACCAGGCCCATGATTCTGGCGACTGACGCTTATTTCGATTATCAGCCATACTTTCAATTGCATAAAATATTAAGCGGAAGGAAACACTAAAAAATGCAACGCTACCTTCCGCACTAAAAGTAAAAAGAACAACAAACGAGTACTCGTGTAAACAGCGAGTAGGAAACTTACGCGCTGGTTTACACTAGCTAATTCTGTAAAAGGAATTCTTGTATGTCAACGTTTACACGAGGAAACTCTTGAGTAAAAAGTTTTCCTGTTTGTAGGCAAGAAGGGAAAAACGAAAGGGTGGTGTACAGAATTCGTCGTACCCGCAAATTCCCTTTCGTTCTATTCGTTAGCTGATATTATGCTTTGAATTTACGTTTGTTGTGGTGGGTTAACGCAGTAATTGCTTTGACATTCTCTTGCACAAAGAAATTCTAGTTTTCGTGTGTAAACGCAAAACAAATTCACAAAAGAGATAGACAAGAATTTGTCTGACCGAATTTCTTCGTGTAAACGTTGGCTATATTCACCCATCTAAAGTCAAAGCATAATATCAACGAACGAAAGAAAATTTACGAGTACGAGGAATTGTGTACAACAAACAAGAACCATTTTCGAAGAGAATTTCTGTGTGTAAACGAGGAATTGGCAACTTCGTCGTTTTTTTCGAACATAGATAGCGAGAGGGCAAATATTGAAATATTTATGATATATTAAAATGAACCAGAAATGACTCATTAAATTTTAAAATGGCTGGAATTGAAATTATTGATACAGATTAGGTCTATTTGGTGAATGCTCTGTGTTCCATTTTTGACAGCTCCAACTTGATTTATGTTATCTAATGCATCTCGTCCCTAATTAAATTTTGGTCTTTGCCAATATTCGCCGTACTTAATGTACTCGTAAACACATTTAGATTTTTAGTTAAAAAATAAATATGGCCCTCATTAGCATGTGGTTTGCCATCAAGGTTAGAATTCTTTATGAACTCATTTGAAGCTGAGTGTCAATTCAGATGAGGCAATAGCTACAGAACTTATAGGCAAAAGAGTGCAAAGAAAGACCAACTTGCTATCAATTATTGCCCAATTTAATTAGAGCTTAATGAAGTTTTAAAAAGGAAAACTTTTAATACATATGAGCACCATATCTGGCCATAAATTACGTCGGCGTGACACCTGTCATAAAAAAGAATTATTAATAAAGCCATATAGACAGAATATAGAACAAATATGAAACCAATTTTCAAGCAATCTCAACTATAAGCTAAACAATAAAGCTGAGAGCTTATGTCGAAATTTCGAAACTTACCACAAGCGCACAGGAAAAAGGTTTGCCTAAAGGATTAAAATAGTTATAATTTGTTTCGAAATTAAATAAAAGTAATAGGATTAAAAACCCATCATAGAATTAAAAAGTTCAGCTGCTTAAAAACGACACAATTTCATATCTAAAGTCAATGCAATATAGCAATAGCATCACAAGTGGCCTATTTTTGTAAAGCGGTTAAATGTTTTTAACTCATACCATATGTATTTTAAGTACAAAAACAATTTCTCTGGAAATTAAATTACTTAACACTTGAGTAACAACAACAACAAAACAATAATAATAAAAATAAACATAAGCCATAACAAAACAACAACTCTATTGAAACTCAAATAAGAAGTAACAAATTAGTTGTTGAATTTTATATTCATGCTGGGATTTAAATTCAAATTGGATTAAAATACACAAGATATACAAACTACTAACTACTTAAAGATACACACAAAGCATCTAGAAAATTTGTATCTTTTGTATATAAAGTTACGTAAATGTGTATCTACTTGAAACTTTTTTTTTTCTGTTGTCTCTTGACACCTCAGCTACTTTGGAATGCGTTGCGCTGGCTATGCACATGAACCGAAAAAGGTCGCTCTAATTTGGGCAACAATTTTGTTTTTGGCAGTTCTTGTTTACCTACTACGGTGTTTGTTGTTTAGCGGTGAGCTGATTATTTTGATAATTTCTATTTCTTGTTATGTTGCTGATGTTTTGTTAGCAACTCGTGCCCTTTCTCGGATGAATTTGAAATTTAGTTTGTTGCGGCGTCTTCAAATGTTGACCAAACATAAACTTTAGTTTTTTATTTCCCCACAATATTTTTTACGTCTTTTTAACACGTGTGTTCAAAAAGGCCGAACCAATGTGGAATTCAAACTTGAAGATTGTAGCTGTCAGATAAAATAGGGAAAGGTAGTTGAACTATTGATTTTTAATTTGTGTGTTTAGTATTTCTATTTTCATAATGCAGTTCGGAGTAACTTTCTAATAGGAAATTAAAGAGGAGTAAAGTGTGCCCTTAGAAGAGGTTTTCTTTATGCAGGAGCAGGCCATACCAACTCTTTTCAAACTTACATTCTTTTTCATATGAAATGACCGAAATAATGAAGACCTTCCGTGGAATGGTTTAATATTAGACATACCGTGGAAGGAGCACAAGTACGTATTCTGTGGAAGGCATTAAATCAGGCTTTAAAATAGAATAGAGCGGATGTGGTTGGCTTTAAAAATAATGAAAGAAAATCAGAACAAAGCTATATCCCGCTAGGTGGAATCTTCGGCACATTCAACACTAATATTTGAAAATATCAACACATAGCTTGCATTCTGTAACGAGCCAAGAATATCGTAAGTATATCGTCAATTTTGAGTTCCAATCAAACTTTATTAGTCACAATATTCCCATTAACTAATCGAGAACTATAAAAGAAAAGAGAAATGAATCATAAAAACAAAAATTGAGAGCTGTTTTGGGGCTTTCAGTTTGGGTCCTGCTAATAAAATGTACGAAATCCCATTTGTAAAAGATCTCAAATGAGACCGTGCAAACATCCGTAGACGCCTACTCAATTGTCTACTGGGTCATATCACAAATGTGCAATTGAATTTAACATTTTATTTCGATTTGTGTATCAGCAATCTTCCAGCATAAACTAATGCTCTACTTGAGTGTCTAATAAAATTGTAAAGGTTAAGTTCAAAAGCTTTTAAATTAAAATTTTCTATTTGCACAATCATTTAGTCATTTTACTAAGGCTGGTTAAGCAATTTTATTTAGACTAAACAGAATCGTGGGTAAAAAAAAACTAAAACAGCTATGCACGCAAGTTCTTATCAGTCACGAAATAAAGTAAATTCAATTTTAATTTCGTATCAAAGTCCAAATATTTATTTAAAAAACAAAAAATCATTTAAAATTGCTTGGAAACTCGGCGCTTCAAGAAAAAACCGAACAATTTTTGTTTACCCTGGACAAACATTAAAATCCAGTGAAAGTGTCAACAATTTTCAAACAACCAAATTTGTTTGCATTTGAATGCAGTTTGTTGGAATTTTTTTTTTTTTAGTTTGTTTACATAAAGAGTTTTCCCACTGTGGTCAATGGAAGATAAGCTTTTATTACGAAGAGTTTAACAAACATGACAGCATTTTTGTGAACGAAGTATATGAAGGGTGTGATTTCTCTTTTTGAGATAAAAAAAATGTCAGTCTATACAGGAAATATTGATATAACGCTCTTAATTGATGTCCCAAATTTTATCGAAAAATTTTCTTCAGCGACGTAGGTCATTTTTGGCTCAATGGCAATTTGGTCTGAAGAGCAGCCAGAGGCAGTTCAATAGCTGCCAATGCACCCTGGAAAATGCACTGTTTGGTGCGATTTGTGGGTCGGCAGTATCATTAGACCGTACTTTTTCAAAAATAATGAAAATCGCAACGTTACAGCCAATGGAGCAAGGTACCGTCCGATGATTAACGACTTTTTTGCCCAAAATGGAAGAATTGGAATTGGATACCATGTACCTATTTAGAGGCGATTTTGATGAGCAATTAATCTCACGTTTTGGAGCAGTCCATTGGCCGCCAAGATCATGCGATTTGACCTCACTTTCTTTTTGTGGACCTACGCGAAGTTTCTCGTGTACAGAGGCAAGCCAACGACAATTGCAGCCCTGGAAGGCATGGCATTACAGCTGCTATGGCTAAGATAGCGGCCGAAATGCTGGAAAAAATATGCCAAAATTGGAGCTTACGGATTACACACCTCGGGCGTAGTCGCAAACAACATTTACATTAAATAATCTTTAAAAAGTAAATGAAAGGAATTGATGTATCGCTCCAAATAAACATTTCATTCATTATTGCAAATTTCCTGTTCTTTTTTCAATTTTCAAAAACCAAAGGTCATGTCCACCATTGACCCAACTACTTGTGTTTTTTCAAAGTTTGAAATTTTTTTTTTTAAATCACCTTTTTAAAACTGTTGCGCAGGATGGAGAAAAATCGACGAGTCGAATTTTTCTTTGATTTGAAGGTTATTCAATCCACTACAAGTCGTAGGTACATACCTGAAAATAAAAAAACACAAATTTATTACACTACGAACAAATATTTTGGCACATTTCAGAAAACATTTTGTAAACTAGTATCTTCAAAATTTGATTAACATTAGTTGCTAGTTATAAATTGAAAAAAATTTTTAAGTAAAACAGTGACTAAAAATGGTAAAAATTTAGTTTAATCAAAGCAAATACATATCTTGATTGAGAAATTCAGTTTTAACCATCTTCATTGAATTATGCAAATCTGACAGGATATATCCTAGGGGCATATTCATTAAGCGTTGAACAGAACACGAACGTAGTCAGGAAATCGTCAACGATTGCTGGCTGTCAAAAATTATAACACACTTGTTCGTATGAAATGGAACAGAATTGCAGCGTACGACTGGAAACCTGCCGACGGATACCCGTCGATCAGTGTTGCTTTCGAATCAGCTTGTGTCAAATTTTTTGTTTACGTTTGTGAAAACAAAATGCCAGCTGAACTTTCCGTCGTTCGTCGTGCGCCGCAATTGTGCTTACTTCAACGATTTTTCGTCGGGATTTATTTGACAGCGAGTAATCGCTGCCAATTTCCCGACTCCGCCCCAATTCTGGTCAACGCATTAGTGGACAGTGTTATTTTTAAAAGAGCACTGAGTAGAGGCGCAAGGAGATTTCTCGTAAGCAAAGTCCTAAGGAGTCATCAATTTCGAAATTTATATTTCACACTTTTCCTAATGAAATGAATTTGCCATATTTTTTATATTTTGCGATAAAGGTAACGAAATAAAGGGTGTTGATGTTTTGTCAGAAATAATTGGTTTTTTTTTCGAAAAGAGGTTAAGATGAAGGCGACTTTTTCATAAAATCAACCCATACGCAGATCACATAATGGCTAATAAGTTTCAAGTTTGTGCGCATGGTACGCTACGCGCAGCTGCAATAAAACTTTTATAATGTAAATACATGTAAGATTTTATAATAAAAAACTACGTATTTTCTTTTTAATTAAATTTTTTCATGTTACATAAATTTTGAAATCTTATAACAAAGTAAATGAAGATTTTAATTTTTTATGATAGAAAAATTTATCTTTTTGCTTCTATCTAGTAGATTTCTCAATACGCACCAATTTTACGACCGACAAACGTGGCGCACTTGCTTAAGGAAAACAACATCACGGTAAGTTGTTTGTTAAACAAAATTTGTTTCTCTGCAAAACAAAAATACCAGCTAACGAAAACAAATAAAAAAATTTATAAAAAATAGAACATGAACGCAGCAGAACAAGCTCAAAAGTCCAGATTTTTTTATATTAAATAGATCCAATTGCGCTGGCAGTCACTGTCAGCTAAGGTGTCAGCAGCACTCTACACTAACTGGCGTAACATTACCTATGAGTATGTTGTTTCCAAATTGTTGCTTGTTGTTTTATAAAAAAAAAACGAAAAAAAAAACAAAAAAAAAATCAAAAAAGTCATTGAACTCTTTCAAGAACAACGTGCGCAGTTACGACGATGAATCTATGCAACGGCTTAAAACCGAAATTTTCGTTTTCATTGTGAATGTAACTCGTTAACCCGTTTTGTTGATACAACCTGAGCTATTGAAATTTAAACACTATAATTAAATTGTCGCTTTTTTGTTTTTGTTGTTGTTTCTTTGTAGACAGGTTTGTTTATTTTGGTTCGTTTGTGAAAGACAATAATTTCCGGTGACTTTTGCTGATGTTTGTAAATATACGGGTTTTATTATTCATCATGCTATCAAAATAGAGCACACACAATGAGGTAAATGCCTGAACTGCAAAATCAAAAAATACTGAAATCAACCTTGACTACATTGACATGAAATGAGTTATCTGAAGTGATTCTTTTAAGTTCATAGCTGCCCAAGGGTGCTAATTAAATGAGCCGTAATGTTCACGAGTCCTGCGAAATGAATCCAAAGTTATAAATAAAAAACAAAAACAAAAAGTGTATAGTTAATAAAACGCAAGTGCATGTGTAATAACGGTATTGCATGTGCGCTCATGTCAACCGTGTGCTTTTTTCAATAGACAATTATTTCTCAGGGTTGGTCATATAAATAGTAAATATCATATTAAGCTCCGCTAAATATGAAAAACCCTATAGCGCATCAACAGTAAAGAAGTGAAATGGGAGTAATAATTAAGAGTTAAGAAAAAAAGATTTAATAAGCTTCGTTACGATGGAAGGAATTTTTTTTCAATGTTTCGATTATTTACAGTCTTCGCTTCATTATGTTTCACGGTCAATCTTTGTAAAGTGTTTCTGAAAGGTTGCAAATTCAACCATTTTTGAACCTTTCAAATGGAATCTTTCTGACACATTGTAAATGAATAAAATTCGATTTGTTTGCAGTTGACTCATAATAAAAGATGAGAACTACCCTAAAATTTTAGAATAAGATCTACCGGTTATATCCCAAAAGCCCGCCGTAGAAGTCCTGAGAGTAAATCCGTTTTTTTTCTGAATTTTTCTCACGTAAAAGTGCTCATGGGTGGCAACCTATGTTTGGGACAAGATTCAACAATTCAACTCTATATATTATATTTAGACACTTCGAGTTCTATCAATTGGCATACATTTCAGGCTAAAATCTTATACACTTTAGAAGAAACAAAATCGAGCATCGGAACGGGCTTTGACAAGGCAACCATGGTTGATTAGTTTCACTAAAATGCATTATTATACTCTTGTACATCTTATCCTGTATTCTTTTCCTCTTGACTTTTCTACAGCGGGCTCTCCACCTACTAAGACGATTATTCCATATTTCTATCGTAGATTATAGATCTTGCTTATTATGCCACAATATCTTTTTTGTTCGGCTTTCTTTTAAATTCATGTATTTTAAGATATTTTCAAAATATAACTAACTATCTTTGATTTGCGTGTCACTAATGTTTATTGACGGTTTGCGCATTTTGACCATTTCAAATGAGTGTGCACACCTTTAAATGTTTTCTTTTTGAAATAGTTACTTTCACTTTCTGTAAGATATTTTTTCAAAATGTTTTGTTGTTTCTTTCTGCACACTTCTATGCAAATTTCCTGCGATGACTGCTAGATACTAACGTCATGGTGTATGATTTTCACATCATAACTAACTACATACACACATATGCTATGAAAAAAATGTTTGCCTAAAGATACGACGCACATGAGATAAAACTAAAAAAAAAAAAGTTGGAATTATGGAAAACTCACTTATGAAAATAATAAAGGAAATGAGTAAAATGATGCAAGATAAATTTCAAAATAATAGTTTTTAGTTTTAATAAACTATAAACTATTAATATCATTGCTTGAGTGTGTAAGCAGCTTTACGTCATACGGTTATGAACAGAGGATGAGATATTTTATACAACTTGTAAGATATTTCTTTGCCATTCATAAGCACATGGTCTTTACAATATTTTCAAAAGCATTATAGAATAAAAGGAGCAGCATTAACTTAATAATTTAATGATTACTAAAATTTTAATATGATTACAGAAATTTGCATAGCGCGCACTTGTCTAAAGATTTCCACTTTATCACAGCTTTCACACAGCAGCTGGAGGAAGAGTAGACCTTCATGACAGCAGCAAATTCAAGCACTTTACTCTCATAACTTTATCCGCTTGACTTGTTAATAAAAATTTTAATATTTCTGCTACTTAATATTCATCTGCTTTTACAAAAGCTGCCGCTATATCTTGCGTTATTTTCATGGGAAATGGGACAATGGCGCATACATTGACACAATTTTCATCAAAAAGCAAAAGAGGCAAACTAAGCAAAGAGGCGGCAGCAAGCAGCGTTATTAGCAGCAAAATACTAAATGGGCGAATGGAGTTTAGTGTAAAAATAGACAAAACTTTTCAAATTTACAAGCAAAACTCATTCCGTACAGCTGTCGAACACGTGAGAGCTAGGCACCCACAACACCATCCTAAACGCTACTCACTCAGCTGCTCCTTCTAAAGTGAACTTTGACTTTGCACAAATTGCGGCAATTTAATTTTGAAATTTTCGGTCTTTTCAATTTTTCGACTTTTTCTGTAGTTATAATACCAAAATGATAAATGATTCATAATTCATGTTAAATTTTTCAAAACTTTTTTTAAATGAGCTAAAAAAAGAAAAGAATACGAACGATCATAAAAAAACAGCACGAATAATAGCACTAAATTTAAATTTTAAGCCATGCTAAGTCATTGCTACAACGTTCTTTAGTCACACGAAAAAAAAACATTTAATAAACTCAAAAATAAATGTTTTCATTTAATTTAAAGTCATTAACGAAGAGTCAGCAGAATTCCGTTTTTTTCAAAATTATAACCTGTAGAAAATATAAAGAGTGTTTTCTGAGTTTTATCAAATTTGCATTTTCAGCTATTGGTTTGCTACAAAGTTTCGCATTTACTTTTTCCAGCAAATGCCAAATGCTTCAATTTAATGCCGAATATGAAAGGCAAAGGTTTAATTTCTGGTAAAATTGCCACTAACTTCTAAGAAAGAAGTATTTGTATCGATATTGTTGAGATTACTGGAAATTAAACTCTAATTAAAACATATCAGTCTGATCTTTTCGGCAAATGAGTGTTCGAATTGGAAAGTCTCTGTTAAAACTTCGAAATTCTGTCTATATGATTTAGGGGGGTCATATAATTTAGTTACTTAGGCAGCGTAATAGCACCTGACGGTGGCACTGTTCATTATATCCATGTCAGCAGCGCCCTGCTACAGAATTAAAAAATGTTCACCAAAAATTGTCTTTGCCGAAACCTGAAAATTTGGTGGCCTAGGACCATCTCTAATGTCGTTCTGCTCACCTGGTGCCGGCAAGATCCGATTTCCATTCAAATAAAATGGCGAAAATGCAAATGGATTGAATACAAGTTGCGAAAACCACCAATTGCAGTCTGTCGGCAAGGTCACTGGAGTGGAATCCCCAGAGTAGTAGACGCGGCCGTCGTACATCATCGTGGAAACGATGCTTAGAACAGGAAGTACGTGGATCATGAAAATGTTGGAGAGAATTGAAGGCACTCGCTACAAATCGTGCACGTTGGAAGAATTTTGTGGAGACGCTATGCTTCGTGAGGAGATAAAAGGGGTCATATAACACAAACCTTGTCTTTGCTCTTGAAACCAATTTTCAAATTCGAGATCAAATGTGATTTTTTTTTAAATAGATACTTATATTTTATTGCAGATTTGTACTCTTTCGGAAAACAGATATCTTTTGTGTGCAAAAACTGATTTTTAAAAATTTTATTTGACCTTAAATCGACCTTGAAAATTGTTTAAACGATCAAAAGCAAGTTTACTTTTAGCTAACTCCTTAGAAACTTGATAACATTTATCACTATCTTAATTAGTTCTCGAGATATTGCTCTGGGAAAATTGAAATGGTACCTTCTCACGGATGCTAACACATAGATGATAGATAGATGAGCGTGTGCTTCAGCTTTAATTCAGTGCAGTAGTTATATATAATTTATGACTTGGCTAAATTGGTTTTTTCCCTTTTTGTTTCATTCGGCTCAGTGTACGGCTAGAAACTGAAAGATACTTTGATGTTATTACTCGCATATTTAACAAATAAATCGTCAGTATTTTAATTTTCTAAAGTTAGTTGTTGTTTTTTTTTTTTTTTGATACTTGTGACTTTTCTTTTGTTGTTATTGTGGTGTTGTTTGCTTTGCGGTTTTAACATGAAAATTAACAGCGGAGTTTTTTTTTTTTGCTTTATTTTGCTACAGAATTTTGTTTTAATTTCAGTTTTAATATAACTGACAACATTGAGATACAAACAGTGGCTCATTCTTCTTTGCTCGTTGTTCCCACTTTTACCGAAAATTCTTCTTCTTGTTGTTGTTGCACTTTTTAGCACATAAGGTTCAAGGCAAATTCCACCAATTTAACGCTTTTATCTTTGGCTTTATGTTTTGGTTTGATTTTTTTATTTTTTGTTTTGCCGTCAGTCTTAACTTTGTTTTGCTCTTTTGACGTTGTTCAGAATTTGCGCTGCTACCAATCACCACAGCTCTGCTTGTTCTACTTTTCGGTTTTATGCCATTTTCACATTAGCAAACTTTTTGGCGTTTTAGACTCAAAAATTCAGAGTTTGTCTTCAATTAACGCGTTTTCATCTTGTGTGAGTTCGAGTGCACTTGATGAGAAGCAGCAGCAGCAGCAGTAGCAGTGCGGCATCTTTTTTGCGGATGTATGATTTTTGTTTGGATGTGTGCAAGTTTGTTTGGTAAATTTCAAGCTTCTAATTTTTGTACGACGCTCATAGTACGTGCGCGAAACTAATGATGTAATAAGACATCATTTTTGCCTTGTTAAATTTTATATTTTTGATGCGTTTGCATCGTCGGC
This sequence comes from Meiosimyza decipiens, assembly GCA_963680825.1. NCBI lineage: Eukaryota > Metazoa > Arthropoda > Insecta > Diptera > Lauxaniidae > Meiosimyza > Meiosimyza decipiens. The sequence continues at coordinate 35,867,427 of OY804258.1, forward strand.
ATTGCGGTTGTGCCTGTGGTTATGTTTTTAGTTAAATTTTATTAGAAAATTACGTGTTTTTGCGTTGAAGGATGAATTTTTGATGTAACTTAATTTGACGCTTTGCTTGTAGATTGGTAATTGGGTTATTGGTTGATGTAGCAATTTTTGAGTTAGATTTAAGTGAATGAATTTTTTTTTTCAATTTTATAAATTAAAGAAAATGGCTACCTTTATCAGCAAAAGAAATAAGTAAATAAATCTCGATCGCAAATAATTTAATTTGGCTACATAAAATTGTTTAAGTCTTTTCCATATACAAAGCTCAGTTGCAACTGATACGTTAACTTTGCTTGCTGTAGCAAAACTTTCACTAAACCTCTTGTAATATAAAGTTGTTTCAAGTTTTCCAGTTTTATATATTCAAAAACTGTTTAATCATATCCACTAGTGGAGCAAACTTTGTCATATTCAACAACTAAGCTAATGCGTTTGCAACATTTCCTTCTACTTAACGCTTTTAATTGCATTTCGGGCTAATTTGAGCTGTTGCTTTTTTATACAATTTTAGCTGTATTTAAAAATATATGGGACGTTTCACGTCAACTGGATTATTTCTCTGCCCAAAATAAGAAATGGAATAAAAAATCAAAAGTCAGTTAGAGTTTTAAGTTTTTGATTTTTTAGAAAGTTTTTTTTTTATGAGTTAGTTTTGAGAACATAATATTTCAAAAATGCTGTTAAAATCAATTGCAAAGGAAGAAATATTCTCTTGTAAGTGGTCCTCGATAAGCCACCATATTAGCTCAGCCATATTAAAAAGGTCAAGTTTCTATCGTTAGCCTAATTTGATATTTACGTATCTCTTATCGAAAATCGAGCAGTCAGCTGATACGGTTGACGTGAAACGTCCCATGCGTACATGTACATATAATTAATTGTCATGCAATCAACTCTTAATTGTTGTTGCTGTGTTAATTGCAGCGTAAATAAAGTGACATAATTCCAACACCAGCAAACAACAAAAATTAAAAAAAAAATGATTTAATTAGATGTAGTTAAAGAAATAAAACAAAAACTATAAATAAAATCTGTGTTAAAAGCAAACAAATTCGTTTTGCAAGTTATAAAAAACAAAAACCGTTTCGGTTTGTCTAGCAAAAATGAACGGTGATTTCTACAAAAAAAATAACTGGTAACAAAAAATTTAAAATATTTATTTATCTACAACGCTACTTATTACAAGTTTTGTTAAGAAACAAAATATTTTTGCATATGAAAAAAAGGTTAATAACAACACAAGATTCATAGTTTACAAATCAAAAAAATGCCAACAAAAATGTTGAAACTGTTTCAAATATTTTTTAGTTTAAGTCTTACGTCAGTGATCTGATTTCTTGACCTTTTTCGAAGAATTAAAATGCCAAAAACGTTAAAGTCATAAATTGTGTTTTGACTGCCTTTGTTACAAATTATAAGAAATCAAAAATGTTTCCCCTTCACTTTTGCATTGCAATAGTTTGTTTTTGTTATCTTAATACTGAAAAGCCGGAAATTAGGTAGCGATAAAAATTTTCTGTAAACAAAGAGAAAATGCTTAATGTCGATGCCGATACAATAACAACAAAATCTTTTGCAAACACAACAAATTTAATGTACATGATTTGTTTGATTTACTTAATAGTTTTTAAAATCATTAAAAATAAAAATTTTACATATTGGATTCAAAAAGGTAAACCATTACTTGTTCGGCATTAGTGTTTATTGAGGATATTAGCACATTCTAAAAATAAAACTATCTGAAATTTTAAAATCTAAAAGAATTTGTTGCCAAAGTAAGGAGTTACTCGTAGAGAAAGAGAATTATTAGAAAAAAATTGTATATCTTTTATGGGTGAATATTTTGAATTGGGGTTCATGCCTGCTTCCCCCTGTCTATTAGCATGATCGAATAGTGAAAAAAGTTAAGCTTAAGTTCTTTAAGAATATGATGGAATAGGTACAGAAAATGCTATTTCAAAAGATAAATAAAAAAAATGTTCTGGGCTGCCTGCACTAAGATGTTGACATTAAATATTGACAGAAGTAGTCGTATTCTGGCCTGTTATGAGTGGTAAATGGTTTGCGATATCATTTTAAGGTATACTTTTATCTTAACAAGTTAAAAGACGAATTAAGGTCTTAGCGATAGTTGAACTACGTTTAGTTAAGGCATATGTTGGTCGGATATTTCTAAAGGGTACAATGGCACTACTACTACGAACCAAGGAATGCTTTCGGCGATCAATGATTTTTTTTAAATTGTGTATCCTATATTTTTAACACATTTAGATCGTCGCCATATTTTTAATAACTTTTAAGTTTATTTAAACCTTTAAGCTAAATAGCTAAGCAGACTAATAGCTGTAATAGCTAAATTCTATTATTAGTTCAATTGCTGCGAGTAATATATCTTGAAGATGAGTCTCCCAGACGAAATGTGCTATCGAATTACAAGAAATTTGAGATATTAACAAACATAAAGATAGAAAGATAGGTAGCTAGAATATATAGCTAGAGAGGATATATATATTTCATAGTCAACATAATGAAAATTTCTGTATCACAAAATTTATGTCCAATGCAACAAGCACTAACTGTATGAAAATTCAATCGGTTTGGACAAGTAGGAGAATAAAAAACCAAAACAACCCTGAATTCTAAACTTTACGCCAAACGAAAAACATAAGGATGTTGTTAATCCTGCATTTACCAAACATTTTTCAGAATGTTGCTTTGCTTTCAGGTTAAATAAAGCCAACAACGCATTGCTACTCGATCACTCGGTCACTTTGCCGTGATTTTTCTTTAATTTTATTTTATTTTTTTATGTGGACGGATTTTTATAGCTATATTTATACACACGCTGGATGCATTGTGTTTTATTATAGAATCGACATGCATTTATAAAAGCACAGTCAGACGACGCAGCGGCGGAAGATAAGCGGCCACTGACACGCTAAACTTTATTGACATTTGATTTGGGTTCGAATTAAAATACGTACACAGATTTAATAGAACATTATATTGTTGGCATGACCGACGAGAGAGGGAAACGTGATGTTTTTCCATAGACTGAAAATGTTTTTAAAGAAAATTTTCACTTGAGCTCGATTTCTGATAGGGTATAACCTCATTATAGCAACTACTAGCCTGTAATCTTAAATATATGAAGCAAAGATGTTTCCGGAAGTTCGAAACTTTTCGGATTTATGAGGAATAAGGCGAGAAGCTATTTCGAATGCTTTGAATTTTGTGTGAGAAAGGTCGCTGAAACAAGTTTTGCGCTTTATTTCTCAAGCATAATGACCAGCTCTCTTCTTTCAGCTATTCCTGGGGAACTCAAGGATTTAACGTTGGTATGTTCTTCATAATGCTCGAAATTGAAGCAGACGATTTGTTTTCACAAAAAAAAAATCCAATTTTCAGACATATCAAAAGTTGACTAAATGTAATTGAACTTTCGATGCTGCTTTTGGAAGATACCGTTCTCGGCTCTCTGACAACTTTCATTAAAATTTATGCAGCATTCTCGCAACATTTATCAATTTTACCAGAAAGTCAAGAAATTAACCGAATGTTGGACTAAAATCTCTTAACTAACAAAAAGGAGTTAGAAGATTTATGTTACGCCAGATGTGGTAAGCGGATTAATGCGTGTATTGATTGACCAATTTTAGGTGTCCCCAAATCCGTCCCTCACCCCATTCTGTCTATAACTATGCGGCCCGAATTTTCTCAAAATGGTACCACATAAGAATTTTCTTCGGTTACGCTGTCCGTCGAATTTACTAGAAATGGCTGCTTTTATTTATAGTTTTCATTTCTACAACCTGTTTGCAGTTTTTGTAATTAGCTCAGGCTTTTCATATTACATAATTTAATATGAAAATTATTTCAACAAATCGGATTAAGCATTTTAATAAGAAAATAAATAGTATTCATTTATTGTATTTATAATACTGCAACCCTGAATGAATTTCTCATTAGCATGGGAAAAAAGAGAATCGGACTTTGCTCTGCAATGCAAAGCAAAACTAACGCACTCCATTGGAAAGTGAGAGAAGCAGCAACAAAAACGTATGAAAGGACTTAAGACACAGCAGCAAAAATGAAAACAAATAAACAAAATGTGTGTAAACGGCAAAATAATTGAAAAAAAAATAGAGCGCAGAGTCATGTTCAGCAACAAATCCCACAAGGGTGTGACAAAGAGAAAATTGCAATCGCAAAAGATATGCCAAGCAGTGATGCCATTGCAACGGATTTTTGTCGTTTCTAAGACTCCTACTGGCAGAAGAAATTCAGGAATGTGCCTGACCAGAAATTTTTCCATTACTTATTCGACCTTTTCCTACTTTCTTTAACTTCTGATAGTGGTGGCTTACCGTTCGTTTACAAATAATTTATTCGAATTTTACACACTTTTTACCTTTTTTGACTTTTTCAACTGCTTTGAATTATTCTTTGTTAACTATTTAATCTTAAAAATTCAATAATTATAAAAAAATTAACATTATAAGTATTTGATTTGCATATACATATAGAGACTGTCTCCACTGCCAAACTAAGATTGTTCCGTTGATATAATCATGCAATTGATTAAGTCATGCTTTCTCAGACTATGGTACTAGCAGTGGTAAATTTTTTTACTTTTTGAAGTAAAATTTTAGATCATAGTAGGCGAAGTTTGATGTAGTGGAACTGACTACAACGAAACAGTCTCATTCATCGCATTAATCCTCACCAACAATGCTCTTTCTAGTAATTCTTCGCTGCTGTTTTATTACCCACTATTTACTATACTTTAGTTTGTAAAAGCTTTATTTACGAATAGAATTAAATAATATTGGCCAAAATTATATTTTTTGATTATGTGTATGTGATTTTTGCGATGTATTGATTTTAATCTTGAAATGATTTTATGTGAAACAAAATTAAAAATATTGAGAACTTATGGATTAAATTCTTTTTATATGAATTTCTTAACAGTTTGTAATTTATTGCTACCGGGCTTACGTAGAAGAAAGATACAAAAATGCCGATTTAACCATGTTAAATATTACAAAAATAGCTACATAGTTCATCGAATAGACCATTTACTTAATTGTAATATTTTCCACACTGTCACAATATTTTAAATTTAAATATTTCAAAAGAATCTTTCTTTTTTTTGTTTATGAGAGTCGAAACTGTAATTTCTTTCTAAACCGAAGCAAAGAGATGGTTCGTTAAAAGACGATTCGTTAAAATACTATTTAGAGAAAGTTTGTTAAAATCGAGTTCTTAGTTTTTTATTAGTGGATTTTTTAGCCTTTATTTACATAGCGAAAAAATGTTTCTTTTAGTTATTTTATCAAATAAAAATAAACAAAACCTATATTATTAATTATTGTTGTAATGATAGCACAGGAAAAATATATTTTATAAGACTATAGAGCCGAAAGACTTTTGATAGTTATATATTAAAAATGTAAGACAATATTGTAAATATTTTCGCTTCATATTCGAGATATTATTGATATATGTAGGTGTCGAAATGATTTTTCTAAGCCATTACAAAATCATTATGTCAAAGACTGCTGAACACATTTTATTAAAATTTTCACAAACTATTTTGAATAATACTATCCACAACAGCGACTTATAACTTTTGAAAGGTCGTATCTCTATTTATTTGATTCTACAAAATTTTATGCGATAACATCAATTTCAGATTGAGAAAAGAATTTAAACTGCTTTAGAATGATCTGTCGATTTTTTTTTTGTTTGGGAAAATTTAGCATTCATATTAAAACTATACAACACATGCTTCTTTTTAACGAAAATAAATTAAGCTTCCTTAATAAGTTAATAAAAAAAGTTAATGAAACATTTTTTTTAAAAACTTTTATTTTTGTCACAAAAAATTTGCTAAAGCAACTGCACTGATTATTAAACCTGCATATGGCCCATTAAATTACATTTTCAACTTATAAAAATAGTATATCCGTAACTTTCGATGGGTTGAATATCTGAAACAACAAACCTAACAGACATTTTAAAAATCGCACAGGTAGTAGTACGCAGGTGGAGATATATGACACTTCATCAAAGAAGAATTCTTGTTTTTAACAACAAAGTCAAAAGCATCATTTACACGTCAAGTACTCGACTTTGATGAAATGTCAAATGCCGCCCGTCGCCGCGCGAACACGTACATGAGCCTACCATTCTAAACTACATTTCTTCTACACTATGCAATATAGATAAAACAATTAAGGTGGCAACACTTTTAAACCAGAAAATGAGCAAAAAATCACGAGGTGAGTGGAAAATAAAACATACAAAAAGGAGCGCCCTTTTTTGCGAGTCCAATAGAAAATAAAATGAAAACAGCGGCTGGAAGTTATAGCAGGTTCCTAATTTTACAAAAAAAAAATCATATAAAACAAGAACGCCCATGGCGGTAGATTTAAATTTTTTGCTCCTCCAATATATACTAAGAAAAAGTATATTGTTCTTACCTTTTTTATCAATTAATCCAAAGTCAAATGTGCGATCAGATAAAACGTTGAAAAAATTAGGCGCCAATTTATCCTCTGTATAAAAATAATAACACAAAACAATTTAATTGCAGTTTCTGTTGTTTTCGTTTAGTCTTACTTTTGATAGTAATCTGTGTTTCTAAATTTTATTGTAAAACTTTCACTTTAATTTAGTTATCTTTTTTTAAATTAATTTAACCATTTGCTCATTTATTTTGTAAAAATAAATCTTTGTTTTTGTTGTGTAGACATGCAATGAGACTTTCAAAACACCTTAATAGACAGAAAAACAAAGGAGATGAGAATAGCAAAGTTGTTTTAATGTTGTTGTTTTTGCATTTATTCCATTGTTGTTGCAAGTTTTCATTTTCTACAACATCGCCTGACAAATCAATTGTTATCTTTGTCAATTTTAATTATTGTTATTTTTGTTTGCACACTTGTTCGTGTTTAATTCCGCTCATTTATAGTTATCACTTCACTTTTGATTTGTTATTTTTTTGCATTTTTGCGGAAATTTGTTTGAAAAATTTTGTTTTATTTTTTTTTTTTTTCAACAAAAATCTACTGACACACGCAACGAGCGTGTACTACACCAACACAATAAACAAGCGCACAGAATCAAATACGCGCGTTCTGCAATCGTCGCGACGAGTCGAATCGTTCGTTGTCTTCGTCGTGTTAGAGCCTCGCCTTTTTACAAGTTTTTCACTACCTTTGATTTTTGGCGTTCACTCTGTATTTTATTTTTCAATAATTATACTGAATTTTATATAACAATTAATTCAAAATTATTGTTTATATATTGCAACTTGTAGTTCTTTTTTTATTTAATTTTATTTTCTTCATACAGAAGTTTGTTTTAAATTGAATTCACACAGAATATTTATTTTACCGACATCCACTCACATCCACAATTCAGCGTTTACTACGGCATCAAAAGCAAACAGCGCATTCGTTTCTTTCTTCTGTTTCCAATTTCCCTTTTCCAGTCAATCTGGAAGTTTGGTGTCAAAATGGTGGTGGGAATTTTTCTCTGTTGTCATTCTCGCAGTATACGTTATTTTGTGCATTTGTTTTTATTATGTCTGTTTTTGTGTTTTGCTCATTTCTTCTGCCGCTGTTTAGTGTTGGTAAGCATTTGAAATTAAAATTCAGTTCTCTTTCAGTAAAGTCATGAATCAATAAATTCTTGTTGTGGATATTTTAGAAAGAAATGATATTGGATATGCCATAATATGGGATCGCTTGGTCCAACAAAGTGAACTTTATTGAGCATGCAATGGGTATCCTTGACAATACAGGTCAAGTGTAATTGTGAATTATTTCGAAAGCAATCATATTTCTCTATGGTAATGAACAAGTGGAGGACCCCATGACAGAATCTGATGTACAGTAATCCTCGGTTAATGGCGCCGGATGTAATTTTCTATATTCAACGCATTAAACGGTGGAACTCAATTAAAGAATCCCGGATAATTGCAATGATCCTTTCACGAAATCTCACTTTGTTTTAACGAAATCTACAATTACAATAAACTAGCATGTCTTAGAGAAATTTTTGCAATTAAAGAGTGTACGCGACTTGTAGTATTGAACACAATCGCGAACATATGTTTTGCCAATTCGGCGCGAGTACATTTGGTAACACAAGCACACAGAGTACAAAATTGGAATAGGTTAAAAAAAGTTCAGCATAAACTTTGAAACACTATGCTGAAAAAACTAATCAAAGCAATGCCACAGACTCGCTAAGTACTCGTTTGATCGTTTGAGCTCAAAACATAATTAATGCGAGATGCGAGTGCGAGAAAAACGAGATTTTTCCTATACGTTAGAGCAAGATACGCAACTTAGCCTTTTTTGAGCAGAATTGTTAATGTCACTAACAAAAGTTCAACAAATTCAGTTTTTGATGCGCTTTTGTGGTAAGACGAAGAAGACAACACAAAGAAATGACAACCAGCTGTTCTCAGTTGTATTTTAATTTGTGAAATGCGGGAACAAAATAATGTGTCGATATAAAATTTAAAGTGTTCCAATGCTGGTTTCGCTTGCCACATCAATTCTACATAAAAGTAAGGGTAAGTGGGATGCCTTTGTCCGCTGCTCAGAGTGCTCATCCTATTGTATAAGAAGCACCGGCTTCTCTAGTTTGCCACCGCCGCTCAGGGATAATGTCCTATCAATGTGCAAGAGTTCTTGGAAATGGTTTACTTTAACTTCCATTGCCCAACTTTTTTTTTTTGTAATAGGAGGTTGAAAGCAAAAAAGTTTACTGATCCATATACTGAACGTAATTCTTAACATTTTCAAAAAAGAAAAATGTTACTGATGTTTTCATTTAACTCCCATATTGAACTACCGTGACTAACTTCTAGCGCTGTTATTTGACCTCAACCACTCACTTGACTTAACCTACTTTTCGTTGGCGTCTCTCCCGGCACAAAGTCTGACTCTAGTTTCGTAAAATTTACTTAAATAATTTGCGTCGCATCCGTTCAAAGACTTAACGCTCCAATCGATAACGAAGGCTACCATCAAAACATATGCGGTTTTCGAAGGTGCTGTCGAACGTTTTGTCGAAACCAAACCAGTCTAGTCCACACCATATTTCACTTCAACACTTTTCATTGTTAGTTTTTATTAAATTTGTACCAACTTCCACTCAACAACCAATAAATACATATTCTTCACAATTTGTTGCACTACACTTTAATTTAATTCTCAAATTATACAGGGTGGTCCGGCTCTGAACCATCATACTGAAGATTTACTGATTCTTTGTGAGTAAAAAAATTGTACGGAAGAGTAGTGTCTATCTATTCTCTGAGTTACAAGGTGTTGAGCAAAGTTCCCTTAGACTAGTTCTGACAAGCAAGGTTTATCTCATAACTTCCTCAGTAATAAGTCTAAAACAATTAAATGAGTAAAATTTTTTACATATTTTTCAATAGCAAGAATAATTTTTTGTTTTTAGTCAAAATCTTCTCCATTCATCTTTTTAAAGACACAGCTTTGACGTTTTGGGAAAAATAATCTAATTTTAAAAATATATAGTTCATAGTCCCCATGCAGAAAATGACCAGCATTTGCAAGACGCAATCTTTCACGTTAAGACCAATAAAGTTTTCGTTTGCATATTTACTAAAAATAAAAATGGCTTACTCTGAAATAAAGATCTATAGCGAATTTAATCCATAGTGGTCATTTTTCCAGAAGTCATAGATCTGACCTTTTTTAGTATATATATGGGTTTCCATTCTAAATTTTAGAACAAAACAAGATGAAGGAAACGACAATTGAATGCATTTATTATTATAGCGAATTTTATTTTAATTTGCTTAGATTTAACAAAAACAAGTGTAAGCAGAATAATAATTTAAAAACGAAACCTGTTTGTATTGTTGTTTACAGCACAATAAAATCCATCACAATACCAATAAAATCTAAATAATTTAAGAAAATATTAGAAAGCTTCTGCCAATTTCACCAGAAGTATTTGACAAGATATTTCAGCCCGTACGTTTTTCTTAATTAAATATAAAATGCGGATTGATATAAGTGGATTAACTATGTATGATCCACCTTTAATAGCTCAATGACGAAATATATGTATATAGGGCGGCTTAAAGGATGTGCTTTTGGAATTATAATTTCAATGCTAAAACCTTTGCGTTGCTGATAAATCTTATATGTATTTTGGCAAGCACCGTTGCTATGTATGCATCACTTCCAGCTAATGCGAATAGCAACATCAACAAAGCATCAGGCCCTGATCAGCTCGACCTTCACGTAATCTCTTCGACATTTCCTATAATTCCGGTGAATTTTTATCATTTCGGAGGTTGGTAAAGTCAACCCAATTTGAAAATGAAGATTTATTATACCAATACTTACCGACCCATTGCTACGCTCTTCAAAGCACCGGACAGCGCACTAAATTTTCACCATATGAACTAGCTGGATTAAACATGAATTACTTAGCGATCGCAAAACGGTTTCCGTAGACGACGCGCTACATGAGATCTGATAGCATTCCTCACGGAAAGTTTGAACCAATTCATACACCTTTTTGTTGAAATTATAGTTGTTGCTCTAGATATATCAAAGGCGTTTGATCGAGTGTGGTATTGTGGCCTTCCGTCAGATGTATCTAAACATTCGATCGTTGGTTAATGAGCTTCCACTGTGACCGCTCGATCCGTAGTAGATGATTTCATATCAAATGAACACTCCTTCAATCTTGGAGTATCCGAGGGTTCTGTTGTATCCCTGATCATCTTCCGTGTTTTGATTGATAACCTAAAAATAGTCGAACAAAAAAAATAAAATCGAAGAAGTCGAAAAATATCGAACTGTATTCGAAACACATCGCAACAAAATCACGAATTGTTGGTATCAATAAACAGAATATGTATCAAAACTGGTGTGATATATTTCCCGGTTCTATATCTGTGGCACTAAGGCAAAACGAGTTAGCTCCATATCTGAGTAAAATCGAGATAAGCGTGTCATTCGATTTATGTTGAATTGAAGCTTAGTTCTATACACAAATTAGACGTTTTTAGCGAACGATTTCACCAGAATTCTAGAATTTCTTTACTATTTATCTCCATTATTTGAGTAAAAACCAGCTAGTGAAACTTGGAACATCAATATCTCGAAATCACTAAAAATGGAGTTAACTCGTTTTGCTTAAAGGTATTACATTTTTGAAATTTGGCTATCTTGAGCCTGAGATAGCTCCTTATATGAGAAAAATATATCAAAATATGGGTTCAAACATTCGTGAGTGGTAGGCGTGTTTTTGCATATATTTCACATTATTAATCCTAGACGTTACAGTTGAAGAAGTATCCTGTGTATTAGCCATCAGTGTACTTTCTATCACTTTATCGCAATCGAGATTCGCACGGACAGGCAGTTGGACAGTGCTAGATCGAATCAGGAGGTGGCGCTGAACAATATAAGTACGTACTACTTTGTGTTACAAATGGAATGACAAAGTGAATGCACCCTGTGTGTAGAGCATATTTTCGAAAGAAGAATCAAGGTCAAGGTATAGGAAGTTGTACCTTGAAGAAAGTCTTCCCAAATGTGTAAGTCACTATATATCTTTATATGTTTATTAACCAAAATAAAAATTAGTACCCATTTTAGTTTTTTAAATAACTACAAAGTATCATCTACAATTTTCATAAATTCGATCCACTGCACTACCAACTACATACTCGGAAGCTCATTTTAATGAGCATCCGATTCCACCATTAAATGAGCAATTTATTTGATTTTATCAGATCACTGAACCCCTATTTGACATCCACAACAACCCACAAGCACAAACCCCACATTTGTTGAAAATAAACCATTTAACATCAACAGCCAGAATAATTTTACTAAGTAGAAAAAAAAAATAATATCAAATTTCTTTTTCAAAAAACAAAAAAAGTGCAGACAGGCTCGTATTTAAAAGCGTAACGAATAAAAAAATTACTATAAATGCATTTGACGCGTGTCGAATCCAATTGAAAAAGCGTCAATACTTCAGCATCCCCCACATTGCACACGGATTTATTGAAGCCACCCAGACATTCATCGATTTCCACCCATACGATGTTGTTGCCAATACTCATCAATTCCCTTCAATTCAATCGCGTTGATGTTTTAACATGCCGCAAACCCATCAATTCAATAACCCCAGACTGACGGCTTCGATATTCTTTAAAACTTTGCATCACTTCCGTTTATTTCTTTTGGTCAAAATAAAATGAGGGAAGCAAATTTAATGAATCAGTGAATCTGTGCATATATAACTCAATAAGTTTGTTTTCGAAATGTCGCCCCAGTTTTTTTTCCGCCCCTTAATGCGAAAACATGTTTTGGCAGTTTCACATTGGAAAAAATCAAATAGAAACTGACAGCGTGTTTCGGAGCTCAGACTTGGCTACAGCATCCGTTTTACCATGTAGCTCGAATAGCTACCACAGGAATTCATCTTAATATGCATCGACCATGTGGGATACGATGTTGTTCCCACTTCCATGGCAATTGTAAATATATGTTTGTATATAAGGGTTGTGACTGGTATCAATGACGGTTTGTTGTTACATTTACATCCTTTTCCATTTCTTCCTACTCCCACTACACTACAAAAAGCCAAGCGTTCAACATGCGCCAAGACCAATGTGGTTTTTGCCATTTTGTTGGAATTTATGTAGTAAGTGTGGTGCTATGTTGAAATAAAATTCTCATGTTATGAGTCATCTCCGATGAAATCTTCTAATGTTGGCTGTCTGTACGGAAAAATATGGGACTTGGTCTATGAATGCATGTTACTTGCAACGGTATGCTTTAAATTATTAATTGCTTTAAACTTGCTCCATTTCCTTGTAGTGCGAATATTTATGCAAGTAGATTTGTAAATTGAGTTAACTTTTATAGACTTTTTCGAGTGAAAGCACATGCTGCATTAAAAGCAATCACTAAAATTCTATCGATGAACTGCAAGTTTTTAAAAGGTTGCAAGCGACGGGGATGACAAAATAGTTCATGAATGAAAGAATAATGTTGATGTAAGGGCTTCATAGCTTAAGAAATCTCTAAAATCAATTTCACGATTATCTATGCACTTGTGGTTACTAACCCAATAAAGTTAATTACTTATGTGTCATCTTGCTCGATTCCTACAGAGATCTTTCCTGTTTACTATACCAAATGATAGGATGTTAGCGATCCCTGTACTGAAATAAAGATTCGGTCGCCCATATCCTCCTGAACCTGGTGGATATGATTTAAAAATATTTTAAGTGGGAGGGTTATACTATTTGAACCTTAAATCTTTTGACAAGCATATGATTAGCAAGAGATTTCAATCCTTTCCAACATTTTCCTGTACAGAGATTTTGTATTCTAACGACCTAAGAAAATTTCGGGCAATGTTTGTCGACATATCTTACATGGCACTTTCAGAATTTGAGGCTGTTGCTCAATATATGTGTGTCAATTGTGTAGCGATGCGCTATAGGTAGCCTCCAACATTTCTCCAATGCAACTCTTCATAAAAAGAGACGTGTTAGCTAAACTCATTCTTGAAAAGGCAGCAGATCCTAAAACTATTCACTTCCAACAGCCAGAAAACATGATAAGAGATGACAGCTATACGGTCACTTACTCAGATCATTGTTTACCCAGATACAACTTCACATATAAATTAAAAATTTCATTTCCGGAATGCCTAAACTAGGAAAAGACTTGTCCCTAACTTGCAGAAAACAACCACATTTGATATACGGACGGATTCAATATAAACAAAGAAGTTGGCCCAGGCGTTGGATACAGGGCTAAAAAGCTGCTATATATGTATAAGCATACGTTATTTTAACAAACCGATATTCGAACAAGACAACGAACTTCAAGTCAAGTCCTAGGACCGCAACGCTTGAGGGTTCCCCTTAATGCTTTTATTTATAATATATGGGTCAAGCTGAATAGAAAACATCTATGACGTACACGTGCTTATGAGAAATTTACGAAATTACTCATGACAGAAATTTTTTTTGAGAGATTAAAGCATTTTAACTGTCACAGGATTCCCAACTGGAAACTGTGGGGTTAAAAATACCCGGCCTAGCAATAGACAGACTGCATCACCACTCAACCATCAGTGAAAGTTACCCAAAAGCATTTCAAGGCATAGCTCCTATCATCTTGAACTGAAGGCGTAGGGAGTCCTTTAAGTATGTATATGTTAATATCACAATAGCCGTTCTAACGTGATGATCAAATCTCACCTACTAATTCAATCAAATCCAAGCACTACTTCAACAGGCTAGACGTATGGGCATGTTTTTTTATTTCGAGAAATTTTCCTATCATATCGCGATCTTCCAGATGCTTATCAAATTTGTCCCTTTGTTCTTGACAAGTTTCTCCCTAATTCTGGTTGTAGGAGAATTTCTGTCAAACCTCGCCCCAAAGACGTAGCTTGCAAAACTCAAACCCTCTAGCATGAAGTAGACGCTGATCAAGTAGGCGCCCAATGTAGGACAGTTGTTCCTTGATTTTACTTTGCAACCTCAACTTTGCCAGCTTTGACAGCAAGGGATGCGATATCTTTCCAAGAGACCAATGTGCACTAATGGCCTCACTACAACTGGTTGTGTTTCTTCCACTGAGGTTCCTTAGACTGAAATGAGATTAATTCATTTGACACTTAAAAAACAAAAAACAATAAAACTACAGTACAAAGATTTCTTTCATTTTATTGCCCTAAATTTGTATTATTCTTTCAATCTTTTCAGACTGAAGTGGATGGCTGATGTAACTTTTAACTTCACGAGTACATGTGTCTGAATTCGCAAATAACAAAATATTTTGTGCAGAACATACATACATCCATATGCAAATGTAATCGTAATTCTACCACAAAACATATCAATAAACATAATTGAAAATCCATATCCTGTGTACAAGTTGTGTCACGCATTCCCCATTCCGCCACATTGATTTCATGTCACTTACATTGAATGGGAAATCGGAATCAATAGAAAGGATTTTCGCTTTTGTTTTGTTGCTGTTTATGTTTATGCGAGTATTACAGATTTTTACGGTATCGTTACGGTTTAATCGTTACAACCATTGACTCGAATACAAACAAAGGCTATTGCTATGTAAATGTGTGTTAAAGTCCTTGTAAAAAACAACCTTTGAACGCAATGTGACTCTTACTACATACATATAGTATAATGTATTTGCTTCATCCGTATGAGTCTAAGCGACTTAGATGGGGTGGTAGCAACGTTACCCTTATCCATCCTCTAGGCTTAATACAAGAGCTATGGGTCTATGGTTGCCAGTACGTTCACAATTTTGGCAGTAAAGTGCAAATTAATGTGATGAAATCGTATCCTTAATATGTTGAGTTGCTTATATGGCCAAAATAATGCCCATTTATTGAAGCCTGATGAATAATAATAATAATAGAAAGCGAGTCGCATCATATTTTATGTGTAAAGTTGATTTTATGAAATATTTTTTATTGTTTTCCATAAATGTGTCATTGTTTTATGTTGGCTTTATTTCATTTCATATACATATATGTGTGTGCTGATGGGTGTACAAAAACCGATCCTTTTCCGATTTTTGAAACAAAAGTATGAAAGTAGTATTAGTATGTTAGAGTACACAGCAACTGTTTTCAGTCAAAAGGTTAATAAAGGGTGTTTTTTTTAGAGGTATAGAGCTTCGAATTGAAATAAAACACAAGAAAATCGTTTTAATGTCCATCAATTTGGCTTTATTGGAAGGATAATTTTATGCCATTAATGTTTAAATATGATTTCGGGCATGTGGCCGCCGCGGCTGGCTCGAATAAAGCCAATTCTACAGGTCCAATTTTGAACCACTTTTTCGAGCATATGGGGCCGTATGTCGGCAATAACGCCACGAATGTTGGCTTCCAAGTCACCTAACGTTTCTGGTTTGTTGGCGTAGACGAGCGACTTCACATATCCCCAAAGAAAATAATCCAATAGTGTCAAATCACACGATCTTGGTGGCCAATTGACAGGTCCATTCCGCGAAATTATGCGCTCATCGAATGTTTCCTTCAATAAATCGATTGTGACGTGCGCTGTGTGGCATGTAGCGCCGTCTTGTTGGAACCACAACTCATCCACATTCATGCCATCCAATTCGGGAACAAAATAGTCGGTTATCATGGCTCTATACCGGTCTCCATTAACGGTACCTGACTCTCCTGCATTATTTCGGAAGAAATATGGCCCAATGACTCCACCAGCCCATAGAGCACACCAAACAGTCAGTTTTTGTGGATGTAATGGCGTCTCAAGGGTCTCATGTGGATTCTCTTCACTCCAAAAGCGGCAATTTTGCTTGTTGACGTAGCCATTCAACCAAAAATGAGCCTCATCACTGAACAAAATTTTGCGATGAAAATCAGCATCGAGATCAATCTCATTTTCGGCCCATACACCAAAATCACGACGCATTGCATGGTCTCGCGGCTTTAATTCTTGCACAAGCTGGATCTTGTAAGGTCGCAAGCCAAGATCTTTGCGCAAAATCTTCCATAAAGTTGATGGACAAAGCTCCAATTGCTGTGCACGGTGGCGAATCGATTCATTCGGGTCCTCTTCAACATTTTGCTCTACAGCGGCAATTGTTTCTTCGGTGCGCACTGTTCGACGTCTCTGCGGATGCGTATTATCACATAGAGTAAACGTAGTGCGAAAACGATCCATGGTTAACCGAATTAATTGCTCTGATGGACGATTATGTCGACCATAAAATGGACGGAGCTTGCGGTAAACTTCGCGAACTGAACCATTATTTTCGAAATAAATTTGCACGATTTGCAAGCGTTGTTCTTTTGTCAACCTGTTCAATGAAATGAAATGGCAAACCAAACTGAACATAAATGACATTAGAGTTGCCAGATTTGACCATAAAATACCAGTTTTATCTCTATTCGAAAAACAAACCTCTAAAAATAACACCCTTTATTTAAAATTCGTCTTTTTGTAGACTATTTTACACGTTTCAGACTTTAGGCGATTTTTTCACCTTATCGCTACTTTTCTACATTTTTCGATACTTTCGATGCTGTTCGAAATTTTATACTTTTCGGCATATCCTCGCGACGACGGAATCAACTACGGTATATGCGTACAATTCAGCTTTGGTAAATTTGTTTTAAAACTTGATGTAAAATGAAATAAAATCTTTACTCCCGATGACAGCTTAATATATTTTTTAATGTTTCTATAGTCTACAAGCGAATTTCGGGAGTTTATATAAAATAAAGTCGTTCAAAGGTTTAAATTTAGCATATACTAAGACTATTCTACCAAATATCTCGAAAGCTACAAAAGGTAGGGACGAAATCAATGCACGTATAAATAGAGATAGAGAAATTTTACAAACTATATAAGTATGTACATTTATTATACATATATATTTATTGAACGAGGTCTAAATATTTTTTACTGTCGAGAACGAGATATAGGCTCATTCTCGCCCTCAGTCATACGAGTAATATTGTTTATAATATCGTCTCGCAATCGTTATAGTCATCGGCACGGAGAACGATAACGATATTTATTAGTTCTCGGTGAAGCACTAGTGGCATCACTTAAATAAAGCGTGTTTCCCATTTAGAACTCCACTACAATATTTTAACGCATACGTTTGAGTACAATGAAACTTTTGAATAATATAATGTGAAATTCTAGACTGATTTCCGTTGTACTCTAAAAAAATAAACAACAAAAACAGAAACTTAAACTCTAAAACTAAATTGCTATTAAGAACATTCTGTGATCTCCTTAAGCTATGAGGACTCATAAATAAACTGACAGCTTAATCCAAAGTGTTCGTATTTAATCTTAAGTTCTGTTTTCGTTTTGGAAAAGGCGTATGAATTGTTAAAAAAGAAACTGAAAATGTTCCATTTATATGGTGTCTGTGCATTTATTTAACTTGTCGCCTTCGCACTGGGCACTTCAATAGGTACAAGTATCCGGCAGATATTCTGATACTCTGATACTTTTGTATCTCAATTGAATAATGTGTTTTTAAGTGATGCTTAGACGCATTCTTCAGCAAATTGATCAATTGTTAAATGGCTCTGGTCCCGCTGCCTGTCCGTGCGTTCGTTGGTTCGTTCGTTCGTTCGTTCATTCTTCACTTTATCTAACACTGCGCACGACTGTCGTTGAATGTCGAAATTGCGTTGATTATTGCATTGTTCGTATATCCCATTAGGAAATGCTGATTTAAATGACAGCACTCTCATACTTTACTCCTCCCACTGCATACTTTTATTGAAAATTCAATTTAAAACATAAGCAATTAGTGAAAGAGCACGATTGCGTAGCAAAGGTGGAACGCAGTAGTTTTGCCCATGTTCCGAACTTACGGAGCTCCGAAATGTTGGGTTTTGGAACCTCTATAAGGATTTTGTTTTAAGTAAATGGCTGTTATCAGTAAGTTATTTGTAAAGGTTTAGTTTGACGAGCAGAAATCAAAAATTCATGTATATGCCCGAGCTCATCTTTCTAACAATAATGGGTAATTTCGTCACAAAAAGTTTTTATTTGATCAATGCATAATCTACTCAGGCGAGAGTCTGCCTGCAGCTTACTTTGTCACTAATGAGTTGATTTCCTCTTGGGGTCATATGACGTACACATCGCAATCTGTTGTATAGTTCAAGATGTGAATTTTAAGATATGGCGTTGGTTCAAGTATCCCGCAAATACGCAATCAGCTTAGAAATTAGAAAATTCAGCCTCAGCCTTAGCTCCGTTGGCTTTATTGAGTTGAGATCATCAACACTGAGCGAAGATTACTGCATTCTTCGTTCAATTGTGGGTTTAAGTGCACTTGCTTCTGTTGTTGTTGTTTCGACTGACGCAGTTCTTAACGATGCAATTTATGTGTCTTCATTGAATCTTGCGTGAGTTCAACAATCTTTAAATTAGATACTTTGATACAACTGACCAGAAATTGACCACAAAACAATTTTTAGCTTCTGATTGCAAATGAAAAATGCCAACATAGAAGTGCGGGTTGAAATCTCCCGTTTGACCATTTGGAATTATTGTAATGTTAAGTAAAGAACACAGTACGTAAAGTAACGCAGTTTTATTTTGAATTGCTAAATATTGATTTAAAGAGCTTTTTTATGAATGTCAGTTAGGAAGTCAAGTATTACCCAACCCTATCTATATAAATTCGGTTGTAGCTATCGCATTTTACCAATTAATTTTTATATAAGCAATAGTCAAGAAAAAGTATGAAAAAGTGTATTTTTGGTTCATTGAAGGTGCCATGTCCCTTAAGAATCCCATATCCCAAAGTGTATGTTTAAGTACCAAGCTATTTAGTCTCGATATTGATTCCTATTCAGTCAGTCAGTTTTAAAAGAAACCCTTCTTACAGAAAAACTGAGTTTTACAATTCTGCGACGTGGCCATATCTTTTTGAAATTCGAATTTCGAAAACCATTCTTTGGAGGGTAGTGATATGTTATGAAGTCTTCTGGTTAGCTTGGCTGTAGCTTCCTAGTTAAATAACATTTTTATTTTGACAGAGGAAAATTTTTAGTTTCTAGGACGTGCCAAACTCTCCAAACTCTTTTGAAATGTCCTTCCCCATTGTTCGCCTAATTAACAAAAATGTATTGAACTGGGCATTGACACGCACTCAGTCAGAATTAAAATTCTTTCAAAAATTGGTAAAATGTACATCTGATAATTCGAAAACCAAATTTTGATTTAATAGTTTGAGGACCATTTTTCCGCCCCCAAACCTTTGGGACCGATGCGGCCTCCCCCTCAAGTAATGCTACTGATTAGATAAAAAATTTGATATTACGTTTTTGCTGTAGCTAGTTTATAATATCGTTATTATATTATGACATTAAACTAAACGCTAGGCTTTTCTAAAATGTGATAAGGTCCAATTTTGTCATACTATTGTTACTGTTATGTTTTTGCTAGAATCAATAAAAATCCGGCAATAAACAAAATTTGAAAATCGAAAAAAATGCATATAAGATAGGATAGCCTCCTGTGAGGTATCATCTATTGATAAGCAATATGAGAAAAAAATACTTTTTATTATCTAATGACTATTGAAAAACTATTTCATATCTTTATTGTGGTTCATTGAACTGAAAAGAAAACTAAATGACCATTTCATTACTTTGCGTTTTAATCAAATGACTTTATTTTTTAATTTATTAGTCTCTAAAATTCGATTGTTAGTTTTTATTTCACATAATTAAATTAACATTACGGACGTCCCACACATGTCTGTTCGTGTGTGAAGATACATACTCTCCAGCATTAACAACATTTGGTAACAATTAATGTAACAATAAAAAGCAACAAATGATAATAATTAAATTCAATTTGAGATGGTACCACGACTAACATCAACAATAAACAACATACTTATGGGTATTGTGAAAAAATTATCGGCTCAACAATTTGAACTGTTGGTGAGAAAAACTTTCGTTAAATTTGGTGATACAAAAAAAAAGAAACACAAATTGAAAATTAACGAGAAGTGAAATCTAAAGCTGGACAACAGAAACATAAAAATCGACCATTGTATCCAATAACAACCAAAGCAATTTACACAATCAACATGAAATTTAATGAACTCATAAATGAATTGAAGCATACGTACATATGCAAACAGACGCAGGACCAAATTCTGTTCGTCGCATATGGTAGAAAAATATCAAAATAATAAGATTTTGTTATTTGAAAATATTTTAGTAATTGTCTGATGCTCAACATGCACCCAAACCCACTATTTCTACCCATGCCCAGTAGATAAAGGCAGGAGTAAAAACCTTCATTAGGAGGGTTTCTTAAGGAAGGAGCAGACCTAAAAAATAGGCCACCCGCCGAAGGAAGGTTTTCAATTATCGCTTCCAAATGGAAGAAAGAAAACCAAGACTACTAGCTTTTATTTTTTAAAGAAAAACAGAAAAAACATTATTTTCATGATATTTTTTTTTTTGAAATGCATAATTACATTCAAAATTAATATTTGAAAATATTGACAACTTTTAATCTGGATTTTCCCTGCCTGACCAGCAATTTGACGATTTTTGTGGAATGAACTTAAAAATTATTGTTGGAGCAAAAAAACAAAGTCAGTGAAGTTTTTCCCACAAAAAAACCATTCTTTAGTATTGCTAACCGAAAAATTAAAAAATAGCAACATTTTCACACCAAAAAATTGTTTCCTCAGAAGGCCGAGAATTGCTTCTGTAGGACTTGGTAATCCTGCCTGCATCGATTAAAGGATATCTTAAGCATCCAGTAAAAGTTTTTAAGTGTCAAGCAAATTCTTTTGGTAACGAAGTTCTCATAAACTCATTTTGAACAAAAATTAATAGCAGATTTTGCGGCCTGCTAGCAAGCTTTCTAATGTAATGTACAAAATATTTCAAAAATGTTTAAAATATTTCAAGAAAACCAATTTTGTTGACCATGCTAACTTGCTGTTGAAAGTCACATTCATAAAACTTGATTTTGAGAATGCCTCTCCCGTATCTCAGAAAGACCTTGCTTAATTGTCTGCTGGGTTATTATATACACTTATCTTATACGAGTACTTATGCTTATTATTCCTAACTGTACATTTGGATGGAGCACCTATGGACACACGTGTTAGTGTTTGTGTTCTGGTCTGCCTTCTTCTAACGAAGTGACTGATAAAACGCTGTTAATTGCATGGCGGTTAGGGAGATCTATGGACAAACACATGAACGTGTGTGCGTAAGGAATATTAAAAGAACCCATATCAGATTTTTCACGGTCAGTTGTTTTGCTGCCGGTCGGTTAGCTTGAGCTGTTCGGGTTCGTCTTTATCTTGCTTTCTATATGAAATTATTGTATTGGTTAACAAAATATTGAAGAAATTCGATATTGTTCGATTTACGTTGTGACGATGTATCCGGCGGCTCGTCGGCGTTGAATGCATCATTGATTACATAACAAATGTCCCTCCTCTGTGTGTATGGGTGAACAGTGTAGACGCTCATTTTATCACAATGTAAAAGACATTGTGTTATTTATTGGAAGAGCATGAAAAAATAGGAATGAAATATTTGCTCTGATATCGACCGTTGAATGTGTTTCTTTAGTTGCGCATTAAATTGGATTTATCTTCTTATTAGACATTCATTTTGGACATTTCGTTTGATGATTTACTACGGTAATAACTAATTTATTCTTTTTATATTAAATTATCGGTCCCTCCTGGCTGCGCTCCTCGGGTAGTAATGATTAAATAAAAAATATGTTTTTATGGAGAAAGCACATTTGACTTGTCACTCCCACAATTTGCACGGATGTTTACTATCAACAGCAGTATAATAAAATGTTTTCACGCATATTTCCTTTTTTTTTGCATTACCGCTTTGTATGCGCAGTGTCGAAATAAAACGTGAAAGATTACTGAGCGAACCATATGAAAATATATAGACCAAAAAAAATTTATATGCATACAAAAAAATTTTCTAGGAGAATCGTATGAAAAAAAAAATCGAAATGGTGATTCTCCACCATTCAGACCTAATATTAGGAAGAAGATCACTCCTCTCACTGTATTCCTCTTTGGTCATCAGAATGGGGAGTGTTACATACATATTTTTGTCATAAAACAAGGGAATAACACAAGCGTGCTGGAATTAAGGTGCATGAATGATTTCCTAATTGTGAGGTGCGATGCCCGTTACCCGATCTCGTTCACTTCTTGTCTAATGCATCTTTTTGTTACCGTACTAAGTTTGAAAAAATTTACTAGACTTACATATTTTCAAAATTAATATTTTTGGTAGCATCTCAGTATCACGCCTACTAGTCCAAATCCACCCACTTTCTATCCAATGCTTGTATGTATCACAAAATGATCCTGTAGCAAGTTTTGTTGGTATATCTTGGATAACCTTAGAAGCCAAGTATATTAAAGTTTCTGCTTTTATTTACATGTGTGTGAGGAGTCACGCGCACTTGGCCAGTGCGCAATACTTGCTCATGAGTAACATTGCCTTGAGCAGATTTCTTGGAAAATCATTTGATATACCAATACCGAGTAGTCGCAGTAGATCGACTTGAACTCTATCGAAATTAGATATCGCACTATGAGTTTATTAAACTCTTTGATTAGAAACAAAATTTCCGATATCAGTGTAGTAGCGCTCCTTAACCCATCGCTAAATGACAGCGGTGTCAACAAAATCAAAATCAAAATCAACTGTCAAAGTTCAGGTGTATCCATGCACTATAGGCTGTTAAAAAAGGCAAAGTATCTTTCAAAACAAAATTTATGTGAATTGACTTAGGGAACTGAGCTGATCTTTGAAATAAAAGAAGTTTCCAGTCGATTGAGAACGCAGACAAACGTTTTTCTTTTTATTTGACAGCCTTTGGATATCTTCAAAAACTCTTAAGACTACACCTTATTTTGCAACATAACACGAAAGCATTTACTTATGTTACATTTCACCCAAATAAAGTGCAAACAGAATTTGGGTCATTGTCATTTTTTAAAAGCTGACCTATATTTGGGTTGCCTTTTCGCACCTTAGAACAAACTGTCGAAAGGGGCAAAGCAGACGAAAACAGTGAGCCGCATTGTCTTAAGATTCATAAAAAATTAGTTGAAAAACGCCCTGATAATTAATTGTCACGGTCAGTCAGCAAAGTGCTGATAACTAAATATTTAAGTAAAACTGCTTAATAAACATTTGGCACGAAAAGTTCAGACACTTAAGTTTGCACACAAAAATGCCTCTGCACAGGCTGACTGACTGACTGGTGAACGACATGGGGTAGGGTTGATGAAAATACTTAGGCTGATAACAATTCGTACGTTGTGTTACAATGCGTTACATTAAGCAGCCATATCCTGTTTGTGCGGTATAAATCAGAGTCAAGCAACACGCAACGTGAACAAAATAATGGTCAAATGCCTTTTTATTAGCAACAGCAAATATATTGGGTCAGTAATGTAAAGAACGAAGGACATCGAAATGGGCAAAAGGTTAGAGCAGTGTTGCCAAGTCTTGATTCGAAGAATCAACTATGCAGTTAGCATTGTACGTTCGCTGCAAAAAGGTCAAAACAATGAAAATGACTAGACTATACTGTCAAGAGTTTGTAGAATCATTTGACTCTCTGTACACACTGATTAAAAGAAACTATGCTTTATCATTCCCTCTATTTTAAGCTTCTAAGGCTTTCGACCATTCCAAAAAGTTTCTTTAGAAGATTCTCAAGATAAGTGCATACATATACAGTAGCGTATCAAGGAGGGCGATGGGGATAAAGGTGTTGTCACCCCAGGCGCAGATGCTTGCGGCGCCAGATTGGTTTGCAAGCATTTTAGGAGTATATACAGGACCACTACAAGTCCTATAGTAAGTGAACGTTTTTTCACTAAAAAATTTCAAGACGTGGAATTTGGATGAAAAAGTATAATCCTTAATATAGCATCTGGCAGAGCTCTCATTCCAGAATCGACTGCGTGGTTAGTACTGATATGTAGTATGAATATTTGAGCTGATGGGCGTGGTCTCGATCCACTATTTTGAGAAACAAGATTTGGAATTGCTTTTAATAACTAATTTTTGCACTGCTGATCTCCAGACAACCATGCTTTACAAAGGGACCAGCGTAAGCAGCCAATATACTGCTCTTGACAAGAGTCTACAACACATTATTTTCCTTTCAAGTGTAACACTGTGGCTTTGCTTATACTCTCTTCCAAATTCAGCTGCCAGCTCAATTTCCTATCTCGGACTAGTCCTAAATACTTGCCACTTTCTCTAAGAGAAAATAGTACTAATTCGTACTGGTAGGCCGATGTCTAATGGTCAATTAGTCCTTGAGAAAAGAAGCCAGTTTTCGTAGATTAACACTTATACTAGGTCTATTGGCCCAAAAGATTTCTTAAACAGAACCCCTTGCAGGAAGCCTCCTTAAGTCAGGGGAAAATTTTCACATTCTGAGAGGATGCCATTCCATGCTTCTCGAGGAATATCAACTATCGCGATAAGGCATAATTTTTGGTGTCTTTTAATTTTAAGGGACTTTCAGAGCATGGTGGATATGATGAAAGGGTGGGAACATCGAATGCCATCTGTTGAAAGGCTTAACTTTTACTTGGATATGGGGCTTAGCTAGCTACACCAAAGCTTGTCTTATGTCTTTGAATTTTCTCTAGAATGTCAGACGTTCTTGGCCAGAACTTAAATTTTTACCACATTCATAACCAGCAGCACTCTCTTATGTTCCATTTAAGGACTAGACATATCACAAATGATGAAATTTGGCAGCCATTACTGAGATTGCTTAAAATTTTTGCACTTGTTCTTGTTTTTTTTTTCACACGCAGACCAAATAAAGATGAATGTGAAATACTCCTTAATAATATATGAGCGCATTTTAGGATTACCCGTGCACATATGTACATTTGTATATACACGAGCCCATACAAACATAACCATAAAGTACTTAGCTCAGGAAATACATATAAACACAAATAGAGATCCTTCCTTACAACCATAATTTTCGGACGGCACCCCTAAGTTAATTAAATAAATGAAAATGTCGCAATAATTGTGAGAAAGCACGTCGACAACATTTAGGGTAGCTACACAGCATTACTTAGGACAGCGTTAGTCGTCCTTCCATGAAATGGCAAAGAAAAAACCTTTGTAACGATATTTATGTAATTGTGTCTACCTTTTTTTGCATTGTACTGCTTGGACATAACCATAAAGAAAACGTGATTTTTTGTTTGGTAGACCTCTCATCAAGAATGAATCGCTTAATTGGTCATGGTCATGACACTACTAAGTACACAACAAAGTAAGTACGTACAATGGAAATGCAAATTATGTGACTTTAGTTGAGTCTATGACATACTACGAGTAGTTAGTAGGACACTGCTTGCGTTGGTAATTCATATTTGAACCATTGAAATAGAAACTTCTTAATAACAATGACTTACTTAGTACTATACATAGGAGATTTTGGAATTATTTGCGGTAGTTCTAAGGTGTTACCAAAATGCGTCATCGTTAATTATGATAATTGTACGGCTAATTGTAATGGTTTTAAGCAACAGTTGTTTGCGTCAGTCAGGGTATATTAACTTTGTCATTCTTTGTCATTTGTATAGAAAAGTATATATTTTATTAATCAGCATCACCACCTAAATTGTTTTAGCCATGGGCGAATTAAATTTTGTACACAGGCTACATCTTCAAGGAAAGTTTTTGAAATTGAAAATAAAAATGAACACAAATCGGTTTGTGGACACAACTACTGCCCATGAGAATAACAAATTTAAAACCCTTTATTTGAGAGAGTTATTCGATGTAGTGCAACCGAATTTCTCACAGAAACTAAAAACAACTTAGGCAAGCTCTGGAAAAAATTTAGCAAATTTGGGAAAGACGGCGTAGCGCCTCCCGTACACGCAAAAACTTCAAAGGAGAGTTATTTAAGGTAATGGAACCGAATTTCATACAAATAGAATTGATTCGGAAAAACTCTGTACAAGAACTTAGACAAACGATCCATAGAAACGAAATCTTTAAAATGTTTTGCTGCGAGAATAAGTTAAAGTAATGACACAAAATTTCAGACAAATGCAAGAAATGGTTCGCAAACTCCACAAGTATAATTCAATGTGGCTACATTTAGTTAAGGGCGGGGTAGGGTTTTAAAATAATTTTTTTTAAATTTTTTTTTTAATTTTTTTTCTGAGTGAACAATATGTCGAGAATATTATGTACAAATTTTAAGTTAATCCGAGTAAAACTAACGGAGTTACAGCGTTTGAAATGACCGGTCGTGGTACCTGATAACACCACGTGTAAAAACTTTAAATCGATTTTCCCAAAAACGTAATTTTTGAAGTTCGTGAACATCAGAACTCAAAACCTACTGAACCGATCGTTTTGAAAATTTGAACACTACTTCTTCACATAAATCAACAGGTAATCAGGAAGAGTTTTTTTTTCTTTTTCATCTTTTTCTATTTTTTATTAACAAATTAACCGCGGTTTTTTGAGCTAAAATCGCGTTTTTCACTTCGAAGTGCTGTAAAAAATAGAAAAAAAAACTCTTCCTGATTACCTCAAGAAATACATCACCTTTAAAATGCATATCAATTTTTTTGTTTCTGATAATCCGGTAACGACTTATAATGTTCACCGCAAGACCACTTTTTTTCGAGGCGCCTCTGGAGATTCTCCGTCACCGGCTTATTTATCAATATTTTTCTTTGAAAATTTTGTCCGACATTCTTTAAGAGTTGTAGAATATTATGTAATCAAATTTAATAAGATTATATTATTGATGTCGCCGCATAAAAATCATAAAAACATGCGTTTTTCTCGCCTTTAAAACCCTACCCCGCCCTTAAGCAAATCAGAACGTAGTGTGGTGGAACAAATACCCTTTTAATGTAAGTTTCAGACTAACGCGCACTTTTGCTATTAATGTGAGTGTAGAGTATTTGATTCTTTACAGGTTTTATCTTACTCAATACATGTATTTTGATTTTTTTCGGCATTTTCAAACATTTGCAACCTTTCTCAACTTTTTCGGACCAATCAATTTTTTTCGATTTGTCAAGCTTTTTCGACTTTCTTAACGTTTTTTCGGCTATTCAAATTTTTCTTCTTTTCTCTGAATTTTCCAATATAATTCGATTTTAACAGCCTTCGATGGTTTTTAAAACTTTTTAACTTTTCGACAAAATATTAGATTTAACTTTTTTTTTTTAACATAAATGTGAGCACACGTCTTGATTTTTATTACAAAGTCCTTTTCGCTCCTATACTTAAATACAAGCGCCTTGCCAACAAGGAAATAATTGTTAACGTTTCTTTAATTAACTCTAAAATCTTCACCATCCATAACATCGTTTACGTACATAGGTACAAATGAATCGTGTTGACCCTTTTCTTAAATGTCTTAATTAATGCTGGCTTTTATTTTGGAAAATGTTCTAAAAGGTTACTGCCTCATGAAATCGAGGCACTAAAAACAACATTACTCATGCTGAACACCTACTGAGGCAGGCACGCTTCAATGGTATTAAATTTCCTTTACTACAAAGTTTGCATTTGCCCTCGTTAATAGCGTTCCGCGGAAAATGGTTCACTTTCTGCTATCCCGTAAATTATGCTCTAAACGTAATATGAAACCTCTTTCCTATGACTCAATTCATAAGTCAGCAAACGTTTTATTTTCCTTCTACTTTTATGTTCCAACGCACAGTGGTCAAATATCCTGAAAAGATGGCCAAAAGTCGAAAATGTTGTCCGATTTGTCCAAAATTTTGCACACTCTAGTTTTCGAGGCTGCTGATGACGAATTTGATATTGAATTTTCCGAAAACAAAATGGCGGATCCAAAATGGCGGACGACTTTTGAAAAATTAGAACTGATTCACTTGAAAAATTGTACACGAGGGTTTTCGAGGCTGCTGATTACGAATTTGATATTGAATTTTCCGAAAACAAAATGGCGGATTCAAAATGGCGGACGACTTTTGAAAAATTACAACTGATTCACTTGAAAAATTGTACACGAGGGTTTTCGAGGCATTTTCAATCCGCCATTTTGTTTCTGACAAAAAAAATATCAAATTCGTAATCAGCAGCCTCGAAAACTAGAGTGTGCAAAATTTTGGACAAATCGGACAACATTTTCGACTTTAGGCCATCTTTTCAGGATATTTGACCACTGTGCACCGAAGCGAAATGTGCAACTTTGTGCAGCTGATTTTCACAATACTTATAGAACAAGATATTCTGAATACTAGAAAAAAAAATCTAAGTGGAACTCGGTGGAACTTTTTTTTTAGGCCTTTCCAAAGTTTGTTTTAATTTTCGAAAATCCGGAAAATCATCATCGGTTCAACACACATTTCAAAAACGAAAAAAATTTACTAGCCAATATACGATAAAATATTATAAAAGAACTTACCTTTACGATGAGATTCCATGTTTAAACATGAAAATCAGTTGAGTTGTTGCAAAGCTATTTAATTTTGAAGATAGGCATTTTTCTTCACTAATGTAGCACGAGATGTTGATCGCACGACGGTCACTGCAAAAGTGAGTTACAGAGACAACAGAGGTGCACAGTTTTACACCTATGGTGAAAATGAGTCTCATGAATAGTTCTCAAGATATTCTCATTAAAAAATATATTATTCCGAAACATTTTTTTTTGCATTTTTGGCCAGCTTTTTGGGGTTTTTGACCACTGTGCAACGTGACCATGAGTAGCGTTTAATTTTATGATGTAACGATTTTAAGAATATAAACCAAAAAAAATTTAAAGAAAGGTTGGTTTCTTACATGCATACAGGATGTTGCTAATAGAATTTATGATTATTTTTTTGTTCAAAAAAAAAAAAAAAAAAAAAATGGGTAAGAAACACGTTACCATGAAGCAAACTGTCAAGCTGAATTTGTGATTCTAATTCCACTATAATAATTGAGCCGTTCATAAGCCAAGCTGATTAACTCCATAAAATAAACAGACGAGAAAAACTTAAATTCAGAAAAAAACCCTAAACGTGGAGTTTGCATTTTTGCGATATCCTTACCTAAAAACTTGGTAAGGCTTCTGAAAAACGAGGATTTTGCATTTTTGGGTTAGAATATCTAAAATTCCTGACGTGATGGAGCAATTTCGATCCCATGTTCGTTTTCACCACAGTAACCCGTCGTCAATGAGGTGGAATGTGACAAGCTCCACGTGATTACGAATAGAGACAACTTTCTCCTCACACGAATATCAAACACGGTGCTCTCAGTAGCTGAAGATAAAACATCATTCAACTGGCACATCAAGCACTCTTAGGCGAGCATAATTCATTAAAGGAGAAACACACATGTAAATACTGCTGAGGTATGTCACACCCCACTTCATTAACCGCGTTACTATGAAACTTCGGAAGAGAATAGGTAGAAGCTCTGAAGAGATTTATGAGTAACTACAAAATGAGGCATTCAGAAGATGATATTTTAAGTACTTCCGGCACAAAAACGGGAAAACAGAATATACCTGCGCCGACTGCAATCCGTCCATTTGCATGGAGCATGAAAATTGTACTGCCAAAAAAATCCGTAATATTTAATTGAATTCAGAAATTTGAATTTCGCCGAACTGTTACTTTTACTTGGCCTTAATAAGAGCGCTACGAACTTTTTGAATTAATTTAATCTTAATTTAATCAGCACATAATATAAAACTTCAAAATAAACATAAAAATCTTTAATAGGCATATTTGATATAACATAGTTAAAAAATTTTGGGGTATTTCGCACCCCACCTCATTGGCAGTGTTAGATTTCCTCATTGACAACGGGTTGAAAACCATACGGTATGGTAACTCCATTTACAAGACTTTTTTTTGTGAGCCTGTGTAATCTTTTATTTTGAGAATTTAGAAAATATTATTTTTTATTGTAAGGATAAACGGAAGCATGAAAATTTCTTCCCGAGGGCGCGGCAAATGTTTTTATAAATAATCTTCACAAAAGTCCTGTCCCTTAAATTGAATTGGACAGACCTTACGCAGATCGCAGTTTGAAGTATGACAAAAAGCTATAGAGCAGAACACTTCGGGTAGCAGGATATGTAGCAAAACCAAATGGACTTTAAACAGGAATACGTGAAAGAAATTTTTTTGTAGAGCACTCCGACAGAATATAATGAACAGAGAAAGATTTTTCGTGACTTTTACGTCCTGTTGTACTTGTTTGTTAGCCTAGTCCCACTGTTAACTTCAATTACACGTACTGAATCCTTTAAAGGTTCAAACCAATTTACGAGTATACATTGCCCCTAGGCAGCTTTAACACCCACGTATAAAATTTATTTTTTATGTGGTATATCTTGAAATAGCAGAGAACATAAGGGCAAAACGGAAATGAAATTTTATGACTAACGAGAGCAAACCAAACCCAATGCCACGCCAGCATAACCGATAATTTGTATGCGTACTCAAGTAATTCAAGTAACAATTTCGAATAAATTTTCCATTCCCCAACGAATGTTAACAAGTTGAGTAGGGTTACATCCCAGCAGGCAATTGAGCAAGGCCTTCCCCAGAGAAGGCCTGCTAGCACTGCTCCGATTGTAAGAGGCCTTCTCAAAACTAAATTTTCATGTAAATAACAAAAATATATTTTTTTTTTTAATATGATTTTTGTTTTTATTTACAATCTGTCAATATTAACAATAAGTAAATTTTATAAGTAGTGAATTTTTAATTAGCAGAATAGTTACACTCCATTGAGTGTATACTCATTAAATCCTATTATGCCTTCCCATAGCAGCAGTGCTATAAGGCCTTCCCACAGCAGCAGTGCATTAGTGTATTTTTTTATTTCATGTATTGCAATGTTTTATGATTCGACATTACTTTTTTGTCATTGCATTGTACTTATACGACATCAAAAGTTGATATATGGTTAGCAGTAAGGAACGGTGTGCATGTTGCTAGGTTGGTCTTCTGTTTCATGTTATGCTAAAGTGGTAGAGTGTTGTGTATTCAATGTGAAATTATAAATTAAGAAATTGTCACAAAAAATAAACATTAAAAATATGAACGTAAGGGAGGTTGACGCAGATAAAAAAAACATTTAACTAAGAGTCTCACGACGTATTAAGATTTAATTTTTTCAAAGTACTTCTATGACCCCTTCTACGGTAAGCGTTTTTAGAAGGGCTCTTGACGCAAACGATGTAGGAAGACCTGCTCGAACAGTACTTCTATCAGACCTGCTAAATGAGGCCTTACTTATCGGGACGTTTCATATAAAAAAGAAAGTAAGTTTGAAAGGAGGTGGTAAGGCCTTAATCTTACCAGGTAAGGCCTGCTAGAAGGCCTGCAAGCTCCTGCCCTTGCCTACTGGGATATTGTGCTGTTGTTATTTGTGTGTTTGTGTGTGTAGATTCAAGTTTTACGAGTATTTACAATACAGACTTTGTTGACAAGGTTATGGCCATAGTGTCAGGATGTTGAGTTTTGTAAGTGAAGAATTTAAAGCATTTTTTGATTAACATTTTCTTTTGAACTGATAAACAAAAGTCACCCGTTTTAATGGTATCTAAGTTAACCTATGTCTGTCATACAGTCTTATGTAGAAATCAATGCTAATGCAATTAAGCTGATAAAACAGAAGAATGCGTAACAGAAGCAGCGCGATTGGAAAATCTTCTGTTCAGCCTAGATTTTGTAAGGGATTAATTTTTGGGGAAATATCATGTTTATTCTTCAAGGGATTATTTTGATTCTTTCACGATATTTTTTGTCGTTGATTGATATAAGCCATATTAAAAGATTTTTCCAACACAATGAATGTAAGTGCAATTTTACATATAATGGAGAAGTAATCAATTTCTTAACGATAAATTTTTTTACAATTTGAAAAGATATTTAAGTTCCCTTTTAAGCACAGTCTTATAAATATTCATTGTGAGACCTACCTTTTTTAAAATATATCTCAGATCAGAGAGTTTTTCTTGCATATCTGCCTACAAAAACAGATACCACCTGCATAAACGAGATCTTGCAGGTGTTCGCTGAAGGTTCAATAGATGGTTAGGATCACAGTTCTATTGAAAACAAGATTGGTGACAGCAGATCCGACATGGGCTCCAAAGGAACTTGAACCTTCTCGTTATGTAAGATCGATATTTGTATTGAGCCCTAATGAGGTTAATAATCTTGAGTACTGCACCTCATATTTTCGATGCTATCGATGCGAGTTGATGAATGCCTAGATCTCCACAAAACGAAACTTAAAATCATAATACATAATAATTTATATCGTAGTAAAATTTACGATTCTTCCACGAGATGTCTGTCTGTTTGTCTGTCATAAACCACATTTTGAAACATACGAGTAGCTCGTCACGCCTACCGCCCATAGAAATAAGACATTTAAAGCGCTATATTGTAGGAGTTATTTATGGTAATGCACCAAATTTCAGACAAATACAAGGTATGGTTTTGATAACCTTCGGAAAAAAATTAATTCACATTTCGACAAGAGGGCGTTGTACCTTCCTACAAGCAAAGATTTCAAAATAATAAACCGAAAAAAACGATTCGGCCTAGCATTGGACAAAATGTGGGTAAATTTCGGCAAAATGGCATACCACCCCCAATAAAAGCAAAAATGTATAACGCTAATGGAGTTTTAAAAACAAAGCACTCAAATTTCAAACAGCTACTAGAAATAGTTACGACAAGTGAACAAAATCAACAACTAAAATCCGCTTTGCTGAGAGCAATTTTTGTAAATCGTGCCATGTCTAATATGGAAACGTTTGGTTAAATCAGGTAGCACTGGTGTGGCGGAAAGATACAATTTTGAGAAAAATTTTAAACTTTAGCGGCAACTTCTACTGTTCTACTGTTCCTATTTAACACTTTAAAGAACTTGTTCAGGACCCAAGCTATCCACAGAAAATGTTGTTGTAATATACTTTTAAGATGAGACGATGATGATATTCACTTTGTTGCTCAAATCACAATATCAGTCTATTTGCCTAAGTTAGGAAAGTTAGCTTTTACAAAAATGGCCTACACTTTCTCGTGGACAACATCTGCGATAGCAGTGAACTGCAATTTCCTATTTCCACCAGCCTCCATGCTAGTAAGTTTTTGCTCAACAGGACATCACTTAACAGACTAACTATAATAGACCGGAACAGAAACGTTTGATATTGCGGTGTATTGTTTGTGACTTGCACAGGCTAGGGGTAATGACCCTCGAAGTAAAGAGCAACTTGCACTACAAACCAATATCCTTACATTTTGAGCAAAATATCTAAATTTTTGGCTCAGTTTTGAAACAGGATATATTGCTCTGTTGGATTGAATTTTTAACATATTCTGATATGAGAAAGCAAGTTTACTGGACTATTAAGTTTCGATGCTTTGGCTTATTCTAACGTTTATGCTCAATAATGTTAAAACTTTCTATGTATTTAAGCTTTAAAAAACTCTGCTAAGATTATTATAAAACAGCATAGCTTTCTTCAAAGAACATCCCTCGTATACAATATAACATCTAAAAATAGCACCAAGTATATAACAATCTCAAACACGTGCACGCTAAGAACACAAAATAATTTTTGAATATTTTTCCTAAAGGCAGAAACGTAAAACAAAATACACAGACTAAGTGCACTTGGAACAACTTCATAACTTAATTTTACCAAAATACTCATGTGAACGTGTGTGCGCTGATGGTCCGCTAAACCGGCGATGCAATTAATACGTGCAAGCTAACGCGCTTCCAAATGGTACAGCAAATAGCAAAAGGATAACATGCTGCCGGCTATAAAAACGAACAAAATTTTGGAAGGTGTCAAATGGAATGTACTTCACCAACTGATGATGGCAATGTTGCCGAAGCTGTTAGAAATGATGATGGTAAGTGATGCTTTATGAAGACTACACTGGTAATATTAAGTTTTTTTAAATAGCTTAAAATGTCAGTTTCTTAGTGCTGGCTTAACGCAGACTGATTTAAATTAAGACTAAAGATAGAATTGAGATTTTCAGTTAATTATATACTTAGTTTAAATGACTGATTAGGAGCCATTTTTAAATTTTTATAAATTATTATGAACAGTAAATATTTTGAAAATGTTTATAGCATTAACTGCAGTCCATTACAACTCCTTTGGTATGCCAAGAACTCATTCAACTTACATAGTTAATTTGTTCTAAGGCCACAAGGCTTTGTTTACTAAAATACCGAAAACTTAATTTCACAATAACCTTGTTAAAACCCAAAAGGATTTGGTCCAGAGGTGCAACATTTCGGTTCGAAGTCTGGATGCCATTTTGTTCCTGCTGATTACACGAAAACTGCTCCTATGTTAAAAAAATTGAGAAAATATGGTCGGATAATAGAATTCATTGGCCATTCCATAAAGCTCTTGAAAAGTGTCCAGTTACAGAATTTAGTAAAATTTTTCTGACCACCTGGCAACTAAGTTTTTTTATTTCTTTCAGTGCATATGTGTGGAACGCGACGGTGTGAAAGAAGACATGCGACTGTTACTTTAGGGTTGAATTTGAAAACGTGTCTCGTGCTATTTGTTGTATTGGGCTATACGCCTGCATCTGAACATAAGTATCTCTAAGGCACACATGTGAACCCTATTTCAGTCATTTCATCTTTTCCCAAGTTCCCCTTATTTATGCTTGAAGTTGATTGATATTGTGGATTTTTAATTATTATTTGTATTATTTTTACGCGCTTTCTTATTTTGTTACCCTCCTCATAAAACAAAGCCAGCAGCAGGGCCTGGTGCGGGTTCAGCCAACTTTGCCATATGACTTTAACACTCTTCACAATATGGACTTTTGTTTTGTATTTTTGAAATTTCACACAAAGAGATGTTGGTTTTCAGCAAGTCATGAAGGCGCAACAGTGCTCAGCGGGGGTACTGAGTTTACAATGCATTCAGATTAGATCAGGGTAATTGGAATAGAATTAATGAATGCGTTTTTAAAATGACAGGAAAAATTCATAAAACTCAAAAAGAAGTCACTCCATCTGTGCTATACATACGTTGGAATGATGTTACAATGATAATCTAGGATCATACATATCCTGAGCAAGCAATCGATCATTTTGGCTTTGAACGTCGGCTCAGATCGCGTTATGAGATCAAAAAGTTATACCAATTCTATAAAATAAATTAAAATTTGTAAAACTACATACAACATGCTGTCATATGTTTTTTGAGTTGTCCACCTAGCGAGTGCATAAGGTTTTATTATTAAGATGTTGCCACCAGTGAAGTACCGTGCTCATCTGGCGATCGGGGTAAAGATACAATTTGACAACCCATACCTACAAAATTTTCACCTTATAAAATTTGTATTTACTAAAAGAAAACAGAAAAAAAGGTCCGCAAATTTTGCTTTACAAAAACCTTATGTAAATTACATAGATATTTTTTATACTACAAACCCTAACGGGTCCCGTACACATTGAAATTCATTATTTTCATTAACTAAAAAAAACGAGATCGACAAAATTAATTAAATATTCTAAATACCATGAACCATTTGGTCGCCCACAAGTCGTTGGTCTCGACAAGTACCGTAAAAATCTACAGATATCGAATAGTATCGAAACTCAATAAAACTCGAGATCATTCGAATAACATATAAAAAAGAAAGGGTAACGAAAAACTCGGCCGATTTGAATGATATTGAAAAACGGAAAGCTATTTGAAGATAAAGAGTGTTCAGATTATTCTAAGCCTACAAAAAAATGCGGAGATCTAAAAATTGCTGATTTTTCTAAAATCCGGGCGAAGTCCAAAATAAGCATAAAAAATTCCGACAAATTGGCAACCCTACTCATATGAGTACATCATTAAATGTATGCTATTCAAAATTTACATTTGCTGTAATCCAAAAAAAAATATGCGTGTCATCCATCGTTATTGAAGTCCATATGGATTTTAAGGTTTCCCAGTATTTTTAAGTGTTGCTCCCATTTTATTTGGTTTTCTTATGTTGCTTTGCATACCATTCACATTATGTTCACATTCAACGGACGGTCGCTAATTTAGGTCATATTCTACTCATATTACTGCACGCACTTTTCAACGGAAGCCTTCACCCTCACTAAGGACTGCACCCTTGGTTTTACAGTTGTCCTATTTATAAATCAATTTAAATAATGGCCTTTGTAGAGCTAAGTTTGAGTGCAATAACGTTCTTCATTTTAACATGTAAACAATAGTCCTTTGTTGGTTTTCCCTTTTTAGTCCTTTTACTTTTTGTGGTGGTGGTTAATTGCAGCGCAACCATTTTTCGTTTAGCGGTTTATGTTTTGTTGTTTGACTATGCGATTATCCCATAAGGTCTTTGGAGGACATTAAACGCTTCGAAGTTTTTTATTCAAAGATTTAGAAGTGAGTTAAAATCTTTAGATGTGCATTTATATAGGTAAAGGGTCGGAGAAACTAAATGAAAATAGCGAAATGGAAAATGTTAGCTGATTCTTTTATAAATAAATTTATAACAAATTCTACATTTTATTGTTAGTATTTCAAAATTATGTTAAAAAACACTCTACACATTCATCCGCACACACTCATATTTGACAGATTGTCGTTTTTGATGTCATGAACTCTTCTGTTAAAGATGCTACTAAAATTAAATATTCTACTTCATTTAATGTGAAAATGCTATTAAAATTAAATACATATGTACATATGTAGTACGTATTTTGCGTGAGCAGAAAAATGTATGCTTTTAGCTTGATATTGTCAAACATTCCACACCTAATTATTGGAACATATAAAAACGTTTCAACGAGATTGCATTCTCCAAAACCCATAAGAATGCCAATCAACAAACTTGCTAAAGATGCAACAATGTGTTGCTGCTATACACCCTTTAAATTCTCAAATAAGACCCATGAAACATCCGAATAACACATGTTTTGTAAATTGGATATTTTTACACGAACTCTTAAAAAAATAATTGAGGAAAGTGTGAAATTATTTATGAAACAATTCGTTTATGTGACAAATCAGCATAGTGAAACAGCTCCCATGGCATCGGTCGAATTTGCAACTGACAGACTCTGAAACTTCTTCATTTATGAGGCTCCAGAACACATTGCAATTAACTTCAAAACGACCAGAAACATGTTGCACACGCTAAATATAAACGCGTAATATGAACGTGCAAAGTTCAATCTGATGTTCCCCAGTTGGTGGAGCTATAAAACATTAAGATGGCGGGAACACAGGCCAAAGAAATTCTTTCAGCAAAACAACATAAATTTTAACGCCAGAAAAAAAAGAGAACAGCAAAACATTACAAACCGCACAATTTCAGTGGAATGCATTTTAAGCGAGGGTGCCTCATATTGCGATCGGAGACGCCACGTCATGCTCCAGTATCGAAATGGGCAGATCAAAGCGGTGGCTGCGCTCCGAAGTGCACTTGTATGTGTGCTCTTCAGAACATGATTTCCTGGAATTTTTCGGTTTTTGTTTTCTTAAAGCACTTAATTGGGGGAAAATTGAAAAAAATTTGTGAAGTCGCCCAGTTTTAATGTTTTGGTTTTTGTTGTTCAAACTCGCCGATCAAGATACACAAAGTGATTTTACATAAAAATGTTGTTGTTTATTGCAGTATTTTTGAAAAATATCTGCGACAGTAGGTACTCAGCACATATTTTTTAAATACTCCCTAACCTAATTTCTGTTTAGTTCGGTCCGGAAAAGACCCCTTCGCAGGCGCGTTATTTTGATCACAGCACGATCTAAAGCAATTTTGAGCATTCTGAAATTGTATATACATATGTATTTAAGAATTGAGTTTTTGAGAACTTAAATATTGGAATTAATTACATTTTGAATTAATTTTCTAAATTTAGAAGATAGATTTAGGCTCAAAAAAATTAAAACTTGATTTTTAAGGCTTTATTCAATTTTTTTAGTCTCATGGAGCATAGAGCATCAAAAAAACCCTTCGTTTGCACGATAATTTAGGACGGTGACGTTTCTTGCTACTCTAATGATTTCACGTCAAATATTTATTGATCCTGTGTAGCTATCTAACGCATCCTTGCTAGATTCGGCTTTGTTTTATCATCGTTTATTTCAGACCTAACTCTTTCGAAATAGATTTAATTTCGGGGAGTAGTGCTTGCGTGTCTGAAAAAGGCAGATAAAAGATCGATTTTAAAAATTATTTCACCATTAGAAACCTTATTGAAATCTCAGTATTGTAAAGTATATTTTATATCGATAAAAAAAAAATGGCGTAGCACCTCCCCTTCAAGCAAAAAGTTTAAAGTGCTCTGCTGAGTGAAGTATTAAGGCCAATATAACTGAATTTGACATGAGAACTTTTGGTATTACAACCAAGTACTAATAAAAAAGTGGGAGTCGTTGGGAAAGTGGACGTGGCACATCCAATATAAGCAATAACTTCGAAACACTACAGATAAGTATTGTTGAAAAAGCAACCATCACACGTCACCTAACAAGATAATATCAAGTCCATAAAATTTAACTGAACTATCACCATCCGCGCAAAGCCGGGACGGGTATCTATTAGTACATTAAAAGAATGCTGCCAGGAAAGTAAACAATATCAAAAATATTGAAGCGAAAATGCAATAATAATGCGATATTTCCGTCCGGATGTACTTCCACTTCAGAGTTGAAAAAAAAAATGCTTTAGTTAAAAAAACAAAAAAAAAGAGCGCCTGTGAAAATAATTTAGGTACCCAATGAATGCACTTACATACATTTGAAATTGTATCTACTATCAGTTGTGTGAATGATAGCGTTTTCTGTAAAAAACAACAGAACAGAATATGAGGGTTTTTCAAAACATAAACACAAAGTACAAAGAAACAGCATCAGTCATCACAGGGCCATATCACATGCATACATACATACGAGTTAATGCTGTTAGCAAGATTCAGAGTTGCAAAGGAATCTACTTAAAAGAAGATTTAAGAGATTTTCAGATTAACTATATATGTTATGAATTAGATATTTTTGTACTTTACTAAACTAGCAAAACAATTTGAAGGCAATTTTAAGTTTGAATTTATTTCCATGCGCCTTTAAAATAAGTTCAAATATAACTAGAAGTACCGAACTAAAAAGTTGCGTGACCCGGGGTTAAATTAACATATGTATTTTTCACTCAAATTAAGATTTTTCGTGATTAATCGAGACCGCATAATGAAGGAAGTAACAGCCTACTTATTGTTTTCTAAAGCTAAGCTTTATCTTAAAATTTAAACCTCATTTAAAAAAACGGTCAGTATTTTGGAACTCAGCGAATTAAACATGAGAGCTCAGTAGAAAAGAGTTATGCAGTGAAATAAAACCAAGCTATTGTATTATATTACAACTGTGCCTGTTTCGTTGCATTGCCACCATCTCGAGTGTCGGTTTCGAGTTGAATTCAAATTTTATTCTGACACATAATAAATTAAAAAGGAAAGAATAAATTAAATAAGTGAGACGCTCGAGTGCGTATTGAAATGAAATTTATCATGATATGAGCACATGATGGAAATTTTGAAAAGAAAGAAATTAAGCATTTTCCCCAAGCGAGCATGAACACATTGCAGTATGAAAACTTAAAAAAATAAATATGTTGATATGTTTGTATTTATCTTGAAGACTGTGATGTGATGAAATTACAGAGATGAAATAAATATTTGACATACATTTCAAATGATTTCGCAATAAACACAAACAATTATTCACTTGATTGTAAGTTTTCAAAGAACTGCATATTTTTAGGGGTGCAAAATAAGATACATTCTTAGACAAGAGGCGAATGCTGACAAAGTATTTCGCTTCTTTCGTTTTCTTGGTACTAAAGGCAGCTGAAGCTATAAATTTTTTTAACATTGTTGTACGTACATATACATATTATTTGTATAAAGTGCCTTGAGCGGCATTAGGCAATTAGGCGTGACACCTACCGCACAGCAAAAATATTCAAAACGCTATATCGTGACACCCATGGCAGCTATAATTGTGATATTTGACACATCCATATGTAGATGTACATATGTTGACTTTATTAAGCACTTTGAATTAAGTAGGTGGGCGGGATTTGCGAACAGGGCGTGGCATCTACCATACAACAAAAACACTCAACACGTTATATATTAGTAGCTTATTTGGTACATGTTGCTTGACTCGTTAGCTGTATCCTTGTTCAATAATGCATGAGTCTAATTAACAGAATTTAGTCCGAAATTTTTTGTTTGTATATATTTTTCGACCCCAGAAACGCTTTTTGAACTAAATCCTGTAAATTGGACTATTGCATTACTGTACGAGAACGTAGCTATTATCTGAAAACAAAAAACTGGATTGGGTAATAGAAGTGCATGTGGCACCTATGCACGTAAGAGTTTAAGAATATCTTACCCGTTAATGGGTGCTATCACTTTCAACTTTTACGGTAAGTATACAAAAAAGGGATGCCCAGTTGAAATTAAGAATTCCCGGCCTTCGCAAAATAAAATATATTTTCCTTAAAATAAATGGTAAATAGTAAAATGTTTTTTGGGAAAAATTAAAGATTTTTGGGAAAAGTCAAGGACCTTTTTTTTTTTAACTAAAAAATTTTTTTTATTAGAATAAATTTAAGTAGGTACATGTAACAAAAATCATCCGATTCCAGCCTTTTTCAGAAACTTTTCTGTTTCTACCGGGCCTTCGGTTTCACATGAAATTCCTTGCTTGGCCGGGTGAATTCCGGACTTAGCACATGTAACAAAAGTTATGTTTTAGTGGCGAAGTGTAGTAGTGAGCTGACGAAGCAACCTGACCTATTTGCAGCACCGGATCATATAAGAAACATTGTGGTCTTAGGTATATTTAGACTAAAATTGAAATATTTTTGTAACGGGTGATATTTTTGCTATTTATTTTTTCAGTGCAAGTTTTTTGACATCTTACGCGTGATTCGTAACATGTGTCAACGCCAGAAAAGCTCAGTAAGGATTCCCATTTCACTATAAATAGACTAACAAACGAATAGCGCTTGCAAATTGTTGAATTTTGTTATCAAAATTCGTGCTCTGTGATAAGTGTGTTTTAGTTTGTGATTTTCTTCAGCGACGAAGGTCAGAATTGCCGAATTTAGTCTGAAGAGCAGCCACAGGAGTACAAGATCTGTCAATGCACTCTGAAAAATGCACTGTTCGGTGCAGTTTGTGGGCCGGCGGCATCATTGGACCGTACCTGTTCAAAAATAATGAAAATCGCAACGTTACAGTCGATGGAGCAAGGTACAGTGCGATGACTACCGACTTTTTGTGGAAGAATTTGACATGATTGACATGATTCAACAAGATGGTGCCACATGCCACACGGCACGCGATATCATGAATCTATTGAGTGGCGAGTTTGGAGCTCTGCCTGAAATACAACATTACAGCTGCTATTGGTGAGCTACCGGCCGAAATACTGGAAAAAGTATGCCGAAATTTTTCATTCACTTCTGCAAATTTTCTGTTCTTTTTTGAATTTTCTTAAGAAATCACTCGTTATATTTTGATTTACATAAATACGAGAATATATTGTGTATAAATTTGTAATTATGAAATTGTCTGCTTGATAGACTAATCCAAAATAGCACCCTCCCTTATAGCCTGCTGGAAA
Organism: Meiosimyza decipiens; assembly: GCA_963680825.1. Lineage (NCBI taxonomy): Eukaryota > Metazoa > Arthropoda > Insecta > Diptera > Lauxaniidae > Meiosimyza > Meiosimyza decipiens. Next base: position 35,909,764 of record OY804258.1, read on the forward strand.
TGAAGCAAAATTTAAATTCATTTGAAAAGTTTTGAATTATTAACAAAAAAAAAAAAAATCCTAATATTTTTTTTTGGAAATTAATTAATGTGCGCATTAGTAATTCCTATCAATACGTAAGTTATTCACACTCCATGAATGCGAATCCGTATTACGTAGCACTGGGTGCGCAAGAGATGTCAAATTATGTTAATCCACTCCCTAGTCCATACGAAATCATTTCTAAATTCACATCACGATTGCAGTCAGGCGAACGCAAATTGTTGTGGAATTTCAAGAATTTTGTTTATATTCGCATTCAATTGAGAATCGAAGTCGTTGGAATTTCATTTGTTTATATGTAAATTGTATTTGTTGTTTGGCGATAGTGTAAGTGATGAAACAACGCGCTGTTTGTATTCTTAATATTCGAATGAGTCTTCGGATCTTTGTAGTTTTTTTGCACATTAATGTTAACAGTTTTGTAACTTAAATAAATCAAATATTCAGTTGAGAACATTTCAAAATGATACCAAATTCGGAAAAATGAGGCGTCATTATTACTGAGGGGGAGCTTTAGATGGAAATATAGTAAATTTTCAAATACCATCTGGTGGTCAGCATTAAAAGCAAATGGAAATCTAATATGTATATAAAAATGTACCGTAGTGGAAAGATCTCAAGCTCTTTCTCTGTCATAGATATACTAAAGATCAAAATACATTTTCATGTTTTTAGAAATTAACTGTGATTAGTTTCCTCTGAGAACCCTGCATTTCCCTCAAAGTCTTATAACCAATTTTGAAAGATTAGCTTATACGTTAGACTGATGTAAATAAACCCACTAGGGTTACCAACACCACAGGTTTCGCCTTGAAACAAATTTTTATTCATTTGAGTATATTTTTACCAGCTGATTTGCGATTAAATTCGGAATTTCTACACAAGCATTTAAAATCGCACACCTATTTCCAAAAATATAACGCGTTTTTTCAAATATTGCCCATTTTCCTTTAATAAACTGTTATTTTATAAAATTCATTGTAGCTTCAAAAATAGCTGACCGATTTCAAATATTCACATAAGAAATTTATATTTATGGTATTATAACTAAAGGGTGCTTTTTTTAGAGGTATAGAGCTTTGAATTGAAATAAAACACAAGAAAATCGTTTTAATGTCCATCAATTTGGCTTTATTGGAAGGATAACTTTATGCCATTAATGTTTAAATATGATTTTGGGCATGTGGCCGCCGCGGCTGGCTCGAATAAAGCCAATTCTACAGGTCCAATTTTGAACCACTTTTTCGAGCATATGGGGCCGTATGTCGGCAATAACGCCACGAATGTTGGCTTCCAAGTCCCCTAACGTTTCTGGTTTGTTGGCGTAGACGAGCGACTTCACATATCCCCAAAGAAAATAATCCAATGGTGTCAAATCACACGATCTTGGTGGCCAATTGACAGGTCCATTCCGCGAAATTATGCGCTCATCGAATGTTTCCTTCAATAAATCGATTGTGACGTGCGCTGTGTGGCATGTAGCGCCGTCTGGTTGGAACCACAACTCATCCACATTCATGCCATCCAATTCGGGAACAAAATAGTCGGTTATCATGGCTCTATACCGGTTTCCATTAACGGTAACTGACTCTCCAGCATTATTTCGGAAGAAGTATGGCCCAATGACTCCACCAGCCCATAGAGCACACCAAACAGTCAGTTTTTGTGGATGTAATGGCGTCTCAACGGTCTCATGTGGATTCTCTTCACTCCAAATGCGGCAATTTTGCTTGTTGACGTAGCCATTCAACCAAAAATGAGCCTCATCACTGAACAAAATTTTACGATGAAAATCAGCATCGAGATCAATCTCATTTTCGGCCCATACACCAAAATCACGACGCATTGCATGGTCTCGCGGCTTTAATTCTTGCACAAGCTGGATCTTGCAAGGTCGCAAGCCAAGATCTTTGCGCAAAATCTTCCATAAAGTTGATGGACAAAGCTCCAATTGCTGTGCACGGTGGCGAATCGATTCATTCGGGTCCTCTTCAACATTTTGCTCTACAGCGGCAATTGTTTCTTCGGTGCGCACTGTTCGACGTCTCTGCGGATGCGTATTATCACATAGAGTAAACGTAGTGCGAAAACGATCCATGGTTAACCGAATTAATTGCTCTGATGGACGATTATGTCGACCATAAAATGGACGGAGCTTGCGGTAAACTTCGCGAACTGAACCATTATTTTCGAAATAAATTTGCACGATTTGCAAGTGTTGTTCTTTTGTCAACCTATTCATGATAAAATGGCAAACCAAATTAAACATAAATGACATTAGAGTTGCCAGATTTGACCATAAAATGCCAGTTTTATCTCTATTCGAAAAACAAACCTCTAAAAAAAACACCCTTTATTTCTTATGAAGCTCCTATTGGCGATATTCAGTAAATCATTGGAAAGATTGTTATTTCACTAGCAACACTTGTAAGCCTGCAGCAAGCGATTCACAATGCATATCTGTAAAGCTGATGTCAATTTCTCCATTATAAATCAAAGGGAACACATAGTTGTAATGTAAAAAGGGCGTCGAATCGTTTACGACCCACAGGTTGTAATATGTTTTCGACCGCAGTTCTCATCGCATTTAAAAAAAATTGTTTGCTATCTGTGATATACACTAAATTTTAAATAGAGACAATTGACGTAAGTAAGATATGCTCTTTTCTTTTGCTCTTAAAAAAAAAGTTTAAAAACATTAAGTACATGCAACAAAAAACAACCTATTTTTCAGAAATTTTTCAATTCATACCAAGCCCCCAGCCTTGACATGATATTACGGGCTTGCCTGGATCGAAAACGGCCACTTAACAAACCTGCCGACAATTCATTTTTGAACTAGAAGACTTCACGCAAAGTTTGAGACGTCATATGTTAAAATCGGTTCAGTAAAATCTTAGTAGTGTCATTTTAGAAAGAGCAAACAAATTGAGTTTCTTCCTACTGGTTTCTGATTGCCTTTCGGAAAGAAACCGTCGTCATTCATTCACAAAATTAAAAATTGGCTTAAGTTAGAGGCATTTAAAAAACTGTTTTCACTACACCGCCCTCTATGTGCAATTGATGTTGTTATTTTGCTACCACAAAAAAACTAGACGACTTAACGCAAAAAATGATATCCCATTTGTTAAAATCGGTTCAGTAATAGCCGAGCAATAACGTTTTAAAGTAAAGTAAAAATTCCCCGTTACTTGCTGCTGGTTTATGGTTGCCTGGTGTTTTGCAAATTTTACATATTGAATTTTTTCGTGGTTGGCAAATTCGCTCGCTGCAAACGCACATAAATAATGTTGGTAGAAAAGAAGCCATTGCTCCTGAACTACTGAACCGATTTTAACAAGTGAGGTGTCATTATTTTTGTCTTACAGAGAAGAATATTGTTGTTTTATTTAAAATTCAAAAAAACCGATCATACGGTGCGCTGTGAGAAAATCAATGATTCTTTTGCAAACGATCCCTAGAACGGGATATACGTGAATCAGAAAAATGTTGAAGAGAATTGACGGCACTCACTACAAATCGTGCAGGTTGGAAAAGATTTTTTGAGGTCATATGGTACATGAGGAGATAAGGGGCACAAGAAGAATATATGGATATATGTTTGTATCTATATATTAGTAAATCATTGTGTAGTAGGCTGGATCCGAAATTAGATTCACCCCGACGAGGTCTGAAAAGTAAGAGGGTTTACTTCTTAGTCTTAGTCTTGGCAAAAAAAAAATTATAAAAATTATTTATTGTCATACTAAATATCAGGACCTAAAAAATCGGAATTTTTGGAAATTTTACACATATAACTTTTTTAAACCACTATAAAAACTGCATTTCTAATTGAATTTACATAAATTCAGAGTCCCTATAACTTTTCAGATGCCGTCGAGCTGACTATTTTTTGCTACATACAATTTGACCCGGCATTTTGTGCAAGACTCTAATTGCTTAAATCTTCTTAAAAAAACACTTTTGTTAGTTAAATGCGAACGGCAGGAAATTTTCGGTACTGTTTACATATTTCGACTCATACATATTACGTATGCAATCTTCTTCTAAGCTGCTAAGTCTCCAAATCTAAGTTTAAGTTTCTCAACTCCGCAACATGTTTTGTTTTGGGGCAGGGCGGGAGAATAGAATTTCAAATATTTGGCTCCAAGTAAAGAAAGATACATAGGATATTATGTGAGTAAATGATTCAAGTCAGTTGATAACTTATAGCGTTTTCGATCCTACAAAAAAGTTTCACATATCTTTTTTACCATTTTTTAAGCTATAAGTTTAATGTTTATACAACTTAATTTAATAATGTTATATGACTAGTATATAAGTTCTTTTGAGACGTTTGTAATAGTTACGCAGACGAATATATCTTGCCAACGTATTTGAATCTTCATTATCCTTTCTTTACTTCAGGTAGGATCTTTTCAATTTTTTTTATTCTTGACATACCACCAACGTTTAGATTGTGCGTGTTAACGTTTTGTATTTAAAACTAATTATTGCATCTTTTTCAATTCGCCAGTACAGTCGCTTGGACCTAAACTTATTTAATCTTTTTTTGTATATTTTTTCAGAATCATTTTCCATCAAGACGAAAGAAGAGATTATCGATCGATATGGATCGGAAAACAAACTTCAATCGACTTTCATCTAAAATTATTTCAAGAGATTCAATATTCAATAAAATTGAATTGAAGTCAAGAGAGTGGCGCAATAGTTACTTCCGGTCCACCATTTTTCCAAGTTTTTGGTACGCACTTTTGCCTAGTTTTGTTAGTTTTTTGATTAAAAGAAAACTTTTTTTGTACGCTTTTAGATTTATTTATTCTTATTCTCCATAATGTAGATAACAAAACTATAATAGAACAAGAAATAAAGCAATAAAAGTGTAAGCATACAAATTTTCGTAAAATTCCTTTGCAGCAGCAGCATCTTCAAGTTCCGTTTATTGGTTTTATTTTACATTTAACTTTTCTATTGAGCATTTTAAATAATGTTTTAATTTCAAACAAAAACATTACGTTTATTAACAAAAAATACTTTGAAAATTTTATCACTGCATTGTTTAAACACATGCGATTTATATGCGCTTACTCATTCATATACCAAAACAAGATATTAGTGCAATAGTATATTTAAAAACCAAAAATATATTACAAAACTATACTTTCATGTTTCATTATTTTCTTTTTCCTGCTCTTGCACCGCCACGTTTAGGGCCAGATTTCACATGTTGAGTTTTGCGCGTGCTACGCTTCCTATTTTCTGCCTTGCGTTCCGTATTCTCTGTATTACGTTTTTTAATAAAATCAAGACGCATGCGCTGTTTAACAATCTGTTCCGGATGACGCAGCTCCTTGTCACCAGAGCCCGTACGACGTTTAGCTTCAACTTTTGCATTATGGCGCGCATGTCTACTGACTGGATAACGTTTTTCATGTGACAATGGTTTAATGGCATCATCATCGCTGCCTGCTTCACGCTGCAATTGCTCTTCGATTTTAGACTTTTCCTTCCAATCAGTATATCGACCAGTCTTAAATGATGCTGGTATCCAAGCACCCGATTCGGTGCGTATCTTGTTTGCACGCGGATCTTGTACAGAGACCATTTTTTTCTTAATGCGATCCCATTTTTTCATGCCCGGCTTATGTTGCACTTCCTTGGTGTTGCGATCAATAACCGAGAATTCAGCATTATGAGCTTGACGTTCAAATGAATTGATGGCAAGTCCATCTTCCGTGTGTTTGTCTGAAGATTGATAGGGAATAAAGTTTTCATTATCTTTAACATGGACTTTCTTCTTTTTCTTAGTTTTTAATTTGTAAAGATCGTCCATGTTGTGACGTTTTTTAGGTGCTACAACTTTATTGAAGGCACTCTTGATTTCATCGTCATCCGCGTTATCAGCTGCAGTCTGCAAAATATTGAATATGCTTAGTAGTTAGATATATACATATTAAGTTATTTTTAACAAACCTCTCTTTGGTCGTCTAATTCTGCTTGTTTATGTTCTTCTACCTTATTTAATTCTTCCATTGTGTTACGGTATTTTTCTATAGTTTCTGTATGTTTGGAACGTTTTTCTTTCATTACAATAAAAGGCACTGATTTTTGTGTGCAATTTAATTCAAATATAGTCTGCAATAAAATAAAAATGTTGCTTTAATTTGTATAGTTTATTATTTAAACTGAATAACATACGCCTGGAGGTCGGAAATTGCGCATCTTTACAAGAATATCATGTTTTTCATCTTGTAATTTTCGTTCTTCTACAGCCAATTCTTCCTTAGTTGATGTACCCGTTGTACCTTTTACCAGCGCTGACTGCTCCAGTGCTACTGCTGAAGTTAAAAAGTCTTCAAGTGGTTTCAAAGTATAGAATTTCATTTTCTTTACACGGGCGTTAGCATCGGTAGAAGCTACAGGGCGTGAAGATAGATATTTTTTGTAAGCGTTCTCGCTGGTGCGTAAGACGCCACTCTAAGGATAAAAAATATAGGTATATATAAATATAATTCAATTTATAGTACATTCATTTGCATGATAATATGATCAAAATCTAATATAATTTCTAATTGCTTTATGTGACTTTTATAATTTTTTAAAATAATTCCTTATTTATGTATGTATGTTCATAACGTCATTAATTTTTTTATTAATTATTGTATAACCAAACTCTGTATTAACAAGGCTATGTTTACTTAAGTGTTGCCATTTTAAGGCAAGGTTTTAATACTCACAATATGATGACTCTTTTTTATTTCCAACACTGAGAGATGTTCTTCCTCTAATAAATCTTGTGGTATCGTTCCCATTGATTTACTATCGTTTAAATTAAAAGGACGATTTAAAAATAAGTGCAAGTCTAAAAGGTGTGCCGTATCGTCTGTGGAAAATATAGAGTATGCAGTACCAACACGTCCAGCACGTGCACAGCGACCGACACGATGCACAAAAAGTTTCGGTTTGCCAGGAAAATGCAAATTCACGACAAAATCAAGACTAGGAATATCAATACCACGTGCTGCAACATCTGTGACAATAAGCACAGACACTTTTTTATTTAAAAATTTCGCAGTGTTTATTTTACGAGCCGAAGGGTCTAAGCTGGAGTAAACAGAGGTATTGGAAATGCCAGCTTGTGTTAATATCTAAATAAAAAATTAAACTATTATTATTATTGTTAGTGAAGGAAATTAAAATAACATACAAATGAAATCAACTCCACATGATGTTGTGTGCCTGTAAATACAACGGTTTGCGAAAAATGCGGTATGACATATTTTAGAAGGACTACAAGTGCTGTATACCGATCATCTGGACGACAGTATAAAAACTTTAAGGCCAAGGTCTCAGGCAGCTTTGATTCGACATCTTAAAATAAGAAACTGTTATTAAGATCTAAGCACTTAAATTCGTATCAGTTCAAACTGTTATCAAAATAGAAGCTTTAAGCGTATGTAAGTATAATAACTAAGTATAAAAAAATTATCAATAAAGTTGCATACATACCCAAGCGAATTAAAACTGGATCGCTTAAACCAGCTTTTGCGAAGTCTACCAATAGTTTGGGTAAAGTTGCGCTAAACATTACCATTTGCCTGGAGGCAGGTAAACGATGCAGCGTTTCATTGAGTTGTTCACCAAAGCCCATTTCAAATAAACGATCGGCTTCATCGAATACCACATATTCTGTTAAAAATATAAAAAAATTAATTAAAATACAGGATGGTATTTCACAAAAAAAAATAAACCGAGTATTACAACTACACGAACAGAATTTCGCATGTTTCCGATACTTTATTCATTCAATTCAAACAATTCTGTGGCAACAAGGAGTAACAGCTAAAGTCGAGTTAAGAAAAATAAAATTTATGGGTAATGTAACGGGTGATTTTTTTGCTATTTGTTTTGTTATTGTAAATTTTTTGATACCTTATGCGCGATTCGTAGCGTGTTTCAACACCAAAAATACTCAGTAAGGTTACCATTTCACCATGAATAGACAAACAAACGAATAGCGGTTGCAAATCATTGAATTTTATTATCAAAATTCATGCTCTGTGAAAAATGTGTTTTTTTTTTTGTGATTTTCTTCAGCGACGAATCTCATTTTTGGCTCAATGGGTACGTCAACAAACAGAATTTCAGAATTTGGTCTGAAGAGCAGCCAGAGGCAGTTCAAGAGCTGCCAATGCACCCTAAATATGCAGTTTCGTAAAGTTTGTGAGCCGGCGGCATCATTGGACCGCACTTTTTCAGAAATAATGAAAATCGCAAAGCTACAGTCAACGGACCAAGGTACCGTGCGATGATTACCGACATTTTTTTGGCCAAAATGGAAGAATTGGACTTGGTTGACATGTGGTTTCAACAAGACGGACCTATTGAGAGGCGAGCTATTAATCTCACGTTTTGGAGCACTCCATTGGCCGTCAAGATCATGCGATTTAACCTCACTAAATTTTTTTGTGTGGTCCGACGTGAAGTCTATCGTATAAACGGACAAGTCAGCTACAATTGCATCCCTGGAAGACAACATTACAGCTGCCATTGGTGAAATACCGGCCCAAACGCTGGAAAAAGTATGCCAAAATTGGAGCTTACGGTTGAACCACCTCAGGCGTAGCCGCGGGCAACCTTTACATGAAATAATTTTTAAAAAGTAAATGAAAGGAATTGATGTATCGCTGCAAATAAATATTTCATTCACTAATACTGGTTTTCTGTTCTTTTTTCAATTTTCAAAAACCAAACGCTTAAAAAATCACCCGATACTTAGGCATTATTCAAGCCTAAATATATATAAAAAAATCTCATTAAAACTTAAATTAAATTTCGTGCTGAAGTAACGGAAAAATATCCTTCAGTCAACCTTAATTCCGTTTTACTTAACACGACTTTAGCTCTTATTCCTTGTTGCCACAGAATTTGTTTATGTAGAAGACGACAGCAAATAGTTTATTTTAAACGATCATTTTAATGTATGCAAACATATCTGGGTACGTCGATTGATAATGGGCCACCTGACGCGCGTTGTACATTTTCCCCCGAGCACGCTATGTTCAACTCGCTCATAATCGCAGAGAAGTGGCTAGAAAATAGTAAAAACATGAATCGATAGATTTTGTCCACCACGAAAAAAGGTTTTCGAGTAAAAACTGATCGCATAGAGAAGCTCAATCATAATGTTTTTTTTTATCATTTTACCAGTCACTCCTCTGCGATTACGAGTGAGTTAAACAAAGCGACTTTTTGTTGAAAAAAAAGCACAGCGCGCGCCAAGTGTCCCGCTATTAGTGGATGAACCCATATATGTATGTGTATAAATAATATAATTACCAATTGAACCCAGCTTCAAGTCCATTTCAACACATAAATGCAGAAAACGTCCGGGCGTTGCAACGATGACATCGGGACATGTATGAATGGCCGAAAACTGCGAATCCATTGAATCACCTCCCAGAACTAGTATGGTTTTCAATTCCATAAATTTTCCTAGTTCTTTTATAAATTTATATGTTTGCACAGCCAATTCGCGTGTTGGAGAGAGTATCAGTGCTCGTGCACCCTTGGTCGGTTCTCGCCGCTTTAGCTTTTCAAACATTGGTATAAGAAAACAGGCAGTTTTACCAGAACCAGTCTTAGCCATAGCAACAACGTCACGTCCTTCGAGTATAAGTGGAATTGTCTGAATGAAATAAAAATTAAATAAAACTTTTTCGTATAACGTGTGCCAGGAAGGTTTCCTTTCGCAAAATTCGTGAGGTATTTTGAGGTTGAATTAAGGTTATTGAAACTGAAACTGCTCAATAAAATTACTGAGCCTATTTGTTTTTGTTGAGGGTTAAGATGGTCAAACTTAATTTTTTCGCTATTTTCTTTTTTAAAACATTATGTATTGGAAGTGATCAAGGTGAAAATTTTAAATAATTAAATTTGAAATAAATAAGTTCTAGCGGTTTTTTATTACCATCAACTTGCAGATCAGGTTTAACGGTAGGAAAGCAGACAGAAATAAAAATGAAAGCACGTGACACTCGGAAGGAAAAAATCTACTAAAGAGGTACTACTATTCCTGAAATCTTTATCAGTAGGAAGCAAATTGTGCAAACATGAAACATTGAGACGGTGCCACAAATTTTTAAAAATGTGAGATTTGCGTACTATAGGATGTAAACCCTGAACAGCGGCCGAAAGCTTCTAGAACACACCAACTACGTAGTAGTCACTAGCCACAGTAATTCTACATAAGAGTTAGTATGTTAGCTCAACCTATAGTATGTCCAACACCGGCTTCGCAAGCCACAGGGATTTTTGATTAATATTAAACTGCATAAGTTCAGGCATACAAATCAATTATTTTGGCCAATTAAAATCTAATTTAACCTAAAAACAAGTTTGGCGGGCAATACATACATTAAGGGTAGAGAATTTCACCATTTTTTTGGGACATGAATCAAAAGTTCTTGTATAGCTTTCATATTCTTAAAAAAGTAAACGGGATTTATATTATATCTAAGCCTTTTCAAAATTTTACTTAGTTGGAGATATTGAAATTGGTCGATGATTAGTTATGGTTTGAATTTAAGTCTGGAAAGGATTTGGTAGCTTTAATTAAGTTGAATAAATTGCAAATCATATGGAGGACATGATAAGGAGAAATTTTGAGAATTGCACTCGAAGCACAGTCCCAACCAAAAGGCGATATACTGTTTGTTTAGTGTAAATATAACTTTTTTTTAACTCAGGATAAAATAATCTTTAAGTTTGGAAACAGCTTGAGACAGGAACTAATGTTGCAATCATTGAGCTGTTCGAATATACATGATCATTGCAGCTGTTACTACAATGTATGCAGGAATATGTAATTATAACTTAAAGGAAAGTAAGTAAAAACGTTTACAATGCTAGATGATTCACGAACAGAACAGAAAGAACAGAAAGTTGATACAGCTGCATCAAACTTCTATCACACCCTTTTTCTCAAGTGATCAAACAGTTCTGTAAAAGCAATGACTAAAAAAAAATTGACTTTGTCTAAAGAAATAATGCTGCGAGCTGTTACTTTAGCAATTAAGAAAGCATGGAGAATCACATACCTTATTAAGGAGCAAATAGTCACTTAGTCACTCCTAACTACTTAGCTGGTATAAAAATATACCTAAAACAAATCTCAAAAACCGAGCCTAAGTTCCTTTTTTCAGTGAGAATGGCCTACCACTTCAAGTGACCAATTAACAAAGTCCAAAGCTCACCTTGCGTTGAATTGGTGTTGGTACACGGTACCCACGTTTGGTAATACCCTTGACAACCTCAAACGTCAGGCCCATCGATTGGAAGCCACCGCTTTTCTTTGCTTTATTGTCCTTGGCTAAAGCTATAGCCGCGGATTTTGTTTCCCGACTGTTACCGTCGTCTGCATCGTACGAAGGAAAGCCAGGAAGTTCATCTGTTTTAATTTTGCGCTGCAATGAAATTTAAAAGTTTTACGATATTTTTAAAACGAAATAAAGCTATTTTTTGTTAATATCTTACCATTTTAAGGAAATTTTTTTGAAGAGTTTCGCATGCAAACTATATTCCACAATTTAAATACACGTGCGGACTATTTTGACGTTCAGAAATTTGCTGTCAAGTAATCGATATACAAAACAAAATGAAACGTCAAACATTCATTTGTTTAGAAAGGCAAAAGGAAAACAATGTACTAAAAGTAAAAAGTACTAAATAGAAGAACCGTAAAGCGAATGCGTTAGAGGGCGCTACGATAGTTTCGCAACAGTTTGTGCCGGCAATGCAGGTCATGAGCGAGCTTTAAACAAAAAGTTGGCGAATTTCGGCAAAAAATCCATATATGTAAGTAAAAATTTTAAAATGTTTAAAACTAAAGGATTTAATCAAAGAAGTGCAAATCTACCCACATGTCCTAACGTGGCTTGTTCCTTGAACTTCCCCGATGCCTCTAATTTTTATTTTAAACCAAAGCTGAACATATATCTAACCATATAAGGGCTTGCAGACCGACTAATTTAAGGTCTATCTGAAGGTAAGATGAAAAAATTTGCGTCATACATCATGCGTTATCGATTTTAATAATCAAATTAAAATATAATAGAAATTTTAAAAAAATGCTCGTAAGTCTTATGTGACCATGGTCGATGCGTTAAAATTTCCATTTATGTCGAATCACCGCGAAACGCTCCATAGAAACTTACACCAGTTAGAATTTTCGATTTCTGTAAATTAAATTGCTTAAAAATTTATAGATTGGATAGTAACAACTTCAGATAATCCATTTTTGAATAGTAGAAGTATGTCTAATGTAATATGAGCTGTATTGATTAATGTTTACAAATTAAACAGTTTTTATTTTTTGAATAAGATAATCCAACTTCAAAAATACCCCAAAAAATTTCCTTTCCTTTAGTATAATATTTTAAAATCAGTTTTCTTTAAGGATAATATTAAATATTTTATTTTAAGTAATAATTATGTGTAATATTATTTCCGAATTATAACAAATGCTTTTGAAAACAATATATATTTTATACATATCATTAATTCGTTAACATTATTTTTATCTTCTATGTAAAAAAGTATTTCTTTTTATAGAAAAATACAAAAATCTTTAAGGCTTAACAAATTTTATACTTTCTCTCTTAGCCAACTAGTTAATGCTAATACAGTAGTAATGTCTAGATTTGAAATATTTGTAGCTACAAATAATAAAATGAAACGATATTCAACGTTTTTATTTTAAGCAAATATTTGAAATTTACCTTTTAATTATAAAACAATTTATGTTAAAAAATTCTAAATGTTAATTATGAGAGAATAAGAGAGTTCAAAAGCAATGGTTTGAAAAAAAATCATAAAAGTAAAATTGCAAAACTAAAAATTAATCCATTCTAAATGTATGTATTACTTAAAAAAATTATAAAAAAGTATATATTCAAATAAATGAGCTATGAATTTTTGCTATGTACAAGAAATGACGATGAAAGTAATGAATTTCCAAAAAAGTTCTTATATTTATAGGCACAAGCAAATTAAAGTTAGTAGCAAAACAAATTAACTCTTAAAAACTTATATTTAAACTAGGATTCAACGAAATCCTCGTCTGTCCTTTCAACTAACAACAGCTCTTCTAAACGCTCTAAGCGTTGACGCATTTCCTCCTTTTCCTTTTGTGCCAATTCAAATTTTCGGCGGAGTTCTTCATTCTGCTTGCGCAATTCTAGCAGTTGACGACAAATTTCGCTTGGAGTCAATAAAGGAATAACAGCATTTAATGAAGTTACTGCGGTCGATGTAGAGTGTTTTGTGTCACTTTGCGCAACAATTCTGTTTGCTGTTACTTGCTTGACATTTGTCACTTGACGCATTTGTACTGGTCCAATGTGTTCCACACGTTTAGCTGGTATGAAACGCATGGGCGGTGCTGGTTGTTTTACAGTAGGATCATTGTCAGAGTTTTCAGGCTCACTATCAGAGGCTCCGACTTGTATAATGTTGGACATAGGATCAAAGTTATCTATGGACTGAGCATCAACTGCAACAGCTTCAATTGGTTTCACCTAAAAATTAAAAAACAAAAAGTTAAAAAAATAAATTTGGAATGTAATTGAACTAAAAGTAAAACACACAGCAACAAAAATAAATACAACAGTTTTTTTGCAACAAAAAGCATTTATTACAATTATCTACAAACAATTGTTAGCAATACAAACCTTTTCAGTTGATGTTTGTCGCAGATTTACAAACATTTTTCTATCTATAGGCGACGTTTCTGCAATCTTTGCTTCATCCACAAGTTGTTTAACCAAATGTGAGCTTAATTACCATTTAAATGAAAAAATAATTTTAAAATTTTTTACTATGGAATATTTTATAAAATTAGACCGTTTAACTTACTTTGCTAATGAAGCTGGTATTTTCTGCATTGCTTTAATATTCGTGTTACCGTAAAGCTTCTTAAAATCATTCAAAGAAATTATTCTAATGTTCTACAAAAATTAATGGATACGAATTAGTGATTATTAAAGTTATCATTGAAAAGAGTGTACCTTATTTTTACCCATTCCAGGGTTATCTTTTGCCTTTGATATAATGTTTGGGCGAATTTTATTGCTCAGATTTATGTGTGGAACGTTAATGGCATTTGAAATATCATTTCTTATATGTACTGGTACAATGGTGTTGCTGCTAATATTATTGTTGCTACTAATGTTATTGTTATTGTTTTGTATTTTCTTAGTATCGTTAAGAAGACGTTTACCACCTTCAGATAGGACTAGCTGACGGCCGTTTTGTAAGGCAGTGTTAATCAATTTAGATGCATCGTCATCATCTTGCATCATTGATATGCCATGACTTTTGAGTAGATTAATGGTGGAGTTATCGAAAATACCCGTTTCTAAATAGTTCGAAATATATTTAAGTCTTTTTTTATATATATAAGGCATCTTATCTAGTTGGTAGGAAAATCAATAAATGGTTTTTCCTAAACTGGTCGTGTCATCTTAAAAACTTATAAATAACCTGGCCAAAGAATAAGTGTAACTTTCCTAACAAAACTTGTCTAAAAATTCCAATAAAAATGCTTCAAATAAGTGTATTTCAAAAACAATATAGTCCAAGAGGCGGCTGAGTTGCTGAAGCGCACTTATTTCATAAAATGCTTTTCAAAACTAGGCAGAACTTATAAAATAAATATTTCTCAACCCGATGATTCAAGGCTTTTTAAAGTTCTTAGATCTTACTTTAGTGATTCAAATCATTCCGATTTACCTTTAATGTTATCCAAGTTGGTTAGTTTGGCCTCTGAATATTCACCAGACATTGGAAATTCAACTTCGTCGTCAATTTTGCGCAATGAATCTGGCTCCTCAATTACATCATTACTTATACCCATAATAGAGTTAACAGCATCTGAAGTTTCTTTCTGTAAATTAAGAGAACTCTATTTTAAAATTATGTTTGTTTTTCTATTGTAATGACAATTTTCGATAATTTGGAAATTAGTGCCTTAAAGTTTAGTGCCAAATATGACTACAATTTTGTAGTTGATTTTGAATTAGTTTTATGCTTATATGTACATACTTTGAATTTTTTAGTTTCCTTCTGAGCCGTTTTAAATGATGCACAAACGTTGGATTAGAAAAATAAAACAAGATAAAACGAAACAGAATTAAATACAGTAAAATTTAATTTTATCACAACGTTTCGAGTATATTACTTTCACAAAATTATAAGCAATAACTATTGTAACAAGTCTATTAACAACATAAGATATTTTCAACCATTCTTTTTTAAACACAAAATTTTGTATATTATTAAAAATAAAACAAAATTGAACGTAATAATTTCGCGCTTTTAAATATTAACTGAGAAGTGTGTTTTTTATCCTTCACTGAGCTTTAGTTCATGTCGAATATTCTTATAGTTTTTAAGGTAAGAAAATAATCGATATGGATTTTGGATAGTTTCTTTTAGAATTTTAACTTATATTTAATACTGACTTTTCAGGACGCCTGGAAACAGAAAACCCGGTAACCTCAAATAATGGTATCAAACTAAACCTAATCGAAAGTATAAAAAAGTATCGAAAAATTATCGTAACGAAACATTCCAACATATATGTATGTATATGTCCAAACAATATAATTGTAACCCCCCTTCAAAATCACAATCGTATTTGAAAAATATACTCATATCTGATCACTTCAGGGTACTATCGTGATAGTAAATTTTATAATAATATTCTATTTCAAATTAAGCCCCTTCTCATTCTAACCGTGACAGATTTCTGCGGTTGCGGAAATGCAACCAAAAATACTAGGTGTTATTGGAATTAGGACTAAGCAAAGAGTAGGGACATTTTAACAGAGAGTGTGGTACCTCCCATACAAGCAAAAATTCAAAACGGTACATCGAAGGAGTATTTAAAGATAATGCACGCAAAGATTTAAAATGGTTTGGACAAGCATTATGTGAAAAGTGGTCAGATTTTGACAAGAGGACGTTGCATCTCCCATCCAATCCAAACTTAGATTGATGTATTGTGAGCTATTTAAGTAAATGCTGCCAAATTTATTGGCGTGACGCAAAAATTCATTTCTAATAAAAAAAAAATTTTAGTGAATTTCACGTTATAAATTATTCAAAAAATGTGAGTGTTCTTGCGTTGGCTGAATGTGAATATAAGCAACGTCCAAACTTGTGATCTTTTCCAATAATATGTAACGTAAATATTTAAATGAGTACGACATGTATTTCAATTTATTCTTCTTCTTAAAAAGTACTCCAATTGAAGTAATAAAATATTACTCTGCCCAACCCAAATGCAATGTTAAATAGTATTACAAAATACAAGTATATAGAGTTTGGTGGAATTGAGAGTAATATTACTCCTCGCGAATGGCTTCAAAATTATCCAGGGATCATCACCTAACCAACTGGGTTTTAATTTCAAAGGAGCTATACAGGAACGATCTATTTTCCCGTTGGGATGTAAGAGTCGAGAATAATAAAATAAACTTAGCCAAGTTTAATTCAATACCAATGCAATTAATCATAAATATGGCACCACTTGTAAATAATATGCAAAATAAGATCACAAAAATTAATAAAATATAATATAATGTAATTCAAAACTAAAATGCTTCTATTGACATATTTAAGTATATTTAAGATTACCTCATGTTCCTCGGTGTACTTTCGATTAGTCTGCGCTTGTCTAGCTGCCTCTAAATCTTCCAACAAATCTGCTTGTTCCGTTAGCACTGCTAAAGCGATGGGTGTTTTGCCAAATTTTGAAACAAGTGTAACATCCGCATTATGCTTTATTAACAAGCGCACAATATTTTTGTGACGCTTCTCTACTGCCCAATGAATGGGTGTCATGCGCAACTATACGAAAAGAATAAATTTTTGAAATTGTGTCTAAATCATGTTTACAGAAGTTCAAAATCAAGACAAACCATGTCACTTGGATTAACAGCGCAAAGTTTGGATAAGAGTAACTCCACAATACGTTTATGACCATAAAAACAGGCCAAGTGCAGCGGTGTACGATCAACTTTTGTTTTTGAATCTTTGTTAATGCCACCTTTAAGAAGCAAATCGCAAAGTTCATACTGATTATTCATAGCAGCAAAATGCAGCGCTGACATGCCAAGCTGAAAAAAGAAAAAACGTCAACCTGTTGATTTCTCTTGTGGGAAATATCATTTTCTTACCCAGTCTGAGGTAAAGGGTGCTCCACGCGATAACATTTTCTTGACACCGTTTACATCGCTGTCTCGCGCATATTGTAATAGCTGTTTGCCCAAATCTACAACAGTTGTGGTAGTGACGTTTAATGTATTGAGCGGCTTGTTTAGTTCGCTTTCGGTGCGCTGATTAAATTCGAATTTGGTGAATGAAAGTCGCTACATTTTATTAATTTTGGTTTACTTACGATTCTGTAATTTAATAAATTGGCAAAGTTGTTAATACATCCCTCGGTAGGGTAGACTTTTCCATCGGCTCGCAAAGTGGCAACAATCTTGTTTCCGCCACCGCCGACCATCTTCATTGTGCTCTGCTTCACAGCGTCACTTTTTGCGGATAATGCAACTTAGTTGCTGCTTTCTGCCTTAGGAATGAAGAAAACAATTTTATTAATGTTCGAGGGAAAATAATTTAAACAAAAACTCAAATAAACAAAGGAAAAGGAAATGAGGCACGCACTAATTCTGAAGTTAGTTTGTCGCTTCCACTTTTATTCTTCTTCACCTTCGTTTTTCTACGCTGACAATCACAACAAAATGAAATAAAAATTTTCACTCTGCAATAATTTGACAGTTGTGCATACAAGAAAAGTGTTGAGCTTTTCAGGGAACTATACCCGAAAAGGGCATTCTCTACATTTAATTAATGGAAAGCATTACATTCAATCAACGTGTATAAATTCCAAAATACACAAATTTAAGCAAATAGGTAGTTCCAAACAAGAAGGCAAGAATGACATTGCGCCTTGTAATTTGGAGTAGATTATACTTTTTTGGGGTAGAAATTGGTACGAACCAAGTCTCTTTAATTGATATATATCTCTGAGCCTTGCAAACCAATAAGCTAATCCTGCTACATGGCACAGGATTAGATGTTTTCATAATATTGCCAACCGGAGTGTCGTCCTTGTATGTAAGAAATAAATAAATTTTGCAACAAGCGCAACGAAATGGTAAACAAATGTTGCATAGTCAACGTTTACACAAGCAAATTCAGTCTGAGAAATTCTTGTCTATTCTCTTTTGTGAATTTCTTTTGCGTTTACACACGGAAACTAGAATTTGTTTGTGCAAGAAAATTTCAAAGCAATTACTACGTCAAGAACGAAAGGGATTTCGCGTGTACGACAAATTCTGCACACCACCCTTTCGTTTTTCCCTTCTTGCCTACAGACAGGGAAACTTTCTTTGAAGAGTTTCCTCGTGTAAACGCTGTCATACACAATGTTTTCCATTATTTTTTTAATTCACGGCGCAAGTCTTAAAACTAAAACAGAATGTTAAAAAAAAGTATTGTTGTTACTTATTAAATGAAGAAAAAAAACAATATAATTACATATTATATTACGTCGAGCACTTTCCGAAACTTGGCTTAAGTCAATTTATTAATTTGATTTCAATTCCACTTTATCAAATCAAAACTACTTCGAAACCATTATCGTCCGTCGGAACGACAAAAATTTAAGCTATTATATGCTAAATACCGTTTTCACAATGTCCGATCAAGCCCTTACACCGGTACTTTGACATGAGGTCTCATAAAAACATGTCAGCTAAAGTTCTGGTTAAGTTTAATCGCATATTACGTTTTATTAAACTGAGCCTCCAATTCATTCAAAAATTGCAAAATTCGTTTTACTAAAATGATCCTGAGCAAATGTTCGTATGCAATGTGGTGTTTGGTGTGCGAGACCTTTCCAATTCTAAGAATATATATTATTCCCTAAAAATGCAATAGGAAAATTTGAAGCGCAGCACTGTAATCTGTCAAATTCCTCACAGCAGAAGAGGAAACAAGCGGAAATTCCTTTTAAAAACCAAGAAATTTCAATCTTATTTCTGTTTGTTCAACGCTTACTACTCATAACTTCAAACCAATGTAACTTTTCCAACAAAATAACAAGCACTTCCGATTGAAATTCCACTTTATATCGCGCATAATCCGCCTGCCTCTGCAATGACAAAATTATGCGCTATCTCACTCACACTTGTAACAGCGTATAGCCAACGCAATGGTCGTGTCTTCCAGTTCCGCCAGCAACAAAACGGAAGTCAGTATTTTGTAAAAATTTCAGTTTCGCGCTTTCTAATAACTAAACTTTTAACAACCAATGAAAGCAGAAAATTAGCACTACATTTTGATATAAATTTAATGCGATTTATCGATAGGCACTACCTTGAATTTAGCGAAAGTATGCGGACGCGTAGTCGACAACAACACAAACGAACTGGACTGAACAAAAATTCACAAATTGACAAACGAAACCAGATTCAAGACATCAACCTTTTTTTTTGTTTTGGCTTGTTTCGTGTCTCTCTATCATCGTCGACATTCGCAATTTCTGTAAAGCGCTGGCAAAAAGTATACAAACTGAAAAAACGGCATTTGCTCACTTCCACTTTGTTGGGAATGAAAATTGAGTATAAAAGCACAGCAGGTATAAAAATTGAACTGTTCGAAAGCAAAATGGCCGAAGTGTGGAAATGCAACTGCTAAGTAGCTAACGGGCCAAAGTGGATGAGGTGAATTATGGAATAAAACATTTTTTATGCTGATATCTCATGTACCTATGCAGTTAGAGATGATTTATTTTATTTATACGGATTTCATTTCGCATATTCATTTAAAATTTATAAAATATGCAGTTCAACAGTTCATCTATCTGAATTTCGGTCAGTTGTCGTTTGAACTGAACTAAATATTGGCTAGTTTACTTTAGCACAGTTGAATTTTGTACCAGCTGTATTTTCTACACGATTTTTATTCATATAGAAAAGTAATGGAAAATGTTATAGCAACAGGATATTTTTTTATTTTTAAAAATTTTATTTATTTTATTAATATTTTGAGAAAAAAAAAACTGGATCCGTGCAGGGCTACAAAGTGGCCGGGATTGACCCAGCCAAGCCCGGCATTTTCTGTCCAAGCGGGGCGTTTGGTAGGAATTCAAAAATTTCTGAAGGAGCAAAAGACCCCAACTACACAAACACAATTGTAGCAAACACTTAATAAAAAACCACATTTCCCAAGCATATAAGCACTTAAACCTGTCAACCCAGAACACACATTTGTATTATACATAAATACATATGTACATACATATCACTTCAAGATTGACATAACTCAAAAAACCTAAAGTAGGAGAAAAACGCATTTAAAGTTATCAATAAGTTACTTTTTATATGAAAATGCTGAAAAGTATATCTACATAAACTCTTCTCAGCAGGCTAGTTTATAAAATACCTGTCCTATTTTTCCACAGCATGAAATGGCGGATACTTCTGCATCATTAACTCAAATGTTACGGTTTTTTGAGTTATGCCAGTCTTGAAGTAAGTGAACGATATGTATTTACTAAATCCTAAATAATATTAAGAACAGTATATTTTTTTTGTTTTTTCATAAATATTTGAAGTTTTAAATAGTTTTTGTCCCTTTAAAGGGTTTTATAGAAAAATATCCGAAAATGCTGATTTTCCACCATCAGAGCCGGCTAGCGGCTACATCCATTTTTGTCCCATTATGGGACGCACAAAAAAATATATCAAAAAAGTCATATTTCCCTAAACGGACACTATTAGTTTGAAATAAAAAACATCGTTTATAATTCTTCAAATATATATTTGGCATATATATACTATATATTTTTAGAACATGCAACTTCATTTTCGTTGCCGTTATTAAACATCATATTCGTTACCTCAGTCGTATACTTGAATATACATGAATACAGCAGACATTAAGGGTATTCGAATAAAGCGGTGACATAAAATATTCATTTGTCGCACTGATTATTATGAAGGAAAGGAAATAATTCAATTTCACAATGCACTAAACTATTTCACATAGTCATTTTATTAATAGAA
Organism: Meiosimyza decipiens; assembly: GCA_963680825.1. Classification (NCBI taxonomy): domain Eukaryota; kingdom Metazoa; phylum Arthropoda; class Insecta; order Diptera; family Lauxaniidae; genus Meiosimyza; species Meiosimyza decipiens. The sequence goes on from OY804258.1 coordinate 35,930,946, forward strand.
TAATCTCAGCATTTAACTGAGTTTCAATATTTTTTTTTATTCAGAATTTCTCAATTTTTTATTTGCTTAATTCTTTTAAAACTACCAAATTGCTTACTATGCCGGCGTGTATTTGAAGAGTATTGTCGCAAATGATTTTCCACTACACGCTGCTGTAAGTACACGGTTTACATAATACGGAATGGTTCGAATACCCTTATTATGTTGTTGTATATGTTATTAATTCCATTTCCAAAAATTCCAAATTAATGTATATTTTCAAATACGCATCATTGATTATTAATTAACATTACATTAAGATTGATCACTTAATCAAAAATTATTTTCTTAATCAACTAAAGTCAATTTTGCTTTATTACATTTTTAATTTATGTGAAACTATTTGATAGTTACTTTAATATTATAGTTTTTTTTTTTTTGCTAAACTTTTTAAAATATATTTTAATGAAAAAAAATAAAATTTTGTTCAAGTTATTAAAATGAACATGATCTTAAAACTTTTCTTTTTATCATTAATTATTTTGGCGTTTGTCAGTTCTTACTTTTTGGCGTAATTAAATTATTTGAAATAATTTTTTCTTTTGATTGTTTAAGAATTTTCGTACGTGCATTTGTTAAGCTTAGTTTACTTAGAAAATTGACAGAAACCAACCGTTATTCAATTTATACTTAGATAAAATCTAACAAATTTACTTTAGGGATAAGTTATATATTTTGCTCGATCTCATATATAGTGTCCGCATGAGCTACTGGTAAGCGGAAAAAGAGAAGGTAGACGCACTCAAGACACATCTGGATTCGAATGGAAATATAAATAAATTACAAGATAGGAACGTCCACATTGTGATTAACAACTTTACTTTCGGGATTTCAGAGCGAAACTTATTGAAAATCAACGAACCTACATGGTTTAATTTGGATTGGTCTTGAGTTTCTTAACCTCTCTACTTCTGCTTGACATTACTTGAGACAGCCCTTATATTTGAGCGTGACTGTTGAAATTATTTTTATTAGGAATTTAATTATTTATTGTAAGAAATATTCGTTTATAAAGTATACATACATACATCTTTATTTGTTTAACTTCTACTTCATTTTGTTATGGCTTCATATTAACCTTAATATATTGGTTTAAAATTAGTAAATTCAGTAGTTAAAGTCTTTTTTGGTACACAAGCAACTGAATGATAGATACAACTTCATTTTGTTTAATTAACAACAAGAAAATTATTTTCACAATTTTGCTTTTACGAGTAATTCAAGAAAGAAAAACTTACGTTTTGTACGGCATTCCAAGAAATAACGTGCAGATACCTCTGAAATCGTTGAAATGACTTAGTCCTTTAGTTTAATTTGTTTTTTCTATTACCCTTTTGACGGAAATACATTTCCACAGTGTCGAATGCTTAGTCTGAACCATACCGGTAGCTAAAGTGTTACGACAACTTTCAATATTTGGTTACCATTTAATTGCCTGTATTGTATATCGAAAAGTGAATCTATATCTTATACTAAGATTTCTCAATTGAACTTTTTTAAATAGAATCATAATTCAAAATGTTATTGTTTCGAAATCACTCCTTTCAAACACACAGGTTGGACATTGTAGCTCCGAAAAAATTTTGAATTCTGACTCTTATTTGGGCCGTGTGTATCAAATATATTTCGCCAATTCAAGATTCGGTGCAAATGACATTGCAACACGATGCAATTGCAAATTTTTGCAGCGAAGAAAATGATTCGTGTGAGATTTTGCCGAGGTAAATTAATACCTCTCAGTTTTTATCCGGCCATAGATACTTCCAGAAGTATCTACACCGTCTGGAAAAAACAGAGCACCCTTTCTGAATATATAGGCGAGAACGAAAAAAAATACTGAAGACATTTCAGAATAATTTAAAAAAAATATTTGAAGCATTTATAAATGGTAACATACGACCTCGTACACCCACTTACGATAATTAATAGTATTCTCTTGTCATATTTGCAAGACAGGCGACACATGTATTCCACGAGGATTAAACATCCTTCTTAAATGATTTGATCAGAAGGGTAGTTGGTGCACTATTCAGGGAAGTATAAAAAGAGATTGCTGCATTTTTGTTAAAAATGTTGAAATTAATGAAAGAAAAGCATAAATTGTGTACGTAATTGTTGTCACTAACATGAATGATGCAATTGTTAAATGACAAAATTTTTCTTCAAATATTTTATCAAACTTTAACATACAGCTTGCTTACTATATATTTGTGATTTTATTGTAATATTAAGTATTTATTATATAGTACATACAAGTACACATTTTAAAAGTGCTGTGAAAATAATTGTTAAAACTTGTACATTTAAAAAAAAAAAATGGTTTTCTATAGTATCTCAATAAATTTCAGTAGCAAATCTGTTATTGTTTCTATCAAATGGTGATTTGTAATAGTCGTCTATAAAACTGTCTACGTTCAAGTAATTATTCTGTGATTATACTATACTATATATGATGTATTTATTCATGTATGTATATTGTGTAAATGTATATGTAAACTATTTATCATTTTTTTTTTTATTTAATTCAACTGTTAACAATTTATACTGTGGGATAGTTTGCTAATGTATTCTATTTTGAAAATGTGCTTTTTATGGTTTTTCTGTTATTTATTCTTACCAAGTTTTTATTTTTATTAAATTAAAAATTAAGATCTTCTCTGTGATATAATTTAATTTTTAGCGGTGGAATCGATATTGTTATAAATATCCTTATTACAACAAATCCTATTTTTGCAATATATTGGAAAAATAAAGCAACTATACAGTTTTTATACGAAAAAAAGAACTTAAAAATAAATCAAAATGGAGTTGGGTACATTTTTTTAAGTGAAACTTCTTAAAGCACAGGGTGATTTGAAACTCACGAAACGCAAAAAGCGTAACGAAAATATTTTATTAAAATGATAAAAGTTGACGGGATCTAGAATAGCTACAGCAATAAATGATATATCAAATGAAAGTACTCATCGAACAGAGTGCCCGAAAACTATCAGCTTCGAGATCGGTAAGCCAAAAGCTGAGTTATAAGCATGGAAAGATTTCCTATTTTTTGAAGCAATGCACTTGATTAACTACCAAAGTCTTGCCATAGCGAGAAGAAAAAAGTCTACTACTCGCTTTCATTGTAATTGTTTCCCAATTAAGCATTATTTTTATTAAAATATCAAAAGCTTTTTTTTCCTTTTGTTTACCTATATTAAAATCGAATTTGCGTAAATGGGACTTTTTCTTGCCATAGGCGAAAATTCTTATCAAGCCATATTCATATCGAGGACAGCATAAGCAATAAAACAAGCACTTATTTAGCGAAAACATCACCAAAATTTAAAAAGTTATGAGCTTTTAAAGTTTTCGAGAAAATCAAGTGTAAAATTTTCAACAAATGAAACATGTACTTTAGTACTTACATGAAAGATTTTCCCAAGTAAGTGTGTGGCAGATTGTTCTTCGCACCGGCCTGGACGAAATTTATCACTTTTCTGAAAATTTTGCTCTGACACGATAAGGTTCGTTTCCCCATATAGCATCAACCATAATATTAATTATTTTGCAAAACATTTTTCGGACCAGTAAGAGGTTTTTGATCTATGCAAAAAATGTATATTTTGTTTATATGGCCACATGACTGCCGATCGGAAATATTTACTAAGAACCTTTGGTCAAAATATAATTTTTCTGAAATTAACTTTTTCTGAAGAAACACCGGGAGTAATAGATATAAGGTTAAATAAGCTTAAAACGAAGTATAACAATTTCAAATCAGAGAACAAAAATAACTGATATTGAATAGATCTACCGATTTTTATTGTAGCGAACAAACTTGATTTCTTATATTTTGACCATGTTCATGTTAATTTTTTGCTAACAATAGTTTTTTCAAAACAAAATAAATATCTATTTGTTAACGGTTCCTTAAATTTTAAGCAAGGATATCTCATAAAAATGACGTGATGAGAAAAATCCCAAAATGAGGTCGTATTAAACGCAATCAAATTTTACGTACCTAATAAGTCTGAGCTAACGGGTTGACCAACAGTTGATTTTTGGGATTCGCGAGCATGTGTACTTCGGCCGGACAGTGTGCTCTACATGAATTTTAAGTTGTTGCATCCACCTCCGTAATGTCCTGTAATTTTCTTCTAGATTTCTCGTCACTGAGTCCGAATCTGGTACCTATTTTGCTCTCTCATGTCTGTTTTTTTTTTTTAATTAAAGAAAAACAAAAAAAGGCGGTAAAAAGTGTCTTGGGGCAATAGGAAAAATTATAAAAAAAATATTTCCCATAGGTCTAAAAGTAAAAACCGTATAGAATTAAGTAAAAACATGCGTATTTTTAATTATGTGTTCATGTCTTACCAATTTTTCTAAAATTTAAAAGTTACAACTTTACTTCTTATGGCTATTCTAGCATCGTTCGCTTCGTTCGGAAATGTTACGATCGACATCGTATTTCGATCGAAACTTTAGAATAGAATTTAAAGTTTTTAATGTGTGACCAGTTGACTTCAAAAAATTGATTCAATATAGACTATATAAATAAATTGATTCAAAATAGACTATTTATATAGCCTATTTATGTCTACTGAATCAATTTTTTGAAGTCAACTGGTCACATATTAAAAATTTTAAATGCTAGTCTAAAGTTCGATCAAAGTACGATGTCGATCGTAACATTCCCACACGAAACGAACGATTCTAGAATATCGTCAATGTCATCGGATACGTAAAGGAAAAAACAAAACATGTTCTAAAATGAAGAGGTTACTAAAAAAAATTTCTTCATGTCTGGAAACTGTTATTCAAAAACGTGTCAACCCACACAAAATTAGTTTCTTATTAATTACGTTATTGCTTGCTCGTCATAGTAAAAATATATACAATGAAACTAATAAGTAATTTTAAAAAAATGGTACTCTCATTGCTTATAATCAAATTGCAAAAATAATTAAAAAAATTAATGTTTGTTGAAGGTTGACACTTTATTGCATAAATTGTCCATAAGTAACTAGAGGCGAGCATTGGCTTTGAGGGGTAATACAAAAACTGTTTTTAAAGAATTTTATGCTTATAAGTACAGAAACAAATTAAGAATTTCAACCATAAATTTTATAAGTTTGAGAACTAAATACCATGAAATATCAAGTTCAAAACCATTTGAAAGAACTATTGATTTTTTTTACAGATTTATAAAAGAAATTGTTATATAAAGTCGCCTAAAAACATAAAAGTTCACCAGTTGCAACTTTAAACTTAATATTTTCTTTTGTTAATGTAAATGTAAAAGAACGTACATATTTTTCAAAAGTATAATTTTCTTTATTCACTTAAAACATTTTACTTAAAATAATATTGAAATTCGTAACATTAATTTAAATATTTTGCAATATTTATGTAAATATTTTTAAGACTTAGGGTCTTAACTTTTTGAAGTTCATATTACCATCAATACTAAAGGAAATAAGTCATGTATTTCACCTTTAACAAATAAACATTTACAAATTTTTATGTTTAAAAATTATGTACTCTATCAATTAACAATAATTATTGCTTTATAATTTAATTTTTGTTTCTCTCTATTCAAAACTTAAATGAATTATTTATAAAAAATAACGAAAATTGATACTTATTTAGGATGAAAATACTTTTTGAAATAAATAATAAACATAAAATGATATGATAAGGCATTAAAAAATATATTGAAAGTCATCACTACCGGATTGCTTGTTAAGTGCGTACTTTAAACAACCATTAATAAAATTAGCAAAAAAAATTATCTTGTGCTTTTAATCTAAACTAAAATTAACAAATACTACAAAATGATTTACACATTAAATTAAAATGATTCATATATTTCTTTACAAGTCTAAGCAACATTTTACAGAGTAAGCGAAGAATTTCTTCTTCAGTTTAGTTCTTTAAAACCTTCAGTTCAGTTCGTTCGTTTCTTTTTGTAATTGACACTTTAGTGGGCGTGGCTTAGCGCGCTTGATTAAGAATGTATATGTACGTGTGCATGAACTTGAGAGACATACGTACAACAACTAAAACTAATACAAGAGAGCAAGGTTTGAGATTCATGTAATTTATAAAATACCTTGCAACATCTACTTGACTACAACAATTCGACTAATTTTTAACTACAACTAACCCATTGGCACTTTTTATGACGATGTACTCGTCGATAGCTCTTTCATTGGTTTGCCATTACCCAACGCTGGGCTGCTTAACGATGAACTGTCCGAATGTAGCTGCATCATTGTACCCAGCACCATTGTCTGATGAGTTGGTGACTGATTAGGAGTTGAGTTCGTGCTCTTCGATTTGCGGAACCAATTCCCCAGTTTTCGTCGTCCTAATGAACTGGTGCCATAGTCATAATTAGCATCTTTAGCGTTAACAGCTATTGTGGTCTTTGTCGTTGTCGTGTTGACATTGTGACGTTGTGATTTCTTTGGCAATGTGTCACTATATTTATGCAACTTGGCTGGTGATTCTGGCATAGAGTTGCTGCCATTACCATTTACCATCGCTGCATCGTACATATTTTCTTTACAATGTAAATTTAAGCTGCTATAGGTACCCTCACCGCCATGCAAGCCTGGAACTGACATTGGTGCTTCATAGTCGGAATGATATTCACGATCGGAGAGATCACGTTCGTCTGCATCTTCACCTGCCAATTCGGATATAAAAAGATTTTTGCCGCAAAATTGTCGCTCAAGTGCCAGTGTAGCTAAGAAACGTCGCTTACGATTTGCCGAACGGAAACTAAAGTCAAACCATTTATTGCGTGTATCACAGTAGATGCGAAGTGCATTTTTTACTGTTGCACCAAATATTTTCCCATCAGGTAAATTCAGTATGCGAGAGCTGTCAAGAAATATACGTCCTTTGTAGATGAAATGCTGCCGCTTGAGTATGTCCTTTTTGCAGTAGATGAGTTGATGATCGAAGAGAAAAAGCGTATAGGTATTGTTCCATAGATTCGGTGAAACACGTGTAGCATCGATTTGCATAAAATAGCGCGTGCTGTGAAAGTGTAATGGTGGACCGGAAAAGTTTTCAAAGTTGGACTGATGGCGTGCAAGATTTTCACTGTGACGTTTGCCTAAAGCGAGTAAGAGAAAGTCAAAAATTAAAAAGACATTCAAGTAAAGATAGAGTGCTAATTTTAGTGATTTTTGAGTAGCAGGTTATCTTCTTTATTTTGCATACCTATGATAAGCAATTTAAGTTATGTAGACTCATTTAATTGGATAATAAAAAAGCTATAACAGACAAATAGTGACGAGCTTTATTATTATACTGGCAGCTATGGATTCGACCCATAGGAGCAAAGTTTTAATCGAGTTCGGACAGTTCTACATATATGTCAGAGTATTAAATTTGAAAACGGCAGACGTGAAATTACTAAAAAAATACATTTAGCTGAGTTTATATTTGGCGAAATTTCTTCCACGCCTAATTTTTTTGTGACATTCGATCGATTTTTTGGGCTATTTATTGTAAAACTTAGAAAATACTTATTTGCCCAACTAAAGTTTTACGAAAACCATTCAAAAAAATTCGTGCGAAGTTGGACTTTTCTTAATTTTTAAAAATCAACATTTTGGGCAATAATTCAAGCTTATTATGAGTTTTTTTATTATGTCCTTTTTTTACAAACATTTTTTTAGGTACTCTTCGGTTTTTGAGGTAATTTTTTTGTATCTTTGGAGAATTTTGCTTAAGAAATTTTACAAAAAATCAATAGCAGATTAAGTGAGTTTTACTCAATTGATTCTAACGTATGAACCATAAGCTGATAGTCGAAAATCTACGTATGTTATATATGTACAATCATATTATTAATCAAGCAAACTTTAAAGTACATGGCTAATTAAGTGTTATAAATCAACTCAATAAGTTTAATCAAAGATAAGCCTTACACATTCTTAGTCTTTTGGAAAATTTTTATATATTTGGATTAATTTTTAAATTTTTCAGATAATGCTATAGAAAAAATTGATTGACTCATTTCTATGGTCATAAACTCAGTGTTATTCATACCATCTGCCCATTAAAATCGACTAAATAAAGTTTAATCAAAGATAGCTGAGCATAACACTCATTAAAAGAAATTTTTGTTTGGATGTCTCTAATGCAGCTCTATGTTTCTGATATTGCAAATGTTCTTCCCGTATAACATTAAGCATCAATAGCTCAGCTCCGGTTTAATTTAAGATGCTTTGTTAAAGTATGGCCGCAGCGCTATAAGATCGCTTATCATATTGATCTTATATTGCATATACATACATACATACCTAAGAAATTTATAAAAATAAAGATATAAATTGCTTAGCATTGGTATACAAAATTTGTATGTCGCCTTTATTCAAACACTGAAAAACTTATGAAACACCAAACTTCACCTTCATTTACAGCCTCTGTAACATTTTTCATCGCTTTCAACGCCGTTTCCAGAGACTCTTTGGTATCCAGCACATCGAGAAGACTAGCATCGATTTCCTCCATTGGCGCAATTGGTGCTTTCCTTGCCTGTTGATCATCAGTATTTGTTACGTTCGATTTACTTAAATAGTTTTTAATCAGTTCAGCAAGATGTAGTGGGTATCGACAGATGCGTTGTATTGGTGCCAAAAGATGAGCAGATAGGGGCAATTCAGGCAAATTTTCAGCCACGCGACAGCTTAAAATAAGCAAAGCAAAAAGGATTTTAAAATGCAGAACTAATAATAATAACAAAAATATAAATGTATGCGAATACAAGACAAGATTTAACCGAGACTGACTGTATTTTCGAAAGTTTTTAAAAATGTATTTTTTTTTTAAATTTCAGTTACATTTCAGCTTTTTGCTGTTTCAAAAAACTTACTTTTCAAGTATAGTTTTGGCATCCTTGTTGCGTGAGTATGTCTCCAATTCAATTAGCGCACGTGGATAAGAGTTACAATAGATGGAATAGACTAGAAAATCGGATTGCTGAAACAAACACAAGGCGTTAATTTAAATTTAAAAACTTTTAGAGAGTTATCTTACATGTTCCAGAAATACTTGCGCCACACGATTCTGTTCAATTCCACAACGTAATGCTTCCAAAAATTGCTGCTGGAACTTAAAAATGTGTTCAATATTGGAAAATATTAGCTTTATACTGTCGGGTGTAAAGATATCAATGCGTTTGCTCATAGCAGGTAAGTAACTACCATTAAAGTAAGGATGACAAATATATAAATTAATTAAAAAGAAAAATTTAAAATCTGCTGCCAAAACATACCCTCTGCAAATTGCTGCTAAAAGCTTCACATAGTTGACTTCTGTGTCGTACAGTTCTTTTACAGCACTATTTCGTAAAATATCTGTATTATCACCATGCAGCACATTGATGCTCTTTGACATTGGTAGCATTTCCGTTTCCGTTTCCTCTTCTTCTGATTGACAATAAGCAGATGTTGAACGTTTCACCGGTGTATTTGGCAGCGTTTCCGTTGCTGGATCAATGACAATTGTTGTCACATTATTATTGCTACCTGTACCTACAATTGTTGTTGTTGTTGTAGTTGTTGCAATCAAAGTCTCATCCATTGATGGTGATGTTAGTTTTGAGCGCAGCACACGATGTTGTTGCATTGCTGCTGTGTAAAAGCCATCCGTTTCAGGAAATTGTATGATACGTACAAAATCTTTGGGAAACCAGCCAAGTTGCGGCTCAAAAAGCGTCTCAACAACAGCATCACTTTTAATGCGTCCATACCACCATGGACCGATTTCTTTACGTAGTATTTCAACAAATGCACCACGTTTAAGTGCGAGCTCTTGCGGACTAGCGGGAGAGAAGTTGTAAAGGACTTCTGCATAAATGGGGCGGGGGTGATGTACTGGAAAAGATTTAGAAAAATTAAAGGTGAAAAATGGTTTAAAATAAAAATACAAAACTAAAAATAAAAAATACTATTTGGAAATCTGGGGGAACGATTAAGTAAATTTAAGCAAATTTAATATGGGATTTTAGGCGAAACTAAAGCATATTAGAGTTAGAGTCAGGACAGATAAAAAATTTAAGCATTATATAAGCCACACAGACCTAGAAATATATTCAATTATTTTTGCCGACGAACGGAGAAGCTTCTAGCTCGTCCTCGCCCATTGGAGTGTATAAAATTTCAAAAATTAAAACTTAACTGATACTTTTGATTGAAAAATTTCATCATTGTAGCATAGGGTATTTAATTTTTAGCCTGACTGAACATAACACCTTAATTACTTGACCTACGTCACTAGGCAGTCGCTAATTTCAAATACAAAAGCAATTAAAATTTTGCAAAACAATTTTTGCAGAAATTCAACGTAGGGACAATAGCATTTGGAATTTGAACTGTTGACTCACTCAATTAATTCTCATTGAGAATCCTATACTACATGGCGACAACAACAACAACAATAATTACAACAATGACGTTGGAACGATATACAAATTGTACTATACGCTACGCAACAACTTTACACAATCCGTCACTCTAGTAGTGATTCCAATGAACACTCGACCTCAACATGAAACTAATCAGTTGGGAATTAAATTACGCGCACAAGTAGACAGACGAATGAGCGAACAAGCGATTGGACAATTGGTACGTACTAGACAGTTGCACAAACGCTACGTATAAAAATACATCATAGCTATTTACAAACATTTGGACAAACTCACCTTCATTGCAATCCGGATGCGATGATGAAACACTATCCGTATCGCTTTCATCGAGATCTGCACAGTAAATGAAAATAAAAATGTGATAGAATCAAACGCTTCAGTGCGAAAATAAAAAAAAAATTGTAATATTTTAAACTCACTTACCTGCATTTGTTCTTGAAGAAGTTGCCAATCTATCGAGACCACTTGGCTGACTGAGTGAGCGGGCTGGAATGGATGCGGGTGCAATGCGGCAATCATAAGTGTCAATTTTTCTAAGGACCTTAGCCTTGGCACTCAATAATGCAGTGTTTGTAGCACTCGCATAGTTGGCAACGTTGTTGCTGTTATTTGAAGTCGCTTTGGCTGAGTTAGCACGTCGTATGCGTGATTTATGCGCAAAGGAAGCGGAATCCTGTGGGTGTGTGGATGAGGTAAAATTGGGTATTTTAATAATTTATTTTTTTTTTTTTCAAAAAAGTCTTAAGCGTTCTTGTGAGTTATGTACCGAATGAGTTCAATAGCCCATGGTATCGAAGTCAGCTTCCGAAACACATAAATGAAAGTTAATATCAAGGAACATAAACATATAAACATACTTTTATATATAAAACTGAAGAATAGATATAATCTGGGAACACTTGAACTGACTTGCATAAAATGTTTGCCACTTGAGCTTAACCCAGAAAAAGACAATAATCATTTCACTCATTTATCCTTCCTACACTTTGGGCAAATTAAAATATTTAAAGTAAAGCTTCACCGAATATACAATTTTGCCAGACAAACGTATTTAGCACACACATAAAAATTAACACTAATTAGATCCTGGAAGTTATGGTATCACTACGGAGCGATGTGGGCATTTTCTTGACCACAACTTTTACTTTTTTTTCCGTTTTTAACAAATACCGCAAAAAGTATAAGAGTTCTAAGCACATTAACAAATTCAAAGGTTTTCAAAATTGTAAGGTTTTTAAAAACAAGAAACTTCGTCAAAATTATGCATCATTTAGTATTTTCTTTATAAATTTCACAATAGCTATGAAATAATGTTTATATTTTCAAACTTTAATCGCAAATACGGCAGCAAATTGCTTGTTTTTAATAAAGAAAGCGGATCAAAATTTCACTAAATATTAAAAATGCATTTTTCTCAAAATTTTTAAGTCATAAGAAGAAAACCGAAAATGCAGTCGTAATCAGGACAATAACGTTAAGAGAAATTTATTAAAAACTTTATGTGTTTTTATCGACTGATTATTAACTGTAATTGAACATTTTTTAATTGCATTAACATTTGTTAGCAAGCACCGATATTCATGTAAATTTACAAATCGTTCAGTGCTTTTTTAAGAAAATATGTCAAGAGAACAGATTTATGACTTAAACTTGGTAATTGGTGGCATGGCTTATTACCACATAAATAGGATTTAAAAAAAAAGGATTTAAATTTCTTCTAACTGAAATCCGAGCCCCGACCATTCCATAACCTTCAACTGCACAAGAACACTTTTTCATCTGTCATCTATTTATAATTACTCCTTCGTTTGCATAGTTTTCAAACCTTCGGTCTGAAGACATGCTATAATTGTAACGATAACTCCCGATTTAAGAAATGTTATATCCTTTTATAGATACAATCATTAGCTGGTCATGTATATATGAGGTTATATAAATATGTATATGAAATAATCATATATGATAATGATCATATTATAATAGCCGAAGTATATATTACCAGGTTAAATTGATTCATCTGTTCTCTTGCCATGTTGGTTAAAAGAAAATCATTGACCTATTCGCAAATTTACATGAATATCGGTGTTTGCTAATGACTGTAAGTTCAATCAAGTTAAGCTCAATTGTAAGAAATTAGAACGCATAGTAAAACTACGATATAATTTCGTGAAGGAAAACATATATATACAAAAAAAGTTAAAAAACATACCATTGCCTCGCTGGCACCAACGCCAACCTTCTGACTTCCGCCAATTACTCGCACAAATTGTTCGTCATTTTCCAATTCAATTTGTATTCCCGAATCACCACTGTTACATTTGTCACGACGATTATATTTTGTTTTACGTCGTTCCTTTGAAGAACGCCAAATGAGTGGACCAAAACGATATTTTCCAGAATTTTGATCTGTTGTGGTTTGAGTATCCTTACATTGCACTTCTGCTGTTGCCGATGCAGATGTTACAGTGAATATTGTACCCGATGATGTTGCGGTTGTTAATTGTGTGGTGCTAATATTTGTGATGGAAGAGTTTGAGGAGGAGGTGTTTATTGCGGCAGGAATATGCAAGACCGTATTAGACTGTTGTTGTTGTTGTGGTGGTTGACATCTATTGAAATTTGAAAATGTCCTTTTGAATTTTTGCAGTACACCAACATTTTGGTTAGAAATCGTTATTGTGTTGCTATTGCTGCTATTCGTCGCTTGACTCTCAACATATTCTGCTGCGGTTGGTGAAAGCATCTTTGTTGTGCTTCTATTTGGCATCGACGTTCCCGTTGTGGCTGTCTTTGTATTGCCATCCTGTGGAGTTTCAGTAAGCGATGGACTAGAGATAGCACGTAATTGATGCGCCTAAAAGTATAAAAAAATAGAGAGAAGGACATCAATTAGATTGTGAATGAAAAATGATGTAGAGATTAAATTGAGTTACATTTGCAAAAATGAATGGTTGACTAAGACAAATTTTTGCATTTGATGCAATGGAAAAAGAATATATGCAAATGGATAATCCTTTGATTTTTTTTTGCAAATCGTAATTTTGCAATTGAATTGGGTTTCAATCGATTGCAAAGAAAACAAAATCATCAAAATTTGATAATACATTTGAATGCCATTGACAAAAGTTTAACAAATGCTTAGGTGGACATTAATTTTCTTTAAGATCTTTAATCCCAACTAATTTTGTTCCGTTTAATTTATAAAAAAATAGCAATTAAGTGTCCATAAAATTCGTTTTAAGAACACCAAGAAATCACAATCAGATCAGAATCGTTTATTTCAAGTTAAATAAATTTGTTTTATACCATTTTATTGCATTTTAAACGATATAAGCGTACATTTTTTATAATGTTTATGCAAAACTGCACACAGTCCATAATAAAAAATGTTTTCCCACTCAACTGATCTATATAAAACCAAATAAATGACTTAAGACCAACACTAATGATAACAACAAAATATATTGTAGACATATAGTAGTTTTTGCTCATAAAAAATGTTATCACTCAAAATTTTGTTGTGTGATAGTAATAATAACACCAAAATTAAGAGTGTTAAAGCAAAAGTAAACAAATTGTTGCTTATCAATGAACAAAATTTCGCAAAACGAAAAAAAAAAGATATATGTGATTAGGAAATTCAAAGTACTACGACAACACTATGATGAATGGTTAGTTCATATGACTTAATGGAATACGCGCAAATAGACATTTTTTGATAAAAATATTTTTTTTTAAAATGTCATGGAAGACTTAAGTCATTATGACTAATCGCAGAGCAATTACAGATTAGGCGGTATTCGTCGGACAAGCAAGCCGCTCTATAAGCAATAAATATTTATTTTATAAAATATTTATTTTATAATAAAATATAATTACTTTAGATTGGTTTGCTTTGATTTAATGCACGAAGGAAATCTAGGTACTTTAGTATGCAATATAGTTGACACTGAAGTGAAGTGACGAGTTTTTATGGATACAAAATAAATATTTTTGCAAGTTATCGATTTTAGTTGGCATAACGACTGATTCATTCAATGAACATTTGAAAAAATTAATTTTAATTTGTATAACTTCATAAATTTATTTGGACGCCCCCTTTTATATTAGAGTTTGCACAAAAAAAAAAAAACATCAGGTATGGTTTTTTTATCCGGGAACGCCCAAAATTCGAAAATTTTCGAATAATAAAAAAAACTTTTTTTTTTAAATTATTTGTTGCACTAAAAAAAATGTTTTTGGTATAAGGCTTAAGTCCCTAAATTCAATAAATCTATTGGAATGTGTTTACATAATTAAACCATTCTGAGTCTTATAGTAAAAATAAAATTTTTAATGATTTTTTACAAATCATAGGAACGTTGACGGCAATTGCAAAGTGGATGAACTTGCTAACCAGGGGACTACTGCACAAATTCCTTAGGACAAGGAAGGTAAAAAATGCTAATAAAAGATTGACTTAAGGGTCAACTTCTAATATAACTAGGCAAATCTGGCCGAAATGTCAGTTGTTGCAGTCATAACTGGCCACTGCCTCATCGGCAGACAATCGGAGAGATTAAGTGTTAGGTCCTTTGACTTCTGTAGAAGTTGTGGAGATGTGGAGGAAGAGGAAAATATTAAACAACTTTTCTGCTCCTGCGACCTTGGGTCGTTTTTATTTGATGATCTGGATGTTAGTACAGGTCGGCTATTTAATTTCATTACGAAATTTGGCTGGCTCAACGAGAGCGTATAGTCAAACACCATGTGGTATCACAATGGATCACATTTAGTCTAAGTGAGTCGGATTTTCGTAACTGACTGCCACTCCTACCTAACCTAACCTATAAATTTTTTATAGGTTTTTTAAAATGAGTGAAAAATTATCTGCAGATTTTCCAATAAACATAAAATAATCAAATATGTTAATTACAACGAAAAAAAAAACACACGTAACGCCACTGCATCTTGTGTCCTATACACAAGCCAGACAGACTTAGTGCCGTCTTTTTTGGACATCATATAATACAAGACATACAATGGTAATTAATTACTACGTTGATTTATGTATGTATTTTCACAAAATAAAGAAAGACGTCTGAGTTAAAATAATTTATGTTGACACATCACCAAATGCATTATATATATCGTAATATTAAAAGATTCTTACAGTTCACCACAGAGCATGACTCAATTCTTGCAAGGATTTCGAAAAATGATTGTCTGGAGTTATGTTAATAAATTTATATATTGTCATCCATTATTTCCAAAAGCATTGAGTTGAGATTTTTCACTCCAGCCAATCAATTTTCAACAATTTTTAGCGTCTGAGAAGATGTTTTAAGACGAACTGTATGTAAGCTATTTACTTTTTTTTGATAAATTCGGTACATTTGCATTTACTTGAATTAATTTAACTAAAACAACTTCACATGAATATCTCAAAAGTTTCCATTAAGCTCTTGTATGCGATGATGTCCGAAAATGATGTCCTAACTATGAAAAAGTTATGGCGACAATATTTTGGGATAAACGCTTTGTAATCAACATCGATTACCTTCCACCGAAAAGAACGATCAATGTCGAATGCTATGCTATGCAACCGAATTGGACCGTTTTAACGTTTAACCATCAAGGCAATGCGAACGTTCACACATGCCCAGCTACCATGGCGAAATTCCATGAATTGAAGTACGAATTGCTTCCTTATCCAGCATATTCTCCAGATTCGGCCCCCAGCCCCCACAACATGATAAACTGACTTACGAAATTATGCTATCTTTTATGTATTGACACAATAAATGCTTATCAAAAAGACGTGACGAAACGCCAACATATTTTTCTAAAAGTTTTTAGCTAGAAATTTTATGGATTACTCACAAATATTTATGAGTGCAATATACTAACGACATAACACGAACATTACATTACGACAATAAATTGTGAAATCGATAAAAAAAAACAAGTCAAGTTCAATGATACTGGAAAAAAAAAGCTCAAACTAACAAGAAGCGAAATTAAATAACAATTCACCTGATTTTTTGGCTCAGCACTACGTGATCTCTGACGACGAAATTTGCTGACAACACCCGATGAACGTTTCAAGGCGCCATCTGGTGGACCAGTGTCGAAATCCCAAAATCTTATTATACCACCGTCATCCATGAAAGTGGGAAAGATGAATTTTTTCAAATTTTTCGGATGCACACTTTCAAAAGCCATCGCAGCGCAGACGAGTTATATTGTTGACACAACTGGTGAATTTACGTTTTCGTTGTTGTTTGCCAAATAACGAAAAGAAAACAACACAAAAACTTCAAATACCACGCGAGCGATAAACGGCAACGAGATGTCAACGAGTGAAGCGATAAATTTTAACTGATTGCCAGGAGTGTGCTGAAAAATACCAAAGAGTTCTAAACATTCCAAAGGTATACTCGCACACGAGTAGATGATTGACTTTCAATATTGAAAACATTGATTAAGTGAAAATATTGGCAAAAACAAAAAGTTCTATCAACGAGAGCGAGTGAAAGCGAGCAATTAACACAGTTGGGGAAGAAAATAAAAGAGAGCACACGAGTTGGGTTTACCCCAGATAACTACTCTTGTAGTTAGCTATAGCTTTCAATGATAAGATAAAAAAAAGCCGCTAAGAATGGGGTGTTTTGCTATCGAAACAATGATAAAATGCTTTCAAAGCGCCAGTAAACTTTCCCAGCCAATTATTTATCAGTTATGTTGATCCATTATCGAAGGAGTTGTTGTTGTCGTCATCATCATCGGCAACGGGTGGTAACATGCAGGTATAAGCTCTCTGTATGTCAATGCTTTTTTTTTATCTATTGTCTGGTTGCAAATCATATTTCATTGTGAAACTAAATGAGTTTCTAATTTTATATGTAGCAAGTAAATCAATTTGAATAAAGGGCTTATTGTAACGATGTTCGTTGTAGAGCAGAATTAATTGACAGCAAAGTACAAGAAATTAAAATAACTACTAACGATGTAAGATAACTGATGTACCATAACACGTGTCCTGTATAAAATAAAAACTTTCAGAACGTAATAACAATAAAAAATATCCAGTTTAAATGAATAAAAGGATAAAATAAAACATTCTTTGTTATAAAACATAAGTTTAATTTGTACAAGTGTGAATGTCGTAAAGGCAGAAGATATTAACATTCATTATATTATGCATTAAAAAATACGAGTACAAATGTAATGCATCAAGGCTTAAGAAAATTCAAAATGCGCAAATGTGTCAATATATGTAATTACGTTAGCTTCATATAACAAAATAAGCGAGTGAGTGCAACGTGTGAATTTAATGATTTTAGTAATTAGAAAATTATCTGGAAGTGTTGAAAAATAATCGCATATAACTTAACGTAAAAGACAAATAGATCCATATTAAAAACAGACGAAAGTTAAAACGTATCGCAAAAGTTTATAAATGTCGGGAAGTGTCGAAACATTCGTAAGTTTTAAAAAAATTTTAATAAGTCCAAGTTTGTGAGGTTCGAAAACTTTTTAAAAAGTCCAAAAATGTTGAAATAACCAAAAAATGTCGAAAAATATTGAAATATTTTAAGGATCAGAATATCATGAATATCATAAAATATTAAACAATTTTTATGGAGAATGACTCTAAAAATGTTAAAAATCGTTTTAAAAAATAATTCCAAAATTGCTGAAAGTTTTTCAAAAAATTGAGCAATGTGAAAAAACCTAAAAATATTAAAAATAAAATAAAAAAATAGAATGAATTGAAGTGTTCAAAAATGTTGAAATCGATCAAAGTCTTAAGGTATTGAACAGTGTCGAAAAGTATTGAACGAATTGATATACGGGGCGTTGGATTATTTTTGGTAAAATGAAAGAGAGTGGATCAAATGCTGATAAATAGGTTATTTAATGTTGGTAATTATGCATGTAATACAAAAGCAGATAAATGTCTGCATCGCTAGCTTCAAATGCAGGCTCTTTTGAGCACATTTTTCATGGCGATATTTTGTTTGAGTTACGCATCTTGCTTTTCAAATATTCTCACAAAAAAAAAAGTCTGGAGCAGTCAAGTCCGGTGACCGTGGAAGAGAATCAGCAACATAATTTTTTAAGGTAACTTGTTGTGGAAAGAGGTCTAGCAGTGTGAGATCGTCTTGTTGGAACTACTTGTTGATCAAGCCCAAAGTATGCAGTTGTCGTCAAGATGCTTTCAACCATATCAGCAGCAACAGTTACCTGAGCACGGTGGCGAATTGAGATTGTATTAAACACTTTCTTGAACAGCAGCACTGTCCTCAGCCAATATTGTAGTACGTTCTGGTCCAGGCTTGTGCCTATCAGCTACATAACCTTTTTCTTCGAAATCATTTACCAAACGATAAATAGTGCTTATGGAGTAGTCATTTATGGAGTGACTACCTCTGGGATACTCCAAAGAGCAAGGAAAATATCCATACAGACACAAAGTCAGCAAATCGCTCAGGACGCACTAAGTGGTCAAATATCAAAAATGACTGCTACAATATTAACACTACACCACTGTAGTTAAAAGTAAATTTTGCAAAAAAAAATTTTATCCGAAAAGTGATGTCCAAAATTTACTTTTGACCTCTATTCATAGATTTGTGAAGAAAAAAAATCGAAAATGCATCGAAATCACAAACTTTTTGGACCCGGGACCACCGTGCCGAATGCTACCGAAAAAATTTAAGATTCCGATGCTAAAAGGGGGAAGCTTAATTTTTATAAATTTTTCAGTTGAAGCTAGAAACCAACCAAAATTGCGAATTTTTGGAACGGAATGTATTTTAAAGGCCATTTAAATAAGGATCGCCTGGTATTTTCTATTATTTTTTTATTATCAAAGGATGTTGACGCTTTACATTTAACAAAAATCAAAACTAAAATTAGACGTTAGCAGTTACATTCGACATAAATAACAACAATAAAGTGTGCCACAGAAAATAATATAAAACAAAGTTTCAAAGCGAAACACTCTAATACTAAATACGTTAGTGGATTGTGCTAAACTTCTTTAAGCTCATATCGAAAAATCTAAAATAAGTACAATATATCATGACAATTTGGAACACTTGCAACTTTGCACTATTGTAGGCATGTTATTAGCAGTTCATGTCTAGCCGGCACTCGATGTCTTGTTGGTCAAAATAAAATTTGTATCTAATAAAAGAAACATATCACACAAAGTACGTGTTCATTATTATTACAGCATGGGACAACCACACGTCGTCAGCAAGCAGCTTGGACACCACCAACAGATAGACCGACAAAAAGTTAAAAGTCCGTGCTTAATTTATGTATATTTGCTTTAAAAGTTAGGTAATCAACTCAGTGGTCCAACAAGCTGCCATCAGTATTCTATAGAAAAGTACCGACATTCGATGATGTGAAAAATTGTTGTACAAGACAACTTTATTAGATTACATTACATCGAGTCACCATAGTTGGGCAAGTAAGTGCGGTAGTAAAGTATGGTAAGGCATAAAGTACACTAAGCGACACACAAACGTACGAACGTATAAGGCGAGGGTTTTTCTTTGTCAGACTTGATATTGTGGAGCGCAGACTTGACTAGACAAATTCCAGTCTTCCAGTTTTCTTGTGTGTGCATTCAGTCATGAAATTGGTTATTGCTGTTATTACCACAAATGAAGGCATTAAACTTTTGCCTTAACCTAGTGCTTTGCTCACTCAATTCTGCTTTTGGCCAATATCATTTCGACGTAATTTTAAATGCATTTTTTTTGTCTTTCTATTTTTATTGGTTTCTTAGTTAAGGTAAATAATAAAACTTTTATAGTACATTTTCATTTTGAATGTTATGTCATTCTTTTTGTTATCGTTTGATAACATGATTTTCATTTGAAAAAGGCTTTGAATAAGACTCAGTGTGCTGTGAGCTTTAAAGGTTTCTTTCTCACTTACACAACTCGATTTATGGTGAAGTCATAAACCTTTGACTGTAATTAAATCTTTTAACACTGGAGAAATTCAGTATCATGTAATAATTGTAATTGCAGCAAAGTTTTGTAACAATCATAAGTCATCATATCAATTAACAATTTCCAAAGATAAATTATAATCTTAGTGCAATTATTTTTTCAACCTCAGATGTTACAATGGTAAAGGATGAATGAATGCCATCATTCATTATCAAAGCCGTTATAATATTACTATTGCTTTTACTTTTTCATCAATATACTTTTCAATGATATGGTCTTTATTTTGAATATTGTTTTTATAAGCCAATAGGAACTCTAAAAATATTGTTGGTCTTTAAAAATAAGTTTCTTCTTTAGTTTGAGTGTTGGTATAAAACTTGTCCGACTGTGAACAAAGTTGTGAAAAAGGTCGAAAAATTACTTATTTCCACATTTTCCATCGTTTGAATCTGAACTTCTCTACCGATTCGGAGTTTTGAAAACAACATTGTTGGTGATTTAATAAGCTTTAAATTGATATCTCGATCAGTAAATATTAAGCCGAAATTTCTTCAAAAATGTTCGACTACCTCCGGAAAAGTCCAAAAAAAAAATACAAATTTATGTCTCGAAAACCTATACAAAAATATTTTTTGAGTTCAGCGGCTCAATTTTCATAAGAAAAAATAGTGAAAAACGCAAAACAAAATGGCTATTAATTAGTGATATTAATTTAAATTAAAATTTTAGCTTCGGCCTTACTGAACCTTATACTCCTAATTTATATTGATATTAAAGTTGTCAAGACAGTACAGTGAAAAATTTTTTTGACCTGTGAGGTTTGTGGTAGATTAGGTCAGACGGAATGACCAGTCATTTCATTTACGGACACATTAACTTGTTTTATTGTGCTTCCAGCTACTCCCAAACCAGATTTCATGCAAGATGATGCATGTCGCGTTGTTCACTTAACTAGAATTTGTTAGCTCCTAAGATTTTTTTCTATATTTAACATTCATTCATTATCGAGTAGTAAGGGCATTGATGTACCATTCTGGCGAGCTAGTCAACCTTTTCCTTTCCCTTAACAACCCTGATGTCTTAACATCCAGGAAAGAATAAATTTGATTGCAATGTCAATTTTATTTAGTTTTTCGGCATCCAGTTACAAGAGATTTTTAAAAGACAGAGTAGAGCGATTTGATGGCATACAAAAATTTCTCAAAGTCAAAGAAATGCCAATACATTTACGCCATTTCGATGCTTCAGGATTTGCAACGACCTCCGCTTGAAAGACTCTACAGTAGTTTAGTTTTCAAAGTACAGGGCTTCTGTTGAAGATGCAAGAATTTAATCCTTAAGAACTAAAACCACTAATTCCACATGTGCAATAATAAGCCCAAGGATTGGGGGAAATGTTTGATTTATTAACAGGAATAGTAATTCGAATAGGTAAAAAGTCTTTATTTACTGAGTTAACGATATCATTGCGTTCGAATTTCGAAAACTTGGAGCAAATTTTTTGGCAAGCCTTACAGAAAGGGTTGTTCTTATGATCATTTTCAGTAGAGAAGGGACTTACATTAAAAAAATTACAATTAATCACATTTGGTCTAAGTGAGTCGGTTTTTCATAACTGACTGCCAATCCTACCTAACTTAACCTAACCTACATTCAAAAATGAATCTTTCTGAAATCTGGTTTAATTTTCACAAATTTTATCTTGCATTGAAAATAATGACATTTTTTACACAAATAGGAAAAATTATTGAAAACTATCTCACAATATTTTATAAAAATTAATGGAAATATCATTAAGCAGTCATTTAGCTGCAGTAAAGAAAGCAGTATGATATGGGCTCAGGTGAATTTCTATTATTTTTATTGCCATATTTTGCATATTCGTTCATTTATTTTTGGTGTTATATTTCTAGCCACCAGACAGACCATGCTTAAACTTCTCGAATTTCTGCATTACTTTATTTCACGCTTCTTGCTGACGTGCATGAATGAACTGATTGTTTTTTCATTATTTTTTGTGTTCACATATTTATTTCTTTTTTTATCATATTTTGCAACGCATGACTTCCATTACCCACAACTTAGGTGTTAAGTTTAGTGCAGTTTTCCTTATGCCATTAACCCTCAAATGTATTATTTAATTAACTGTGCAATAAAAGTCGTTCTGAAAAAAATTCATACCGTAATGGTAATTATGTGAACAAATTGTGTTACTGAAAAAGTATCAGAACAATTGACTAAAATGCTCTAAAAGAGGAAATTTTTGTCTATGCATAAGGAGCAACTTTACCTCAGACACCACCAATCCTCTCAGGCTTGAAACAAAAAAAGGTGTAGCAGAGCGTTTGTGATCGTGTCCATTACCAAATAATTGACTATTACTTTGTAAGCAAGTCAACCTAGGCGTTGTTGATAGGGTGCAGCTATGTTTGAGTAAAATGTAGAGACTGAAAAATTAATAGAAGTCGGTTTACCCCTACATTGATACAGTGGGGGCATTTAATGCCTTGACCACAAATTAAATGAAAATCTTCACTTTGTAGTGGAGTCCCCTAAAGGGAAAGGAATAAGGGGTAAGTGCGTTCTAGAAAAATGTCAGTGAATGAAATTTAATGGGTATAGTCATATATTTTACCCATCTAGGAGCAAGCCCTGGAGAACTGTGGAGCTACTTTCTTCCTATTTCATCCTAATTTTTTTGAACTTTGTCCTGGATTAGGTGCCATTTACCACCATCCTATTCTCTTAATTTTTTGGCTCACACATTTTTACATGGAACTTAATAATTCCATTCTTTAGAGTTTCCATGTGTCACTGTTCCATATCTAATAGGCAGACTGTCGCGATAATCAACTGGCCAGCCAGTTGCAATATTCACAAAATAAAATAAGGTGCATATCTTTTTCTATGGACGATATACGATATTTTGGGGTTAACGTTTAACAATTTCTTGGCAATTTTTTTATTGTTATTATTGCTGACTTGAAAAATGTTTTTTTTTTTTTATTTTTCCCTCCAACTGTTACTGCTATTGATATATTCTTTCTGTGGTTTCTCGGTCAATCAGTGGTAACGACAGCTGTTTACTTTTAACAATTTTTGTCATTATTAGAATTCTTTTACAATTTTTTAAAATGTCAGGGATATTTTTTACAAGCTTAATTGACAAGTTTGCTCCGCTATTTTTTATTTTTATAATAAATGTGCTTATTTTAGTAATAAACTTGATATGATAGTGGTTGGTGCAATCTGTAAAATTAATGGTTTTTCAATATTCACGAATGATTTTGAACAGATATATTATCCGAATTCCGAGGAGTACACAGAAGATTAGGACTAAAGTGTACAACTACAAACCGTGAGTTCTACATATCTCATTTGAAAAACTGAATATTACGTTATTTGGGTTCATAAACGATAGAGCAAAACACGTGGTATGAAAATGACGCTACCACCACAAACACTTGTTTCGTCAAATACGTTTTAGCAATAAAATAATCGCTGAATCAGCTTTTCAAATGTAACGTCTATTTGAATGCATAAGGAAGCCCTTACTCCAGAAAAAATATATTTCACTTGCAAAATTTTATACAATCGCATCAAAAATTCGCGAATTCATAGCTCGCAAATAAAAATTTTGCGGAGTCTGGATTAGCAGAAAAAAATTTCCTTATTCGCAACATCAAACTTTCATTACGTGTTGGCGAAGAGCAAGTTCTGAGAGATCACAAGACCAACAACATAAAAAAAATTTTTTATCAAATGTCTTCTCACTGCCCTGTTAAGCAGTTCAAACTGCGTAGGAATAAAAAAAAACTATAACTATTCTCAAACATGGGAGGATCAAAAGTTGTTCAGGTATTGCAAATCCTTGTGTAAGATAGTGTAACTCATTTGAAAGGAAATTTTTACTATAAAAGCCTTACCAGTAATAACGAAATAAATGATTTTCAAAAAAAAAAAAAAAATCAGAGATGCAAAAGCAAAATGGTGTCCGATTCAGGGTGGAATGCCCCATACATAAGTGAAGAAAGTGTGTGTGTATCAGTATTGTTACGAAAAAGAAACAATAAATAAAAAAGTTGTTTTTTCTACAGGCGGATTTTACGTTTTTTTTATCGTAAGGTAAGAAACAAATACGTAACCTAAAATTGAGGACACATATACTTCATCGAAATCGAGGACATATCTCCGCTGGTGACCCAAAACAAAATAATTATACACGCACATGTTTCTGTCTCTACGTTAAATTTTTGGACCCATTTAAAAGAATTTTTGTACTAAGCCAGCTAATATCTTTCAACTGAAAAGTAAACTTGCGTTGAAATCAAAGCACCTGAAATTTTGCGAAACTTATGCGAAATATGTGGAGTAGATAACGAATGTGAGGTGTAGAAAATTTCCATTCTAAGTCAATAAAATTTCCCACGTACTTAAAAAAAAATAATAGTATTTACGCGGCAATAAAAAAGATATAACGAATTAAAGCAACAAAGACCACCCTGTATTTACTAGCATTAATTTTTAAATTAATTAATTCATTAGCAATGTTTCGAGAGCACTTAAAATTAAAATTACGAATTTCGCACGACATTAAATCAATTAACTAGTCATTGAGACACCCTCAAAGTCAACACTTAGAAAACAGTAAATTAACACAATACTACACTATGCCACGCTGTTTACATATGGTATTGATTTTCTCTGATACGAAAACACAACAGGATGGGTATCCTTAATGACTATACAAATACATTAACAAGAGGAGGAGTTTTATGTAAATTATTTCAACAAAATGTGCTTCGACTGTTTAATCAGAAGACGCACAAACAACATATTTCCGGTGTAGCAAAATAAAAATAAAAAAAATAACAGCATTCGTATTCAGAACTATAAAATAAAATCTTTCAATTTGAAGAGATTCCTTAAAGGCAGTCGCCAAACAGTTGCCAGAGATTTTTAATCCATTTATTATAGATAGGATATCATTCGATGAGATCACAAACTGTTTAAAATAAAATTTTCAACATCATTTCGCTCATAAGAACCGCCGTGTCAATATTGAAGTGGCTCCTGAAAGGTTATTCACAACGACGACAAAATGCATTTGTAAACATTGACATGAAGACACCATGTCACGGCAGACTCGTCTATTGAATGCAAAAGAGCTATGTACTCTTCCAATAGCACGAACCTATAATAGAAACAACTTTCAATAGGGGAACCAAAACACATAGGAATACAGATCCAAGCGAACAGCTGCTTACACCAAATGCTATCAAAGAGCATCATCATCGACGACGAGATGAAGGAAATTTCTATTTTATTGGAGTGTAAGTAAAAAATAAGAATGGAATAAAATTTGAAATTTGATATTTTATTTTTTCTGAGGAAACAACATACTTGTGATAGATAATAGCAAATGCTTGCGCTGCTGCTCCACAAGGAACTCCAATGCACCGCCCAAAGAGATAAGAAAATCATCAACGCTTGCGTTCAGTATTCCGGCGGAAAGAAAACAAAACTGTGTTAAGGCAAGGAAGGAAGTCAGTACGCATTCAAGGTGAAGTAAAGAGAAAGCAAAAACAAAAAAAGGAGCAACGTAGGATAACGTAAAATGTCACGTTCTGTGATTTATAACAAAACAAATTCTATTTGTTTGAGTGTTATTTTTAAATAAAATTAAAGTACGATAGAAAATAAAATGAAATATCAGAAATATCTACTTTGAAACGCGCAACTATTTTTTTGTAAGGAGTGAGCATTGTTAACAAAGGACGCTTGCTACTTATGTGCAAGGATACACGAGATGGTGTTGCAAAAAAATCATTCTTAACGAAAAGAATAACCATTTTTGTGTAAGGTTTTGCAAAAACTTAATCTTAAAAAACTTTAAAAAAATAAACAAAATAAGTATGCTATAACCTTCTTTAGCTGAAATATGTTGTTTTAAAAAAAAAATTATTAAAATCGGTTTAGTATAATTTGACCCAAAGCGTTAGCAACCATTGCTATGTAAGCAATTCTATATAAATAGTATATATTATATAAAAGTATTGTGCTTGGAGGACGCACAAATCGCCTGCACAGTCTAAGTCGTTTTGCTTGCTGAAAGGAGTTTGTGTTCGTATTTGTCATGATATCGTCGCATACTACAAGAAAAAGTAGCTTGAAGCACGCATCGTTGTCGAACTTCGATTTCGATGCGGAATGGTTGCGGTGTTGAATGGTTTTGATGTTGAGCTCTTGGAAGAACTTTGTTTTCAGCGTTTGAATACAATTCCTATATAATATTCACAATTGTGGCTGGGACACATCTACGCTTGACTGTTCTCAAGATGGAGGCCCTTGTAATGGAATCAAATGCGTGTACAAAATATAATGAATAACATTTTCAAATCGGTTCAAATTTTTTAGTTGTGTTGGATCATTTTTAATATTTGCGCGATTGCGTCGTATGTTTCCTTCGTGCGATCGGCATACATGGCTTCTCATTACTCTCTTACTTAAAAACCATAGCGATATAGACATGCCTTTAAAAATTGATTTCCCACAGACACAATTGACTTTCGTTCCAGGAAATCTTGGAGGTTTTAGCGATATGGATGACAGCAAAGAATGCAGTTCATAAGGAATTTATTGCGAATAATGCAAGATCACAATTTCCGAAAAGGACAAAGTCAATCGGTTGAAAACTTACGCTGAGAAAACAATATGTTTGAATATAACAAACGCATATTTCATATAGAGCAATTAAATATTTATTTGAGCCAAACATGTTGTATTTGGATCAAATAGTGGTAAGTGTGTAGAAACTCTACCAGAAATAATATTTTAAAGTTCATTTTTGAGATGAGGGTACCATACCATATACGAGTTTTCTAAAGGAGTCCGTATCATTTTCGAACTGTAAGTTAGTGTTTTGAAAGTATTTTCGAAATGTTTATTTCGAAATTTTTGATTGCACCCTAAAAGTAGACAACTGTAAGACCAAAAGGAAGCGTTTTCGTTGAATGTTCTCATATCATGTTGCATTGCCAGTCATATAAGGGGTGCTTGAACTAGTTTGCTGTTGTTGTTATTTTTATTTATTTGTTAAAGTTGTAAACAAAGCTTCAAATAATGCAGTAAAAATAAAACTAAATTGGTCCTTTTTGCTCTTTGTTTTATTCAAGTGAAATATGACAAGTACCAAATGATGCCTTTGGGTTGACTAAAAATGGATACCCGATGGTGTACACATGAAATATATATATGTATTTTTGAACAATTCCACCACCCTTTAATGTTTACTCTTTATATTGTTGGAGCCATGTGGGTTGGGATGAATTATGACCCCCTGCCAACGCTAACATTAGGGTGAGAAAAAGAACAGTGTTAAAACAATATAGACTCTGGCTTTTCCTCCTTCAACTTTTCGGCATTCAATGAAAGCATAAAAGAGGGCTGCCTTAACACAAACTCAATGTAACCTAGGCTGACTGCTTGGTTGTAGCATCATGTGCTCGTTTCCGTGCTTAAGTTGGTATAGGACATTACAAATTTCACTCTGTTCCTACGTTGTATGTTACTAATAGGGGAAGGGGCATGAATGTTGAGTTGGTTCGTTCGTTGCTCTTTCATGTTCATGAGTGTTAATAGCTAATTAAGTAAAAATTATTAACATCATTAAATTTTCTTCCGTGTGAGTTATGTGACGGTAGGTAATGTTCTGGAAGAAAATTTTCCCTAACTTTATCCAATTAACAGCATTAGCTGTTTGATTGATTAACAATAAAACTCTTTATGGTAACTGATACTTTCCATTAGATCTTTAATTTTGTTTCAAAGAGGATTTCCAGTAATTTAAATTTTCTTATAGTTATGGCAAAAATATTAAACTTTTAATGAAATAAGATTTTTTTTTTGAAAACAAGTTATGAAAAGGAAATATGCATAAATTAAATTAAATAAATTTCCGTAAATGTTATAAGCTAAAAACATTAGCTTTTGTTACTAAAAACCTTAAGCTTACAATTAATTAAGTGGGACGGACGGTACTCTAAATTGAAACCCAATTCAGGTTGATAGATTGCTGAGGGATTCAGCCGAACTAAAGACCACACAAATCTGAAGACTTTAGAAGTCCAAAAAAATATGGCATTGGCTTAGCTTCCCTTAGAACAGTCATTTGGTTCTAAGGAAAGAGATTACCTAAAACGTTTACCGAGAGTTTTGAAAATGGGTTAGTATATAGATTTCGATGTGCTCTTTCCGAATTTGAGCTCTGCCACCTCGTATTTTGCTCGCTTGTGCCGCCATGTTGGAAAACTTGCGCCTAAAAGCAATTTTTTCACAGTATCTCCTTTACGAGTCATTTCACGATGAAAATATTTAAAAACAAAATGAAACTTGAGGAAATTGCCTACAATTTATGTTAGAACCTTTTTTTTCTCGTAAAATCAATGGTTTTGGCGTACAACCGCCGCAAAATGTACTTCCACACGCGTTTTGACCAAAAACACACCACCTTGAGGTAGAGTAAACACTTCCCTGTTCTTGATGAACCTTGGTTTTGCGAGTTTAGAACCAATTAAAACGTCACAGACCGAAATTTCATGCACATCATCCACGATGGCATTATCAGTTTCATCGCAATCCTCTTCATCCTCGATTTCATCATACTTTTGCTCGAAGGATACTTACTACACCGAGTCATTTGGCATCGCAGTGCATAGTTTTCATTCATTTGCATTCAATAGGTTACCTACGTTCGATCGAACTATAGATCCAATGAAGAGGATTGCGATGAAACTGATTTTGGTCTATGACGTTTCAATCGGTGCCAAAGACAATGAACTCGCAACATCTGGTCCATCAACAACACTCAAGCGAAGAAGAATGCGGTCAACTTTGGAATAGTGAATTGCATGTGGATTAGGGCTGCTGGGGATACCACTAGAAAAAGACGCGAAGCTTACCCTACCTCAAGGTTGTGTGGACATGAGAGTTTTGGCCAAACTTTTCAGGCAAAACTAACAAACAGTATTTTTCTTAATTTTTGAAAGTAGTTAACATGAAAACGTTGAAGTAAAAAGTCTTATTGAAAAATGAGCAATAAAAATTTGGTAATGAATTTTTTCCCGCTGAAAAGTTTGTTTCCACATTATACGTAGATGAATATTAGATAAAGCCACCAGTATCAATAAATGAATTATTTTTCAAATTGAAAAAATGTTTAATGTTTACAATATCTAAGCACATGTGTATCACAAAGGTTCATAGGTAGCCTTACATCCACAATCAACAAATATTACAATGTTACAAATGTAACACAAGTGATAAGGCATATGCTGGCCATAAAAGCAAAGCGCTTCTTGAAACTGAAGATATGTTCTACATTGCGACACATGAAAACAAAACAAAAACTTGTTATTATCATTAGATTTTACACTTGAGATTAAACTTCAACAACTTAAAACAAGGGCAATTTGTAATGCTAAAACGAAGGAGGAAACAAACTTGGAAAACTGATGAAAACAAATGCGTATAATTAATTTAATGGCAAAAACAAAATGCGTATGTGAGACAAAATTAGTCGAAGGTGAAATAAGCTATTATTACTCAAAATTATGAGTGGCAAATCGGGGTACAATTACAAAAAATTTAAGGTCAAAAGCAATATGTATGAAATAGTTAATGTTGTGATAATCACAGTGTATAATAGTGATAAAAAGAAGATTTCCTTGATAAGAGCCAATTAATGTTTTAAATTAAATTATAAAAAAAACTTCTACGTCTACTGCTGCTGTTTATTAAATTGCTGAGTGCTCTGCGAATATTACAATTGAAAAATCAGTTGAACAAAGAGTTCGCCGAATCGGTTAAATTGTTGAAAATGACTTAAGACGAATCCTGTTTGTCAAAAACACAGATATATCATTGGTATAAAATGTTCAAAGAAGACCAACACGTAGTTCGCTTCGTATTGCTCGATATTCAATAGCTACGAGCAACAAAAACATCGAGAAAATCAAAAAGTTCGCAGGAGTGCTATATCACTCAAACAAAGGGCGCCGAAGGGATGATTTATTGATCTTCAACGAACCCCACCTTCATAAAAAGCAAACACGAGATATGGATTAACGAGTATAACATGCAAGCCAGCAAAATATTCGGAATGGTGCTCAAAAAAGAGTCCAAGCCCCAAAAAAGCAAATTCGCTGAGACCGAATTTAGTAAAAATATTATCTATAGTGATAAATGTTCACATCCACTGAAATGTAGTAAAATTTTTTCAAAATTTTTTTCACTACCATTTAATTTAGTGATAATGGAAAAATATTACCATATTGAGTGAAAAATAAAATTCAGTGCACTCTACTCCTGGTAAAATGAATATCTGATATTAAGACACTATCTGTTTTATTGATTTTCAAACAATGAAAATAAATTTAAGTTTTAATTAAACGATATCAAATAATATTCTATCCACATACATATATTTGTATATAAAATAAAATGCCAACTTAATTTTCAGCGCCCAAAATTGTGCTACAATAAATTGTATTTTTTGTTCTTCGAAATAGGCAACGTAGGAGTTGAGTCTGCATAAATCAGTTCGTACTAATGAAAACTTAAAATAAATATTTCGAAAAAACACAATATATTCTACGTGTTGCACGCTGTTTTCCGCAAACAAATTATGTGGTTGCAATCTGCACGTAGCAGCTTTAAATGCTACTCGAATAATGATGCTCGTAAAAACCAACAAATTTCTTGGCGCATATTTCATTTAGTGAAATTAATTCGCATGAAAGAATTTGCAGCAAACTGCATGACCACAAGCCATTAAATTATTGTTGTAGGCTTAAATAATGCAAAAAATTTGTGGAATGGTATGTAGTTTAAATAAATAATTTTCGTTGATAACAAAAACAAGCAAGAGCATATGGATCATTCTTTATCAAGTGGACCATTCCACCACCAGTGCAACGCAGTTTTTAGATATTAAGGCCTAATACGTGGGCTTAAAAATATCTTTTTACAATGGCGTGTGGCGTTTATACAAATTTCAAAATGTCAGCCCAATATGGCGTCTAAAACGAAAAAGGTCACGTAAAATTTTTGTAAAACATCGATAAAAAAAGTTAATTCAAAAATTAGTTTTTGTGGCTTGCATGCATAAATTGAATGATTTAGAATATTTTTGGATATTAAAAATTTTCGAAAAATTTTAGTTTTTGCGTTAGTGATAAAAACAGGTTTGGTGAAAATTTAATTTTTATGACTTTTTCCCCTATGACTTTTTCTCAAGTAAAAATAGCACTGCGTAGCCGGATATATAAAGGTTCATATGCACTTGTATATATTACAATAATAATGATCAACCTTAACCCATTAAGAGCCAAGATTTTTTAAAATCAAACATCATCGACTTTGAGTATGTTGTTTTTATGAAAATAACATAATATACTAACAAAATTTGGAAAAATCAAAAAAATTTTAATGAGTAGTTTTTTGAGCCTATACCCAAACGGGCACAACGACAGAGTATCTGAGTATTCTTTAAATTTTTTGGAATTTTTTTGATTAAACTCATTAAAACTAAGTGTTTTTCTTTGCAAATCAAGTGCTTTCGACGCAGCGTAATGAGCACTGATCTCCTCAAAATACGCAAAATTGATGATAAAGTATCAAAAAAAAATCAAAATATTAAAAAAAGTTAGTCGTTTTCCCTCCATTGCTTTGCAAAATTTTATTTCTGATTAAATTTACAGATATTTGAATGTCCTGTATCCAAGCAGGTACAGCGGCTAGGAATGGGTTAAGCTTGCTATTGAGTTAAATTATTAATTTTTTAATGTCACAAATAATCAACATTAGGTAAGTCTAATTGCAATTAAATTTGCTGCTGAAAAGGTCTTTTTAAGGAGAATATTTCGACAGTCAACAAAGTTTTTGAAATTGTTAGTTAAATCATGATACTTTAAAATATATTTAATTTTCACAGAAGTTGTGGACATTCAAACTTTTTCTCTGAAAATTGCTCAAAAGCGCTTAGCTCGAAAAAATAGCAATAAAAATAAATCTAAAACATATGCTTATGCTTCTTCAGGGGCGTACTATAACAAAAAAAAATTAACAAAATCAAAAGCAGTTGGATTAAAAATACGTTCCCTTGGCAAATTATTTTCCATAGTTACCCATATATTTTATTATCAATTTTATGTAAGAGCAGCATGATAGGATTTTACCTAACGTCAGTCAGTGGCATGAAATAAATGTTACGCTTACCAAGTTCGTTGAAAAGCTATTTGCTTTGAAGTCACCATTGCAACCAGCAGTTCGAATACCAATGACACTGATGCCATTGTTTGTTGTTGATGTTGTAGTTCTTGTAGAGTGCGTTGAAAATCTGAAAGAAGAAGAAGAAAACAAAGTCAAATTTTATTTTAATGAAAAAATTATTAAAGCTAAATATAAAATACAAAATTTTTCAAGAAAATTATATTTTCAAAATTAAAACCACTGGCTGTGCAAGCCACCACTGGTGGTTAAATTTGCAAGGCATACAAAAGGGTTAAGGCTCATAAGACTTCAACATCAAACTTTAAGCACAAATTGTGCTTAGTTTTGCTAACACAAAACAAAAATTAAGGGATATCTTTTTGACAAACTTTTACCTACGAACTGAGTAAAAACAAAGAGACACAATGAGTGATCAGCCGACCATAACCTGGTGGGTATTTTTATGATGGGTTAATTTTATGACAGCTCGTAAATAAAGCGCAAAAACAAATATTTACTTTTTTATTTACAAACTTTAAAACCAAAAATACTCGCGTAAGATTTTCAAAGGTGGAATATTTGTGAGATGCTTTCATTTCTGCAGTGAAAAGTGCGTGACAACGTGCGAAACTAAAAATCTTTTAGAAAAGTGTGAAGACATTAAAAATAACAAAAAAAAAGGGTTTAAAATAATTTTACTTCTTGGAAAATGTGTTATTAGTAGATGACAAAAAAAATTTGCAGAAATTCTCAAAGTAAACAAGCAACAAATGTTATGCAAACACTTACATATGAGAAATATATGAGAGATAATTGAACACTTTCAAATAGTGGAAATGTAGAATATAAATGAACGAAAAAGTAATATATTTTGTGTACTCATGACCAGATAATGCTCAAAATTGGTGTTTTTGATCCTAGTCAAAATTTGGTGTTTGATCTAGAGTCAAAAGCTTTTTAGGAAATTATACAAATTTAAACTATTTATACAAAATTGCTGATATGGAAATGGTTTGTAACGCTTTGGTGCAAAATATACTGAACCGATTTTTATAATTTCACTTTTAAAACAACATATTTGTGCTAAAGAAGGTTATTGCGTACTTAATTTTGTAATATTATAAATCCATTTTTTAGGATTAAGGTTTTGCTTCATTCATTTCATTGCTTATGCTGCTTCGTGAAATTTGTGTTGTTTTTTATTTATTTTTATTTGTATTTGACTTCGAAGGCCCATACCATAAGAACGCTTTGGAAGTTCTAAAATTCAATAAACCAGAGTGTTCTGGACAAAAAAGCTAAGACTTGTGCGCACATTTCTCATCAAAGGAAGAAGCGCTTAAATTTAAGCTTTAAAGAGCAGTGTTTGAAAATGCTAACTAATTTCTTTTGCTTCTGCTTCTGTCTGTTAACCGCACAAGAAGTTATAAAAGAACACAAGTCCAAGCGCAGGATACGCATTTAATTAAAGAATTCAAAGTATTTTATGTTACGAATCTTTTCAAAGGATAAGAAGTTGCTGAGAAGAAAAAACAAAAAGTGAATGAAGGAAATTCCCTTTGGTATTAAAAATGAAATGCTGTTATTTTTATATGAAAGAATTATAAGATTTTTCTCGAGAAAACTGCTGAACAAGCAAACGCACATGCACATTTACAAAAAAAAAGAAAAAATTAAGAGAGCAAGGATAAAGTAGCTGCATGGAAGGGAATGCAATAAAAATGCAACAGATTTCTTAAGTTTCTTTTTGTGATTGAGTTTTAAAGAAAATGCAAAATTATGAAGCGTGAGTTCCGGAAAATGATGAAATCATCAAAGGAATCATATTGTAAAACAAAAAATTACAAAATCAACAAAAGTTGCATTGCAATAACAAGTGAAACTTTCCTATCTAATGCATTTAAATTATTATAAGGATTTAATAAATAAAAATGTGAGCATTTTTTTTTTGTACGGATTAAATCCAATGAATAGAGTAAAGCTGCTGCATTTCATGTGTTAAAAAAATTGTGGTATTAAATCGTTTGGCCAAATGCCAGTGTGACACAACTAATAATTGAATATACAGAAAAAAATGCTTGAAGAAAAATCTTCCGCCATCGTACAAGAATCAAAGCGTTCATACTTTTTGTATGGCTTAACTCGCAACTTCCCATTAAAAAGCCGATACCATGGCGTGGTACCGAAATAATAGACCAAGAACTCGTGATCTTTTTTGGGAAGATTTTAAATGAATGCGAAGGGTTGCTTACTTTCAAAGATCTGATTACTAATAATAAGCTTACAGTAGTAAGAGCGATAAGGAACCACCGATTACCGATTTACGCAGCCTAAAATTTTCATTTATAGAAATTTGCTTCAATTGAGAGCTTTGAAGTGACGTAACAAGATCAATCTAAGCCCCATTTTTTCACAAATACAACTTAATTCAATTTGAAGTTTGAAGAGAAATGTGCGCACAAACTCTAACTCAACACTTATATGAATTATATTCCATATAAAACTTGAGTATGATAAGCAATTCAAACATAACTATTAAGAATATTATGTAGAGTATACTCTGCACCATATCGTCTCAACAGTGTTGGAAAGCCTTAAAATATAGAACTGATGTCTACTGCATTTCTAGACACAGAAAGTGTCTGTAATGACTCCAGGATTACTCGGAATCAGCAACATACTGGGAAGCAAGCTGGTATGCTGCTAAGTTTGATTGTTACCCCTCTCTGGCAAGGAATGTAACAATAGCAGTAGACGGAGTAGCTGCTAACTATTGCACAACTAAACTTATTTAATAATTATTTTACGGAGTTTACTGTTCAGTACAGTAATTGATAACACCAAAAAAATGTAACACCAAACAACAACAAAAAAACTGAAAAACGGCAATATCTACTCATATTAGTTTCATGCACTGCTAAATAGATCATCAGTGACCTTTTTGCTTTTGCTTAAACTTCTAAGATTAAATTGTTACACTTTTTGCATAGATTTATTGAGAACCCAAGCAAAGCGAGAAGAAAGATATTAGACTTTGAAATTCTTACTAATCGGTTTAAGGGTCACTGATGATTCCGATTAGCAACGGAGGAAATTAGTATGACTACCTTTAGCTCTTTTTTGCTATTGATTTTGTATTTTTTTTTTTTGGTGTTATCACACACTATACTGAACAGTTAGCACAGTAAAATAATTAATGATTATTTTGTTTTGATAAATAACAAAAAAATCATCGGATTACTAAAATTCGTGGAAATAATTTACTGAAGCCCAGTTTCTTGACGTAACTCTTTACAAAAAATATCCTGAAAATAATATTGTGAAGAAACAACAAAAAGAACCTTAGGAATCTTTCTAGAGAAATGAGTGGAGCAAACGAAAAGGACGAATGAAATTGAAATGAAATTAATACCGTTCAAAATATAAACGAGTTATGCGAGAATTTCACCAACTTCCTTCTTATTGTTGTTGAAACAGAAACATCTCTCAGGTCGGAAGATATACCCATCGCTAGGGTTTCTAAAATCATAAATTAAAATTATGATCAAAAAAAATCAGCTATAGCTGCAAGTACAACTGCAAATTGTGTAACCATCTGGAGCAACATGCCGAAACCCTATAAGAACAAAGTCCTTTTAAAATAAACAAGGACCAACAAAGCTGCAAATACTTCACAACGATTTCTGCGTAAGTTGCAGCAATGAAAATGCATAAAAATCAGTAAAGTTTATTTATCAGGAGTTTAAAGGATTTAAAGAGCATCGTCCCTTACTCTTGGAGGCAATGTGCCACTTACTGGATATATTTGCTGGTAAAGAGTCAAAGCTTAGTTAGGGTTTCATTCTAGGCAATCTCATAAATTGTTATGAACAGCAAGTTAAGAAATAGTTATGGCAAATCATATTGCTGCGGGAAAAAGTTCGGTAGTGTTGACAAGAGAGAGAATCGGTATGTTTTCTTCCGCGACCGGGGGATGTATAGGGGCGCGTGAATAAAAAGCAAAGGGACCAAAGGCTATCAAGTCGCACAGAAGCAATTCCAAATATTCTAAAAAAAATTTTTCTGTCCGATTCCCTGGTATTTCATAAAAGTTCGAGCTTGGCCGCCTCAAATTATTAGGTATGGTTTTTGTATCAAAAGTTACTTCTAAAGTATGACGTTTTGCCCAACGACCTTTCGGATGGTTCGAGATGTTTCTGAGACCAGTGATTAGCTTGTTCAGCATCACAACGACTAAGATAATAAAAAAATATCACTTCAGTGACAAACAAATTTAATTTTGAAAACGCCTACAATTAAAATTATTAATAAAGCAATTTGCTGATGAAAAAACTGAACATTACAGTGCAAGTTGCAAGTAAACAAGTAGGTGGATAGATGCAACAATTATGGTTTCAAGTAAATTGAATTTTCTCTAAAAGTTAGTCAGTCAGGCGGACGTAAATTTGGCAGCACTGTGTATAAATTTCAAACAATAAATTGTATTTCCGATGACTCAGCGTTTATCGGACCAATTGAATTATTAATCCATTTGCAAAGAGTGCCGCGCACATACTTAATTGCACTCATATCGTATGAAATGCATGACAGACAGGCCATGACATTACTAGCACGTTTTAGTTACAATATGAAGTAGCCAAATATTTTCGAGGCGGTGTTCATGTAAAATATTAAATGTTGGTTATATAACACATATGTGTAAATAAATCAGTTTATAGCGATATACACAGCCATGTTGTAATTGCATTAAATTATGAGCCACAGCGGCGGTAGCAGGAGCGACAACAGCAATAATTTAAGCTGCAGCAATCGCTGTACATCACGTATCCAATTAAAGTTGCGAGGAGAACTCACTCGCTTAGTCATATCACTTTTCCGTTCGCTTGCTCGCTCGGTCGGGTCGGTTCGTTCACTCACCGTTGTTGTTTGGTTGCTGTCGATGTTGCTGGAGCCAAAGTTGGTGCGGTTGATGATGATGGTGACGGTGACGTTGTTGTCGCTGTCATTGCGTTGACATTGTATGAACCCTTACGATTTTTCATGACATCAGGTGTTAATGTTATCAGTTGCGCTCTTGCACTAGTGTTTGCTGATGCTGTTGCTGACAGCGCGGTTGTCTTTGTTGCTGATGCTGATGCTATGGTATTTGTCGCAGAACGAAACCGTATCAAAAGTAATTTGTATGGAATTAAACGCTCCCGATTTATTACCATAATAGAAATAATAAATACAGGTTGGTATTTTTTTTGCGGTGATTTTTACGATATCAATATTGATTAACGATATTTAAAGTGGGGCAAAATAAATTAAATAGCAAGGAAATTCATTGCATACGATTGCTCATATTTAAATTTTAACTGTGATTAAAGGATACACGTCATTACAACACTAAGTTTTCTTCGTACACATTTATTTGTAGCTTCAAACTCTCAGATTAAACTTTTGGAAAATAAGGATAATATAGTAGCACTATGCGTACACAGGACACGTACGTTATAAGCAACGTTTAATTATCAACTGAAACCGAAAATATAGGGAATGAAGAACAAACGTGGAAACATCACAACTTTCTGTATGGTAGGGATTTTATTTTTGGTATTTTTTGTTATTGAGTTTAAATTGAGTTTGTTTTTCATTGAAGAAGAAAGCAAGAAAATGGGAAGAAAAATTACAACAACATAAGCACAGTTTGAAGAAATAAGGAACAAGTACCAGGAACACACCGACAAATTGATAAGCGACAGTATTTACATCAGGAGTATTCAGAGTTTTGTATTTATCATATTTTATTTTATACTGCTGCAGAATTGTTCTCTTACATCATTGGATAAGTTTTCTAGATATATGTACGTAAACATAACGGGTGCATCATCTCAATCTAGTCAATGGAAATTTTGTTGAGTGCGCGGAGTGACATGTCGTTCCGTCTTTTTGAACCAGACCTTTTTCACATATTTGCGGTGACACAAAGTATTCACCAGCCCAATGGCCCAATGATGGTTTTGGAGCAAACACCGACCTAAACAGTCATTTTCTCATTAGAATTTCGAACTTACACTTACGTGGCGTGAAAAATTTTTGAGAGTATGAGAAGTTGTCGAAGAAAAAGTTCACGAAGATGTCTTAGGACGAGTATGACTGACTGCAGAAAACATTATTTCTTCGGATTTGCTCTGAACAGCAATGGAAGTTCTCTTACAGATCTGATATTTCAATTTTGCACCTTGGCTAATGGTGGAATCAAAGATAGAGATTCAGAAACGTCTTTACATTGGAGGAAATTTGGAAAGAGGAATTATGAAGTCAGAGAACTAATATCTATTTCCATGAAATTGTTAATACCCCTTATGACAAGAAGCAATGTATTGCAGTACAAAAGTCTTCATACAGATAGTCTAAAGTATTGTAGAGTTTCCTATCTTTAAATCAAAATTTGGTGCGTAACAAATAATCAAACAGAAAGAAAGACGTGCACGAGTGGTACATAAACAAAGGATAACAGCGCCTTTATAAAACTCATTTCAGTTCCTAAGGGCTATAAAATTAAAAATCATTAAGTGTGTTTATCAAATACGCAGTTTTTGTATACTTTTGTATTAACGATCTAATTTTTCTCACTCATACTTCAGCATTGCTGGCTTTATTTAATATAACCCTCTTAATTGCGTTTCGCTGAGAAATCGACTTTAAAAAGGTTTCATTAATCGGACATAAGTAAATAAATAATTCAGTACTGATAATTTGCTGCCGAAACTTAAGGCATAAAATATTAACGTAATAAATTTTATTTAAAAGGTCAAGCATTTTTTAAATAAGGAATATTTCACTCAATTATCCATATTGATTGATTTCTGTTTTAATTGAAGAAAAGTGGAGAAATTTAGGAAAAACTTTTAGGAAGTTAATTTGTAATTTATTAACGAATTAGGATACCGTTCAACAAAACCAAAGCAACAAACTTGAATAATTGCTAAGTAATAATACTCAATTTAAAAAAATAAAATACACATATTGAGTAAAAGAAAATTGCGATAAAAGATTAATAAAACAAAAATCACTCACTCATTGAACACCTTGGGCAAAGCGGCGGCACTCAAAATCGTAACCCAACTCCTGCCACTCATAGTAAGACTCAAAAACAGAAAACACCTTTGGC
The DNA here is from genome assembly GCA_963680825.1 of Meiosimyza decipiens. Taxonomy (NCBI): domain Eukaryota; kingdom Metazoa; phylum Arthropoda; class Insecta; order Diptera; family Lauxaniidae; genus Meiosimyza; species Meiosimyza decipiens. The sequence continues at coordinate 35,970,796 of OY804258.1, forward strand.
TTAAGTTCAAGCAGCGAAAAAAATAAAAATGATGGGCAAAGAGAAAATGGAAGGACAGGAAAAAATAAGCAAGGAATAAAATATCTGAAACATCTGCTCATCAGTTTAAGAAAGATATGCAAGGTCGGTGTTTTTCTTTATGTTAAATTGTAAGTCTGGCTGACTGATGAGCTGTTTCTTTTGTTAAAATTGTTGCCAAGTCCATCTGTTCGTCCTTTAAAGACAAGTATTTGAACAAAATATGGCGTGTGCATTAAAAAACAACAAAATATAATTTTAAGTGGATATAAGATACATAGTGCATATCTTGTTGGATACATTATCTAATAGTAGCTGTAGGGAATGCAGTGCATTGTGCTACACATGTGCAGCACAAAAACCGCAAACATTTGTGAGGTGCACTTGAATATTTTATAAAATATACTGCACCAGCGACGACTGGTTAGCATTCTATCATGTACTCCTATATATCGGCTTCTAACGTACAAGTCCCAAGTTATTCGATGTGTTATCGGTCGTCCGTGAAACGATTTTGAATCATAAAATAAAACTGGATAAATAATCTACTTCTATTATTGAATAGCTCGTGAATGAAAAGAGGTCATCTTATCTCACCGATTTTTAAAAGTCATAACATTATGTATTTTCAAAATAAAAGGACAGAGTCTTAACATTATATCTTTTCAGAATAAACAGATAATGTAGACCAACAAAATAGATAGAAAAGCCTCAGACTTGGAACTAAAGAGGAATACAATTCTAAAATAAAAAATTTGTTGTTTTGTTATTTTAGTATAGAAAAGTATTAATAAGTGTCAAAAGTATTGATAAGTATCAAAAAAAATTTGGAAAATATGAAAAAAATTTTAACGATAACTATCAAAAAGACGAAATCAGGTACAAATTATCAATAGTTTTCTAAAATTATCGAAGAGGTCAATATAATATCTAATATCAAAAAGCGACGAATAGAGTCGATTATCATCGAAGAATTTTATTTAAGCAAAAAGTATCGAAAATTAAAGTGTCTAAAATTATACAAAAACTCGATAGAAGTCCAAACGTGTGAATTAGTTATGAAAAGTATCGCATAAGTCGGAACCATCGGAAAAGTCCATACGAGTTTAAAAGTAATAAAAAATATCTAAAGATGTCGAATTATATCGAATAATATCGAAATATATGGAATAATATTAAATAGATTCGAACAAGTCAATAAAAGTTAAACGTATCGATTAAACTTTAAAAGTGAACTAATCAAAACCCGAAAAGCATTATAAATGAATGTTGAAAAATATTAAAAAAGTGTATATAATTCTGAAAGCATGAAGTTGTACGGAAAAGAGTCGAGCAGTTTTGAAAGTATCGAAAAATTTGATATAGGTCCAAGTGTATCAAGAGTTTCTGAGAAGTCTAGAAGTGTAATTAGGTATGACACCAGTTGGTTTTAGAAACTCAAATTGTGTAAGTATATTAAAATGTCGAAATGTGTCAAAAAATTCGAGAACTGTCAAAACAATTTAAAAAAATACAAATAATCGAAAAAATACAAAAGTTTGCAATTGTATCGATGTATCGAATAGTAACGGAAAAGTCGATACAAGTCGAAATACATCGAAAGAGGTATAGTCAGAAAATGTCGGACATATTGAAAACATTGGAGAAAGTCTAAAAATTTTAAAATTCGAATCATTTTGAAAAAGTCGAATTGTGTAAAAAAATGTAATTCAAAAAGTAAAGAATAACACAGAAATGGCCGAAAAGGATCAATGAAAGTCCAGAAATATTGAATAGCCATAAATACCATACATGTAGTTACTCAACAATAATAGACATAATTTGGTAATGAGAGATAATGCAAAATATTCCATTGGTATGAATTGCCCTCTGTGTGTCGTCAAATTTTAAATCAATTGATTACACTCTAAATAAGATGAATTAACTGTGTAATCTTTTGGTTGTATGATGTACTTCAGAATATAGAATGTGTCTATTCAAATAATTGCTTAAATATTGGCCGCATGACCGACAAACTGAGTATCTGCTGTTGAGGAAAGAATTGTTGGTGTTATTTTGATGCATCGATTTTTTGAATTACAATACATTACAGACGCCGTCACGCTAGTAAAGATGTATCTGTCATGTCAGCCATGCTAACATGTCATCCTAACGCATCAAAAATTAAGTTTACTTTTTTTTTCAAAAATTAAAAGAAAAAATAATACTGGTTCGAAAATGTGCACTAGAAAGCCCTCATCTAATCATAAGGAACTCATCCGGGCAATTTTTTTTTAATGCAAAAATTAAAATTGAGTATGACAACGTTTACACGAGGAAACTCTTCAAAGAAAGTTTCCCTGTCTCTAGGCAAGAAGGGAAAAACGAAAGGGTGGTGTACAGAATTTGTCGTACACGCGAAATCCCTTTCGTTCTATTTTTTAGCTGATATTATGCTTTGAATTTACGTTTGTTGTGGCGGGTTGATGCAGTAATTTCTTTGAAGTTTTCTTGCACAAAGAAATTCTAGTTTTCGTGTGTAAACGCAAAAGAAATTCACAAAAGAGAATAGACAAGAATTTCTCAGACTGAATTTGCTCGTGTAAACGTTGACTATCCGGTTGGTTTATAATTTCCTTTTTTTGCAAGTAAAATTTATTGAATGATTTTTTTACACCTTAGCTTTTATTGTGGAATTAAAGAATTAAGATCCCTTTACAAGTTCAAATATTTAATTTTTCCCACTTCTTCAACGCATCTTATTTATAGAAATTTCACATACAACCGCTGTTCGTATATTTGTTTGTCTATCACATGTCTATGTGTGTAAAGTGTCTGTATGTCAATCTCCTAGACATTGCTTAGGTAATTGCACAGCTTTATTTCATTTTGCAAATCATTGTCAAAATTCTTTGCTTCAGCTGTGCTTAATTTATTTTATGAGAAAAAGGTAGATATAGGGTAAATGTATTTGTGAGTATGTTATGCCGTTCCAGGATACAGCCGGTATGGATATAAGCATGTGTGTACTATATTTCTCTTTACATCTTCATGTGTCTGATAACTCAAATGTGTTGCGTGCATGTTTATTGTGTTTCACAGGTAATTTTTTCTTCTTCTATAGTTTCTATTTTGCCGGATATGTATAAATGGAAATCTTTTTTAAGGATTCTATTTCCGGTAGAATATATTTAAAATTTTGTGGTTTTAATTTTATTTAGCACAGGAAATAAGCGTTTAAGTAACGAAAATACAGAGGTTTTTAAGTTTTAGAATTGATAAAAAAACACGGTAGTTTTTATGCGCTGGATCTGAAATCTATGTGTAGATTTTTAGAAATTATAGAATTCTTTCGCCATATATTGAAATGCGAGTATAATGCTTGAAAGGATTTTACCATATATCAGACTACGAACATTTTCCATAGAATTTCCAAAGAATATTTCTGCTATAAGCATTATATACTCCAGATAGACATTAAATTTCATTCAATGAATTGCAGTTGAAATGACCTTCGCATTCCAAAAATAAAAAAAAAATCGTTAAAGTGTAATAAGAGGCATGAAGGGAACATTAATGGGGCCAGATGATAACGTGACCATAAAAAGACGGCAAAGACACATAAATAAAGATGAGAACAACCGACCGACATGCAGCTTTTGAATAAGTAATCGAATATTATAATAAATTACCCTTCTAAAAAGAAGAAGCATTGAAGGCTTGGAAAAAAAACTTCAGTTTAATGTTAACACACAGCAAGCAACGGCACAGCACAGCAGCGGCAAGAAAATTGCAACGGCACTGATAAGAAAAATTGACGGCACTTTTTCTTGCAACAGGTACAAACGGTTTACTGAATAACGCAGCAAGCACCCTACAATGTACTGAGTTTTATGGGTGAAAACAGGTTTGTGAAAAAATAAATTAAGTTCTTTTTTTACTACAATTGATTACCTTTAGAATTTTTTTACGTGCAACACTTTGTAACAATGATGTAGAAAAGAAAAATTGTATGGCATGCGGTCGGTGTCTTGGAATGCGTCTTTCTTCTGATAAAACAGAAATTTTATATTTTACCTTTATTTAGACGTTTTGGAAAAGTAATCACATGCGGCGACCAAAATTGCTTAATCCAAGGATTTAAATTTCTGCAGTTAACTAAATATCGATAAATTCTTGTAAATGAACAAAAACTGCTCGTATTTTGATGAGCTCAAATATGGTTCTTGTAAGCTAGCGGATTATTTGTCAAAATAAACCACGTAAAAATTTAAAGAAAATCAAAGGGATTGTTTGAAATTTTAATCTACAAATCTTGTTCTGATTTCTTTCAAGATTCGCTTCTGAAGCGGAATTGAAATTCGTAGTTTATTTCAGGATCATACAAAAAAGGGAAACTGTCAAATTATCGGTAGTATAACAGCTCAAGTTCAAGGCCATTGCTATTCGATTTAGAAGAGCTATTGACATTCAACTTCGGGCTTCAATTCCACTTTCAAACTAAATCGGAATCAGAACATCCTTGAATATTACTTGAGACCTTAGGTAATTCAATATGTGTCTTCCTACTACCACACTTATCATGAATCTCCTGAAAAAAACTATTTTCTCTGTTATCGTTTTATGCTTAATGAACAAAAAATTTGCAATCGTAAATAATGAGGGAGTGAAAAGCTCTAATCTCATCCTAGTGCTACCAAATTTCCTTCCAATTACATGTAATCAGCCTAAAACCTAAACCAAATAGACGTGACGAAACGTAGCGAGTAAATTCGAGTACATGGGAAACCAATGTTCAAAGCCAAAATGAACGTATTGAACTGATCGACAGTGAACGGAACATTTTGACGAGACGAGAAACGATCTTGAAATCGTCACTACTCGTTATAACAGCTGCTTTGATTCGTTAGCTAACGTAACATTTAGGGTTAAATGTCAAAGCATACGTAACGAGTGCAAACGTTCGTTTAGCTGCTATCGTCTCGTCACGTCTATTTTGGTTAAGGCTTAAAATGAAACAACTCTAGTTTCGCATAAAATTCTGACAACTGCCAAAAATTGATATATAAAACGCGATTTGCGTGGTTATCGCAAAATATAATAAATAATAAACGGAGTGAAGAAAAAATAAAACAAAACTTAACCCAACAACATGGATAACACAGGAACCTACAAACTTTGGCGGACTCGCAAAACATCGTGCAGCTGAACAACGAAAGCGGCTACTTGATCACTAAGGATGAATCTGAGCAGATGCTCAAACAACTGAAATAATAAATGCAAGGTGAAGTGAAGTAAAAGTGAACACAAAAAACAAATCACCCTATTCCATATTTGCAGTATCAATTAACACTGTCTGAAATTTTGATAATTTTTTTTACTCGCGTTGTTATCGGTATGCAAGCAAAACGCGTTTAAGTCTCGCCTGTGGCGAGAGAAAAGTTTCTATGGTTAAATTGTCCTTTTTCAACTCATAATTTTGTACACATAATTTGAAAGTAATGAAAAATTAAATTTTGAGTTACCTAAATTTTGAAAAATTGATCATTCTCAATACAAAAATTGAGACAAGCTGAGGCTGATGCATAAAAAACTATTGGCGATTAAGACCATAATAATGAAGCGTCATTGGGTTGGTTAGGTAAAGTTTTCTTTTAATTACAGCAGAGGGCGCTCAATACTGTCGATACGAAAACGAACGATAGTTTAAAAATTGGATTTTAGACTTTTTTGAGCGATGATATTATGAAAGTTAAAGAAGTGAAAAGGACTTGTTGAAACGTCTGCGCTTGTTTTTCTGTTTTTCTAAGTCAGGGTCTTTGCAGCTGTAACCAGTATCTTATAAGTCAGTAAGATCAAGTTTTGAGGATTATAAAATGGCATCAAGTAATGACAAGACCTTATTATGTAAACATTTTTTGTGTAATATATCTTTCTTTGCAAAAACACACACAAAAATCTCACGTTTAAGCAGAAACTTTAGCACACAAGATTTCTTTTGGGAAAAATTCCAGATAACGTTTGACGAAATGTTGAGCACACGCATCTTAATGATCTAAAAATAAAAGAAAAACATAAAGCTCTCTAAAAACAGTCTAAAACCGCCGTAGAGTTAACGTAAACAAAGAAGAAAGACAGACACAATATAAAATGAAATTTTAAGTAAATTTGCAAAACCTTTTTATAAGTATGTACTCGGACAAAAAACTGTAAAAATATATATTAAAATCTACGTTTGAAGGACCTGCTTAGACAGTTTGTTTACAGCAAAAATTTATTATTTGGCAAACTCTTACAAAAGTCTACTGATATTGGCGCAAATATTAAAAGTTTTGCTTGGCATCAGCAGACCATGTCGGCAAAAACAAATTCGTAACAAAACTATGAAATGCAACAAAAACTATTTAAAGAATAAAAAATATCCTTTTTTTTAAATTTAGTTTACATAGGATGAAAAATGTTACTCAACTAATGCAAAAAAGAAAAAAAAGTGCAACAGCAGCTGAATTTAATTTTTTTTTCCCTACTGCAATGTTGGCGGCCGTGGTATGTAAACATTTACACAAAAAAAAGGTTGTACTATGGGCGGCACGAGGGAGAGGAAGAGCTGTTTTTGGGGCCATGATGTCGACTTTTAAATTGAATGTTTACACTTTGTAGATTCTTGTTGTGCTAAAGAGAGACCGAGAGCAAAAGCCGACCAGATACTCTTAATATTTTTGCAGACGACGCATAAAAATGGCAACCGAGCGTAAATTTGTGAAATTCCTTGTTGGCGGCGTCTGAGCTGAAGAGGCAAAGTTGTCGGTAGGTCGGTTCGTTTTCAAGTCCTTGGATGCGCATTAATGGGAAAACTTTTATTTCTTTGCTGTTGTTACTTTTCGCTGAACTTAACGCTATGTCGTTAAGGATGGATTTTTTTGTTAGGGTTAAATTCTATTTGCAGAACTGCTGTAAAGTACGGGTAGAAACGATAAAGTGATAAGAGCCGTAATGGGAATAACAAATATTGTAAATGTTAAATTGTTAAAAAAAAACGAAAGGACTGCAAAAAAAATCAAATTTTGCAATTCAATGCAATTTGGGTTGTTTTATTTTTGTGTTGGAGAATCTTTTTCGTAGTCTCCACTGAGAAAACGATTCATTTGTGTGTATCGAGATTTAGTAATAATTAACAAATTATATATTTGTTATATGCGAAATAGATATAGTTAAGTTAACGTGTCACACATTCTGCTGAATTGAATATTATTATTGGGTCAATCATAAATTTGGTAATAGTTATCAAATGATATTTTGATTTCAAACAAAATGCCACTTGTTAATAATCACCAAATTAAATTTGTTTTCCCAAACGTTCACATTTATTAATATCCATTTGTGCTAAAAAATAATGCCGAAAGACAACCTTTTAAAATATTGATTCATAAATAAATCGACGTGTCCAATATTTTACCATCCTTATATTGGATTACGTTGATATTTACACAATCAAATTGCGTACCAAGCAGAAGATACTTAAGTAGTGTTTTACTTAAATATACTGAGAATTGCAAAGCTTTTTTCCAAATGTTTCAAAATCAGTGGTATATGGAAGCACAAAGTCCAACTTATTTTGTATTTTCAAAGAATGCCCAAAATATCTTGATCACTATTTGCGCCTAATGTGCCTAACTAATATGAATTTATTATTTATGTACATAAGAGTTGCTTAAAATAGTAGAGTACATATTGCGCAATACTAATACACCCATCTAAAAATCTACTGCATTTGCTGCCACCAACTCGTTTTCGAAACACAAGAACTTGTTGGCAATGCAACAAAGTTTCCAATGCATTACGAATTTAGAGCATCAATTTCTACTTCTAACAACTGATATCTTGGACTTAGCACTTTTCTATGTTGTGCCATATATGATGAATCATTCATCATATTTGGTACTAATGTTCATTTTGAACAGATTTCTTAAGACTTGCGTTGCTGCGTCTGTAAGTGTTGTTGGTGCTGCTGATGCTAATTTCTTTAAACATGTTCTAATTGTTGAAATTGTAGAAGTTGTTGCTTTTGTTGTTGTTGCTGTCGCTTGTATCATTACAATCAAGCAGACATCCTTTTGGCCAGGCTTTTACCAAATGCACGAACATGACCAAAACATTACCGGCCACAACTAAAACAATTGCATGTAACAGTTGTTGGTTATTCATGTTGGTCTTACTCGTACTCTTTCTCCAATCATTGCACTTTTCCATCATCATCATCATCGTTACGGGTGTTATCATCTGCTTTTGTATCAGTTTACTTAACTGTTTGGTTTTACACAGAAAGAAAAAATTGGTTCTACTGTGATTTAAGTTGTATGGAAACATTTTAAGTGTATGTTCATAGACGGGCAAAATTTTGGAAGCAAGAGCCAATTACAATGAAAGCAACATAAACAACACCACCATAACTTTGATATCGATAGCGCACAAAAAAAATTCAGCAAAAAACCATAAGCCAATTCCAAGAATCAAGCAAGAACAACATATAAATAAAAGTACACTGATCAAAAAATGACCCCAAAATGGTTCCTTTTTTGTATTTTGCCCATCGCTGGTCTAGAAAGTAAATCGTTTTTTTACATGGAATTATTCATTCTTTTATACATCCAAATATAATCATTTATGAGAAAGTTACGTTTGAAAATTTTAAAAAATTCTTGATGCTTTAATAACTTTGAGAAAGTATTTCAGTAAATAATTCTCTATATGCACCAGTGTCCGTAATCTAAATCATTATGAGCTTGATACACTTTAGCATCTTGTCTAGCGGCGTTAACAACAAGGCAACAACAATAACAATAATTACAAGAATAAAAGAGAAAAAAAATTAAACACTTTAAGGCAAATTCCATAATTATACTGGAACATGCAAACGACCGAACATCAGAAATGTTTTTTCAAATAAGGGAATCAGGATGAATGAATGGTTATCGGACGGTTCTTTCTGTTGTACGGATGGTTGGATGAGCGCTTGTTCAACTGCTCGGTCTGTCGTTTACTTGGATGGCTAAATGTTATTTGTAAAATGGGGCCATTCTATGTGACTAAACATTGAAGTCGATGATGTTTGATGTACTTGATATTCATGTACCATAAGGCTCCTCCGGTCGTGATGTCAAAAGTTGTGCTAAGTTCTTAATTCAAAGTGAGTTAAGCTAAAGTGAAAATCTAAACATTAAGCCAGAGGAGCAAAATTATATTTTACTGCACTCGGGAGGCAATCATTGTGATGATAATTAAATGAAATGATCATGAGCAGACAAGTAGACTATGTAGAATTGAATTTTGACTGGCTGGTGACGCGATGAAATTGTTTTCAAAATATATGAGAAATATCAACATTTTTATGACAACAGATTGGCTGTGTTTTTGAGATAATATTTCCTTTTGTCTACTAAGACTTCCATGAAACTGTGTAGTGAAAATTCTTGAACTTAAAAATAATGGAAATCGTTTTCACGTTGTTATTTCATAGCACTATAATCGGTGCCCTGATCCATCCAAATTGTTGCTTCCCACAAAAAAAAAAAAAAATAAAAAATTTGCAAGGCATAAAAAACATAAACGTTAGCGTTTAAAAACAGACCAACCTCACTCACCACCACAACTAATTTAAAACGATGATCGTTAAGTGAAATCCCTGTAATATCTGTAAGACCACAAAACAAAATCAAGACATGCATAACAAATTAATTTACGCATACCATGACAAAACTCCATACAACCCAGTCGTACACACGAACAAATCTAGCGGGTGTCAAATAAACGGCAACAGCGATAAAAATCATTTTTATTACAGCAACTTAGCGTTGTGACGTTCCTGCATGGAGGCAACCCTAGGCTAATAAATTTAAATAAACCAAAGGAACTGTTTTCTGTTTAAGGATTATGGTTATGTGTTCAAAGTGCTAAGGAACAAATAAAGTTGAGTGTCGCTTCAAAGGAGTTCAGAGAACAGAAAAAGCAAAACAAAAATCCGGCCCTGATTGGCTACGTGTTGGATTTCGAAAAAAAAAGAATCAAATTGACATTTTATTGACTCGCTGATTCTTATCCTTTTCGACATGTTAACAAAAAATCAGTGAATTGAATTAAGTTCGAGTTGAAATTGAAGTGAAGAATTTCTTGCTAACAAGCGATGTAATGCGCGGATAAATTTAAAGCCATTAACAGACTAGCATGGAATTAGTCTGTTGGTAACCAGCATGAAGTTGCGTTTTTGGTTTGATGATGCAGCTTACTATCGTGCCATAAATAAGGTTATATTGAAGGAAGGAATGACTTAGATAAAGGATAATTTACTTGCTATAAGGTGATTTTGCACTTATTGCATCAAAAAAAATGTCTGATTCTAAGGATCTATTGTTGTGATTTTAGATTGATTTCCTAATTCCATCTGCTCTTTTCAAAAGTAGCAACAAAAAAAAACAACTGGAAGAGAGTATGTTCTTTGAACCTCGAAGACAAGTACAAACTTTAATTAGAAGCATAGAAAAACAACAATAACAATACAAAATACAAGAAGCAGCTTAAGCAATGAAACATCAAACGACAATTTTTGTGTGAGGTTTTGCAACAGCTTAATCATAAAAAAAGGATACTTACCTTTAAAAAATAAGTATGCCATAACCTTCTTTAGCACAAATATGTTATTTTAAAAAAGAAATTATTAAAATCGGTTCAGTATATTTTGCGCCAAAGCGTTACAAACCATTTCCATAAAACCAGTTTTGTATAAATAGTATAGATGTGCCGATGCCGTAGGTACTATACTTTTTGTTGTTGATGGCAACACTGTCTAGGGCTGCCTGCCTATTTGAAATCGGTTAATCAAAATATACACGCGCTTGTCGTGTGTCTGTCTATTTGTATGCTTACGTATTTAGTTGTCTATCTTACTGCCGTCTGATATTCAAAATAATGCCAATTTTTGCTGTAAGAAATCGATTTTCGCTTGAAGTGCTCTATTATTCAAACACTTAAGATTGAATGTCATTCCGTGGCAATTCATATCTCAACAAACTGCTGCTAACAGCAAATCTTTGGGACGAGGTTGTTTTCATTTCACACCTAAACGGATGAGCTCAGTCAAAATATATTCATTGTATCATAGAGACTTCAATCTTTATTTGCATCTGCTGCGGTTTTGTGCGCCATCATCATTGTTAACGGCAACAGCATCATCAACAGCAGCAGCTCGTAACTCTGTCTAAGGACATACAAAATTTAGTTGAGAGTTTTTGAAATTTTCTGTTTATCTCTTGCGTTCATTCTGTGGCTCATAAATTGCTTACATTTGCATGAAATCGAAGTTTGTTTTTTACGAGTATTTAGGTCTCTCAGTTCTTGCTGCATTTCCATCGTCTACTTTCATTTTATTTGACTGTAACTTTTTATCTACTGCCGCCCACTTCACCGAATATCTACTGCATACCGTCAGCATTGGCACCGCCGCATGACATGAAGGAAACTTTTGACATTTTTATGGAATTCTGACAGTGCGGTAGATATATTTCTTAACGTAATTGAATTTATTTTATTTACTCGTTATAAATTTTGCACTTCCTGTTGTAGTGGTTACAAAAAAAAAGTTACGTACAATTTATTTATTTTATTTTTTTAAATTTTATGATGTAATAATTTGGTTGCTATTCTTGTCTTTGTCTTGTCATTGCAAAGTGAGAAGGGTATTGTATATTAAGAGCGCCGTAATTTTTTATATAGAAAACAGATTCAAAAATTTCATGTGTTCATGGGATTACTTAGTAAATATGAATAATTTACGGGATACTAAAGCGGTCCCGTGTTAAGTTCAAAAATTTAATACTGCGCCCTTATTGGGATGCTCTTTACAAAGCTATTCAATGAATTTGTCACGTGAACAAAATAGAATATCTGTAATTTGGTGTTTATCCAGAGAATACTTTAAAATATTTTATAAATTTAGATTCGCCGAAAGAATTTCTGTGTACAGAAACAAATTTATCAAAGGAAGAAAGTTAGTTTTCCAGATCGCTCGTTGTATCACAATTAGTGCTTCACCGAAACCCGATAAATATCGTTCTCGTTATCGTTATCGTGACCGAGAACGATAACGAAACGATATTAAAAAAATTATTTCTCGCATGACCGAGGGCGAGAACGAGAATGGTATGGCCGATATCTCGTTCTCGGCGATAATGTAATATTTATCGTACGATCAACACTTGTTTTTCGTACGATAAACATTTAGAACATTGAACGCGCATATACAATACATTTTTGCTTAAAAAAATGTTTCACTACTTTTTTAATAATCACTTACATACATATACGTGTATACGCGCATTCACCGACGATAATATTTTTTATCCTGAAAACAAACAAAAAAAAAACAATACAAAATGTGAGGACTTACATCACATTCCACCATGGTAGCAGCAACTCAAAATAGTGCTACTTCCTCTAAATTTTTAGAGCTACCTTATCTGTCAAAATAAGCATGTTTTATTTTTGTTTTGTGTATTCTTGCCAGCGATGGAGCCACTTTTCACGGTTGCATTTAATTTAATTTTGACAAATTAGTTCTACCTACATAATTGTACTATGCATTATATATTTCCTCTTTAAAATTCATAAACTTAGTGTGCCATGATTTTTACTTGGAAAAAATATAAGTACCGGTAGAAAGACTTTTCTCAAATGCGTCACTTATCGTAAATGCTAGAAGACAATCAGTGAAAGATGATGTAATGGGCGCAATTCTTTGTATAAGCTCTTGGAGCAAAAGTGAATTAGTTGAAGAAATATGCAAATTTACTTTTTAATTTTTGATACTATGGTTTTCATTATTTAAAGTTTAAATTAAATGTATTTGATTCTTGTTAATATGTAAAATGAATTGTATTCAATTAAATAAATATAACGAATTTAAGTTTTGTTCTTAACGTTATTAACAGAAAACAAAATAGTAAAATATTTTTTTGCCGTCCCCATAAAATGAAAAAAATTTAAGAATTCATGTCTTTCTGTATGCTTTCTATAGACCTGGAAACTACTGAGCAAACTTAGCTCTCAAATTTACAAGCTACAGGTGATTTGGTGGTGAAAGGCTTAGAATATAGCTATAACGCTTTTTGGACAAGGGGTCGTGGCACCTTTATACGAAATAAAATACATATATCGCTATATCTTGGTATATGTTGCTGCTACAATTGTGAAACCTGATACGTAAATGTAAACTTTTTGTGCCAAGCAACTCGTTAAATGAGAAAGGTGTTTGATTATGGGTCTTAGCTCTTGCTATACATCAAAACCCTTTATATTGCTATTCTTGGTACTTATACCAACTTGCGAAATTCGGTATATGAACCCAATTGTCTGCAGTAAAGACTGCGTAAAATGTAGACGTGGTTGTACAGTGCGTAGGAAAGCCGCTAGTTAAGCTGGTTTTGCATATGCATATAAAAATGTGAACGAGAATAACCGAGAATTATCGGCGATAACGAGACGATAACGATACAGATTAAAAATTTCTCGTACGAGAACGAGTACGAAACGATAAGCTTGGCGCCACTACGAGGACGATACGATAATTTTTGAATTATCGTATCGTTCTCGTTTCGGTGAAGCACTAATCACAATTACAGAAGGCCTATACATAATGAACCTCTCCTTCAGATACAGTCAATATCATTCTTTTATCTGTAGAGAACCTTTTCTCACAACGAGAAGAAATCCAATTGCCCTGTCTGTCGGAAGATAAAACCAGAAACTTCGAGTTCTGAAATTTTCTTCAAGTACGAGATTAACAGACTTGAATTATGTCAAACATAAGGAGTAGATCGTTCACTGAAAAACTTTTTGTAGAAATTCATAAATTTTTTTGTGTATAAAAATCACATCTTCTTATAAAAAGTTCATAATTTTATTGTGTTTTCATATTATTGATGATTTTCAATGAATATTGGCGAGAAAAAATTGCTTAAGAAAGTATCGAAATCTACAAGAGAAAGTATCCTTAATAATGATAATCGATTCTTCGGAGAAAATTGTCGTTAAAGAGCTCCCAAATTTTTAAAGTGCTTAGGAAAGACATCCACACAATAAATTTCACAATTACAGCTGCTGTAAGTATCAAGACTTAGCGTTTTGAGAGTTTTTGTTGTCTGAGGGGTGTCACGCCCCGTTGCGCAGCCCCATAGACACTTGCGATGTGCTTGGTACAAACAAAATGCAATCTTTTACCAAATGTTTCATTTATAACTGCTAAGATAGTTCGTTTTAAGCGCTTGTGCTGTATAATACAATTTACATCATCAATTCAGCTGGCCACATTTCGCTTTTTGAACCCTTTTGAAGACACACGGATTTTGGAAATGTATAAAGGACAAACGGAAATACGTGTTGCATTTAATTCATCATCGGTAAGGCACTATCCTTTTAGGAAAACATTTAAAGATGCTTAATTTATTTACTTACTCTTTAATAAATCACATTTTCCATAAAACATGTTTTGGCTTATCCAAGCGGAAAATTATAATAATAAGATATGTAACTATAAAGTAATTTTCGGTTCATATTGATTTTTTCAACTACTAAAATCTGAATCTAACGTTTCTGAGTACTTTGATAATGCCAATTTCGAAAGAGTTTTCGCAAAATAATTCAATAATATTTTTTTTAAAAATTTTCCAAAATCATCGCATGCGTCATCGTTTGCAATTCTTATGTTTTACATTGTATTTATCAACATTTAAAAAGAAAACACAAAGGCACTAAGCTTCAAAATTAGTGAAATGCCATTAGGAACGATGCACGTCAATGACATGCAAATTTGTTAGAGTAAAAATATGTACTATTTTTACACACTTTTATTATTCAATTATCGTGATTGACACAGGCAGTCAAACCAATTATGGGACAGACAAATGTCACACAAAACGTAATATTGTTGTCAGTCATGCAAAAAGTACTCGCATATGACGCATACTCGTACGTGTCGATGTTTAAGGCGGCTTGTTGTGTCAATGAACGTTGTAACTTGTAACTTAAGAAAGAAAAACAACAAATGAAAACAATGAACGCGAGAAAAACAAATAACAAATTTTAATTTAATTCAGGAATGAGAAAAGTTACGAGTTAATTTAAACACAGCCTGATTAACAAATGTTACATGACACACGAGTACGAGACGTAGCAAAGAAGTTTAGTGGGTATGCGGGAAATTGCATGTGAGACTCTTAAGATTCAAAAAAAAAGTGCATGCTAAGAAATTAAATGGGTCATCTGGAAAACAATAAAATAAATTAAATGCAACAGAATAAAGAGTCAGTGTTCTGCATTTGGCACAATGATCTAATTTGTTAACAATGCGTGACTTTAGAGAGGTGTGCAGTTTTTGAATTCGACACTTAGAGGTCGCTCAAGGTAGTATTATTTAGATTATTAGTTTTTTAATGCCAATAGACCAATTGCTCTATATATGCAGAACAAAATCCGGCGCATATTGGAAAAAATAAAATGTTAAATAATATTTTTTTTTATATATATAATGAATATATATTTTTATGCTTCAACACTTAAAGTAAATTTTCAAAAAAAGTTTGCGCCATTGCAATTACCTTTCGGTATTTGTTGCGGTAATTTTTTCATTGACTCCCGAAGTCCTTTTAGATGCATTTCCTTGAACTGCTCAGTGTTTTTTGCTATATATCCATTTCTGTAAACATTACTTCTCATATTGGCGCAAAATGTTTCGATCGGCCGCAGTTGCGAAACGTTTGGGGATTAAACTCTTTGGGTACAAATTCAATACCTCATGCCTTTAACTCTCTTGCTGCACCAGTGTTTCTCAACTACATTTATTGTATTACAGGGTTGCCAAATTGAAAACAAGGAATAACGGACTTTCCAAAATCAAATTATTTTTTTTTAAATGGTAAAATGTTTAATTTTTGGGAAAAAATTAATGAACTTCTCCGACTTTAACATACAATTAACGTCTTGACCGCGTCAAAAAGAGCCACTTGGCAACCCTGTTGTAATACTAATCGGAAAAGCACTCGCAACATTTATAAATTATGTTTTTATCTTGCTTTAAAACAGTTCTTGAAAAACTTAAAATATAAATAAAAGTATTTAAAAAAAACATAAAATTTTAGGTATATACAGGATATTTTCTGATGAATATGTTTCAAAATTTTCAATAAATAGGATTATTGTTCGGACAGCTCAAAATCCTTAAGGTAAAAGATTATTGAAACGACTCTCTTTTGTAGGTCTTATTTTGTTTAGATAGCATTTTTTCTAAATTCAGACATAGTTTTGTTTGTGTTGTTTTCCAGCGAACTACTTGAACTCACACGTTGATTAGCACAAAAGCTAAAATGTTGCAAATCAAATATATTGGGGTTTTCCCAAAGATATGCTGTCATTAAATCGATGTCAAAACTAACAAGGAATTGTTAAAAAAACAGAGTGCACTATCGACAGTAAGGGAAATTCCATGAAATTCATTCATTGATCAACTGAACACACAGCATGGCACAAAAGCAGAACAACGCTAATGAAACGAGAACAATAACAACAATTGTACGCAATTACAGGGTGCAATAAATCAAATGTAAACAAGTGGTGTCAGTTTAGTGACACAAAAAAAAAGGTAGAAGGGCGGAGAAAAGTAAAGAAGTGTCACCAAATTATGTTTCACATAAATTGCAATAGCGGCAGCATGACTTTGAAAATGTAGGCGTAGAAATTTGTGGAAATATAAACACAAAAAAGGACCTACCACATGACAGTTTGTTAAAATGAAAAGGATTAGGAGGTACAGAGGTTGGCATGGGCAAAAGAATATTTCATTAAATTTAGAATACAAAAATTTCGCATAATTTGACTGAAGCTATAGATAATAAAATGAAGAATGGAGATAAAAAAGAGAAGCACTGAAACTGAAGGAAATATAAAAAAATCATTAAGGTTACAATTTTCTTGGAAGCATCCTTTAATCTTAAAGCGGCTTGATATCAAAATCAAAAAGAAGAAATGCGGGCGGCTGGCGTCTGACTCAAAGAATTCGTTGCGTAGAAATTTAATTAAGAAAATTGAAATGGATATAAACAAATGATTAATTAATAAATAGAAAACCAACATATGTTGTGCACACTGAAATATGTGGATGATGTCTGCAATGGAAACACAAAGAGGGGAGCGTTGGAATTTCTAAACAAATTTCCACTACCTACAACATACGGAAGAACTCAACTAATTTATTGATTTAATGGCATTTTCTTCGTTGGCATCACTGTCGATGGCACACTTTTGGTATTTCGTATCATAAAAAGTTATAGCAACAAAAAAAGATTATTCCAAGTTATTATTATTTTGCAAGTAGCAAAGGTAGTACCGTCGTATAATAGTTATATGATGACTTGCATCATTATGACTCTGAAAGTTAGGGAATAAAATTCGGTATAGTCGCATGGATGCGTTGTTTCATTGCACAGTTTAATGTTTCATTAAAATTTATTATGAGTTGAAAATAAAAGGCACATAGCCTGCAAAAGACAGCATCATTTTACTTTTTATTAACAAACTTATGTAGTCCTTCTTAACACGTTGTGGTGTTAATTGAAAACTACAGTGGGGAATAACGTCCATAAACGCATCATCGGCGTTAAAGCAAACAAAAAGAACAAAATCAGAGCAAAAAAAAAAGTTTAAGCTCGTACACTTGGCAAACTTGATCCGTTTTCTTATGGCGTTATTTAAAATAGCTTTCACACTGGCGCTATTGCGTTTTAGCTGTCTTCTTTTTGTTTGATGTCATTTGTTTTGTTAAGACGGTCGAAATGAACACAATATCAAAGTCTTTAGTTCCCAGCAGCCAATTGAGCAAGGTCTGGCTAGGAGGACTGCTAGAACGAATGGGATTGTATGAAGCTTTCTCAAAACTAGATATACATGCAAATAAAAATATGTTTACTCATGCAATGCTATTATGCCTTGCCACAGCAGACGTGCCAACAGGACTGATATTAGAAGGCGAAGAAGAAGGACTGCATTTATTTTAAGGCTTTTTATGTATTTCTTTATTTCATATATTGTAATGTTTTATGATTCGACATTACTTTTTTGTTATCTGCATTGTACATATACGACATCAAAATTAGGCAAATGGTTGGAAGTAACGAACGGTGTACATGTTGCCAGGCTGGTCTTCTGTTTCATGTTATGTAAGGGTGGTACAGTGTTGTGTATTCAATGTCAAATTATAAAATTAGAAAACGTCACAAAAAATTAACATTAAAAATATAATATTTTAAAAAAATAACAATTAACACAGAGTCCTCACGTCGCATTTTAATATAATTTCCCAAATACTTCTGAGAGCCCTGCAACGGCAAGCGGTCTTAGAAGGGCTACTTAGGAAGGCCTGTTTTATCGGGACATTTTATGTAAAAAAGAAAGTACGTTTGAAAGGAGGTGGGTAGGTTGTATAGCTACCACGGAAGGCCTTCTAGAAGCACTGCTAGCTCCAGCCCTTGCCTACTGGGTTGCTTTTTATTCGTTTCGTATGTATTTTCGTGCTAAATTTATAACAAAAAAATATAAACGTCGCTTTGAGAATGCATTTTGTGTTTGTTTACTTTGTCCGTGTGTTTACTTTTGGTTTCTTTGTTTTAACAGTTGTTTGATGATGCATTTTTTCACACATTTAAGAAAAATTCAACAATCCTGACATTTCATTTACAATAGCAGTGCTTATTGTAAAAAAAAAACTTTTTTTTATTTAGAAAAACAGTTGTTTTCGTTTGACGTTTGATTTGTATGTATAGCTAGCCGTTTTTTCTTGCCTAAAAACGAGATAAATGGAAAACGGATTGCTTTTGACACTAGATGAAAGCTTTATGACATTAATAAGCAAGCAACATCAAATTACATTTTAAGGAAAATGGAAAAAAAAAACACTTTTCTCTTCAGTTTAAAGAGAGACAAATTAAAAGAGTAAAAAAAACATTTTTTTTTAGTTAAAAGTGATAAATAAAAATTATGACCTGAGATTGTGGCGCAAAAGTGGAGCATTGCGCTTCTGATCACGAGGCACTGATAGTTCGATTGAATACATAAATACAATTTTTTTCTCACACATGAAATCTCTTTAAATTTATGTGGACTTCACATGAATTCGAAATAAAAAAAAAGTAAAATTAAAGAAGATTCACTTTGATTCAATGAGATTCGGCTTTATTGCTAAATCAAAACGATTGAATCAAACAGAAAAATCATTGATTTTTTCGCTCAAAGGTAATCAATATACCCAGTATGTAGGATATAAATATAAAAAATTCGTAAATATTAATTTATTTTAAGAAATCTTTATGGAAGTTTTTGCAGAAGAATATAAAAAAATGCATTTTCCAGTAGCTTAAAAAAATTCTGCATCGGCACTAAAAATCTCATTATGTTGTATGCACGTAAAATTAATGTTTGACCTCTATAACCGAAATATGACCACTTAGCTAAAGGATAATAAAAAAAAGTTGATGGCTTATTTAAGCAAAGCACGGCAAAAGACTTTAATCAAAACATTAGCGCATATAAATCCTATTAAAAGCATCATAAATAATGCACACAGGGAAAGTTTAATGTACATAAAACCAACTAACGTCGTTGTTGCCATAAACGTAAAAGTATGAAGTATGACATTACGTGCACGTGTATAAAAACCCACGAATATCCTTCCTTACTTTATCCAATCTAACTTTAGCGACATTACCTTGAGAGATAAAATTACTTTAATTAAATCCATCTCATGGGGAGTGCGCATAGAGAGAGATGGAATGTCGTAAAAACAAAACTTTCGACTTGAGATCTGCAACTTTATGTGGCAAGAAAGGTGGCAATGACATACCCTTGCAAAGGTGCAACAATTTTAATTGACACAAACTTCAAACCGTTGGCACGCACTGTTATATGGCAAGGCATTAGACAGTTTATGAGTAGAGAGCACAAATTTCGCATGAGTTTTCGAAGGATTTCGTTAAGCCAGTGATAGTTGGTGTCAAATTGATGCTCTCAGAAAGTTTTGATGCGCGTTGCAATTTTTATTAATTTATTTTTGCTGTGGAGTTTGAAGAAGAAATTTTAATATTAAATAATTTTGACTTTAATTTTGCCGTTTTGTGTAAAAAGTATGCGGAATTTATCATTGGAAAAAAAAGAGCGCTTTAAGGATACCGGAAGAATATTTCTTTGAGTGTTGATGAATAAATAATTTTGATAAGATATATTTATCAAAGCCGGATAGTTTTCATACAGAAGTGCAAGTGAAAAAATTCTTGTTATTGTTAGAGAGATAGCATCGGTAAAGTGTTTGGATTTCAAAGAAAACTTATATAAAAAATTGATATTTTATTTTCAAAATATTTTTATTTGTCAGTTTCCATGATATGATAAAATGATTAGTAAATTCTTTGAACAATTTGCCTATACTATATACCAGACCTACATCTCATACAGTTTTTCAAAATGTTAGAAAATATGTAGTTATTTCTGAATCCTAAGCGATCCTGAAGAATTCTAGAACATGTTCGTGTTCGTTTATGTTTTTCAAGAAGTAAAGATCATGAAGTGTTTTCAAAAAAATTTAGATAAACATGGTGATTTATTGCTAAAAATAAATCACAAATTAATGTTAACTTCAGGTGGCAACATTGCGTGAAACTGCAATTAAAATAAAAGGAAGCAAAAATCTGTCTCGCCCCTGTTTATACGCTTAAGTGCTGCAAGTGTAAATAAAAAATTTTCGCATTACCTCTTATTTACATTAAAAACTCAGCGACGGATACGGATGTGGATTGTATTTAAGAAACAGGAACGGGAATAAACAACAAAAAACAGAAGTGAGTTGTTGCACTCAAAACTCAAGAAATTAATGAATGAAATGCATTTCAAGAAAGTAAATACAAAATAGAAATGGGAAATGCAAGAGGGGATTATTTTGAAGTATTTTATTTTTACTGCTGCACTCGATTTTATATTGTAAATGATGAAATTGCACTTAGAAAAAAGTTTACTGGAGTGGGCAAAACTCAAAAATTTGTCAAATTTCCAAACTGCTTAGCTTGTTGTGAGACTGAATTTGATATTTTTTTAGAAAATATTTTTCAATTTTACTTGCAACTATGCTGAGGTTGAATAAGAAAGATTTATGTTTTATGTAGCAGGAGTAATGATTTCAAGCATTGCCATCTTTTTGTACAGTTTAATTATTTAATCTTAAGTAAATTTATAACTCTCTGCTCAGAAATTAAAGTAGATTTTATGCATTAGTTAATTGAAAAAAGACTTTCGGAGAGATGATCTCATGCACAAAAATGTTCCTCCTAGTATGGCAAAGCGCCGGGCATAGTCAAATGCATAGTCTGCAGGGATATTTAAGTAGCTAGCACTGACGGCTTATTATTCTTACTAGCACTCTAAGTCTATTTCTGTTAAGATCTATCAATATTGTTGTCTTTCTGCTATCATATTCAGGACACATATTTTGAATTCATTATTGTTCTACACTATTTAGCCAGAATGTATTTGATGCAGCTAAGGTTTTGGTTTAAATAAGGTTTTAAAGAAACCTGCTGGTTCAATAAATGTATTGAAGCACACTCTTTGCAGAGTTGACTGTATTACAGTCATAATCTTTATAGATAAGAATTTAACGTATGATGTCTAGAGTTTCGTTATTTAATTTTACGATAGCTTTGATTTGATCGCCGAGTCCAGTACCTTTAAAGCCACTGCCAACTGCCAACGAATGTGAAGACTGTTCTGCCTCGAATGTTTGAGTTAAGTTTGGCTCTCACGAATACGTTTAAAGCAAATATCTTAGCTTAGAATAAAAATATGTTGAATATAAAAACATAAAATATAAAATGTTAAATGTTTTATTTTCCCTTTGATTTTGTTTCAGATTCATAAAATCTTAACACATATCGAATTGATTGTCATTAGCTTAAATTTTCCTGAACATATTTGCTTATGTGTATTAACACTCAGGGAAAAAATCAATGATATGTTTGATTCAACCATCAACGCTTACAATTTAGCGCCAAAACCGAAAATATTTAAATTAATGAGGAAATTATGGATTTGAATTCAAAAATAATCCACATTGATTTAAAACGATTTCACATGTGATTTTCAAATGAAAAAGTGTTGAATAAAAGAGTAATTACAAATACTTTTCAGCTACAAAATTAAATTTGAAGTTTTTTACGATAAAATTAAATTACAAAAATGTTGTCTTTAATTCTTTTCAAATTCAAAAAGAATTTAAAGTTGTTTGTGTTAAAAATGAAGAGAAAAACGGTTATTTTCACAATTTTCAAATTTGCAACAAACTCGAAAATACTTAAATTAACAGATTTTTTTTTTAAATACAAACAAATTTGAATATTTTTACAATATTGAAGCTAGGCGTGGTTGCTAGTTACAACTTCTACTCGAATTCGATTCGGAGACAAACTCTATGTCAGTATTTAATGATTTGTTGAACAAATTTCGTATTACAAATGATACAAAAAAACTCCTCCTTCTTTCAAGAGTGTAGGGAATAAACATTAAAGGGCATATATTTTAGATGTTGAAAATAAGTATGCCGACACAGCAACAAAACATAAGACTACAAGTAACATATGACAAGAACTTCAGACATAAACAAAGTTTCTACAAGTGTTGAGTGATCCTGTGGCATAAACTTATAAGCGATAGAAATCTCAAGACTAAAAATAAAATAAGAATAACCAATAAAGTGCAAACAAGAGTACATAAACAATGATATCGAATAAAAAAGGAACAGTCTTAGAAAATTATAAGGCAAGTGATAGATAGAAAATGGTATTCTAAATTAAAAACCAGCTTCTGTAAAAAAGGAACAGATACTCCAAGGCACTTTCTAGTAATAAAAACAAAGTCAAAAAAGGACAGGAGACAACATCGGCAACGATAACTTTGAACTTTGGTGCGCCTTGTGGATAAAAAATCTCAATATATCTACAAAGTCTTGGTACTACACAAGTAAATACTATTTGTGCAATAGTTGCACAGTGGGGACAACTACTTACATTTAATAGTGGAAAACAAATCGAATTTAAAAAACAAATGTAAATTTCTTTAGCTTACATGGAAATGGTTTGTAACGCTTTGGCGCAAAATATACTGAACAGATTTTAAAAATTAATTTTTAAAGCAACATATATGAGCTAAAGAAGGATATAGCACAGCTAAAATATTAAAAACTGAAGATATTACGATTTTCGACAACTGTGGAAACTGTCATCAGTTTCTATGTACTTTAAGACATCAGGCAAACCAATCATTCACTTAATCGAGACTGTCAGACATTGCAAAACTACTAATTTTTTTTTCAGTTCCCGATCTATACGAAAAATATAAAAAGTGCGTAGATAAAACTTCGGTAGTGAGATTGCTCTAGCAACCCATATTTGTAGCACAAATGTGTAGATTTAGTACATTTGACTCACAAGAATGATTGTGATTGTTTACAAAATTAATACTTTGCTCCACTACGTATGTTCCGCTCTCTAGACGCTTCAGCATACGCAAAGCAAACCCTCTAATGATGTCGGTTACATATTAACACTTCAGCCAAGAGTTGCATGCCAAAATGTGTCGCCTTTGCCGTCATCAAGCGGCTACAAACATTACAAACGAAGCATAATTTGCATTCGTGTTTGAATATAGAAATTCTACTGCTTTTGCTGCCTACATCTTTGGAGTGTTGCGGTAACGCAGCAGGCAGGCAAGGCACGTGCATTATTTAAATAAACCTCAAGTCAAATTGGGAGGTGGGTTTTGTGCACCGGAGGAGTTGCACGTAGCATACTGAAGTTTGAAGTAGGTTTTTGATATGTTCGGTGCATAAGTAAATTAGAAATGTGCATCAAGACGATGCCATGAAAGCATACTTTCTTGGCTCCGCCGTTCCTTTGTGTGTACAAGGGCTGTGTGCTATGAGTTACAGTGTTACCAGATAGACTCCTCACACTTAATTTATACGAGCCTATTTTGCACTTAAAGTAGATTTTGACAGGAAACAACTTTACACGATACTTATTTCATTTTCTATACAAAAAATAAAACTATAAATGTTCGGCTGCCGCTCGGCATGACATTGTTTCCAAAATCGGCATGGCTAGCAGAACAAATTCGAATTTTGTTAAATATGATTAGTGCACACTTTGTCCAAATCGGTACAGGCGTTTACAACTTATAGTAGTTTTGGCAAAATATACATACGTCAGCAGATTTTGATACTATATCTCAGAAGCCTGATATCCGACTGATACTTCCTTGATTAGTATTTCCTTTCAATTTAAAAATTCACCTTTATTTTTATTATACAAAACAAAAATCCCACAAACATTATAAAATAAAAACAAACAGCTGTTAAAATATTTAGAGAAGGAAATTTTCACAGCTTTTCGATAAATTTCAAGGTTGTAATGTAAAAATGCTTTCCGTTTAATATACTCTACAAGGACATAAATACATTTTCTACAAAAAAAAAAAATGTTTCGTCTCAGTGATATACAAGGGCGCGCCATAATGTTCTAAAAGCGGGTGTAGAATTCGTTGAGTCGCTTGGGGGTTTTCGAAAATTATGAAATTTTTAAATTGATGATGTATAATCTTACAGAATCATGATAATGGAAGAAGAAATCTAGAATATCTACAAAAAAATTTTTAGTGATTATTGTGCAAATAAGAAAACGTTTATTTCATTAGAAATTTTTCATTCTTTCATTCTCTTTTTTATCAAGCAACTCGTGGTAGATGTGTAAAATCGGCACATGATTTAAACGTTTTTTACCCATCGTTGAACGCACATACGATTTAAGCCTCTTAAGAGTCGAAATACTCCTCTCATTAGTGCAAAAGAATGCAGGAATAGTCATTAAGAATTTCACGAATCAAAAGAATTCTGGAATGAAGTACTTATCCATAGATGTTTCTCTAAAAAATCTACTTCATGTCCTAAACTTATAAAGAAAGATGTTTCGATCACTAAGTAAATTATCGTTTTTGAAATCATCTTTATAAAAATTAAATAGTTTATCAACATCACAATCTTTGCTAAGTACAAAAACTTCAAGGAATCTAGAAATTTTGCTGAATCTGTCTCAAATCAGATTCTCAGCGGCGAAAGAACTTGGTCGCACACATCATAATGAATTTTTCTATACAAATCTTCTGGAGGCTGAAATATATGATTTTCTAATTTTGAACTGGAATCAATACGGTTGGGAATTCGCGTGTTGAATTACAATTTCCCGTGTTGAATTTCACATGGGAAAGTCTCACGCATGTGGAGTTCCAAGCACATGCAACAGGTCTTCCGGCGCCCCTGGTGATATAAGATAAAAATTAGATAGAAGTTAAAGGACTTAACTGATAAAGACTTAACTTGGTTTCTTACTCAGTATTTTCCCGTAGGTTATATGAAGTAAACTGTTTTATTGTGAGTTAAAGTATATTCATACTTTAATTGACGTATTAGAAAAATCATTAGCATATGTCTAACCTTGACCAATTAGACATTAAAACATTATAATTATAATTTTAGTTTATATTTATACGGTTATGCAGACACTCGCACATGGATTTTTCTAAATAATTATTCCCAAATATGGGGAAAATCACATAATCTGGCATATTTACTGCCATATGGTAGTATGCCATGTGTAGTGACGATAGTGGCACAAGAATTATTACGCTTTCCACATGTACGTTTCTTGATTAATTAAAAATGCAATATGGCTGGCTGCACTTTGCTTGAGGTATGTTGAGCTGACACAGTGTTCATTTGGTAATTATGTACACTAAAATATTTAGGCTTAAATTTTAAAAAGTTTATTGAACTTCACTAAGGTTGAATGAAATTGTAAGGCACAAATATAACAAAAATTATTAAACTAAAATACATACAATAAGTTATGGCCAGTTTATAATTATGGCCAAAATCATATATTAATAAAGAAGGATAAGTTGATTACATATGTTCCCCGGTTACGGTGAACGGAATTATTTCATGCCCACACTAGTCTAAGACCACATTGTGATTTTATATTATTATTTATGCTTAGAGTGTTCTCAGAAAACACTGAGCTTTTTACTTAGACCATAAATTATAGTTAAGGAGCTGATGGTCTAAATTTCTATCATGAAGTTCTAACGCTCTACGTTATTGATTGACAGCCCTTTAAAACTAAAAAAGATACCATCACCAATTTTATCGCGTCTGTCGTTTATATTAAAAAAATTTTTAGACACAAAAACAGATAAATGCAAAAGGCAGACGTTTTTATTGTTGCGTTTAAAAGTAATTAAACTTATTTCAAAATTTAATCATATAACTATACAAACTTTAATGATTTTATCATCAGGCAGATTGCAATTATTATAAAGATTAGGTCATAAGAAACGAGAAAAACAGCTTATGCTGTTTGGTTGTTGCTGCAATCGAAAACTGCAATATTACAAATATGTAAAAAAAAAAATTGTGAACTAAATCATTTTATCACGTCTGCCTCTTGGCTGAATGGTTCCCTTACTTATAAAGAAACACAAAAATATGGAAATCAGACGATTCTAGCGCTGCTTCTTTGAAGGCAGACAGAAGATATCGTTTATTGAAATTTATCGCAAAGGATCAAAGTACAGATCAATGTGCATAAGTTGCAGTACGGCAGGATAGCTGGAAAATTTAAGTTTACGACATTTCCAAAAGAAAATGAAGATATCGATATGATTCAAAGTTGGGGTTGAAGAGAAAAATCCTTTCTATTTTATAATTAATATATTTGGAAACATTTGTTGACGCTAAAATCAACTACGAAGTTGATCAAAATGATAAACTCATGTTTCAAAAAAATACGTCTGTCTCTTTTACAAAAATTAAAATTTTTAATCATGTGGTCATGGTAAGAATAGAAAATTTCGGCCAAAATAGTTATGGTCCAAACCACTCTAATGTATAACTACTTTGTAAAATTCAACATTGAAACACTCGGTGTACCAAGTAAGCACTGGACAAGAGTGGACTGATTTGATCAAATGGGTGTGGTAATATTTTTCTGCGGTGCCTACAATATCCATTTCAGACAAACTACTTCGACCTTTTCGTATAAAGAAATATTTTTTACAACGGAAGACTGTTTTATTCTTTGGAAAAAAAATCCCTTGATGAATTGGTGAAAAACGACATTTAGTTTAAAAGTTGAAAGCCTGTCGAGTTTATTGCCGCGTTCCTTTCGTATACAAATTAGAAAAGCATTTTAGAAGGATCGAGAAAACTTAATGACTGTGTAGCAATGGCGCTAATTGGTCAAGCATTAATAGTTTGCAATATTTCGGGATTTCTGCTGTTCAGACAATTTGTTAAAGAGAATGACATTAAAAACGAGTTAATTTTTTGGAACAAATGTTCGCAAGCATTTCAAAACGAAAAATCTATTGATAGTTTTAAAAATATCTAAAAAAAATTTATTTTCCTGCATTTTAAAAACTTTTTTCTTCATAAAATTTTAAGCTATATTTTACTTTGTTGTCAATATTTTCAGTGAACTACACTTGACTCGAAATCACTTAGAATACATCTGCAACATACATTCAACACAAAAGTCTGACTTCAGTACCTGCGCTTCGCAGAAATATAACTAAACTAGTATGAGACAATTGTTTCAGAGGGTTCCATATTTCAGTGTGCTTAAGGACAACGAACCTAATGATTTATATATATCAAATTATTTTAATCTTAAAAGAGAATGCAATATCTGAAAGAGTCCAGAGAAAAAAAAAACACAATAACAACCACACCAAAAAATGCAAATTGGCATCAATTGCTTCCAAAATGTTGAGTGCAGCAGATTTTCTGAGAAATATGACAACTCAAATATAAATATTCCAAGTAATATTTTTCCATTTAGCAAAAAATAAAAACAAAAAAGACAAAGAATGAAGCGACAAACAAAACAAATTAGTTATTCATATTCAAATTTTACTTGTGACATACTTTATAAAATGTATGCAAAATGAAGTCGTCATAATTCATAGCTTCACAACTTGGTTCTATCAAAAGATTTACCATTCTACCCACGAGTACTCATACCACACCACAAGCTAAACAAAACCAACAACAGCAGCCAGCAGTCAGTGCAACAACCTACATTTTACTTGGCTAATTCACTATCGTTTACTGGTGGTACCTACACTTACATTTATGTACATGCCTTGGAGTAGTTGCAATGGAGGATTGCTGCAGTTAGTTGCTGGTATCTTCTTATCGAAAGCCTACAGAGAACGTAGTGACAAAAAAAAGAACATTGTTGCTTGGAAGAAAATCAAACTTCATGAGCACATATCCAAAATAGATGTCAGTCAAGAACTGACGATGGTGACAAAACAAATTGTGAAAATGATGATGCCTTTTGAAGTTCGGTGAGACGTCAAATTTAGTTTGAAGACTGGTCTTAACTTGTTGATACAACGCGATATGACTTGTCAAAAGAAAAAAGTTTAAAAAAAAGCCCAACAAAATTCAAATGCAAACAGGAGCGGTTGCAGCCATCCACTTTTGGGAAGTTGTAAGCTATCTAAGTATGCGAGGCCACACTAATAACTTCGATATGAAAAGATCAGCGGTGGGCATGAAAATCTAGCAAAAGGGCGCAACAACAAAATAAAGCAACAAAAAATGGAATTTTAAAGTTTTTTTACTTTCATTTCCAAATTAGTCAACACCACAAAAAAACAAATTGCACTACAAACAAAAAAATTCGCGGAGATACAACGTGGCACCGTCGGTAATGTCTTTGTGTGTAGTTTTTGTTTTCATTTGAACTAAAGTCAATGCTGTGTGTCGATAACGTTGAAGTTCTGCGAATTGTTTTTTGGTTGTTTGTGCATCGAATAACGGTTCGAACCATGAGGGCGGAAAGCACCACCACGTGCCCATCGCTGGACAAGATAATACCTGATTTCCAAAATAGTTTTAATAAAAACATGTTTTCGTGAAGACCACCCTAAATACAAAAAACGTTCAATGTATCTTTTTTATTTTTAAAAACCCCTAAAACTTCCGAGGTTTAGAGGTGACGCACCTTCCACGTCCCGTCTTGGCAACACCCTTGAAGGCAGGCTTTTTACAAATGCTCAAAACAAGATAATCTAAGGCAACAAATTTTTTTTTTGTTACTTCGGGAGAGACATAATTAAAAGATTTTTACAATTCATCCGAATTGCTTTTCTTCATTCAGCTACAATTGCAAAGAACAAAAGTTTATGAATCTAAAGCAACACCCACTAGAAAGCAAAAAATTGCAGAAAAAAAAAATGTCAAACAAAAAATACAATTTGAAGTCTGTTGTTGCATTTGCAATGAAAAAACTCAAGACCCAATTATGGCAATTTGCATTTTTGTACAAATGAAAGAATTGAAGGAAAAATAATAAGAAACACAGTCAAAGAACATAACGCATTGTTGGTGGTGCGTGCAGGAGAAGAAAGCCATGAAAAGTATGAAGGACAAAATTAAAATTGCAAATTTATGAAATTCATGTCTGTAAATAACAGAAAAGGGAGTGATATACAAAAAGAAAATCAACTTTGTCGTACAGCGTTGAGGAAAGAGTTTTGCTGAAGTTGCAACCAAATGAGTTTTCTGAATAATGAATGCGGCAAGTTGAACGAACGTACGAACAAACGAATAGAATGAGAAAACAAACGAATAGAATGAGGAAATAAACAAAGAAGAAAGAACAAATGAACGCAACAAAAGCAAAGATAAATTAACGTTAATATGTCAAATGTCGTCAGTGATGGAACAAAGTGTCAAGAAAAATGTCACACATGCCAAATACTGATGACGGTTACAAACAGTGCGGAACGGTGTTTTATTTTTAATAATTTTTGAGTGAAGAAATACTTTTCTGAAAGTAATAACGAGCATCATCATTATTTTAAGTGCTGCTGGCGTATTGCGTTTTACATAATGTCGGCTATATTTTTTGACAAACTTATTAGTTAACAAACTTCAGAGAAGACTGCAAATGTATGAACGCATTTATATTATCAAAGTTATTGAAATAAACAGAAATTACTTTGGAAAAATGTTAGGAATTTTGCTGCGAAGTTTCAAAAATAGACAAAATACATGCGACCATAGTGTCACCATGACATCCCGATTTTAAACTGATTAGGAAATTGTTGTCCTAATCTTTTCTCTGTTATAGCGATTTTTTGAAGCCAATTATATAGTTTTTAAGTTCATTCAGAGATGTGAAGAACAGCTGATCGAGATATTATGCTCTTATTCATAGATGGGCAAAATTTTGGAAGCAGGAGCCACTTACAACAAAGGCAGTCGCGCGCGCGGTACATTTTGCCCAGCTACATATACTCTTGTTCTTTTCATTTCAAAATGCACAATAGACAAAATATAAATATGCTGGGCAGCATTGCCGCTTTATGAACTTGCTATGTGTACATAGCAACGGCATCAAATTCATATTATAATTGCAAGAAATCCAGTCAATTTCGAAAAAATTTAAAGTTGAAATTTCAGTGAATTTAGTAAGTTCCCACAATTTGCAAGCGTTGTTGTGGAGCTAACTTTTTCATGACAATGAACTTATCATACTGATTGGAGGGTCATGCTCTAAAATTCATATAGTTGAAGATGAACAATGAAATTCTTGGTTTTGAATTATTTACAGCAAGAAATTTTGATCTCTTTTAATATAAATAGAAAATCGGAATATTAGTGACATTGACATATGTACTTACATCCATCCAGGACAGAATAAAAATCACACGCTCATTAAAACACTGACACATATCAAAATTCAATAAAATTCGGAATACGATTTTTACTCAATCAAATGGCAAGCATAAAACATATTGCAATTTGAATTTCATCGAAGTATTAAATAAGTCAGTGCTTAACTAAGCGTGTGACATATTAATTTTATGGATTTTAAATGTGACAAGAAAATCTGTACATACCATAAATTGATTTCCATTGATTTCAATGAAAACTTTCAACATAATAATCGGATTTGGTTAAGCAAAACTATAATTATAATTTTTCTTGGTTGTTGCCAACCTAAAAAGTAGCACCCACAATGCATTTTTTTCGCTTTTAAAGTAAGTAGGTGACTAATTTTATTTTATGACCAACAACAGACAACTAACTGAGCATCTTCAAATTACATGTAGAACCACAATGCATAAAGCAACCTACACAATAGAAACATCTTTTTCCTTGCGGCAGTTTTGTCGCGACAAATCAAAGGTGCACTCTGAACGCACAAAGGCCCAACGGTTTAAGTATCAACCCACCCGTTGTGCCAACGTTTGATTTTTGGATTTTTTTGTGTATCTTTTACAAAACAACAACGTAAAAACGTTGCAATAACAAAATTGAGCCTAGTAGACAACAACATCATGTCAAAAGCATTATTTTCATTGTCATTCAACGTCACATTCACCGACATGCTCATCAACAATAACACAACGCCAACATTATCAACATCATCAGCATTTACAACTATTTTAGTTGCAAGTTTCTTTGAAATCTAAGTGTTTTGTTTTTTAATTTGGTGCTTGTTGCATGCAACATTTTTTTAAGGGCAATACAACTAAAAAATAGGCAAAGTTTTAATATTAATAAATATTTTATAATCGTTGATGTTATGGACTAAGTATTTAGTATCAAAAAGTTGAAAAAATAAGGTGCAAAGCGAAAAATCTGATGCATCACACGAACAATCACCGTGATTTTTTTAATGACAGCGACCAACTGCACAAAATGTTTAGGTCACGCTCAAATTTATTTAAGTTATGCGAAACCATCATTATTCCATCAAGACTAATGTGAACAGAATATTTCGTTCTCTGGCTAATTATCTCATCTAGCATGTCGTTACCTTAATATAGAAAGGCACTATCTACCATTTCACTAAATGCAGTGCCTACAATGTACTTAGGGCTTTCTGTTTTTAAAAAAGTATTAAAGAGAGTTAGAGGTTTTTTATTTGCTTGTAACTGCTTTATTTTCAATCGTAGTACAAACATTTTTTTATCAATGGTATATTAGTGGGTGACCTACCGAAATCGACAAGAAACTTGATTTTGAAAAAAATGTTAGTTATGGCCTTTCTATATTAAGGTAAAGATATGTACTTATGAATCAAAATTGAAAGGTAAATCTGAGTTTGATGAGTTACCCTCAGTTAATCAGGTGGATTTGCAACCATATTCCAAACAGAATCCTTTGCTTAAAAAACCACTGAAATTACGGGCTTTCTTATCCAAGTTCATGTTTCTAAGCTTTTCATGGACCCATTATTTTTTGTTAAGTCTATTCTAACAAGCTCTGCGACAATTCAACCTAAATTGATCTTTTAGTTGCACTTAATGCTCAAAAAAGCTTAACTTTTTTCCCTTAAACTGATTTTCTCCGAGAACGAAAAGTGGTCATAAGAACAAGAGATGCAAAAGCAAAATGGTGTCCGATTTGGCGTGGCATGCCTCACATACTTAGCCAGAAAATAATACAAAAATTTGAAAAATAAATTAGTAACTTTTGTATAACAAAAAAAGATTTGCCGTCGAAACGTTTGACTGAAAAAATAGAGTTGCATGTTTTGCGTAAGAAAAAATCGTCTGCCTTAGAAAAATCAGGACAGGAATCGTCTGCTTTCTCTATTTTTATGATTTTTATAAGTAAAAGAACAAGAGACAGAAGTGATAAAATGCTTTATTGCTCAATTTCTTATTTACATATGTACATGTTTTTAATATTGCAAAGTATAAATGCAGCAATAACTAAGTGACAGACATTGTTTCTTTCTTTTCATATGAAATAATTTTTATAATTATGGCAATCTGCCTGACGTTAAAATCACTAAAGTTTGTATAGTTATTAAAAAAATTTTTTAAGAGTTGGATTAAATATTCAAACGCAGCAAAAAAAAACGTCTGCCTTTCGCATGTATCTGTTTTTGTGATCGACAGATTTTTTAAAATATATGGCAGACGTAATGAAATTCTTTATAATGCCTTTTTTATAGTTTTAAATTGCTCTCAAGTAATAACGCAGCGGCAGAGATTGTTCTTATTATTTAAATAACTTAGAATTGCATGATTTTCAACCTCTGCCACACGATAAAATCATATAGGATCATAGGCCACCGGTTTTCTAACTAAACTTAAACCTTCAGCTCACAAAGCGTAAGGATTAATGAGACCAAACTTTCCAGGCATATTTTTGAGTGAGAGATAGTTTATATCAAAAAGTGTAAGAATAATATCAAACGGTTGGTTTTAGCCACTTGACTGTATCATTTAAGTTGCAGCAAATAGTTTATGTTATTTTTAATTTTTGCTTTCATTTTATTGTCATTATCACATAAGTAGAATAGTAATTTTCTAATTCTTTAGAGTCGACCAAAGTCTGCAGCATAACCTACGCAACGCAGTCAGACAATTGCGTTACATTTATGAGTCTAACGTGTCGTATTAAGCGCTATAGTTCAAGGCATGATAATAAACGATGGTTGCACTGAATACTGGTTGCTGCAAGCATTAAAATTCCAAGCAGCTTACTACAACCAAACAAAAATAAAATAAAATCTCAAATGTTCAAAGTACAGCGCTTGAGTCCAAAGAGCTGAAATTAACAATTATTTTCATCAAACTAAAACAATTTTTTTGAATTAGTAGAAGCATTTAGAAAAAACTTTTTTTAGACAAACAAAACATAGTAATAGGAATGGTACTATGCAATTTATAAACAAGGGCCAAGGTCTGTACATTTCACAAGAATAGTTGATTGCCTTATGATATTGAAAAATTCATAAAATAAATTGATCTAATAATCGAGATTCATTGGAAATCTATATTGAATATCTTACTGCACGTGCATCGATTACATGATTAATCATTTTCGAATAGAGAAACTAAATCCGAAAAAGAAATTCAAGCTCTTTAGTAAAAAAATAAGAAGATAAAAGAAAAACAAATGTATTTTCCGAAGAAAAGCAAAAGCACATACAAACACACAAAAGACAAATAAAGTCAGAAAAAGAACAAAATTTAAACACAAAAATTTAATGAACTGTTAAATGAATACCAAAGTGGCCAATAAGTAAACAGTACACATGTTCGTACAACAAAGCGGTAACAGCAGGTGGCAACTCTTTATAACTGGTTTACTGCTGACCATGTCTAAGAAGCAGTCAAATCAACCAACTGAAAATAACTAGGGTAACAAGGCGCCGCCGCTAAGTGAAGTTATGCTGTTTAAGAGGATGATAAGCAAATAAGAAACAAACCATAACCAATTAGATATAGATTTCCATAGAAATCCTGTAACTCAAACGAAACAAATTGACCCAGTAAAAAAAGAGTTAAGTCAGATAATTTTCCTAACAGCCTGTTTTTCAACAAAGAAAAAACCTTTTCAATTTTCGCTTATGTAGCGCTTAGATTATTCTTTTTTTTATTTAAGGTAAGCATTTATTTCAGCACGTATGCAAGTGTGTTATTTTTACTGGATAAATAGCACAGTCAAAACTGTGCTTTTAGTTTCATCATTTTCAACATTTTGTTTCTGATTTTTTGTGAATTTTATAAAAAAGGTCTAATTGTCAGAATATATGTCTCCGGATGTCATAGAAAAAAGTTGTTACATATAATAACAAGAAAAAAATATTTACCTGAATATTTGACTAATCTTAAGAACTTTTTACTTAGTGCGATTTTTACTGAAAATTGATAGTTTAAAGAAAAACTGATATGGTGAAGTTTTGACCAAAACTGTTTTTATCACAACAAAAACTAAAAATTTCTATGATCCAATAGTATTCTAAATCAGCGGTGGGCATGGAAATCTAGCAAAAAGGCGCAACAACAAAATCAAGCAACAAAAAACGAAAATTTTAAGTTTTTTGCTTTCATCTCCGAATTTGCCAACGCCAAAAAAAACCAAACTGCACTACAAACAAAACCAATTGCTACATTCGTCGAAACACAATGCGGCACCGTTGCTAATGCTTTTGTGTGTTGTTTTTGTTGTCATTGGAACTCAAGTCAACGCTGTGTGTCGATAGCGTTGAAATTCTGCGAATTGTTTGTGCGTCGAATAACGGTTTGGGCCATGAGGGCGGAAAATGTCACTAAGTGCCCATCGCTGTTCTAAATCATCCAAACTATGCACTTAAGCCAAAATAATATTTTTTTTACAGAAATTATTTAAAAATTTTTTTTTGGCATTTAATTTGAAATAATAAAAAACTAAACTTTTTTGTTCACAAGATTTGCACGCTCTAGCCATTTTCGAACAAAGAAAAAATGGATTAGGGACTACTGTGCGATGTGTTCTCATTTTGTCTGGTTCAAAATTTGAAATTTCAAATGATAATTTTCTGCTTAACACCTCTAATGAATTAATATAAAACAATTTTCTTTTTTAAGCTATATAGCATTCAATGGCAAAATGTTTGAAATCGATTATATTTTAATAAAAAAATAATTTAGTTTTTTTGTCTAGAAAAAATTATTTTTTATAAAAAATCTTCATTTATCATAAACAAACTCAAAATTTTTTAACTTCCCCGTTTTGCTGATCAGTTGTAATGAATTTAGCTTACAACTTGTATTTTTTATAATCTACAGGTTTTTTATAAGATTAGGCCAACTTTATCCCAAATTATGAATTATTTTTTTTTGTTTTTCAATATTGCAGGGCACAAAAAAGGTCGTTTACTGTTTTCTAAAGGGTGTTTTTTTTAGAGGTATAGAGCTTCGAATTGAAATAAAGCACAAGAAAATCGTTTTAATGTCCATCAATTTGGCTTTATTGGAAGGATAATTTTATGCCATTAATGTTTAAATATGATTTCGGGCATGTGGCCGCCGCGGCTGGCTCGAATAAAGCCAATTCTACAGGTTCAATTTTGAACCACTTTTCGAGCATATGGGGCCGTATGTCGGCAATAACGCCACGAATGTTGGCTTCCAAGTCCCCTAACGTTTCTGGTTTGTTGGCGTAGACGAGCGACTTCACATATCCCCAAAGAAAATAATCCAATGGTGTCAAATCACACGATCTTGGTGGCCAATTGACAGGTCCATTCCGCGAAATTATGCGCTCATCGAATGTTTCCTTCAATAAATCGATTGTGACGTGCGCTGTGTGGCATGTAGCGCCGTCTTGTTGGAACCACAACTCATCCACATTCATGCCATCCAATTCGGGAACAAAATAGTCGGTTATCATGGCTCTATACCGGTCTCCATTAACGGTAACTGACTCTCCAGCATTATTTCGGAAGAAGTATGGCCCAATGACTCCACCAGCCCATAGAGCACACCAAACAGTCAGTTTTTGTGGATGTAATGGCGTCTCAAGGGTCTCATGTGGATTCTCTTCACTCCAAATGCGGCAATTTTGCTTGTTGACGTAGCCATTCAACCAAAAATGAGCCTCATCACTGAACAAAATTTTGCGATGAAAATCAGCATCGAGATCAATCTCATTTTCGGCCCATACACCAAAATCACGACGCATTGCATGGCCTCGCGGCTTTAATTCTTGCACAAGCTGGATCTTGTAAGGTCGCAAGCCAAGATCTTTGCGCAAAATCTTCCATAAAGTTGATGGACAAAGCTCCAATTGCTGTGCACGGTGGCGAATCGATTCATTCGGGTCCTCTTCAACATTTTGCTCTACAGCGGCAATTGTTTCTTCGGTGCGCACTGTTCGACGTCTCTGCGGATGCGTATTATCACATAGAGTAAACGTAGTGCGAAAACGATCCATGGTTAACCGAATTAATTGCTCTGATGGACGATTATGTCGACCATAAAATGGACGGAGCTTGCGGTAAACTTCGCGAACTGAACCATTATTTTCGAAATAAATTTGCACGATTTGCATGCGTTGTTCTTTTGTCAACCTGTTCATGATGAAATGGCAAACCAAACTGAACATAAATGACATTAGAGTTGCCAGATTTGACCATAAAATGCCAGTTTTATCTCTATTCGAAAAACAAACCTCTAAAAAAGACACCCTTTATTAGAAAATCTAATTTTGCTAAAAATGTCTTCGCTTTGGAAGAGTGCAGTTTTTTAGTTTGGAATTTCGCAGGGCATATATTGCGGGGAAAAACTGGAAATAATAATAGTATATCACTCATACTTCGTTTTTAAAAACAATTTTTGTGTGAACATCCATGCTGTAATACGAACAATAGCGCTCACTTGTTCAATAACAACAAAAATCGCGCGCTTGCACGAAGTTGGGTCAAAAGTTGTTATTTTAAAAGCGCGTGCTATTGTACTTATCCAGCATGAAGTTACTTGTACTTATAAGGAACTCATCAGCAAAGCGGATTAGTTTTTGATTACAAAAATGTACCATTTTTATAAACAAATTATTTTTTAAGGGATATCGAAATAAACATTTAATGAAGTCATAATCGATTTCAAAAATGTTGGCACCAGACCATCAATTTGCTTTACTTCAATCAGAAGACATGGTCATATCAATAAAACAAAATCCAAAACTTTATTTATAGTTTAAAAAAAAAGTTTCTTAATCAAAACTGGCAATAATTTTTTACAGCAGCTTTTAAAATAAACAGTAAATTTAAAACATTTAACTTCGTATGTAGGGAAAATTTTGTCATAGTTGCAAATTTCTGTCACATAATCACAAATTTTTGGAACTAAAGAAGTTTTATCTTACGACCGTTAGTAGGGAATTTTTTATAAATCTATTTATTTTATACCCAGCCTATCGTACTCGTAATGAAAATAATTCAGGCAATATTTTTGCCACGCTTTAATAACCAATTCGTAACACAATTCTGTTGTTATTATTATTATGGTGGGTATTTAATTCCAAAGTAATTAAATACTTTAATGTTGCATTTTGAGTTAATGCACAAATAAGCAATATCGTGTTGGTTTGAAAGCAGCTTTCTTCAGCGTGATAGGTAGCTATGCATGTGAATAGTTTACGTTGCAAAAAAGTACTGAATGAAAAATGAGCTAACATATGAAATCAGAGTACACGGAGAACATTTTTTTACAAATTATATAATATAAGAATTACCATTCTGGGATTGGTAACTCTTAACATTATAAATAGATATTATTTATAGAAGCTCATTAGGCTTTGAGCGGTGATTTAATCAACGGAGCGTCTGAATTGTATATTTAACTATGATTGATTAATATTGGGCGGCATTTAATTACAGTTTGAACAGTGTTTTAAAAGCATTGATCGGGAAAAAAAAATTCATGAAGCGAATATTAATTGAGCGGTGATTAAGATGCCGTATTTTATTTAGTTTCGAGCGGTGAAAATAGTATATATTTGGGTAGCGATTTGTTAGAAATTATTCTGAGCTTTGTTAAGTATTCACAGTATATCTGCATTAATGCCTCGATAAATGAAGGATTACATCTGTTATATGCTCATCTATTAAATTTTTCTCAAATAATTACTTTTTTATAGGAATATAAATACATAGAAGGATCCAAAGCACAGTGGCGCGGAATACAACGATCTTGAGATCGGAAAAGGTATAGAGCTTTGGTTAAGCCTCTACGCTACTAACGTTACAGGATAGTAGTTGTACTAGTGGACAGTTCTTACAGATATGTTCGTGGAAGGGTTACTACTAACTAGTTACGGCATATCTTGAAGTGAAAGCCGGAAGATTTTTTTTTTTTTTGGGTTTTCGCAATTAGTTCGAGCATACTGTCATACATACTTCAATATAGTATAACGGCAGTCATTTGAACTTAAACAATTTTTCTCTGTGTAATTATGCACTTTTTGAAAATGTCTCGTTTGGCATACAACCAACTTCAATTGGTTATTAGCTTTATTTTGTTAAATAATAATAATTAAACAACAAAACCTACATATAACCAATTCATATTATGCTTGTTTTTATTGTGATGTGTAGCTAGAGGTGAAAATTGAGTTTTAGCCATAGGTATTCTTATGGAGGAGAGTATAAGGCAATAAAACAAGACTTCACTCAGTAAATAAAAGCAACTGCTATATTTAAAAAGTTATATGTTTAAGAAGAACAGCTTGAAAAAACACTCCAGCCTTGGAGTGTTATATTTCAGAAAAAGTCAAAAAATTCCAAAAACGAGATTTTGTGCTCACTTGAAAATTCAGCTTTGGCAAGATAAGACAACTTTTGCCAGATCGCATCAAAACTATAAAATTGATAGAGAAGTCTGAACTATTAAGTAAGTAAGATTTTTATTGACAAGTTTGCAATAAGCATCGATTTGATGACGCAAATACAATGTCATTTTAGCTGTCAGCAGAAATACTGAAAAATAATCTTCTTTTGCGTTAACTTTCTGCGGGGTTTATATCAGTTATAATATTGACAAAACATAATATTACATTTGTTAAAATATTAATTGTGCGTTGGATATTAAAAAAAATGGTTTTCTTAAACTTGTGAAAGAACCTCAGATACCGATAGCTGTATTTAGTATAATTTGAAGTTTTATCCAGATGTTTGGTGCCGGCACAGCATATTGATATAATGAAGATTTATCAAATCCACGGTAGAAATTTTCCGAAATCGATAGTTTTTTTACTGGTTACTACATAGATGCTTTAGTACCTTAAAAATTACATACTAGTTTATTTTCTATTTTATTATGTTTTTCTTAATGGATTTACATTTTTTACTTTTTATTTATGACAATTGTTTCTCGGCGCTTAATTTGTTAATGTTATTATGTGTGTTTGTCTTTTGCGCAATTTTTATGTTTAGCTTTAGTGTATCAGTAAAATAATTTTGTTAGTTTAGATTATAGTCTAATAAAATCGATTGGCTGATGATGACTTAAAAGTCGAAATGCATCCCATAAGAAAAATTTCGTTTTTATTTTATTTTAAATAGCTACGGATTTTTCTAATTTAAAGCGAAGTCATTTAAGGCGGTTTTTGTTTTTTATTAAATTAAATTTTTTACCAAAATTTTAAATATTAAAAACAATTTTGGAATTGGTTATTTTTTTATAAACAATTTTCTGAAAGTTTTTTTTTTCGCTTTTTCATCATTATTCCTTTTCTTACTGCTTATTAATTGGAACTTCATTTATGTTACATTTTAAAAATTTCATAGAGAAATAAATCTTTTTATATTGTCTTCGACGAGATTCGAACCTATGTCTCCTACGTTATGCCACTGTTGAGAGATGCGCACATCTTAACGAACTGAGCTACTCTTACTATAATATTGGCTGGAACTAAAATTATATGAGCATATCCCATGCAACAACACGGAATGTCTAGGTTCGAACCCCACTGAATGCAAGAAAAAATGTTTTTTTTTAAATTAAATAGAGTTCCATAGAACAATTTATCAGGTTAATGTGTTACCTGACGCAGGTTAGGTATTTTTGTCTGAGTGTAGTAGTGACTTTTCGTTCTTCATCTAAACGTTAAAATGCAGTCGCTAGGTGTGAGGCCGCACTTCCCTCGAAAAATATGATTCTTTGGGGAAAATCTGTCTGTACAGTGGCTTTTTTATGTACTACGGTTTCGAAAAAATTACTGTCGAATGTTCAAAACAATTAAGTACTTTTCCAGAACTTCGATCAGTCTTGTTGTCCCGCTGAAAAAAGCTTTCAAAAATTTACTTAAATTTCTAAAGATTTTTTTTAAAGATGACATCGATTTTTTGCAAGTATTTTGTATTTATTCTCAAGGAAATATGTGGTGGTGGTGTATGCAATGAAATCAGCAAAGATTGCCGCCTTTCAAGCCAACACAACACGTGTTATTGTTGACTTAAGGACCAAATTGATTAAATACATGTCAGATATCATTTTAAAATTGTTATCCAGTATTTACAATTTTTTTTTTTTGTTTCAGTCATGGCTAAAAAAATCACACTTTATTAAAAATTGCAACATAAAAAATATATTAAATTATATTATTACTCACAACTTAAAAAACATTATAGAAACAATGTTACATAAAGCTGAAATTAAATATTAAATTCATAAAAAACGTCGCGTAATATGTTAACAAACATTACTAAAAGCATTTAAATAAATAAAAATTTCACTTAGTTATTTAATTAAAATAAATTTAATTAAAATTTTAATTAATGTGCGGTTAAAACGTGCTGTTGTTATAATTGAAACTTGTTAGCCCATTGAACGAATTTATGTGCAGAAAATGTATGTAGTAGAGTAAATGTAGCATGTTTCATGTCGATTACATTAATATTGTACACAA
Source organism: Meiosimyza decipiens (assembly GCA_963680825.1). Taxonomy (NCBI): domain Eukaryota; kingdom Metazoa; phylum Arthropoda; class Insecta; order Diptera; family Lauxaniidae; genus Meiosimyza; species Meiosimyza decipiens. Next base: position 36,012,191 of record OY804258.1, read on the forward strand.
ACATACATATTACATTGTACTTCTTTAACATTTTTTGTACAAATTATTTTTTGTTTTTATATTTAAGTCATTTATTTAAAAATATATTTACAAAAGTATGATAATTTTGTTGGGAGGTGTTCTAAATGTCACGCCTCTTCAATTGTTGGGTTATTACAAGTTACATTTTTAAATAGTTATAATCATTTATAAACAACAACAAAAAAAATAAATGCATCAGTAAAAGGAAAGTAATTTATAATAATGAAAAAAATGACTCTGTATAATCACACTGTGCAACAAAATAATGGAGTTTTTCTGAATCCAGTTTTAAATCAAGTATCACTAGGCCTACTCAATGTTACGGATGATTTTTTTGCTATTTATTTTTTCAGTGAACATTTTTTGACACCTCACGGGTAATTCGTAACATGTGTCAACGCCAAAAAAGCTCAGTAAGGTTCGCCATTTCACCATGAATAGACTAACAAACCAACAGCATTGAATTTTATTATCAAAACTGTAAGAAATGTGTTTTAATATAAAATTTTCTTCAGTGACAAAGCTCATTTTCAGCACAATGGGTGCGTCAACAAACAGAATTGCCGAATTTGATCTGAAGAGTAGCCAAAAGCAGTTCAAGAGCTGCCAATGCACCCTGAAAAATGCATTTTTTGGTGCGGTTTGTGGGACGGCGGCATCATTGGACCGTACTTTTACAGACAAAGTAAAAATATCAGTGCGTATTTACTGAATTCATATACCATTCCGCGATTTGAACTTTGACAAAGATAATAATTTTGAATTTATCTGCAATTTTACAGACAAAAGTAGTGACAAAACCTTGACCCACAAACTGCAATTTGATATTAAAAGTCAAATATTTTTGGTACTTTCGAGATAAGAGAGTTTGTTTTTTAGTGAATGTAAAAATATCCCCCAGCAGCCTGGACTTGGTAAAATTGGAGCCAAAATTTTTGACTTTGAAAAAAGACGTTTGACTGTGCTAAAGTAATGAAACGCCTTGGCAGTAACATTGAGTCGGCCTAATGCTACTGGAAACCGTCTAGAGTTTTGGTTTCATATTTTCGGTGTCGCATAGCGTTACCAACAACACTCTGCGGTTTAAATTGTTTCATTTGAAAACGTCAGCAACAACAACACATCTGATACAATTTCATTTTATAAAAAACATTTATAATTTTCTTTCTTTTGTTGGAAAAAAACTAATTAACGACATTAACATATAATGCAGTTTTTCATTTCTCCGGGCGAATTCGGAAGTACAATTGAATTGATATGAAAAGCTTTTTAGGTTTTATTTCTTTGTTTGTTTTAACGAGCAAAATGCTGAGCTATAGCAAAGAAAGAGTTCATGAATTACATTGAAATGTCGAACAATGCTTGATGAAATGATTTATTGTTAATGGAAATAATGAAGTAATGAAATTATGTAAAATTGCATAATGGATGAAGTTGTTACCATTGTCGCTGTTGTTTATGTTGTTGTATTATGCTATGTGAACGAGATGCAATTTCTTTGGATTGGAAGCAATAAATCTCATAGGCGGCTCTGAATGAGGAAATCTCAGTTGGAAGTTGATCGATTTTACGCAGGGAATATTTGTGAAGTATAAGAGAAATGTCTTGTTAAAGTTTGATATTGTAACAAGAGTGCGAAGCCCCTCAAGTAATTTGTGTTTAAGAAATATATATTTATATATATAAATAACAATGTTGTAAAAGTTTGTTACATTTCCTCATTGAATTGAATCGTTGTTGCGTAAATATAAAGAAAAATAAAGTTCCAATGAAAAGGTTTCGTTATTGTTATGACATTGATATTCTTTGTTTTAACAACATACTGAGCAAAATGATAATTTATTACAATACTTTTGTAGTCATTTGTTCGTTAGTCAAATCTATGAAAGATTTCAAAAGTTGCTACAAATATGCTATACAACAGAATATTCTAATCACTCATGAATAAATCTTAACCTGTTATTGTATGCTGCAAGATATTTAATTTCTTTAAACCATTGTTTAGATCTTATGAGTTTATAAAACGCCAGACAAAAAACTTATTGACTAAAAATATATTATACATTTCATTTGTGGTTAGTGAGTGCATGAGTGGGGAATATGAATGAAAATGTTGAAAAATTGTATATAAAATTCTAATAAACAACTAATGGGTTAATATAACAACGGCAGTGTGTATACCTTGTTATTAAATTGTGGCAAATGTGTTAAGGTCATATGTAATAAGGAGATAGAACTCCGTGAAATGAAATGATAATGTTTTACATTGATTTATTGGCGGAAAGAAAAAACAAAATATTTAATTCAATTATTCATTATTTATCTTCATTAAAAATAGAAAATTATTAAAAACGTTATTGTTGTTGTGATTAGACTAAAGAAAAGAGCACACACACAAATATTGGGCATTTCAAATAACGAATTCCTTTCAATTATTATTCATTTTCATTTCTCAAATAATGAATCTTTAGACAATCTGCTGCTTTTAATTCAATAATGCTTTATTCAATTATCCATAATAACGTATTAAATTTAAGTCAGTAAATGAAACAAAAAAGTATCTACCCAACAGAGGAAACTTAAAACAAACCACATTAGAAGGCCAGCCATGAGCAACAACATTTAAGGTCCAAACAAATTTTCAATATGAAATAATAATATTGAAAAATATGACCCTTCAAAATGCTAACAAAGTTATGGTTCGTAGAACAAACAATTCTTGAAGAAAGTAGCCACCTTTGCGCGCTTAAGTAAACCAGCAGACATAGTGAAGACAATATAAGTTAAAACAAAATTTTCAGATGGGCGTGCATTCACTTCCCAAATTCATTTAGTTTACTTTGGCTGTCCGAAAGATAGCATGCTGTAAAACTCCAAAAATTCTTGAACTGAATTTGTTGCAGTCTTTTTTCGTTCTTACATTTTTCAGAAAATTTTTGATTACATGCGAACGGATTGTCAGAGATGTAAGATAATCAATAAGTTAAAAAACTCGACGCCACTGTAAATTAAAGAAAAATAAAATAGTTTAGACCATTTAGCTTCAAATTTTAGTATATAGGGGAGTGTGGGGCGTTTTGAGCTAGAAGGAGTTGGAAGCCACGTTGATCTCCGCCATGTTGTGAATGGTAGGAATGTTGTAACGACTGTTAAATATTTTTCTTGACAGTAGCTCACATTTTCATTAGTACATCGCATGTCTCTTAATTTGCTACAAAAAAAAATCACACTGAAAGTCCCGCTGAGTCCCATTTTGCAGTCAACTCTAAAGGTATGTTTATGCAAAGCCTTTCTTGGGCCTTTGGCTTTCTACACAAAAAATAAATTTATGATAACACACTGAGTGTGTCGTTTGCGATGCGGGCATTTGCAATAAGTTTGATGTGGAGAGTTATGAGCCAGCATTAGAGGGGAATTTCGAAACACACCTTCTAGCGCTTTTGCTAGGGTAGTTATTCCGATTTATTTTTGTAGAATTTCAGTGTTTGACCCAAATTTTTGTAATTTTGATCTGTTATAATTTTAAGTCATAAAAATATGCCATTAGCACCCAGTTTTCGAAATGGCTCACAGTTCCCCACCAAAATTACGAATGTTGATTTCATACATTTTAGGCGATCTACAATATTTTAAAGACGAAGATGATTTTTTTTTATTTAAAGATTTTTGGCTGGAAGTTTCATTTAGAGGCTCTCTAAAAATACCACTTCAAACATTAACAATCTACCGAAGCTTATATAGAGTGGTTAAACCTTAAAAACACGTTCACACGGGAAAGGGTTCAGTTAAAAACAAAGTTAAACTAGGTGATGGTCGAGTTAAGTAGTTAAGTAATTAAAATTATTAAAATAAATGCATAATTGTACAGCGCTGCTTCTTACATAATAAAGAAGGAGTACGCAGAACAACGAAAAGGCAACACACTTGCAGCTTTGTTGAACAGCTATTCAAAAATAAATACCGCTACAGTTGCACTAATGCATACTCGAATTACCCCAGTAAACATTTTTAATGGCGAAAGAGTTGTATTTCAATAGCCAAGACGAGCTCATAATCTGATGCAAAGCGATAGTTCGATTTAGGAGACACTGCTCGGGGATAGCAAAACTCGTAAGTAAGAATTTCAAGCGATTTCTGTTGAATCCAAAATTACGATTTTATCATATCATTGGACTCGGAATTTTTGTTTCTTTTTTATCTACGTGACACTACTAATTGCTTATGTCGTATATGTCAATTCAATTAACAAAAACGTAATATCGAATCATAATGTACTGAAATTGAATCAATTTTAAAAAAAATTCCAATTATAATCTTCCAGAAGAGCTATAAAATCATTGCGCGAAAGATGGAATCAAATATGGAAGTTTCAAAATCAATTAATTTTTGGCTTGTTGTCATTGTACTGAAGAGTGTTAAGAGCGTAAAACTCTTTCAAAAGAGATATCGTCATTAGTCTGGAAGATCTTCCAAATGTCTTCTGGGACACTCTGTCGCCAGTAAACAAGGAATAACCAAAAGTTATCATAATAAAGTAAAACCAAACAAAGATTTATAATATTTGAGAGTAGGGTGCGTGCAGAAGATGATCAGACGATATTCGGGTTAATTCTGGTTGGTATTTAAGTATGAAATATGTAACAGATGAGCAAACACACATGCACTATATTTATTTTCTTCTTATTACGGTGTCAAGATTATAATGTTTTTCTTTCTTTTCTACGTTTACTTAATGCATATTCATGCATCTGATAAGAAAGGAAAAGAAACAAAATAAACAGGGTGTGTTTGTATTGAAAAAAGCATACAAATCATAAGGAAAATGAAGAAGAATCATTACAATTGCTACATTACGCAAGAGCTGAGATTATTTAATCATCAGAATTACTGACATCTTCCAAATATATCCCACCATCATACCGAGCATCGACCCACGAGGGCATTGAACCAAAATGCAATTATAAACAATTTAGACAAATTTATATCGTACCATTACAATCTTGATGAAAGAAGGTGATATATATACAAACATACTGAATCATTATGGTAGTAAAACAGCTGAAGCACTTACCTGTAAAGAGAAAAGAAGAATGAATAAATGTTATTAAATTATTACATTAAGGAGTTTAAATAGTTTAATGATTTAAGAATGTTAATGGATTTATGATTTATGCTGCTGTTCTGAGAATTATATTCATCAGTTTTAATAAATGAAATCGGTTGCTGGCTCTGTAAAGTTTCAACTTTAAAATGCAGCTTTTCGAAAACTCTGAATTTAAGAAATTATTAGAATTGGATTGCAAAATTTACACTTTCAAAAATCAGGATTTAGATTTCTGCGAAAGGAAATGAAATATTTTCAAGAAGACCTACCAAAATTAAACATTCTACTTTTATTAAATTGGACATACTTTGAAATGCAAAACTTAACCAAAAAAATAAACGAGCTTTTTTTTTGGGAAATGTTAAGAAAAACGTCAACAGTCAGTAAAATTTACTTGCTATATTTTCGGCACAATATCCGAATACTGATAAAAGTGAAACAAATAGAGGGATATTGGGGTTTCGTGAGACATGGGCAATGGTGAGACGAGTCAATTTTCCACAACAATCGAAAACTTTGACACTAATATATATCATTGCCTTGGCTCATTAGCACACGATGTACACTGAAAAAAGTTCTCAAAATATTTATGTCGAGCGTTTGCGTTTGCATTGTTATCACAAAAAATTTTGGAGAGTCAATTCAGGTGGATACACTGAGAAAACAATTTAATTGCAAATACCAAAATATGGTGATACTTAACAAATGGTATGATATAGGCGAATTAAATATTTTATATATACTAAAATGTCACATATTACAGTGAATTGAATAATATTATTTGAATTAATAATAATAATAATAATAATAATAATAATAATATAAATTTGGTAATATTATATTACCAAATCATATTTTGGTTGAAACAAATACATATTTTGGTTGCAGCAATCATTCGATTGTTAATAATCACTAAATCATTTATTTGAATAAAAATATACTTTCTTTTCGCAAACGTCTACATTAATATAGGATGTCGTTTGTGTTTATACAATCATAAATACCTAAATTGCGTACCAAGCAGAATATACTTAAGTAGTTTTTTTCTTAAATATGTTGTGAACTGCAAAGTTAACAACAGCAACAATTTAAATTTCAATTAAGGACATGGTAATAACTACCAAGATTTGTTGATAGTTAACAAATATTTTAATAATCTATCAACCAAATACATATATTAAAAGGAACTATACTCTTTTCTCAGTGTAAATATCCCTGTAATATTATATGTGAAATGAGCATCTATACCTAAGAATCGGATAAAAGCTACAGAATTATGGATTTTTTATATTAGGGAAATCGGAGCCAACTACGCTCCATCTTTCAAATTCAAATAAATCAAAATTTCCAAATGTTGCTTTTGGATCCAGGAAAAACTACGCAAACCGGAGACTTCGAGCAGGATCGACTTTTCCTTTCAAGTTATTTGTGTGCTATATAACAGATTTAGTTACAGTTCTATGCAATTTATAGATTTTTTTTAGCAAAACAAGCCAAAATTAAACTGCATATACTATTCAATGTGATTTAAAATCTTTTCCAAAGTCATATAGTTACTTCAGCAAATTGTGATTTTACTTGCCAAAAATGCGAGTTAATTATTATTCCGAAAGAGATAATTTTTTCAAAAGTTGCTTAAAATTAACGACCATTGTTAAAAAGAACGTGTCTACATTTCGTTCTGCAATTTAATCGACAAAAAAGATAAACCTGAAATAACTAAATGTCTATTTTGGTTGATTTGCTAATTTATTGCAGGAAAACAAAGACCTTCTCTTCATACACTTTCGTTTTTGTTGCTGCTGTTGTTGTTTTTTTTTTTTTAAATTGTTTTATTGTATAGCATTACTAATTAACTATTTCTAAAATAAACACAGTGACCGGTCTCACTAACTGAACGACCCGTCGGAACAAAATCTAAGCTGCGGAACATTAATTTATTTGCTTATGTTTTCAATGTAGTTGTCATCAGCGGGCAACATCAACGTCAACATCATTCATTCGGAATTCATTTAGCTCTTTTGATGCCGTTTGTTGATACCCGCGTACTGAGCTGGTGATGATGATGCTGTCATCATTTTCATATTAAGAGCACCAATCAAAGCCACAACAAAGAATTGTTGCTTGTTTTAATAAGAATTTATAATTTAATTTGTATTTGTGCTATGTGCAGGGTGATAAATAAATAAAAATCGTAAATTTTGAAGAAAAATATATTATGTGCTCCATTTTAATTTCCTTACGCCAATTATCTTGAGAGCTAAGTAAGATAGTGATAAATGTTTGAGGTGAACTTTATAAAGTTTCTAGGGGGCCAAAATAACAGTGATCTTGCCTTGGACCTTGAAACTAATTTTTAAGATCAATTCGCTGTTAATTGCAATTTTTAAATAGACATTTAGTCTGTCAAGTAATTTTTTGTAAAATAAATTATGCAATACAATTTTTACTTTAATATTGAATTAAAATAAGAAATGCACATAGTTTTTTTTATTCAATTCTTTTACTCATTCCTCATTAGAAAACAACAAAAAAATTATTTGTTAAAAACAAAAAGAAATGTTTATGGAACATTAATGAAAACAATCGCCATTTCACGGTGTCAAATAATTCTTTGCAAAATGCAAAGAACATATGAAAAAACATAAAAAAGTGGAATACTTGTTGTTTCCACTATGAACACCAATTACGGCTTGTAGCTTTCTTGGAATAGACACAATAAGTTTTTGTAAAACATGTTCTCCCGGTATTTTTTTGTCCACTCCTCCTTAATAACTCTTATTTGAGCGTTTTTATTTGTTGGAGCCCGTTATGGTACTTTTTCTTTTAAGTGTACACATTCGTTTTCAATTGGGCTGATATGATCATCACTTTACAGCACCCAGGACCTGCACAAGAGTGATTTAGGCTTAGGATCATTGTCCTGATGCGATTTGTATCGTAACTTTTCGACCGAAATACTGATCACTTTTTTTCAATTTGTTTTGAATAGTGTTTAAGTATTACTCCTTCGTCATGATATCGGTTAAGACTTTCAATTCACCAACGTCTTCCCATGATACGAGCATGTATCCCCATACCCTAACGGGCAACTTTGCACACTTCACACTGGGTATTATACTCTTCTACAGCAAGGCTGTGTTCGGTATCCGTCAAGCGTCAAGCCATCGTTATAATATCACATGGTTTTAGTTTTGCCACAGAAAATTACGCCACTCTAATACCTCATTGACCCCGTAGTCGAAGCGAATAATACCCACTATGAAGTGTGGAAAGTTACTCGTTATGGTGTGGGGATACATACTCGTATCATGGGAAATTGTCTGTATATGTGCTTTATTGAATTCGTTTTAAAGTTTTAGTTTGAAAAATGTATACTGCGGATTCTTTTCTCTCTAAGCTAAAGATTTCTGCAAATAAATAGCGCTTGGAAAATAAATTGAATCATAAAATCTGGAATCAATCGATACCATACTTAGAGAGGGAACAAATTACTTTGTTGATAGATTTATCGAAAAAAGGATAATTTAAGGATATGCAGCTGCATTGTGATTATTTAGTTGTGATGAATGTTGTGTTTATATGTTGTCAGGAAATAAAACTGAAATTAAAGATAATAATAACACACACAAAGACTTCCTTCTTCTTCATATTTTTATTTTTTTTAAAGATATTAAGTTGTCATAATAACCCTATAATTAACTTTGTCTTTGAAAAATTTCAATGAAACTTTAACACTTAAAATAGTAACAGTTAACGCTCAATTAAGTGAACATAAATACTATTTCAATTTAATATTTTTCATGTACTATGTACATATTTCCGATTAAGTTTTATTTAATCAAGTGACTTTTTCTAATTTAAATTATTTTACCATCGTTATAACACAAATAGGATAATTTTTATATTTTGAACACAACAATCGCAAACAAGTATAATCTCTTAAACATGAACATCGTTGGTTTCCACTAATTCACGTTATCGATGCAGTGCAGTATTTAAAAATTAAGTGAAGTATAAAAAAAATTTAACTAACTATACAAAATATACACAAAATAATTAACGCGCGCTGTCGACGCATCAATCATTTAAGTTCGGTAAATATGCAAATTAGTTAAAAAAAAACATCAACTATCAAAATTTAAAATAAAATTCCACAAGTTATGCAGCTGAAAATCGCCAATCAAAATCAAATTAAAACACTTTCAACATGCAGCATGCAACATTTTTCTTTAATGATCCGACGATTCCAAGTACCTACAACGGTGGACTGACTTCAGTGTTGCTGCTTACTATAAAAGTGCGTTGGCCGTTTTACAAGATTTTTAAGCGCAGCAATCAATAATCTACGGCGGACACTGCCTGCCTCCGTTAGTTATAAATATTTGAAATTTTAAAAAGAATATAGGAATCAATACACGCGCTATTTATAAAAGTTTTTTCCCAAAGCTTTCAATTAAAATCTTAACAAGAAAACAAAACTGATAGAGGAGAATCACATTAATTAGTCATAGTTGTGATAGAGAAAATGAAAGGGAAATTTGGAAAAATAAAAAGCATACCACCACCTCAATTACATATGCTGCAGGTTAAAACAAAAGTTTTTCTGTTTTGTGTTGAGCCCCCGCCTAGTTTGATTAGCAAAGATAGAAATGAAAAGAAATTGAAAAAATTAACAAAAATAAATTATCAGTTCCTTTTACATTTTATTCCGCCTTGGAAGAAAGTCCATGTTTTAGTTATTAATATAAAATTTATTTATCTTTTTCTATCACTGCCCGGCTGCATTCTTTATTAATGATTTTGAAAATTTCACTTTCTATTGAGTTTTCATGCCGTAGCCGCATGTCTGTTCCGTAGTTTTTTCAATGCCACCAAGGCCAGCATTAAATTTGGAGGGGAGAAAAACTTTTTATTTCCGTTTTTGTTTCGTTTTTCCGGATTTGATTTGTTTAGCAACGTTTTGGAAACATAAGAATTGTGCTAAACCAGGCAATATTGTACAGTTTTTTTTAGCTTATGGGGGTGAAGTTTTTAAATAGAAAGAGTAGTAGGCTTTTATAGGAAGAAAAAGTTGAAATAAAGAATGTCCCAGAAAAAACTTAAGTTTTGTTTTTCAGTTGTAAAAAAAATACCCAGTAAATTTTTGGTCTTTTTTCATTTTATGTTGATAATTGCTAGTGTTCAGAATACAAATAACTAAAAACTTATAAGCAATGTGATTTTTCCTATTCAAATTTTTTACTTTTTTCTAAAGGCCCTTGGTTAAATGTTGCACAGTTGTTTCATCGACAGTCGACATCGACAGAAGTCTTGTAAATTTTTTGCAGTCTTACCACTTTTTCGAAGATCTCTTTTCATTTGAGCCTAATATCTCTCAATTGGGCGAAGCTCTGGGTAGTTGGGTGGATTTGCAATTTTTGGAACAAAATTTATCTTTTTATTTGCATACCATTCCATCGTAGCTTTAGAGTAATGAGAGGTTGCTAAATCAGGCCAGAGCATCAACGTACTATACCCTCATGTACACGAATAAATGGTAAAACACGTTTTTCGAGACACTCGTCTATGTAAACTTTGGAGTTGATTGTGCCTTACGTAACGAGAAGCTACTACTGAGGCCACAGGTGCAAATAGCCTGCCAAACCATATATTCCTTCGGAAATTTCGGAATTCTTTTCCCCTTGAATTTACAAGGCACATGCCCCTTCCTCAGTGATGTATAATATTCGTGCACAGGCTGCTGCTTAAAAGCTGCTTTAACATAAGTTTCGTCGTCCAAAACGCTGCAAGTCAGTTCATACAGTTTTCGGGCTCGCATCTGAGCCATCAACTGCTTTTCATCAGAACGGTCTGGTACCTTTTGAGCTCTATCTGTCTCCAGCTTACTTTTCTTCTTTATCCTTTGTACAGTAGATTTTGATGTACCTGTATTGAGGTGTTGCGATTTTGCCCAAAAAGACGCATCACCTTCGCCGTTACCTTTGGATTAGATAATTCTGGTATTCTGCCTGAACCTTTTATTCAGGAAACAGGTTGACCCTTCTTATAATTAGAAATATTCGCAAAGACAGTTTTATCTAATCCACCAACTTTTTTTGCTATAGCTGAATATTTTAACACTGGATTTGCAGGTATGTGAACCAAATTGCTAGATATCTTTGTCGTTAGAAGTGCTATCGTCAAGTGTTATACATCATATCAAACGTCACTTTATATAGAACAAATATTGTGTCTTTATGGACCTATAAGATTATCAGGTACTGTATAATCTAAAAACCTAAGTTTTTTTTGGGAAAGTTCTTATATCCACGAGTAAGGCAGAGTTTTCCTGCACTCTTCTTCAGCATTATTTGATACACGATATAGGGTATAGGGTATTTACAGTTGGCGAACGTTGAGAAAGCGGCGATAATTTGGTCACTATTTTAGCGACATTATACCAGTGATGTTAATGGTTAGCCACATTAAGAATTTAGTCTACGTAAATTATGTTGCAAGAAATATATCAATTAGCTTGGGCTGAGAGTCAGTAAATGTACTGTTTAATAAATATCCGGAATTTGGCAACAGAACACATAATATCATGTAATTATCAAAATTTATTTTGACTTCTTTAAGAGAAGACCCTATTTGAAGCGATACAATGCACCTGCGAAAAACCTAGTCGTCAAAACTTTTAAATTTCCAGTGTGTCTTTCAGCATATTCTATGAATTTTGCTTAATGGTGACTATGAACTCGGAAGTTGTAAGTAGTCCAGCAAACTCTACAACTATTGTGTCTTATCAAGAGCCTAAAGCTATCCCACGATGCTGCCGCTTTCGACACACATTGAAAATGTATTTGACAAAGATCTTACAAAATTTCCCAGAAGTGTTCTCAATGATCTTGAGCTTTTGAACGAAACTGCTCTTCTTTTGCATAAGTAATTGAAAACATTTCCTTCGTAAAGGGCGAATAAAATGAATTCACGAGCATGTATGCTCTGTGTTGAGTATAAAAAATAAAAAAAAACATAAAAATAAAAAAGTTGAACAAAAAAAAACCTACAAATTGATTATAAAAAAGCGACTTGTAAAAAATTCAATTCATGGTTTTAGCCTGTTGATGACACATCAAATAAAAAAAAAATATAAAAATTTATATTTTCCATTTTCAATGTCGATGCAAAATTAAAAGTTATTGATTTTTTCTATGGTTTTTAAATTGCATTTTTCTTTATGGCCAGAAGTTACTTGTTAACGGAATGACATTTTTGCTATTAAGGCTCAAATTTAAAGCTTCATACAAAATAACATTTAAATTTTAAGTGCATTTGCTTTGAATATTTATGTATATTACACTTTAGTTATAACTCGTAAAGTTCATATTTTATAAGGCAGAAAAATTAAAAATTTAGGAGCGTGTAGAAAAAGTTATATAGGCATTGAAATCATTTCAAAAACGGACTTTTGCTTCAAAACATCTGCTGGTAGTCTGGTCATTTTAACGTTAAAAAGGTTGAACAATTTGCTTTTCAGTCGTCTCACAATTTCACAATAGTTGTTCAGCCAATATAAATTATCAGTATTTCTTTTACAAACCTCAAAATTCATTTATATACACTGAGAATACGAAATGTTTGAATATAAAAAATTGTATATTTCATACAAAGCAATCAAATATTTATTTGAGCCAAGCATATTGAATTTGAATGAAATATTTAGTGGTGCATGTTGGTTGAAGCGTTTGACTCAATCAAATATTTAATTGCTCTTTAACTATGAAATATATATTTGTTATATTCAACAATAGACATTTTAACTGAAAAGCTGTTCTCAAGATAGAGTCTATTCTGGATGTCAACAAAATCCAATTGACTTGACAACAGTGAATTTTAGTCAATAGCAAGTCAAGAATAATTTGTAAAAAAAATAAACTTCGTTTCAAAACCATATATAAAGATCCCAATTGTTATTTTGTTTTTTTCTTTTTTGGTGTATTGGAACAGAAAATAATTTATGATTATTTTACTTAGCTTATTGTTCAATTACATAAAACAAAAACAATACAGCAAAAAAATTGCTAAGACTAGTCATGCTTGTTTCAATTATTGCTAAATGGAATCATAAGCGACCATTGAGCCTGTGAGTATAATATCAAATAAATTAGAAAAACAAAAACACACACAACAGAAAAATTAACTTTGAGATTGCTTCGTTCTTGTTGTTTCTTGGGTTCTTAACAGATTAATACAAAAAGCAAAACATTTCAGGCTCAGAAATACTCACTCATCGGCTTAAAGGCCACTGATGATTCCATTTAACAATGGATGAAGCTAGCATGGCTAGCTTTAGTTTTTTTGCATTGTATTTGTTTCATGCAATTTTTTTTGCTGTTATTACAAACTGTACTGAACAGTAAGCTCATTAATGTAATTAAGAATTCAGTAAGATTTTATTTGAATAATTTCTGTATCAGACATTTTAGATTTTAAGATATTTACAGCAACAAAAAAAAACTCAAAATGACCACATGAGCTTGCATAAGGTACATTTTCGAATGCAAACGCGATTTATGCTCGTAAAAATTTTTTTCGGCCATTAGCTGAGTTTTTCTTTCCTATTCCTTAATCTTCTTATAGACGATGGTAATTTGTCATATAAACAATAAATATTTTGAATATATTTCTCATAAAACGTGTTCAAATTTGTTTCAAGACTTTAAAGAAAAATAAGCAATCAATTTTAAAATTTGTGACGTTAATATGACATTAGTTTTGAATTTTTATATTTAATATGAAAGCGAAAAAGCACATTAGTTATAAAATAAGTGTATTAATTCAGGACTGTTCAACCCAAAACCGTCCGCGGGCCGCTTTGGACTCACAACATTGAAAATCATTGCAATCAATTTCTTGGTTGATTTCTCCCGATTCGCTTGATTATTTATCTATAAAAACACAATTTTTAATTGTGTCGTATGCGAAACATTTTTATAAAACAAATAATAATGAAAAGGTTTTTCAAATTGATTTCTAGAATTAATTGATTGGGAGTTATAATTTCATATTGATATTGAATTTGAAAATCAGTTGAAAAAAAACGTGCGATTTTAATTTATATAAATTTGTTATTATTAGTTATGACCAATGGTGCACACTACTACAAGCATCAATAAGAATGTGTTTATGATTCTGTATACGTGCACGCTTTGTTACGCTCTTTAAGCGCCTTCTCGTTCTCATTTTTAGGCTTTTTGAGCGCCTGCTTGTCCTCTGGGCAGCACCGGATATAACAGAGGTGCCTGTTATCTTAATATATCAATATGTACATCAATATTAAGATCAAGATATTTTTGTAATGATAGTTTTTTAAATAGTTAGATAGTTGACGATTAAATGTAGCGAATGGTAAAATTTAGCTATTATAACGGGTAATTTTTTAAGCGTTTGTTTTTTGCAAATTGAAAATAAGAATAGAAAATTTACAGTAGTGGATGAAATTAGTGCTTCACCGAGGCTGCGAGGCAACCTCGTTCAACCGAGGCGAGGCGAGGCGTGACCAAAGCGAGAACGAGGCGAGGTGGAAAAATATATTTGCCTCGCTCGACCGAGGCGAGGCGAGATCACACCGGCACCGGCACCTCGCCTCGCCTCGTTCTCGGTTCTGAGAAGCGAGGCTTTAACACTAGGTCGTATCGGAAGTAAGTGCAGTATTTTTTGTTTTGACACTATTTTTTGAAATTTGATTCGTTATTTATTTTTTGGAAAGCATAGATAAGGCTATAAAACTTTTATTTTGAGTGGGGCCCTCATACAAAAATATTTTTTAAATATCATTTTCTCGAAGACCGGTTAACCGATTCACACCGAACTCACACCACGTTGCTTTCACATTAAGAAGCTTAGCTTAGGCTACTTTTTTATTTAGAGTCCATATATTTCGTCATATCTTCGGTCCTTAGAGTCAGCAGTACTAAAATGATCTCTAACCGAATGAGAGTTAGAATAATACAGCTACTTGTTATTATTATATGACGAAAGATTTAATAAGGGGACCCCAACGTTCGGTAAAAAACTTTGTTGTTAATGTCCAAAACCGTTCAACCGATCGCCTGAAGATTTGGCATGTGTTTATGTTTCTTATGATTTGGGGAAGGTTCGTAGCATACTTTGGTATTATCAACTACTTGACGCAGATGAATAAACTTTTTTTTATATCTCAGTAACTATATGACGTAAATGGATAAGATTTGGTGCATAGTTTGTAAAAGGTTCGCAGTTTAGCTTGATTTGAATAAAAATGGACAATGCCACGCCGTCCCATATAAGAAAAGAATTAAATTCATCATAGCTCATCAATCATCTTATATGATTCAATCCACCAATAATAAAATATATTTGATTTTACTTCTTGAGGCGAAGCAACGCATGCCGGCTTTGCTAGTTGAATATATCGTTGGCATACAAGCAAAATTGACCTTTTTTTTTGTAACAACCGAAAATAATATATCACAAATTTAAGAGGATGTAAACATAATTAAACGATTAATAAGCGCCACCCACTTATTATTTGTTTGCAGATAGTCAATTTTGCTTGAATGCCGACAATATACAGGACTGATAATTTTTTTTCAGTTTAATAAAATCCTCGGTTTTTACCGAGGCGAGGTTTCGGCGAGTCAAGGCGAGGCGAGGTATGTGATTTCAAGACCTCGGCCGAGAACGAGGCGAGGCGAGACTCAAATTTATAAAACGAGGCGAGACCGAGAACAACTAGAACCTCGCCTCGGGTGAAGCACTCAATGAAATATTTATTTGGAGCGCTACATATATTCTTTTCATTTACTTTTTAAAGACTATTTCATGTAAATGTTTCCCGCGGCTACGCCTGAGGTGGTTCACCCGTAAGCTTAAATTTTGGCCGATAGAACACCAATAGCAGCTGTACTCTTGCCTTCCAGGGCTGCAATTGTGGCTGCCTTGCCCCTGTACACGAGTGACTTCACGTAGCCCCACAAAAAATAGTCTAGTGGGGTCATATCGCAGGATCTTGGCGGCAAATGGACTTCTCCAAAACGTGAGATTAATTCCTCGCCAAACTTGCATTTCAATAGATCTATGGTATCGCGTGCCATGTGACATGTAGCACTGTATTGTTGAAACCACATGTCAACCAAGTCCAAGTCCAAGTAGGTAATCATCGCATGCATTACCTTCACTGTAACGTTGCGATTTTCATTATTTTTGAAAAAGTACGGTCCAATGATGCCGCCGTCCCGCAAACCGCACCAAACACGCTCTTGAACTGCCTCTGGCTGCTCTTCAGACAAAATTCGGCAGGTCTGTTTGTTGACGTACCCATTGAGCCAAAAATGAGCTTCGTCGATGAAGAAAATTTTTCGATTTAACCACATTTCTCAGAGAGCACGCATTTTGATAGTTCAATTCAATGATTTGCAAGTGCTGTTCGTTTGATATTCTATTTATGGTGAAATGGCAAACTTTACTGAGCATTTCTGGTGTTTATACATCTTACAAATCACGCGTGAAATGTCAAAAAATTTACACTGATAAAACAAATAGCAAAAAAATCACCCATTTACTTTGAAATTAAGTCGCGGCCCGTAGGTTGGCCAGTTCTGTATTAATATGTAGTTTAATATTTATGCCACTCGATGTTTTTCCGACTTCACTTTGGTTAAAAATAAACAACACATTCAAGACACAAGTGCATGGTCAATAGAAAATATCTCAGCCAAATGATGATGGAAAATTGCGGTAATAAAAAAAATGTTGCGATGAAAAATAAATAAGCAGATAAAAATTTTTTGTTTTTTTAATTTAATTCAGGAGTCAGCGTCAGAGAGATGAAAAATGAGACTGTTATGTAGGGGGGGGGGGGGATTGCGGACAACAAAGTGGGGAACCATTGGTGTGTAGGATTTGAAAATTTAAAGATCATAGCAAAATCTCTGTTGGCATTGCTCCAATTGTTTTTCATTGCTGCTTTTTGTTTGGATGCTTTGGCTGTCTTTATTTATTTTTTTTTTTTTTTTGTTTTGCTAAAATTGCTGCATTTGCACGTTACAACTATCGTACAAATACTGCAGACAATGATCAAAAAGAAAAATAAAGAAATTTTCTCATCAAATATTTAATGCTTTCATTATTTGGTTATTTTATTTTGACGTTTGCAGTGTTCACAATATTTTTCTTCATTTATTTTTCTGTTTTCATACTTCATTCAGCAACAGCATCATTAGAAACATCATCAGCATCATTAATATCATCATTATTTTAAGTATAACAACTCACTGCGATGGTTTTACCGCAATTACAGTTGTTGTGATTGTGAAAATAATTGCTGTTTGTTTATTTACAAGTAATGAGCTTTTGTGAAAAAGTATCAAAAATTTAGTTTTTGTAATAATTAAGAAATAAATTGCTGATATTGAGAGCACAGAATATTATTTTTGGTCAAGTGAGTTTCAGAAAACACGAGGAAAACAACTTAAGTTGCACTTTTGCAATTGTGCTGTGTTTCTGGGCAAGAGTTCTTCAATCTATCAACTTAAGACCAATGTGCTTAATAATAAGAATTGAACTTGATATCAACTTAGTAATTAGTTAGTTATGTACTTAAAGAAAGTTGGGCAAATTTTATGGAGTCTTGTCCAACAACAAATACAAATAAAATGTTTGATAACTTTTTAGTTCTATACTACAGTTTCCTTAAAGAAATATTTCAGTTTAGATCTATGCAAAAAGCAAAACATATCTGCCATGGAAATTCTTACTAATCGGCTTAAGGGTCACTGATGATTCTATTTAGCAATGGATGAAACTAACTACTTGGTAAGACTTTAAATCCTTTTTTTGTTGTATTAACCATATTTTGGTCAATTTTTTTTTTTTTAGCGCACACTATACTGAAAAGTAAAATCAGCTAAATAATTTCAAAGCGGATTTGATTTAATTTATAATAAAATTTAAATTCATTAATATTTTTCTGCATACTTCTTTGGTCGAAAACAAAATGTTTAAAGTTATGTTTGAAACATATTCGTATTTTTTCGTTAATAATTATTTTCAAATGCAAAAGATATCAGTAAGTAGTTAGCAGAGCTGTGAAACAATGCATTAATTTTCGCTTCTAATTCATGAGAAATTCTGCATGCACACTGCAGCTATTTAAAAATGAAGTCACCTGTATGCCATAAGAATGCAGCCTTTTCCATTGTAAGGAATCCAATTGGCAGAATTGTGATTGCATTGAAGTGCTGCATTTTTGGCAGTGAATTCGATGGATTTCAATTGCAAATGAATGAACTCTTTTACAGCTCTGGTAGTTAGTAAGATTTTCAAAAAAAAAAAAGTTGTTTATATTGAACTTCTGACACATTTTGAAGTTTTAGTTTTTAATCTTCATGAAATCATGATATAAGTAAAAGTAATGGACTCATATTGCAAACATCATTACAATCACAACTCAATTGCCTACATTGGATTTCAGCCTAGTTTTTCTAAATACGATTTTAAAATGTTCTTTTCTAGCTTTTATAGAAATACATTAAATGTTTAATAAAGAAAAATACATAGAATTGTAATAAATCAATAAGTTTTTCTGTTGTAATCAAACAAACTTTTTTTAAGAATATTCTTTTGAACCTTTAGTCAATAAAGAACGAAAAAAAGAAGATTTTATGGTTCAAAACTTTCTAACTTAAATGTCACTTATTTTCTGTTTAGCTTATAAAGCTTTGGAAAAACTCCCACAGCGCTTAAGAAGCTTATGCGCACAATACAGGGCCAATGACTTTCACCCTTTGGCAAAAGGGCTATAAGAAAGCAACTTTAAATAGAAACACAGCCAAACGAAAGGAAAAGAAAGAATACGAATATAAAAACGAAGAAGACAATAAGTGAATTTTAGGGACAAAACAATAGAAACGAAGATATTCTTTTCAAACTTTAGGGGCAAAATGCTATGTGGTATGGTATAACTTTGTAGTTGTAACATTACATACGTGGTAACTTTAGTGGAAGTTTTGTCTTGACATTTGTCGTATAAATAGAAGAAGACATCAAACAATGCACTCACTTGGCAATATTTTTAGGTTTTATTTTTTTTTATCTTTTGGATAAACATGCATTTGGCGTTGATGTTGAATTTTCCGACAAAATATTTTATGACTTTTTTATTAGTAGTATTACTTATTGGATATTTTTCAGTGAGAAAAAAAGGCTTTAGCTTTCTTTGTCAAGTTTACCGCCACCATTCATTATTCACCGAAATTGCTACCCATAAAAACTTTTTCATGTAATTTGGCATGTGTGAGACATGTGATAAAAATTCAGAAAATTTCTATAAAAAACTTTTTACCTATGAAGATGTTGGAAACAAAGCCGAATGATTTTAACTAAAAGGCAATTTTCAGATACCGCAAAGCTTTCAACTGAAAGTGAATAACTTTCTTGTGTATTATATCTAGTTAGAAAAAATAATTACTAAAAGGATTTTTCGATAACAGTGGATGTTTTTAGTATTGGTAATGTCTGCTTTTGTCCTGGTTTGTAAATAAAGTTAAACCTTATGTTCTCATGTATTACAATGTATATAGGATGTCAATCCTATTGGGGTGATAAAAGCAGATCTGAAGCCCATAAATAAGAATTATATATCAGTCGAAAATGGCTAGATTTGTGGAAGGACAAATCATGAATTTGACAACACGACAATGCACCACATCGCATGAGCCGTATTGACCTAATATAACCTCGTCTGACTTTGATTTTTTTCTGTTGAGTCAGTTGAAGTCTCAAAGCTTTTCCTCAATCAATCTACAAAAAATGTATGGAGGTCTGGACCAAGCGCTTCCGTAATTGTTTTGTAAGCAGTGGGGTCTATTTATAAGGCGACAAAATAAGTGTTGATATATAAATATTTTTTTGTAACTAGGAATACTTAAGTATTGATACTTAAATGCCAAAATTACATTTTTGTTTATGACTTTTAACCCTTCCACAGTGTGATGTAAGAAGCTATCATTATTATCGTATATTAATTTTCCCTTAGGTTGTCGAAGGAATAAAGATCTAGTATGGCATTTTTGCACTAATGGGTTGAATTTGTACAAAATCCATAGGAATCCATTAATTGCATACTGGTTATAATGAAATTGCCTGATTTTGTAATTAACAGCTTCTCATTTTTTCCACTTTCTGCTTCAGAGTGGTCTTTTAATATTGACATGTATTGACAAAGAACATTCTTCATGTAAATTTTCAAATAAAAGTGAATCTGGCCTTCTCTCATGTATGCAAGTATACAGATATATGTATCATACGTGTATGAGTTTTGAATAAGTGGGTGTTTTGGAGTGATAAATTTTGTAACAAGATAAAATGCATTTGGTTTTGTACATGAATGCATTTTTGACACGTGATAAACATGTCACTAAATTTTAGCATGACAAAAATTCTACGCAATTTTGTCAAACTTTGTGAATTTCAGCTAAAATCATCCAAGTGAGATAGAGTCTTGTGAAACGCAAAAATAGTTTTTGGAGAATGTGTTCTTTTTTTTGTATTTTGCTTAAAAGCAATAAATTGTTTGTAGAACAATTTTGAAAAAAATTTGATTGAAATATAGATATGAAAATATTAATTTTCTGAAATGGGAAATTTTTTGCTAGCACTCAGTTTTGAAATTTTTATACAAAAGTTTAAGAAAATCAACATATTATCTGGCTTAAAGTTTAAAATGAAAGAAAAACTTAAATAAAATTTTAGTGTGCGTTTCTAAAGAATATGTGCTGGTGTCGGCCCCTAACTAGAAAAAGTTGTTACAGCTAAACTAATAAATCGATTTTACTGAAATTCGGTATGGATATAGATTGAGCCCTACCGAAGTGATAGAGCAACATGATACCATGATTTGGTACCAAGGGTTTGGTTGCTTTGCGTCAGACGTTATCTTGCACTTTATTCCCCAAACACAAATTTATAGTGTTCCCCCTGCTGTTGTCCCTAAGCATCAATTTTCATTAGTTAACTAGCAAAATTTTTGAGTAAAATAGGCCTTTGAAATGATGGCGACCAAGCGCCAAGTTTTCTACTCGTTGTTTATGCGAGTACTCGTTTCTTTTTGCCGCCTGACATTTTAAACAATTTTTTTCCGCGAAATAGCTCTTCTTTCTATTTTAAAATGCACAATCCACAAAGCTCAAATTTGCTGGGTAGTTCTGGTATGTAAGCAACTTGTTATGTACACATATGTTTGTATGTAGATAGTAGCTATAATTTTACTCGTTAAGTCTGCGATTTTGGTTTTGGTCTGCCACATATTTTTTTTTTTTTTGGAAATTTTTAAAAATTTTTTTCTTTTTAAGGAAAAGTTTGAACAAATTTAATTTTGTATTAGTTGAGTCAAAGAAATTAAAAATTATTATGAATAGTATCGTGATTAGAACTTTTGAAAATCTAAAAAGTTGCCTAGTATATTGCGTAACAACGCTGACGCTAGGCTAGTTTTTTATAAAAATTGATATAATTTCAAAAGTTTGCTTAAATGCACATAGTCTGGATTCTAGAAGACACAAATAATGGGTGTTTTATTTTAGCTGTGATACAAAATCGATTCTGTATAAGGTGGGCCATTTTTTCAGTTTTGTTATTTTTTTTGGTTTGAATCTACTGAAACTCTTTATGACACATTCGAAAAGAGTACAATTTACATTCGTTGAATTGTAAAAAAAATAAATATTTCAAAATATAAACATCAATGACAAAGGAGTAACGAGCCAAACAGCAAACAGGTTGTTTTGAGTTAATTATAAAAATTCCTAGTAAATTTACGAGTACATGATGAATTTAATGAGTTATATAATTCATATGGACGACGACGGCAACTGAGCAAAGCATGTCGTCATGTCTGCATGCTGCTCTAAAGAGTTAAGGAGTGTTAACAAGCCAAGCACATTGTAGCAGTAGCAGCTACAACTGTAAGTTTATGTGCTCCCAAGCGGCTGACGTGCTTGGCAAGGATGATGGTGATAGCGGTGATAATGATGATGATATATAGTTATCATTGTGATGATAACTTTGTTGATTTTAATTGCTGTTATTTTGTTATGATGATAACACATTTGAGACTTGCAATATTGCATAGCTTTGAAATTGTAATTGACGACAAAATGTATGACGGATGGATGCATGGTTAGTAATTTGATTTGAAAACAGAGGTTATTTGACTAAAATTATTTATTGGAACAGTTTTCTTGAAAAAAAAAAAAAAAAATTGAGGGGATTAATGGCCACTTTATTTTTATCTTTCTGATATAACTTGAAGAGTAAGTTTGAACGTTTAAAACTATGGTGCTGGATTGGGGTTAGGAATAGTGAGGAAAACAACGCATTGGCTTTCATGAAGGGGTGATAAATAAATTTCTAAATAAGCTCAAAAGTTAACTCTATGTTTTATCAAACTCTCGGCCATGCAAATTTTTTTCTTTTTGTGAACATCCAGGTTATGCAGTAATTTAAGGAATTTTATTTTTTATTTTTTCATATCCTTAATTGCAACTAAAACGTAATTAAAAGATAACTTAAATAGTAAATTGATGCTATCTTTTTTATTTTTTGTAAACGAAAGTATGCACATCCGTGCTTTAAATTACATTTTCCGCATTACATTGAGAAAAAGTGTGCAAAATTTGAATATTTTTTTCAGCACATAAAAACTCAATCAATCAATCAACCATAAAGAAGGATATAAAAACTATAATTTTTTTTTTTACAACAGTCGGTGCGCATGAAATAGGAAAGTGTTTGCATACAAAAGTAGCTCTGAAATGTTGTACGAATTTAACCATTGGTAAGAGCTCTGCATCTGCACAGTAGAGGCATGAAGTTGTTTGTTGCAGTTAATTGCATTTTAACAATGTTTTGTTTTGCTAAGCAGCGCATTGTTACCTTTTTTGCACCTTTCATTTTTCGTTACCGCTGCCGTTGCCGTCGTCATTTGCAAATAAAGTGACAAATGATGATATTTGCATTTTCCCAGACACTTTGATAAATACACTACTTTTTGTAATTATCAAGTCTTTAATCATGAATGCAAATTATCAAAGAAAGTGCTCTGTTGTCGTTAAGGTAGTAAAAGTGTAATTAAATGAAAGTACTTTTCCTAATTAGTGCCAAAGGTGTTAACAGAACAGTCTAGTGGGGTGTCTATTTTATTGAGAGCAGCAGAGGTAGCTTGACTTTTGTTATTTTTCCTATAAAAGGAAAATTAAAATGTAAAACGAATTTAAAATAGATAGCGCGATGAAGGGTAGCAAAGTTTTCAATTTCTGTCTCTATTTCAACTAGAAAACGAGTTTTTCAATTCCATAACAGAAGATATGTAAGTGAGATAAGCCGGCTAAGATTGAGGAATTGGAAGCCAACATTACTCGCGTCAATGGACAAATACCAAGCGTCATTGAATTGATAACAATATAGATTACCACCCGATAAAATAGATTTTGGAATAATTTTGAAAAAAGTACTCTTAAATGAATCACCCTTTATATATAGTGTACTTATACATTTTCTTTTAATATCGAATACCTCAATATAATACAAAGTCACACAAACGTAGTCTGGATTAAAAATTGATAAAAAAAAGTCAACAATCAGTCAATTCTTAGAAAAAAAAAGATCACTATTGCTCAAGATATCTAAAAAACTTAAATACATAAATGACGAATAACGATATCAAAGTGTGTCAATATATATATGTACATTAAACTAAGCGTCAATATTTATCAACTGATATTAAACATAATATGGCGTAACAAAAAGGTACTAATTTATTTAATTTTAATGAAACATGTGAACCAACAGAACATTAGCTATGATTAGAACATAACATTTTCCAACATAACGCACTTCTAATTAAGTTCGTTTGCCTGAGAATGAAATACAAGATGCAAACAACCATAAATTGTGAAGTAATTTTCCCTTAAACAATCCCCTAATCTCTCTCAATTAAATTGTGCAATGAAAAATACAAAAGTCGTAACTAAATATTTGAAAAATTAATCACGTGTAATTCTGCATAAAATTAGGCACATCCTCATAAATACAGCATCATGCGTAAGGCAAACTTGAAGCCATTGAACAAAGTACCATGAATGGCAAAATCTACAACAAAGCCAAAATGATTCGTCACATAAAAAAGTTTTTTTCTTTTTTCAGATTTTACAAAGTCGCACATGGAATTTCCCAAGTAATAAAATAGAAGAAAATACGACACTTGTTGCGCTTCACACTGAAGGTGAACATGTCCGTCTGCTGTTTTCCTGTGTATCCTTAAGCAGATACATAATAGCAAATACTTAATCTAAATACTGTGAGAACAAACAAAAGGGAACACACACAGAGCAAAGCAACACAAATAAAATGAGAGAACAAAAAACAATGGCTAATAAAACGCAATAGTCAAATAAAAACATTCGAATAGGAAGAATAAGGATATAGGCACGTCTACACAAAGGCATACATTTTAACGAGGACATGCCTCAATACGGTGACATGCTTTGGTACAAACAAACGAACGAATGAAGGAAGCAACAGCCTGCATAAATTAAACTACAAACATGTTTACAGACTAAAAGCAATTTCCGGTTGGTTTATTCGGAAATTGATTTGGAATGATAGCGGTTATATCCGTAAGAACAAAAATTAACAGTAGTTACTCATTGGGTAGGATTAGGTGTGTGCGAGTGGGAGCTGAACGTAGGGAATTTAATAAATTAATTGATAGAACAAATGCTCGGAATTTCAACATGAAGGGAGAATATCTTTAGCACGACAAAAATTTTAACTATTTGGTATAGTTTAATGTATGGGACTAGTTAGCAAAAAATATTTTCAGTTTAATATACATACATATATAAATTTTGTGCACACATTCCGTATTTGTGCGAAGGTTAAGCTTAATATAGCACTTTTTTAAAGAGACAAGGTTTTACTAATTTTGTAGATGAGTTGGAAACGATTTGTCGCTTAAGGAAAAGTATCAATTAAGTTAAGAACATACGTTTTTGCTTTAATAAAACCAGATGGTTCATTTTTTAAATAAAAATTCTGATAGTTAATGAATAATAAGCATTTTTCTGCTATTAAAAGCGCAGTTCTAAGTTTCAAGTCAACTTCAAAAAATGTGAAAAATCATTGTATGCGAAGGCGTGCAGGTTGCTAATAATTCTTTGCTTTCAAACCATTTTCGAAGTGAAACTTTTTTGGGCAACACTAAGTCGAAATTATTCGGAAATATTTAAAATGAAAAAAGTGAAACAGCACTAAATTGAAACGGTATATTCGGTACTGCCCAGAGAACGATCAGACGCTCAGACAACGTAAAAATGAGAACGAGAAGGCGCTTAATGAGCATAAGAAAGCATTAAGGAGCGTAAAAAAGCATTAAAGAGCGTAAAAAAGCGTACACGTATACAGAATCATCAACACATTCTTGTGGTTGTGGGCATCACTGTTTCTATTGATGGCAATTGCCACAGTTAATGTGTTTGTGTGAGTGAGTCTTGTTTTTGTATTTTCCTTGGCAATGCAATGGAATATTTTTGAAAGAGAAACAACGCAATGTTCAAATGTAAGTTACTATCTCGCTCTCATTTTCATTTTTTCAATTCACATTGCAAGCAACAGCTCGAGATTTATGAAGAATAATCAAAAACGAAACAGATCATTTCAAGTATTTTAAATTATTTGTCTTCGCAGAAAAACCTAAACAACAGGCTACGCGTACAAAGCCGTGGGCATCAGCTACGCTTACAAATAAAAAATGATTAACTAGCAGCTTAACTAGTTTCAAACACTGCTACATGGTATCATCAGTAGGCTTTATTAGCCGACTTTTAAGAATTTTTAAGTATAATATGTTTTACTTTTTGCATTGACCAGTTGAGAATCATAGCAACTTAATCACGATTTTATTTTAATTTAAGATTTTATTTTCGTTTAATTTTATATAGTTTCAACAGTAAACTTTTCTCTTTCAAAAGAAAGACTAAAGGATACATATGAGCCCCAGGACAAAATTTTAAGCAAATTTAAGAAAAACATATTTTTTAAAGTGAAAAATTGTTTCACACATATTAATATTGTTGAATACATAGCAAATAAAATAAAAATTCAAGCCATAATCTTTTCAAACTTGATTTGTAAACTAAAAACTTTTGAAATTTTTAATTTCCTTCTGACAAAATTCATTTAAAATATTCAAAAGAAAAAACCACAGATAAGACTTATAAAATATTTCACTTAACATTTTCTACAGCAAAGTTTAGAATGCAAATTAGCATAATTACCCAGAAAAAAAAAGTTTTTCACTATGCTAAATTTCAAATGCAGGAATTTTCTAACTTCATTCAGTATTCAAGTTGCATTTGCATGAAAAACTACAACATGAGAAGGCGGAGGAGTTTGGTATGGAAAAAATACAATTAAAAAAATAACTTTCATAAATAAAACAAAAAAAAACCAGTTTGCAGTATCCATATACTGTAACCCAAAAAAAAAATTGTCATATGAAAAAAATATCGTAGCTACATTTACTAAAATGTAAATCATGGATTATGTCATTGTTATAACGTAAATGAGCGCTTGAAAAACGTGCTGTTCTTCGCCAACAAATAGCGCTTCCTGTTAATGTGGTTGGGTTGGCTGTCGCTTCTTTCTTTTTAGCTGTTTGTTTTTGTTGAGAAGCTGCTTTAAAAACTTGGTCATTAGGTTTTTGTGAGCTCATAATGCTGATGCTGCATTATGTGATTCTACTTCGTATGTATGCAGCAGGCGTTGGAAGAGTAAAAGCAAGTTTAATAAAAAAAGGATATACCTGACACTGCACTGCCTAGATGCGAGTTACAAAAACAGCAACAACATTTTAACGAGTTTAAAGCTGCGATTACAGGTGTAGCATAGCATCTGTTCCGGCTGCCTGTATCAGCATCAACATTCACATCAACATCAGCACTGGCACAATCAATGTGCAGTAAACTGTGAGCTTAAGCGCAGCAACTCGGTTAGCAGTAATGACGCTGGCAAGAACAATGACACTGCAAAGGGAAGCAAACAGCAGCAGTAACTGCATTAGGCTGAATGCGAAGAGACAGTGTTTCTTAATTTGTTATTTTTCACCAGTCGCGATATTATGAAATTTCTTTCAGTGCTTATTATGTATCTTTTTGTGAGTAAATTTAAAGCATTATTAAATATTTATGGTCAAATCGACTTATTGAAAAAAAATTCTTTCAATTCTGAAATTTTACCGTATATCGCTTTATCTGCATATATATATATATATACATATATATGTATGTTTAAATAGGGAGTGGCAAAACGTTTCCATCCCTTTTTAAATGTCATAGCACGACATAATCGCTAATTTTTTTTGTCGAAAAGGCAGCGAAAACTTGAAATTTTTTTCTCTTAGCAGGCGCTACCATGCCTCTTACAGGAAAATATGTTTCCACGGCTTAGCTAATGAACTAAATTTGTAAAATTTGATTTGAAGATAGATTGGAAGGTTATTAAATACATACTTTAAAATATTTAAGGGGGCGTGGTACCGTCCTTAATAGGAAAAAACGCTGTGACGATTGAACTGCTACACCGACTTTGATGAAATTCGGCATGGAGTTAGATTGAAACATGAGTAAAAATATTTGATAGACTGAACCCTAAGGAAATGTAATTGTTTTAAACTGGACTGAGCCGCGCAAAATAAGTTTTCAGAGCTAAGCTAAAGGACCGATTTTGATGAATTTTGGTATAAAGATAGATTGAGCTTTGAAAAAAGGTATTTTTATTAAGTTGATGGCGCCACGCCTCTAACAGGAAAATAAACGAAAGAGATAGGAATAGGGCATCGTGATACCATGATTTTTTTTAGAAGCGATGATAAGCACTTTTTTAGTTCAGTTTTTTAATACCAAAAAGTAAATTTTGTTTTAATTTTGTCACTATAATGATCGAATTTGAACCACTGAACGAACTCTAGTTCAAAAATTAATTTAGTATTTTTTTTTTCAAGCAGAACTGTTTCGTTTTTTTGATATATCAGCAATTAGTTATTGCCGCTTTAGAAACACACAAAGATTATACTATTTTGTAAATAAGTACTCAATTGCTCGAAAATGTGACCAAAAGTTTACGTTGTGGGGCTAGTCGCGGCGCTTATATGTCCAAAAGCATTTCATTTAAACTTTTTTATTTTGATGTTTAAATCAGCTCTACGTCATTCTAAAAAATCCTTTACTTTGACGATAATAAAGGTTTTGTGTTAAATGAGCACAAATTTTCACTTTGTTGCTGAGTACAAATTGTAGTATGTACTGCGAAATATCTTTCAAATAAGATAAATATCCAGGACATTTTCTTTATTTTTATATAAATGAAAGCTGATATAAGAAATTGGGATCGTCAGTCACAGCACGTCAGTATTTTCATTAAAAATTATTGGATTTTAATATCCATTTTTAAGGAATTCTGTATAGTTTTATACTTTCTAAGAGATAAAGCCTACTTTAAAACTTAAATTTAATTTAACAACGTTCATTTACATTTTTTGCAATCTAAGAATTGAACTCTCAAAGTTTACAACATTCTACTCAAGAATCTACAAAAACTAATTAAGAAACACTGTTGTAGATCATTACTAGGTATGGAGCGTATGATTTGGTAACTGAAACTACCGCAGGCAGATGAATGGATTTTGTAACAAAGAGTATCAGAGTTCTACTTTAAAGTTGAGTTTTCCTTATCATAAAATTAAGTAGTTTTTTCCAACTTCACTGATGCCATTGTTTTTAAAAGTTCTCATGGCTTTTTTTTCTTGTATAAAAACTTGACTGCATGTGTGGTTTTAAAACATTTTTTTTTTCATAAGAATATTTAAGCACAACACATAGTAACGTGCATGGATAATGTGTTTATGTACAGGCAAAACTGACAGGATTCACAGTGTAAAAATATCCATAATTAGTTATGTAATCATGTAATCATTTTGCAATGAAAGTAAAAGTTTCTGTGAATGACAACCAATCAAACGAAAAAAAAATACATTAAATAAAATTGGAATTTCAAATTAAATGTGTCCGAAAGCACAAAAAAATACCTGCAACTGCCTCAGCTTCCAAAATAGGATTTTGTCACCAAAATGGGATGCATGAAAAATTCACAGCACGTAATGTATTTTGTGGCGGCGCTGGTGGCGCGAGCAATATTACCGGTGCAAAATTGTGATACTTTTTATGTGTTTCACTTGCAAAGAATTTGCAATGTATTTTTGAGTTTTTTGGTTTTGTTTTTGTTTTTTTCTTTGGAGTTTCACTTTTTTATGTTTAACTACTGCTGTTGTTGCTGTTTTGTTCGTATCATGCATTTTTGTTTGTCTGTTTGTTTGTTTTATTCTCTGATATCTTCAAAATAGTTGCTTTTTATTAAAGTACAAATTGTAACTTCTCTGTACGTGCAGCAAATGCTTGAAAACATATATATAATTTTGTGTACTTAGAAAAAAAAAAAAAACTAAAACGAGAACAAAGTCATGCACTGTACATTACATTACATGTACTGTTACATTACAAACAGTAACTAAGAACGAGTGTATGTGTTCGGAATAGTTACACACACTCTCAGTGTACTTATGGAAAGTAAGTAATCGGAGGAGTGTGACTGACAGACAATTAATTTTGGAGCGTGTGCCCGGAATATGCTATTTCGGTAGCATTTTTTATTTAATTCATAAGGTTGTTACAAGCTCAAGTCGAGAA
The DNA here is from genome assembly GCA_963680825.1 of Meiosimyza decipiens. Classification (NCBI taxonomy): domain Eukaryota; kingdom Metazoa; phylum Arthropoda; class Insecta; order Diptera; family Lauxaniidae; genus Meiosimyza; species Meiosimyza decipiens. The sequence continues at coordinate 36,042,140 of OY804258.1, forward strand.
CTATCATAAATGCTTTTTTTTTGTCAAAATATTTTGAGATTAATGAACTGTTGCATGACTTCCATTACTTGTGAGGATTGATTTTGAACTTGGCTTGGTAACTTTTAATTGACAGCATTGTAATTATAAATTAGTTTTAAAAAAATATATGGAAACGGATTGTTCAAGACTGAATAAAAAGTGCACAGTATGCAAATTATAACAAGTTTGTCAGATTTTTAATGTAGTTTGCTGAATAAAGTCTTTGTTTTTCTTATTTAAGTTGTTTTTGCAGTGAATGAATAGACAAAAACTTGGAAGTTGTTGAAGAAATTCTATAAGTGGAAACATTTGTTATTAGGAATATGTTGAAACAGACATTTGCGCTACTGACTCAGATTTCAATAAAAAAGTCGTTTCATTTTCATACCATTTATGTACTTAGGATTTGATTTTGTATATTATATTAATTTATTTAATTAATACTTCGCCCAAGAGTGGATCGATATCCTGGTTACGCCACCGACTGATTACAACAAATGTGATGAACCTGGAAAGGAAATGTGCAAAATGTATTTCGTGTTTTTAAGGTAAATTCTAGTTGCAGTAATAGCAATACAATAATGCATTAAGTACTACATTTTGCAGGTTTTTATAGGGTTTTACACAAAAAGCGTTCCTCTACTCGAAAAATCTGTAAGTGAGAACAAAACTGAGAGAGTTATTTATGTTTTCTCTCGGTAAGAAGTTACAGGTTTTTACCCGAAAAATTTTTGCTTTGAATTGTAAAAACATTAAGTTTAATTTGACTATTTTTATTATCCATTTTATTCTTTGCGTTTATAGAACTCAATTTATTGTTCGACTACATTAAATTTAAGATGTTTATTTATTGTCTGTACTTAGAAAATTTAAATTTTGTTCCAAATGCATGGAAAAATTTTTGAAGTTTAGTTCTGGATGAAAAATAGCTTTGTGCGTTCCCGCACTTTTTAAATTTTTCCTCTCTCACAGAGCGCAATTTTCTTATTCTTGCGTGTTTGACAGTCTTAAAGGATATTACCCAAAAAGTTCGGTAACGAACCTAATGTCTACATGCATGAGTCAGCAATATCCCGATTGCACCATCAAGTGCGCACAAATGTAAGCATTCTGAGCATGACGTTCATGAGTGACCAGACATGTGACAATTGCATGACAGCTGCTTGAAAAAACAAAAACGAAATATTTTTTACTATCGGTTATTTATGAAACAAACTGAAAAACAAGAAGTAAGTATTCAAATCTAATTCTTGGTTATTCTAAAACAATTAAGTGATTTGTTTTACCTAAAAGCAAATCAAAAAATTGTCAAACTTCTGTCAACAAATCAATTCAGTACCAAAAGAATTGTCAAACAATTAAACGAACGTAGCTTTTGTTTTTTTATTTAAGGGTTTTAAGTAGGAAAAAACGCCCCCTTTGAAATATTATATTTTAATCAAAACTTTTTCTGAAAACACATTTTTATTTTATTCTTAATGTGTATTTTTGGCGATTAAATAAATAAAACATAGTTGATATTTAGTCATTAAGTTTGAAGCAAAAAAAGATTTTGGTGGTGGTGGCTTAAGAATTTTATTTATGGAATGAGCGATGTTTTTACTTAATGGCATGAATACTTAATATTTTATTTTAAGGCCTATACATACATTAATCTAATTTATTTTCAACTTTACTTAAATATTAATTATGGTATGGTTTCCTTTTTAATAAACCATTCTATTTGCTACTTCAACATATGGCACGGACTTTCTCAAAATGGGCCGCAAAAAGATCCCAGAAAATAATATTATAGCGGCAACGCTGACTGTAAGTGCGAACTACATTCATGATTAGAGTATTGAATATACCTGGGAAAGTTTATTGAAATTATTTTTTGACTTCAACAAGCGATAATTCTGAACTGAAAACGCGGTTATCAATAATAAGTAGTACTACTAAAAGAAATGAGTAAATTACTTAATGAAACTCACTCAATTTATTGCTCTAGGTCTATTACTAAGGAACTCATCTCTGTTTGTAAGTACTGCTCTAAAGAAATTTTATTATATATAATTAGTATGATTCATATGGCGTTTAAGATAGACCACCGCCCCTTCCTCCCATACAATTTTTTACTCACAATGAACCAGGAAATCTAATTTTTTTGGATGGAAACTTGAATTTTTGACCAACCTAGCACAAAAACTAAGTTTTCTAGTTTTGTTAGTACAATGCACAATGACAAACATAAATCGAACACCCTGTATCTCCGATACCAGTCCAATGAGTCGTTCCCTTTTGCGGATTTTAAACAATCGTACAAGCACTTGACTTAGTACAAAAACTTAGATAAATTAAATTCAAATCGAAGAGAAAAAATTAGTCCACCTTGTGACCTACGATTAGATATTGCCACATTTTGTTAAATTGTCATCAGATTCATATTTTATACCGTCAATAGAGAGCGTCACACACAAAAGTGTCTGCGCACTGAATGAAAGATGATTTGTAGACTGAACAGCTGCAGTAGAAACATCAACATGACCAACTGTCACCACTTGAAATGCAGTCGCCGATTGATGCAATCGCAAATAGCATTTGAAAACAAGTTGAACAAATTAAATTTAACCTGTTATTGTTGCTATCTACGCTGTCAGTGGCAATGCAACAACAACGAAAAGTACTTACAGACAATTAAATCAATAAACAAGAAATTTAACATCAACATTGTTGATGATAAAATAAAAATCAGTACAAAAGACAACTAATAGCAACAGATTCTTATCACAAAAAATAAATAATAACAATCGGGCAGAACTTATCAATAAAATTAAAGGTATACAAAATTAATTTTAGATGGTGGCGGTAGTGAAAGAGTAAGGGCAGCGGCGTCAGCCAGCATGAAAAATAAATGATTTAGCAAACAGATGTTCAAAGGCCAAGTGAAAGAAGCGCATAGCGAAAGGGATACACAACCAAAAGGTTGGCAATTGATAAATGACAGGAAACCGGAGCAAACAGAACGTGAAGGACGTGAACGTGTAAGTGGACATGAAACGCAGCACAACCACCACCGTACGTAATTTGAAATTAATACCACAAAGCGGGAACATTTTCAAAATAAGCACGGTTACATAAATTACAATTTTACCAGAATGAGGGGACGAAAAAGCAAATGCTTTACGAGTAAGCAGGAACAGAACGTCAAAAAAAAAAAAAAAGTTACGCACAGGAAATATTGCATAATTAAAACGAGTTGTTGTATTGTAGTGAAAAATCCGGTACTTGTTGCTTATATTCGATGTGGTGCTTTTTTGGTTGACCCCCAATCCGATACAAAATTAAATAAATTGCGTAAAGGATGAACATAAGACATATTTTAAAAAAATAATTTAGTGGCAATGAAGAATTTTCCAATTATCACTAAATTTAGTGAAAAATTAAAAGTAATGTCTGGCTAAAACAATCGGGTAGGATTGGATCTAAATTTTGTTTTGTAAAGAGCCAATAAAAAAATGGTGCAGAAAATTATGTGACTTTTTCAAATTTCAAAAAGAAATGATTCTCTTTGTCGTTTCCATTACAGGAAGAAACTTTTTGATATTAACATTTTTTATTCTATTTCAAAAAATTGCAATGTGGGAACGACATTTTCAATTCAATGGCGAAAAGAATTAATTTATTTTCCATTACATCCAAAAGAATTGAAAAAAATGAATTCATTAGCCCTTTTTTCGAAACCGAAAGTTCTAACATTCAATGGGAATGAGACATTAACAAAGACGGTACCGTGCATTCGCTAAGCCTGACCTGAAATCAATTATTTGCTCTTATCGATTCAGAAATCATTGCATTTTCGTAAAGTGGCCTTATTGGTATGGATATTTTCAGGAGTAATTTTCACAATTTCCCACAATAAAGTACCTTGAAATTGAAAATGTTGGTACCAAATCTCTTGCCATTAAATTGACAAAATCGATGCCAAACTGCAATACCTTGATACTGAAATTATTGAGAGATGATCCAACCCAGATTTGTTACTAAGTAAAAATTATAAAAATATGTTAAAAATGCAAAAGAAAAACGACTTACAATAAATTTTCATCACTCCGCTCTATATTCCAACTGCGGCGCTCACCAGAGGTGGTTGTGGTAGTACCACCATCACTCTGATCATCAGCACTACCTATTGCGATTAACGTAATGTCCTTATCCTCCTCCACTGCTGCTGGACTATTGCTATTACTCTCAAAGATATCATCATGTTTTAGATACCATTTAGTTTGAGAACCACTGCTGGCATAAAATTCAGCAGTGCAGGGTTTTTTACTTATATGCGACTCTTCCAATGAGGAATCAAATTCATTGACTGATTCTCGCCCACTATCGGTGGCGCTTTGATCCTGGAGTATAAGTTTACTGTTGACACTGACAGCAATGCTGGAGGAATCTAAAAAAATTTGCTCATCTCCGGCATTGCCAACAACCGATAACACAATTGGTGCGTGAGCAGTAGCTGTCGTGGAGGTGGAATTTGTGTTATCAGTGGCGCCTACATCGACTCCCATTTCAGTGTAGGCGGCGGTGGAGTTGTTGCGCACACCGTTGCTACTGTTGTTGCTTTTGATAAGAGCGGACATTTTTGTTGTTGTCCTTTTTGCGTTGTCGCTCTTCTTCGCTGTTTTCTTGATAGTTACTTATTTTGATTAAATAACAATTTTATTTTTTCTTTTATTGTAAATTTGGGTTGGATATCTTCCTATTTATTTCTTTGCATAAATTGACAGCTGCATTTTCGATTTTTCTTTTGCTTCTTTTCTTCTACTTTTGTAGCACAAACACACACACTTGCACATTAAATTGACATATTAAAAAGGACACATGAAATGCATTTTTGCTTTATCTATTTTTTTTTCACTTATTCTTGCAATTTTCGCATTCTGTTTAAATTCTTTTTTTTTTATTTATGCTTCAGTTAAAACATTTTTCACTCCAATTGCATTTGCAAATTCAAAGATCCGATGTTTTCCTTTGCTTTTCGTATTTTAACCACCGTCGTCACACAACCTTAACCCAAGCAAACAAACGAAAGACTGAACGAAACAAATTCTGTGAAATGCGCCGAACCAGAGAATGAACGAACATTGCCGGAGGAGAACTTGAGAGAGCGCGAAAACTTATTCGCTGCAGCTGTTTATGAATGAAAATGATAAAAACAAAAAAATTGCAGACACGAATTGAATTTTTACACAAACGTCAAATATCCATAAGAAATATATTCGTGAAGTTCCAAAAGCAAAAATTAATTATTAAATTAAATAGTTTGAGTTCTAAAAACATTTTCATTTGCCAAAAACTTCGTATTTGATAGTATTATCATGCTATATGCTTTTGTCGTTATTTCCATTTCAAATTGTATACACTTCGCGCAGCTTTTCCTTTCGTGCAGCTTCTTTTAAGAATGGCATTGCCAGCAGGAAAAAAAATACTCAAAGTACAGCGTTGCATTAAATATATTGCGTACAATATTCTAAATTATTAATTCACATGTTACAGGTAAATTACGACCGAGATAGGTTCCTAGGTCGTAAGTCGATTAAGTCGTAAGTCGAGTTTCATAAAAAATAACTTAAGAAAAATATTACATACATACTGTACTACTAGTTCCAGCCATTTTTGGGAATATAAAAGCCATTTTTGGAATATAAAATTATTCACTTAAACAAACGTATTATTTGTACTGAAATAAATCGAATCCTTGTAATACTACTGTCTTTTTTAATTTTTTCTCATATACATATTTTAAGGACTCCCCGAAACTATTTTAAGCATTTTCTATGAAAAAAATTGAAAAAAAAATTGGTCGTAAGTGCGAATAGTCGTAAGTCGAACGGTCGTAAGTCGGGGACTACCTGTATATGCTTCTTGATTCATTCAATAATTGAAGATATGTATCGATACATATTTGAAAAAATGGAATGAGAGCAGTGATAGATAGCATTTAGGATTTCGAAAAAGTAAAATTTAAGGCTACTTTCACCGCGATTACATGCGGTACCTTCGTTTACACTGGCTTAAATTGTTGCAAGTCGCAGCATAATCGCTATCCACTATTATTTCGAATAATTTTCACTATTTCTTAGATTGTTTTCAGCTTAAAATTGGTATCTGTAATACAGATAATTTTAAGTCTTGGCAACTTTCATCTTTTTGAAATTTCATGTTTTTAAATAAACAAATACATAAATAGTGCATGGAAAAAGACAGCATTTTGAAGGCAACTCAAATGAAGAATAGAAAAGCTCACAACCTTGTTCAAATTTGCCAGTGTATATGACAAAAGATCTTATATTTCCAGACAAAATATATAAGGTCTCTCAAGGGAAAGAATCAATCCATCGGGTAACTAAAGGGAATTTAAAATATTCAAAACAACATAGCTATGTGAAGAATTAACTACGGAAAATTCTGAAAGCACCTTCATTTTCAGCAAATTTTTTTTACTATGAGACAACAATGGCTAGTTCGTAAATTAAATAAAAGATGAGGTAATTTTCCACAAGATTAAGAAAAACAATCGCAATACTTGTTTTGAACCCTTGAATAGTTTTCCCTATTTAATTAATAAGGTTTTCGGAAATCAAATTACTAATTCTCATGAAGAAGCTGTTAAAAGATTTAAATAAATCCTAATTTTTTCCGTTGTTATTAAACTATTATTTATTGGACTCTACTGTGTATAAACTGTAAAAGATTTATTTAAAGAAATATCTGTGAAATTATTTTAAAATTTACTATTGCATAGTTGTAGGCACTTGTTTAAAGTGTATAATACAGTGCGTCCTAATAAAATGTTACAAGAGGTTGTTAATTAGTACAAATAGTACAAAACATAGAAGTCATACGTTAAGAGCTGTCCATGTACCATGTGCGTTTTTTTGGGTGGGGTTCAGCAAAAGCTATGTTCAGCTATTTGTGAAAGAGGAACCCTTTCACTCGGAGGCAGTTTGCCGATTGTGGTACCCTACATATAACGGGTGAATTTTTGCTATTTGTTTTTTCAGTAGACATCTTTTGACACCTCACGCGTGATTCGTAACATATGTCAACGCCAAAACTGCTCATTAAAATTTGCCATTTTTTCATGAGTAGACTTACAAACGCACAGCGTTTGCAAATAATAAAATATATTGTTAAAAGTCGTGCTCTGTCAGAAATGTGTTTTAATCGAAATATTTTCTTCATCGACGAAGCTCATTTTAGGCTAAATGGGTACGTCAACAAACAGAATTGCCGAATTTGGTCAGAAGAGCAGCCAGAGACAGTTCAAGACCTGCCAATGCACCTGATAAATGAACTTTTTGGTGTGGTTTGTGGGCCAGCGGCATCATAAGATCGTACTTTTTCAAAAATAATGAAAGTCGCAACGTAACAGTCAATAAAGACTTTTTTTTTGCCCAAAATGGAAGAATTGGACTTGCAGCACGCGATAGCATGGACCTATTGAGAGGCAAGTTTGGTGAGCAATTAATCTCACGTTTTGGAGCAGTCCACTAGACTATTTTTTGTGGACATACGTGAAGTCTCTCGTGTACAAGGACAAGCCAGCCACAAGTACTGCCCTGGAAGACAACATTACAGCTTGGTGAAATACCCACCGAAATGCTGGAAAAAGTATGCCAAAATTGGAGCTTACGGATGAACCAGCTCAGGCCTAGCCAGGAGCAACATTTACATGAAATATTCTTAAAAAAGTAAATCATTCACTATTGAAAATTTTTTGTTCTTTTTTCAATTTTCAAAAACCATACGCTTAAATATTCAACCTTTATATTATATTCCCCTCACTCTCCTCAAATTATCTTATTGAATGGGGGCGATCAACCCAGAAGCCTTGGTGAAGAATGCTTCAACTCGGCTAATTCCTCAAGACCAACAAATCATAGCTAAAATATTAGGTTCGTTTCCTCATACGTTTGTTAATACACAATATAAAAATATCACAATATCCACAAACCAAAAAAGAAATTAATTTCAAAACTTTGTCTTTCAGTGCACCCTAAAAAAATGCGTTGCTTTTTTCAGAAACCTTTGCTCAGCACAGGGCCTTTCCTATTATAGGTTCAAAGGGCTCAGCGCACACGGGCGTCACATCACAAAAATCGCGTAAGGGAAATTTCTAATACGTTAATTCTTGCGAATATGAAGTAATATTTATAAAATGGTCAAATATTAAATCTTATGAGGCAGTGGCGTCAATTCAGTGGGGCTGGGGAGGGCATCGGGCGCCCCTAAGGATCTTATACTAGTTATTATTCAATACATTAATTCAATGAACCCATCTTATAGTGGTGGAATTATAATTTTCGCCCCCCCAAGATTTGGTGAAGTGACTCCACTGTTATGAAGGGGGGGGGGAGGGGAGAAAAAATTGATGACCTGGTTCTTGTTTTGTTTTTTTTGTTAAACAAAAATTTTAAGTTTATGTGATAAAAATCGTCAAATTCTTCAATTCTTAATTTGTAAAAAAAACTTGAGCACAAAAATATCTTGCACACAGGTGCCAAAGCTGTTGGAGACGCTCTGGTTCACCATATCAGTGCTCTGTAGCCAACATCACTTCAGAACACACGTAAAAATTTAAAATTCGAGTTGTACACCGAAGTGCATTACCCTAACAATGGTCTTATTTGAACATTGCATTCGCTCTGCAATGTGACATATCAACGGCAATTAACTTGAAGATAAATTAATGTTATTCATAACATCAGAAATATATTCTAGCTTCTCTGTAGGTGCAGCAGCAGTATTTTTGAAATGCTTGTATATCCTGTTGGGTAGTCTTAAAATGCAGAAAAGTATGCAATAAAAACTGTAAGACCTCTTAGAAGAGAATGCAATTAAAAAACTTATATTTTTTATGAGCGCAAAGAAGGGAAAATAAATTATTTTCAAAATTATGTCATTTCATTATAATTTTGAAAAACTTTCATATAAGTACGCCATAAATTTTAGTTAAAATTTGCAAAAGTAATTTAAATTAAGAGCGAAAAACTTTAAAAACTGTTGCCAATGACACCATGCTAGGAAGAGAACTGAAGAATGATGGTAAATAAAATCAACAGGCCTAAGAGTTGCAACGAAGCGCCGTGTGAAACTGGGACATTTGCTGTAACTAGACAAAAACTCACACAAACATTCGCATAGTTCACACAAACAAACATACATTGAATGGAGCATTGAAAGCTAGGTCGGTCCTTGAGCGGAACTTTATGCCCGATAATAAACATATTCTTATTACACATAACCATATAAATAATGTGTAAGAATTATGATATACTTTCAGCAGATTTCTAGAGAAATAGCAACAACAAGAACAACAACAACAATAACAAAACGTCTACAACAATAGTGGTGCAACTACAAATTTACAACCGCAATTCCAGCAGAAAACAAAATTAAAGCAGGCAAGCAGGCAAACAGGCAACGAGCAAGCGGTTGGCAGGCAAGTAAACAGTAAAGTTCAAGGACATGCAAATGTTGAAGGATACTTTAAGTGTTGGTTTGCAGAGATGAAGAGAGTTGGGTCGCAGCAAAACTCTAGCCTGGTGTATTTTAAATTTAAACAAATAAAGCAGCAAGGTAAAAATGAGGGAGCGTTTGGGCTTAAATTGGATAAAAATTAAAATTTCATTCCGCTCTGAAAGGAGAAAAAGTGATCCAACGGGTAATAGAAAAATTGCCATAGAGTTAGCAATAGCCAAAAATAATTTAAATACGCAAAAAAAATTGCGGCTGTGAGTCGAAAAAAATTGAAATTATGAAAAAAAATGCAAATGATTTATTTTATACAAAAAATATGAATTAATGAAAAACTGTTTTGTTTATTTTAAAAATATTGCACATTTTAAATCAACAATTTTATTGAAATTGCAAACACTAAATGTATGCATTCCTGTTGTTTTATTTTAAAATTTTTATTTTAAATTTTATCATGGGCAATTCCACGAGTAACTCTTGCTTTTTCTACTTTTGAACTTAAAAGTTATTTACACTGCCCCATTTAGCATGCTACTAAAAGGCCTAGTAATAAATTTTTTAGTGAAATGCTTCATTTGTATATCACTAGTAAGCCCTTAAATTATTCGCATTGAGGAAAGATAATTCTAACCAGAAACCAAGTATACCCCTAAATTTTTATTGAATTGCTATTTTTTAACCTATGCTCAGTATAACGGTCTTAAGAGTTCGCTTATGTGGAAGATGTAACGCTAACTTTTTAGAAGCTGTTGAGTATTTGTCTGGTACTTGTCCATATCTGTATAGCGTTTTATATGTCTTTGTTTGCATGAGATATACTACACCCTCTTGCCGAAATGCGCCTAATTTCTGTAAATTGTAAAGACTTATCAGACAATTATTTCAAGAATTTTTCTGAAACACGTTTGTAGTATCTTAAGCAACTCTGTCAGAAAAACATATTGAAGTTACATGGGAGGCAGCGCGACCTCTTCTCGAGTTTTATCCATTTTTTCTCAAAAGTTTATTCGAGCCATTACTAAAATTTCTTCAATATGTGGTTGCGCTATCTTTAATAAGTTTCTCTGTTTGCTCGTATTTGTATGGGCGGTGGGCGCATCCGGTATTCGATTGCAACCATTCATAATATAACTAACTATAATTACAGTCTGTGTACCAAAAACTATAAGAATTATCTCGGCGCCTTCTATGCATTGCAAACGGAATGACAAAATTAATATATCCAATCTTTAGGGTATTAGTAGTTCAAAATAATTTTTTCAAATGTGTTTACATTTTTAATGTAAATTCCCTAAGTTAATAAGAAAAATTGAACCAGTTTTCTGATATCAAATTATTAATATCTGGTTCCTTTTTCAGTGTGAAGTGAGTTTGGTCATCTTAAGATGGCGATTTTATGCCAAATTTCTCACTAACACAATGCCTCACAAATGAAAACTTTCGAAAAATGTGCGTAAGCACTACTACCTTAAATAAACAAAAAACCCATCAAGAGCATAGGACCTGAACCAAGGCCCTATTTGATCCTCGGCTCATGGCAGTTCGTTAAAACTTTCTGTCATCATTAAACTCTATAAAAGAGGGTCTGGCCACATAGTTTGACTTTTCGAGCCTTACACAAACACATAAGGTAAAAACTGTCTTCAGGGAGATAAATAAAAACTTTTTTTTAAATGGGTTTTTTGAAACGTTTAAGGCTATGGTTGTCATTGCAATCAACAAAAAAAAATATAAAAAAATCCAAATATTTTCGCTATATAGAGTCCGAGTTAAGTCTGATTTTGATTTAAAATTTAAGCTCTTATGCATATTGTGTTGTACTTGTTATAAAATATATTTTACATTTTCAAGTGAAATTGCCCACATGCATTTACTGACAGTTCACCTTCATAAAGTTATATCCTGTGAAGCATTTATGCAGCATCCTTTTATCTGCATTTGTTACTATCATAACAACAACAGCTACAGCAATAGCAAAAACTTAAGTTCTGTTATTAAATTCCTCAATAATCCACACCATCACACAGATTCATTTCAACATTTGCAATTTACAAAATATTTCGCATTTTATTTTTTTGCATTTGTGTGGTATTTTCGCAATGAAAATGCAGCAACTCGCATTTATTGTTACTTTGGAATATTTCATTACCGATATTTTCATTTGATTTTTATATTTTATGAATTCAGTGAAGTGCATAAATTTAATATCAGTGGCAAAGCAAAAGGATGATTCAATTGGAGATAACGATTTGAATCTGCCAATACTTTCTCCCAGTCAAAAATAAACTGCTGTAATTTGACATTTGGTATTGTTAAGAATTGACATTTTTAATTATGGAGCAGTAATGGAGCTCGTCTTCAAAATGGAGATAATTTAGTGAATTCTGAATTTCAAAACAACTTTATTGCAAGTTGTCTGATTTCTGATTTAATTGAGGTTTTATAGTAATATAAAATTTAAACCACATGGACTATGAATATCAAAGTTTCATACACTAAAATTACGTGGGTAATTCCAAAGCTCAAATTATGTGTTTCAGCATTCTCTATATTGCTGAGATGTACGACGGAGCCGAACTTCTTCACAGCACATTGGTCGCAAAAATGTATTTGTAACGCATAAATGAAAAAATAATGTGGGATCGTTTCAAAAGCAGAGCTCGGAACGTGAAAATATTACAAATATTTCTGCTCCAACAGAAGCTGCTGACATTAACTAATGGCTTATCAATGTGAGCGACTTTAACAATAAAGTGGTAAGCGACAACAGCAATTTCAAGATTATGCTGGCGTGCATTTAACCCATTTCTGAGGTACCTCAAGTCTTGGAGGAACATTGTTTCAGAACAAGCTTGAACATAGCAATACATTGGTTTCACCCGATCACCAAGCAAACACCAGATAGGCCATAGAAAATATTTTTCCTGACGTGAGAGCCAGGAGAAGCAGCGACATTGATTTCGATCACCACCTCCTTGACAGTTTTCTTCGAAAGTCGTTCGCAAATTTCATCGACAAATTAAAAAGACTTAGCTACACTAATCTTTTTAACTCAATAGATTCTAAGGCACAAAATACGAAGTCGTCCTTTTTAATTGGATTTACCACACGGTATAGAAAACCCTGGATGTGCGACGATATGTGGGAAATCGTAAGAAAAAAAAGATGAGAAACAAAACGCACGAGAGATGAAGTGTGAAAAGAGAACAGAGGTAAGATGAAGGAACTGGCCTCATGCCCGCTTTCACTGTCGGAGATAACAAAAGCGTTAAAATTCCAATGGATCAACAAAAAACTGGTCGCAGCTAGTATAGTTGACGAAATGTTCAAAGCTGCACGGAGTTCACCGCTAAACTTATGTACCCAGATCTTATTGAAATTTGATAACAATAAGAACGAATACCGATAGACTGGCTCATAAGAACATTAGTGAAAGTCTTAATAAGAGGGTTGTTAATTCCATGCAAGTTATTGACGAAAATCCTCCTCAACAGAGTCAGCGGAAAAATAAAACTATTTTCCCGAAAATAACGAGCAGCATTTCGTGCGAAAAATTCGTATATTGACAGTATTAATGCCCCGAGCAGTTAAACGAGTGGCAGGTATAACTGCATCTAACTTTTATCGACAGCAGTACCGCTGTTGATAGCATCGATCACAATTAAATCTGGACTGCACAGAACACACGAGAAGTGCAAAACTATACACTCTACAAATCGTGGCCTGCAATGGACTTTCAGCGAACATTAACACTCCCGCTTCACTGAAAGCGAAGATAGTCTGTTGAGAATACAGACCCTTAGTTCAAATACATCAAAACGCTTTGTAATATGTTTTATCGTCTTTTCGAATCATTCTGATTATAAAAAAATACAATTACTAATAGAAGCGCGAAAGATGTTGATTGTTGTTCACTTGTGTGTTACAATGTTTAGATAAGAGCTTATCTTGTTTACATGAGAGCTTACTGGAAAAAATTTTGTATCAATTGGTCATATGGGGATTACAGTCAGTGCCGCATGAACGCATTTTGTAAGCATTGGTTTAGATTTATATGTTGGATAGAATTTACTAATTTTATATTATTTTCACTATATACTACAATATTATGTTTTAAAAATGGAACATATCATGGCTCATGATATTTAACCTATTCGTGGAAAAATTCTATGCGAAGGGCGGAAAGTATTTTCCATGCATCTACATATTTCGTATAATGTCAAAGATATTTTGCAAACATTATTTAGGTGAGTAAAAATCTATCGATGAATTTTCAATAAAGGGGAAATAAGCAAAACAAATATATGATGAAATAACACCCCCTGCCGTTTAGCCTTAATTCATGACAATGTTAATGTTTTTGACTGCTCTGCGGTTATAACAATAGAGTGAGCAACTATGCAAACTGAATACCTACATTAAAAATAGCGTTGAACAGTAAGCGTCATTGTTTTATTTCGATTAAATTTAACAGCAAAAACATCCAATTCATGGCAGATTTTAACACGAAAAATCTGTCATAGCATAATACTTATGGAATTATTTTGAACTTTTTTGTCGCTAACATATGGTGTCTCCTCTTGACATTTTGGCGACATGATTTCAACGTTTACATGAATTAAAGTAAATCTAGGAAGATATAAATTAATTTTACTAAACCTTTGTTCAGCGCAAGGAAATCTTCATACTTTTGCACATAGCTATTGAAAAAAAAAAAAAATTTTAAAAAGCCTTAGTAGCAAGAATTATCTTTCTGATGAGTATAGATGTGATGATGTGAAGATGTGCTTCATCGATACGACAAAGAATACGATAATTCAAAAATTATCGTTCTCATACGAGAAATATTTGATCTGTATCGATCTCGTCTCATTGTTGCCGATATTTCTCGGTTATTCTCGTTTTATGTCCTTGCTGCAGACAATTGGGTCCATGTACGAAATTTCACAACTTGGTATAAGTTCCAAGAATAGCAATGTAAGGGTTTTTGTTGAATGGGAGGAGCTATGACTCATTATCCAAACCTGTTCACATTTAGCAAGTTGCTTGGCACAAACAGTTTACATTTACGTATCAGATTTCACAACTGTAGCTGCGATAGATGCCAAGACATGGCGTTTTCAGTGTTTTTGTTTTATAAAGGTGCCACGTCCCTTTGTCTAATCACGTCCAGATTTCGTGAGGTACTTAACATAGACAATATACATCCTAGCACCGAAACGCCTGTTACTATAGGTGCCAAGGGATTGAGTCTTAAGTGTTTTTTTTATTATGGAAGGTCTGGCTGAATCTTGTTCTTGTCGATAATTTAGTGCCTATCGTACGATAAGCATAACTTTATCGCCGAGAACGAGATATCAGCCAGACTATTCTCGTTCTCGGTCACACGTAAAATAATTTTTTTGATATCGTCTCGTTATCGCTATCGTGCTCGGTCCCGATAACGAGAACGATAACGATATTTATCGGTTCTCGGTGAAGCACTAATATGTGTACATTAAAAAAGAAAAGTTCTCATGCGTTGGACCATAGGTCAATTCTATTCAGAAATTTCCGCGCATATTACAGCTCATATACCGTGGAGCCTTTTCGGCACGCAATACTTTATGTTCGGCACTGACTAGTTAGACTTCTCATACCATAACAAAGTTCCATTTTATTTTTGAAGCTAAGAAAGAAATGAAACAAAAAGCAAAAAGTGGCGAATAATTGACATTAAATATTAACTGCACATGCACGGTATGCCTTCACTCTTCCTTTACAGTTTTTCCTCGTAGCATTTTAAGTTTTTCATCAATTTAGGTTAATGAACTTAAAAAAAAGTCCTCATGTGTGCGTTTGTTGATTTTACTTGTGCACTTCCGTGTGCATACGGTGTCTGCATCCTCCAGCGCTATGCAGCAGAGAGCCTCGGATTGCGAAGGCTCCATTCGTAGTTTTAATTTTTTTTTTGTTATGAGCTGGCAACGCTACTATATGTGCTGTGAATGGGTAAAGTGTCATTGTACGTAATGTTGACATTGTTGACATTAAATAATGCCAGAAGTGTCAACTGAATAAACATCGAATGTAGGGCATATGTTGTATCAGCAGTAGACAGAGACAAATAAATCTGCTAACAGTAGCATTAAAAGTGACGGACTGACATTTAATGCATTATATATTCTTTATCGTATAAGTTAAAATCTTTAATGTAAGGAAATTTAATGAAAAAATTTAAGAAATGGATATCAATAGCTCAAGCGTTGAGGTTGCAAATGGCTGACTCTCTTTTCTGTATTCCATATGGGAGATGAGCTACGTCAGCTTGTCATCTTATAAAGACTTTCAATGCGAAGTCTTTAGATCCGCATTCTTTTCTTTTTCTTTATTTTCTATTGGAGCATAAAGCTCGTTTCTTTCGTACTTCTGTTGAAAACGTTTAAAGCACTTGCACTCTCAGGATGTACTTCGGGAAAGTTGATTTGTGTTCCCCTCACAATAAAATCAATTCCAAAAATTTAAACTTCATGTGTAGCGATATATTAAAGATTTTCCTTCTTGGCTACTTTGAAAGTAAATTAATATTTTCCTATACTTCAATTAATGTTGTCTCAATGCAAGAATACTTCAATATTCCATTTAATTAAGCAGCTCCTTCCTTTACGGCTGCTTCATCATTAAAACCGCTTTGATGTGCACGCTCATTTTATGTTTTTTGCGGTTAACATACGAGAAATATTGATTGAAAAAGTACAATTTTTGTGGTTTCTAGTAGTCATAGCATGATGAAGCGCTCTTATTTCAGTAGTTGCTGTTGCAACGTACAACTTTTGCTCCATGCAGAGTACACAGTCCAATGTGGGTGGTGTGCTAACCCACATACTTAAAATGCTTGCAATTGGATGCTGCTGGGTAATAAGGCATTTCTCTGCGACCATAAATCAGCAAAATATAGGGTACTTGTTTTAAATATTTCGCAAAGTTATTTTTTCTTTTTTTATATCTAAAGTACTTACGATGAAAGCTTCAACTTTTTTACAAGTTAAGTAGAATGTGAGAATTTCAAAAACTGTTCTAGTTCACAACATTTTTTTTACTACTTAGTGCCATAAAAGCATACATACAAAAAACAGTGTCAAGTTAATTAATGAAATAAAAAATTTAAGTTAAGAAGTGCTAAAAAAAATCCTTAATGCAAACTAAGTATGTTGTTAGTTTAAGAATTTGTAGCCAATTTTTTCCTTTGATTTTAAACCATTCAAAGGTAAAATAGTGGAAACAAATTATTAAAGAAGACGTTAGCTTAGTTAACTCGACAACTCATTAAGTAGAGTCAAGGCCAAGCTATTTTAATAATGAGTGCTGTAATGAGGTTAAATTGGAAACCAAAAGCAAAGAAAACATAAGTGAAAGTTAGACCGATGACATAAAAAGTCAATATTTATTAACTTGCATTAAGGTTTGTGAATACTTCGAGAACTGTGAATTGTTTTGAAAAGTGAGTAAGGCATTTGACTTAAAACCATAAAATCTGTGTTTTTGTTTGCAACGTTATACACTAAGGCTGTGCAACGTGCTGCTTGAACATGTTCGAACTTTTGTCATACGCAATAAGCCAAAATTGATCGATCGACTCATCTCGTGTTCAGTTCGTTCGTTGTCCATATAATACGATTGCAACTCATGAGTTTCGAGCTATTTGTTTGTTTGAGTTTAGAATTTTTTTTCACTGTAGAAATTTTTCATTTCTTTTTTTTAAATGACTTGTACGCAGGTACAAGCAGATGCAAAGGAACGAGATGTGACCGAATACATTCGAGCTTAACGAACTCGGTGCGATTCTGAGATTTTGTGAAAAGCTCGTGAGTTTCCAGTTTGTTCGAACGATTTCGGCTTGTTGCAAAGTCTTACTATACAATGGTTTTCATTTTACTCCACACTGCAGTTGCACTTAGCGTGGAGGCTAAATTTCGAAGGAGTTATCAATGAGTCATAAGGTAAAAATTCCGAATATATTAATTCCAATGCCTGTGCTAAACTCAATAAAAATTAAGTGTCGCTGAAATTATTGCTTCGTGGATGGAGTCGTATTTTAGCAGATGAATTACGGTGCTTGACTGGAAGCTTAGAAGCACGAAAGGAAGAAAGCACATTCTTCCCATTCCAACATAGATAAGCATTCCCTGTAATATTTCAGTTCCAAAGTTTGGTTTTCATTATTTCTGGCGGAACTGATGCCTAGTGTCTCTTTCAGTGTTACGGAGAATATTAAAAGAATACCTAAAGATCCTTTGAAAATGTTAATTTAATGATTGTAAGAAACCCTTTCACTTTTACTGTCATTTTCGTTTTAAATTTTCGCATGAAATGAAAAATCGCTAAGGAAATTCCAATTTTACGAGTTTAGCCTTCGCAGAAGATACGAAATAAAAAATTGGAAAAGCGCTGAATTAAATTGCAATGAAATGCAGCTTGTAGCTTGAAGCGCATCCTTGGGACCAAAGCTGAAATATTGCAATTTCAAAAGATATCAAGAAAAGAAAATAGATACGAGATGGAAAAATTTCGCTTACACACGAAAGCCCAAAAGCAGTCAAAGTAAAAAAAAAAAAAAAACAAAATAAAATTTAAGGACATCCTCATTCACCAAGGCAAGAAAAACATGAAGGAGGAGATAATATTGCATATGCCGGAAGAAACCTGAAGCCAAAAGAAGCAGGCAGGAAAAATGGCATCGATTCTAAGATATTTGAGCATAGAAATGACTTGTTGTAACGTGATGCCATGTTTGCATTACACAACTGTAACAGTGATGGCTAAAAATTGCATGTGTGGTAGTTGCATACAGCCAGCCAACCGAGAATTAATGTGAGGTTGGAATAAAACAAATTGTTTCATAATACTCTTCAGGAGAAAAAACAATTTATTTTTGTGCACAGTGTAAAGTTTTTTTTTTCATTTTATTTTCTTAAAATTTATATTCCCGCTAGTTTATATATATGCGATATTATATATTGTATGTATATATTTAGAAAAGGATTAAAGGATATACAGCTCAGTAGAGCAAATGCATCATCATGCACAAAGACATATAAATGCGAGAAAAGCACCTGCTGTTTTACCAGGATCCAAAAGTGTTTTGAGCGAAACGAAAAGAAAACATTTGCCATGACTTATGTTTCACGTAATTTACAGGTACAGACCCTAGGGGGCGCTCACATGCAGTTTTATAGCAACTGAAGCAAAAGTATGAAACGATAAAAGCATAGACCATAGACGCTCCTGACTGACTACAAGGGAGCGCAGGAAAATCAACACACACACATATGAGTACAAAGGAAAACAAAAAATAGAAAAATGAAGAAACGCACAAAAGACTTGACTTCCTTGTTTACCATGTTATCCTTTTTATTTTTGTGCACATGTGGCAGTACTGCAGTAAAATGTTGCAAATAAAGAAATGAAAGGAAAAGGAACTACAGTTGTGTTTACTTTTGTATTGCTCGCATTTTGTTTTGCTGCTCTTTAAGTTTTATGAGAGAATAGTAGCACTTCATAAGCAGCTCAAACAGTGCTGTCGGTAAGGAAGAAGATAGCAGTTCCATACTGGCTGGTTGTGCTGCAATGTCTACGAATTTTTAGTACCATGGTCCTCTAGCTAAATAGGCATTAATAACTTTTCCATCGTTAATGCTCTTGGCATATGAGATAGATAGAATAGTAGTGGTGAACAGTTTTCTTAAATTTAACGAGCTTTCGGGAATAGCACCCATAGAGATGCTGTTCCACAATTAATTGGAGTGACCAAACAACAAAGTTATTGCAGGCAACGGTATGCAACATCACTGTAGATATACGGTGCAAGCTCTCTACAGGCAGATAATAATGACAGCAAGTGTAGTTTTGATCATAACTTTCGAACTAAATCTGAAGTTATGGGTAAAGACGACAATTTGCCCTAAGTTTGTCTTACAGTGGTAAGTTGAAAACGATGCCGAAAATAGAAAAATAAGTCGAAATAGCTCCGAGGTCTGTTTGGCTTTGGTTAAATTTACATATGTAGAGTCTGCGTATGGAAAACTTCCGTAATGTACTGGTCATAGAGTAGGCAAAAACAATACGTTTCCACGGCTAAGCAAATAAACTGGTTTTAATGAAATTTGGTGTGGAAATAGATTAAGTCTTGAGTAAATATACATATTCTTTAGTAGATGATGCCACACCTCTAATAGGAAAATACGTTTTCACTGCTAAGCCAATAGACTGGTTTAAATGAAATTTGGTACAAACATAGACTGTATCTTGAGAACAAATTTTTGTTTTGTAATGGGCGGTGACACACCTTTAACAAAAAAAAATTTCTATGGAGATAGATTGAACCTTGAAAAAAGGTATTCATTCTAAAGTGGGCGGTGCCACGTAAATAAGTTTTCATAGCTATACAGTGCATATTGGAAAACGTGAACTTCCGAAAATATGAACATCCCAAATAAGTACGTACACACTGTACTTTTTACATTGACTACTCTAAAACGTGAACCAAGTTAAAAGCTCTAAAACGTGAACAAAAAGTTATTCAATATTTCTACATAAACATGCACTGCTACTTTTTAAGACTTCGGGTAATCTTATAATAATTACAATGCGTAATATTTTTTCATGGTCCGATCAACAAGTTATCTTTGGTTTAAAAAATTTGTTCAAAGAAATCAAAGGTTTTAACACTAAGCAAAAAAAAGCAGAAATTTTGAAAATATTAAATATTAATTAAAGCAATTTATTAAAATTATATATTGTATGTACACATGTACGCATGTTAAAATATTCATGAACCAGTGCTAATCAAAAATTAAGAAAACATATTTTCTTTAAAGAGCAGTAGCAACATAATTTTGATCTTAAAATTTTACATTCAGAAACATGAACAACCTCAAAAATGTCAACACTCTCGGTTTTAATTAGTTCAGGTTACCCAACGTGTACTGTACTAGGAGAATGATTTTAATAAAATTTGGTATGAAGGTAAGTTGAACCCTAAAAAAAGGATAAAGGTAAAAATAGAAATCATGATGACATGATTTTAATTTTTGGGAGCGATGACATTTAATCAAGTGGAATAGTACTGAACCGTTTTTTATTGCAACCAAAAGGCCAATGATTTGAAAGACACATTTTACGCAACAAATGAAAAGAAAATTCCAAATTAAATGCTTTAATTTTCAGGTAGAAAATATTGAATCTATTTGGGAATAAAAAAGTTATGAATTTTTCAAAAAATTAAGCATCACCCTGTGTTTTTAAAATTTAATTTCTTTTTAGAAGATTTTAAAGATTTTTTTCAAAGCCGTGCATGAATTATCAATTTCTCATTATTTTTACATGACTGTGAAAATAATAATTGAAGTACACTTTAAAATTTTAGACGACTAAGCTCAAAAGTTACGAAATAAACTTAAACTGAGTAAGAACTAAATTACCAATGAACTATTTTAAGATGTCTTGCAATAAAATGCATATATGTGAGGAAGCCTAAGACTTTTTATAAGATCCAATTTAACTTAAAGGTCAAAGCACCGTGATACCCATAATCTTCCTCTATGAAGATTCACCGCCGTTTCCAAGAAAATCCTACTAAGTAAAAATTCCACACAGGTATTAGCTGCATTTAAAGTAACCAAGCAGCTGATTATATGCCGGCTGTAAAGACTAACTGGTTCACCGTACACAAACCCCATTTCAGCTATAATGCAATAACGAGATGACTCAATAGAGCGCTTCTCTGTAATGATTTCTACAAAGAATGATTTTCTCACTAGGTAGGTACAGCACATGCTCAATATAAAATATATATATATTTTTTTTTTGCAAAACAAACGACAAATTTAGAGTAAAACAAATTCACTTCTGCACAAATTGTCAATTTTCCAATGGCCAATGGATCACCACGAATATGTGATGTCTCAAAAGTCGTTTGGGAATAACAAAAAAACAAAATTAAAACAAAAAAAAAACTACCTTGAACTATGTTTTTTTGCAGAAACTTACACCCCCTCCCAAAACACACATCCATACATAAGCTCATATGTTTGTAAAGTTATTGTATTTGAACGAATCAATTTTATTTCTTTGTTATATCGTTTGAGTTGTGGGTCATTTTGTTTCCAATTTTTCTGACAAGGTTGCAGCAAGTAGTCAGCCACCGCATATTCAGTCCCAAGGATTCGAAATGTGTTTGAGTTTGATTGTGTATTTGGGATATTTATGTTATATTTTCTTTTTTCAGTGCCAAATGTCCTTCAATTTTATTCAGTTCTGCTTGTTATCTACTATGACAATTTATTTAATTCAAAATGCGAGCAGCATTTCATTTTTCTTTAGGTTTCTGTATATATTTTTCTTATAACGAGAATTTAATATTGATTTAATATGCTCAAGAGAATTATTGAAAACGTAGAGCGTTAAGCTCTTAAGGGAATCGAAAGTTTTTAAATTTTTAAATTGTAATTTTCCTTAATTCTTCCACTTAAAAGCTTTGATAGTTTAATTGAAACAATGAAGACTACACACAGGTGCGATTTTTTGGCTACTTTAATAATCGATATACCGATTATGTGAAAGTTATTGCATTTTAATTTGATTTAAAATTTGAATTTTAAAGTTAAAGTCAATAAAACTTGCAATATAAGTAGCAGATGAGCGTAAACACATTCAAATTTATGTCACTTAACACAATAAAGAGATCATGGAAACCAAATCTGCAGAAAATATGGCCGGCCTTCTAAAAAAAGAAAAATAAAGTTTGTCGCAAATGTTAAGAAGAATATTTTTTTATTTGAGAAAAAGGTGCTGAAAGTTTTTGTTTCGATCAGCAATATTAATAAATTAATTCTTAAAATGACAAAAAACATAAATTTTGGAAATTATGTACAAATGTTGAGCCTATGAGCATATGATATGATCAGAAAAGCCCTATGACACATTAAAAAATCGTCAAAATCAAGAATATATCACAAAGTTGGTGGTAATTAAAAACTAGTTCGAATCACAAAATCTCAAAACCACCAGTATAGAACTTTTTGCCGCCCCCAACAACAAATAATCTGCTTTAAAAATCCTATCACAAAAAGTTTCTTTCATTGATAAATAGTTCGAATGTGGACTTTGTCCTTTATCATAAATGAAAAAGTCTTTTTTTTGGGAATTTTGTGGAACTAATGTGCAATGATTTTTGTTTGTTGATACTTAATCTCCTAAGTTAGATATTTCTAAATAGAGTGGTTTTTGTAGTTGGAAATTGAAGTCTGATGAACGTTTTTGTTTGACTTAAAATTTTATGCTATTTTCAGAATACCTAGCCAGAAGAAGTCTTTGTATGCAATAATTTAATCTAATCACGTTTAGTCTGTTAAAATCTGAAGCACTCCAACGAATCGCTTAAAATAAATACCCATTTACAGTGATATGCAGATTTTTAGATTTCCTTAAGGTTATTCTGCTGAGCATTAACAAATCTTTTAACTACGAGTCTACAAGCACCTAGGTAGCTATGTTGAAATAGAATGTACCTCAGTAAATAATTTAATATTTTATGTAGCTACACTTTTGTGTACACAAAGGCATTACCTATGGAAATTAAATTTAACCATTTCGTTGGAAAAACATAAAATTTTTGGAAAAAAGCATTTAGAAGGTTGATTTCCAAATACAACAAAATTGATATTGACATTCGCAATAAACTGAATTGAATAAATAAAGGGATCCCTATTGGAATTTATTTTCGTTTTCCCCTCTTTTGGTTATTAAAAAAACAACAACAGCAAAAGTTCATTCTGGGTTAAGTTTCGATTTAAGCGCGCTGAATGAGCAAAAACAAAAACAAAAAACCAGTGAGCTTAGGGAAAAGCACTGCTGTCAGTGCAGGGTCGAGAAAGGGCTGATGAGTTTGTTGACGTGATTGTAAGCAGTCGTACCGCAGACCCCAATACTAAAATCATAAAATGGCAATAAATTGTTTGTATTGATTTTTTATCAATAAGATTTAAATACAAATGTATTTTACGTATGTATTTGTGCATTGATTTTTTTTTTTGCTCATTTGATAAAGGTTAAAAGGAAGTCTCTGTATGTGTACATTAGGGTAGAGGAATGATATTTCGGGGAATATATAGACAACAGATCATGCCATGTTCTTAGCTACCACGCAAGTGTTTTTTTATTTTTGTGTCTGTTTCATATGCAATAAGCTTAGAAAAAACCGTCTAAATTTTATTTTTAAATTTAAGAGCTCTTAATCATAAACCTACAAAAAAAAGTTTAGAGAAAAGCTAAAGAGGCTCCATTAATATACAAATAGGTTTAGTAACTCTTCTGAAGTAAGAGACTGCTTCATACTTTAAGCCAGAAAAAATATTCTAATTGATCTCGATTGAAAGATACCTTAATTTTGTCTTACGAACCTATGTTTTTGAAATATTTCACTCCACCCTAATGTGTGCATATATGGGAAATAGAAATAGCATAAGACAAGATTAATTTAAATATAAATATTCGATATACGTATGTACAAATGTATGCATGAATATTATGTGTATCGTAATAATAAAAAAAGGATTTATTGGCTGAAATGGATTCTATTTTGTATTTGATGCCTACATGTGCCATCAAAACTTTAATGGACTCTCCATTTGTATTCATTTGAGTTGATTTATGATTACTTACTATTAATTGAAATTTCCTTTTTTTATTTTGATGATATATTTTGAAAAATTGCTATGAAAATATCCAATGCTTCTTTGTAAAGATGTGAGATAAATATGGAATCAGTTACTGCCAATCAAATTGAATCAACTAGTAGCGGAAATTACCATCTTAAGGTTAGGGATGATGGGGTCATTAAAATGCAGTCTGAGAGATATGTTTTTATTAAAGACTAGTGATACTTGAGGCTTCGCACGCGCTAACATCACATTCTCAACATCACTTTCTATATTTTTTGTACAAAAGGAAACAACAACAATTGAATGAGAGTTTGTTCTAAGAGCTTCAATGTCAAATACAAACGGTCCAAATGGTACTCAATCCAAAAAATAAAGATATTTAATTTATTAAAAAAAAATATTCCAGTATGCAATATTCTTTTTTAGCATAAATATGTTGTTTTAAAAAATAAATTGTTAAAATCGGTTCATGATATTTTACGCCAAACCGTTACAAACCATTTTCATGTAAGCAATTTAATAGAAATATAGTATAAATAAAAGATACCGGAAAAATACATCAAATTAATGGTGACGTTTGGTGACAACGATACTTCGAAATGTGAGAGCACTACATTAAAAACGAGGTCTTATGGTAACACTACCTTAAGCATTTCAATTGGAAAACGAGTTCTAAGTTACAGTCTAGATTCAGTTTAACACCAGCTTCGTGATATTAACAAAATATCACTAATCAGGAAGACGATTAAACTTACATAAGCAATGAACCAATGGGCCTTTTTTTCTCTAAAGTTTTCTATTCTATAAAATTGGTTTCTATTCAGTCAACAGGATCAAAATATTGAAAAAAAAACTATTTTTGTGTCATTGAAAAGATTCCAAAACGAATATTAAACGTCTTAACAGAAATTTTTGTTCCGATGCACGCTACTTTACTGCAGCTATCTCTGCAGCAAATAATAGTTTTTCAGCAAAAAAAAAAAGTGCTTCTATAAACTTAAGCTGCTAACTGAATTAATTTTTTGTTTGAAGACTTTCGCTATAAATAAAATAATATTTTAAAATTCTGTTTGCTACTAAGCGATGTCAGCTCACATAGCATAAGTAATGTCCATTAATTTTCAGTGCAATACCATTAGCAGCTTTTGACCAAAAATAATCTCCGTTAATGTGGAAGCGACTTAATTTTGTCCTTGTTTGACTTACTGCTTCCTTTTGTTTTTACTCTCTCACACTCATACGCTGACACACGTTTGCATTGACAGCTGTCACTTTACCATTGACAACTACATGACTGTAATGCTTTCAATATTATAGACTTATTTTTGTAAAATTTATTAAAGGATTTCCGAAAATTGCGTTCAATATTTTTAGCATAAATCTTAAAGTGCAAATGAATTTTAAACTGACAATTTGGTAAATTTAGAAATATTTTCAATGTATATCGATAACAGATTATATTTTGCATTTTATTGCTTCAGTCTTCATTAGATAGACATCAATTTGCATAATGTTAACGTGTACATTAGCAATTGCGTTAATTTGTAGCGCTGATGCTGATGCAAGCGATAGGTTGATGAAGTTTTCTTTGCTATTGTTTTTTAAGCTTTTAAAAGGATTACAACTTTTAAGCTGAAATTTTATAAAAAGTCAAAATCACATTATGTATAGTTAACGTAAGCTTGTTAAGGAGATTACAAAATGTGGCTGTGTTGCTTCTGCCTTTGCACTCGTAAGTTCATATGATCATTAACAAGTAGTTAATGAATGCTAGCAAGCTATTTAATGATACAGCGATTATATGAGGAATTAAAGCATTTAGTTTTTTCTCTCAATTTATTTGGTCTTCTGAGCAAAAACTGACCAAAAGCTTTAAGTTATTGATATCATAGTAAACCAACATATGTTTATACATATGCTCTTAGCTTGGATTGCAATTATTCTAAGTTGTCCTTGGTGTGCCCAGTACGGCGTTAAAAAAAAACTGATTCACAATTGAAACCAAAAAAACTTTAACAAATTTGAAATGATGGTTTTTTGAACAAAAAAATTAAATAACAATTAGACATAAAGTCACTGGACTAAAGTGCAATCGAAACACACTCTGTTTATATTAAGGAACAAATGCTTTATTCACTTTGTGAACTAATTCACAAGTTTTTTGAAATTATTTATGTGGTTTAACTATACGAATTAAGCTAATTTCCATAGATAGTTTTGTCTGTTTACTTAAGGCACGATATTAATCTCTGTAAGCCTGCGAAAGCTGTCTGTTTATATCAGTTGGCCCATCTCTAGATAACACTTAGCTTATTCATTGTCTTTCAGCTATCAACACTATCACTTTGTTTATTTTACACCGAATTTTATTCTGGAAATTCGTTTTTACGAATTATAATTGTTAAAGTGTTTTCTTTACTTTTTATAGCAAATTTTATCCATTTCATAGAAAAAAAAGCTTAATTGTACTATATTAATACATCCACCTTAGTTCAAAAAAATAACTTGAGCTATTTCATTACAATGCAATGTTAGAAATTTATCTTTATCTATTACAACCCAGGACAGATTAAAGGTCGAATTAAGTCAAACTAAGTTGATGTTGAAGAAGTCAAAAAATGTTGAAAAGGTTGAAAAAAGTCTAGAAACATTAAAAAAGTCGAGATGTTTAAAAATTTGATGAGTTTTGAAAAAAAGACGAACAATGTTGAAAAAGTCGAAGAAAAATGGAAGTGTTGGAAAATGTTGAAAAACTCAAAAAAGTTGGGAAAGGTAAGTCGAAAAAAATATGAATATTTTAGAAAAAAGTTGAAAGGTTGAAATAGTCGATAAATAAAATGAATAAATGTTGAAAGATGTTGAAAAATATTGAACTACTTAGTTGATAAGGCTGAAAAACTCGACATAATAAAGAAAATGTGGAAGAAAGTTAAGAGATGTTGAAAAACTCAAAAAAGTTGAAAGATGTTGATAAAAAGTTAAAAAAAGTATGGGGAATGTTGATAAAAGTTGAAACAGGTTGAAAAATGGAAAAATATCACGCCCACTTATCAAATTATATTACAATAGCTTACATAATTTGCGAGATATGTCAGCTCAAAATGATACAGAACTTGCTAAGTTTCAGCTTTGGTGGTCCAAAGGTTTTTTTCATTTTTTCCTCGTTGAACATGAACTCATGGCAAATTTTTGAAAATAATGTACTCGATCCATTGCCACTTGAATTTGAACAAAAATTATATGGAAATCTGCATAAAACAATCGATTTCTGGTTAAAAAAAAACACTTCTTTTAATAAGATTTGATTGAGCTGTAGTGCTTTGAAATTAATATTTCTTCTTAAGAAGTACCATTAGATTTTTTGATATAAAATTGAATCCAATTCCGGTACCCGTTTTATCCTTTTACGTGAAGAATGGTTTATAATTGATATTTTCTAATATTACTTAATTATTAAATCGTACGATATACCAACTTTATATCAACTTAATGCGATCAAAAACTTTTGATAGATTCGTGTTCAGCGAACATAAAACCTTTTTAACGCCATTTTTTAGCTGGATATATACGATGTAGAGCTGAGAAATGCTTTTTGTCCAATAATACTCAATTCACTAATTGGAAGTGGACTAGCGGCTTTGTACGAGATTGTATTCAGGTGGTCATGAACTAACAAAATAGGCATACCATATAAGAAAATTGTTTTGTGACGCTATCTTCCGGAATATAGTTCATGGAGTAAAATTTAAGTGGCGCAAAGAACGTTTCACGAAATGTTAAACATGAATTCATATGCCAAATCAACACGCGCAGCATGTGGGAGTGTTTTAGCTGTAAATTGAAATTAAACTTTAAATAAATTTTACTGTGCAAATTTGAAGCAACTGAAAACAGGACGAGAAGAATGATAACAAAAGCGCACACCTACCAACATGTGACAGGGCACTACAAAAATGCATGCAAACTGCGCTACGACCCAGTTGGAATACATTTTGTAAGATTAACACGATATCCTTCTTACTCAAAAAGTCATAAGTTGAAATAAGCCGACAAAGGAAATGAGATCCATGCGGCATTAATTGTGATATCACAAGCAAATAGTTCTCTTTTTTTGGTTAAGAATTTATGGATTATCTTTATCTCTAGAGTTTAAATGGAGTATAAAGTGGAATATAACTATTGATCGGCGATGTGTAAAATCAAGGGCGGTTCCGTACTTTTTTATTTGAAGGATGACTTATGAAAGTTTTGCAAAGCTCGCTTTCCTCGAAGCTTAGATGATAAGCAGACGAAAGGAAAACCGAACTTGGACAAAATATTTATTAGCTTAACTACATCTAAACGTAAGTAAAGAACATTAAGTTATCTACGATTGACAGTTGACAAAGACAATTTTCGTGATGGGTAGGCCTGCATCCTGACATATGAAAAATACCTTATGTTGTGTTATACTTCAAGAAACAAAAGTGAAGTTATTTCTTCCCACTGGGTCTCTCGTATGCAATACGGATTATAAATTTAAAGTCCAGCGGAAATGGCATTTATCGTATTTTATTGTAGTAGTTGTGGCTGTCGTTAATGCAAGAGCAGCTGTCGCCATTCGCACTTTATCTGTTCACTTTTGGCTTCCATTCCTTCTCATCGCTTCCTCACCATGAATATAATCAGTGCAATTCAGTTTATGACAGTCATGACATCTCGTCTGTTGGCCCCACGATAGAAAAAATAATTTGCAACAATTTCGAGAATTGTGAGAATCAGTTAACAAAGTCATAACTTTCGTTCGTTGCACGGGCAAAGGCAGGAAATGGTTTAATTTAGAGCACATGCACATACGCATACACACAAACAACTACGAAAGTGAAAGAAAAAGGAAAAACAGAAGTAAAGGGAAAGTGTCAGTTGGAGAAAAAGTTGTCATAGATAGCCAGTTAAAAGCGGAAGTGCGGCTACAAGTTCGCATAAGCCAGATGGAAAACATTTATAATTTAAAAGTTTTCATGGCGCATATTTGTATTTGCCATAAAGCTCTGTGTGTGGTTGTGTGTGTGTGTGTGCATATAAGTTCTTACTGTTGTAGTATGAGTGAATTGGAAAATTATGCTGGATGTTATGCAACAAAACAATATTAGCTTTTATTACCAAGCGTCAAGGCATAACTAATTTTACAATTGCAAAAGAATTTT
Organism: Meiosimyza decipiens; assembly: GCA_963680825.1. Taxonomy (NCBI): domain Eukaryota; kingdom Metazoa; phylum Arthropoda; class Insecta; order Diptera; family Lauxaniidae; genus Meiosimyza; species Meiosimyza decipiens. The sequence goes on from OY804258.1 coordinate 36,071,568, forward strand.
CAAAGTAGAGGGTGGAGGGAGGACCAACAAGTAGGTAAACCTCTAAGTTTTTCAGATTAGTGCCCGGTTATGGTGGGTTTTCCAAGTTTAAGTCTTCTATATATTGACACAAAAGCAATAACTCAATTTGCTATAGCCATAAGGACACAACAAGCACTTCTTTAGAGAGTTTTCTGCCGACTAGTCACACTATTCGATCACTGCTGCTTGCCTCGACATAGTAATGTCGAGGCACTGTAAGATCACTCAGCATTATTTCAAGTCAATGGTCTAAATAAAGAAGCCATAGATTTCAATAGCTCTTAAAGACAAGAGTCAACAAATAATAGAGCAATTACTGCTGGAAGTATTGAAATCAGCAGTGAAAAACGCCTTTTAAAGGGCTCAAATTTGCATTAATGCTAGAGACTAACATCACAACGATAACATTTTTAGTACACAACAACAATTCCTTACATCCAATTTTGCCAAATGCCGACATCAATCGGGGCTACTTGATTCCCTTTATTTTTTTGAATTGTGCTGAATGATTTGCTAAACCGCATTCTTACTGTGAATCATGGGATTAAAATAATGGAGTCATCTGGAATGTGATGATGAGTATGAACTTTTGTTAGTCCAAACTCACTAATATATTTATGCATGTACATATTCCTGTTTGACTTACACTTTTTACACTAATTCAGTCCAAAAAATTTCAGTTTAGAGTACTAAAAATTTTAATTTCAAAAGTTTTACTTTAAAAATCAGATTTGTAAAGCAGGACTTGTGGAACGCCAATAGCAGGCATGCCTACGTAAGTCCACTGAAAGAGCCTAAAATCATTGAATTTTAAGATGGAAATCTGTGGCGAAGTAACAGCACCGCAATGTAGTTGAAAATCGCGAGCTGAGTTGTTTTATAAAGTTTGATGCTAGTACCCCAGCAAACATTTTTAATGACGGAATATTTTTATCGCTGCGACGATTAATTTCATACGAGCTCATATTGGAATGCTCTGCGATAGTTCATTCGGGAGTAACTATCCAAGATTAGGAAGCGCTTCAAATGACTGGTATTTTATTATGTCATCGGACTCGGATTTATGGATTTATTTTATTCGGGTCAGTTGAGTTGATTTTTATTTATTTTTGTGACGTATCGTTGAATAGATCACAAAAAAATATACTCGAATAAGTGTGCTTAAGGAGCCCCTTCCGATTTTTAGAGCAATTAGGGGTCTTGACAAAAATAATAAAATTCGGGGAACGCACCTATATTCGGAGATATAGCCACCGGAAGTTGCGAATATAGCTTTTGAAACAATCGTGCTTCCCAACTTGTTGTAATTTTTTCATAAGCTGTATAAAAGACATCCGATGTCTATATCTCCGAAAATAGATGCGTTCCCAATCTTTTGATGTCATATCATTTGTCAGTAAGAAAAGTAATATCATAAAACACTGTTCAAAACATTTAAAAAGCCAGTTCAGCTCTGCCAAAAGAGCTATAAATTAATCTTTTGAAAGATGAAATCATATTACATAACCTTATAAAAGAGTCGCTAAATAATCGCGTGGATGATTCAAAATCAATTATTTTCATTTCGCGTAAGTCAGAAATTAAATTTTTATTAAAATTCATGTGAGAGCTAATTATGTTCGTGTCAGAGCTTTATTAAACTTTTTTTGGATTAGCTGTTCATGTGGGGTATAAGGAGAAAAGCTAGGACCTTTCCATTTTAAGCTTCAAAAATACACATTTGCCAGAAATTCAAAGCAGCAGTTAATGTTACAGTTGCTACAAATTTATGCTGTAGCTGTTGTTGTATTGTAATGCGTAAGAACTTTGCTAAAAAGAATTTGTTTTCTGAGTTTTGTTGCTGATATTTTCCGATTTTATTGTGATTTTTTATGGATATTCCTGTTGTTGTTGCTATTGTTGCATATCGTTAAAATTTTATTTAAATTTCACTTACCCTGTTGTCTGTAAAATATCTGGCAACGAAATGCTGCGCTGCCAATGTTGCTGTTGTTGCTGCTGTTGAAAAGGTTCTCTGCTTTCAATTGTTGTCGGTATTGTTGCTATTGCTGTGTGTGGGAAAATTCGTGCGCTTACAATTTGGTTCATGTCTCTGTTGTTGTTGCTGCAACTAATGATGTTGTGGTTGAGTTTTGTTGGTGTTGTTGCTGTTGTATGTCTTGATGTGGATTGTTTTATGAATCTAAAGGGATGAAAAGAGAAATGTGAAAATTTCAACAACTGCGAAAATAAATAACATAATTTTGCTGTTTATAGAAGTAGCAAAATGATAAATTTTGTTGTGTTGGTGTACCTGAAGGGTTTGTGAATGTGTTAGTGTTCTGTTCACGTACTCATTTGTTTATACATTTAATTTGGCTTAAAGTATTTCAAATTATTCAGTGTACATCAAGGGAAAATCCGCTTTCCAATATCCTTATAAGTGCAAAATTTTGTATATAGATTTCCCCAACTTTGTTTAATTTAGTCTAAAATCATTTATAAAAAATTAAAGGGTTCTTCAAACGAAAACAATAATCATTATAAAAATTCCTTAACCATGAGATACATGTTTTATAAAAATCTGAAAATTAATTAAAATTTCCTTTTCAGGTTAAAATTGTTCATTTTGAGCCTTAGACTCACTAAGTAACTTTAGTAAGATTCAAGAAATACCATTCCAGAGAGGATCCGTTCATTAGAGAACATTTAACACGTGATCCATAGGAACAATCAATTGAGACAAAAGTTTCGTCTCATTGGATAACGAGAGTAAGTCTCTGAACTACGGAACTTCGCATCCCAGAGGGTGTAATTTCGATAGAATTCAATAGGATATTAAATGGTCAGCCTCCTAAGGCAAGTATACGATGCTCACGTTTGATACTCTAGTAGCTGTAAAAATGAATCTAAGAAGCTCATTCCAAGATAGGAAATCATTTATAGATAGCAGCCCCTTTCAAACTACGTGGTTACATTGGAACTGGTAGTGGATTATAATATATAGCTGAGGAAGTTCTGGGCATGAAAATATCCTATCATTAAAACAGAACTTTACCGGGTCGTATCTGCCATGCAACGTGCCGAGGGAAATGCATGGGAGTTCTTCTCTTTCTAACCTAGAGATAGGTTGGAAAATAGAGCAGGAAAACAACACTTTAACAGACTTGACATAACTATGACGGGGCCAGTAGTGTTGAAATACCATCCGAAGATCATTGCAGTCAGTTCGGCTGATCTCAGTGCATGTGGTGAAAGAGAAGATTGTGCAACATATTCCATTAAGCGCTATCCTAAATTTTCACCACTCTGTCTTAGAGAAATAAAAAGGCACAGAAACAGAAATGAAGATTTTGACCTATATACTTAAACACGAAACAGATAAGTAAGGATATTGCCAACCAAAGTCATTCTACTATCAGAGCCTATATGAAGCAGAACATCGCTACTCGAACAGTTGTTCTCAACATTACTTCACGAAAGCAGTCAAAATGTTATACCTCAACGTTACCGTATGTTAGTAACAATGCGTCCGGTAATGTCCACAGATAGATATAGTAATATATTTACGTGACTAAGCGTGTAAAAATAAAAAATATTTCTAAAGTATTACTCACCGTTTGTCATGATTGCAAGTTTGATTGGTATTTTCCATACCGCGAATCATAGAATCTCTATCTCTCGTTATAGGCATCTCGCAGTCACCTAAAAACAGCAACGATGTCGCCGCTAGAGGCACCATACGTGACACAGTTAAGCTGTCCGCCACTTGAATATTATTTGTGGACGCTACTTGTTCCACTGTGTGTGGCTCAATGGAGTGTAAAGGAGGCCATGGTTTCGATTTTAAAGCACTTTGGATCTTTTGATGCTGTTGTTGTAGACCTTTGACAGCTGTTTCAAATTGAATAACATTTACATTAACACTAATCGTCGTACAGTCAATATTATCGGAGTTTTTCGTTTTGTTAACATTACGCGATGATGAAAAGAACGACGACGAGGGCAATTCGCGTTGATTATCCACCGCATTGTTGGTGGCGTCACGACGTAAAGGAAAAACGACACGAGTACCGCCATTTTCAACCGCAACATTTGTATGGCAACATTGTTTTTGATTTGAAAATGTTGCTGATGATGTTGCCGCCAATGAATGTTGATGCGTATGCTCAAGTTCTTTCAGATTACGTAAAGAGTTTTGACGTTTTAACGTAACTGTTGGATTATGCTCAAATGTTGCCAGATTGCTGCAAGCGCCACAATGTGGCCAAAAAGAGCAAGGCAACGTGGTAGAATTTGTGCGATTTAATGTTGTTTTTGAAGTATTTGTTGTTGATTTTTGGTTTGGTGTTGTTGTTGTTGCTGTTTTAGTTGTTTGTTTACTAAAAAATAAGAAGAAACAAATTATGGAATGTTGCTCTAACCATGTTCTCTAACTCGATTTGCTCAATTGTGAGGTGAGTTACTAACGTGGTAGTGGTGGTGGTTGTGAGTTTTGTTTGCATTAGCATACGAGGTTATTTGGGGGAATGTTGACATTAATGTAAAGCATGAACCCAGAGGATTTTGACAGTTAATTTGATAGTTAATTGTTATTTTGATTCAAATGATATATAAGAACTGCACAGAGTGAACACAGAAGAAATCACAAAACTAAGTTATGTTAAAGAAAGTTTTTTTTTAAATATACGCGTCAAAGATACCGTGATGACAAGTAGTAGAAATATTAGTGATAAGTAGTGGTGAGATGTTTATGTATGAGTTATTGCAGTGATTGCTTGGTATGCATTTGCTACTGTGGTGAGTTGTCTTTTGCATAGTCAATTATTTATGATTTGCACCGTTGTAAAATTACTTTCTTTTAGTTAAGTTCTATTTACAATAGCATTGTATATTTCTTTACACAGTGGTCAGGTGTGGTGAGTTTAGGATAAAAGCAGTTTTTTTAACATTGACAATTTAGAAGTTTTTAGTGCAACTATTTTTTTAGCGTGTTATTTTTATTTGTATTTAGTTCTTGGTTTAGTTATTTATTTAAATTTACTTTAATTCCTAGCACTTAAGTTAAACTTAAGTTATATTTTTAGTAGTCTTATGTTACTTAATTAGTTTCACTAATTTTAAGTTCTTAAGTTTTTTTTTTGTAAGAATTTTATATTCTATTAAGAAATTTGATGATTTTCACTAATTTTAGCATTAATTATAGTCATTTGGTTTGGTGTGGTGAGTAGTGGTGAAGTTGGAGAGGGGAATTTGGTTAAGTGCAGAAGCAGCGCTACCCAATAACTACTCTTCTTTTCACATCTCTCTTTCTAACGCTCCATGCTGTCGCTCTTAATACCTGCCACGATTACTGCCTCGCTGTTGTTGTTGTTGCTGCCTGTACAAATACTCCGTTCTCAGCCGTTCATCATTACTCAACAACGTCTTGTATTCACTGCCCGAATCTGGCGTCACACTATCTCGCGATGAGTTATGCGGAAATCGTTCCAACGAAAATTGCGATTCACTCGGGCTTTGACCTAAGCCGCCGCCAGAGCGTTGCTTGATCGTCGTCGGATGATCATAAATTCGTGCCTCATTATTGAGAAAGTTTAATTCACTGTTACCACCCGGTGTGATGGTTTCACGATTTTTCAGAACTTGTGGAGGTAGGATATCGTATTCACCACTTCCACTATCAGCGCGTCGAAAGTCCATGATTGGCGAACGATCCAGCGATTTGCGTAGTATATCATAGGTCAATTCATGATCGCACAATCGTGTTCCATAATTTTGTGGGCTGGTTGATTGACGTGTCAGATTCAAGTTATTACTTGATGAACCCGATGAATGTGGTGAATGTGTACCAGCACCACCATTGCCACCAGCAGCTGGCCCAGGTGAGTTACGCCGTAGGCGTGTCGTCGTTATAATACCACCGCTACTGCCAGCATCGTTCGTATGCAAATAGCGCATGCCACCGCTGGCAGCAGCAGCACCTCCCAGACTATTGTTATTATTGCTTTGTTCCCTGTAATCATCGTCGAACGAGCGACTCTTGTCGAAATCCAGACGCATAGGCACATTCTGATTGTTACTGCCGCTGTTGATGTTGCTAGCACTGGTGTTGGTGTTGTTGCTGCTACTATTGGCATAGTTCCCATAATCGAAATCAAACGAGCGACTTTTGTCAATATCTACATTACGCATTCGTCCACCATTGCTGCTTACTAATATAGGTTGGGCGTTACCAGTGGTGCGTATTATTGGTGGAAAGTTACTGTGTCCGCTAACACCGGTTGTATTGTTGGCACGTATATTTGCCTGCTGATATACGGGACCCTGATTGATGCCCGGATGCGGTTGACCTACGCAGACGATCATTTTGTGTGTTCGATTTGGTGAGCGTTCAGTAAGTTGGAGGGATCTACGAAAGAGGAGAAAAAGTTAAGTAAATGTAGATAGGAACGCAAACGGGAATGTAATGTAATGATATTTTTTCATACCCAAAACTAAAAATTATATTAATATGCATATCCTACAAGACTCACCTTGACCGTCTAATGCGATGCTCATCCACTTGTTTTGCTGCCCGCGCCATTGCACGTCTATGTTGCGAGCTACTAGCACCACTGACCAAACCACCACTACCACTCAAATGACTTGTGTGCGCTGTCAATCCTTCATGCGGTTCACCACGCCCGCTGTAGCTGGAACTTGAAGAGCTTCGAGAAATGTTCACCGTTTTATCATCATATTTTTGTTTACGCTCTAAGGTATTACTACGCGAACTCGAATTCTGACGTGAACCCATCAAAGAACCTTGTGATCCCTTCTTTCGTCGATCTTCTGGCGTCAGCGAACGGGACTCAGGTGTTAGCGAACGCTGTTTTCGTAAGCTACTCGATGAACTGTGCGAATCGTTACGATCCGGCGTAAGCGAACGTTGACGCTGTGTCTTAAATGGTGACGGATGATTATGGTGATAATTGGCTGTTAAGAATTCGGTAGAACCATCATCATCTTCATTGTCCAGTTCATCGTTTGATAGATCTGCGAATAGACGAAGGAGTAATGCAATGTGTGGTCAGTTCGGCATTAGCATAGAATTAATTAGTAATTCCTGCATGAGCACATGCTACTTTTCGCAAATTAAATCCGGCATAATTAAAAGCGGATTAAAGTGTCATTAAGAAAACAATAGACCCTCACACTATGCTGCCTACCCACAAGCTCGCCAAAGTTGTCTCAAATTAATTACGTACTGCTGCATACGTAGTCATAAGAAGTTCGCTCCCCATTTAATCTGCTACAAATTATTTATGAACAACAAGCCGAGGCAGCAAGCAGCTTTTGTGTGAGTTGAAATATAAATAAATTTTAATTTGCGAAATTGCTGTATTGCAGATTATGCAATAAGTGATTAAAAGTTCTTTTGCCCCCTCCCCCCATGTTTGAGAATATTTGTCAACACGTAGGTGCCAGCACCAGCTGGGCCAAAGTTTAGGTACTTTCATGCTGGGATAATTCACTATTGTTGACAAATTTATTGTGCAGCGTGCGAATTTCATCGTCTCCATTGTTTGGCATCAGCAAGACCTGGATAAAGTTTTCTCAAAGCGAAAGGGACGATAGATTTGTCTATGGGATAAGTTTTGTTATTCAATTTGAGACATAATGGTTGAGTGAACATTCAAATCAAATCGTAAGTCTTAATATTGTCATCAGCATACTTAAACTTCGTACAATATAAGAATTGTTAGCCCTCTAAGGAATCAGATACTATTATGAGAGGATTAGGTTTAATGAACAAATAAGATTTTATACTACTAAATACTGACTATCAATTTATTCATCACTTCAATGAGTTTGTATTTAATGACAAACAGTTGTAAGTTGCTGGTTCGAAGGAGGAGGACACGTGTGTGTATATGTTGTACGTTACATGTGGATATAGAAAATTAAATATCGTAAGTAAGCTAAAAAGGAAACGTTTTAAGTTGAGAAGTAAAAAACTTAAAAAAGTTGCTTAATTTAGGCGGCGAGCTCGCTATAAAAAAGTCGAGTATATGGATACACCGGGTGATTTTTTTGCTATTTGGTTTTTCAGTGTAAACTTTTTGACACCTCATGCGTGATTCGTAATACGTGTCAACGCCTGCTCAATATGGTTTGCCATTTTACCATGAATGGACTAACAAACGAAAAACACTTGCAAATCCTTGAATTTTGCTACCGAATTTCGTGCTCTGTGAGTTGGATGAAGATCCAATGAAATAATCTTTAAAAAGTAAATGGAAGGAATTGGTGTATCTCTCCTAATTAATTTTTTATTCAGAATTGCAAATTTTCTGTTTTCTTTTTTAATTTTCAAAAACCAAACGCTTACATGCATTTTGGTGAAACTAACCAACCAGAATTGTCTTTCCCGAAAATGTCAAATATTCAGTAGAATTTTTTATTTTAACTGAAAGGGCATAAGATTACTGCTTGAAATGTGTGCCAAATGATACATCTCGAAGACCCTAAATAAATTATGTAGAGCTGTCTTTTCGAATCCTGTCCCAAACATTGGTTGCCATCCATTTTAGAAAGACTGACCAAAAAAATGGGTGGCACGACTGCCTTCCATGAGGTTAAATGAGGAAACATTTCAAAGTTAAAAGCCGAAACTTCGTACTTAATTTCTGGTAATTATTGCACTAATGGCCTAGTCCACAAATGTCTCTTTGCTTTATTGTGAAATTATTAAGTGAAGTGGAGTGAAACTTTATGAGTTTTATGGATAGAGCCGTTGGTGCACAAAAGGCTTTAATTGAAAAGCATAAAATTAAAAAAAAAAAAGCTTAAATATGGTAATTTGTAGGGATTAATTTATTTCCCGATCGTTTCAAAAAAGTTTAATTAATGCTCCTTAATAGGTTTTGAACAAAAAAATAATAATATTTATTATATAGAAATAATTGTTCATAGATTTAAACTTCATTATTTGTGCACAATTTACGGCCATTAAAACCATAAATCCTTAAAAGCAATTTATTGTCATTAAAATCAATGCCATGACCATCGATTGACTGATTCGCTTGCAATTCAGTGCCATTTTAACAACCAAAGCAGCGGATACAATGAATGGAACAGAACTAACAAAATGCTGCAAACAGTTTTGTTCGCATTCTGGACAAAAGATGAACTCGTCCCAAATACCCGCCCACTCGTCCTGTATACATTTATTGAAATTGGCATTGTCTGTCAGTAAAAAATTCACACATTTTATATTTCAAGCAGAACAATTGCAAAATATTGCGTTTTCAAGCATACAAATGCCAATAACAGACTGCGGCGGGTTTGTCGGGGGATAGGTTGATACAACTGGCTGGTTATTTATTCATTCACTGTTACGACTTTAGAGAACGAGTTGCACAAATTGACGGACCGACAGACAAACAGAAGACCGTTAGCGCTAGGAAATCTTCGTGACAGGAAAAATGCAAGGAATCTTAAATCGATTCCCATCAATTTGCGTTCTGAATGCAATCGAAAATATTCACCGTACTTGCATTTGCATTTCTCAAGTCTTTCCATTTGAAGGACTTGTTTGTATCCTTTGACTACACCAAAGACATATATATTCGCATAAATTTATGAATTATGGGCAATTCTATGCATATGATACATTTTATAGTTTAAAGTTAAATACAAAGGAAAACGTCATTGCATGATGACTAGACAAAAGCCAAACCCCTAAGAAATAATTTAAAATGGGGTTTGTCGGAGTAGTTACTGACTTAATATAAAAAAATTTCCATGGAATAACTCTTCTTTGGAATTGTCCTTGCATTTTCTTAGAGGAATTGATAGGAGATACGCTGGAGAATTCTGAAAGTGCGAGCTGGTTGCATGGAGGTAAAAAGCATAAAGTTTTGTTTCCGTTGTCGTTTCGAGTCGTTGCACTTGAAAGATGTCACATTCATATTTTTCATAAACAAAACAAATGGCGGAAATTCAAAATAAACGAAAGCGTTTGTCATCTTTCAGAGAAAAATGGTTTTATGTAATACGAAGTAATGGTTGATAGTAAAATTTTAAATTAAACTGGAATTGAATGCAAATACAAGTACTGACAGGAATATGACAACAAGGAAGGAATTACCAACAGTACACACTCTATCAAAGTGCGTACTAAGCTTTGCATTGAATTTCTTAGAATATGGTTTTGGCGTTTGTTTCCGGAGTATTCTTCTATACTGAAAATATTTCAAATAAATTGCAATTGCATTTTGACCTAACTTTTCTGATTTTCTTGAAATTTGATTTATTGCAAAGTAAAAAAGTAAGCCAAGCCAACTGGACGCAATCTACCCAGTTATGCTACAGCAGCCAAGACACACAAAAACATGCATAACAGAGATGATATTTAGGAAAGTTGCTATAGAGTAACACACTCCGATGGAGGTGAAAGCGGCTCTTATTCCCAAGGCTTAAAACTTGAAGCGATAGCCCCGAGATACCTTAGGCCGAATGTCTTATAATGGAGTGCTATTTCTGCAAAAAATTTATAGATATTAAACAGAGAGCAAAACGATTTGAACAGGATATCAACGAGGAGAAGCAACTTTACACTGTCCACCATCACGGGCAAAACGATTGAAGTCTTAAGGGTTTCGCAAACCAAATAGATCATCCCCATTCTTGAGGAATATGGAGGCTGCTTTAGTTCACATATTCTTTCGAATCTTTAATAGATTTCGGTTAAAAATTTCGTTTTTTTATGACGGTTAGTATTTTGAATACTCTTTTTGTACTCTAAAATGGTTAAAAATATAAAAATTGCAAAGATGCATTCACAAAACCTCTTTTTCATTCGTAAAGAAAAGTAGTAGTGTGAGGCTTCGATTAAATCAGAGAGCAACAAACTCCTAAACTTATGATGAAAAATGTTCCTGTCCTAATCCAAACAACCTACGACAATGCTTAAGCCAAATATCTCTCCTCTCACATTACTCACCTGAACGAGCACCACTATCGCAGGAGTTCAGTCGCTGACTTATTGTTGTATCAAAACTACGAAACCGTGACATGGCCACGCTAGGTGGTAGCTGCTGTTGACTAGCACCCACACCTACTGGTCCACTGCTACTCACACGACTAAATTGAGCCTTACGAGATCGTCCCAAAGCGTTGCTACCCTTACTGCTTCGGTCAAAGAGCTTGTCTGTCTTTCCATCACGTAGAGCATACTTAGAGCTCGCAACACTAAATGTGGGCGGCGCTTCTTTAACCGCAGTATTCAAATAGGCAGTGGATTGCGGTTGCTGGTATTTGGGTGAACTGTCACGACTACGCAGACTGCCACTGCTGCCTCCGCCCGAATCTTTCTTCGTAAGATAGTTCGGCGAGCAGCCGGTTAGCGTGCTAAAGTTCGGTGAACGATCACGTTGCGCGACTGTTACGCGTGGTTTCTCCGACAGATTACCATCAAAACTGCGCGAAAAAGTCTCTGCATAGGTGTCAGTAGGCGTAGTCTTACGATTGTCGTATTCGAAACTGCGTGAAAAAACCATTCCTTTGTTGTTACCACCATTAATAGCGTGCAGACCGCCGCCACCACTGCTACCGGTCACTACTGTTTGCGGCAGTTGTCGGCGCTCCGAATACTTTGCCTTACTATCTTGAAAGGCAGGAGGAGGCGACAGTATTGGCGTAATTGGTGGCGGTGAGTCACCATCATTGTAATTTCGTACTGGCAAGAAACCGGGTCGTTCATTAAGCAGTGTAGCAATTTGTGGATCGACTATTTTGTAGCCAGGTCTTAGCACATAGGAGTTACTACCACGATGCGTTGTGCTGCTGCTTCTCCTCGCCTCATTTCGTGAGATCAATTCCTCAATTTTGCTGCCGCTTATCTTCGGTATCGAATAGCCGCTTGGTGTTGCAAAAGAATGCTGATGCTGCAGTGATGACTGTCGTGTGCCATCAGATCGTCGTCCGCGCGTGTTATCAATCTGTATAACACGTATTGTGTTTCGGAGATTGCCGGTATTGCCATCACGACTTCCACTGAGACTACTACCCCCGTTTTGCTGTTCATAGCGTCCAAAATGCGCACGTCGTGCACTATAACTGCCGGGGGTATTTTCATCATTGACACGTTTGGTATTTACCTGTACCCAACCGGATTTGTTAAGGAAAATTTCTTCATTTGTGAGCATATTGCCAGATTTTCGCATACCTGCAGCGGTAGCCATTCCACTTTCGCCAACACGACCACCACTGCCATAATAATTTTCTCCAAAGAGATATGTCGGCTTATGCATGCCAGCATTATTAACCATGCTGGCAGCACCAGCACTTCCGGCACCGCCGCTTCCAGAATGATAATGCATTTTCCGCGCTTCAAGCTTCTCGTTGAAGCTGCGCGACGAAGCTTCAAAACTTTCACGTCGCTTGGCCGCGTATTGCTGGAAAGCGGTCAAAGGTTTGCTCTCCTCTGCGGTAACAGCTGCATTAGTTGTTATTTCGCCGCGCGTTACATCTAACTCTGGCGGCGGTTTGTTGCTTTGATATTTTAAAGGACTAGCACGAGAACGGCTGCGATGGCGTTTTTTGGGCGGTAAAGCTGGCAACGGTAAATTAGTAACGTCTATTTTATCATTTATTGATGAGGAAAGTTCGTCGTTTTGTGAATCACGGCAGGAGTCGCGCGTCAAGTGACTATCGTCTGAGAAGGCCTCACTTGAGTCCAGACAAGAGTATTCCTGTCGATAAAGTGGCGGCCGTTTCGATAGCTGTTCTGTCGTAGGTGTTGTTTTGCTTAGCGAAGGTGGATGTTGAGCCTCGCTAAAAAGAAAAAAAAGAAGGCATTAGATTAATATAAAAATGTAGAAATGAATACACGTGTATGTGTCTCTTTTGTATGTATGTGGGTAAAATTGTAATAATAGTCGGAACTAGCTAGCTCAGCACTTACATAAGTGTTAATGCTTGAAAAATTTATGTAACACATGCAGGGATTGAAAAAAGCTTTATTTTCCAATAGCAGTTTTGTTACCTAAAAGTAATTTTACTTATGCATGAAATCAGAGCTGTAAGATATCAATTGCCAGTACAAGTGTAAGCTTCAGTATCGATACTGATACTTAAGTATCAGGATAGTACGAGTGTAGAAATTTTTAAGTACCAGTATAGGAAAAATTATGTAAATACAAATATATTGAATGTATATACGACAACTGGTACTCAAGTAACTATTTGGTACTCAACTATTAGTACTGATACTGAAAATAACAACCATCAAATTCAATTGCTTAAATATTCATAAGTTTCAGTTTCGGTACTTGTTCTCGCCTCTTGCTTGAAATATTTTAGTACTTACAGCTCTGGTTGAAATCTCTTAAGCAGTTTTTTTCCTTCAAAAGTTGCAAAGTGGCATTTCTTAACATTATTTTGTAAGTATGATTCCTTTTAATTTCCGCAAAACGTGACATTTTGTCAATTTAAGCAAGAGGTTTAAGCACTATCTCATCTTAGTACTGACATACTTTGCAAGAACACAACTAACATTGTTGTTTTATTAAATTAAATCTTAAGGAAGATGATGTATAATTTCTTTTACTATATTGAAGTTACCTTATTCCGGTCACCTAACACCTTTCTATACCACTTTTAATATTTAAAGTGACTAGTAAGTTGAATACGTTCAAAATATATATATATTGTCAAGCTTCAATGTGGTTTGATTTCAACAGTGGATTTTATTTAAAGGATACAAAGCAAATTTTTTTTTTTTGGAATTTAGCGAAAAGTTCAAATATTTTTTAAGCCGCTGAATACGAATAAGTTCACCAAGTTTTGAAATTGATTCCTTTCTTCAAGATATCTAAGACATTGATCGATCGGAAAATCTAGACCCTTGCGATCATAATGTTCTATTTTTTAATATTAGCCAAAAACGGACAGCAAATTTCACCAACAAAAAATGGAAAATTGGACTTAACTACCTTGGTCACGTAAGAATGTTCGTGCTCTGTGAAGTTTGAATTCAAAAGAACGAACCCAAACTGCACTTGCATTTCAACGACGTGCTACATGTGTATATGCTTGAGCTTTGCTATAGTTCGTACACCACTTGCTTACACAAAGGACTAATCTTCTCTGCATAGATATAGCTATATGCGCTGTTGTAAAATGTCTTAAAATTAAGGTCGGACATAGCCAGGAACACTCCGACACAAATAACAGAATAGACGGTTTTGCACATTATTTTGCACCCAATGATGGTAAAGGAGGCGGCACAGGGCCCTAAAAGCTGAAAACGAACATTGGGATGGGAAGGTTAAAAATGAAATTTAAGGAAAAATTTTTATTGCACCAGTTGATGGAAAAAGTTCGAAAATTGATCTTTGTTTGAAGGAGAGGTGATTTTAGCCTCAAAGAAAAAGTTTTATTGCCTCAATGAGTGAGTAAAATCAAATATGGATTTTGAATGGCAGGAAATAAATTCTCTATTCAGTGGTTTTGGCCCCATTTAAGGATGAAATCTGTGTATACTCATTGATCAGAAAAGGTCGGAAATAATCTTTGAAATATCTCCCAAACTTGGCTCCACCTAAATGTAAAAATCAAAAAAAAATATTGCTTTAATTATTTTGTTGAACTTACAGTCATTAGCAAGCAGCGATATTCATGTAAATTTACAAATCGGTCAATGATTTTTCGTGAACAAACACCGTAAGACCACATAAGGATCAATTTAACCTGTTAGTTGGTGACATATGCTGTGACATATGGTATTATCTCATACGTACAGTGACCCATTTGTAAATTTACATGAACATCGCTGTTCGCTTAATGACTGCAAAGTTCAATTAAGCAATTAATGTTGAATTGTAATAAGCATATAATGTTAATAAGCTAATTAGCCAATCGTATCCTTAAATAAGTAAACTCTATTTCATAATATAAAATTACACAAAGCAATTGCATCGAAATTTGATGTTTTCAAACTATAAATTACTTCTTATGGACATCACATGCAGAAAGAACTCATGTTGCAGGAGAGGGGTCTCCACTTGCTAACATGTTAAAATAAATAGTTATTAGCAAAAATATAAAATGTTCCGAAGCAGGAAGGCGTTCAGAAATAGGTCAATTTACGTTAGTATTTTTCGAGTCATCCCCAGCTAAAGCGCAATGTCATTAATTATTATGGCACATGCACGACCTCTGTCAGTCACCTCCCTAATATGGCCTCTCATGCAAATGGCATATTAATTTCTCTTCTATTCTATTATCCTCATGTAACAATAAATAAATTTTGGTTGTTGTTGTTGGTGTAGGGCCATAAGGATTTGTTATGTGGTTTTTGTTGAGTGTTTTTGAAGTGACCATTCAAGCATCTTTGTTATTTTCTATATGTTCGTCGTTGTTGTTTTTGGTGATGATATATTGTGGTAATATCAATTATGTAAGCGTTATATGAGTTTTAACATGCACGCACCAAAAAGAACATTAGAAATAATTCAAGGTAGAAGAGAAGAATGGAGGAAGACAACAGAGATAAAATAACAAGATGAGAGTGATAGTGAGTCACATGAGCAATGAGAACAAGAGCGCGTTGGAAATAGTCAATCTCAAAAATGTTTCAGCTATAATTGAGAGGAAAAATTAGTGTTACCAGCGAAAAAACTTATTTTCGAAATTATTCAACTTTTGGTGACTTCGAAACTTACCAACATTTTTCGAATTTCGTCGACGTTTTTCTATACCTTTTGGTGTTCTTCGAATGTCATCGACATTTTTCATTCTTTTCGATTTTTATCGATAATTTAGGACTACATGTTTCGACATGTTGTTGGCCTTGAACATTTTTTGCCTTAAGTCGATCGATTTCGGTACATTTCAATATTTTTGGACTTTATCGATAATCTTCGAATTTTTGGACAAGTTCAATATTATTCGACTCTGTTCGGTGTATCTTGACATAGTCGACTTTTTCGATGCCATTTTACATTAATCTATGTGTTCGAAATTTTTCGGCTTTTATCAACATTTTCGATGTTATTCGATACTTTGCTACTTATATCGATATTTGCGATGCTTTTTGATATTCAACGATTTTTATCCAAATTTTCGTAAAAATTCAACACTTTCTGACGCTATGTATTCGATACTCTTCGAGTTTTCCGATACTTTTACATATTTGCAGTTTTTCGATTTCTATTGACTTGTTTTGTTTGATTTGTAATTTTATTTTAGGTGACAATGAAGCTTCAATTCTGAAGAATCCCAACTATACACTCTTTGTACATACTTCCATTTAAAAGACTGGAGTAATATCGAAGTGTTTTGTGGAAGAGTACCAAACACATTTTAAAAGTGAAAGTGTTCCGAAAAATTCATATACTGCATCGAGAAAATCAATATCGTGTTCATAAAAATGTTTTTGATACAACATCCTCTGATTTTTTTATATGTTACTTTTCAATCAATCCTAAGGAAGTATCTGCTTTCAAATCGAAGTTTTAGCAATATCTTTTAAAAATGTGAAAATAAAAGACTTTGTACTTTCCAGAAGAGAAAAACTCATGGATTCAATTTTTTATACCACAACGCTTTAGAAATAAAGGAATTTGTCGGACTTGTTATATTTTAGCCCAAATTTTGTTAATGGAAGCATCACATAAACATTGTATAAGAACAAATTCCTTCATTTTCGATTAAGATATCATCTAAGCATCATCAATTTACGGAGAAATTTTACCTTTTTATTTACGACACCAAAGAATCATTGAACCCGTGTGGATAATTTGAAATATTAAATTTTTCTGTTTCACATGAACAACGTGAAAAAGTCAAAAACAAAGTTCTGCCAAACAACACAAAAAACAATTTATTTAAAAGGTTTTTTTCATTGAAACCGTAAGCCATCATTTCGAAAAAAATGCCAAATAAATTAAAAAACCATTATGAGAAAGAAATTACATAAAACCAAACATCCCCTTCAAGTAGTAAGGAAAGAATAAAGAAACAAAAAAAAAAAAATAAAAATTTAAAAATAAATAAATGAATAATAAGGAAGAAAGCAGCAATTTTTTTTTTCCACTTCAAATAATACAAGGACATATTATTTATGTTTGTCCTTTTTGTGCCTCTGTGAGTAATCACAAAAGTTGCGAAAAAGGTCTCATCAACGCGCTCTGAGGCTGTCAAGGTTAGTTTAACATTTTGAATGTATTTTGACCAAATAATTATGACCATTTAAAAATAAAGTGAATAATGAAATACGAGAGATGAGACAACTGTATTTATTATTTTTATTTCTTCGTCTTGGTAGATTTTTTAAAAAAGTTATCTGTATTTGGTCCTTTCAATAACTTAATGCTCAATAATTGGCATATTAAAAATAAGTATTCTCATTATAATTTTAATTCTCTGTCAATAAATAAAGTTAATTTATATCATTTCATTTTATTGACAATTTTTTTTCAGTCGCAATTTACATGCGAAAGGCATCAAATGAAGTCATTAATTATTCATTTCGTTGAAATTAAAATTTTCAGGCCATCGTTAATTATATGCGCCAAATAATTAAAGGCTGTAAGCACAATCAAATTCAAAGTATTATAGCAAAAATTAAAAACCGCTCTTAGGATGGGTTCCAATTGTGATGCATTCTTTTTGCTTTAATTTTGTGGCTGTATATTTTAAGCCTTTGAGAAAATTTGACAATGTGTGCAGTGAAGTCCCTTGACTGTTTTTCAGTAAATATAAATTGAACAAAATATTAGTTAAGTGATAATTACAAAGAGTTATGAAATGATTCGTGTTATTATGTGGTTACTCGAACATATTTTTTTTTGTCATATTACCATTTTGGATTATATAGGAAGACTTTAGTAAAGAAATAAAACTAACAGAATAAATCAAAAAAAAACTTTTGAAGAATGACCATAAAAATAAGAGCGAATTTTCATTAAAAAAAAAAAAAATACATAAAATCTATCATCTCTTTGGAGAAGATTTTTTACTGATTTTTCTCTTTTTGCTTTAAAAAATGTCCTTCCAATAATTGTAAAATTCAGTTTTCGAGCAATTTTTAATCTTAATTTGTACACATTTCTAAGAGGTTTTCCTTATTTTGAAATATGTAGTATGTTCTTCGGCAGAAATATTTGTACATATTCAAATCGTCATTCCGGGAAAGAAGTAAGAGGCGTCAGTCAGTTTGAAGGCATTAGTGAAATTATTTATTATGAAAGTATGTTCCTAACATTAAATAACAGAAAATATTATGCAATGAATTTGACTTCAAACATCACTCATCGGCTCAAAGGTCACTGATGATTCAATTTGAATGCATTTTTGTGCTTAGTTAGTTTTTTACAAACTGTACTGAACAGTTATTTCACTAAAATGATTTAATTATAATTGTTTTTTTTTTTAACCATAGCCGTCCTGATAACGTTTACATACGTAGACTCCTGATAAGGGTACCCGGGTACCCGTATATATTTTTAGTGGGAGCATAGAGATTTATAGGTATAGACAAGTGTGTACTTGTTACTGTGCAGGCCTGAGGTGATGAGTAGGTCTTGAAAGGCGGTATATATTTGATTGTGTGTGAGCGCGTCGTTTCGTTTTTCTATCGGCATTGTCAATACGTTTTTGGGTTTTGACCCGTATAATTGTTTTGCTTTAGACTGTTTTTATTAAGTTGTTTAGATGTCGCGCAAACGTAATGCATCTGCTTTGGAAATAAAAGTGTCTGACGGCGAATCGTCTGGTGCGGGGCCATCATCTAGCGCTACACCAAGTGCTGCTGGGCCAACTGACCCAACGCAAGCCCCCAAAACCAAAAGAAACGTATCGTCATTGAGTTCTATGGACAATTTACCATGGCGAAATGGTATCTAAATATATCCGCGTAAGTTGTGTTGAATGTGATATTGATTATTGATTATTTAATTTTTTTTGTGTGTATTTGGATTAGATTGACCTCTGCTTGGTATGATTTACACAGGCAAGCCGCCTGGTGGTCAACGGCAAGTAAACGTGGGAGAAAATATTGTCTTAGCTCTAGTTGATTCTTACAAACAGTCTGGTCTGAATGTGACAACAGACAATTTTTTTACTTCACTCCCGTTGGCCAATCAGCTACGAGCTAGAATGAGCCTAGTCGGTACACTTCGACAAAACAAAGCTTACATTCCAAGAGAGCTACGGCCAGCTTAACAGACGATATAGGCACACCCCGATATGCGTAAAAAAATAAAAATGGGACTCTTTTATCTTTCGTGACCAAGAAAAAGAAAAGCGTTTTCTTCCTGTCAACAATGCATTATTCACGAGGTGAGCCTGCACTAAATGGCAAAGAGGATATAATAAACTTCTATAACAAAACCAAAGGTGGAGTAGATGTAATGGACCAGATGTTGTCTAAAGATAGCTCCAAACGCAAAAGAAATAGATGGCCATTGGCCATTTTTTTAACATGATCGACGTGGCTGCGTTGGGTGCATTTTGTGTCTATTCCAACCTACATCCCAGCTCCAAAAAAAGACGAAGCTCTCGTCGAGGTTTTTTGACATCACTTGGCGTGGAGTTGGCGACAGAAAATATGAACGAAAGGGCCGCTCATAAGCGAATAACACCAAGGTTCGGGCTGCTCTTGAGCTTATGCTCAACAAAAACCTCTGTGAGCCAGTTTGCTTGAACTCTGCAGGCCCATCGGAAACCAATCATAGAGATAAAACTGGTCGGTTGTCATCGAAGGGTCGTTGCTACTTTTGCGTGTCTGTTGATCCTAAATCCGACAGAAAGACACGCAAGAAATGCGATGGCTGCGAGCGGCGAATGTGCAACAACCAAACCAAAAACATTGCACCACGCTGCATTAGCTGCTGAGTTTCCAGTTTTTTATTATTTTTACTTCATTTGTTGTATTACGGTTTTCTGTAGAATATTTTTCAATTCTTTATAATCAATAAGACATATAGAAACCAAAAATTGTTCATTATTTCACAGTCTTCATACAATATGTTTCAAGAAACTTACGGGTACCAGGGTACCCTTATTAGGAGGGTAAGGACTATTCGACTTTGGATCGGCTCTATAGCCAACAACACAATTCTAGAAAGCTAAAAAATTCAAAACCCGTTAGAAAACGACTATTTATAAGATGTCAAGGAACCACGAATTTGTAACTCAATTGGTTTGAAAAATATTTAGCTTCAAAGTCCGTTCGGGTATCCGGGTACCCGTGTCAGTAGGGTTAGGGTTAAACTATGAAAATTTAATTTGAATTTCAAATTTAAATAAAATGCCTCTAAACTACTCAGTTCCCTGTCAAACGCTGTATTTCAAAACTGAGCTGCTGACATCTGCAGAAATGTGGAAATCTGTAGGAAAGTGAAACTTGCGCAGTCAACCAAATTGGCGTTTGCATTTAAATGAAGCAATACTTGCGGTAATTTTTTTTGGTTCTGACATTCGTAATATACACTATTTTTCAAAGCTAAATTTGAATATGGAATTAAGCAAAAAAAAATTTATAAAAGGAATTCTTAAGTTCACATTGAAGATAATAATATTAAACGTAATGCCAATTGTGAAAAATTGTCAGTACTGCGTTGCCTGCGTTCGGTCTGCCCCCTTCTTCCCTACTTTCTAGTCAGCCAACAAAATAAAGGAATTTTTGGAAAAGTTACTCTGAAAATCGTGTGAAATGGGAATTAGGAAAAAATAATTTGTGCATTTCAAATTTTCACACAAAGCCAACTCAAAATCCCACTTGGTAATATCGTATAACTACAAGCGAGTAACAATACCAGAGAAAATATAATGATATTGTGAATATATGACAGATTATATCAAATATCTTAAGCCAAAAATCTAACTTTACCGATTGTCCTCAAACTTTGGCAAAGTGTTGTCCTATTAGATGGTAATTACAGCCTAAAATATTTTTCTGTTTCTTCAAAAATGTGCTGCTGTAGGTGGGATATGAGATGTTTGGTTGACACCCTCATTTTCGTGTGGATACTTGGTTTCCTGAACTAACTGTGAAAATCTTAGTGCACGTACTTTTGATAGATTTTTTCAATGGCCTTTTGGAAACTCTAAAATTTGACCAATGTTTTTCAAAATCAAAAATTAACTTAACTTTTTTTGAAGATGGATATTGTTTTTGTATATTCTAGAAAGAAAGTTAAGTTTTCTTCACCTTAAATACGTTAAATTCCCGAGGGCGTCTTTTAAGATTTTCGAGAAAAAGCTCATGAAACATTTCGGCATTACTTTATACAACGGCGAAGTGGGGTGTGATCGAAAATCCATATACAGCTATGATTTCTTAGAGAGTTTTCCTAAGACTTTGAAGAAGTTCAGTTTTTAGGAGTTTCATAAGTTGATTTATATATGTGCTACATCTTTAACCAAATTTTTGAACAAAATAATCATGAAAAAATAAGAGATAAAACAAATACCTCAAAAGCAGATTGCAAGTTTGTAAGGCACATCAGCTTACCATTACTCGTAAAGCTTGTGCACAACTGAATTATTGAAAAAAAAGCCCACAATGTAACAAACATAAATAGCTACAAGCTAGACAATTTACACAACATCAGTTTGGCTTCAACATGTTCCGTCAAATGCATTATATCAATTTAAACAGGAATAAGCACTATCTGTTTTCGTATTGTCAAAATCTACTTCACTTCTCAACATGTACTCGCAAAATCTGGATCAACTACACCTCCCATTCAAAAACAGATTCAATGTAACATTTCAAAATGCCCAACGAAGAGTGAGTGTAGCACTTTTTCCATGTGCAAGTGTACGCACCCGAAAGTCGTTTAGTTTTGCATAAATTAAAAATAAAAACATTTTGCATAAAATGTTCGTTTCAAAATGTACGAGTACTTCATTCCAAGCATCCTGCTGCTGCTGCTGCAAATGTTGTGTGTAAAGGGTTTTTTTCCATTTCAGTTGACTTGTAAAACATTGAAATTCCATTTGTTGGTGAGGCAAAAATTTTATTTGCTACAGCGTACAAATCTTGCGTTTGAAAAAATGCACTTTCGGATTGAGTCAACGCCCATTATAGATGCAATTGATTGAATCGAATGCATCAACGTTAATGTTTGATGAACTTTATTTATGTGAATAGTTCTGTAGTTTAGTGTACTTTAATTTTCTTTTATTCACTTGAATAAAATCTAGTAAAGGCGTTATCTTTGGCCACACTAACAATTAAATACCCTAAAACGCATTAACAGTAAAAGTGCGCGTAAGTTTTATGTTTTTATTAAAAGGATATTTCCGCCACCACATTATGTGTTAGCTGGTTTGATAAAGCGTACCCATATAGTTTGGCACCATATGCTTGCATGAGAGCATCCACGCACACTATTAATCTGCCGCTAGACCAAACTATTTCTAATATTTGTGTACCATTCAATTTCACTTCTTAGTAAGACATTTTAAATTGTTTGCAAGTATGGGAATTGCCACGCTCTCTATTCTATTCTCGAAGAAGCATTTCTAGAACTTGTCTGAAATATAATTACATTACCTAAATAAAGCCATTTAAAGTTTTTCGTTTTTTTGGGATGTGCCAACCTTCCTCATATATATGCCTAGTTCTTGCCAAGAGCTTTACTAAATCATTCCTACTGTTTCATTACCTCAAATACTTTTTTCACCATACATAGCGATTTTTTTTTTGTCAAAATTTGCTTAGCTTTTTTCGGGTTTGTCCAAGTTATTCTTAGTTTTTGTCTGAAATATTAAAAATTATAAACATAAAGTTTGAAGATCTTTTTAATATTAAATATAGGGCGAGAAAACTAATTAATATCTTTTACTGCATTAAAAAAATGTTACAACTTAACGCAAGTGCAACTCACAATGTTCAAAATTGTTAACTAATACATTTGACACAAATTTTCACTTAGCCAGAATAGAAAATGGTTGGTCTCTAGTGACAATTATTTGAAGTGTCATCGACACAGATTTTTTTTTTGCTACGAGCATATTACTCTATCCTCTGCAACACAGTGCATTTCTCACCAGAAGCAATGATGCTTGTCATAGTAAGAAACCTCATCAGCATCTTTGCAAAAAAAAAAAAAAAAAACACAAGAGCGTCTTCAACAACATCTACATCGACAACGACAACGCAATCAGCATAATCATAAAATGTAATCTTCAGCCAAGTGTGCACTGCCTGATATCTGCATAATAAGAGTAAGAGTATTCTATTCCACTGTGCAGAGCATTAGCAGACATCAATATGTTGCATGTGTTTTCACACGCTTAAGCTGACCAGATCTTTAAATTAAACTGATAAGTTGAACTAAAAACTGTGTCGGACGTTCATTTGATTGAAGATTTCACCTTGAAATCGTCACTCCGTCTAAAAATTTATCATATTGGAACTAAAGCAAACTGGTCGAAATGAAAAAAATGCTGCAAAATGATGAAACTTAGCTGACCAGCGCTCTGCTACACATTTACAAGTATGGCCTGGGACCATCTGTAATGTCGAATTGATCACCATATGCTGTCAAGATCCAATTTCCATTAAAAATAAATAGCGAAAGTGGTAATGAATTGAACATACGTTGTGAAATTAACCAGCTAAAGTCTGCCGGAAAGCATTGAAGTGAAACTCTCAGGGTAGCAGAAAGCGCGACCGTTTTTAACCATCGTGGAAATGATCACTAGTTCAGAGAGAATTGCAGGTAATCGCTACTTATCGTACACGTTGGAAGGGTTTTGTGGAGTCCCTATGCTCCTTGAGGTTATAAAGGAGACAAGAGCACTTTCAGCTGTATACCACGTCCTGAAATCACAGTGCACAGTTGTTGTTTAATAAAAACTGAAAATGGTCTAATTTACGTTAATAAAAATGTCATAGTATGCAATAAGCATCTCAAACATTAGTGCAGTGAAATTGTTTTCTCTTAAGTATATTTTCAAAAACGTTTGGTCAGCTTATGTAGGTCTGATAAGGTAGTGAATTAAATCCCTTGGCAAAACTTCCTTACATGCACATTAAATTTCACGTAGTCCTCCAGATTGATAGTCATCGTATGCGTATGTAAATGGGACAGCTGAAGCTAAACCAGAAGTTGAAGACGTCGTTAATGATTAGTTTCTGAAAATTAAAATAACTTTTTTTTTTGCTGGTAGATTAAGCAAGGATTTTATTTAAGAACTTTTTTTCAGAATGCTAGAACATCATAAATTTTATCCCTTAATTTAAACGCCTCACACGAAAGGCTATGAGCTACTTCATGTTTTACTTTAATTATGAAATTATTCAAAAACAATCAATAAAAGATAATTAATTTTAGGCAAACATGGCATAATATTGACATCCTTTGCATGTAATTGTGTTTGAATTTTCGAAATTCCCTTGAGGTGCCAATACATCTTTTCAAGAACAAAAGTATCGATTTTATGATTAAAAGCACGTGTATATTATAGTAAATAATGTAATATTTATTCGCCCGCACTCCATGCAATTCGAATTTATCATCTTTTGTTGTATGCGCCCTGCGTTGTGCTACAAAAAATTTCGTAGGATACAGAGAATCATCTGTGCATGCGTGTGGCAAAACTTTTAGTAAATTCTACTAATTATTTTTTCACACTTCAACATTTCCCCACTTTGGTTTAGTTTCCTTGTGTTTCCTGTGGAGACTTTTTCCTTTTTTCATCGATCATGAATACCATTTTAATTACAGTTACATAAGCAGCCTTTGTGCGCCTTCTACAACTTTCTTTTAATAACTTTTTTAATGATTCATCGTTGCATAAAAGTAAGACATATTTAAGCAGTCCTATGTAAATACGGTGTATATATTAAAGAATTTAAAACAGACGACTTTTATATTTAAGCTGGAGATTTTCAATGAAGCATAGCTTGGTCCGCACTTTTAACAAGAAAATATTTATATGTATATTAGGGTGATTTAGAAAAAAGAAACTTAACTAAAAAATCGTTTATGTTCTAGTATATTGTTCCATATGTTCTCCGAAAATAGTATAATATGATTTTGTTCAGATTTCTTAAATACATTCAACAGTACAAGTAAGTACATTGTCGCTCAAAATGTGATAGCGCGGTTGTTCGTGTCGGAGATAGTTAACGATTAGACACTGTTTTTAAGAACTCTTTATATATAGTTTTTGTATCGCTAATTCCTCCATTGAAAACACTCAGATGGTGCACTCTGTATATATAATAGAGCGGTTCAAAACAAAATCTTTTGTTTTTTTCATGATGTGTCAGCCGTATATGTCTAGACAAAGCTCTTGAAACGGATTTTCATTAATATTGAAAACTGGATTGGCGCCCACTATTTTAAATTGCCTACCCATTTAAAAAAATTTTGATTTGAAAAATGGTGCAGGTTAAAGAGGCTATCAAGTTTTCCAACAAAGTGGGTATGGTTTTCGGGCAATCATCGATCGAAGAAGTAGAAAAGTTAAGAACTTTAATTACTAATTTCGTCGATGAGTTAGACCACTTAGCAGCTTTTGATTTTCTGGATAATTTTTCTGCTCTCAAATTAAGTTTCGTGTAAAATTTTAAAAAATTGTGGCAATAAAATGTGATTTGCAGACTAAATTTTATTCAAAATGTCATGTTTTTTTAAAGTTTACGAAAAACTCTGACATTTTACGCCAACACTTTTGATATTTTACCTAAAGATATTTTAATCATATTGCTAAAATTCAATAAAGGCTTAAAATGTGTGTGCACCCACACATGCGTACACTCACGCATTCTTCTATATCTCACAGAGTGTAGGTGCTAAATAATAACTCGCTTAAGTAAAAAAACAAAAAAAAAAAATAAATAATTAAAAAAGCAGATGAGTGCAAGCACCGGCGGCGTGATGTACAAATTGAAATATGTTTCGTTAGGTGAGTATAGAATGTCGAATGTCCCACTTCGTTGAGAGCAAAAAATAAAATAAATCATCAAGATCTATGGAAAATCTATTACCTCAAATTTACATGACCTTAACTCGGAAACAAGAGCCTAGCAACCTTTATTTTTAATATATTCTTTTTTTAGAAAAAAATTTTGTTTATCCTATTTCGAATCAATTTCGAATAACTACGAAAAAAGTGGAAAATGTTGACAAATGCTGATTAATGTCGGTTTAGTCGTATAATATAGAAAAAGTCGAAAAATATCTAAATTTCGAATTGTGTCGAAAAATGTAAAATAATTGCGAGATGTCGGGAAATGCCCAATATTGGTAATGAAATCGATTAGTAGATAAATGTTCAATAATATCTGAAATGACAAAAGTGACAAATAATTCAGGCTGGGCCAGTTCTGAGCATCCATACTCTAGAATTCCTGGTTCTGTAATTTTCGTATCGTGCTCGTAGTGGCGCCAATGTTATCGTCTCGTACTCGTTCTTGTACTAGTTCTCGTACGAGAAATATGCGATCTGTATCATTCTCGCTTCGTTTTCGTTTCCTTATTGCCGATATTTCTCGCTTATTCTTGTTCACATTTTTATATATATAATACTAATTGCACCTGCGGCTTTCCCGCTTACTGTGTGGTACAACCGGTCTACATTTTACGCGTCCTTACTGAAGACAATTGGTTCCATGTACGAAATTTCACAACTTGGTTTAAGTTCCAAGAATAGCAATGTAAGGGTTTTTGTTGAATGGAAGGAGCTATTACTTATTATCCGAACCTGTTCACATTTAGCGAGTTGCTTGGCACAAACAGTTTACATTTATGTATCAGGTTTCACAACTGTAGCTGCGATAGATGCCGAGATATGGCTTTCTAAGAGCTTTTGTTCTATAAAGGTCCCACGTACCTTTGTCGAACCTCGTCCAGATTTCGTGAGGCACTTAACATAGATAATATACATCCTAGCACCGAATATCAAAACGCCTGTTACCATAGGTGACAAGGGATTGTGTCTTAAGTGTTTTCGTATTATAGAAGGTCTGGCTGAATCTTATTCTCGGCGATAATTTAGTGCCTATCGTACCCTTGCCGGGAACAAGATATCGGCCAGACCCTTTTCGTTCTTTTCTTCGGTCATACGAGAAATAATTTCTTTGATATCGTCGCGTTATCGTTATCGTGCTTGGTTCCAATAACAAGAACGATAATGATATTTATCGGTTTTCGGTGTAGCACTAATTGTAGCTAACGAAGCTGGTGTTAGCCAAACAATAGGATGTAGCATAGGACGCGGCTTGAGTTAACAACCTATGGTATGACAATACCGGCTTCGCTAGCCACAGTACTTCTGCACTACAATTTCATTGTATACCTCTAGGCGACCAATTTAACTTGTTTTGTATAAAAACTAGTTTTTCAGCAAAATAATATATACAACGTATGAAATATTTGAAATTTTCATTTGCAATCGAAACATATGGCTGTCCTTTTTCTCTCTAATGCTTTTCCAACTTCTAATTTTAAGATTAAGTTTTTGGCATGAAATTTGCTTGATTTGGCTTTTATTGTTTAGATTTGGTCATTTTGTGTGGGGGTTTTTACTGATGTTTTAAAAACAAATGGTAAAGCTCAAGGCGAACACGTGTTTAACTTGGCATTGATTGCAAAAACTTTATGGATGATTTCATATTTACTGGCAGTGTTTGATAAAGTTTTCTATGAGTAAAGTAATCAGAGAGTTTAAATATTATGGGCAATAGCTATAAGAATTTTCATATAAATTTTATTGCTTAGTTTTTGACAATCATATATATGGGTGACCATCCACGAAAAGCCTATGCAAGTAGTATCCGATAACGAATCTTTTATAATAAAATTAACCAAAACGCTAAAAGAAAATATGAAAAGTGACACTATAGTGAAGTTTTCTAGTAGACCGCCACATATGTGACCATAAGGTGGTGACCACACTCGGCTGGCGTACACAATTATGCTATATATAGTCACAACATTGTTCTTTCTGGAAGAAATATAGCTTAGTATTGATCAGGATTGAAATATATGTAAGCTATACTTTGAACACTTAACTTCAAGGAATTTAAAGTCAGAATGAAGTGGGAATGTATAATCATACTTCTTGACGATTCTATAAATATATTTTCATTTCATCTGCATGTTCTGTCAGCTTTTGATAACTTGAGTAGCATCCGGTAGTTGATAAGAAGCAATTCTCAGCCTTCTCACAAGAAGAAAGTTTTTTCTCTAAAATGGTAAAAGTTCCAAATTTTAAGCGTGTCGGAAAAACTTGATCGTCCTTACAAAAAATTGCAGTTCATGTCACAAAGACCGTCCAATTCGCGGGAAATTTTCGACATCGCACCGATATGCCCTCGGCTTTGACATGAAATTCAGGGCTTGGCGGGTCAACCCCGGTTACATTCCTTTGGTTAAAATTGGTATTCATTTTTGGAGGACATATGATTAGCTGTTTGTTTCTCATTTGACGAAGCCTTGGGGTACGGGAATAAGATGCAGTCAACTTTAGATCACGTAAGATATCACCTATAGGTGATTACGGAGTAATACAATGAGAACATATTTCCCACACATTATATTCTTTATGTGGTTTTGATATTCGACCCGCTATAATTTTCAGCTTCTTGAGTTTTCAAAGCTGACTCAAACTTACATCGTCTAAAATTATTTATATATTATGTGCTTCAAATAAAACAAAAGAATACATAGCAATAAGATCTAGTAAAGCAACGCAAACAATTGACCACCATTTAATAGCAAGGTTTACTTGTATGTTAATATGCTCTTAAATTTTAAGACCAGCTACAAAAACAGCTGCCCACTGCAAATACAATTACAAGATGTTGATGATAATTAAACAAGTTTTCGGTATTAATGTACTAAATGAAAACCGGCAAAATACTTGTGGATGGTAACCGCAACTACCTACACAGAATTGTGTGCTAACACATATGCTAACCTACGTCACTAATGCGTAGTTCAAAAATTTGACAGCGCGCGCAATTTGATGTCAAGACTGAATGGCAACACTAAAAACGCATGAAGTATATAATTTAGGTAAAAATTAAAGATTCTATGCTACATCAAATGTACAAATAACATGGACTTGAAATGCCTATAACTGGCTTGAAGTGAGTCAAATCGAAAACAAAGCAATCGGATTGTATGCAGCAACAACAAATATTTGCCCGCCAAATATATTTGATGGGTAGTTGGTGTGGGCGTCTTAGCCGTAAAAGTGACAAAGGCATTTCGAGTGTTGGAGTTAATGCGTACTTCAGAAATTTATTTGTATTTTTTTTTTTCAGTGTTTACTTTATTTTCACGAGTGTTGTCATGCTGTTTGCAGAAAAGTACACAAACAAATTGTATTTTATGAACTGAATTTTATAATTCATGCGAATCGTTTTTTTTCTTCGTAGCATTACTTTTTGTCTTTGATCCGATACGTTTATGTGGGCTGTTTTAAAAGTATGTTTTTAGACATTTAAATCTAATTCAAAAACTGTTGTGGCAATGAACTCTATAGAAGTTGTATTAAATATTCATATTAACTATATTTTAATAATTTGATGGTAATAACTTTTTGTTCACTTTGTCTATTTGCAATTTGTCTTATCAGCTTAATGCAGGAAATCTATGAAATTTGGTTTCGTTATCACAATCTGTAAACTACTCACTGTGCGTTTTGAATTTTGTGTGAACTTACCTGAAAAAAAAAGAAAAAATGTTTAGCATAAATTTTTTAATGTGGGAACTGCAATTTGGAAAAAACATATCATATACAGCCAATATATAATTTTTTTTTTTAGAGTTATTTTTTAGTACTATGGTTCGAAAATAGATTATGGAACTCACCATAGGCGTTCCCGCTCCATCATGTGTGGTTGATTTCACATTAATTTTTTAAAATAGATTGACATGTTAGAATTTAAAGAGCTTAAGTAATGTTTGATAGTTTTGAAAACTGTCATAAATTTATAGTTATTGAAATGCTGAAAACGGCAACACTGATGTAGACTTTTTTTTTTGACAAAACTTAGCTTAAGTGCCTAGCGAATTGTACCAACAACGGTTAGATCGAGCCAGTGTCCCCAGGATAAAACACAAAACGCACTCTGTAGTCTCATCCATTGTTAAATGGATAAATTTTGTACCAATACTTCAAACAAACAAAAAGTACCTTACGGTAAGCTTACCGATTTATTATGGGACGTCCATTTTACATCAGGTCTCGTTTTGAAAATTCGGACTTCCCTCTTTGGTTAGATCCGGTGAGACCCCCCTTTCCACTCTTACCGTATCATTCTTAAATCCCACGTATTAAGATTTAATTTTTTCAAAGTACTTCTGTGACCCCTTCTACGGCAAGCGGTCTTAGAAGGGCTCTTGACGCAAGCGATGTAGGAAGACCTGCTTGAATAGTATTTCTATCAGGCCTGCTAAAGAAGCTAAAGAAGCAGGCCTGATAGAATCTCTTACCAAAGAAGGACTGCTAGAAAGCCTGCTAGCTCCTGCCCAGAAATGTTTCATTTGAAATATTGCAAACGGAACGTTACAGAAATTTTTTTTATATATTTCAAATGTAATGTTTCACTTGTACTCAAACTGAAGTGTTTCTATAAGGTTCTGAATTTTTCTAATGAAATCTAATGTTATACGATTCTCTGTATGATGTCATTGTTAAGTTAAATTTATTGTCAATTATGAATTAAGAAACGTCTTAAAAAATAATTGCATATCAAAGCAAGTGTCGTTTTCAGTTAAAATGAAATAATATGTCAGAGTTCCGATTACGTAATATCACAAAGTACGACCGATGTCATGGTAAAAAAAATTTATTTTTTTCCCTTTAATTTTACAAGATTTCTGTAACGTTTCAGAAACGTTTCATATGAAATCCAAACAAGGACATTGACACATTGTAGCAAGTTTTCTGAAATGGAATTGAAAGATGCCTGAAAGGTTTACGCAATGTTAGATGACAAGTGGGTGTGTACTACATTTTTTATGTGAAATAAGCTTTGAAAAATGACAATACGTTTAAGATATATGAATTTAATTAATTTTATAAAGTAAATATGACTAGCTATTAGCGATTTTTAGTTGTTTTGTTATTGTTTAACGTTATTTTTTTTGGTGTTATCACATAGTTTACTGATCTCACAATCAGTAAAATTATTATAAATTATTTTCTGTTCCGATGCACCAAAAAAAAACTCTCGGCTTAATATTTTTTTGTGTGCGTGAAATTTAGCCCTGGCAGCATAGCTTTGAACTACTTAGTAGAGCTTGACTTTGCTAATATATCATGTTCGTTCGATTTTTTTTTCCAATGACAAGTTTTGTATAAATTATATAAAACTTAATACATCAAGCTGACGGATTTTGTTTTAAGTTTTTTTTGTAAGAGTTTTAGTGGTCGAAAAAGGTTTTTCAGAAACTCATATTTATACACACCTTTAAATAAATGAACACTAACAGACATACATTATTCATATGAAATTTCACATAAACATATTAAAAGTCAAAATGTACATTTTCTTCCTCACTGAGTTACATCATCTAAAAATGTGTGTTGAAAGAGAAATAATTTTAATTACCGAATTGCATTTATGCCATTGGCTTTTTTGCATATGGAAGCTTTGTCATTTTTGATAATTTCTCTTAAAAATTAACTCATTTCAAGATATATATAAGACATTTTTTTTCAAAATCGATCAATTTTTCCAAACTATCTCACTATCCAAATAGTTTTTATTATAACATGATACCATGCACATTTTTTTAACAATTTCATTTTCTCATATTGAAACTTAAAAGTTAATTTGAACTAATTAAGTTAAATAAATTGACTCAGGAGTCAAAAAAGCTACTTCCGAAGGCAGCCGTTTTTATCGCGCTTCACAAAACATTCACTGTTTTCCAAGCGAAAATGATCCCAATTACTTTATTAACAGCGCTTTTAAGGTTCTGCTGACCGAACCACTCAACCACAAATAATTCTTTCGTATAAAAAAAAACGTCAAAAACTTTACGACAACAAGAGCGCAATTATACAAGTTTCAGCGTTTTTCTTCTCTTATTTTCATTTTTTTTTTTTTTTATTCACACAATACAATTGTATTTCCCAGGAAAATTCTGACATTTCATGTGGCATTATTTTTCCGTTAAAATTGAAAGCGACATAAATGACACGAAAATATTAAATCGGAATGGCATGATGTATTGCAAACAGAATTGTCAATAGGGGCAGGCAAAACTCTTCTGTAGCGGTGGCAACATGAAAAACATCATTTCCCGTTTGCAAGTTAGAAATCCGCTGATTGTGATTTAGTTCTGAATTGAATTTTGAAGACATAAAAAAATTTTAAATGGGAAAAAATTGAAAGAAACATAAGAATTCATTCATAAAAAAATATAAAAAATAAAAGAAAATTCGCAAACTCAGATGAAATGTCGAGATATCGAGGAACTTTTAATGACTTGTAAAAAGTATGACACTAAAATGCAACTAATTAACCTGAAGAGACATCGATACTTTTTGTGATGATAATGTCAATTCTTCCGAATTTGAATAAATCATTGAATCTGAATCACATAAAGACAGCAAGAAATTGTTGATTTTTCGCCATTATTAATGTTGTTATAAAGACAATAATTTGATAGTGGATGTTCGATATTCCTTCAGTTCGGATGAACTTCTAAATTATTATGGCAACATATTTTATCAACTTTAAATCCATATGCGGATTGCCATCTTTATAATTTTTTTTTATTGAAATTTTTTTATTTGATGAATTTTCGTGCCGGTTTATGAATTACTGTTTTTTGAGGAGAGGTGGAAACGGTTTTGATGTCAAAAAAAATATTTTAAAAATACTATAATACATATCGTTTAATGAAAGAAAAGTATTGTGCAATAATACTATAGCTTAAGCAACAAGGATCAAATGATGCCATTCAAAGCTGGTCATTAATAATATTGCAAAAATTGCAAACAAAAAAGATTTTATTTTTTAATTTCATTTTTATTTTACGTTTTTAAGTCAATTCTCTGCTATTTTCCTATTAAAAAGCTAGTAACAAAAACCTACCAATGTTGCCAATCTATTGTAATAGCATTGGCATTCTGAAAATATGAACGAATGTCCTTTGAGCAATATACAACAATGATTGTAACGTAAAAGCAGGCAGTGGCAGTGGCAGAGGGGCAGCGCGGGTAATGCAACAGCAAATAATGAAATTTTCATTTATGACATTTTGTTCGAGATGGACGTAGTACGTAGGTAAGGCAACAGGCAGGCAGGTGGCAGTAGTCTGTCATGGGTGGAATGCCATGGATTGCTGTTTGGTTGTCGCAGTGAATTGGTGAAAAATATTAAAAATATTTTCTATATCCTCAATGCGCACAGTGGTGCAAAATGGAATTGTAGATTTTTAAGAACTTGTTTAATCAATCTAAAACGTACTAAGACTCTGTTTTTGCTTAAAATATTACAGCTTAGAAAGTACTAATATTAAAGCAAGCACTGGTGCAATTTGCTTCACTGTGCTATGTTGGCTCATTCCAATTGTAATCATTGCATCAGTATTGGTTTCTTTGACTTTTTATGCTGTCCAGAATGTGTTGCTTTAACAGGATGCTGCTGTGTTACATTTTACTATGGCGGTTTTTATTTCTATTTCTCATTTTTGTTTCGTTTTTTATACCTCGGAAGCTCTTTTTCATTGGCTTAAAAATAAATGGAAAATAAAACATGGGAAAATCGCATCTCATGTTATGATACAGGTCTTATTATGAGTTTCATTGAATTTGTTCATTTCTTTGAATCAGGAATACCAATTCATACATTGAAGGCGCTTTTACGTTAGCACTGAAAGGATGTTTGTTTTCTTTTGTATTACCTGATTGTGGTCGATAATTTAACGTAATGTGTGTGTTTAAAAGCAGAGCTTATGTGGGTTTGAGTACAAAATGTTGTGTTAATCTACTTTTTGGTATAGCTCGATAAGCTAGAAGCGTCATTATGTGGCCACTACGTTGACTGCACGGGTTCGATGCCCAAAGGCATTGGCTCAAGGCAATGGAAGATTTGTAACAGGATGAAATGAAAGCTGATTCCAAGCGAAATCTGTTAGAAGCCTGAGAATATCAATCAACTAATCTACCTGAAAAATCGATGGGATGTTGATTAAAAATTTTGGTTATTTTGTACGGAATACTATATCAGATGAATGTGCGCCTCAAATGTGGGTTCTTTGCGAGCACATTTTTCATTAAACTTTGACACATAGCACCCGATACTTAAGTCACTAATTCTAGTCTGAAAAATTTTCTCAATTCTATGCATAAAGGTCGAAAATATATTTTTGACATCACCATGAGAGATCGCATGCCCCGAAAGCACCCGTTTCGGGTCCATTATCCAAGAAAAATGTCTTCACAAACGGATGCTGAAAGGTTGATTCGGGGACTTTGACACCTGCAGAGACGGTCCCTTTCTCCATTAATGGATATAACACTATTGCTTTTCGAATATGCTCTCCTAAGTTTCGGAACACCATTACTACTGCTGACGGAAAATATATTTTTGAATTTTTTTCTTTTTTCAATAAATAGGTCCAAGTCCGGTTCTCACCAGGTCCGCGGTAATGATCAAAACTCATTTATGTCGTTTTTCTTTCGATTGGTGCAAAAAAAGTTAAGAACTTTGCGAAAATAGTCTTGACGGGTCGTTGGGCCTTTAGTGATTTTTAAGCATTTTTTCTTTTTTGAAAAGAACGTTTTGGACTGCTTCTCGTGATGTTTAAAATAGATTTTCGGCCTTTTTCCAGCGATTGTTGCAATACAAATTATTTATGATAACGGCGTAAATGGGGCATTGTTGATGCTCTTCATATCTATTTTTCGACCTTTCTCGGTCGATTGATGCAAGAAGTACCAAAACTTTTCTGCAACACAATCTTTTATTCCGAATGATATTCGAGAATGAACTAAGTATAAATTTGACCTTATGTAAAATTTGAATCAAGAGTTTATTTTTTATCCTCAGTAATCAAAACTTTCACTGGAAATTGCAGCACAATCCAACACTGATTTTATGAACAGTGAGGGTGTTTCACATAGTACAAAAATCAGATCACTTCCACTTTCTTCACGTCGCGTCGGATTTGTGTTTGTAACCAGCTAATGCTAATCGATAGCTTACATCTCAACAAAAAAAACTTTAACCCCATTCAGAGAAGAAGAAAACAAATCTCTTGAGGTACGGAAACCAGTCAAAACAAAAGAACTTATTGGAATCCCGCACTTGCCTTTCACAAAAGCAACAACAGAGGTGTAAGCCCATATTTTTTAATATTTATCAATTGAAGCAAAATTGATTCATTCAAAAAGAAAAGTTTCTTGCGTGCGAATTTTAAATTGTAAGGGTTGGGTTACTGCTCTGCCTACGTTAACATTTGCGTTACCATTTTTTCTCGTTTTGGCGATCTTTTTGATTCCATGGAGATATTCAAAGCCTTAAAAGGAAACTTTTCAAACCAAATGAAGAAAAGAAAAAACATGAAAGTTTTTTGCTATCGTATTTTTTTGTGTCTTTTTTTATTACAATTCTTTTTCGATAGCATGTTCTTTTGTTAAGTTTTTTCTTCTCTTCCATTTTGTTTTTCATGTGTAGCCAAAAAATGAATGTTAAAATGCGAATTTTAACCCACTAGAAAAGAAAGCCAACGATAATCCAACTTCAAAACTGTATAACATCTAAGATGAAGTCTTACGTTTTTTTAAGGCTTCTAAGACCTTTAAAAAGTTGATGCAGGAAAAATTTGCTCGCAGTTCTAAGTTAAGCTAATCCCAAAGGACTTCCTAGGATCAAAATGCTGAATTTATGTAGGAAATTCAAATTTTAACTGGCCTTTTTTTTTTTTGGTATGTATAGGCGATGGGAAGATGGATGAATGGCTGGATGGGTTTTCCTTAAAGCATTATTGACATTAAAAAAAAAAAATGAAATGAAAAGCAGTATCAGCGGCATCGTTATTGATGCTATCGTGTTACGCATATTCATGAAATTATAACGTTACGAGATAAAAGCGAAACAAAAAATTGAATTACGTAGATTGATAATGGCAGGGGAAACATATGGAAAGTGAAAGCGCTATAGAATGCATGCGAGAAATCTTAAGAAGATTTTTTTTTTTGTATTTTTTGTTATTGATGTGCACAACAACAGCCAGGAATTCGCAAAATATTTATTGATCGATCATTTTAATATAATTATTGATGGATTGTTTGAGCGAATAATTGCTAATTGAATTCCATTAATAGGCTTCGCTGGGTAGGTAGGTACCTATGCGCATGCTCTAAAATAGCACTTGACTACATTCAGCTGAAATACCTTTATTAATTTAATGAGATTTATGAATATGCCAGAAATTTTTTGATATATTTTGATTATTTTTTTTAAATGATAAAATGTACTACGACCAAAATTATTTTTATCACTAATACAAAAACTAAGAATCTTAAGGAAAAACTAACGTAAGCATAACATACCTACTTTTTCTCATTGAACATAAATAAAGATCCAATAAAATTTATAGGTTTGCATTTAAAAAATCCAGAGTTGATCTCGATTTGACTCTGAACTTTGGTTTCAAGGTCCAATACAAGATCACTGAAATTTGAACAAAACATTTATCAATATCTCAATTAGATTTCGAGATATTCGCATATGGAAATTAAAATGGGGCACACTTCTTAAAGGAGAAACAGGAAAAGGAAAAAATACATCATTCCATTAGCCTTGTAGTGTTTTCAACATTAAAGGCAGAACGGCATAGGACGTTGCAGAAGGAAGCAACTAAGCAGGAAGCGTCTTTGTACGACACCATAAAATAAATAAATCACACATCGGAACACGAATATTTAAATCAAATGCTCAATTAGTACTGCTGCTTCATGCTAGCGAATCATAGTCCCTCATAAGCACACTGGTGCGACAACTTTTGTTAATAACATCTTGCTTTGGATAAATATATGGTTATTCCATAATATTTCGAATATATATATTTCTCTTTCTTAACTCAGAATAAGAAAACTCGTTGGTCTCCAAACCCCAACGCGATAGATCCAAAACATTATGATGGTAGAAAGCCAAAAGCCAGAATGAGCTGCTACAGCAGAAAACAAACATTCCAGGATCGAAATTGCTATAGAACTTTTTCCAGCCCTTACACTTCAAGAGCTCGTTACCTTTTTTTAGGGAGGTTCTTTATAAAAGCATGTTGCACTTAATTACGCGCTTAGCTTGTGAGATATAATCAAAAAAAAGAAGTTTTGCTCAATAACTGGAAAAGTAAGCTTTGCATAAAGTGACTCATTGTATTTACTTTTGAAAAAGTGTTGATATTTTTGTTGAGGTGTGATGTTCAAACATTCAAATTGAACATAAACTAGTAAAGGTGTTATCTTTGGCCAGGCCGAAACTCACATACCCTACACTGCATTGAAAGTACTTTCTAACTAAATGTTAGAAATACATTGAAAATTGACCTTTGTGCTAAATTTCATTGAATTATCTTGCATAGTTTTCCCGTAAACGTGATTTCAACAGACAGACAGACAGGCAAACAGAAAGACAGACAGACAGACGGATATAGCTATATCGACGCATGTGGTGACGCTGATCAATGATTTATGTACTTTTCTATATCTACCATGCCCTCTTCTATGCGTTACAAACGGAGTGACAAAGTGAATATACCCTCTGTGTAGGATATAAAAATGATATTGAAAACATGACCTCCAAGACAGCATTTTGAGCTTTCGCCCTTTTAATTCAATTCTCCATAACTCTTTGGCATAAATCCTGCGATAGTCCACGAATAACGCGGAAAATTTTGTTCCTTACCTCTGTATGTAATCATTTTGGGCGACATATACTTCTACGATATCCATACACGGTCATCAATGGGATTAGACACCAGCTACAAATAGCCCTATTTTTAATGCCTTTTACTAAATCCAATACAATGTAAGAACATATTTTTATTTACTGAACTTTGACATTATAAATAATTTCAATTGAAATCTATGCATACAACAAGAAGTGAACTCTTCAATTAAGAAATTAATAATTTAGATGTATCAAAGGATTTGAAAATTAATTATTTACATAAAATGCAAACCACAAACACCACCAGATGGCGTAAAATGCATTAAAATAATTTAACACATAGCTACACGTTCCAATAATATGTTGATTCATGGCAAATTTGTATGTTACTAATGAGGGTAATTTCAAACATTTTTCAAGCCACTTCTCTAACGCAACCATACACAGATTGTTGCGAATTTTGCATGGTTCTACTTTAAGATAGAGAAAAAAAGCAGTTTTTCATTTTTGTACTGAAAGTCTTAACTTCGGAGATATGTTCACACAAAACATCAGATCTGATGTAGTTAATAGAGTCGACTTAAAAAGTACCCCCACAATAAAACTCAAAATACGAGGACACGAAGGATATTAATAATTTTTGGTTATATATGTAACGTTTAGTTTTTCAGACATTCGCAGCGAAAGGTGCGTAACAAAAGGAACGATTTAAAATTTATATTTTTTGAAGGCAATATAGCCTTGACAATAATTAAAACAAATTTGTTTTGAGCTGTGCGAAAAATGTTGAAATTTGTTGCATGCCTGAATATACGGAAAAAATAATGGAATTCCATCTAACCAAACGAGCGCATACTTTTATTAGCTCACTTGCCTTTTGGATTTCATCATTATAACTCCAGAGTTTTCTTGTAATTAATTTTCCGCATAGAAATAATTTCACAGCATAATAATTAATCAAATAAATTACATCCTCGCAAGAGCGGTCTCAACAATTCCATTAACAAAGCCTACAATTAAATGCTTTAACAACGTCTTAACCTATTTGCTATTGTTGTTGCTATTAAGTAAGCAATTAATGCAGCTGCATGAGCTTACTGGCTCCATATTTTGAACGATAAACCAACTTGAATGCTATTTGACTATGTGTTGACATTATGCCTTCGAAGCTAATCTTATAATGGAATGGTCATATATTGTTATGACTATAGAGCTTTCGTATATCAAAAATACAAATATTTTTCATTTAACTCGTGACTAGCTGCAAGTAAATTGCATTTAATTTGCCTATGCGTCTTATTCATCACCACATCACATTCATCCTTCCGCTTTCAATTAATGTCTATTAATGACAAGCAAAACTGTCACTCACTCAACAAGATATTGAACTTGATTTTTTGACTTTCATGCATTATTTTGGTTCGTCAATTTTCTTTCAACGCTTACGATAATGACAGTTTATTTTGACCAAACAAACTCTGAGAAAAATTTCAATGAAGTAATGGAATACACTGCGAAAATAAAAGAGAAAGTATATAATTGCAACCGTAGAGAGGGTTTTTCGTAAACTAAAATAACAATATTTTAAGATATTTAAAGCTAATGAGTTGATAAATTTCAATAACTATCGAATAGCATCGAGAAAGTTATTGGAAGTTGAAAAATACCCAATACCCATTGCAAAGCACTAAAGATTCGACAAAATTCGAATATATCGAAAAATATCGGAAAACATCGCATAAGCTCAGGGAGTTGAAGAGTATCGTATAGTATTGAAAAACATCGAATAAGTTGCTTGGAGTTGAAAAGTTTACAGAATTGACATAGGAGATACAGGTCCCGAATAATGCCGCAAAACATTGGAAAAATTCAATAATTCGATATACAGTGAATCCGAATTGAATTTATGACGCGTTACATACTCTATACTCCGCATTGATTGCAACTCTGTAATCCGAATCTACATATGTTTTTACCTCCTAATTGTACTAGTATTATCCAACTTATGGATCAGAACGCAATACGACTGACTAAACTGTTCTATAAAAAAGATCTCTTGTGTGAATTGGTTAATTCGGCGGCGGATGATTCAGACATTTTCTTGAAACGATTCAGTTTGAAAGACGCTTGTGAATCGGTTAAGCTATCTTGGGATAGGTTGTTGGAAGTATATTCATCCTCAGAGATGGGCTTCAGAGGACAATATCCCACTAGCATTATTATTACAACAAGAATTGCCCGAGAATGACGCTGAGAACTGTTTTGATGAAACTGAAGAGTTTAGCACAATAGCAAACTTATTTCGAAGCAATAATGACGTGCAACTTTCTGAAGATGAAATTCTTGGCTGGATTATTGATTCTGGCAATATTTTGTGTAGTAGTTCAGAATCAGACACAGAAAACATAGAAGCAGAGGCTGTTATTATTACGCACGCTACAAATCGTGAAGCCGTGCAGGCTTTAAATACTTCAATGGATTGGGCAAAGGAACAAGGCATGTTGACAGATTACATATTAATACTCCAAGAACTACGAAATGAAGCTTTAGAAGCATATGCAGTGCAGTTTGAGAGCAGCAAACCTACATCACAAATTTTATTAAAAAAATATAATACATGCGTACATATGTAATTTGTAAAATCTTATCTCATTGGTAATTAAAAATAAAATTAAATTTGTTTTGAAATCTTTGAGTTTTATTTTCGAATATAGAGTTATTTCATATATGTATTATACATAAAAACAGCCTATTCAGTAATCCGAATATATCGTTAATCCGAAGTCTGCAATCATTAAAATATAAAAAATTACGCTACAATTCGAAAAACATCGGAAAGTCGTTGAATGCCAAAAATTACCTATAAAAAACATGGAAAAATTTGGAAGATATTGAACAAATTTGATAGAGATCATTATGTATCGAAAATGTATTAGATAGTGTGGAAAAGTCCAAAACTATAGACTCAGTGCAATTAAAGTGTTTGGCTGAATGATAATTTTAGCGCATCAGAGGAATCAGAGAAATATTTAGTGAAAAAACAATAAAGGAAGAAAATTATTTCTATGTTGAATATTCCGCTCTTTCCGGAAATAGCCAAAGTACAGGAAAATAAAAATATTGAAAGCCGAGCATTTTAATGCTCGCATTTCTAACATAAAAGAAGCACTAAAATTAGGAAAGTATTAGATAAATCTTATCGGCAAAATTATATATGTTCATTATAATTCGAAGAAGAAGAAGCGGAAATGTTGAAAGTACGAAATTGATTTTTAAATTCAATTAATTGAAAACTTTCACGACCCATAACTTGTTATTTATCGAAAAAATTTAAACAAAAAATTTCAGTTTTATTATATTGCAGTGTATGCCGACAACATTTTGTGAGTTTTTTTTCTTTTTATTTTATTTTGCAAAAACTATTCACCGCAAACGGTGAATGTACCGATTAAAGCACAACTGAATTTAACGTTGCCCAAAAGCGAGACCACAAATGATGTAATTTTAATTATAATGGCAAATTTCTGGATTGAGCTGAAACTCGTTATCATATTTTAAACGCAGACATGACCAAAGAAAAGCAAAGATAAATTGCAAAATGCAAACAGGAAACTGACGCGGATAAATTTCAGAGACTTAAGTTGAAAAACAAGTGCAATTTTTATTCATCATAAGGAAAATCAAAAGTACAGACGCCGAAAGGCAACAACTACTGCATGCAGTTAAATGTGCGTCACGATGAAAAATCGTTGGCAGACACGCATTTAGTGTGTGTGTGTGTGTGTGAAGTCGGCTGCAAATATATGCGCACGGCTCGCCAGAAATATGTGTATTCGAATTTCAGGTATTGACATCAACAAATATTCGATTGGTATCAATTGTGTTATTTTTGTGAGCGCTGTAAAATTAAAATAAATCCGTGATTGGTATTTCGGTGACGATTTTAAAGATAACTATCAAGTAGTTTCAACAAAAATTGGAAACTTATCGAGATATATGTATATGGGGAAACCGAAGTAACGAAAAAGTCGATAAGGGTAATAAGTGTTGACATACATCAGTTAAGCCAAGAAGTCTAAGTGCATGTATTTTTTTAGAATTCGTTTCGAAAAGCTTACTCAAATAACACTAATTGGGAAATAATTTTTCAATGACCAAAAATTCGGTTACATTCTTATGTATATCTGAAAATTCTTGTATTTTTGTAAATCCAGTTAGAAGAAAGAATAAAATAAAGAAAGCCTACTTTAAGTGGTTATATCTCGCGATTTGCCGCTGACTAGATGACACTTTTTTGAAACGCTAATCATTACCATCATAATCAGATTTTGTTTTGTCTCGTGGAAATCAAATTTATTGATAAAATTTTTTCACAATTCTTATTAATTGTTCTTTGAGGAATTTCTAAACACAAGTAGAAAGTTAATTTAAAATTTTAGCGGTAGTTTCATTGTGAAAGTTCGACAGGGTATGCCATATACACTCCGAGGCGGCTGTGCTAGTAATAAGCGGGGTTATCCCCATTCACTTACTAGCCAGCGAACGCAAAATGGTCTGGGTGGCAAAAATGGAAGGAAACCTGACCATAACTTCTACAAACGCAAAGCAGGAAGCCCTTTCTAAATGACAGGACAGCTATCGCTTTGAAGTCAACGTCAGGTGGACAAAAAGACTGATCCCTTGCATGAGAAGATGGTTCGAGAGAGACTTTGGCGAGGAAAATTATTACCTCACTCAGTTTTTATCGGGCCATGGATACTTCCAAAAATATCTACACCGTATGCGCAAAGCAGAACATCCTTTCTGTATGTATGGAGACGCTGATGAAGATGACGCCGAGCACAGCTTCTTCAACTGCAGTCGATGGGATAACGAACGCGCATCCTTACAGGAATCAGTCGTCCAGTGCTCCGCTGACAACGTGATCGAAAAGATGCTGCGGAGCGAAGAAAATTGGAATGCAGTTGCAGGTTTTACTGAGGACGCTCTCCGAAAAAATAAGTGGAAACTGGACGAAGGTATTTGTTTTGAGGACAAATCATGGGCCCTAGGCTTAGGTTAGTGAATTTCATGGTCAATGCAATACATTTCCCACAACCTATACCACGAAAAAAAAACTGCCATATACACAGATTCATAACTTTTATCGAAAAACTACAGCAGAGGTCCTTGCGGTTCAATAAAGATCGAAATTGCTCATCATTATTATGAGTAACGATTAGAAACTTAGAGCCCTGAAGTCAAAAACGGCATACATTCGTTTCAAAAGCATTAGTACTGTAAAAGTATGGTAATTAGTACTATTAGACTTTCCTATCTTTGTGGAGTGTATGAAGCCGTAAATGTCAAAATATGTTAAAATTAGTGCTTCACCGAAACGAGAACGATACGATAATTCAAAAATTATCGTATCGTCCTCGTAGTGGCGCCAAGCTTATCGTTTCGTACTCGTTCTCGTACGAGAAATTTTTAGTCTGTATCGTTATCGTCTCGTTCTCGTCTCGTTATCGCCGATAATTCTCAGTTATTCTCGTTCACATTTTTATATATAGTACATATGCAAAACTAGCTTAACCAGCGGCTTTCCTATGCACTGTATAACCACGTCTACATTTTACGCAGTCTTTACTGCAGACAATTGAGTTCATGCACCGAATTTCACAAGTTGGTATAAGTACCAAGAATAGCAATATAAAGGGTTTTTTTTGTATGGGAAGAGCTTAGACCCATTATCAAACACCGTTCTCATTAAACGAGTTGCTTGGCACAAAAAGTTTACATTTACGTATCAGGTTTCACAATTGCAGCTGCACCATATGCCAAGATATAGCGATATATGTATTTTTTTCGTATAAAGGTGCCACGACCCCTTGTCCAAAAAAAATTATAGCTATATTCTAAGCCTTTCGACACCAAATCACCTGTAGCTTGTAAATTTTAGAGCTAAGTTTGCTCAGTAATTTCCAGGTCTATAGAAAACATACAGAAAGACATGAATTTTTAAATTTTTTTATTTTATTGGGACGGCAAAAAAATATGTACATATATTATGTTATATATATATTATATTTATTATTCGATTAGTTTACTATTTTGTTTTCTGTTAATAATGTTAAGAACACAACTTAAATTCGTTATTTACTGATTTATTCAATTCATTTTACATATTAACAAGAATCAAATACATTTAATTATAACTTTAAATAATGAAAACCATAGTTTCAAAAATTGAAAAGTAAATTTGCATATTTCTTCAACTAATTCACTTTTGCTCCAAGAGCTTATACAAAGAATTGCGCCAATTACATCATCTTTCATTGATTGTCTTCTAGCATTTATGATAAGTGACGCCTTTGAGAAAAGTCTTTCTACCGGTACTTATATTTTTTCCAAGTAAAAATCATGGCACACTAAGTTTATGAATTTTAAAGAGGAAATATATAATGCATAGTACAATTATGTAGGTAGAACTAATTTGTCAAAATTAAATTAAATGCAACCGTGAAAAGTGGCTCCATCGCTGGCAAGAATACACAAAACAAAAATAAAACATGCTTATTTTGACAGGTAAG
This sequence comes from Meiosimyza decipiens, assembly GCA_963680825.1. Classification (NCBI taxonomy): domain Eukaryota; kingdom Metazoa; phylum Arthropoda; class Insecta; order Diptera; family Lauxaniidae; genus Meiosimyza; species Meiosimyza decipiens. The sequence goes on from OY804258.1 coordinate 36,116,016, forward strand.
GTAGCTCTAAAAATTTAGAGGAAGGAGCACTATTTTGAGTTGCTGCTACCATGGTGGAATGTGATGTAAGTCCTCACATTTTGTATTGTTTTTTTTTTGTTTGTTTTCAGGATAAAAAATATTATCGTCGGTGAATGCGCGTATACACGTATATGTATGTAAGTGATTATTAAAAAAGTAGTGGAATATTTTTTTAAGCAAAAGTGAATTGTATATGCGCGCTCAATGTTCTAAATGTTTATCGTACGAAAAACAAGTGTTGATCGTACGATAAATATTACATTATCGCAGAGAACGAGATATCGGCCATACCATTCTCGTTCTCGCCCTCGGTCATGCGAGAAATAATTTTTATAATATCGTTCTCGGTCACGATAACGATATTTATCGGTTCTCGGTGAAGCACTAGTTAAAATACCTAATTTAATAGCTGGTTTTGACTTCAGAAACAATTCAATACCATATCTTGAAAGCGAATTGTTCCTCTTTTGAAAGTGGTCTCTTAAGCCTCTCGGCTTTGCAAAAAGTCCTATTTTTGGTAATTTGACCAATTTTTTTTTCAAGAACAGCCCTATTGATATATGAATTTTTTATTTAACCGTTTCGTATTAAAAATTCCTTCATAGCAATACTTGAAGGTTGAGCATATTTTTGGCGCACCGTGTTCTTTTATTGATCTGTGTAAGTAATAAAAAACACTTTCAATTTTTCACGCAATTATTTGCTCAATTGTTTTTTATACCGCAGCTGAGCTGAGCTGTTGCTAAGAAAAATACAAAAAAAAACAAAACAAAAACTCTGTCGAATTATTGGGTTTTTCCTTAAAGTTCCTTTGAGTTGATCATGAAATCATTAATGCGCGTCACGTTAACTATGCAGTCGAGTATTTAGCTTAAATTTTCAATTAGTTTTGTCTTATTATTTACGAAATTTTTTGCATTTTTTCTTAAAAAGTTTTAAGAATCAACTTTGTCAAAATTTTATGTCATTGAGAAAAAAGAGTAAAGAAAACATGCCTTAATATCATAAATAGCTCCATGGTCGGAGCTTGAAAATTCAAACTCTAGTGAAGCAAATGGAAGGCAGTTGAACAGTTTATTTATTTATGTAACATGAAAAGCTGACAAGCTCGCTAGAACTTGTTCATTTTGGACCAAATACTGCACAAACTAGTTCAATGACCACTTATGGTCAGAACAAGACTTATATACAAAAATAGCCATTTACTTTTTGAATTAAATATTGAAGTTTGTACGAATTGGTTTGTTGCGTTTTAAGAACATTTTTTTACGCATGTAATATGACAATTAGTGGAAGACTAAATTTTAGATATATTGTTGGGCTTATATTTGAACTTGAATTCTTTCAGCTACAATATCTATTTACCACTCATTTTAAGTTATGTTGCGATATTTGACAATATTTCGTTTTTTGTTTACTCACATGGCATGACAGATCAGTCAAATAAATTTTCAATGTATGGCAATATATTCCAAGGTATGACTGAATCTGCTGGTATTTATTACAAAAAGAAGGGTTACTATGTAAAACCTCTTTACATGAGCGATCATAACAGTAACAAAGTTTGTGTGGAATGGATTAAAGTGCTTGCTTTCTACTTTGTACTTAAGATATTTAAAGCAAAACTTTAGTTGTTTGATAAATAATTGAAATATATAATACTTAAATAAAACTTGATACAGTGAAAATAATACAAATGAAATTGAAAACAATTTAGTTTTTATTTTTCGAACTTATTGGTGTAAAGTTCGATCTACCAATACCGAATATTGCTGTTTATCATATCAACTGCAAGCTAGTGGCTTAAATCATTGAAAATGGCTGTCAGTCATTATGAGGGTAAGTAAGAGAAAGTCTGTGAATTAGAACACAAGCTCTATATCGAAGTTATAGGCCTATTTTTGTTTGTGATGATAGAACTTCAATAGCTCTGTTCAATTCGATAAGTTCTAGGTAATTTCTAGTTAGTAGCGTTCATCACTAAGTCATGGAAGTAAATTACGCATTGATATAAATTAACAGAACAACCTGTACGTGAGATCGCTAAGTACGCCACGCGGACTGTGTGTGATAACACCAAAAAAATAACGTGAATAAAACAACAAAATGCAGTTACAGCTTGTCATACTTGTTACATCCATTGCTAAATGTAATCATCAGTAACCTTAAAACTGACGAGTGAGTGTTTTCTAAGCCTGATATGCTTTCCTTTTTGCATAGATTTGTTGAGAACCGAAGCAAAACAAAAGCCCTTTTTCTGTTGCCTGTCTTTGTTATTGTAACTTATTTGATATAAAACTTTCCTAGCAGGCACTTCGTTGCAAGCTTTCTTTGCGAGTCAGAACGAAGTAGAAAACGCAAATCATATGATAAACCGAAACGTGTTTTTTTTTGTTTTTTTTTTTTTGGTTGTTATCATAGTGAGCTCAGTAAAATAATTACAAATTATTTATGTTTCGATCCACAAAAATCATTTAAACTATGCGAGAAAACATTTGATTTCGATCTTAAAGTTAGAATTTGTGCCGGGTGGGCTACAGTTAATACTTTGTCTCAATTAATTGCGCTTATGGTAGCGCTGTAGTCTTGTCATCTAAGCCAACGATGGTAAAATAAGAAAAATTAGCCAATTTAAGCTCTTTACAAAAAACACGTAGTTTTTCTTAAGAAAAATATGGTTTTTTTCGTGCAACTATAACAACATAACAAATGTGTAATTTTATTTCTACACTCAAGTTGTTCTTGCTTGGTTCTTGAAATTGGATTTTGTGTAATTGCTGAATTTTTTTTTTGCTATCAAGATCAAATTAATGGTGGGGCTTATTTTCTGTTGTTGTTATGATATTTTTGTGGCTTTTGTTGTAAGTAGATCCTTCTCCCTAAACTTTGCTCATCTACGATCTAAATCTTATGAGAACAAATTTTGACCAGAAAATGCGAAATTATTTAATTCGTATGCATATAGTTCACATAAATATTCAATAAGATTACGCATCTAGTCCAAGAGCCGGTGACATCAAAAGTGCCGACAAATATATTCCAGCTGGATTTAAAGTGTTCGATGTTTTTTCCTCAGTCAATAACTTCAAACTAGTAATATTTCTTTGATTTCTACTGTTATGGCTTCATAATTCACTTTTGGGCTATTTTTCTTAGGACGTAAGAGTGTAGCAATAAAACTAATGAACTTTTAATATCCTTTTAAGTTATTTTTTTTTTTATATTATGTTTAACTAAGCTTCGTCTTTCATTTCTACAGGTTCTCGATCAATTCGCAAGTCCTTAGTTTTACTTATTCTAGGCCTTATTGTTGGTTTTTCCATGACCCTATATCTGTCATTTCCAAAGTGGAAACTTTGTACTGGACAACATAATGCCGTATTAAATACAACACAAACACAAAGTCCAATACTGATAGAAGAACCAGTTTCCAACAAATTAGTCGACGCACCCACAGATCTTTATGAAAATTCATCAGTGGCGCAGAAATTATATAACGAAGTGCGTGTATTATGCTGGATTATGACAAGTCCAGCGAATCACAAGACCAAGGCGTTACATATCAAGAGAACATGGGGTCAACGTTGCAATAAATTGATATTTATGAGCACAGCTGAGGATAATGAATTGGATTCTGTGGCGCTGACCATGCCAGAGGGTCGTAATTATCTTTGGGGCAAAACAAAAGAAGCTTTCAAGTACATTTATGCGCATCATATGGATGAGGCTGATTGGTTTTTAAAAGCTGACGATGATACGTAAGTCGTTAAGACATATACAATTTAGAAATTTATATTAGGCCCCATTTTCAGTTATACTATTGTGGAGAATTTGCGTTATTTACTGTATCCATATTCTTCTGAAACGCCAATATATTTTGGTTGCCGATTCAAGCCATATGTAAAGCAAGTAAGCATTGTATTTAAGTTAAGCATTCAACGCTTCAATTTTGGAAAATAAAAATACATCAACTTCCTCAGGGTTATATGTCAGGTGGCGCTGGCTACGTGCTGAGCAAAGAAGCTGTGCGTCGTTTTGTTACCGAAGCCATACCACAACCAAAACTCTGCAAGGCAGATGATACTGGCGCCGAAGATGTTGAGATTGGAAAATGTTTGGAGAATGTAAATGTAATTGCTGGTGATTCAAGAGACTCAGAAGGACGTGGAAAGTTTTTTCCTTTTGTGCCTGAAGATCATTTGATGGCACATGTGGATATGAGTTTTTGGTATTGGAAAAATATTTATTATAAAATCGATACGGTAAGTGAACAGTACTATTACATAACATTCATTTATTATTGATATGATAACTTATGTTTCAAAGGTCTCCTCGTTTGTTTTATTGTTATTTCTTTTGTAAAATTTTCAGGGAATGCATTGCTGCTCAGATAATGCAATATCGTTTCATTATATAAAACCAAAAGATATGTATGTATACGAATATCTGATATATTATTTGCAGGCCTATGGTATTTTGAATGGAATCGATGAATTGCCCAAAAGATTAAAGATTGGAGAAATCATGCCTTCACCGGCTCCCTCTAGTGTTAATAGTACTATAGCTGAAGTGTAAGTGTATATATTTATTAAATAAAATTCGAAGGCATAAAAATTGAAAAGTTATGTATTTTTTAATTGAGGAACACCACATTTGATACGAAGTTCGCAATTTCTTTATGAATTCTGGAGAAGTTCTCTCAAATGATCATAGCTCAAGGATTAGCATATATTTTCGCTGTTCATCATGAATTTGGTACAAAAAATTTTATGATACAGAAAGCTATCCGTGCTGTATTCAGAGTTGCCATCCATCTGTAGATGAATGTAGTGATAATTTTTGTCATTAGATTCGTAAGAGGGTAGCAAAGTCAAGAGAACAATTTTCGGGTCAAAAATGGTCCTTTCCCAGGTCCCAAGCCCCCATAGTGATGTTCAAAAATTTGCTTGGGCTATCTTTCGTTCGAAAATGCTAAAATTTTCCCTCATACGAATCTAATGGTAAAAAGGATCACTACATTTGGTACGGGTTCGGATAGCAATCGCGAGTCAAAACCAGAACAAAGCGAATAAAATTTTTTATATGTAGAGCAGAACGTTTGTTACCATTCTGTTGTACTCTCTCATGTCGCTTGCTATTGTTTGTGTTAGTGTCTCAATCAATGAGTGAAATAAGAAATGTAGAGGGAAAAAGTTAACGCTCATAGAACAGAACGAAATCGAACAATACAATAGATTTTTTTTTATTATCTGGTATTGATATCTATATTTCAGTGGCTTTATACCTAGTTATCGGTTAGATTGCAAAATATGAAAGGCGTACGAGGCAGTTAAGGGGTTTTCGACCATTAATAAGAAAAATTAATCTTAAATTAAAACAGATATATTAAGATCAAATAGTATGTAGATATGAAAAGAACAAGAGCCCAAAAGACCTTAGTTCGATGAAATTTGTCGGAATGAAGAAAATGAAAGCTTTAGGGATTTAAGAATGTTTTAAGGTTATCGTCAGTCAATACTTAGAAAAGGAAACAAACTTTAAAAGCTCAAAATTTTGTTTGGGTTTAGTACGACGGTGGGCTTTGAACACGAAAAATGTTCTATAGAAATTTTTATAAAAGTAACTGCTGGTTAGAGCGTGTCTCTTAAAATTGAACGTAGAATGATACCTGTAAGTTTCAAGAAAATCGATGACACTAATGGGGTATGGCTTACCAGATTTTTATAATACCGTTTTACTTTTTGATTAAATTATTGAAGCTTGTACGATTTGTGGCATTTGTGAAAGATACGTGTAAAGTTCAGTTTTCCTACGCGTTAAGAAATTTTTTTCTTAATAAAAATAATATGACAATTAGTAGAAGATCAAGTGTCATCTATGGTAGTTGTCATAAGTAGCAACTTTGATTGTGACCTTGAATTAATACTACAAGTTCTGAAGCACTTAACCAACTGTATACCTTTTTGGAAAATACATACATACGAGTATTACGCTCATATTTGAACTTGAATTATTTCAGCTACAATCTCTATTTACCACTCATTTCAAGCTATACCGCGATATTTTGCAATCGTTTTTTGTTTACTCACATGGCATGACAGATTAATCAAATAAATTTTCAATCCACATATGACAATATACGAGAATTCTAAGGTATAACAGAATTTCTGGGTGCTTATTATAGAAAGGTCTTTGCAAAAGTAATCATAACAGTAAAAATTTTGTGTAGATTGGATTAAATGTGGATAATTTCTATTTTGTACTTAAGAAAAACTTTAATTTAGTTTTTGATTAATACATTGTTAAAATATCTATGAAACATTTAAATTGAAAGTCTTGCAGTGAAAATAGTTAATTTGAATTATAAAACAATAAGGTAAATTAATATTTATTGACCTCTTTGGTCTAAAGTTCGATCTGCCAATAGCCGATATTGCTGTTTATAGTACTATATCGATTGCAATCTAACGTCTTAAATCAATGAAAGTGGATAGCAGCCCTTATGAGGGTAAGTGTGTCAGAGAATCGACGATTTAAAAGGGGAGCTCCGTATCAAAGTCATAGGCAATTTCTTGCCTATTCTCGTTTGTAACGATGAAGCTTGAATAATTCAAAAACAGTTCGGTAAGTTTCCGATAATTCTTTGTTAGAAGTGTTCATCACTAAAGGATGCAAGTAAATTAAGCATTGAGATAAGTTTACAAAATTTTCGTTTTTGGTGAATCCGCTAAGTATGCCAAACGAAACTTTTTCGAATCATTTTCATTTTCATAATTATTTACAGAGCTTACTGTTCAATACTGTGTATGATAACACCAACAAAAATACAAGAGTGATACTACAAAAAACAGCTAAAGCTAGACAAACTAATGTCATACATTACTAAATGGAATCATCAGTGACCTTTAAGCCGACGAATGAGAATTTCTATGCCTGTTATGTTTTCCTTTTTGCTTAGATTTGTTGAGAATCGAAGCAAAAAGTGAAACAAAGCAAGGTCAAAATTCTTTTTTCTATTGTATTTTACCTCTGTTTTATTAACTCTTTTGATATTAAACTTTTATTGTAGGGGCTTTGTTGAAGGCTTTCGGTGCGAGTCAAAACGAAGTAGAAAGAACAAATCATAGAATAAATCGGTGACTTCACCGAAAACTGTACTGAACTGCTAGCTCAGTAAAAGAATTATAAATTATTTCTGTATCGATCCATAAAAATCATTTAAATTTTCGACTATATTGGTTTTCCATTGCACGGTAGTAGTCTTGCAATCTCAACTTTATGAGAACATATTTTGACCATCTTACACGAAAATTGTTTAATTCGTAAATGGTTTAAACAATATCTATACTCTGCCAAAATTATCTGTCATAAGTACTTAAAGGAGGTGAAAGGCATAGGTTTACTATAGGGGCGCCTCTCCTGTTCTATAAAATCATTGTTTTCTTACGAGGATTCTAATACTGACAACGAATATGGAATCAGAAAATAGAGCAGGCATCCAGTTCCAGAGATGTGAACATCAGAAGTTACGAATACAGCTTTTAATAAAATCATTAGAAGTTGGAAACTGCTTGATCAATTTCCAAAATATGGATGTCATATGATGACTCATAAAATGTATGTCACATGATTTTCTTAAAAATTTTAATTCTGTGCCATAGTTTTTGAGGTATGACAATTTTTGTAAGTTTTGGCCAACTTTTTATAATATAATTCATTTGAGAGGCTAATAGGAGCGCCACTTTAAAGATCAGTAAGATTTCTGAACACATTTTGAGTGTATAAGTCATTTGTGTATTACAGCCACAGTTTCAAAATGATAGAAATGTGTTTAATAAAGTTTAATTAAATGACAAGCACCGAAATTCACTTAAGAAACTTTCTTACAAACTTGGGCCTTGAAAAACTATTCAAAGTCTTAGTTTATTTTGTGGTTAATTTTCTGTTTAAGTTTTGCCAAAAAAATAAATAAGTCGCTCAAAAAAATTGCTGTAAGTTGGACTTAAAGTTTTCAATGTCTTTTCCTCAGGCATACTTTTTAATTTAATTTTGAGATATTTTCTTAGCAATGAAATTATTTTAAAAGATGATGAACGTTTTTTCGTATCCTTCTTAACAGAGAATGTTGTCCCTTTTACATTTAACTAAGATTCATATCACATACTTACAGGTTCTCGATCAATTCGGAATTCCTTTGCTTTACTTATTCTAGGCCTTATTGTTGGTTTTTGCATGACCTTATATCTTTCATTTCCTAATTGGAAACTGTGTACTGGACAACATAATGCCGTAATAAATAAAACACAAAAACATAGTCCAATCCTGATAAGAAAATCAGTTTCCAACAAATTGGTCGTCGCACGCCCAAATCCTTATGAAAATTCATCCGTGGCACAGAAATTATATAACGACGTGCGTGTATTATGCTGGATTATGACAAGTCCAGCGAATCACAAGACCAAGGCGTTACATATCAAGAGAACATGGGGTCAACGTTGCAATAAATTGATATTTATGAGCACAGCGGAGGATAAAGAATTGGATTCTGTAGCGCTGCCTATACCAGAGGGTCGTAATTATCTTTGGGGCAAAACAAAAGAAGCTTTCAAGTACATTTACGAGCATCATATGGACGATGCTGATTGGTTTTTAAAAGCTGACGATGACACGTAAGCTCTTAAGAGATTTTAAATTCAGGAAGTTTAGTAGATATTCTTCTATTTTCAGTTACACTATTGTGGAGAATTTGCGTTACTTACTGTATCCATATTCTTTCGAAACACCAATATATTTTGGTTGCCGATTCAAGCCATTTGTTAAGCAAGTAAGCATGGTTTATAATTGAAGTTTCAGCGTTTCAAAATAGAAATACATCATCTTCCTCAGGGTTATATGTCAGGTGGCGCTGGTTACGTTCTGAGCAAAGAAGCTGTGCGTCGTTTTGTTACCGAAGCCATACCACAACCAAAACTCTGCAAGGCAGATGATACTGGCGCTGAAGATGTTGAGATTGGAATATGTTTGGAGAATGTAAATGTAATTGCTGGTGATTCAAGAGACTCAGAAGGACGGGGAAAATTCTTTCCTTTTGGACCTGATGACCATTTGCTGGCAGATGTTGATGATAATGGCTGGTATTGGAAATATATTTATTACAAAACCGATACGGTAAGTGAACATGAGACATTCCTATGGATGTTACTCATTCAATATTGACATGATAATTTATGTTTGCAAGGGCTCCTAATTTTTTTTTTATTTCTTTTGTAACATTTCCAGGGAATGCATTGCTGCTCAGATAATGCAATATCGTTTCATTATATAAAACCAAAAGATATGTATGTATACGAATATCTTATATATTATTTGCATGCCTATGGTATTGTGAATGGAATCGATGAATTGCCCAAAAAAAGATTAAAGATTGGAGAGACAATGCCATCACCGGCTTCCTCTAGTGTTAATAGTACTAAAGCAGGAGTGTAATAATACAAATATATTTATCAAATAAAATTCCAAGGCATGAAAATGGAAAAGTTTTGTATTTTTTGACTGAGGAATACTACATTTGATGCAAATTTGTAAATTCTACTTTTGTGCTGGTGAAAATCTTTTTAATGATCATTGTGCAAGAATAAGGTTTTGCTTAAGTTTTCGTTATTCATCATGGATTTGGTATAATAATATTTGGGTGAAGACCCAGTACAGAACTTTGTGTGGTGTACTTTTAGGTAGAAGAAGCATCGTTAAATATCAGTCCAGATTAAAATTTTGTTGAGTCTTATAATCTGCGGCACAGCTTACGTAGTTTTCTGAAATTATAGAGGCCTTTAAGCACGATATTCAAATAGTGATACAAAATTCAATGCTCAAACGGTTTAGTTTATAAATAAAGAAATGCCAATACGGACGGGTGGATGTGGATTAGTTGTTGGTCTCCGAAAAGTTTATTTTTCAATGGATTATATCAAAATAAATTAGCCAAAACAGTGTGGCCTCAGAATAGTGCTGAGTTATTGTAACAATTTTACATTATTGCTTTAGGGAACATAAAATATAAAGAGAACAAATATTTCGATTAGAATTTGATAAGTTATTTTATCATCACATCTTCAAAACTAAATATGTCCGTAAACATCAAAAGTGTTTAAGTTCATCGCTGATATAGACTTTTGTAAAAAATCATTGTTTTGGGTGAAGTTTGGGAGAATATTATTAACATATACTTGAGCTCGAAGATTTTAAGACATTACCGGAGTCAAGTCAAGTCGGTTGGCAACCCTAATTACGTGAAACCGTTTATATTGATTTCAGTGCTTTCGAAATGACGAATCGAATAATAACGAATTTCTTTATCAGAATTGTTATTTATAGCATCATAATGCTTGATTCTTGAACTTTCTGAAAGATTATAAAAGTTAACTATTACAATATCATTATTTGACAGTCCATTAAAAAAAACCGATTCTCAGCCAATATTTTACCAATATTTTGATTGTTAGAACAGGAAATAAAATCGCGCACGTTGAAAGAGTTTTGTGGAAGCCCCATGCTCCGTGAGGAGATCAACAATACAAGAAAGAGATAATATTTTATCAACTGCTAAAATTCTAAAACCATATGCCAAATAAGTTCGTAAGTCATATAGTTTTTAGATACGTGGCAACCCTGTTTCTTATAGTTCGCCGATCTATTTTATACTGCGATACTAAATTCGTGACTAATCTATATTTTATATTCGTTTAATTCAAACTTTAGCGATTTCGGATCTTAAAGTGTGTTCTCTGTGGAAAAATATATTATGCAGTGACTTAGAATAAAAGAAAAAATCACAAAGCTAGTGGCAAAAATCGTTATTGTCAAAACAAAATAAACAAATAAATCATCCCGTGCTTTCTAAACTGGAAAAATTTTTATTTTGACAATTACAGGTTTGTGTACAAACTTATAAAACATTTTTCAGTACTTTCTCGTTACTCTATTCCAGTGTTTCCGTTTCTCATGAAACTACCATTATTTGGTAGTTTTAATATTTACTTTTAATAAACATAAATTTGTTAGTATCTTTTTGTTTATTATAGTTTCAGTTTATTTATTAAATTAACTAATAAAATTACAAATTAGTACAAATCATTCAATTATTAAAAAGTTAAGCTTAAAGTGCTCCCTTAAGAGCAGTAACTGAGTGCTGTGTATAATGTTGGACTTGAGACTGTGTTGTTCACTTGAAATGCAAGAGTCCGTTTGAGTTTTCTGGAGCTCACAAAATGGTTCACTATGTCTGGTAACTCGTTACATAGTGAATGGTTGAGCTCAATTTATGTGCATGGATTTAACGATTCTAAAACAAAAGTGGCAAATTCTACAATGCTGCTTTCAAGGGCTGAATCTTTGGTGTGTTCAGAGGATCTTACTTGCAGACCATAAATTGAAATATTTTACTTTATCTTGATAGCAAAATTATTGATTTTAATATTTTTACTGCGTAGGTTTGATGAAATGTTTGCTCTTTCTCAGTAGCGCGGCGCCCGGGGCGCAAGGCTTGGGGGCATTTATGCGGCATTTTGCTAGGATTCTTTGAAAGTCAAAAATGAGGACCACTTTTTTTTCATTGAATGAAACTAAATCAAGTAGGAAATTCGAAATGTGTAAGTGGAAATTTTCGAAGTTTTAGTGAAATATAACTCATTGTGTTAGAGTTTTTGAATGTGAAATGTGAGGACCTATTATGCTTTTTTTTTTTTTTGTTGAAGTAAATTAAATTTTTGTTGAAAACCACGAAATTTTTTTCGGTAGGGGCGACAAATTAGTTTTTTGTCCCGCGCATCTGATGTGCACAGCACGCCTCTGCTCTTTCTATACCTAACATGAAGATTATGATTGCTACATTTAACTAACAACTATGAAATCTCTGATACCAAAATATTGATGCATCGAAGAATTTTAAAATCTATATGTTACATCGGGTAGCTCATGATCTCCTTCCGCATAGCACCTGTATAAAGCCTTTGAATCTGTTAATAAATCATGTTTACATCGTACTACGTTATTTTAATTCTTATGTTTTAATAACCAAATGTTTCTTGCATTGTAAATAAAATACTATCGTTGTTGTTTACCCATGTGTTTTACAAATTCGTTTGATAATTTTAGTTTTAATAAATGCTTTGCTAAATATATATATGTAGTTCACATGCACTAATAAACACATTTCAACTTAACTTCGCGTGAATTGGATTAAGAGTATTAAAACTCAAGTGTCAAACATTCTAAGAACAAAAATTAGAACTGACGAGTATCATTCATTGCTCTTGAAATAAAAAAATTAAATCTTAGTGAATAATTCTTTGGATTGGTATTCTTTAGATAGTTAAAGTTCATCTCAAACAATAAAAATATAGTAGCTCTAAATTGAAAAAGGGCGTATTTCATATTAAAAGTAGAAGTGCATAGTTATAGAGCTAGACACGCAATAGATTTAAACTTCAACTTAAAAGTATTTTTTCTAAAAAAAGTTAAGTTTCCACTTTCATTTCGGTTGAAAAAAATGTGCGAAAAATATTTTTAAATTGGAGCTTACAAGAAATGTATGGTCCTATAGTTGTTGTTTGTACATCAGTTACATACATATATCCCCTTCAGTGATATTATGTAATTTGAAAATGATATTGTCCGATTTGCAGTTGTTCAATTTAATATATTGCTATTAACATCTAAATTATAAGTATCAACAGCGAACAAAGGGTTTAATTTGTTAACGTGTTGATTAAAAAAAAGTTTTTACTAAAAATTAACATATATTACGTTTGTTTTGAATTTTTAGAAAATTTCGACTACTAACAAATTCAAATGACTAACATCAAACTACTGGGCAAATATGTTAGAAAACAAGGTAAGTTATAGTTTTGCTTTGTTAATGTCAACTCAGAAACAAATAATTAATCTGTACCAAGCCTTCTTAATAATTTTACCTACGGAAAGCGTCAAACAGTATCGAAAAACTTTAAGTCATTTCATTTACTCTTTTGGTAAAGATATATCGAATATTCTAAAAATAAATTCATCGATCACTGAAACAAACAGAATCCATAAAAGAATGAAATATTTTGAAATTTCAAAATGAAAGCCAAATGCAAATACTTCATAAGTTGCTTAAGAAAGAAAATTATTAAAATTTTATTGCACTAATCGATGTAAGATTGTGACAATCTATAAGAAAGCTTCTAAATTGGATTTTGTACATCACAAGTGGTAGCATTTACCAAACGATGGCACAAACTGACCCTTTTGGTCTAAGGTCGCAACTGATGATGTAAAAAAAAATTCATTTTCGAACTATCCACGTCGATTGCTAAAATATTCATTTTTTAGTACTAGTGATAGTACTAAACGTATAGTCGGAACATATTTTTTGGATAGTGAACGCACTTTTGATCATATACCCATATACTTTGTAATTTTTATTAAGATATTCTAAAAAGATGTCCGATTTTCATTACGCTATGTTTCATCAAATCTGACAAAATATAATGATCAAATCTGTTAAAAATGTATTCCAATTACACCAAATGTACCGATCATTCGTCCATTAACTACACGAAATATACTACAAATATGTCTAATGTACTGTCGCATATTTTTCGTTACAAAAATATCACTCAACTACTCTAGGCCTATTATCCACTGATATTTTAAAAAAATAGCTGTGCCTTCCCAATTAAGAGAGCAGGTAAAAATTTTAGCTACATGATTTTATCGTCGTTGATAGTGGTATGTAATGAAGTTCATATTTGTGCGAAAAAGAAAAACTACAGGTAAAGTGGAGATAGCATCGCTAATTCTTTTAATGAGTTTTGAAGTTGCAAAAAAAGGAACTCCAATAAAGTATTTTATCGCGTCTGCCTCTGATATATTTTGTTAAGGGCCTAGTATAGATAACGAAATTATAAGGGGCAGACGCCTACACTGCCTATCGTAGTTGTCAAAAATTTCTTTGACTTCTGTATTGACTCTAGAAGCTGAAAATTCAGGGAGACGCTAACTAACATATTCAATGAAAGAAGGCATTTATTTAACTTAAGAGGTGGCACATTATCAAGATGAGGATTTGCGTTTTCGATATATGTGATTGTCTTCTTGATTAGATATCTTATTCGAAGCTATTTCAAAAAACTACTTGCTAAGTATTTTAATACAGAAATTTATTATTTTCTTTGAAGCTTCGCGCAGAATTGTCCTGTCTTTAGTATCACTTGCTATAGGCCTTGTTGCTGGTTTCTGGATGGCCAAATTATTTGAATTTGCAACATTTCCAAGCTTCAATTGCAGACTTAGTGCTCAAAATCAAAGTATTTGGAAAAATGTTTCCTTTGACCGTGAAGAAGAAGAGCCTAACACACATACGCACACTTTTGAGAATACAACCATGGCACAAAAATTGTACAACGAAGTACGTGTGCTCTGCTGGATCATGACGGATCCAAAAAATCACAAAAAAAAAGCATTACATGTGAAGCGAACATGGGGACAACGTTGCAATAAATTGATATTCATCAGCTCAGCTGAGGACAAGGAATTAGGTACAGTAGCGGTAAATGTTACAGAGGGTCGAAAATATCTATGGGGTAAAACAAAAGAAGCTTTCAAATATATATATGCCAATCATATGGATGATGCCGATTGGTTCTTAAAAGCCGATGATGATACGTGGGTTCACTTTTATGATGGATTGAATTGAATTCAATTTTATTTTGTTTGCAGTTATGTAATTGTCGAGAATTTGCGGTTGATGTTGTACCGTTATGCACCAGATATTCCAATATATTTTGGTTGCAAATTTAAGGCCGTAGTAAAGCAGGTATACTCTGTTTTGTTTTAAATTGTTTAGAAGCGGTTTCTTTTTTGATTTTTTAAATTTCTATATAACATTTTCCAGGGCTATATGTCTGGTGGTGCTGGTTACGTTTTAAGCAAAGAGGCTGTCAGCCGTTTTGTTACAAAAGCCATACCACAAAAAAAACTCTGTAAAAGCACGGATTATGGCGCCGAAGATGCAGAGCTTGGAAAATGTTTGGAGAAAGTACAAGTTATTGCAGGAGATTCAAGAGATTCAGAAGGCCGTGCAAAGTTTTTGCCTTTAATGCTTCAAAATCATTTCCTTTCAAAGGTAGATCGGAAATATTGGTACTGGCGATATATTTACTATAAAATCGATGTGGTAAGTTTTTTGTCTTTTAATGTCTTCACTTTTTTTTAAATTGATGATACTATACAATTTCCAGGGAATGCATTGCTGTTCAGATAATGCGATATCATTTCATTATGTTAACCCGGGAAGGATGTATGTCTTCGATTATATTATATATCACTTGCGTCCATATGGTGTTGCAAGAACGTCAGAGATCTTGCCGGAGAAACTAACGTTGGCGGAAATTATGAGCTTAGTGAATGTCTCTTGGAGTACTAATTCCACAAATAAAGCAAAGAACAATATCACCCAACACATTCTTGCTCCTACTGTACCCTAAAATGATTTTATGTAAATTTGAGTGAGATAAATCTTTAAAAAATCATAAAAAATAATTGAAATTTAGCAAATGCTGTCTGTTTCCTCTTCTTCGTTTCACTCATCAATTTTGATTTCATCCAGAAACAAAAACCGATATTGCTATAAATAGCTATGTTCTCTATTTCAAAGATATCAAGTGATTAAGTATCATCATGCAGAGAAATCGTAGTTTTTAATAGTTAGAGATTTTAATGCACTATTTATGAGCATAGGCGTGCATATTGAAAATACATATAGATACAAATAAAAACACATTGACAACGAAAATAGACACAAATTAAAATTCAAATTCCATTACAAAGTTCTGTCCAAAAGTTGTGTGTAACAAGTTTTCGCATTCGGTCTATTTGTTTGGTTGCTAATGATCTGCACTAGCCATTTATGGTTTTTTCATTTAAAAAAACTAAAGAAAAAATGCTGTCAGTTTGAATTGAAATCATGGCTTTGTTGGTTTCTCTCTGCCTCTCTCTTTGTCTTCCATCTCTGTTAATGTCACATCCACGCAGCAGTTTTGTTTGGGTGGGTTTAGTTTTTTCTTTGTAACTTTTGGCCACATGTTTTCAATGACAATAAATAAGTGCCAGTGAAACTTTTTTTTTCAAATAAACTTTTGTGTTATTTGGTGTTATCAAGCTTTGCTTAAAATTGGCATTACCTTACTCTAAGTGAAATTATTTCGATTAAAAAACCTTTACTAAATCAGAAAGTTATATTAAAAAGTAGTGGTCCCGTTGTTTTTCTTCATAATGAAATTACTCACTTAACATCTCATGCTAACCGCTCTCTCCAAAATTTAAACAAAAAAACAATTGAAAGAAAGTTTTTCGCCAAATACAAACGTTAGATATAAAAGATGAAACAAAACAAAAACTCAAGAAACGGTATAACCATAAGCAACAAATAATCAATTGACATTTTTTGTGTGAGGTTTTGCAAAAACTTAATCCTAAACAAAAGAATATTTGACTTTATAAAAATAAATAAAAATAAGTATGCAATAACATTTTTTAGCACAAATATGTTGTTTTAAAAAATAAATTATTAAAATAGGTTCTGTACATTTTGCGCCAAACCGTTACAAGCTGTTTTCATGAAAGCAATTTGATATAAATAATAAGGATATAGCTAAAATAAAATTTTGTTGAATATGGATTTGTCGTCGACCTGCCACTCTTACGTTCCTTGTAGTTTCATTCACAACGATATTTCGAAGGCCACATGCCCGGCTGCTTAAAATTTCTTCAGAATAAGCGATCATACAAATATGATGAGTTTTGATATTAATTTAGCTAACTTTAAAATTAAAATTTATAGCACATAAGCAAATCACAAACATCCACAATGAATGATTGTGATCTGCATCGTGATCAGAGCTCACATATTTTTTCGTTACTTCCTCGGAAATCAAATAGTTGTAGTAGTTGTGTAGTAGTAGTTTCACAAATCATCATACGAGGTATGATTTATATATTTCAAGAAATACATATTCAATAACATTTACATAGTTCCTTCTGAAGTAGTTTCCATCGGACATGACAAACTTTTTGCATTGTTCCTTCCTTTTTTAAAAGCTTTTCTGCATCATATTTCTTGGTGTAGCTTCCAACTCAATCACCGCTTTGTCAACTCTATGTTCTCATAGCATTGTCCTTTCATTTTCTCTTCGCCTTTTAGAATAAAGGAAAGATGAAAGGTAAGGCCATGTCCTATACATGAAGGCTGAGGCATCACTCTATTTGTTTTGGAGCATAACCTAAATCGAATTCTTAAACCTTCTGAAAAAGTTCTGAAACTCTTTGATCACTGTCTTGCCAGTGACATCTATGTATCTCATTTATTGGTGCTCATACTTCCTTACAACAAGTATGATTTTTCATTGACCTATCAAGTTAGATTTTTATTTTATAGATTTTCAGTCATTTTGTGCGGTCTTTCAACATCCTGAAGACCTTCAAATTTTATATATGTAGATCAAACCTGGGTGAGAAATATTGGCCGTTTGTTTTCGACATTAACTTTGCTAAGCTCTTTTTAATCCATCCATGCTCATTTCTCCATCCAGTAAGACCTGGGATAGTGACTAAGCAAAACATTTTCTCACGTTTTGCATCTGAAAGCTATTAAATAATTATAAATTTCTTCGCGACTAGGATGAGAGTTCATTCTGGAACTAGCATTTAATAATTCCCCTTGAGTAATGTACACGAAAAAATCCAACTGCAAAAAAATATAGCTTCCTAGGAAATCGAAAAATGAAAACAAAGAAGTGGTAAAAAACATTCACTTTAATCAAAGTGTCATTAACAGTACACAGAAAAAAGGACGGTGTCATTATTATAGTTTAAAAAAAAAAAATTTTAAGACAGTCAATTAACTATTTACTATGGAAATCGAATAAAATATGAACATTTTCTAACGATTCGATGAAACTGCACGTTACCCCAAAGCAATTGAATATGTCTATGCAGCACTTAAGCCAAATTCAGAGAAAAAGAGCTTGCAACAGCTGTCGTTTAGTAAGGAACATTTCTTACGGATCGTTTTAGCAACACCAGATCATCATGAAGATTTTAAAAGATTAACATAATTCCAAAACAAAGTGATTAACTGTCAAAAATTGAAACGAACTGGCGTAGCGGAAAACAATAAGTTAGGGATCGAATTAGCTGCATATAGGAACTTTCTTCAGATTCTTCAGTCTTAATGGAGTTATAACACTGGAATCAAGGAATTTTTACCAAACTTTTTCACTTCATTGAGCTGCACTTAGATCGGCTTAGAGTGTCACATCATTTACAGCAACAATCTCTTACCGCCAATCAAACCAAGCGCTATGGTTGCTTGCTGTCTTCCTGATACTTATAACTCTATTGCTAAGTTTTACTCTTACTGAGAATCCACTATTGAACTTTAAATTTACGCTGTGAAAATTGAAATAATATCAACAAAAACACTTCCCTCAAATTGGTATGCACACGGGCAGAAAATACGCAAGAATACATCACTCTGCCATCGTGTCGACGTGCTCAGTACTAAAGGCAGCGCCAAGGAAGACGTGGTAACAATAATAAACAAAGAAAAAGGTGTCTGTTCTCAACCCCAAAATAAATGTATTTCAAACACCATTACAACACACACATATTGCGAATATTTAATTCAAACCTTTAATTAGTGTTGTCATATGCTAGTGAAACATAGTCTTTCACGCTGTCTAGGAAGTGAGAGCTCACTCTCATTTGGTACTGCTCTGTAGCGTGAACCAAAATTTAATATCAATTAAGCAGAATTTAATAGGAAAACCGTTGTTTGCCTAGATGGTAGTGGGTGCATTATGTCTAGGCGTAACGATTGTTTTTTCAAGCACTTTTGATAATTATGCACAACAGGTCGTATGAGTGATCTTAAAATATTTCTTTTAACACATTTTGTTCAAACATGTTCTCGGTGGTGAGTGGGCTCGTCTATTTGCTGATATTATTTGATAAGTATGATGGTTGCCAATTGCATCTCATCGGTGCAATGATTGATACCACAAGAAAAACAAATTACAAAACAGAAATTTCCGATCCATGCAAAGTGAGGGACTACTGAAAAATCGTTTTTCAATTTAATGAAAAGTTTTTAAAGAGTATTTATTTTAAAGATACTGAGCGATACTAAAGACTGTCCCAGAAAAAACTTACGTTTTGCTTTTTCGTTATAAAAAAATACCCAGTAATTTTTTGGTCTTTTTTCGTTTTTTATCAATAATGGCTAGTGTTCAGAATATAAATAACTAAAAACTAAGTAACAATTTCTTTTTTATAAAAATTTCTTACTTTTTTCGTAAGGCCCTTCATTAAATTTTGTCCAGTCGTTTCATCGACAGTATGGTACGATTTTTTCCACTTAAATCTGAATTGTGAATTTTTTGCATTCTTACCACTCCTTCGAAAATCTCTTTTCATTAGAGCCCGATATCTTTCAATTGAGCGAAGCTCTAGGCAGTTGGGCGGATTAGCTATTTTTGGTACAAAATTGATCTTTTTTACTTGCATACCATTCCAGCGTAGCTTTAGAGTAATGAGAGGTTGCTAACTATGTCCAGAACATCACGGTACCCTCACGTGCACGAATAAATGGTAGAAGACGTTTTTCGAGGCACTCGTCTATATAAACTTTGTGCCTTGCGTAACAAAAAATCTGCTTCTGAGACCACAGGTGCATATGGCCTGCCAAACCATATATTGTTTCGGAAATTTCGAATTTTTTTTTTCTTTAAATATACTAGACACATGCCCCTTCTTCGGTGATGTTATGATATTCGTGCCTACGTAGCTGCTTAAAATCTGCTTTGACGTAAGTTTCGTCTTCCATAACACATCAATCAAATTTAGTCAGGTACCTTTCATTCAATTTTCGTGCTCGCATCGGAGCCATTAACTGCTTTTCATCAGAACGGTCTGGTACTTTTTGAACTCTTTATGTCCTTAGCTTACTTTTCTTCTTGATCTTTTGTACAGTAGATTTTGATGTGCCTGCTCTAACCGCCATATCTCGCACTGAGGTGTTGGGATTTTGCTTAAAAAGGCGTTTCACCTTCGTCGCTACCTTTAGGTTAAAAAATTCTGGTTTTCCGCCTAAACCTTTTTCGTGAAACAGGTAGACCCTTATTATAATTAGAAATAACCGTAAGGACAGTTCTTTTTGATGCACCAACTATTTTTGCTGTAGCTGAATATTTAAATTATGGATTTTGCAGGTATGTGGACAAAATCAGTTTGCGGACTTTTTGTTGCTTGCTAGACATCTTTGTCGTCAAAAGTGCTATTATTATGTCTTTTTAGACCTATAAGATTATCAGGTAAAAAAAAAAACGTAAGTTTTTTCTGGAACAGTCCTTAAATGAGAACAAATGAGTTAGTTTTTTTGAAAATGTCAAAATGTCGGGCATACTCCTTAGATATTCTTCCACAAGCGTACAAGCGAGTACAAGTTTTTGTAAACACCTGCTTGAGCAGAATATTGCGGACTCATCTGAGAATATAGATAGGCATTTCGATCAGAAAAAATGTTAAAAAAACGTGTCGGTCAGCACATTGGTAGAACTTTTATAGTGATTGGTACACAAGAAGACCAAGAACTTAATAGCAGCGAAAAATTGAAAGCAAAATGTTAAAAATCGAAATTAACTTGGATCGATATAGTCATAGAGAATTTTTCAGTCCCTATGCTTGAATATAGGTTCAAGATATTAGTAGTATCTAATGAAATTTTATGTGGGCAAAATCTGTTCAAATAGAAAATTTGATTTCCCTCGATGATTTTATAAAACGTTCAGTTTAAGCTTGTTAAGTCATATTTATCCAAATTTGAATATGAAAAAAAAATTGTTTTTAATTCACACAAAAGATTTACATAAACAATTTGGAACGAATTAAATTTTCACTTTGCATAAAATTTACTGATGGATTATGTTAATACTTAAGTGAATACATCGCATTTGTGGTAAGGCAAAGTATACAATTTTTTAAATAATATTTCAATTTAAATTGCAAAAATTATTTTATAAATTTTTAATTAATGGAAAGTGAATCAATTAGCTTATTACTTATTCGATTTGATGGCAACTCCACATCATTAATAATGTTCTTTACATGATGAGAGCATATGTTTAAGTAATGGCTAGCCAATTATGTAACGGAAAGGCATGAAAAAAGAGATAACAATTTGAGTACGTTTGATGATTTAAATATCATAATTGTTTTTGGCAATGAATGGTTTTATATTAACTGATCTGACAGAAGTGGGATAGATAAATAATCAGTTAACAGAAGTGCTGGAAGTAGATAATAATAACGGGTGTTTTTTTTAGAGGTATAGAGCTTCGAATTGAAATAAAACACAAGAAAATCGTTTTAATGTCCATCAATTTGGCTTTATTGGAAGGATAATTTTATGCCATTAATGTTTAAATATGATTTCGGGCATGTGGCCGCCGCGGCTGGCTCGAATAAAGCCAATTATACAGGTCCAATTTTGAAGCACTTTTTCGAGCATATGGGGCCGTATGTCGGCAATAACGCCACGAATGTTGGCTTCCAAGTCCCCTAACGTTTCTGGTTTGTTGGCGTAGACGAGCGACTTCACATATCCCCAAAGAAAATAATCCAATGGTGTCAAATCACACGATCTTGGTGGCCAATTGACAGGTCAATTCCGCGAAATTATGCGCTCATCGAATGTTTCCTTCAATAAATCGATTGTGACGTGCGCTGTGTGGCATGTAGCGCCGTCTTGTTGGAACCACAACTCATCCACATTCATGCCATCCAATTCGGGAACAAAATAGTCGGTTATCATGGCTCTATACCGGTCTCCATTAACGGTACCTGACTCTCCTGCATTATTTCGGAAGAAGTATGGCCCAATGACTCCACCAGCCCATAGAGCACACCAAACAGTCAGTTTTTGTGGATGTAATGGCGTCTCAAGGGTCTCATGTGGATTCTCTTCACTCCAAATGCGGCAATTTTGCTTGTTGACGTAGCCATTCAACCAAAAATGAGCCTCATCACTGAACAAAATTTTGCGATGAAAATCAGCATCGAGATCAATCTCATTTTCGGCCCATACACCAAAATCACGACGCATTGCATGGTCTCGCGGCTTTAATTCTTGCACAAGCTGGATCTTGTAAGGTCGCAAGCCAAGATCTTTGCGCAAAATCTTCCATAAAGTTGATGGACAAAGCTCCAATTGCTCTGCACGGTGGCGAATCGATTCATTCGGGTCCTCTTCAACATTTTGCTCTACAGCGGCAATTGTTTCTTCGGTGCGCACTGTTCGACGTCTATGCGGATGCGTATTATCACATAGAGTAAGCGTAGTGCGAAAACGATCCATAGTTAACCGAATTAATTGCTCTGATGGACGATTATGTCGACCATAAAATGGACGGAGCTTGCGGTAAACTTCGCGAACTGAACCATTATTTTCGAAATAAATTTGCACGATTTGCAAGCGTTGTTCTCTTGTCAACCATTTTGTCATGATAAAATGGCAAACCAAACTGAACATAAATGAAATTAGAGTTGCCAGATTTGACCATAAAATGCTAGTTTTATCTCTATTCGAAAAACAAACCTCTAAAAAAAACACCCTGTATGTACATATGAGAATTTGTATATATGTGGTAATAGCCGAAACATATGTCACCAATTACCAGGTTAAATTGTTCCATTTTGTTATCTTTGTCATGTTTGTTGAATAAAAAGCATTGATCAATTAAGTAAAATTTTACGATCATATTGGTCTTTGCAAAATGACTGCAAGTTCAATGTAATAATTCTCAATATAATAAATTATCAGTCGCTAAAAACTAATATTCTAAAGCAGTTAAAGGTATCCGAAAACGAAAAGTTTATAGCAGCACAAGGAAAGCGTTTCGACATAGTAAAGTTGAAACTATGGCTTATGGTTACTTTCAATAAACTTGTTGAATCAATTTTTTTTTGTAACAAATTTTTCATCATCAAAATTAAATTACTTAAACTTGAAATTTTCCAAATTTTCCGTTGTCGCTGTCACTCATCTTGTTTTGGATAGTGGTCCGTGCAGAGCTGTAGACCAAACTTAACATTACACTTAATGGTTTTTAAGTGCTGGCGTTCTTTTTACAAAGCAGTTTCAACTATGTGTCGTGAATTTCAAATTAAAGGCAGATGTATTACAAAGAATGATTAAACAATATCAGGAAAATTTTAGTCGAGACATATATTCTCGACTAAAATTTTCCTCAGGCACACCTAAATATACTTTCGGCCCTGACTGGGAAATAATGAGGTTAGCCTAAATCAGGAATGCTTAGCAGCAGCCTAATTAGGCAATTCTAAGGAATTTCTAAATACGGTTTATCTGTTGACGACTCATACCTGAAAATATCGTTAGGTCTAAATTAGGTCCTCATTGGTTTTAACTAACCAGAATATTAGGGTCTGATGCAAAAGCCCAAAGAGAGTCGAATGAGGCGGTCGTTGAACAATACTATTTAGGAAAATTTGGGGCATACCGTTACAATCTAAATTAGATTGTCGCTGGGTTCCACACTTGGCCCTAACGTTCTGGCTAGGTAAAACCAATGGGTACATAATTTTCGCCAAACGACATTTTCTAGTCGGGGTATATATAACTACAGTTTTTAAACGGTGAGAACGCTTTTTCTCAGCAATAACACAACATAGTCACTACATTTTTTTTTTGTTAGAAATGTTGTGAAGAGAGGAGGGGACATTTATGCTTTTTTTTGAATAGTAGGCGGTCCCACGCCCCTAACAGGAAAAAACTTTCCACGGCTAAACTAATGAATCGAGTTTGGAGATAGATTGCACCTTAAGATGAGTTATCAAAAACTTTGATTTCTTTAAGGGGGCGTGGCACAACCTTTAATGCGAAAATACGCTGTATCGGCTGAGCCGATTCACCGATTTCGATGAAATTTGGTACAGAGATAGATTGTTTCTAAAATAAAAATAACATTTTTTAGTGGGCGCTACCACGCCTCTTACAGGAAAATACGTCGTTATTGCTAAGCTAACGAACCCATTTTGATGAAATTTTGTTAATTAAGCTCTACAAAAGATTTATAAAAACTCACATTTTTTTTAGTGGGCGCGACATCTCCCTTAACAGATAATTTTGATGAATTTGGTACAGAAATAGGTTGAACCCTCGAAAAAGGTATTTGTTTCCAAATGTACGGCGCCACGACTAGGAAAATATGCTTTCTCTGCTAAGCTAATGGACCGATATTGATGAAACTTGCTATGGAGATAAAGGCCACGCCCTTCACAGAAAAATATGTTTTCTTAGCTAAGCTAACCGATTGATTTTGACAAGAAGATATATATATTGAACTCTAAGAACGAGATATGGATAGGGCAACATGATGCTTTCATTTTTTATTTTTGGAAGCGTTGGCAAAAAGTAGCTAATTCTCATTTCAGTCTTTCAATGGTAAATACCAAAAAGTTGGTTGAATTTCATCCAACTAGTAAAAAAATTAAACAGAAAAGCTTTATATTCAAACGAATTTGTTTAAAGTTTTCTTTTTTAAAAGCAAATCATTTTTAAATAAAAATGAATGTCGGTATTTTCATTTTGTTCCCCATAGTTTTTGAGATACATATTTCGTTTCGAAAAATAGTCAAGAAAGTCTAAATCAAAATATATT
The DNA here is from genome assembly GCA_963680825.1 of Meiosimyza decipiens. Taxonomy (NCBI): domain Eukaryota; kingdom Metazoa; phylum Arthropoda; class Insecta; order Diptera; family Lauxaniidae; genus Meiosimyza; species Meiosimyza decipiens. Next base: position 36,140,816 of record OY804258.1, read on the forward strand.
TCCTGAATTTACCGTTTCACACTAGGAATCTTAAAGATTTCAAGAAAGCGAACTTTTCCTGTCGCCCTAGAAAAGAGGAGCAGCTCCAATTTTGAGTTTTACAGAATTTTAATCGTAATATTATACGGAACTACCAAGCAAAACGTATTTTGCATCCACTTTATTCGAACTTGGGCTAAGTTCCGGCACAATGTGATACCTTTCGTTAAACATATATATATATATATATATATATTTTATGGTTATGCTGTTTCCTATGACTTAGAAAGTAGATATTTGCATGATGTATATTCATATTCCTATTCTATAAACCTTTCTTCTTTGATTGAAAAATTTTTAATTTGGTGCAGCCATTTTTGTTGTTGAAAAAATTGGATTTCATTAACAAAGCACGAGTATTACTGAGTAATACTTTTAAAAGCTTTAAAAATAAAATTTTTCCGATGAAACTAATGTAGTTCTGATAATTAAATTTCAGCTTAAAAATAATATATCGCATTTAAGTGTTTTTTTCAAAATAATTTAATTTGCGTGCTTATACTCTAATTAATATAGACTTGCTATTAAACACATGCATATGTATGTAAATACATCTATAAATTTATTACATATATGAAAGTAATTTTGTGAAAAATGTCAGTTATTATATAATTGACAGAATTAATGTCAGTTAAACACATGAACTGCTATGAACAGATGCACAAAAACTTCGTTTTTAAAAAATTTGCAATATCAATTAAAAAAATGTCATAAAGGAGCACAATCATTTTGGTAATGTATCAAAAACATCGAATCCAGTGGCTCGTACAGGGATTGGGTTTTCATTTATTTTGGAAGGCTCATCGATAAGTATAAATAGAAATAAATATAATTGCCGAGTTAGACACATTCTTATTTATGCATATATATATTAGGGTGGGTCAAATAAATCAAATGTTTTTTTTTTGAATCCGACACACGGAAACTAGTTTCTAGGTACCTCTAGGAAGTACTTACCAAATCTGAGCTTTCAATATTAACGGGAAGATTATGCTCATCATTGTGTTCCATTTTTAATTTTGTCTCATATAAAAATGGTCATATCTTGTCACCAATAGATTGTTAAACCAGTTGCATTGCCAAAATTTATAGGAAATTAAACGCTCTACACTACAAAAATGATCTCAAACACTTTTTTCATTAATCTTACCATTTGAAAGATATTCAAGGTCAAAGATTGAAGTATTTTAAGGAAAATTATTTTTTTTGTTTTGAATTTTGTAACTTACTCAAAAATTATTATTGTCAAATGAGCTTCAGTTATTTCTATAGGAAATTGAACGCTCTACAAAAAAGATCTCATGTAGTTAATCAATTACTCTAACCATTTAGAAGATATTTGCAGTAGAATCTCAATGCCTATTGATTTTAATAGTTTTTCAATAAATATTAAAATCAATATCAATCATTTGGTTTATTTGACCCACTCTAATATATATATATATATATATATATATATATATATATATATATAAGTAGATATATATAAATATATATATATATTTCCGTGCATTAGCTCACACCAATCTGTACCGCAAAAGAAAAGTTACTCCACTTTTTGGCACTGAATTAAATGAACTCTACCTCTAATACACTGTACAAATGAAAAGAACTAAAACAGCAATAGCCACTCAGAGCTGAAGAAGCAGGATAAGGGTCAGCAACGAAAAATCAACCGAGAGTTTTCGTGTGATGATTTGCAATAATCTTAAAAAAAGTAAATTTAACTTAAAAAAATGAAAACATAAGTATGCAATATCTTTCTTTAGCCAAAATATATTGCTTATAAAAAAAATTATTAAAATTGGTTCAGTATGCTTAGCGCTAAAGCGTTACAAACCAATTTCATGTGTATGAAAATCTACACAAATATAGAGGTATGAAAATTTGAGAATCATGCCAAGGTAAGTTTGAGATGATTTTAAGTAATTGAGATCTTATTCAAAATGATTGACAACTGCTTTCAACCAACTCCTCTTCTAACTTTTCGATCGAAACATGGATAATTTTTTTTGCAATCACCCATAATTATTTCATTTGTTTTTTCGGTGAGCGTATTTTTCTATTATTGACAACTTTAGATTATTGTAAATATTTACGAAAATAAGTAAGTCACAAATTCAAATGGAATTTCAATTAATTTCAACTCAATATCTCTGAAATGATAGTGTCACTTTGTGCCTGTGAACTCTAGGCTGAATTAAATAATATATAAAGTAATTAAATAAAAGAAATTTTGTTAGTTCAAAAATAAACAGCGAAAACAAGGAGCAAGAAAAGTATTAAAATACCAGGAAAATTGGCATTAATAAAACTTAATTAAAGGATAAAAGTGCAAAAGAAGCTCAATTCCATAAAAAAAAAAGAAACAGGCACGCAGCTTCACATTGAATGCCAAAAGTTAAAAAACACCAGGATGCAGCAATAGCAGGAGCAACATTAACGATGGTAGCCTGCCAACGGATATAGCAATAAAAGCGGCGTGCAAGAGTGGCTCTTAAAATTTTAATGCCACTTTTAAGGAACCCAAATGTGGTAACTTTTCTTTATAACCATTTTACTGTTGTGTGTATGTGTATCCACTTAATGTATTTTATTTAATTTGGCCTCAGATTCTTAATGTAATATATATACTTATGTGTGTGTGTGTGTGTACGTGGGTATACTCTTGCACATCAGACGGCTTGGTTGAAGTTTATTTTCAGCACATTTGATTGAGTGGATTTATCTGGGAAAATTGTTACAACAAATTCAAGTTTTTTAAAAGGTAAAATTTTTTTTTTTGTTTTTGTCGCAATTTCATTCCAAAACTTTATTTGTGCAAAATATATCAAAATGACATTAAGCCAACCGATTTTAAAATATCATCTTTCATATAATAAGTTTTGGTATAAAAAAAGTTTTGCCAATTTCATTTTAATTACATTGGCTGTAGCATGGTGGCGTCCAATTACGAAACAGGTGCAACAAAATTCAACTTTTGTCAACATACCTTGAATTGGTATAAGCCGAAAGCTGTTGAAGCTCAAGTATTTTGATAAATTTTCATATGAATGCTGCAATATATCCTTCATTAGCAATGCCACAAAATTTGACAATGTTGCACTTTCAAGGCTACAGGCGGAGAGTCAGTATATTCCAATTACACACTGATTTATATCTACACATCATTACCTTTGTTTTGTTTTGGGTTTAGGTTAAAAATCGATTTTTTGAGTTGAAGTTATGTTACATTTACACGATGCTACAGAGTTTTCATTTGCCTCAAGAATTTTCAACATTTAACTGAGAAAAGCTGCTGCTAAAAGTATCATTGTTCGACATGCACCTAAATATGAACAAGTTATTGAAAGCGTAAAATATCATTAAAGTCGAGAAATATCGTAAAAGCCAATTTAAGTATGAAAGGTTGAAAAACTTCTCTTAAAGTCGGGGATCAAGAAGACCAAGGAAAAGTTCTATAAAAGACGAATGTTACCGAAATGCATCGAATGTTTCGAATAAAAATCAAAAAATATCAAAGAGTACACTTTGACAAATTCGGTTAGGGTTGAAAAATATTTCAGGAAGCTCATATAATTCGAGAAACTGTGCAAGTGAATTTTTACATATGCTTTCAGACCCTCGGGATCGCGATTTTAAAACCCTTAACTATAAACCAAATCTATATATTAATACGCAGTTGCTAAACGGTTCCGTCTCGTTTAACGGCCATAACACAACACAATCGCTTAATGTTTTTGGAAATGCTGCTTAGAGGGGCAGTGAAGAATTTAATTTTTCCCAGAAATCAGGCAGTGCCACGCCTCTAACAGGAAAACACATACGAAAACCATTTTCACTGCTAAGCTAATGAACAGATTTTAATAAATTTTCTACCAAAATAGATTGAATCCAGTGGAAAGTTATTTTTTCAAAGCGGACGGTGTCACGTCCCAATAGAAAAATATGTATATATATGGACTGATTTAGATGAAATTCGGGATGGATATGTGATGTGATTGATATTTGTTTTTAAGCTGGTGGCGTCATACCCCTAACATGAAAATTCTTTTTTCTCAGCTAAACTAATCGGCAGATATGTATTTATTTATATTGAAGTCTAACGAAATGATATAGATAAGAATGGTGCGTTATAATACCATGACGTGCACTTTCAGAAATGACGAAGAAAAACTCTACTTTACATCAGTTTTTTAGTGCCAAAGTAACTCCGTATGGAATATACAAAGCTGCTCACAAGACAATATAGATTTTATTATCTATCAGATTGAAAGGATCATAGTTATGCATAAGTATATAAATTTTTATAAACTTTTTTTAAAATGTTTTTTTTAAGAGAATAATATGGAACCTGTGCGCCTGAAAAATATCAAAGAAATTTTGAGCATAAGGAAAAAGTTAAGTGAACATCAGATTGGCTGCCTTTGAAAAAATTTAAGAAATCAAAAGTTTCATTTCCAATTAGTCCCATTACTTAAGATGTGTAACTCATTTGAAAGGTATTTCCATTTTTATAATTTAAGCTCATGCAATATAGCCACAGGTTAGCACCGGCACCACAAGCTAAAATAAGGTACTTATATAGGATGCTCTCACGAGGAACGTTTGGCGTTATTTTCCATGTAAAGGTTTTAAAGATCAAAAACAATCAAAGAATTGGTTTTTAATTAGATATGGGCATTTCCATACTGTCGAATGGGACTGTCGTACACTTTTAAAGTGATATAAAAGTCAAAGTATATCACTTTTTTTTTCTTCTGTTACTCAAAGAAATAGCTCTTTGGTAGCACTATATTTAGTGGCAAATTTGAGGGCAGACGTACTACCGGTTCCAAGATAAAGGCAATAAAAGAGCCATTCGAATGGGACAAAAAATGGAAAAATGATCATTTATAGAAAAGCATAAGTCAGCGAAACCTACCAACATTTTTTAACGCAACTAATTTTAAAATGTTATGGAATAATTGGACTTTTTATTAAATTGCGTTCAATTGAAAAATCTTTTTTATTTTTTTTCTTAGAAAGTATAATATAAGTCGTGACGGGACATTGCGAATGGGACATATTTTTCCATTATGGTTTACTTGGTAAATTTTTCATGTATTCATAAGATTTCTTGATATTTATGTACGTAACAATATTAAAGATTTATATAGTAATTAAAAAATCAAATTTAATATTATTCAAAGTCAAATTAAATGGTCGAGATCAATTTTAAGCAAGAAAATAGGAAACTGTAATAAACGTATGTAATTAAATATTTTTCTTAAAAGAATATGCAGTCAGAGCTGCTTTAATTTGGTGACCATCACAAGAAAAGCTATGTAGTTTATGGGTACCAGGGATGCTTGACACATCATTCCATTTGTCTACTAATTGTAGTGAAAACTCCTTAATTTGCTCTGAAGAGATGTAAAGAACTTTAACACCGTTAATGTTATTTGTGTATTTGAAAAAAGCAAAAGCATCAAGTAAAACGACATTTTTTGATTTAGAATGCGAAACTTTTCTTTTTAAATTTGCCAATTGTTTATGAAAAAAACTTTTTTCTAAGATTGATAAGAGCTTACGGAAGTGATTCCCTTCAAAATATCTTTGAAATTTTTAAGGCGCACATTTTGTGTATAAAATATATTCCAATCGTCTCCTTAATACTGAAAGGCAATTTAAATTTAATTTTAGTCCGAATCGCTAATATCGATTGACGTGCGATGACCTGGAACATATTTTCACAGACTCATGCCAAGAACTTAAAAATAGTTTTGCCTATGTGTGAATAGGAGTGCAATTTTTTGTCTTTCGTATGCTATCGCTTCATCCTAATCTACAACGTATGTATATACCTATAGATGACATGACCACTATTAACATTTAAGTAGGTTTAAAGCTTTCTGACTTGCAAATCTTCACCACAGAGCACTCAAAATGTGCAAAATTGATATGTTGATTTTATTATACCATCTTCCCATTATCTTTTCTGGTTTGCGCTCAAAATATCCTCGCAAATATTTGTATAGAGCTGAAATGATTTTCACAATTAGAGCTAATAGGCTAATATACATACACGCATACGAATAAACAAACACTTGTGCTGTATCCACACGTATACTCACTAGGGTGCTTTCATTTGAAAAATGTTCGTTTTCTCAAACTCCAATCAAAGTTTTATGGTATGTGATATGTACACTTATGTATATAAAATTAAATAAACGAATCCGCTCAATATAGATTTAGCTTTTTCAAACAAAAACAGGGTGTCGCCTGAAAATTTCTTGGACGTGGATTTCTTTACTTATATAAACTAACGAATTTTGTGAATTTGAAAAATAAAAAACACCCTAATACAATTGCAGTAAAACTAATTTAAAGAAGTATATACTATAGTAATAAAATACTTTAATAGAGACTGAGGGATTGTATCTTTCATCGGAGACGCTTTATTACCATATAACAATATGAAAACTTTTTTGATATCTATACATATTGGCCATTTTATCACAAAATATTTTAATAGTCAAATAAATTTGAAGCCAAAAACTTTAAGCAACGCAAAATTCGAAGTTTGGAGTGAAAACTTACAAATTTTCTACAACCAAAATCGTCAAGTAAAACTTAGAAACCATTCGCAATGAAGTCTACTGAAATTTGCGATAAATTGTTTTCAACTATGAAAAACTTAAATTAAATTGCGCAAAAATTTATTCACAAGGCGCACAATTAAATTGAAAAGCAGAAAATGCAGAATAAGCAAATTAAAATTTTTCCAATGCCATCTCTATGCAGCTCAAATAGCGTAGACAGCGTTGCCAGATTTAAAATTAGACTACGAAATGCTTTATAATTTCATTTTGATAAGCAACGTAAAAATGTAGAAAAGAAGGCGAACAGACTGATAGACAAATGAACAAAACGGTACAGAGAGATAGACAACTTTATTCCTTCTAAGAAAAGAAGCAAAACATACATTGATATGTCTGTGTGTATTTACATATAGACTTATGCAGGAAAAACATATTTGCATTAAAAACAACCTAGTAGGCAAAAGCAGCAGTGAGAATCACTATTTGGTATCATACCTTGGTATGTAAGAAAGTTGTTTTTTCTCATATGGAAACGTGGCATCTGAATCAAATACTTGATAAGATATAATGAATTTTAGTTTTATTATGTATGGGGGACATGGCATCACCCATTTTATCCAAACAAAACTATGCTACGAACCTTCTCTAGGCCATAAGAAATATATGTACCAAATCTTTCGGTGATCGGTTATACGGTTTAGGAGTCCATAAGCAACATGCATACATACATGCATACATGCCACATTAAGCTTTATAAATATAGATTAAAATATAACTCGGGAGCACAGATTTCATAGCTTTTAGAATAGACCCTGCTAGCATGCAAGCTGTCGGATGGTACAAAGGCTTTATAAAAGATTTTTAGTTAATTCAGGCCTGCTGTTGAAAGGCGCTACGCATGCAACAATTTAGACCTCTGTATTGACGTTGCAAGAATCAATATGCTCAATTGCTTACTGGGAATTTAAATAATGGAAAAAACTTTTTGTTGTTGTTATTGTTGTTTGCTCACGCGCCGCGTTAACGTCTGTCTGGATAATGGCGAGTAATGGTGGCATATCAGCTAGAAAAACAACAATAGGAAGTGATTCAAAAACTAGTCGCGTTATTGGTATAATAAATAATAAAACCATTACATCTGAACATACATAGAACGGCAAAAACGTTTTTTGTTTTTTGTACATTATGTCTCCACACGGCGGTTTACTAAAGATTACATATTTAAGGAAATTTCCAACAAAAACTGTGGATGCAAAATAGCTTTCCGAGTTCTCTAATGAAAAGAATCAAGCGAAGGCAAAATTGGGCTAGTTAGTGCAAATAAAATTTTGACCTCTTTCATCAGCAAACAATGCTTTCAATGTTTTTAATATGTACCTCATATGAAAAATTACACAATTCTACAAATTCGAAATCTTTTTCATTTTTTGACTTCAGTGCTGATTAATTGGGTTTTGGGATGCCCTAAAACCGAGTCCGGACTGCTAATTGCTGTATCACATAAGATTTTTGGAAAATTCGCAAACTTTCTGCCTAGTACTAGTCCGGACCATTCTTGGTATTTATTTTAAGGAAATCTTGCGCGAAAACCTGCTTGAGCATTTCTTATAGTTGATTAAAAATAATTAAGCAATCGATTCAGTGTAACCTTTTTAGAAATACCGATTACAAGAAGACTTGAAAAAGTGTTGAGTATAATATATCTGTATTAGCTTAAGAGATATATGTATGAATTGAATTACATATCGCACACATTCTATTAAAGAATCACAACTGAAAATTTTTGAATTTCCAGAAAACGCAAAAACATTTTTGAAACTTGTGAACTATTTTTCAGACGTTGGATTATTTAGAAGAATGAACTAACAGAATATGGTTTGAAACCAATCGTAAAGCTTTATTTTTAAAATCCAACAAATAGGTATATTACAATCTTATGTCCACTACAACATGAAGAGACACAACTGTTTTTTTACAGCAAAGTACAGCAAAAAATTAACTTGTCTCTTTTGTGCTGGTAGGTATACGTTTGATGAACAGTTTTAACGAGTATACTCGAAAAAGACACTTTTTGAGTTGTGCCTCTTTAGCAGAATGTGTGCATTATGTACAATGCCCTGGTACCAACAATAAACTCCTATTATATGGATACTTTGTGAGAATTAATTTTTCAAGGATATGCTTTCATTGAACTGATAACTCTTAGTAACTATTTTAAAGAAGATAGTATCACTAATTGGTAAAAAAAGTTTTTACAAAATCTTCTTGTCTTATAGTTTCAGAAAATATGAAAAATCTGCTGGTGAAATTAGATCCCAAACGTACTTTAGGCAAAAGTATTATATATTTCATTAGTTCGCTTTAATTTTGTTTGTTTATTCCTCATAATAATTACGTTCAAGTGCACGAGAAATTTATTAAATAAGAATTGGGAAGTAAATAAAGCAAGGCAGAAGCTAAAACTGAAAGGCGGTGCACACATTTTCATTTTTATTTGCAGTAAATGAATAACAAATATACGCAGGCATTAAGAACAAACACAGCTAAATATGGAGAGTCAGACAATATAATATGTGTGCATAAATATAAGATAAAATAACATAGAAAATGCCTTCAAAAGAGTGTGTATATATTTTCGATACACAAATATTACTTACACACATATGTAAGTATTAAATTTAATATAAAAAATCGAAAATTTGGAACACCTAGGTCAATTTTTGATAATTTTTTTAGCAAAATTGATTTAATTCAATACAACAAATATATATTTGATACAGAGCACTTAAATATTTATTGTAAACAGAAGGTAGCCAATCTCTGTCGAAATATTACAGAACGTATTACTATGCGATATGATATTCAGTCATTGAAACACTGAACAATGAGTGACTTTCAAGTCATCGTTTATTAATTCGACCGAATATTTTTGACTCAAATATATGCATATATATTTGTTCTATACCAGATATCAGTTGATATACACAGATGGGCACAAACCGTAAATTTAATTACTCATACGACCCGTAAACAAAACAAACTCCAAATTAAGCTGATGACGACAGCTTTAAAACATATTATAAACAGCTCGTAGTAATTGAATGACTTCAAGAAAAACCGAAGAAAATAAATAAAAGCAATAACTTCTAATCAAACTAAAAGGAAAGTGAAAAAAAAACTTAAAAGTAACTACTACTGCACACTGAAACAAGCATGTGCAATTGCATGTGTATGTGTGTGCGTGTGTAAGTAAAAAAATATCACTAAACAAAGTTTTGCTTTATCTCTTTCTATTCATTTTTCGTATGCTGTACTGCAAAAATTTGCACTTGAGTAATTTTTTGGCTTGAAGTAAAAACAATAAAAACCAAACAACAGGAAGTGGAGAACAAAAGCTAAACAGATTGATTTCTCCATGCTCGAAGCGTAAACTTAGAAAGAAATATAATTCAAAAACAAAAAACCGCAAAACAAAAGAAAAGATGAAAATGAAATAAAGAAGCAAAAAACTAAAAACAAAATAAAGGAAACTTTAAAAACCAAAAAAAAAACGAAGAGCAGCACAAAACAAAACAAAATTAACAAAATTTGCACTAATCACTTAAGTGCACACATAGGCATATTATAAACGCACTCACACATTTAACACTCACAAAAGTGACGAAAAACTTAGATGGCGTAGAACGAAATGCAAAATTTAACACAAAAGTTGAGTTTTCAAAAGCTGCTCATTACAACTTTTTGTTGTCTGCGGTCCTGCTTGAGCACCGAGTGTTTGCTTGTGTGATTTTAGTGCTATTGTGCAAATACACACAGGAGCTTATTTGAATGTTGTGTATATTTGCTTTTGCATATTTATTTATTTATTTACTTTTTACTGAATTTCTCCACACACAAAAAATAATTTTTATGTTTTGCATTTTTGTTTCTATGTCCCTTTGAAGCATTTTTGCTGATTTATGGAAATACAATGAAATAAACTTTAAAAGTGAAACAAAAACACAGCATAAATACTAACAAAAATGCTGATGCAGCTTTAAAATTTAAATATAAATTTTTAACGTTGTTTTATTTAAAACAACAAAAAACTTTTAACATATCAATTTTTTGTGGCTTTAGTTTAAAGTTTAATATGCAGTGTGTTCTACCCAAGAACTAAACTTTTTAATGAATGAGTTGTATACTTTTTAATACTGAACAATTTTAGCAGTCTTGTTTTAACGTAAAAATGTTGAATAGTTAAAATAATAACAGTAAATACATATAGCGTCAGTTTTAGTAATTTTATATTTTAACAATAACTCAATCTCTTTGTTGGTGAATTTCATTAAAGTCGGTAGCATTTTGTTGCACTATCTAGCCGCAATATTAAAGAAATTTTATTACTTTTGAAGCGCAGTTATTGCGAATAAAATTAAAGTAGGTTTTACTACTACATTGAAAAGTGTGCTCACACTTCAATTCAACACTTTAATATAAAAATAATACCACTTGTGAAGACCCCTAATTTTATATGATTTTTTTGTAAATTTTTTGTTCTAACTAGACAATATCACGCTCACACACACAGATTAAGCTTTTCCGTTCTTGTGCATACATCCGTTTCAAAAAAAAAAATGTATTTTGTTGACAAACTTCAAACAGTTAGGCCCACTACCAAGGTTAAAGGCAGCGATATCTTTGTAACAAGTAAATAAACTCTAAGTAAATGTAAATCATTTTCTTTGCTGAGGATAAAATTGATGATGCTTGGATGTCAAAAGCATACGAGTATTATGAGTACTTGATTAAATAAAAATTATCATATACTTGTTGAATGTTGTGAGCAAAATTGAAAATGACATTTCAATTTCATCCGAGTATTTATTTACCATTTGCTGTCAAATGGATTCAATTTTCATGCACGTTTTTTTGATTCGCAATTGCTGTTACTGATGTTGGTAAATGTATTCATTTTACTGTTGCACAATGTAGGGTAAATTAAGATAGAATGGTTTATAAGGAATTATCTTAATCTGTGAATAGCTCAAAATGTACAAAATGCATAGAAGATTAACTGATCAGCTAATTGTGACAAAGGCATTATCACTTAATTAAATTTTATTGGGTAGTTTTTAAATTTTCGATAGTTGACGTTTTTACAGCAAACTTTGCTCATGAACTACGGAGGGAGATGTATCACAAAAATGTGTACTTCATAAGGTATCGGATAGGCTGATAAATGTTATAACGAATTTGAGAGATTCTAGATACCAAAGTTGTTTCGATGAAAGTGTTATCGCACTGACTTACTCTGCCCTATACAGCACAAGTATTCATAATTTTTTTGAATTTTTGAAAATTTTCATTGTAAACATGTGCACAAATCTCAGAAAAATCAAAATGTTAAATTACATAATTTAATTTAAAGCACGCGCACAAATTCAAAAACATACACACGTGTTTGCATATACACACCCATGTACATACGAGTATGTAGTTAAGTACATGCATAGTAAAATCACAAGCAAACAAGCGCACACATCAAAGCACAGACTTCTCACCACAAACAAAGTACACTAAAGGGGTTCTAAAAAAAATTTATTTTTATATTTTTATTTAATTTTATTTAAGGTATTGACATTTCGAAAACTGATTTTTAAAGCTAAGAGTATAGTTTATATGACTCTATGTATTATACAGTATGATCAAAAAGTATCGGGAATTTGTAGAGTTTGTGTTAATTTCCGGGCAAATTTATTTTATCTCCATCAAAATAACATCCATTTGAAGCAACACACATACACCAACGCTTAACACAATCATCAATGCATTTTTGGTAGGAAAAAACTGAAATGTCTATCAACTCCTTCGTCACATTTTGTTTTATGGCTTCCAGAGATTCAAATCTTTTTCCATGAAATAGGTAATTTAAGTCGAAGGAAGAGAAAAAAGTCCCACGGGTGAATAACGGGTGAATACGGTGCCTGCTCAAGGATATTTACGCTATTTTTGGTCAAAAAATATGTCACAATACGCGCTATGTATGACAGCGCATTGTCGTGGCGCAAAATCCAACTCTTATCGGCCCACAAATCCGGTCGTTTTTGGCGCACTGCATCTCTTAAACGCTTTCAAATGCAAAGGAATTGCTTCTTGTTGGCCGTTCCACCCATAGGCAAGAACTAATAGTGGACAACACTTCGGTAATCAAAGTAAACTGTTAGCATAACCTTGATTTTCGGCTCTCGAGGCGCCAATTAGATGGTCTGGTTTTTGATAGAGCAGACATTTTTAACGATTCAGCACAAGAAACTCCGTTCAAAACACAAAATTTCAAACAAAATCTTTACTCAATAAAACTGATCATGTTAAAGTGCGGCAAAACACAAAAACTGGTCTATTGTGAATAGCTGACAAACAAACACTAATAACCTGATTCCACTCAAGTTACAAACAGTACATTTAAATAACAAAATCCAGGTATTTTTTGATCATAATGTATGACAGCAGTTCAGCATTTATAAGCTAAGAATCTCATAATAAGGCTGCTGAATTTCATTCATTCATTTATTCATTTAAAAATAATATTCACTAAATGCTACAAGATATTATATCTTATAAATAAGCATTAAAAGTATTTGACAATTTAAGTTGTAACAATGAAAAGCAGGAATCTTCCAAAGTAAAGAAAATATTTTATAAGAATTAAAAATATAAAGTAAAAAAAAAATAAAAAAATAATCTTAAAATGAGGGAATTAAAATAAGTTTAAATAGCAGACATGTTAGAAAGTTCAAAAAGTTTCTTCAGAAATTGCGTCGGTGACCTAACTCTTTGCAATTCATGTGGAAGATTGTTCCACAGTCGAATTGCAGCAACAAAGTAAGAGCGTTCCAACAACAAACTTTTGTACCGCGGCAAAATTAGTTTTAAGCCCCTTCATGATTACATAAAACGAAGCATTTCAAACAGGTTTCAAAGTTTTTTTAAGATGGGCCACACTATTATATCTCGAGATACCATAAATAAATCTTATACAGTCATTAAAGGCCACATTTAATTTGCGTTTACAAGCGAAGTCAGGACAAGGATAAATTTGAATGCATTATTCTTAAAGCCACAACAAATAGTCAGCACGCATAGTAATTACTTGCTTGCACTAAAAGTCCAAAAAATATTTTTTAGTATTCACCCTTTCAATACACATACTTAAACACTTTTATCCATAGGCGTGTGTGCAAGCACTTGATGTTGCTGTTGTACAGCTCCGTTGTAACAAATTTTACTGTAAACAAATTGTGTACATCAACAAAAAAGTAGAAAAAAGTAGGAAAATGAAAAAAAAAGTTTTAATGATGAAAAGAATTGGAAAAGGAAAACCACAGCAACCGATATTGGTGTGGCTTAAAGGTTTTGTCATAATAAAGCACTAAACAAATACACATGTACGCATAGCATACATTTGCACAAAGCATTTTTTCCCCCAAATTGAAGTGATACTCACACTAACTTAGCAAACCACACAATCTCAGGTCTTAACTTTTTATTTACTTAAATTATTTCGAAGAATTTAATTTTCATCATTTATTTATTTGTTTTCATGCCGTTTTCATGGGAATATAAAAATATTATAAATATTTTTTTATTTAGTTCAAGTTAAGTTTGTCATGATGTCAGAGATCAGATTTGATGTTTTATAATCAAATTCAGAGTCGTGTGAATAGGGATTTACTTGTAAGTTGGGGAGTAAATGTCTTAAATGAAAATCCAAATTTCAGAACTGTAAACTCGTGTTCCACAATGTTTTGTGTCACTAACGCTGGGTAATCTATTCTTAAAAATTTTCTGATAAATTAATGCAAATATTTCTTTTTCTTATGGGGTTACTCTATATGTTCGATTTTAGGTTAAAATTAGGTTTTATCTTAAAGCGCTCTTAATTTTGCGACTATCATTGTGGGCTTATGTATTTAGTCTTGCTATAAGATTCGTGTAATTTTTTTTTATGTTTAACTTTGATATTTTTATTAATTAAAAAAGTGAATTGGAATGCTATGAAATTATTTGTATTTATTATTTTGTCGTAATGTATATATTTATATATCTTTTAAAAAAAACTAAATGCTGAACTGCCTGAACTTTTAGAAAATTCACATCAAACTCTGCCTTCAACGTAGGTATGCAATTAATATATCAAATGTTGCTATTAAATGAAATTGTTATTATTTTATAGTAAAACTTAAAATAAAAATTTGAAAATCGGTCTCAAAAAGCTTTCTCTAAAATGTTACGCCGACAGTAAAAACTTTGCGCCGTTGTTTGCATAACCTCAAATATCTCAGAAGCAATAAATGAGCAATTTTCCATTTATATAGAAAGATTTTAATATCTTTTTTTACAAACTGAATTCATACTTTCCTAACTATATCCTCTTACGATTGCACGAAAAAACTTAAGTCATTTCATAGAAATGATTAGTAAAATTTTTTGTTTTCAGCTAAATTCCATAAATTTCAAAACAAATGCAGCATTAAAACGTCATCTTAAAGACATTATAAATATATGCATTAGCAACAACAACAACAACAACAACAACAACAACAATCTTACCAATAAAAATAATAGGAGAGTGTGTACAGCTACAAATAACCACTAATTTACTATGCTGTGCAATAAAAAAAAAAAACACAAAAAATTTAAGCTGCCGAATAGGAACTAAAAAACCAGTTTGTGCTGCACTGCATTGCACATTCACTTGCACTTGCTGCAGAGATGCTGCTGCAATTGCTGCTGATGTTGCATTAAAACCTGCAAATTAACTTTATAGCAAAGTTGCAGTAGCTAAGCCTATAAACTTGTTTTTATCTTTTACAATAAGATTTTCCACGTTTCTTATTTTGTTTGTTCGTTTCCTACATCAAACAACAACAACTTGCACTTTCGTCAGAGCTACAACAGTTGCAGTAAAAGGTTGCTGCATTGCACTGACAACAGCATGTGCATAAATGGGCAATAAAATCAGCAAACAAAAGTGTTGAAAATATCGATATATTAATATATTGATATTATGGGTATCAAAGAATTTTTTCTTTGTCTTTTCGAATTGCATTGAATTCTCATGAAAATTTTTGAAATAAATTGGAAATTTTATAGTTCTGCATACCCCATTCAGTTACTTAGTTTATATTTTAAATATTGCTAATTTTTTCAAGTATCAACCGCCTTGGCGATTAGTATGCCATAGCTAAAGTGCTACCTACTGCTGTTTCAATTATCACTACGTTTTGAGGAGTGTTGCCACATTGTTCGTGAAAAAAATGGCAACCAACGTGAAACCAGTTTTTTCTTCTCCTCTTTGCGTTAACTTTTGCTGCATTTTTCTTAAACCGAAGCTTTTGACTCGGCTCAAATGACTTTAATGGTTTATAAAAATGGAGTTAATGTAGCCATTATTTTTTTCCTTCTTCCATATGTGCAAATCGCTTCTGTTTTTTTTTACTTTTTTTTTTTGTTTGTTTTCACATAAATATTTTACCTTTATTTTTTCTAATTATAATTTTTATGATTTCTTGTGTATTTTTTGCTTTTATTATTTACCATTTGCAGCTTTTAAGAAACTCCCCATTCGAAAGATTCAAGCTCAGGGTCATTTGTATGGCATTTTTAACGCTTAAGTTATTTGTACCACTCCAGTTGCTGTGTTTGGTAGGTAATTGTTGTTGGTGCTATTGCTCTCGTTGGCATTAGTAATGAATTTATTCTTGTACGCTTACAGTTGCTTAATTGACCTTGCTAATAACCGCTGATATTTTTGCAATCCGCATTTCTAATTCACATGTTGTGTAGTTAAGAAGTAAAGCTTTTTCAGTTTGTTTTTGCAAATTATCTCTACTTGGATAAGTTCGTAAAACGTTTAGATTCATGAGAGTAACCTACAGAGTTATAAGATATTTAGCAAAGTCAGACTGCAGACTACAAAAAAATCTGCTTTTGAAGTAAAAATCAACTTTTACTTGAATTTGATGTCATCACGTCATCATATGCCTTGAGCGTAAAGTAAAAACTCAACTTTTTACAGAAAATGGTTTTTGTAATGGATTAATTAAAAAGGTTAACGTCTTTATAAAAAAAGATCTTGTGTGACGAATTTCGTGTATAGGTCTTTTTTATTATATGCATGTAGAATATATACTACCAAATACAGTTTCAATCCTAACATAGTAAAAAATTGTCAAAATCATACCTTTCGAAAAGATATGTATATCCATCCTAGCCTTCCTGATGATTTCTAATAAGTATTCTGCAGCGGCTATTAGTATCAAAAAATATCTTTTTGATTTTGCCATGTAAACTCTCTGAGCAGAGCTCTAACCTCAAAGGAGCCCCAAAATTGTTGAGATCTGCTTAAATTGTTGGTTTTTTGTAATTTTATTGAACAAGAGATTTTGTTTAGCTAGCCCTAAGTAATTACAGGGGTCTTAGGTTTTCTTTTTAGATTCCTGAACAAGATATTTTCATAGATTTATTTTAATTAAATCGACAAAAACATACTTTATAAGACGCAAAACGTCCTGACTTCTCAAATCTCAATATAAGTTTTTATTTATGTACATCTGTAAGATGAGGTGATAACAATACATTCTCTAGTAGCATAAAGGAAAGCTATCAAGACAAAAATCCTGCTTACAAAACAGTGATAGCTTTGTACCGTAATTAAAGAGACACTTTGTAATTGTAGCGAACTTTTATCTTTCTAAAGCAAGATATAAAACCATAATAAAGAGAGACATGTCTCGTGCGTGTCTTTATACTGTAGATAATAAAGTGCTTAGTGAAGACATAGAGCAACATTTCTCATGTGCATCGATATGCAGTAGACGCGAAAGTTACCTGAGAGAAAGAATGTTTTCTTAAGCCTAATGTAAAGTATAAAGAGACATGTTGTGGCATATATCGTATGTCTCTTTATATGAGGGCACATTATTGTGCATTTTAAGTCTTTTTTAGATGCTTTACCAAAACAAATGTGAGAACAAATTCGCATTTAACGTGTAATATAATGACTCGCAGATAGTCTATTGGGTAGCATGCGGGAAATGTTAGGGCATGGGTTTGTATGAAAAATATGTTGTTATGCACCACCTACACTTAAAAGAGAACTCCGCTAATGTGACTACAAAGAAAGATATTCTTAGGAGCTATTTTATAAGAGTTCGTAGGAACCGTCAAAAGATTTAATTTGTGTCAATTATACATACGAAATGGTGTTGTCTTAAATTGCTGCTTACCTGAAAAAGAAAAAAAATTATTTTATTTCACGGATACTCAGTTTGATCAAAATATATTTTAGTAATTTAATATTAATATTGATTATATATTTTTATTGACACTTTATATATTTTCCTTAAAAAATTCCAATAAAACCTATTTTTTCTTAAACAAAACAACCAAAAACTAAGCTGTCAACTAAAATACTTTCTAAACTTTTTGCTGTCGCATAACAGTGCCATCAGGTGGTGCTGCATTACCCTAAGGTACCTATTAGTGGCTTGCTATGAAAACAAACTAAGGACTTCTATGAAATTTAAAAAAGTTTTAATTTCAATGATGAAAAACTTTTCGCAAAAATTTACCAACGAAAGTACTCGTAATAAAATAATTTTTCATGCAAAATTCAGCCCAAAATATATAAAAATAATTTTCAGTTCATATTTCACACATTTTCTGCTTTGGTTAGAAAAATACAGCCGCAATATAGAACCAATAAAATAAAAATGGATTTATCATTCCATTGACCAAAATACGACCATCAAAGTTATCAAAACCGAGCTGAAAAATTCGAGTAACGAAGTAGATGAATGTGTCTCAATGGTAATGCGCGTAGTCTCACAATACCCGCATTATTATCAGAGCTGACAGCACTTTTGCCCTGCGGTAAAAATAAGTTAGGTACTAGCACTTTTGCATAAGGAAAACAAAAAAAAAATGTTTGAAAACTTTTCACAAATTCTCTACTTTTTAGCATAAAAATAACAATAAAGCCAATGGAGACGAGTTAGCAGAATGGTAAAAAGAGGTGACATTGATGTTTCCAAAAGTTTGTATTTTGATAGCAAAATTACGAGTTGTTTACTTTATAAGAAGTTCCTTAGAAAGTTACAAGTTTGCGGCAAAATTGCTATGAACGTTTTTCATATTTAAAGATATTGTCACACTTAGACTTTAAACAGTTAAGTAAAAAACAAACCTTATGCATGAGCGTTGCTTGGTATTGGAAAAGCTGAGCAAGTTCTCTTTACCCATCTAATGCTTTTGTCTACCTAGAACTTTTTAGTCGTACTTCAATGAATATTTACAGTGACGTTTCATGATTTTCGCTTATGGGAAGCCCAAAAATTTGTTTAGCCTCATGACAACCTTCCATTTTTATCGAATGAAACCGATAAAAAAAAAACCCGCTTAGAAATGATGAAGGCTCTGATGTGAAACTGTTGAAGTATGAATAAGGACATATGCAAAATCGTTGAAAGCTAAGCGTATGCGCAAAAACAACCATTTTTCTTAATTTCAAGGACCCATTAAGCACATTTTGACCCAAAAATTATTTACAGTCTCCTTGAACTACCAATGAGTATTTATATGTTGTGTTTTATAGATGACTCCATGAATTTTTTCGGCTTTTCTTCTAAAACAAAAATAAAATTAAGCAAAGAAATCGCTTATTTTCAATAAAAAAAGGATGAGCTCCATGGAATGCCAGAGAACTGCCATCAAATGCCTGGACTGATGAAATCCTCTGAAGTTTCACAGCAGTCAAATTCCTAACGTTGTGTCGGTAAAGAAGCTCTTAAACAGTTTTTGAAGCCTCTACACATATATGTGAGCATAATTACAGTTTAGCTCTAATATATGGATTTGGAAAAGTTTGTAGCTTAAGAGACTACTTTAAAAAATCTTCACGTTTGGACACGTCCTTCTACACAACGGCCATCTCAGTTTAGGTTAAATTAATTGTCCCAAAATATCAAGAGTGTGACAACAAGGGCTTGTTATCATTATAATACATACGATAAGCATGATCTTACTTGCAGAGCTATATGGAAAATTTGAACAGTGTGTCCTTCACATAGCTTGACTTTTCTTTTCGATCTCCAAATGTCTTAAACACTTTCTGAAGTTATTTGAATGATAACTGTTGCTGTTGCCTACAAATAATTGAATTGGATAGGCGGTAGGTGACAAAAGGCGATGTTATGCTCTGTGGAACCACAATCTATCACACACTCTCCCAAAAAGCTTTTATTATTACAAAGTCTTTACATTCTAGCTTTACATGTGAATTCTTTTTTAAAGAAGTTTTGTTTAAAAAAAACACACTTTTCGTAAAAAAGGATTGCTTGAAATATGATATTTTGAAATTTAATTATATATTTTTTTTATATAATCTGATTCTGGCAATGATTTATGTTTTCCTCGAAAAAATATTGATTCTGTAAGTTTTTGGGCACTAATTCATTTAAAGCGTTTTCGGGTACACAGAAACCAAGCGAAAGTTCGTTGCATAGGTTTTGAGTACCCAGAAATGCTTCAAAAAATATGATATGATATACATTCACTTGTTCTATTACTAGTATCGATCCTTTTGAAGCATTTCTGAGTACACAAAACACTGCGTTAAGTCTATAACTTCGTTTTTTTTAGAAACAAAAATGCTTTAAAACAAATTGGTGTCCTTGGTGAAATTGGTTAAAATGGCCAAAATCGGTGTTTTTGACACAATTGACCACATTTATCTCAAAATCAGGCAACGTACAAAAGAATAGTTTCTGGATTTTTTTTAAACGAGATAGGAAATCAAAAATATTTCAATAATTTTCAAAAATTCATGTTTCTAGGTGTAATGTATTTTAAGGAAACATTCCTTGAAATGGGCTTTGAAATCATTAAAAACCAAATACTTATGTGAGTAGGGTCATGTCAGATCAGGGCCATGTCAGATGAGGGCCACGTTAGTTGAGAGTCTTTTAATTTTCCAATTCAAGTTCAACTTTTCAATTTTATGTAGCCAGTGAACTAACACCGATTTGGGTGATTCATAAATGTGCGGTTCTTATAATTTGTTGATTACACTCTCTAAACTATTAAAGCAAGGAAATAATTCGTACATCAGTAAGGACACAAAAAATTTAATCAAAAGATACTTAGCTAAAGAAAAGTCACTTCTTCCTACACTAAATCAAATAAAATGCAAATTAAAACCATAAAGCCCAGGTATATGAGCCAATGAACAGGTGCACATTTGTCATAAGGATAAATTAAGTTATTCTCATTAAATCCAACGCCAGGTTGACCACATGATTTTTTAACAAGAATAACAACAACGAAACGTAAAAAGAAAATTCATCTGATGTGGGGATAAAGTAAGTGAACACATAGATAACAACAACAACTCATTTTTAACTTCTACACTGACACCGAGCATGTTTGGCATGAAGGCCAAAAGGATTTACTATGTTGGCAAATGAGATTTTAGCATACGCACCAACACATTGAAATTCAAAATTTATGTTCTCACACACAAAATATATAGCTGTATGTAGAGGTGGTTCTATTTGTACACAAGATCCCAGTCAACATTTGGAAAATTATTGAATCTGTTATCTTCTAGAGGACAGGTTTATAACTCTTCTAAAAGAGTTGAATTTGGCAACGGTTAGATATTAATTTTTAGATAATTGCGACTCCACCGCTTTGGTGGAGTCGCGATCCCCAGACATGTTTTTTTTTTTTGAAAACTATTACTCGGCATAAGCACATAAACTCGCCCACAGTCAAAACCATTTTCTCAATGTTTTATATGCTACAGTTTTACGATTAAAAATGTTTACTGGGAAACTATGTGTTAAGCTTAAACACATACTCAAACCAACTTATAGCAACAACAAAATTTACAGCAGTATCCAAATGACTAAAGGCTAACTGCAAGATTAAAATAGTTTTTCAGTGTTGGTGTTGCATATTTAATGCTGCTAGG
The DNA here is from genome assembly GCA_963680825.1 of Meiosimyza decipiens. Classification (NCBI taxonomy): domain Eukaryota; kingdom Metazoa; phylum Arthropoda; class Insecta; order Diptera; family Lauxaniidae; genus Meiosimyza; species Meiosimyza decipiens. The sequence continues at coordinate 36,162,455 of OY804258.1, forward strand.
TCTTGCATCCTCTAACGAGTTATAATTTGCTATATTTTGAAAGAAAAAAGAACGGAATTTTTTTTGTTTGTTGCTTAAATTGCAGTCGAAATCATATGTACGAACAGTATCACTGATAAGCCTCATTAGTCGGTAAAAATTTAATATGGAAATTGCCATGTCCACGCATACATACATGGAGAGACAAAACCTTTTTTTATTCTGCAATGTAATATATAATTCCTAAGGAAACTTTTGACCCTTACGCGCAAATGTCGAAAATTATTGTAAAATAGTTTTGAGTTTCACAAGTGAATAACTAAAAAATGTAATAAAGTTACGCATACGACATGGTGTTCAACCAGCGCAAAACTGTAGTTTACAGACCTCATTCGTGAGGTTAGAGATTTTTCCAAGGACTCCTAGCGAGATTTGGATATTGAAACGTCCTTAGGTATTATAATTTCAATTGCAGTACATGTCGTTAGTTCAAAAATTTATAAAGTTTTCAAGTTTTTAGTGATGGGTGCTAATAAAGAAATGCAACTTGAATCCCCAGTCATACTTTGAAATCAATGTATGTATGAAGTTTTGTAACAAAACCCCAGTGCAAATTTTCACTGAAAACCAAGTCGGTTTTGTGAAGCTTTCACAAAATTCTGTGAAGTTATTATAATGCTGAAAATGTGTACAAAACATTTTCTTATATACCAAGCGCCATGAAAGATAAATCAGTTCTTTTGCAATTTGGCTACAAAAAATAAAAAAAATTTTCAATTAATGAAAAAGCCACGCGAGATCATTGCTAATTTTAAATTAAATTGAAATTGTTGTGCTTTAGCATGTTTGGCAATTAACTTAAGTGCAATTTAAGTGTACAAAAAAAACAACAACAGATTATATGAGCACTACCTTAAGACTTTTTCAGCTGGAGCGACAAAATCAACAACAACATCCAGTAGCGAATGCATAAAAATGTAATTAAAACGTTTATTCCACCAACGTAAACTTAAACAGCAGTACCAGCAGCTGCAGCAAAAACAACCTTAAGAAGACAAACAAACGAGGTAGTAACTCGGACTTATTGTTAGTAGAAAATAAGCTATGAGATGACTCAATAAAAAGCTGCATCCAAGTACAACTATTCGAGCCTCTGAATAATTGAATAATACACATTCTGTTATCGTTGTTTTTACTGTCGAAGTTTTTTTTAAGACAGACGTTCGGTATTTGCTAAAAAAACTTTAAATTTTTTTACGTTCGTTTTCCTAGCACAGTATTGTAAATTAGAAATAAAGCATGACATTAATTAATAGGAGTTTTCAAAAGACCATGTGTCAAATTTATAGAAGTTTGTAGTACCATATCTACTGATTTTCGATTCATATGTCAATTAAATATTTCATATAAATACGGGTATATTGTCATCAATATAACTTTCAAGCGATCGATTGCAGAATTCCAATAGTAAATACGGATTAGCTGGGAAGGAATTGTTATTGCATGATAAGAATGAAGGGTTTTTGCAGGTGAAACTTTAAAAATTCTAAGGCACAATGTACTTAGACCTAAAGACAGTCTAGGCGCGCCAATCGATGTCTCCGCTCAAATGTTTATTGAATTCTACATTTCTAGCAGGAACCGCATAGCGCTTTGCTTGATTGTGAAAGTTTCTTCAGTATCCCAAAATCTTCTGGGAGTATCTCAAAATATTTTGGGTTAGGAACATATGGTCCAGGTCATCAATGTTACTACTTTGTCATCACAAAATCTATAGACATAGCTAATGACATCATTTGAAATTCTATTAATAAAATTGTCGTAGTTTTGTAGTAAGACTGCAATTTTCATGTGGTGTTATCCAAATTCAATAAATAAGTAAGTGCATTTTTAATAAAGAAAATTTTACCCACGTGAACTTAACTTTACTATTCATATAAAATTGCTTGATTTGTAACGCTTTGGCGCAAAATGATCTTAACCGATTTTAAAAATGTATTTTTTAAAACAACATAATTGTGCTAAAGAAGGTTATTGCATACTTTTTTCTTTTATTTCGTTGTTGTTAAAGTTAAATTTCCTTTATTTTATAACAAAGCTTTTGCAAAACCTCACACGAAATCGTTTTTTTTCCTCGTTGCTTATGCAGCTTCTTGAATTCTGTGTTATTATTGTTGGATTTTTTTTTTTAGCATTCGCACCATTTGTATTTGGCTTTGAAGTTCAAAGAAAAAAATCACCGGGTTGTGCGTTACAAATAAAAAAATTGTATGATAAAAAAATGTTTACATGCCCCTGAAGATCCTAAACACCGTTAAGCCAAGAGAAAAGATAACCGCATAAAATAGAATAAAAATTATAAGAAATCCCTACTGCTTGATCTAAAAATATTTCCATATTGAAACAATAATGAAAATCTTACTAAAACTTCCAGGAAAGCTGCAAAAATCATATAATAATAAGATGCTCGTATAGCTCACTATTTTTAAGAAAAACTTCCTTTTAGAATGACGGGAAAGTCTTTTTAATGTATTAAATGCTTTTAAATATTATTCCAAAGAGACAAAAAGGTTCAAATCTATTTTTTTATGTCAATTTACATATATTCAATCGAATGTTCAATTTCTTAAAATGTTAGATAGCGATGTTGCTTTTTAGCTAACACAGCTTAAATAAATTTAAAACAAATATTTTCATCAGGACCTAGTTCATACCACATTCCATCGAAATCGAACCATAAGTATAGCAGTGAAAATATACTTTTTGGTTAGAGTAGCATCGCTATTAAAAAACAAAGTTTTTTACTCTAAAATTAATCTACCGCCATACCAAATTTGATAAAAAACAAGTCAGAAAATCAGCGGCTCTGCCGCGATAGCGTTTTTTCCCCATTTAGGGCAGTGCCATGCCGATTAAAAGAACACAAAGTTTATATCATTATTTTAGGCACAATCAATCTCCAAACAAAATTTCATCAAAATTGGTCTATTAGTATAGGCCTTGAAAGCTTATTTTCCTGTTAAAGGCGTGGTATCGCCTAGCATTGGAAATTGATATAATTTTGCGCTGCCCCTCCTCACAACCTTTCCAACAAAAAATAGTAAGCGATAATATTGCGGTATGGCAGTTAAAAAGGGATATAACTGTTTTGCCACCTCCTATTTATGTGAATGTATGAAGATGTAGATAAACATCATTGAGGATAGTATTTCCAATTGGGATGCCTACTCATCGTATCCTAACGAGGTATGTTTCTGTGTATGTGTGAACTCAGACATTCACGCGCAAGTTCTCAACATTTGGCACACCGACACTCGCAGAACATTTAAATGCATTTCACTGAAAATGTGACTTTCTTACTTGAATTTCCATTGCCTACTTTTCTGTGTTTTCTCTTTCGGAAAAAAATACATGCACACACATACATACACACATCTTTCTACTGCTATTTCATTTCACTTAGTGTTTTCTGATTTTTATGTAAGAAGAAAATACACAAATAAAATGTGAAAGTACGATTTTGATTATAAATCTGTTGCTGTTGACTTTATTACGAAATTTGTCTTCACTTAAGTGCTGAAAATTTGTTGCGCGTTTTTTGGTTGCACGCGAGAAGTGCAGTTTATCGTTGGCGTCCTTTTCAATTTCATATTTAATTTGCAAAAGTTTAAATTTTATGAGGTAAATTCTTGCAGACATTCTTCTTAGAAGTTCATAGTTAATTTGAAATGAAAATGAAAATTCGGAAATTGCTGGCAAAGATGGTTCAGTTTTAAAAGGAGGGAAAGAATATTTATGTCTCACATAAAGGCGGCATTTTTTGAATGGGCAAGTGAGTAACTAGTGTAGCAAATACAATGCAAAATGAAAATTTTATGAGCGACAGTAAAGAACATTTGCCGATTTATTTCGAGCAAAATATGAAAATTTTCTCTACAAGCGAATAAATCGACTTTTAATTAAAAGTTAGTAAAATCGATCCACGGAAATTGAAAATATTCTACACTGGGAGAGCTATTCAACGTAACGCAGCAAAATTTCACAAACATATGTCCACCAAATGTTTTGTGCCCGAAAAAATGTGACAAGAACTCAGAAAACTTTAGTCCTTGCAGCTTCTCCTAAAATAATTAAATACAACAGATACTTCTTGCAGACTTGTCCATAATTCACCAATAAAGTGCCCACCTATGCCAGAATAATCGCTTCATGTCACGTGCATTGATTTCAAAGAGAAATAACAGTGCTTCAACACGATTATGATGGGCGTAACCTTTAAGCCCTGAAGTGCTATTGAGAAAAATGCGTCCAGAAGGTTCAGCCAAAAATCAAATAGGAAAACACGTTTCATTAAATACAAAGGAAAAATAAATAAATAACAAATTGAATGTGTTATGCACTTAGAAACAAACATACATGTGTATGCTAGTACTACACCCCAATGGGAAACAAAGTCCATGAAAAAGTCAACCAATTTTTCCAAAGATAGAAAATTCCGATAGGAAATAAAGTAGTTGAGCATTGAGTTCGATATGCCTTCGGCAACAAGTCTGATAAAGTCTTCAAGAAAACTACTTATATTAATTTGCTTCTATGGAATTGGTTTATAATGCTTTGGCGCAAAATAAACTCCACCGATTTTAAGAATTTCTTTTTTAAAGCAACATATTTGTACTAAAGAAGGTTACTGCAGGCTTATTTTATTATATCTTAGAATTAAATATCCTTTTTTTAGAATTAAGTTTTTGCAAAACCTAACCCAACAATTAGTAGATTGACTTTGTTTAAAAAGTTTTAAGGGCCATTTCATGAATAAAAAAAATTTAATCTATCATTTGCTCAATGAATGATTCAATAACGCGCCGCTGAGTTTTCGTTCCAAATATTGCTAATTAAAACATCCAAGAATTTTTTTTATAGTATTCTCTTTTTCCTACTGCGCTCGAATAACTCACACAAAAATTCTCTGCAATAATAAATAATGCGTAAGCACAAGCGAACAATAAGCCAGCATTCGCTGCTAACAAAAGGATATTTGAAAAATTCCCAAAACTCGATGCTGCAGAAGCTATAGCGCTTACTAAATAGGTACACAGGACATTTGCGCACATACGCACTTAAACAAACGTTGGTTCGGTAGGACCTTGCAAAATACAAACCACAAAATTCAAGTGAAAGCGGAAATAGAACAAAATGGAAAAAAGGCACAAGAGCAAGGATAATACGAGTGTATATCCTTTGGGTTAACTTTGATGTGTGTGGCTATTTAAGCTTTTAGGTATTCTTTTTTATCTACGTATGCACATTGTCTGCTTGATTGTAAATGCTACTTGTTGCAGGTTGCAATACAAATATACCGTACAAGAAAAAATTTAATTTTTATTAAATATAGGAAAATTTAAGTGATTCATTGCCACCGTATCCTCCGCGGAGACATCCCTATGGAGAGATATGATAGGATTAATGATTGAACGGAATTAAGTGAACCCAAAAAGTGTGTGAATCAGCGAAGGCAGCTTCTCAGCCTCAGCTGTAGTTCACTATGACCTTAGTAGTTTTGAAAAGCTTAGGTGCAAACTGTAGCTGACAATAAAAATTAAGAAAGTGAAATTCCCTGCTTGGAAAAATGTACGCCACTTGCAGTTTGCTTTTTACTTTTATGTATTTTGAAAATTCCTCATATTTTCAAAGTATCTTGCTGAGAACTTTCAATTAAGCCTCTATTTTAAATTCTTTATAATTAAAGGTTTTAATGAGGATGTAAGAAAATCTTGGGTGTATAGATAAAAACTCCTCTTTGCAATACGATAGCAATGTAAAAAGATTTCGGGCACTTAAGACATAAATTATAAATTAATTAGCAAAGTTTCGCATTAGAAGGTCTATTAGAATAGTGGTCCCAATTCACGATTTCTTAGGATATGCTGGTTATTCTTTCTAAATTGTTAGTACAACAAAAACGCTTTCAAAATGACTTTCAATTATACATAGTTAGTGGTAACTTTGTAGTTTTAGTGTCCTCTTACACTTGGTACCTCCTATTACTTTCATTAAAGCAACCGCGTTCTGACTCAAAGAAGCTGGTTGATGGGTAGCGATGCAATATGGTTACTGCCCCATCCTCAACCTACTGTAAAATTAACTGGCTAATTTTCCAACTCTCCCATACTTAACTTTGATAAAAACGTTCACGTGAAATTTTCAGGGAGTGTTCAATAAGAGAAGGACACTATCAACCTAAATTTTAATACCGCTATATACAAAGATGGACTGCAATGTGGATGCGGGGGTTTGATCAAAGACCCAACATTTCTCTCTTTTTTAAAAATCTCAGCTAGCTTTTTTCATGCTAAAGTCTTTATATTCTGGAGTCTTCCAGGTTAATGGCCATCCTAAAACAATTCAATATCTTTTGACCTACTGTCCAAGAGAAGAGAATCGTCACGATGTGTACTGGAGACTGGACTATCGGTAAGCACGCTGAAAATTAGATATTACATTCAACCCTTTCTTCCGAAGTGGTCTCAATTTAAAAAATCAGGAGCATTTTCTCTGCGACTGCCCGGCCGTTGCTGGAAACAGGCTCAGATGTCTAGGACAAACTTTTTATAACAACATTGCGTTTTGGCCGAAACTGAAATCGGATTACAAGTAGACTGAATGACTAGAGATAATAGCTGTGTTTTATTTGACAAGCCGCCATCCATGTGCGATTAGATTGACGAATTTGCTAAGTTTCATACTCGCTGTTAATACGAGTACTCGTTCGTTGTTTTTTTTATTTCAAATTGTTTATCATTGCCACCTGACATTTTTAACAACTAATTTTCTGCGATTTTTAGCATCTGGCACCTAAACAACTTGCTATGTGTACATAACAACATCAACGTTACTTGTTTTGTTTGCGATTTTAGTTTCCCTTACAATTATACGTGCGAGCTATATGCAACTAGCAGCTGATGGCAAATAAAACACAGCTGTTTTCTGTGAAAATTGAAAAGGCATGCAAAATATCCTCAAAGCCTGGACCATGGAGATTTGAGGAAGCTGTAGATATTTCGTATTGAGTCAAGCTACTCTGCAGTACAGTCAAGAAGTTCTTGAAAACATATTTCAGTATTTGATTGAAATCGGCAGATCAGCTTTTGGTCCAGTTAAAGCCAAATTTTGGAGAGAACTGACATCGTATATGGCTGTGCTTGATTGAATAGTTTTCTCTTAATTCCATACTCAGTAAGGAAATAATGAATACAAGATAAATTAAAGAGTTAGGTGCTATCTACTTTTTGGGACATCACAAATTCAACGAAATGAATTCATTTTTTTTGCTCATCGCATTGATTATGCTTCTACATTTAGAAACTTTGTGATGCCAATATTTAAAATTATAAATAGCTCATCAATTTTACGTAGTGCCCAAAAAGGCACCTCTAATTATGGGAACTTTGAACCGCTTTTGACCGTGTAGTAAGCACTAAACCCTTGCGGGACCCAAGACAAAAGTCAAAAATTATTCAAGCTGTCAACTCTATTCATGCCATAAACCTAACGGCACTTTACGGTTATTAAACCTTTTCTTAAGAAAAAAAATATCAGTTGATATCATTTACATTTGTCAATTTTAATTCCTTTGAATTTAGCCGTATGTACAAAAGCTAACGCTTCAATGGCTTCATCATTGGAAGAATAAAATAAATCTCTTAATTTCAGAAGATTTCTGAGCTCTTTCTCAGAATTTCACAGACATTTGATATATTTTAAGTGTATTAAATGTATATCTATTCAATTAAAAAAACAAGTCCTTTAAGTTTCAGTCGAGAAAAATACATACGAAAAGCATAAAATACAGGCATTTATGGAAAACTTTAAAGAATACATGCCTGTACCACTGTAGTAGTCTTGCCCTTGAGCACAATAAATTAGCATATGTACTACTCGTATCTTCGTGTAAGTTTGTGAAAAAAGGATTCTTTTTTTTTCCTTGTAATACTTTGTTCTTTCACTGTTGCTACAGTGACAACTGCAGCTGTTTACCATTTGAAATGAAGCATATAAAAATGTTTGCCTTGAAGTGACAACTTGGACAGTTGTAAAAGTAGAAAATGATGAAGAAAACAGAAAATGGTGAAAGCAAAATGTAAAATTAGAAAAGAGCGAAAAGAAAATGCTAAGAAAAACAAACAGCAACAATATAGCTTCACTTTATACCAACACAAATTCATACATCTGTACATACATACATACATTTGCAAAACATTCAGCTAAACCATACTTTTCTGTCAAATTTTCATTGCATACTCTTAAGCGCTAAGTATTTTTTTAGCTTGTCAGAAACACCTAGCTCAAAATGAAGCAAAAATGTGTTTATAATAGAAATTTCAAAATAAATGAATGACAGTCGCAGCTTTATTTATATCTTAATTTAAGTTGGAAATGTTTGAATATATAAAATAGATTTAATTAATTTAGTTTTGCTTTCATTGAAATTCTTCAGACTCATCTAAAATAAGAAAAAATTAATCAGATTAATTATTTAAAAGCCATTACAGTACGAAGCAGCTGTTGCCAATTCCCCGTTATCGCCTCAATTGTCAAAAAACGCTTTCCGCTAAGTGGTTACCTGAGTCGTTAGAACAGAAAAAGTTACATGGGGCCATGTCATTTGAATACGGAGCTTGCGGAACGGTATTAACGTTATTTTTAGTTAAAAACTCGCGTACAAGATGAGATGTGTGAGACGGTGCAAAATTCATTTTGCGACGAAAATTCTTCTATAAACGCTTCAGTCTGTTCACATAATATTCCTTGTTTACTGTTAAGTCTGACGGAAGGAATTCAGATTCCTTGATTTTTTATCGACTTTGTTGTGGCTTAAACTCTTTGCTTGCGTTTCTGACATTATCCAGTCTCCGTAGGCTACTGTTAACATTTTTAATGCTTTCGCACATGATATTTTCTTAGAAACACAAACTTTCAGGCAGACTTTTTGCTTAATTAAATTCAACACTGTGAAATTCGCAGAGCACACCAAAGCTTACAAAGATATTATGTACAAATTAGTGGACAGATTGCACTTAAAGTAGACTTTTAAGCAACTGACAGATGTACCAACCTAGAAAATATGACAATAGCTCTAGTGTTGTTGGTTTAAGTTAGAAAGTCCGGTTACTTTTTGAGCAACTGAGCAGAATAACATCTTTTAATCAGATATCTCCTCGTTTATATAGAGGATCAATTTTTTCCTCTATATATCTTAAACTAACCATAACTTAACTTTACCCATTTAATTAAATTTTAATTTTTTTTTTTAAGTTTGAAATAAAGTAATATTTTCCAGATTCCTCGCGAAAAATCATCTCTGTAACATTCCTTCGCTTTTTAGAGACTGGTTTATTGTCTTCATTTGTTCGTTGGGAACCTTGTGTACCAAGACCTCGGCACTATTGCCGATATCTTCTGTATCACACTCTGAATCATTAAGTTTGCGGTTTGAGTGTCCTTAGAACGATAGAGCCTAGAACCAACTTTGACTTAAGTTTTTCAATGTCTTATAGCCTATTTGACAGATTTTGGTGAAATCTGCATTTTTATATCTTAAGTACTTATAATAAAAAATTCCATACATTTTTCTGGTGCCAAAAAAAAAAACAGCACATTGAACCTTTACGAGTACATTGGGTTAAAGAGAAAATATAAAAAAGAAATCTGAATAAAAAAATCAACACGTCGTAAAAAAGTTTGCATTCGCACGCAAAAGACTTAATCACGAAAATCGCTTAGTAGCCATTTTTTTTAATTTCTCGACATTTTTGTGATTCTCTTCTTTATTGCGTTACTGCCACTTGAGTGCAGTAAGTTAATGAAATAAAAAAGAAAGAAGAAAACAAAATGCCGAATAACGATAAAAATCGTTTAAAAAGCTGCTTGAATTGAATGGAATTGAATACAAATGATTCCAAAGCGCCATGCTGAGAGGGTAGAAGCGAGTGATGAGTGGTGAAGATGCAAATGAAATGATACAAAATATAATGGAGTAATGAAGCTCGCAAGCAGATAGAGAAGATGAAAAAGCGGAAATACAATTAATCATAAGAATCCCTTGAGTAAAATTAACAAGAAAATGACAGACGCAGCAAAAATATTATCAGCCATAGCGACAGCAACCAGCAGCTATCAGGAAAAATGGAAAGAGAGTAGGGTAAGTCGAGAGGAATAAGGGAAAACGTAGAGAGGAAGCAATGCAACAGTGCTAAAATGGTAGCAGCAACCAGTGCGATTCGCGCACTTGCGTTAATTTCTGCTCAAGTGCGAGGTGTGAAATCAAGTGGGTAATAAAAAGTTGTTCCAACGAAATACAATTCAAATTTGAAATAACTTTTAGATATACAAACACTTTCACAATTCAGGATCGTAGGTGCAAAACTCTTTTGGGGTTACTTCAAGTGATTCTAAGAAATACATAAAACACACATGCAAAGTTATTTACATATGTAGGTACTTAATTGTTATATGTATTTGAATACGGCAATATGCCCTCAGTCTTTATAAAATCATATTAAAATCATTACCTCATGATTTGCATATCATGGAAAATGAAAAAAAAACTAGTAATGGTGTTACCTTCGGCCAGGCCGAAACTCAAATACCCTACACTGCATTGAAAGTACTTTTTAAATAGATGTTAAGAAAATGTTGAAGAGGTTGAATGAGTCGAAAATAATGTAAAAAGGTTCAAAAATGTTGAAAAGTGTTGGAAAAAACTGAAAATGCTGAAAGTATATAAAAACCATTGAAGAAAGCTGAAAGAAATTGAGTAAGTCGAAAAATATGTAAAATGCTAAAAAATTAATGAAAGAGTCGAAGAAAATGTCGAATGAAATTGAATGGGAAAAGGTTAAAGGTTGAAAATGTCAAAAGAATATAGGAAATGTTGAAAAAAATAGAATAAGAATGAAAAACACGAAATATGTCACGCCCACTTCTCCAATTCCACCCACTTTTGTTTCAATAAATGATATTGATGCTTGACATGCACAAACCAAATTTTAGCACAATAGCTTTTATAGTTTGCGATATGTGTAAAATTTAAGGCGGTGACACACCCACTGGTACAATCCAGATCGATTTTGATCCAAAAATAGCCTTCCATAAACAAACCTCGTACACCAAATTTCAGTATGAATGCTCATATATTTCAATAGTTATGCGACTTATGGTATTTTAATTGTATGAGAGGTGCCACGCGCACTGTTGCTATTTCAAAAGCTTTTGATTCATATCTACCTAATACCTAGTAAGCCACTGACATCAAATTTCAGATCAATTGCTCCAATAGTTCACTTAAAATAGCACTTACAACTTTATGTTAATGAGGGAGGTGCAACGCCCACTGATGCAATCTTGTCATGTTTCATTTGATTTCAAAGCTTATAGTAACCGACACATCCACACAAAATTTTATGAAGATTACTCTCATAGCACACTATCTATAGCATTAAACGTATTTTGTTCATATGGGAGGTGCCACACCCACCGGCACTATTGAGCCAAAATTTTACAAGAAGGCACCTTTTAGCGAGTTTTTCTGCCATATTAAATTTCATAGTGATTGCGTTGTTAGTTCTCTTTTTATAACGTTTATAAATATTGTAGGCTGTGCCACGCCCTTCAACGAAATTTTCTAGAATATTTACGAAACTTGTATTGATGACTACTTTCAGTGGTATCATGCCTAAAGTTTTTATGAAAATCGTATGTGCCAATTTGGAGTTATACGAAATCCAAATTTTTAATTGCTAAAAAGTACCATGCCCACTTTTACAATTCCGGCCACTTAATGCGCAATTCAAGATTTATAAAATTTATAAGATTCGAACTCGTGTATCAAATTTCATCACAATATCTTGCACGGTTTACGAGCTATGGCGTTATAAAAGTTAAAATTTAGGGCTGTGCCACGCCTCTTTAAGAGCCCTTACAAACTTAAAACCTAGACTGATCTTAATTTTGTTCTCATCTTCACTAAATCATCAAGTTTCATCAAAATCGAAGACTCGTGCGAGTCTTAATTTCCTGGCTTAAGACTTTGCTATAGCGGAATGAAAGTACTACCATAGCTACTGCGAAATACCGACTACGAAAATTTACAAATTTTTAATTATTTCGAGATCAAATTTTATTCAAAAAAGAAACAGTTTTTCCGTGATATAAAACATACAACTAAACTGAAGTATATATGCTCCACGACCGATGAAATTCGCTCGGCTTGGCTATGTAGTAGGTACATTAATTTCACCATAGCTTACTTTTAAGCCGGAGACCAGCTAAACTGATGAGCGAAAGCAAACCGCACCCTTAAAATCTACTGCACCCGAAGTCTGATAATGCCTCTTCACCTTCTGAAGTTTATTATATAGTACGCAGATTTCCTGCACTTTCTCTTTCTTCACACGATTTTCTTTCAATACTGCTGGCCAATGTGGTCTATTTAATTCAACTTTTAGCCAATCATTTAATTATCAAAATGCGTTATTCTCTTATATCACGTTAGATATACAGATATAAATTAAATATTTTTAAGTCATCGCCGCATGGTAACCCTTATTTAATGGCCCTGCGGTTGCTTTGCAGCCAAGATATGAAATTTTTTTGGAGACAGAACGTACAATTTTCATTTGTGGATGACTTCAAATTCTATGCTTTAAGGCTGTCATAGGAAGTTCTTCGAGTATTTGTACCGCCCCTTTGCTGGTGCACTTAGTTTGTTCTTTTCGAAATCTTGATCAGAGTTTATGCTCAGAACTCGTTTGGACAGTTTTTACGCCAAGAGGTAATGCTGATGGGATCTACAGCAAAAAAATTGCTACAACAGGTTGAACTTTCAGTTATTTTTCTCGCTGGCTTGCTTTTGGAAAATTGTTGCTTTTTAATAAATCTTCTGTGTACTTGAAAGATCATTTATGTATATCAAAAAAATGTAATCAAAATCGACCACAGCATTATCGACCAAAGTTAAATAACATAAGTTTTGCATAAAAACTCCGTTCAAAATATAAAAGCAATTAGGCAAAAGATAGAAAGAATTATTTAAAAAAAATAAGGCATTTGAAATAAATGTGGTTTTTTCCTCTCATTTTTTACTATTTTTTCATTCAAAAAATTGCCTAGAATCCGAAATGGAAACAATATCCGAAGAAATATCGTATGATCTTCTAAAACTCCTGGACTATTTTTCATATAAGGTCAAGATTTGAATGTTGTCAATTTTTTTGGATGATTTATTTATACATTTTTATTAAGATATTAACGAATGTGGTTTTGGAAGATATACTTTCACATCAATTTTATAATTTTTGCTAAAAATAAAATACTCTAATAACAAACAGACGACTCAGATTGTATAAAAACAACCAGAGTAAAGAGCTTCAAATCTTTACTAACATTCACAGTTTAAGAAAAATATAACAAAAAATTGTGGAAAACCATTAAATTTTTCTTGATTTTTCATAAGAATTTGTTAGTTTTTTTTTAAAAAAACCTTGTGTACATGTCTAAAAAAACCATGACGGATAGCAAAAACTCATGGAAAATTGCAAAGAGTTAAGAAAAATTGTGTAGCAAAAACAAAATGCAGACATTGAGCATTTTGATGGATCAGTTTGGTCAATTGATGGAGTGAAAAAATGTGTGTAAAAAAATCACAGAAAAGAAATAAATTTAATTGGTTTATTTGTAAACAATTTAAAAGGAAATTTACATTCAAGAAAATAACTAAGGTTTTTTTATAAACAAGAAAGTGTTTAGTGAAATTAGGACAACAAATGAACCTACATGTTTTACCAGAATATACGACAAATAGTGAATACTTCACAAATTTTTTCTCTCCTAGAGTAAAGTTTTGACTTCACATCAAGAAAGAGTTACAAAAAGTAAACTGAAAACAGAAACAGGAAACAGAAATTCATAATATTCTACTTCTGTACATGGTATACATTTTACAGGTGAACTCTTAATGAATTCTGAGCTATAAATAAAATAATACTTAAATTGAACCCTTTTATTTGTTAATGAGCTGAAAAATTTGTAATTGATAAAAATCGATAGTTACAATTATATATATGGGTAGTTCTTTGTCAAAAAGGCCACCCCCTCTGCCCATTTCAGTTTTGAAAAAAAAAATGTTCAAGCATATGAAAAAATCGGAAATTTTCTCAATTTCTTGATGTCGTCTGGCCTTTTTTGAAAAAATAGCTTTCTAACCTCAAAAAACGTGTTTGAAGAGAAAGTGCTACTAAAAAAAGATAAAAATCGCCGAATTTTGAAAAAAAAAGTTGCTGCGATTTTGATCAAAATTGGTGATTTGGTGAATATGAGAACAACATTAATATTAGGCTAGGTCTTAAGTTTGCAAAGGCTCTTAAAGAGGCGTGGCACAGCCCTAAATTTTATCTTTCATAGCGCCATAGCTCGTAAACCGTGCTAGATATTGTGATGAAATTTGGTACACGAATGCAGATCTTATAAATCTTGAATTGTGCATAAAATGGGCAGAATTCTAAAAGTGGGCGTGGCACTTTTTAGCAATTGAAAATAAAAAGCTATTCCTGGATCAAAATCGGACTGGATTGCATCCTAAAATTTAGGGCGGTGACACGCCCACTGATGCAATCCAGTCCGATTTTGATCCAGGAATAGCTTTTTATAAGCAAACCTCTTACACCAAATTTCAGTATGATTGCTCATATATTTCGATAGTTATGGCACTTAAGGTATTTTAATTGTATGGGAGGTGCCACGCCCACTGTTGCTCTTTCGCCAGCTTTTGATTCATATATACCTATTACCCAGTAAACCATTTACATCAAATTCCAGATCGATTGCTCCAATAGTTCACTTAAAATAGCATTTACAACTTTATGTGAATGAGGAAGGTGCCACGCCCACTGATGCAATCTTGTCAAGTTTCATTTAATTCTGAAGCTTATAGTAACCGACACCTCTACATGAAGATTACTCTCATAGCACACTATCTATAGACTTAAACGTATTTCGCTTATATGGGAGGTGCCACACCCACTGGCACTATTGTGCCAAAATTTTGCAAGAAGACACCTTTTAGCGGGTATATCTGCCATATTAAATCTCATAGCGATTGTGTTGGTAGTTCTCTTTTTATAACGTTTATAAATATTGTAGGCTGTGCCATGCCCTTCAACGAAATTTTCCAGTACATTGACGTAGCTGGTATTGATGACTACTTTTAGTGGTATCATCAATAAAATTTTTATAAAAATCTTATGTGCCAATTTGGAGATATACGAAATCCAAATTTTCAATTGCTAAAAAGTGACACGCCCACTTTTAGAATTCTGCCCATTTTATGCACAATTCAAGATTTATAAGATCTGCATTCGTGTACCAAATTTCATCACAATATCTTGCACGGTTTACGAGCAATGGCGCTATGAAAGATAAAATTTAGGGCTGTGCCACGCCTCTTTAAGAACCTTTGCACACTTAAGACCTAGCCTAATATTAATGTTGTTCTCATATTCACCAAATCACCAATTTTGATCAAAATCGCAGCAACTTTTTTTCAAAATTCGGCGATTTTTATCTTTTTTTATTAGCACTTTCTCTTCAAACACGTTTTTTGAGGTTAGAAAGCTATTTTTTCAAAAAAGGCCAGACGGCATCAAGAAATTGAGAAAATTTCCGATTTTTTCATATGCTTGAACATTTTTTTTTTTTCAAAACTGAAATGGGCAGAGGGGGTGGCCTTTTTGACAAAGAACTACCCATATATATATACATATTAGGGTGTGTCAAAAAAATCAAATATTTTTTTGGATCCGACACACGAAAACTACTTCCTAGGTACCTCTAGAAAGTACTTACCAAATCTGAGCTCTTAATATTAGCGGGAAGATTATGCTCATCATAGTCTTCCATTTTGAATTTAGTCTCATATAAAAATGGTCATATCTTATCACCAATGGATTGTTAAACCAGTTTCATTGTCATTATTTCTGAAAATTGAATGCTCTACAAAAATGATCTCAAACACTTTTTTCATTTATCTTACCGTTTGAAAGATATTCAAGGTCAAAGACTGAAGTATTTTGAGGAAAATTATTTTTTGTTTTGAATTTTATAACTTACTAAAAAATAATTATTGTTAAATGTACTTCAATTATTTCTATAGGAAATTGAATTCTCTACAAAAAAAGTCTCAAGTGGTTAATCAATCTAAGCATTTAGAAGATATTTCCAGTAGAATCCCAATGCCTATTGATTTCAATAGTTTTTCAATAAATATTATATATATGTATGTTACTAAATTAAAAATGGAAAACTATGATGAGCATAATCTTCCCGTTAATATTAAGAGCTCAGATTTGGTAAGTACTTTCTTGAGGTACCTAGGAGCTAGTTTTCGTATGTCGGATCCAAAAAAAAAAAATTATTGTTTTGACCATTATATGTAATGAATGGAGACTTTATATGTTACTTTTTGATGCCGACTGTACCTTTTCCACATAAAAATGAAAAACTTACATAAAGTTACTAAAATTCAACAAACTTTTAACTTTTTTACTAAAAAAATTATAAAAAAGCTAGCAAAGATTAATCCAGGCATATTTCTCGGTAAACTCGGTATACTCTCGGTATTTATGGAAAATAGTCGAAATGTACTGAAAATGAGCCAAATGTACCGAATGCACTATAACTTATCGAATGTAGTGGCGACGACTTTTCACAACACAAATGTACTAAAAAAAGTACAAATTGAATTACTAAGACATTGGAAATTACAACAATGAAATTATGCATTTAAATTGACGAATAGTTTTAAAGCTTTGACAAATAATGAGTGATTTTTTTGCAATTTTTTTTTTCAGTGTAAGTGGTTAGACATTTTACGCGTTATTCGTAACATGTGCTTGCACTCAAGCTGCATAATAAAGTTTGCCACTTTACTATTAATAGACTAACAAAGGAACAGCACTTGTAAATTATTGAATTTTACTATCAAAACTCGTGCTCTGTGAAGATCCATGGATAAATGGGTACGTCAACAAACAGAATTTTCGAATTTGGTCTGAAGAGCAGCCAGAGACAGTTCAAGAGCACCCTGAAAAATGCATTTTTTGGTGTGGTTTGTGGGCCGGCGTGATAATTGCACCGTACTTTTTCAAAAATAATGAAATTTGCAACGTTACAGTGAATGGAGCAAGGACGTTGGTGAGATATCAGCCAAAAAGCTGGAAAAAGTATGCCAAAATTGGAGCTCACGGATGACCTACCTCAGACATAGCCGCGAACAAAACTATAAAACTATCTTTAAATAGTAAATAGAAGGAGTTTATGCATCGCTCCAAATAAATACTTTATTCTTAACATAATTACAAACTTTCTGCTCTTTTTTTAATTTTTAATAATCAAACGCTTAATGAAACAACAGAGGGACAAAATATTGGTATCTGGTTTTTCGTCACATATGACATAATTTAACTCAAATAGTAGACATGGCTAATTATTTCTTTTTATATAGAAGATGTTGATAAAAAGACGCATACTTTGTCAAATTATTGATAGTAAATAGGACTTCAACATACCTTGAAAATTAAATTTCAAACGCGTATCCTTTAATGTTTTGATTGTAAAATTTGCACTTTTTTGAATTTAAGATCTATGATCAAAATCAATAAGCTTTCGTTGACAATTCTGTAAATTTTGATTTGATTTAATTATAGCACTACTTTTTCAAATTTTAAGTAAACGATTTTCTGCCTGTATATTTTATATAAGAAAACGTTTACTTAAATTTAGGAAATTTTTGGCTTGAACTCAACCATTTAAGTATTTAATTCTTGGTAAATTTTAATATCCTCAATATTTTTGCGCTCTTATTTAACTTTTAAACTTTTTCATTAAAAATTGTTTTCTTATGCAGATGGAAGTAATTCATTTTTAACCACTGGCAACACTTTGAAAATGAACGCAAATAAAAAATTCAAAACAATTTTTTTGTTGCTTTTGCTTCTGCTTAACAAAACAGCACTTAAGGATATTTGCTCACTTTTCTTATTTTCAACTTGAGCATAACAAGGGGGGTGCATTTGTAGCCCCTCACACACAAAGGTGCACAAAAACAAAATTGATATTTTAAACTCTAAATCCGCTTATGAGATTTGTTAAACGCCGCGTTTGACTAGCGAAAACAGTTTTCAATGTTGCTGGTATTTTTTTATTTCTTTCAATTTTCTACATTTTACTGCAGCAACAGCATCAAGAAAAAGAATCGCGAGCACACACACACGCACACAAATTTACATTTTCAACACGCACTCCAACCAGTGTTAAGTAATAGGCATAAAAATCCAACAACAATGTGTCAAAAATACAACAATAAAAAAAAAATTGAAACGAAAATTTTTTACATGCGCGTACCTGTTTGCGACATTTGATAAAACAACGACACCTGCGATATCCGAAACACAACTGACTTCATTGCTGGTCAGACAGCGAGCAACAGCCTCAGTTTGTTGAGGTTGAGTTTGAGCTGCTGCTGCCGCTGCCGCTGCCGCTGCTGCTGGGTCCAAATAAATTATTGCTGTTGTTGTTGTTGGTGTGGATGCTGTTGTATTTGTTGTTGTTGTAATCGATGTTGTATTTGTGGATTTCATTTCATTTGTTGCTACTGTAACTACTGTTGCATGAGATTGCATACCTCTTTTAGTCTCCATTTGTTGCGTAGTAAAAGTTGCAGCAACATTTTGCAAATCTACACTTTTCATCATGTCGTCGTTGCTGTGTTTGGCGACTTGCTGTGAATTGAAGTGCAATTTTGATTCGCTTTGTTGCTGCAATATGTTGTTGGTTTTCTTTGCAACGCTTTTCATTTGCCCGCCAATTTCCTTTACTTGTGTTGGTTCATTCTTATTCTTTGCACTTAGTGTTGGCAGCATGCTGCTGTTTATTACATTAATAGCTGGAAACATGCTGCTAGTGTTATTTGCGCATGTCGTTGGTGTTGTTGAAATATTGCAATTATCTGTTGTTGTTGTTGCTGATTCATGGTCTTTCTCTTGTTTAGTTTTTTGTGTTTCAGTTTTTGTTTTGATTGCTTTTTCTTTACTTTTTGGAGCTTGGGTTGATGCTGTTGTTGTTGTTGTTGTTGTTGTTGGTGATGCTGCTACTTCCTCCGCTGTTGATGCTGCTATCAACATTTTTGTTTTGCCCATTTTCTTGTAATTTTTATGTTGCTTTACGCATTTCTCTTGGCAACATGATTCACAGACAGATGTTGCTGGTTCGACAACGGTAACATCTGCCAAGGTGGCAAAGTTTAGCTGTTGCTTGTCAACTGATGTTGGAGCTGATGCTATAGCTGCGTGTTTGCTGCGTCCACTTGATTTTTTTGTTGTCATTTCAATGCTAGCGGATTTTTGTTGGTTTGGTTCCGCCATCTGCATGTTGCTTCGTTCAGCCTTATTAGCAGCAACAATAGCAACTGTTGTTGATGTTGTTATTGCAGTTATTGTGCTAACTTGCTTCAGGTTCAATGTCTTTGTTGTCGTAGTAATTTGATTTTCATCAGCAGCAACTGCAACAGCAACGACTTCATTTTCAATCAGTTTTTCCAGTTGCTGCTTTTGTTGTTGTTCTTGCTTATGTTGTCGTCGTTTTCGCTGGTTCGCCTCGTTGCTATTATCCTGTTTGTGCTGCTCTTGTTGTTGCTGCTCTCTTTTTTCATCCTTGTTTGTGCCATCAGATTTTGTTGTTGTTGATATTATTTCAGTGCTGCTTTCATTTGGAACAGCATCCATTTGTTTGCTTTTGTTGTTGTTGTTTTTGCTACTGTTTTGCTTTTGTGTCTGTTCTTGCTGACGTTGTTGTTGCTGTTGTTGTTGTTGCTGTTGTTGTTGTTGTTGTTGTTGTCGTTGTAACGATACTTTCATATGTCCTTCGTCAAGGTGTTCATCCTGCAGAAATTGAGAGGGAATAGAAAAAACAGAAATTTAATTATCGTTAGTTTGTGTGTTTTGCTGAAGTTTCCTGTTTCTTCTTTCTTTATTTTTTTTGTCGCGTCTGGTCTATTATTTCCTAAGAATCTTTCTATTTAGTTTTTTTCTCCACCCCACACATCTTTAACATTTCTCTTAATTTTTGTCTCAAATATGATATACCATAAATTTGTTTCATTAATTGAAAAACTTTCGAATAAGATCCTGTGGTCTATGATTGTATTAAGTTGTCTCCGCAAGCAATGTCACCTTTTGCCTGAAATTGTTCGTTCGATTGGAAAAGTTTTAGATGAAAAGCAAACGGTGCGGGGAGCTCACTTAAATGTTACAAGATAGTTCAGTCTCATACACTTTCCATCAGCAAATTTAAACAAAAAGCAACTTAAGTCTATATATGGATTAATTAAATTTTTCATTTATTACATAACGGCCCATCTTAGATAGTTCGGTCTGGAATTTCGATATCAACTCATTGAAAGATAAAAATCAAAAGATATACAAAATATTTTTCTTTGTTCAATTAAAACGGCGTGTTCAATCTGCATTCATCTCTTGTTTGTTTCATTAAGTGACTCTTTTTTTTTGTAATTTGTAATCAGCGCATTATTTTTCTTGCAGTGCATTAATGATTTGATATGAGAATGAGTCTAGTAAAAGCTAAATGATCTATGAGAACGAAAAATCTGCGTCAGACAGTCAAAAATGCTTAAAAATCATATGAATGGAAAGTTTCAATTAGGTCTCCCATACTCCAAAAAAGTGATAGTCTGGACCAAAGTCGTATGAAACATAAATTTAATATATTTAAACAAATTTCATGTGTAAAATAATAAATTAACACTCTTGCAGACTACTTACGAGTACTACTCAAACATTTATTTTCTTGCGATGGCATGAAAACTTCTTCAACTCTTAAGAAAACTCCTAAGAAACTGTGCGGATGTCTCGTTTGGAACGCTTTTCATTTCCTTTATGAATAAATTGCTGCTCGTGTATTTCTTAAAGCCAGGCTAAAGGAAAAGCGCAACAAAAGCAAAACTTTTTGAAAGCATCAAAAGTGAATGGAGGGATGGGATAAGTTTGCAAGAAAAAGCGCAAATGGTTGCACAAATCCAGACAAGTAAGTGAAAGACTAACAATGCGAAAAAGATTAGGTGGCATAAATGAAGAAATAGTGAGAGCATGAGTGGTAAGTGCATAACAATTTCTAAGGCCCAAGTTATGCCACTCGAACACGAGACTCTTTTTAAGTTTTCATTGTTGTTGATATCGTTAGAGTTTTAATTTTTCACTGTTAGTGAAGTTTTTACAACAATAAAAGGAAGTAAAGAAACTTAGAGCCGAATAAAGTTTCTCAATAAAAATATATCGAGATCAAAATATCATCATATCGTTAAGTTAGTTTTAAAATTTCTTTCTAATGTCCTTGCAAAATTATTTCATAGCTTATTTTCCAGATTTAGTGCTGTGAACTGTTTCAATATTTTAATTTTCAGCTTTCTTAGCATTTTTCAACTTTTGACATAATTTGATTTGGTTTGATTTGGTCATTTATTGGTTTTTTTGAGATGCTATACCAACATTGCAAGACATTCGTAGTTAACACATCAGGCTGTGAATGTTTGCATGCCCTTGCCAACTTTTCTGGACCGTAATGACTCTTGCCTTAGTTCTGTCATTGCAGAGCTCAGAATTTTGCTTTGCCATATCTTCCAGTAGACCCGTTGCTTGTAAATATATTTCTGGAAATAATAATTTCCATATCGCAACTTTTTCTTTATTTTGATATGTCATAACTTCCGATGTTTTGAATTCATGTCTACATGTCATATAAAAGGTGTTTTTTTTAGAGGTTTGTTTTTTGAATAGAGATAAAACTGGCATTTTATGGTCAAATCTGGCAACTCTAATGTCATTTATGTTCAGTTTGGTTTGCCATTTCATCATGAACAGGTTGACAAAAGAACAACGCTTGCAAATCGTGCAAATTTATTTCGAAAATAATGGTTCAGTTCGCGAAGTTTACCGCAAGCTCCGTCCATTTTATGGTCGACATAATCGTCCATCAGAGCAATTAATTCGGTTAACCATGGATCGTTTTCGCACTACGTTTACTCTATGTGATAATACGCATCCGCAGAGACGTCGAACAGTGCGCACCGAAGAAACAATTGCCGCTGTAGAGCAAAATGTTGAAGAGGACCCGAATGAATCGATTCGCCACCGTGCACAGCAATTGGAGCTTTATGGAAGATTTTACGCAAAGATCTTGGCTTGCGACCTTACAAGATCCAGCTTGTGCAAGAATTAAAGCCGCGAGACCATGCAATGCGTCGTGATTTTGGTGTATGGGCCGAAAATGAGATTGATCTCGATGCTGATTTTCATCGCAAAATTTTGTTCAGTGATGAGGCTCATTTTTGGTTGAATGGCTACGTCAACAAGCAAAATTACCGCATTTGGAGTGAAGAGAATCCACATGAGACCCTTGAGACGCCATTACATCCACAAAAACTGACTGTTTGGTGTGCTCTATGGGCTGGTGGAGTCATTGGGCCATACTTCTTCCGAAATAATGCTGGAGAGTCAGTTACCGTTAATGGAGACCGGTATAGAGCCATGATAACCGACTATTTTGTTCCCGAATTGGATGGCATGAATGTGGATGAGTTGTGGTTCCAACAAGACGGCGCTACATGCCACACAGCGCACGTCACAATCGATTTATTGAAGGAAACATTCGATGAGCGCATAATTTCGCGGAATTGACCTGTCAATTGGCCACCAAGATCGTGTGATTTGACACCATTGGATTATTTTCTTTGGGGATATGTGAAGTCGCTCGTCTACGCCAATAAACCAGAAACGTTAGGGGACTTGGAAGCCATTATTCGTGGCGTTATTGCCGACATACGGCCCCATATGCTCGAAAAAGTGGTTCAAAATTGGACCTGTCAATTGGCCACCAAGATCGTGTGATTTGACACCATTGGATTATTTTCTTTGGGGATATGTGAAGTCGCTCGTCTACGCCAACAAACCAGAAACGTTAGGGGACTTGGAATCCAAAATTCGTGGCGTTATTGCCGACATACGGCCCCATATGCTCGAAAAGTGGTTCAAAATTGGACCTGTAGAATTGGCTTTATTCGAGCCAGACGCGGCGGCCACATGCCCGAAATCATATTTAAACATTAATGGCATAAAATTATCCTTCCAATAAAGCCAAATTGATGGACATTAAAACGATTTTTCTCTAAAAAAAACACCCTTTATATGAAGATAAAGCTAATATAGACCATAAAGGAGGCGGACCGAACTCACTTTGGTAGCGTAAATAAAAGGTATTGTCCACTTCACATATGTAATACGATTTTATAACTTCTAAGAAGATAAGCAACGAACTCAGGCTATTTTGGCCAATAAAAAGCAAATACGGAATTCTTTTAACTACAATTAATGAGCAACTTATCCATTGAAAAAATTTTTTTTTTGGAGGCCACCAATTTGCTGCTCTACCTGTTTGCAGTTGCTACATGTCATTTTCAGGAGAGACCTCTTGCTTTTAATGCATGAAAATTGAGAGAGTTGACAGCTCGAAATACTTGGGTATTATTATTGGATCACCTCCTAAGTCGGAAATGCCATTTACTATATCCAGAGCAATATACGCAGTGAAACAAATTTATCATCTCTGTCTATACTTGAAAGTGGACTACGATGGTCATCTGATGTCTATATTGCAATTAGCATTATTGCGGTGAGTTGGTCTTTATGTAAATAGAGTCCTCTAGCGTTCAGCAAAAATTCGAAATAAGAACTATATGTTAGATTATCGAAGAACTTCATATTTTTATCTGCCCTTAGGATTCCCTCATGAAGACACTGCTATAAAGTCTATAATATGTTTCTCAAAAATATCTGGGTAGTGCTCTATAGCACTCCACAAAAGTTAATGCTTGAGAGTAGGCACTGGACGTTTTGTAATTATTCCCATTTTTCGTAAGCCCACTTTCCACGTTTTTACCTTTTCACAGCACAAGGAAGATTTCATCTTTTGCCTGTAAAATCGTGGTTTTATCAAATAGCTACCAATTGCATTATTGTGAAGCACATAAATTACTGGTAAGTTTCTTTAAACTTAATTTTCATCGACTACAGTAACGCTTGTGACAGCATCCACCGAAATTCCAACTCGGATGCATAGAACAGATGAGGTAGCACTCAAATCATTAACCTCATAGGCACTCAACATGAAGTTTAAAGGCTTAAGTGCCAAGTTTACACTTATTATAGGGATTTAGAAATGATTCATATCTAAGGAATACGAAATTACTTGCTCGATACCTTCAGAAAATTGTTTCTATCATCACTACAACAAATTTTTGTGCTGTAACTAATGAAAAACTTCAACTTTACACTCACCCTATGACGAGTAGTCCGCCGTGCAGCACGTACGTCTGCCTCTGCACGCTTAGATGATGTTGCAATACTGCTGGCTCCTGTTGTTGCATCTGCTGAGTCCTCAGCGCTACGGGCATCATAGAAAACATCATCATCATCTTCATCCTCAGCGAGAATTTTGTCTTCTTGCGCAGTTCTACGTTCAAAGTTGCCAGCTACGGATGTCGAAAGGCAGTTGCCACCATCAGCTTCTATTAGTTTTCCGCTGTCAGCTGCTATGATGGAGGTCGTCGTCATGGTAGAAGTTGTTGCTGCCATTACATGGTTTGTGGTTTCTATTTGTGCAATTTTGTTGTTGTTGCTACTTTGTATTGGTACACGTTGTGGCTGCTGTTGCCCTTTGCCAGCAGTTAAATTGGCAGCTTCTTTGCCAGCCTGGACGGATTCCACAATTTTGCATTCAACTCTTAATGCGGTGGCCGCTTCATGCTCCTGCTGATGCTGTTGCTGGATGTTTGTGGCTGCAATTGTAACGCGTTGTGTGGTGCTGGCATGTACTTTACCACTGTTGGCAGTGAGAGTTACTGGTTGCGGTGGCTGAGATTTCACATTTTTGGCAATAGCCGTAGATGATTCTACGTTGGCCTTTAGCTCCTGCAAATCTGCGCAAGTAGATGGTGATGGTGGTGGCGGTGCTGGAACATCTTTTCGTCTGGAAGAGGAAGAACGTTGATGATGTTTTTTACTGCTACTACTAATACTACTGCTGTTGTCACCAGCAGTACCGGTGCTGCCAACTACCATAAGGTATTTTTCACGTTTTGTCACTTCAACGGCAACGGCATCGGCATCGGATCTGTCTGGCTGTGTGGTGTGCGCATTTGCAGCAGGAGCGTCTTCACTAGGAAGTCCCAATGGGCGATCTGTGATGCGTAATGACTTCGGGCTATGGCGTGGACTGTGTTTACCCGCGTCGAGGACAGCAGTATAACCGGCTTTGTGTCCAGAACTGCTGATGGGTGTGCTTGATTTTGGTACGGCCCCTGTGGCTGAAGCTACCAACCGATCTAATGAAGGATATTCACGCCGTTCCAATAAAGTTTGTGAACGCCGCTGCGTAGGCAAAGGTGGTAGCGGTGATGCAGTTTGTTGCTGCTGCAAGCTGGTACGTGGTGCTGGCAATGGATGTTCGATTTTCAAGCGAAGTTGTTCTATTGATTCTTCTCTTCGCTGAGAACTACGGTTAGCTAGCGAGCCACTCTGAGTACGCATGCGTTCCTTAGTCAATGGTAATGTGGAATAAACAGTAGTAGTTAACGGAGCGCTACCAGCTTTTTCGCCACGCTGAGGACTCCCAGTTGTATTAGCATGACTGCGACCGCAGGACACTTGATTGCTGCTGCTATGTACTTTTTGATTAGCATCTGCAGATTTCTTTGCATTTGAACTACTGGATGAAGGACGTTGGTGTGCTGTAGTTTCGGCACCACAACTACGCTGTAGCTCTGATTGATAGATACTGCGTTTGACATCGTTTACATGTTTAAAGAAGTCCTGCGCATATTTATTCTGCTTTAGGTCCAGCAGTTGTTCCTGCTGTGTTCGTGATGTGGCATATTCAGTTGGGGGTGATGAACTTGAAGGTAATGTGCCAGCTGCTGTTTTTCGGGGAATGCCGCTGCCCAGTGCAATACCACCGGCAATACTGCCATAGACCTCATCGAAATCAGATGAGAAATAACTGGATGAACCGCAATCACAATTGCGACACTCATAGCGACAATTGTCAGAGAAGCTGCATTTCTCCCCTGTGCCACGCATGCCAACACCACCTCCATCAAGACTACAACGACGGCACTCGAAAGCGAAGCGACAACTCTCTGAGCTGCCATAAAAACGACGTTGCGCAGAGGCGTACGAAAACATAGAGTCACCCAAACTTGAATCGCTGACCTCACCACGACCCCCGATGTAGCCAGCAGTACTGCGATAACGATGGTAGCGTTGCGAATTGTCACTGCTACGCAATGAGTATTCGCTTAGGATGGAAGCTTTTGAGTCGCTTTTGTACATGTTGGGCGGCTCATAGGAATCAACAAGTATCTGCGAACCGCCAATAGGACGACTTGCTGCGAACATAAGTGGATGCATGACACCACCGACACCATGACCGATGCCACCGCCATAGAATGGATCGCCCATTAACACGTTGTTCAGTTTATGTTGCTGCTGCAAGGAATCACTGGACGAGGAGGACTTTGTGCTCATTCGCTGCATGTTGTTGCCATTTCCCGTTGCTGTGTCATGAAAACCAACGATGTACTGCTGGCCCACTCCGCTGCCACCTCCGCTAACTGTCATGCTCCCGTTGCTCACAAAGCGTCCACATCCGTTGCCTGCACGACGAGTGGGCTGCACTGTAGGCAAAAATCCACCGGATCCATTGTTGCCAAATGCAGTATTTGGTGCAACAGTACCACTACTTGGATAGTGTGCAGATTGATGATGATGATGACTGGAAGTTGAAATACCTGGTTGCACGTTGTAACCTTGATTATGTGGTAGGCGTTGTTGAATTTGCTGCTGCTGCTGTTGTACTTGCTGATGCTGTTGTTCAGGTATTGCTGATGTTGCCGTTGACTGCTGAAACTGCAGGATTGGATTATATTCCCCTGTAATGGCCACTGGTGTGGTTTCGATTTTATAAACTCCTGGATTATTTGGATTATAGGATTGAAATTCAAGTATATGCGCCGCAGGTACATTGTTGTTGCCGTTACTGTTATTGTTATTGTTGCCGTTGTCATGACCATTATTATCAGTGCGTGTCATTTTAGGTGCTCCTGCTGTTATCGGCTCATTAGCAGCTGAAGGGAACTTCGCGCTTGCATGACTAATGTAACGTCCAAGACTTCCAAACTGTTTAGAAGATTGATGATGCTGTTGTTGGGTTTGAAGTGACAATTGTCTGCTATTAGTAGCAAAACGACGTCCTGCTGTCTCCGAACGATTTTGGGCTACACCCTGAGCTGTAAAACAGTACTCGCAGTTCTCACGCGTACACTGCTGCATACATATTTCACAATCTGGGTAGACAGCATCTTCGCTTTCAATACCCACTTCTAAGGCCGAAAGTGGTGCCTCAGCCTGTTGCTGCTGTCTCTTGGTATGTCGCTCGAGCAGCAATCGTGGATCATCATCTGAGGTGGGCGCCTCTTTAAAGAAGATCTCTTCATAAATATTTTCCTCACTGCGTGACAACGATTTCTTTACATGACCTCCAACGAGCCCACCGGTAAGCGAATTTCGCTGTTTTTCCACAAACTTTTTAGAGCTTTTAAGACCCTCCTTAAGAAGGTAGTAATTAAAGCTCTTGATGCCAATTTCCCCCTTAAGAAATCTGCGTCCAATTTGCATTTTGGTGTTATCATCCTTAGCGTTTGTTGCAGCGCTACGCACAGAAAATGCCACCGAATTTGTTTCATCTTGATCGGGTGTAGCTTTTGAAGAGTCTGTCCAGTTTTCATTCGGCCCATCACTGTATTGTCTTTGTGGCTTTGAACGCTCTTTACTGCGATAATTGCCCTCGTCACGACCAGTATATTGTTGCTGCTGCTGTTGAAATTGACTGCGTAAATTGTTATCCAGGCTTAGATTGCGCTTTTGCTTTGTGGCGCGATCACGTTTCTCTCCGCGTTTCTTACTATCGCCAGTTTTTTCTGTTGCGCTACTACGTTCCAAGCTACGTCCACGTTTTCCTATACTACTTCTGCTCGCTTCCATGCGCAAATTGTCATCTGAGCTGCTCGATGCACCACGTTCATATGTAGCAGCAAGACCACCAAGATTTCCACTGCTTCCACCATCACCACTACCACCACTAGTGCTATTCAGTGCCAATTTTGTCCCACCACGACTTTTATTTGGCTTAACAGAATACTGCAGGAACTCTTTTGTCAACTTGCTGCGTTTTCCCAATGAGCTGCTACCTCTGGTCGGTGTTGTTGCTGTCATCGACTGAGATTCCGCTTTGCCAGAGCAGCTGCTGCGTCGCATTGGATTTGCCAAATGACTGATGTCATCCGTATAAGCCGGGTCATCATAGATGCGATCTCTCACCGAGGATTGCGAACGGTCCTTTGACTGTAAGTAGAAAAAAAAGAAATGGAAAATAAATGCAAATAGATTCTTAATTATTTTGTCATCAGACAATGTAATGAAATCTGAATTGGTGGTGGCTACGATAATGGAAGTACAACTGAGCATGTTGATGAAAG
Source organism: Meiosimyza decipiens (assembly GCA_963680825.1). Taxonomy (NCBI): domain Eukaryota; kingdom Metazoa; phylum Arthropoda; class Insecta; order Diptera; family Lauxaniidae; genus Meiosimyza; species Meiosimyza decipiens. The sequence continues at coordinate 36,191,145 of OY804258.1, forward strand.
TCACGCTGGGGGAGGGGGTGCAGTGTCGGAAATGTATTTCATTCATATTTGTGGTGACGCATTCGTGCAGAAGGTAATCTAATTGCGATTTCGCTAAGCTGTCTCGGCTTGGCAGGCTAGCAGGCGGTTTCCATCCTCGTTAAAGTCCTCTAATTGAAATGAAATGAGAGAGTCGTAGTAGTTATTGTAATTCCGTCCCCATGAGTAAACATAGGGTTGCTATGTCTAAGAGAAACAGAGACAAAACATGAGACGTGCACAGTGGAACAAACTTTTATGTTATTTATTTTTAATATTTAGTTGACTTTTATATCTGTGATCCTTACTGGCGATTATGAAAGATAATCTATTCTGGAGTATATTGGAAAAAATGTGACAGTAACGCATCACACTAATGTTACATTCATAGAGTCTTCGACATAATTCGGTATTTAGCAACATTTCTTGACTGCATCAATATGTTTCGAGTTTTTTCAAAATTTTCAATTATGATTTGTCGAAATCGTTCATTTTCGCCTAGGAGCGAAAAGTCCCCTGACTTTTTTCTTCTTTTGAACCGAGCGATTGAGATTGAAGCCCGAACTGCATAGCTGCATTAAAATGGTACCAGTATTTCCCTTGATTTTGAATTAATTATTGAAGTTTCACTGAAATTGAATTCGCAATGGGAGTACCGTAGTAATAAATCACTTTCATATATTGTTCCACTGTATTACAACTGACATTAATGTCCTTTGCAGCAACACGTTTTAAATTGTTTACCTTGTGTTAGATATTCGCCCGCGCGCTTTTACACAAATTACAAAGGCAGCATACCACTGCCAACGCGACGTCCTCCGTCTATCCGTACACAAGCCGATTTACTTACTACGTTACGTTACTACGTTGTACGAACGTTAAGGTAAGGTAGTCTAGCGTAAACGACATTAATTAAAAATTGTAACTGAAGTAAAATGTTTTGCACCAAAAGGAAAATTGGCTTTGTAAATTCTCCGTTCAAAAATGTTAGCTCATGTTACGTAAGCACATACAAATAAATAAGAGCAGCTCTAGCGTTAACGTAAACATTGCCATTTGCCGTTAACGTAATAATATGGCGTGGCACGGGCAAAACAAAAACATAATAAAAGCCATGTCTAGTCTGCTTAGATGAAAACAGAATCAAGAGTGAAGACAACCAAAATCTCCTTTGGGTTTTTACTGGGAAACCAAACCAGAAAAAAGAAATGGTTAAGTTTTATCAAAGGTCAAACTTTTTTGTACGCGTTCCCAGAGAAATTCTGTGTTTTTTTTTTCAAAGGCTTATGTTTTTCGTATTAAATATCTGCACAAATTTTCCAAGCTCTTAATTAATATTTCATTAATTTTGATTTTTAGCTCTTTGTCTTCTGGCTTGCATCATCAAATTAGAAGGGTCTACTTTGGTTGCCATTTATGTTAGCGGGCTCTTTCCTACATTCGTGTGCACTTACCTTGACTTTGGTTTTTTTACGGTTTCTATGCGGTATCGTTACATCAGTTAACTTTAATAATTTTGGTCTAATTGGACGTTTTGCGCTTTTGGTTGCGCGTTCATAGTTCAAATCCAGATAGGTTTCAGCTGCCATTTTTATGTTTGTAAATTGTGTTATTTTTTAATGTGATATTTTATATTTTGGCCTCTGCAATGAAAGGAAAATTTAATTATTTAGCAATTTTTATTTATATTGAGCTCAGACTTATAAATACAATTTTAATGCTAGGGATAGAATCGATCGATTTCCACACTTCATTACGTTCAATTAATGAGGCTTTGCTGTGTTTATTTATACGCTCGAATGTTCCGTTTGAAAAAGCCCGCAAGAGTTTTAAATAGTTTTTCAAAGGTTAATTTTATAAATATTTTGCTACGCTGTAATTTGTGCTACACTTGGGTTCACGTATGTACTTAAGTTGAGATGCCTACGAATCCGTAAATAGTATTTGTAAATTGAAGAGCTTACCTTATATTTACCTAAGGTTCTTAAGAAATGTTTTCCATTTCATGTTCGTAGTATCAGTCCCAACTGCTTCGCCTCAAGTTCAGGAATATTGTTAATATTGTTTGGTCTCACAGCTTGTTGTATGCGAATAGGTTAGTTAGGTCACAATCTATGTCTCTCAACATCAATTCACTTTTTTCCAATCCAAAGTAGTTAGATTACAGTCAAGTTTTTATGAATGAGAGCGTATTTGTGTATTTCGAAATATTGTTGAGAGCGTATCGAAAAATATTATTAATATATCGATTTCATCAGTTTTACATATGTACATCTAATCGGCATATGAGAATATCAAATGAATTTAGAAAGGTCATGAGGCATTCCTGCAAGTCCGACAGATGAAGCCATGATTTGAATTAGTTTGAAAGCTTGAAAAGTTCCATAGAGAAAATAGCTTTTCTTTTTAACTTGAAACGAGACCGCATCGGAGGTACAGAAGGCATTAATATTACTGAAACAATAAATTCTACAAACAGAAAATACAAGTTAGCCATGTGGGGTAGCTTACGTCAGAAAGACTTTAAAAATCAAAAACCTGTTCCAGGACATCTTATCAAATGAGAGAATTCAAGTCCGGAATAAAGCGCCAGCGATAATGCCACTGCGATGACTGCCGATGCTGAGTTTTAGAATATTAGTCTTGTCGGTACAGATCAATGCAAAATAAAGCTAGAAAAAAATAAAGAAGAGGTGAAAATACAAGCGGTATAAAAGCAACACACCCTAAAGCACTGCAGGTATTTTTTACGCCCCACGTACTCAGGGGGAAAATTAATGATCCTATATTTGATTCAGCCATAAACGCCAAAGTTGAAAATGTTTAAATTGAGAAGAATAATTCTTGGTTAGGATTTAAATAGAATCCACATTTATTTAAAGTGATTTCTTGTATGAATCAAAGTGACAAACTGTGTAATGTAAAATAAAAAAGAGTGTTTCCAAATACTCGCAACTTCAAAAATCAAATTGAAAAATAAATGATATTTCAATACATTTTAAATCCAAAATGAAGTTAAAATTTTTTTGTATTAAAAGTTAATGGAAAATGTTTATTTTTAATATAACCACTTGAAAATTTGCGACTTAAATTAAAAATTAAGTCATAATGGATTTTGACATATCTTCAAACTTGACGAGCAACAAGCTTAAATTCAATTCATTGGAAACAAACACAAAAACTTCGAACTTTCATGAATAGAGATCAAAATGGCAAAAGCTGAAAATATCTTTTCCTTTACTCTTTCAATTTCGGGAATTTCATTTCTCAAAAACAGTCTTCCGATTTTGTGAAAACTTTGAAGGAAGATTCTAACCATTCGAAATTTCAGTGAGGGTGCGTGGTAGCTCAAGAAAGATGAAGTATTTGTCATATCTCCAAAAATTATTGAAGCAACTTTGGAAAATATAAGGAAATTTCATTCTATCAATCAATGGAAATGGTCCAAAATTAATTCTGGGATGAGAGAGGTATCAAGCACAAATGCCAGTAGCCATCGTTTTACCTCACATAAGGTCCAGAGGTAGCTAGTTTTTAACTATTAACTAACACCAAAATTATTACCACAGGAATAGTTTTTATCAAACACATATTCTCTATAATGACAAGGATCTATCGCTTTAATTGCCTCTTGCATTCGAATTCTTAAAGTTGTGATACTTCTAATCCCATGGGATTTTCATTGTGAGTGAAGAAACAGCAACCCACATAAAAGGCTGATCCCAATAAAAAAATGCAGCCGATTCTACTCGATGAGATCACAAGCAAAGTGTTTTTAAAATCTTAAAGTCAGTCGTCTAGGGAAGCCAGAAGATGAGTCACCCCAGTTTTAAGAAAACAAGGTATGCACCTAGTAGCAGCAGCAAATTTGAAGTTAAAGCTTAGCAGTTGCTATCGCACTTGTTAAGGCTTGGTATCTTTCCCTAATGTACAATGTATCATTACAAAAAAATTTTAAATAGGTAACCGACCTAATTGAATGCTGCATACTACTTAGTGTTACAATTGTCTATAGTACGAGTAATTATCATGGGGTGTCACTAGTAAATGTTCGGTGCTCGGTCAGTAGCGTTAGCGAGACAAATGCGATAACAAGCGGATACGACGACAAAGCCGTCAGGTGCTATATGCGACCGGACTACAATCTCCGTGTGTGATCTATTAATTTAGTCACTTATAGCTGTACGTAAAAATGTATTTATTTGTTTTCTTTTATTTTAAACAACGTGAATTGCAAGGTTTTTTGAAAATACCGCTTTTTAAACTAATGAGCAGTAATATATAACTTTTGTTAGTAGGAGAACTTTGACAACGGCAAACCAAAACCTCGGAGAAAAGTTCGTTGTAAGTTGGATGACAAAAAATGAGAGCAAAATGGGCCATTAAGGGGAAGACACTTTCTTCTAAAATCAATTTTTAAGATTTTCCTATAATTTGGTACAGTGATTTTTCTCCTTAAACTGTGACAATAAACAATTACATACCCAGTATTTATTCATTGTTTGAAAACCGAATAAAAACATGAAAATTTATTGAAATAAGTAATACTGCCCTATTCTAGTCATACATACACTAACATGATATGAGGCGACAATGTGTAGGTGAAACTTTTAAGCCACAAGCAGTTTAGAGCTATGTCTGATGAGAGCTTGACTAAAATATAATAATTGTTTACATCACAAAATTAGTTTCATCTACCCTAATAGAAAAGTCATTAAATTGAATTCAAAATACTTGGCAATACGATGTTGAAATGCAAGCAAATTAAATTAATCTTAAGCAACCTAAATCAATATTGACACTTGACCTAAAAACTGATTTCCACACTAATTCTGCACAATAGAAACAACAATCACAGCAGGCAAAAGGGGCAGAGTAAAACGGTAGCTATACAAGAACTCCCATAAGTCCTACAAAATAAAAGTAAAAATAAAATCAAAACACTGGATATTCACTTGATGACTAACAATAACAATTAATTAGTTCAACAGTGCAATAAAGAATAGAAGAAGAAGAAGAAGGAACTGAGATAGCATATACCCAATGGAACTTAAGCAAGTGAACTGAATTAAGAGGATAAACGTTTAAAAGACTCAACAATATCATTAATAACAGTAAAAACAACAACTTCTCGCAAAAGTAAACACTGCTTGTAGACAAAGTAAGCACGGCATAAAAAATGGGAAGAAAAACTTTGAAAGTACCATTTACCCGATGACTTAGTATTGAAATGACTCTACATAACATGAATTGAAATTAAAGTAATTGATTCGAATTGATTTAAATGGAATTATGTTGAATTGAATTGAATTGAATTGAATTGAATTGAATTGAATTGAATTGAATTGAATTGAATTGAATTGAATTGAATTGAATTGAATTGAATTGAATTGAATTGAATTGAATTGAATTGAATTGAATTGAATTGAATTGAATTGATTTGAATTGAATTGAATTGAATTGATTTGAATTGAATTGAATTGAATTGAATTGAATTTAATTGAACTAAACTGAATTGAATCAAATTGAATTGAATTGCATTGAATTGAATTGAATTTAATTGAACTAAATTGAATTGAATCAAATTGAATTGAACTGAATTAAATGGAAATGAATTGCTTTAATTGAAAGTGGAACAAATGTCATTAATTTCAGTTTTGATTCCATCAATCTTTAAACATACTTCATACCTTTTGCTGTATCATGGAGCCATTACTTCTTTGCTTGCCGGGAATGTGGCGCACATTCAAACAATACGCCAGTGCAAATGATAAAAAATTCATAGCACGCCTTCGTTGCTTTTGTTAGAGTGAAAACACGAAAGATGCATTAGACTGCCAAACAAAACAACAGATAAATCGCGTAGAAGACAACAAAACTTACAAATCGTTTCAACATTGCGTTACAGCAAGGACAGCATCATACACGGATGTGCGCGTCCTGCACGCACACTGTAGCAGGTTTTCGCAATTAAATCCATTGGAAATGGCGCACTTTACAACACTTTAAGGTGAACACCAGTCGCACCAGCATGAAACCCTCGCATGTTGACTTCAACTCAATGTAGGCCAAAACGTTTAATGGCAATCAACAGAATGCGGCATGGCATGGTGGTTGTGAGAAAGAGATACTTCTATAAAAAGAAAAAGGAAGTATGCAAAAAAAGCGTATCCAAAAAAAAAATTATTTATAAAGGTAAAATGGTAAAAGACACCTATGTTGCCAATACACGTAGGCACGCTCACATGTACGCACGAAAGCAGAGTCTATAAGAACGATGAGTTCCTTAACATCTCAAATTTACTGTATGTAGTCTGTTTTTGCATCTGCGTTTGTGTCTGTTTGGCCTTTACCTGTTTACATTGGGTAGCTTTGTTGTGCCGGAGACGACGTCTACTTTAAGTTGCTTAAGTGCCGCTTGGGGTAACTTTTGATGCGAAATTTGCTGAAAGCATTTTAAAAAGTTTGAGATTCTCATAAAAATAGGACAAAATAGACCCGAAAGCATGTCGCTACATACACACGTCTGTAACTTAAGCATGAAAAAAAGAATTTAAGCGTTACGGAAATAAGCTGTGTATATATCTCGGGCAATAATTTGTGTGTGGTGATTTTTTCCGCTCATATGAAATTCAACTTGGACTTTAACGCATTAATGGAGAGAAATCACTGAGTGCACGTTGTTTGATTTCAAAGGACATCCGTTTTGGTGTGAGTTTCTTAAATCTTCTATTATCCGATATCCTTACTTTTCGAAACGCATTACAATGATGAGCGTGCATGGCTGAGGCAGTGTTTCAGTAAATACTCCTCTAACAAGCCACCTACCGATAAGTCAAACAATTGATTTTGTCTGCATACTAATAATTACATAATGCTATCCAAACCAACCAAAACTATTGATTAGGTCACATCAACATGTGGAGTATTGTTTTGAGTAAGCCTCATACAAAAGTTTCCTATACTACCATACATTAATTTATGGTATTAAAGTTATAGAATATCAGACATACAAAACGTTTCCTAATCGAGTTGTGCAAATATTCATTAGAAGAAATTATATACTTTAGTTAATTATGTCATCAACGTGTTAATGATGACAGTTAGTGTCAATTTAGGATGTTCGTAGAAACAACAATTCAATCCTTACATGTTATCAAACGTGTAATCAAATTACTGAAGTGGAAATAGTGTGTCATTATGTGTACGAGCACTCACATATTCATACTCGTAGTACGCCAAAGTCATGTGGAGTTCATCACAGTCACTTGCCGCGCATCTTCACTGCAAAAATGTCACAACTCACAAACTGAAAGTTGCAGAATACGAACTTAAGTTGGGGCGTTAGTTTTGTTATTTGAGCTGATTTTTTCCTGCACATTGAAAAGTCTTTTTAAGTAAAAGTCATTTATATTTGAGAGATGATGAAAGCAGTGTGATTTAAAAAAAAAATCGATTTTTAAAATTGCAATTTAGAGTTTCTTTCAAAAAAAAAAAAACTCAATTACTTCTTTCTTAGCTTCCATACCAAAACTTAATTGTTATAAAATAGTCCGCGTTCAATATTTCTATGAAATGCTTGATGTCTTGAAAAGATTATTATTCATTAAATATTTTAATGGCTGCCTTAGTTAAATAGGAAGTTTTCGATCCTAGATTTTTAACACTTTTTGCATAATTTGAGTCTATATTACGCGAATACTATGATCAATATAGTGGTTAACGTGGCAAAAACAAAAACAAATCTTACAGCGTGCAATTTAAGAAGAAGCCACCCTTTATTGAATTATATTTCTTTAATATTTTTGTTTGGAAAGGAAAAATTCAATATAAAATTTTCCATTTATTTTCAGCGGAAGCCATTCTCAAACCCCACTCTATTTTAAGGCATATCTTCATCACAAAAGTTCTTAGAAATCCTTAGATGTCTAATTAGTCACGCAGCTTAAGAATTTTTAGAATATCATCTTTGTTAAAAGTTGTTATAAACGCACTCATCTGAGAATGTCAAAAAATACTCGTGCCTCATACATGCATATTAGGGTGGCTATTAAAAACTTTTTTTTGAGTTTTTAGGTGCGGAGTTGCACTGGCCTTTATAATTAAAAAAAAAATCTTTTTAAGGACCTTTCTACGGTACAGTTTGTGTCTAACTTTATTGTAAAAAAAGGATACTTTATTTATTTCTTAATAAAATATTAATTAAGTTCGAAAAGGACATATGTACATTGTATGAAAGTAAATCAATCGTTGAATTTGGGTGCGAAGTGTTTATCAAAAATGTTTTTATAAATCAAATGATTACTTTGGCCACTTAAGCCCTAAGCATTTTTATCATTTGAAATAGTGTATTATGTTTTTAAAGCTCACTCAGTCGCTATCTGAAAAACGAATCGGTATCATATGAACTCGTTTGTCTATCGTTTTATATTTCAATCAAAACTTTACTTAATAATAGAAATAGAAACTTTTAAAAGCGAAATCGATAGTTTAATCTTGCCAAGAAACAAGTAAACACCCTGTATTTCAGCTATACATATTGTGCGCTAATTAAGGAATAAAATATGATAAATTTGCCAAGCCAAAGCACTGACATCAGTTGAAAAGATTACTAAAAAAGTAGGTGGAAAGCAGTCATAAGAACGAAAGCAAGCATACTCAAGGCTGCAAGGACACAAAGGACGTAAAGTTCAACGCGTACAACAAGCGCTACACAACGTCTGACCTTGATTTATATATTTTTTCGTCGTCTCTTTAATGGATAAATGTTAATCATAAAGCATAACAGAAATTGAATAAAAGGATTTTATTTATATGGTTAGTTTAAGTTTCAAGTTTAAGTTTCGAACTTTTCAAAATTTATTGATAAATAATACTAACTTTTAGAATCTCAGTCTAGGAGACTTTTCAAAAATATTAGAAATACCAATTTCACAGAAACATTTGACACAAATTAATATTTCACTCAAGAATAAGCCCGGGAACGGACTCTAATCCTTACGACAAATTAATTTTTCAAATTGCTTTGAGTAACGAAATTTAATTTTTACTTTTATACGGTTCGATTTCTAGATTGTAATGTAATCGAAAGTAATCTATAAAGTAATGCTTTACTAAATACTACGCTATAAGAAATTTAAGCTGATTATGATTTTTTTTTCGTTTTCCAATACCAACTTTCAAATAAATCATTTTTTCAGGCCACGGATTTTGTTTACACATTTGTTACGCAAAATAAAATAAATCAATTTTATGTTTCATTATGAAATTAAAATGCAAATTTTTCCAAGTTTTCTGTGTTTTTTTTTGCAAGAAATTTAAGTTTAAGTTTATTTATTTTATTTATTTATTCATATCATCCGTTTCATTTGAATTTTTAATGTGAGACATTTCAGTTCCTTTCAAGGAAATGCAGAAAAAAATCTGTCTGCTTTGCTCTCTTTTGCTGTCGCTGCCAGTATCTATGTTCGCTTCTTTCAACTTCACACACACACACACACACACACATAAACAGATGCAAATCCCTATAGAATCAACAATTTTTTTTTTCTTCTCACAGCCACTTCGCCTGCAGTCAATTTGCAAAGTATAAAAAATAGAAAACAACAATAACAAGTAGATCTACAACAATAAAAACAAAAAACAAAATTTGCATGCAAAATACATTTAAACCTTCGTTGAATGGCATTGACTTCCTGTACGTCCTTTGGTCCATGTCTGCTTTCATGCAGAGGTAAGAAAAGGATTGCAAGTGTAGGTCTGTGCCTGTGTGTTCGTTTGTTATTTTATATATTAAAATTCCCATAGCCGCAATTTGGAATTTTTAAATTTTTAATACATTTACGAGGGTGGTTTGATAAGTCTATGTTGCTTCAATGTAGACTATAGTTTTTTATAAAATGCATACCTACAAATTATAAGCACATGGACTTTTTAAAATATAGATTTCTCTCACAGCGCAACATTTTTCGATGCAGAGATTACTTCAGAATTACCTCAAAACCAGAATCACATTAATACCACTGCTCTAACTGATTCTTCATTTTCGAAGAGAAAAATTGTTACAAAAATGGACAAAGGAGCAAAGGAGTAGGGAAACATACCTTACTTCTTTTGCTAAATAAGGCCAATTATCCAGCAAGTCCGTAAAAATAATTTTTAATCCTTGCAGGTAATTGATTAAGATTAAGTCGTTGAAATTCGATAACATGAGATTTCTGGCCAATGTTCACTGCTTTGATTCCTACTTCATCATTTTGTGTATTGGTGTATACAGGGCTCGACTATCAAATAATTCCGGCTCCAAAAATTGCTTCAAACCTTTACGGAAATTTAGTTTTAAGTCCCTGTTAGCAAATTTGACAATCATTTTACCATTAGATTTTTCATACCCAAATCTATTTATAATATTGACATAAGGCACACTTTCATGTGATAAGCTTATTATCTGACCCATTATAGCGGTTATTTTTTGGCTACCTATCGCGCCAGTTTTGTCTTCAATCGGGCATCCCTGATATAAGACCCAAATTTGGTCCTTACAATCATCTGCAGAACATTCTTTGCGTAGGTAGCAAGTCGATGTAACACCCATATAGGATTCTTTGGATTTCTCAATAATTTTATACAATTAATGAGTTATATGAATACAAGATTTCTCTTCTTCCTAAAGCTGTCAACAGAACTTTATTGAAAGTGTATAAATATACACTGTCTAGGACTGTCACAAAAAAAAAATCAAATATGAGATTAGAGCAAATGTTCAGGACTTATCAAGCCACCCTCGAATTCATTTTTTTTTATTAAGCCGGCAAGACTTCTTATTGTTTTATTTTTGATGAATGCAGTCTTTTGTGGGTTGAGATTTTAAGCTCCTTTAATGCACTTAACACGTCATAGGAACAGAATTGTACAAAAATAAGTAAATTTGATGCGGTCATTTCAAGGCGCCTTCTAAATTTATTATGTTTAGTGTACTATATGAGCGAGCATATTAAAATTTGATACGTTGATGGCGTTATCTAACTATAAGTTTTTAACATAGATGGAATAAGACGAGATAGCATCATGGGTAAATCAATTCCCTATATGCACACAAATTTCAAACTTTTTGTGTAAGTTATTGTAGTCTGTGTTATCAATCTGATCCAAAAGTAGCTAATACAGCCTCAGTGGTTACGGCACAGATAATTCGGCATGAAGATATTAGTTACTATAACCTCTTGCTGGATGGGTAGGAATGCACTTGTAGGCGTGGTGAGAATTTAAAGATTAAAATTGTTATATATGTGAGCAATTATAATGGAATTCGGTATAATATCAACATAAGTTTCTATAAAATATTAATGTATGAAAAGCACGCGAGATTGTTTGAATGGGCGTGGCATCTGTTGTGCACAATAAGCTTGTTTTAACAAGCATTCATTAGACTAGTAGAGTTAAACTGCAGCAAGATGCGTATTTACTGTACTACGTAAACATCATAGTTAAATTTAAAATTATGATATTGATGATTATAAGCTTTCACTAAAGAAAAACTGGGCCAACTTGGATAAATAGTTAATCGGGTTATATGTATACGTAGGCGTGACACATTCTGCTAGAGGTAATTTTTTCTCATAATTTAAATATCAATCTAAATCATAGGATTAAGTCATTATCAGTTCGGGAGGCGGCTCGCCACATAGTTTTAAATCCGTAACATGTTTATCACAGTGATGTTTATTGGAGTGAAAAAAAATCAAAGTTTTAATTTCCGAGTTTTCTTTGTCCCCATTATCTCTATAATCTCATTTGGATCAACACCCAAGCCCCCCCCAGTTCGGCGATTGCATTAATCCTTGTGGTGATTTGCTCTTCTGAACTGCTGTAAGTAAACGGACCGCTGTTTTTGAATTGATACAAGATTCTCTGGAAATTTCTTCCAATCACATGTAGATGATCTTGAATAGTTCGAGACATAGGATAGAATACTGTCATATCGTTAAAAAAATCGTGATTGATACAAACGGATGAGCCTCTTGTTCTGGCTCTCTGGTTCATGTTCTTGGATGAGATCTTAAAAAAGTTTGTCGCACTTACATCCGTGGCCTCTGAACAAACTCAACACAAAATTCACAATTCCAAGACGATTCCGAACAGTTTCAACTGACATTACGTTTTGCAATGCGAGGTTTAAACGATGGCTATAACAGTGAATGCACATCATCAGTCTTCATTCTCAACTGGATGCACCTGATATTACGTCTGTGCAACGATTTTGGTGAGTTTCAGCTATTTTTTCAGAAAACTGATCGAAAATTATTCTGTTTATCTGGATTCATATAGGTGGCAATCTTTAGATTATTTAGAACATGTCTATTTAAATTCTCTTTCCCGGAAAACTTGCTGGCCCCGCTATGTTGGCACAGTCTTAAATGATAAGCTTCGTTTGGCTACCAATGATAGATCTATCCGAACTTAGATTATTATGACTATAGAAATGAATAGACTATACAATCAGAGCTGTGGTAAAACCCCCAGCATGACACTTATAGAGAAATATTCAGAACATCACAGCGATGAATGTTACAGTATGATGGTACATAAATCCGAATGAACTAACTGACCATGAAACAACAAACCAGCTATCAAAATAGGCGTAGAGCTTAATGGAGCTATAAGGTATTAGAAATGTTAGAAAATATTCGAAATAATTCCTGTCCCACGAAGTTGGCCAGAATCAACTTCAACTCAAAAATACGAAGCACAGCCAAAACTCGATATTTCTAGCAACAACTTAGCAAACACCTATAAACATGTCTTGAGTCCATATACAGTAGAGCCTCTGTGAGTTGAAGTTGAAGGGAGACACCAAAAAATTTGAGTTATAGAGCTTTCGACTTATGGAGGACTTCGACTTAAGCAAATTTTGTCAGGAAATGTTCGACTTGTAAAGGTTAAGATTTATTCAAACTAATTTCAATTGACAACAATATAGTAACTGCGCTCAAGTTCAAATGAAATCACGTGTTCATAAATTCCTTTATCATTTCATGGAATTGGCTTACTGTACATATAAGTTGGCTTTTAACCAACATTTTCGGCATATTCTAAAAGTCGGTATCTTATTTTTCTCCGAGCTGTAGAGGTAGTTCGTTTTAAATAATCCAGTTGAAAAGGTTGTAAAATCAAACATTGCTTTGTTCGAGATGCCGAGGTCAGATTTATTTTTTCAAGTTATAGAGGGCAAATATGTACTGAATTTACTTCTAGGGACTCACTAACTATTTCGACTTATAGAAGGGTCAGATTTCGTGTAATGGAGTTTTTGGGGCTTGAAATGAAGGAAACACAGCATTTTTTCGATTTTGGGAGGTTTTCGACTTATCGTGGTTCGACTTAAAGAGGTTCCACTGTATCTGGATTTCTTACAAAATTATAAGCTTTGTTTATAAATTCTTGCTCAGCGAAAAAACGCGCCATTTTATTGATCGGTGCTATGTAAGCCAAAGCAAAGTTAGGTACTTAAATTATCATTACAAAAGCAAAAAAAAATAAAAATTTTAATCTTAAGTTCTATCTTATGTAATGTCATTCTTACTTACATTTAACTTTTGGCTTCTTGCTGTTTCGCTTTTTCTGATTTTCATCAACTTCGCTGTTAGTCGCTGGTTTTAAAAATTTCGCATTTCATGGTACGTAACGAATAAAGCAATTTAAGTCCTGACATTTCAAGTGAAATCCTTGTTGTAGTCGGCGATATTTCACCATCATTGGTAAAAAGACCGTTGCACATAACTACAAATGAAGGAACACAGACACAAGCGCAAACAATGGCTGCAGACCAATTTCCGTTTTATTTATTGTGCATCATTTAACAATTTTTCACATTTTACTTATCGCTTTTTTTGGAATTTAGGTATTTCTTGTGTTATATTATTTTTTTTTTTCATTTTTCTTTTCACCACAACATTTTCTTGTTATCCTCGTTATCTGTTATTTTTCACTGTTGTAATCTTTTACTGGTTTTTGTTTATGCTATTTTTTTAAATTTCTTTTTTCACTTATAAACTCAGCTGAAACAAAACAAAAATGTAATGTGGTATTGATTCTTTTAAATGGCCAAAACATTTGTGCACACATTTCAATATTTTAAACAAACTTGTTGGCAGGTACACTATGCACAATATATCGATGTGTGTAGCCGTTAAATGCGTAGTGTATATAATATGGAACTGGTAGTTTCATATATATTTTTTAATCATCACCCTTCTATGCCCAATACTAAATGGTGTCCCAATTAGAGTGCACTTTCTAAACTTTGTATAATTTTGTTTTCGTGCAAGTGGCAACTCTAAAATTTAACAGCTGTTAGGTAACAGCGCTCTATTTTTAATAATCGGTACAATCATAGGTATGATTTTTAATAATCGGTACAATCATAGGTATGATTATACCGATTATTAAAAATAGAGCGCTACACAAAAGAACAACGCGTTATCATTGTGAAAGCCCAATCCGTTCAATGGGTAATAGAGCAAAGTGAAGTGAATGCAAATTTTCCGAAAATGTCATCTTCACCCAAGAAGCGTATTTAGATCTGAATAGCTTCGTGAATAAACAAAATTGTGGAATTCGGGGCTCAGAAAATCCTCACGCAATCTATGAGAAACAAATGCATCCACTAAGAGCAACTGTCTGGTACGAACTTTGGTCAGGCGGCGTGATTAGGCCTTACTGTTTTGAAAATGAGGACGGTATCGCATTCACTGTGAACGGTATTCGTTACAGGAACTTGATAACGGAGTTCTTGTGACCCCAACTGAATGGCATGGACAGGGCCGTAGCTAGAGCCTGGGGGCCCTGGGGCAACAAGTAAATGTGGAGCCCCCCATTCGGAAATCTTTTTAAAGTTTAAAGTACCCCTGCACTAGTGTTCTAGTAGAATTTCTATAGAATTATATACAGAATTCTACTACAATCTACGAACACTACACTGGGATAAAACTCGTCCCATCAGCGGGAGGGAGCAGGGAGCCTCGCTACCTCTTTCCCGTTCGCGCAACACAGAACGTGAAAGAGTTAGCGTGGCTCCCTCTAGATAATACATAGGGAATTTCCGGTTAATGGAACCATCGCAAACACCCCTTATTTCGTACACCCGTTATTTTGTACATCATCTAATAAAACTAAAAAAAAATGTAGAATTGTCTTATTCTAGGAGACCACCGTGTTCAATTTCTCGTGTTCACTTTCAGGAGACCCCAAAGTCTTTACCGAGGTAAGTTCTTTCAGAACCAAAAAAGTGGTCGACGAGAAGAGGCCCCTTCTCGTCGGAGGCCCTGGGGCACCGCCTCGTCTGCTCCATGCTCGCTACGGCCCTGAGCATGGATCTGGACGACATGTGGTTTCAGCAGGACGGTGCCATCTGCCACACCGCGCATGAAAGAATCAATTTACTGCAGCAACGATTTGCAGACCAAATCATCTTACGAAATTCTGATGTCAACTGGTCACCAAGATCATGCGACTTAAAGCCATGCGATTTCATTCATTGGGGTTTTGTGAAGTTTTGATTTTTAGAAATATTTCCTGAACTCAAGGCCAAGATAAAATGCGTAATCGGTGAGATATAGTCACATCTATGTGAAAAAGTCATCGAAAATTTCATGAAAAGAGCAATGCCTGTCATCAGAGCCGCGGTGAATACTTGGTAGATATTTATTTTTAAACTTAATTGGAACATCTTAAATTTACAATGCTATAAAAATATTTTAACTCACTTAAAAAATACGTGATTGTATTTGTAAACAAAAATGTGCACTGTTATTGGGAGATCCTTTATATGGACCAGGTATACACCACACTTATTTTCCTATAATTTAAACAATTTTTTTAATTGTTTTTAATATATTTTATACCTTAAAGATGAATCGATTTTTGAGCAAATTAGAATAACAAAAAATAGTTCGTTTTTGTGTTTTGAAAATTATTCAATAAAGAAAGCGGGGTGATACAAATGGTATGTTATTTTATTTTTGTATCTTTTAATATATTGTTTCAAAATAACAAAACTTTGTGCGTATTTTTATCCGAATACTTCATATACCTTCTATTCACATCTTGGCTAAAGTTTTTAACTCAAGTTTTTCAAAGATTTATTATATCTTAAACTGGCTTATCATGTAATTATTGCTTACATAATACATTTTTGTTCTGCATATAGGTGCAGAAAGAAAGAAACAGCATTTTAATATCCTGTTTAGTCTGCATACACCATAACAAAAACCATACAAATGATTACAAAATTAAAATAATAAAACCATTGTCTGATTCACTATGTTTATCTACAATACGGAAATGAAACCATGGAATAACAGCCTAAACAAACAATATGGCACAACTTCCGCTACAATGATAAACAAAAGAATTCAATAAATAATTTTGACATTCGTTGCATATTCATAAAGTTTTATCTATAAGATACGAGTAGTTGAATGCTATTTCTATTTTAATTTTCTTTGCACTCTTTTACTCCACATCCGTTATTTAAGACAAAATCAGCCTGCTTTGGCCAGCTTGGGTCTTATTGGCTTTAGAATCAGCGGTGCAACAACTAAAATTGTTCTTCCGGTTTTCTATGTTCCTTTTTTTTATAAGACAAAGAACGATGATGAAGACGTCTAGCTTTAGGAAAAATAATTGCACAGTGAAGCGAATCTACGTATGAATTACTTGTATTATGTTTACTGAATAATATATATGAATTTCAATTCCCTGTTCCCTGTTCCTTTCATTTCCATCACTCTTATAAATCTCTTCTTCTATATTGACGTAACTCTACATCTATCTGTATCTATATATTGTACCTACTTATATCTCCTTTTACCTATGAGGTCTTACGTTATTTTACAGCTCAATATGAGATGTAGCTGGTTAGAAGTTGATTTTATGAAGGTCTTATGTTCGCTGCACAGGAACGCATTGCAGATTTGGTTTCGCCAATTTTTAGGCCGTACCACTTTTTGCACAAAAGAGCTATATTCTATGAACAAGCATAACAATCCCTTAGTAAATCTTTGTGAGATTAGATATAGTTGAAAGTTTTTGGCAATTTTTTGACTGCTCATTTTTAGTCCGAACTTTCACCACATTCCCTTGGAAAGTTTCCTTGATATGGTCTTTTAAGTTATTTTACTATCAAGGGAGGTAGCCTGCATACTAGATTTTCAAGCCATTTTATGCAACATAAACTACTTAGCTGTTCATCAAGCTCTACTGAAATCCATTGAATAATTGTCGGATATTGGAAAATGTCGGTATGTAAAAGTATAAAATTGATATGTATGTATATACTTTGGTATCAGGTGGAACTTATATACTAAGTGACATCTAATCGTAAGCTTTTCAACATAAATAGTTTCGTACGAAAAAGGCCCACCATTAGCAGTTGATAAGATTGATTGCAGCTCTTAGCCAAGTAACTACCAGCAGCAACTTCATACATATGATGCCAAAGCGGAAGCGACACAAGACACATCGTTGTCATTGTTTTCTATGCTCTGCTTCTTTTTTTTAGAAAAACATATTTTTCATCAGCAGTGTAGTAGGGATGTTCTTGTGTCCAAAATTATGTACATATGCGCACGTTTCTACTGTTCTATTTTTTGTAGATTTTGATGATTGGCTTTAAAATTGAAATTGCTTTAACAATTTACTTCACTTTATTTGCAACAGTATATGGCAGAACAATGACCTTAAATTTAAATTGTAAACATCGGTCTTATATCGCTTACATAAATTATGGCAAAAATGTTGTTATAAACAAGTAATAAGGTCCAATATATTCTTAAATTTTTATAGCAAATACATTTTTTCATAAAAAATTCATCTGTCCCTTAATTTAACTCAATTTTTTTCCCATAAATATCAACTATTCAGCCGCATCATTTGAATAAAAATATTACAACAATAACATGTAAGAAAATAAACATTTTAAATGAGAAATTCCATTGAAAAAGTACACACAAACATAGATATGTATCTTTTTAATACATTTTTTTATTATAAGCGTTTGTATTATACAAAAAAGGAAAAAGAAAAAACTTGAAAGAAAATTTAACAAAATTCATAAAGATAAAATTTTATAATACATCAGTATCAAAAATACAAAATCAACTGGCATAAAAATACGTAGACCTTAAAGACCAACAAACACAAGCATTCAAACTCTTAGATATGCATATGTATAAACATATATATGTATGTACACAAATATAGGGTGCTATTACAAATGTTTGTCATCGCAAAGCGGAAATTATCAAAGTGGATTAAAGGTACTAAGAGAAATCAATATCTAATTTTCATGCTCTAAGAATATACGTAGTTATAATGGTACACATATGCCTGTTAGAAACTGATATGTGGCAGATCGGCAAATTACTAATATCCTATAAGAATAGAAAATGTCACAATAGGAAGTTTCTCTTTCCTTCTTTTTAACGAAGAAATAGTTAAAGGTGAAGGGCTTGAGGGTCCCAAATCTTTTCCAAAAACTACAGTAAAATATCTCTCCTAAGCCCATCCCTTAAAGTACTGACTAAAGCTAACAAAAACGACACTTAAATCAAATTCGAGATATCACTGCGTAGACATTAAGAAAGACTCCGTGGAAACCGCGCATGGAAATATAAAAATAGCAAACCAGTCTTGAGTTTGGAAAACACTGAAAACTAGAACCATTCTTATCAAACTCATCAAAGTCATTAAGGCACGTTGCGAGGGCTCAGCACGCCTCATCGTTCCCAGCAATCTCTCACCACCAATCGAACCAAATACAGGGATCAAGCAAGATTGTTCTGCTGGACGATGTAATAAGCCATACTCTTACTGGAAAAAAAGGGATTAAATGGATTTATTAGGGTGATACAGATTAATTACTTTTTGTTGATTATATCGCGCTGTTCTCATCAAGATCGCCCGATATGCAAATCAACCCCACACGACTCACCGACCAGGCAGCCACTGTTGGACCACGTTGCGAAAGCTGAAGCAATATGGAAAATAACGTTTGGGCTAATTTTTCACTCAGAATTTTCTCATATGACCCAAATGATTTAACATTTTTCAAAACTCTCCATTAATTATTAAAATTACTCTCTTTAGGCATCTCAACACTATCGAAATGGACTCAAATATACTTCAAACAGGTACTACCTTCAGTTTTCGTCTCGCCGCTGCTTTAATGGTGTCTACGTCCTCAATTTCAGTTTCAGTTGGAATCAAACTCCGTTGAGCCCTCAAAGTAGTACTGTCATTACTGTTTGGCCACTTGGAAACAATTTGTGATGCACCAAACCCTTGCTATCATCGAGAGCGGTCAACATTATGTACTTTGACGTTTGCTGGCTTTTGACGTATTATTTGAGTTTTCAATTTTGCAGGTTGCTTCCAGTCAGCGCTTTGGGGCTTTGTTTCAAAAACTAAACTTAAAATGGAATCAAGTAAAAGGATTACTATTGAAATGTAATACAATCGGATTTAAAAGTTACATAGCCCAAAATTTGATAGCTGACTTTACTTATTCACACCCTGTATAGATGTTTGCTTTAATATCCACGCACCCGCATAGACTGGCGTGCCATCATTAATCCATACGGATACTTGATGAATACATAAAATACAGTTACAACAGCAACAACATTATCGACATCAGTATAAACATAAACTAAAGCAGAAAAATTAAGCTTCTTCTTCTTCGTCCTGGATGACAGTGATGATGTTTATGATGGAGTTATGATGGACGAACGTACCATTTTAATGGTCACACAGCCACAATAGCGACATTAATGGCACCAACAACAACAAGCACCAAAATACTTTCTTTTTTTTTTATTGACAAGACATTTCACTTGAATGAGTCTCCAGAACGTCCTTTCATAAAAATATATGTAGTGTGAATAAATTTAGGGAGATTAATCCCTGATCCAGGAATTTTTTTTCCGGTAATTGTAAAAATATGAAATTATGAAAGTAAATTGTAAAAGGTATGATAAAACCCCGTTTTGGATCCTAAGAAATTGCAAAATATACCCAACAAATATATTAATTGGCCCGATATATATAAATTTTAATAATTTAAATTCAAAACACTTGGAGCATACCATTTTTGTTTGCTTATTCCCTTAACTTTTAGAATAAAATATTGTAGTCAGTTTTTATAACAAAAGTGTATGGGAGATATCACGGCAAATTTTTAGCCAGTTATTGTTTGTATCACAAAAAGTTTTCATACTAAGTAAGTCTGGTAACTGGTGCATCACCCACGTGTCCAACGTCACATATACCGTCGCCATATACTCTCTGTTACGCGAAAATAACTAAGCTCTCTAATGTTGAGCAAATGATAGTGATGCAGTTTATCAATCTATCTTTGTAATATAGTTTAGATGAGATGAGACAAAAAGGTTACAGTTGCCAATTTTTTGATGCAGCTGGATATACTACTATATCATAGAGTATGCTCTCAGTTTGAGCATAAAAACCGCATTCAATGCTGACGCTGACGTCCATCCATGTTTGGAAGCTCTAGAGCGCAGATCGCATCAGATATGCTAGCAATTATCCCAATTTTTTGAAAAAGTACGCTCTACATCCAAGAGGAACACTCCAACTCTAAAATCAGTACATTCCAAAGAAGTTCAAATGCTATTACTGGTGCTCATGTTAACGAATAAAAAATTAAATGAGTTTTTAATTGGGTCCAATAGTTGGCGAACCAACTTATTAGAAAGTAATCAATGACTTCCTATCTGGTACAGACAAAAATTTATTTTTGATGTGCTTTGAGCTTGAAAATCTTAATTTGAGATCTAGCGCATTACTCTGATCAGCTTCAGCTCAATTATCACACATGACCACATCTAAAGGGTGTTTTTTTTAGAGGTATAGAGCTTCGAATTGAAATAAAACACAAGAAAATCGTTTTAATGTCCATCAATTTGGCTTTATTGGAAGGATAATTTTATGCCATTAATGTTTAAATATGATTTCGGGCATGTGGCCGCCGCGGCTGGCTCGAATAAAGCCAATTCTACAGGTCCAATTTTGAACCACTTTTTCGAGCATATGGGGCCGTATGTCGGCAATAACGCCACGAATAATGGCTTCCAAGTCCCCTAACGTTTCTGGTTTATTGGCGTAGACGAGCGACTTCACATATCCCCAAAGAAAATAATCCAATGGTGTCAAATCACACGATCTTGGTGGCCAATTGACAGGTCCATTCCGCGAAATTATGCGCTCATCGAATATTTCCTTCAATAAATCGATTGTGACGTGCGCTGTGTGGCATGTAGCGCCGTCTTGTTGGAACCACAACTCATCCACATTCATGCCATCCAATTCGGGAACAAAATAGTCGGTTATCATGGCTCTATACCGGTCTCCATTAACGGTAACTGACTCTCCAGCATTATTTCGGAAGAAGTATGACCCAATGACTCCACCAGCCCATAGAGCACACCAAACAGTCAGTTTTTGTGGATGTAATGGCGTCTCAAGGGTCTCATGTGGATTCTCTTCACTCCAAATGCGGCAATTTTGCTTGTTGACGTAGCCATTCAACCAAAAATGAGCCTCATCACTGAACAAAATTTTGCGATGAAAATCAGCATCGAGATCAATCTCATTTTCGGCCCATACACCAAAATCACGACGCATTGCATGGCCTCGCGGCTTTAATTCTTGCACAAGCTGGATCTTGTAAGGTCGCAAGCCAAGATCTTTGCGTAAAATCTTCCATAAAGCTCCAATTGCTGTGCACGGTGGCGAATCGATTCATTCGGGTCCTCTTCAACATTTTGCTCTACAGCGGCAATTGTTTCTTCGGTGCGCACTGTTCGACGTCTCTGCGGATGCGTATTATCACATAGAGTAAACGTAGTGCGAAAACGATCCATGGTTAACCGAATTAATTGCTCTGATGGACGATTATGTCGACCATAAAATGGACGGAGCTTGCGGTAAACTTCGCGAACTGAACCATTATTTTCGAAATAAATTTGCACGATTTGCAAGCGTTGTTCTTTTGTCAACCTGTTCTTGATGAAATGGCAAACCAAACTGAACATAAATGACATTAGAGTTGCCAGATTTGACCATAAAATGCCAGTTTTATCTCTATTCAAAGAACAAACCTCTAAAAAAAACACCCTGTATTATAGTTAGACTGATCGCATATTTGCTCTGTGAATCGTTACGACTTATAATAGAATATATAGCAAAACGAAAATTCCGGGATTGTTCGAGTAACAAGTACCTAGATTGAACCCCCTAGTATGCCGGAACATGAATATGCGTATTATGTTGTAAAATTACAAAAACAACAACGAGTATAACAACATTTTGGTATCAAACGAATGTGTTGAGAGTAAATGCGCATCACTGAAATTCGACAGCAACTTAAACCCAAAATATCAAAAGGACTTGAAAGTGGCAACACTGATGACAGCAACAAAAGAAAATCTTAAAAAAAAGGGAAAATAACAACATAAGAAAATCAAAGGAAGTCGTTGATTTTCCTTTCATCGAAACGAAAGTAAAAGAAGTTGAGAAAATAAGAAAATCGATAGCTTAATACTTAGAAAACACGTTTCCGAGGCAATGAGTAAGTAAAACTTATGGGATGCTCTTAATATGTTGCGACAAGTTGACCCACACGCATGTGTGTGTGTGTGTGAGAGTGATATTTCAATAACCACTATAGAAGGTCGAAGCTGTCGTGTTGTGAGTAGAGTGTCAAAATTCTACTGAAGATGCATTGAAATCTCAGTCTTTCTAAAAAGTGATACTTTAAATGCCATAGTTTCTTCAAGTGTCATAACATGTTGACGTTATCATCAATTTCTTACGTAGGTTTTTTTCTTAAGAATTTAAGACACACTTTTATCTTCGAAGAAGCAATGTCCATGAACATAATAACAATAAAATAAAAATACATAAAGTATCGTGGGAAAGCGGACACATATTTCAATTAATATTTAAGCTTTGGTCTACATAGTAAATCACATTTGTAATTAACCCCACCAAAAAAAAAAACTAGAACTAATTAAAGGTTTAGTTAAATGAATGCATCTTAAATTGTTGGCTATTTCATGGTATGTGCTATATCAGGTTGAAACGACTATGCAAACATTTTCAAAATGACACTTCTATTTCGATGCCACAATTTTGAAAAACTGAATTACTTTTTACTGTGCTGTTCGGTCAATAGTTCGTAGGACTCTGTGTAGAAAATAAAGTAACTTTAATTTTGGGCCATTTTAAGCAGTCCTCTGAAAATTATCTATGTACCATACTCCGATGTTATAGTCGGACATGTCTTAGTATTACAAGTAATTCGTCCTTGTCACATATTACATATATCTGCAGTTTTTGTTAGTCATTTCATACAAAGGTTCCAACTGTGTTTCCAATTTGCATTTGAATTTTCAAAAAAACTCTCATGGTTCCAAGCAAATACCAACTGTCTGGCTCAGCACAATTATTTTTACATATAAAGTTGACTTAAATGGCAACGACAATAGCAAAATCCTGCAAATCCGACATGCCATAGCACAAGTGTTACACTCGACGTAAGTGAAAGGCAATTAAAAGGACGACTTCACCTACTTAGCACATCCTTTCAAATGTTGTATGGTGTAACAAATATTTGCGAATGTGTGCCGTATTAATGGCGTATAAAAAAAAGACAAATCTTTAGTTGTGCAGCAGAGTGAAAGTAAAAATTTTAGTTTTCAATATTAGTTAAAACATTCTAAGGACATAATGTGACATTCTGTAAGGTTTTTGCAGTCAGACTTAAGATTTTTCAAAATTATTTTTTTATGATTCTTTATCAAACAGTTATTGATGCTTATTTTTTCAAGCTTTTTTTGTGGAAGATCCGACTTTTAATATTTTGTACAAAATTTGTCTTTAGCAAATATTGAACCATTTTTTGTGCAAATGAAAAAAACGAAATATCTAAATGAAAAGTTGCTATTTAATAATCTTTTCTCCAATTAACCTTCAAGTATTCTGGATATTTTTTATGAGGTTATGGCTCTCGAAACTTTTGTTGTTGCATGCAACAAAAAAAAAATTTACGGAAAGTTTCTAAAAATATTTTTGTTATGTCAATAATACTGAGAAGTTAGGAGAAAAACAAATTTTCCGCAATTGATTGAATCATTTTCCCAATCTTTAAGCTTTCCTGTCTTTTTTTGACAACATTTTAAAAACAAAGTCTTAATCATTTCGTGCAAGATCCGATTTTTCAATGGACCACTTTTTTTCTTATTTTGAATTTTGTTTCGTGTTTTCATATTCCTTAACTTTTTGTAAATTTTATTAATAAAAATTCTATTTTAACACTTTAGTATTTTAAGTATGAACTAAAACTTATTTTTTTAAAGAAGACAACCAAAAAAAGGTTTGATCACATGCAAATTGTATTGGTATTTGAAGACTTCAAGAAAGTTTTATCTGTTTTGTTCAAACTAAGCAGCCATTTTTGATAGAAAATGTTTCGAATATACATAAATACAAAAGAAAATTAAATGCAAATTCACCAATCCCTCTACATCGTGCTCATTGCTCAAATCTTACAATCGCCACTACATTATAATTATGTTCTTATTCACTGACAGCGTTACCCTGTCTAAATCCTTTTTTTTCTATTTTTTTATGTTTTTTCGCGTTAGTTTCATCTTATTATTCGTCATCACCATTTAGCACAATTCTAAAGCGCCATAGGTAGAGACTTGTCAGCGCCATCTACAAATATAGACGCATACATACTTACATTTACATGTATACATCTTTTTCGATATATCTTTTATCCGACAGTCTATGTCTTTTGGTACATACATTCACAATCTGTTGAAATGCGTCTATTAACTTAATGGGGAAATTCCATGTGCCAGTTTCTGAATAAACCCATTCTAAAACTATGGAAAATCAGCTTAATTTTGTTGCTGCGACCACAAAAACTCTTGCCAACCACAAAATCAAAAGTACCACTTATTCAGGTATTGTTCTAGATTTTTTGCTGAGCTATTACATTATAATACCCAAAGAAATGTTACGATTTATGCGAAGGAACTAAGCGCAATTCTTCATGTGACTCTCATATGTGCCTAAGTATATCCAATTGTAGCTTTTCCAGATTTCAAGAGTTAATGACTTCACGAGGCTTATTTTGTTTTCCGATACAAATTTCTTTTAAGCGCTTCCTTATCAAGCAAGAGCTGTAACTCAGAAACGGTACTATCCTGAGAACGAGCAGGCACTCAAAGAGCATAAAAATGAGAACGTATGACGCTTAAAGAGCGTAAAAAAACGTGTTCATATACAGAATTGATAAACAAAGCATCAACACATGCATATCGTGAGCGCATTTGCTTGTGGTAGTAGGCTCTACGGCTCATAAATGACAAGCTCTACCAGTCTAAGCTGTCCAAAATACTACAAAATTTAAAGCTTTATTCTGACCATTTCCCGACGTATATCACAGCTGTTGGAAGCTAAATATATGACTATCTCTAACAAAAAATTTTAAACTCGAAATCTTCGACCGGCAATAGAAATGATGACAAGATGAAGGTTAACAATGACGTATGTACCAGAATAATAACAGATTTGAGTAATGACGAACTGCGCTAGAGTGTCATGACTGTGTGATGAATATTACATAATCATCGAGGATGTACAATCTTCGACAGTAATGACTGTCGAAATGAGTTAACAATTCGTTTTTTAAAAATTTGAAATCAAAATACCTGACACATTCCATAAAATCGTTAGAGATGATAAAACTTAATTGGGAAATAACAAGCTCAGAAATAAGTAGCAGTCTATGGTATGGACCTTTAGGCGACTCCACCCACCTAGTAAAGACTTTACTAAATTAAAACTGCTCCAATTATATGTTTTCTTGTGGATATATCACCGCACCAAGTATCACCAAAATCAGCTAAACCGTTTAGAAGATAAATTATTTCTTTAGCATACAGGTCACATCATCACTCCTTTGGAGTGATCATCACTTTTCTTGCTCAGTAAATTTTAAACCCATAATATTTTAATTTAATTACTTCTCAAAAGTTCCGTAGAAATACCCCACTGGACGAATAGGGCATCCTTTTTTCCATTTCCCTTTTTTCCACTTGTTTGTCATTAAATTCCATTTTGTTTTTTAATTTTCTTGTTCCTACAAAGTTTGTTTCCTTGTAAACGAGGTCGAGTGTATTGTTGATTTTAAGGCTTTAACTCACTTTGTACGTATGTATGTGTGTGTGTAGTAATCAATTTAAGCACATTTTCACAAACACCAACTCACAACACACATACACACACACAAGTTTGCGTAGCACCCGTGTATCAACATTTAACACCTGCTTTGTCATATTTTGCTCAAGGGCAAGCTAAGCTTTGTTTTTGTGTTTTTTTTTTTGTTTTGTTTTTTTCCTTCATCCGCTTGCCATTTGCGCGGCAACAGAAACGGAAGCTTCAAAGCGTTAGCATTTAAAAGCTTTCGCTACTGACATCCGTCGCTTGGTTCGGTGCTTTCTTGTTTGGTTCGTAAGAGGTTTTCTTGCTTGATGACGAGGCTTATCAGTTAATATCTTCAAGTTGTTGCTATTTTTATTAAGAACGTTGTTGTCACGGCTGTTGTTGCTGTTACTTTGGCTGCTGCGCTCAGGACGTTTTTGTGATCTTTCATTAATTTCAAGGATTAATTATTTTTTTATTGCCTTTAAGCATCTGTAGGATATTGGCATAAATAAGAGATTTTAGCCTTTAATAAAATGTCACAATTTTCTGTGAGTTATGTGCGCAATATGCGATTTTTATTTGTTACAGAGAAATTTCTTCATTTTTTGTTTTTTTGCTTCATGTGATTACACGAGCTAAAATATTTTCGGTAACATTTTTGGACAATTTCTTAACAAGCAACATATTGATATCATTAATTCATCCAAACGTATTCTGATAGAAGTCTCAATGAAAACAAGCGTGTTGAAAATAAAATATATAGTATACTCTCGAAAATCTTTCCACTTGGTTATATGGACCGTCGATGACAAGCACACCTTGAAAGTTTGTATAAGCGAGCAGTTATTATTTTTTATTAAAAACAAAAACAAATTGTCTTATTTGTCCTTAAAATTGATATAAGCTGAACGTAAAGACACCCTTAGTTATATATAGCCATCAGATTTATGAACATGCTCAACATTAATTAGGTAATATAATCGAGACTGTATTGTATATTGGTATTTCATATACAGCTTTCCATCCAACACTCGCTGCAGAAATGTGTTAAGTCCTCTTGTATAAGTGTTAGGGATTTTCGATGGCTTTCGGTTCTGTTATCTCACTGTTAAAAAACCTTTAAGAAAACGGCCTTGGTGTTTTCGAAACAAGGCCAAACAATTCGAAAAATCTTGAACATGGGAATGCATTTTATAACGACGATAAATCGTACCTCATTTTGAAAGCACGTTTTCAATATCATCACCTATTCTTGGAATCTTAGGTCATATATCCGAAAATGCTCGAAGCTCGTTCACCATTTCCAGTTCTTACATGAGAAACAAAAAATATCCAGTTCTTCTTAAGCTCTTCCGTAATGCTAGATTAATCATATCAGTTCGCTATCCGCCTGCTTTTTGTTTGTGTGATTTTGTTTTCAAATTATTTTTAGCTCTTTCTTTTTGTTCTCTATTTCTTTTGTTTATATGCAATTAGCTTACCCCAGCCGAATAAAAAATCTTCGTCAACACTAGCTATTTGTTTCGTAAAGTACAAGTAGCCTCCCGATTTAATATAGAATAAAATTATTCCCTTCAGCCACAACAGTAAGAAAATCTGAAAGGTCTTTTTTTGTGCGTGCCAGTCTCATTAGTCGTGTGTATATAGGTCACACCACCTAAAAAAAAACTCTTTTTGACTGCTTTTAGAGCGTGCCACAATGTAAACTTTCATGGAGACATCAACCATATTTGTCTCGTTTCAGGGAGCAACAGCTTCTATCTGCAAACTGTCGATAGAATGGGTAAGTTAACACTTGGTAAGTGCAAATTTTATTTAGGACTCTCACAGGTGTAGAACTTATCTGCTCTGAAACCCTTGATTTATTTACGTCACATCATCAATCGCAGTACTTAACTGCAAGCTACTATTTGCCCCTCAAGGTCTAAATAAAAAATTACTAAAGTCAGATGCTCTCAAATCCACAGTTTTGTATTTTTGCCTCAAATAAAAATATCCCAAGAAATTGTGAAAAAGTAAATAAAGTGCTTCGCGTTACTTTTGGAATTGGAATTGGAACAGCCTTAGAAAAAGGTCCTATTTTCATTTGAATGACAGAGGCCTCAAAATGACCCCGTTGTTTTTGAGTTAAGTTATTTTCGAAACAACTCTTACAATTCTACTCAGTAAAAATTGCATAAAGTTTTCAACTTTTCTGGTAAACATCGTAATATACCCAACCAATGTTAACATAATATAAATTTAATCAAATGCATCTTTTAATAATAGCACTTATGAGATCAGTTTGAAATGCTTTTTTCAAATAACCACTGATGTAGACACTCTGCAAGTATTTCGTTTTTGTTTTGTAATTTTTATTGATCTATTTTTATCAATCATCCATTTTAAAATTCCACATTCAAGGATGTTTATGCCAATAAAAATTAACACGATACCTGTAACAGGAACGAAATATGTGAGAGAAATAAAAACAATTTACAAAGATAATATGAAACGTGAGAATAAATTTTAGAACATAATTATCAATAATTATGTTAATTTAATCAGTAAGAACATGGATATAAATTAGCTTAATGTAAATTAAAAAATATTATCTGCGAAAATTTCAAACTCATTTGCTCAATGAGATTATCATTGTGAAAAATTATAAATATTGGAGCTCTGTGTATACCAGTTTGAATCCGATTAATCGAGTTGACAAATTGCGATATAAAATATATTACTTTTTTATAAAATTAAAGCAATTTCGTTTCTGAGTGAATTATTTATTCACAGTTAAATAAAATTGCAAATTAATATATTACCGCGTAGCTTGCAAACCATTATTTCTATAGATTATAAATATTTTTCATAAAATATAAGTCAGATACACAAATTGTGGTAGTGTTTTTTTTTAACTCTATCGAACATTAAGAAAATTGGAACCACAAAATCCTAAATGGATCGTCGGATTTATTCCTCACTACTGTTTTCTTACCAAAACCAAATCTAATTAAAAATGAAACAGAATTTATTGAACATACTTTTTACGAGTATCATAATAAAGGGTCTTTCTTTTACAGGCATATGAAAAATATATTTTGTGTAAACTCATTGATCAAACTATGTATAGGTATGTAGTATATATGTATATCTGAAAGATTTTTGATTGCTACATACAAATCTGTTCGAGGCAGGATCTTGAGATATTCTTATTCAAAAGTGCAAGAAATGCTATTTTCGAGTATAGTTTTTGCATGGCATTCGAGATATTATCCATTAAGGGGTGAAACCAAATTTTTATGAAATAGTTTTAGTAATTGCTATTTATGAAACAGATTATCGACTAATAACTTTCCAAAGATCGTATTTCAATTCATGTTTATTCTCTTGCGGAGCTTCGTGTGCTGATTCTAGCAACTCTAAGTTTCAGTTGAGCGATAAATTCAATATTTGTTGATAATACTGGGACTCAGCGTTGCTTGAATCAGTATATAAAGCTCAGCCACAGCAGAACATAAAATTGATAAGATCAGTTAGTATGACTTTTTAATAAACAACTTTTTTCAAAGTGGTCCGTTGACATCAAAAACTAATCGATCGATTTTATTCAAAAAAAGACTTTTGGACTTAAACGGAGCAGTTGAAATTAAATGATGTTTTAAAACGACCAAAAAAATTACTTATTTTGTACTTTGATTGCTTGTAACTCTATTAAAATGTATCTAACATAAACAGCATCTCGTTGAAAAGAAAACTTAGGTCGAAAACAAATTGATAGAGATACGGGCAAACAAATGAAAAATACAAAAAAAAAAAAACGTTTTTTTTAGGATATCTTGAAATGGATTCTTATGAAAAAAATTGGCTGGCATTTGTGATTCCAAGAATGCTTTCATCAATCGAAAAAATTAATTCTTTTTTTTGTTTTCAAACTTGGAAAATGAACTTAAAACGGCATAAGGTGTCGATTTGGAGGCAAACGAAACTCCTCTCTATGTCGTTATGGTGTCTTATGATGGACTAAATGGAAGAATATAGAAAAACTCAATGCTTCTTATGCATTAAGCTTAGATTCATGCTTACAACTTAACGCTTAAGCAGCTTAACTTAAATTGAATTGTAAAAAAGAGTTGTTGCCTAACGTCTTGATAGATGTTTCTGCTCTTACGCGTTTCACATAAAACATATAGTACGTTACACGATTTAAGTGCAATCAAACACAGAATTTTTTTTTTGTTAAGTGCGACCCTGCCTCAAGCCGGAAACTTATCAGTCACTCAATGCAACACATATTGTGAAAAGGATATGCGTAGCCAACTAATCTCTTGTTATCTTCTAATTAAAAAAAGTAAACAAAACAATTTTAAGAAATTCCATTCCCAACATACCTTTTTGTAAAATTAAAGATTAAACACGTGATTAAAAAGTTTTCACACACTTTCCGGCATCACGTGAATGGAGCTTCCGCACACAGAACGAACTTTATTTTTCGTAGTTTACACGTTTCCAGCGTGTACTCGTGCGGTGAGGAAATTAACGTGACAGGCACAATGTTTTCAAAGTAAACACGCACTGAAGAAAACTTGTAAATTACTTTTTTATGTAATTTGCATTTTTCAAAATAATAATTTTAATAAAGTATTTAAGTCTTATGTATACAATAGAAAAATTCCATTCTAATAATTTGAGAGTAATCAAAACATACCAAGGGATATTGCTACTTCAAAAGTTTTGGCAGTGCTTCCAAAATATTGCCGGGGTTTTTGCTTTAGAAAAATAACAATTCGATACTTTTCAGATTTTAATATTTATTTTTGACAATTTTAGTTACTATTCGTTAGATAAGACACTTCACGTCGATTTACCTATTTGACTGACTTTTTCGATACCTTTATGTACAAATTCATACTTTTTAGCTTTATGATCTTATACGATATATTTTAAATTAATCTAAATTTTCCGATACTTTTCAATTTCTAGGATGCTTTCTATTACTTTCAGTACTAATCGAGTTTCTGTTTTAATGGAATTTTCGTTATTTTGCATTGACTTTTTAAACTCATACACATCTTTTCACTTTTTTGGGCTTTACTATTTAAAGCTGAATTATATGAGTTATAGCGCCTAAATCTGCTTTTTGAAGCCATATCAAGAACACCACCGTGCAGTGTCTTCTGCGGAGGATTCGTTACAAAAAATAACATTCTTTTGTTAACGCTTAAAAACCAATTCCATCTTATAAACAAAGAAGTCGTAGCTGAAAAATGAAAATAATTAAATCGACATGAAACTGCCGAATGGAGCAGCAACACCCAGGATTTAAAGGACGACAACGTCGACGAATTTGAATCAAAACTTTTGCAATTAATTTTCCTAGTTGTTTTTTTTTCGATTTTTCGTTATAATTCCTTTTATTTTCTCATTCAAAACTTTTCAACTGCCTACTTATTATATATATTTGTATTTGTGTGGGCGTAAGTATGTGTTTGCATATAAGTGAGATTTTCTGCATTTGTATGTTTCGCATATTTGTATATTTTTATTAAGGCATAACCTGAGTTTCATTCATTAGTAGATTATTAATTTTTCTTTCAGAGGATAGAGCGTGGTACGCAATTTGTGATATTTTCAACTTTATTTATTTACGTATACTTTTCTGTTTTGTTTCACGTCTGTAAGTGGTAAGCCCCAGTGAAAAAAGCGGATGTGTGCGTTACATGTGAACTTATTAGTGCTACATGATTTTGCAATAGAAAAATATCACTTTGTGTTAATAAACATCAAAAAAGTTATGTTATTTGATACGAAGAAGTTAATTTCAGTCAAACAGTGTCTGTTAAATGTCTGTATATTCAAAAAAGTATTGAAAAAGTTGACAAAAGTTTATTGGTATCGAATAAAGATATTAAGTAGTATCAAAAAATCTGATGAAAGTGTGAAAGTTCTGAATTTTCGACATAAGAAAGTTGAACACGTTGGTGAATGTGGAAAACTATATATAAGTTCGAAAGCCGGTTTAAGTCAAAAAGCTTATGAAAAGTTTGAAGCATCATATGGTATCAAAAATATAGAAAATTTTGATGAAAGATCAGAACTTTCGGAAAATATAATTGCACGTGTTTTTTAAATGAAGCAAAAGCGAGAAATTGAGTACTTAGTGCCAGAGATATTGATAAAAGAATAATTGTATTGCCAATTGAACATGGAACAATTTATTTAAGTTTGAACTACAGTATCACTCAAACTTTAAATCTCATTATAATAATCTTTCTGAAAATATATCATTTCATTTGCTACGGAACTTTATCGTTGTAAACTATTGTTTTCCCCCAAAGCACCACATTAACCAATTTTTGAAATTTTAATATTTAACCAATATTTTGTTTTAAATTTTGAAAAATGAATGTTGATGTTTTTGAAATAAGAGCCCATTGATCAAAAAGATTTTTGGGATTGGACACATGGAAACTTTATTTTCAAACCCAATAATAATTATTTTTTAAGTTGTACAAGAGCTTGAGAGGCTGATGTTTGAAAATGTTTCAAATACCATCTTGTGGTTATCGTTAGAAACGGGCATATGGTTCTTAAAAATCGAAAATATGTACCGCAATTGACTTTTTGTTTATAAGGCACTTAACTCTTTTATATGCAATCAATACGATTGGTTCTATTTATCAGGTAGTATTGTGTGTGCCTTAATGTTTTCAAATCCTTATTTTTTAAGTCATTTCATGTGGATGTGAAGAAATAAACTTGAACGCATATGCGAAAATTTCAAGATAAGTTAATCGCCTAGCAGAAAAAGTATGTAAAAAGCTCACAAGAAATTTGTTTCAACTCAAGCTGAAACTAAGGCAATGCGATAAAAATGTACAGATGGTTTTAGAACATCATGAAATCGACGTAGTTTTTTTCTTTTCATCATAAATTTTCTTATCGAGACATTCGTTTTGAGTAAATAAACAGAAAACCTCAATCGCACACTTTTAAAAGCCCCCAGCGAGAACATAAGTCACTGGAAACTGACATTAGCATCACTAGGGTCTGATTAAGGTGGCACTAAAGATGGCGGTTGAGCCAAGCTGTTGTTCAATGGAAGAACAATTTTGGTTGTTTTTGTTTCAAACAAGAGTTGAATCGGTCGAAAAGATGTGAATAATAGTTGTTGGTGATCATTCTGCCTTTATTAAGGTAATCGATGTTATTGATTACATGTGCATCCCAAAAAATAATTCCCAACGGGTCTCACAGACCCAGCTTGGACTTCTTTGTCTTCGATTTTACGACTGCTTCGAAATCTCCTTGCTCCCTGTCATGTTGTCTCACTTAAAAGATATTTAGAATCTTGACTTCGATATAGGATATCGCATTTACTTATTTTACGCTGCAGTTGGTTTCAACGTCTGGAGCCTCCTGTGTGTAACATATATCAAATAAAATCTGCATATATCAATATAGACTGACGAAAAGTTGTTTAATTAATAAAGAATTTTCAAATTAACTACATATATACATTTCATGTATGGAAAAGAACTTCTTTTCCATGTTGAAAAATATTAAGTGATACCGATTTTTTTTTTACAAATTCCCAGAACCGACAATTTTTATAGTAGCTCTTTGTAAATTGATATACAGTTCTTAGACAAAGCTTTGTGGCCGTCAAATTTTAATTTCCAGTAGGGTTACAAGTGTGCATACACATACGCACATTTTAAAATTAAAGAGAATGAAACCGTGCCACAACCACACAAACAAACACAGCCATTCGTGTTGACCACACAAAAGCCAGAGCGGCAGACAGCAGCTGTATCACATTTGTAAGAGCGTGCAAGCGCAACATCAAAGTGAGCGAATGAGCGCAAAGAAACACGTGCATATTTTTAGGCTTACGGCTGAAAAAAAAAAAATTGCAAAAATCATGCAATGTCATTAATGCGCCGCGTGAAGCGGGATTTTTGATTTTAATGCTTAATTAAGCTTTTAAGGATTTTTGTGGGTGGGCATTTTTATAA
The DNA here is from genome assembly GCA_963680825.1 of Meiosimyza decipiens. Classification (NCBI taxonomy): domain Eukaryota; kingdom Metazoa; phylum Arthropoda; class Insecta; order Diptera; family Lauxaniidae; genus Meiosimyza; species Meiosimyza decipiens. Next base: position 36,225,458 of record OY804258.1, read on the forward strand.
ATAAAAATACTTTTTAAAAGAGCTTCTAGAATTTGTGAATTTAATTTTTGATTCTGCTTTATTCATAACATTCGTACCAATTTCATTGCTATGCTTAGATTTAGACAGAGCATTGCATATTTTTAGGGTGTGGCACAAATTTAGAAGCATTGCATATTCTGATGCTCTCTTTTAATTTGATATTTTGATTTAAATTTTGTGTTTTGGATTTTAATATTTTTTTAAATTGATTTGTTACGTTTATTTTTTTTTATTTTGAATTAAAAAGCTTGTAGGTAGATTACTCTTCCTTTTGAAAAAAATGTTTTTTTCGGCATCACGAAATATACAACGACCGAGAAACCGACGAACGACAGCTTGTAAGTGTACTAGTCAAAAAAGCAACAACATAAGCAAAAATAACAACAAAACACAGCAATAGTAAGAATATTGGGAGCAGCAGCGGCACCAAAAAAGAAAAAATGTGTACACATACAAAATTTAACCTGTTTTTAGGAGCCAAACCGTGTGTTGCGAAACTGTGATTGATGCTGTTAACAGCTTTCTTTGGTGTTGATGTTTTTGTCTTAAATTTATAAGAATTTGAATTATGTTGCTCATATATATTTTCATTTAATTAGTTTAATTTGTAAGAGTAGAAGAATTGTTGAACTTGATTTAATTTAATTTTTTTGTTTTTTTCGCTATTCGATTCCTTAATCTTGTAAACACAGTGTTCACTTCGAGGAACATTTAAATAAAAAAAATTTGCTTTACAATCACGCTAAGCATTAATAAAATTTAGTTCAAGAAACGCTTTGCAAGCTTTTTGGCGCTGGTTGTTATTGCATCAAACATTTCAGAGGAGTCGTATTTAAGTTGCCATGGCGATTATTATATTATAATGTCAAGTGATATATTATTCTGAAGGATGGTAAAATATTCGACAAACTCAGAACTATTACTTAATATAGCCAACGAAAGTTGAACAGTTGTTTGTGTCCTTTTATTTAATATTGAAAAAGATCACAGATTCTACATGACCAGCCTAAAAACTCTAACATCGCACTTTTCGTATGTGTACAATGACAAAACAGCAATATCAAATCGTAAGTATCGAAACATATGATACTTTAGAAAAGCCCTAAGATATGCAACAAAAATTCAGTTAACTTTCCGAAGAGAGTTATGAATTCATTCAACAATCTTAAGTGTTGGAAGGAGTATCAATTGATATATGTATGCGTAAGATACGAGAGATATTTTAATTTTTTTTTTCTTTTAATAGAAGCGCAAAGTGGCCAGAAATCATTGCAGATTTTTTGGCTGAAAAAATGTTTTTTAATAATGAAAAATATTAGTATTCTCGTTTTTTTAACATAATTAAAATACTATTTTATTAATTTTTGCAAAGGTAATTCATATGTTCTCAAAATTGCTGCATTATTTGACCTGTTTTTCAGTGACAAATGCATTTATTTTAAATAATATAACAGCGCACATTAATGATTACATGTCTACAAATAATCAGCAAAAAGTACCAAGTTTTCCTTCTGAAAAATTGTCCTTCTACATTTCACAAATTTAGCTCAAGATCTCATTATCTTTATAGTAAGATTTGTTGTTTCAAAATAACATTGCATATTTAAAAAATCATTGCATATATTTTGGCATTACTAAGAATTAATACGTTAACAGATAAATGTTTCAATTATTTTATACTCTTGTACCAAAATAAACTAAAAGTTGACAAAACGCATATTTTTTAAGGCGGCCAGTTTTTTTTGTTGTTTTAATAAATATTTCACACACTTTTGTATCCACACACACAAATATGTGTGCATATGCAACGGCAATAACACAATAAATCAATCTCGCAGCAAACTCTACAGCTACACACACAACTGCGCTGCAAAGAACTACACTGCACTTTTCATTTTAGTAGTAAATTATATTTTAAATTTGTTGTAGTAATTATTCCATTGCTGTCGTTGTTGTTGTTGTTGTACAGTTAATTACAATTTTTACACATTTGCACATACACACCTTTTTTTGCCACTTTTAGCTTGAGATTATTAAGAATTTTCCGACGCGACACACAAACGTTGCGAACGCTTTCAAATAAACTGAATTGCCCTTGTGAGCTTTCATCTGACAGCAGCAGTAGCAGCAATAGCAGCATCCATGCCGAAGTCATACGAAACGGTACATAGTTTTCAACGAAGTTGGTAATGAAAAATAAAGGAAGCTCCTTGCGCTTTTTCTTTACCTCTCATTCGTTGTCCTTTTCGATGGTGTGCTTCTGGTATTTATGATTTCTGACATTTTCCAAGAGCGAAAGACTGAGAGCGCACAAATCGCTTCAATAAAAAGTGTGCCAAAATGTGCGCCTGAACATTGACTTGACAGTTGATTCTGTGTGTGTATGCGTGTGTGTCGATGTGTGTCATTAAGCACAAATACTCTTACTTAGTTTTGTATATCTTGTTTTGTTTTTATTTTCTTCATTCTTTTATTGTGTTAGTTTTTCATTTCCGAGTTCCATTTGTTGCTTAGATTTTGCGAAATTAATTTCATATTGACGTTTCTTCAATTAAAAGCTTTAATGCTTTAATATACAAAGCTTTTAATTTAAAAGTTTGACATTTTTGCAATTGAAAGTTCATTTCTTTTCTTTTTTTTAGAAAATATGCAAATGTTCTTTATTAAATCTGTTTGTTGATTAGCCATTCAAAAGATTTGTGGCTTTTGTTGGTTTTCATGCTATAACCCATCCTCTATTATATTTCATTGAAATAGCGCCGTTTCAACATTTTAGACCGTCAATAAAAATTTAAAAAATATAGCTTGCTAACAAATATTTTGTTGTCCAAGGCTAGAGAAAGATAATAAACATGATAGCACGCCGCAAAATGCAAGAACTCATTTTATTGCTTTTCATTTTTATAAGATCTCTACTAAAAAAAACGATATCTTTCCATTAAGGATAAGTAAATAATCTTTTAAATTTAACTTTCCTTACTTTTTTAGCTACCGCTATTTCATTCAATAAAATCCTTTCTTTCGATCTATTCAAGAATATGCAGTAGACGAGTTTCTTATCTTTAAGTTACACATCCAATCCACGATTCTATTCATTCTCTTTCTGATATATGTGGCCTATTTGCTTCCAAAAGCAGCATAAACTGAACCATGAAACTTGGTCAAGTTTGATTGCCTATGAAGCAAAAATTTAAGCTTGAATTAGGTAGTTCTTTATTTTGCCAGCATTTTTGATTACTAAGCCCATCCGTACATCTTAGCAACTGCTCAGACTTACAAAGTACAATAATTATTTGCTAGTTTTCTTAAGTTCTAAGCACTATCTGAAATAGTTCAAGTGAGTTTCTGCCATATGTTGTGCAGAATAATTTTTCAGGTCTAAAAGTCGCTGAGATGTCTTATATAACTCTTACTGGTGCCAGACAACTTCAGGATTGACTTTTAAAGAATGCAATTTAGCTAAAGTGATCTCTTTTTATATAGGTGGGTTCCGCATCAGGCATTGTGTCTTTCTTGGAGTAACGAAGAATACGAGTAATGGATGGAGATGAATGGTTAATCTTTTTCGGCCTAAGCAACTGGTCATCCAAAAGACTTAATACACATAATATTATATACGAGTACATAAATCTGTCTGTCTGGGAATGCTAGCTGCGATAGCTACAAATTAGCGGTAGTCAGAAAGTTTACCTATCGGAGTAAATGTCAACTCCACAAGGGACATCAAGGAGCCTAAGGGAATCTAACCTAAGTGAACATTTCTAAACTTTTGAACATGAATACTTTCTCAAGATAACGAAGTTATACTGTATAAGAACAATAAGCATGAAGTGCTGAGCATTTTCTAGAATCTTTTAAGAAGAAAATAAGTTTCGTATATATGGTCCTGCAAGCAAGAACATTGTATGGAAAAGAAGGTTCAAGACAAAATGTATGAGCTGTATATTCATATGGATGCATATCATGTTTAAAATATGGAACCTTATTTTCTATAATTTTTCGCAAACGCTTAAAATTTGAAAATTTATCCTTTTAGGGTATATCCTTAATCAAAAAAAAAAGCATTTGTGCAGTTCACACGTGGTAGAAGTGAATCCTTTAGAAAACTAAACTGCAATGGAATGACACAAAAATGTTGTATTGTGTAAAATGATAAAAGTTGACGTTATCTGAAACGTAGCTTAAATGAGAAGAAAAAATTTTAGTTTTTGGTCTAAAAGTTATCAAAGCAAAGTTCATTAAATTTCAACATAACTTACATTTTCTGGGAAAGTCCTCTTTCTTTCCCAACCTATTGAAAATGATGTAAATACAAAAGTTACGTAATATCTAACTGATATACAATAAAACAAGTTACCAAGACCAGCTTAAAGCACCAAACTTACGGCGATCCACTTAATTAACCTCCCCAGTCATTATTGCAAAAAAGAGAGCAAAATTATGTAATTATAAAGATAGAATTCTCTTATCAAACTTATATTATATTCAACCCTGGAATTGGGTGCATCACTTATTGTCTCCATGAATCACTTGGGAGCTCCAGTTTTGCCCTAATATTTAAATTTGTTTTGAATCAAAAACTAATTTTTGAATTATTAAAATTGTAATAGTTCGAAATATTCGAATAATTGGAAATATTCGAACTACACAAACTATTCCAACTATTCGGAACGCCTTAGAAACACCTTTGCGGGCCTCAGGCGGCAACATTTTCCTGAGCCCCAACAAATCAATTTTCGTCATATGTATGCTATGAATTTTATATTTCTTTTTTTTATTTTCAAATGTAAATTTTTGTCCAAGGAATCAATAATGATGATAATTTATGTCAGTCTTCATTTATGGAAAAAAAACCCACCTTTTGTTGACTTTTTTTTGACTTATCACACTAAATAACTAACAATAACCAACAGTTTTGTACGTTATAATAAATATATTCTTATAGAGACCCCACAGGTAGCTCATATTATTGAGGCTCTTCTGATGCTTTTCCGTCCCACCCGAAACATTCGACTTATTCGAACTTTTTGAGTGACTAAAAACAGTCGAACTATTAGCACTATTCGAAACCTTGACTAATTCGATTCGAATTCAAATGGAATACCACGTTTCGATTCGATTCAGAAAAGCTTTAGCACACCCCTAGCTTATACCTATAGATTAGAACAAATTTTATTTTTCATTTGTTTCTTTTTATGGTAGCGCAAGCAACACTGCAATGTACATACAAATAAGTTCAATGTTGTGTATACGCTGGATAGAAATCATAATTAATCGGCATAAATCTTCACTTCAACTCTGAACAAAGAAAACAACAGTCAGCGGAGGGGAAACACTTACAATTCTCCACGCCCAAAAAATTATTGTAATTGGCGCAAGAAATTTGCATAAATATTTAAATTTCAATCTGCAAACGAGAACAACAAAAGCAAAATGGTTAAAAAACAGCGGAGGATGGGGAGTATGACGGCTGAAAATATGGCCATTACAAAATTAAGATTAGATGACTTTGTTGTACTCATCAGTTACAGGAAAAAAAATGAGAGAAATAAGACATTCAGCCAGTAAGTGAAATTATTATTTTATCTAATAACACACAAGAAAATCAATAAACAGTAAAAATAAAAAGGAAGGAAATCAAACGAAATAAATTCAAATTAAACTGAGCAACATGAAATAAATTTGAGTTAAATGACAGTATGTAATAATCTTAAGTATGTGCCACAAGAATTCTTTGTGGCAATAAAAAAATATGATATGTTACCTTTTTAACTTTTTTTGCCATTTATTAAAAGTTGGCCACAAAAAAAGGGTTAAAAACTTTGCAGCTTCAATAGAAAAAAAACCGAACAGAAAAAGTTTGGACAAATGTTCGTGCCTTATGATAATATGTGGAGAGAAAAAACCATCCTGAAATAGTAAGTAAATCGTGCAAGCAATTTTAATGGGTGAATTCAGCAGCAAACGGAAAATTAATGATGTAGACAAGAAAAAGGAGGACTGAGCAACACAATCGGAAGTTGCCAAAATTTAACAAGCGAAAGAAAGAAGTTGTTCGCTGCTGCAGAAACTGTCGCTTAATTTAAGTTGAGTTTTATTTTGATCGGTTTTTTCTTTTCGCCCTGCAAGCAGCATCAAAAAGAACAAAAAAAAACAACCTCGGTAAGGAAGTAAGGAATTGAAAACAAACAAAAAGTTTTACCTGGTTACCAAAAACAAAGCAGCAAATGTTTTACATGTCCAAGAGATTTCCCAGTGGGCAACCAACTAAATATTCTTCAAACAAATGCATCTGAGAATAAAAGAAGATATCACTTGAACAATATTGATATGAGTAACTGTGTGCTTAATAATGTAACTTAAGGGTAATCATGCTTTACAAATATTTTTACAATGGCATTTTTTCACGAATTCTCACACACTGCGGAAACGGTTTGTTTGTATGTAACAAATTATATTTGATATAGAGCAATCAAATATTTGATAAATTCAAATATAAATTACTTGACTCAAATAAATATTTGATTGATCTAAATAAAATATATAATTGTTATAATCAAACAAATCTTTTTCTCAGTACACAAGCTGTCTCCAAAGTTTCATTCACTTTAGATGTTACTCTAGCGCTATAAGAAGGAGTTTTTTGAAGATGTTCCTGCTACCCCGCCCATTAGTGAGAATCGACGAAACCCAAAAATGAGCATATCGACAGACTTACCTACCATATACGAAATTAAGAAGCTATTTCGAAACTGAAAAATTACAAGACTGCTGAACCTGACAACATCACTGCGGAACTACTCAAGTATGGAACGGAGGTGCTAGCCACAGCTCTACAACCACTTGTGCAGGATGCATAGGTGACAGGACCTATTTCGTATGATTGGAAGGAGGGCACTATCATAACTATACCAAAAAAAAGAGATCTGAGTAATTGTAGAAACTGAAGAGGCATAACCCTATAAAACACGATCGAGAAAATTTTAGCCTTTCTACTTCTTAACCGCTTCCTACCTTTCCTCAACATCCAATTACGCCGGGAACAGAACGGCTTCAGACCACAACGGTCATGCGTAGACCACATCAACACTCTGTGGATAAAAATCGAACAATCAGTGAAATGGAGATCACCACTGTGCTTGCTTTTTGTAGATTTTGAAAGAGCGTTCGACATCATTAAAAGGAACGCAATATGGTGTGCTCTGTGGAGCCATGGCATGCCAACAAAAATCGTTAAACTTATACAGTGCCCGATTTAAGGGCAAAAACAGCGTCAAATTTAGCATCTCGAAGGGAATGCGATAGGGATGGGTGCTCTTCCCGTTGCTCTTCATTGTGGTTCTGGATAGTGTACTCTCTAAAACGAATAGAGAAATCCCGAGTGGTATACAGTGACGTCCTTTCCAAAAACTGAACAACTTGGACTACGCTGATGACATTTGTTTTGTAACGCACACATTAGCAGATAGCGAAACAAAAATATATAGGCTGATACTTAATGCAGAAAGGTTGGACTTATAGTAAACATGACCAAAACAAAATTAATGCGGTGAAATTGGGTGGGACATACGGTTTGTCTGTAAGTGCTCGAATGGATCTGCACTTATTTAGTCCATTTGAAAATTATAAAAGTCGCTTTCATAAATTGGGAGGTTTAACGTTTGTATCAATAAAATAAAGAAAACTTAAATAAATTAAAGAAACTCAAAACAGAAATCACTTACCGATGGCGCTCTTGCGGTTTGCACAATTGAACGACCACTGCGAAAAGTTATTTGGCAAAACATTTCGGAAGCACTGATATATAGCTCTGAATAGAACCATAGCGGATGCAGCACTGAGGCAGCAACTGCAATACACCCTGAGAGCAACTGCGATGCATTTTAGCAACAACCAATCTCACACACTCACACCACTTAAACATTTTTAAAACAATCATTCGAAATATTTAGAAAGAATTAAATTGAATTTAAGCACTTGTTGCATTTAGTGTAAGCAAATGAAACGATTTTTTATAAAACCATTCTTAAATTCATAACAAAAGCAACTAAACACTGCGCTCTCACTGGCTGCTCCGCCTACGGCAACGTTTTATATGCGATCTTCATTTTCACGTAACTATTTAAAACATTATGTTGCTTTATCACTTCAAACTTGTTAATTGATGCGTATCACCACATTTTATATTTATAATATTTATATATTATTGTAAAACATACAAAATTTAACGGAGTAAATAATACGCGGACTTTGCAAACTAAACACTAATACAAACTGAAAAATTGACGCAAGTCATTTGGTGTGGCAGTTTTGTTTTTTGACCGCTAGATGTCGCATTTCAATCTATTACTTTTATGGGTTAAACATAGGGATGTACTAATCAGTGTTGGCAAGGACGGTACTTTAGTACCAAAATTGATACTATTTTCACAGCTAAAGCACCATGGTACGGTTCTCCAGAAACCCATCATCTTTTATGAGGAACATAGCAGAACATGTATTACCAAATCTTAAAATTTTAATTCACAAGAAGGAATTAGGTCTCGCAGAGAAAATTAACGGTATTTATATCGAAATTTATCTTGCCACGGTAATATGCGAAATTTGTCAATAACCGATTTTTGGTATAAAATAGGGTTGACTAATTGTTTTCATGAGCTTTTTATTCATACCCCATTCTTCAGCGAGTGTCGAAAGAATATTTTTGTCGCTTAACTTAAATAAAACAAATCTTCGAAATAGAAGACAAAGAATATTTTAAAAGCAAGTAACTGCTTTAATTACGAATTACCAAAAGAAATAAATTTAAGTAACTTGTAAAATTATAATGACTGAATTTGAAAAATAATGTCTTCATTTTGTTATTTATGTAACTTAAAACGTATACTTGTGTTTTTCTTCTATTTCCCACATTTAGTACTATTTTTATGATTTTGGTACTTTTTATGCCAGGCTTTGATACCTTTTAAAATATGCACATGCCAACCCTGGTACTAATAGAAATGTGAAGCGGTACCCTTACTGTTGACTGTGAAATAAAAATCAGTGTTAGCAAAACGACAATTTGTTGTTTATTAAAATAAAACTATAAGTCGAAAAGTGGAAGACTTAGGTTAAATCTTTGTGAATTTAACGCATTGAAATATGGGTAAGAAAACCATACATTTTTTATTACGTTATTTTATAAATTCTAAATTGACTTTAACAAGCGATATTTCTGAACGGAAACATGGCTAGCAATAGTCTTGCAACCAAAAAATATGTTAGTTAATTTCCTTTTAAGACTCTAACATTTAAGCGTTTCACTCGTTGTGTAAATATGCACAATTTCGATTACGTTGGCTGTCAAAATACGATGGTACCATTCCTTATTAACACAGTGTGCTCGTGGTAATATGAATTAATTAAAGTCAAACTGTTCACTTTTGCGAGATTGTTTCTATCTACGAAAAGCGCAAGAATAAAAAACAAATTCAAGTTTCATTGTTTTTAAAGTAAATATTTTTCATTTAAAAACCCCAAATAAACTTTTTATAATCATTTTGTTCGTTAAACAGACAAAGATGTTCCCATTTAAACAAAAAAACTTACATACAAATTCATATTCTGTTTCAATTTTAAGAAAACGTTGGAAGTCATTCATCGGTAATCCGCATTAGCTATTCGTTGTTTTATTCAAACACCTTAGAAACTGTCTTCTGCCTTAGCTTCTTCAAAAAATTTAAGACTTTTTGGTCAACCATTTTATTTTCAGCTCATTCCAATGCATTATTAAAACTGTCAATAGCTGCTTCCTTTGCTGTAATCTTCTTTTGTGGCTCCACACCAAAGTCGTCGAATATTTCATTTAAGCATTTTCGAGTGACAGGTATAGATATTTTAAATGCAACTGTGTGTCTAGGGGATTCCACAAATGACCAAGTGCTTGAAATTCGCTTCAAGTTTTTCAAAACAATGATGTCCATATCTTAGAGCTCTGCAAAAACTTCATATTTTGGAGTAGTTAATGGTAGGGAAAAGTGTTCATATGTTGGGATGTTATTATTATCGCGACTTCACTGTATTGTAAATGCAAAAGTGTGATTGTTTGGCTGTTGCTAGCTTTTTACGACTTAGACAGAGATCCGATTTTTATGAAAACTTGCAACGAGGTTTTTTAAAGTCCGGCAAAGATAGCAGACTAGATTAGGTTAGGTTAGGTAGGAGTGTCAGTCAGTTACGAACCGAAATGTGATCCATTGTGATACCACAGGGTGTTTGACTATACCCTCGCGTTGAGCCAACCAGATTTCGAATTTTATCTAAATATCTGACCTATACTAACATGTCTAAGTTCATCCAGATCATCATCAAATAAAAACGAATCAAGTGTTTTGTGGCGTTTTCTAGCAATTTCGGGATAGGAGCATAGGAAAATTTTAATATATTTCTCCTCCTCCACATCTCCACAACTTCTAAAGAAGTCAAAAGACCTAACACCTAATTATCCGCATGTCTGCCGCATGAGGCAGTGGCTAATTATGACTGGAACAACTGACGAGACATTATGTCTAGTGCGGGAAATCAGTTCTGACGAATGCTTAGCATCATATTTCACCCAGATTTGCCTGGTTACATTTCAAGTAGATCCTTGAGTCCATCTTTTGTTAGCATTTTTAATCATTTCTTCTGTAAGCAGTAGCTTGCAAGTGGCATACCAACACCTTCCTTGTCATGAGGAATTTGTGTAGTAGTCCCCTACAGCAAGTTCATCAGCTTTGCAATGGCCATCAATGTTCCTATGCCTAGGCACCCAGATGAGGTGAATGTTAAAATGCTGAGCCATCTCATTTAGAGACGGGCGGCATTGTTGGGCCACTAGTGAGCTTAGGAAGACTAATTCTAGAGATTTGATAGCACCCTGATTATGTGAATAAATGTTTATATCCTTTCTAGATACAACATTCATCCTCAGTCAGGATGCTACTTTGTCTATAGATGTAACCTCTGCCTGAAAAACGCGACAATAGTCTGGTAACCTCTTAGAAAGATAACAGACTACTTTTATCCCAAAAAATATAGGAGCGGGGCAAATACACTTTAGACGCTATCCCTTCAACTATATGGCAGCTACAATTGAGAAATTTAGAACATAGATCGGTTTTGGACATGATCGACATGATCTAAAAATTATTGTTTATTTCAAATTTATATATTTACATATGTACATGCATAGATATATGTACTATTACCTGAATTGGTAAAAATGTTTCTAATTGAGTTTTATAAGTTTTTGTAATAAACACATACACATATGTATATTAGGGTGATTCAAATTTATTTTTTCAAACAAATATAATACAGGAATTATATGGGGCATAATGCTCTACTAGACAGTTTCGTCTTTATCTCATAAAAGAAAAATCTTATACAAACGGAATCAATCTCAAGCGGCCCAGCCGTGACATTATTTTTTTTTCTAACATCGGTATCATGCTCCCTGAAAGAATTTAAAGTTTTTGATAAACTTTCTTGGTGCTCAATTTATCTCCAAATCAAACAAAACCTACTTGGAGGTGGGTTATAGACTTACAGACTACACGATTTGGCAAAACCAAAAATTTTCCAATCGTTTTTGCATTTTTTTTTTGTTCTACAAATTCCTTTCTAATCATGGGATTGTTTAATAAAAAGTTACATATATCTAGACACCTCTGATGTTCGAGGCCCAGGCTGTACACTTTATGTACATCTCTGATTCACTCAGAGAAAGTTTTTCAGCTTGTAAAAATCTCTTATATTACAATTACTAAACGAGTACCTACCTGCGTAAAAGTTTTATTTCAACAACTTGGACTGCAAGGAAACTAATAATTAATTATATAAACAGCTTAACTACAATATTGTGCTGCGAAAAAATTGTCTTTGTTTACCTAAGTAGTTTGTTTATTATTTGATTAAATAAAATAAAATGTATAAGTTCACACTAACAAGTAAGTTGGTATATTTTAAGATACATAAATAATAGACACAGATACACGTCTTGTTGTTGTTTACTCGTGCATTCACGCAAATGATCGTAGCCACTGCTGAAATGACAACTTGACTTGAATGCAAAAATGTTTATTATCATAAAAAATAAAAAAACTTTGAATAAAACAGAGATGGAAAATTTAAAAAAAAAGAAATACCGATTTGAAAAAAGAAAACATTTTATTTGGTTATACTCGAGTTCACTGATGAAAGATTTCTTGTTTCTAGGCAAAAAAAAAACTCTGCGAATAACAAAAACAAAGATTTTGCAGATGCATATAAAAACAAATAATAAAACAAAGTCTAAAAAAATTTAAGCTGTTTTTTGTTTATTATTATCAGCTGTACACCAACTGATACGTACGTAGTGGCAATATTCTTAGCAAATACAAAGTTTTCTTTCCCGCGAGGAATTTGCTGTGATAGTTCATGGTCACTGATGAGAATGTAAAGTTGCATTCGAGAGCGTGCCAATATTCTTGATGAACTTTGTATCAGTTTCGTTTGCTATATCATATAAAAAAAAAAATAAATGCTTGGTATTCTCCAAAAACAAATAAATTAATAATATAATTTTTTTTTCTATTATTTGCATTACAAAAAAAAATATTTCAACTACTTGCACACAAAATACTTATGAGTTGCAATCGCTTTCAAACGCCTCCAGTCAGTAGTAAGTGGCTTCATTCAACTTCTCACTGGTTTTTTTGTTTTTGCTGTTGAAAGCACTTTCACGCTCCACATACCAACAGCCTAGTCAACCAAGTCAGACACGGCATGCCACGGCGGCCCAGGCGCCATACAGCGCTGTTTATACGCGAAAATAGAGGTCAGTGTGACGTAATTGTTTATTTCTCGCCGCTTCTGTTACTTTTACCTGTTGAAATTTGGTTTATTTTTTATGTTAACTCGGTTGCGCACTGTAGCGGGATGTAGTTTTTCTATGGCTGCTAACTATTTAAAGTTTTATTGTTTTTACTGTAATGAAATTTATCTTATCGAGAGATTAAATGTTTCTTACTTAATTACGCTTTTACGGCGGTCTATATCAGTGGTTGGTATGCACATCTAGCAAAAGGGCGCAACAAGATCAAGCAACAACAAACTAAATTTTAAAGCTTTTTTGCTTTCATTGCCAAATTCGCCAACAGCACGAAAAAAAACCAAATTGCACTACAAGCAAAAACAATTGCTACATTTGTGGAGACAGAATGCGGCGTCGTCGCTAATGCCTGTGTGTGTTGTTTTTGTTTTCGTTTGATCTCAGGTCAACGCTGTGCGTCGATGGCGTTGAAATTCTGCGAATTTTTATTTTGTTGCTTGTGCGTCGAATAGCGGTTCGGGCCATTAGGGCGGAAAGTGCCTGTACTTGCCCATCACTGGTCTATATACATAGTGCAGAAAAAAAAATACTTTAAACGTTATATCTTGACACCTACGAAACATGTGGACAGTACCGACCAAGAGGCGGGTTAGCTGCCATGTCACAAAAACACTAAAAACGCTATGTCTTAGCAGCTATAGTTGTGAAATTCGATACATGGATGTACACATGTATATTGTCAGTGTTAAGCATCTGTTAAGATATGGGTAGATTAAACAAAGGGGCGTGGCAATTCGCCAATATTAAAACCATTTAAAATACTAAAGAGCTAAGCTGATGGAATTTTACGAATGATTAATAATTATTGTAACGACGCACCTTGCGAAATCTGGGCGGGATTGAACAACGCGGCTTGGCACACTTTAAACTCTACAAGTTGGCACTATTTCAGCTATTGTTCTGAAATTTGGTGCAATTATTTTGTACTAAGCACCGAGAAAATATTAGCGAGATTGATTAGGGGGCGTGTGCGTGCGGAGCCGCGGGTGGAGCAAGTTAATACAACTTTTTAAGTCAGTAGAGAGCTATGATTTTAAAAGGTGGAATAAGAACAGTTTTTACAAATGTTGTTAGAACCGGAATCATGATGTTAAATAAAGGTTTTCGAATTTTTTGCAACCTCGGTTCAGCGGTACCCAAAACTAATTTTTCGCTATACTCACAAATTTTGATGAAATTTTATATACGACCTGTAATTGTTCTAAAATGATGACAAAAAAACTTCAGCCTCATATCTCTGAGATATTTACTAAGTATTTTTTTATCGATGTGGCCGTCATTGTTTAAATTTTTTTTGTTTTGTATTTATATCATGAGAATTCATTCTATGGCAACAACTGCCGATTGTGGTGATGTACACATGAACTAACGAAGATGAATAATCTGGGGGAAATGCCGATTTAATTGATGCCATAAATTCTACATCCACAATTTTCATTCACCAAAAATTCGCCTTCTTGTAGCGTTATGTAACGCGAGGAAAATGGCAAAATCTGCAGGAGGTCTCTACTTGGCTAAGGTAGCTACACCTTTTGGTTAACTAATCATGTCAAAAGTTTCACGATACCTTTTACACAAATTTTTTGGAGATTTTTTAAGAAAAACTGTTTTCATCGAAATTTTTTACCCATTGGATAAGCCTTAACTCTTCTGATTTTTTTCAATAAATTTCAAACTTGAAGAGTTTGCTCTATGTGCTTAGTTGGGTTTTGTCTATGATCGATTTTTCGATGTCTTTTTATTTAAATGTTTCAAATTTTTCGATAAATTTCAATTTTTGTCATCGTTATCGATATTTTTTAAAAAGTTTCGACTACACACTCTAGGTGATTTGATGTTTTTCGATGTGTTTCAAATTACTGTGATGTCCCTCAATTATATAGTTTCAACTTTATCAATGTTTTTTGATAACCTCTGACTCTTGCGATGTTTTCCAATAAGCTATAAGTTTTTGTTTTTTTTTTTTAACTTTCGACATTTCCAACATTTCAACTTTCTAATGGTTTTTCGAAAAAATTTAATCAGTTAATGTTTTGTTAATAAGTTTCGACTTTCCACAATGTCTTCAATGATTTTCGATTTATTTAAAACTTAATCAAATCACCGAAAAACTCTTCCCTTATTAAAATAAATCTGTCTAAGATATCAATGATAGCGAAATCTATCGCATAAATGGAATTAGATCAATTAAAGGAAGCTTGTCGGAAATTCTTAAATTCGATAAAGTCTAAACTTATGGACTATATTCCAAGCTCATCAAAAAAGTCTTAACTAATCGAAATACATTAAAAATAGTAACATAATAGCAGTAAAGTAAATCTTTTAGTAAAACTGTCTTAAAATTGTATAAAATTCGAAAATTGTTAATTACCGGAAAATATCGAAAAAACTAAATAAAAAGTATTAAAAAATGTGAGAAAGTCCTAAATTTATGACTGCACATTAACTACGCTAACGGGGGAGTAAGTCTCCCGTCAATTTAATTTATTATTTGGCTTAAAGAAAATATGCATCCTGGTTTATGAAAAGGGGGCTAAGGTGTCAAAAAATTATTTGCCACTTTTTTGCCGATTCAGATAACCAAAACGAGTTGTTTACCTGTAACAGTTTAAAAGTTTCTCGAAAACTTGTTTTGGCACGTAAGCCCCCTTTTCATAGACCAGTTTACATATTCTGAAAATCCGTCATACCTCCGGACTGTCTAAACAATAATTGTTAATCGCTCTGTGAAGCAATATTTTTTGCTTTTGTTTTGCTTGAGAGAATTTTAAAAATAATTTTATTATGAAATATGTTCATTTCAGTTATTTTACATAAAATTGTGCATGAGAACACTCATCGACTTTTAGTCTTTCCTATTTAAGGCACAATTTCGGTAAGGCAACGTACATATTTCTAACTTCATTTTTAATGTCTACAGAAATGTGAATTTTACATATCTCAAGACAAGTCATTTTTTTATTAGAATTTTTATTAATATGTATCTCATTAGCTAAATCATGATTCTTTTCCAAACTTTGACACCATATGGAATAGCACATGTAGAACACCATGGTAATAATAATGCAATTTGAGCATAACTCAAATAATGCTGATATGACTTGTGATCACAGAAATATCGCGATATCTGCAATACCCTTCGTGAAAACAAATCATATCAACAAAGGTGGGTTTTGTTGAAAACCCTTGCAAACGCTTAACCGGTTATTTCCCATTGATGCGTTTACGCAACACCTTGGAAAAAAAATAATTAGAAATACTAAAAAATGAAATCTCGATAAGTTTTACATGGAAGCTTGTAACGCATTATGAGTTACCGGAAGTGAGTCTTAGAATTTTTTTAGCTCTTAACCCTTGCACTCTGCGAAGCCTCAAATTTGACCCAAAAATTTGCACTTTTTAAGGAAATCAGTAAAAATAGGAAAAAATTGCAAATAATAAAATTTAGCTGAGAATTATTTAGACTAGATCATTTTCTACATAAAATCTGCAAAATTTTCTCAATACGAGTTGTTGTAATTACATTTACATGTACTAAGCTGAACAAAAATTTTTGAAAATTTCAAATTTTTTCATCATTTTACCTTTGCAAAAATTTGAAATATTAATCGTAAAATAAGTCTTGGAAAGTCAGTTAACTTTTATTTTCATTTTGTGAACAAGTGTGTAAATTTTGTTTAAAATTCAAAATGCCTAAGATATCCTTGACATCAACGGAAGTGACTGCGTATTTGGAAGATTTAGAGGATGATGAACTCGAAGGGGCAGTTATTGACATCATCAACTTGCCTCCAGAAAATGTGGATTGTTGAATTGATGAGGAGGATATTGATGACAATAAGAAAGTTATAATGTTACCAATGTATCAATGGCTTATATAAAATCAATATTATTGGATAGATTGTGTACAGACAACAACGATTTTACCCAATTTTAAAATCTTCCAGACCCTAGTGGTCCTATAGAAGCTCAAATTGCATTCATTGAAGATGCTATAGACAAATATACTCAAAACTCTTCCGATCTATCTGCTGGGGCTCAGGAGCATGCATCAACATCTAAATAAGCTGCTGAAAATTTTAATTTGAAGCTGCCGCCCACTCCGATATCAAAATTTACAAAACACCCTACAAAACCAATGGAGTCAACAAATGTGGAGTTTGAAAACTTACATAGTACATTTCATAGAAAAACTTATTTTGGAACAAAACTTTTAAGTTCAAGATTCTGTAAGACTCGATAATGCTGGTCACATTGTTGTCATAGCCAAACCATATATATGTGTAAAAAGTGTACTGTTGCACTTCATGTAAATTGTTTTGCAAAGTTTCATAATAAATAA
Organism: Meiosimyza decipiens; assembly: GCA_963680825.1. Lineage (NCBI taxonomy): Eukaryota > Metazoa > Arthropoda > Insecta > Diptera > Lauxaniidae > Meiosimyza > Meiosimyza decipiens. The sequence goes on from OY804258.1 coordinate 36,242,716, forward strand.
AAAATATAATTTTGAAATGTATTTACTCATTCAATTTTATGTATGAAAATTAAAATATTTTTATAACATATCTTCCCAATGATGCGTTGTCGCAACAGCCCGGCAAACCGGAACCGGAAGTGAGAAAAATATAAAACTTGTTATGGAAGTTCCTAAGGTCATAATGAACTACTATCTACAAAATCTTCTTGAAATTCCAAAATTTTTTTGTGCTGGGAATTAACCGGATAAACAAAGCAAAGCCAAAATATTTTTTGGTTGTAATTTTTTTTTTTTGTGTTATCACAACCGTTTCACATAAGAGATCGTCGGATGATTGATCGCCGCCCCCTAAACATTTTACGTAATTAATGTACAACTCTATAAGTTAGATCAGGCTCATGTAGTAGTCCCACAATGTTGATGACTCAATTTATAGATATATTGACCATAAAACCTAACCGAATAAGGATAAAGCACAGTGGTTAACTCACAGCGATTTCTTGAGAGTTTTTAAAGAAAATCTGACTAATGAATTCAAAGATACAACACAAAAATTCGTCAAAGCCTTTGTGCTATAACTCGAAATAGCGACGAAAACCTGTAACAAATTAAGGAAATTTCAAAGAGGGGTGACACTATCTTTGATTATGAAACAAATTTTACTCTAACAAAAAGTAGCAAAAGCAGCATTTAGAAGAACGACTATAATTGACGCTGCTTCTCTTAGTTTTCTGGAGCAAGTTATCTCGAACTGGATTACATGTTTTCTTTAAAGGTTTTTTTAAAAGGTATGAAAAGTGTTAATATCAACAGAGCTTTATAATTAAAAACCAACACTTTTTGTATTTTTGCACTAAGTTATTAATTTTTATTAAGTTTCATTGCACTGTAATTCAGAAAATCATTTGTCACATTTCAAAAATTTCACTCTTGACACTTTTGACACATCCGCATTACAATTAAAACGCAATCATCGTTGAAATGCTTCCTGGTTCACCTAACCTCTTTTAGGCTATGTCTGGATATTACAATGAAAACAACTGCAACGAGATGACACAGACAAAGCCTAGTAGAGGCTAGATTCAGCCCAAGAATCTAAATGGATAGATTTTGCGGAAAACATCATAACATTTGAAACACAAAATTATTTACGCTACGCAAATTATACGCCCACAGATTTGTAAGATGCAAAATTGAAAAAATTCGGCAAATTATGCACTGAAGTTAATTTAACAACGACGAGGCAGCAATAAAATTAAGCGCATTTGTCACTTTCACTTTTCACGAAATAGTCACCGTCGACGCCGTCGTCATTTTAATTTTAAAATGAACGCAAAGTATTTTGCAAACTGACAGATACGCGCGCGGCCGCATAGCAATGCAAACTGACAGATGAAATGCTGAAAATGTAGAAATTTTAATTTTCACTTCACGTTTATCAACGCAAATCGACAAAGCAAAAAAAGTACGAAAAAAAAGCTCATGCATGCAAATTGCGAACAAATACTGGAATAAAATCAAAGATACAAAATACAAATTGTACAATAAATATGCCAACTAGACAAGAAATAGCGAAACATAAATATCAAACAAAAAAAAATATTAGCAATTCCGAAAAATCTGCTCAATTGCTAAAACTGAAGAATTAAAAAACAAATAAATTTGCAAGGAAATAGAAAAAAAAACTAAAGCAAAATCAGTACAAACACCAAGAATCGCATTGAAAAAATTCAAGTTCAAAGCTAAAGCACACGCGGCACTAAACGATCGACCACAACAATTTTCTACCATTGCTGCTATCGTATCTATTAGATACAAGTTCAATGTAAACGTTCGTCTATGTGCTCTCTTTCCTCTCACTGTTGCTCAGCTTGCTCGCGCGAGTACTAACTTAAGTGTTTACGCTCCTCCAAATTCAATGAAATCAGTTGACGTGTTGACGACGATCGTGTGCCTTCATTGCTCCACTATTCTACCACGTGACAGCAGCAGCAACAGTTGCTCTCATATTCAAGTCTTCGAATACCATTCGAATCTCTGCTACGCTCGTCACTCATACTAGCGCGAACGTGACCTTCTCCTCATCGACGACTCTCTAGGTATTATGCATTGCATTAGAATTCATCGTAGGTTCGTTGTTGTGTTTTCTCGTCGTCTAGCCCAAGCGAGCATCTATCTCACCATACTCGTTCGGGTATTCTAAAAGTTTCTCCTCTACTATTTATTTTCAAGGTTTTTCTAGGTTGTTGCTGTCTCGACTTCTGCTGTGACTTTGACCGTTTCTCCGCCAAACAACCAGCGAAAGTAATCCATGTCAGTGGAACACTCTCAATTTCATTTCGCTTTCAGGTTTTTCTTATCTGTGCTAACTATTTGTATTTTATGGCATTTACGAGTACCTCGCGCATATGATAAAGCAATAGGTACCCTGTTCTATATAAAATATTTTTTTTCTATTTTTCTTTTATTATTTGATGTTATGGCTTTGGTTATTTATCGCTTTGGACTTGAAATTCTTCGCTTTTTTGTAGTCTTGAGAGTGTCTGGTAAAGAACTGCGGTTTTTATATAAATGCGTGGCTTAAAATATTGAGCTCAACATTAGAAATTAAATGATAGAAAATAGTTGTTGTTATACTCAGAAAACAATTTTAATCTTTGTTTAAGCTCCAATGCGGTGTTTGTGGAAAATATATGAAAAAATTAAAGAGCCAACGATCTTGACGTGCTGAATTCAAACTTTGTCATTTCTAGTTTGAAGCACTCCAAACTTTTTCACTAACATACTGGTGTTGGACATATTGGAGGAAGGCCGCCCACTTACCCTAACATACTGAAATTTCAAGAAAATCGAGAGAGAGGCCGTTGAAGCAAACAACTACCCGAGTTCATTCTATTCTAAGCTGGTTGATCTAATATGGACGGTAACATACTTAGCTATCAAAATGAACATGAAAAGAACATACCGTATGTTGTGCACAAATAACTTTATATTAATTTTCAAGAAAAAAAACCATCTTGACTAAAACTATAAAAATATTCGATTAAAATTGCCGTTAAAATAAATGCCCAATAATAAACGTCAAGATATGACATATTTAACGCTCCGATGACCGACAAGGTCCCTAAGGACCTATGACCTTTTCAGAGAAGAGGGATTTAAATACGGCTCATCCGAATAGCTCGAGCTCAAGAAGATGTGTATAAGCGATTATAATTGATTAGGATACGATTCCGTGAAACTTTTCATCATATTCGTCAGCTCGAAGCCAATTATGACGTCGATGGCCGACATCGTCATCAGGGACCTTTTAGGTAATTGCATGTAATTTGATCGTGTTTTTTGGCTGTACAGCTATGATCATATAATTTATCCATATCTTATTGGAGAGAGCGATAGAAACAAAATATTAAGAGGTGCTTAGACATGTATTGAGCGCTGTTTCATATATATTTCTTTGCCGCTGAAGAAGTTGCTGCGTGTAGGTTTTTATTGGTCGAGTTCTGAGTCAATAATGGAATTGTAAAGTGACACACTGCTGTGTGTTGGCTTTGATAATGGAAATACCCGTACTGCAAAGTTACTAGAAAGTAAGACGGATACTACAAATGAAATATAAACTATGAAGATGGCCAAGCTGTAAAGGGCGTTTACACCGAATGAATTGATGACTGTTGATTAGTATTTGTCTCGATATCGCGGCCCAACTCGCTTTACACATTCCATCCAAACCTGCAAAATATGATATAAAAGTTTGCTGGCTCTGCGAATCGCAAGTGACTCAAGGACAAAGAGTTGTTTTGGATTTGGTGCAGCGGTATGAGAGAATGTTATAACATCACTAGGGCTTAAGGCTTAAACAAAGAGAAAATTCAACACATTAGGCGCCATATTAATAGAGGAGGCTCCTTGGGACCTTTTCGGACATTGACGTTGTAAAAAGTTGTCGGTAATGGATAGGTTACCCTCAAAGATTTTAAAAACAGCAGCTTTTAGAGCCAAATTCTTATCATTTTCGATTTAGAAACTCAAAAGAACTTTAAAAATCTTGAAAATTTTTTTCTTAGTGTAGCTTAATCGCCAAAATATTGAGGGATTTTTTTTTTTAAAACTCAATGCGTGGTGACTGCTAAAAGGACTTTGCGGGGCACGATTATAAAAACAGGAAGATTCCTGTTTTTTTACCACGCAACCTCTCTTGTGATGTTTGGAGAGGATCGATAGGTTTTTAGGAATTTTGAAATTGTACTTGTGAATGTTTCCAGAACCACTTTAACCCCCGTATTATGTAAAGCGAAACAAGTGAGTGATTGACTTAAAATGTAAGTCTGAATTGAATTATTTTTTCAAATTATGGTATTTAAGTTCAAATGAACATAAAAATCGGAGCAAGTCCTTAATCAAAAGTTTCAAATGGTAGCTGACCTTTGATTGTAAAAATATACCCAATATTGTTCAAATGTTTTGGCGAAAAATATGCATTGAAAGTTATTGCACTTAAAGTCATTCTTTGTCAAAACGAAGAGCATGAAGAGCTGAACATGAAAATAGGTGTAAACTCAAGTTTTCAAGTTTTCAACAAATAAAATTTTTCAAAAACTAACAACAAATAGAGGTGATATTGAAGTTCCATTTCAATTCGGATAATGTTTTATTGTTTTGGGCAAATTTCAACAAAATTATGTAATTAAAAATATCAAAATTTAAGTTTGGGGAATTTTTTAGCTCATTTCGACACCCAAACTAATTTGATATGATATATACAAAGATTGATGAAAATTGTTATATCCCTTAAGTCTGCATAAGAACCGTAAAAACGTATCGTGGTGAGTTTTGAAAAAAATTTATTTCTGATATTTTTCGAATTCAGCAAAATAGAAGAATGCAAATATCGTCGTCTAAACTGCAAAACAACGTTTTGGCTTAATTTAATTTCTCATTTTATGGCATTAGTTTTGCAGTTTACACAGCGATATTGTGAATTTTATTCTTGCAAAGGATGTGAAACTTAGGCCTCAAATAATACCGTGGTTTTCATATGCATTACAGTTTTTTTCCACTTTTACGAATAGAATTTTCTTAAACTTTGCATATTTTGATGTTTTCGAAGTTAAGAAATAATATAAGTTTATGAAAAATGTGGAAAATCAGAGAGATAAAGTTTTTATTCTGATTTGCTAGTTTTTTCGTCAATTTCGATTTCGAGCAAATGTTTCATCATTTTTTTAACTGCAATTTATATCAAGTCAGTTTTTTTATCAACATTTTTTGCAGTCATTTGAATTATTTTCAATTAAATTCACTGGAATTCCAATAACCAGAAACAATACGCGTAATATTCACAAGTTTTTTTTTTTCAATAGTTGGTTAGTTTAATCACGCCGTTTCTGTTAATGTAATATTTCGATCATAAGTCAGCAATTCACGATCCATAAAATTCAGCTTATTTTAATGAAGTACACTTTTCACTTTTTTTTTGAAAAACTTTCATATTTAAATTTTCAAGTTTTCGTGCAGCTAGCAGCTTAGTAAAACTAAAATTATAATCCTTATTGATTTCACACTTAGGGCGTGGTTGACATTTTTTTGGATTGCATTTCTTTTTAAGTATTCAAATTATTTAAATATTTTTTAAATTTCTTTATTTTTATTTAAATTATCCAAGTTCCCACATTACTGACAGCAGCGGTGATTGCTTGATTCGTTCCAAAAGCAATCGATCCGTTCTGCTGTCGCCGATGTGTGGACTGGCGCGTAGTTCTCGTTTTAATAAACTCGAGTTTGAAATGATTTTTAGCTTTTATACCGAGTCCAATTTTGGATTCTTATACGTTGACGACTCGAACGACTTCTTTCTTTATTTGTTGTTGTTGTTGTTGTTGTTGCTGTTGCTGTTGCTGTTGTTGCTTGTGCTTTCTTGTTTGCTTTCGTTCTTCGTTTTTATTACTTATTCATCTTTACTTTTTTAAATATTTTTTTTTTATTTTTTATTATTTTTTATGATTTTTAATTTTTTATTTTTGTTAACCGTCTACAACAACACTGAAATTCGCATCTTTCTTTCGGCGCTTGATCGTGCAATACGAATGCGTTGCCTACACTCAACAATAGCAACAGCAGCAGCAGCAACAACAACAACAACAACAACAGCAGCAACAAATCGGCCAGCAATGCTCAAGTGTTATTTGCTGCTTCTTTATTTTTTATTTATTTTGCATGTTTGTCCATAAAAAAGATTAAAAGAAAAAGAAAGACGCACTCACACACTGTCGACTAATCAAGCTGCAACACTGGCGCACATCGATACTCGCACACACACACACACATTGTTGGTATGCAACAATACACTGACACTTCCAAGACAAGATGAGATCCCGTCGCAGGCTGCAACGTTCGTTTTAAAATTTCTTATTTTTTTATTTTTGAATTGATTTTAAAACGCGCGCGCTCGCTTATGTGTGCAAATTAAGTTCCATAAACTAGACCCCCTCCACCGTCGCCAGACGGTCATAGTGTGCAACTAAATGAGCGCGCTTCTATGGACGCGTCGTTGACGTTGTCGTCGTCGTCGTCGTCTTTGCAGACGATCGATCAACAACCGCCGTAATCTTGGCGTATGTCCGCGTCAATTGTGTTAACTTTCAGTGGCAACTTTTGGCTCAATCGTTTGATCGCGCTCGATTTTTTATATACCTACTATATTTTTTCCAATTTTTACTTCTTATTCTCTCAGATGATCTTGCAACTTAAATCGACTCCACGCTGAACAATGTCCGACAATGAACAGAATTTTTTTCTTTTGTTTACTACATTCAAATGATCGGTGTGTTCTTAAACGTTGATAACTTTTGAGCTTCAATTTTAGTTTATGTATGTATATATATAAATATGTACATATGTAGCGCTAAAAGTTCTGAACAGGAAGTTTAGAAAAAAACATATTATATTATGATCTGTTCCAAAAACGCAAGCAATTAAATTTTTAGCTTTATCGATTTTTTCGAAACTTTATATCTCTATCTTAATTACGATATTTTTCACGTTACTGGCACCAAATTATTTTTAAAAAATATAGTACTAAAAATACCTCTCAAATATCGTGTATGTTATAAGAGTCGAAGTCACTGTATTCATCTACCAACGCTCAGAGCTTTGATTTAAGTAAAACATAATCTTCCTGACCTTTTTTTAACAGAAGACCATTTTGCGACTACCTATACCTTATTCTGCAAATACAAAATGTCAAAACCATTACGTAATATACAGTACCTTACGTAATACGAATTTAGTGCTATGTTAAATAAAAATGAGGGTGATGTCAAAAAGTATCGAATAGTATTGCTGAGCAAGCAATAAATCGATTTGTCGTTCTTCTTTCGGATGATGCGGCAAAAGTATCAATACACATCGAAAAAGACGTTTACAAGCGAAAATTATCGAAAACGTAGAAGAAGCTGATATACCCTAGTAGCAAAAAAAGATTTTATAGCTTCTTTTATAGGCCTTTTGAAGACAAGTATTACGAGTAAGACATCATATTATATATATAAATCGTTTATAGGGTGTTATAAGAGCTATTTGAAGTATGAAGTATAGACACAATTTTCCCTCTTTCAAGAGATTCAGTAAAGTATCTTGTATACTTGATCACTTGTCTTGTAAGCTGGATTTTTGTTTTCATAACTTGAACATTAGCAGGAATGAGTCTGAAAAAAATTAATAGAAACTTAAAAGAATATATCAAGAACATTGAAAAATCAGAGAACGGCGAACAAAATGAAAAAAGGCCATATATGTCAGAAAATACAAAAAAGTGGATAAAACTCAGATGGAATGTGTCGAAAGTATCGAAAAGAATTGAAAGAATCGAAAGAAACTTTATCAAAATTTACTTGTAACTTAACGCAATGCCGAATCGTGTTGAATCAAAATTAAATAGCTTCTTCGATTTTACGCTTTATCTTTATAAAGTACTCAAGAAATATTCTATTTGAACAAAAAATTGTCATGTTTCTGTTGAAATGTCGAAAAAAATTGGAATGTACTGAAAAAACGAATGCATTGATTGAATTCGAAATATATCGAACAACAGCGGAAAACATCGAGAAATCGATAAAGCTCATTTTTAAGAGAGTATCAAACACATCGACAAAATCCAAATGCACCGAAAGCGACTAAAGTTTAGAAATTGAGATTTTATATCACCTGTTCTTTGTTGATATTTTCATTTGTATTATAGGTATTATTTCACTTCTAGCACTTCTTGGTTTCAAATGCTTTGTACCACCCATACTATCGAGTAAGATGAAGTTTCGATGATCGAGCATTTTACTGGATCTGAATCAATGTCGCACAGTGTACTTGGTCACAATGTATAAGATCCAGTTTGCGTTGTGATCTAACACTTACACACTTGTATTATTCGGTAATGTCATTACCTATCTGGTGTATTTGTTGTTGTGAACTTGTCAACATCGTATAGTCATTGCTCCAAAAGAATCTGGTTTTTGTTTTCCTCAATACGTATATAACTTTTTTGTTGTTGTCTTTTGTTCTTACATAGACACATGCGATTATTTCATCCCCAAAAATCGTATACACATGGTCAAATCAAGTCAGATAATGTTGGCAAGCCCCTGTGGTCTATCCCCCGCGAATTTTTATTTCAATGGATCCTTAATCACTTTTTTGAACTTGCATGCCAAACTTGTGAACCTAATCAATACAACGAACTTTGCTGCCGTTGCTGCTGATGCGATCAGTCTACGACGCAAAAAGCCAACAAACAAAAAATTAAATTGTGAAAACAAAAAACAAACAGACAATTTTGTTTTTTGTTTTTCCAGAATTCCAAACAATTCTTAAACCACAATAGCTGGTACATTCACGTTTTTATACACACAGTACAATGTCAACACAATAATTATGTAAATTATTATGCAGAAATTCGTTATAAAATTATATTTATTTATCTTTTACTACATTTTAGTTTTTGGTTTTTCCATAACAAACTTGTTTTATTTTTATTTAACATACAAGTTGTTTAAAAATTCTTATACACATAGAAAAGTTTATGATAACGATGAAAGCGAATCTTAAGTTATACGCCAGCCTGCCCTCTTTAACTTAAAATTTAATGACCTTGTTTCTACAACAAATATAAGAATCAGCCTTACTGCTATGGTGAACTATAATGAGATTTATAATGAGATGTACGAAATGGAAGCATAGCCTCTTCTATTCAAAGGTTCGTCTCACCTTTTTGCGATGTCGCCTTTGTGCTCGAAAAAAGTTCCTGAACGCTTTACGCGAGAATGTGATCTTCAACTATAACAAGTTTTAGTTTCCCACCACCTGCTCAAAATGAAATATACCAAACTTATACGGATCGGTTGACGTATATTGAAGTTAAGTTTGGGTAAGTATCTAGACTTTTTTCGAATAAGGGTAAAAACTTTCGGCTTACCTCTCCGACACCTAAGTTATTCAAAATTTTTTGGGTCAATGCTTGCTACAAGACTAAATTGCAGGCTGAGTTTTAGATTAATGACCACAGTGGTTTCCAAGAAATGGGACCTTGAATGTTACCAAGGTGGTTACATTTATTTTACTTTAGCTTTAAAAACATTTCGAATACGCCTGTCGGTCAAAAGTATTAAGTGACATAACGCATAATTGATAATGCCCCGGACCAAGAGCCAACTGAAGGCAGGAGCGAGCCATTTGGCCCTATTGGGCTAGAATCGCAACGCTGGAGCTCATTCTCCAATGAGTCTCTTTGTGTTGGCTGTCCAATTTTTTCATTTTCTTTTTTGATATTTTTCCATTTTTATCGAGTTTTCCGAAATACTTCAGACTTTTCGACTTCTTTGCTGCTTATAAACCTTTTTTGATGTTATTTAATACATTTCGACGTTTATCGACTATCTCAATTATTTTCGAAATAATTCGAAGCCTTTAAACTTTCATCGCCTTCTTCATAATTTTACCGGCTTCCTGCAACCTCCCCTTCTCGTGCGAATCCCTGAAGTACAGAGCTATGCGGTTGATATAGTCATAATTTTCGGGAGGAAGTCCTAAGACTTGTTATCTCATCGCTTCTAGAAGGCTATATTACTTGAAGATAGAATATGTTAAGAAGACTATTTAAGTTTAATCATAAAAAGAACATTCTTTGGTGTAAATATTGTCAATGTCAAGTACTGAGAGATATAATTGAGTATAAGCTCATTTCGAATATACATTTTGACTACATAATCAATAAAGTAAGCTCCAGTTTATGGTCTAATAGACCCTTACTAGGCAAATCAACTTCACGTAGAACTTTCAAATTTCATTTCAAATCTGATATAAGGATGGTTCCGAAACAAACTGACGAGTTGCCATAAGGGTATTAGATTCGGCTATAAGACTAGTTTTTAACATTTACATTTTTAAGGAATATATAGACAGAAAATGCGCCAGAAAAAAAATTTATGTACATTCCCTCCGACAGCAGATCTGCCATTCTTGTACACAGATCATTAAAGTCCCTTAAAACTGAGTTTATCTCTTTTTCTGTTTATCTATGTGCTGTAACATATCAACTTTCAACAGCAACTTGCAAGTAGGTAGTGGCATACCAACACCTTCCTTGTCCTAATAAATCTGTGTAGTATTCGCCTGTCTAGCAAATTCGTCAGCTTTGCAATTGCCATCAATGTTCCTGTGTCCTATGTTACACGTTTGGCTATTTAGCTTAGAGCCATCTGTGCAGATATTAATATGGCCCTTTCTCCCCGGGAGTCCTCTCTTCACGTCATCCCTGGGTGGAATGTAGGAATATGGGAATATGTGTGTGTGGCAACGAAATAGAGTGTACAAATTGTGTGAATGGTTTGATATGATAAGAGCTAGATTTGGATTGGTCATAATGATCCAAAGAACATTTCCATAAGTAATTCTAGCCTTACGAATTCAACGAGGACGTAGTGACTTGATGAATAGCGTTCAGTTTCTCCTTTAATATAAACTCACTTGCTTGCAGTAGGTAATCATGAGTCGAATAATATGGAGTACCCAAAATCGGTTAATGTGAAATATCTTCTCTAACCGCACAACAAAAATTAAAGGAATTTCTGAAAAATATGAAATCAAAATAATGAAACAATGGATCAAAAGTATAATACATAAGTACCTACAATGTACAGATATGTATGTATATGTATACCATTTGCTTGATTAATAAGTAAAGAGGAACCCTAAATTCTAAATGAATATCGTAGTGTGCTATGTATACTTAGCGCAACACCATTTTTTCAACCATAAATTAAACAAAATAATTTTATTTGGCAATTTGGAATTGTCTGTTCTTTTTTCTTACATCGCATTTTCATCGAAATACATCAGTTCGGGGAGTTCGTCGCCCTTTTCGGTGTTTTGGCGCTGAGCCTCCCTCTTTACAGTCAACGACATTTTTCGACGCAGGCGGGTTATTCATCTTGAGATGCGATCACCGATTCGATTATTCCGTAAATGACCGCTGCTGTTGGCAGCGGCGTTTTACAGTGAAGATTCTGTCGCTGCGGCATCGCAGCACGCACACGCATGCAATTATCGTTAGCAGCAAAACACTTTGTTTAAATAAAACATTTTTTGAAGGACACACACAGTCGAAAAAATGAGTAATGCACATGGGTCATTGACTTTCTCCTGTTGCTTCTGCTGCTACTGCTGCCGTTGTTGTTGTTCGTGTTATTTGTGTTGATTTTAGTGCTGCATTTTTTTGTGTTTTTTATTTATTCGCAAGCAAAGTCAAAGTGATTAAACTTTATGCGCAATTTATTTTATTTTGTATTCTGGAATGGAAATTTATCTACGTGTTTATCACATTAACAATGTTATTTATAAAATAAAACACACACACACACGCGCACACTCGCGCCAGCGTAAACGTGTACTGGGAGTAATGCATTTTTCAACTTGACATTGCAAAAGCCAAGCGGGCAAGCGGCCGCACTTCCGAAAGCTTTAAACTTCCTGAATTAAATTGAGGGGTTTTACAAAACAAAATTGTAATTTCAAAAGAACCTCGTGCAAATGAAGATTTGTGGTTTCATTGTTGTTGTTCTTGCTATTGCTGCTGCTGTTTATTCATGAAAACTGATTCATTTGTAATTTCAATAGAAATTAATTAGCAACATCATAAACGAAACTTAAGAGATTTCATATTGTGGTACTGGGAATGCCCGAGTGCATTTGAAATGGTTTTTGACTGATCACGAAAAAATATGTGTGCTTCCCAAATGTAGTGAACAAATCTTTCGGAAAAGACTCAAAATCAGTAATGAGCTTGCAACCTGTGGGTGAAAAAATAATGTGGGACCGCTTCAAAATGGTGTATTCGCCACCATGCGCAAATCTTCGAACTTTCTGTCATAGATGTAGCTATGACGTCCCGCTGCAGTCTAAGGCAGCGGGACCTGGCCTGGCGCTCAGCAGAGCCTGATGCTATGTTTTAATTTGCAGTGTAAAGATTTTCTTATACACTCGATTGGATACTTTGAGATCCGATTGCATTGATTGTCGCCTAACTATCAATAAATTTGATTATACTGAAAGCTCAAAGACTTCTCACATAATATTTACGGACAGTTTATTGGCATACAGTAAGTATCCATCGAAAAACACGCTACATTGACGCTTTGCAAAGCAACCCGTTCAGCGCGCTCGAGTATATTTCTCAAACCGTCTCGCAATCCCATTTCGAACTATCGTGCCACTCTTCTGAGGATATGAATTTTATAGCAGTGATCAATATGTTCAAATATTGAGATATGTTTCATCTTGTGTCGCTTCGCTTAAGCATATCTAAAGGGTGTTTTTTTTCGAGGTATAGAGCTTCGAATTGAAATAAAACACAAGAAAATCGTTTTAATGTCCATCAATTTGGCTTTATTGGAAGGATAATTTTATGCCATTAATGTTTAAATATGATTTCGGGCATGTGGCCGCCGCGGCTGGCTCGAATAAAGCCAATTCTACAGGTCCAATTTTGAACCACTTTTTCGAGCATATGGGGCCGTATGTCGGCAATAACGCCACGAATGTTGGCTTCCAAGTCCCCTAACGTTTCTGGTTTGTTGGCGTAGACGAGCGACTTCACATATCCCCAAAGAAAATAATCCAATGGTGTCAAATCACACGATCTTGGTGGCCAATTGACAGGTCCATTCCGCGAAATTATGCGCTCATCGAATGTTTCCTTCAATAAATCGATTGTGACGTGCGCTGTGTGGCATGTAGCGCCGTCTTGTTGGAACCACAACTCATCCACATTCATGCCATCCAATTCGGGAACAAAATAGTCGGTTATCATGGCTCTATACCGGTCTCCACTAACGGTAACTGACTCTCCAGCATTATTTCGGAAGAAGTATGGCCCAATGACTCCACCAGCCCATAGAGCACACCAAACAGTCAGTTTTTGTGGATGTAATGGCGTCTCAAGGGTCTCATGTGGATTCTCTTCACTCCAAATGCGGCAATTTTGCTTGTTGACGTAGCCATTCAACCAAAAATGAGCCTCATCACTGAACAAAATTTTGCGATGAAAATCAGCATCGAGATCAATCTCATTTTCGGCCCATACACCAAAATCACGACGCATTACATGGTCTCGCGGCTTTAATTCTTGCACAAGCTGGATCTTGTAAGGTCGCAAGCAAAGATCTTGCGTAAATCTTCCATAAAGCTCCAATTGCTGTGCACGGTGGCGAATCGATTCATTCGGGTCCTCTTCAACATTTTGCTCTACAGCGGCAATTGTTTCTTCGGTGCGCACTGTTCGACGTCTCTGCGGATGCGTATTATCACATAGAGTAAACGTAGTGCGAAAACGATCCATGGTTAACCGAATTAATTGCTCTGATGGACGATTATGTCGACCATAAAATGGACGGAGCTTGCGGTAAACTTCGCGAACTGAACCATTATTTTCGAAATAAATTTGCACAATTTGCAAGCGTTGTTCTTTTGTCAACCTGTTCATGATGAAATGGCAAACCAAACTGAACATAAATGACATTAGAGTTGCCAGATTTGACCATAAAATGCATAAAATGTTTTTCTCTATTCGAAAAACAAACCTCTAAAAAAAACACCCTGTATAAACATATCATCATTATTTTGGATATCTAAGAAACAGTACTACAGAATTTATCAGTCAGTTCTTTTCGTGACCTAACGTGTCTAAGTGATGAAATCAAAGGATCTGAAGATGCTGAAAGTATATTGAACAAGTCCTCATTCTGTCGAATATTGTTTATGAATTGCTTTTACTGCTCAAAATTCGCTTAGCGGTATGATCTTGTAAGTCTTGGAGTCTAATTTCAACTGATGTTTCTGTCACCGTACAGTTACCAGGAACCGTTTCCTTTTTGGCTACTGACACAACTTTGTAGCTGGGAAAGACATCTACGTTGTGGCTGAATTCCTTGTATGATATCTACCGCAATAAAACAGGTGTCTATATAGTTGGCCTGCACTAGAGTTCACTGTTATCAGATGTAAATACAGCTTTATTCTATTTGACATTACTAGATATTTTCAAATTGCATTAAAAACTTAGACATAAATATCTGAGGCAAGTATTACTATTTCGCTGTACAAAAGCGAATTTTTTTAAAAAGAGAGAAATGATTTGGAAAAAGTGACAAATCAAGCGTTTTGGAGGTGGGGCAAAGCCCATATTATATGGACAGAAGTTTTCTAGGTACTCTTTACATATGCATCTATTTGCGTCAAATAGTTTTGGAAATAGGAAGAATAAATTTAGAAAGTGGAGTGGTAACGTCAATATTTAAAATTTTTAATTTATTTTGAGTGATGTCTATATTTGCTGCAAACATTCTATCAAATTCAGAATAACGATTTCCAAATCAAAATATCATAGACTGAAAGTCGTCATCACACAACAAATTCAGTTTTATGCTAATCATATCACATAAGCATCTATAACTTCTAAAGAGGCAAATAGATGCAGGTAAGACTCATGTGATTTTTGTTGGCAGATATGTCAACTATAATTTCCCATTCACCAATCCTTGATTGACATTGATTTGTGGATTATAAGCCAAAGTAAAATTGAAAAACTATGCTAAAAACGACCTTTTTTAAAAAATTCATGAAAATTACTAACTACATTTTTTTTTCTACATCTTGTAGAAATTATTTATTTTAAAATACCATAAATTCAGAGAAAATACTTAAAATTCCCATGTTTTGTCAAACTTTTGAAATTTTCCAATAATAATATTGCGAAAAATGTAAAAAAATGCTATTTTAATGAACGATAAAAAGTTTTCCAACTTTGAGCACCCATAAAAACCAAAATACTTGTCATATATCAAAAAAGATTTCGGTTTTAGAACCTTTGGTCAATTATCTGTCAAATAAAAGAAAAAAAGTTTCGAAAATCAGAAATCGAAAATTTGATTTTAGCAATCACTTTTTGAAAAAGGAGCCACTGTGCGGCCATTTAAATAAGTTCGATGATTGTCGAAAGTAGATTTTCAGCAATGATTATCAGCATATCCCATGATTCGTAATTCTATGTCTCTCATCCCTTCTGATTGGGATATGATTTCCTGAAGTACATATTTTTGGTGACTTGCTTAAAGTGTTGTGGATCCATTGGTTTACTCTTGGTTGGAGACAATGTATATCATAGTCGTGGGTAGTACGGCAATATTAGCATTATTCAACGCTTATTCCATATCTAGAAATGCGGCTAGAACAAAATTCTTATAGCTGATGATTTCCTCTATATATTAAACCACCTCATGCTGAAACTAAGAGTACATCTAACACATACATAAATCGATGACAAGTTTTTAGAAAAATGTCGATTAGCTATTTGGCATGTAGTCCTTCAGGCCTTAGTTGTTTCAATTTCTCTGCCTTATAATAAAACTCCTTATACCATTCATTGCGAAATGGATTTTGTAGTAGACATACATTCAACTTGATCTTAAGCCATGTTGCTATTTTGTCACATATTGACATATTACCTATTATGTACCTTCTAAAGAAGCTTAAGACTGGGTCCTATGTCATGGTTGATGTGACTAGCCTTAAGGTAATTTCATTAGTAAAAACTCGTGGTTAACCCCTTGTAACTTCAGATCTTAACTTACTTGAGACTGCTAACTATTCTTAATGGAATAGAGATATTCTTCATTACACTTTTGCTATGAATATTTTTTCATAAATTTCTTTAATTCTTCACCAGCCATGATTCAGTTTAGATCGCAACAAGTCAAAGGACTATGATTCACGCATGTGCGTCTGCGCACAAAATTCTTTAAAATTGTGAAAAATAAAGAGAAAAATCGAAACAGCACTGTTAAGTTGGAGACAGAACAATATCAACAATTAGCAAAGGCACACACTAACACACATGCACATACACAAATATAGTCATGCTGAAGCTCCATTCATTCAACGACTGCTTTTTGTTGTTTTTGTTCTTGGCAGTGGTGCCAATTGCGTGGCATCCTGTTCGATGTAAAATATTGCATTGGCCTTGGAACATGCTGTCAAGACGATTAACATTGCAGCCAATGCAGCAACAACAACAAAAACTTCAACTACAACAACAACAACAACTGCAATAATAATATTTTTGTTAACTCTTTAAAAACGACGCACCATATTGTGCGCATCTGGAAGTTTTGCGGGTTCACATTTTAATTTTTTTATTATTATTTTTAATTTGTTTTTATTTCTTTCTTTTCATTTGTTTGTTATATTCGTTAGTGTTATTACTGTTAATGTTGTTGTTGTTGCTGCTGTTGTTGTTGTTGTTGTTGTTGTTGTTGTTGTTGTTGTTGTTGTTGTTGTTGTTGTTAGTGCTGCTGCTACAGTTTCTTTGTTGCTATTGGCGTCTGCTTGGTGTCAACTTTTTTTCGGTTCCCTCTTACCGATTCAAAATTTCATTATCGTTCATCCAATTTTTGTCTACAAACTGGCCAGACGACCGACCCGCATGCTGCAAGTTGTTCTCGAAAAAAAAATAATAATTTACACAAGAAAAAAAAAGTTGGTATAGAATTTTTCAATCAACTGTTGCCATCAATTAAGTGTATGTGTGTGTGATACTTATGGACTTCTAAGCTGTTTGACCGATCGCCTAAGGACTTAATACACATGTTCGTTATGGTTTGTGGAAGGTTCTTAGCATAGTTTGTTTTTAAAAAAATGGACGACCCCTCATATAAGAGACAAATAAAATGCATCATGTCTCATCAACTATTTGACGCAGATGAATGAGACTTAACCACGAGTTTTTCATAATGAAATTACCTTAAAACTACTTAGTCACACCAATCATGCCGTAGGACCCAGCCTTAAGCTCACTCTAGAAAGGTGGCATCCCGAGAAAATTATAGTGGCCCTATTTCCTGCTCGTATTATCTGTTAAGAATTGCGGAGTGTCTAACAAATTTATAAAATTTTTAGTTTTATTGTGATGACCAAAAAAAAGCCCCTCACTTCATTAAATGTATTCTCAATGAATCATAGCCTGTTATCAAACAGTATCATTGAAGTTTCTGTAGGACATGATTTAACGGAACTTCACAGCTCCTTATTGACTAGGATGTTTTCGAGGTTAGTTCATAAAAATCTATGTAAATGTAGAATGCAGTGTGATAATTTTGACTGCAAGATGCCTCAGATGCTATTGACTCCGCTTTCGAAAATAAGGATAACTAACTTACGTTTGGAATATGCATTTTATGGATCTCAGAAATCTTTTGAGATTTGTCAATCTTAGCAAGAGGCTCCAAGTCCAAGCAGTTTCTAAGTCAGTCTCTTGCTGTGGGTCAGTAGATTTAACCAGCACAGTGCAATGGCATCTGTGGCATCTTCCATCTACAATCGTAAGCCACTCTGAATATAGTTCCAACTCAAATTCACACCCCTGATTGAACTTGCTATCTCGCCAAACCTCAGTAGTACTATTTTATTTAATTTTCTATTGCCAACTCATAAGATCTGCCATTCAAGAAGTTTTCATAGAAAATCATTTGTGATGTGGGATAGTTATTATTTCGGCAGACTCTGTGGAGTATTGAGATAAAAAAGAATAAAGTTTTTTTAATATCTCAAGAGAATGTTTAAAATACCATTAAAACTAATTGTGGAAAAGTAGGTCGATCAGCAGATTGCAGTGCTGCATAATCACAAAACAACAAAGAAATATCTCCATTAATGGAAAAAATAATTCAAAGTAATATTCCTTCACAAAACTTTCAAGAGTTTTACTATAAGAAATTCCCGAAACTTAAAGATTCAAGATAATTACGAACAATTAATTTTGTCATTACAGTTTGTTTGAGTAGAATTAAAAATAGCTTAATCTCAATTTAGACTCCTTGTAAGGACTCAGAAAACTTACGCAATGTCTTACATATTCCATATGATTTCTTAAAATCAAGAAGAAAGCGGAATGCCTTGTGTTACTGTGGGAATAGGTATGATTATCAAGAACTACCTGGATTACCTCATTTAAACTGCCTGGTGTAAAAGAATAAGCCAAGTTCCTTACCACATTTTCTTCGGTGGAACTGACTGCTACTTTTGTAAGCCAAGTTTTGCTCTCTCTCCCTATTTTTGATGGAAAAAAGTGCAACCAGTGGCTTTTTTGTCTCTCCAATAAAATGTCTGGCCTTAAAACATTAAAAAATTCCCATAGACTCAAAGGTCTCAAAGGAGACCATGAAGTGTTTGAAAACTTATCTTGTAATAGACGTTCTTACACATTATATGTTATACTGAAGAAATCGTCGCAAACTGCCGTCTTGACATTATATAGATTACTAATATTCTTACCATCACCAGCACGCGTTATACCGCTGCCCGATCCATTTGATCTCAATATCTTTCTGGGAGCATGGATTACGAATCTTAAAATATCATGTAATTCAGACTTAAAGGCTCAAAATTAAGATTATATCGAATCGTTGATTATACTGTCTATCTGGGTGGCCACCCAAAAGTTTCTCCCATTGACACAGTAGTGCTGGACAAATTTACTTATTGAGCGTACTCCCATAAAAAGCAATAAATTGAATACTTTAACAAAATTTAGATTCTATTTTACACAGAGGTTCTAGACTACCAGAAACTATGTACTCAAGTAACATATACCATTTTGGACACTTAAAATTTCCTTCCAAAAGATAAGGTTCTGCAAACAATTTGTGTTATGTGTAGATGTATGCAAGACTCCTTCGATAACTAACGAAGAATGAACACAAAGTATAAAATGCCTCAGGAGATCTTTACGGACAGACTACACTACAATGCCAATAGAGCAATTTTTTTTTTTTCTTCAAAATTTTGTATTTTTTCTTTTTTGCAGCACAGACATCAACGTTATGGATGAGTTTTTAGCTCAGAGTTTGCTTATTTGCCAATGCATTGTGGCGACAACAGGAAAAACTAAAAATTCCAGTGGTATTTGTCATGAGGATCCCTTCGATATTCTGGTATTGCTGCCGGTTCTAAAACTGAATGCTAAGGGGGCACGTTTAACATAATGAGTTCTTATGTTTGAACATGTGCGAAGCAAACACTTGGCTCTCTTTAATTGACAGATATTAAACGCTATAACGACAAATTTTTTATGTCTTATTAAGAAAAAGTATAACGAAGACATTGTTTGTGTACGATACTCGCAACTTGACATAAATTAAATTTTCGCACTTTTTACAAAAAATCGGATAGCTAAGTGGGTATTTACTAAATTACTTAATACATTTGGGACATTTTACTCTCTACTTTTTTAAGAGTTCGCTAGCTACAAAATGTGCTGAAAATCTAATATTAGAAAATTTATGTATAAAACGAAATTTTTTATCATAATTCTGTGCCAACGAAAAACTAGTTTCAGACAATTTGCGAATTTATCAAACATTTATTCCTTTGCCAATTCCTTTGTTTGTTTCACATTTCGAGCGCGAAATTTCAACGGAAACTTTGCAAGATCGGAATGTGGTCGCGACGCCTTTGCAACGCTGTACACACTGCATCAAACTTACTAAGTGAGTCGACTTGAGTCAAAGCTTATCTTGTTTATTCACAAAAATGGAAAAAAGAACAAACTTAATTTGGATCATTTCACAAGAATCCATGTCACAGTTTATGCGCCCAGCAGATGAAGAACATGAAGAAACAAGTTACTCAAGAAACACCCATACCAACAAAAAACAAACTGAATCCGATCCAATTTAACGACCACAGACAAAATCATTCACACAACCAACACGGCCAAAATTTTAACTCAGATGAAAGATTTCGGAACGCGCAAAGAGTGAAAACGATCAACGACTGTGATCTTCAAGGATTGTCTACGCATTCGTGCTACGCGCATTGCCAAAGTGTTGCGCTGCTGTTACGAATTTCTGTGGCGCTGACTTGGTTTGGTTTCAGTTTTGACTTCGGATAAGAGACCCGTCTATCAAGTTCATTAACTTGTGCTTGGGAGCTATGTTACGTTGCGTGATTTTCGTTGCTTTCTTTTTAGTGGGTTCTTAAAGTTGCGTTCGAAGATTTTGGCGAAGACCTGCAGTGGTTTTAAAATGGGACCTTAGAGTGAACGGGTTGTCATAGTTCGAGGTGACCAGATGTCTTATGCTAAAATTAAGAACGAGTACCATTTAGTAATACTTCTTAGAACTTTCTGTTTAGAGAGGCTATATACTTATATATATAGTCAACATTTTAAAATGACAATCTTCCTTATGGTGTCAGTCAATGTCAAGCGACTAATTATAAAATTGACCATTGCTGGAAATTTACATAAATTTATTAAAGGATCACTTAAATACTGAAAATAAATCGATTTTTTAAAAAATTCATTTGTCTGGATTTGGATTTGTGTTTCCTCAAAACTACCAACTTAAAAATATAAGTATAAGTATAATTTTGGGAGAGTTATGGAAACACCCTATTTATTCCTTTTTTTTTTGGCCCTGTCAATGGTTGCACATGAACTGGTTAACAGATCCAGAAATTGGTTTTAGCTGAGGTTCAGGGTTCAACATAATACAATAGTTCGCAGAGCTCTTTTTTATTTCTTTATAAAATCTCTAAATATTATTATTTTGTTCAGGGCCATCAGTACTTATAACCACCGCAAGGGTCTATGGTTATAAGTAGGTACACTAAGGCGGCTCACTATATGCCTACAAGTATTAGAATGAAACCCTGAAGGTAGCTAGTCGGAATCCATGAATCGGGGAATTGTTGAAAATAATTTAGGTTACTTCTTAATTACCGTTCACGGAGGAAGAGTTTTTGCAGGCACTTATTTTTCAGCTGGAGGTAAAGGACACCGATAGATAGGTTCTTAGGCCCTATGCTTTAAATAAAGATAAAGAACACAAGAAGGATAATGTTAGATTTTTTGAACCACGCTAAAGTACTTACCTTTGGAGAGCAGGCTGTTTAAAGAACCAATTTTTTGGTTTATACGACGGAGAGTAAAATGTTTTGGAAATATTTTTTTACCAGAAATAAGTTCCAGATCCAATAGCTTAAAGTCAAAGTATCTTGAACCGATTAGCGATTCTTCGGGGAAATCAGGGAAATTTGTATAATCACACAGACATACAGATATATACGGAAGATTGCACTGCACTGCGGTGAAATCTGATAATGACGAAAACTAAGCTTTTGTTGTTGATATCATCGATTCATTCCCACTTTCCATTGGAAAAATAGTCGGAAACACATTTCTTATATTCATAGAATACAATCTTTTTCGTCCCAAGGAAGATTGAATTTAGATTTCTCTACTGGAAAAGTATGGTCACACTCACATTAAGTTTTATGCTGCAGATATTTGCCTTTTTCTGGATGTTTTTCCTTATGTTGGTTGGCTTTTTTTTTTTGATAGTATAATATACTTAGCTGGAATTTTGTGAATTGTTCTTGGGGTATATTTGTGTTTGTGATTTAATTGCCGCACCCAGCATGTGAATTTGGGATATTCGGGTGCAGTGCTTTGCAGTGCCAGTGTATTTGTGCGCATGCGTGCTAAGGTTGCAAAAAAATAACCAGTTCTTTTTTTCTTCTTCAGCATCTTCTGTGGATGCTAAGCTTTTAGTAGAATGTGACTCTGAATGAAACAGAGCTAAAATTTTCTCATTTTTCATTGTCAAAAATAATACCATCTCAACAGAAATAAATATGGGGTGTGGCATTGCATAGTGGGAACATTGAATAAAATATCAAAAAATAATTAAAAATTGAAAAATGAATTGAATTGGCCTTAACGTTTAATGTCAGATCCGAATGGCGATAACTGAGAAACATCCTGCTACCATAGGTGCCAAGATATTGCGTTTTAAGTTTTTTGTATTTTGGAATCTCTAACTGAATTTCGTTCTCGGCGATAATTTAGTGCCTTTCGTACGATAAGCATAGCATTATCGCCAAGAACGAGATATTGACCCGACCTTCTTTGTTCTTGTCCTCGGTCATACGCGAAATAATTTTTTTGATATCGTCTCGCTATCGTTGTCGTTCTCGGTCCCGATAACGAGAACGATAACGATATTTATCGGTTCTCTATTGGAAAGGTATTAAAATTAAATATTCAAATAAAGGCATCAAAATGATAACACAAAATTTAACAAAATCCGCACATACTTAAGTTCGCATTTAAGGGAAATATGAATCCTAAAATAAATCTCTTATCTTTTTTTACCTGCGTTTCGGATTTTAGGGCTACTGTGCACCGTGCAAATATACCTACATATGCATATATGTGAAACATGTTTATTGGATACTTTGTTTAAATGTTGCCCCTGTTTCCAATCTGTGCAATCAGAATTGAATATTAAAAACTTTTATCACATATTGGAATTTGCACTGCATATATGGGAGCTGATTTTCTACTCGCAGCGACGATGTAATCTTTTAAATTAAATTTTTTAAAAATTTTCAATGCGAAGTAGTTGCAATAGAAATATTAAATTCATTTGATCAAAAATTTATTTTCGAACAATATGTTCACCACATTCAAAGCATCTACATATGTACATATACATATGTACGTTATTTAAATTTGGGTTATGCCGTTATAAGTTTCAAAAAATATGTAAATTTTAATTCTATAAAAGTTCCTTTGAGATCTATCATATAAAACTGGTTTATTGAAACGTGCTTTACATTAATTTTACTGACATTTTAAGAACTAATTAAATGCTGTCTTACCGGTTCTTAAAATTATTGTGATTTGATTTTAATTAAATTGCAAAATATATTGAACTTTATTTCTCACTTTCTCTCATACATTTTAAATGTTACTTGAAATAAGCTAAGCAAGTCTATTTTTCAGAAAGTTTTGTGGCTCGTATACATATATTATACATATATTTTTCAAACATTCTTCATTGATTTTCACATGATTTTTCATTCCATCAGCTCAGATTTTCAAAAATCGAAACTACTTCGTCGATATTTTTTCCGAACATACCACTTTAATTTATTTTCGCTTACGTTCCCACACATTTTTCAAGCTTTCGAAGCAGAGTTTCTCGAAAACAAGTTAAATGAAGTTAACCATAGATATAGTATATCGGCATATCGATTTGACAGTTTCGTCGTACTTTGGAGCTGGTGTGTATTGGTTAATTTGGAAAAAAAGTAAAATCGCGTTCTTTAAAAATTTCATTCATATTTTTTATTTATTATGCTATACATATTCGCTGCTCAAATGGGCAATTATTTTTGTATTCTTTCTTGTTTCTTATATTTTTTATCTTTTTTTTTCTTTCAAATTCGTTCGAACTTTTGCTCTAATCTTGTTTAGTTTTATGAATACATTGTTTTTTTTTCGTTTTTTTCACGTTATTTAGTCATTATCAAAATTATAAATTTTTTTAATTTTATTTTGGCAGTTTTATTCAATGTCAAGTTTACGGTTACTGCCCGAAACAAAAAAATGTTTCATGATAACCAAATATTATGAGTTCATGGCCTTGTGATATAAAGTTGCCACCCCGGATAGCATTCAGTGCACAATTTGTTTGTCAATTAAGTGAGCTACGATAAGTAAATTTTATTTTTTTTAATAATTTTATTAAAAGAAATTCTTAATTATTGTAATTATAGCTTACAAATTAATTCTTAATAAATTAATTAGTTGAACAATTAGTATGCAATTATTCAGCACAGGTGTATGGGGTAAAGGTCTATGAGTCTTTCTGTTAAGCAAGCTGGTGCGCTAAAGTTCCGTTTGAAAATAACAAAAAATGTTCTTAAAGTCGAAAGTCCTAATTCACTGCACTTCTAGCGTGAGCTTTAGTAGCGCTTCGGCGTCCTTTTTTTCAACCAAATGATTGCAGAATACACTTTTTTCCATACCCGCCAGAGTATTCGTTCGCACACGAAAAAAAAATTTTTTCTAAACTTCAGAGTTCCACTCTATGTTAGGTAGGTGATCTTCGTCAATGCTGGTAAAACCCTTTATAAAAAACGAAAGTAGAGGCAAAATAAGTTTTGAGTTGGAAAATTTTTTCATAAAAAACCAAATTTTGGAGATATGTATATCGGTTCATTTGTTATATTTTCGGTATATTTGCATCGTGAAAAGTCGTCGTCAGTACATTCGATACATTTGCCGCATTTTCAGTACATTTGGCGAATTTTCAGTACATTTTCGGTACATTTGAACAATTTATAATAATTGCATTTTTTTGTAGTAATTGAAAAAATGAAAATAATCGCATTGTATAGATTTATAATAATTACGAGTACCTTAAAAAATAACAACCTTTTTGGTTGTAATTGAAAATAAATCACATTGCTTAGATTTTGTAATATAATGTGAAATATATCTCATTTTGCTCGGATTTTTGAAATGGCAAAACTGAGGGCCTTTTTTTCTAAATAAATTTAGAAAAATTTTGCACATTTTAGTAAAATTGGGTGTTCAAGACAAAAAAAAAAAAAGTACATTCGGCCTCTAAAATGTACATTTGAAGTCTCGATGTAGTACACTTTCACAAAATCCAAATTCCATCACTGACGTAGGTGCATCACTTTAATATATCTGATGAATCTTCAAAATTTCCTGAGTCTATCAGGATTTTTTGCACACATTATGCTTTGCCTTATTGATCTACGTTGATGCTTGATGGAGTTGTGACATTTTGACACCATCTTGGTCATTTGCCCA
The DNA here is from genome assembly GCA_963680825.1 of Meiosimyza decipiens. Taxonomy (NCBI): domain Eukaryota; kingdom Metazoa; phylum Arthropoda; class Insecta; order Diptera; family Lauxaniidae; genus Meiosimyza; species Meiosimyza decipiens. The sequence goes on from OY804258.1 coordinate 36,267,929, forward strand.
TTTTAATACAGCCTTTCATTTGTAATATCTACAGAGATATAGCCTGCGTAAATTGCAGCTATAGCTTACCTCTGAAAGAGTCAACTTCAAACATTTGAGAGAAGTTGTGGACGGTGGGTGCATAAATAGAATGAGACTCCTACGCTGCCTTACGCCACGAGTATAAAACTTTCAAATAAAATATCTTGTGCCAAGCACTTTGCACTATCGGTCAGGCCTCCAGCTCTGACTTTCGTAAATACCAAACTAAATGGTTTAAACGCGTTTCAATTGTTATTTCTATTTTAAATTTGTTTCTTTCTTTTTTCTACTGTTCTTATCACACGAATACTTATCTACTACGTACGCTGCTGATAAACGGAAATTCTCTGGTGGGAGCGAGGGAAAGGTCTGCATTATGTTTGAGTTCGTATTAGTCGAAATCGCATATCGCCAGTGTGGTTATTGCTCTTTCTTTTTTCTATCCCTCTCTCAATTAGCGACTGCGTTGAAATTGGCGACGTCGACGACGTCTTTCTTTTTTTAATGTTTTTTTTGTTTTTTAATTTTGGTTGCTATTTTTATTAAGTTGCTCTTTTTTGTTTATTTTTTATTGTTGTAGTTGCTGCTGTTGATTGTAGTTGTTGTTGTTGTTGTTGTTGTTGTTGCTGTGTTGCGGGTGCATTGAATTCTAAATGTTTTGTTTGCTCTTCACGTCGCGTTGTATGCGATTCAAGGACAAATGATGTCAGTTTCACGTCTTTTTTTTTTCTTTTTTGTTGCTTTTCTTTTAATTCGAATTATACCTATTTTGCTATCTGTTTTGTTGAACGTTGGAAGACTCTTCAGATTTCACCACGCTACAAGTTGTTTGTAGATTTTGTTGCCAAATATTATGCATAAACTGAATTGTATTCTCTGTAAGCGTTTTCGTAGAAAAGTTAAATGGGCTCTCGTAATGCAAATCAATTGATATTTTTAGTCCAATGTCTATAGAAAATAAAGAAAGCGCCATTCTATGGTATGCGGGTAATCTTAACGAACTTGAAAAACCCTTCTACAGTACCACTGCCTAAAGCTTGAAACTTGCTTTTGATATATCTCCATGTTCAAATGAAATACATATATTGCAGAGCTCAAGCCCATCACTAGAATTCTTTAGAATGACGTCCCAGCATAATTGCTCATCTATTCTGCCAATATGTGTTATTATCTCGACCTATAACTTTTGAATTGTTACTGGCTTACTTGGCATAAATCTTTCTTATGAGATATCCTCAAAGTAGAAGTCCGAGAGTATCAAATCGCACGATTTCGGTGGCCAATTGACAACGCTGTTTCGCGAGTTATTACTACATTTGCTGTGTAGCATGTGGCACTATCTTGTTGAAATCATATATATTGCCCACATCCATATTAATCAATTTGGGCCATAAATAGTTAGTCATCATGATACGCTAGCATTCACCATTCACAGTGACAGTACCGTTTTCAAAAAAAAATCCAAATTTTTCCAGCTCAAAAGCCACAGCAAACTCTCTTTGATAATCCATCGGTTTCTCGACAATCTTTGTTAGGTTGCAATCGGCCTTAATGCGTAAAATTTTAGCTTGTAGATGATTTTCATTGAATGGTCTGGAGTCTTCAATTCCTACGTTTACTAAGTCTTGTGAGCGTGCATACTCCAATTGTTTGTTATAATTTGATTTAATGTAGTTTTTGATAGGTTTAATTCCTGCGCACGATTACGAATTGATGTGCTCGGCCCCACTTTCACGTATGGCATCAATGTTCTCGTTAAAACTAAATACGGAAGCTTGTCCTTAGTCCTATAAGATATGCTTAGCTAAAATGTATCCCTAACCATAAGTAATGAAGAAAATACAATCTAAGTAACCAAAGATGGTTCGGGCTTAACACTTGCCGAATCACAAATTACTTTGTTCAAAAACCGAGCAATAAATTGGCTAACTTTATTCTGAATTTGAACATAAATGATCTGTGTGCGATGATGAGTTAAATCCCAGGGCACATTGCATTTAGTCAGCGCATACTCAACACTTGCATTGTTACTGATTCAACATCTTACGGAGATTTTCTTTCCAGCATTTTGAGGATTAAGGAATCGTCTGTTTTGGCATCAATTCATAGATTCAGTGCCAAGTCTAGACAACGATTGTTATTGATGATGTAAAGATAGGGTATTCAAAGTTGAGGTGACAAATTTTGAAACTTGTGCAATTTCAAAAAAAGTTAATTCCGTGGAAGCACCACTCTCTCTTTCCAAAAATGTACGAGTTTTGACTGAGAGAAATGGGATCTGATGTTAATAAAGTCTAGTAAGCTTATCGCCTCTGGTTGAAGTTGAATAACTTTTTTTTTTCAAAAACCATTGTTTTGTTATTCCAAACCAAAGTTCAAGCCATGTGATTTATAATGAAACCCGGTATTTGGCAATTAGCTGCAGCATGACTTTAGCACATAAATACAGCACGACGTTAGCACATAAATGCATCTTCGATCCTCATCCTCTTTTACCAACACATTTTGGAAAATGGGTTTGCCAAAGATATTGTCAATTTCGTGTTGGAGGTCGCCCAACCTTCTGTGTACTGCTCTTGCAGTTCTATGATATGTTCCTTTGTACTGGAATAAAAAATCTATAGTTCATTCGTTTGAAATCATTAACGATCATATTTTTTGATTGGAGAAGTATGTGGCTAGTTTTTGCCGGAAAACTGAACAGATTTTTCTTAACTCTGATATACGCGACGCCTAAAAAGATTATTTTTCCCGAGGAAAACGAACTTGGAATTAAATTTGCGCTGCATTGCTAAAATCGGTCATTTCTTCCGGTTTAAGCATTTTTTTTTATCTTGGAAATATATAAATATTATCTTAGAAAACCAATAGCAGCAATGTTTTTCTTTGTAAATTCCACATGCTGTATTCTTGAAATACAAAGTCAAAGTTATTCATTTCAATCATGTATGTATGTAATTTGGTTTTCATGTTTCGATTCACTCGTTTGCAATCTTTCAATCGAACGATAGTTTTCGAAAACAGCTGACAGTTCATAATGGAACCTCAAATTTAAACTCAAAAATTTGCTTTTTACATGTCTCCCTTTCTTCTTCTCCAACGGGATGAATTTCTTTCTTCTTTCACTTACCCCTACACAAAACTTATCCAATTTTGTTTTATATTGACAATCAACGGAAATTAATGTACATCCGGTCTTGAATTCCTCTCAGTAATCCGGAATTAATGAAGAACATTAGCAAAGTCTGATCAAATTTAAGTCACTGTCTAAATCGGAAATTGTTTGCTAAAAGCTAATTGGTTTCAAAAAACTCCAGTTTCTTACTTTGTTTGAGGAGTATTTTATTGAACATTCGAAGAAAAACCTAAACGAAAAACAAAAGCTTAAAAGTGCGTTTCGCATTCAACGGCTGCCAGTTTCTTGCCCCCCCTCATTTAACCAATTCTTTTATATGGCGGACGCAAATGATGGGCTGGCAGTTCACATCGATCGGGCGACAACGATATCGTTTTATTTTGCTGGACAGAATCGCATTGTTTTCCTTTTTTTTTTTTTTTTTTTTGTTTTTGTACATTGAGAAATTATTACTCGGGTTCATTTTGCTTCTATCTGCGACTAACACCGATTGTGGTGAATGTTGAGTGCTGAATGGTGAATGCTGAGTGAATGCGTTGTTTTCGTGCTCGTTATTTTTGTTGTTGATCCTGTGCTTAATTTGTTTTTGGTTTTATTTCAGCAGCACTGTGCACAGTGGGGTTGAGATTAAAAATTATTGCTAAGACTTGTCTATAAAAAAAAAAGTTTGTCTTATCTCAAAATGCGATAAGAGTGGAAAGAAAAATAATATGCAGCGACTTCTTCTTACCAGTCCTTTATGACTTACAGAGAGTTTCGTTTGATTGTAGAAAGTGAAATTTAGCACTTTGAACATAGTTGAGTCCATTAACATATCTCGAAAAACGGCTCTGTTCCCATAATTTTTCTTATTCCATGGCATATTTCATTTATCGATGTCATTCAAGAAATCTGTAATGCGAATATTTTGATTTCATTCCAAGAAATTTAAATTTAATATTGATTTATTAAGTTCGATGGTGAAAAGAATGAATTAAGTTTTGATTCTATTCCAGGAATTTTAATGAGGAATTGGAGAAATAAGTTCCATAAGCTTTTTGGCGAAAAAAGTTTAAGAAATGATGGGGAAAGATTGAATATGAGTTTTAAACTTCACCTGAGACCATTTTCGAGAAAACAATTTTTCACTAATCGATACGGAAACGTTGATAATGGATTTCGGACACCATCATTGGCTGTTTCGGGAACCCGGCTTTGGCCAACAAACATGTCTTCGAAATAAAACTAAAACAGGTTATACGGGCACTTGGATGCATTTTTCATTACAACATTTCTCAATTAAATGGTACAAACTTTTTTTTTAGAAAAATTAAACTCATTTCTCCAATTTCTGAAGAAATCACATTTCTTATTAGAATTCCTTGGATTGGAATCAAAAATCATTAATTTAAGTTAAGTTGATTTCTTGAATGATGTCAAAAATGCATGGAATTAAAAAAAGCATTTTCTAATTTCAAATCACTGGATTGGAACTGCAACTTTTCAATTCCATATTTTAGTTCTATGAATAGGATCGGAAAATGAGCCATTAAGTTTCCGAATTCCAAGAAATTTGATTTCCAATGCTATAATTCCTACACATAGAGCTTTAAGAAAATTAGTCAATTCGCATTTGTGTTATGTGCTGCCCCACTGTGCGGTGAGGTTTCATTACCATTGTTGCACCGCATGCATTTTGGATTGAAATTCTTTGTCGTTTTCGTCGTCATCGTCATCATCGTCGTCGTCGTCGTCGTCGTCGTCGCCGTTTTCGTCGTAACTGCAGCAGGAGGAGGACAGTTCAATCACATTTCATAAAAGTTCGAGGTCAGTTATTAAACTCGCCGATTTCCCTGGTTCTTTTAATTTCCCTTTTTAGTTGTTGAATATTATTTTTATTTATTGCTTTGTTTTATTCCAATCTCTTAACAATTTTTCTTTTCTTTCTTCTTTCCATTATATTTGTTTACGATTTTTAAGGATTTTTAATATTTATTGTGAAATTAAGTGGAAGTTTTTGCATTCAGCAGCCGCAGTAGCAGCTTTGAAAGGGGCACGTTAAGGGTTATCAAGCCGAGGGTTTATCAATTTAAAACAAAAAGAAAACAGAGGACACTCTTTCATAGTCGTAAGTCGCTAATTTATGCAAGAGATGTAAAGTTTAAATGTTTATTTAAAAACGTTCTTAGCTACTTCATACATTCACAAAGGCTGGGATGTGAAGAAAAAGTCTTTAGGAATATAAAATTATCAGTTTCTAGTCAAAGCCTCAACTCTCATGAATGTCAAGGGAGTTTATTAATAATCCAAGATAATGGATTGCTGCTACACACATATTACAGTGCAAATTGTGGAGTTAAATAAGAAAATCAGAAACAAATATACTTTGGAAAATGTTGGGAGTATCTTCTGGGCACTTTATAAAAAACACTTTTCTTAAAAATACAAAATTTTTAAACTTTTTTTTTTTTTTTTTTGATTGGTAAAAAAATTAACAGGAGTAATTTTCTTAGCGTTTCACAGTTTTTGTTTCTGTGGGAGGTGCCTTATATATTATTTTACGCCAATTAATGGCTTAACAGCCCACGGCACTTGGTAGCCGTGGTGGTAACAAATGTAAAGGATATTTTGGATTTCTAGTACGATATTGGATTCGATTTAGAGGACCATTGTAAAAATTATTCACAATTTCAAAAAGTAAAGCAATTGCCGCTATGATTTCAGTAATATGTGTTGTTGGTCTCGATGAAGTCTATGATCAGAACATAGAAGTCAAGCACCTTTGAAGTGACAATTGAAGTTTTTATTTAATATAGAGGTCAAAGATAACATCGAGCGTTCTTTACCTTTATGTAGCTTTCGTCAAAACAACAATTGTCTTAAGGACTGTAAGCGATTATCTCTAATTTCGTATTAGAGGTCAAAAAGTGGCTTTCAGTCACTAGATCTACTCATTCCATATACATACATACATATTATACTGATTGATCACCTTTGACTTCTTTATAATCTTGATTTATCACTTTGAGGTAGAACCACACAATAATTTGAAAAGAAGTGGACACACTGCTCTCTCCGACCCAAAAAAAAAAAAAAAATCACGTAAATTGAATACGTCGTGACAGGCAGACTATCCCTTTGACATGAAATGGGTGATATGGTCGACACAGCAATAACTATGTGACTAAATCATACAATTCAACCAATTTGAAGTTTATTTTCTCGACAAAGTAGACACGGTATAATCCTGGAAGAGAACGTTGTCTTGATCAATTTGTTTGAACAAAGCTATCGTCCAACATGCTCTTTTTTTTATCTGCATTAAAAGGTTTAAGAGGTTAATATTTTCAATACTCTCAAAAATAGTTTAAAGTGTTTAAAAAATGTTCAACAAATTTCACAGTGATAATCTGTACTGCGCCCAGGAGACCTGATTTCGATTATTTTTTTTCTATTTTTTATAGTAATTCTTTATTTTTTAAACTATGTACGTATGACTGCATATGAGTGTCTGTGTTTTTTTTTCTGGATGGTATTTAACTTTCAACAGTATATAAAAGTTCAGAATATCCAAATTTGAGTTTTGGTCAATTTTCTATGTTGATAAAAACATGTAAAAAAATTCCCTGTAATTCTGGCCCAGTGATATGTCCCATATTCGCCATGACTAATACGAAAAAATGATTTTTTCTGTTGAGACTAAAGATTATGGCGAAGAATAACAAAACATCTACAAGATTGCAAATTATTGCAAAGCGTTTACATTAGAATATTAACACAGCAGATATACTATGATACTGTGAACAGTCCTTCTACAGTCTAACGATCGTAATATAGATATTTTGTTATATAATGCGAATTGCGGAATATGCTTACGATAGGATGTACCTAATTTATATGTTTTAACTAAATAAGGTATGTGAACGAATGGGACGTCCCACGTCAACGTTCGAAAATTTTAAGTAACTTAAAGATAACTTGAATGCGATTCATATAACTTCAGATAATGGTTCATCCAGATGCAATCACTTTAAATAATAAAAATAAACAAAACAGCAGACGACCACCTTAAAATAAAATGCTTTCATTTGCGAAATACTATTTGGCTTCATATTCAATTTAATTATGAAGTTTAAGCATAAAATCATAATAATTGTGGACCAACCTAGTGGCAGCTGTGAACTTTTCATCTGAAAAGCGCCATCTATTAGCCGTTAGCTTCGCAGAATCTAAATAGAGTGGCAGCACTACAACAAAAAGAGATAGCTATCTCATATTCTTCGAAACTTCAGTGTTCATTTCTCTTCGGAAGCAATTCGTAAGCACACTGAAAAGATACCAGTGCCATTGAATGCAACTATTCACTACATTCGACTGTAAAATTGCGTTAAAGTTTTTGCACAGTGTACGCAATATGTCAAAATCATACGTTTTCACTTGAGCTTCCTCTTGTTATTCTTGCATTATTTGCAGTGCGTTTTGTGTTGCTAATTCGCTGCCTTTTCAGTTGGCTGTGTAATAAGGCAAAAAAGGGAAAAAATTAAGAAGAAATAAGAGGAAGAGCTGACAAAAATGGTAAAAACAGCCCCTGAGTGAAGCAGAAAGAAAACTTGCTAAATTTCGCAGTGTAGCGCAGCAGAGAAAAAGTGAGAAGATTTCAAAGGAAAAATTTGCCAAAAAATCAAATTATTTTGAAATTCCGACTTATTTAAATCAACAAAATCAGAATAATTTAAATAAATCTGTAACTTTCCATGGAATTTGTTGGTTGTGCAAACATTCGAAGGATCCTTCAGGAGTCAGTCGATCGGGTCTAATTTGTAAGTAACTCTTGGATTTACATATATTTTCCATTTATGGTGTTGTGCTAACGAAAAAATTTTGCAGGATTTATTTTTGAAATTTCCTTTAACCCGTCGTATCGAGATAAAATGATAAAGCCTTTGAAAAATCGAATACATCGATTTCTGATCTAAAACAAAAGTTGAGGCACCGAAAGCCTCCTTAATTTATTTTTTTTTTTCAGCAGAAATATCGCCACTAATTTCACAAAATGAAAGAAAATCAAATATAAAACGGCTTAGATATTACTACTAATTGTAAAATTCTCCCCATAAACTATAAATAGCTTTTTCCATGTAATAAAGTAAGTTACCCTATTCGCATTTCCGTTCAACAAGGTACCCTATTTGCATTTCCGTTGAAACAATAATAGTTTGACTATATCTTTATAATTGACAGCTAATATTCATTAAAATTTATATTTTAAGTACTAATTATAAAAATAAGGTTCCACATAACGACTTACAATCTACAACTAAAAATAAAAAAAAACACCAATTATAATTCTTATAATAAAAGACTACACCATAAAAACTAATTGGTACATACCTACATATATGTATAAAGTTAATGTCTAGACTTTCTCTAAAAACCATATAGATAGTCAAATTCGCACTACTTTATGCTACTGCGTTTTTGACCAAAGCGAATCCTACAATGGAAACAAACACAAACAAGGTACCTTGTTCTAGGCAAACATGGGACAAAGCCAAATCAGTCAGTGTTATAACATTTTAAATTAGCTGCCGTTGCACCCAAAAAGTCTACTTTTCTATCAGGTCTTACTCCGGTTAGATACTTTAATTGAAATTTTTATTTTTACATTAATTCTAAGTTCAACATAGTCCTGTACCATAAATAATGCTTCTACGGAATTCTTTCGACGCGATAAACAAAAAAAAAGTGATCTGAAGGTCAATCAATACTGGTTTTTTCGATGAAAACTTATAGAGAAAAAAGGAGGACGGGGCGGTTTATTCATAAAAAATAAGATTGGATATGTGTCAATTATATAAAGCTTTTACTATAGAAGTGGCACTACCCAAACCTTTAAATTTGAATTTAGTGTGTACATATATCATCGAAGTTATTGCAATGAAATTTATTATTTGGATTCTGACTGTACAACCATATTTTGGAGAAAATATAAAACTGGGACTAAGTAACATGATAATTTTTAAGGATGTAATAGAATACTGTAGACGTCCAATAAAACGTACTAATTAATCCACGGGTTAGTCGTAATACCGTAAAATTCGTTATATCGAAGAAATTTTTATTGAAGAAACTAGCTTTTATTTACTCATATAATTTAGAGACATCAATAGAAAAATTCCAATTTGAAAAACTGTTCGTTAAAATGGAAATTCGTTAAATCGTCAAACGCTATATTGGACGTCTACTGTAAAAGAAGGGTCTCAACTTTTTTATATTTTAATAAAAACGCCATGGTAATTTCTAGAATAAAGAGGGTTTGTTTTATCTCACTAAAAATATAATTTTAATTGATTTTAGTTTGGTGACTTAGTAGATACCTTCATTATGTTAAAAATAGGCGAGATTGGAGAAACCAGTGAGTGTTGTATGTACTTTTTTAACAAGCAAATAAGCTATCAATTACAAGGAAATTACATACGGGACGAGAGACAACAGTCAATAGCTATATTTAAATTTCAATTTATTTAATAATATATCATTGCAATTTAAATATAATATAAGTTAAAACCTTAAAACTTAATATCTAGAATAATACATTACGATTAGTAACAAACCAAAGTAATAAGCCAAACAAAAATTACATAAATCGAAAAAATAGGCGTGTACTCTCCCATATACCATATAAAAATCACTTGTTATAAAATTTTATATATGAGCTCTTGTCATGTTTCATTATAATATCCTTTACAGCTCTCAAGATACTAGTGGTATAAGTGATTTTTTTTTATAATTTAAACTTACAGCACCATTCAATAAATTCAACTCAATAATTAATCAGATTCCTGTAATACTCGTGAAAGTTGAGCTTAAACTGCTGTCCGACAGAAGACTGGAGTATGTAAAAAGCAAGCAGTTCAAGCAGTTCCACCATGTGCCGCACATAATTTTCTTGAAAAAGAACCTTTGTTTCAGACTCTTCCCATATGAGTTCAGTGGGGTTAAAATAATTAAACAGTATCAAGAAACAATATTAATCAGTGTATGGCTTTTCATTACCAAACTCATTTAAGCGACAAACTCCAATCACATAAAAAAATGAGAATTATGGCTGTAATATGGAACAACGTTAATGCTGATACCTCCCCCATATAAAACATCGTCATAAATGTGCGGACACGGCCTATCCCCTAGTAGCGTTACATAAAACTAAATACTTCTAACCTGTTAAACGAGGCCCTGCTTTTCAGATCTATTTTTCTTATTCAGATTTGCAAGAGTTTTCATTTATATCTATTTTAAACTTTCTTTCAGGTGAAAAGTTTTCTGTTTCCATTTTCTTCCGTGTATCATGCATTGCCATATGGATTGCCAGTTCATTATATTTAAAAACAAACAACATCAAACTGAAAATAGAAATTGAAACATAAAATAAGCGGCGATTACCGTTACAACAATACATATTTTGTTGACACAACACATAAATCCACCATTCATTAAAATGTTTCGCATCAAACTCAAGCAAATTTCAGTTTTATTAGCGTGCCCATTGCAAAGCTTAACATCAGCGCACTTTTAAAATCTGGAATTAAAAACTAAATTCGCTTGAAGGTATAATGTACCTACGTTTATTATCAATATTATGATTAAAATAATTTTTTTTTTAGAATTCGACGTTGAGTATTATGAAAAATATACAATTAAAGATGTAAAAGTGCAACATAACAAGTGCATCCGAAGTTGTTGTGTATAAAAAAACAGGCGTCAAAAAGTCCATAAGGTAAGACGTATATTTTAGATGTAGAAACAATTTTTTGAAGGTACAATTCATTATAAATTTTTATTTTTCCTTCTTATAATTTTTACTTTGACGCTTATGATTTAATATTTTTAAACTTTTTAAATTTTTAAATATTTGTTTTTGTACCCATAAGCTTTTATTACTTTCGTCAACATTGCGCAAATAACCCTTTGGTTAAAGCTTGCAAAATATTGATGTAAATAATAAAAATGTTGACACTTATGGTAAAATTTATCATACATTATATGTGGTGGTTGGTTTGGTAACTACGCTTATATTCAGTCTCATACTCTGGCTTACATGCGTTTACATATTCGTGGTATTTTTTCCATTCGATTATGCCTGTTTTCGTAGCATTGCCATAGGTTTGTGTCCAATCTTTATCATTTGTGCGGCCTGCAAGTCGATCCTTTTTAATGGAAGCTCTAAGCGGTTGCAAATTGAGTTCAAAAACATCTTTGGTGCTCGTTAGATTTTTGATAAACATATCTGAATCATGTAGACGTATGCATGACTGAAAACCGTCAGAACGGTTTGCATATCCCAATCCTCTCCATTCAACATACGAGTTTGAGCGGTCTTCATTGCTCGTACTTGGTTCAATAAAGTCAACCTTGTATTGCGACAATGCATTAAGGCATTTATTATCGGTTGCTATTCCCGGTACAATTGCTGTATATTGGCCCTTTGTTGCGATACGGTTGTCATACCAATTGCCAATGAGGACATCAGTAGTGTAGGTTATGTTGTTAATGCGATTGAGAAAAGAGTCTTTTGCAATAGAATGCTTAAATTTTTGTTGCTTTGTAAAATGTCTCTTTCCCATTTTACGAATGAAAATAAACAATAATTTCGAAAGCCGAACAAGTTTTATTCATAAATATAATTTCAAGAATAAAATTTTGCAGGACTTGAAAATTATTTTGAAAGCAAAATTCAAAGTAATATTGATATTTCTCAGTTTAATTAACACCAAAGTGAGATTAGCAAAATCACTTTGTCCAAGTCCTCCAAATCATTCTTAGTATCTACGGAGAGTATGTGTCATGCAGTGCTTACCTGATCTATTCTTGGTTTCAGTTTGCTCAACCACTCTTAATTAGGAACAGACCAAACTGCTACTTTTCAATCACTGTTACTAACAGTGACTGCTACTTAGGAATTACAGGGAAAAATACCTGTGACTTAAATCTCAGTGATTTTTAAACTTGAAGAAATATATTAGCCATAAAATATTAACGTTAAAAGCTAAAAATGCTTGTTTTTTTTTTGTTGATTGATCAAAATTTCAGTGGAACTAGGCCGAAAAAAAAGAAGGGAGGGTGAGGGCGGAAAAATGGTCGTGAAATATATCTAATTTTGGTAGGGTTTTTTAGTGAATGAAAATAAATCGATGTAGTAAATTTGAATGTGTAGGGTCGAAGTGATCAAAGTTACAGTGAAATATATGTTATTTTACTACATGAAAGTTTCATTCGGTAGGGGGAGCAAATAAGTTTTTTCTCCGGGCGCCCTTTGTGCTCGGTACGCCTCTGCTAAAGTTTTGTCCCATTGTACGGACTGTAAAACTCTTATTCTAAAGGCTTTCAACAGATTTTTTATTGATCTTTCGAATGGTGGATAATACCTAGTCTATTTTGGGGTTAACATACATTTTCAACAGAAAGCCACCTCACATGACACATTTTAATTTTCTAATTTCACATGTCCATAGTATTGTTTACATTTAAAAACGAATTGTTTGTTCGGCCGCAGCTTAGGATTAGTATTCTGTAGCATGTTCAAAAACGGCTTCGCCAGCCAGAGTAGTTCTGCGGCCGATTTTTTATTAAAATTTTGTAATTACCCTTAAATAACGACTCTTAAATGACACCCCTTTTTCCAAACTGGTGCAGGGGCTCAGAACTTATAGATATAGGGGAAATATGGATATGGATATGGCTCAAAAGCCAGATCTGACCGGCACTTGTTGATGAGATTGATAGGTAGTTTAGTTGAAAAGGAAATAGAGAAAACATTGTTACTGATAGTGCTATCTTATATTGCGCACCTATCAAAGACGCAGAGGGGATGGAAATGATAAGACGCTCAAGTATTACAATGGACTGACTGAAGGGATCATTTCCGGCGTTTCTTTTATTTCTTTAGAGCACACTTGACATTAAAGAAAACGGTTACGAACCCGACGATGAACCGGTGCTAAACAGTGTTAATAGTAGAAACTATATCCGCTTTCCCCACTTAGTCCAAATTATCTACAGTCTGTATCGCCAAGCTTCAGCATTGATAGAGTATTAATTTGCTGTGCATCTGTCACACAAATTGTGGGCCAGCATAGGATCATTACCTAATGATTACCGACATGTCAATCTTTGCCAGTTGTTAATTTTATTAAAATTTAAATATTCGTCTCGTTGCTTCACAATTTCCTGCCCCTTCCGATACAGAGCATAAAAAAAGTGCAAAACATAAAACTGGTTCTGCTTCTAATAAAAAATCAGATTTTATGATCATAAGTTTGACTGAATTTGTGAGTAGTATGTAACAACCTGAATGGGGTTTAATTTTATTGTCCCGACCGCCATACTTTTTTAAGTGCGAATTTAGGGCCATAAATACCAAAAGTTTTTGTATTTTAGTCAATTAACTTATCTTTGAAAAGTGTTATTTAGTAAAATTCTTGCATACTCACCATTTTAATACTGTTTAATAAATATAATAAATCATTTATAGTAATAGAGGCTTATTGAAAAGTTTGCCAAAAATGTGTCAAAAAATCCCATCCATCACTTTGAAATGACCCTATTAAAAATGCATTAAAACAAAGTATAAATAAATAAAATTTGTGGCCACAGTAAGCTTATGCCAAACTATAAACATTTTTTTTTATTTAAAGTTTTTTTTAAATTATCGAGTGGCAACTTTATAAATTTTCTATTAATTTTTTTATTTTGACAGAAAATTTATCATAAAAATAATTTTTGTTGCGAACATACATACATAGGTTTGACTCAGCAATAAATCTCCGAAATTAAGAAAATACCCAATTCTAGGAAATCTAATACTTACATACTTTTATACCAAAGAAGTAGATGTTCCTATTAAATCATACGCCAAGAAATTTTTTTCTTTTGAAATTGCAGAAAAAATTTTATTTATTAAATACTCCAAACTGCATAAGAACCCACCCATCCTATTCATTCGTTTCACCATAGGTTTTAATTTTTGGCACCAGTAGCATTACGATCCAATGTTCCAAACTCGTACATATACTTTTTTGTTTATACACTTTGGTCATACAGAAATTAATAGCTTTGACCGATTCCGTTAGGGCATGCATATTAGAACAAAGGATTATCAGGTTTAAATCCCAATGAAAGCGGACATCTGAAAATTAAATACAATAATAAATCAATAATATACGGAGCTGGTTTTGTTTCTGGTATATGTAATTATGGTTGGATAATTTTTGCTTTAGTTTAGTTACTAAGATCAAAATATAAAACTTCATTATGACTGTTCAGTAAATATTAGATATGAGGTTGACACAGTTTTGGTCTTGGTGAAGGTATAACAATTACTACTCTTTTGCTTATGCTGCTACTAAGTGTTAACACTAGGCATTATTTAGTATATAACGGAGAATTAAGAAATATTGATTTATTGGTTTGTATTTTTAAAGTTATAACTCAGAGTTTTGTATATGTTTTTGTACATAATGTGTAACAATACAATTCTAGGTTAGTTGATCGACCTGTCAAATTCCGACATCTGTTTAGTGTTCGTTCTTTTATTTTGCGATTAAATAGACTTGTGATTTTTAATTAAAAATCTTAGTCTTATAATGAAAAAGAAAGAAGTGAAAATACTTTTATCATTACTACTCTTATTAGATATTACACTTCAAACTTAACTTAAGTTGAGTTGTAATCAACTGTTGATCGTAAATGTTACTATTCAACTTTTATGAGTTAAATAAAACTTCACTCTAATGCATATACCTAGAGATATCGTTGAACACGCAAACAAATTATATGTTTAAAATAAATTATATTGTTCTCATTTCCCAAAGGGTTTCAATCAATCTTAAAATAGTATCTTTGCAGAAATTTTGGTAAAAAAATTAAATTAAATAAAGATATATTGTGTGAGTGTTTAAAAATAAAACTTAAGATTTGGTTCCGATTTTTACGATGTTCTTACACGCAACAAAATTTATAGAATTTTACTGTGAATGTGTGTGATTTTTTGTTGACACAAACAAACAAATAACCAAGCGTATGGTATCACCAATATTGTGTAAAATGTGAGCTCTCGTGTCTCTTTGGATGCTCCTTAGTAAAGACGTCAGAAATGAATTTTGTGCAGCAGCCACTTGTGCTCGAGTGCTGACGCTGACGTTGATTCATTATTCTTTTACGTTTTTCGTTATTTTTATTTTGTTTATTTTTGAATCATTGATCTTGAAATGAATGAAATTTTCACCTGCTCTGCAATTTTAGCGCTGACAAATACGTACGACGCTACTCATTTATGAAACTGGCAATCGGAATGTACTCTTAACATTTTTATATATTTTGTATATTAATCTTTTGAGGTGAATCATTGCTTCCTCCTGCTGTACAATGTAATTGGTGCTTAGTTTTTGATATTTTTCTATTGTGCAGTTGAGTTGGAAATTCTTAATTTCATTTGTTTTTATATAGACATTATATGTACTGTATTTATCTTTCTTTATTTCTATTTTTAAAGTTGTTTTGTTTTATTGCAAACTTTACTCTCAACAAATTAAACGCCTTTCTAGCTGTCATCTCAGTGTAATTAAATGTTGAATATTTGGGCAGGAAGAGTAGCTGCTAGCAGCTCCTCGTGTCTGAAAGTTTACGTTATATTTTTGGCAAACTTCCCAAAATAATTAAAAGAAAATAAAAAACACGAAACACAAAGCTGTTTACGTATAATATTTTGCTAAATTACTATTTTCTTTTTATTTTGTTTCTTATTTGAATACATTTTCTCTTGGTAATTTATTATATTTGATTTGATATATTGATTTCGAATTATTGAAACAAAACCTATCTCTATAAAAATAATTTTAATCTGACGATAAAATTTATTTACTAAAAAAAAGGAAAAAAAGGTCACCTACCATGAGATAAATTTCATCAAATTACAAATAGCCGAGGCGACTGCACTCTTCGGCCCACCCTCGATACGCTTATGCACCGAAAGCTTTAAACAGCGTTTAAGCTTAAACACTGTTATTAATCTCGCTCCATTGCAAAATCTTGGTACATTTAGTTTTCGAAGCGAAATTATGGGTGAAATTATGTGGTGAAAATCCTGATAATTCGAGTAAATTCAAGAATTCAGTGGAATAATTTACAATTTCACTAACAATTGAATTAAATGAAATTAACTCGCCAGGGCTATGTTTCTTGCATTTTGAAATTGATATCAACATTTTTAGCAGCCAAATCGCTCGTTCATTTGATGATTAATTGTTGCGTATATTTGGAAAAACTTATTGTGTCATAGTGACTCCACAAAACTCTTTCAACGTGCGCGATCAGTAGTGAGAGCCTTTAATTCTCTCCAACATTTCTCCAAATCCAGTATATCCTGCTCTAGCAATAGTTTCTACGATTATTTAGGACGGCCGCCTTTCGCCGTTTGATTTGATTGGACACCATGTTTCACAGCCGAACGATAGAACCAAGTAGTTTAACGTTTAACTCAAAAATTTTGAACTTCGTTGTCGTTGACAAAAACGAAGACTGCCAGACATTACGAAGCGGAGTGAAGGCATCTTTCGCATTATTTATTTTAGCTTGGATGTCTATATTGGCATCGCCATCTGGTGTTAAAGAACATACTGGTCTTTTCTTCTTCTTGTACCATGATCGGTACATACCCAAGCATTAAGAGGAATATGTCCAAGATATAGTCTCTATCTAACACGGTAAGGACTCGACTACTAAACTTGTTACGCTCTAGTTACAATCAAAGCTTAATTTCAGTGTCGTGGCCAAAAATTATATATACGAAATTCGTTTGTGCTTAAATAATTCAATAGAGAATTTTAAGCTATTCAGCGAGTTGTCCTTTTTCTAGCAGTGCGCTGCTAACCTTGCGCATAACCAAAGCGTCAAAAGCTTACGAACCCTTAGTGCTTCACCGACACGAGAACGATAGGATAATTAAAAAATTATCGAAGCTATCCGGTGACACAAATGACAAAATTAATGAGTTAATGGTGTGTTGTGGTTTTATAGAAAAGTTGAATTTTGTTACTTCACAGCACTAAGAGCTCGCAATCTATTGTGTTTTTAAATGTTTGCAAAATTAACAGATGACGCACACTTCTGGACATGAAATTCTTGGCAAATAGTTTAAAATTCTTTACCTAACATTAAGATGAAATAAAATATATATGTACCAGCTATCACGACAGACGTTGTTGCAGGTGTCGCATTCCCATTGTCTGCGTCCAGTAGTTGATGAAATATGATGAATTCAATTTTAGAGGGCGTGTCATCGCCCATATTCCTGAACCAAACTTTGGAAAAACTTTCCATCGACTATAATAAGCATTTAAAAATCAGCTGAAAGTTATATTTAAAAAATACTTTTATATGAGGGCATTCGAAACAAAACTTTTACGATCTAAGCTGTGCTCCTTTATATAAAAGCCACGTGATGTAAATTTTATGAGAATCAATTCAGAAGAAATTGAAATTTTAAAAAATATTTTTGTGTGAGGGCCGCTCTAAATATGGACCCTAAATAAAACTAACCTAAGCTATGCATCTTAATGTGAATGCTACGTGGTGTGAATTCGGTGTGAATCGATTAACCGGTCTTCGTAAAAATGATATATATAAAAAATATTTTTGTGTGAGGGCCACCCTAAATATGCACTCTAAATAAAAGTTGTATATCCTTTTCTATGCTTCTTAACATAAAATACACGTATAGTATGTTCCATAAGTGGCCTTTGTGAAATGGTATTTTAAAAATATTTTTGTATAAGGGCCACTTTAAATATGCACTTATGCACTTAACCGAAATAAAAACTTTTATATCTTTAAAAAAAATTGTGTGCGTCCTATCCTCAGACCCCTACTGAATATAAACACAGCACACATTTCATAAGAATCAGCCAAGCCGTTTTGGAGGAGTTTTGTTACAAACACTGTGACACGAGAATTTTATGCATTAGAGATTATTATTAGATTATATAACTGACTCACTTAGACCAAATTTTATCCATTGTGGTACCACAGGGTATCTACTATGTAGAAATGAATCGCATTTTAATATGAAAATTGCTGCGGTTTTTGCTAAAACTATTTAATACAAGACCTTAAGGTCCTAGCTGAAAATTTTACAATGGAAAATAATCATAAGAACTTAAATAAAAGGATAATAGGTTTAATTGGTTGGAGTGATGTCCTTGAAACCTTTTTTTATGTTAAGGCTTTTTCAAAAACTTAAAATATTTTGCTTTAAATGGCGCTTATGAATTTTTGAGCCTCGATATTTCTGGAATAAATCGGTAAAATTTGTTTCTTTGTCTTGCCCTTAAGGGCGGGGTAGGGTTCAAAAGACGAGAAAAACGCATGTTTTAATGATTTTTTTGCGGCGACATCAATAATATATCCAGGCAAAATTTAGTTCAAATCAGAGAACGTCGCGATCCAAAAATTTTTTTGAATATTTTTTTTTTAATATCTCATAGAAATACCGTGCTCTTTTTCAGTCTTTAAGCGAAAAGTATATTTTGTGCAAACATACATGTAAGCTTACACATACATATGTATGTATTTAAATAATCGTACATACATGTGTTTTTGCCTAACAAAGGCATACTCGTGCACTCGTTAAAAAATTTGCATTAATCTGAAATTGTTTTTGTTTTTGCGTGAGATGTGTCCCTTTTCCAAACAGATTCCAAAAAAGCTTTCTCTTGTCAAAATAAAGCTTTGGTAAAATAATTAAACTATAAAGAGGTCAATTAATTTTCTTTTTTTAAAGTTTCATTTATAGCACCAGTTTTGATATTTTTTAACTAAATTAATTTAAATGATATTTTTTTGTGTCAATTTTTTTTAAGAATACACTCTTACATCGTACGTATATTCTTAAGTGGAAGAGGGTCAATTTAATCAGTTTCCCCACCCCCTTGCTATCATCATGTGCTGCATACACTTGGGATCATAGTTTCACTTCCACACCCTAAATAAATAATTTTCTTTTTATAATTGCACTTTTAGCTTTTTTCTATTACGTCAAAATTTTGATGCACTTTGTTTAGCTAAAAATGCCTGCCATATAGCTGGCTGCTTGTAACTTCTCCTACTTCGTAAGATAAAGCTTATTTTTTTGTTGGATATTCTTCTTTTCTTAAATTTGTCCAAATCCTGTCCTCACAAAACTGTGAATTTTTTATTTATATTTTCATTACAATTCCTTTGAAAGCTTTAAATATCAATTGAAACAATATTTTAACGTTTTCACTTTTATCGGAGGTGCTATTTTCACTTGTACTGATCCTTCCACTTTTTATTCTTTCAGAAACTTTTCACTACTCAATTCTTTTCGAAAATTGCCTTTAATGAGAACTATGTTAATAGTTGTACTTTCGGTTTGTCCTTTTGCAGTATTCTTTCTTTTCGTGAGGTATTAAAATTTTATGTTAAAATAAATGAGCAAATAGGGCAATTCAGTCATCGTTATTTCCTTGGTGGGATTTTTGAAGAATGGTGAACAATTCTGAAACATCACCATTTGGTTCCTAAGGTTGTCTTTTAAACTTTTCTGATAAAACATATGCCAATATGCCAAAATGAAGAGCTTCGCTCCCCTTCGTACAGCAAAATTAAGAACATAATTCTTTAATAATTATGAAACAATGTCGATTTGGAGAAAACTTTAGCCTTTCCTTTACCTCTTTAGAGACGGAACCAAAATCCTTCCTTAGTGAGCGCCTATGCAGTGAAAACAATGTACTCTTCAAAATGCAGCTACCTAAGTGAAGCAGTTCCTGCTGTGCATTGATAAGTCAATGAGGATATTTTTGTTTTTATAATTTTGCATTAATTATATTTTTAATTTAAAAGTCAAAACATTTTTACTTTGAAAGTTGTTTACTCGTCCTTTTTATGTCACAGATAAAAGTTTTTTGCCTTTATTTTTCCCTTAAAAACTAGTTGCAAGTTTGTTCCTTTTAATTACTTCTCTCTCCACATAGCTCGACATAGTTGTTCTTTTTGTTCTAATTTAAAGTTTGTCAGATTGTTCAGATGGTCAGTTTAAATGTCGAATGATGATGGATGGGCCTTTGTGAATTCCTCTGGTGCAGTCCTTAATTTATCTCTGATCTTTTCCCATCGATTGATGCAATACATTTTTTTTTCGAAAGATGGGTCCAAAAAAACCCTGCAATGAATTCCCTTTCAAAATCTTTAAAGTATGCAATTAGTGCGTTCTAATTTAGGTTAGATTGACAGCTTTGTATGGACTTTGCCATGGCACCTTATGCCTCAACCTACGAAAGATATATGGAAGAGTGGATTAAGCGCTAACGCAGTTGCATAAGAAGCGTTGGAGCCTACTTTCAAGACGACAAAATAAGTTTTGTTGACTAATGTTTTTTTGTTTTATGTATTTAACAATTCCGGGTACTTTTTTTACACAAAAGTATTTAACCCTTAACTGCCGAAAATACTATTTTTTATCCGTGATCATTTTACAGGGTGTTTTTTTTAGAGGTTTGTTTTTCGAATAGAGATAAAACTGGCATTTTATGGTCAAATCTGGCAACTCTAATGTCATTTATGTTCAGTTTGGTTTGCCATTTCATCATGAACAGGTTGACAAAAGAACAACGCTTGCAAATTGTGCAAATTTATTTCGAAAATAATGGTTCAGTTCGCGAAGTTTACCGCAAGCTCCGTCCATTTTATGGTCGACATAATCGTCCATCAGAGCAATTAATTCGGTTAACCATGGATCGTTTTCGCACTACGTTTACTCTATGTGATAATACGCATCCGCAGAGACGTCGAACAGTGCGCACCGAAGAAACAATTGCCGCTGTAGAGCAAAATGTTGAAGAGGACCCGAATGAATCGATTCGCCACCGTGCACAGCAATTGGAGCTTTGTCCATCAACTTTATGGAAGATTTTGCGCAAAGATCTTGGCTTGCGACCTTACAAGATCCAGCTTGTGCAAGAATTAAAGCCGCGAGGCCATGCAATGCGTCGTGATTTTGGTGTATGGGCCGAAAATGAGATTGATCTCGATGCTGATTTTCATCGCAAAATTTTGTTCAGTGATGAGGCTCATTTTTGGTTGAATGGCTACGTCAACAAGCAAAATTGCCGCATTTGGAGTGAAGAGAATCCACATGAGACCCTTGAGACGCCATTACATCCACAAAAACTGACTGTTTGGTGTGCTCTATGGGCTGGTGGAGTCATTGGGCCATACTTCTTCCGAAATAATGCTGGAGAGTCAGTTACCGTTAATGGAGACCGGTATAGAGCCATAATAACCGACTATTTTGTTCCCGAATTGGATGGCATGAATGTGGATGAGTTGTGGTTCCAACAAGACGGCGCTACATGCCACACAGCGCACGTCACAATCGATTTATTGAAGGAAACATTCGATGAGCGCATAATTTCGCGGAATTGACCTGTCAATTGGCCACCAAGATCGTGTGATTTGACACCATTGGATTATTTTCTTTGGGGATATGTGAAGTCGCTCGTCTACGCCAACAAACCAGAAACGTTAGGGGACTTGGAAGCCATTATTCGTGGCGTTATTGCCGACATACGGCCCCATATGCTCGAAAAAGTGGTTCAAAATTGGACCTGTAGAATTGGCTTTATTCGAGCCAGCCGCGGCGGCCACATGCCCGAAATCATTAATGGCATAAAATTATCCTTCCAATAAAGCCAAATTGATGGACATTAAAACGATTTTCTTGTGTTTTATTTCAGTTCGAAGTTCTATACCTCTAAAAAAAACACCCTTTATCTTTAGCTCTTCGACAATCTGAATAAAAACTTTCATTTATAGATAGTTTTTAATTTTAACTTAGCGACAAAAAATATAGGAAATTTCATAGCAATTTTTAGGGTGATGCAAAGGTGTAAGTAAAAACTTATTGCGCAACAGACACGCACCTCACACACGTTTGCGGCACCGAATTTCCCCCCTTACTTTTCACATGCGTGACAATGTCTTGTACGCACGCACTTTTAATGCAAAGGCAACAGTTTTTTAGTTTCTTGGCGCCACCCCGTCTCTTATACGAACATTTTCATATATATCCACGGTACTTCCGACACCAACAACAACAAGTGCGAGCAAAAAGTGAATATTCAATGAGGAATAATAAAAAACTACTCTAATTCTTTAATCAAAAATTCAAAACCTCTTTCTTTAAAAACTAATAGCTTTATTTATAATAAAAGAAGAAACTTTATGTTGTAAGCAATTCACCATCTAGCAACATTTGTACCGAGTCATATCAACTTATTGTAAGCTGCTGTTGGCAACACTGATTCTTTGTTCATATGGTGTGTTGTGTCAATTGGTTTGCTTACCAGTTAGGGTAATTGACATACCATATCTTAATCTAATTAATTTTGAAATAGTAGATTATTCTTAAAATCAATTACGAAATTACAAATCCTAAATGAAGCTTTAAAAACAAGGAACTTACATTATAAATTGATTAATTTTTCATTTTTAAAACAAAAGAATTCTCAACTGGTCTTCTTTCTGTAACATAGAGACAAACGCTCTACATTGTGACCTTCTTCATTGTGCACATTTTCCAGAACAACGACAAAAGTCGATATTAGGAAGTTGCAACACTTCACCTCAACCCACTTTTCGTGCACTATCATTGTCAGTCTAACAGACGGTCTTGCATCTCTCCCCCAACGCCTCGTTAGTCCGTCCGTATAATGGTCTTTCCTCTTGCCAGTTGTGTGTATCTCTTCATCAAAAACGCATACAGCAACGTCAACGATTTTTTGGTACTTGGCCTCAACACCGAGAGGAGTCGTCTTCTCGGTTCGCGAAAACTGTTGTTACAATTCGTATGACCCAAATATGTATCGGCAAGAGCCGAGGCAGATCTACCATAAGCACGAAACCAAGTAATGTCTTCTCGTCGCGCGTTTCTGCACAGCAATACACAATGAACGTAAATGCGTCCCTCTGTCTGTGCGATAGTGTCCATTGGTTTCCTCTGTCACCGCATCTGCCTTTTATTTTCCTCGGATCATGGCGCGTCGCAGTTTGAAACATCCTTGCGGCAAAGCCCTCCAAAGTGTCTACAAAAACGAACAAACTGGCAAAAAACAGAAAAAAACATAGATTCGACGACAACGCAACAAAGAGCTTTTGAACAGGAAAAGGGGATGCAAAAGCACACGAGATGGTGTTTGCATATGTATATGTACACGAGTAAAGCATTGAAACGCACTAAACGCACATCAGCGAACGCATCGCTACGCTTTAAACCTTCATGAGATGGAATCTATGCATGTCATTATGTAGTATGCTTTCGTGAGTGTTTGCAATACGCTCCTGTAAAATCCAGGACATGAGAACGAAAAATCTTTCATCAAAATGTGTGTTCTCTGAACTAAGCTGAGCAGAGAGCGGAAAATCTACGTTAGTTAGAATAAGGCTAGATAGGGGTCTATTGTTTTGCACTTGAGAGAGAATTAAAGCTTTAATTGTCATAATTTAAAGACATCCCTTTTTGATTTTCCCATTCCCATTTTAAAAGTTGCCATTCCTCTGTCCTCAATTTGTTTGAAAAAAACTATATCATTTTAAATTATGAGTTACTGTTTATTTATTTGAGCCTGGAACAGTCAAGGTTTGAAAACGCAGCGAATTTTATTGAAAGACAAAATAGATGAAAACCGGTTAGTGACAAAAATACTAAAATGTTCAAATTAAATAGGTCAGTTATTCATTTACGCTTAAAAGTGCGAAAAATGGTGTACAGCTAGTCCCCGACTTACGACCGAGATAAGTCGTAAGTCGAGTTTCATAAAAAAAAACTAAAGAAAAATATTACATACATACTGTACTACTAGTTCCAGCCATTTTTGGGATGATATAAAATTATTCACTTAAACAAACATATTATTTGTACTGAAATAAATCGAATCCTTGTACTACTGTTTTTTTTAAATTTTTTCTCATATACATATTTTAGGGATTCCCCGAAACTATTAAGCATTTTCTATGAAAAAAATTTAAAAAAAAATTGGTCGTAAGTGCGAATAGTAGTAAGTCGAACGGTCGTAAGTCGGGGACTACCTGTATTTGTAGATGTCTCACGCTAACAGAAAGTCAAGAATCTTCTTCAAATTGAATCTTTTAACCTTTTCAAATGATATAACGTTTCAGAGGTATAGCACAGAAAAACATTTTTATTACGAATGACCTATTTATTTAGGTCATCAAATTTTTTTTATTAATGCAGTGGAATGTTTTTTTCTTTGTAGGTACTGTTTTTCAAATCGGAATTTAAAAAAATAGGTACAAAATTTGTACAAAGACGTACTAAGTAAATTGCAAATTTGCCGGTATTTTGAAGTGCGCAGTATAGCGAGCCAAAAATAAGTACTATGTATGCTCCCTAAGGAAGTATGGTTGGTCATGTTAGGATATACAGCCATGGACATATAATGAAATGTTTTGTTTAGTGCTCTTTCTCATAAATATTATTAACAAACAACCTTAGCTTATAAAATGATCACAATGTAAGAAAATCTGATGAAATGAGCTGGACACATAAATGGCACAATCTGGAAAAATGGGAAAAAATTCATTTGTTGATTTTTTGGTATTTGTATTATTGAAATTTGAAGGAGTCTTCTTCCTTTTAATAAATTAAATATGTTAATTTTTTCTCATCATAATTCCCTCCACAAAAAATGTTTTCATAACCAACGATTATGCTATTTAATGAGTAATGGTTTTTGGTCTTTTTTTTGTGTTGCTTATGTGCTAGCAAATCGAGGAATATTGCAAAGTATCTCTGACCCTTTGTGGACAGACATCTACAATAAAGTGTACTTTTAAGTTTCATGAAGCATATATGTACATATATTATGCAGAGGAACTTTTAGGTGTTACTTTGGCTGGATTTAAATTCAGCTCACCCAAAATCACAAAAAGATCTTTTTCCCCACTGGTTGCTTTAGTATGGTTTGCCACAAACATCCGGACTTGCTGTAAAAGTTCTACATACAGCTTTGAATTAAGCATTAAAAATTAATAATATATGAACAATTAAGAACATTGTCGAAGAGCTTAAGCTATATTGATCATTTACAAAAATTATCTTTTTCGGCACTTAAGTGTTAAATATGAAGGAATTCTGATGTGATGGATAAAATTTGATATCACATTCGGTCTTATAAGCTCAAAATCTATACTCTCGATACGTGGTGCCTAAAACCTGATTCCTAACAATGACAAAGTTACTAAGTCAATAGAAAGTTTTATTAAGAACGATTAATCTACGTTTAATGACGAGCTTTAATTTGTTTATATTGAAGAAAAGAAAAATCATCTTAACATGAGGTAAAATTACAAATGATATTTAACATTTTTCTATCTTAACAAAGGAAGTCATTTCCCTGAATTCAGATACATAAGTTTCTTTTCGGTATGGCGGCAGACTGGAGTTGCTTGCAAATTTTTTTAACAAAAAGTATTTGAAAACTATACTTAGATAATTTTCGTATCGAATAAGGTTGAGCACTTTAACTTTATCGTTGTCTATATTTTTTGAATTTTTATTAAATACCCGCTATGTTTTAAAGAACTTATTAATGAGTATTCATTTTGAATTAAAAATTTTTCCCTAAGTTCAAAATTTTGTGCACATCAGCCGAAAATTTCGATTCAAATACATTTCTTTAAATATCAGTTAACGATAGATATAAAGAAAAAGTAATCCTTGACTAACTACGTACATATGTATGTGTCGTAAAAAGAGCATGTAGTTGCATATAACCAAACTGTTCTTGATGAACGCCTACCGTAACGGCTCATTTAATAATTTTTAACTTTTTCTCAAAACTTTCGTCTCAAGGACATTCTACTCAAAGGAGACACAATTAAAGAAAAGCTACACATACATCAAGTGAAATGTCTTTAATTAATAAATAAAACATTTTTTCTCTTGGTTGGTAACAGCACTACTTTGACACACAAAATGCTAATCCATATATGCAATGCATAGCATAAGGCTACTTCTACCCCTTGGAGCCTGTGTCACCTATTTAATATTAAAACGCACGACCACAATGCTTTGTTGTTGTTTTTCTTTAACTTCAACCTGTTCCAATTGAGCTTTTAAGTTTCACGAAAATCCTCCTGTTCTCCGTTACTCATCGAATTGCGCGCTCTTACTCTCTTGTTATTTGGCAATCTCTCGACGAAATGTAGAAAAGCATAACAAAGTATCATCAGGATAGGAAAAACTGAATTCGAACGTTGACGAAAAACAACCCAGAAATACTTGGCCCAGTATCAATTCATACGCTTTCTCATAATGTCTGCCGTCGATACGTGGTCGCGTTCGGAAGCACAAAGTAGCAACAGCAACAAAAACAGCAACAACAACAACAGCAACAATACATAAAATACTATATATCAACATATATATGTATATACATATATATATAAATGTATATATATATAAAAATAAAATAAAATCAAAAAAAAAAAAGCAAAAGATAAACCATAATGGCACACGGAGTTCGTCGATGTTGATAAAAAAAATATAAAATTTGGATTTTCTGCAAAATGTGGTGATTAGAATTCGTTGAGAAAAAAGGAAAAATCAAAGTTTAAGAAGATAAAGAAAATATCGAACAAATAGCCAAAAAAATCACATCGTGTGCTCCTCTATTCACAAAAAAATTTTTTTGCGTACATACATACATACATATAGATTTCGTATACACACACATACACGTTTTTCTTCTTCTACGTCGCGCTTTCATCGTTGTCGTCGTCGTCGTCGTCGTCGTCGTCGAATTTTCGTCGTCGTTTGATTTAATTTTTTATAACGCATTTAAAAAAGTTTGCAATTAAAATAAAATAAAGAAGATGTTGCACAAAACAACACTAAATAATATAAAAATAAAATACAAAAATCGTACAGATACTACGTAAGAGTCTTGCCGAAGTTGTGCAGAAAATTCACAAAAAAAAAAAAGATAAAATAGTAAAGAAGTGCGTATTTTGAAATAATCCACTATACAAAGTAGAGAAGTCTTGCTCCTAGTCAAGAATGTAAAAACATGAATAATACAAATATTCAAATAAAAAACTTTATGAAAAAAAGTGAAAAAACTTCACGGAACTTAACATGGATTTTTTATCCCACTTTGAAAAATGTGCAAAAATGTGCAGGAAATGCACACGAATAGGAAGAATTTTCGCAACACGAACATCAGCAGCAATGCTTTTCCGAGTTCGTAACTCTTGCAGTGGCCTGTGTATCCGCTGTAGAGTTTTAGCGACATAAATTTGTGTTTGTGTAGAATTTCAGAGAGAGAGAGAGAGATAGAGCAGCGATAGAAAATGAGCGAGTGCCTGATAGTTTCGTCGTCAGTGTAGAGTTTTTCCCCTTTGGCCGTGTTCGTTTAAGCGTGTTTGTAATGAGGCAGGCCAGGCCAGGCCGCACATGTGCCCCACAAAAAGTTTTTCCTCGCTATTTTTTTTTGTCTTGATTCTCATTTTACGTTTTTCCTTAATTTTTTTTTTTTTTGCTGTTTGTCATTTGTTTTTCTTTTCCTTTTTTTTTTTTGTGGCGTGTGTTGATTCTTACTAATCGTACATACATATATAAACAATACTTTTGTGAATATACCTATGTATATATCGTTTTTTCATTACGTATCTACGAGTGCTGCTGGCTGCATTTATGTTTGTAACTTTGTTGTGTATGCATGTGATTACGTTAGTTTTTCCACTTGCTCGTTTGTTTTCCTTCTCAATTTTCTTATACATCCCGTCATTTGCCCCCTCTGCATACTTCTTATCTGTCGCATTTCGTGATATTTGCCCTAAATATGGAAAAGTTTGCCTTATTTTAATATTGTTTTTGTGTGTACGATGTTGTAGTTTTTCCACTTTGAAACTTTTTTCGCCCATTTCATATAATTCGCAATTCAAATGTTATTTTATTTACATACAATTCATATTTATATTTATGGGAATTTCCCGACTGTTGAATAAAATGAAATTGCTCTGTCAACATAAATATTTAAATAGTGCTAGTGATTTGAAAGATAAAATATTCATATGTATATATTTGTATTTGTAATATTAAGAAACACCTGATTCCTGGAAATGACTATCGAAATGTGTAAAAAAGTTCCTTGTATAGTAAGAAGTTCGATATTATTTCAATGCAAAACAGCTGACAAAAGTGAATTTTGTCGAATGCAATTACATATTATTCAAATGAAATGTCATTCTTTTTCTTGAGGCATTTAAATTCATTTAGATAATTGCTTCAAAATTGTTATTTTCATGATCTTGATCAATTTAACTATCTAAGTGACCATATGAATTAGCGTAGATAATTCACAAAAACGATTTTTTAAGACATTTGAATTGAATAGTGTTTGCAATGTGTACATCAAAACAAGCCTTTGTATATACAATCCGCAAAAATTTTACTGAAAATGTTTAAAAACTAAACTGATTTTTCAATTGATATATCATTCGTTTTTTTGTAAAACTTCAATTCATTCCGATGTTTGCTTCAAAATTGATACTTCGATGTGTTTGATCAATTCAAGTGATAATGATGAATTAGCCTAAATTATCTCTAAAAATCGTGCTAAAGGCATTAATCATTAATACTGTTTGGAAAATCACTGATTTTATTTTTGAAATCTTGAAAAATTATTTAAAAAAAAATTGAAACGAAAATTTGAACCTGAGAACTAGACTAACTGATAGCACAGCACGTCTTTATTTCAAGTTAAAAAAAAATTCAAATACGCATACGTACATATTTTTCTCGTTTTTAAACGTCGCTTTTAGCGTTCTAGGACTAAATAAAGAATAATCACAATGATAAGTTGTGTTGAATCCTAAAAAAGACTTTTAGAGGAAATGATACAGAATTCTCTTACTCTTATGTTTTGCTACCATTGTAGATTTATTGATTTTTTTACATTCTTAAGCACCCTTAAAAAATTGACTCTAATAAATTTATGATCCAGCACATCAACATTCTCTGATAAAAGGATCTTAAGCGATAACTAAGCATGCGATTATGTTTTCGACGTTTTCTTTTCAAAATGACATTTTTGGTGGAATTTAAAAATATGAAAAAACTAAAAGACTTAACGGACTCCATCTTGTGCTCTAACAAATATTTTTAAGAATTTCTTATCGATTAATCCCTTCGTGCCCAAAGTAATTTGGGAGGGCTTGTAATTTTTTTAAAAGTCTTATAACTGTTCTTATAAGGGTCTTTAGTATAGACGTAAACATCAACTGATATTAATTTCAAGGTCTTGCGTAACGTGGTTTCTTCTTTAAAAGATGTTGGTTGTCGGCAACATTGGCAGTAATCAAATATCCGTATGATTTTTGAAATAATGAAGCTTAATGTGTCAAAAACACTGATTTCGACTATTTTCGTGGAGTTGTACCAAGCGAACCACAGAAATGCAAAGTGTACAAAAACTGTCAAAATCGGTGTTTTGATGATGGCAGAGTTTTTTAAAAATTGATTATATGTTATGACTTGTCTAGCGTGCGTTTCTTAGCGGCACGCGTCATTCAAATTTTTGTTACTGTTCGAATTCACCGCGCAAGGCAACACGGCAAGAGAGAGCAAGCCATTCGGTGCCAAATGTAATAAACTACGAGTGCTTGAACTCCAAGAACATTTTATTTGCGAGTGTAGCACACACCTCTCTTGCTTTGTTTTTCGAAAGGTTTGGATTTATCCCGTGCACATGAGCTCGACGGACTCGCAATCATGGCGAGTGGCTTGATGGTCGTTTCAAGTGTACTCATGCAAACCTCTACTCTAGCTCAGAATATAAAAACTCAAAAAATGTTTGCATGACATACATGTTATAAGTATTGAAAATTTTGTAATTTGCTATTCGAATTCTGCTGTTGAATTTACTTAAAATTTACTGAAAATTTCTTCACTTTTAGAAAAAATCGTCCTCACTTGATTTTGATACCACAATTCTCTATTCATTCTTTAATTTTTTTTATTAAGCTATTTAAGCTCCATAAATTTTTGGAAACTGACGTTTTTTGATGTTCAAAATTTTTGTTTTTAAGTGTTTTTTTCGTTGCAAATAATAATTATATCAATAAGACATAAAAATTTTTACCAGTAAGATTTTTTTACCAGATAAATTAAATTCTAGATAGCTATCAGTAGCTCTATCAGGAAATGGTGAATCAAATTTAAAAAAAAAAAACAATATAGCTTTAAAAAGCCTGTTCCCGTAGTGTGAATGACCGTATTTCCGCACTTGTAAATATTTCCAAATATATATCCACGTACTAGCATGGAAATACACACACGGATATCGTTTCTCAAAACGATTTTCTTGGTAGCAATTATTTAGAATAGGGCTGAATGATAAAACTTTTAATATTTTTTTTACAAAAAAGTAGTTAGTAATTTCTTTTATTTATTTAATGTTAAATCTATAAAAAGAACAACTGGCTTAATTAATAAATAATTTGCATAGTTTTCAACTGTATTCTGTCTAAATATTAAGAAATAAAAACTTTCCACCATGAAACTTTTGTTATTAATAATTCTGAAAACTTTATATTGAAACAATGCCATGGGACAATTTCAAAGCTTATAACATTAACCTTATGTTTTTTGTTTAACACCATTTAGATGGTCTTCAGCTTAAAAACCTAAGGCAACAATCTCTTAAATAAATAATAGTACTCGTTCGTATCTTAGAAAAGTTGAAACTGAGTTTGATGTACGAAAACGTTAGTAAAAATTTCTATTTAAATTATTATCATAAAAGAGAATAATACTTCTCCAGTCCCTAGAAATAATTTGTGTTTAACGCGCTTCCACATCGTTATCTCCTTTGTTGTTTGTTGTACACGATGAAAACAACCCCTATGAAATGAAATTGATATTGATATTAAAAATCAAAACTTGGCGCAAACGAATACAAGAAAACTATGAAAATAAAAAAAGAAACTCACCCTTGATTTATCACCAAGTGATAAAAACAAAAAACTCTCCAAAGTCCACATAGACTCGTTGTTGCAGTACAAAATGTCAGCAGCATGGTAATGTTTCTTCTAAGTTGCCGTGCCATTCTCGTAACATTGGGGTAATTCTACGTAGCACTTGGAGCTTTTCAAAATTTAATAAATAGTAAATGGTTACGTTTTTGTAGCGAATCAATCAATGAAGCGTTTTTTTCACTTGCAGAGAAGAGCCACGCCTCTTACTTTAATCCAAATAAATATAATAGAGTTAAGCTACTACAGCTATTACCTTTCTTAGCTATCTAGCAAAAAGCTTAAAATCATTCTAAAAGCTTTATTTTATAAATTGGAACAAGAAAAAATACTGTAAATTAGTTTTGTTATTTCCTTAAATAATTTTTTTTAGCTTTATCCTTGTATATTGTTTTAGATGCGATTCAGTGCCATAGCTATATAATTTTCACAATTAAAATTTCGATAGTAACAAATACATTTTTTTAAATGTTATCCAATCTTTCCATAAAATTGTCCCTATGCATGGTTGTCATGCCTTTGAGTACAAAGTATAGAAAAAGTTGGCAAAAGCTTAAAATGAAATACGTTTATTGTTCATACATTATATTTCAATATCCTTGTGAAATGCAACGATAGCACAATTTTCTTGAAAATATTCCATTAACGTACTCGCGCTCGTTGGATATTTGCATTACGCTCAAGTTGTCGCATATGTTGTTGTTGTTTTCCGTTTACATTATGTTTCTTTAAGTTAAGTCCTTGGGTTGATTTAACTATGCCTTACTTTAGTTGACTGCCTGCTTGTTTTCTGATGCCAAAGGATTAACGAGCACATTGTGTCAGTAAAGGCGGTATGAAATTCTCTGTCTTACCCTACTCTTTTATTAGGGAATCGCTTGTATATGTTAGTTCTGTGATACATATTTCACTTCATAAGCTGCATTCTTAACGTTTTTAAATTATTAAGAGTGCACTTTGCTTTAATAAATACTTCACCATAAGAAAGTTGTGCAGTGCGAGTATACCTGTAACCTTGGAAAAAAATTTGCATGTGAAGTTCTCGTAGCCCTTCTTTAATTTTTTATTTTAATCCCCATTCGAATTGAAAAACTTTTATAACGAGAAAATACTAATTTTAGAGTTCGTCAAAAAAAACTATGTTCTTGAATATTCCTGATTGCTAAGGCTCGAAAATGAACACCTAGAAAATACACGGTGTTCAAAAGATGAACATAAATAAAAAAAACATTAACCTATTTTTTGAGAAATGAACGTCCAAATAAGTCCTATTATTGGCATTTAAAATAATCAGCCGTCTCGATAACACAAACTTACACCATTTTCTTGCAACTGTACCAAGGCATGGTTGCCAAGTAGCCGGGATGACCTTTTGAGGCAAAATTTTTTTTTGAGAAGACTAGAGATTGCTTGCTTTATGTGTAATCCTTGGAAGACCTACTTTGATCTCTTCTATGGAAGGCCTATTTTAATCTCTTCTATGGAAGGCCTATTTTAATCTCTTCCATGGACGGTCTTCTATTTTGTCTTCCACTTAAAGACAACTTTTCTCCTTTCAACTTAAAGTCTACTTTTCGCCCTTTCACTTAGAAGGACTTTTTTATAAGGTATTTTTTCAAAGAAAACCTGCTCAACCAAGTCTTAAAGTAAGTTTGAGAAAAGTTGGAAATAAAAAGTATTGGTTACAGATTCGGGAATTGGTTGAAATCTGATATAACCAGCATTGCTGAGACATTCATGGTCGAAATTGCGCCAAGTGTGCACATGCTAAGAATCGGTGTCAAAACAACACAGTAACTTTTGACAATTCAAATTATCCAAAAAATAAGTGCAGTTGATGCGTTCCAATATTGTAACGATACGCGATATATAACTCTCTTCCGCTATTGTAAATTTTTTCCTAGAACAATTTCTTTGGGAAAATTTAACGTTTATATGTGAAAAGTTGCACATTTTCTGTCGTATGTTTCATATTTGCATAACTTTTCGTTGATTACGTCATTAGACAATTTCTACTTTTTTTGTATACGACAACCAAAAAATTCATTAATTTTAGGCAACAAGCGAAACTTTTCTATAATTTTGATAGCAAAGCATATAAGAGTGTTTCATTATTAATACCAAGTGATACAAGTGACGTTTTGAGTTATACCGAATTAAGACAGAAATGACTAGCCAATGATTATGGTAGAAATGGGATACAAGTGTATGACTGACAATGTGGACATTCTCGTGAATGAAAAATCATTTCATTTACAGAATATACTGAGAATTTACTACAGACTTTCAACTTTAAAATCTGCGTTCTCAAAAACCTAAACTTGTCACATGTACCCTTTGGTGGTCAACAATTATTCTTTGTGCTTAGGTTAGATTAGGTAGGAGTGGCAGTCAGTTACGAAAAACTGACTCACTTAGACCAAATGTGATCCATTGTGATACCACAGGGTGTTTGACTATACCCTCTCGTTGAACCAACCAGATTTAATTATGAAACTAAATAGCTGACCTATACTGACATGTCTAAGGTCATCCAGATCATCAAATAAAAACGACCCAAGTGCTTTGTGGCGTTTTCTAGCAAGTGCGGGATAGAAGCAGAGAAGATGTTTAATATTTTCCTCTTCCTCCACATCTCCACAACTTCTACAGAAGTCAAAGGACCTAACACCTAATCTCTCCGCATGTCTGCCGATGAGGCAGTGGCCAGTTATGACTACGACAACTGACGAGACACTATGTCTAGTGCGAGAAATTAGTTCTGACGAACGCTTAGCATCCCATTCCGGCCAGATTTGCCTAGTAATATTACAAGTTGACCCTTCAGTCCATCTTTTATTAGCATTTTTAACCATTTCTACTTTAAGCAGAAACTTGCAGGTAGCAAGTGGCATCCCAACACCTTCCTTGTCCTGAGGAATTTGTGCAGTAGTCCCCTGCCTGGCAAGTTCATCCGCTTTGCAATTGCCGTCAATGTTCCTATGCCCAGGCACCCAGATTAGGTGAATGTTAAAATGTTGAGCCATATCGTTTGGAGACGAGCGACATTGTTGGGTCACTAGTGAGTTTAAGAAGACTGATTCTAGAGATTTGATAGCTGCCTGATTATCTGAGAAAATGTTTATATCCTTTTTGGATACAACATTCCTCCTTAGCCAGGATGATACTCCCTCTATTGCTATAACCTCCGCCTGAAAAACGCTGCAATGATCTGGTAACCTCGCAGCAATTCTTAACTTCAGTTCCTTGGAGTAAATACCATAACCCACTTGGTTATTTAGCTTGGAGCCATCAGTGTAGAAATTAAGCCATATGCCTCTTCTCCCCGGGAGTCATCCCTAGATGGAATATGAGTTACGTAATCCCTGTTGAATGAGATTCCTGGAACAGCATAGTCCAACTTGGAGGGTACAGACCTCAAGCTATGAAGAATAGTTGAGGGCCCTATTCTACCCTCAGACCAGCAAATAGTTTTCCTGAGTCTAATGGCAGAACAAGCTGCCATCTGTTTACCTAACAGGTCAAGAGGAACGAGATAAAAAAGGACGTCCAAAGCGTCAGTTGGTGTAGTCCGCAGAGCACCACTGATACACATGGAAGCAGCCCTCTGTAATTGTTTGTAATAGGTGACCTTGTCTTAGACCGGCCACCACACCACAATACCATATAATAGAATCGGTCGAATGACCGCTGTGTATAGCCAGTGAATAATACGAGGTGATAGTCCCCATCTTCCACCTACCGCTTTTTTGCAAGAGTAAAGCGCTACAGTTGCTTTCCTAACTCTTTCTTCAACATTAATTTTCCAACTTAATTTCCTATCCAAAAGTTATCACTTTTTGATGGAAATTATATTGCAATAATATCTATATGTATGTACATATAACGATTTGTGATCTTTTGTTATAATTATGACAGTATCATATTGACAATATGCCGTTTAATTTAAATACACCCTATGCACGATAAAGCCATCCTAAGGACATTGCTCCCAGATGCATTCTGTTGTTACCCTCAGTTACTCCGTTTTTTTTGCAGATTTCACTTTATTTTTTTTTTTCCTTTACTTTACTCTACACTTATAGAGTGGGAATAAATTATACTGAATATAATTATGTGACATCTACATATGTATATCGATTAACTTATAGTACGTTATGGAAAAATATACACATGTGTATAAACTAGACTTGCTCCTTTCTAAACTTTTAATCATGTTGTGGTATTGAACTATTCGTATTTTATCAAAGTTTGCACGTAACAATGATTATAAAGTATGTAAGATCTTATGCCAAAAAATGTAATTTGAACTATATATTGTTAAAATTCTTAAACATTTTTTTGTAAATTGCAATTGTGTCAGCATAGTTAAATTAGTCGCTAACGAATGTAGGGCATAATTAAATTTTATACGAAATATTCTAATGCACTTTTTTTGCATTTCACACCTTATGCCTTGAAAATGCGTACCATGACCCCATTTGCAAAGGGTATAAGAAAAAAACCAGCTCACCAGTTTCAACCCTTTTCTTAGTGCTCCTTTTTTTCTGTGCGTTACGCATTTCAATTAAAAACGCAATTTTATACCTTTTCTCCAAGCTATGCCAGAGTAAGAACAAAAGTTTATGTGCAATGCGAGTGTATTTAACACTCATATGAGTAAGTGAAAAGCAAATATTTACCCAGTAGGAACAGTTTAAAAGCGTCATGCGGCATTGTGTTGAATGATATAAAAAATATCAATCTTTTAATGGATGACGCAAGATTACTAAGAGAGGAAACTGTGGTTTTTTCAACCTGATTTTAAACGTCAGTTTGATTAATTCTATTCAGTTAGTGAAAGAAAACTTTATTTTTTTTTTTTCAAGTAGTAGTTGAGTCTAAAATGTAGGCTATGTAGCATAATAGAAAGTAGCATAGCATATAAGGTACAAGATTTTATGAGGGACAAAAATATCTTCTGCATGCTGGTCAATTTAGGTAGTTATGATAGTGTAAATTTCAGCTACATATATTCAAAGTAATGATGCCACGATAAATATTTCAATGTATCAATATTTTCTAAAATCGACTTTCGGCTTATCGATTTATTTCTTAAATCAATTTTAATAAGTTCAAGTATAATCATTAAGTGAATGTTTGCAATAGGAAAATATTTCACACAAAATATAATTTGGCAATACACCTATACTAGTTATATAAAATTGCTTACATGAAAAGAGTTTGTAACGCTTTGGCGCAAAATATGCTTAGCCGATCTTAATAATTTGTTTTTTAAAACAACATATTTATGCTAAGGAAGCTTATTGCATACTTATTTTTTTTTTTTTAAGAAGATCATGTTTTTGCAAAACCTCTTTCAAAACTTGTTTGATTTATCGTGTCTGGTGCTTATGCTGCTTCTTCAATTCTGCGTTGTTATTGTAGTTTTTTATTTGTGCTCATTTGTACCGTTTGTAATCATTTTTTTTTTAACTTTTGAAAGAGATTATGGAATGAGATGTTAAGAGAGTAATTTCATTATGAAAAAGAAAGCAACGGGACTTGCGAAACCGCAGGTACCACTAGTATACATAAACAAAATATAACTAAATAATTGCAAAATTACCGTATTCAAATATATAGCGCGTCAAAAATACCGAATGTGTGCTTTCCAATATAAAACTTTTTCTAAATCTTGTTAACAAACTAAAAAAATCTTCTCTTTGTAGAGCACTAGTAAGTTTTTACCCTCCAGAGGAGTATACTCATTTTGTTATTTTAAGGTGAAGAAAACTTCTGTATTCAATTTATATCCCAATCACATTTTCAATAGTTTTGCCATGTTCTTCTGAACATTAAGCTCACCAGAACTTTAATATTCCGAGTTGGTTGTTTACCTACCTGTGTGCATGTAAGTGTAAATCCCTTTTTTCGCCTTTATTTGTGTTCTTATTCTGGCTCTTTGCAGCGCCTTTCGTCGTGGTAGGTTAGGGTTCTGCAAGTTGTGGTCTTTCTCGTCCTCTTTTTATATCCACGCAAAACTTTGCTTGCACTACGTTGCCATTGAAGACTGCCAAGTGTTGGTGTTTGTGTTGCTTAAATAAAAATCGTATAATTTACACAATGTTTTTAAATAAAACTTTCAAATCAAGCAGCTGTCTAAATTTTTACTAGAGTTAATATTTTTAAAACAAGTGTAAAACAATAAATAAAAACTAAAACCAAAAATTAATTCCTATGTTGTGAACTAAAATATTATCAGCGGGTTCAATAATGACATTAAATGTATAAAACAATAATTAATTCTAATTAGTGAAAATCAGCTTTAATAACATTTATTAAGATTTAAAAAACAAGAAAATAAAAACTAACCTAATTTACTTAGTTGTAACAACACCCACTACTGGTCAGAGTATTTAGTCTGTTTACATTTCAATGTGTAAAATTCTACAGTGATAGTGATGAGTTATGTGATAGGAATTCTATACAAAACGTATACAAAATTTTATTTATTCGGATGCTAAATTAAAGAAAGAAATACAAATAAAATTTACAATTATAAATTAGATTAGAAAAAAATAATAATTGTAAATTAATTTTATGTGATTAATACTAAAAGGAAAATAATAAAAATTACTCGTAAATATTTAAATACAATAAAAACTGTCTAACAGCGCAAGAACCACGCCCTTTTTGCCTCAGCTTAAAGCAGTCATTAAAAGAATTCAACCTATGATGGATTATGCACTGCCAACTGAATATAATTTTAAAAATCTTTGAGTTGTAAATCCACATCTGCAAAAATAATAAAAATTAATTAACATTGATCTCAAGAGCATGAGGTAATTATAAGCTTAAATATTTCTGCATTAACTTTATTTATAATTTTTAAAAAATAAACTCCAGAAATTTTCGTCGATTCAATTTTAGAATGAGTTTGGACAGGACATTTAACACAAGTTTCGGGTCTGGAAGAAACAGAGTGCCATTTTGTATAAGTCAGAAACTGTAAATCAGAAAATCAAAATGCACAACGGGGCTCTTCGAAGTGATACTGGTGTTCAAGTATTTGATTCATTGCTTCTTTAAGCAGACATTAAACTTCCGAGTTTCGGGGCTTATAGTCATTTTTCATATCTGGCTCAAAGTCATTTTCCTTTCCTATTTTTACTAACAAATCAGCGCATTTGAATTTGTCCAATCTAGTTTTCAATGTTCGCTTTCCAAGATTTCTTATTAGTAAATTGAGTTGACTAAAAATAAAAAGTGGTATTGAAAACAAAAACTATAAATGTATGTACAACAATAGCATATTAATTGATTTATTTATTGAGATTTTGTTGTTAAATTTAGAAAAAAAATAAACCCTGTCGTGAAATATCTAAAATATGTTATCACTTGAAATTTATTTCCGCGAAGCCATTATATCAATCAAATATCACGGCCAAATCACAATTGAGTGCATTATACCAAAGTATGACTCAGCTAGAACACAGAAAAAAACGGTTCTTCACCGTTTTCTACAAAATATAAGCAAGGCAGAAATTGCGTAGTGTTCGTAGACTTTTGTCTATATATTTCATATACATAACTTAATTATAATCTTTTTGCTTATTAAATAATTCAAATGTATTGTGTATTTTACAATTTCGTTTCCATTTTATTCTTTCAGTGTCTCCTCTTAGTGAACTGTGATTATGAGTTCCGCAAAAACGCAAATTGCTGTGGCTCCAAACGTTTCAACTTTGGCAGCATCACAAATCCAAAAAGAATATAGTACAGACGAA
Organism: Meiosimyza decipiens; assembly: GCA_963680825.1. NCBI lineage: Eukaryota > Metazoa > Arthropoda > Insecta > Diptera > Lauxaniidae > Meiosimyza > Meiosimyza decipiens. The sequence goes on from OY804258.1 coordinate 36,306,965, forward strand.
CCTTTAAATCGCCAAAATAGCTTGGGAAACAACCGCAGGGTAAGTAGTTTTATTTAACCCTATTAGTACTACGTTGAGTCTTTGAGACTCATTTTGACTTTGCGCCGTTTTTCTGGCATACAATTTTTTTTTACACATTTAAGGTTTCTTGTATTTTTTACTGCAGAAGTTTTAAGAAGAATCACCATGTAAAAAATTTAAACATATTTTTTTTTCTATTTTTTAACAAAATTATTTTATGAAGATAACACTAAGTACTGAAACGAGTCTTAGAGACTCATATAGTTCGAGGGCAGCAGAGCAGAATCTGAACACATACAAAGCATGCTTGATGCTGACAGCCAATGCTCAGATATTGAGGATGATCATATGGAATCCGATTCGGACATTGGTGACAAGCAACTAATGTCTGAGAGTGATGAAAATTTGGATTTATTTGATGAATCTGAACATCAGTCGTTTTTTGAAAAGGATGGAACGGAATGGATATCAGAACCTTTTGCACAACATCATTAGTGGTGGTGTTCATAAATTTATTCTACTGACCAGCAAGCATGTTGAGACTCCAGTAGACGTTTTTTATTATTCGTAAGCGACGAAGTGATCCGTGTCGTCGTAAATTGTATAAATTTGGATGAAATTGAAATGCGGTTATATACTAGACTTCTTATAAATGCTGGCAGAAGCAAACAAGGACTAAAATGACTTCTGGCATCCACTTTTCGGAAATTTTATTCATCGATCCAGCATGTCTCGTGACAGTTTTGTGCATTAATGAATCATATTCGTTTTGATGACAAAGAATCTCAAAGTTTTGGACGAGCTTGTAAGAAATTCGCGCCTATACGTGACATATGGGATATTGCCATGGGATATTGCTAATTCCAATTTCATCAAGTACCATATCCCGGTAGAAAACTTAACTATTGACAAACAGTTGGTTCCATTCCGAGGAAGTAGGTAGATTCCCTGTAAGCGTGACAATCATGGCATTAAAGTTTGCTGGAGAGCAGATAAAACAATCGTTTTTGGGTTCAGAAAAAATGTTACTTTTGTCAGATATTTGCCGAAAAAAAACTGAGCGGTTATATGATGATATTGCCAACACATCAGAAAGATAGACGAAGAAAATCGTAAAAAATCAGCCATAAATTTGTACTAGAATTCGATGAAAGATGGCATGGATTCGCTTGATCTACTCATCCACGCTATTTCGACCAAACGCAAATCACGCAGGTGGCCAGTGGCAATATTTCATAATTTAATTGATTTGGTTGGCGTGGCATCTAAGGTCGTAGGGCTTAACAAATAGCCGGAATGGAACGCAGAAAAATATTATAATCGGAGCAAAATATTTTTGACTTTGTTGGTAAAAGAACTGATTATTCCAAATATACGACGATGAAGCAAACATTGTTTATTTAAGGCAACTGCATGAAGCATCGACGATATCATCGATAATTGCTCAATGTAAGGAAACCTGCATTCAGCACAAATCCATTGCCAAGAAACGACGCTTCTGTATTTGCCCACCGGCACGAGGAAGGATTAGCAATCAACTTTGCAGCCAATGTTCAAAAAATATGTGCAACGAGCATTCTCAAAAGGTTGTAATTATACCAAATTTATTAACGAAAAAGCTAAATAAACTTTACTTATAAACTTGAACTTTGAGTGTAGCTTTTCTTTATAGAGAATGTATATGAGTCCGAAAGACTCACTTCAGTACTTTGTGTTTGTAATTTTACCCAGTACTAATAGGGTTAAAAGCATTAGTATCTAATTGAGATTCTGTATTTTTGAGTGTAATTTTTATTATTCCGTTCGATATTAAGTGATTGTTGCATACTTTTGTGCGCCTAAACGTCAATCTAAAACGAAAGGGGCATTTTATACAGAACGAACCGAAAATAGTCTTAGACGATTTAAGATTTTTCCTTTTAGGAACAGATACACAGGCATGCTCTCCGAAAGTAGATTGATTGCTTGTTTTTGAATCAAAGGTGCTAATAATGTGTGATGTTTAAAAATAATAAAAGTTTTAAAATAAGCTCCGATGATAAATACGTGAACTTAAGAGGTGTTTCGTAGTAGAACAGCTTTTACTAAGACATCATGATCATAAGTCTTATACATTAGATTCCAGTGACTGAAATAACTACAGGGTCTTATAACCATGTATCTGAACAAAAGCTGTTATTCCAAACGAATTTTATCGAAGAATTGAGAACTAAGTTGTTGTAGTAGCAGCTGCGTTAATTTTGAGCTGCTCTCTTCATTTTACATTTAATAAAGGCACATAAAACGGTATAGCCCCTTGTAAATTGCGTCTCGAAAAGCAAGCGATGTTTTTGTTTGTTACTTTGTAATGATCAAACCCTCTATCCATGTATATCGTGCAAAGTGAGCCAATTACACAAGTAAGAGAATGTGTAATAAATTTCAATTTACGATATTTCGGAAAAAAAGAAAGATATCGATATAATTCAAACTGTATTTTAAAGAGAAAAAGTAGTTCGTTTGAACCCAATTAATGGTTTCATAAATAAAAATTACATTTCAATGTAATATAACTTCGTATACCTAAAAAAAACACTTTTGGGTTACAATATATTAGAAACCGAAACCAGCAGAGAAATTCTGACCTAGGAAACTTTTGGAAAGGTATATTTGGGTTTCAGGTACTGAAAATTGACCAAATTTTGTCAAACTGTATTATTGATTTATATTATTGAGTGCTGAAACAAAAATTTTACAATTCCTTGTAATTTAAAAGCTATTTAGAAAACAGTTGTCATATTGTATATTATCGATTTGTTGCTCACCCTGTTAAGTTATTATATATACGTGTAAGGGTCGCCAATATGCATATCATCCAATATTAAATTGAATACATTTGTTTCATACTCAAACCATTTGAATGCATACAATCTGTTTTATTTGCATAATTTCACGTTGGATTTAACTGCAAAAATTAATGAAAATTTGAGAAATTATGCAAACGTCCTTAATGCAACAATTATGTAAACTTCCGTATTACCGTGTGTACTAACATGTTCAAATCTGACAATATGCTTATTTGAAATATATTTTGATTTTTTACTATTTCTTTTTTTTGTTTCGGTGGCGCTATTGCTTGCATTCCAATTTCAGTTTGAACTCATCATAATTATAGCTTTGCGCTTGCATCAAATTTTATACTACGCCGATTCACTTTGCTTGCTGTGACACAAAAATTATCCTATAATTATGGCAAATTAGAATCTTTTAAACTGGAAATTGTAGGAAATGTAAACAGCAGTTGTGCAAATAATAAAAATTTACGATATCATTTACTTACGTGAGACACTCAAATCAACAATTCCTCGAACATTTTTAGCGCTAGTGCTTTCAAACTTTTTTTTTGTATTAAGTGTGTTCGTGTACTTTTGTAGTTAAATTTTGTTTAAATCCTTTTAGTGAATAATAATGGAATCTCCCTTAACTGAGTTAAACGGCAGAAGTGGGGTACGAAAACATGCGTTTTCTTTTGTAACTTTTTCCTTTTGCAAATATTATTGCGATTTGTCTTGGCAAACGTTGCTTTATTTCACATTATTTCTTTTTGGACAAGAAACTATTTGACTGATTTAAATCTTTGGATAATAACTTTACAGGAGTCCTGTATTATGACGCCCCGAAAAAGCTGTTTTCGCGAAATGCTTTTGGAAGTGATAAAACAACTGAGCCCAACAATTTTTTTGGGATATTTTCATGTACTATATATTTGAACTTAAATTAAATATTTTATAATATAAAAAATGTATTATTAGCACGCCTCGCCACTTTTGAATTTTTTAAAGGTTTGAAAAAAGAGTGTTTTTCGGGTTAGCACGACTTCTTATGTTTTTGGTTTTAAGCAAGTGGGCGTGGTACAGAATTATTTGACAATTTTTGTCTTTAATCTACCTTGAAAATGCTTCACCGATTATATTAAACTATTAGAAAGAATGTTTAGGAGTTAAGAAGATCCAATTTTATTAATTTTCTAAGGATAAAGAAAACATATCTCAAAAACTATAAAATGAGTTTTGAATAAAATTAGTATCATCAATTTTATTGAACTTGACTTGCCATTTTTTAACAAACAGTCAAGTTTTGAGCATCATAATAACAAATATAAGCAAACGATCCTTATGAAATTATACAATGACAAGAGATAGCATTAAGGCGCTAAACCAATGTGACACTTTCAAAAAATCGATTTTATTTTTGCTTATTCGATAGTTTATACTTTCAAATCTATCCTGTGAAAGCGGCAAGGTTGTATCTTAAATAGTTTTTGAATGGCAGCGTTCTAATGAACGACCACTCGCAGGTATAAACCGCGATAGTTGAAACTTTAAACGCGTTTTTCTCGAAACGACATTTTTCAAAATTGCTGACATCATGACTCAAAGAGAAATTTACCGATCGACTTCAAATTGAAACTAAGTATTCTTGAATATATTTACTATACAATGACTTACGATCTTTTTTATTGGTTGAAAATTGTCAATGTGGCATTAAAAAAACGACGATTTTTTACCCCAAAAAACTACCCTTTTTTCAGAACTACGCCAATTTGTTAATTTTTGATATTTTTCAAAAATCGTAATTCATTGTATAGGAAATACCTTCAACTTTAATATCCTTTTTTGAATTTTTTTGTTTCAGCTACTCATTACGCCGGAATCATGTCAGCAGTTGGGGAACTTTTTTTTTTGGCACCTCCGTAGACAGCACATAACCCCGTTATTTTTCAATATTTTTGTAACAAAAAATCTTAAAATATAGCTGATTATGTCCAAAAAACTTCAAAACATTCTATCGAACACTTTCTTTTAAAAAAATTCCCGAAAATCGTATAATTTTTCATTGGCTACACTGGTATAGCCCTTTAACTATCCAAAACTGTGAGGCTCAGAATAGTAGGCGAGAACGCTCTCGTTCCAGTGAACATTTTTCCATGTAATTAAATGGGAACAATATTTGGACTATCTTGCCATAAAGTCTTTCTGTCGTCTCGGAATTGATTGGATTTGTCTTGTGATCCTCTGGATATAAATGATATTTTAAAAGCCTAGACGGTGCTTACTTTTGTATTAAAACTCCCCATATTGAAAATATATTTTTTCTTCAACATACATAAGTCTCACAATTATGTCTTTCTTAAATGAATAAATAGGAGAAACCAAAAATCAGAGAAAATTTATTGTCAGAAATATTGTCCAGATATACGAATTTAAATAATTGATTGTCCTGCTGATAGAGTTATACTGTGCTGTCTAATCTACCGCGTGGAATTTTAATGTTTTTTTTTTTGCTTTTCTTCGTTGGAAAGTTTCAGATCTCAAAATTCAGATTTAGTACATACATATCTATGATCGGATTGAGATTCAACATTGAAAAATCCAAAAGAAAAAATTAGGTTGTGCAAAGACAAAACAATTGTTATTTATGAGCGCTTCATTTTCATATTGTTTTTTTTTTTTTTTGTAATTTTTATCAAGTTGCATATCCTTATACGTAATTTATTTATATATGTAGTATGCAAAATTAAATATTTAACAAATCGGTATATTTTAGATACATAAGTGCTCATGTTTTTTCACTTGAAATGTGCGGAAATTGGGACATTTACGTTACACATAAATATTCATGAATATTAATTCAAGTGCTTTTGAAGCGCAACTCATGCATCACATCAGATCAAATAAAATAAAATGTACTTTTTTTTCTGCTATTATCCGTGCAGCATCGTTTACATGTGTGTGAGTATTTAAGTGAATTCACAGAAAACTAGGTCACCTATGTAAAGATAGGTTTTAAACCAACTACCAGCCCAGCAAACATTTTTAATCGCAGAACAGTAGTCATATTTCAATTGCTGAGATGATGGCTGCGTTTGATCGCGAGCTCATTTCTGATTCCAGGTTTGTTCGGAAGAAACTGTTCGCGATTAGCAAGTCGCTCTGTAAATATGTACATTTGATTTGATAAAACATATTATTCAATTGTTCAAAATTTAAATATCACTTAACTTCGATAAAATTGTTAAGAGGTTCACTTATTAATTGCGCTGAAGTTTGACCGCGTAATACTCTTCTGAAATTGATATATCTTGATCACCATAAATGTATAAGATTTCAAAATCTTTAAAATGTTTGCTGGGAGCAGTCGTGCCTGTGCATGTCAGTATACATACTTGTATGTGTTTGCAATACATTACAGGAAGTAAAAGAGCACTTCCGTTATAGGATCTCATTTTTTTATTTACTTAGATAAAATTACATATGTATGTACGTATACATATGCCCCCAGACCATTAATATTTTGATACATTGCTGCTGCCCAATAAAACGCCGACATGATGAAAAAAATTTATTGGAATTTTAAATGGCTCAATTGCTAATAAAGTCCTTTCTAAAAGCAATTTAATCACATAAAAATATTTTAATTTCATCTATGCGAGCGATGAACATGCATAGAGTAGTTAAAAGGAAAGTTAGTTCTTGCTAAAAAATTAGGTTGGTTGCATAACATTCATAGATGGCTCGAATGTGATTTCATCAACATTGGTACTTAAATATACTTAGAAAAAAAAAACTATGCTGCAAAATGCATTAAAGCCCAATCATTTCGTTGCTTTCTTTGGTATAAGAAAAAGTTAATCTTCTGAAATAAAACTCTCTTCAATTTTATGACCATAATTGAAACAAAAACTTTCTTCATTTGAAGAAAAATCTAATGTGCTGAAGTAAGCGAACGAAATGTGCTTTGTTTTAAGGTAGGAAGTTACTAAAACTTTGGAAACTTTTTAAGTATTAAATACACATATAAATGGTGATCCAAAACAAGGTATTTTTTCCAACTGGGTTTTTTTGACAACTGTCATGTGTCAAATGGCTTGTCCATATGACGTTTGTGTTCAGTATTGAATACGACTCAATCATGAATAGACTTACTCCTGAACAACGTTTATTGATTGTGGAAACTTACTACCAAAATCAGTCATCAGTTCTTCAACATCATTTTGGTTGTTATGAGCGTCCAACTGAGCGCACTAAGCGTAACACGATCAACAAATTTTGAACCAATTTTACACTATTGGATATTCATCATTCAACCAGAGTGCATACAGCCCGTAATTTTAAGAATATTTCTGCAGTAGCAGAGAGTGTTCGTGAAAATCGTGAACAATCGATTCGTCACCGATCGGTTTTGGGCATCTCTTATGGATCATTGTGGCGTGATCTTGGTCTGAGGGCTTATAAAATACAGCTCGTACAAGAATTGAAGCCGGCTGATATTGGTTTACGTTTTAATTTCGGCTTATGGGCCTTACATCAACAAGTAGGAAGCTCTTATTAGATCACCCTTTACTTACCTGCCAAAGAAATATTTCCTACATGTCTGGGCATTAGCATGATGCCATCTTAGGAAAAGAGGTTTGACAAAAAGCCACGTCACGGAAGTTAATTAAGCCCGTATTCGTAGTTTCAAACTGATAAAAATGCACACAACTTTTTTGCTGACCTAGGGCCAGGCTTACCAAGTGATCGCTTTTGACGTAGCCAAGCCGAAAGCATGATAATGTCGTAGGCCGCGTACGAGGAAGTTAATTGAAGGTGAAACTATTTTTATACAAACAAAAAAAAAAGTCACACATATTGTCGTTAAAAATAATGTATTCGTACTACCTTGTACAAACTATTTAATATTGGTGACCAAAAAAAAAGTCACTTGCACTTTAACAAATTTGTTGGCTTTTTGGAATGCCGTTAATTCGTCATTTTCAACTTGGCAACCTCGAATATAAACGAGCTGCGGCAATAACTTAGTATTCTAACAATTTCATAATGCTGGAACCTTAATTTTTCAGATTAAATTTTATTAAGTTTTTCTATTGTTTTATAAAAATTCCTATGAATCTATGCGCTTGCCTAAAACAAATACTTCCGATATTTAATATGCATAATTACTCCATAATCACAAATTTCCCATTCAATCAATTACTGAAATTCTGAGAATTTTTCTGCCTGCAACTTTCAGTAAGCGTATACATATGTATTTTTTTTTTGGCACCTCCGTAGACAGCACATAACCCCGTTATTTTTCAATATTTTTGTAACAAAAAATCTTAAAATATAGCTGATTATGTCCAAAAAACTTCAAAACATTCTATCGAACACTTTCTTTTAAAAAAATTCCCGAAAATCGTATAATTTTTCATTGGCTACACTGGTATAGCCCTTTAACTATCCAAAACTGTGAGGCTCAGAATAGTAGGCGAGAACGCTCTCGTTCCAGTGAACATTTTTCCATGTAATTAAATGGGAACAATATTTGGACTATCTTGCCATAAAGTCTTTCTGTCGTCTCGGAATTGATTGGATTTGTCTTGTGATCCTCTGGATATAAATGATATTTTAAAAGCCTAGACGGTGCTTACTTTTGTATTAAAACTCCCCATATTGAAAATATATTTTTTCTTCAACATACATAAGTCTCACAATTATGTCTTTCTTAAATGAATAAATAGGAGAAACCAAAAATCAGAGAAAATTTATTGTCAGAAATATTGTCCAGATATACGAATTTAAATAATTGATTGTCCTGCTGATAGAGTTATACTGTGCTGTCTAATCTACCGCGTGGAATTTTAATGTTTTTTTTTTTGCTTTTCTTCGTTGGAAAGTTTCAGATCTCAAAATTCAGATTTAGTACATACATATCTATGATCGGATTGAGATTCAACATTGAAAAATCCAAAAGAAAAAATTAGGTTGTGCAAAGACAAAACAATTGTTATTTATGAGCGCTTCATTTTCATATTGTTTTTTTTTTTTTTTGTAATTTTTATCAAGTTGCATATCCTTATACGTAATTTATTTATATATGTAGTATGCAAAATTAAATATTTAACAAATCGGTATATTTTAGATACATAAGTGCTCATGTTTTTTCACTTGAAATGTGCGGAAATTGGGACATTTACGTTACACATAAATATTCATGAATATTAATTCAAGTGCTTTTGAAGCGCAACTCATGCATCACATCAGATCAAATAAAATAAAATGTACTTTTTTTTCTGCTATTATCCGTGCAGCATCGTTTACATGTGTGTGAGTATTTAAGTGAATTCACAGAAAACTAGGTCACCTATGTAAAGATAGGTTTTAAACCAACTACCAGCCCAGCAAACATTTTTAATCGCAGAACAGTAGTCATATTTCAATTGCTGAGATGATGGCTGCGTTTGATCGCGAGCTCATTTCTGATTCCAGGTTTGTTCGGAAGAAACTGTTCGCGATTAGCAAGTCGCTCTGTAAATATGTACATTTGATTTGATAAAACATATTATTCAATTGTTCAAAATTTAAATATCACTTAACTTCGATAAAATTGTTAAGAGGTTCACTTATTAATTGCGCTGAAGTTTGACCGCGTAATACTCTTCTGAAATTGATATATCTTGATCACCATAAATGTATAAGATTTCAAAATCTTTAAAATGTTTGCTGGGAGCAGTCGTGCCTGTGCATGTCAGTATACATACTTGTATGTGTTTGCAATACATTACAGGAAGTAAAAGAGCACTTCCGTTATAGGATCTCATTTTTTTATTTACTTAGATAAAATTACATATGTATGTACGTATACATATGCCCCCAGACCATTAATATTTTGATACATTGCTGCTGCCCAATAAAACGCCGACATGATGAAAAAAATTTATTGGAATTTTAAATGGCTCAATTGCTAATAAAGTCCTTTCTAAAAGCAATTTAATCACATAAAAATATTTTAATTTCATCTATGCGAGCGATGAACATGCATAGAGTAGTTAAAAGGAAAGTTAGTTCTTGCTAAAAAATTAGGTTGGTTGCATAACATTCATAGATGGCTCGAATGTGATTTCATCAACATTGGTACTTAAATATACTTAGAAAAAAAAAACTATGCTGCAAAATGCATTAAAGCCCAATCATTTCGTTGCTTTCTTTGGTATAAGAAAAAGTTAATCTTCTGAAATAAAACTCTCTTCAATTTTATGACCATAATTGAAACAAAAACTTTCTTCATTTGAAGAAAAATCTAATGTGCTGAAGTAAGCGAACGAAATGTGCTTTGTTTTAAGGTAGGAAGTTACTAAAACTTTGGAAACTTTTTAAGTATTAAATACACATATAAATGGTGATCCAAAACAAGGTATTTTTTCCAACTGGGTTTTTTTGACAACTGTCATGTGTCAAATGGCTTGTCCATATGACGTTTGTGTTCAGTATTGAATACGACTCAATCATGAATAGACTTACTCCTGAACAACGTTTATTGATTGTGGAAACTTACTACCAAAATCAGTCATCAGTTCTTCAACATCATTTTGGTTGTTATGAGCGTCCAACTGAGCGCACTAAGCGTAACACGATCAACAAATTTTGAACCAATTTTACACTATTGGATATTCATCATTCAACCAGAGTGCATACAGCCCGTAATTTTAAGAATATTTCTGCAGTAGCAGAGAGTGTTCGTGAAAATCGTGAACAATCGATTCGTCACCGATCGGTTTTGGGCATCTCTTATGGATCATTGTGGCGTGATCTTGGTCTGAGGGCTTATAAAATACAGCTCGTACAAGAATTGAAGCCGGCTGATATTGGTTTACGTTTTAATTTCGGCTTATGGGCCTTACATCAACAAGTAGGAAGCTCTTATTAGATCACCCTTTACTTACCTGCCAAAGAAATATTTCCTACATGTCTGGGCATTAGCATGATGCCATCTTAGGAAAAGAGGTTTGACAAAAAGCCACGTCACGGAAGTTAATTAAGCCCGTATTCGTAGTTTCAAACTGATAAAAATGCACACAACTTTTTTGCTGACCTAGGGCCAGGCTTACCAAGTGATCGCTTTTGACGTAGCCAAGCCGAAAGCATGATAATGTCGTAGGCCGCGTACGAGGAAGTTAATTGAAGGTGAAACTATTTTTATACAAACAAAAAAAAAAGTCACACATATTGTCGTTAAAAATAATGTATTCGTACTACCTTGTACAAACTATTTAATATTGGTGACCAAAAAAAAAGTCACTTGCACTTTAACAAATTTGTTGGCTTTTTGGAATGCCGTTAATTCGTCATTTTCAACTTGGCAACCTCGAATATAAACGAGCTGCGGCAATAACTTAGTATTCTAACAATTTCATAATGCTGGAACCTTAATTTTTCAGATTAAATTTTATTAAGTTTTTCTATTGTTTTATAAAAATTCCTATGAATCTATGCGCTTGCCTAAAACAAATACTTCCGATATTTAATATGCATAATTACTCCATAATCACAAATTTCCCATTCAATCAATTACTGAAATTCTGAGAATTTTTCTGCCTGCAACTTTCAGTAAGCGTATACATATGTATCAGCATTTACGAGTATTTACATTATTACCCTTTACGATTTGTGTTTTAACAGAGTTTATCAGGTAAAACCCAAGCTCAAATTCAGACTTTTATCCCTTTCTCTTCTTGGAATTCATGATAAAGAATCGTTCCGTGACAAATGCTCACTTACTGTACGAGTACAAGTGCTCGAGTTCAAGGTGAGAATTAGGGCACGTTAGTTGGTGTGGTTATTAGATGCAAATAATACTCAATCACGATTACTTATTTAATAAGGTTTGTAACTTATGCATATCAATAACCTAAAGCAAAAATAAATTTTTTGCTCAGTTGACACAATTAACTTTACAAGGTATTAAATGACTCTCTATTCTATTGGTCTTTAGGTAAACAAACGCCTTTGCCATTTAATAAAATTTCATTTAACTAAAGAAAAACTTACCTAAATCTATGCTATAAAAACTAAAAAAATTTTATTACAAAGGTAAAAATCACAGCTTTTATATTGTACAATTAATATTTTTTTTACTTTGTTTGTAAAATTTTATCAAAATATTAAGATTATGCTAATCGTTTAATCAATATAACACACTTTCATGACCCCAAACCCATGTCCTTGATATTGACATTCTACGTTTCCAAGAACGAGCATCGACTACACACAGCTCTTTTTATTGATCCCAACACGAGTTTCATTCTCTTTTAGTGTTATTGTAGTATTAGCCACTTTCTCATTTATTGTTTTTTTTTTCAATTTGTCCGCAATGTTTTTAACCTTTTCGCTATGGCTGCCTTCTTTTAGTCGTCGTATAAGCACGCGATGTTGTTTCCACGCAAAATTTCATTCAATTTGCCATATTGTGCAAGACTACACAGAGAAAATTTTATTACAGTAAACGATTTCCATAGAATTTGGAAAAAAAACCTATCACAAACTATCAATAATTTACCTTTTATTTTTATGGAGATATTATTTTGGTTAATATTATTAAAATCGGAGAATGAGTCGAAAAATGTAGGGAGTTTGTTATAGACATTTTTTTCATACGATCATCGATATCGAATTTTGTGAACTTTTAAACCGTAGTTTTGGACTTAAAAATATATATATATAAGAATCATTCAGTTTTCGTCTTTAGTAATGCAAAAATCTTATTTATCTTTACCATAAATTGAATCTAATTCCGATATTCATGACACCATATATTAAAAACTAACAACTTGATACTTTTTACGATTATGAAAACAAAGTTTTTTTTTTCTTTTGAAAAATTCAATATATTATTGTTTTCTTTAAATGATACACCTTGCAATTACACCAGAGCACCGACTTCATTTAGTTTCTCATAAATGTTATGCATATTTTCGGAAAGGCAATTTTGTGCAGATCAACCTTTCGAGCAACGTAGCTCAAGATATTTATATCGGTTATCTAAAAATCTATAAAGGACAGGGCAAATTAGGACCAGAATCGAGTTTAACGTCCCAAATTCTTTAGAACGTTTCTAGATTTTTTAAGCCTTACGTTCCTAAATTCTGAACTTTTTATAATGAAAATATTATTCCTTAAAAATTAAGAACATTAATAATCAGCTCTGCTCTTCTTTCCGAAGTTTAATTCAGGATCATACAAAAAAGAGAAATCCGTGAACTTAAACAGTTCCAATTCAAAATTAAAAAAAAAATCATATATTCTGACCATTAGATTGAGCAGAGCTATCGCAAATCAACTTCGGACTTCAATTCCACTTCCAAACTAAATCGGAATCAGAACGGTTACCATTTCGAAGATCTACGCCCATATTTTGAAAATTGTTTTACGGTGTTATTTATTGGCAACATTTTTATTTAAACCACTGATATTAATGGTCTGCCAGTAGAATATGTTGTACAATCAGTTTTTGCCATTCTTGAGAAAACTGTTTGTGCTGTCTTTTTTTCCCAGTTTACTAACAACTTTTAGACCCTGTTAGCATGTTTATAAATAAGCACTCTTTGTTATACATTTTGTTAGTTCTTGCCGTTGAGTTGCGATTTAACAATGTTCGTTGCAGTTTTTGTTGCAGCGACTTATATTTTTATCGCATTTGCAATAAATTTTGCCATGACTTAATGCTATGAACTTGCCACATATATAAGTAGAACATTTGTAAGATTTTTCTGTCGAAACGTCACGTTGATGAAACGAAAAGTTATTGGTTTTTTAATTAAACTTTTATAAAAAAAGCTTACCAAACTTTAAACACCTTGAAGAAATAACGGGCATGCCAAATTTCTTATCCCAATTAGTTTTCCCGGAAGAAAGGTAACTCAGGCTATTACGCTAATATATTCACTTTTCTATACCTACCACGATTTCTTCGATGCGTTACAAACGAAATAGTCCGGGAGATAGCGTTGCATTTTTTAAAGTCATTTCATTACGCTTAACTTTTTTTTTTCAAATTGATATTTCAAGTAAGGCTAACAATCGAAATAAACGTCAGTCCCTAGATTCGTGGTGGGCCCAGCTGTGAGAGGCCGACAAAAAAAGTTTGCTCAATAACTCGGAAAGTAAGCGTCAAGTAGAAAAATATGTTTTGATCAATGTTGTAGAGGAATTCAAAACACATCGATTTCATGCCCGAAAAATTTCTTTATTAGAAGATTTGCTCCACTTTTCATTGTCTTAAAATAAGACCATCACCAATTTCGAAAAAAATACAAAACCGTATTTGAATTTGAATGTTTTAAGTAAACATTACTCGTTCAGATCTGAAAACAGCAATTTTAACCCAAAATAATTATTTCTGCTCAAAATAACAGTATGTATTGGAAACTTTAATGTTTGGAATATGAACAAAACCCTTAAATTTTTAATAATTACTACCTTTCATCTTTCAAACGCGACTAATATCAATTACATGTCTAAAACAGCCTTAATCCTGACAAAGTATATAAAACAACTTGATTTTACCGCCTTCGTGGTTACAAGTCGTATTGCATTTGAAAGCTAAGAAAGCTCTATTTTATGTGGAAGGAGGTGCAATTTGGAATTTCACAAGTAATCTAAAACATTTCAATGATGTCAGAGGACGCTGTCTGTGTCGCCTAATTTCTCAACATTTTTTTTATGGTTTATTTGTTTGGCTGGCTTAACCCAAATCAGAGGAAAATCAATAAAAGGAACTTAAAAGCGCTGCACACGCTATAAACTCGTACACTGACAAAACCCTGCACATACACACACACACACACACACACACACACACAATGGTAACTAGCATTTTGCGCTCGCACTAAATGTCAAAAGTCAATAAATGACGCTATATTCAGAATTAGTGTTTTATATCGTATATCCGTATGACACTGTGTACATAGTACCACACTATATGTCCATATATGTGTTGGTACCTCTGTTTACTTTACACTGTCGTTTCGTGTTGCTGTAAAAAGTGCGAGAGTATAACAATAAAAAGTGTGTCGTCTGATGTTGCAACAGCAGTAACATCTTTCCTCAACTCCGCTCTGGATTCTGTTTATCACTTGTATGACAAATACGAGAGTGATTAATCCATTGGGAAAAGTTAACGTGATTTCGTCTTTAAACGATATACTGGGCCCTGTAGAGCTTTAATTGGAGACAACTTTTAATGAATTTAATTCAAGGTTATAACATTAAGTGCAAACGCGTGTGGGGTCTATTAGCTAACTTGCGTATCGTACCATGTAATTGGTTTTTTAGTGAGAAGGCTTCGTGGTTAACATTTGGAAATCACGTTACTCACATGCTTATAATAATGGCTTAGTACAGAAACAGTTTGTGCATAGCTATGCATTTTTTTTTTCACAAAGAACATTCCTTACCTTTCCAATTAAATACATCATAATTTCTAATTACTATATCATTTTTCAGAATATTAATTTTGGTAAATTTAAAGAAAGTAGAAAATGAGTCAAAGTCTATGCTGTAGTTTAACTACTTATACTTCGCCAATTTATCAATTCTTGAGAAATCAAAAGTTGATAATGCATCTGCTAACAATATTTGATTTAAAACCTTTAGGCAATCTTTCACCAACAAGGGCAGTGGAGTTCCCGTCCCTATAAGTCTCTGATATGAACTTATTTAATTAGTCTTCTAATAAAATTAATAGCATTTTGATTTAAAAAGATTTTAATTATTTCGAATTAAAAACACAACTTGTCATTAATGATTTCGAAAGATTTTGTTTCGAACATTTATGAAATTCAGCATTGCTGTGTGACGAATCATCTCTTTTTGCCCTAAAACTAATTTTATTAATCCTTATGCAATTGTTTGAAATTTTATTAACTTCTTAAAAACTTTGTAACTTGCAGGGTAATATGAAAGGTAAGCATCTTACACGCAGCCACGCCATGCGTGAATCGACTTCACCGCCGCGTACACCTACACCACGCACCGATCAGCAGTTATCGTCGCCAAATGGACAGCCAACAGCCAACTACAACATCAGTCAGCTTCATCACCAACCACACCATGACCTGAATGATAATTCAAATAGCAGCCATAATAACAGCAGCAAATTGCATGCACAATCATCAGCTTCAGCAGCAACATCACCACTATTGGAAACTCCTTCGGTCATCGTTACTAGTCAACATTCTCAGCAGCAACAGAAACAAAACGTGGTCATTTGTAATGAGGCTGATTTTCCAAAACTAACGCCTCCAAAGTCATCCAAAAGTCCACGCAACAATAACCACAGCAACAACAGCAGCAGCAGCAACAATAACAATCATCGTGATGTTAGCGATAAAAGCAACAGCAGTTCAGTCGGTGACAACAGCAACAAAATGGAGTACAACAACATAGGAGGTAGCAATGGTAAAAAAATGATTGCAGACAACAATAATAAATCACATGTGAACAACAGCAATAGCAATAACGCGCACAATAATAATAGCAGCAACATTGGTAGCGGTGGTGGTGGTGGTGGTGTCGGTGGCGGCGGCAACATTAATAAAAATCAGTCATATTCATCGACTAGTGGCGCCAATGCAATGCAAATGGCACTAAATGTTACTGATACATCAAGCAAACAACAACAGACAACAGCGACTTCAACCACATCGACCACAACAAACATCTATAACTCATCAATGAATTATCAGCTGAAGCCAGATCCAGGTGCCATGTCACAACAACATCAATCGCAACAAAGTTGTAGCAGCAGCAGCAACATGTATGACAAAGAGAATCGCTGCCCTCGCAATGATAGCCAAAATAGCAGCAATAATTCGATGTCACATGATGAGAATCAAAATAACATCAGTGATAATATGTATGATCGCGGTGTTGGTGGTGGTTGTGGGATGAACAGTGGCTTAGGTGGTGGCGGAGGTGGCGGGAAAAAACATCGTACTACTTCCAATTCAAAGGGCACGAAGCCACGTTTGAAGAATATGGGTTCATCGTCAAGCATGGATGGTGGCAACAGCAACAGCACATCTGGGTTCATCTCAAGGGGTATGTTAAACGGTACACAAATGAAGAAATATTGTATATTAGTTCATTAACATTAAATCTTTGCAAATTATAGACAGTTCCATGGAACAGTTTACAGATCAAAGTGGCATAGATTTGCTTACCTTCTTCAAGGACACTTTAAATAAAAATCCCAAAGATCGAAATACGCTGATGAAAATTGAAAAAGATCTTGTTGAATTGGCACAAGATAAGAAGTAAGCAATTCTCTTTACTTAAAGGATGGGTCGAAAATTTTTTTCCAACGCTTTGGGACACTCGCGCTCCCTCCATGGTCGCTTATAGAAAATTTTAACTAACTGTAAAGAATGATGATTTCTAAGATTTTAAGACACAGCTTATGGAAATAAAAATTGGAGCCACCCTAGTCGACATATTTACCCATACTACTTCTATGAAAACGTTTTTCGACTTGTAGTGCTATACAGATTATTTTTATTGATAAATAAACGAAAATTCATTCATTTTTTTTTGCAGTCGTAGTGAAATTCGTTTTCCAGCCACTTCCTCCTACAATCGGATGTTAATTCATCGCACAGCAGCGTTTTTTGGAATGGAACACAATGTTGATGCAGAAACACAGCAGTGCGTCATTGTTGCAATAACAAAAGGCACTCGCATGCCAGAGGTTTAATAATGTCAATTTATTTTTGTTAACTTTCCGTTCAACTTAATGTTCTAATAGATACGATTCAAAACACTATTTCGCGATCGCATGTCTGATGAACCACGCAAATCGATTCTTAAACGGGATACGCATAGCTTTGATGATGCACGCCAAGGCAGCTACCTCTGCCCAGATCGTGGCATGCTTGATCGCAAGGCTAAAAGCTTCGAAGAACGCGAGGAAGATTACGAAAAAGCACGTCGGCGCATTTTTCGCCATCAACAACAACAGCATCAAGCAGACAATGGAGATTGCGATGAAAATTACTTAAGTTGGTCCAGTTCGGTAGAGCAACAACAGCAACAGCAGCAGCATCAGCAGCAACAGTCACGCATGCGCCCCAGCGGAAAAATGCTTAAAGTTCAAACTGTAATTTTTAAAAAATAATTTTTCTGTTTCATTCCGAATTTATTTAATTTAAATTGTTAATTCTTGTTCCTAACAGTCAAATGAGTCTCGAGATGGACGTCCAGTGGGTATTTCTAAAGCGAATAGTTTCGGTAGCTATGGTGTTCCGCCACCTAGCGGCGGTCCACCACTTATGCGTGGTGATTCGAATAAAAGTTCCGGCTCACGTGTTTTTGCAAAGCAAGACTCAATGGGCAGCACGAGCACACCATGGCGCTTATCACCATCAAACAGCGGGTAAGATAATAAATATTTTATGATCAAACTAACTATAGTTTTTACTATGTGTACACTGAGTTACATAATTCTTATCAAAAACAACATGCCATTTCACCCTAAACATCGTTAAATTTTTTATTTTTAATTTGGATTGCACAAAAAGCAAAAATCATTACATCCCATGACATTATACATATATGAGATTTGATAAAATAAACAACAAAACTAAACTGTAATGATTGTAATTAAAGTAAATCTATGTTATATTCAAACTTTAGCTATAAAACTAAAACTCAATCGGTTCATTCCGATTCGGTTACACCTTCGCCAACCGGTTATGGTAGCGATGATCACACGCCAGAACCTTCGGTCATCTCATGTCAGTCGCCGCCACCGCCACCACCACCACTACCACTACAACCAATACAGCTATCACCTTCACCACTGCAGCAGTCACCCAGTGAAGCAGTAAACGCTGCTGCTGCTGCTGCCGGCACTATGTGCGCAGCAACGTCGCCCGGCTCCGCGTCGCCGTCATCGTCGTCGTGCGGACTTGTTTGGGCCGTCACAGACATTTCAAGTGTGCCAAAAGGCAGCGTTCTCATAAATCCGCATACATTGCAACCAATTGTTAATCAAGACGGGTAATTTACAAAATAACAAAGCAGAAAAAACAAATTTTTATATAGAAACATAAAAGCAATACTTAATCACTAATATTTATTTATTCAAAATTTTTAATTTTTAACAAAATCAAAAACAAAAGTTTGCAAAACGTTTTCTTCTTCACAATTTTGTTTTTAGTCCTTACCTAATATTGTTTTATATGTTATGCAGAAGCTCACTTAAAACACATTAACACGTTTGCTTTGTTTAATCAGAACTGTTAAAAAATTTTAAAACTTCATATTTTTTGTTAAATTCTATTATCACGAATTAAATGTTTTACTTAGGGGCCTAAAATTTAAGTCGAACCTCACTTTTCGCTTCGACGGAAATATTTTTTGTTCAATTTTCATTAAAATTTGAGAGCTGTCTTCTCAAATGTACTAAAAAAAGTATTTTTAATAAATTAACCGGAAAGCAACTAGATACATTCTGTTTATTAGTTATCTGATCACAACCATATTTTATTGATATTATAAATGCGAAAGTATGGAGAAGATATTTGCATCAAAAAGTCAATTTCGAAAAAATGGCACACTATAATTTTGCGCACAGGGGTCGATATATCTTTGATTAGTACATTATCTCAAAATACAATAAGGCTTAAAAACAATAGGCGTGATACCTCCCATACAAAAACACTTAAATCGCTACATTCTGGACCCTATATCTACCATAGTAAAATTCAATATACGAATGTATATTGTCTAAATTAATGTCCTTACAAATGTGTGCTGTATTGTTCTACGGGGCGTGGCAGCTCCCATACTTTAATAACAACTTAACTGCTATATATTGGAAACTGTTTTTTAAGTATCCTCTGGGCATCTATTGTAATTTGCTTTGGTAGTGGGGTATTATAAAGCAGGGCAGAAAAAATCTATTGTATCAAGTATGAAATATAAAGCATGTCATTGTTATAAAACTTCGCATAATGCATATAAATGCAACTGTTTTGTATATAGATGCAATAAGAATGCCCTAGAGCTGTTCAACGAAGGCACACTTATTTTTTTTATTATATGATTACACATGTACATTTTACCATTTCCACTATCGTTTCATTGGTCTCTAAAATTTAAATTTTAAGGCGAACATTAAAATCCTGCAATTACCAGGAACGCCAATGAGCTGTGTATATAAATTAACAAATATTCAAAATATTACAGCAACAAGGTAAACCGCGGCACGCCGTTAAACCAGTTTACATCAACAATTTAACTGTTTCATATGATTTAGTCTAGATTTATGACTAATCCAGGGGTGCACAAAGTGCGGCCCGTGGACCGTATGTGGCCCTCAGATATGTATCTTACGGTTCTCAACGCACCAAATACCATTTTCACAAACATCTGCAATTGGAATTAATAGTCTGCACTCCTGTGAAATATTGAGACAAAAATACACAGTTGATAGGAGGGACAAATTTTATCAATGCTGGAATATGAAACAAAACCCAAACTTATTATGTATACAAAAAATCAACCTATTTTGTTATGTTTTTGGCCCGCAGGAAAATTGTGTATCGATAATTTGGCTCTCCGCTTGAAAAACTTGTGCACCCCTGATTTAATCCAAGCACTGTGAAAAAAATTAACATGTTCGTGTCAATTTTTTTCATGTTTATTACAAAGTTACAAGACATGATACTTTGAGATTCTGGTTTTTGTGAGTTCAAATCTTACTGATTTTGAAAACACATATATGTGGTAATTTTCATATTTTTAACATTTTAAGCTAATAATGACATCCTGTTATAATTTAAAAAAAGCTTCACCTCTATAAAAGCATCTTTAAATTCCATTCTGTTCTTAGTTATGAAATGTCAAATCTTAGTTATTGAACCAAAAGCATTAATATCTACCCAAAATAGTCGGTTTTCCTTGATTTAATGGAATATATATTTTTGTTAAAAGCCTTCTTCAATAGCAATAATTGATTTGAATAAACACGTCACAAATGAGCTGACTGCTATAAAATGTTATTCAAAATCGCCGTTTATCATTAATTGTGAACTAGGTATATGTTTCTTGTAAAATTTGTGAATTATATATTTTATAAACTAGACAAATTTGAATTAATTTGCTTAGTCTTTTTTCACATTAAACGTTAAACAATTAAATTTACATTCTTACTGAATTATTTCCAAGATTTTAGAGACTGATATATTTCCACAATCTGAAAATTTGAATGCACTAAAAAAATGATATTTTATTTTAGTCCCAGCAGCTTCAGGTCTTTATGAATATTTAAATGTGATTTACCTTAAATTAATAGAGCTTTTTTATTGATTAATTAGGCGTGACCTACCGTCAAATGATGGCCAAAAGTGTTATAAAAGCTTTATTCAATTATGAATTGAATATCATGTACACTACAAAATCTTAAATTCATCAAAAAGCTTTAGTCCGAGATAGAAAAAAGCTGCAATAATTTTCAGTTATTCTGATCTTTCATAAGACTATATTTTTTTGATTACTACTTATTTTACAAAGCGGGTTATCAATACCGGGTTATATATTTTGAATTTTGATTATGTGAAATGTTTAGCAATTAACTGCATTTTATTTCATAGGAAAGAAAATAATAAAAATTTGATTTCTTCGATCTCTCTTTATAAATTTAAAAAAGAAAATCATAGCAATGATCTGTTTTATAATATACAGCTGGAAACTTATGTTTCTGCTACCAGGATAAACTAAGTTAAAAAAAAATAACACAAATAAAACTTATTAAAATAAGACTAAGTGCCAGCATTTATTTTTAGTTTAATTTATATTATACCTTGTTAAAACGTAGAATATCAAAATCTTATTTTTATTTATTTTTTCTCCAAAATTTTCAAAACATTGGTGTAGTAAAATTCCATAGATTTCAAAAAAATTATTATATAAAACATTTTGCAAACTATAAAATTATTTAAAATTAATTAATCAAAAACAACGAAAAGTTATTGTAAATTATCTGCCTTTAATTCTTTTTAAAATCGTTTTCTTGATCGCTTTTCATTTTCTCTTCATTGGGTGCTTTTTAACTACGAATCGGTTAAAGTAGTTCTCAAAATCACTGTGCAAAACATATTAATTTTTTTTCGAAGTAAAATTTGTATTATATATAAAGTAGTAATTGAAAAATCGGATACGCAGCCAACAGAACTAATCTTACAATTATTTAGTTGTATTATTTGCTTAATGATAAACATTTAAACACAAAAATGCGACAGCAATGAAACTTCAATGTTTTTTTTTTTTTTTTGCTAATTACCAACACTATCTTTAAATATAAAAATGAAGTTGGTGTTTTACTCAGTTTTGTTTTGGTTATTTGATAACCACTAACAAGTTCCATATTATATCGTGAAATTCCCGGAATCGTTCGTTACGAACTTTTTGATAATTCGGAAAAATCAAATGTCTAAGAAATTCATACGCACTTGTCTAAACACATGCACTTTTTGTCCAATATTTCTTTGTATAGCCAAGCATACCCGTAACAAGTTTGATTTCATTTACATGAAAACTCTTTTTGTACATTTCTTAAATTTGTTGCTTCTGTGCGAGGTGCCATGCACCCTTGTCTCAATCCATCGACTTTTTGTTCAGTGCTTGGTTGCAACATCAAACCCCTCCCTATGCCGAGTACATTTACATTTACTTTTAAAGCTTTATCAGTACAGCGATTTAAATGTTTTATTCAATTTTGTGTTGTGTCCGTCAATTTGTTCAACTGCCATACTAAGTTCGATTATAGGTTAATTGGACTAAATATGGACCACCTTATTGTTGTACTTAATTATTTTAATGTCAATGGAAAAAGAACTTTTGCATGATATCCAAATTTTAATTTTATCAACTATCATGAATAGTTTTACTCACTTACATTATAGTAAAGCTACGTGGCTGTACGCCTTGGCTTCCGGTGAGCTCACGGCATGAACCTTGATAGGAGGTGGGCCTTGTTTACTGAATTAGCTCTCTTAAGCCTCTTCATAATTTTCTTAATCTGGTTTTAAGTTAGTAAAATATTTTAGCATGTGTCCAAAAGCTGGCGCTTTTTCTAAGATTTCCACCATTATTTTTGAAAAAAATCAAAATTTAACATAATACGAGTACTTGGATTTACTCATTAGTTGTTAAATATATATCATTATAAACTTGATGTCAGTAGTCCAACGATTATCAGTTTTTCCTGGAAAATTGAAAAAAGTTCCTTAAATGAACATTGCTTAAGATTTTTGCAATGTGAAAAACGTTTCAGGAATGATATATGTATTTCTGATTAGATTGTTCTTCAATGTATTATATAGTCAACTGAAATGTGCGCTTCAAATGAAGTAATTGCTATCACATAATATGAGGCGTAAGAGCTGGCAAATATTACCCACTAACAATGTATCCTTTATTTATATAAATCATGACAAGCCGCAAAAAGCTTCCCTTAAAAACTTCGGTAACTTCTTAAGAGCGCAAGTTATCGAAGCTCAAATAGATATGAATATTAAGTCGACATCTCCACCAATATTAGCCATTTAATGTGAAAGATTTCGATTGAAGTTTTCGAAATAATTGATTTTTAATGAAAAGATTTGAACTCAATGTTTAGTATCTAGCATTCTTCAAAAGTTTGGAAAGATACACGCATAAAGTACTTTGAAATGTATATTCCTTAAATCTGCTGAAGAAATTCTGCGACTAAATCCAAACTTCGCATTGAAAAACCTATAAGGAATAATAACTTTCACAAAGATTGTCAAAACTGCGTCTTTGACACTCGAAAGTTTATCCCAAAATCCAGTGCCAACCGAAAAAATTGTTTGCACCAATCGATCGATAGCGGTGCAAAGAGCTAAAAGAACATCACCATGAACGGCCCCAGGATTCTAAAGTGTCCAATTTTGGTCAATTTTTATAAAATAAAATTGTTTGCACCAATTGATGGAGAGAGGTCGAAAATTGATTTTGAACATGGCCAGAGATGATTTTGGTTGAGTCCCCATAGAGCCCTATTTCGGCGCATATTTTTGTGGAAAAAATTTGTATTCATCCATCGATTGGTGGGATGAATAAATTCACATTGATCCCAAAAACGCCCACTTTTGAATCAACTTTCGTAAAAAAAAACAACATCAATAGATGGAGAGAGGACTTTTGATATTACCAAAGGCAGTCCCGGATCCCCAAAGTGGCAAAGTCCATGCCATGCTCCATTGTAGACGTAATCAATTGGTGCTGATGATGTGTTTATTGCAAAGCAACATTTTTTGATGAAAAAAAAAAACTTAAAATAGCTGCTGCCCTGGTTATGGTTAATCTAGCTATTTCAAATAAAGGAAAATATTTCTCAAAAAGTAATTTTTGCGTTCTACTGTATCAGTCATTCCAAACTAAAGAAGTGCATAGATACCTTGCATCAAAACAATAAATTTGAAAAATAATAGTCTGCATAAAATTTCACTATGGACCCCTATGGTCTATGTGATGCAATAATTGCTGCCATTCTAACTTGCACAAATTTTGCTTGAAATATTCCAAATGCCGTTTTTGCTATTTTTTTCAATTAAATTTCAATGTGGATCCAAACATTAATGCTCTATTTATTTTTAAGATTGGCTTAAAACTAACAATAGTTTATTATTTTCTTAATTTTGTAGGTCAATATATCACTTTGACCCATCTAATTTGCCACCTAGTCAAGCAATAAATTCAGGAATGTTTAACCAAAGCGGTGCAACGAATCATGGCAATTATTCACAACAACAAGCTAATGTTAAAAAGCCAAGACAGCCACAGCATAAGACATCTCAAATTGATTATACAGCATCACCAACAGCAGCTTGTGTTAAAACATGCGCGGAAACGTGTTCCGAATCATCAACGCAAACTGTTGATGTTGCTGCTGTTCAAACAGACCTAAGGGATACAACGCCAACACCGCGAGAAATGGTTAACATTCAAGAAGAGGGTAAGTTTTTATACTAGATGTATTTGCATATCGACGCTCCCAACGTATGTACTCGTACATCGTGCTAAGTGATACAAAGTACTAATTAAACGAATTATTGATTTAAACTGAACTACACATTTTATAATGAGTACTGAAAAAAAAAAAAAAACAATTTTAAAATTGTGATATTTTGTTCATCCTGTAAAGCTTTTTGCACTTAGTACAATGTATTTACGGCCCATAGATATTATAAGTGAAGTGATTTATTTAATTCTTTGTATTGTTCTTTCATTAGATCCGAACGCATCTAATGATGTCGAAGAATGTGATAATACCGGCGCAAGTTGTCTCAGCGTCACTACAACAACTAGCACAAAGTCTTATGATCGCATCGAAATACAAAAATTCAAAAATCAAGCTACTAGTCCTAACATCCCTACGAGTCCTGCAGAAATTGAGGAGGTAAATTTCACTTTCAATAATTGCTTTTAGATTTAGGTGATATCATAAATATACATATGTTTGTCGGTCATTCCTTAAATATCCGCACACCCTTTCGATCAAAAAATCTATTATCAAAAAAGCTTCAGTATTTCAAGATTTGACTCAAACATTTTGTCTCAAAAACTATCGTGAATAGAATAAAAAAATTGCCGTTTTAACTAAAGACCCGCAAACATTTCAAAAGATCGATTTTTCCCTAACGCCCTACTATTAATACGTAATATTTATTTCGGTCATGGGAAACTGCAATGCCGATTTCTCCAAGAATTTTAATCGTGATATGATACGTCATCAGACACCTTCTTTTGACGTTACCAAATTGCATTTTTTTTTAAATTTGATATTGCTTGTATCAATAACTAATATCATGTCTGTAAGATCCAAGATCAGTTGTATAGTAAAACGAAAAAATTTCAAGTTGCTTCATTAGTTTATTTGAGGTCTTATATAGTCGAAAATAATTTTTTTTTGTATAATCTCTGAAAAGAATCATTCATGTTTCACATTTGTTACATTTTTTGTTTTTTTACTATTCCTACATAGGCTTCAGCTCTACATGACGGTTCTGTTAATAGAGATCAACCCTCACGTAATCAATATCAGAGCCAAACACCATCATCTACTATACAGCAACACCGTGATACACCTAACTCAGCGCGTTCGACTCCATACAGCAATGCAGATTCTAATACAAAGCGTACAATCGAAGAGTCCAAAGTCTCACCGTGGACTTACACACAAAGCTACCAGGCGCCTGATGGATCAACCGTGTTCCATACTAACGGAAGTCCCTACTGTACAACAACATATCAACAAGGAGTAAGCATATTTCTTTTAATTTTTTTCGGTAATACTTTATTATTATTAATTTACAGCCCGACGGTAGCGTCTATGCGATCCCACAAAGCATGGTCTATGCTTATCCGCCGCAAATGGTAATTATTATTAGATATTCAATTAATAGTCATTTAGTTACATATGATGTGTTTATTTATTTAGGATGGCGATGTACAGGGCTATTTTATGCCTGTCTTCGATCCAGCCCATCAACGACCTGAAGCCACCGGAATTATACCTGCCGGCACCCAGGCTATTTATTCTACAACTGGTGGTGCAACAGCTGTGCTTCCCGTTGCAACAGCCTACCCGTCAGCACAATTTGCCACCACTGCTGGAACACCGATATATCCTGGCCAAGTATTGTATTCAAGTGAACAATTCCCTGCTAGTGGAGGTACTGTGCCAGGAACAGCAACTGCCGCAAATGCATCGGGTCCATTGCAACAATATCCTGTAACCACTTACCCTATTGGATATCCATACCCATATAATGGTTGGTATTATTTAAATTCTTACAAATAAAATATACAGATGGTTACCTAAATGTTTATCAGCTGGACTGCTCTTGAACCTATACCTTACAATAGAAACTTTAATGGAGTTTTTTTTGTCTACTTTTTCAGGCTATTGGGGACAAACCATGACAACCTACTACGTACCACAGCAGACTCTAGCCAATGCTGTTACGGCAACCCCACTATTACCGGCACCACCGCCTCCTGCACCAACGGTAGGTTCATCTGTGGCCGGCTCACATCTCGCCAGTTGTGTAAGTGGTGCTTCCTTAGCGAATAATCTCATGGTAGCATCGGCGGCGGCTGGACCGGCGTCTACAGTCTTACCAAATTCAAATCACAACACAGCAAATGGCTCTGGCAGCTATCAAGGCAGTGTCATATATAACGGCACCATAGCCGGTCGCGGCAAGCGCACTACACCGCCACATCAAAGTAGCGGCATTGTTGGTGGTCCCAACGCTCAAAGTGCTGCACAAAATAACCATCATCATACGGTCAATGCTTCGGGAATCACAACCACATATCAATTAGGTCATGCTGTACCGACATTTGCTCTTGCAACAACAGCCAACGCTCCAACAGCTAATGACCTCATCAGCGGCGGTGGCTCTGGTAATGCGCGCGGTACCACTGCAATGTATGCTATACCCCAACATGCGACCATGTTTCCCGCCAACATACTTCCATATGCTACATCTGCATCGCAGGCGACATCTGGTGGCATGCTGGCGCCAGTAGTACCGCATCATGCTCACCATGCCGCGACATCCGCGATAACAGGTGCACCGGCTCACTCTCATCAATCGAACACTGTGATCAGCCCCCTCTTTAGTCATCCACCCCATGTATTTGCTCAGTCTTCGGGGGGCACTGCACATGCGCCCGGTCCTTCGGCAATAGCTATTGTAGATCCAGCTACCGTGAGTCACTCTGCAGGAAGCCTTGGCACCCAACAACAGTCATCGGCAGCAAATAGTGGCATAAACACTTACATTGGCAACAGCACTCCGCAGTCCGCACCTAGTACACCACATTCATTAACAGCTCAGCATCATCATCAGCGCAATCCGCCACTTTTTGCTACACCACCAATCACTACCACCAGTGGTGGCGGTGTCAGCTATCACTACTACGCTGCCAGCAATGAAACGCCAAGCTACAGCACAACAAACCATAGCACGCACTCGTACGTGTCCACTTCTTATGAGAAACGTAATAATGGTGCTTCTACTGGCAAAAAACCTACCTATTCCAACAATAATATAAGTAACAGCTACACAACTGCGCAGCGTGGTCAAACTTATGGCAGTGGCCCCAATAAATCACTTTTGAGCAGCTCAAATGAAATACGCTCTTCACCGAGTTCTGGTATCAGCATCAGTAGCAATTATCAAGGCAACCGTCCGCATGCTATGAATAAACGTTCCAATGACAAGCCAGCATCGACTTCATTGCTAAATGGACCGCCAGTACCATCTTATGCCAGTACATCGAACGCAGGTGCACATAACAACTCGACCTCATCAGAGCAGTACAGCAAGAATACGCGTATGAACTCTCTTGGTGGCAACAGTTCCGGCAGTAGTTATCGCCATAAGCCAAGTAGCTTCGATTTTCGACGCAGTGCATCGCAACGCAACTCGCCCAGTACGAATTCCAGCAACGAGAGTAATAACAATTCGCCTAGCAGCATTGTATCGTCGCCACCTTCTTCATCCACATATTCGACATCATATGTGACTAGTGCTGGCATTGTAAGCGGAGACCAACAGCAGCAACCGGCATCGTCGCTGTATATAGCACGCGGTCCTCACATTCCACCATCTATGGCGCCGCATGGAGCTACAGGCGTAACAGCATCTGGAGCTATGGCGCCGCCTCCAGGTACACATCAGGCAACTACAGCTGCAGTTCTTGGTGGAGCAGCAGCAGCAGCTGCCGTTGCTGAAGTGGCAAACGCAGCTGCTGCGGCGGCAGCAGTTGCTACTGGACACCAACCGCTCTTGGGTACCTATAATCCAGGTGCACCAACTACGGGTGTTTACATTAAATACGGACAAACATATTTTGCACATGTAAGTTATTATTTAGTAAAAATAGGGAAAATCTCCATTGATTTCTACTTCATTTAAGCGAGTTAAACAGGTCGTATGTCGGAAATTAATTTGATTTTTAGGGGCAACTCCGAAAAATTTCGAAAAATCCAAAAATGTATTTCGTTTTATGAAACAGAAAAAAAAATTTCTTTAATTTTTTGATTTCTTGAGAGAAATCAAAATATTCCGTTTGCCATGGAATCCAAATTCCAATGGTCTGAAATGGAATTATAATCAGTTTATGAGAGTCATTCCTTTATTCTCCTATTCCTTTGCACGAAATTGGGAACATATGTATGTATTTCAAATAACAATTTCCTTAAAGTCTGACTTTTAAAAAGTTAAATCCCTTAAGAATTGATTCCTAACAAAATTTGAAGTAGGTAATCTGCATGCCCGAACTTACATTCCGTACTTTCTTTTATTTTTTGAATAGTTATGGTGGCACATATGTATGTACTAGAGGTATGCATGAGTGCACTCGAAACGAACATCATATAAACTTCCGAATGAAATAAATATCGAGAACATTTTATTTGCGATTTATTTACAAGTGCAGCACTCACCTCTCCTGCTTGGTGTTTCGATTTGTTTTGATTTGATTTGTGGTTTTTGTGCACAAAAACTCGATGGACTCGCAACGTGGGGATTGGCTTGATGGTCGTTTCGAGTGCACGCTTGCAGATCTCTAGTATGTACACATTCACTGATAGGTTTGGATAATTCATAAATTTTTTTATTTACATTTTGAATTATACACAAAAAGAGTTTTTTAGAAAGCATTCACTTTGTTTGTACACAAGGTCAATTTATTAATTGAAATTCTTTGAAGTGACTCTCTGTACATCCCAATGCGATTGACAAGCCTTTGAATTGGTGTTTCAAAGCTTTCAATAATGCTTTCCTGTACCAGTTTTCACCCATTTTAGCTGAACGTAGCAGATCATAGATCTGCCGTTTTACCGCCAACGTGCCACAAGACGATCGACGCTATTCTCGTTGAGTTACGGTAATTGGTCGATAATTTGTATAGAAAGAGTCAAGTAGTTTGGTGCGCCTTTCGGTACTGCTATTTTTCTATTTTCCAATTATATATGTATGTAGCCTTTAAAAGTTCTGGAACCAGAAGATAATTTCATTAATTCATTTTATGATCATACCATAATGTATTTTATTTTTTTTTTTAGCCTACCGTTGCTCTGCCTAATAGTCGTCGATCTCCACAAAGTGACCTGAGACCACCAATGGCACCCATGCCCGGCATGTATCCAGCAGTCAACATGATGCTCTCTGGTAAAATCAATCGATCAAAGTTAAATATAAATAATCTTATCTCTTTTCTTTTCACAGCACCAACGCGACCTTTACAACAAAGGCATCCAAATCCGAATTACAAAGGCACACGACCGTCACGCTAGCAGAGAATTCGAAGAACTTAAAATTAAAGTCAATGCAAAAATAATAAATATGATTAGAATAACAAAACTAGTGAGAAAATATATAAATCCGAAATTTGTTTTCCGGTCCATTATACAGAAATGAAAGGTGAAAATACCAACATAAAATTGTCAAAAACTAATTTAGAACACTTTTAATAAACGAAACGTGTACAAGATGTTGATAAAAACAAGAACACAAAACAAAAACAGAATCCATAAGAGAAACATAATAAACTAAACAGTTGTAAACTCATAAAGACAGCAGTAACATTTCCAACATTACAAAGGACTCTATAGCAAAAATAAACTTCCGCAACACAGAAAACACATTCAACAACAACACAAAAAGCAAACAACCTGTGCCATTAAATTCATTAATACGAATTGAAGTCTTGAGGTAAAACAAAACAAAAAAAGCATTAATACACCATCATATACTGCAGTCAGAGTGACTGTCAGTCAGTCAGTCAGTCATTTAATATAATACAAAGATATAATAGAATATTATAATAATTACAAATATGTAATAATAGATTATAAAATTAATTATAATAATTACGTAGTATTAAAAATATACTATATAATTTAAAGAAATACACTAGCGTAGACTTAAAGGTTGAGTAAACAAAGACGTGAATTACTATAATATTTAGAATATTAGAACAATTTGCAGAACGTGGAATTTTGAAAATGAACTTTGCCAAAAAGGAAAATAAAAAAAAAATAATTAAAACAAACAAAAAATAATAAGAAAAAGCTTTAATATTAAATTTTAATCAACTCTAAGGGAAACTTATACATATTTTCTAAATTCTATGATTTCTTGAAAAACGTTAAACGATGTTTCGCATTTTCAATAATCCACTTTCTGCATTTGGGATATTTTATTGAATAATGAAGCCCATAAAGTCAGAACTAACTTGTTATACATACATACATATAAAAACTTAAACAAGCATACAGCATAAGACGCCATATTTGCTTTATTTATTGATAAAATTTATTAATTTATGATTATTAAAATGAATGCCTAAATTTTTCTATACCAAAAAAATTATGTATTTCATATCCCCAAGTGTTATTTTTAGCATATGAAATCGAACATAAATAAAGTTAATATGTTTTTACAAAATTGCGAAAAATTCTTGCGATACACAATCCAACGCAGTCGGAAACTTTAAAGTTGTTATTTTTGTTGTTCAATAATATTTCCTTTTTTTTTTTTGTTTTCTATTCTTTTTTCTGTTACAGAATAGTTAAGCAGTTTATTTATAAAACAAAATTTTTATATTTTTCTTTGGTAAAAAAATAAAAAATTAGTTATATTTGCAAAACTTTAATGTCATATATCCAATAATCACAAATCACCAATCAATATTTGACCAACATTTTTAAAAACCTGTAAATACATTTCTTTCGTAAAGAGCTATAAATGCCTAAGAGTGCCGTCGATATTTTATGCATCTAACTTTGGCTATAGTGGCTTATAAAAAAGAATATGATAAGCCTAAGTTGCATCAAATCTGAGTTATTGGAATTGTTAGCTCGATTTTTTGATTCCTATGGGTAACATTAATTAAGTCAGCGTTTGTTAAATTATTCAAAACAATTGATAAAGCAAATATTATTCACTAATATGATTTCGTACAGTTTTAAGAGTAAATTGTTCTGCTTGATTTTTATTTGCTTGCAGCTTTTCAGACTCTTTCTTACTTTTGTTCGGATGCAACCAAAGCTGTAAAATACTGCAGCCAACAACTTACGATTTGTTTGTTATGACAGTTATATGAATGATGTTATCACCTATCTAAATTTAATAATTGGCCACAGTTAAAATTATATACATTGCTTCAAGTAGCTGTTGGAACAGAATATATTTTAGTTGGCGTTTACAGATTGTAATAATTGTACAATATGTACTATAATAATACAGCTGCCAGGGGAATAAGTCAAAGTCCTGATTTAGATGAATGAAAATACAGATTTTTTGTAAAAAGTTCGTTATTTGTTATTTCGTATATCTCTCCTCGCTTGCTTTCAAGCATAGATATATTATTTAGTGTAAAACTGTTACGGGCATATTATGTCCAAGTTGCCAAATTAACTTAAGTTGCAAAATGCAAATTTTCCATGAGAAAGAAAACAAGTATGCAGAACGATTAGACACCCTGTAGACAATCAAGCATTGATATTGCTTAATATTTGATTGATTAATAAGAAAAATATCGAAAAATTGGTACTTACGCTAACTGGATGTTTGAGGCTCGATGTTGTTGAGAAATGATGAGTCGTATAATACCCCTGTCGAAAAGTTTTCTCTGAAATAAAATCCGCTGTGTGACTTAAAATCCAGATAAGATAGATGGCAGCTCTAGTAATATGTGACTATATTTCTGCCAGAGAGTGTTTAGCTGTGAATTGACTCTGAATTTTAAAAAGAAAAACAAATTATTGTGTTGAATGGCTAATAACAAACTGCAGTATTTTACAGCTGTGAATGTAACTTATCACATATATTTACGTATAGACAAAACTTATTTTTTTTAATAAATCAAATACTGCCACACAAAATGCTACTTTTAGTCAGACTTAGAAGTCTGATTAGGCACGTACCAAGATATTTTTGTATTTTGAAAGCAAGTCCGTTAGCAGTTTATTTCTACCCGCTCAGGATTCTGCGATAGCCATGTTAAAAAGTGAAAAAATGATTTTGTTTTTTGTTATTTTTGAAGTTATTAAAGTTTGAAATAAGCAAACAAAAATCTTTCTACTATTTGATTTGCCGAAATACAAAGCAATAGTTTCCTTTGAATAAATACAAAAAAATTTTTTAATATAATACAAAAACATTTATCCCACTACGTTAGGTTATAAATTTGTTTGTATTAAAATTTCATTTTCCATATGCCCTGTGCTCAAGAATAAAGTTATGGACCAGATTATTTGATTTATTAAAGAAGTTATGAAAACAGATGTATAGTTTTAAAGGCCACATACGCATGTTTATTAACTTTAAATTAAAAAAAATATATACCTATGTATATCCGCCCGTTTATTTTTGAACAACTTTAAATTAAATTTCAAATAAAAATATGCTTTTCATTTGGCGAACGTTTACAAACCAAAAATTTTATGGGAGTTGAACTCCAAAAACATTGCTGAGACAAAAACAATTGCCAACTGAACGTGACTTCAAACATTTTCCATAAAATCCAATCCGATTGGTATAAGCCTGAAATATGTGTTACATACCATAATTGCAACATCATAATTTAATTAATACGACATCCAGACACTCAGATATAAAAATCAAAAAGACAACAACAGCATTATCACCAGTAACAACAATAATTCTTTTTAAACTGAGTCTGTGGCCTCACAGTTTTGTTGACTATATACCAAAATGTAGCTTATATTGACAGCTATCAAAATTCTTGACTTTTGTACAACGCTTTAATCTTCTTTACACAAATAGCTTGATACATTTATGTCCTTTTACTATATTAAATATACAATATATTTATATTTTTTTGACTGGCATTCACTTCGTAACTTCATTATTCATTATGTGTATTAAATATTTGCATAAATAATAACATGGATACAGTACAATAAAAACTACATCACTCAAAACATATTAAACTTGTACTTGTTTTAAACTCAACAATCTCAAAGCTCAAACATTTTAAGATTTCTGATAGCTAAATAAACAAATTGTAAAATAAATTAAATGATTATACGAACAAAACTGCAACCTATAACTTTTACTTGTGTATGAACATCAGGGCAATGGAAAAAATTTACATCCATTATGTTTTTAACCCCAACAAAAAAATCAACTGAAAAAATAATGAATAATATCTGACCAATATATTTGTTTTTATAAATTGAAATAATTTTGAAATTGAAAAAAAAAATGAATAGCTCAAAAGTGAACTTCTTCAATTTTGGAACTTAAAAATAAAACGTTTATTTTCGAAAAAAAAGGATTCAATGTGAAAGGTTGAAATGAACAATGTATGCAGATTCAGTTACCCAAAATCATTTAAAGAAATATTATTTGGTTCGAATTATTACAAAAATAAATGCCCGCTTTTTAAGAGTTTTTCAATGTGCCATGCGTTTTAGTTTCATTTTCTAAATGGCTGCATTGATTTTGATGAAACTCGAATAATTTTGGGTATTATAAATATATTTTTGAAAAAACTTTTTGGAAGTGCATCGCCTAAGATTCAAATATGAATGCTTAATATATCGAGAGCTATAAAAAATTTTGTTACGAAGTTTAGTGTTACGATCACTAGAACAGGATGTTAGTGTTGGCCCAAACTACCAAACCAATTAAAGTAAAGTTCGAGATTAGAATACAGTAGCCTTAAAAATTTGTTGCACAAAAAATAAACGTGATAGGACATTTTTTTTGTACGAAAGATGCAACGCGATTACGATTAGATTTCGAACATATTTTTGGACAATGTGTTTTCTACTGTTTTCGTAACAATATATTTTGTAGTTTTCGAGATATTTATTATTGAAATTGAAATTTTTGAGTAATGCCATCCCTCCGAAAAAAAGGCTTTCAAAAATATATTCCAATTATTTTTTAATACTTACATTTCACTACACAATCTTCGAGTTTCATCAAAATCGATGAATACATTTCGAAAATTAAAGTAACAGGCATTTAAACAAACAAATAGCTGTTAATAAGTCGAGGTACACTATTAGTAAAAATGTTGATTCACATCGAGACTTGAAACTTATTCTGACCACTTAAATTACGAGGAACAACACTGCATATTCCGTTTTCGTAGAACATTAAAAAGTACTCAGGCAATCTCCTCATGAAAACGATTTAGCTATCTTTTAATGCATTTGTATTTATTTTTGTAACTCAAAATTTCTCAATAATCAAAATAAAATTTAATTTAAAATTAATATACAATGAAAAGAACGGAAAATAAATATGGCATATGAACGGCAAGAAAAAAATAAGAGGTGTCGAAATTGATAACATTTAAATAACAACAATCAAGTCACTTCAAGCCATTCATCAAATGCTTGGAACTAAAAATGTTTTATGAAATTATATATGAGATCATTGAACCAGGAGGAGGCCATATTTATCGTCATTTTACATTAAGCGCAGCCATTACAGTGGCCAATCAAAATGTATAACAGAAAGCTGCCGGGTTTGACATTTTATACAGTTCAAAACAGGGACCGTTAATAATCCATATTTTCAAAAATTGAGATCAAAATGAAGAAAAAGACGACATGTGAGTATATAGAATAGTTGATATTGAAGTGAAGTATAAAAATTTCTTGGATTTTAGTTTAAAAAGCACTCTGTCATTTTGAAATCTTCGATCTGTCAATTTGGACTTGAAATCGTTTGGTTTCAAAATTCCAGAAACTGCTTAATAGCTGCTTCAAAACGTTAATATTTTGGAAACATAAGTTTCTATGCAAAAACTTGTTTTTTAGGTGGAAAGACCAAGTAGCAATATGTTCGAATCTTATTCAAGCTGCCCTTATGTTCATGTGTACATTTGCAAGTTTATAAAACAAAAAACACCTCAAATAAAAATTACAACTAAAATCAGTCAAAAATTTACTGGGGCACTGGTGGTTTTGACTTTCGAAATTTTTACCACAATATGTTGAATGTATTAATGTTTCTTCTAAAATACTTAACTTAGTTGGACCATTACAACAGAAAAAGAAAACAGCAACAGCCTAAGACACAAGTGCCAGCATGACCGACACAAATGTGTAAAAAATGTGGCAAATCAATAAGCAACAACTAAATTGTTCTGACCATTTAATAAAAAAAGAAAAATTTTAAATCTTTGCTGGCAATATTGTCGTACAATAAATTTTTAAAAATGAAATAACTCTTAAAACTGAAGACGATTGTGCGTCTGACTGCCCATTACAATTAGCCACTAAAAATGCCATTAAGACTTCAAAAACTTTTAACGTGTTGCACAGCAAAAATAGCAAATGAAACCATTAAGTACTCGATATGATTGATATTCTACCTGTTAGGACTTTTGTTTTTATTTTGTTGGAAGTCTACAAGAAAAAGTTACACAAATACGATAATTATCACAATTTCTATTATTATTATTACATAAATTATTATTATTTTTATTATTATTATATGAATTATTATTATACAATTTGAATTAAATTTAAAGTATTTAAAAATTGCTACAAAACATAAAAAGAAAACACAAACATGGAATTAAACAAAATAAATAATATTGAAATGGACAAAATATTACAGATAACATAATGTATTTATTTTAATTTATATACACTTATTAGAGAGATATATAAATAAATATATATACATATAAGATATATATTAATAAATAAATCTATATATATATATTAATAAACATAAGCAAGTTAGTCGTGTGTTTTATTTTTTACACAAAAAAGTTATTGATTGCACAGGTTAGGATATCTCGAGCAATTCGTGACAACGGATTCGTTTTCAGCAACTCACCTTCCAATTTCGAGACGGAAAATGTGGATACATCTTTTTTTAATTATAAGAGAGCTTTTTATGCGTGAACATTAGTTTCAATTGCATATTAATCAGGCTCACTTGAGATATCGAATTTCTGAGAAAAATGTTCAAAGTTTGTCAAATTTCAAGGGAAACAAATCGAATTGCATACTGAAACGCACGCTAATTCGGTATTTTTCAAAAAAAATGCTATACCAAATTCGACACGATTTTGGCGAAACAAAACGAGAATAAGAAATCGTGCCGCTTTTGTCGTTGTCTTGAAGCTATAACCTTTTATTATTCGGTTCGAAATGTAAGTATATAAATTGATATTTCTCTGCTTCAACTCATCATTGGGAAAGTCCTATTACCTTATGTGCCTTATTTAACGGTGATGCAAGATAGGAGGGATTGATTCTTTTCGGCCCTTACAATATTAACTAGCAGTTGTGTAAGCTGCGTAAACAATTGCCGCCTGAGGTTACCATCACTTTTGCCTCAGAAAACCCTAACAAAATGGAATATTTTTGAATTTACTTCAATATAACTTTTCCCAAATGGCCCACGGCCATCTATTTTGACTGCAACGCCCTTTATGTACAAATTATTTCATTATTTTTCCATTACCAAAAACTCGAAGTCTTGACGCAAAAAATGATACCCCATTTATTAAAATCGATTCAGTAATAGTTGAGCAATATCATTTTAAAGAAAAGCAACCAATTCGTTTTACTGTCTGCTGGTTTGTGACCGCTGGGTATTTTTCACACTTTTATATGATAGAATACGTCCCACATGCATAGCTGTTCGAATTTCATTAAAATTGGTTTAGCCGTTATCAAATTACAGGCATTTGAAAAACTGTTTTGTCTACAGCGCCCTCTATGGGCAATTGGTGTTATTAATTTTCTATTGGCAAAAACTAGATTTCCTAACGAGCAAAATGACACCCCATTTGTTAAAATCGGTTCATTAATAGCCGAGCAATAGCGCTTTAAAGTAAAGTAAAAAATCGCCGTTACTTGCTGCTGGTTTATGGTCGCCTGGTGTTTTGCAAAATTTTACATATTGAATTTCTTCGTGGTCCGCAGTTGCTCGCTGCAAACGCGAGTATATGATGTTGGTAAAGAAGAAGCCATAGCTCCTAAACTACTGAACCGATTTGAACATGTGAGGTGTCATTATTTTTGTCTTACGGAGAAGCATAACGTCGTTTCATTAAAGTTGCAAAAAACTGCAGTCATGTAGCTCCATTTTAACAAACCGGAAAGTATTTACTTTATACCTTCAAAAACAACGGTGTAATTTAGTACTTGTTAAAAAAATGGCGGCAATTTTAAAATCATACCTCAAATTTGAGCATCGTTTATATCAGTTATTCCTTACATACATATATGAGATTCTGTGAGGTCAGTAGCACTTGTTCAATTCGAAAAAAATTGCGTTTATAAAAGTTGCAAGCTTTAGCCTTAGAGTTTATGCATCTTGAAGTTGAAAAGTCGGATTACAACAATTCATTTTACGCGAAGTAGTAAGTATCATTTGAAAACTTTTTTTTGACTAAAACGCACTCTATACATGAATTAAATAATAACATTTGCATGTACCACAAACTAGAAGATTTAGTGCAAAATATGACATCTCATTTATTAAAATCAGTTCAGTTGAGTGTTTTAAAGAAGTGCGTGTTACTTTTCCATTCATTGTTTTGCTCACGGCGCACCGTATGTGCAGTTTTTTGCAACTTTAATGAAACGACGTTATGCTTCTCCGTAAGACAAAAATAATGACACCTCACATGTTGAAATCGGTTCAGTAGTTTAGGAGCTATGGCTTCTTCTTTACCAACATCATATACTCGCGTTTGCAGCGAGCGAAACTGCGGACCACGAAGAAATTCAATATGTAAAATTTTGCAAAACACCAGGCGACCATAAACCAGCAGCAAGTAACGGCGATTTTTTACTTTACTTTAAAGCGCTATTGCTCGGCTATTAATGAACCGATTTTAACAAATGGGGTGTCATTTTGCTCGTTAGGAAATCTAGTTTTTGCCAATAGAAAATTAATAACACCAATTGCCCATAGAGGGCGCTGTAGACAAAACAGTTTTTCAAATGCCTGTAATTTGATAACGGCTAAACCAATTTTA
The DNA here is from genome assembly GCA_963680825.1 of Meiosimyza decipiens. Lineage (NCBI taxonomy): Eukaryota > Metazoa > Arthropoda > Insecta > Diptera > Lauxaniidae > Meiosimyza > Meiosimyza decipiens. The sequence goes on from OY804258.1 coordinate 36,345,877, forward strand.
ATGAAATTCGAACAGCTATGCATGTGGGACGTATTCTATCATATAAAAGTGTGAAAAATACCCAGCGGTCACAAGCCAGCAGAAAGTAAAACGAATTGGTTGCTTTTCTTTAAAATGATATTGCTCAACTATTACTGAATCGATTTTAATAAATGGGGTATCATTTTCTGCGTCAAGTCTTCTAGTATATGTAATTATTTAATTTATGTACAGAGGACGCTTTAGTCAATTTAAAATGCTAATTACTTGATAGCGACTTAACCAACTTGAATGAAATTTAACATGCATAACAGCAGTTTGTGAATGAATGTGACTTATTCTGCTTTGTGAAAATATTAATTGATCATAAACCATAAGTAGCAGGTCAAGTGGTAGTTTTCATTTTTTTTAACCAAAGCAATCATAATCAAAAACAATGTGTGCATTGAGAGCGCTGTAAGCAAAACAAATTTTTGTGTCTTAACATTTCGGCGACGACTATGGCAGGGTGACCAAGCTGAAACGAAGAAATTCCCGGCCTTCCCAAAATAAAAAACAAAATTTTTTTTATATATTAAATTTTTGTCTATTTATTACCATTACAAAAAAAAACTAAGTACATGTACCCTTAATCATCCAATTCCCGGCTTTCCCAGAAATTTATCAATTCCTACCTTTGATATGAAATTTCGAGGTTGGAACCGGGCACTTACAACCCTGGTGCAGCTTGACGAGTTTTTAGATGCAACATTTTTCATATCAAACGCCATTGTACCTGTCCCACTACAAAAATTTATGTCTTATACAGCATTATTTTGAATCGTTTTGGTAGTTTGTAGCAACAACGGTTACCATTATCTAATCATCTCCATCATGATGTCCATCATGAAGTTTCTATATTTTCAATCTCATCAAAGGCTTTGCAGAAATATATATTCCCTAGTAATTTAAGAGATTTGGCAAAAGCAGTGCCTTCTGTGCTTATTATTTTTCAAGATTCCAAGCCCCGCCTAACGCTTTAAAATCAATTCTTTTGACACTGGCGTATGTGGCTTTAAAGTCGTGAAAAGATGCTGAGTTCGATTGAATTATCTAAATTTTTACTTTTCATCAGCCTTCCATTACAATAGAATGGATAAGAAACACTGATTTTACGAGGAAGATTTCGAAAGTGATTTCTTTGAAACAAATTGCATTTTGGCAATAGCCTATGGTATGTTAAAAATGTGTAGTAATGATTCCATACTCAGATTGACGGATGGGTTGTTGGGCCTCTAGGCGATTTATTAGCTTCTAAAGCACCAAGTGCAGCAACTCCGGTGTGCTCGGGAAAAACTATTTATTCGATTCGATCCACATTTTTCCTTCGGAGATCTTTGGATCACTTATGAAATTTACCTACAAATGAAAAATCTCACGAAATTGCTTGAAACTAAGAAAATTTTTTATGAAGGACTGTCTGTTATAAAAAAATAAGTACATAAATACATATAAAAATATGATAAAGCATAAATGTTTAAATGCAATAAATTTTATGTGAGACCCTTTTGAACTACATTTTAAGTATAACAAATATTTGTATAATATTTGCACTTTTTACTAAACATAAGTACAAATATAAATTTATTCGAATCCATCGTTGCTAGCGAAGAGTGTAAAATACTAAGGCCAACGGTTGTGCGGTTCTTATTCATTGCTTTAGCAAATATTCCAGGTTTAGTTGCTTACATTACGCGTTACGCCGTATTGCTGAAAGATACATCATTAGTACTATAATTATGACGGGTCTTCACACGTAGTCCTAGTCTTTCGATAAAATTAACCACAAGATGAAAACTACTTGCGAAGGCCACAATAACATTATATGATTAACGTTCCAACAGGTAGCATTTACCTTATACATATCCAAATTCAATATTAGAACCAAAGACCATAAGCTTCATAAGAGATTGCAAAAACTCGAACTTTATCTGCTGCTTTTACTTCACTCTCACTGGGCACATAAGATTCCATGGGCTCATTTTATTTATTTATATAGGGATTTATGAATCGATCGTGCATTTATAAACTCATATCTTTGTTGTTGTGTTGCATATTGACTTTTTGTAAGGAAATAATTAGGGTATTTTGGAATATTGTAATCCATTGTCCATTCTATGAAATGATTTGCTGAATCGAATTCATGATAATTGTAGGTACAATGCCCCAAATCATTTTCTGATGTGGTATTCAAAACAGCGTCCCGTGTATGCATATATTGCCATTACTTTTATTGGTGCTTTCCTATAAGATAAAATACATGCAAAGTAAATGTATTAAGTAATCTTTAATCTTATGTATGTAGTATATAACTGGCGATTTTAGGATCGAATATTCTGGCTAACAAAATATGTAGGTTAAGGTTATCGGATCATGGGCAGAAATTTTATTTTTGAACCATAGAATACCACAAAACGGTTATTTGAATGAAGAAATATAAGCTGCTTGATGTTTTGAATTGAACATTGTTAATGACAATTCAAACTTAAAGTCCGTTCATTGAATTTTTAAAATAAAATGCTATATTTAAATATAAGACGATATGAAAAAATGTTTATATGGGAAACGTGGCTTAGTCCGTGCCAACGGATTTACATTAAAATTTACTTTTGCCTCTAACTTTTACATATATGTATGTAACAATTCTCATTTATATTCATCAAATAGTTGAACAGATAGGATAAATTCGAACTTTCTATTATGTGAAAGGACGTGGCATAGCGCATTTTTCCAAATCAAACTATGTTAAGATCCCTCCACAAACCATTAGAAACATATGTACAAAATCTTTCGGCGATTGGTTAAACGGCTTAGGAGCCCGACATTAACTTTTATACGCTTAAATATGTATTGTCCTTTTTTTTCATAATAAAATTACTCTCTTAACATCTCATTCTATTTTCTCTCTTCAAGAGTAACAAAAGAAAAGCTGTTGTAAGTGATTTTTTTTTTGAAGTTCGAAGCCAAACACAAACGTTACAAATCAGAAGGAAAAAAAACAACAATAACAACAGAGGGTTCCAGCAATCAAAAATCAAACGACATTTTTTGTGAGGTTTTGTAAAAAGTTTATCCCAACAAAAAGAACATTTAACATCAAAAAATTTAAAAAATAAGTATGCAATAGCTTTTTTTAACTCAAATATGTTGTTCTAAAAAATAAATTATTAAAATCGGTTCAGTATATTTTGAGCCAAAGCGTTACAAACCATTTCCATATAAGCAATTTCATATAAATAGAGGCTTTTACCTTGTAACGTAACGTAATAGAGTGCTTTTGCTCCAAATTTGGAATTGACATTGAAAATTATATATATTCTTTAAGTGCTAAAAAGGTGCAAAGAACTTAGTAACACTAATTGATATTAATGATATTTAAATACGATATTTTCAAAATTATCAGCTTACCACCTTGAAAAACACATAAACATAGATCTTAACATCGTTATTTTAGTTTTGGTCTAAAATATTAAAATCGACATATCGAAATACAAACTTTGGTTATCGTAGTCGATAGCTTTTTGTTGTTGTTTTTTTTCTTTTTCAATTTTCACTCCGTACAAATTAAACTTGTATGAATTCCTTCAATGACCACATTGTAGTCCGCAATCCTGGGTGCATGTTGCGAGATTACAACATGGGATCCGCACCAATTGTGCGCCACCAAGCGTCAACAAGCCGAAACAGAATAAAAATCAGTAGACCAGAAGCTACGAACAGCGCAGTTAACATGGCAATCAAATTTACACCGTGCCCTGTTTAATTGGCACCATGTATGTAGGTTGACTGGCTGACTGACAGAGTGACTGACTGGGGGCTGCTGCTGCTGCTCGGTTCACACGACTGAGTGAGTGTCTCCTTTGGTTTCGCAGGATCGACGTTTGCTTCGATTGGCTTAAGGTGCGAGTTGCAAAAGAAATACCATCAGCAGCAACAACAACAACAACAATCGCTGCAACAATTTTATCGGAGACGTCTAGTGGGGCGCCTACTGCTGCTGCCGCTGCTACGTTCTGCTTCGTTGCATGTCTGCGTACAAGGATTTCGTTGTTTTTCTTGTAGTTGGTGTTGCGCTTATTTACATTTTCATTTTACAGTAGGTACGTTCTGTTGTTGTTGTTGTTGTTGTTGTTGTTGTTGTTGTTGTTGTTGTGACTGCTGCTGTAGGTTGTAAGTTGCTGCTGCTGTTACTTCTGTTTGGGGCTTTCATCGTTGTTTTTGTGTTCGCAGCGTGTTCCTGTCGTGTTTCAGTTTTTTTTTTAACATTTTGATCGTTCGTCCGCAGGGCCGTATCTAGGGGGGGATGCTAGGGGATAGAACCCCCCCTCCCCGAAATTTTTTGACAGACACTATATAGAAACGATTTTGCAAGGAATAGACACTACCTTAAATCGATATCAAATCTAAAACCCCCCCCGAAATAAAATCCTGGATACGGCCTTGTTCGTCCATTTGGTTAATTGTCTGTCTTCCATTAAGTTTTTAATTTGTGACTTAAATTCTTTTATTGTGAATTTATTTAGACTCTGAGTTTGACGATTGCTCAATATAACGAACGTTCAAAAAATTCTATCTCACATGAGATACATCGTCGCTACAGTAGTATACGCAGTAGTTCCATCCTGTTGCATCGAGACGGCCCCGTTAAATCTGTCTTGATGGCTTTCCTAATTTTCCAAAAATTGGGCCCAGTAACACTCCTTTACAGATAATACCCTCTTCCTCGAAGATTGCAGACTGATTTACTTCTTTCAAACCAGCATGGTATCGTTAGGAGATGATCTGGCATTAAAATTAGGAGCATAACGGAGATTTATCAAGACAAAAATCCAGCTTACAAAGCAATGATGTCTTAAAAATAGCTTGGTACGTAATTAAAAAGATACTCTGCTAGAGCAAGATACAAAGAGAGACGTCAAAATGTCTTTAAAATGCATTTTTAAACCTTATACCAGGCTGATTATAACACTATACTGTACATAATAAAATGCTTTTAAGAACATAAGGCAGTATGTTTATCAAGCGACATTTATGTGTCTATTATAAAGACACAGACGACACATGAGGGCATGAGAGCATATTATTTTCCATTTCTTGTCTTGTTAAAGCGCTTTTCCAAGTAAATGTGATTAAGACATCATTCACCTTTAACGACTAATATTACACAGATAGCCTAGTGGATAGCGTGCAGTTTCGAGACCTGCATACACATCGTCAAATTACATAGGTATAATAAAAGCTTATAATTTTTATATAAAGTCTCTAATACAACTTAAAAGTCTCTAAGCAATGCCTTTTTTTGCGCAGTACTTTTGAAGCCTTTGCAAAGTGTCTTTTAAACACCTCAGAAAGTCCTTAGACGAATCTTTTCAAAGATAACAAACAGAGGAATATGTCCTTATGCTCCATACGCCAAATGGCTCTTATAAGCCTTAATAATGTGTTGCCATTCCACATGTCTTTAAAAGGCCTCCAAAAAAATTGAATAAAACCTTTTTTGCTAGAAAGAACAGGTCGATAAAATTTGATCAAACCTTAGCCAGTAACCAGAATATACTTTTCCGAAGGTTTTTGACGCGTTAACTTCGAATACGAGGCCAGAATTTTTCTTATGGCTCCAGTTTTCGAGAAATTCTAATCTTACGGATTTTCGTGATGTTTGAAGTTATGTTACTTTTGAAGGTAATTTTTTTATGAATCTTTAAGTGCAATACTCTTCAAAACGTATTTGCCGTATATATTTTTTCATCTTTGAGCAATCGTACCTTTAAATTAAGTTCCAATGTACAGAGTGTAATATGTACCAGCAAAATAAGGTAGAATTAGTAAAAAAAACTTCAACATGCAACTTCTTAAAGACGAAAAAAGATATTCGGATAAATACAAACCGAAAATCTGGAGCCCCTTAGAGAAATTCAGTTCTTGGATTCAAGTTTAGTTCGTGAAAAACCCTCGGTAATTATATAAAAGTATTTAATTGTTCGTTCAATGGAAAAGAAAACTCATTAAGTCTAATCCGTTGCTGGACAACTGCGTAGTCATATCAATCTCCATTAGTTAAAGCCCTGCTAAAAATTAGTAAATCTGAACTTTCAAACAAAATTGACCTCTAAATGTTAACCTGTGGTTTGAAATTTCTACTGATTAGTTACTTCTACGAGTAATACACTAATAAGACTAACGACATAATTGGTAGGTGAAAAGATCGGTAGATGGCCGATAAGTCTTATGTAGCCCTTAGTTTCGTAACTTTCTGAAATTTCAAAATTGAAGCAAATTTTCACCAGTATAATTTCTATTTTTTAATAGATTTTAAATTTTGCTCAGCCTCTTCTCCCATCTTTTTGTTTTTAATGTTAAAAATGTTTAAGCCGTTAATATCTACCAGATATTTCAGTCTATTTCTAGACAAAATTTCATTCTATATAGATGCAAATAAATCAAATCGGCTATACAGCATACATGCTGACACTTGTCCCTTATCGAATTATTAATTAATTCATATTTCGTAGCGCTTCCAAAGATCAGGCTCTTAATGCAAATGCACGCTGTCGGCGCTGTATTGTGTTGCATCTTATGAAGTCTACTCGAGGCGTCATCGTAAAAAACGGTCTCTTTCTTTTTTCTCAGACAATAATTTCTATAATAATAACAAATAGCTAGTCGGCAGACCTTTTTGGTAAATTTGTCATGGAACATGATTTTAATTTTGTTGTCATCAGTTCAGTGAATAATGGGAATTTTATTCAAAGCTTTTGTATGCATTTTTAATCAGAATATCAGAAGATATTTATGTTCCCATGCTTAGGAGCATATAGTAAATATCTAGCATAATTATTACTTTACCAATAGATTTTTAATTTTTTTATTTCCGATTTAAATTTTAAATTTTATTAAGTTGAGTTTTGAAAGGTTTGACCACAATGAAAATATATTTGGTATACACACGTACTTATTACATTGTAATTTGTATGATATTTCACTTTTGGATGAGATAATCTTTTTTTTTATAAAAAAAAAATAATCATTTTCTAAAAATATTTGCCTTGATTCTAAAACTCCTTTTATGCTGCCATGTTAAAATTAAAAATTCCCTTAATCGATTACTTCCAGCAATAATCAAATTCCTGCTTTGGATAAATTTTGACTTTAGCCACACCGACTTTTTTTAACAAAACTGAATTCAAGGTAAACAACAGCCAACTTTGTTTTTCTTTATTCAAAAGTATGCAAATAAATTTTGACAAATTATGACATCCAATTAGGGTACATCAAACATAAATACGATAAGATCGCTTGGTATTCTTTCTCTCTTCCATTGTTTCACAGCAGTTATTCGAATGACTGATTTATGAACAATGAAACCGTTTTGAGTAGAGTTTTATTGACACGGACATACACATGTGTAGATATGTACATAGTTCTAACATATGCAAACCTCATACATCAGACTATCATCGGAGCTTAATCGAAGGCAAAACAAAAAAAAATGTTTATATTTAGGCCATAAAACTGCTCAATTTCGGTTCAGACCAATTTTAAGTGGGCAAATAGGAAGAAAAGCCATAACTTTAACAAATATTTCATATGCAACAACAAAAACAATAAAGTAGTAGCAGTACAACAACAACATTGTAACAGGTAGGTAGGTACCCGTTAAAGGAAATAAAATGGAAAAGAAACAAATGTTGTTTCCGTTGTATTTATGCGTTGTACGATAAGCTATCAAAACGTCAACTTTGTTGAATAACCAAAAAACACGCGTGTTTAGCATGCCGCACAGTGGGACTGATAATATCAGAAATGAAAATATTTAAAAAGTTTTTACTCATAAGAAGTGGTACCCACTACCCCAAGTCTTATTCCCAAGCAAAGTTCAATTTCTATTTGAACAATGCATCAAAGTTCTCTGATTTTAGGTTCTGTTGCAAATTCCACGTTCATTATTGATATTCATTTGGGTACTATAGAAAAAAATTAAAGGAAACAGCTCTAAAATCATAAAAGGGATTAGAGCATTAATTAAAAAAAATTTTACCTGATTTCTTTTCGAGCTATGATGGTCTGCTTAAAGTATTTTGGTAAATGAAATACATATATAGCGATGGTTCACGTATTTTTACTATCTAATCGGTTTCATAAAAAAAAATTGACAAACTAGTTACTGAATATAAAGAATATGCATGCATTTGATCTTAAAGTATTTTTGAATATATAATCGCATATTTATCACATATCTACCCAGTGTGTGATGTCATTCGGACTTGAAATATGGAGAACAATTAATGTGTAGCAAACATCATAAATTGAAAAAAAAAAGAAGAAAAAAATATTTGAAAAAAGGCAAAATTGAAAAAAGAAAGACAAACATCAAGTAACCAAATTTCAACCCAAATCACCTGACCGACCAGTTGGTTGCATCATGTGGCCTACCCATAATTCATTGGTTTAAATGATCGATACCTCCCTCGAACTAATCACATAAATCTTTCATATTTTAAACGACCCTTGCTGCTGGCCTGCAAGTTGAATTGGTGTTTTGTAGATGATGACCGCTTAATTTATCCGCTGATTACATGATAACAAAGAAACCAACCATAGATTTGGTTGCATACAAAAAAATAAAAATGCTGTCGCAGTACCCCAAACACACGTGAAATGAAGGAAACCCATGCTACAACCTGTCGTCTTTATGTGAGTCGACAGAAAAATGGTAAAATTAGAAAATGTCTTTATTTCAATCGCCTTATGTAGTAATAGCTATACTGAAAGGAAGACACAAAAGACCCAAATACCCGAGGATGAATTGAGTAGGCAGCAGCAACAAGTGTGCTATCAGTATGTTGCCAATGCAAGCGGGTTACATCAAATGTTGTAACCGCTACTAAAAAACAATAGATGACAACGAAAATCGAAGGAAAAATGTCATCGCTGTGTTTATAAATCACATGTGGTGTCTACGTGAAGATGCGACTGCTGAAGGGTTGAATGATTTTGTTATTAAGGCATTTATGGTAAGTTTTAAGGCAGCTCACCCAGCTTCCTTACTACGGACATTTATATTGTCATCGATAGTTATTTTTTAGATATAAGATAAGACATAAAAAAAAAAAATAGTTTAAAAAGGTCGAATACTGTTTAAATAAAGTGTAAAAACTTATTTTTGATATTTATTTAGTGTATTTATAGTAAAATCTATTCTAAAAACAATTTATCTGTGACAATTGTATAGAGCAGCGATGGGCACGTAGTGGCACTTCCCGCTGTCTTGAAAACAAAGACAACGCACAACGGCATTTGCTCATTCTGTCTCGACGAATGCAGCAACTGTTTGTAGTGCAATTTGGTTTTTTTGTGCTGTTGGCGAATTTTGAAATGAAAGCAAAAAAAACATTAAAATTTCGTTTTTTGTTGCTTGACTTTGTTGTTGCGGCTCTTTTGCTAGATTTCCATGCCCACTGCTGGTATAGAGTGTTGAAGGCTTGATTTGTAATCGGCAAGTCTCTAGTGACAGTGAATTTAACATATGACAGTTTATTTGTGCTCAGTAAAATTTTTCATTTTACCATGAATAGACTTACATACGTCAAAAGAACGCTTGCAAATTGTGAAAATTTACTAGGTATATTCACTAAGAATTTAAGTTGATATAGTTCCGATAATTTGACGGATTTTGCTTTTGTGAAATGAAACTGAAATTAACTTCAAATTTCAATTCCGCTTTGAATCAGAAAGGCCTGAATAACTGCAAATTTAGTTCGTACTCATACTGTCCAGATGTAATTTTCTCCCAAGTGGCCCAAAACGAAGAATATTTCAATTTTGAAAATACATGCAAATACGAACATTTCTTGCATGGTTTCGCAATTCTTGCCTTAATATTGAAAAAACCTAGCGAACGCCCCATCTTATAAGATAGAGATTTTCTGTTTCAGCTGCTTATGATTGACAAAAACTCAAGCTGTAGAATTATGCAAAAATTATGCTAATTCTTTTAATGTATTTGGATGCTTTTTTATATTCGAAACTTTCTCATACAATTGTCTGGGGTTTTTTAAAAAAAAAGTTCTAAAAAGTTTTCACAAAATTCATTTTATGCGCCAAATGAAAATATACAAACAAAACAAGAAAAATAGCTTTAACGAAAAAAAAGGTTGGGGTTGAAGTACCCATGCATTTTTTTTTTTGTTTTGATTACACGAAGAAATTTACAGAGCTGATCAATAACACATGGCCTTAATCTTTAAAGCTTAAAGAATAATCGCAGATCTACGTTTTAGCTTCAAACAGAAAGTGGAAATAAATACGGAAGTTAAGCGAACACACACATACGAAACATTAACTATCCGCACATAAAGATAACCCAATGAAAATAGCGTAGCTCTTATCATTTTGATCAAGTCACAACCAAGTTAAGTTTTTAAAGCAAATATTTTTTATTCAATTTTGAGAGCTCAGCACCTGTATCCACCTTAATATACATACATGCATACATACATACATATATACTAATCATCTTTCATCCTTTGACATAACTCAAAAACTAGAAAGTAAAAAAAAAAAGAAAACCTTAGTCCTAAAATGCCCTCAAGAAGCAACTGTTACACATTCATCTTGAGCTTCTTTTGAATATTGCAACACAAATTGCAACTCAAAAAGGATAATGCAACAAAGGAATTTCAAAGAAGGATGCAACAACAAATACCACACATCCATTCATTGACAGCTTAAATTTTAATATTTCAGCAACACAAATGCGCGAAACGCATAATGCAACAAGCAGCCCTAAAGCTTCTTATGGGGAATACAACAAAGTATCGCTGACTTTAAGCCGCTTCACAAAAGCTAAAAGACCGATTTAACAACCTAGAAGTACGAGAGCGAGTGCGGAAGAGTTCTTTACATATAAGAGGGGCGTTACAATAAAGTGTGCGAAAGCAGACACAGATACTTATCTACGTACACAACAACAGCACAGTAGCACTATTCAAGATATTTTTAAAGAAAGTTAAACCTCTACTGATTTTTTCGTTAAAACGCTAGAAAGTCTTAACAGTACATTAGAGTAATCTACCCAGTTAAAAATCCTGAGTAAAAAGGTTAATATTTAGAACTCGCTTTTATTTCAAAATCCAGAAGTTGTGACTTAGCCAACGACTTATGTGTTAAACAGAATAAGAACAGGGTCGGGAAATCGGCAACAATTACCCGCTGTCAAATGAAACTCCGTCGGCAAATCGTTGGAGTAACTTAGTGCCACTTTTATTTCACAAACGTTAACAAAAAAATTGACAAAAGAATCGACGGGTACCCATCGGTCCGCAATTCTGTTCCATTTAATACGGTCAAATGTGTTATAGTTTTGACAGCGTGTAATCGTTGACGATTTCTGGGATAATATTTGTATGAAACTTTGAGTGATTAATAAGATAGCGTAGTCCATTTTACCAAAGAAATCGTCGTTTCGCTGCTACAGGTTTTTTTTTAGAATGATATAATTTCGAGGTTTCGAGTTTTTAAGATACACCCTCATTTTTAACAATGTATATACTGATCGGTTTTCTTCAAAATTTTTTGTAAAAAGTTGTTATTTACTTACCAAACTTTAAGTCTTGTCAGATAATGTGCAAACGGTGGAATCAATTTTTTGTTTCAAATTTGCATGGTTCCTTAAAAAAAAGTGTTCGTATTAAAAAATATGTATCCAGATGCGGCACTTTCAATAACAAGTGCAAATTTTTCTATAAAATAAAACAATAATAAATAAAATTTAGGAAAATTATATACAATAGGTATAATAATAAAAGTTGTCCCCTATTTTGACCACACAATTTTTGCTTTAATGGGGACCTTAACCTACTTTTTAGCTTCTTGCCCCGAAAGTCTTAATGCGCCACTGCCAAGGGAATCAGCGTCATGTGGTGTATTTATTTTTTTTTTTTTCTTAGAAGGTGCACTTTCAATTGGCAGGGAACCTTACACGGTTAGAAATGTTGGAATATATTTCAATACAAGCGAAGTATTACAAAGATTTTTAATACAATTTTGATTACATTTAATACATATGAATAATATCTGACCAATATATTTGATTTTATAGTCTCAGTTACAGTGTAGCACCACACAAGCTTATATTCAAATTACTAATTTTTGTTATTTTAATTTTTAATTTAATATTTTTGTAAATTCAAATAATGTTTTTCTTACTTGTGATGTTAATATTCAATAAAGAATTTTGACATACCCCTGAGGATGCTTAAAACCCATAAGCGAAACGTCGGGTGAACAAATGAATTTAACATTGTTTTATTCATAAAATCTAAATTGACCTAACAGCCTGTTTTTCAACAAAGAAAAACCTTTTTAACATTTAATACATTTGAATAGATTACAAAATTTTGTAAAACATTTCATATTAAATTTTTATACAGTTCAAACATAACAACGATGTTTTATACCATTTGGAATCATTTTGATGCAATCGCAAGTATTATATGGGTCATTCCATCTATAATGGGCCTATCATTACCCTCATGTTTTTTCAATAGGCTGAAACTTTTTTCAGTGATTGGTCTATCATGTAGAAGATATAAAAAAAATCGATAAAATTTTTTTGACCTATATTATTGCTTAAAAAAAAAGTTTCAAATTGTGTTCAAAAAAGCTCGCAAGTAAAACAAAAAAAATTATTGATGAATATAAACAAACCAACACAATCCAAATTAGCTTTTATATTATTTTTAGGTAGATGTGTACTGGTAGATGGCAAAAAAACTGCAAATCTGAACAAATTAAGGCCTGAACGGTTCCTATATGGTAAAAGATAACAAAATTGACCTTCCAAGAAAACATCACTTTCCCAAATATTCCATCATCGATTTCAGTTTTTTTAGGCTCAAAATTATCAGAACATATAGGAGTACCATCCCTGAAAATTTTATCTATGTTTTTTTTTACCCTATATGATTTTACAAGCATTTAAAGTTAAGATTTATGATCTGTAATGTGAATTGAAACATTGAGAATGAAAGCGAGTGAATAAAATTTGAATTGATTTCAGCCTTTTTAGGCTCAAAATTTTCAGAACATTCAGGAGTACCATCTCTGAAAATTTCATTCATTTTTGTTCACCTTATTTTATTTTACAATTTACAGATTTGCAGTTAATTTTGTCATCTACTTGTGCACAACTACCTAAAAATAATATAAAAGCTAATTTGGATTGTGTTGGTTTGTTTATATTCATCAATGAATTTATTTTGTTTTACTTAAGAGTTTTTTTTAACACAATTTGAAAATTTTTTTTAAACAATAATATTGGTCAAAAAAATGTATCGCATTGTTTTATATCTTCTACATGATAGACCAATCACTGAAAAAAGTTTCAGCCTATTTAAAAAACATGAGGGTAATGATAGGCCCAATATAGATGGAATGACCCATATTTGATTTTTTAACCATGCTGTATTATATTTTAATACTTTCTTTATTAAATTAAAAAAAAAAAATGTCGTATCACCTCGGGTTCGAACCTGTTTCCCTTTTATTACAATGGTTGCATGCGCAGTTTAACGACATAAGCCAAGGGTAGTAATATTTTTTGGTTTGCTAAAAGTATAATTAAATTATCAGTTGACAACAACGTAAAATGAGAGTTCAATATTTCATTTTGACGGAAAAGTATTTAACTTTTAATCGATCGCAGAAATGATGACAGTAGCTCAGTTGGTAAAGATAAGCATGCCCGTGACCTAGGTTCAATTCTGATCGAGACAGATAAAAAATTTAAGTCCTCCTTTAAAGTTTTAAGAACGCCGCTACACAAATATATAATCAATTTAATTGATTTGATGCATGCAGCATTATAGATAGAAGTAATTGAAGATATCATAAAATATTTTTTTTAAAACTTAGTAAAAACAAGTATTAAATTTTAATACAATTCTGGTGTGGTCATATATGTAAGCCCAAAAATAATAAAATTTATTCCAAAATTTCTAACCGTGTACCTGCAAAACTCACCTTAAAAAAAATTGTATTTGCTAAAAGCAAAAAGGCCATATCTTCCAAAAACACTACTACCTAATAAGAAATTTTTCACATTACGAAATATAATGGTGCGAAATTCATTGATTTCATTTGCTAAAAAAAAACAAATATGTAGATAGACAAAATAAATTAAATATGATAAAAACAAGTACCATTTTGAGCCATGGGCGTTGCTTCCTCGAACCTCCGCTAGGTACTCTACTGGATTTAAGTACGACACCCTGTGAGCTCGAAACCTGCAACACAAAACAAAAACGTTAGGCTGGTCGTTGAATTTCCCTTACATTTATGCTTAGGTCATAAAATATTAATGCATGTGATGACCGCCTGGAAACATTAAGTTTAGGAAATAGGTACACCTTAGCATGCAGGGGCCTTTTGCATGTGCCTCTATTTATATTTCAAAGTAGCGCCTTTATCGATTTGATGCATTATATGTACATAAATTGCATGCAAGCAATGACGTTACCAGGGGGATCGAAGGAGGCCATCGCCCCGCGAGCAAAGTCTTGCGGTACCACAATGTGCTCTTCGGTATTCATCGAGAATTGCAAATAATATGAAAAATCTGTATTGATCAGAACTTAAACAGTTTATTCAATTTTATCCGAATGAATGACTCTTGGATTTTTCTCAGAAATTTAAATTTTTTTTTGGTATATGGCCAAAACAACATTAGCCATCTAGAAATGAGGAGGCAACATATTGCTATTCGCCCCAAGCGAAAATGCTTCAATGGTGTTCGCCTCGAGCTAAGCCAGATATTAATCTGCCACCGCTGGAGATGCGATTGATTTAATTAAATAAAAAACGTTTTCGGTCGTTCCTAATGTACCTGCTCATACCATAAGGACATTTGAGAAATCTTAGACATATCAAAAAAAAAAAAAATTAAGACAATTGATTGATGAAGAGCTAAATGCAATGAATTGATGAAATGCCAAAATTTTCCAACTTAACACCTCATAATGAAAATTTTTATTGCTACAAAAGTGTCAAAAATTGACTTAACTTTGGCTTCCTCTTAACCTTTTCCATCCTTCCCTTGCTTGCTTGGCTGCAAAATTTTGCAAGTAGAATTTCTATATAAAACAACCTTTGAAAACATTAGCTTTTTCAGCTTTTTCAGTTTTTTTTGCTTCAACCCCCTAAGGCAGAATTCTACGTCCGCCACTGAGTGCATCCATAATCCATTCTTGTAGCGAAATGTATCATAGCAAACCGATTAGTCGCAAAAAATATAAACAGCGAATACCGCTCTGTCGTCATTGCTATAAACATCAACAGCGCACCAACAACGACGACTGACTCCATTGTGAAAATGGTTCCCTTGGGCGTCTTGCATTGCGCTCTTCACAAAAGCATCATCTCGCTTACACGCAGCCATACATAAGCACAGAGTTTTGGCACGCGACTGCGCACTCATTCACTCCCATAGCGCAGAAGCCTCACTCAGCTGTCAAAAGTGACATATGATGTTTCACTCAAAATGGAGCCAAAGCAACGGCATCTTGTTGTCGGCTATAAAATAGGCGTGACTCTGATAAGCGGCCATAGCAACCAATCAACACCATAACCACCACTACCACTAGTAACTTCCGACAAACGCACACATACAGGGTGCACTATTGTACTCAAAACCAGTTCTGTGTGTCAGTCGATTGAGTGTGCGGAGCGGATTCTCGAGTGGAAGCTGTAAGATCGTGTCGCTTGGTTGGCTGGTGGTTGGTTGCGCCTCATTGTTGTTGCTGTTATTTGTTTGTTTGGTTGTTCGTTTGTTGGTTTAGTCGGGGCTTTTTTTTAGTTCTTCATTGTTTTGTCTTTTTTTTGTTTTTACTATGCGGGGTCTTCCATGCTTTCTAGTTATAGTAATCATCAGCATCGAAGGTTTTTCGATCTCGTCGCTGGTCTACGTCGTTAGTGTTTCGAGTGGTCTTGCGGAGTCATGTCGTGTGTGTTTCGGCTGTAGTACGGTTTGTTTTTCTTTCACGCAATTCACCTACACACAAACGTACGCATATGTACACAGATACAAAAACCGCGTTCTGTATCTCGTTGAAATACGTAAACTCGTCGGCAATTATTTGTTGTAGTCAATAACGATTTTCCGTTATTGCTGTTGTTGTTTCTGTGGTTTCAGCAGTGTTAAATAAAAAATTAGCAAAATAAAAACAAACAAAAAAATGGAATTATAAGAAACGCAAGTGTTTTGTAAAGAAAAAAGATGAAATTTAATGCAAACAGAAAATATAGAGTTTCTAAAAATGAAAATGTAAATAACTTCGTCTACGCTGCATAGAGAAAAAAAAACCGAACAAAGCGGTTAAATAAAAAATGCAGACTTAAATTGTTCAATAGAAACACAAGGGTATACGACAAAGATACTCGCTCTATAGCATTTAGATGCATCCTACTAAAAAACTCGCATACGTTCAACGCGTTCGTGTTCTCATAGCCGTCGGGTAACTGTTGCCCACAAGCAGTTACCGTCTTTCGAGTGATCAAAGTTTTAAAATTTTTCTGGATACACCCACTGTTTTGAAAAACCGCCAAAATTGTGGAGGCAATTAAAATGAAGGTAAGTGAAGTTCAAACCCTGACAATTAATATTTTGAAAACGCACTACCCTTGAACTCTGATATGCTTTGGCATTTCCTGAATTCGAGCATAAACTGGATTTATTTTTATAAATCCACTAACGTTGCAATTTGGTGTTGTTTCCATCTCATAAATACATTCGATTGCGCTGATGCTAACAATATTTGCCCAAATAGAAAGTATGGTTTCGTTTGTTCAAAAATAATATTTTGTTGCGAGAATGGAAAAGATTTGATTGAATTAAATAAATTAATTTAATTTAATTTCACTTTATTTTAATTAAGTATATTCTCAACATAGCCGGTAAGCATAAAAGCCATTTATGATAGAGTTAAAATTTCCAAGTATTATTTTTTAACTTTGCATTCATACAACTAAATATGAATACATCTTTATGATGGGCTTAAAAGAGTATTTTCGAAACATAAGATTTAACCAAGACAAGAATTGCCTATTACTCCAATACAAATTAGTAATTTTCACTAAACATACACATGTCTTTTGTAAGTCTCTATATTGTACATAAGAGAGCGATTACAAAGACATAAGGTGGCTTTAGCAAAATTTTATACTTTATACTTTCTCTACAAAGGGAAAATATTTTTTTATTTTCGATACCAAGCTACTTTAAAGGCATGCTGGGGTTAACTAACGTCAAACATTTGTAATATTATAATTTTGCGTGAATTGTGTCTCTAGTACGAAATCTAGTTAATTCAACACACTTTTTCTCTGGGGGTACACCGAAATTAAATGGGGTATGTGTGAATTTTTCGTTCCGGTTCTTCAATTACAATAAAAATGTCTTATCAAACACAATAAACAACAGAAATTTTGTGTAACATTTGTAATCCTCATTGTATAGCGCATACGCTTAAGAACTTACTGACGACTAAATGTCAAATCAAATTTTCAGAAAACACAACATTTCAGTTCAACTCCCAAGAAATAACGAAGTTGAAAAAGCATTTATTTGGTGTATATCAGCGCACAAAAATATCTTCTAAAAAGTTATTTTAAAATGGGGTCTTATATTGTGTATTTTATAAAGTTACAGACTTATTGAGGACACCAACTGAGGAGCGGGCGAGCAGAACGGTATATTTAGAGTTGCTAAAAATTTTCAGAAATCGCAAAAGCCCGTTTATGTCTCTGAGCGGATCACATTAACTCACTATGATTATGCCAGTTTGTACTACCATTTAAAGTCAGTCAGATCCCAAAAAATATCGTGAGGTGTTTAATACTTTAAAAAAAAAAAACTTTTAAAAAAAGAATGGAGATGTGCCTTTTTGCAGAGACAACAAAGTACGAGTAATATCAAATAGAATCTTATAATGCTAAAACCCAATATTAAATTTTTTCCTTGAAGACTTTGGTAAGCATTTTCCGTTTCACTTGCAGGGAGGCTTCGGCAGACTCATTTTATTTCAATTAAGAGTACAGGAAACGTAAGTCCTGGAAAATTTAATGCGCCCATAATGACTTTTAACTGCTTTGCTATAGTTAACGCTACGCCACTGGGTTCGAGTTGCATTATACAAGTTGGTCGCAGTGAACATTATTTACTGTAGAATAAGATTTTATAAAATAAAATTTTAATGTCAAACACATTAAATAATAAACATGTTTGGCAACCTACCTATCAAAAGCGAATAAGACAGCAATGGCTTTGATTCGAAGACAACTGCTCTTAAAATATGGAACGCAATTTCCTTATTATAAAAGAAACAAAATCTAGCAAAATATTAATTATTGAAATTGAGGTTCCGATTTCATTCAAAGCACTGATCCCCCTAAGACTTGTTTCTACATACAGACGCTCCTACTATAAATACATGTGAACATACATATGCATCCCATTTACATATCCTTAAAATATTTACTAAGATTCGCAGTCAAAACTGACAATATTCATATGATAGCTCCGTTTTATCCGCCATTAGCTGTTAGTTGTCTATAGCGGGCAACTATAACTTTAACGGAAAACAAAATCCCAAACTTAACGAGTACAATTATTCCTGCTTAAGAGTCAGGGCTACCCAGCAGATTTGTATTTCATCTATTGTGCATATGTTTGTATTTAATACATCAATTCAATAAAACCATCTAATAGTGGTGGAATTATAATTCTCGCCCCCTTCAAGGTTTTGGTGAAGTGGCGCCACTGTTTAAAATGTTAGGTGGCAAGAGGTAGAAATTTTAAATAAAGAAAATAGACAGAGCAACAAACGAGTAGGATACACTGGTATAAACGACAAGTAGGATACTCAGCAACTTGGTCGTTTTTGACTTGCCAAATAAAACGCAGCTAATATTTCTTTTAGGTTAGGTTAGCACGGGAGATTACTATTGTTATCATATCTTTGGCCGCAGTTGGGCCCATTGTATACCCTGTTTATAGCTAGTTTCGTCTTCAACCTATGCAAACCATTTCGAAATTTTTATAAACTTCAAAATGGATTTTGGAGACTCTTTAGCGATGCCTTCAAGAGAGTCGAAGAAGTGGAATCCGTCAGGATCTTTACAGCTTCTAGAAAGATCGCATATTTCCGCCTATTTCACATAGCGATTTCTTGCAATCTAGGACCCAGCGGGATTCGATAATATTAGAGCTAAGGGCCTTAATGGCTGATTGGCTATCGACCAGTACCAGTTCGAACCGTCAGTGTATATTTCTTTGAAATTTGAAATAGGAGTTAAACCCTATATTTTAGGTACATATTTTCATTTGAAAGTTGGTTGAGAACGTAACAATGGGGGTGATATAATCAGTCCCACTTTGAATGTCGCAGCCAGGAAATTGAGCGAGAATACTACCATGATCGTAGAGTTTCGATTTCCAAAAACCAGATTCCCTCAGTCTAATAGCACTTTTTGCTGCAGTCTCTTTACTGAAAATGTCAACAGGCTCTAAATCGAGTTAAGTGTTGAGAGCAGCAGACGCAGTAGTGTTTACTGCACCGATTACTCCAATACCTGCCATTTTTGAACTTTTGATAAGATTGCCAAATAAGTTTGCTTGTCTAAAGCCTATATGTACATATGTCAGAAATGGTCTGGTAATGGCTTTATACATCCACTTAAGTCTATTAAAAATTATGAAAGTCATACAAAGCCCTAAAAGTATATACGAAGAACTTAATCCTCAAATCTGAGAAATTTTTTTAATCTCTATTTTTTATATATTTTAATATCCTTTTATGAGTAATTTTCTAATTTTTGTGCGGCATGAGCTTTTTCAGTTTTTCAAAATAAATGCACTTTTCTTCCGATAGTTATGATAAATTTTCTCATTTAACTATAATGTTAGAAAATTGCCATACTGTTTTTAAAGAATATCTACTGTTTGTTTTTTCAGTGTAGTACAAGCTTAGAAAAACGTATCATGGGGTCACTCCAGATTTTCTTCAGATTTTAGTATACTAGGGTAATTAGGCGGTCTTTGGCCGAAGCTCAGAGTTTACATCCTAAAATATGTGCAACACCGGTGCGTTAGCGAAGCCCGTGTTGGACATAGTGTAATGAACCACTGTTGAATACTGGCGAGAATTCAGTTTTGGACATATTGAAGAATGTAAGCCCTGAGCCGCGGCCGAAGGTTCTTGTAAGTGTTCTCTTAAGTGTTGCAAGAAAAATAATAAATTTAAAACTTCAAATAACTTTGGAGGCATTAAATTTTTAAATGCAGTTTTTTGATTTTTTTCAAAGAATCATTACTTGGGTTCTTTGCAAGATATGGGAACGTTTTTTCATTTTAATCAATCGTCATAAAAAGAACTTTTAGAAACAAAAATTAAAAAAAAATTTTTGAAAAAAATCAATTTTTGAAAATACATTGACACATTTTTCGATTTGACTTCGATTTTTCCATACATTTTTTGTGATAGCTTATATAATTCGTTAGAAACCTTTTAAGTTACAGGTATACCCCTAAATATTTAAGTATCTCAGTAACAGGACGGAGTCTCGGTAACTTTGCGGGAAAATATAAAAATGTTCCCTCCGTTCAGTGGCGTCACTTCACCAAAACCTTGGAGGGGCCGAGAATCAAATAATGCCACCACTATTAGTTGGCTTTAAGGATTTGATGTGTTGAATAATAACTCAGATCCTTGGGGGGGGGGGCAATAATTTCCTCCCTAGCCCTATCGAATTGACGCCGCTGCCTCCGTGAGAATATAGGTGAAGGTTTCCAAAAGCCAGTTTTCCAAAAAATTAGCAACTTCGTGACATGCAGCGCCGCACATTCTTATTATTATCTCGAAAAGTTACCAACTGTGCTACGTAACAATTTAAGGGCATTATATTGAGCGTAATATCACATGCAATTTGAGCGTGAGGGCCTTGGATTTTATGGAAAAGTCCTTCAGAGAATTGGCGCCCTGTCAAAGGCAGGACAGTGACATAATATGAGTTCTGTATTTTTTTCCCACATGTATTGCGTGACGTTCGAAAATTGTTAAATTGTTCATCAAAATGGCTGATTTATAAATATGTAAAATAATGATTTCTTAAACATTTTTATAGGCTACAGAAAATTAAAAAAAACACAAAATATTTATGTTGCCGTTGGAATCAATCATAGAAGATGATCAAGTTACTGACTTTATTTTTATTTCCAAGCAACTCAATTCATTCGACACAAATCCATTCCACCAAAAAATTTATGAAGACGAACCAAAAGGACAGAGAAATTTGTTTTCTTGAGTTGTTTTCCCGCTGAGTCAACTCCAGCGCTGCATGTTCGAATGTTCACACGATTGTTGTTGTGAAGCGCTGAAATCTCACCAACAACGCGCTGAACATGCGCAGTCACCACTTGTCAGTCAGTTCGGTCGGTCAGTCAAAGATGCGCATGCGTACAACCATTCGATGAGTCGCCCACAAAAACGGAACGTTCCAACGCACAGTAGGGGATATGCACACGGGGCTATCTCACCATTTTATAAAGCAAAGCTTTTATTCGGATTTCTTTGCTTCGCTCTTTAGCCTTCATCAACATCTCAGTATCACAAGATAAAGATTTTATTAAAAAATAAAAAACCATTAACGGCACATTAAACGTGGCTAAAACGTATTGAGAACGACTTGCGAACAGTGATGTAGCAAATTTGATACTCAGTTTCATTCAAAATTTACAATTTATTTCGGTATTCTTCTTCTGCGTCTTCTCCAGCATTTTTACAAACATCAAAATATGCTCATTTGTAAATGATTAAAAAAAAAGAAGAAAAATCGAATAACGAAAGTCAGCTGAAATCGAAAGATGATGATAATAATTCGTGCATTTAATCGATTTTCCTATACGATGATATTATTAATCCTAAACACCCTGGCATCCCGTAGCGCTTCTTTGTCGAATACACAACGATTTCTCGATACGATTTGTTGCGCGCGCAATTGTGCCACCCACAAGTCGGCCTAAATAATCGGTATATCGCCGATACGAGACACGTTTAATACAAAAAAAAAAGAAAAGATGATTCGCTTGAAATTTACATCTTGGCCAAAATGCGTTACAAAAAAGATTACTCGAGTGATGTTGTTGCCATTGAGTGAGCCGCATGCTTTGTTTGTAGCCATCACTGAAGCAAATTAGTTGATGTGTTGACGTTCGTTTTATGAGATTTATGGAATTTGTGATTCATTGAGTTTTTGTTACCAAAACGCTTCAGCATTTCATTAAAGTTTTATTATCGTCAATCTAAAATGTTTTTAAAATGGCATGGAACTTTTATTGATGCTTTTGCATTTAATTTAAAATCTAATGCCTTAAACACAATTGCGACGTACGACAGAAAACCCGTTGACGAGTTGTGAACAGTAGAACCGTGTCGCCGATAGATCTGAATAACCACAATAGCGGCGGTAATAAAGTGCTATTTTTTTTAAAAAAATTGCGAGTACATTTTTAAAAAATTAACACCAGCATTCAGCGACTAGCTCGAATAATAAAAATATAACTTTGTCCCATATGGCTAAGTCCACGTGTAACACATCGTCCGCCGCAACTATGTGTCATTTCAATAGATTAAGTGTAATAGAATTATGACATCAGCGGGTAACCGTTGTCCGCCCAAACTATGGTTCTGGCAATTTTTTAAAGTATAATTTGTGCGTTCTCGAATAGTTTTTGTTAAAACTTTAGTTCAAAATGTGAGAGAGTTGGAGCGATATTGCTCTTAGCGTGAGACTTATCTATAAAAAGTACGAGAACAAGAATCTGTTCAAATTGGTAAAGCGAATTAAGCTTCGAAGTCTAAGGACTTAAAGTATTGAGTTTGTTGTGTCACTTATTTGAACCTTTTCAAAATTAATTTTATGACTTATCAAATTATATATCACATAATAACATGGTTTCAATCTACATTATTGTGAATTTCTTTTTTTTTTTTCAAGCGTAATTTTTGGAGAAGTAGGATTACCGTAGGAATGATTCCATTCGAACTCTGAAGGCGAGTAAAATTCACGACAAAAACTGAGTTTGCAGAATTATTGATGATCTGCCTGCAAAATTGGGCCTGATCGATTTATTGAAAAAAGAGGTCAAAAACATGAAAATTTTGAGTTTGTACATTTTGGGCTTTTAGGGCAATATATCTCTGAATCAAATAAAACAAGTCATACTCATCATTTTACAAAACGTTTCGCCAATGAAATAGAATTTGGTTTATTTGCATCAAAAATATATTGACCTAAAAGCCCAAAATCTACAAATTCATACTAAACAAATATATTGGTCATACAAATACTAACATGAGAAGCTACTTATTAATTTCCTTACTGCCTGGCGTATATGTAGTTAAGACTTGCTTCATATTTTGATATATTTCAACTTGTGGGACCTGACATAAGCGAAATATTATGTTATTTTTGAGAGAAACAACCTAATTCAACAAAATATCTCTACTGTATATATACGTTCAAAGCGTAGTTTGCTTCTAGAAATGTCAAGATTTTGACATTGGCCACTCTTCATAATGTTGATCTATCAATCCTTTTTCCAAGAAATCTATCTTTGGGATCGCTTGGCTCTTGTCATTTTAAAGGCTCATCAACGGCTTTGAAAACTAATTTTTTGCGATCAATTTATTTGAGTTTATTCCCTCTTGTAACACTTTCCATTTATGAAGTAAAAATTCTTGCTTGCTGAAATTTGAAGAAACTGTAACTTAAGAATGCCTAAGCTGGTCACTTAAAGGTACCCGAATTTCAGTATATTCAAATTACAAAAGTTAAAAAAATTGGTTTCTGTTGCTTATATCTGTAGGTTTTCTTTTGTAAATGAAAATAGTTTGAGAATACATTTGAAAGGAATATTCTATGTGAGCACAAATTTAATATACTATATCTGGTACATACGATTGTGTGTCTTACATATATGCTTGCAGGACAAATTTGCTGGAATAAAATTTTTTTCGATAAGAACCGAAAAATTGCGTTTTTCGTACATCAAGAGCTTCACTTAATAAAATGACAAAATCAGTGTAACACAATAAATAGCGTTGTCGCGAATGTGGTTCAATAAAAGTTCGGCGTGCAAATTTGATATCGATCGTTAATTTTTTTTTTTTCGATAAATTTAGTGAAAGTGGTTCCATTAATAAAATGATAGCTGTTCATCGAGTTCGCGCATCAGGCAAAAACTACAATTTTTATTCCTTAGACGATTGGTATCAATCTCCATAAAAAATTATCACGATACTTCTATTTTAATATCAAGTCATTAAAGTTATAAAATTGAAAAAAAAAAAAATTACTTGCGCACATGCATGGAAGGCAAGTTAATTTGCTTGTGTGTGTTCGTTTTGATTTAGTTTTTTCAATTGTATTAGGCAGAGACATTTGAGAGTGTGAGAATAAATCGATCAAACCAAAGATAAATAAGAAAGAAAACATTGCTGTACAAAAAATATAAACTATTGCAGTTGGGATTCAAAATTAAGATAAGGGAAACAGCTAGTAGGAATACAGCGGTGTTAATTCTGTAGGGCTGGAGACGGCATTGCCCCTTCAAGGATCAGATACTAGTTATTATTCAATGAAACCATCTCTAATAGTGGTGGAATGGCAATTCTCACCTCGCCTCCCCCCCTCCCTTTCCCCAAGGTTTTGGTGAAATGACGTCACTGTAGTTACTACTACTCTTTGCTTTATATTACGATACAACGATGTCACATGCGTAGTAAATATATTGAATAGAATTTTTCAAAAAAACTGAATTTATTAAAAAAATTTTCTTTGTATGCAGACAGCCTGCTGTACAAAAGTCGAAAGTTCCGAAAGTAACGATTCTCTATTTACTTCATCTTCACTCACGGTGCATATGGCATCCAAAAAACTATTGCATTGTGCACGGTCTTGGGCTAGAGCCTTCAATTCTCTGCAACATTTTTCCGATTCACTGACTTTTTGTTCCATACACTCCGCCCATATTGCTTATAGTTCAAAATATTTAAATACCCTCAGGTTTTTTTTTTGATAAACATTAACTTTCAGTGTAGGTACATATAAAAGACCATTTATTTAAATTATAAATTTCATTCACATTTTTTACCTAATCTACATGTATGTAATTGACTCCTACTTGATATTTAAATATGCCATATAATTAAATGTTTTATGTTCCAATATCTTAAACACCAACCTAAACAATAATAATTTTCACGCCATAAAATTCCTTAAAACACAGCCATATTTAGTAGTACGACTGAGGCATTGTAACGCCTACATACCCAAAATCTAATCGCAACTAAAGCATGCCATCATTAATTAAAGAAACAACGTAAATTAATGCAGTCAACAATTTAAAAATCATTTTTATTTATGATGTTTTTCGATGAGAGTCAATAACCATAAAATGCAATGCATCTAATACCTAATTATGTAGGAAAAATCCAATGCTATATGGATATATTGAGAAATCTCTTGCATGATTTGGGTTAAGCTTTCGAAGGGGGCGTGGTAAGAAATCTATAAATCTGTACGGTTTGATATATTTATTATACTCGTATTTTTAAATATACATAATTTGTTAAAAGCGATAATGAAATGTACTAAATTATTGATATTCTGACGGTTGCGTTGTAGTCAATTTAAGGCGCACATAAGCTTAAAAATATTTTATTAATGGAATTATATGTTGAATATTCAAGAGCTATCTAACTGTTTTAGTTTATTAAAAATATCTGTTATTGTTAGTGAAGTTGTGTCCCATTCGAATTTGCTGCGGTTATAATCTCCTGCTTTTTTTTTTGTTTTAAATGATTGCGTACTTAAGGATATGAGTTAGTATATCTAGCTAAGATGTGGACATCTAAACATCGATAAAGCTTAGAGCTTATAATACCTAAGTAAATATTTAAAACAAACTCAATTCTTGAAAATATTTCATAAAACCAAAAGCAGCAAAATTGCAATCCCAAACATTTTTTGAAATAAGGCTTTTAGTTTTAATGATTGAGGCATAGCTGGTATGCATTTTAATTTCAGAAATTTTTTTTTCATGGATCAGAGAGGACAATAAAAAATAAAGAACAGGAGATTGGCATTTTCATTAAATAACGTAAAAACCTTCTAAATTTATCAAATACTAGCTGTTCCCGCGGCTTTGCTCACTCACTTTCCGTTGTACAATCTCGCCTACGTTTTGCGCAGTCATTACAGCAGACAATTTGGTACATGCACCAAATTTCACAACTTGGTATAAATACCAAGAATGAAAAATTCAATGTTTTTTATTGTTTGAGAGAAGCCACGCCCCAATACGCAAGGCCGCTCATGTTTTGCGCGTGGCTTGTCACAATCAATGTTCATCGAAGTACCAAGCTTCACAACTGTAGCTGTCATAGATGCCAACATATAGATATGGGTTCTACGCCCCGTGATCTTTTCAAGTTCACATTTCATGTGGTTCATACATCCTTGTTCCAAATTTTAAAACTCTTGGTACCATAAGTTACCGGATATAGCGTTTTAATTGTTTTTATCGTATGTAAGGTGCCGCGCCCCGTCGTCTAACCCCGTTAAAATTTTGTGAGGTGCTTAGCATAGACCATATGCATCCTAACATGAAATTTTAAGGCTCTTGCTATCAAAGGAGCGAAGATGTACCGTTTCAAGTGTTTATATCGTATGATATGGCCACGTCCCATTGTCTTATACCATCCATATATGCGCATCCTAGCACCAAATTCTAAGGCTGTTGCTATCATGGGAGCGAGGATACAGCGTGTCAAGTGTTTACTCGCATGGAAAGTGCCCCGCTCGCTGCGTATTTCTGTCCATATTTCATGAGGTGCTTATCATAACCTATAAGAATCCTAACACCAAATTTCAAAACTTTTTCTGTCATAGAAGCCAAGATATAGCGTTTCATAGAAGCCAAGATATAGCGTTTTAAGTGTTTTTATTGCATGGAAGGTGCCACGCCCCCTTCTATAATCCCGTTCATATTTTGCGTGGTTCTTGCCATAGACCATTTGCATCCCATCACCAAATTTCAAGACTCTAGCTATCGTAGATATGAAGATAGGGCGTTTGAAATATTTTTTTTTGCATGGAAGATGCCACGCCCCTTATTTTTATCAAAACAAAGTATAGACTATGTCACTCAAGGATAGTGTAGCTTTCTATTATTAGAAGAATTTTTAGAATCGGAGCGGTAGTTCCAGAGAATACCCTCTACATATAAAAAAAAAAAACAAAAAAACAACCTCTAGATAAGCCCGAAACCATAAAATTTTGTAAAATATGTGGCGTGGACCATTTATGTTTTATAAGTTGATTTTGCTATAAATAAAAAAGCACAATATTTTTGGTTAACTTCCCCGGTGAGCCTTGCAGTAGCCCAATACAGTGAACCCAATTTTTCTGGTGGTGCTCTATTTAACCGATGGCTGCATTTTTCGTCCTTAAGGGCCTCAATCGCTGCTAGGTGATTAGCGCTACATTTATCTTAAATGACTTCCCACAAATGATAGTCAAAAGCAGTCAAATCTCAGCTGCGCAGTGACAAATTCATATCACCAAAATGGCTAATAACTCGATTTTCAAACTCATCTTCTATACTCATGTTCTTTTAAGCGTTTCACAGCGCAATAAGCAAAACGAAAACGTTGCAAATGGGATGTGGCTTCAGCTCCTGTACCCAGGAGCTTTTGTACATATCGAACCGATACATAATATATTTATATAATATTTGAACTACAAATGAGTCTATACGGTTAAGATTCCAAAAATCAAGAGTAATAATAAGCCCTACGTTTTTAAGTTAATTGATAAGAGTACATTAAATATAGATCACACAATAAAGTTTTCTTTACAGTTTTTCGAATGTGCAACAAATGATCAACTTTATGTTTTGAAAACGTAAGCGTGTGCCACAAACTAAGCACATTACTTGCATGTTTCCTCTATTGTTTTGTTTGAAATGACAATCACAGATGTTCAACTACCAGCCCACGTCCTTAGAATATGAATGGATAATTAGCTTATTACTTACTTTCGAAAATATACAAAGGGCGAACCAGCACCTTGACTCACGCCAATTGACCAACGTCCAGCTCAACTCACGGGCACTTCAAGTAACACCTTTGTTTTTCTTCTTTGGTTTTAATTTTCATTGTCAGCTCCTAAGTCAGTTACGCATGCGCCTTAAATTCATACAAAAAGAAAAAAAATACAATTTTCACTCTCATCCAAACTCGTGAACAAACAAACAAACAGACTTATAAATAAAGAAAGAAAAAAATGTGTAAAAATCACAACATCTTGAGAATCAGCATGACTTTTCGCAGGTAATTGTGATAATTTTTTTGAAAATTCTATTAAAACCTAGGCAGATACAACAACAAAAGATATACCGGGCATGAGAATCAGCAGAAGGCCTAAGCAACCTAAACCAAATTTCGATTTGTGTTAGGGGTTATCCTCTTTGTTTTTTTTTTTTTGTTTTTCCTCTCACTCTCTCTGTTTAGTCTCCCATAAAAATCAGCAAAATAGCCTTTAAGGATGCTTAGATGGCTAACAAATGATGCGTGTAGCTGCACAAAGTCACAGAGATATAAACCAGCAATTGACAGGCCGATGAACAATAGCACAAAGCCACAAATCATTGTGTGCGTCAGTGTGTGACGTTTTATGTGTGCGTGTGTATGTATGTGTGATGGTTAAAGTAACAAATACGTTTGCCATAAACATTTTTAAGGAATTTACTCAACGCAAATAAAATGTGTTCGCATACAAATACGAACCCAAATCGACCGACAGATATTTGGATATGACTGCAATAATACAAAAAGATCTGTATGTCGAGTGCGGTAAACTGCCACCGTGCCTCTTTGAGTGCCTCTTATCAAATAAAAACAACAAAAGACACAGCAATTGGTATCACACCCCATGCCTAACAATCCGTAACGTAAAATTGTACCCGTTGTTGATGCTGCTGCGGCTGCGGCCATCAATCAGCAGAGTTGAATTTTCAAGGAATTTAGCAACTGTTTTTTGCAGCAGTTTTCTCGATAGTTTTTCTTTTTTCAGTTTTGCTCTGAGGTTTCCTTTATGTTGGAGCACATTTTTGCTTAGTTTGTGGTCTGTCGGTTCAGTGGTTTCTTTAATTCTAAATAAGTTTGGTATTATTTATATAAAAATCAACAAATGCAACAGTTTCTGCAAAGTTCCTTTGTTCACATGGGAATAAATTCATGCCTTAAGTTACTTCGCACTTTAAATAAATTTTGGGTTTTAGCAGGTACAAGGCAACTAAGCAATTAAGTATTAATAGGTTCCATCATAAATGTATGGGGCATTCTTTGCGCATCAAGTTGGCCCTTGAGGTTTCTTATTTTACTGATTTCTTATTTCGTGGGTAGAATTTGAGTTGATGATATGTAATCAGTAGAGCACCTTAGGGACCGAGTGGCGGTTGCCCCGGGCGCAACACTCGGGATGCGGCAAAATGGTCGTGAAATATATCTTATTTTGCTAGGGTTTTTTAAAATCAAAAGTAAGGTACATAGTAAATTGCAATGTTGTAGGTGAATATTTTGGAATTTAGAGTGAAATATATCTCATTTTCTTAGGGTTTTTTGAAAGTTAAATGCGACGACCTTTTTTTTTGGTTAAGGTAGATATAATTTTGTTTTGGTAGGGGGCGGCAAATAACTTCTTTGCTCCGGGCGCCCGGAAATTTTATTTTTCTTAATCAAATTAAGATTTTAAGGCGATATTCCCAAGATTGCTCAGAAAGGTTTTAATGTATTCATTTGATACTCATGGTTGCTTTACCGCCAACAGCAGAAGCGGCGTACCGTAGGGGCGGCAGGCGTAATCAAAAATGTTTAATAGAAAAATCATTCCAAAAGTTATGACTTTTTCCAGAGCATAGAGGCGGCAATAATGTGGTTACCATAGGGGCGGCAATACCCGTAATGCGGCCTTGTTGCTACCCCTGGATATTCTGAGGAATTTTCGTTGGAACTAGTATTTAGTAAGATATTCACTGTTTCTTAGCAATGCATAATCCAGGATTCACGCTTTTTTAAAAATCTTCAGTGGTGGATAAAGAAGATTAAGCCTGCCTCAGTTTTGATGCGTTCAAAGTGTCTTCCCCTAATAATTTTTTTCCAATGCAAGCTTATTTAAGTATCCTTTACGGTTATTTCACTACCTCAAATATGATATAGAAAATTAAATGGCATCAGAATGGTTAACATGCTGACAATTTCAAAGCTGATACCGGCGAGGTGGTTTTTATGTCGTAAATGACCTCCTGCTGTGGCATGCAACATTTTGTCAATTGTTTTTAAATTGATTTTTTTTAGCCCGAGTGCCAACTGTAGGTTTTCTTTTTATTTTTTATTAGTTTTGCCCACATTTAAAAGCAATAATATCTGATGGGTTGAATTTACAAAGACTCTTTGCATCATTGGATTGGGTTACGTTACCGATTATGTGCATTCACAATGCAAATGAAAGCGTGATAAAGATGACTATGACATAAATTTTCAATTGAAGATAATGTTGCTTGCCAGAAATATAGCTGAGTTATTTAATTGTGGCTACAGCCACATTTATAAGTCGTGAAAAATATAGAAAAAACAAAAATGTGATATTTTACTGCTAATGTGGCTCAGGAAATTTGTAATGTTTGTAAATTTCATAAATTCATAGTTTTTTATTAGCTGATTTTTTAGTAATTTGCTGCTGAGAGCCTGTAATTTATCTACACAAGAATAAGCCCGTGCAGGGGTTACTTCTTGGTCATTAAATTTGTCATTTTGTATTGTCATCGATGAGGGTTATTAAAATTGAAACTTTACTTCTAATAGACCAAAAGACAAATTGAGAACAGAAAAGCTTCAATTTAAGGCGATTGACTATTGAAATTTGACAAGAACGTTTTTTCCCCCCACATTTCCTATGAACTAAAAGGTCGTAGCCTTGCCATCAAACGTTACAGATGTAGGTTAGTAAAGTACCAAAAAACATATACTAATAGAAAGCTACACTATGTTTAGCTTTCTATTAGTAGAATAATTATTAGAATTAGAGCAGTAGTTCCAGAGATTATCCTGTGAAACTATGATACCTATCAGTTTAGACAAGTCGCTTAATTTTTCAGGCGACTCGCAAACAATAATAGGGCTATTATTACTTAATTTTGTCTGAACTCAATGATGTTTCGTTATTTTATTTCGTAAAGAAAATGGTGAAAAAGCCAAAGAAAGTTTCGAATAGTGTACAAAATGCAGAAAAAGTAGATAATAATCTGAAATGTTGTTACTTTATCCGCCAATTCAGTTCAGCATAGATTTTCTATCATACCCGCAACTAAAAATGTTCGCATATCAAAATATACCAGATGTGGACTCATACAAAGCAACATCACTGTAGCCTTTAATCTGTTGTAATCTCTGTGCTTACCATTAATGAAATGTTATTTTCATTTACAAAAAGATTCCGATTCCAAAGATGCGCGCACCTTTCAACACTCGAATTATGAGGAATAATAGAAATATCAAAATCTTGATTTATTGTTACACTTAAACAAAAGACTTATCTTGACTTCAGAGACGACAAGAAACAAAAGCGGGAATTAAATATCAAATAAAAATTTCATTATAGCCGCAGATGAAATTTTGATTAGTAATAATTTAATTTATGACAACGTTTAAGTTTTTATTAATTTTTAATCATTTTTAACAAACAAATAGTAAGTTGTTTTTTTTTTAATTTTTTTTTTGTTCGCTGTTTCTTATTGAAATTATTATTTGTTGTGCTTCTTCTTTCCTTTAAACTTTATCGCTTTATTAAATTTATGTTAACTTGTTAATAATAAAAGTTGTCAACATTTTCACTGTGTTTGCAAGCAATTTTTCATATTCAACTATTTGACAGATTAATAAATATTTTAAAATTCAAACAGAAATAATACATTAAATACTTTAAAATGATAAATTGCAGTAAATTATATTTATTGCATTTATTCAAATGTTGGTAAAAATTTATAAGCAGGATTTCAGATTCGAAGAAAAGTAGTATTATCACTAATTAATGTCAGTAAATGTGATTTAAAAACTGTTTAATGGTTATATTAATATTCACCTTTTTAGGACAGATACATTTTTTTGCTTTTAAAAAAAAATCATTTCACATACATAGATAACGACTTTTAAAAGAAAATTTTATAAAAAATGGTCATTGATTTCAACAGCTGCTCTAGGGGTGAGTGTGATGGAGCCCCTGACATCTTCCCCAAAAAGGAGAAGGGAAAATTTTCAAAGCTCTCTATGACATAAAGAATGACTTTGAAAATTACACTAGTGGTACCCGCAGCTTCGCACGCGCACGTCTCATTGTTTTTTTCGTAATGAAATTACTCTCTTAACTATCTCATTCTTTTCTCTTCAAAAGAAACAAAAAAAAAACACGGTTGTAAGAAAATTTGTTCTTTGAACTTTGAAGCCAAATACAAACGGCACAAATAAGAAAACGAACAAAGACAACAGTAACAACAAACGACCATTTTTGTGTAAGGTTTTGCAAAAACTTAATCCTAAAAAAAAATATTTAATTTCTGAAAATTAAAAAAATTAATACGCTATAACCTTCTTTAGCACAAATATGTTGTTTTAAAAAAGAAATTATTACAATCAGTTCGGTATATTTTGCGCCAAAGCGTTACAAACTATTTCCATGTTAGCAATTTTATATAAATAGTTGTTGTCGTTACAACGCCGTGGCACACCGCATCAAAATAATCTTTGCTGTTAAAAGATTTCACCGTAATTTCACTTCTTCTTTTTTTCCATTAATGTATTTCATTGTCATTGATCAAGAACTTATTATAGAGTTATATAGCAACAGTTTGATTATTAATAGTTTTGCTGAGCAAAGATTCCTGCTGTTCTAGAAACTATGACGTTGGCGAAGTATCCCACGACAACGGCCATTTGTATTTTATCTTCTGCAGTTGTTTAAAGGGTGGCTCATTTTTTTAAATGCTTACATAGATAAATACTTAAGCGTTTATTGAACGGTAGCACAATTTATTGCTACATAAAAGTAATAAAATTTCAACTGTAAAATCTCTGGATATACAAACTTCATCAGGGTGGCAACTTTGGAAGGAAATAGTTATCTAACTGACCGAACAAAAAAGTCACTAAAAACTAAATGGCCGATTAGTGTCACGGCAGGCAACATGTTTTTATAAAATTTATCTATGATATTAATTTTTATCTATAAGGACATCAACTGTAAAAAAAACTTAAATACAAAAGTGCAGTTGTTGTATTAAAACAAACCAAACAAAAAATTATGCAAATGTTATGACGTTCACATAGACGAGCGAAAAACAGAAACTAAAATGAACATAAAAATATTTTTCAACACAAAAAGCGTCTGACATTTCTGTAAGGACTTCCACAACCAACAAATGGCTCGCGTAACGCTTTGCGATGCTTTCAACAGCCAATTTCAGAAACAATTAAGTGTTCATATTTATGATATGGCAAAGCAAGGTGCACGATCGACGGAACGGGACAAACTTTAAGCGCGAAATACCAGAAGAGTAAACCTAAAGGATGCAGAATTTTATGACAAAAGTGTCAATTTTGTTTTATCTCAAAGGTTTTATGCGACAAAGTTAAATGGTGAATAAAGTTGGCAAAAAATCATTAAGATATGTTTATCTATTATAGTGGCAGAGAAATCATATGAAACAAAAACATTTCATATGTGGAAAGTGCGTATTTTGTCCATTCGATGAAAAGATTAAACTTCTTTAATATTTTCGTATACCACTCAAAAATCTACGTGACATGATGTTTCTGCTGAATGATATTACGAGTCAATTAAAATTGCATGGTCTTTGTATACTATATGATTTGTACACAGTGATGTAACTAGTTGGGGGAGGCTGAGGCCGTCGCCGTGGCAAGGCTTGGAGGCGGAAGGGATTTTGGGCGGCAAAATGATTTTCGGTATTAATTCAGATTTGCAAATAATATTAAATATTTTACTTATTTAAGATTTTGTATGAAAATTCTTTCCAAGGCAGGGGACAGGCAGATTTGCTTTTCGTTCGGGCGGCAAATTAAAACGGTACGCCACTGTTTGTACGATATTTTTTGACTTCTTCGATAATATTCGTCACGTTGCAATCCGTGCAACGGAGAGATCATAAATAATCAGGGAGTTAGCTTGTATTTTTCATGGTCATTTCCTCCCGCTTAAATAAAAAAGTACACTTTTATTGAAAGTTTTAGATTAAAATTACTCGCTCAAGTCTGAAAACTTTATTTTTAGCCCCAAATTCTCATAACTAATATTTTTTTTTCAAAATTCCAAAATTTTTAGGAAGTTTTAAAACGGTGATAATTTAGTCAAATCTTGTCGTATGAAAGATTTTCGGGCATGAAATCAATGTGTTTTTCTCTCCTCTACAACATTGCCTTGGACTTATTTTGTTATTTGTGGCTTACTTTCCAAGTTATTGAACAAAATCTCTTAAATCAGCCTCTCACAATTACATCCAACACTACTAAAACAGCATATTACTAGCTGAGAAGAATAACTTAAAATAGGAACTAAATAAGAGGAAATGATTAATTCATTTGCAATGCTGCCTCTCGGATTAAAAGTATTGCTAAAAAGCATATGTATTCTATAATATGGGGCCAGACACTTCCCGCCTTGTTGATTTTTGCTGCTACGCCTTTCACGGTACCGCTTTTAGGAGTGAGAACGATGTATTGTTGCGTATGTTGTTTCCGTATGGGGGAAATGTTCTCGTAGATATCGCTTAAGTTTTCGCAGTGTTTCTGTGTTGTGCCCTGCGTCGTGTAAGATTGGTTTCAATATCGGACGATTTTGATGACAACAAGGCAATGTCATCGACATAAGTTACATTTCTTTATGACCACCAAAGTATCATTCAATATTATGACTCCCAGTAGTAGTAACAGGAGTGACATAAAGCAACGCTTCTTGAGCCTCGAATTTGGTTCGATTGACGGTAGGAGATTGCAGTTGAAGAAAATGTGGCATTTAAAGCTGCCGTAATGCGCCTTAATG
The DNA here is from genome assembly GCA_963680825.1 of Meiosimyza decipiens. NCBI lineage: Eukaryota > Metazoa > Arthropoda > Insecta > Diptera > Lauxaniidae > Meiosimyza > Meiosimyza decipiens. The sequence continues at coordinate 36,381,124 of OY804258.1, forward strand.
ATGCATGGACTTTTTCTGTATCGTTTCCTCAATAAAAAAATGTCCGTAACTAACATTTTTTTCAAAATCGAGTGTTTTTGTAGATTTCGGTAGGTCACCCACTAATACACGATTGATAACAACATTTTTGCGCTACATTTGAAAATAGAGCATTTAAAAGCAAATAAAAATGTCATAACTCACTTCAATACTACAAAACATTATTTTTTATTAAGTTTTTTCGTTCTCATTTAAAGTATCAAAAATGGTAGATAGAGTCTTTTTATATTTTGGTATCCGTTTGCTTTCGAAAGCAATACTGCTCTCAGAAGCGCAAAAGCCGTATCTCAGTGGAAGTGAGTTTCGAAAAATTTATGTTTTGCTTATGTCGTATTCTGAAAATTCCTGTAAAATTGAGATAGAGAAAATTCTCTAAGAAGATTTTTTATACATTTGAGTTTAAACTTTAAACTAAGATACCGGCATTTGGTGTAGTTCATTAGATGCATAATTTCTTAAGATATTTAATTTCATAAGAATCACGAATATGATTGTTTTTGAGAGACGGCTTTTGCGTTTCAAAAGGCAGAATAGTGAAGTCAACGAAGCTATACGCTCTACTGAAAAATATTACACCAGGGCCGTATCTAGGGGGGATGCTAGGGGATAGAACCCCCCCCCCCCCCGAAATATTTTGACGGACACTATATAGAAACGATTTTGCAAAGAATATACACTACGTAGAAAAAATCTCATATCCAAAACCCCCCGCCCCCCCGAAATAAAATACTGGATACGTCACTGTATTACACTAACGATTTCTTAAATTGACTGTGACTTTACAGTCTTACCGAAAGATATACTATTTATTTCAGTAAATTTACAAAAGAATTATATTTTTGAAAGCGAAAAGCTCGTCGTTATTGATAATTTGTCATTTAACTTAAACGTAATTGAGTGCTGCTTGGAAAATTACTAACGAAGGGGTATAATTTTACTATCCTATAAGGAAATATATTGCTTTAGGAAGCTTTATGACGGTTCTTTGAACTCAAATACATTTCAGCATAGTTTATTCATTCAATGAAGTTAGAGTTTCAGTGGATTTCAAACTTCAGAAAATCCTTTAAAAAACTTTTATTTTTATTTATTTTAATAAAGAGATTGTGGCGAACTATGATGTATTATACAAACATGAACTTACCCATACTAAAATATTTCTCCAATTTATCTTTACAATGCGGACAATATTTAAGTACGATTTCCACTAAAACGAAAGAGAAGGATACTTTTAATAATTGTTTATATATTATCAACTTAAGTCGATAATCTTACGAATTAATTTTAACTCAAAAGTAGACATATAGAACTTCTCACAGCGAAAATGTATATTATTTCTTATAGTAGTTTTTCGGTCTTACTTTAATTGAACTTTCAGATAGAAAGATGGTCAGCTATGTTTTATTTTTCATAAATAAAAAACTTCTCAACTCACAAGTTCAAATTTGAAGCGCCTAACGTTTGATTTCAGTTCAGCTTCTTGAAATTTCAATAAAATGTAAATTATTAACGCGTTCTCGCAACTCGCATTAATGTTTACCGATAAGATAAACAGAGCTACAAAAATAAAAAACAAAAAATAAAAAATCTCAAACGCGAACACATTAATTTAAGTAAGTTACAGCATTTGCGGCAACGTATAGACGTAAGCACAAGGTGAATAACTGACCAGACGAGACTGGACCATCAAGTGGACGGACTAATGGACAGACGTCGGCGTCGAACGAACGCACTACTTCAGTGGACCATTTGGTTGACAAGATATTACCTTCGATCAATAAAGCACGCCGAGAACGTTTCGATTTTATCAACAAGAAAGACACCCGCTCTTCCCTCACCAACAACAAGCATCCCTTCGGTTCGCCATAAAATTGTTGTTTTTCGTGGCATTTGTGGATAAACACGGACTTTGTTTCAATGTTGATCAGTGGTGACTGCATCCGAATTGTGTCTTTTTTTATGGATTTTTTATTGCTCTCTCGAATTTCTTTGACTCTTTCTTCACCCAACCCTCCTCTAGCATAACATTAATACACGAAATCGTTGCTTTACTGTTTTGATATGCTATTTTTTTCGATTTTTTGCTTCTTTTGTTCTTACGCTTTCCCACCAATATTATCGCCTCAATATCTTACGAATTTGTCATTAATAGTTTCGTTTCGTTACGATCTTCGCGATCGAATTGCAATATCATTTGGTTTTTTGGGTTTCAATAACAGGTGGCAACTCAAATTTGCATATACATTGCCTAGAGATAGAATTTCAAATGGTAGCCATTCTGTGTGTGTACGATTCAAGAAGTGGTCAACTACATAATTTAAAAGTCTTCAAGCAAATATATGGCCCGATTTCAGAGTTATGAACTACTGTTTCTTAGGCGCTCGTTTAATATTCTTTATCGCAACATTCTATAATAAATATTTTTTATTAAAATTGTTTTCACAATATTTCTTCTTCTGTTTGAACTGTTTTTATTTTACTTTTTTATGGCTTTTATTGTTTGCATTCCATTTTGTTTCATTTTATTTGATTGCTTATTTGCATATTCACAGCTTTTTTTCTTTTGGAGACATCTTTTTTGGTGCTCTGCGGTTGAACTTTGCATATTCAAATGGCTAACATTTTGGCGGCAAACGTTTAATTTTTTTGGCAGCTGTTCCTGCATATTGTAAATTGTTTTTTGTTTATTTACACATTTTAGCAATTTATTTGGTCAAAACTAAATTAATTACACTAGCTTACAAGTTTTAAGTAAAGTTTGTCCCCAATAGTATGATAACACTGTCATAGTAAAAGTATGATGCACGGTAGATCATCCAACACATTTCAAGTAGCATAATTATTCTTGAAGAATTCCGAATTTCCAAAATATAAATTTCAAGTGCCGTAAATTGCAGCAAGCATATTTTTGTCCATGTCCTTTTATTTAAACCTATATAATTTTGAAGGCTCCATCTTAAACTTCAAACTTTTTCAATGACCCGAATACAGTCGCAGTTTTACAACACAAACTGGTATTCAGAGCAAGTAAGTTTTGCCGCAGCGCATTAGACTAAAGAAGTTATCCAGCTTTTAATAGAGAAAAGTGTGGTTAGCAAAACCGTTGCTTGATTTATTATACGATGTTAAGCTTGAGCTGCATTCGAAAGCCGCCCACCACCCCAGAAATAAATGCAGAAGTACCTACTGGCGAAACTACCTAGAATTTCCTGTCAAACAATTTTGCCAGTTACAAACCACTTAAGAGCCACTAATCAAATATTAAACAATAACATATGCCCATTTATTTGATAATTTCTAGAAACAATATGTTTAAGTATAGTTAACTCCCGGTTTAATGAACACTTAGTGGAACACAAAATGAATTAAACGAATGATCTATTTTCATACATTCACTAGCTATCATAACCAACGTTTCAGATGTATATATATACATATACCCGATATAACGAGTAGTTTCTCGTTGAAACGACAAATACCTACAGTATATAGTATGCCCTATCATCCATATTTCTCCAGTATGTACTCGTTTCAATGCAAGAACTGCTGAAGTTATTTTCAAAAATTGTTAAAGAATAGAAGGCATTATGGTACCCAGTTGAAATTTTAAATTACATTGAAGTAATTGTCCTTTGAAGTTTTTATCAGTCTTAGTGAATTTTGCGAAAAACAGTTTAATTGGCGAAATTTCTGTTTTTAGCTTCGATATCTCGTTAACTAATGCTCATTAGACAAATTTTCTAAGTATGACTTTAAGGTATAATAATGCAAAATTTGGCCAAATCGGAAAGGTCGATATTGTTAAAAAATTTGGGATGTCTCCAGAGCCGTATCTAGGGGGGGATGCTAGGGAATAGAACCTCCCCCCCCGAAATATTTTGACGGACACTATATAGAAACGATTTTGCAAAGAATATACACTACGTAGAAAAAATCTCATATCCAAAACCCCCCCCCCCCCCCGAAATAAAATCCTGGATATATCATTGGATGTCTCAACGTTAAACTAAAAGTATTTGTCAAATAATAACTGTGTATGTCTACCGCTGTAGTTTACTCTTTGGCTAAATACTTTGTAAAATAATTTAGGAGTATAGAAGAGGATTTGCTCTCAGAACCTTAGCTGACAGGCTAAACTCACTTAAAAAAGAGTCCCATTTTTTTATATTTCAACAAAAAAAAACCTAAAAAAGTGTAAATGCCAAATGATTTTGGTCTAAAATCAATTCATTCACAGCCCATATCAAGATCATCGACTTCACACACTGTGATCGCTTTTTATTCATACGAGCAGTGGCAGAGCTTGAAAATTTTTTGTTCGAAGTGAAAAAAAATGTGCCACCCGCTTTCATAAAAATTTATTCAAGAAAATTTAACACAATATATCGAATTTATCGATATAACGAAAGTGCCCGACAATGTATTAATCGTTATACCGGAAGTTGACTGTAATTGCAAATTAAACACGAGATAATTAAGCATCTGTAAGCTAATGTTAATCGCATATACATAGATACATACAGTATGTATGTTTGTATGTACCAACAAAAGTCAAGTTAAATGAGATGTGCATAAATATTAATAAAATTAGCAGTTTGCGGCGCTTTTGGGATTTGCTTAAGAAATCGTATGCTCGTAGCTTATGTTGATAAAAATGTAGACACAATATTTATATTTATATTTATATTATTTTTTTATTTATTTAAATATAAGTATGTGATAAATTGGAGTTGGAAGTTATGTCGGTAATATAATGAGTTCAAAATGTTTGAGGTCAATTAATTCGCTAATAAAATGAGTATGGTAATTAAAATATCGGTTTTTAAATTTTACTCTGTTAATAATGTTTCAAAATACAATTAAAATAATTGAATAAAAAAATATATAATGAAACATTTTTATATGGTTTTGCACCAATCCAATTTTTGAGTTTTAAAATATGAGCGAATACTTTGCTGTTTGAAAAGCATCCGAAATCGATTAATATAACGAATTAAAGTTATATGTATACATATGTATATGTACATCAAAATTTATTTTTCGTCCTTCAAATGCAACATTATTTAGGCGATCAGATTTGTAAAAGGATTTAATATGAATTTCCATCACGACAATGCACCATCGCTAAAGGTCATCATTGCGCAAGAGCTCTTAGCCAAAAGTTCAACTATTGTCATTGACCAAGCACCGTATTGACTTGAAATGGCCCGTCTGAGTTGTTCCTGCTCCAGAAGCGAAATTACCATTTCGAGGAATGTGCTTAAAGTCGGTTAAAGACATAAACTCAAATTCGCTGAAGGAATTGAAAGCTTTTTCTAATTAGAATAAAATATAAAATATACTCAAAAATAAGATATCCAGGCTTTAAGCTCGGGCTTAAAAGCGACAATAAATATACGCCATTATTTTTAAAATAATTTTAAACTTTTTTTAATTTGGCTCTAATGCCAAAGTTGTTAATTGGAACTAGACGGACAACATCGTACATACCAAATTATTGCCCTCTCTTATAACTTAAATAAATCGTATAGTGGCAATCAATTATTTTTGTCGCGATTGCTGCATCTTAAAAAATTAATTAATTAATCAATATGGTAGCACTTAATAATATTTACACCAAATGAAATGATTTTTAATTAAAAGTAAAGTAGGCAAATAAAAAAAGCAATTTTTTGCAACCAAATCATTAATATTTCGCCAACGGGCAACAATGCACACACATTTCCCGCCCCGTCCACTTTTAAAAGCAACGCCATTCAAGCGTTAAATTACGAAATATCCAGTGTCAATTCGAAATTTCGACACCCACACGCATGACATTTTACACATTAATTGGAGTAAATTGAAGGCGATTTCAATCGACAGCCTAAATAAATATTGATAGTTGAAAAATTTAAAATATTTTGCCAATTTAACAAATCATAATTAATGCGATAAATAAATTTTAACATATCGTCCATACCAACATAACTGAAATATTAAAGAAAACAATGCATGCACATGAACAAATAATGCGAATTTATTTTTTTAATTTATTTTATTTAGTAATTGCAAAGTTTTGTGCTTTTCCAACAATGAAAATGAAAAAAGTTTAAAAATGGCGCCGCAAACAGAAAATCGGCCTCCATTGAATGTTATTGCAATGGCTTATAGTTTTTGTGTTGTCGCGCACAATTGTGCCAACCTCAGCAATGGCGCTATAACTTAGAAAAAAAAAATAATCCAAATAGGTATAAATAAATAGAATTAAGTTGTCGACTTGGTGAAAACAAATATTTATTTACACAGCTAAAGTCTTTATTTCAACGCATAAAGGTCGCAATGGTGCCAAAAAAAATTATATCAAAAAGATTGAGTATCAATAAAATAAAAAAAGTAAAATCTCTACAAAAGACCAATGCGATTGTCAATCAAAGACTCGCTTCCCATGAAACTCAAGTGCTGCCATTGGAAGGTTTTGCTACGTACGAAAAGAGTAGCTGCTATTAAGTGCAAACATTTTTACGCCTTGAAGTGTGGGTATTGTTTATTATGCTTGAAACTCCTAATACGCGCTAAAAATAAATGGCCGATTTTTTTAATGGAGTGGATTAAAATTACGTTTTTTTTGCGAAAAAAAAGATATACCCTACAGTGTAAATTATTAAATTTACTAAACATAGTTCGCTAAAGAAAAATATAGAGTTATTAGTCCTTTTGTTACAAGAGATATACGACATTAAATATATTATGTATTTTTATAAAATTCGCATACAGTGCACTCGCGCTAACGTGAACACCGTCTGACGTGCAATACGCAAAAGGCTGTTTGTGTATTTTTATTTTATTTAGTTCATGAAGAAGGTTTTTGTTTCTTTTAAATTTTTTTTTTTTGTTACTAATGATATGAAGAATAAGAATTTGTTGCAAAATACTTAAGCGCTGCATAAATTTTTGTTTAAATTTTCACATTCGCTAACATGAACAATTCCACTACCGTGAACAACCTTGGTTTTAATTAGCTCATGTTTCCGCGACTGCAATGTATACATAAATTTTAGCTTGCTAACTATAAGTGAGCATATTTCTGTAAAAGAAAAATCATGGGATGACGACTTAAACATTTTCCAAAGGGATAGTATGATATCCTATGGGTATAACGTCAAAAATATTAAATAAAAATCATGAATGAAATTGTGTTCCTTCATGTTTACCCTCAAGTACATGAAAAATCAGAGCTAATCAAAAAAAACTATAGAAATAATCTGAAGAATACGGCAACAATTGTTTATCGTTTAAAACAGCGATGGGCACGTAGTGGCCCTTTCAGCCCTCATTACCCGAAACGGTTTTCGACGCACAAAGAAGCAAAAAATAATTCGCAGAATTTCAATGCTATCGACGTACGACATTAACTTGAGTTCAAATGAAAACAAAGGCAACACACAAATGCATTTGCGACGTTGCCGCATTGTATCTCGTCGAATGTAGCAACTGTTTTTGCTTGTAGTGCAGTTTGGTTTTTTCTGCTGATGGAAAATTTGGAAATGAAAGCTAAAATAAACTTAAAAATTTCATTTGTTGCTGCTTGATTTAGTTGTTGCGCCTATTTGCTAGATTTTCATGCCCACCGCTGGTTTAAAACATAATTTAGATATAAAATCAATTATATAAATCTGAATACAACACGATTGTCCTTAGTAAGTTTCCAAAATCTTAAGACCATGGATCGTCATACATACGTAGGTCTTTAGCCTAGTGTAGATAGGCTTTACGGAGAAGCGGTTCAGGATAAAAGGACAAACGGATAAGGCATCTCCCATACAAACCTCATGAACAATTCGTCACTACTTTATATGTACATATGTTGTAATATTAAACTATTTACTATCCCAAATATTTACTGGTTTAGCTAGAAGATTTATTTTTCCAAATCTTCAATATAGAAGAAATATGAAAAAAAATTCAAAGATTTTTTATGTTTTGATATATAGTACATAGGTCTAGTCGAAACATCTGGTTGAAGCTGCTAAAACAAAAACGTTCAAAATATACTGTAAGGCGATATCTTCAGTTCATCTGTAGGACTGGACAGACATTTTTATGGCAGATCATTTTGTATTTCGCACACAAGCATTACATTAATTTTGAATTTTGGCACTGTATGTGTTTTTAAACAATTTATAAAACGGTCTAACTTCATATTTTCTGTCTAACAATTTTGCTGTTTTTTCTTAAAAATCAAATTTTGTTTAAGAATAACATAAATAATAATAGGGCTTAGCTAATACAGCTATTAGCCTTCTTAGCTAATTAGCTTGAAGCTTTAAATTAAGTAAAAAGCTTATTAAAAATACATTTTTAAAAATTAACGCTTTTTCCTTAGTTTTTTCGTACTTTCTCAACACATCTAAATACTTAGACCATGTGACCATACACATATCTATGTAGATGTATATTAAAATATTTATAAGTATAATTTCACATTGTTCAAGGCATAAATGTTAGAAAAAAGCTATGAGCATACCCAGGATGTCTAAAAAATATTCTAACAAATGCTTTAACTCACCCGAATAAATTTTTTATTTAGTACATTTTTTATCTTCAGTATTTTGGAGGTTATCCGCAGTGGTGTCATTTCAGTAGCGATGGGCGTTGTCCACCCAAAGGATCTGAAGCTAGTTATTATTCAATACATCAATAAGCCCATCTAATATTGGTGGAATTATAATTCTCGCCAAAAGTTTTGGCAACGTCAATTGAGCTATATTTTTTTTAAACTAATCTACTAATTTAAAATATTTATATAGTGCATACCTCTGTGCGATATTAGAATAACAATTTTTTTTTAAGTAATTTTTTTTTGCCCGCAGCATTCTCACGGTTTTTTATTTTGTAAATTTTTTATAATGAATTTTTTTCGCTTGTAATCGTTTTATATCTGCTGTGGACATTTCATAGTATGACTTTACAGATTTGCAATGACGAGTCAAAATCGATTTGACGTTTGTCGCGACAAAAAAATATTTTCTATGGATTTTAACATCACACCAAGTTGTTAGTATTTTTGATCTCTTTATCTGCGTGTAGAGATACATTTACTGGACTTTAATGCAATCCGTTAAAATTGAAGATGACTTTATTTGGTATAATAAATGTATTCTCTTCGTTTCATTGTTAAGAACGAGGAAAAAAAATTAGAACAGATCAATGGAATAAAACGTAGACATGGCTACTGTTGACAAAATGACAGCGCATAAATTTATCTTTAGTTCTTTTATACTCTACTTTCGGGGCATATTTACTTTGTACTTGCGTATCTAACATGGCGTGGCAGGTCGAGAAAGCAATATATGGGATATTGCAGCGAGATCGTGGACCTCGAAGTCCAGCTCCTTTCGTTTTGACTTGTATTGCCCTTCACTCAGGGAAAAATGGCGTTGCAAATTTGAACATTTTGTTTTTGACTTAAGGCCGCAAATTTTGAAGTTGAAAATAGTAAATATCATATTTTTTCCATTTGTTTTTAACAATTTTCAAATGAAAAAGTATTGAAAATAACATTTTTTAACTTTACTTCAATCGTAAAAATTGCATTTTGAAGTTGCAAAGCTTATGAAATAAGTCATTTTGAATCGAAATCAAAAATGTCTATCTTAAATTTAAACATTTTCAGCTCTGGCGTTAAATCATAAGCGTTTATGGTTGATTCAAAAAATAAATCATTGATTTCTTCCTGGGGTGATCCGCCTGCCCGATAGTCGGCCTATCTGTCCTTTTTCTGTCTGCCTGATTTTTTGTCTGTCTGTGTAAAAGCACGATTATGAAAACGGGCCAAATCTGTTTTTTTTTTTGTTAAAATCATGGCACATGACTTAAAACTTGAAGCGCTCCGTCGCTCCGTCGCTCCGTTCAAAACCAATTTTGGCATCGACAAATATAACATTATGGATTATGTATTTTGGTCAAATGTCGATAGAAATCTATTTGAGTTGTCTTATAACATAAAATTTATTCACAACTGAAATTTTCTATTTTTATTTATGATCACGACGACTGTTAATTCAAAGGAATTTATTTAATTTTTACACATGTGGCTGAAATTCTTGCATTTCTTTATTGTAGATATCACATCTAGGGCATTTTAATATCAAAAATTCACTGAATATTTGTTGTTTTTTGCTCGTTTGTTTATGTTTCAATTTAATGCCACAAGAGTTCCTTATTTTTCAATTTCGACTTTTATTGCTCAATTTCATTTTTTCTGAGAAAGAGTGTTAAACAATTTATGAGCCACTTGTCAAATTTTATTGCTTCATTTTATGCAATCCCACTGTTTGCTAGCGTTTTTTATAGCTATTGTGTTGTTTTACCTTGCAAGGTGCAAAATTCTTGCTGCGTATGAAGCTAAGTCTTAATATTTTATCATTTTCGAGGCTCACACGTTAACAGGATAGGTTTCATTTGGGAGCGGTTTTCGTCAACTATTAGGCAATCATTTTTCATTCAATGTTTTAGTGAAATAATGTCTAATGTCTAAATTTTATCAAAATTACAAATTGGCTTTATTATGATGCGGAAAATTCTGCATCGTTTATTTCTCCTAAGTACATTACATATCCAAATTTCATCAAAATAAACCATATAATTTTACAAAAGAAATATATTTCTGAGAAAAGTAAAGGTGTTAACTTTGCCCTCGCCAAAAATTAATTACCATGCACTGCATTAACAGTAAAAGCGGGGTAATTCGTGCTGTAATGTTTGACTCAACGTACCCAGAATCCATTTGATCCCACTTTAACTGCTCCCTGTGTAGCTTTTTAAAGCTTATTTTTGCATGGGAGGTAACACGCCTTCGGATAATGTTTAGTTTTCAACTATTTTACTGAGCTCACTGTTCAGTACAGTGTGATTCAACACCAGAAAAAATTAAACTAAGCAAAGATAAACTTACCAAAAAATGGGATTAAGCTAGTACCCAATACTAGCGTCATCCGTTGCTAAGCGGAATCATCAGTGACTTTTAAGTCGATTAGTAAGAATTTCTAAGCCTGATATGTTTTCCTTTTTGCATAGATCTGCTGTGAAACCAAGCAAAATTTGAAATTTTTTAAGTTTTTGATTCTTTGGGTGGTGGGTGCCATGACCACTTTGCAGAAATTGAGCCAGAGTATGGCCGAATCATATCGATAGGAACAGAAACAGATTTAAACCACAACATTCTGTTTGTGTGAAATTTAGTTTCATTGCCTTAAAGAACGCATTTTAAAGTTTTTGCTTGCATAGGAGGTATCACGCCCATTGTTGCGATTCGCTAACTTCTGGCTCACAGCCAGTGGCGGTCCCAAGGGGGGCGCTATGGAGGCTGTAGCCCCACTGGCATCCGCCGAAAAATATTTCGATTCAAGAACGTTTCAGAAAATCGAAATCGAAAAAATTGTTTGTGGTGGTGAAGTGTTGTTATGATGTAGAAAATATATCAACGAACATTTTTTTTTGGTTTCTTTATACAGCAGAACAACACCAACACTACCACTCCACCGTGTTGTATTTACAGGCTCACGATTTTCTATTCCACTTTCAAAGCCAACAAATAATCTTAAGACCTAACTAAACTATACATGCATTGATTGAAGTCAGCTTATGCAACTGTGCGCATACGCATAACTTGTATATTAAGACTACAACGTACAAAAATAGTTATAGATCTTCATATTTACTGTTGTAAATATCTAAATTAATGTCAAAAAAGATCCTGAATGGGTTTCATTTATTCAGGAAATATGAGATGAAATAAGATTTATGTAATGGTGGCAATAATACATAAGTTTGAAATTATGGCTACATTGTTTCCTAAGTTCAAGTTACTACAACATTGCCACCAAAAAGTCTATTCTCAGATCAAAAGCTGAACTCTTTGCTACGAAGTAGTCTAAAATTAAAATGAAAAATTAATAATAATACATATTTTCTCACAACTTTTTTATATCTTTATTTTAAAATTTATTTATTTTAAATTTTAAAAATAATTTAGCTAAAAACATTAAGTTTTAAAATTAGCATTTTTGACATTTCAACGCCGACATATAAGGACAAGTCCCTATTCACACGACAGTGAAGTTGTGCTTCGACTATGGCTGGAAAAATTAACGGAGTTCAGGCTTTGATATCTGAAGACCAAACATTATCATTTTACACCCATTGTTTCAGTCACTCTCTGAATCTGTGCGTAGGTAAATCATGCGATGTTTCTGAAATTCGTAACATGCTAGGCACAGTTTCATCAGTGACAAACTTTTTCTCGAACTCATCTAAAAGAGTACAACAGTTAAAAGATAAAATTTCCGAACGGAGTCCAGAAACAAAAAAAAATGGTTTAAAAACATTGTGTGCGACTAGATGGGTAGAAAGGCATGAATGCGTTGATACCTTCAGCGAATTGCTACTCTTTATCTCTGAAACATTAGAAAACTTAGAACAAAGCAAGGACACCTATTTATTGAACCGAAACTAGGTGAAGTTGGAGAAGTCTGCGGTGCATATTTTAACTTATTAATTCATTCGATCTTTTCGTCGATTTTGAATGGTTCCAATATTTTTCAACCTCTTAAGTATTTTTTGACTTTTTCAACCGCTTTCAATATGTTTCAATTTCGTTCAACTTTCTTTAACGGTTTCCATATTTTTTAGTCTTTTAAGTCTTTGTCAACTGTTTCAACACTTTTCGACCTCTTTCAAACATTTTAATTTTTTTTCGACTTCAACCTCTTCAATTTTTTTTACATTTTTTTAAAAGGTACTTTCAATACAGTGTAGGGTATGTGAGTTTCGGCCTGGCCAAAGATAGCACTTTCTAGTTTTATTTTAGTTTTTTTTTCTCTCTCAAATGTCTTAGAGCCGCAATATACTACCCTTACTTGGATCATATGATTTCAGAACTAAAATCAAAATTCCAAGGTAAATTTTTGAGCATTAGAAGGGTTAATACCGGCAAATCACTCGAATGTGTCAGTTGACAAAGTCGTGGAGGCTGCTTTCACTTACGAAAGTGATTTAAATTGCAGTAAAATTGAGCTCAAATCCGAAATTCAATTGTGGCACCAGTATTGTTGTAAGACCGATTTTAAAGATGCTTTGAGTGCAATGGAAGCATTGACCATTATCAAAAGCAAAAAAAATGGAATCGTTCTTCCCAAGCATCACAATTTTACTACAAATATTTTCCACGATTCCAGTTACTACGGCAACACCAGAACGAAGTTGTCCTGTGTTAAAACGATTGAAATCGTATTTAAGATCTACAATGACAGAAGACCGCTTGAATGGATTGGCTCTGGGAAACATTCATAAAGAAATCGATATCTGCTCAGATAAAATCGTAGAATTATTTTTCCAGAAGAAACCTCGCCGTCTTGAAACCCTCGACTGGACTACTGATTAGATAAAAAAGATCTCTATGTTTTATAAGGGCTAAATTTAACCTTTTCATTTTTGTTATATTTTTTGTTTGAAAAATTCAATCAATGTGCGATTTCACTAAAAAAAATGTCGCCCCTCCCTGAAGAGAATCCTAGGTCCGCCACTGCTCTCAGCTTATCCAAGATATTCCCAGTGGCGTACCTTCTGCATAGAGGTTATTTGCCGCCCCTGCCCAATGATATCTCCAAAATAAAAGTTCCATAATATTTCCAAAATGTTAAAGGAAAATTTTATTTGATATTGCGAGAACCATTTTGCCGCCCCCTAGGTATGGTACTGGTTATTCCTAGTATTTGTATGAAATTTACACAACATAAAATAACTCTTTCAATACAGCGTTTAAGATGTATTGTTTGTATGGCAAAATCAGCTCAGATGGAGAAGCTGATGAAGAATTTATAAACTTTTTTGTACCTGCCACGCCTTCTTTTATACGTTACAAACGGTATGAAAATGTGAGTATACCCTGAGTGTAGGGCATAAAAAAGGCAAAAATCTTTTGATAGCCTAAAAACAGGCAACATTTTTAAATGATTAAGAATAACAGAGCTTTGAAGAATAAACATTTTTTAGTTTGCATAGCTCTACATTTTCCGCTTTCAGTAGTAGTTCCACTTTAAAGTTATAAGGAAACCAGGGGTGTTTAACGTATTCTGTAACAGAATTTTTCACCGTTTTGTTCCATTACAAATTTTCAGTGAATTATAAAAATGTTTATACGCATCGCCATTTTGTATTTACGAAATTCCCCTCCTGAACGTACATCTAATAAAGGTGACCAATTGCTGCAATTGAAACCGGAACTGGAACTAAACATCGATTAAATTGATGGTATTTATATATAGTTTGCTAGTGTTTCCACCATTACCGGAACCGATAATTTTTAAATTTGAAATCGATCAGTGTAATTTATTTACATAGATTGCACAGAGGTCAATATGAGTAGGGTGGCAATTTAATCTTTCTATTTTTATAGAATCTATAAATTTTGGTACTTTCGTTGTGAGTCTAAAAAAATATATATAATTTTTTCGTATCAAAATGATATTTTTTACCTTTAAAAGCTGTCCAGGGGAAATCTCGTAATAATTTGATACCGAAATTATGTCTACTGTTGCGGTCTATGTTAGTCAGTACTATACTGATTTGTATTGTGAAATGAAAAAATCTTGAAAAAGTATTAGAACAGTACATCTTCCAAAAAATTTCATTATTATTTAGATGTTTTTTCTGCATAAATCTGCTATGGAGTTGCGTTTAGGAACTAAATTTCGTAACACTATTATTCTGACCAGGAAATTACATTATCGTATTCTGGTTCGCATTAACTAAGAGCCTGCGATGTGTCGTGCCTGTATTGTAAGCCAAATGGCCGTCCCAAAAGACTAAGAGCTGGGGCTAGAGCCCATTTAGCCAGATGATAAGGATGTTGCTACCTGTATCCGCCCTTTACAAAACTTGTCACATATCAAGTATCGGAATGTTTTCCAATAATTACGAATTCTTTAGTGTTTTTTTTTTCATTCTAATTTGCTTTATATGTTTTGTTCAATGTATATTATTTTTTGCATATCAAATATTTTGATGTGTCGTCTGTTTGCATAGAAAAAAAAAATATAAATTACTGACTGCAGTCGGCAAATTGTTGTTTACAAACTTTTTTCCATTGTGATGTTCTTGTCGCTATTGTATCAATATTCGTCGGCTGTTGTTAGATAAAAAGACAACTACAATAGCAAATTGGCGGTAAAACATCAAACGTCCGAAACATTTGAATAAACTTGTATCACATAGAATAGAATTAGATAATAAAATATTTTTCCAAATAAATCGCTTAGTTGGGAAGCAACATAACTTTTCTCATATATTTCGTTTGGCTCGGTGTCATGTGAGTGCTTATTTTTGCTACTGACAATTTCAGTTAAAGCTTTCTGTTTATTGTAGTTTCAAAATGGGGCATAGCTGAGGACACCATTTTTTTATTAGGTATCTAACGATGTTTCAAAATCGCTTGACATATAAGAGATAACTCTTATTAATCTTGCAAAAGTGCCTATGTACATACGTGTGTCTCTTTTATCATTCACCGCAATCAAATCGTTCATGTTAACACGCAATAGACACAATGAAGCTCAAAAAGGACATTCAATGATAGACAGACAAAATGGTTGGTTATTCAATTTGTATGACACTCACATAAACATATGTACATGAAGATAATGAAAATACATAAACAATATGGAAAAAGTCACGGATACATGGGTTTCTCGCTCACAGGAACTGTCAAAATTATTTATTGCATTATTTTGCGACTACCGGCAATAAAACGACAACAATAACAACAACAAAAACAAAATAAATGTATGTAAATAAAAGGGAAATTATTACAAAAAACCTAATAAGGGAGTGAGAGTTGCAAGACAACCAGCAACAACATACACGGCAGTGTTGCCATTTAACAAGGTAGGCTCTTCTTTTTCTCTAAAATTTATAAAGTTAGCAGAACTACAAAAAAAATATCTTCCCCACCTATAGACAGCCTAACTCATAGTATTGGTAGATGTGTAAGAAGTATCCATATGAGCTTTGAGAAAAAAGGCCAAGGTAATAGTTTAGTTCAAAGGATGAAGAATTCAGCATGCTAATCAAGAATACTGCTAATGAAGTCGGTGTTGAACTTACTATTAATAACCGTGGTCAAATGCCACTATGTAGAATAACTGTTGCTAGCGAAGTCAGTGTTGGACTCTTAAATTTATGTAAATTTTTTTTTGTCCTTTTAGCCCCTACTACTTTCGTCTCTAGTTCCTTGAGAGCTATAGATTGTAGTAATTTTAATTGTTTATTTATTGTTCTGTACATACATGTATTTTTTTTTCAAGCTATAATTTAAATATTATGCTATTTCTTGTTTATTGAATTGTATAGAATAATGATTGAATGATTCAATAAATGTTTATGAATTAAAAAAAAAAAAAATTAAATGAATACTATTGAGTGTAAACAATTCTCAAGCTCAAAAAAAATATGAAGGTGGTATTTCCACGCCCAACAGTTGTATATATTCTTGATCAGTATGCTGAATTCTGCAACATACTAAAATTTCTAGAAAATAGGAGAGGTGTCCCTTTAACCGAACAATGTATTACCAAGGTTAATATTTGTAGACCACTAATGCAACTTATGCTTCGAAATCCAGTAATAACAATTTACTGATTGGAAAATAGCATTATTTGCTGAGATATTTATGCACAACAGAAGTTGCGGATATAGTTTTTCTATAAGTTGAATATCACTTAAAAGATAATTTAATAACCTCTAAAATTGTGATATCAATTCATAAAATTGGCTTGCAATTTCCAAAATTTAACACGGCAACACTGCACTTCAAAATTCAATCGTTCACTCTCACTATCTGGCACATGGAATATCTAAAACAACAAAAAGAGCGAACCCTCAAATGGTGTCCATCAAATTGCTGCTGCTGTTCGAATATTGTTGTTTGCGTGTTTGTGCAATGTTATGTGTTTGTTGTTATTGTTGTTGTTTTATGCAGTCCCTCTTTTTGACTTCGGTAAATACAACGCCATCAGCAACAGTAAAAACAAAAACAAAAGGCTACGAGATTGCGCGCTGTCACTTTCATTTAACTTGTCAAATATGACACTTGGTTGCTGACATTAGAGGTCGTGGACAAGAATAATTCGGGCTGAAAAGAGAAAATATTTAGTAAGGGTGCTACGAATGTCGACAAAGAAAACATATGCTTTGACAACGTAGTACATATAACAACAACAACAAGGATTTTATGCGTTAACCGCACGTACTCGTTTTTGAGCTTCAGCTGCGGTTTGTTAAACGTTCGATGGCAGACATTGCAAGTCAAAGGAGGCATAGAATGAAAATGTGATATATCCTATGCTTTAGTTACCATTGTGAATGTATTTAATGTTCAACACACACATAAGTACTTGCATCTACAGTAGCTGTGTGTTTTTTGTAACAAATGCTAAAGAGATGATTTTTCATGGTTTGTTTTTAAACAAAATCCAAAAATTTCGTAAAATATAAATCATTTTATTATTGACAAATTTTTTCGAAAGATGATATTTGATCAAATAAATGGATACTTTGAATATCTGTTTGATCGGGAAAGTGGTTTCCATTGTCGTCCATTGCGTCAGTGGCCGAGATGAAGAAGTATATAAAGTCATTACTGATGTGAGTTTTTGACTTTTAGAAAGCTTTTGGTCTTGTTGATCCTGGAGCATTAATTTTAAAATTAAATCTCGTATACATTCCAGGACATTCCAGGTCAACTGGGACAGAGTTCTGCCCAAATATGAGCAATGCTGCACTCTGACCTCATATTCGTATTCAGCGACTCCAGGAATCCCCTATATTTAATTTTGTGGAAATCGGTTTATTTTAAAACAATACGTCCGCTTCATTGGATCTGCCATCTTGAATATACAAATTTTAAAAATATAGCCTTGGATTCGTAATTGGTGACACTAAGCGCCTGCGTATAATAAATTTGGGATAAATCGGTTGATTTTTAAAAAATACGTCCGTCGTCTTGGATCGGCCGTTTTGAGTTTAGCAAATTTGTCCTTGGATCGTGATCAGCGACTCCGAAGATCCTCGTATACCCAATTTGGTGGAAATCAGTAGATTTTACAAAATTCGGTCACCATATTCGATTTTCGACCGCCATATTGGATACGTCTTGAGGGCTTTTGCCACATCAGGTTTTTAATGGTGTCCATCAGCTACAATTTGAGTCAAAATATGACACGATCAGTTGCGAATTTTTATTTTTACAAGCTTTTTTCACTGGACACTCGATTTTTCTCCGGCTGAGCATAGAAACATTTTGAGACTTTAGAAACTATTTTCCGCAGCGGTCATTATTGGGTAGACGTCTGTCTCGGTTGACCTCGAACGTCCCATATATATTTAAATAATATTAAATGAAAAGTTTCTTGCGTGGTGCACTTTTCTCTATGAAATGTGCATGGGTACACAAACTTATCTGTTGTAGTAGCTCGACAAAGTTCGATCAATTTTGAAGCACTGTTTTTGGAATTGTGTCCACTTCTTTTACGTAACGCCTACGTATCTGCGCGATAGTTCCTTTGCGTGGCTTGTTTTCAATAGAATCAATGTCTTAATAATTCTTAATGATGGTCTGAACTCATAGGCGTGGCCAGCAATTTTTTGAATGGGTTCCAATACTGAAAATTGCGCCCTATACAAAGGTCTTAACCCCCAATATTCTTATAATTTTTTTAAAATGAAATTTTTATGAGAAATTAGAATTTATACTTTTTTTTTAATTTTTAAACAAACATATCAAAATTTATTTTGATATACAGAATTGTACATACAAATAAAGAAAATAAAATTACTAATAATTAGATCATGCATTGAAACTTTTAGTTGCTCGATTAAAAAGAATATATGATTATAGAATTGGATTGAATTAAGGGAACTAACTAACTGATTTTAAATCAATTTTTCTCAATCAGACCTGAATAGATTATGTTGAAAATTTGTTTTTGGGAATATAAAACTATTACAAAGAGAGTAATAGAGCCACGTTTTTAATATATCGAAAAGCAAATTTTCATATATCCCCACGTTAAATATTCGGTAACGTAGGAACCTAATTTCAAAAAATTATTCAGTTAAAAAAAGCGCTCTATTACTTGCTTCAAAATGATGTAAACGGCTTGCAAAAAATTTTCAGCTTAATCCGTATTAAAGTACCCGAGGAAAACTGATTTGAAAATTTCCAAGGTACAGATTTCTACTTTTGTCCGGCAACTCTCCTTAAAATAATAATGTTTATGACAAAATTAGAAAATAAAATGCAATAATAATTTAGATTGAAATGAAGATATATTGTCATAAAATATTACAGTACCATTCGTCGCTCAAATGGTACAATTTTTTAAATTCTTCAATCACTCTTTCCTTATCAATAATCACTGCAAGTTATTGTTCAACAAATGGCACCAGTAGATGTTCCAAACAACATTGTTGATCGAAGTTTTGATTTAATTATACTCAGTTTGGAAAACGTTCTCTCGCAAGTACAACTTGTTACCGGAATCATCGGAAATTTTTCCATTAGATTATTAAAAACTGGAAACATAGATTTTCTATTGTGCTGCGACATCCATTTGAGCCAGTCAAAAGCTTTCGAAGGTGGAAAATGTTCACTTTTCTTTGTTTTTAAAATTCGTATTTCGGCTTGTAACTCTGAATAATTTAAACTAAATTTTTTACATGTATATTTTAAATCGTAATTATTATTAGTTTGCTCATTAATTTTTAAACTTAATGACATAATTTTGCCCACAGAATAAATAATCTTTTTATTTTCTTGGTTAAATTTGTCATTTAATGACTGAATCATTCGATCTAAAACAATAAAACAGATTGGGTTGTGCCTGTAAGCAATAGTTTTTTAGTGAATTTGAATATGATTTTTGCGCCCCGCAAAAGTTAGTGTGGGTTCCGAGGACCCCACGGAACCCACTGTGGCCACGCCTATGTCTGAACTGTTGATGGACTCAAGACCAATACTTTTGATATTTCTCCACAGAACTTATTTTCTTTTACCAATTTAACAACAAAATATCTCTAATTACTTGAGATATCTTCTCGCGGAGCCATTATACGAGTACCAATCAAATATCTCGTCCAAATCACAACTAAATTCATTATACCAAAGTATGACTCATATTACGTGTTAATAATAAAAAAACGGTGCTTCACCGTCGGTCACTGTATGTGTTAATATGTCTACATATCATTAAATATAATGCGAGTATTTAAGCTGAATTAATCTTTAAACAGTGGCGTCACTTCTCCAAAACCTTAGAGGGGAAGTCGAGATTTATAATTCCACCACTATTATGTGGTTTTATTGAATTGATGCATTGAATAACAACTAATATCAGATCCTTGGAGGGGGCAACGCCCTCCCCAGTCCTACGAAATTGACGCCACTGTCTTTAAAAACATTAAATTTCTTGAATTTCGATATTTTGTGAATATGTAGTTGCCTACTAAACAGGCGCTCTCATTTGATCTTTAAGATTGTCAAATATTTATGTTTCAATGTCAAAGTAATATAAATCCCAAAAGTGGATCTTCAATTTGATCACTTCGAAACTGGCTAATTTTAGTAAATCACTTAATTCAAAATAAGGTAACATGATATGTTTCGCTTTTTTATGAAACCAAAATAATTGAACAATATATATGCAACAGCACAACGAGGGTAATGGGGATGTTGCCAAATGGCAGCGGCACCTTTCAAAGGCGCCTGCTCAAAACTGTGAAGTATCATGAATTTGACACCTTCGATGATAATCAGAAATTTATTTTCAAAATTTAATTTCAACAGTTAAAGACGAAATAAAAAAAAAAGAATTGAAATTTAATTAAATAAATACAGTGAAACACAACAATGAAATAAAGAATCGTAAATAAAGAATTTAAAAGCTTTTTTACTGTTTTCAATAATTTTTAATATTTATGAAACGCAATAAAATGCCGATAACTGAATATTGAATATTTATAAGCTACTCGTATTAATTTTATTATAAATTATCTAAGTTTTATTCCAGTTTAAAGCAAAAACAACTAAATCTGAAATGTATTTGCTTTTGTTGTTGTTGTGCTATCGGGATTTGCATAAAAGTTGATAAGTCAAAATTTATACAAAATTTTTGTTGTTGTCGTGATTATGTTTTTTGGAAGGGTTTTAATGGCACTTTGTTTTATTTTTAACAAATTTTTTGCTGCCACCTTCGACTTGAGCCAATGGAAAAGGTGAAATTCAACAGAAGTTGCGGCACTTTTTAACATTTTTTTTTTTGAAGTTTTAAGTAAAATTTATTTGAATTCATGAAAAAATTGTCGTTTTTTTGTTGTGCCGTCGTGGCGTCTTGAATTTATAACTCTATTCTCATTCAAATTTTAATTTATGTTCAATTTTAATCGACTTTAAATGTTTATTTTCTGGGTTTTATTGTAGAACGGGCACATATATTTAATTAATTTTATGCTGCTTATTAAATTTATTCACTCATCACTTTTTCTTCTTCTTGTTCTTTCAGACTGAGCTGCGTTCATGCGCAGCGTGTGGAGAACCGATCTCGGATAGGTTTTTCCTTGAGGTTGGCGGCTGTTCGTGGCATGCAACATGCCTGCGCTGCTGCATCTGTTTGTGCCCGCTAGATCGACAACAATCGTGTTTTATTAGAGAGCGGCAGGTCTACTGTAAGGCGGACTACGGCAAGTAGGTCTCATTAATACTATATTGAAAGAAGTATTTGAGATGTTTATATTTATATGTACCATATGTGTATCTGAAGCTGTCCGACTCAAGTCGAAATTGTTATGAAAAAAGATTTTATTATACGATCAGGTTTTCGAAATTTGAAAGCGTTTGGTAGATATTTTATCGGATTGAAGACATAAATCCTGAATCGCATATATTTAAATTTTCGCAGCAAAGTTTCTCGAAAACAAGTTAAATGAACTGAAGAAGTTTGTTGAGATTTTGGGCTACAAGTGAAGGCATAAGTGTTAAAGTTTAAGTTTTCATCTAACATATATTTAATATGGAACATAGCATTTTTGTGCGCTTATTTCTTCAAATTTTAATATAAAACTAGGCGTTTTGGACGTTCTCAGATGCCTTCAATTATATACCAATAAGTAAAAAGGTATTTTCAAATATGTGGCACAAATTGCGTTAAACAGACGGATGATATTTTAAGTGGATGAACATTTTTTGAAGTACAGTAGAACCTCGCCAAGCCGTTCCGATCCGTATTATGCGGAGATCCGGACTATCAAAGAAAGATAAAGTTCAAATTTGTGGGAAGTATCAAATAAAAGGTACATAGGAATAGGCGGAATAAAGTGTATAATCGAATATAAAATAAGATGTGTGAAAATAGCATAACTATACGTGTTTCATTTCACTCTATTCTTGATTATTGCACGATATAACATGCGATTCGGGTTAACGAAACTAAGGTCGGTCCGTATTATTTACAAGTGACATAATGGAAATTTTAACTTTTTTGATTACAGTAGGATCCGGATAAGGCCATATCCACATTAGTGAGATTTTACTGTAATTTTAACTTAGTTCAAATATCAAAGTGGATACTCTTTATCTTTTTATTATTTCGTGCTGAGATTTTCGCAAGCTTAGCCTTGTGAATTTTGTGAGCTTATGAAACTTAAAGTATAAATCCTTGAAGTAATAATATGAATTACGAGAAATAATTTTAAAAATACTCGTAGTTCTATTAAATTAATATGCTTAAATTCGTATTTAACCCGTTGTCACTCGAGCGGGGTGTAGTAGCACGCCGCTACATATAAATATTGTTATATTTTTTATCCAATCGTGTCTGTATTGCATAGTGAATATACTGAAATTGTATGAGTATCTCATATGCTATCAATTTTGTGTTTCCGAAAAAAACAGTTTGGCCTGACCGCAGTGGCGTAGCATGCACATTTGCCGCCCGGGTAGAAAACTTACTATATATGCTGCCCCCCCGCCTTGCTAAAAAAAAAATTCCTAAAAAAGGTCATCACTTTTTGAAGTTATTGCTCAACAGCAACTTTTAATTCAATATTACAATTTAATACAATCGCGTAACAGGTATACATGTATATGTTTGTGCGTACCTAATAAGTACTACCGAGAGCGTTCTCAATAGTGAAAACGGGGTAGCGCTGTGAAAAGTCAAAACTTTCTTGTAGGTAAAATCACTGGCATCGCAATACGGGTGGGAAAGAAAAATTGCGTGCTATCCATATGTGATCTTTTTAGACATTTCTTTCAAAAATATTACATAGATGTATTCATCTTCATATAATTTTAAACTTAACCATTAAAATATGCATTCGAAAATAATAACAAAACTCGGTCGGGTGTTACCTCTAAAAATTGTGATTCGGGACAGCTCACAGTTTCTGTCCCAGATTCGGTACTCTACATGATAAGTTAATAAGTTTGGTTAAGCATATTATTGCAAATGTGCTATATCGCTCGTTTGCTGAAAAACCGCCATAACTCTAAAACCTAAATTTGAAGAAAAACACTTTTAATGTTTTCAATAATGAAAATAGATAAAAGTATGTCGATATATCGTCGCCTGTATTCTCTTTTGCTCCATAGATATGATAAAACGAGCGTAGCTGGGCAAAACGAACCGCACGCGCAACTGCAGCAGAAAGAGAATAATTAATCATATACGTAAAAGTATAAAGCGTAGAGCGTAAAAATCAATTCAGTTCCATTTGAAAAGCACACAACAACACAACTACAAATGTATTGAAGAGCATTAAAGAGAACTACGTGTGTGGTAGTGCCAGCTCTGTTATGGAGGAAAAGAGAATTTAAGCGATGATATACTTTTCTCACAAAATAAATCATGAAATGACGGTTATTTTTGTATAACTAATTCGAAATATTTTTTTTCATTTTTTGTGTTACGACATTCTTCCTTTTGCAAACGAGTGATATGTCTTAATGACATGATATTTATTTACTCAACACATCTTTGAAAGGCCACTGTCACATAAGGAATAAATTCCTCAAAAATTTTCAATTGAAAACTAAAGCCATACTCTGTCCTAGTTTCTGAAGATTGAATTTTTGAAGTTCAGTTAAAATTTCATTCGCAAAGTCAAATCGTTTTATAATTTCAGAACAAAGTTTTGCGTAGTACTTCTTTTGATTGATATTATCTGAAAATTCATTAAGAGCCATCTCTGCCTTAGGTGCAACATAAATATTTTTGCCGTCAATAAACATACAGTCTTGTTTGATATCAAAATCGCTTAAATTATTTGCTTCAAAAGATTCCCTTTTAACAAAATTGGTAATTTATTTTAGCTTCTTTGGTTTTCTTTAGGTTTTCGCAAATATTAGTCGACAAATTCGAATCAACAATAAGTTTACTGAGAAGAAACTTCTAAAAGAAAGTGTTAGCCAAAATAAATTTCACAGGGTGACACAAGCCGCTCGAAAAATTAAAAAATGTTGTTATATATTGCAAAAATAGTTCCATCCGGGAAAAAACTGCCGCGCTGGAAAAGTGCTGCCAGGGGCAGGCCGGGTAGTTACTTAGCTAGTTAAATTTTTTCTGTATGAAAATACTTAAATTTAATCCTTAATTGAACAATAATATTACGATGTTTCTTTCAACGAATTATTTCCCATTGATTAAACCTAGGGTCCAAGTCATTCTTGTCGACCTAAAACTTTTCGAAATATTAACAACAAAATTAAACCCGTTGAAAACTTTTTTAAATCATCGGATAAGCAATAAAGTGGGCGGAAAATGAACAAAAAAACGCAACGCCACATGATCGATAAGTGAAAAATGACCGAAAAAATCAATTTCAGTTTGAATTTGAATTGAAATTGCAGCAGCTAAACAGCAAAAATGCGTTGAACACATAATTTAGAGCCAAACCAAAAATAAAAATACGTTTTCGATACGTCAGATTATCCCATTGCATATTATGTGCCAAACACTTTGCTCTCGCTCATGAAGTTTATTCCAACCATAAAAAGTTTCCTCTCGAGGAATGGGAAATTTTTTGCGTGTACTACACATTAAAATTTAAACATAGGCGACCTGTATTCTTATCGGTAGCGCAGACAGCGAACAGGAAAATTAAACAATGCAAACTTTAAAATCATTTCATTAGCTAAATGAGATATTGAACTATTCCCTCATCCTTTTCTAGCCAGCACAAAGAATCTATAAGATTCAGGGATCAAATATTGGCAAAATAACTTTTATCTATGTGATTTGGTAAGGAGCAATTTCGTTCAAAAGGTCTCATTGTTTCATATTTACGTCTGTTCTTAGCTTATTTATCATAAAATTACAAAGTGATATTAGCGACAAGTCGGAAGATGGGTTATACAATCTTTTGACTTGACAACAGGCTAATTTCAGAACTTAAAAAAAACGATTTATTACTATCCAATGACCTTGAAATGTTATTATAGTCAATAAAAGTGTTCATTGAGGATTGCAAACAAAAGCTCATTAGTGTGAAAACGGTAAAAACCCACAAGAAATAGCGATATTTAAACGTTTATATCTCAGAATTCTCTAATAATTCGCTTGGTAGCCGAGGTCGATGAAATTATGTCCATACACACATTTGTGTATAATGTATTTTGCTTAAGTTTTTCCGATTTCTCATCTCTGTGCCTATTATGAAAGGTATAATAGGTACATAGCCAAATTATACAGAGAAATCGAGAAATATTTCACTTTGCAGAAACTGCATTATCGCAAGCCACAAATCAAGTTTTTCCTCCAAATTTTTAGTCTCTATTTAATCATTCTTGAAAATTCTTATAAAAATTTAGATGAAGAATTAGAATCTGCGATCAGATTTGGAAAAGCGTTGAAACAAAATTCTGTAGAGCTGTCGAACGTCAAAACTTTGATTTTTTCTTCGTTTTTCATTCTTAACTTGACCTTCATTTCAACATCAAAAGTTTTAAAAATTATTAAATTAACTAAAGGACTGTGGGCCGTTGCAAGGAAATAATTATGAAAAAAAAAATTTTTTTTTCAGATAGTTCATTTAATATAACTGCAAAAAACTTTCTTCAATACTTTGTGAGACGACGTGCTGACTTTTTTAAGCTTCATTTAAAGTTTATATACGGTGTATACACTGACGCATCATACTTATTTAACTTAAGTTCCACTGTTCCACTTTTTAAACACTTTCAAACATTTGAAATAATAACATTTGGTATTACGTTCAAGTAAGCACATAAGTGTATTCAGGTGTTTAGAGCATTTTTCCCACACTCTCTCTGTGTATTCCAATGAGTAGTATTAACGTCCCTTCAATAAATAAATTGTCAATTTTAATTCAACAATTTAATCCGAAACGCAAACACAAAACCCAGAGAAAATGAAGAATTGAAAAATTACGAAACCCGATAAAGGGAATATAACAAAAATAATACCCCGATAATAAAAATTAAATAAATAAAATTTTGTTGCAACTTGCAGCTTTGGTACATTCGGAATACTTCTTTTTTTTTGCTCGCACTATGTATGCTCCAGCATCATCAATACAATTCAATGGAGCATGAGTGTGTCCCCAAGAGAAACAAACATAAACACTTGACTTGAATTGACTCATAACTCAACGGACGAACGATCATGTGTATTGAAACGATATTGAAAAATATTGACATTTCAAGCTAAGAATTTAAAGTAATGATAACAAAGATACGCAAGACACTTGCACAACACTTGCGTGTTGCTATTGCTCAGGCCATGGAATTAAGCTTCTCGGATGGTACTGGGCTGGTTCATAAAAATGCAATTCATTGCTTTTCTCATTCGAGTGTCACTGGCTTAGATTTGACACAAAATCCACTTCCGGTGTCGAGTGTTGTCATTGATTTAGTCACATTTCAGATGCAGCAACATGATTTATGATGCCAACAACAGCAACAAAATCATTTCGATCTTCTTCTTGCTATTCTTCTCTGTATTTGGCTTTCGGTTCTCATTTGTTGTCATTCACTTAATCATTAAAAATAATATTTTTCCACTTTTTTATCACTCTTTTATTTCTCTTTCGTTACAGAAATTTTGGTGCGAAATGCTCGAAATGTTGTCGAGGTATATCGGCCTCTGATTGGGTGCGACGTGCGCGTGATTTGGTATTTCACCTGGCCTGCTTTGCGTGCGATCAATGCGGGCGTCAATTATCCACCGGCGAACAATTTGCATTGATGGAGGATCGGGTGCTGTGCAAAGCGCACTATCTGGAAACAGTGGAGGGAGGCACCACATCAAGTGACGGTAAGTGATAACTTGGCCTTATCGTTTATATACAAATACGAATCTTAGTGTCTTAACGAAACTGTTAAACGTAACCAGATTCGCTAATGTGCTTCTAATTTTGTTTTGATAATCAGAATAATGGCCTTATGAAAACCGATCGGACGAATTAACACAAATATGAAGAAGTTTAGGAAACTTTTTATTTCTTCAAGGATGGCGACTTGTCAATTTTTTGTTTGGTTGTGGAACTGAGCCTAAGTAATCGGTACTCGCCAACTAACATAAGTAGTTACAATAATGCGCCATAGCACACGGAAGTCATACACTGCTTGTGACTGACTGACTGATGGACTAACTGCCTGTGGTTGCTGGCACACTGATTTCTTGTCACAGTGGCAAATGCTGCATGAGTGGCGCGACGTGCTCTAACATTTTGACCACATTTAAATAGAGGTTCGTCGGTGGCGGGCGGTATGGTAACGGTGTCTGCTGCTGACAATAACCGTGTCACATCCATGTCATGTGCTATACGCATAAAAGACGCCAGTTGACTGGTGCTCAAGCTCGACCACATCGGCTCCATGCACCTACCAGCACACAATCGTACGCACAGAGGTTCACCATTGAAAACAGCATTGCGTTATAACCGTAACTGCATGCTTTTCAAACTTTTGTCATGCCTTTCAGCTTGCGGCAGCAGAAGTTGACGTTAAAGTTAGTTTGGGTTGGTTTTAGACGCTGACTCTTGGGTATACTTTGTGTGTCATGAAAGGTCTTAAACAGACCAAAAAGTCTAAAATGGAACTTGTTGCTACTTTTTTAATGTTGATGTTGAGCTCTCCACACAGCAAACCATAGTGTGTGCGAGACTATTATAAAAGATATCGATATTTAAGAACAACAACAATTCACTATTGATACTCATATTTCTCTAGTCGAATTTCGAAATTTTTAAATTGATTTGCTCCAAAGTAAATTTGAAGAATTATATAAAGTCAAGAATTATGATAATAAGGATCGTTTTTGCTCAAAATCGTAGCTTTGTTTCGTGTTCTATTTTCCAACGTCGGAAACTCCTGTTATAATATATAGTACCTCAGACTAAAGCCACTGAAAGTTGAACATATAAGATGTTATTGAAGTTCTTAAGAGCTAGATATCATTTATAAAATTTGGTTAAGAATATGCTATCTCTAGTATCAACTTATGCACTTTAAGGTTATAAGTTTCGAATGTTTGTTCCAAAGGCAGTATATAAGAGCTTATTGTTGAGTACAGTGTGTATCAACATAAAAAAATTACACAAAACAGAGCAAAACCATAAAAACTGTCAAAGCAAGTCAAATTATAATCATCAGTGACCTTTGTGCTGATTTATAAGAGTTTCTACGTCTCAAAAGTCCTTTTTTGCATAGATTTGCTTAGAACCCATCCAAAAATTAAAACAAACCAAAGCCGAAAATTATTTTTCTGTTGTGTGCCTTTGTTTTTTTAACTCATTTGATATTTCACTCTTCATGCAGGCACTTCGTTGAAAGCTTTTTTTGTGAGTCAAAACGAATTTCGAGAGCACCGCAAGTGGATTTTTATTTTATTATTGACTTTAATCTTCCCAAAAAGGAATGTTATTACTAAGAGTATTGTCGTCAGTGACGGGAATGACCCAGGCCAGCCATTCACAGAATTGCATGCCAAAGCTGGGGGCCTGGTAAAAAGTTGAGCTCAAACCTGTAAGAGTTTGTGTCCGATTCCGTTTAAATGTAAAAAAATTTGTATTAGGTGCCAAGATATAGCGCTTTCGGTATTTTAGTTGTATGGGAAGTGAAGCTTCTTGATGTGAAACCACGCCCACATTTTTCGCACGGGTTTTTTTGCGGTGATATAGGCTTACATTATAGAATCAGGCTGGAAGAAAATTCTCCCAAAATTTCAGCTTCCTTGATCAAACCTGTGAATGGTGCAAGCAGTTTGTTTCCTACTACAATTCATATGAAAACCACATACAATAGTAGGAGGAGAGATGAAAACACATCGAATTGTAATCCAAACAGCACTTTACGATTCGACCAAATCAATGTGATCGGCTATTGCTCAACCCATCATTTCGTTTAAAGAAGTAGTGCAGTCCCGGTTACCGATCCATACGATAGACGGATGTACCATACACGTACGGTTTCGCTAACTGAACGCAGAGCAGTTCGGGCTGTTCGTAGTCGGTCACCGATCAGTACGACAGACGGATGCGCCTCTCGTGCAGTCAGACGGGACCGCAGGGACCGATCGCTTCAAAAAAAAAAAAAAAATAGGTGGCCTAGTTGACGTTTTCTTTGACAATTTTTGGACTTACACAAAATTATAACTTTCATCTCAAATTTCCTTTTCCGAAGTTGATTTAAGTGAATCGGATTAAGTGCGTAGGGTCGGAATAAAGGTACTATTACTATTTCAACCTACACATTTCCATTTTCTTTGTTTAGGCTCTTTACATATCTATGTATGTCTGTAACCTTTACGGTTTCACCAAAGCGCTATTCGACAGGTTTCCCCCGGAGAGGGGACTCCATGACGTCTTCATAATGTTATTCCTGACCACATACATATTTATATATGTATCGATACATTCCCACCATCTCTAAGTCATAGTCTGTGTGGTTTACGACCACCAAGAGTAGACATAACTTAGACGCGGAAACGTGTCTGCTTAGAAGCTATTTTTCTGTTGTTGTTGTTGTTGTTGTTGTTGTTGTTGCCAAGTGATTTTAAATATTTGACTTGAAAGTTCTTTGTACGTAGCTACAGCAAATTAAACAACTGTCAAATGCTTTTTGCTGCTTTGGCTAGCTATCACTTTTCCAGACAAGGCTCACAATGACCTTGAGGATCTCAAAAAAAAAATTTCAAATCAAATTCAGTCAGCATTTAACTTTTGGTTCATTTACTTCTTACAGAGGGTTGTGATGGTGATGGCTACCACAAAAGCAAAACGAAACGCGTGCGCACCACCTTTACCGAAGAACAACTGCAGGTGCTGCAAGCCAACTTTCAGATTGACAGTAATCCTGACGGACAGGATTTGGAACGTATCGCCTCAGTAACGGGTCTCAGCAAACGAGTGACGCAAGTATGGTTTCAAAATTCGCGAGCGAGGCAGAAAAAACACATACATGCTGGTAAGAATAAAAGTAAGTAGTTGAGTTAGCGAGTAGCATTAGTTGTTGGTCGCATAGACGACAGTCGACAGTCGGACTTTAAATACAACTGTCACAAAGAACTTCTACTGGTGTTTGTACATCAAATCGGATGATATAATTCAAGTTTCTTAGTGCTGTCTTAAAAGTTGGTTTATTCTATGTAAAACATTCATATAAGGCGTTTAGTGCCATGGTAGATCCAGCTCATAGAAAATATAACTCTGCAATATATATATTGTCTTAAACTATCTTCCGTAGTTAGTTGGCCTTCCGTGAAAGAGAGAAAACTTTTATATGTAAGGCTAAGGCAATCCGTTGAAGAGATACAATTAGGCTTTCCGTGGAAGGACTACTTTTTACGGCCATTGTATATAAAAAATTAAGTGAGCTTGAATGGAAAAAGTATACTAATTCCTAAGGAGTGCATTTTAGTTTAAAATGCCTCATATGCGACCTAATGCTTGATGTAATGTTTGTATGTGTGTTGGCATTTGCAGTAGTGCAAGTTGGCCTTCTCTGGGATAGGCCTTACTTAATTGCCTAATTGGAAATTATGCAAGTTTTTAAGTTCCAACTTTCTAACATATGTTAACAGGACTTTATATGCGGCCATCGTTGCTTGAACTGGCACTTAGGACTAAGAATATTTTGACACTGAATAAATTGGTGTCAAAAGAGTACGATTTATCGTCGAACTCAATTTGAGAAAATATTAGAATTGAAACATTATACTATAAATCTAAACTGAGTGTAACTTTTATTAGTTTTGTTTCGAGAAAAACAGTAGCCAAAATTCTAGAATGAATAGTTTTTACAAATTGTGGAATGGTTTAAGTTGAAGCTTATTTTTTAAAATTTATTTATAATTCAAGAAATTAATTGGGCATATTATCAAGGTTACTGAAATGCTTTGGTTTGATTTTTATATATAGTACAAAGTTTGCATGCTATAGTTTTCAATTGAATTTTTGTTAAATAAAAATTCTTTTTTTTTATAAATACATACATATATATATATATGTAAATTTGCACGATTTTACTTGCAACATATAAATAAATTATAATTTTTTGTCAACATATTTTTGATTTCAGTGCGTGAACCTGAAGGAAGCTCATTCGCCCGCCATATTAACCTGCAGCTAACGTATTCATTTCAGAATAACCCGCAGAATCCAATGCAGTTAAATGGCAATAAGTCCGGACTGTATCCGACTCACGGTAAGTACGAAAATAAAGCTATTAGGATGGAGCGCATTTTCCTATTTCGATTGAGAATTCGTTTCAAGCTCAAAAACAAGTACACTGTTATGTGACGTCCCAGAAATCTTATAACTTTCGAATAAGACATACATTTTTCACTATCTTACTTAGCTCTTTAGATATTGGCCTGGGGAAATTAAAGCACATATATGGCTCTTACTAGCCTTTATTACGTCTGGCCGAGTGTTAGACCTTTTGAAAGCGTCTGGCTTTTCAAATACTATCTTTAAATTGTTGTTTGAGTGCAATATATCATTCCAAGCCTATACTTTAACTTGACTTGGTCCGCTTTTTGCGCACCTTTATGACCTTATAACTGCTTAAGCCACTGATAGTCGAGATTTGTAGCAACGAACGTTCTTAGCTAGAGTAGTGAGGATGGACACACTAAATATTAGCATTTATACTTTAACGTATGTAAAGGGTGTTTTTTTAGAGGTATAGAGCTTCGAATTGAAATAAAACACAAGAAAATCGTTTTAATGTCCATCAATTTGGCTTTATTGGAAGGATAATTTTATGCCATTAATGTTTAAATATGATTTCGGGCATGTGGCCGCCGCGGCTGGCTCGAATAAAGCCAATTCTACAGGTCCAATTTTGAACCACTTTTTCGAGCATATGGGGCCGTATGTCGGCAATAACGCCACGAATGTTGGCTTCCAAGTCCCCTAACGTTTCTGGTTTGTTGGCGTAGACGAGCGACTTCACATATCCCCAAAGAAAATAATCCAATGGTGTCAAATCACACGATCTTGGTGGCCAATTGACAGGTCCATTCCGCGAAATTATGCGCTCATCGAATGTTTCCTTCAATAAATCGATTGTGACGTGCGCTGTGTGGCATGTAGCGCCGTCTTGTTGGAACCACAACTCATCCACATTCATGCCATCCAATTCGGGAACAAAATAGTCGGTTATCATGGCTCTATACCGGTCTCCATTAACGGTAACTGACTCTCCAGCATTATTTCGGAAGAAGTATGGCCCAATGACTCCACCAGCCCATAGAGCACACCAAACAGTCAATTTTTGTGGATGTAATGGCGTCTCAAGGGTCTCATGTGGATTCTCTTCACTCCAAATGCGGCAATTTTGCTTGTTGACGTAGCCATTCAACCAAAAGTGAGCCTCATCACTGAACAAAATTTTGCGATGAAAATCAGCATCGAGATCAATCTCATTTTCGGCCCATACACCAAAATCACGACGCATTGCATGGTCTCGCGGCTTTAATTCTTGCACAAGCTGGATCTTGTAAGGTCGCAAGCCAAGATCTTTGCGCAAAATCTTCCATAAAGTTGATGGACAAAGCTCCAATTGCTGTGCACGGTGGCGAATCGATTCATTCGGGTCCTCTTCAACATTTTGCTCTACAGCGGCAATTGTTTCTTCGGTGCGCACTGTTCGACGTCTCTGCGGATGCGTATTATCACATAGAGTAAACGTAGTGCGAAAACGATCCATGGTTAACCGAATTAATTGCTCTGATGGACGATTATGTCGACCATAAAATGGACGGAGCTTGCGGTAAACTTCGCGAACTGAACCATTATTTTCGAAAAAAATTTGCACGATTTGCAAGCGTTGTTCTTTTGTCAACCTGTTCATGATGAAATGGCAAACCAAACTGAACATAAATGACATTAGAGTTGCCAGATTTGACCATAAAATGCCAGCTTTATCTCTATTCGAAAAACAAACCTCTAAAAAAAACACCCTGTACGTCAGGCAGGCGCTGTCTCTTAGTCAATATGTAATCGAGTGTGATTTTGCTCTGTACGAAAAGCAATTGGTTATAATTCAGAAAAAATTATGTATTGAATGTAAGTCGAAAATGTAACACATTATATATATTTTTCGACATGATTGAATCCCAATTCAATTTTTCTGAGGTCCTGACAATGTATAAAAAATGAAAGATCGCAACTGGGTTATTTTTTCGATACCATCTCGAAAACCAGTTTTGGCAGAGCCTCATAGGTTAGATTTGCATTTTTGATGGTTTTTCAGAGAGGTAGCGGAAATGAAGCTATGCAAATTTGCTTTTTTCGTACTCGAAAATAGAGGGGACAGGTTTCCTGGAATTCTATAAAATACTCTTACACAACTTGGATGGAGTATACTCGCGTTCTTTCTTTATGGTTAATATTCCCCAGCTTTAAAGCTTTTTGCTGCCATATTGCTCATATCAATACTTTCTTTCATTTCTATGGCCTGGACAACAGACGGACGAACTGATGGTTGGACATGACCTCTGAATCAATATTGAAGAAATCGAGGGCATACATTTTCATAGGTCACATGTCGAGTAATGACATGCACATGCATGTAGGTAGAATATTTTATGAAAGAACAAAGGTCTTTTCCCGTACTTGAAGTTTTGTTTTTATATTGTTGATGAAACTTAATCAAATTTTGTAATTTTTTTTTGAATGCGTTTTTTGTGTTGAAAAGAGATTATCAAAGTAATTTTACTCTTTTGAAGTACGTGAACAGACCTTAAGAATTTACTATAGAAAGATATGTTCTATTTTATATATATGTTCTTTAAAAGTCTATACAAACATGCTTTTGTTTTTTTTTTATATCATTGCAGAATCCTCCATGGATGAAATGTCACAGGACTCCAGTGTGCATTGTATGCAAAGTGAAGTGTGACTAGAAAACGCTAAAAATCACTAGAGAAGTTGTTAGAGCTTCAAGGTGCGTCACATGAATGAACACAATACGTCCGTTTCTAGTCAAAATTATTTAAAATTAAAAATAGAAAAATAAGAAGTGTGTTTCGCAAAAAACATACAATTTGTTAATTATTTTTAGAAACAGAAAACAAAAACAATTAACGTCCAGTAAATAAAAAACATCGGCAGTTCATATACAAAAAGATGAAAAACATTTGCTCAAAACTGTAAAACGAAAGCCAAAATAACCAATTGCTGCTGCAGTATTATGAATGAAAAAAAAAAAAAATAAAACTAGAAACACATTTTGTAAATTAAAATAATGAAATTTTTCTCAAAATCTCTACAATTTCGGCCAAGTAATAAAATAAAACTAAAACGCACACCACAATTAAATTTTTTGCTCAAAGCAATTTATTCAAACTTTATATGATAAAAATCGTGCTGTTGTTAAATTGTAAATTTTTCTTAATATTCCTAAAAATAGAACCTTTGAGTTTAAGTTTTATTTTAGCTTAGCAAAACAAACGAATCTACGAAGACATTCCTAAACTAAAATTAGTTAATTCAATTTAGACTTAAGCGTTTTCATTAGATGTGTAAAGTAAATGCCACTCCTATTTATTTTAAATAAAAACTACTTAATTTGAGTACATTAAATAAAAATGTAAAATTGTTATTGTTTATCGTACATATATGTGTATGTATGTTGTTTTTATAAATATATTCATATTCCAATTTTCAATTAAATTGCACAAATTTGAGCTCTATTCAAATAAACACACGACCACCCTACCTAACACTCCCATGTCACTCATCCCATGTTTTTGTCGTAAGCGTAGCACTTGTAAATACATCCAACAGTACGATTCTAAAGTTATGAAATTCTAGTTAACGTAATAGATAAAAATATTAGCATAAAGACTGCGTGAAAGTTGAAAATTTCAAATAGAGGGTGGTTTTTTTTTGAGTGACAGAACTTTGAATTGCAATACATCATATGATGGGCGTGAGGGCAAAAAGAAAATAAACTTCTTAAGCTTATTTTTATGGTATACGTTCTCGTTGATGAAGTGTAAAAAAATTCAAAGCTGATATCAGTGAATTCAATATTGAAAGTTTTGCCAAAGTTCAGTACAAGGGGTCTGGGCGATAGCATTGTCACGGCCTGCTAAATGCCTATATTCGGCAATGATTTCTCGTCTTGCTGTTGCTCTTAAATCGAATGGAGTAAATGTTGTTTGAAATAAATCTATAACTTATTACAGCTAGTCATGCTGGACATACTCGTATTCCAAAAGAAATTTAAAGCGATAAATTTCATGGAGTATTTTTTTAAACAACCAAAAAAAAAAATTAAAAGGGTGATTCCTTTGGCTTCGGAAAAAAATAGTTAGTAAAATCAAACGTTCCCATATACATTTTGGCAGATTTTGCTTTATTAAGCAATTCGAAATTTTGCTATCATAGGGCATGCAATGCCCCTTTGTCAAAGTCTGCCAACGCTTTGTGATTGTCCGAACAATTTTTAGTGTTTGTGTGAAATTGGTGTGCTATATTTAAAAACTTTTTCAGTATAGCATTGTAACTTTTCCCATTCGCAGAAGGCTTCACGCCTTCTTATTTAAATTCATCTAGTTTTTAGTCCAAAGCTTACTCGAACTATTCATAGTTTTAGTGGACGGAAATTTAAAGAACTTCCTTGTCCGAATTCGCCCACTGTTTGGTCAAGTGGCAAGACTTACCATCTCTTGTACATATATACATATGTGTACAGTAAAATTTGATTTGAATAATTCTCTCGGCTAAGTGTTTTTGTATAGGAGCTATAACGCCCTCTTGTCAAAACTCACTTATATAATATAATCTTTAATAAAGCGTTTAAAATTTTTTATTTGCTAGGAGGGAAGGCGTGTCGGGCAAACGATTTTACCTATTTCCATGAGTACCAAAAAAAAAATCTTGCATGGCTTTCCCGTAATCGTGATTACCACAATAAGATAGACAGACTAGAAGGCAGGCAGACGTATGTGACTAAATTGACTAAAATCGCTGATCAAGAACATATAAAAGTTTTGTGCATATGCCACGCCCCCATATTTATGTTACAAACGGCAGGAAAATATGAATAGATAATGATATGAGAGATATTTCAATAAAAAGTTCAGTCACTCTTAAAAATCATTCTTTATTAGATGCATTTAATACAAAAATTCTATTCATGTAGAATTGTATAAAATTTTTTTTTTTTAAATCGTAAAACTAAATGTACCTCTGTAAATAGCATAAAAACTGTCAAAAGTTATACTTAAAAAATTCAAATATTTAAAAAAAAATAAAGCTAAGTAAATAAATTACTATGTGATAAAAAAATTAATTTCGGTGTTTATAAAACTTATATGGGGGAAATTGCAGCATAATGGATCCCATTTTTAATTTGATATATTATCTATTAATACCTTTGAAATAATGAAGTTCCACTGTTTTCGGTTTGTTGTTAAGATGTCATGGGGGAAGATTTTTAAGTTACTTTATTATATTTCACGTAATTTCAGCAATGTTTTTCATTCAATCTTATTCGATGTTACGTTTAAAATTCTCGAGCTAAGCCCAATACAAATGGAGCATATTTGGACTTATACACTATAATATTTTTTTTTAAGATTTGTCCTTTTGACTAAAATTCTTATTTGAGAAAATGCTATGATGTGTAATTTGAAAATAGAAAATCGGGGAAGCTGCTAAAAAGTTTCTGAATACTTTTGAGCAATGGTAGCCATCTCTTCCTCTTGTATTTTCAGCTTCAAGGTAGTGCTTCACCGAAAACCGATAACGAGGCGATATCAAAAATATTATTTCTTGTATGACCGAGGACGAGAACGAGAAGGGTCTGGCCGATATCTCGTTCTCGGCAATAATGTAATGTTTATCGTACGATAGACACTAAATTATCGCCGAGAACGCAATTTAGCCAGATCGTCCATAATACAAAAATACTTAAAACGCAATATCTTGGCACCTATGGTAGCAAGTGTTTTAAAATTCGGCGCCACGATGTATATTATCTATGTTAACTACCTCACGAAATCTGAACGAGATTCGAGTGTCGCCATTTGGTAGCTAGAATTGACGTTATTCAGAATGTAGAGAATTAGTAAATAGTATTCTGCATAGAAACTGCTGATGTGTTTAAAGTTTTATATTAAGCCCCATTGGACTCTAAATAAACTTTGCTTCACAAAATAATAAAAATCATTTTGCGCCGACGGCAATATTACTGAATTAATGCAATAAAATGTTTAACAACAGCAATTTCTTCCCGTAAAAGTTAAATGTCATCAGAAGTGTCCTCCACATACTTCGGAATACAAATACTTAGCAAAGGATTGCTTGCATTTAAGTAAACAGAAAGGCAACTTGCCAGACTTTATGTCAGCATGAATCACTTAAGTTATATGGAAACTCATCTGGTACAATTGTCAAGTCATGGTCGAACTCCAATCCGTTTCTATTTCTAATGTACTCAGCAAACATCAAGCCTGTTCTGTTCCAAGTTGATTTTCTTGTACTGCTTCTACTTCCACTTCGTTTCTCTTTCAACATCTCAACTCACTTTAGTATTTTATATGCCAACAATTTATTTGTTATTAATTGAATTATAAGCCATGATTATGTGAAGATTTCCTGCAGTGCTCCTGAAATGTAAAGTGATCTTGCAATCCAAACAAGAGAATCAGAAATATCTTCACTGCGCAGAGACCTTAGCATACCAATGCCTACCTATCTGTAAGATACTGATACAACGCTGTGCTGTTGTCTCATCGAATCGAATAAACAATGAGTTTGTGAATCAATTTGTGAATCACACAATCGGGCTTCGTGATCACAGCCACGGTGGATAAATTAGAAGTAGTAGAAGAAGACGATAAAGTCAAACAGCATCGCGTGACAGCGCATTTACTTTGGAAGAAAAGTCAAATGCAGGACATACGCTTCGATAATTTTGTATCTGATGGTTTAGAATTGTATCTTTCTGTGTTGCACTTGTTATGCTTGCATTTGTTGTTGTAGATTAAATTTGTGCCCATTGAAGGTGCTGCTGCTGCTGTTGTTGTTTTTGTATGCCCTGCATCCGCTTGGCCTAGCAAATGATCTCTTGATCAGATCGCAGCGCAATGTATCCGATGGATGTATTCATCTAAACGTGGCTATTTATTCAATCTTACGAAAACATCAACAAATCGCCGTCGTCATCATTAATAATGATCACACCGCGACTGCAAATGACTCCTTAGATATGAGCAGCACTGTCAGTACCAACATATGTACATATTGGCAAGACCATGCTCACGTAGTGCTCATAGTGTAACAGATGCAGGCAATCAAAATGTTCGCCTGTCAAATTTAACAGATCTTAACTCGCAAGCGTTGTATCTTTATTATTGAAATTGTTAAATGGAAATGGAAATGAGACCTGTATTTTGAGAGCAGGGGCAGGCGAGCCAGCAAGAGGTATTGGAGTTGTGTTGTGAAGACCATTTCAGAATTCAGCAGATTCAACAAGTCGATGCAAACGCAGCGTGTAGCATTCAATTTTCGTAAAAACAGAATTATGAATGATGAAATATTTTTATATCTGAGACGTGTTCACGGTCTTGGGCGCATGCCATCCATATCGGTATCTGCATATTTATTTTGTTGTAAATATGATATTCAATTCAATTCTTGTGCTAAGTTTGAATATGACCGATTGTACGCAAGTAACAAATTCTTGCACAGTGGAGCAAATACAGTATTTCATTATCCAATAAATTTAATGTATTAAATCGAATCAGTAAAAAATTATTTCAAAATACAAAAGAGAGAGAGAGAGAGAGTAAAATACGCATACTGACGGTCCTATAATAAACAACAGTTAGCAAGCGCCTATCTTTGGTCAGTGTTTTATCGACTGATATTATTAAGAAACACTTATAAATTGTTTTTGACAATTAACTATCGCCCAAATACCCACTTAGACAGCGTCCAAGGGGTGTTTAGCGTGTAACTAGCGTGTTATGTGAAATTTACTTATGTCATGATAGATAATAATGTTATCTGAGAGAAATTACTTTGTTTAGAGACTGATATATATTAAGAATAATTAAACAACGTTACATTGAACATTTTTAGCATAGCCTATTAAGCTGAGTGGTTTTTGCAACATTTTATCAACATTTTTTGAACACCTTCTCGTACACTAAATTAGTAAGTACCAAGTTTATAAGATGACTAAGAAGGAAATCGAAGGCGTCCAGTAAAACTATACTTTTTATTCGATTAGCTGGCACACTATATATTACTATTCTGTACACGCGTCATATAAAATCAGCTATTATTATTTTGAAATTCTTTGGTAGCAAATAGAATCGCAAAATAAGTATCGTTCCATCCCATAATTTATGTAGAAAACTATCGTTCTCGAAATCGGTGACAACAATCCGTTTGGTATACTTAACGTATTAATCGAATCGAATGCACTGCCTTGTCTATTCTTGTTTATACGTTTTTAAATCGCTATTTATTTGCCTAAATAATACATAGACCAAATAAAGTCCAAAGAAAATTTATCAAATCGATCATAATTATCAACCCGGCACAAAGTCTGACTTAAGTATCGTAATCAAAAGTTACCGCTAAAAGTTTATATATAAAACTATCATTCTCAGAAACGTCATAGATTCGAAAACCATCGCATAAACGAAGCACATAAGCGAGATTGGTTTATTTATCGAAAAACTTGCCGTTCCTAACTCAATTTCGAAGACGCCTTCTTACTTTTCCACTTTCACTACGCAACTAATGTGCATCGCTAATCGATGGACAATACCAAATAAAAACTATCGATGATTTATCGAAATGAGATCATACTATCGAACTTTATGCGTGATCAGCGAATTTTGGTAACGTCAACATTCGAGAAGACTTCGTTTAGGTTTTAGGTTGATTTTCTAATGACAATGCATTGAAAGGTAAAAAGTAAATCTTACGAGGAGAGCTGCATCAAATAAACAGTAATTTGAGTTATGATTTCAAAAAAAAAAAATTCTGAATTTTAAGGCGAATTGCGATTTTGAAAGTGAGCTAAGTTACAAGATATGGCGTTTTAATTCGTTATGTTGAATTAAAGGTACCAAGCCGTTTCCTTATCCCGTTCAATGCTTAACGTAGACAGTATATGTACCTCATAGTACAAAATTTCAACACCCTTGCCATCATAGGTTTCCAATCATAGCGTTTTTATTATTTTTGTTGTATAAAAGTTGCCGCGCCTCATTGTCATCCCGCCCATACTTTGTACGATCTTTAATATAATCAATATATGTACTTTTAAACACTGAATTTCAAAACTCTCATTATCATAGGAACCAAGCTAAAGTGTTAAAAATGTTTTTGATACTTGAAAGGTGCCACGCCCCGATATTCAACCCCCGTTCATATAACGTGAAAAGCTTAGCATAGGCTATGTGCATCCGAACATTGAATTTTAACATTCTTGCCATAATAGGAGCGAAGGTTTTTGGGTTTTTGTTTTATGGAATGTGCCACGCCTCTTGATTTTATCAAAATGAAATTTATGTAACTGATGTTATTTAGGGATAGTGTAACTTTCTATTAGTAGAATATTTTTTATAATCGGTTCAGTAGTTTCAGAGATTACTTAATACATACAAACAAACAAAATAAAAACGAGCTATACCTCTTTGTATGATAGTTCAGATAATATTGCTGGCCAAGAACAAAAAAAAAAAAAAAAATTCAAAGACTTTGTGCTGCGGGCCCCTAAGCTACAGCCTATGCTTAAACACGGCCCTGCGCACAATCCACCAATTTACAAGATCAAACCGCCACAATTAACTCAAGAAACTTTTTTTTAACACCTAGTACAAATGGATTGATATTATGTATGCATTTATTATTGATTTCGAGTTCAAGTAAGGTTTTTCGTTTGTCAAAAAATCCTTACATTTTAACCAAATTTCATGTGTCTTGTATTTAAACTGCGTTAAAATTACAATGCATCCATATTTTATTCCATGTGTATTATGGAATTGTTAAACATTTGAATTAAAAAATTTTCGAAAAATGTCCATTTTAATGAACCGTATTACGGGCTTTTGAGATTGAATATTATTAATAAATGACAATTTAATATCCACTCACGAATTATAATTTTATATTTGCATTGCTTTATTTTCTTTTGAGACTGAAAGGCAAATATAGCATTGTGACGTGACAGAGGAGAGTGGGTTCAGGTTTATCTGACAGGTTATGATGCTGGGGGAAAGGGATCAAAAATAGGCCTCATAGTGTTCAATTTTTTTTAACAGTGTGCCAGCAAATCGAGCAAAAGGTTATAGTTTTACTGAACGCCTTCGATTTCCTTCTTAGTCATCTTATAAACTTGGTACATACTAAAAAAAAATGTTGATAAAATGTTGCAAAAACCACTCAGCTTAATAGGCTATGCTAAAAATTAAGTTTAATATTAATAAATTACAAAAATGTTTGAAAGTTAACATATTTCAAATGTTTCTATTTACTTTCTCTTGCGTTTTGCTCCACTGTTAACGTTTTGCTTACAACCGCAATAAATGTGCGAAAAACATCATTTTTCAAAATCATTCAAACACTTGTTAAATATTTTCATGAGAGTACATACGTTAAGACGACAAGGAACCAACCACTTCGATATTCAAAACTCAATCTCGACTCAATTTCACACAAAGTCAAGAAGAATTCTTAAATCTTTATCATCGTACACTTTGCTGCATTTTATCTTATTTCGATATGTTATTATTATTTTTGTTATTGTTGTTGTTATTCTTATGACATTGTTTTCATACCAAACGATGATTTCAACTTTTTCTCAACAACACAGACTCGAACATTATCATATTTTTGTAGATTTCTTCTTTTCAGTTCTTCATTTTCATGTTATTCTGAAATAAAAAAAATGTCCTATGGCATTTGTTGTTGTTGTTTTTGTTGTTGGTGCTAAGATGTCTTCACCTTTTGATATATCAATTCTTCATTGAGCTGAAGATGATTGAATGGTTGCGTTGGCATGATCGATTACAACAAAAATGGGATTCGTAAAAAAAGGCAAATTCGTAAAATAAAAAGAAAACAAATCCGATAGAGAAATACAAAGAGAGCAGATTTTTAATTTTTGATTTTTCGTTAATTTATAAGTCCACAAAGTTTTGAATGTGCGTCATATGTTGCAAATATTTTGCAACATCGATCAGCCAGCAACAGTGCAAACTGGACGCATGCGCACAGGCGCACATTCGAAGTGGATAAATCACGCGCTTTTGACGCGTGTCCAACGACGACGAATGATTAATTTGCCTGCCTTGAATGTGTTACAATTTTTGGGTGAGAAATACCAACGTGACGGAAATCATCTGAGTAATAGAAAACGATGAGTGAATTTCAATAAATTTTTAATAAGCAGCAAATTTTTGAGGGCTTGGAGATCAATTTTCAATCGCTTGAAAAAAATATATTTGAAATAGATTTTTAAAGAATATGAATATTTTTCCACGATTTTATATATCTAGGGTTGTATATAGTGTGACAAAGTAATAGGTAACTAAATTAAAATGAAAAAATTATCCTAAAAATAGCATTAGTTCTAAATCAAACAAATCCTCATTAATTTACAAAAAATAAACTATGTACATAGGCACCAACAAAAAGCAGCAGTAGCGCAAGCAGCAACAACAATATCTGTCATGTTGCCAAAGTGTTCTCAACTTGTGAATCTGCATATAGAAACGTACGCAGCCACCCAAAAGTGGATAATAAAGCAAAACTTGTTGACAACATTCGATGCGACAACAGTGAAGCAGCAGCAGCAGCCAGAGCAAAAAACGGAAACAACGTCCTTGTTACTGCTGCCGTTGTAGTTGCTGCTGCTGTTGCTGTTGGCAACGATATGCGCACAACATGAAAATTTCGCCAATTAACACCTTTTAACGTGTTGCGCGCGTCCACATCCCTTTAGTCTGGCTAAATCGCGCGTTAGTTGGTTGGCGCGTTAATTAAAATTAATCCAAATGCAAAGCAAAACACTTTCAAGATTTTACATCCAGAATTGTCCTTAGGAATTCTTAGTGTCAGATGGACACAAAAGAAAACTTCGCGTTTACGATGTCTGCACGCATAAAGGTTGTGAATTGAGTACCACCAAATTTGGCAATGCATTAAGAAATTGATTTATTGGATTTTAAGCGAAGGAATAATCAACTACATTATTAAACAATTATTGAACTGAAATTAGTGAAAATTGTATTTAATTGACGTGGAAGAGTCTTGACCATTAGAAATGTCGCTATCAATAAATAAAATAGCATTTGAGTGTTTCATTATTTTAGCATTGAAAGCTGATAAAATTTGCAGAAGTCAACATAAAAAAGTTTAAAGCATTTAATAGGTAGAAAAATATAAGTCGATAGCT
Source organism: Meiosimyza decipiens (assembly GCA_963680825.1). NCBI lineage: Eukaryota > Metazoa > Arthropoda > Insecta > Diptera > Lauxaniidae > Meiosimyza > Meiosimyza decipiens. The sequence goes on from OY804258.1 coordinate 36,425,150, forward strand.
ATTGAAAAAATCGATTTAATGTTGAAATGCTCGAAAAACGATAAGAAAGTCGAAATATGTTCTGAAGGTCTATAAAAATATTGACACTTTGAAAAATACTGAAAAAGTCCATGTATGTTGAAAAATTTGAACAAAGCTTAAAGAGACGATAAAATGGAATAATTTTGATGAATTTGGAAAACAATGAATGAGCATAAAAAATGTTGAGAAGGTTGAAAAATGTTTAAGAATTCTAAAAAAGTTTAAAATGTAACACTGCCGTTGCGATAGCATGAGCGTTACTTTTCATAGCTACCAGTTAGGATATTCGCACATTAAAAGTCCAAAGGACACTCTAATCAAATTTGCGACAGTAGGATAAGTCGGTCTTATCTGCACCAACAACACTTTCGAGACAAAGACAGTGGAATATTTTGTTGCTATGTACCAGAAAAATCATGTTAAGACTTTCGGTATTCATATTGAGACATACTTACATAATTTTTCAGCTAATGCTACTGGATTTTAAAATAGCAGCTTTTTGTTCCTGAAGTATGCCATTGCATGAAACTTGACATTTTACACAGTCTTTTAAACAGGCTCTGCTTATTATTTCCGAACGATGTCTCCAACTCCACAGACGACTTGGTGTATCATATAAAGTTCATAATTTTATTCAAATCCATGAATTTGATTTGTGCCGTGCTCCGAAGACCGAATGAACGGTGCAAATCACAAAAACATATTACAGATAACGAGGAATCAATACAGTTTGAATTAACGTTTCTACCTTGGCATGAAAAGGACCACTTTCACAAGTACAGGACCTGAAGTGAACTTTGTAAAATCACAATCTGAATCGACACAGTGTCACATAGCTTATCCATAGAAACCGAATGTCTAAACACATATTTCAAAGGTGCCAGCCCTACTACCTACTGAACTAGAGGATCTGAATGAAAATTCTCCATATTTTTTTCTAATTAATCAAGAATTAAAACAAAAGAAACGTATGGGCATTGTGTGGTTTTTACGAAAAAGATACTGGAACTTTGTCAGAACGCCTTTGAATTTTAGCTTTTATAGCTTGTCATCTATGGACTTCGGAAATTTGGTGAACTCGAACAGGTTAAATTATTATTCCTCGCACTGGAAAATAAGTACTTATGTAATCACTTTGATATCCTGGCAAAAGCTAAGTTTGTCGCCCACTCTTTATACTGCACTATTTTGCTTCTTGATATCATTAGCGTACATTTTTCTTCTACTCTTTCTTGCTGTGGAATGAGTGATAGAGTTGACGATAAAGAAGTAGATCGAGATTTATGCCAATACCTCGTATTTTATAATTCAACCGCTTTTGTTACGCAAAGGTTTTTCTTCTAAACAAAACAGCATGATAATCCCTCATAAAGTGGCAGCCAATGCAAAGTTGGAAAAATAAGAAAAGTATGAGCTCATACATACTTATATAGTATGCCATAAGAGAAGTTCCAGATCAAGGGAAGAAAATCAGGTTTTACAATAAACTATAGTGTCCGACTATTTTAATCTCTTTGTCTTGAGCATGAGATTTTTAATTTGAAATAGAAAGGAGTTTTGCTCCTTTTTGTTTTTTTATTTTTAAGCAATTTAAGTACGAAAATGACGGTCGATTTGAGATAACTCATTGAGAAGATAATTAAACGGTAAATCATAATTTATGTCAAAAGAAAATCTTTCGCCAGCAGTGGGCGGGTAACTTGTACAACAGCGACTTTTATATAGTCGCTTAAAACAACAATTGCAATTCATATACCAAGGACTGTAATCCTATATTCCTTTTGCCATATCTACTCCACCAATAAGGTGAGAAAGATTATACAAGATGTTTACAATTTCCATACAGTTCTATTATATGAAATAATTTTCGGAAGTACAAATTTGAAAAGCTTATTAAAATGCGAATATATTTTCTGACTTAACCCATTAGTAGCGCATTGGGGAAAGTAAGTCATACATTAAATATCATACATCAATATACTACCTTAGAGACGCCTTTGAACAACTCAATAAGCCATGGAAATAAAACCACGCATAGTCAAATCAAAGGTTCATCAGTGATTCTCTATGGTCACTCACAAGCATACTGACCCGATGAATCCAAACCTTTGCAAACTACTACATACATGACAGGGATATTGTCAATTTGGTGGTTCCTCCCAACAGTAACTATGCACAGGAAATTGACTCTCACATTTTTAAAGAAACTTCCGGATATAAGGGAAATAGTTTGTTAGAGATATAGATAGTAAGCCAGATCTTGTTAATTCAACTCAGAATGCGCATGCAAGCGAGAAAATAAGTGATTCTTTAGATTGCAATAGCATGGCTTAGATATTGTGCCAAAGAGTCACACAACAGATAATGGTAATTTTAAATTTTCAAATTCAATATGCAAATTCGATTTGGGGAGAATAAACCTTCATCTTTAGCTTAGGAGCTATACGTAAGTCTGACTAACCTTGATATCAAAAACGTTCCCATTCGATAGCAACATATTTGTTATTCTCACATACTATAAGCTGTAAACTGCTCGTCCCAAATAATAAGAAAGTTCCATTTACAGACAGAATACCGAACCAAAAAAAAAAAAAATTAAAAATTAAACACTGAAAAGACCTTCAGAAATAATTGAAAACACTTCGTTTCGAAATCGATGCTGCGCCTACCAAGTGTTTCACCAACAACACCAAAATAGTTCACATCGACATCAACTGCACAAAAAAAAAATTAATTAAAATGCAGAATGCGTACACAAATGTCGACTTGGTGCTGCAGCTTTACAACTCATCCAGCTCATCTGCATAGACGCATTGGCCAGCACGCACACACAAACAAATACAGTGCAGTTCTGCTGCAAAGTCATTCTCATGTTGACCACTGGACAGCGGTAAGCGAATGCCTCCAGTGGTGGTGAAAAGTCTCGAACAAGAATATCGCACCATGTAATCTCATTTGCGCATCCGTGTTGAAACAAATGTTTGCGGGGTGTCGCCGTCATCGTCATCATCAGTGAAGCAGTAATAAGAAGCAGCGCATCAATACAGTATTTGTTGCATTCAAAAATCGCAACAACAAGAACACCTTAACGCTTTACTTAACTCCAGCAGCCAGAACATGTCCATCTTCATCATAGGACGTCGATGGGTTAAACAAACAGCGCTCTTAACACTTTTATGCAAATGCTGCATCGTGTCAATGTGAAGTCTGTGAGCTGCATGCAAATTATCCGAATCTGCCAACTATACGAGGAGTTACCAAAGTGAGCCCCCTAAAAAGCAGAGTAGCGCACAAGTTCGAGTAGTGACTGACTAACTGACTGAGTGAATGACTCTGCTTCAATGTTTATTGGATGTTGTGTTGTGCAGCTTCTTAACATAAATTGAACAACTGCACGCAAGGCATTTGGGCGCCCACTCTGTCAGCGATTTTTTATGGATTATCACACTTTTACCGCTCATAACTCATACAAGTAGCAAGTAGCTAGTTGGCAGGAGTGTAGCGCGTGTTGCAACACAGCATCCGAAACATTTGAATGTCCAGCAACGTTTATGAATATAATTTGTTCAAATGAAATATGAAAACATGAGCAATTGGAATCCCGGTGATGACAGATGTAAGGAAAATGTAGTGTATTATGAGGATAGAAAAACTGTGGGCACATTGTGGAATGTATAATAAATATCAGGAATTACCTATTTAAGAGCCCATACAAAATTTTGCCTCAATGATAAATTTAAGTGTGATCTTTCAACTAAGTTTGCGCTACGCTTTTTGAAATGAACAAATACTGCATGTTCCAGAGAAATCGAACTATTAGTTTGCATTACAGAATCATAGTTACACCAGGGCCGTGTCTATGATCTGCATACCAAATCGGGAGGCGTTTTTGGCTAAGAGAAAATTTAAAGTTTAGATTTTTTTGAACAAAGTTTTTCCCACACAAAAGTGAAATTTTATTTCGATTTTTTTAATTATAATGTTGCGGGCCTGCTTTGTGGTGCGGGCCCCAAGGCTGCAGCCTTGTAGCCCATGCTTAAACACGGCCCTGAATCACACTATTGGCTTAAAGCATTAAAAGGCTGTGTGATTGGAACTTACTTACTGATTCACCCTCAACCGACAAAATTAAATAAGTAGAAAGCCTAAGATCCTGACTAGAAATTGTCATTAGGCGTAAATAAGGTTCCCATTGGTTTCACCTAGCTGGAACGTTAGGGCCACAATGACAACCTAATTTGGATTGTAGCGGTGTGCCCCAAATTTTCCGAAATAGAACTGTCAAACGTCCGCCTCATTAGACTCTCGTTGGGCTTTTACACAAGGCCCTAACATTCGGGTTAGGCAAAACCAATCGAGACCTAATTTACGCCTAACGACATTTTCAGGTATGATTTGTGTATTAAAAACATTAGTTGGTTGCGAGAAGTACTGTTTCATGTTCTTTTAGTAGTGGTTAATCTCAGAGGATAAATCATCATTTTTTAGTTGGTACATGGCTGGAAAAATTACTTATTACTCCAACAAAAATGCAAATATAAGCTTACATCTCCTAAAGGGTTCGGATTTGGAAGCGCTGGATTGGCTCTACAATCTGATTCCATTTGCCTGGTTTGTTAAACAAATTACGACTAGCGCCTCTGTAAGACTTAGTACAACTTTTGGATAGACAACCGGAAAGACAAGGTTCTCTTACTTGGAAATTTTCCAAGCTGGATTAAACAACTATAGTAATATCTTCCACCTGATTTTTCTAGACTCGTACTCTAGCTCAAGTATGCGCGGCTCGAAGCTCGTTCAGCTCTTCAAGCTCTTACAACAATATATATCGAGCTCTTTCTGTTATTCGAGCAATATCACTTCGGTTCGCAAACTTCGCATGCTTTTTGTTTGTGTAACTTTTGTCTTCAACGGACTTACAGCCTACCCTTAATTACGCACGCAGCGTTCGTACGTAACTCTATTCCAAATTCTAATTTTGACGTGCGTATCAAACTGAAGTTGGTGAAGTTACTGTTCTTTGTCTATTGTGGTGCACGCAGTAGGCAACTGCAACTAAAGTTAAACAATTTCCCCATCGCATTCTGCTTTTTGTTTGTGTAAGTTTTGTCTTCAATGCGCGACTGCTCGCTTAGCTCTTACTCGAGGTAAACACTTTCGGTTCGCAATCGCTGCAGGCTTTTTATTGGCGTGATTTTGTTTTCAAGCAACATGCTGCTTCAGCTTTGATTTTTGTTTTTATTTTTTATTTGCATGTTTTCGTCAATACAGTTCTTTCCGCAAAGTATTTTTTAAATTTTTTACACAAGCAGATGTCATTGTAACCAGCTCCCGAAGAAGATTTCTGTGTGCGTCTCTGCTGCTGTTGAATGAATGTGAAGACCGCTAGAAAAACGCCTCTCTCTCTCTTAACTTTCTTAATGACAGCTCTAAGTTAAACTGAAAAATTGGCAAGTCAACGTTTATACGAGCAAATTCGGTCTGAGAAATTCTTGTCTATTCTCTTTTGTAAATTTCTTTTGCGTTTACACACGGAAACTAGAATTTGTTTGTGCAAGAAAATTTCAAAGCAATTACTGCGTCAACCCGCTACAACAAACGTAAATTCAAAGCATAATATCAGCTAAAGAATAGAACGAAAGGGATTTCGCGTGTACGACAAATTCTGTACACCACCCTTTCGTTTTTCCCTTCTTGCCTAGAGACAGGGAAACTTTCTGTGAAGAGTTTCCTCGTGTAAACGCTGTCTAATGGTGCCTGTTAGAGAGAACATGTCGTAGTCCATTCGAGTTATCAACCTATTTTTCGGCATTCAGGCTATACTTAGAGACACCTAAATACTAAACGTATACAACGTTCAAATCGTAATCATTATCAGCAGCCTACCATATTCGAGACAACTGCACAAATCATTGATTTGTGTATTTGGAAAGCGTTACATGCATTTCATTTTAAACTTTCTATTTTATCAGATCACTTTTTTTGTTTCAACAATTTCCTTAATGTTTTGGTCAATATTTAAACAGCATCTTAGAATAGCATCCAAGCTTCCTTGCTATCGCAGAACTATTTTTAAATAGCTAAATCAATGTGTTGCCAAGCAGACGCCTACCTAGAGAAAATTAAAATATATATCGAAATCTTGAGCTTCTCATCAATCTATATAAATCAAATCATTTTGGCTGTGATTCCACAAGCATCTTGATTACCTTTAATAACCCAACTGCGTTTAAACATTTATGATATACGAATGTCTTCATAAAACAAAAGCAGGTTGACCCTGATTCTGGCAACACGTTGTGTATTGATCTTTCACAGCACCAGCACCAGCAGCAGCAGCGGCAGTTCAGCTGAACTTATCGCACCTGTGTACCTACTAAAACAAAAAAAAAAAGATGTGATGAACCCTGACGATGATGCTGTGTTGCATTTTATATTCTACGATTTCCATGAGAATCTCCGCTTTTTTTATTTTGTGTCCAAGTCTGAACCAACATTGCGTAAAATTTATTATCATCAGAAACTGAAAAAAAAGGTATCCCCAGGGGCAGTGATGGAGTGATTGACTCATAAATATTCATAACGTATTTGGGAAATTCTACTGTTTGTAGAGTTTAGGCGCAAGACTACATTTGAATTCTAATTGAAAATTCAAGATAATGCGTAGAGTTCGTTGCTTTGGCCTGCTTCCCGGTGATAAATCAATATTCTCACCGCTGCGGACAACATCACTTGTATCTGGAGATATTCATACATAATCCCTAGCGAATCACTCGTAGTATTTTTCAAAAAAAAAAACCAAAAAAAGTATTATAATCTTAAGGTTCAACACTTATGGCCAGATAAGTTAAAAAATTGGTTCACGCCTTAGCATCAGTAGGTAATGCAGGCATTGCTGGGACTTCAGCTGCGTACCCAGTATTTGTAGGAATATATTAAATGCAATAATTTACATCTGGACAAAAGCCATGACAATGAAAATAATGGCATCTCACAGCGTCGCGCTGCATTGAAAAAATATTTAATCTAAAACTTATGAGACCAGCGCAAAGCACCGAGCGAGGCTTTAAAGAAAAGCCGCATACGCCGAAGAAATATGAAAAATCGTTGACGAAAAAAAAATCGAAAACCAAAAAGTTTAAAAGGTGCCAAATAGCAACGTGCAGTGGATTTCATATCTCTACGTGCCGTTGTTGATTTTTTTCTTCTGCACTCTGTATGTGAGGAACTTATCATAAATTTGCAGTGAGCATTTGTCCCTTATGAAGTCTAATCCGCATTTATTTTATTCTCGGCTACAAATCGTCGCTTTAATAATGTCAACATGAGTTATTTGATCAGCGCAGAAGAAACGAGTCTGTGTGGTTTCAAGCTGTCAGTTATTTGCATATCCCAGTGTATACTTTTAAAAAATTTGCCACTGCCTTTTTGAAAACTAAGTTTTTTTGTAGCGAGAAAAAAGATTAAAACTTCGAAAATTAATGCGATCAAAAATGTAGAAAATTATGTCGTATCCCGAAAACTTAATTTACAAAAGACATTTTTTTTTTGAAGGCGGAAGTACTTTTCTCAACAAGCTTCGAAAAGTTTATGTTTAGTGAGAAATGCGTAACGTCCTGTAAATCAAAGTACTGTAGATACATTTGTACATAATATAATTTTTATATGATTCTATTGTGCGGCAGATGTTAAAAGTTATGAGTTTCAAAGTGATATAAATAATAAGAACAATGTCTGTCAATGCGTTGTCTCTGTGCAATTAATTGAGAGCCCTTTGAAACTGTTAAAAAAGATACCATAAATAATTTTATCGTGTCTGCAGATAAATGCAAGAGGCAGACGTTTTTATCGCTATGCTTAAGAGCAACTAAATGTTTTTTTTTTGAGTTTCGATGAATACGAACTTAAGTGATATCGTCTAGAGGCAGATTGCGATAATTATAAAAATGATGTCATGAGAAACGAGGAAGACAACCTCTGCCACTTAGTTATAGCCGCATTTAAAAATTTCAATATTACAAACATGTTGATGAAAAATTGAAAACTAAATAATTTCATCGCGTCTGCCTCTTGGCTGACTGGTTCATTTGCTGCAAAAACATTGAAATAGAGATGGCAGCCGAATCAAGCACTTATTTTTCGTAAGCAGACATTTATGAGCACTTAAGGTGCATGTTATTAATGCTATCCAAAATTTACTATTCTACTTTTTCGATCATTTATATTATTTTTTTTTCTATTTTTCTGATTATGTATATAGCGCATTCCAAAATCGGACACCATTTCGCTTATATTTCTGATTTTTGTAAACTATTTTTCATTTAGTATTGATTAAGGCTCGCCCCCATAGTTTTCAATTGTTTTTTTGATTTTTTTCTTTCCGAAATATCGTTAGTTGAAATTTATTAGACAAGTCTACAAACAGAGCTACATAAGTACATTAGTGCCAGTAGGGCTGGAAAGCTGAAGAAATTATATTCACGATATCTCGGAGAAGAAAAAGTTATCGTTTTAACTCAAAGTGAGTTTTGAAGCAAAAAGATTAATCTTTTCACTATAAAGGGTGTTTTTTTTAGAGGTATAGAGCATCGAATTGAAATAAAACACAAGAAAATCGTTTTAATGTCCATCAATTTGGCTTTATTGGAAGGATAATTTTATGCCATTAATGATTTCGGGCATGTGGCCGCCGCGGCTGGCTCGAATAAAGCCAATTCTACAGGTCCAATTTTGAACCACTTTTTCGAGCATATGGGGCCGTATGTCGGCAATAACGCCACGAATGTTGACTTCCAAGTCCCCTAACGTTTCTGGTTTGTTGGCGTAGACGAGCGACTTCACATATCCCCAAAGAAAATAATCCAATGGTGTCAAATCACACAATCTTGGTGGCCAATTGACAGGTCCATTCCGCGAAATTATGCGCTCATCGAATGTTTCCTTCAATAAATCGATTGTGACGTGCGCTGTGTGGCATGTAGCGCCGTCTTGTTGGAACCACAACTCATCCACATTCATGCCATCCAATTCGGGAACAAAATAGTCGGTTATCATGGCTCTATACCGGTCTCCATTAACGGCAACTGACTCTCCAGCATTATTTCGGAAGAAGTATGGCCCAATGACTCCACCAGCCCATAGAGCACACCAAACAGTCAGTTTTTGTGGATGTAATGGCGTCTCAAGGGTCTCATGTGGATTCTCTTCACTCCAAATGCGGCAATTTTGCTTGTTGACGTAGCCATTCAACCAAAAATGAGCCTCATCACTGAACAAAATTTTGCGATGAAAATCAGCATCGAGATCAATCTCATTTTCGGCCCATACACCAAAATCACGACGCATTGCATGGTCTCGCGGCTTTAATTCTTGCACAAGCTGGATCTTGTAAGGTCGCAAGCCAAGATCTTTGCGCAAAATCTTCCATAAAGTTGATGGACAAAGCTCCAATTGCTCTGCACGGTGGCGAATCGATTCATTCGGGTCCTCTTCAACATTTTGCTCTACAGCGGCAATTGTTTCTTCGGTGCGCACTGTTCGACGTCTATGCGGATGCGTATTATCACATAGAGTAAACGTAGTGCGAAAACGACGTAGTGCTCTGATGGACGATTATGTCGACCATAAAATGGACGGAGCTTGCGGTAAACTTCGCGAACTGAACCATTATTTTCGAAATAAATTTGCACGATTTGCAAGCGTTGTTCTTTTGTCAACCTGTTCATGATAAAATGGCAAACCAAACTGAACATAAATTACATTAGAGTTGCCAGATTTGACCATAAAATGCCAGTTTTATCTCTATTCGAAAAACAAACCTCTAAAAAAAACACCCTTTATAATTAAATATATTCAGAAAAATCTGGTCTCCCTAAAACTAGTATACGAATTTGACCAAAGTCAACAATTTCGACGCATAAATTCCCAAATATTTTGACAAAGCAGAGATCTGCACGTCTGCCTCTTGTCAGGATTTTATGACATCTCACTTTTGTCATAAATATTTGTTTAGTAAATCAAACAGCATTAATATTTATGAAATAAAGACTTTCTAACTGCAGAAATAATAATGTACTACTCACGCATGAATTAAAATCATCTCTAGCTTAGTTTGCGTTATGCGATAGAAATATCTTTAGGACATAAAAACTCCATTGGAATCTTAAAAATGCTCTCGTTTGCTTTTCTTTGATGTGGACATAGCATGTTTAAGTAGTTTACTGGGCTATGACAAACAACTTACTGCACTTAACGCGAGAACCTCCGCAGGAATGGTAGCAATTTTGCCTTCAAAGTCCTTACTTAACATCTACACAGCGGGAAGCAACACTTTGGAGCGTACAAAGCGGCAAACCTTTAGCACTTTGGTGAAATACGAAATAACAAAAACCAAAAACAAAAATCCAATTCAAAAACGCTTAAGCCAACTGGAAGCGTATTGCATTACGCGCCTCATAAATCAGTACACGTAGTTGAAATACCACACTACTTCGACAATGAATGTGAGTCTGAGCCACTTGCGAACCGCAGATCTGCATTCAAACGCTGATCCTACTTCTCACAAAGACTAAACGCAGTTAAAATATACGGCCATGCGTGGATTGTAAGCGTGCGCGCACGCATTACTGAGCCGTTAATAAAGCAAATTTCATTTTGAATTATTGTTGCCATACCGTGACATTCTTCTGTTAAGTTCCGTTTGCATTGATGCGCGGGCGGTACTTGATATCATATGCTGTCGTGCTTTCCTTACTCCCTAACCGTTTTTCAACTTGGCCCATAGCGGCCCACTACTTTACGACCGAAAGAATTTGCAATTCACAAATATGCTGTCCAACACAACGATCCAGATCGGGACAGTTTTAAAAGTGGTAATGATCAAGGCAATACCTGAAGGCAATAAGTTTCGCCTGTGGCTTGTGCCCCTAAGTAAAATTTAAGACCTACGGTACGTTGATGATCGGTCATAGCTTCTGCTTCACTTCAGCGCGATTTGTTACGAGCTATAATTCATTTATCTGGTTCTGTTGCAAGATTTTTGTGTTGAGTTTAATATATGACGATTGTAATAATTTAAGGATTTCAGTGATGGCTGCGTCATTGTTGTTGGTGCATACTTTTTTTTTTGTGTCGCTTGACTTTTAATTTTTTACGAAAAAGTGTGAACTTGAGTTATTGGCTCATTTTTTTTGGGACTAAGTGATATAAAAATAAATACACGTGCACATTATATAAATATTACAAGTCTACAGTAAGTCTTCCATACAGCCTTGTGAAATATATAAGGAATTTATGGGTTAAAAACATAAATTATGAAGGAATTAAAAAATGAAGACGGGATTTAAGACGTCGTGTAACTCAATGAATTCAGATACCATCAGAACCGAACTTCCTGGCAAGCGTCTGTCTGAAAATGTGTTGATGTGTAGTTCATAAGGCTCACGAGCTTTTCACAAACTTTTAGCACCAAACCAAGTTCGTTTAACTCGACTGAACTCAGCTCGTCTAGTTCGATGTGTTCGCTCACATCTCGTTATTTTGTTTCTGCTTGTGGCCCGAAAATCAATGAAGATATTTACTATGAATAGATTCTCCGAATTTCAGCACTTAAAGCTTGAGATTTTGGGATGCAACTAAAGCCGCTGGATGGAAATTGGCGATCACAGGAAACACTACAAGAACAAGTTGTGTATGTACTCTGAACATGAACTTCTCCACACTAACAAGATAGGATTTCACATGAAAAATCCCTCATAGAGGGGCAAACGATCTCCTCTACACTCCACAATTAGAAAATATTAATCCTCAAGACTAAAATCTTTCCAGTGTTTCGCTATAGGGAACTCCTAAAAAAGCTTGACCTAATGGTATTGCGACTGACGCAGAGTCAGCTATTCGGAATTAGGGCTTAAGTGTGTGGGGCAGCGTTGCCAAAGGGGATTCCCGAAAATTCACCAGCTCTTCACCTACAATCAAGAGTAAGAATGATATGCTAATAACATCCGAAGTTCACATGAAACTTCACCAAAACACTGAGTCCTGACCACATATATCATAAAAAAACCGACAATTTTAGAACATAGGCCACCCAGTAACTTTGATTAAGCTTAATTAAAGACTATGACAACCTCCAGCCGTAGCATTAAGAAACCACTCAACCTTAGTGACGCACAGTGGCGTTTACTCTAAGGTGCCCAGGTGTTCTCCGCACACCCAAACAATATCCGATGCATTTTTTTTTAATCTCTATCATAGGTTTTCATATTTGTCAATAATTTGACACTGTTGCTGCTGGCGCGCTGCAGCATACCATATCCATCATATCATAGTTCTCTCCCCTAAGCGTACAATATATGTACGTCATACGACTACAATTGTTCTAACTCATCGTAACAAATCAAATATATGAAACGCAACATTATTTGACGATGTTGAATTTCATCCAACCGATTTGACTGTGCGCTGCTGATGTCGCACCAAGTCAAAGCAAAAACCTATAATAAAAAAAACTACTCCATACACATTCTAACGAAATGCTCATGATAAACAATAAACTGTGTTCGTAGGATATTAGCGCACATAACTTCCCAGCAGGCAATTGAGCAAGGCCTTCCCCAGAGAAGGCCTGCTAGCACTGCTCCGATTGAGGCCTTCTCAAAACTAAATTTTCATGTAAATAACGAAAAAATTTTTTTTTTTTTTACTATGATTTTTGTTTTTATTTACAATTTGTCAATATTAACAATAAGTAATTTTTATAAGTAGTGAATTTTTAATTAGCAGAATAGTTACACTCCATTGAGTGTATACTCATGAAATGCTATTATGCCTTACCACGGCAGGCGTGCTATTATGCCTTCCCACAGAAGTACTGCTATAAGTCCTTCCCATAGCAGCAGTGCTATAAGGCCTTCCCACAGCAGCAGTGCTATAAGGCCTCATAATAGAAGGCAAAAAAGAAGGACTTCTTGTATTTTTTTTATTTCATGTATTGCAATGTTTTATGATTCGACATTACTTTTTTGTCATTTGATTGTACTTATACGACATCAAAAGTTGATACATGGTTAGCAGTAAAAAACGGTGTGCATGTTGCTAGGTTGGTCTTCTGTTTCATGTTATGCTAAAGTGGTAGAGTGTTCTGTATTCAATGTGAAATTATAAATTAAGAAATCGTCACAAAAAATAAACATTAAAAATATGAACGTAAGGGAGGTTGACACAGATAAAAAAAACATTTAACTAAGAGTCTCACGACGTATTAAGATTTAATTTTTTCAAAATACTTCTATGACCCCTTCTACGGTAAGCGCTCTTAGAAGGGCTCTTGACCCAAGCGATGTAGGAAGACCTGCTCGAAGAGAACTTCTATCAGGCCTGCTAAATGAGGCCTTACTTATCGGGACGTTTCATATAAAAAAGAAAGTAAGTTTGAAAGGAGGTGGTAAGGCCTTAATCTTACCAGGTAAGGCCTGCTAGAAGGCCTGCAAGCTCCTGCCCTTGCCTACTGGGTTGATACAACACGAGTCGACCAACACCGCTTCTCGTGCGCATTGTCGTATAAAAATGTTGCAGATCAAACATCAAACGCAACATTATTTGACGACGTTGAATTCCATCCAACCGTCTTGAGTGTTCGCTTTTAATGTCGCACCAAGTCATAGCAAAAATCTATAGTAAAAAAAGAACTACTACATACACATTCTAATGAAATGCTCATGAGAAACAATAATCTGCGTGCGTAGGATATTAGCGCACACGCAACGAACAAATACACCCAACTCTTTTTTTTACACGGTAGATACGTTCCTCAGAAATCCGTGTAAAAAAAAAACGTGTGAAAAAAGAGGCGTTTCCTATAGTAAAATGGGGGATACGTTCCATGTCATCTGAAAACCATGTCATCAAAAAATTGTATGTTCATATGGCATTTTATTGAGCATTAAAACTTAAAATACATAATTCATACAGGTGAAAAATTGGTAGAGCAAGCAAAAAACAAAAAAAATCTGTTAATCCAGAATTAAGAACAGAAAAATTAGAATAGAAATAAAGAAAAAATATTTACATAGCTACATAATTACATATTTCATTCTTATTTTTCTAAATGGTCCTGATAGTAGCTTCGTTTAAGCCAAAATCTTTGCCCACAGATGTTGAACCTTCACCTCTTGCCAGACAGTCCAAGATTTTTAATTTTTCTTCCAAAGAAATGGCTTGCCTTTTACGAATCTTTGAAATTTTGGACATTTTGTTAACTGCAGTAAGGGGAAAAATTTTATTTTTAAAGCTTAACTAAAAATTTATAGATAAAATACTTTTTTTCACTTATTAAGGTCAGAAATGTTGAAATCTAATTGATAGCACAAACAATTGATAAAATATTGCGAGCTAATAAACTTTAAACACTTTAATTTAGCAATATTTTATGTAAATATCATGCGAACAAAATGTGTAGGTAAGTGATATCGATTTCCCAGTTACTAATATGTGTGTTCATTTCAGCAATGGTGCCAAGTGTGGTAAAAAGTAACATAATTACAAGACAGTGATTTTGAATCCGTACTAGATTAAAAATTTTTTTTTTCAACCGTGTAACTTCAAATCCGTGTAAAAACAAACCGTGTAAAAAAAGAGTTGGGTGTATACGTTTGCCGAAAAATTCGCACTTCAATAATGCAGCACAGTGCTTTTTAAAAATGTTTGACAGCGAAAACTGCGATGTGTGCTCTGAATTTATTGAACTTGCAATGTTTTGAGTTGCGATGCAAACGTGTATTTTTTGAAATAATTGATACTTTGTCAACACAAATGGATATAAGATTTAAAAGATTAAAATTTTTGAAATTGTTGAATTCAAAAAAGTTTCACAATTTCGAAAGAAGTTTTCCAGATGAGGCTATTGAAAGCCTTAAAATTTCATATGGCCCCTTCTTCGAATTTGTTAAGCTAAGAAATGAGTTGAGTGTATTATAAAGTATTTTCATCAAAGATATACTCGAAATTCTTTTGAATTTGGAATTGAAAGATACGTTTTCAGAAATTTTAAAGCTAAGTTCCTTAGTTTTGACAATTCCAACTTCAAGTAGCTCAGTTGAAAGATTATTCTCTACACTCAAGCGTATAAAGACTTTTTCGAGAAACACTATGTGTGAACAGAGATTGTCGGAACAGGCTTTAATTTCCATAGAAAAAGTATTTCTTAAAGAAATAAAAAGCAAAAACAGCTTTTATGATGAGGACATTTTTTTAAAAAAGCCACGTCGTATTGAACTGACATACCAAGAAAATTGTTTGGAATAAAAAAGAAATAATAATAAAAACTTTAAACAAATTAAAAAAAATATTAAAAAAGCAGAAAAAGAACAAACAAAATATATAAAAAAATAAAAATGGGATCTCAGTCTAGCACGTAACCGTCGTGGTCTTGCAAAAAACTTAGGATAGGCATTTATATTTAAACAACATATACACGTTGAGCACCCTGCTGAAAACGCCACGGCACGCCACTGGTGACGCAACTACTTTTCCTTTTTTGTAATTCCCTAAAAGGATGACCTCGTTCTTTGTAAATATGGTTAACGAATTTTTTTTTCAATGTCTTTCACAAACGTACTAACGTTAGATAATCCTTTTTAAAACAAATATAAATAGTCGATTTGTGCTAGATCGAACTTTTGTGCCGATTTGGAAAAACTAGTTTTTGCCGACCAAAGCGGGCGCTCTGGAGGGCCCAGTAATGAGGATCCGATATGCAAACCATCCTTTCAAGCTTCAGCGATTAGACAGACATGAATAACTCACGCAACACTCAAACGAAAGGAAACGAAATGAAACGGCATTCACTAGAAATGATTGTGAAACACTCTCACATTCACAGACTTCGCCATGAGACGGAATGGTGGGTCTGTGAATCTGCTAAAAGTTTCAACAGATTCATGAATGGAAAAAATTATGAGTGGCTCACTGCTGTTTTCTGGTTTACATTGAAAGCAAATAGGTAACGCTCAGTCGCACAACAATTTAGTCGTATATTTGTATAGGTTCCTAATCTTACATTCGCCACTAGAGATGCATTTAAGCACATATAATTTAAAATGCATTTTTAAAGTATTCACCAATCTCAAAGGTTACTTTAAGAATATTTTTGCATTTCAATGGGCTTATAATCAAATTATTTTGTTTCCATTTTATAAAATAATCCCATTTTAAAATCCCCATTAGTACACGTACATACTGTGATTATTTTTTTAAATATCTGAGTATTTAAATAAATAAAATTGTTTTCATAGAATCTGAAATACCACATGACACAAAAACAATTAATCAAGTGTGAAAACGATTTTAATCGTTACAAAAACAAGTGTTACAACTTCAAAAGCAAAAACAAAACAGCAAACACCCGAACAGGAGTTCATCTGTCACATTTGTGCGAAATCCAATTTTTAATGCGACAAACTGAAAAAAAAAAAGCAGCAGCAACAAACAGTAAATAAGAATAATAATAATAAACAGAAAATAACAGAATAAATCAACTGGTAAAACAAACAAAAATAGTCGGTGTTTATTTGACCAACACGAAGAAAAACAACAGCAACAACAACAGCCAAGTCAAATCGAAGCGGCGAAACGGCAAAGCGAACATATGCAGCGAACGCTTTGAGCTGTCAAAGTAATTCGCACCCTCAACTCCCGGCCCACATTAAACCACAGCTCACACCCTTTACTACAGAGGCACACACACACACACACACACACACACACACACACACACACACACACACACACACACACACACACACACACACACACTGTTACATAGATTTCCCTAGCAGCACATCCGCTGCATCAATTTGTGAGCAATGACGACAACGACGACAATTGACGAATTTTGTTACTGGGGAAATCCTGCAAACGAACAACTTCCGATTACAACTTCATTTGCTGTAAATATTTCAATCTTTGTATTCAGCAATTGCTGTTGTTGTTGTTATTGTTGTAGTAGTTTTTATATTTCAATCGCTGCCGTTGTTTCATACCGCCAAGGTCCCGCAAAACCCACATCTGTCAATTTCAATGAACTGAACTGTCCGCTATCAAAAGGAAGTTCATCAACATTTTTTAACTGTGTTTGTGGATTTCGCTTTTTTGTCGGTGTGAAATACGAATAACACGGTCAATAGCTTGGGTTGAATTGCAGAGACCGTCAACCCAGTGCGAAATAAAGTCCTACTAAAAGTGAGGCCCTTAATACCATAGTAAATATACTTGCGTCCTACCAAATATCAGATACGATACATCTATGTCGACGAATATTTCAGTCGCTGTAAGACTCTTTTGGCGATTTCCTGCAGAGCCTACAGCTCGTTCTGCAAGTCCTGTTTTTATTTTTTTTTCCTAAGCGAAATCAAAACCTTAAAAAGAAACAATAACTTCAGTACAGAAAACGTACAAGTAATATGGGACTTTATCTAATCGAATCTAGATCATTTGCCATAAAACAGTTCTACACTTCCTTGGGAAGATTCCACTTCGAATTAAAATATTTCATTTGGAACCCATATATGGGGCTAATATTTTTCATTGGAATTAATAATTCATAATACTAAGTTTGCTTTGTGCTCGATTAATTTAACTGAGCCATATCTCTTTTAAAATATTCATTATATGCTCGTAAGTCTTGATGGTCTTGAAAGTCTTAGCGTCGTCCTCAGTATTATGTTTATCTATGTTATGTAATGTAATATTTACTACGTTGACATTCTTTATTTGGTAGACTTTGCCATACCTTCTGGAATCTTAAGCTCCTCAGACTATTAAGATATATTAACTATCATAGACCAAACTATGTCATAAATGACTTCTAAACAGAACTCATTTAATTTTAAGCTAGATGTTGCCCACTACTTAAAATTCAATCATGAAAGTGGGAATACGAAACAATTTAGTACTATTTTACCTGAATAAATGTCATCGCTCCCAAAAACAATTCTTGGTATCATGTTGCGCAATCCCTATTTATTCGTTCAAATTATCTTCATACCAAATTTTATCTAAATAGGTCTATCAATATGCTGTGCAAACATACTTTCCAGTTGAAGTTACAATCGTGGCATCGCCCAGTAAAACAATAGATCTCTTCCTCAAGGGTAAATTTGTCTCAGTACCAAAGTTCATCTACGTCGGTCTATTAGTTTAGCAGTAAAACGTATTTTCCTGGTAGGGGTGGGGCACAACCCAAGTAAGTAAGTCTTTATTCAGAAATCAGTCTACCGCCACACTAAATTTCATCATATGCGGTGTAGCGGGTCAGCCGTGACAGCGTTTATTTTCATAAGGGGCACGATCTCACCCACTTAAAATCATCCTTTATTAGGGCTCAGTCTACCTGAATATCAAAATTGGTCTATTGTTAAAACCGTTTAAACAAACTTTCCTGTTAGAGGCGTGTCATCGCCTACTATTGGCATTTCATTTTGAAGTACAATCGATATAGCATTGTTCTTAAGAGAACATCATCAAATGACCACCACTGCTTCTCTTACAGAAACAAGATCGATTCGCGACCAGTTTCAAGAAATCAGCCCCGATTCCATGAATTTAGCACAATCTAAACATTTTTAATAACCCTACAAGATGAAGTCTAAAGGTGTTAAGTCAAACGATTTTTAACGCCAATTTACGGCACGATTTCAAGAAATCATGTGAAATTTAAGTAAATTCAAAATTAACCCAATAACGGAGGTAGGTGGCCGTAGCCCCGGGCGTATTATTATATTAAAGTTTGCTTTTGATCAACAACTTCTTGGTGGAAGGAATATTTTCTTGTAATGGTTGAATAAAAAGAGACCTACATGGACAGAAAACCCATTTTGCACTGATATTTCTTGAGTGCCAAGATTCTGAACTTATATTGCTCAAGCCATTTTTCTCACTGGGATACAATTAACAGTGAGTTCCTTTGATCCTTTGGCTGTTGCAATTCTTTATTGAAGGGTGCTAATCTTTGCAACATATATTTGCATTATTTATTTGCTACAACAAGAACAACAACAAATTGTTGTGATTCTTGTAAGTTGCGCTTACATTCCCTGGGGTACTGATCCAAGATGTCTTCAAAAAAGGGGACTTAATAAAAATTCATTTATGCTACTTTTTGCATATCAGTTAGTAGTGCAGTGTAGGACTTAGCTAATAATAATTTCATGATAAAGTTATACGTGATAGACTTGTGCTCTTATACCTTTGGTTCTTGGAATTAAATTTGAGATTTATTCATTGCTCCCGTTGTGATGTTTGTTCGCTTGCTCGATTTCGTTCGCTTGGTATTTTGTTGGAATTTGAAGTTTTTGCGCGTTTTGTTTGAACAATTAAATTATTTGCCTCGCTGTTACGATGAACCTGCCAGCCTGCTTGCCTGAGCTGTTTGGATTCGTTGGTTGTTCTTACTGGCTCATGTATCCCCTTATTTGTACATCCAAATACGAGCCACCCTCGTAGCAGCGCATTCTTGCCGCTCAACTGCTTTACAAATATTTTATGCTTTCTGCTGCTGTTTTTTTCCTTCATTTTTTTATTTTTTGTTTTATCAAAAATACGGGTTGTACTTCGTAAGTTTTGAAGAATTTTCCCTAACCGTTCGTCTGTCCGTCCGTTTGCTGTTTGTTGGTGGATTGGATTGTTCTTGCACAACTTTTTGTTTACTTAACAAGAAAAACTATGCACAGCAGCTAGAAACTACGAAGTGGGAGTGGGAGGGATCGGGTGCGAAAAACTGTAGCGATGTTTTATTATCCTTCGCATTAAGTTTTGTAGCAGTATTTGTATTCAGGATGTCAGTTTGTGCACTTTTTACACTTGAATTCACAAAATTGTCACGTTTGTTGAACTACATTGAAGAGTTTATTTGCAGAACTGATTTTGATATATACGGTATTTTGCTATTTGTCGAATACACGAGTGCATGGTATTTGCCAGCGTCTTAGATAAATGCGTTGTTTTTTTGTTTTTTTTTGTTGAAAATTAAAGATATTTAATTGGTGGAGTTTGATATAGAAATTGTTTTAATATTTAAAATCTTATGAAGACGTTCATATAGAAATACTGTGTATTGAAACTTATCGAGTAAGTATTTTCACTGCCGAAGAAGTCAAGAGTTAAATTCAAACGTTGCCTTGAAAAATCAGTAAAAATTCCAAAACTTATATGGACCACCCATTATAAAAAATAATATTTGTATATGATATAGGTCGGATATGTAAGTCTATCTATTTTCTTGTGAAATTCTCTGAACTTTTTACTTTCTTCCGCCTTCGTATAGAGCGCATTCTGAAGATACGGTTTGCTGTGACCTTATCATACAATTTAGGCCCTATGTCTGCAATAACCCGATATTATTAAATTGTTGATATTTATATCTTGTTCATAGGCCCGTGCGAAGGGAGGAAAGTTCGGAGTTCATACCCTCCTTAAGGCGATTTTCGCACATACACGTTGATTGGAAATATATTCTCACTAAATGAAAAATAATAAATATTTGCACCTTTTATGAAAATAATAAATTGAATTTCATCAATAAGTCCTTTTAGTCTTGCAAATATTCTTATGTATATGAAACAATTTGTTCGTTTTGCTGAATATTTTTTTTTTAATAAATCAAAGCATTTCTGATTTATTTTCTAGCGAAGTGATCTTATCTTTATCATTTTTAAGCACTCGCTCATTTGATATCCCATTTAATCTTTGTACGTATTATCTCTTTGTATTATTTCAAATTTTTTTGTCTCAAACTACAAACGATACCGAACATTTCAAATTTATCGCTAAAGGCTACCACTACTAACGTGCTACAACAAGAAAATTGAAAAAATAAAATTTAAAAATTTGAATAAAATAACAATTTTTTTGTTGTGTTCTCTCTTCAGTTGAGATAATATTTCAGCGCTTCTTTTGTCACAACGCTAGGCAACAACCGGGTGAATCTCAGCCACTGTTTGGTCGACGCCAATTAATCAAGATTTTTGATATCTCCATTATGTGTGCGCGAGCAACGCCAGCGATGGCTGCAACTATAGTTTCAACTACAAAGTGACTGCGCTTCCAAATTTAGGGTCACAGTTATTACAAACGTTTAATATTTTTTTTAAAAGTAGCGTCATAATTCAACAAAAAAAAAGTAAAACAAAAACGCTCAGCTCAGATTACAAGCGATTGCAATGAATCGCTACCTGTCAACCAATGTTGCCGGGTCATTTGAAAATTTATTTGTGAACAATATTGGAAGTTCGAAACCGAAAATAGGTTGAGTCAAATTGATTTAATATTGTTAATATATTCCAAAACTTTTTTTAACTTAAATGAAAATTCTCGGGACATAACTCCATAAGATTTTAAGCAATGTAATTTGCATGAATACAGGGTTGTACGTAAGGGGCGTAAAATATAGAAAAAGAAAAATTCTGTAAATCATAGGATCGATTTGAATCGAATTATTTCAAACAGAAGAAATGGTGTTCGAATAATATCCAACCTTTCTCAAAGTCCGATATTCGTAACAAAATGGATGACTTCCTCGGAAATATAACAATAAGAGCTACCGTGCTTGAAAATCATTGTGTCCATGCAGAAATAACAACTATCTGGCAACATTCCCTATTCATTCAATGTCGGCAATAACCGACGGTGACAATATGCTACGCTGTATGCTCTGCACTTGTTACAACATAAACATGTCCACAGTTGAATGCTTTGTGGTTTAGATGGAAAACACAAACAACAACAACTAACAAGGGGTTCTTATCATTGATATGGCATCAAAATCGGTTGCATTAAATAAATTATGATGAAATCTGGTCATACGTTTTGAAGATAAGCAATTGAAATTGTTTGTGACCAATCTTTAAGACGTCAAATAACCTTTGCATCATCTAACAGTGGTTTAGCTTCTCACATAAATTCATTTGATGAATCCTTACACTCCAATGATAACATATTTATTTTCTGTTATTTTTAGTCATTCGACAGCGTCCTGATTACAGCATAATTACCGGATTAAAGACACGTGCTTGTTGGCTTCTTCCTTTGTCCTGCGGCTAAGTCGCGCGAGCTCGTGTGCACTTTTTCATTGCCTCTTTTATGTTTATTCGCTGACATGCGAATAATTATCGTGCGACAGCGATACCAAGATGCCAACAACAATATCGGTGTTGTGACAACACCGCATTTTGACTGCAGCGTTCGAGGGCCCTGTGCGCTGACGAATTCATATTGAATTAATAGCTTCTCATCCTGTTGAAATTGTAGTAATGTGGTTGATAAAACACAAAGCCTGCTTTTAGGCGCGCGCACATTAAAAATCAATCAAACGAAATTAACGCATTGACAATGTCCAAGTCCATTTTCATCAAGTATTCTCGACCTCTTTGTATCGAAATGGTTTCAACAATTATTTGCAACTTCTTTTCAAGTGGGTGCAATGTGAACTTGGTGGGTTTTGTCGGTGTGACAAAGCCACCCTTGTTATATGCAGAAAATATTTTGTTGCAATTTCATGAGTGATTACTTAAGGGCAAGGAAGGATGCATTATGCATGCGGCGACATGCGTATTTTATTTTATTCATTTTTAATTTTATTTAAATTGATTACAATATGATTTTCAAAATAGTTGTCATGTGATTATATAGACAATAGAAGCATTAATATCTGACTTTTTATGAAATTCAGGATTCACAAATTCCTAAAAAACCTTAGGACCTGTTTTCCTACTAAATCATCACTGATAAAAGTCCTAATAAACAGGAGATAATACATCTAGCACCGGATAGAAGTAGTGGCTGGAGTAAGCTATAAAGTTTTTGTCTTTTTTTTGTAATGCCGGGAACAAAATCAGGTCTTTGAGTTAAAATTGGCTCCAGTGCTATGGCGTGAACAAACTCTTTTGCAAGTTTTATATTTTTTGTATAATTTCCAACACTCATGCAACGTGATATATTTTTGAAATCGTAATAGCTTAGAAACCTCATAGGCCTCTTGAATAATACCACTATGTAACATACGATGAGGAAAAAAAATAATATTGCAAAAATTTTTTTCCTTCGATTCCGTCATAGATGCTCGATACGACAAAGAAAAAAAGGACATAAGTTTTTACGTCACAAAAAGTTTTGGAGCTCTGCAGATCTCCCATGTTCAGTATAATGAGGAAAAAAGAGTCAACAAGCACCCTTGGTCTAGCCAAATCTTAAAATCCCTGCACTGCATTAAATTAAATAATCTTGAACTAAAAACAACAAAAAAAAAAAAAATCGAACAAAATATTGAAAGCATAAAAAATATTTTTTAAGAACAGAATTAATTTTAATAAAAACTTAATCTACCGCTAAGTACACTTGCTGGAAATAGACACGAACTTCCCACGTATAGAAAACGCGATTTACTCATATATTATCTGACATAGCTCTTATCCAGATTATGATGGATCCTTTCATAGTCATTGTCTTAGTTATGCATACAGTCATAACGACAAGAATATCAGGCATCCGCGTATATTAAGGGCGAGTTATGGGGATGACGGCGGTTCCTGCGATTGGTAAGAACAGCATATAACAGAACGGAATTGGGTTTCGGGTGTAATACTCAATGAGACCATTATCAATATCACAGTTCATGCTAAAGCTATCAATATCTAACGTTGATTTTCGTTAAAAGCCCCAGATTTGTTTTGGGACGGTCCATAGGGACTGGAAGGTACACTGACTTTGCACACTTAAAAAATTGTATCCTTCGGCATGTTAGCATGGCTCTTGACCATGTCCATATAATGATATTTTTCCCCATCAAAAAAGTGGCAAAATGCAATTTAAATTTAAGGTATTGGCTTCTCGATACCGCCAATAAAATGATAATATGTATTTTCGATTTATTTGCAACTTATGTTGGCGAATTGATTGATTGATTTGAGACCTCAAAGTCTTAAAAAATTGTTACCAAAGATAAATAATTCAGCGCTGGAGTTGGTAAATTTTAACTTCTTGGTGAGATTTTTCAACCTTTTATTGATAAGTTTTTCGACTTTCTAATGAATTATTATAATTCCATACTGTATTTGTAAGTAGTTTAACGTTGGAAAAATAAATTGAGTAAAAATATACAGAAAATTACATCAGGGCATGGCTATAATTTGTTCCATACAGAGCCGATGGGGAAAAATGTATACCGGACTCAGATTTAGGCGATTAAAAACAAATACAGAAATTATTTGGATTTTGTCCCACAAGCAATTAAGGAACTTAAAAAACGATAAGCGAAAACAGAGCAAACGAGGACCGCCACACCAAAAGTTAACACGTATACCGTAAACAATTTTTTTAGAAAAGATTGGAAACCAATATCGAAGAAGGATTTTTATTTAAACTCTAATACTACATCATTTCAAAAATTTTAGTGAAAAGATTGCGAACACATTTTTGGGACTTTAATAATTTCGTCTATATGGTATTGTGATGAAGATATAATTCAGCCCATACAAATATCACATTTTCAACTTTTTAACCTCAAAAATACTACAAAAGTTAGACCAGCTCTGGATAAAAAGTTGAAAATTTTCGACTTGAAGGCGTTGCACTCCCCATGCAAGCAAAACCTTTAAGACATTATACTGAAAGAATTATTAAAGGTAATGGAACCAAACTTCAGAAAAATAGAAGAAATTGTTCGGCCTATTATCAGATATAATGTTGGCGAATTTCGACGGGGAAAGCTATTGAAATCAATGTGATTACGTTTAAAATACGGGTAAAAGTATCCTTTTATTAAGAATTTAAGACCTACGTGCACTTTTCCCACTACAATGGTAAAGGGTATCTAATTTTTGGCGAGGCCAAAGACACCTTTTCTAATTTTTTTGGGTATATTTGGCTTCCATTTCATTTATTTGCACAACATTTTTGTTGCAAAAATATGTAAAAAAATCAGTTTTTTGTATCTTTAAACACTGGATTTTTGAAAACACGAAAAAGTGTTATTAAGTGCACAGAACTACTATGAATTTTAATATTATAAAATAAGCCACATTTTTATTGAGATTCTTAGCGTTATAGTCGACAAATCAAATATGATTTTTAAGTGCAATGCTATAAAAACGACACGAGGTTATATTGACATCATATTTTATTTTAGCCAAATTTAGCTTAAGCTCAACCCGATATTAAGATAACACATATCAGATTAAGAATAAATAAATAAATTCGTTAATTGATTTAATTTATTAACGAGTCAAAATTGACATTAAGTCATTTATTAACTAAACACTTATACGATCATACAAATGCTTTATGGCCCTAATACTCACGATTGCCAATTAATTTGTTTTTCAAATAATAAAATACAATGAGCGGCAATCGAGCGGGTACTTTAAAAATATAATTTATTTCTTACGATATGGAGAGCGTTATCATATATCAAAATGTAAGCAAATGTTTTCGCCTTCTTTACGTGGAATTTATACGATGTTACAACAAAAAAGTAACTTTATTGCCAATAAAAAGTTTCGTATGGTTTTTATGATCTTTGTGTATAAAATTTATTACTTATTTTAGGAATGCATTTGGTGATGCTGCTGCTGTTTCCAGTGCTTCTGACAGTCAGTCAGCCACCACTGCCACTGCCACCTTCTGCAAACAACATCGCAGTCTCCAATCTGAGTTTTTACTCCACAGGTTATCTTAATGTTGGCATCGAAATAGACTCCTCAAGCTGCACTTTATGAGCATTTCAACAAGTTTTACAGCTTTCTTTTCGAAAACAAAAAGAAAAAAGATTTCAATAAAAATACAAAAAAAAGCGATCTCAAAAAACATGTTAATAAAACCAAGTTTAGGGTTTCGTTTAACATATTTCTTTTTTTTTTTTGTTTTTTTTATCGAATATTTTTTGTGTTCAGTAAGCTATGCAAATGGCCATTAAATGCTTCTAAACATGCATGCATTTTCCACTGTATTTCTGTCTGAGCACACCAACTTTCTTTATTATCAATTTAGTTTGAATGTAATTTGAGCTATGATCAGTGCTGGTTCGATCAAACATTTTTGCTCCTCTTTTGGATTTCTATGAATATCATAGGGTTACCTTGCAGCCGGACGGTGCGGTGCGGTGCCTTCGCCGTTGATCTGTAACGTGGGAACCCATGACTGGAGGTTGTTGTCTTTATGAATTTATCACTTAAGAAGTAACCATTTTCCCCAGTATTGTGGACACAACATTTGGATTTTAGGTTTTGTCATTTTAATTTTACGATCACTTTTAGAATATCTTTTGATCGGTGTTTTAGACATCTACCCAGAAGACAAACAAAAACAAAAAACTGAATTCTTGTTGCTGTTGTTATAAAATCTTTGGCTTTATGAGTCTTAGTAGAATGTTTATTATGTAATTAATAAATACATACACATGTGTGTAAGTATGTATGGCATATAAAAAGTAATAACAAAAAGCAACTTTTGTATTGAGGCTGACATTTATGAGCAACAAATTATAATGATTTGCATTATAAATTATTTATGGTGTGGTTGACAAGTTGTGTCTTGCTGTTATCCACATTTTCGATTTGGATTTGCGAACCACAGTAGAATAAACCGTATGCTTTATTTACATATCTATCTTAACTATTTATGCATATATTAAATATATATCGCATGTGATATCTCAATATATTTATCCAATTTAATTTAAATTTTGGGAAGGACTTCTGTTTCTAAACAGAGCATTAAGTGTAATTCAAAACCTATACACTGATAATAAAATAAAAGCAATATACAACACAACTTATTGTTTTATCATCAATGTCGTTACTTTTGTGTCAGTAGCCCAAGAAATCAAAAAAAAAGTGCAGGTGATGTATTGAGTTAAGAATCTTCCGGCATGTTATATACACTTAAAAGATTTTTATAAAAGTTTTTGATGAAAAGCGATTTTCAAAGATTTCAATGAAGACATCTTAACTATATTGGCATGCCTTAGTGAAACAAGAAATAAGTAGTTATAAACATATATCTGGATAGGGTCGCATTTTGAAATGGCAGAGTAAAAAATCTTACGAATAGCCAATGTGCATCAGACGTATTTTATTGTTGTTTTTAGCAAATCTGCTCTTTCCTATCTAGCAGCTCTACTTTTTGTTAGCGAGCCGGTGGAATAAATTTTAAAACACTTTTATCGTCCGACAAAGGTTGAAAATCAAGTAGTTCTAACTAATATATAAATGGTGTTTTTTTTAGACGTATAGAGCTTTGAATTGAAATAAAACACAAGAAAATCGTTTTAATGTCCATCAATTTGGCTTTATTGGAAGGATAATTTTATGCCATTAATGTTTAAATATGATTTCGGGCATGTGGCCGCCGCGGCTGTCTCGAATAAAGCCAATTCTACAGGTCCAATTTTGAACCACTTTTTCGAGCATATGGGGCCGTATGTCGGCAATAACGCCACGAATGTTGGCTTCCAAGTCCCCTAACGTTTCTGGTTTGTTGGCGTAGACGAGCGACTTCACATATCCCCAAAGAAAATAATCCAATGGTGTCAAATCACACGATCTTGGTGGCCAATTGACAGGTCCATTCCGCGAAATTATGCGCTCATCGAATGTTTCCTTCAATAAATCGATTGTGACGTGCGCTGTGTGGCATGTAGCGCCGTCTTGTTGGAACCACAACTCATCCACATTCATGCCATCCAATTCGGGAACAAAATAGTCGGTTATCATGGCTCTATACCGGTCTCCATTAACGGTAACTGACTCTCCAGCATTATTTCGGAAGAAGTATGGCCCAATGACTCCACCAGCCCATAGAGCACACCAAACAGTCAGTTTTTGTGGATGTAATGGCGTCTCAAGGGTCTCATGTGGATTCTCTTCACTCCAAATGCGGCAATTTTGCTTGTTGACGTAGCCATTCAACCAAAAATGAGCCTCATCACTGAACAAAATTTTGCGATGAAAATCAGCATCGAGATCAATCTCATTTTCGGCCCATACACCAAAATCACGACGCATTGCATGGTCTCGCGGCTTTAATTCTTGCACACGCTGGATCTTGTAAGGTCGCAAGCCAAGATCTTTGCGCAAAATCTTCCATAAAGTTGATGGACAAAGCTCCAATTGCTCTGCACGGTGACGAATCGATTTATTCGGGTCCTCTTCTACATTTTGCTCTACAGCGGCAATTGTTTCTTCGGTGCGCACTGTTCGACGTCTCTGCGGATGCGTATTATCACATAGAGTAAACGTAGTGCGAAAACGATCCATGGTTAACCGAATTAATTGCTCTGATGGACGATTATGTCGACCATAAAATGGACGGAGCTTGCGGTAAACTTCGCGAACTGAACCATTATTTTCGAAATAAATTTGCACGATTTGCAAGCGTTGTTCTTTTGTCAACCTGTTCATGATAAAATGGCAAACCAAACTGAACATAAATTACATTAGAGTTGCCAGATTTGACCATAAAATGCCAGTTTTATCTCTATTCGAAAAACAAACCTCTAAAAAAAACACCCTTCATAATACGAAGAATCACTGCCTTTGTGTTGCTTCTGCGTTATTATTTGAATGTCCTTTGCAACTATAAAAAAAGTTACCATAAGTAATTTAATGATGTCTGCCTATTATATTAAGAATGTCTTCATGCACAAAAACAGATGAATGAAAGAGGCAGACGTTTTTGTTGCAGCGTTTTTTTTTTTTTTAAATTTCATGATACATAAGTGATTTTATCGTCAGGCAGATTGCAATTATTTTGAAGATTATGTCATAGGAAATGTGAAAAACAACCTCTGCTACTTAATTATTGCTTAAATTTAATTTTTTTGCAATACAGCAACATGAAAAAAAATTCTGCATAAATATTATTATCGCGTCTGCCTCTTTGCTGGCCTTTACTTATAAAAAACATAAATAAAGAGAAAGCCGAAGACGATCCAGCTTTACTTTTTCGAAGGCAGACGTTTTTGAGCATATTAGTAAGGATATATGTACATATAAAACTATATAATATAGTATATAAAACTAATACCGTGCAAATTTTGTTATAAAAAACTTACTATTCTATTTTTCGGTAAGTGGCAGTGTGGACGTCTGTCTTCTATATTCTCGTTATCTTCATATAAATACTAAGCCCTTATCTATTTATGCCTAGTATAGGATTTTATCACACGCAGTTGAGCCAGAACTGCTCTGATCCCTATTTGATTGTTATGACAGTTTAGCTATTGCTGCATTTCGCACAAAGAATTATTTTGAATACTCGTAATGCAACCAAATTTCACAAAAATAAAACAAATAGCTTAGATAAACACCAGGAAAACAGAAAGCTTTGAGCACTATATCACTTTTTATGGAAGTCGAAGCAAATTTCACATATCCATATGTACTATAAGTAATTTGCACAATCTCTGGCGAAAATGGCATGAGCTTAGAAGATGACATTGTGCCTCCCGAACAAGCAAAAACTTCAAAGCCCTTTGCTGATGGAGTTATGTAGGGTAAGCTCGCAAAAATACTAGGAATGGTTCGGACTAGCACAACAAAATCTGGCATATTTTGAGAAGAGAGTATGGCACCTCCCATGTAAGCAGTAAATGCACACTAATTCGAGAAATGGGTCGCACAAGCACTGGACAAAAAGTGGGCAACTTTTGCCAATGGAATGTTGCACTTTACATACAAGCATAGGCTGAAAATAGCTTTTCGAAGTTAATGTGGCCAAATTTAATATCGGAACATTTGTGGAAACCAGCTGGCATTTTTATGAGACTTGTACGCGCACTTTTACTGCTGGTGCGAGACCAAAGATAACAACCTTGCTAGTTTCTTATTGAGCTGTGTAATAAATATAAAACTGACTTGTTAATCTACTCAAAAATAGTAGAAAATACAATTTTATGAAGATAGTAATCCTTTGGACGTAATCTTATTACGAACGATTAACAATTTCTTCAATTTCCTTCAAAAACCGCATGTTCCAGATAAGTGATAAAAAACATTCTCCGATAAATCGACATTGCATTTACAAATCATATTAAATTACTTGCATCACTGACAATCGCAATAGACACCACGAATACCCATGTAGTCACTAGTTACAAAATCACTAGCAATAAAAACGGTCACCAACAGTCAGTCAGTCAGTCATCAACAAGGCCGCGGTGTGTAGCGGGAGAAGCAGAGATCATAAAACAGAAAAAAAAAAAAAATATTAAGTCGCAGGCAGACGACAATCTGAGGATGCCACCATCATCACATAATTTCATTTCGAAAACGATCAATTTTAAAGATAAGTAATCTTATCGCGCACGGCGGGTGCGCAAGATCTTGTCATGTGTTTGTCCGTCTCTCCCAGTATTGGAAGTATCAGTGCATAGCATATTCCTACTTGTCAAAGGCGTAGAAGAGTTTCAACATTTGACATCTATATTTGTGTTCCCTCTTCACGTACAGCGTTTGTGCTCTCGAAAGTCTCACATTCAACGTTAAATGGTCGCTTTAGATGGATGATGATCCCTGATTAAGATGAAATATCGCTGATAACAACAACGGTGTGGTGATGCGCATGTTAGTGGAAGTATAGTGTTTTTGAGCAGTGAACTGTTGATGAACTAGAATTTTTTTCTTGCTTTTGGCTTTTGCTGTGTTAAGGTACTCGTAGTGTGACAATTTTTGATGATCACACATTTTCAACTCTAAGGGTTGATATTTACATATATTAAGAAATTAACTTTCTAACAAAAAAATAATAGATATTGTTACGAAATTTGTTTGGTTGGCTGAATGCACCGATAGCAATAACTGACTAAAAAATAGCACTTCTTCAAAAATTATCATACATAAAAATGGATGGATCTTATGGATCTTTCTCAGTATTATATAAAATAGTTTACAGTGACAGAAAACAAGCGTGTTATGGAGGAAGAAAAATTAAAGAACAAAACAAAATAAATATGAGAAGAAAATCTATTGCATACTTTTAGAAAATCAAGTTGTCAAAGTGGTGTCCAGCGCTGTCGTGAACAAACAAAACCCAAGTAAGTAAAAGAAGAATACAATATTTCTGAGAAGCGCGCTTTCAATTTATTTGTTTATTCGTGCACTCAATAGATACAATTTTACACACGGTCAATTACAAATTGCTCTGTTAATATCTTGAAGCAGAGAAAGAATATTAATCAAGTGTATTTTTTTTGTCGTCCAACTTTTCTGTCATCCAACTTTTCTGTCATCCAACTTTGTGACGTTCATCTATTCGTCTTTTAACATTTCGTCGTTCAACTTTCTGACGTCCAACTGTTTGTCGTCCAACTTTTTATGGTCCAACTTTTTGCAGACCAAGCTTTTGTCGTCTAAGTTTTGTCGATATATCTTTTGTCGCCCAACTTTTTGTTGTCAAATTTTTCTGCTGCCCACTTTTTCGTCGCCCAACTTGGATTTCCCATAACTTTTTGCCATTCAACTTATTGACCACCCAACTTTTTCGTCGTCCAATTCTTTTGTCGTCTTACTCTTTTGCTGTCCATTTTTGGATCGTTCAATTTTTTTGCCCTATAACTTTTCGTCATCCGACTTTTTGATCATCTGACTTTCTTAACGTTACACTTTTTGCAGTCCAACTGTTTGTCATCCAATTTCCTATCGTCCATCTTTTTGTCATCCAAGTTTCTTGTCGTCTCCTTGATGGAAGTTGTAGAACCGTAAATAAATCAATTTTTTATCTGATACATTGAGTTATTGGTTTATATATATTATAAATATATCACATATGACAGTGTCTGGCTGTGGAATTATTGTATTATTATTTTCAAACACGCACGCTCACACGCATAACGTTTCAGATATAAAAAATAATGATTTATTTTCTTTCAGGGGAGCGATTTTAAATTTCCACTGTTGCTAACTGTAAGGGGGAGGACATTTGCCCCTCGTTTTTATTGAAACAATCAATCAGCATCACAAAAACTACTTATTTCCAAAATTTCAGGTAATTCGACCGAAAAACCTTTTCCATACATTTTGTGAGAAATGTCTTACTTATAAATTGCTTTCTAGAAAGACATACAATTTAGCTCAGATCTCAGAAATTAAGCGATTTAAATAAGCCCTGACTTAAAAGTACTTCACAAACCGAGAGTTTTTATTTTTCAGCCACTTTCTGACCAAATATAAATCTATTGAATATTTTCAAAAAACTTCTGAAATCGTCGAAATATGCAACATGCCAACCAAAAAAACTGAGATGTTAATTGGATGATGGTCACGATGTTAATATATAGGCCCAAGTGTGCATATACCATAAACAATTATGATGATCTAAAGAGCAACAACAACTGTGAAACAACAACAACGAGTGTCAATAGTTTTGTGTCAAATCAACGATAAATTTATTTTCACGCCCATTGGCAATAAAAATTGTTTTTATATCGTTTGCATTAATGAGTTCGTTGGCGCTCAAACGCCCACGATAATTGAATACAACAACAACAACAATAAAGTGCTATCAAATGCACATACACATACATGCAAAGAAACACATCGATTTATCATGGAGCACATCATTATGGAGCAGTAAGTGCATGTGTTTATTTATCTGTGTGTTTTGGTCTGTTTGTGTGTGTGTGTGTGTGCTAACTGTGGCAAATATGCAAATAAGCAGTTGAGTGTTTGTGGGCTGAGCTCATGACACGGACAAACATAAGGCCAAACATTTCGATATTGAATTGAAATCGATATAATTTAAAATACCGACAGACAAAAGCAACACAAATAAACACACAAAATTATCACAAACACAAGCACACAGTAACCAAATGGAAGAATTTACAAACACACGCATACAACTGCATACCAACATAGGTATTAAATCGTTGAACTTTAACTCACAAAGTAAGTGTTTCAGCTTAAATAAATCACAATAAAAGTGAGCTATCTCTAAGGAACAAAACTCATTGGTCTTGCAACTTCCACACCCTTGTAAATAAAAGGTGATTTTTTAGAGTGATTCGACTTTAAGTTGCAATGTAACTTACGTTTGTGTCCAATTTTCAATTTTTAAAACGGTTATTTTATGACATTTTTTGGCTTAGTAATAATTTAATTCATGTGTCCACCATGAAAAGCTGTAATAAATTTGGTGTCACGAAGTCCACCACTACACTTTTTGTGCGATTAAGGCCTTATTTCCGAAAGAATGTGAGTTATGTAGATTTCTAAAGCTTGAATTGTTGCTGGTTCATCAACATTGATCATTGAATTCACATATCCTCATAGAAAATATGTTTATAATCAAAACTTTAAGCTCTCTTATGAAATGTTTTCTTTTGCGCAGAGTTTTGTCTTTGTAGATCACCAGCAGAAATCGTTTCACATAGTCTTGCACCTACCTATTGTGTCGTGTTTCGTTTGTTGAGACAAAATAAAAAGTTCCTCATTTTCAAACTTCCATAGGTAAGGTACCTACTCCACAAATATATGTATGTTGTAATACTGCGGGGATGTTAATATCATCTGCAATTCTCTTTAATCTTGGTAGATTTATATTAGAGATTTTAATCTTCCCTTCGTGCCACCTAATGACTCCAACATCAACATAAAGAAATCTCATAACAGTTCTCAACTAAATCCGCTTAGATGAGAAATTGGCGTACAAGACGCACTCAAAGCGTGGCCTGGCATAAGTGGGTTAATATTGTAGGGATGCCAAACTTTTTGCAGTGTCAAATATTATTACAGTCAATCGTTATTATTTAAGAATTATGAATATATAATGGACATCGATTTGAAGGTCGTTGGACTAGTCCCAAGTATTTAAATGCTTATCTATCAGAGGTGTATATCGAAAGAACTTAAGGAAGCAATTATGACTTGTTGCTATTCAGCTGAGGTAGGTGGCTAAGCACTCTTTGCACTGCACAAAATGTTTCTCTGTCGACTCAAGAGGGCGCTGTTTTTAAAAAGTTTTCTCTGAACCCGTTTTTGTGCCCGCCATGATCAAAGTGTTATGAAAGATCTTAAGTTTCAATTTCGAAAATTCTTCTGGATATGAAATCAATGGCACATTTCGCTGCTCACTTTTTTCACAAGAAATATAATTCGGTGGTTGAGAAAAAGCCATCATCGGCTGCTTCTGCGAATTTTCTTTTATGGTTTCAACCGTTTCAAAGCGCCTCCCTCGAACTGATAATTTTAGCTTCGAAGGCTGGAAAAATTTCGATAGGCAATATCTAGTTAATACGTTTCTTCGTCGTTAAAATTCGTTGAATTTTTGTCTAAAAACTCTTACGCATTGATGGCTTTACGGTGAATTGTCATGGTGCAAAATCCATGAGCTGTCTTTTCACAAATCTAACCGCTTTCGACGGGACAACGGATTTAAATAATTTAAGTTAACCTAAATATTAATTCAAACATTATAATAATTATGGTTAACAGATGACCAAAAGACAAATTGGGGACGGTATGAGAAATTCAAACTTTTTGCTACGACTGGCTAAGAACGACAATGTGACCTTATGAGCAAGAAATAAAAGGTTTCCACTTTTGATATCTATATCAAAGACATTTGTAGGCAAAGTTGATATCGAGAACACTTACAGGTTTTCGAGGACGCAAAAGCCTCCAAAGACACTCATAAAATTCTTCGGCTTTTCCTCTATATCGAGAACCGATGGTTCTTCCAGTGCTGAATCAAAACAAATATTATATGTTTGATAAATTAGTATTATTTCCTGATTAAGGAAGCTCGAATAAAATAATAAATTATATAAAAAAAGGATTGATTTTAATTCTTATACTGCAAGTTTCATACAAAACTAACTCAAAGACTTTTTTATAATTCACTGCGCACAATTCAACCATCCATTAATCGAAAAGTTGCAGGGGGCGTGCTAACTTCAGTGGCTCACTAACATTCATCATCAAGTGGCTGTGCGAATGACAACACGCTTCCGCGCAAGAACTTAGCAGCACGCTAAAAAAAAAGTTTCAATCGTTTTGCGCTGGCACATAAAATGTAGGTATCTATATCTGCGCGTGTGTATCTTTAGACTCATTTATCTTCCGACTTCACAAGCTGAGTCACGTGATGAAGACGTCGTTAGTCCACAGACGCCTGCTGCCGTTGCCGCCGCCTTATGGCGTGCACTTGTTACTTTGAGGCACATAACTCGAACGTTTCAGTCGCAGCTATAGAATGCGATCTTCTTTCTTTTGTTGTTGTTACTGTTGTTGGCTTTTGTTTGATTACATAACAGTACTTGAACATCCGCACATCTGTAAAGAGTTTTCATTACAAAACAATGCGACTGAAGAAACAGAAAATAGTCGTCGGACAGAAGAAACCAACTAATTATAGATTCTAATCACGTAATATTTTATGCAGTACATTACGTGCGAGCCGGCAATCAATAAGGTGTTCGTTCCAATGCGCTGTCCTGCCCCCCTCTGGCTTTGTCTTCAGCTTCATTTAGCCTCGCAGTATTTTCCGTATTTTAAATAGGAAATTCCCCACCAAGTGAACTGCAAAGAAACTCTTTTATTTGTTCCGCTGCTGACTATTTGCACACAAAATATGAATTCAATGCGGTTTTTCTTTTAAGACACTTCCCGATAGAGGTGGCCGAATTTCCTAAATTATAGCACCTACGACAATAAATGAGATGACAAAATATTTATATACACACATGCGTTGGCCAATTCATAAATTTTTATTATTCAACACAAACAGTGGCTCATGAACTGGTTGGGTTTCGTTCACTATCTGAGCCACGCAAGTGCAGGTCAGGGGATTGATTAACAAGTTGGCTACTATCTGGCCGTTTTAGTCGGCGAGTAAAAATTGGCATCATGTGGTTGGCGGCATTGGAGAAGAATCTCCACGGCACTTTTTGTCTTTACATGGTTGGTGACAGTCTCCTGTAGTTGTATCTAGAAATGTCAAAATTTGGAACAGCCATTTTTTTTGATAAGGCCAAAATGGAGAAGTGTACGCAAATGAAAAAATTTTTACAATTTATATGAAAAAAATGTATTTGAAAAATGTTTTTTCTATACAAAAATCTCCCCCAAAAGGCAATTTGAACAAAAAATTTATTATTTGAAAACAAATCCTAAATTTTAAAATGGTTGGCATGCTTGATGCACGTATTGGCTCGGATATAAAAATCTGTAGGCAACCATGAAGGGGCCATGATCATTTTCTTTCTAATTAAAACCACGGTGCAACTCTAAGAAAGAGAAGATATGGCTAAGCGATTTGTACTCAGAAAGAGTAAGGCTTAGAGCGAATAGCTTACTGTTAATAGCTTCAGCAATAGCCACTTGCTAGAGGTTTTCTGTGATATGGTATAAATCCTATAAGCATAGCTTCCGATACACCACAAAATAATTACCTTTCGGTGAGCGCCCTGATTTGTAATCGGTGTTTCAATCGAATATTTTCTAAAAAATCTATCTTAAGCCTAAACCAAAATAGACGTGACGAAACGCAACGAGTAAGCTTGAGTATATGTAAACCAATGTCGATAACCAAAATGAACATACGTTACTGATCGAAATAAATGAAACATTTTGACAAGACGATTAGTTCCGTAAGAATCGAACTTCAAACTGTCACTACTCGTCATAACAGCTATTTGGCTGGCACGCTAAAGAACCATTTTGGGTTAACTGCCAAAACAGACGTAACGAGTGTAAATGTTCGTTCAGTTGCTATCGTCTCGTCACGTCAATTTCGGCTTAGACTTTACTTGAAACCGTAAATAATTCGAAAATGATCATATAAGTATGGTATGACCATCTGATATACTTAACGAACCAATCGAAAACGTCTACTTAACGAAAAGTTTACTGTTTTCGAACTTGTTTCCAAGGATGTGTTAGAAATCGATTTGAAAACGATTTTTGGTCGTTTTTTTCCTTAACTCTTAACAACTAGCAGAGTAGGAAAGAGTCATACTTGTCTTCTGGGCAGCCATAAAATGCGGATTAGTTTCTGTAAGTTTTATTTTTGAGATATTAAATGTGAGATTTTTCGTTGTGAAAATTTTCGAAAAGATGTTTATGCATTGTAGGATAAAACCGGGACATATTTTCAACCACAATTTTGCGGATTATATCACATGCAGTGGCGTCAATTTGGTAGGGTTAGAGAGGTCATTCCCCCAAGGAGCTTATACTAGTTATTATTCAATAAATCAATTAAATAAAACCATCTAATAGAAACCATCTGGTAGAATTATAGTTTTTAAAGGGTTCTGGTGAAGTGACGCCATTGATCACTTGTTGGCGTATGTCATATATTTCTTTGTCCTATATAAAATATATCACTTGTTAAATGTTATCAAGACTCGATATAAACGCTTAAATAATTTTCTTTTTTAATATTTAAAACTTTTTTTTCTCAATAATAGGTACAACTTTGAAAGAACATACAACATATAAAACTTCATATTTTTAATCGGTCATTTTATAAAAGATTTTTACTAAGAGAATGGAACTGATGTTCAATTATATTCACAAAAAAGTTCAGTCTAAATTTCCTTTAATAACAAATGGTGTCACTTTTTTGTTTCATATAAATTTGGAAGCAATAAATTCGGTTGCAGCTCAAAGCATCTAATGATACCAAAATAATTTTTTTTATATTCTCACTGCAATCTTAAGCCAGACGATGTTTTGCCGCCGTCAATACACATATGCTCTGATTAAGACTACGGTTAATCTATAACTTACACCTTTTGCATTAAAAACAATAGAACGAACAGAAGGAACAGAAAAAAAAACCATAAAAACACCACAAACCGCTTTCAGTAACCAGAGGAGGTACAAATTGTCCCAACGAACGAACGAACGCACGAGCCACGACAATTCTGAATCAAAAACAGCTGTTGCGCTTCAGTGCTCCGTGTGCTATTGGAATTTTTTCTGCATCTTTTGCTTCTGCTTTGACACTTCTTCGAATAGCAGCTGAAAACTGGTTTCATCTCAAACACCCTGTACCTTCGCAGGCGGCTGTAAAAATTAGCTCAAACTTTTCGCCAGCTGCTCGAACCCACTTGGCTCCGCCCAAATTTTTGAGTGACATTACAGTGCTAGCGATGGTTGCCTTTTTAGAGCGAACATAAATCGTGTTGTTGAGTGTACACTCTGCGCAGTCGTATTCTCACTGTGAAGTGAGCAGGTCACGTTTCGACGGAGAGTGTAAGCGAGATAGATTTAAGTTTTAGCAATGGAGTCTTCTTGTATGAAGTCCACAGAGGCGCCGTGCGACAATTGAAATAATTTTTATCAATTTGATTTTGTAGTTCATTATACTGCTGGCGCCACTGGCACAAAAGGATTCTTCTCATCGTGATGGTAGGCAAATGGCCTGACTTTACTCATTGAGTTTATTCGATTGCGTATGTCAGTCAGCAAATTTATACCCAAAATAAATCTCATCGAAATGAGAGAACATCTTTTTCAAATAATGAATAGAAATTGAAAGTCTTGCGAAACAACATGTTTCGAGATGAAAGCTCATTTTCGAAAGTTACACATATTCTAAGAAACAAAAAGGCTTAAGACGAAGTCATACGCATTGCATGGGTCGCGCCGTACCGATCTACTTTACCATAACTATTGGCTATAGGGATAGCATTCGGTACAGAAAGCGAACTAGGTTAAATATTTCTCATACCAAGAAAAATAAAATCTGAATTCTACTTAAGGAAACCTTACAAGAAAAAATATGACGGGTCAAATCGCATGATCTTGGTGGCCAGTTTACTTCGACCTCAAATTGCTTGTAAAGAAAGTTCATTGTGGCATCAGCTGACACCTAGCGTCATCATGTTTGAACTAAATGTCGTTCACATCCGTATCATCCAATTTAGGCCAAAAAAAAGGATATCATCTTATCGGTAGCGCTATCCGTTGTTGGTGATGGCAATGGCATCGCCGTTTTCGAAGAAGTACGGACCTATGATGCCGCCAACCTACAACCCTCACCAAACAGTGACCTAATGCGGATGCATTGCCACTTGGTGGACCTCGTGTGAATTGATATCGTCCCGAATACGGCAATTTTGACTATTGTGATACTCGTTCATACAAAAATGGACCTCGTCGCTGAAGATGGTAATAATTTATGGTTTATTTATTTTCATAATAAAGTTTCATCATTTATTTTGAACTCGGAAATTTCATGATAGGTTATGATTTTCCCATTTATGAATGATTTATGAATATTCCATCGGGAGGTTTGATCCACCGAAACTCTCCTGCGCACGGGCCTGCAAATGTCATCCTCTACTCCACTTGCATTAGTCGATCCTTTCGAATTAGTTTTTGATGACTTTTTCACACATTGCTTGCTGTAAGGACATTTATGCTCTGAGCAGACGGCATTGCAATTTTCATTTAAGTTTGATGTTTACAAAACCGCATTGGAGTATATTCGAACAACCAACGCAAGAGCCGTACAGTAATTGCGTAATATCGTGCATATTACAAAATTTCGTGTCGTGAGTGTGAGTAAAATATAATTTATCGTGCGCGATCGAGCGTTATTTGAAAAAGTCCATTAGATCGTGAGTCAAAAGTCACTTGGATATAAATGCATACATATGTATATATGTTAAACAGTAGCGTCAATTCGGCAGGGCTAGGAAGGGCTTTCCCCTCCCCCCGAAGGATCTGATACTAGTTATTATTCAATACATCAATTCAATAAAACTATCACCCTCAGGTTTTGGTGAAGTGCTGTTAAAAGTAAATACAAGAGCTCCATAATTTAAAGAGCTTTTTGAGGAAATCGCATCTTAAATGCAGCACAGATTTTGACAAATTCCACATAATTCAGTTGAAAACAGAAGCATTTAGCAATAAAGCAAAGCAGAAACAAATATTATGGCCCAAATACTAAAATAACCTCAAAAAAATGTATTCTTTGCATAATTTAATAAATAAGAAATTGCCTAGGTTGCCTACATTCTCACGTATCTATGAGCAGTTTCCTCAAAGCATCGAATTTTTTCGAATATTAAATCAACATGGGAAATATGCAAAAAAAGTAAAAAAATCATTCAAAGCTGAATATATATATGAATATTCACATGTATTTTTATTTGTACGTAAGACCGTTCCTTCACAGGATATGACTGCGAAGGACCAATAATCCTTTTAGCAAACATGATACGAATAAAACAAAATGGTTGCTCACTTCATTTGCATTTTATGCAAATGAAATTTTATGCACACAATAAAAATTCCCAAACTTAAACATTTGCACATTTTTCGTCCTTTTTATCCCTATTCATTCAAGTTTTTGTTTTTATTTGTTATTTTATTTCATTTTATTTGCTGTTGCGTCGTTGTTTTTGTTGTTATTTGCATTTGATTGCGAATATATGTTAAACATGGCATGGCAGTAAGCAAAGAGGTGGAGGTGGGTGGCTTTGCTATGGGGCTCTCAGGTCCCACATGAATAAATGCATGAGAAAGTTCAAAAAAATATGAATAAATTTTTGAATTGTTTGTGGAAAAATATGTTAAAATTTTGTGTAAAACTTTTGAAAAAGTTCTGAGTTGAGGATTTAACAAACCAAATAAAAAGTTGAACAAAACTTTTGAATTTGTACAGTATGTGTAGGTTTGTATGTACATATAGTATGTACTTCATGAAATTTGGCAAATATTGAAATTTATTTTCTAAAATAATAAACAAAAGTTTTTTTATTTCTTTAGATAAAACAATGTAGCTATAACTTTTTTAGATCTCTTGCTGAGCAAGTACACTGAGAAAAGGAATGTTTTCTGGAAATTAAAGTATTCGATTTATAGATTCTGAACATTTTTATAATGAATAAAAAAGTTTTAGTTGATTTTTTTAGATATTTGTTATTGATGATATTTGTTCCAGGGGATTAAATATATTTGTTTCGGCTAAATAAATATTTTTTTGTCTTAATACTAACTGTTTCCAAATCATATTATTAAAGAATTTTGTAACCCTCATATGTGTAGCATAACTAAATGCCTTCTGCTTGAAACAATTTAGGTATTTATGATAATGAAAGCGACGTTCAATATGAGCATGAGACGATGTGGAAAAAATTGATTAACTTACTGTTAATATGACCATTATGAATTTTTAGCAAAAAAAATATTTTTTATCCATACCATTTATACAAAATTGCTTGTACGAAAATGGTTTGTAACGCTTTGGTGCAAAATATACAGAGCCGATTTTAATAAATTCTTATTCAAAACAACATATGTGTTCTAAAGAAGGTTGTTGCATACTTTTTTTTTTAAATTTGTTAAAGTTAAGTACCTTTTTTTAAGATAAAGTTTTTGAAGAAACTCACACAAAAATTGTCACCATCGATTTTTCTTTGTTTTTTCTGCTTTTTGAGCTCTGTGTTGTTATTGTTGTGTTTTTTTTTCTCATTTGTACCGTGTGTCAAAGGACAAACTCTCTTTCAATGTTAAGAAAGTAATTTCATTATGAGAAAAAAAAAACGGGAAGCACGCGTACGAAGCCACGGCAACTACTAGTCAAATATATTAATACATTGCCTAATTTTACAGAACTTGTAGCATGTTAACTATTATCATATATTTTTTAGGTAATTTTTTAACTGTTACCAAATTTTGATACCTACAGTGAAATATTTTTTTTCTGCGTCAAGAAGTAGAAATTAAGGGTTTGGTAAAATAAAACAATTTTCTATTTAAATTTACTTACCCAATGCAAAGAAAAAAGTACACATTTCGGTTACTTATTCATCAACGAAACTAGAATTAAGTACTGCTGCAGGTTCAGTTGAAATTTAAACCAATTTCAAGCTCAAATTTTATGCTGTGCCACTTCCAGAATCTGGTCATGGCCATCAATAGGTTCTTGTCTGTGAATAGATAATTCCACATGGGTGACCTGCAATTGAATTTTTAAAGTTAAATAAATGTATTAAATTATAAACGAATAAAATTTCATCACACAAAAAGTGCATTTGTATGCAAATTTTATGTTTATCAGGAAATTAAGCCAGTATTTTTTTAAACAGTGTGTGGCAATTCATCATGTTGCAGTTTTATCATTATTAAACATTTTGCATGTTGCATCAATTTAAATAGAAATTTTTAGCAATTGTTGTAAATTTTTTACTAGTGATTAAGGTTATACTTCAAAAATCATAACTCGGTCTACTACTCATAAATGTCATTTGTATTTTGTACAAACCCCGAAAGAACACTGATCAGACTTACAGCATTTTATTTAATATTTTGGAATTAAATTTAGAGAATCTTGAGAAAGGGCAGGAATGTAGAGTTTTTGGCGCACTGTGTTTATGTTTTTTGCTATGATTCTTAACTGGTCAATGTAGGAAATAAGATATAGTGTGCTTGCAGACTCTTCATCGGCTAACAAGGCTGACTGATGATATGGTGTAGTGGTCGTTGAAACTAGTATAAGCAGCTGGTTGTCCATTTTTTTGTTCCTTTACAATTGTCGGATTTGTTCCCTAACTATTAAAGTATTTTGCGCTTGTAATTTTTTTGTTCTTTTTGCACTAAAAGTGCAGAACATAAAGCTCTGTAAAGTACATAAAGAGCGGTATGGTTGGAGTACTAACACAACCAATCACTGCAAAATAGGTTGCGGTTTTGGCAAACAGGCGTAGCACTTGGATGCAACTAAAAAAAGGAAATGTAAATACTTGAAAGTAACTATTCTGACAGAAAGAGATGAACATAATTTGCTATTCACAGGAAACAGAGAGATTAATGGATACGAATATATATATTTTCTGAAGAAATTAAGCTCCTTTTTATTAGTTTTTGGTATATGTCTGTTTTTCTCAAATTCTTTTTAGCTTGTGACATTTGCGGATGTTTCATTAAAAATTTCGAAAAATATCTTAAGACATTTGATAAATTTTATATAGCTTCATGAATATCGCAATGGGTATCGAAAAGGGTATAATTCCAATTATAAATTATTTTACAAAAAAATGTTAAAAATCAGTCCTCTAGTTTTTGAATTTTTAGATATTTTCAAAACTTTGAAGTTTTTTCACAAAAAAACCGATGTCTTATTTGGTCTGGTCGATAATTAAACAGACCACTATGGTTCGAGTCGAAGTAGTGGGTCGAAATAACGTTACCTTACTTGAAGTTATACATTAGACCGGAGAGAGAAACTGACACATTACTAGAATGTACACGCGAACTACATGTTTTGGGCATAATTTCGTATTATAAATAATATTTGGAAGTTGAATATCACTTTTTTTTAGATCAAAAACTTTTAAGCCCATCAATATAACAAAAAATTCTAATTATTTTGATTGTTAAAAACTATATCAAAGATTGAATTACGCTACAAAAGAGGTCACCTGTTAACACAATGGCGTTTCATTACTATAATTTGGATTGATATTTATCTTGATAACCGCTGTGCAGTGACTTGTTGTGTCCTCTTTGGACAATCAAACTTTGATAGCAAATTTAAAATCTGCGATTACAAATACTATTGCAATATTCTATAGAAACCAGCTGCATCTGCATAAAGTTTTAGGATGTAAACTGAAATAAATTCCAGCCAAGCGTTAAATTCAATTTGTTAATTTTGAAATCCGCAAAACTATTTAAACGCCAGCTAACGCAAGTGAACAAGATGCAAAGCCACGATATTTTCACGCTTGACAACGATGCATCAGATATGCACAAGAACACACACACACACAAACAGGAAAACACCGCAAAGCAAACATACAAGTAGTTTTCCATAGTCCCATGCAGAAATAAGGACATATGTGTATTCATGAGAAACTCTAAAAAAGATTTTGTTTTCTGAAAAAATTTCCCACTTTCGGGGAATAACCCTTTGTCAAGTTGTGTGATATAGACCAATTAACGACACAAATTATTTACGAAAAAAGAGATTGTGTGCAATGAGTTGAGCGCCATATTTCGTTTTCCATCGAACGTAGAGATAGAAAAATGTGCGTTAAGACTACTTGCA
This sequence comes from Meiosimyza decipiens, assembly GCA_963680825.1. Taxonomy (NCBI): domain Eukaryota; kingdom Metazoa; phylum Arthropoda; class Insecta; order Diptera; family Lauxaniidae; genus Meiosimyza; species Meiosimyza decipiens. Next base: position 36,469,226 of record OY804258.1, read on the forward strand.
GTCGAAGAAAAAAAGAAAATAAAAACTAGTATGGGTGTTGCCTTTGGTCTCGCCAAGAATGCAATATCCTACACCGCGTTAACAGTAAAAGTGCGTTTAACCTCTAATTTTTTGTTAAAAGGGTATCTCTTTCACCTCGTTACGGGTTGAATGGTTTCGCAAAACGAATTCACATTGAATTTTGCAGTATTTACTTCAAAGCATCTCTGTGTATCGTTTTGAAGCATATGTTTGCATGGGAGGCTTCACGCCCTCTCTATTAAATTCACTATTCTCTGTTCAATGCTAGACCAGACCATTTCTTGTATTTGTGTGAATTTTGGTTTCATTAACTTGGATAACTCTCTCAGTATAGAGTTTTAAATTTATTTTTTATGTGGAGACTGCCACGCCTACTTTTAGATATTCACCTAGCTCTTTCCAGAGCTTTTCCAAATCATTCCTACTGTTTGTGTTAATTACCTCAGTATAACGTTTGAAAGTTTTTGCTTGTATGGATGTGCCACGCCTTCTTGTCGAAATACGCCAAAATTTTGTCTATTTGTTTCATTTGTGTGAAATTCCATTCAACAACCTAAAATAATTCTTTCAGTATAGCGTCTTGATATTTTCGCTTGCATGGGAAGTACCTCGCTTTCTCATCAAAATTCTTCAATTTTTTGCCCAGAGAGAATTTTTGTGAAATTTGGCTAGGGTAGCCATATAAAACTATCTCAATAAAATGTTTTAAGTGTTTTGCAAAGTGAAATAAAAGGTTTGACTAAAAATTTAAAGAAAAAATTATAATAATTTAAGGTTTGGCCAATCAAATCTTTGGAAGAAGTGATATATAGCACGCATTTCTGCGCTAATCATTGAGAAAAAATTAACCAATATTTGAAATCTTTTTTACCGGAGATTTCTCAAATTTATATGGGTCCTCTTGTGGTTTTACCCAAGAACTTTGTGCATTCTTGAATAACTCCAGAACAGAAACACCTCATGGAAGTCCTTTTCGGAACTCTCACCACAAATGCTTTCATTTCCTGCAGGGCGCATATATGTCGCAATGAGCAAATATCTGTGATTACACGTTGTTATTACTTCACTAAGTGAGCTCATATTTCATAAATTCGTGGTATACGGAAGCACTAGCGGGCGGACAGACATAACGCCGACTGGCTGCGGCTGGGTTGAGGGAGGGCGCGTCGCTTAGTGATGCTTGTCAAAATGTGGGTTGGCTTACCATATAAAACAGCAACAACAATAAAAAAAAAATAAAAGTAAAAAAAAACGTTTGAAGTGAAAAATTTCTTGTTTTTATTGTAGAGAATTGCAATAACAAAGCAATCAATTGAAATGTTGGGCAAACATGTCAAAATAAATTACACACTAGATGCCACATTTTGTTGTTGTTGTTGTAATTTTTTTTTTATTGGCTGTCAAAGGTTTTCCTGTGATTTTGGCTCGAATTCTAATTCAGTTGTGGTGACAATGACGGTTTTTTTTTTTGTATTTCATCCAGACTGGTTCGTGTAACCGCAGAAACCAACGAGTTTTAATTTGTTCGGTTACAACATTGCGGCGGCGACCACATGTTATTTAGTTTTGCACGGCACCAAACTACGAGTACACACACAGTACTGCATGTCCTTCAATTGATTCGACGCACTACTCTTTCATTCCAAGGATACTCATCTGATTTCTCCCTTTCAGCTGCAAGCGGAAACTGTTAAATGCCAACGTCCACCCACCTTATTATTAATATTATTCGACCCTCCCAAGATATGGCAACATATTTTGTAGAATGGTTACCTTAAACTACGCTCGTGACTTATGTAAGGATTTGTAATCTGATTATGACAGCATTACACAAAAGCAATGAGCTAAAGTTGAAATCAGCAGTTCAAAAATGCAGCAACAGCATCAGCAGCAGCAACTTAAATAAAAATCCCAAAAGGGTGTTTTTTCGCTGCCACCCACAAAGGGAATTTTTAACGCTTGCTTGATTGTGTAATTAAGTTATGTGCCTTTTATTTGATCCTTTGGGATAGCAATCAAAGGCAGCGCGGGGCAAATCCTTTTTTGTGCTGCAGGCAGGTTTTATTTGGTTGGCAAATGCGGAAATTTATTCAATGGCATATTTTATTGTATTTCAATTGTATCTACTGGCTTATATAAAATATTTTAGTAGTCGAAAAATTATGACTTTAACTGCAAAGGACATTGGACAGCAAAATAAATATAAAAATAATTTTGTCAGTGTTTAGCTCCATATTGAACTTCTCATGCTTAGCATTCAAAATGGAATGGATGAATACTTATGTATACTTTAAATTGTGGAACTTCTTTTCTTAAAAAACATTTGTAAATAGAGATACCATAAATGTAAGGCAGTGCCTTAGCTTTACTTCAATCATCAAAAATTTCAAAATTCCGTTTACGATTCTTTATCAATTTTTGTTATAATCCCAACTTGTTGTGTCGCCAAGTTAGCAGCAGTTGATAAAAAATACTTTTTTTTTTCAGAAAAACAAAAACAAAAATAAATTTTACAATTAAAGTGTTAATAACATTTTTCAAATAATTTCTCACAATCTCATGACCCCCAACATTCTTGAAGGTGTGGTTGTACTATAACTCTGTACAACCCATCAACTTAGTGTAAACATGTATTTGTATTGAGGAATATTGCCTGACTAAGAAGACAATTGGATGACTGAAATGTTCATCATAAATCACACAAAATACAACAAAACAAACAAAATAGTTTCAACATCAAAGTGAAAATTCAAGACACAGAAAGTTTCCACATAAAGGTCAAACACAAAAATGTGTAACTTAAAAACGCAAATTCAAAGGCGATCAACCAACAAAAGCCCAAAAGCGCGCGAAGCCTCATTTATTTGATCACTCAATCAAAATGATAAATGAAAATTAATATTTCTTAATAATGTTTACAAAGTGAGAATTACACGCACCAAGCGCACAGAACTAAACAGAGCTTCGTCTTTCCCCTGCCTGTATCTTTCGTGTTAATGCTAAGCCATGCGGTTTACAACTTAATCAAACGATATGATAAATATGGTGTATGACACCATAGGGTTGCCAGGCTGAACTTAAAAAAAAAGTTTTTGATTTGGTATGGTAATGAAATTGTTATTATTACATAGATTAACTTACTTAAATCTGCATATGGGATATTCCATGTCAACCAACTCAGTGTTCTTTATAAATAACAATAGAGTTTAGCTACTACAGCTATTAGCTCTCCTAGCTATTTTACTTGAGCATTAACTCAAATATAAAGCTTGTTAAAAAATTTAATGTGAAAATTAAAAATTATTCAATTTTTTTGTAGGCTACCTCCGATTAAGGAGGGAGATTCTGAATTATGAGGTGCAAAAAAAGTTGTTTTCGCGTTTTTGGAAGGGACAAAAACAACTGAACCTAACAAACTTTTTGGGATATTTTCATGTATATTTAAACCTAAAAAAAAGAGTCCCTGCAACAGAAGAAAAATTTATTAACTTCGTAGAGACTCTCGCCACTGAGGTATTGAATTGGCGGAAAAAATGCAGTTCGTTTTTTGTCTAAAACAAAAAAATTAAAAAGGATTTTAATTTTTACATTATTTTTCTTCTGGTTGAACTAAGAAAACCCAGAAAAAAGTTTTAAAAATCAAACTTTTTGAAGTTTTATAACGAAAGTGTTTTTCGAAAAACCCTTCACAGGCCGCTAGAAAGGTCACTTAAAAACTATTTTCTTATTTTTGGCTGAAATAAGAGAAAATACAAAAATGAATCAAAAACTTTTCAATAGCTCCTATGATTTTTTAAATCATTTTCATCGATTACGAAAAATTGTTAAAACTAAAACAAAAGAAAAAGCGCTTCAAAGTTTTTGATAGGAACACTATTCAACGTAAAGTAGAAGATCTGTAGCGGAAGACACACCCGATTCGGGCTGAAATACTTTGAATTGGTTTCTGTAACTTTGTTTACATATTCTTGAAAGCCTTAGGTATTGATTTAAGCAACAAAACAAAGTTTGATTTTTCGGGCCTTAAAACTCTAGTTATTTACTATAAATTACGGCTAAGAAACGCAGCCAATTGCCTTGCTATATAATAAAGAAGTGTTTAACAACCGTTTCCTTAGCCAAACTCTGGAAAATTGTTGGCCGAGAACCGATTTTATTCTAAATTAAACGGCGACTAACTGAAATAGATTTTAAATACTTTGTTCTTATAACGAACTAAAATTTACCAACAAGCATTAGAGAGAAACTCGAGGAACAGCAGGAGACGCGAGAAAGTTAGGTTGATTACAACAGTTATTTGCTCAAAAAGACAATAAAACTCGGAAGCCAGAAAAATCATTTTCGCTATCTTATACCATTGAAATATTGGAGAGAGTTTTATGTACTCGCTAATGACTCTGTACTTTGGAAATGTTTTATGGACTATGCTAGTTGAGATGATTCACAATTTAGTTTTTAGTTTTTAGTTTCCAACAATTTTAGATCGTGTTTCGAGTAAAACCCACTTGGTAACCGTAGATACTAAAAAAACAGAGCCCTTGCCCTTGCAAAACCGAAATGATCAAAATTTTTCACATTTGATGTTTAATGTTGATTCACACGACTTGGCAGTCGCCGACTCGCTGCTGTCCCGTGACCACTGACCGCATTTGCTGTCAATGTGCCCATCCAACGAACCAACTACAAACTACCTTTCGGACGGACAAGCAGGTAAACTGACAAACGACTAACGTCAAAAAAAACACGCACCAAAAGACATCAAACTTGACCACAAAATAACATCGAAAAAACTACAAAATTCGGTTATGATGAATTTGATTTGATAAGAAATATTGCAGCTATCAATCAACTCGTTAACTATGCGCGAGTGCTATCGACAACAACTTCAACTTCAGTCAAAATGGCATGAAATGAATGTGGTCGAAGTTGTTGTTGCTTTTGTTGTTGTTGCTAAGTTTGGAGTGCCTCCAGCAGGCCCGCGGTTTGTTTGCTCAACACTGTGGTGTTTTTGGTTTCGCTTTCGCTCTGTTTCGACGGTGCGACGGTGCCTCTTGGTGGCTGCTGTCGCTGTTGTTATTTCAAAGATTAATTGACTTGTGGCCACACGCACCCATCAAAGTCAGCTGCGGCAATAACGCATCTTTGCCAGGAAGGTGGAAAGACATTTGACCGAAAAGCGCCCCCTAAGAACGTGTGGTATGAGCATAAATCAGTTGGTAGGAAGCGAAATTTAAGGAACACTCGAACGCAACAAATGTCAAAGGATTTTTCGTCACTCTGTGTTATCTTTGTAATCCAATTGCAAAAGTCAATAAACTTAGTAGCTTTTTATCTATACTTTTGATTTTTTTATAAAATTAGCATTTAGCTGAAACAAACACAACAGAACAATAGTCAGGACATGCACCGCTTTATGCTTCAGCGAATGTTCCTTCTAATCGTGGCACGTGCTGTTAATCCATAATAACAGGGTTTTGACAACAACTCAGTCAACATACGAAATTCTCATAGAAAAAAAATCTGGGAATATGTTTGTGTGCGTTTCCTCTGTATTTTTCTATGCTATGTGTGTCACTCTTATAATCTTTTTAAATTTTTCCTTCTTTATTTATTTATTCACTGCTAATTCTATCAGAGAGTCGTGTGTTTGTGTATGCGTGCATACGTCTGTGTTTGTTACATGTGGTTTTGTTAAGGCATCCTGCGCCAGGATTTACAAAGACTTTTCGACGCAAATTCGATTAGTGTCCTTCTCGCATTCGAGCATAATATGGTTTGTTTTTATTGTTTACTTGAATATTCGTATTTTTATTTATTGTATCCACAGTAAATTTATATTCAATTCAAGAGGATATACGAAAGGATGATTTGTGCAGTTATGCAGCTAATTTGATTTTAAAATTTGTATGCAAACAACATTGGTGTACTCCAACATATTGGTTGCTTCTCCATTTTATTGGAAAAGATTTGGGGAAGGGTTTAAACGTACATATGTGTGTAGTTTCTTAAATAATCATAAGGAGCATTCTCAAAATGAGTAGGGAAACTTGTGCTATAGTTTAATCTAGCAACATAAGTTTATTTTAGAACAGATACCTAGGCATTCATAACCATATTTATTGATGTGCTTCAAATGTAGAATTTTTGCCTTTAGAGAAGACTCAGACAAAAATCTTCAGTTTTGTAAGCTGTTAGAAAGAAGCGAGCTTTATTTATTTTCTCCTTTTTGCATTTACTTCTAGACCTTGGAATTAATTACCTAAAATTTTCATGAAAATCGTATGTGCGAATTTTGAGTTATACGAAATTGAAATATTCAATTATTGAAAAGTGACACGCCCACATTTCCGATTCCGCCCACTGTAAGCACAATTCAAGATATTTATAATCGGTATCCGTGTATTTAATTTCGTCACAATATCTTGCGTGTTATGGCGTTATTAAAGTTAAAACTTAGGGCTGTGCCACGCCTTTTCAAGAATCTTTGCAAATTTGAAGCCTAGCCCAATCTTAGTTTTGTTCACATGTTTACCAAATCGCCAAGTTTCATCAAAATCGCAGTAACTGTTTTCAAAATGTGAAGGGGTATATTTACATGGAGTATAAGCGGTGAATCGATTTTGCCCAGCTAATAGCTTGTAAGAAGGTGTGACCTGTGTGCCAAATTTCATTAAATTAGCTTGCTTAGTTTTCCCGTAAACGTAACTTCAACAGACAGACAGACAGACGACTCAGGTGGCGAGGCTGATCAATAATACATGCTCTTTTCTATACCTGCCACGCCCATTTCTATGCGTTACAAACGGAATGACAAAGTGAATATAACCTCTGTGTAGGAAAGGGCGAGCAGGAAGTAAAAACAGACAAAAGTGGGTAACCAGAGGGTAGGTAGCTAAAATTTCAGAATTTTTGCGAAAGACCTCTCAACTGCTAGTCATCTCATTTTAAAACTTGGTAGATATTTGTTATACATTTGAGAGCTCTTCAAAAATTAACTTCTTTAACCTTTAGATAGACGTTTAACGTGCTGGACTTTACATTTTTCCGGCAAAATTGATCAGGACAATCTTTTTGAGGAATATTACGTGGATACTATATTGCGACAAAAAAATTTCAAATTTATTGGCCTGTGTAATTAGATCATTTGACAAATAACTTTTAGAAAGTATAATTCAGAAATTTTTATTTTGGGACATAGTTCATTTGTGTCTCTCAATCAAGCTCTTAAACTGCCCCAATTGAGGGAAATCCACGTCATTAATAAAAGATTGAAGAAAGTGTCGCACAAGTAACATTGCCGACATTTCTTTAACCAATTTGTGTTCAGAAAAATGTTTCCGTAGAGTTTTGTGACCAGTAGCGCAGCTAGGGAGAGACCGAGGGAGCGGTCGCCCCATGCGCAAGACTTGGGGACTGCAAAAAGTACATTTGTTTTATTTTAGTAAATGTCAATGTAGTAAATTTTAATGAGTAGGTGGAGACTTTCGCTAGTGTAAAGTGAAAGAAATCTCATTTTGCTAGAGTCAAAAGTGAGGACCTAGTTTTTTTTTGCTCGACAAAATTTTTTGATAATGGAAACAAATCCGTTTTTGGTAAATCCTTTCTTGGTAAATTGCAACTATTCGGCCCGGTCGCCAAATATGCACAGCACGCCTCTGTTTGTGACTATGAAAAAATTTAATAAAGAATGTTTAAGAACATGTTTTATTACAAAAAAATTTGAAAATCTGACTAGTCGTGTAACTGCTGTGGTCTTGGAGCGGTAGTTGATGTTTCTGAGCGCTTAAACCGCAATTTGGGTTTGAACAAACAGAGCTGTAAAAAGGTCAAGTCAATAAAAACGCATATACGTTTAGAACTGATTTTTCATTTCATCAATTTTCAATATTTTGGCTTCAAATATTCCAGTGATATTTTCAAATGCTTCTCGAAAATATTTAGTTTATTTCAATCCTAAAGCTCTACTTTTAACGTAACAGCATATTAGCAACCATTTATAATACATTTAAAGTTTCTCTTTTGCCTTTGAAAAATTCCAAACTCTCACGTACTCGTGCAGTTTTTGAGTCGGAATCTTGATAAATTACGTTTCCTTTGCTATAATCCATCATTCTATTCCGAGCAAGTTGTTTAATTCTGATAATTAAATAAGTGTTAGATAATAGTCGTTAAGTTGTTTTATATTCTTTCAACTTTATCACAAGTTTCTATTTAATCTTTTTCTTTGAAAAATGTTATTTTTATATTCAACTGATAACATAGCAAGCTTTATAACACTTAACTATTTGGGGGATTTTTCAACGGATATTCAATTTAAACATTGATTTTAATTACCATAATAATCTTTAGAGTAGAGTGCTTGCACAACATTATGTTATCTGAGGTAGATTTAAATGACTATCGGGCTTATCAGAAACTCAATGTATAATTTTGTAAAAGTTATGACTAAGAAAGTTAGACATTTTAATATACTAATCATATCTACAATAATATAAGCAAAAAACTCGATCGCTACTTTTGATAAATATATCAATTCATATTGGGTCTGCTTAAAGGATTCGGTTGCTGTTTCAACAAAGGCAAACACTTCTGCTGCAGAGGGCTCCCTGAACGCTTCAGTTGTTGACTTTCTTTGCTGTTTAAAGTTCTTAGCGGTTAGAAAAGCCAAGTTGCCTTGGCAACCATCAAAGATCTTGTACCGAAAAGTCGCATGCAGGACAAAATCTTGCCAGGCCAATCCTTTGGAGCAGGCTCTGAAAACCATAAAATGCGATAAGGCGAAGGCTCCGGAAGATCAACAACGTCAGAAATACGAAAAAGCTACCAAAACACTTTATGCTTCAAACAAGAGGAAGTTGGATAGTAAGCCGGCAACAGTCTAATTCCTCATCTATCGGGCCATTTCCACCAATGGTATCAATCTTTCTGTCGTCGGTAGGGAGGGTATACTTCAGAGACTACGTGCACAAGTTTGGATTCTGGTGGAACCATTATATCTGGACAAAACTATATACTATATAAACTATGGTTAGCGCTTCTAATCTTAGTTTTCCAATCCAGCTACAAATTGGAAAATAGCTATGGTTGAGCAACCTAAGGACAGGAGTAGATACTTCAGAGATGTTGAAATGTCTTGAAGGCCTTAGGAGGACAGAGTTATTATTCGCCCTCTACTGACTTACTCTTTAGCTCTTCAAGTAGAACCTGGTAAGAACGATAACACTGGAGTCGACACTGGTGGCTCACGAGAAGAAGATTAAGGTAAAACCTCTAAGGGTAAGTCAATTGAGTTTCCGATGCTCTTTCAGTTATCCTGTGTCATTGAACAAACAACGTAATAGACTTCTAACCTTTTCTTATGGGGAGATAGATGTTCAAGGGAGATGGAAATCTACGTAACTAACAACACCTCAGTTGTTGTTAATTAATTTCCAGTACTTCCTTAACAGCAGTGCAGCTTTACCTCTGGGAAGGAGGTGCAAATGAATTTCTGGTCTGGGATCCTTGATCTTCAGTTATGTTTTAAAAATCGTAATACAATTTTAATAGATCTGATTTTTTTAGAAAAATTTCCATAAATTGAAATTTTCACAAAATACTAGCATAAAAAGTGACTCAATATACGCCGTCATACTATGATTTAATGCAATATTTTATATTATATTTTTACGCATTATATATCCTGTTTTTATTATAAAAAGAAGTTAGTATTTATACTCTTTACTTGTACAAAATTTTAATTAACATGTACATACCTATGCATGGTAATGGCAAATGTGTACTCACTATTTACGGGGCGATGTTGCCACTTTTTCACATTTATCCCTTTTGAAAAATTAACATAAATTAAGTATATGAGGGCTTTTTGCTCTTTACTTATGCATTTACTCATTCGTACAAATGTTAAATATGCAGAAAAACGCGAAAGACACCTGTAAAAAATTTTGCATAATTAACGAAACGTTTAATCTCTCTCCTTGTACTAAATAAAGGGTGATTTTAAATAAAAATAAGCACACATAAATTGTGTTTGAGTACCAGTTTTTTTATAAAAGGCATAATTTTACGACCACGAGGAAAGGCTGTGATAAATTTTGGATAAATTTCCAACAACAATTTTTGATACATACCTACATATATTGATTTTAATTGAATGTACCAGAATACGTTGCAAGCCTTTCAAACTGGCATCAAACAGCACGTTTTTCATTTACCTCGTTTTGTATTGCGTTTTTTTTTTAAATAGCTGTTTTGTAAACAAACGCAAAGCCTATATTTAGCAATATTTCTGTAGTCTTTTAAATTTTCGTTTTAAATCAGATACAGATTTTTTTACTTTGTCCGTTTGTTTCTTTGTTTTAATAGCAATTTGATAGTGAATCGTTATACAGAAGTATGGCAGATTAAACCTATCTCCACAAGCACCGGTTCTTATGAATGTGTTGTTTTTGATTTTGGTCCGATATTCGCAAGAGCAGCTAGCATTTCTAGCTGGTTATTGGCTCAAAACGGGATACACAAGAAAAGCGGTAGTTTTGTTTTGTACCTATTTGAGTTGGCCTTTTCTGAACAAATGGTAAAAATTTATATTTTGTATTATTATAGTCTTTCCTTTTCGATTACAATTCCAATCATTTTCAATTTTCCCATATAACGTCAGTATAACATCATTTTTGCTTATGTTCATATAATGGAATACCTTCTTGGAAAAGTATTCCTTAAACACAATATTTGTGGAAAGGATACTTTAAAGTACACAATATAGTAAAATACTCACAGAGAACATTTTATTTACATCGAAAATCGTATGCAGCAAATGGGAGATCAGCTTGAATTTGTAAGAAGGAAAGAGCAGCCAATATTGTTTTTAAGTGTAAATTTCCTTTAAGTTAATATCTAGTAATGGCTCCGCACACAAAAAGGGGGGATTTTTTTCTACAATCACCCAATAAAATAAATAAATTTGATAATCTTTCTAAATTGCATTACTTTTGTTTATTTTCGTCATTATTCAGAGGTTTCCTTTTATTTTTCATAGAAACAAACAAACAGTTTACATGAATTCCAAATTTCCAAAATCCAATTTTTTCTTTTATTTTTTAATAATACAATACATTGAGTAAATGTATGGAAATGAAATGGTAATTCAATAAAAATCAATGGAAAATATTTTATATAAATATTATTTATTTTTCGTTCAGTGTAGCAAAAATCTACGCTAGCTTATGCAGTCCGGCTTCCTTGTACATTCATATATATATATTTATATAAATTAGGGAGATTTATAATATAATTTTTAATTTTTACATTTACTAAATTTTAAACGATAATTTTTTAATAATGATAAGTTCACAGGAGTGTTAGTTAGTTTTTTTATGTAAGAATTTATGGGAGCATCAGAGTCAAATTAAGAAAATATCAATCACTCCTGTCTTCAATTATTTTAAAAATACGGATCAGCATGCGTGTTAATTGCATAATTTAATTAATAAAACATTATGATTAATATCGAAACGTTAAAAAAAGGCTTCATGTGAGCAAAAACACAAAAAATGTAGCATACTGGTATGGGTTGATTTGCTCTACGTATTAAAGCCACATCCGGATTCAGCTTCGCAAACATGAAGAAACGGCTGATTATGAAGAAGCTCTCATTAAATAAAGAAATCACAGCCGAAACAGATGACTATTTTGCACAAATGGAGAGTTCTTACCTTTAAGACGGTAATTCATATAAAGAAAAGTATGGAGCTTAAAGTGAACTATGTTGAAAAATAACATAAGTTTTATAGAAAATTTGTTGGATTCAAAAATTATTGGACTTTTCACATTTCGTATGTCCTTAAATTTGTCATTGCCACATTTACACTTTTGGTTTGAATGCATATTTCGTTTATTTGTTTTGATACACTTATTTACATATGTATTTATTTACGATATTCGAAATCTCGTTTTTGAAGATCTAAGAAGTGAACTCTATAGTAAAGCTAGAATATGAATATTAAACGAGTATGACAAATACGCGTTATATTTGCTATATGAAAATTAAAAAATGTTAATTTGATAACCACCCTAATTTCTACATCAATTAAACTCTGAATGCCCATATACTCGATCAAGCTTTCTTGTATTAATGACAACAAGATAAGATATTGATATCATTTAATTAAATGTAACTGCAGGTTTAGTATTCCATCATGTCATTCTAAGGGCGAAAACAATTTGTATTCAAGTGAATATTAAAAGCAACACTGAGCGAAGAGATAAAAGTTCTGTTAACATTGTAAAAATAATTAGTAACAATAATTAAATGTTAAAAAGATTGAAACAGGTGAAAAAAAGCTGAAAACGTCCAAATAGTATAGAAAATGTTGAAAAAAAGTTGAAAGCTCAAATAAAAAATGAAAAAGTAAAACTTTCAAAAAAATTGAAACAGCTTGAAAAAGTCGTGTTGATTTATATCTTGGTAAGTTCAAGGTTGAAAACGTCATAACGACAAAGCTGCAATATTTAAATAGTCAAAAAATGGTGAATATGTTAAAAGAGATTAAAAAAATAAAATAGTCGAAAATTGTTGAAACCAGTCGAAATATGCCACGCCCACTTTTCCAATTCTGCCTTCTTTTTGGATCAATAAATTATATTAGTCGTGATCGGCATCCGCATACCAAATGATATCTCAATAGCTCGTATAACTTGCGAGATACATGTGCCGTAATTAGACTTAAAGTATGAACCGATGAAACAAGCCTATAACCAGCCATAATTTGATCCAGGAATAGCTGTTTATGGACAATATCCTTTAATCAAATTTTAGTATGATTGCTCGCATAGCTCGTGTTGATATTTCGCTCACTTTTGATTCAGATATATAGCTAAAAGCATGTAAGTAAAATACCTACTTTAAATCTCATACCAATTTCTGAATACTTCCCTTAAACTATTGGATACAATTTTTTGTTGTTATGGACGGTGCCACGCCCACTGATGCAATCTACACCAATTTTATTAAAATTACTGCCATAATGCACTAAGTCTAACATTAAACGTTTTTGCTTGTATGGGAGGTGCCACGCCCACATATACTGTTGCGCTCACTTTTGGTTATGAATTACCTTACATACAGCAAGTATATCTGCTATACTAAACTTCATATCGTTTACGTTATTTGTTCTCTTGTTAAAACATTTATTTATATTGTGGGCTGTGCTACGCCCACTAAAGTGACTTAGCACATATTGATGAGTGCTCGTAGGTGTCATACCTTGTGTATATTTTCAGTTTTGCAATTAAAGCACTTTCAAATACTAATAACTCGTGCGAAATATGGACTCCTGAAGCTTTTCCACAAGAATTGGTTCAGTTTTTATGAACTTAGTTATCAGTATTTCATTAAACTGATGCTGAAATGTTATTCAAGAACATTTTTTTTTTAAAAACTTTTAGATTTTAGCTCCCAAATTCAACATGGCTTTCTTACATCAACAATCAGGGACGACCTTAATCAAAGTTTGTAAGATGTGATCGTTTCTATGGCTAGGCTGAAAATCTAATTTATCTTGGCCAAAGTCAGAATAGATTTTGCCATATTCTTAAGCTGGCAATATAAGCAACAAAACATTAATTTTTCAGATCAGAAAAAAAGATCAAAGGCTTTATAAGTAACAAGCTTTGAAGGTTAGAGTTTAAAAAAATTGATTTTGAGCCATTAACTGCTCTTCGGTAAAGTTTGCTCTGGCAAGTTCAGAACATTTTGCGTAAATCAATACACAAATTCTGTCAAGGATCTCTATATTTAAGCGAACACCAAGCCTCATTTGAGAGAAAGATACGCACGGCTCTTTTAAACAGAATGTAATATACTAATATCAGGCATATAATTAGTCACACCACATTTTTATCAATGAAAATTAGTTTTTTTTGATAAACTAAACATAATGCCAGACACTTGTGGCTGACATGTGTCGTTGCGGAAGTTTAAGTTAATTGAATACTTTTAAGATAGGAACAAACCCGATTGTTAATTGAATTTTGTTGTTTGTTATCAGAGAGAAATCGTATTTAATACTAATTAAATTTAGAAGCAAAACATGGCTAAATAAAACTATAAGCCTCATATAAATCTGATTTCCTTTTTCTTATCTAACCACTACACCAGCTCCCATGAAACTATTGCTTGAGCAGTTTTTTGTGTGCGACCACTTTCTATATAAATATTAGCAATGAATCAATAAGCGCAGAAGTGTTTTGACCATCACAATGATGGTTCCACGAGTTTTAGCAATCTGCAGCGTATTGCTTGTGGCGCAAGCGGTATAAACCTCTTCAGATACGTCCATTTACAATTTAACTAACTTATTTTGTTCCTTACAGACATCAGCTTCTCTGTCAAGCAGCAGTTTTGACTCAAACAAAGACTTTAGCGTGAAAAATCCAAGTTTACTCTATGATGCCATTTTTAATAGTAAAACTCTCGACCAACATGTGCACCAACATTCAATTCTTGCCTTGGATAGAAGTACTGGTGACTGTTTGGAGGCATATGCAACCGCAAGTGTCAAAATAGCAATTAGCAGCGGTGAAAAAATTCGGCACTGTATGAAAGTGAATGAAGAACAAATTGACGCGTTCCTTTCCAAAACTGAATCCCAAGATCATTATGACAATTTCGTGAAGAAAATGTTAGAGTGTAACTCAAAAAGTGCAAAAAAAATTTTAAGTTGCAATGTTGAAGCTGTAAGTTCGTATTTTTTTTACTTTGTAATATAAAAAATGACCAGAATTTTTTTTTTAGATTGTTATGAACCTTAGTCAGATAAATAGGGCAAGCTCCAAGAGCGTTTCAAGGCGAAATAGAATGTGCTTATATGTTGAGTTAGACAGCCTTGCAATTAAAACAAAAATTGCTAACGATCATTTAAGGAATTGCCTTTTAATCAAAGATCCATGTGATAACTCCACAACACGACCTCCTTGGAATCATAACACAACAACACCCTCATGGAATGTCACTACACGCCCTCCCTGGAATAACAACTCGACAATTCCACAATGGAATGTAACAACAACACGCCATCCATGGAACAACAACACAACAACTCCACAATGGAATGCAACAACAACACGCCGTCCATGGAACAACAACACAACAACTCCACAGTGGAATGCAACAACAACACGTCCTCCTTGGAGTAATACCTCGACAACTCCTCAATGGAATGCAACAACAACACGTCCTCCTTGGAATAATAACTCGACAACTCCACAATGGAATGTAACAACAACACGTCGTCCATGGAACAACAACACAACAACTCCACAATGGAATGTAACAACAACACGCCGTCCATGGAACAACAACACAACAACTCCACAGTGGAATGCAACAACAACACGTCCTCCTTGGAGTAATAACTCGACAACTCCACAATGGAATGCAACAACAACACGCCGTCCATGGAACAACAACACAACAACTCCACAGTGGAATGCAACAACAACACGTCCTCCTTGGAGTAATACCTCGACAACTCCTCAATGGAATGCAACAACAACACGTCCTCCTTGGAATAATAACTCGACAACTCCACAATGGAATGTAACAACAACACGTCGTCCATGGAACAACAACACAACAACTCCACAATGGAATGTAACAACAACACGCCGTCCATGGAACAACAACACAACAACTCCACAGTGGAATGCAACAACAACACGTCCTCCTTGGAGTAATAACTCGACAACTCCACAATGGAATGTAACAACTCGCCCTCCGTGGAATAACAATTCAACAACTCCACAATGGAATGTTACTACACTTCCTCCGTGGCAGAATAGCACAACTCCACAATGGAATGTAACAACACGCCCTCCGTGGAATTACAACTCGACAACACCACAATGGAATATAACAACACGCCCTCCCTGGAATAACAACTCAACAACTCCACAATGGAATGTAACTACGTTTCCTCCTTGGCAGAATAATACAACTCCACAGTGGAATTATACCAACACAACTCCACAATGGAACAACACAACAACTCCACAATGGAATGTAACAACAACACGCCGTCCATGGAACAACAATACAACAACTCCACAGTGGAATGCAACAACAACACGTCCTCCTTGGAATAATAACTCGACAACTCCACAATGGAATGTAACAACTCGCCCTCCGTGGAATAACAATTCAACAACTCCACAATGGAATGTTACTACACTTCCTCCGTGGCAGAATAGCACAACTCCACAATGGAATGTAACAACACGCCCTCCGTGGAATTACAACTCGACAACACCACAATGGAATGTAACAACACGCCCTCCCTGGAATAACAACTCAACAACTCCACAATGGAATGTAACTACGTTTCCTCCTTGGCAGAATAGTACAACGCCACAGTGGAATTATACCAACACAACTCCACAATGGAATGTAACGACACGTCCTCCGTGGAGTAACAATTCTACAACTCCACAATGGAACGTAACAACACTGCCACCTTCATGGAATGTGACAACAAGCCCTTCATGGAATAATAACTCAACGACTCCACAATGGAACACGACAAGATTACCTCCATCGAATGCTACGACTTCAAGACCTTGGGGACATAATAATGGAGAGAGTGCAGAGTCCATTTGGAAAAAAATACAGAGCTTATTTTAAGAAAAAATAGTTCCAAGTAATGGTAGTAAATATGCACACTGAATCTTATAAAAAAAAGTTTTCTTTAAGTAAAATATATTATTAGTGGTAGAATATGAATGCCAAGCGAATGCTAATAGTTTTGTAAGGTTCGATTCACTGATATACAAAATTAAATCAGAGTTCTAATACTCGACTGGAATGAAAACCAACTTGTTTTTCTGATCGTAGCGTAAAAATTTTTGGTATCGCTAATAATGATACCATGGCTTAAAATGTTCCGAATATTGCTTAGGGCCTCAAGCAAACCAATATCTGGTAAAAGTTTTCGTAGGTAGTAATAACTGCACTTGCAGCTTTGACGTTAAGTACAAACCCTACTCGCTACTCGCCGGACTGCGTTGCTATAAACACAAAGATTCTTAAATATTACGTCTCTGGCCAACATTTCTTCATTTTTGTTTTGTGTTCACGTTCTTTAAAAATTTACTTTATTTTTCAAGTCTTTAACTCCTAAACAGCTACAAGTTATGGATATCACCGAATGGCTGGGAGTATACCATCCTAGGTTTATAAAAGGGATACATTTTGTGCACCATTCAATAGCTCAATTTCAAGAGAATAGAAAAAAGATTGCAGTGGAAAAGAGCTGAACAATTTTTTTAAGCTCTGCACTTAACCTCAAATTCAACCACAGAAGCCATTTTTCGGATATTTAACCATAAACATCTCAAAACCCTGATGTGAGTAACCAAGACCAGATTTGAGTTCTGCGTAAAAAATTACTTGGAAAATATTTCCCAGTTGACCAACATTATTTATGACCACCTCATCTGCAGACCTGCAGACCATTGTATTTTTTTTTTAATTTTGAGATGATCCTAAGCATATCAGATTGCTTTATAAGTTTAGTCTATTAATTAAGTCGATTACACTTTTCAAACTACAACAATCTGATCAAACTTTTTTAATAAATTTGATAACGTTTTTCAGAAAACATATCTTATCTTGAACTTTAAGTATTGAGCAGTGATTATATTTTATTATTATTTTGCGAAGATCAATCAATTTTAATGCTTTTATGCCGAAATTATTTTGAAGTGTTGATGTTATCAGGGAAAAGTCCCCCTTTTAATAATTTTTACCACACTGCACAACATAGATAACTTCAAGAAACTTTTATGACCGCCCTTGAGCCAAAATTTTAAATAACACAAAAAAAAAACATTTTCAGGTATAGAAATGAAAACTTTATTTAACTATAAGTTGCAAACGTGACATCTCTCGCCATATATTCAATATCAAAATTTCCTGAAGATTTCAATATTTTAAGTAGTGCTTCAGCGATACGAGAACGATACGATAGTTCAAAAATTATCGTATCGTGCTTCTAGTGGCGCCAAGCTTATCGTCTCGTACTCGTTCTCGTACCAGAAATTTTTGATCTGTATCGTTCTCGTCTCGTTATCGCCGGTTATTCTCGTTCACATTTTTATATATATAATACTGGCTGGATAAGCGGCTTTCCCACGCACTGTCCGTTGTATACCCCCGTCTGCATTTTACGCAGTCCTTACTGCAGACAATTGGGTCCATGTACGATATTTCACAACTTGATATAAGATCCAAGAATAACCATGTAAGTTTTTGTTGAATGGGACAAGCTTTGACCCATTATCCAGCCCTGTTTACATTTAGCGAGTTGCTTAGCACAAACAATTTTCATTTACGTATCAGGTCTCACAACTGTAGATGCGATAGATGCCAAGATATGGCGTTTTAAGTGATTTTGTTTTATAAAGGTGCCACGCCCGTTTGTCTAATCTCGTTCAGATTTCGTCAGGTACTTAACATAGATAATATACATTCTAGCGTTGAATTTCAAAACGCCAGTTAGCATAGGTGCCAAGATATTGAGTTTTAAAAGTTTTTGTGTCATGGAAGTTCTGACTGAATTTCGTTCTCGGCGATAATGTAGTGCATATCGTACGATAAACATTACATTATCGTCGAGAGCAAGATATTGGCAAGGCCCTTCTCGTTCTCGTCATTGGTCACACAAGAAATAATATTGTTGATATCGTCCCGTTATCCTTATCGTTCTCAGTCCCGATAACGAAATTTATCGGTTCGTTGTTTCAGTACGCTTTGGCTGCGGACCGCCAAAATTCAAAATTCGAAGTCTTAGATAGTTTTTCCGCCGTAACCCTTTTAGTTCAAGCTTTTAAAGTAGTAAGGCGCTTTTTATGTCAATTAATAATGCAATAGATATCTGGTTTCAAGAAGGCCGTTTGACTCATGGCCAGCTTTGTGAAATAAACCCCTATGTGCGGCGATTAAGATTCCTCCGAGACTAAAAATATTTGCTTGGAATTAAAGTGTTAGATATTCGACAATGTTACCAACCCATTCCTTTTCATTGTCTTTAATCAACTATCAATGTGTTTTGTTTTACTCTTCTAATTAATACATTAAATTGTGCAGCGATCTTTCACAAATTGAAATTTAATTAGTAACGCGACAACCGTAACATCTCACTAGCGCTGTTAAATAACCCATGACGTTATTACCAAAAATGAATTACCAAATAAGAAAATAATTGCATGTACATAGGTATATAGTAGACTAATTACGTGGGGTGCAATTCAAATGTCTCAGGATATTATACAGGTAAAAAACTAATACCAAATGTCTAATTGAACTGAGGTGAAAACAAAAAGATGTTGGCAGTTATGGTAAGTTTCTTTGAAAATTAACCATTTAAGTCAAATGCTATTGGCTCAATGCTTGCTACAAAAATAGTAAAAATCAAAGCTTCGCTTAAGCTGATTTTCAGCTTAAAGACCATAGGATTTCTCTAACTTTTGTTGCCAACATGTATTCTCTTGGCAACATTTTTAATGGTAGAATCGCACACAAAATGAAGAATAAACAACAAAAGGATGGTAGGAAATTGAGCCCACCCAACTTCAGAAAACTTTACAATGTACCAGATTTATATGGTATACGACCAAATAAATATAAAATCATCAAAAAGATGATTATGCATATTTCCTGTGCTCCACCTACTTACTCCAAGGCACTGATTTCAAAAGGACCCATGGCAGAAAAGTTTTCTTCATTTTTATGCTGAGGAAAAGAAAAAAAAAAGGACACAAAGTAAAATTATAGAGATTTTCACTTGGCATCCTCGTATTCTTTTGGCAGCGCTAAAAATGTAGTAAGAAGAAAGGATGGAGTATAACGAATAAAATGGCGTATTCTTAAATCCTTTTTATAGTTTAAAGTTAAAACAAAAAAATAAAGAAAGGCAAAACCAACACAAAACAGCGGAGCAAAAGTGTGAATGTGTGTGTGTCGTTGTGTTTGGATGGATAAGAAAATAGCTTAAGAAAATTGTTGAGAGCAACAAGAAAATTCTAAGAAGTTTTCCTTTGTGCACACACACAAAGAAACGAAGAACATAGTAAAAAGGGGAGAGGAAAACAACATATAGCATGGGACAGAATCTTTTAAAAGCAAATTGCTTTAAGACTTCAGGACATTACAATTACTGTGCAAACCGCCCCTTGCCATGTTCCGCCATTGTGGGTGGACCCACCCCAAGGGATGGTAAACAAAGTGAAAAAAATAAGATAAACAAAATCAAAGTTGCAAATAAGAAGCTACATGGTAAGATTCAAGAAAAATATCTTACAGCATATCATTGCAAGCCATACAGTGAATGACATTTGTAAATTTCCACTACCGGAACCGGAATTTATCAAATTTATTTCAATCTGAAAATAGCAAATTCTTCGAATAACATAAAATTGTGACTGCTTGAATGAGATTTCTCATGTTATCACCGTCGAGTTACAGAGTAACCCACAAAGCTTCCCGCGGATTATAGTTTTTTACATAGAAAAATGTTATATTGTAATAGGTATATTACATTCTTGCCCCTGTAAAAATCGGTTCTGAAGCAATTTATATCATAAGTCGAAAAATAGTATATACTCGTGTTACCGGTCAAACTAGTTCTTAGGCAAAACTAATTCCTAAGCCAAACTAGTTCGTCTAAAGCGTGTTAGAATGAAACAGTTTAGTCTCGGCTGCACTAGTTTTTCCTGCTAAAAAATATATCATTTCATCTCATTCATTGTTTTCTAGTTGGCATTCTGTCATCGAATGAAATTCTGTTGTTAATTTTCATAAACAAAAGCTCTCAAGCCACAACAAAAAATTACCAACTTGAAAAATTGAATAGTTCTGAGAAAAAGGAAGAATTTGAGGAACATTTCATCAAAGGAGCGATTAAAAAAGTTTTAAAACGACCAAAGACGCCCTGAGACAAGTTAAACTTATTGTGGTACTAATAAATGGTGAAAGGTCGAAAGGCCCCCGGGAGACTTACTAGGGCTCATATTTAGAAACAAGTTTTTTTTAAATTCACGAAGAATATCGAGAAAACAGCTGCACCACTAACAGGTGGGACGAAAGTTAAGTTGGACGATAAAAGAGTTGCTCGACAAAAAACTTGAATGCCAAAACAGTTGAATTACAAAAAAACATTTGGGCAGCTTTATGTCGGACGTTGAACAATAAAATAGGTTGAACCTCAAAAAATTTAACAACAAAAAGTTTGGCAAAGGAGAAAAATTTGACAGTAAAATGTTGGAGACGAAACAATTGAAAGACAGTAATTTTATTGTACAAGACAATGAGGAAAGATCGAGGAAACTACTGAACACAAAATTGTTGGACAATAGTTAAGTTGGACGAAAATAAAGTTGGAAGAAAATAAAGTTGGAAGAAAATAAAGTTGGATGACAAAAAAATTGGATGGCAATTGAATTGGACAACAAAAAAGTTGAACGGAAAAATAGTTGGACAAGAAGAAGTTGAACCTCAAAACATTTTGACGTTAAAAATATTGAACAACAATCAGTGTTTACTAGCGGGAACAAAATTGGAATATGGAAATATGCTGATTGGGCTCGTTTCAAAAATGTTGGGAGAAAAAAGATCTTAGACTGACATTCAAGAGTAAAAATAATAGAGTTTTGAAAAAATTCATTTTTGTATTCAACTTCAACTTATGTCAAAAATACAATTTTAATGAATCTTCGGTTTCTTTTTCAAGCATATAAAGATATCTATACTTTAATTCCATTCCCAACATATTGTCATTTTTCGTAGATACTGTGATATATATATATCTCATTATATCTTCTGCCACTGTGCCATCTATATGTAAATATCACTAAACATTTGCAACATTTTTATATATTCACTTGAAATGCTGGCGACGTCAACGCGTCACAGAACAACTTCAACTTGACAAGAACTCTTGTGTAAAACTCTTGAAGTGTTTCCTTCTCAGCAAAGCTCAACGGTTTATTGTCAGGCGACAACAGAGCAGACAACGAAGGCAGAATGGCAGTCAGGCAGGATACGCAAGGACATGATGAGCACCGCGTGACGTCGCCCCAATATGCTGATCACGTATATTTATTGTTCCTATAATATGGGCGAACTTATATATACTGCAAACAATTGAGCAACTTTTTTTCAGCGTCGCTCATTCTTGCAGTCATTCCATTTGTTGTTGTTGCCAACTTTTGTGATTTTTTCGTACTTTACATACCCTACCATTTCTAGGATAAGGTGTATTGGTTTGTGCGAATCCTGTGACTTTAAATAAGAAGAACAATGTGTCGATTAAGAACTGTACCTAAATACCGAAACTTTTATTTAAATTCGACATTTAAGGGGAATTTTAAATCCTTAAGATTTTAAGAAGAACGGCCGATAGAGAGAAAAATTAATTCATAAGAAAAGTCTGGAAAAGTCTCATTTCACAATATTAAAATCAGTCAGTTTGATATCTGACTCAGGCAATACCACACTAACCTTTTTTCAGCACAAACTTATTCCAGATATTCAATATTTCTTTTCAAAAACATGTAGTGTATTTAAAAATTCAACTAGACAGCGCATATATTTTCAGATGTCCCTTCAATACTTCGAGGGTGGTGATGACTGCACCATCTAAATAAAAAGCATTTGGACGATTTGCTAGAGGCAAAGCACAGAGCACCATCGGAAGGAATAAAGTATGAACGTGTTCTCATGCTCCACTGGGTATTAAAAAATTCAAAGGAATATGAAAAAACTGAAGCGAAGCATGTGGGCAAAAAGGGAGCATACAAGAGGTTTGAAGGGAATTATAGCATCAGGGTAACAGAGAGAAAGCATCGTATCGTTAAAGCAAAAAAAAGGACTTTTTTAAAATTGTGCTTCTCTTGCAGCTCAGAGCTTAACTCAGAAAGCAGCAGCACAATTCAGCGCTGAAGGAATAAAAGTTTTTCACAGTTTTATATTTTTTGTGGCAAATTAAATTATCGGATACAATTCGATTCCGCATGAATGTATTGTTTCTTCGCAAAACTTTTTGGATCAGCATTTATTTGCTGAATTTCTTTTTTACGATTTTTTTCTCTCTTCTTTTCTGAGTGTATTTGTAAAAGTATTCTGATTGAATTTTTTCCACTTGGCTAAATGATATCAAGGATATTTTTGAAAACGAATTTATGCTGAGCAACTGCTTTTTTATAACCTCAGTGCAGTGGAATTTTTGTATTTATAAAGAGTCCCATAGGATATACTCAATATATTGAGCTGGTTATATGGCACTACAAAACTGAGTGATTGCAGATTCCGGCAGAGTCTGACATTATGTTCCAAGCATGCATTATTCCGTATTTAATTTTCAAAAATGGATACAATAGCTAAGACTTTAAGAAAAACCAGTCAACAAAACTATAAGAAATATGTGTTTGGGGCTTAACCGGGAGATACTATAAATATGGGGTTAATATGACAGTGACATTTTCTTCTGATAATTTTCAGTTTATGGCTTGAATCAAAATTTCTTCAAGTATTTTCTGCAAGTTCAATGTATTCTAAGATTTAGGAAAATTAAAAATTAATCTTAAGCTGACTTAGGTCGATGACATTCAAAAATATTTTCTCACCAGAATGGAAGCCCTTCTGAAAGGAAAATTTATTATTCTGTGAAAGAACGAGGGCACCTTAGAAAAACACGTCATGTTGTAGAGAATAAACCTCCGAACCAGTGTAAGAATACAATATGTCCAATTGAAGGTATGACAGCTGAACGAACCAGTTTGGCTTCAGAGAATCTTTATTCTCATTGCATTTTTTTGCAATTTCGACCTTCACTTCTATTATTTAGATAGTAATGGGAAATTATAATGTTTTCAACAAATGAGCTTAGAAATTTTTCAGTTAAACGCCCGAAAGGTAATATTTTTGGTGGAAATAATTTTGAATTATTTTACTGAGTTCGCCGATTTATTATAACGATTTGCGTTTGCTACTTCGTTTTGACTCGGCAAGAAAGCTTGCAACGAAGCGCATGCAAGAATGCTGTAGTACCAAATGAGTTACAGAAACAAAGACACAATAGAAAAAATAATTTTTGCTTGGATTCTCAACAAATCAACAAAGCCACAACAAAAACAAAGCCACAACAGAAAAGATAAGAGTTTTGACTTTGCTTTACTTTTTGTTTGGGTTCTCAACAAATCTATGCAAAAAGAAAAACATATCAGGCTAAGAAATTCTCACTCGTCAGCTCAAAGGTCACTGATGATTCCATTTAGCAATAGAAAACAGCCGTCTTTGCTGTTTTGTGTAATTTGTTTGTTGTACTGTACCGAACATTAAACTCTGTAAAGTAATTTAAGAACAATATTTATTTTTAACATTAAAATTTTACTTGGCACCCTTATAGTGAAAGACCTTTTGGCCTACCGTTTTTAAAAACAATGAAATGGGATGTGTTCAATGTATCACTTGTACCTTTTGCTATTAAGAAATATTCTTGACGACTTACAGCTATCAGCCAGCACAACGAAATTAATTGATTTCTTTGATTGCATTTTTGGAATAGATCACAATTCTATGTTATATTTTTGCTGAAGTTTTTGCTCAGCACTGTAAGTACCTACTTATATGATTTCGTTATCAGGATTACTGATATATTAAGGAACAACAATAAAAAAATCAGATTTGTGTTGCAAGCCAGGGTAATTTGACCTGGATATTCTAGAAATTTAATCAAACTTCTGGGTATAGGAAATTAGTGAGAAAAGAACTCAGGAGTTCGCTCTAGTTCTGATGCGGAATCATAGGCTTCTACATTTTAAAACTCACAAGTAACCAGCGCCGGATTAAAGTAGGGCTAACGGGCGTGGCACCCCGAGCTGAAGGAGGCCCCATCATGTTTTGAAGAATTGAGGACGTCCTTCGTTCTTAAAGGTGTTATCTTTAGCCAAAAATTATGTCCTTCTAGAATATCAAAAAAATTAAAAGTATCCTTCTTCAAAAAAAAAGAGTAATTTATTTATGATTCATCAAGATCAAACCTTACAACTATCGCAAAATACGTCATTAAAAAGTCTATCTAAAGCACTTAGACTACGATTCTAAGTTCAGGAAACAAATTATCTACACGAAACAGTGTGTTTCAAGCAAAAATCTCAAATTGACATCCCCCTGCAGTCAGTTTTGAAGAAACAGAAAAATATTTTAGGATTGTTACCATCCAATAGGACAACACTTTGTCCAAGTTTGAGATCAATGTTGAAGTTATGGCATAGGACATTTCACATGAAATGTCTCATATATCTTCAATTAATTTCGACACATTTAGTACATCAAATTTAAGTCAAAATTAATATATGGTGCAAATTTGGTGCAAGTGTCTGTTGTAACAAATCGTATAGGCAAATGTTTAAAATATCAATTTAACGTATATTTACACTCAATAAACAACCCACATAAACAACAACAATAACAGCAACAACAACAATAAGAAGAGGCAACACTTGAAGGTTGCTGCTAAAAGCCCTAAAAACACTTGATGAAGATGTTAACATTTCCGATTAAACGCACCCTCAAGCGAACAATTTACCCCACACCGCACCATTGCACCGTGTAGTAATGTAGATAGAATTCTCAAGGGTGTGTTCAATTGTGTCAATTTGACGCCTTTGATGATGACAATGAGGATGTTGATGGTGATGATGATGATGACAACGATGAGGGCAGAATTTTGCTTGGGGGCGCATTAATTGTTTAATAGTGCAATATTTTGAATGCACCAAAGTGTTAAATTTCACATGGTTTTACGCGGTTAATAGGGTTAATTGCCTGCACGGTGAAATACAGTAGCTTGGATACTGTTGTAAGACACTTTGCAGAAAAAAAACTACAATCAGTGCTCACATATCAAATGAATACTTTAAGTAAATTACGCATTCAAATATTGAACTGCAGTGCAAAAAATGCTTTTCGCATCTATGGCACATTTATGAATCACAAAATTTAAAGCAATAATGGAAATTTTCTCTCAAATTCTTGGAACGCTAGCACATGGTGCCGAAAACAGTCGCCTGCGATTCACTGGCAAGTTTCATTACTCTACGATATTTGTTTCTTTGGTCAAATCTACTGACTTAAACAGCATTCAGTGGCCAAGTTAAAACTTTAAAGAATATAAGCAATCAATATTCCACATATACATCTATACTATTTATAAAATTGCTTATATGGAAATGTTTTGTAACGCTTTGGCGCAAAATATACTAAGCTGATTTTAATAATATCTTTTTTAAAACAACATAATTTTGCTAAGAAAGCTTACTGCATACTTTTTTTTCATTCTTTTAAAATAAAATGTCCTTTTTTTACAATTAAATTTTTTTCAAACCACACACAAAAATTGTCGTTTGATATTTCGTTGCTTATGCTGCTTTTTGAATTCTGTGTTGTTGTTGTTTTGTTTTTCTTCTTCTCATTTGTACCGTTTGCACTTGGCCTTGAAGCTCAAAGAGCAAACTCTCTTTCAATCGTTTTTGTTGTTGTTACTTTTGAAATGAGAGAAAATGTAATGAGATGTGTTAAGAGAGTAATTTCATTACAAAAAAAAAGAAACGGGATCTTCACGTGTGAACCCGCGGTTACCACTAGTGCTTCACCGAGAACCGATAAATATCGTTCTCGTTATCGTTATCGTGACCGAGAACGATAACGAAACGATATTAAAAAAATTATTTCTCGCATGACCGAGGGCGAGAACGAGAATGGTATGGCCGATATCTCGTTCTCGGCGATAATGTAATATTTATCGTACGATCAACACTTGTTTCATACAACAACGCATTTTTTCCGCTCGTAAAGATGTCGAATTTTGTGCCTGAAAACTCTCATTTGCATTGACTTTCTGTTTCCATTTGAAGAAAAACGCTTCTGAATCGCATCGAATGCTTGTTGAAGCTTACGGTGAGCTTGCTCTTGGTCGTACACAGTGCAATGAGTGGTTCAATAAATTTAAAAGTGGTGATTTTGATGCGATAAATGAGGAGCGCGGCCGGCCACCGAAAAAGTTTGAAGACACCGAATTGCAAACATTATTGGACGAAGATGATGGTCAAACGCAACAACAGCTCGCTGAACAACTTAATGTGACACAACAAACCGTTTCCTTGCGTTTGAAGGCCATGGGAAAGATTTTAAAGGTCGGTAGATGGGTGCCACATGAACTGACCGACAGGCAGCAAGAAAACCGAAAAACAACTTGTGAATTGCTGCTCGCCAGGCAAAACAGAAAAGGTTTTCTCCATCGAATCATCACTGGCGATGAAAAGTGGATTTATTTCAACCATCCCAAATGAAAAAAACCATATTTGAGCCCCGGCCAACGACCCAAATCAACGCCAAGACCAAATCGCTTCGGCCGAAAGACAATGCTGTATATTTTCTGGGATCAGCGTGGTGTTATTTGGTATGAGCTACTAAAACCAGGTGAAACAGTTACTGGTGCACGTTACCATCAACAATTGATCGCTTTGAACCGTGCTATACGTCAGAAGAGGCCCGAATTTCAACTTCGCCATGACAAAATTGTATTCCAAGATGACAACGCATCGCCACATCGAGCAGCGGTCAATAAAAACTTGGTAGAATCGTACAACTGGGAGCCCCTGCCCCACCCGCCGTACTCACCGGACCTGGCGCCATCCGATTACTATTTGTTTTCGTCGATGGGACACGCACTCAACGATTCGCACTTCAATTCTTACGAGGAAGTGCAAAAATGGCTCGATGAATGGATAGCCTCAAAAAACAAAGAATTTTTTTGGCGAGGAATCCATAAATTGCCTGAAAGATGGAAAAGATGTGTAGCTAGCGAGGGGAATTACTTTGAAGATTAAATTTGGAACTATTTTCGCAAAATGAACGTGTTTTTTTGAATAAAAAATTACCGGTTTCATATTTGTACACCTAGTAAGTCGATTACTGTTTCCAGTTCTCTCAAATTCTCGATTGAAATTGAGTTCTCAACAGATAGCAAAAAGTTTTACTGCATTATCATTTCAATTTATTTCTTTAATTAAAATACGAGAACTTGATCCCCTGCTACTACTGCAATGCATTTAAATTGAAGCTTTTCCTTATTTTATTGCCTCCGATTTGTAATGGCTATTGTAATAACATGGAAAATGGAAGCAACATCAACTTCCAATTCTTCTGCTACCAGCATTCAGTTAATAAAATGCCAAGCAATCCCAATAAATGATTACAAAATAATGCCTTCGAGGTGTTCATTGAAATGTCAATCGATCGATGCAGTTCTTGTTAACTCAAAAAATCGATTCGATCAACGCAATGAAAAAAGTAAATGAAAAAGAAATCGATTGTGATGCAGTTTCAGCAAATAACTTTGATAAAAACCGAATTAGCAAACCGAATTTCAAAATAATATGCAACTAAAGGGTATTCATATAAGAGCGCCAAATTAAAATTGTTAAAATTCTCCATAAAAATGTGGAAAATTTTTCCAAAACGGACAAAATAATGCTCCGAAAGAGTCATGAGTTCAAATAATAATCAACAAATTTGAAGATACGGACACGATTGTGGACAGTAATCCTTATATGCGTCCTCTTAGTGGGCGTTCAATTGAAAACAAAGCTGAATTATGAAAAAGTATCACTGAAAACTCAAGCGCATACAATCGTCATCGTTCACAAGAATTTGGCGTTCCAAGAAACACCTCACAGCGAAAGTTCTGTATCTGCATATCCACAAGATTAAAATTAAGGAAGAGAATCTGTTAATTGGCTATTGGGACAGCAGGGAAAGTATTTGAAGATACGGAATAATCAGCTACTTAATTTATAAATACCTACTCTATGGGTAGTTAGTTACTCGAATCTCAGACCCATAAACCACTAAAATGCTTCATTCCACAGTGTTGAATGCAAACACAAGAAAGAGCCATTTATGCTTCTGTTTCATGGATTTGTTTTGCAATTTAGAGAAAATCATTTCATTCTTATATTCTATAACTTTCAATTTGTATGCGCTTGGAGGTGCTACTCGTCATAACATTACAACAAACAACAAAGTCATCCAGGTTGTCGTGTAAGTAAAATTACAAAAAACTAATCGAAAAACATCTACTCCCTCTTTCCGTAAGTTTCTTGACCATTAAAACGCAATTGAAACGCATGGCTGTTGTATTCCGTCGTTCACATGCACTGGCCACGACAGTCCAAGTGGCTTCATATCTCCTGAGCGAAAGAGAATATAAAGACATTTTAATATTACGAGCATTTCGCCTCGAAAGCGATTCAACTTTAGATGGCAATAAATTATGAATTGAAATTGGTTGCAGAAGATGAGTTACGCCTCTTGCGTGGCTGCAGAACTAGCAGTAGCAGCAATGTTCACGTGATCGGCTGATTACGAGTTCTTTAAACGCATACCATCTCTTACTTAAAAAATGTAAATAATTTGAGCTACAGTAAGTCAAGTTTACTGGGATGCATTTACATTTGTATGGGTACAGTCGTGTTATAGCTAACATAATTCAAACGGTCGACTAGGATATTTGCCCCGTTAACTTCATATATAATATCATATATATTATATATTCTCGAAGTCAATACTACAAATTTAAAAAATTTGAATTGCGCTCAGAATTAGTGGAAAATTGGCCTTTTCTTAACTCGAGTTTATATTTTATTCCTTATTGCCATATATTTGTTGTCAGTGTTGAAAGAATCGTAAAAAAACGTAGGAGTTTATAAAAATTTAAGTGGCGCTCCTAAGATAAACTTATGCCTAAAATAATGTCAAAATACTTTGTTATTTCATTATTTAATCCACAAATTATTTCATACTTTTCATTCTCATAAACTTGAAGAAAAAACACCAAAATCCGAGTTATGCTTGCAAGTCAATATACTTATGCCGACTACTCCATATTGCTTTGGCAATTTGACTAGGTATATGGTGATGACATTAGCCCTCAAATTTAGTAATGCTAATTAGTAATGTTAATTTGTAGATTACGATGCTGTCGCCTGGAGCTCTGAAATCCCCAAAAAAAAATAAAGCATATATCAGAATCTTAATAAACTTCGCTGGATTTGTCAAGTAGTTCATAAAAAAATATGCAATCCCACAAGGTGTAGGGTATTAAATAAGTTCATAAAGAAATATTACTACGTATTCATTTTTAATTAAGAAATGACAATCGATGAAATGAATTTATCAAGATTTTTGTAACACTTAAAAAAGTTGAAAAAAATTTTTTTATTGCACAACATGATCAGCTCGGTGAGTTAAATGACTTTTAACAGCTGGTACTACAAACTTTGTACATTCATCCCCAAAGTAATTAAAATAACAACAATACAGTAGTAACATTCAATTTTATTGCAGTACCATGGATTGGGCGACGATCTACAATCGGCGTCATTGATACCAATTGCAGCATGATCATCAATGCAAAGCTCAGAGTAGGCAAAAGAAAAGAACAACAACTTAAAAGATAATAAAATACGCCCAATACTAACAAGCAGTCAATTGAACTCTTGATCCCTGAGGTCTTCATCAAGCTCCAGCTACGGATGAAGTTTCAATCTGCAACTTGGTGTTGCTGATATATTCTTTCGCCTTCCCACAAAATCCATTTAACTTTGACGCTATCAAAAGACAACAGCAACAACAACAACAATAGCAACTACTTTGTTTACAACGTAGGTGAAATTGATCAGAAATCAACAATCAATACAGCAAAAACAACAACAATTGCAATAAAAACAAACACAATGCCGCCGGTAGCTCTTACCACTGTAGCAAACGATTGAAAATCTCAAGTTTCTGTTGCTGGTCATCCCGTAGAACAATCAATTAGTTGCAAGTATGTTGTTGCTTTTGGCATTTTACGATTGTGCAGCACATTGGATCGCAAAGTTGCAAACGGGTCCTTTTTAATGCCCTCTTTATGGCAGCTTTCAAACTTAGGATTTATGGTGCATTTTTATAGTTACGTGTAAATTGGCTTTTAAAATGTAAATTTATCATAACACAAACAAGAAGCCAACAAATAAACCCATGCACCCACTTACAGAAATATGCATTTGTATGGGTATATTATGTGTGGAACTTAACTTCCCAGTAGGCAAAATGGCAGAAGCTAGTAACGCTTTTAGAAGACATTTCTTGGGAAGTATCAGGCTTGCCTACTTCCTTTCAAATGTTATTTCTTTTTTCATATGACATACGCCAATAAAACAGGCCTCTTCTTAAGACCGCTTACCGTAGCAGTTCTCACAAGGAGTACTTGGAAGAAATTAGTCGTGAGACTCTGAGTTAATTGTTTTTTTTTTTATCCACGTCATTATCTGACTTTGTTGATAATTTTCATGTTTGTTTGTGTTGTGACGTTTTCTTTATATACAATTAAACATTGAATAGACAGACAACACTCTACCCACCTCTTAAAAATAACATGAATCAGAATAGCAGCCTGGTAAAATGCATACCGTTCTTTACTTCTAACTATTTATATGATGTCGTATATGGAGAACACAGTTGATAAAAAAGTAATGTCGAAAAAAACCTAAAAAGCTTTAACATAAATGAGGTCCTTTTTCTTTGCCTTCTAATATCAAGCCTGATAGCACGTCTGCTGTGGGAAGGCATAATAGCCTTTCATGAGTATAAATATTTTTATTTACATAAAAATCTATTTTTAAGAAGACCTCATACAATTGCAGCAGTGCTAGCAGGCCTTCTCTGAGGCAGGCCTTGCTCAATTACCTGCTGGGTTATTAAGGCCATTTCGTCTTGTAACTTTAAGGCATTGTAAAGTTTATTTTTTTTTTAAACGGCATAACTTTTGATAAATTTTTTTTTAATAATAATGTGATGATCCTTTTAATAGAAAATAAACACTTTTATGGCGAATATAGAGGAGGGACTTTAATTTTACACTCTAAATTATTTAAAATATACTGAATATGATATTTTACTCAACCAGCTTCTGCACTTTCTCACTTCATATTAAATATATACATATAGTTTGTTAATTATTAACAAATCTTGATATGTGTACGAAAAATCGTTTACTCAAACCTGAGTATTATTTATGTTAACCTCACTATTTGGAGACCCACAAGTATTAACTTTAGCAGAAGTAATATGGACAAGAAATGTCAGATATACGACTTATTTACCTAACGGTTAGTATATGAAGTTAAGTGACCGAATTTATACAAAGGAGGTCTAACATTTATTGTTTGTTATTGGGAATAATTTTTCTCATTAACTGTTAGCCGTCGTAGTTATTTGTTATTATTGATAGCAATCTAGATAAAGTATGTACATAGTGGTAACGGTTTAGGATAAGGAATTTCAATTTTATTATGCAACATACTGTCCCATTGTACAACTCTGATTTGGAATTTCGATATCAAAACAAAATTACGTCAAGGTGACGTAATGTGGCGGGCGCACGGTTGTACACTTAAACTATTGACAAAAATGATAACATCTATACGAGAAGCTTAAATATTTTCCCATTTTTAAAGATGAGTAATGAATCTCAAGTGAAAACAAATTAAAAGCTTTGCAATAGTAGAGCTTTCATCAAAATCAACGCGCATGTCACCACCAACGATGTGAATGTGAAAATGCATTTTGAAATCGATACAAAGCTAAGGGAATTTCATTTAACAGACACCACATACGCCCCGTTGCACCCACTAAGCGAAACTTTCATTCAGAAAAGCTTTCGCACAAGCAAAGCCCACGAACGGAAAGAAACGCAGAAAGTAAACAGAGCTAAGTAAAAGTTTCGTCATTCGCGAACTCAACAGTAGTTGGGCATTATAATCCAATAGTTATGTCACAGTTTCGGATTTGTTATACGCGACTTTTAGTTAAGCAAATAAATAAATAACAACAAAAAAAAACACAAAAAGCAATCATAATAAATAAATAAAAAATAAAAGAAACAGAGTGGAACTTCGCTTTACCAACATTTATCGATTTAACAAGAAAACCCCAGCCCAATCGCTAAAACGCCTTAATGGGCCTTAACAAAAGCAGGAAATTATTGCAATATCCAATTAATTAAATTAACTTTAGCCCATTACAACTGGATATTTGGTTATTTTATTAAATTTTTGAAAAGATTTCACAACAATGTTGCCTAAACCTCAAACCATCGCCCATTTTTGGCATTCATTTGTGGATCTGATGTTGGCCCCGATTTCACCAAAAAATCTTCGTTTATCTGCAATTTTAATTGCCATCTATCAACTGGTGAGTATAGCTTTCAAAAAAAAAATGATGACGGAATACCTATATTTATGGGAAAAAAAGTCAAATAAGGATATTTTCCTACAGAAGATGATGTCATCGACATTGATAATGACATAAATGTAATTTTTATCTGACAGCATTGAATAAACCGGAAAGTAGGTTTAGGTTGCACTTTTTTGGCGCGATTTTTTCTCAAAAAAAAGGAACAACTTCATTCATTTGATCGTGTCTGCATGGATAAAGCTATAAATTTTAATTAGCTAGGGGAAAACCTACGTAAAGAAGTGCAGGATTTTAATGATTTGCTACATACGTTCCAGTTTTCAAAATACATACAGAGATTTAAAAATTTTCATTTTATCAAAACCAAACAAAAT
The DNA here is from genome assembly GCA_963680825.1 of Meiosimyza decipiens. NCBI lineage: Eukaryota > Metazoa > Arthropoda > Insecta > Diptera > Lauxaniidae > Meiosimyza > Meiosimyza decipiens. Next base: position 36,502,973 of record OY804258.1, read on the forward strand.
TTTTGTATGGTAAAGACAATACTTGAGTGTTTAAATGTATTTTTACCAAAAATTTGTTTCATATTAAAAATTACACAAAAAAATTAAAAAGAAAATACATATATATGTACCTAAAGGGTGTTTCAATAAGAGCTTCGTACTTTTGTTGTGAGGCCCATAAACAGAAATTAAAACGTAAACCAATATCAGCCGGCTTCAATTCTTGTACAAGCTTTATTTCATGGGCCTTCAGACCAAGATCACGCCTCAAGATACGCCACAATGATCCATAAGAGATGCGCAAAGCCTGAGATCGGCGACGAATCGATTGTTCACGATCTTCACGAATACTCTCTGCTACTGCAGAAATATTCTCAAAATTACGGGTTGTATACACTCTGGTTAAATGATGAATGTCCAACAGTGTAAAATTGGTTCAATATTTGGTGATGGTGTTACGAATAGTGCGCTCAGTTGGAACGACCAAAAGTATATTGATGACTGATTTTGGTAGTAAGTTTCCACAATTAATAAACTTTGTTCAGGAGTTAGTCTAGTTATGGTTGAGTCGTATTGAATACTAAATACAAACGTCATATGGACAAGCCATTTGACACATGACAGCTGTCAAAACAACCCAGTTGGAAAAGCGACCTCGTATTGAATCATCCTTTATATCAAAGCAAAAAAGAACTTCAACACTTTAGAAAAAAATGCAATAAAGATAAATTTCTTATACCCAGGATGATAGCCTTACGCTTCTTTAACAGTTTGGAAGATATCGAATTTTAATTTTTTGTAAAGAAACTCTCCATATGCATACATATGTATGTATGTAGATGGAATTTCAAGCTGTTGGGGTTTTTGTTTTATTTCGAAAATCTTAAATACGTAATTCCTATTACAATCTTCAAAAAATGCAAGGGACTCCCTAGGCAAAAAAATTATGCTTACGTTTATTATTATTATTATTATTATTATTAACAGTCGCCATAGAATTTTCCTTCCTGATACTAAAACAAAAATGTTCCTTCAGTTTCAACTTTGGATCGATTTTTCAAAACATTGACTAATTTGATTATAGTCCAGGAGGTTGTCTTAAATTTTTTAAAGATATTTATTATATTTTTTCTATTGGCCGACATATAAAATATCGCCTATAACTCGGAAATTTAGAACAAGTAAAAAAATATATTAAGACCAATGTCGTGATAGAGATGAAGATACATCATTTCATGACCGAAAAACTTTGTGTGATAAGATTTGACCGTGAAATGTGAAATGTACGATAGTTCATGTCGTATGGACATTTTTCACACATAAAGTCGATGTGCTTGTATCTCCTCTAGAAAATTGAGTTATTGAGCGAAACTGATTTCATTGGTCTCGCACAACCAGAGCTGAAATTAAAATAAAGCGTTTAGCGTTTTAGCTAGGCCAAACTAGTTCCTCCGAAGCTTCTTAAGGTGAACCAGTTTAGCCTAGGAAAATTTTAGTATGTTAGGAAGCTTAGACCGCAGCTCAAGGTTTACATCCTCCAATACAGACTTCGTGGCGGTCTTCGGCGAGGTACACTATAGTATATCCAACGCCCGTGTGTTAGCGAAACACATATTGGACATAGAATAGTAGTCCACGGCTCGAAACCGTTATTGGAGGATGTAATCCCTGAGCCGCCCACTTACCCTTACATACTAAAATTTTAAGAAAATTGGGAGTGAGGAAGATAAAGTAAATAATAGCCACAGTTCATCCTAGGCTAAACAGGTTCATCCTAACACGCTTCGGATGAACTAGTTTGGACGAAGAAAAACTAGTTTGGTCGGTATCATACACATACATTGCACTGAATTCAGTGCAAGCATTATATATGCATAAAATATTTAAACTCTGCATTCTATTCATTCAGCATCTTAACTTGCAGCTTCTAGCTCACGTTTTACTCTTCGTAGTGCTACTGGGCTTAGCACATGCCGAACAAATGGAAACAATGCTCGAACTGGATATTGAGGATCAAAAAGAATTCGGTTTTTATGATATGAGGCCGTACAGAAATCAAATGCGTCTCAAAACTGCATCACAGCTTGTAACTGTTACCGAGGAATTACTTTACGTTCTCACAGCAATAACTGCGATTTATTTACTGAGCACAATTTCGCTATTTGCTGGAGTTTTCAAGAATCGTACTGAATTCATATTACCATGGTTGGTATTCGAGTTCATTTTCATTGTTATGGCCGTAGTGTTAATGTTCTGGCTGCAGAATGAACGTTTTGTTGCGGTCATTGGTGGAAAGTTTAATTATTGTAAGCATGAAATATTTTTGAAAATTGAGTCAAAAAACTAATGATCCATTATTTTCCAGTTGCCATTTGGTGTACAATTCTGGCATTTGATGGCCTTATGTGGTATATCATTCAAGCATTCTATCAAAGCCTTCGTACAATGAATAAACTAACAGAAATTGCAACAGTGGCCATACCATGTCCACCACCTGGAGCAGTATGTTTTTCTTTTGATCTTGGACGCAAAATGGTTTTTAACTTTGTTTCTTGATTGCAGGTACCTTATCATTTTCGCAAAGAAAATATGTATCTTGGAAGTAATGGTTATAAGCACATATTAACTGAATCGCCTGATGGTGTCTACTAAATAAATTGATCTCACGTAAATGTAGCTATGCAAATTTTCGGCTTTAACACTGAAAAAGACATACATACTATACATACATATAACCGAGGTTAATGTGATGTTGCAGAAATATTTTTTTTACCAAACACGTCATCTAAGTCTTCTATTTATTATTTGAGCATATTTATTTTGAATCATAAGGTTATCGTTTTTCTTTAATTAAATCATTAGTGCTACTGAACAGAAATATCATTAAGGTGCAGCAATGATACGTATTTCGAGTATGTTTTCATGAGTATCCAATCTCCCTTATATACTCTTCCAAACTTTGTTGGTTTAGTCTCTTAATCTTAACCGAAGTACATTTTGTAATAATCGAATGCTTCGTTTCAACACAAATTTATTGAATAATATTAGGTTACACTTGTATTTATGAATAAAACAGTTTCGAGATGAATATTCGAAACCAAAAGTTTATTCGATAAAATTTTTTTCAAACGAAAGTTTGAAACGCCATTGAGATTATTTTAAATTCGAATATAAAAATTTTATTTTTAAAGTATTGGATTATTTTGATTGTTTACATGTTAGTCAGAGCTTGTACTGAATAGGAATTGCCCTTTGAAAACATTTTAAAGAAATGTACCTTATAAGAGAGATATACCCCTATAACGACACCTACGCATGCAGTTTTACTATCAACTCATTCCAGACAATCTCGAATAAAGTCCTACGTCTTCGATATTTTCCAATTGTTGTGTTTGTTTTGATGAAAAACAGATCTCTCAGCTATTCCAGCTGATTTCACGCATGCGTGTGAGCAGTGAGTACTTCGATTTATCCAGATAAAAATAAATCTTTTTGAACAATATTATTTTACTTGTGGAATTAACTACCCTACCACTCCAACTGTGCCACATTTTTAATATTTGACCAAAACTTAAACAAATGTAAAAGCACAGCTCGGTAAGCTCTCCACTCATTTACTCGTATTTGTTTGTGAGCAACTACGGAATGAATTTTTATGAACTATAATAACCCCACTTTTCGAAATTCATGTTCAATCTTTTTACTTTACTTACTACGAATGTAGGAGTCGTATCGTCAGAATTTATTTATCAAAAGATCAGAAATAGTGTTATTTCAACAAATTTCAACATGTTGAGCCTTTTCATCATGAGTTCATTGGTTGCAAATGTTGAGGTACCAAAATACATTTACAACGATTTTGGGTATTGGGTCTTGAAGGGCACCTGCTAAAGAACTTATGAATTAATTTCTTTTTACCAAAAGTTGTGAAACATGCCATCACGTAACTAAGCTTGTTTGAAAGAAACTGATAAACATAGTCTTTTTAATAAAAGAATCAATTCAGAGATAAAACTTGTAGTCTGCATTAAGAATAAGATTGAACGAAAAGTTTGTAAAAATATCTTTTCAACGCGAATTCTAATTCTATAAGATCCACAGGTTGTATCTTTTTGTTCAAACTGAAACATTTTTATCTAGATAAAACATCCTGCAAGCTCATACTGGCATGGGAAAAAAGGTTTTTGATTTGATAACCGATAGACTATTTCTGAGAAAAAGTCGAAAACTTTAAAGTGCCTCGTTTTACAGACAATTGCTCGAAAAAAATATATATGTTCAATACTACGTCGCCTACCTCTCAAAAAATGATATTTTCAAGAACAAAATGACAATCGAGAACATGATTTTGTAACCAGTGATTTGCAGAGTGGGTTGGTCCTGAAAAGTCATACTCTAAGATTCTATTTCCTGGTTCATTGTACGTAATACAGAGTGAACAATAATTTAAGAGTTTCAAAAATTCATTTATTTTGAAATTTTTTATACGCACAGTAAGAAATACTCTACTTTTTTCATAAAAAAATATCCTGTGGAGATAGGCTCGCTTAGCACACAAATAAGAAATAATGTCATTTAAAGAGCCGTAATGAAACCATTGTCGCTCTATAGAAGCAGATATACTACCAGATATTGCAACATAGAAAATAGTTATCTACGTTGTTTGTAGTAATGCTCAGGTTTATTTTGTCAGGTCTATTTATTTTCTCGCTTAGCTTAGCATGCGATTGTGATGATTCACATTTTCATACAAAAAATAAAATGTGTTACTAGGAAACAAAATCAAATCGTCAAATCAAATCGTCAAAATTTGAGGTAACTTCTCTAAATTTCAAGATACTGATGCAAAAGAAAGTCAACTGTGCTTAAATACAAAACTACGTAAAGAAAGAATCAGTAATAAATACTTTTTATATTCTCTGGTTACTGGTAACTTCAGCAATTGTGACAGTAGTTACAGACAGTGCCTTAAGCTATGCTATAAAAATCTTTCTCTTTTTAACAAGAGTCCTTCAAAGTACTGACGAAAGTAAAGAAACCAATGATGAGATCATTTGATTATAAAAGGGCAAACGACAGTGGGCAATAGTTGTTGCAGCTGCAGGCAACATTTAAGGCAGTTATCAAAAGAGATTTTATGCTACAAAACTCAATATTTCTTTTGACTCCAGTAATGACAATGCTTAGCATGTTAGGAACTGAAATTATATTAAGTAGATACATTAATTAATAAAGTTAAGGAAAGGAAAAGCATCGAAAAAATAAAATAAAATAAAAATAATTTACTCTATAGTTCATAACTATAAGTTTTATTTATTTGATTTTAAATATTTTGCTAAATATAAAACAAAAAAAGAAAAGCTTTATACTTGTATAGTTAAGTATTAAACTTTTACCTAAAAGTATATGTTACTTGTGCTTATACCTCAAAATGTGATACCACAAATTCACGCCATTAATAATAATTCTTAATCACATCTCTGATATATTAATCACATATTTAATAATTGAGTTCGAAGATGAAGTGTATCATAAAAAAAAAATGTTCAATGATATAATTTCAAATGAATTTCTAAAGTTTACCAGAGTTGAATAAAGTCTTAATATCACCGTAGGAGAATGAAACATTGAAGTGTGCATGATTTTATAACATCTTGGAGCGCTAGCAGTCTCGCTATATTTTATTCTTTTGTTACAGCTCGCTTACAAATGTCTAGAGATGGGGATAAATACGCCCTTTATCTCAAAGTAAAAAGGAGAAAAAATTCTGCCAGACCAGGCCTGCCTCCAAATTAAAAGCAAAATTTATAACTTGTTTTGCTGTTTTCTAAAGAAAAATCTGCTTAATAATTTTATTTTCATGAATTCTTATGAAACATCAATGGAAATATCGACACTTTTGATTGCTGTTATATCTCTATATCTTACAGCCCAAGTTGCATAGTGGATATCGTTAGCACTCAGTAATTTTTGAAATCTTAGTAAAATTTATTTGGAACAAAATAATCAGCAGCTAATTGAGATATATAAAAAACGTGTCGCAAATAGCAAAATTAAAAGTAACTTCTAGTTTAGGCCCTGCTCTATATACAATATCATTTTCAAATCAATAAGACAAGTGTTGATCATGATTAAATTTATATATAAAACTATTTTGGCACGGCCTAATGTAAGCGTTTACGCTTGCAGCAATGCTGGCATACATACATACATATGTATTGAAGCAATTTTTCCCACAGAATATCCTATAATGAGCAGAAAATGAACATTCTCCTACTGAAGTATTAAATAGCAAAATGAAAATGTGTATGATAACATCGAAAAACCAAACAAGTATATTGCTAGGAAATGATAAAGAAATACTTTAAGCAATGAGTGTTCTAAAATGTTTGAGTTGTAATATTATATGCAAAAATAAAAAATAAATACTACCATATTTTAAAGTTTTAAATATTTTCAGTTTTTTGTTAAGAAACTAGCTAACAGACCTATATGGCCCACTTCTGAATCTGTCTGCACTCTTCAAAAAGGAAAAATATGTTAAGAGTTAAGTGGATCTATATCCACGATATGTTTTATAACAGGAAAATTAAGAAATAAAAAGTGAAAAGTTTGGGAGAGGCCCAGCCTCTGGTTACACATTTATCAAACCATGTCGCTTAAAAAAACCGAAAAGTTTAGAAATGAGCTTTGTTGTAAGTCTAAAGATAAGTAATTATAAATCTTAAGTAGATATAAAAAAATGGTGAAGTACTCTACGATGGCGAATATTCGTGGCTACCAAATTTTATTTATTTATTGTGCAGCAAAGGCTGAAAATAATGAAGTTCTAAGTAATATAAGTAAGCAATACGAACTATCTTTGCAATTGCTATAAGTAAAGGGAGTTTTTTTTAGAGGTTTGTTTTTCGAATAGAGATAAAACTGGCATTTTATGGTCGAATCTGGCAACTCTAATGTCATTTATGTTCAGTTTGGTTTGCCATTTCATCATAAACAGGTTGACAAAAGAACAACGCTTGCAAATCGTGCAAATTTATTTCGAAAATAATGGTTCAGTTCGCGAAGTTTACCGCAAGCTCCGTCCATTTTATGGTCGACATAATCGTCCATCAGAGCAATTAATTCGGTTAACCATGGATCGTTTTCGCACTACGTTTACTCTATGTGATAATACGCATCCGCAGAGACGTCGAACAGTGCGCACCGAAGAAACAATTGCCGCTGTAGAGCAAAATGTTGAAGAGGACCCGAATGAATCGATTCGCCACCGTGCACAGCAGTTGGAGCTTTGTCCATCAACTTTATGGAAGATTTTGCGCAAAGATCTTGGCTTGCGACCTTACAAGATCCAGCTTGTGCAAGAATTAAAGCCGCGAGACCATGCAATGCGTCGTGATTTTGGTGTATGGGCCGAAAATGAGATTGATCTCGATGCTGATTTTCATCGCAAAATTTTGTTCAGTGATGAGGCTCATTTTTGGTTGAATGGCTACGTCAACAAGCAAAATTGCCGCATTTGGAGTGAAGAGAATCCACATGAGACCCTTGAGACGCCATTACATCCACAAAAACTGACTGTTTGGTGTGCTCTATGGGCTGGTGGAGTCATTGGGCCATACTTCTTCCGAAATAATGCTGGAGAGTCAGTTACCGTTAATGGAGACCGGTATAGTGTGATTTGACACCATTGGATTATTTTCTTTGGGGATATGTGAAGTCGCTCGTCTACGCCAACAAACCAGAAACGTTAGGGGACTTGGAAGCCAACATTCGTGGCGTTATTGCCGACATACGGCCCCATATGCTCGAAAAACTGGTTCAAAATTGGACCTGTAGAATTGGCTTTATTCGAGCCAGCCGCGGCGGCCACATGCCCGAAATCATTAATGGCATAAAATTATCCTTCCAATAAAGCCAAATTGATGGACATTAAAACGATTTTCTTGTGTTTTATTTCAATTCGAAGCTCTATACCTCTAAAAAAAACACCCTTTACTATTATTTAAGAGCCTTTTGAAACTGTAAAAAAAGTTATCATAAACAATTTTATTTATCTATACACAAGAACAAAATAATGCAAGAGACTGACGGATGTTGCTGCGCTTAAGAGTAATTAAATTTTTTTCAAAATTTGATGATATATCATCAAGTGACTTAAGTGATTTTATCGTCAGGCAGATTGCGGTTATTATAGGGATTATGTCATAAGAAAGGAGAGAATCAACCTTTGGCACTTAGTTATTGCTGTATTTAAAAATTGAAATATTACAAATATGCTAAAATAAATTGAGTTCTAAATCGTTTAATCGCGTCTGCCACTTGGCTGACTGATTCCTTTACTATCGATATAATCCAAAGTGAGTTTGAACACAAAAAGTTAGGTTTTTCAACTCAATAATAAAAATATTAAGAAAAATACGATGTCCCTAAAATTAATATGCGAATTTGACCAAAATCTATGATGTTGACATATTCAACCTCATATATTCTGCCTCTTTTTTTTCAGTTTCTAGGGGCAATACTGAAGACAACGAAATTGTAAATGAAAAAGATAATTTAATAGATTTTTTGCTGTTTTTAAAAACACGAAGAGTTTGGACGTCTGCCTTTTATAATTTTTGTTATCTTTACTATACTCTCAACACAATTAATCCGAGGCAGACGCAATAAAATATTTGGATTTAAAAAAACTATCTTCAGTTTATTCTTAGTTTTTTTTTGATTTGCATAAATCTGAACTACATTGCATATGAATGCCAACAAAAATCGGTTTTGCTCATATAATTTTTGCATTCGGAATCTATTTTCTAAAATTTGTGGTACAACGCAGCACAACTACAACTGGGCCAACTTTCCTGATATCAAATGAATCTAAAATGTGAGATTATTTTAGTATGTTTTTTGCTAATATTAGTGATGTGTAAGTCGGTGACGATCGTTTGCTTGCAAAGTAATATTCCGTTATGCAGAATGATTTTGATTTTACAGTTGCTTAATAGTGCTAAAATATCCTGATGATGGCTTAAAGTTTAAGCCAAAATATTGATTAAAAAAAAAAATTTAAAAGCTCAATTTTCACCAAAACTTTTCGCATTATCTGAAAGGATTTTGAAAAAAAGTGGACTTTTGTTTTGTTTGTTTTGACGACGTCAGGCATTCTTTCATAATAACTAGTGTATCTTGTGATCTGTGGGAAGAGCTTTAGCCCCTGGACCAGTGATGGCATTTAGGTTTTGACTAAATGTACTGAATGGAGACTTCAAATGTACTTTTTAGATGCCGACTGTACTTTTTCGCTATGAACATTTAAAAGTTACTTAAAATTATTAAAATTCAAGAAAGTTTTAACTTTTTTACTAAAAATAAAATGGCATACCTATTTCGCGGTAATTTTACTTAATCAAATTGATAATTTTTAGAAATAGTCGAAATGTACTGAAAATGTGCCGAATGTACTGGCAAAGATTTTTCACGGCGCAAATGTATTGAAAAAAGTACAAATGTACCGAAAATATCATCACTGCCCTGGACCCATGTGAACAATTTCTGAAAGTTTCACAAAAAATTTCTTAAAAGTTCTGTTAAGACTAAACTCGTTAAAAAATTAGTAAAAAAAAAAGAATTCATTACGTACCCTCTGTAACTGCTTCACTCTGCCCAAAATTTGTAAGCAAAACAACACTGGAGAGTTCTGTGAAAATAACAACAACAACACTTTAGCAGCGACTGCAATGCACTCACTCGCACACACACACACACACCCACACAACTATTAAGCAATGTGTTTTCAATAAACTATTTAGAATGCATAAACAAATGAAATTCCCGAAATTTTCCAAAAAAGGAAATTCAATTTATAACAAATTTTGCATTTTTAAGCAAATAAAAATATTTTCAATAAAAAAGCATTGAAATTTGCAACGAAACAACCAAACACGCACTTTCACTGGCGGCTCTGCCGATGGCGCCTCCTTGAACATAAATTCGCACTTTTATCCGGTTTCCTTACTATTTTATTGAATTTATCACAGATAAATCTTTTAGGCACAAGTTTCACTATTATTTTTTTAATTTATTATTAATATTAATGCGTAATTGTAAAATTTAACTTGAGAATTTAAAGTTCACTTTGTAAATGACATTACGAATAACGGATGACAGTTAATTAGAGTTGCCAGCTTCTTGTTCGAAAAGTGGACTGCCAGCGTGCAGTGGTCGGCATAAATGTTTTGCCAAACATTTGCGTTTTCTTTTTGCAATTGCTAACTGGTAATGCTTACAATACCATATACTTATGTAAAAAATTATTAGGCTTTATTTCTGCAAATTTTTATACCCTACACAGAGGGCATATTCACATTGTCATTGCGCTTGTAACGCATAGATGAGGCGTGGCAGCTATAGAAAAGTGCATATATTCTTGGTCAGCGTCACGACCTGAGTTGATTTACCTATGTGTGTCTGTTGAAATCACATTTACGGGAAAACCAACCAAACTAATGGAATGAAATTTGGCCGCAGGTCATTCATACCTTCATACAAGCGCCTACATACTCACTAACATTTGGTTAACATTATAACTGCACGAAGAAAAAAGTAAGCATATTTATAGGCTTATCCTAACATTGATACAAATTTCCACCATTTGACATTAGCTGTCGTAAATAGTGACGTATGATATGGCTGGTGCTAATTAACAGGCTGTTATCAGAACTTTCTACAATCGTGTTTTTTAACGCCGTGGAAGAAAGTGCTGTTTAAAATATTTAGTGGCGCTGTAGCAAAATAAAATCCACAATACCAAATGTGTAAATAGCATCCACAAGTTTTCACACTTATATAGTAATATGTAGCATGCGCAATTGAATCTTCGTTACTTTAAAAGTTTCTTTGACACATAGGGATAATGGATGGTTCCATGGTGTAATGGTTAGCACTCTGGACTCTGAATCCAGCGATCCGAGTTCAAATCTCGGTGGAACCTGAAATAATATTTTTTTTTTGTTTTTTACTTCTGAAGTTATTTTATGATATTTATACATAATTCGTCCTCTTTGTTTTGATCAAAAGTATTTTTAAATTGTTATATGCCAAGAGCTATGTTTAACACATATTGATATGAGTTGTTTGATTGAGAGTGTTTATGTGGTCCTGTGGCGCAATGGATAACGCGTCTGACTACGGATCAGAAGATTCCAGGTTCGACTCCTGGCAGGATCGAGACTTTTTTTAACAATAAGTTTATTTATTTCTTATGTCCTTCAAGAAGATATTGATTTTTACACCATCTATATACATATTAAACACTAATGTGAAATATTATTATTTTATTTAAGTAATGTTGTGATATTTAGCCAACATCAGTTTACAAGCTACCTATAAAATAAATTGAAATCAAAAATAAATATCCATGGATAAGCAAAGGATGTTAAATCAGCTATGGGGACGTTTCAACATAGCGACTATGAAGATAAAAGGATCAGTTTGGCGCCATAAGCGAGTATTTGAATTTATTTTTTGTAAATTTTGTCTATTAAAAACAACGGCCCCTATTAGTCAGTGAATGCAAGATATCAAGGTTGACTCTTAACTTTTATTGCAGACACAATGCAGGACATATTAATGAGACTGGTGGAATGACAAAAGCTAGAAAATTAAAAGTCAATGAAAGTTTCATTGTCGGAAAACTGAAACAAAAAAAAATAAAACGAGTTCAACTATCAGGCATTTTAGAGGAGCGGACTAGGAAAAAAACTTAACATTCTGAAATTCATTCACGTTCGTTTGGCTTAATTGTACTTCTAGAATATGTGATTGCAAACACTCAATTTTTATATTTTGTCTAGCTGTTCCCGCGGCTTTGCCCGCTCGCTCGTCGCTGTACAACCTCGCTTACATTTTACACAGTCTTTACTGCAGAGTATTGGATTCATGCACCAAATTTCACAACTTGGTATAAGTACCATGAATAGCAATTTAAGTGTTATTATTGTATGAGAGGTGAAAGGCGCCAATGTTCAATCCCGTTCATTGTGAGTTGCTTGGCACAAACAATGTGGATCGATGATCAAGTTTCACAACTATAGCTGTCATATAAGTATGTCAAGATATAGCATTTAAAGTGTATTTGTTGTTTGGAAGGTTCCACGCTTCGTTGTCTAATCGCACATTACATGAAATTCACATCACATGAGATTTTTAGAACAGGCAATATACACCTTAGAACCAAATTTTAAAACTTTTTTTGTCAGATATAACGTTTTAAGTGCTTTTGTTGTATAGAAAGTGCTACAACCCATTTTCCAATACTGTCCAACACCAAATTTCAAAACTCTTGCAATCATGTGAACCAAGATATGTCGTTTTAACAGTTTTTTCGTATGGAAAGTGCCATGCCCCGTTCCCTAAGCCCGTCGAAATTTTGCGAGGCGCTTAGCATGGACAATGTACCTCCTATTGCCAAATTTCAAAACTCCTGTTATCAGAAGTGTCCAGCTATAGTGTTTTAATTATGTTTGTTTTAGGAAAAAACCACGCCCCGTTCTCTAATCCCTTCAATATTATGTGAGGTGCTTAGCATAAATTATGTGCATCCTAACACCGAATTTTAAGATTCTTGTTATCATAGGAGCCAAGATATGGCGTGTTAAGGGATTTTATTTGCCATTATCAAAGTAAATTATAGCCTATGTTACTCAGGGATAGTGTGACTTTCTATAAGTAGAATAATTTTTATAATCGGTTCAGTAGTTCCAGAGATTACCCTCTACATACAAACAAACAAACTTTATCTCTTTATATAATAAGTAGTATAGATGAGGCTAAGTTATAGTCTACTAAAGAATTGATGGCTGGAAGATGGAAAAAAATTCATAAAAATGCAGAAAACCCTTGTTAAATTTTAGAAAACTTTTGAGATGAAACAAAGCACATTTCAAGAAAATTGGCACCTAAATTGCATTATTCAAGCAAATCTGTTTACTTCAGCAATGTACAATTTCCCTCAAACAGAGTAACTTCATCCTTTCAGTTGCGGTACCTTATCATTAGATTGAAGAAATTTCTCTCTTGTTATTCAAAAGAGCAGAGAGCAAAGAGAGAATACTAAAGAAACAAGCTAAATAATTTTAAAGAGCACATATTTTTACTGCGTTTTAAGGAATTTTTCTTTAAATTTAGAAAAACATTCCCTAAATTAAGGTTTGGTTTTTCATTTTACTGAAACTTAAAAATATTTTAATACATCAACAACATTGATACAAAAAAATGCAGACATTAAATTAGTGGATAAATATTAAAAATGGATAAGTCCATTAATTGGATTACGGATTTTTGACATTAACCGACTCAAATATCCTTGCATTTAATACATATGAAAATATATGGTGTTTTCAGCCCTTTTTGGCTGACAATGCTGTCATCATTGTTGTAGTTATCAGGGTTACATCGTTTTCAAGACTATCCATTGCTTTATCACTGTTCACAGTCTTGACGGTTTTATTAAATATATCAAGATTACTATCAGTCGGTATGCTGATTTGAAACTGTAGCAATACAACGAGGTATGTGACCATTGTAGTCAAAAGCTGCAAACGAATTTAGTTCTAATTAAGATTTTCATTAGCGCCTCAAGTACTCACGCCTTTAAACAAATTCCGATTGACATCGAAAAAACCTCCACAATTTATATTTGATGGATTCATTTCGGTGGCCCGCAAAAACATATTGATCTCAGTCTGTGCATCGGAGTTCATCCAGTTCAGTTCAACCATAAGCAACTTTTTCTGAAAATTAGTACGCACATTAAACGAGGCATAGTGAGCTTCATCACAGATAAAGAAAAGCAAGCAAATGTTCCACAGTGCAGTTATTGCAAGACCAATATCCTTGATACCGAAACCCTCAGATATTTGTGACATCAATCCATATATGGAGAGCGTTATAATGAAAAACAAATAGAGATTGAGAAAAGTAAAAGTATAACAGGTCGCTGTACCGGTGTCACGACAAAGTTTGCTTAATCGTAACCAGAGTGCACGGTAATCAGCTACCATTGCAGCAGGTCCAATATGACGTAAGGCCTGTTTGATAAGTGGAGGGAAATGTAAGGAATATCAAAATTTTTGATCAATTTCGGGCCACAATAAACGTATACCCTTTGGAAACGTTCAGCCAGTATATTTGCGGTGCTGCTTAAAGTTTCACATATGAAAAACCACCAGGCGCCTAGCATTGCAGTAAGATTATCCAAAACGCAATAGGGTATAACCTAAAAATGGAATATCCCTTTTTCAAGCGGAACTCTGCAATATCACTATCAAAATAAATACCTGCACAAGTTCAAAATCAGCCATGGTTAAATGAGTTATTATCACGGAGAGCACTGATAGTAGTGGCAATATGATTGTCACTATTAACGCCTTTCTTCGTAAGTTCAATGGCACACTATGCCCAGATATTTGGTAATATAGTATCTGCAAGGAAATTCACGGTTAAATGGCAAAAATTATTTTGAATCTTACCCTGTGTAGGTATATGTACCTCAAAGTCGTCCCAGTCATTAATAAGCGCAGCAACTTTTCGTGTTTCCCACCACATGATGGGTATAAGAAAGATTGGTAAAATATTCACCAAAAAGAGATATGCAATGACTGCCTCCTCAAATGGTCCACTTAACGATGTCACAATGTTAATACGATTCTTGGCTACATAGGCAACGTAAAACTTTTTGTAAAGAAATATAATTTAGGTTCACGTTTATCTAAGACGTATTTAGTTCAAACTCAAGTTAGTATGTGGGCTTACCGTAAGAGCTATGAAAAATACGAATGCATATAAAAAAGATAATGAAGCGATGCTAAACTTGGTGTGTCCTGGCGCGTTGCGTGTTATTGGCAAAACACCTATCATTCGTAAAAACCATTGAGCTGGAGCAATATTGCGATAAAATACATTCTGTAAATAGCGATTGAGTTTAATTCCCACATTTATTTGGTTGGATTAAATTGGAAGCATAATAGAGCCATTTGTTAATGGGAATTCGCATTAGAAATAGATTATGCTTCACAATGATATTCCTTAGACTTAGACCAAATACGAATATAGTTCATAATGTTAAATTAGTAAAAAAAGGGTATATAACCCATAAGTGTTTAGTTTTTCAAATAGACCTTGTGTTATGTACCTCGAAACAAATGAATGACTGATTTTCGTCTGCCTTTATTTATCTTTAAAGTGTAAACCTGAATTGAAACATTTTGATCAAATTTTCTTATCATTTCGAATCAAGCCTTTAATTTCAATTAAATACGGCTATTATGAATGAGTTATTATCAGTCTTGTTTCGAGATACATAACTTTGGTGTAACTCTAAACTCGGCAACCTGGTCATGCCGATTCGAGTGAGACTTAAATAGAGAATTCGAATAGTTATTTTTTTTAATGTCAGTTATGCGTATTCCCAACATAAATCAGTAAACTTTGAAATTTTTGAAAAGACACTTCATAAAATCAGACCCAAATGCTTGAAATTGGCTTTCAAATTGGGGATATCAAAACTATATCATCAGCCCAGTAAAATATACTTCATTGGAAAAGTAGTTTTATATACTAAAACTTTTAGTTAGAAGTCAAAATCACAAATATAAGCTATAGGGTACTAAGGACAACGATTCTCAAATAAAGTTTCGATATCATTTGGTGAGCAATAGTATCAGTAACTCATAGAGAGAGAGAGAGAGTTTTTTCCAAGTGTCGTAAAACGAGCCACATTCGGCAGCAAGACGCTTATATCTTACTATAAGCTTAAAAATAAATATATGTACAGGACTTGTCATGACTTAGAAAACACGTTTTTTTTTATTTCAAAAAAAAAATCAAGTCGTTTGGTCAAAAGTTTAGGTACTGTCGATTTTGCAATGGTTACTTTCGGCATAAAAGCATAATTATTCTCTTGCGAGACCAGGGTTGTCAAGTGACCGCTTTCGACGTGGTCATGCATGCCAAAGCCGTAGGTCGCATGGGAGGCCGTTAATTGGAGTTGGAATTAGTTTCATATAATTAAAAAATCAAATTATTAAATATTGCTGACCAAATAAAAGGTCATCCACTTTTTCCGAAATAATTTTTGCATTTTAATAAATTTTTTAGCTTTTCGGAAGGCCGTTAATTCGTCACTTGGAACTTGGCAACCCTATTCGTGACTGCCCCACAGAATCCGGAATGATTGATGGATAGTAAGTACTTCAATAAACAGTCAATACAAGTGGAAAATTAAAAATCAAAAATATTAAGTTCTAGTGGAAACAAGGGGGATTACCACCGTGCAGTGTAAGCATACTTGCGAGAGAAAAAAAGAAAATGTTTCCTTTGCTATGAAGTTTTCAGTATGCTGATCTATTAAGAAAATAACTTAATTAATAGGTCCTTATTTTAAAACTAATAATAAACTGTAATATATCATATGAATTATTAACACGCACTGGTATAAATTGTTGATTCGTCGAGTTGATCGATGTAACCGATGTGCGACTTTCCTCATTCGAAAAGTTCCTACCAACAAAATCGCCATCCATACGATCAATCAGCCCATTGGAGTATTTTCTAACGGCATTGGGATGCATCAATGGCTTAACATTAAGAAACACAGCGCTCTGTTTTTTCTTCCGCTGGTAATTATTGAACATTTTGATTTAATTTTTTTCTTTTTTGTTTCAATAATTTTCCTCAATTTGAACCGTTCGCGCTGAGCAATACAAGTAAACTGCACACTCTTGGAGTAAAATCAATCAAGTATCAATGAAGAAATCGTTTTATCCAAAAATAAATAATGCACTTTGTTGACTGTTGGAATTCTTAATATCATAATCTTCTATTTGTTTAGTTACTAATGAGTAAAACTCACGAAGTAACTTTTGATGTTATTAATATTCTTCGTAATGTTATTGGTAAGCTATGCTTGTTTTGGCCGACTTCCTGTTTTTATTGAATTTCATTGGCCTTAACCAAGAAAAGTTTATACGCCCTAAAAAATGTTGCAGTTCTATTTTACTTGACCTTTTTTCAGCTGCGCAGTGGGTCAATACGATTTTTTATTTTCATGCTCGTATGTACTTAGGTGAGCTAGTGAAACAACAAAACATTGGGGTAATTTTTTCTTCAAGTTCAAAGAAAATGTATATGGTGTCTGCAGGTGGAAGTTATAAAATAAAAACTACATGGGCATATACTTACTTTTCAAAGGTGTGCCTTTATGCGTTAAATTGTTTGTGAAACAGGGATACTGGGATAGGATAGTTGACTGTCGCGAAATTGCTTTTGATTTTTATAATCAACTATTCTATAGAGTGAAATCGGTGAAAAACTGATTTTAAACCACTTGAACTTTTTTAAAGTGATTTGAAAAAAAAAATGCTTGTAAAATGCATAGCAGTGCGTAGTCAAAGTCCCACAATACATAGAACGGTATCACTCATGTCTTAATAATATATAGGTAAACCGGTTTACTTTAGCTTCCATTGCCCAAGTTTTTTTTTAGGTGTAATATGGGGTTAAAAGTAAAAAAATACTTACAAAAAAAAGTGTTGCTGGGATCTAGTTTCAAGGTTATAGCCATGGAAGTTGTGGATATAACTTTTGTAAAAAGCCATAAAAGTTGAAAACGATGGAATGAACATAAAAAATATGGGTGTCATAAGAAAAGTTACCTTAATGACCTACAATAATAGCAAGTAAATGTGTCACACCTAACATATAACTTTGGAGATATAAAGATTTTTCTGAAATTTTGAATGACTTTTAAAAAAATAGCCGTTTTTTTTTCAAAAACTGTTTTAATGACCTATATATTTTTAAGATGTAAAGAAAGCTTGAAAATGAAAAACCATTTCCATAGTTTTCTTTTTCAGTTTCATTTTCATTTTGGTGAATTTTGGTATTAAAATATATGGTAATTATTTATTTTAAGAGCCTCACTCCCGAATTTCTAGAAATTTTAGTATTTTGTACAGTTCAGTTTGCTAGTCAAGAATATATGCATATGAAGCGCGCGGAGACGCCTGGATATTAGTTTTGAGATTGAAAATGTAATTTTAAATAAAAGTTGGGATAAGTGGGCTAAGGTAATGTTGCTGTAGGAGGTTGTTGTTGTAGGAGGTTGTTGTTGTTGTAGGAGGTTGTTGTTGTTGCAGGAGGTTGTTTTTGCTATTGCTGTTTTTAATGTTCTTGTCCTCAAATACCTAGTTCTCATATGAATTTATTGAATCAATTTTTTTAAATTCCGGTAAAAAAGGGGTTAATACCCAAAACTTAAGAACAAACAATGCAATATTTTAAAGGGGAAAATAAGCTTTCTTTTAATTTCAAGAAAGTTATACCTTTTTTAACACATTATTTGGAAAAAAAATACAGATTTTGGGAAAAAATTGGTCAAAAAATGGATATCTCCAAAATTATAGGTTAAATTTGTGCCTTTACCATTATTGTAGGTCATGAAATTATATTTCTTATGATACCCATATTTTTGATAACCTTCCAGCGGTTCCGAACTTATAATGATTTAAACAAATGCTATATCCGCTATATGTAACTTGCGATGGCTATGTCTCCGAAACGAGATCCGAGTGAGACTTCTGGATTACATATTTATTCTTAGAATTAGAAGCACTAAAGTAAACCTAAGCCAATTACTAAAAGTCGCTATCATAAATTAGGTGGTTAAGCATTTGTATCAATAAAAAGGAGAAAAATTAAATAAATTATAGAAAAACAAAGTTGCTTCATTGCAACTCGCACAGTTGATAGACCACTGCTGAAACAATTAGCTTTGAATAAAACCATAGCAACAACTGCAATGACAACGTGGCACCTACGCGCTACACTTAAGCAGCAACTGCAATAACTTTGCGGCAGCTACGCGCTACACTTTTTAAAAAAAAATATTTTCGACAAGCAAAACCTTTCGAAAAGAAATTAAGTTTATATATATTTGACATTACGTACATATGTCGCAGTTCCGAAATTGCTTCATTGATTCTAACAAAGGAGACGCGAAACACAACTGGGACGTCCGATTTAGCTTCTGTGTCAAATCTGGAAGATATCGCACGTCCCAGTTGTGCTTAGCTTCTGAAGCATTTTTCTTTTTGTAATCATTACTAAAAGCAATGAATTGTGTTTCCCTTTTTACAAATTTTATTATTTAGCGGCTCCCTTGTGTGAATATCATCAGTGACATCTATGCGTCAAAGTCTGCTGACTGTCACTAGTGACTTTTGCAAAACGTCAAAATTAAGTGTCACTGGCAGGCGGAAGATTCTAGCAAAAGGAGTCTAGCGTAAATTGGCGAAAAACTAGAAATTGGAGCCAAGAAAAAATTGTTAAAACGTGTAATTTTATAGGAAATTTTAAAAAGTATTTCAATTAAAAATTTAAAGCAACGAACGAATTCCCGTAGCAATGGTCGACTACAGCAAGTGGAAAAATATCGAGGTGAGTTCTATCGCTGTGAACATTGAGATTGCAACCACAGCTACATATTTCTTAGTGCTATTTATGTTGCATACAACTTTTCAACAGATCTCGGATGATGAAGACGACACCCATCCAAACATTGATACCCCATCACTTTTCCGATGGCGTCACCAAGCACGCGTTGATCGCATGGAAGAGATGGAACGCGAAAAGGAAGAGTTCAAAAAGAAGCGGCAATCAATTCAGGCGCGGTTAATTGATGTTAAAGAGCGTATCCAGAAAAAAGGTGCAGATGATGACTTAAAGGTTAGAGCGTATAGTAGAAAAAAATCCTAACATTCGATCAAGGCAAAATCCATTTATTGACTTAAACTTGTTTATATGGCTCCAAAGCAATTTAGCGCCACTTTGTGAGGTAACGTACCCTCTCAACTTCCTCAATCATAGACGAGATCAGTTAGCCAAGCCAAGCCTTTGCATTCGTTAGTTGAATATTTTGTTAGTTGGAGTGTAGTTTTCATTTAGTCAATGTATATAACTAATAAATTGCAGTCTCATATTCGTATTTTTAAGTACCATCAAACCAATCGTTGCTCGATCAAAATCAAAGTATATTTATGAATTAAAATCACCAGAAGTTGGAGGCATCGATGCGTCGTGTTTGTGGTGTGTGTGTACCTTTTTTTATGTTACTGATTTTCCTTAAAAATACAATTGAAAATATCTGATGTTGCTTCCGTTTTTTGGATGTGAAAGTGAGGACCATTTTTATTTTTAGTTCTTAAAACGCGTTTGGTGAAAAATATCTGGTCACGTTAGGTTATACCCATATATCAATCTAGGTTGGTGCGAAAGTTTAAGTTTTCTTTTTTTTACAATAGAAAAAGTGAAAACATTTTGAGATTCACCAAAATGTTTGTTCTAAGGAGACGTCCATTACGTGAGTCAAAGTAGGAGGGGAAGGGGTCCATAAAGATCTCACCAAACCTCACCTGCATAGAATCTAAATTATAATAACAGATAACATTTTGTATCACAAAATCGTTCCTTGCTGACACGTTTGTTTCACCTTGTCGGTATGTCGCCCAACATACATATATATATATGTACGTATTGTAAAAGCTGCTGTGCTCAGATGACGAAACATTTGACTTTGGGTAGCTTTAGAACCCATAAAGATACAGCAATCGCAACCAGAATTTTTTAATTAAAATTCTTTAGCGGAGGAAAATGATATCTACTCGACATGTAACGTTTCGCAAGCCTTTCAGAAATCGTTCACATGAAATCTTACTAAGAATTCTTCCGAATTCTTTTTACAATGTGTCAATGTCCACCTAATATATATATAAACAATCCCTCAAAATTTTTCTTCAGTTCCCTGACTAACTATCGTAGATTTTTTAATAATGAGAAAAACTTCATTGGAAAACGAGTTATCGGTAAAAAATTATTTTCGTTTCTTTCAAATACATTTCTATAACTTTGTAGCAAGAAATTTAAAGATAAAGCATTAAAGCGATAATTTTTAATTTTATTTAATATACTAGAGATGTTTTAGCATATTTAAAAATATAACAGCTTTAAGAAAGAGCAATTACACTAAAAGGAGTACTAAGCTAAGTAATTTACTAAATTTTAAATTTTGATTTACAAAGGTATATAAAATTACATATTTTTTGCAAATTCTATTTCAATTTATTCTTTTGCACGTCACAGTTGCATTATTAACTGATTGAAAGTAATTGGAAATATTTTGGTAGCACTGACTGGAAATTAAGTTTTCCACTCCTCAATTATTTAAGATTGCAAAGTTTTACTCTTCATGAATGGGTGTTAATTTATAATCAACAATAAACTATACTTAACATAGCATCAAGCAGATAATCATAAAACATTATTTAGATTTCATCAAAAAAAATTCATTAAACATCAAATCTGGAACCTTCCAAAAACACAACATGATTATAGATTTTGTTTATAACGTGCCAGAAAGGTTTAATTTGAAAAGTTTAGGGAACGTTGAATCTGGAACCTTTAAGAAACAGTTCAGAATGATTTCATGTGAAGCAGTACATTTGAAATACATAAGGAAGATTTCTGTAATGTTCCGTTTGCAATATTTCAAATGAAATTGTATTTCATTATTGTATAGTATTGTTTCTGAAACTTTCTGAAACAAACGTTGCATTCCGAGTGGGTAGAAGACATTCGTATTAGTGGCATCAAGCAAAACACATGAACATATAAAGTTAATTTATGTATTTAAAAACTATAAGGTAATTCTCACCAGAGAGTGGGAGGAGTCTCACCAGATCTCACCAAATCTTACCAAGAGTGAGAGTGGTCCGAATTTTCCAAAAAACGCCTCTTGTAATTAATGGACGTTCCCTAAGCTTCCATATTTTAATTATAGGTCGATTGCCTTTTGCAATAGCTTGTTACTTTTGTAATGGGACTGATCTAACCACTAAGCTATTTGGTTACTTTAATATGGGGGCGTTCAGGTACTACGTAACGCAAAATTTGAAGATATTTAACCTTCCCCCATGTAACGCGCCGTAAAGTTTCTCTGCAAAGTTTTTTACAAGTAAATAACAATAAATTTGATTTAAGTTATTACGGTGCAATATGTATTGCAATCAAATTAATAAAACTCGTTAGACCTACCTTAGTGAGATTATCTTTTCTTTGTAGAAAAATAAATTCACCAATATCTGGATCTGATACTATTAAAATTTTCTTTTTCAGAAAGAGTTAACAAAAATTGAAAATGAAGGCAAGGAACTAGACCGAGCTGAAGAGGAATTTAACAAAAAGGAAAAGAAAACTCCATGGAATGTAGATACAATAAGTAAACCTGGATTTGAAAAAACTGTTATTAATAAGCAACCGAAACGTAAGGAAGACGAAAATCTTACAGAAGAAGAACGCGAAGCACGCATGAAGAAATTTGTCAAGGAAAATGAAAAACTATGCAAACAGTATGGAATGATGCGCAAACACGATGATTCCATGCGTTTTCTGCAGCAGCATCTCAACTTAGTATGTGAGGAAACAGCAAATTATCTAGTAATTTGGTCTATCAACTTAGAAATGGAGGATAAACATGAACTGATGGCGCACGTGGCACATCAATGTATTTGTATGCAGTATATTTTAGAATTGGCAAAGCAATTGGATGTGGATCCACGTGCATGTGTCAGTTCATTCTTTTCTAAAATACAAAATTGTATGCCTGAGTATAAACAACAATTTGAAAGTGAAATCGATGGTTTTAAGGAACGTATACGAAAACGTGCACAGGAGAAAATACAGGAAGCGATGGCTGAAGCAGAAGAGGAGGAACGTAAGGCTCGTATTGGTCCAGGAGGTTTAGATCCAGCTGAGGTCTTTGAAGAGTTGCCTGATGTAAATACATATAAATGATTTTTATAAATATATGCATTATTTTAAATATCATCTTCTTTGCTAGGAACTAAAATCTTGCTTCGAATCAAGAGATATAGAGTTGTTACAGAAGACTATTGCTGCCATGCCGGTCGATATTGCCAAGTATCATATGAAACGTTGTGTTGACTCAGGCCTTTGGGTGCCAAATGCTGCAGATATGGATAATGCAGTCTTTGCAGATGATGAAAATGCTGATGCAAAAGAGTTAAACTCTGAAGAAGAAAAACAAGTAGATCCTAAGAAGAATGAAACCAAACTAGAAGGTGAATCCAAAAAAGAAGAACCAATTTATACTGGTGTTAGTACTGACGATTTAGATTGATTACAGAAAGTAATAAAAGCGAACTGATATATTCATGCTTTGCACTTAATGCTATACATATTCTGTTTTAAATTTAACTCTTAATGTTTTCTGCGTAATATTCCATCAAAGTTATGCGCGACAAAATTCTTAATACCCTTCATTTCTTCTAGTCTGTTTTCTTTTTTGCTAAGCATATATCATTTTGAAGCATTTTATCATTGAATTAAATAAAATTCTGTTGCAAAAACAAGTCAAGTAACTAAAAATTATAAAATAAATTTCATTTAAATTATAAATTAAAATGTAAATAGTCTTAAGTTTGTCTAAATTTTCAAAATATAAATAACTAATGAAATTAAATAAAGTATTTACTAATCAATTGTTTGGAGATTTACGAAAGTATTAAACGAAGTTAATGAAAAGTTTAGTTTATAGTTACATTTAAATCTTCTAAAAGTTGACCTCTGCTTCTGTAGTTATTAAAAACAAAAAATAAAAATCGATTTTGAGGAAACTAGGCAGAGAAAGGAACGATGGACGATGACCATCTGCGTAGAGTAAAACTGTAGCATTAGGTAAGGGGACATTGGAAATGGTCCGAGAAGCACCGATTCTGAATATATATTGATAACGGCTCTTAAGTTGGTTTCTTTAATGATAATCTATGTTGACCCTTTCAAAGAGGAAAGTTAACCCCTTGACGTATCAATTAGCGCAACGAAGTTCGCTTCCAACTGTTCGCACACAACTTGCACTAAACAAACCAGTTTTGATGCTTGCGAACAGTCGCAAAACGAAACGAAATGTGAATGCATGTAATAAAACTATTTATTTTAGATTAGATGTTGTGCACGCATCAACTAATGTTATTCTTATTATTATGAGAATCGAAAATAATAATCTGTTAAAAATTAATGGTATTTCATAGTAGATAACAAATAATTTGAAAACAATATTTCTCGAATAAAGGAAATTTTAATAAAAATTATATTATTATATATATTATTGATTATATTATTTTGATGGTCTTTAATATGCCTTTGTCCTTGAATGAATATTTAATAGAAACTTACAACTCTAAAAATTAATAGTCTTCCATGGTGTGGTATTTTTGAAAGCACTTTGGTAGATGTAAAGCTACTTTACACTTCGAGCATTCCCAGCTTGTTTCGCTTCGTATTTTGTGTTTTGTACACACTTTGCACAGCCTTGTTGGTTCCTTCTTTAGAGGCGTCGAATCGATATGTTTAGGGAAATGGGCCCAATGTTGGGCTTGAAGTCGAAGAGGTTCTTCACTTGGTGCAGATCTCCCACATTTTTTGTATTCTGGTAATTTGACGTTTTTTAAAATTGCTTCGGCTACATTGATTCGGAAATCAACATATACCTCGTTTCTTCAACTATGTATTGTTTTAAACACAATATAGGTGTTGAATAGAGCCATATCAGACATATAAAAAAAGACTTTTCGGTATTCTTTACTGTATTTTCTCATTATTGGAAAACAGGCCAACATCTGATCTTGTTGATCAATTCCACCCATTCCCTAATTATATTCCAGGATGCATTTGGGCTTCATTATTTTGTTTTTCGGTTTGTCCGTATACTCAACCATCTCTGCATTTTCGTGTTTCGTTGATAATATATAGACGTCGCGCTTGTCTTTCCATCTCATTACCAACAACTTATTACTGCTTCTGCACACACTTTCCCCTTTTTTCAAAATTTTCTTCTGGATGTCCTTTGGCATATTTTTCCTATCCTTTCGTACTGTCCCAATAACGTTTGTCTTTTTCTGGTGTAATTTCAAAAAAAGATAAGGTGACGAGTACCAGTTGTCAAAAAACAAAGTATATCCCTTGTTTATTATAGATTCCGATAATTCCATTACAACGTTCTCCGACGCACTACTATTTCGATCAATTTTGTCTTGGATGGTATATATTTTAAATCCAAGACAAAAACCGGTCCGTGCCTCGCATAACTTGTAGATTTTTAACCCAAATCTCGCTCTTTTTGATGGATTAAATTGTTTATATGCCAAACGTCCTTTATATTTCATCAAGGATTCATCTATACCGACATTTTGACTGGGTGTGTAAATTTTCTTAAATTTTTCATTCCAGAGGTTAATGATAGGTCTTATCTTTCGAAGTCGGTCATTATTGTCAGCAGTTTCATTATTGCAAAAATGTAAAAAGCGCGAAATTTGTCGAAATCTTTTAAAAGGCATTGCTTTCGCAAAGATTGGTGTCTCTATTACTGCTCTTTTAGACCAATACATTTGGATATTTGATTTTTTTACTTGAGCCATCAAAATGCTCAATGCGAAGTAAGCCTTCACTTCATCCAGAGTAACAGACTGCCATGTCATCTATTTTCCGTTTCTTCCCCTCGTCTTGCATTGTCTGACGTGCAAATCGATTTGTTTCGGTAACAAGTAGTTCCCAATATTGTTCATCAAATATAATAGAAAATATTTCTAATATTCCTGGGTCTTCACTTAAATTACTTGAAACAGATGCTTTTATGCCATAAGTTTCAGAATATTCCCAAATTTTCGGTGTGTTTTTGTCGTTCTGCCAATCCCATGGGACACATGATCTTCTTCTTCACTATCATCTATAATGATGCATTTTGAACGCTTTCTGATTTGTATAAACTCGTCGCTATCACTGTAACCGTCATCATTGCTTCCATATACACGTTTCGTATTTTCCATTTTACAAGGATTTGATAAATTTTACTTTCAAAACTAAGTCACAAATGACTAACACGCTTGTTTTACAAATTTACAAAAAATAAAATACTACGATTTCATTTTAATGCGTAACAAAAAATATGGATAATCACACAACTGATATGCAGTAGATAACAAAGAGGATCCTCTTTGGTAGATAATGAACTGCAACAATTTTTTTTGTTTACATTATTAGCTGAAAATAACGGGAAAATTTCAATTCTCTTTTTATCAAATGTACAATTCTACACACCACGAGTCAGACTCGTAATAATCATGTTAGGCACAGAAATTGTTCCACGAGTCAGACTCGTGGAAATACGTCAAGGGGTTAAGAGTTACAAGTAAGCTCTGGGTGCAAACTTCAATGATAAACAAACAATTTACGAATTATTTTTGCAATGTTATTAACAGGTGTTTTTATAAAGCATAATTTTTATAGAAAATTAGATATTCATGCATTTTTTGTTAGCTTACATATAGCGATTCAAAGTTTATCTATTGATCATTTGAAATTTGTCCCAGGTCTCTTGAAGTTAATCATGTTAAGCATTAACTCAGAGTTAATCGATCCAGAAATAAGTTTATGGCGTCGTTCAACATTTTGAACCTTTTGTCACAAAATATCACGGTTATTTGTTTACAAAAATACGTTAATTAAGTTAATCTTTGATTTATTGTGAGTTAAAATTAAGGCAAAACATAAATGTTTAAATAATTTAATTAAATAAATGAATCGAACTTGATTAAACTTAATTGTAAAAGATCGAGGTGCGACTTTGATTTTTCCAAACCAACACATTTTTCATTCCGATGGTGCCGGTGTCTTCTAATGTCTTTGTTGTAGCTACTTTAGAGCTTTTTCCAAACTGTGCTTTGTTTATTTGGACCGACTTTCAAAACACTCTTGCCAAAATTTCGTTAGTAAAATCAGTTCAGCCTGGACGATTATTCTTATTAAGTCAATGCAGGGAAAAACTTTTTTTTTATGGTCGCATTTGATAGTTGTATAGAAGTCGTGTCTATTACGGTTAGAATTTCAAAAAAATCCTTAGGAAATGACGGATACGACGGGCGTTGTTTCTCATTCAGGCTTTATATGTAGATGTCTTAGGAATTGCAATGTGAAACCGTCATAATTCAAAAAAAAAAAATAATTGGGAGAAAAGGGCATTTAAATTTTCAATAAGGAGAAAGCAGATACAGGTGATGAAAAACGTCTCTTTGGAAATTTGTGCTGTAATTTTTGGATTGTTTAACGTGTTAACATTGATTAGCGTGTGGAACAGCGACAGCTAAAAGTTGCCTTCATTAAATCAAAAGCATATCACCTTAAAACGGCTATAAATTAGCGAGGGAACACCATAGATGCGTAGTGATAGGGCAGGGCAAAGCAGGAGATTTGAATGCAGGTACCTTACTTCCATAAGTAGTCTGGTGGAGTTAAAAAAAATTATTGGAAAATAATATAGTTGTTTCCTTACTTACGCCAGGCTGTCTTACGTAGCTGAATTTAAAACTAACATTTACCATGCTAAAAAAAGTGTTTTTGATAGAGATCCCGACGTGCCGGAAAATTTTTTAAAATCGACCGAGTGATCTCATCGGAATTGAATAAGAGTAAAATTTGAAATCGGTCGATAATTTATATGGTATGTACACAGTATTTTTTATATTTTTATGGAATTTTTAAATCGGCTCTGGTATTCTCGTCGATATTAAATAACGAGTATCTAAAGCAGCAAAATTAAAATCGGCTGAGAATTAAAAGCAACGAAACGGCAAAAACATAATTCTGTAGAGTTTTGAAGCAAATTATACAGTATGGCTTTAGTGTGCGCCATGAAGTTTGAACTGTAGTATTAATTGCTATTTTATTATGTATTATTAGTGTTTTATTGAAAGCATCCACAACGTAATTTTTGAAAATTTACATGTTTTTGTTTGTTTTTATGTTTAATATATTTTTGGATTATTTTGAAAAACTTAACTACGCTGTATTCAGTGAATTAAATATTCAATGCATTAGTCTAGTTTTATTTGTTGTTTTTTGCAGCATACAATATTGAATTTTTTGTTTTGATTTAATAAGTGTGAAGGATAGAATTACCATTCAATATGTGGTTTACATTCTTTAATTTAAATTTTGTTTTATTTAATATACTTTAAAACTTGGAGAGGAAAGATTACACTTTTTTCAATAGACAAGGGGGATTATAACATTTCACTTTTAATAATTATTATAAATATTTCTATTATATAACTTAACATTAAAATTAATATTACAAAATTAATTGAAAAAATACGAAAGTCAAATTTGTGAATACTTCGTTAGAAGTCTACTTTAGAATCGCATCAAATTGTTAAATGTGTCTTGGATCTTAATTCAAATATTTACGTAATTTGAAAAATTAATCTTATGTTAAAGTTTACGAAAATTAACAGTAGTACAAAAAGAAATATAAATAAAACAGCAAAATATTAAAATCAAATACAATTGACAGTAAAAACCGAACAAATGAGCAAAATCATATTGAATTTTGTTAAATATATAAGCAAATTAATTACAAAAATTAAAAAAAGGATTAATAGCAATAGTGTATGGTAAAAGTAGTAGATAAAACAATTATACGAAATCATTACCGCCAAAAGCAAATTAGTTTTTCTTATGTCTTGATTATGCAAGGAAATTAACTTTTACGCAATCTTGTCATTAATCAATTATACGATATTTTATTATTCATTTTGATATACTCTTAATTAGGTAAATAATAAAAATTCACAGAAGCTATTGTAAATATTTTTGCATTTGCCTTTGCCGTTATTCTAAGACCCACTGTTTGCCAGTGTCTCACTTGTCCTCATAGCATTGTCCCACGACACAGTGCTGTGACTGCTTCTGCTGTTGTTCATTTGGATGCAGATGAGAATGTGGTAATCATGACGAAGAAGCTGAAGAATTTTTTGTTGAACTGCCACCACCATTGAGGCCACGCATTTTATCAATATACACGTTAAGAAGTCTTATCTTACTAGGAATCAGGAGCGAGAATTTCGGTTTAACCTTATCTTCGCCCATTGTTATGTACAGTTTAACAATGCAAAATACGGCAGCTTTGCGTACCATTGATTGACCATCATCAGTTAGTCGCGCTAAATTGGGCATAACACTATCCAATTGCATTTCTGTTAGATCAGTGCCCTGCTTTTCTACCAGCTCCGTTAGCAGTTTGACTGCGCACAGATTCAATGGATACGCTCCAGTAGCAATGACTGAATTTACTATATTCAGCGTCTCATTTAGTGGTAGCGTGTGAGCGATGCGCGTAATGATTGAATCAATTTCACGAATCGTATCCTTGCCATTCTGATAGCAGCCAATAATTTTTAATAAAATCAACTCCAGGAATTTACTCCAATTTTCTTTCATTTGATCGCTGCGAACAATCTTCCCCAACACGTGTAAAGAGGCATTTACGACTTCGGTTTGCTGTGTGTCTAATGTATTAAGCAGCATCTTCATAATTGCACGGAAGTGCTTATTCGGAAGTTCGCAGTTACCACGTTTGATACAAGTGCCCAAGTTCACAAGAGCCTGTTGCAGGTGCTCTACTGACATTTCAGGTGTAAGCGTACACGCGTGCCTAATGATATCGCTCTCACGCAAACCGTTCTCCAGTATAATTTCGCCATCCGATGACACTGTGTGACTTGGATATTTTTTTGACACATGCACTGATGCTGTTAGTGGATTATAATGCGATTTGTGATTTTGTTCGAGAAGCCCACCATCTAAGCGCATTGTAGTGCTTTCAGGCGTGTTTGATTCAGTTGTAGTGGCGGATTGTGTTTTCGAATTGGAAGAAGAATCCTTGTCTTGATGTTCGTGCAAATTAAGGTGACCATTGTAGCCATTGGCAATGCTTAGTGAATTAAACTGACGTGTAATTGCGGACTCACGATCGCTCACAACTTTGCTTTCAAAGCTATAATTCTGAATTTCTGCAGTTGTTTTGCGCAGGCTCTTATAAACATCTTCCTCAGAGTGATGATTATCGACTGAAGACTGACGCGATCGTGGACTAGACATGGGTTGCAATTGTAGCGAGGAGAATGGACCTTGTGAAGGACTAAGCAATGGTTTGGGACTGGAACTTGAAAGTGGAGAAGACGAAGGTGAATTGGTGCCAGATGTACTGCTACGCCGCAAATGTGTCTGTATAATAGTCTTTGCAGAATCTTGGTATGCTTTAGGCAGTTGAGAAAGTACACGCGTCATTTGTGGTGTATTGCAATTGTACAACGCAATTAGACAGAGACGCGCTTGCCCACGCAACTCGACACTCTTCTGATCACCCGACAATTGCACTATTTTCACCACAGTCTTCTCCACTTGCTGTTGTGCCGCTTCATCCGAGGGGAAATCGCTATTTTTGCAGTATGTTGTTGCCAGAGTTGTGAGAAATTTGAGAATTGCAATTTTAGTCTTTGTGGTAGGCGTTTGTGCGGTGTCTGAGAGTATCCGAAACACGTCTTTCATTTGTAGGTCAGTTGGAAAATACTCATGTACTACTTGCAATGTCTTTTGAATTTTGGTATGCATTGAACCGAGAAGCTCGGCACCGAGTTTGTTGAAAAGTCTTGTCAGCAAAATGAACAGCCAGTCATGTAAATCGGCAGCATGCGATAATATTAACTCGGTAACGGTATCCAAAAAGAGCGCATAGACTTTTGTGTGTGTATCGATAAACATCTTGCGGAACATGTCGAGTACGCACTGCAGTTGCTGCAGCGACAAGTCTTTGCCATCAGCCAGGTATTGCGTAAGACTAATGAGACCATCCTTACGCTCAGACCAGTGTGTTGAGGCACAGTATTGTATAATGGTTTCAATGTCATCGAATGGAGCTCGTGGGCAACTCCAATCCAAGCGATTACGTGAACCAGACCACGAGTAATTTGAATTGTTGCCACGCGTATATGATGAATCAAACGAACGTTCCGAACACACCGAAGAAGCTTCTGAATCATCAGACTCATCTCGGGAAAGCAGTTTGCGACCAAGACGTCCAGCTGATAGTGAACCACCGCGAACATAATCACCACCTCCAATTTCAGCAGCATCTGCTGAGTCCGGCGACAGCGCGTCAGCCAGTGCATTCTCCGCCTCACGACTTTGTTGCAACATCTTCTGTGCTAACAGAGGACGTGCAGCATTAGTGCGCTCTGGTGTGCGCCTCGAATTGCCAGTAGTGTATATACTGCGTTTCATTTGGTTCACCGTTGATCGTGTTGGACTCGTTTCACGTGAATTGGCCAGTGAACGTGGTATACCTGAAGCCTTTTTGGGTACAGTGCCTGTCAGTTGCCTATAGTGTGAATACGATTCGCGTAACTTGGAGCTTGGCGAAGTAGAACGTGAGCCAGGTTGCGACTGTGATACACCTGCGCGGCCACGCGAACGTGGTGAGACGCCAACTACTTGTTGCGAATGCTGTTGGTGTGGTGTAGTTGCAGTGGAATTTGAGTTTGATGACAATTTAGGGCGTGGCAATGATCCAGTGCCTGTAGCTGTTGCGCCTGCATTGTTTACACGTAAACGTGCAAAATTTGAATACTGTGCACGCACTTTAGCACGCTGTGCTGCCGCCGTATCCACAGCTGAAACACTTCTCATCCCCGTAGCGGCAGGCTTGAGTGGAGAACGTTGAAAACGTGTTGCAGGTGCTGCAGAACGACGTTCTTCTGGTGCTGTACCGCCATCACGTTCTCGTTCTAGTGCACGTTGTGTCGCTATATCAACGGTGCCATAAATTTGATCTGCCAAGTCAGGAAAGTGTCGTCTAAATCCCCAATAAGCTCTACGCGAATGTCGTCTTGCTTCATTGTCGGCATCAGATATTGACTTCTTTAAGATATCACGAAGTTGTGGTGCGTAGCGCTCCATAGACTTTGTTTGCCATTCTTCAAAAAGCAATCCCAAAACTTCGCATAGAGAAGCTCGGATATCTTTCGACTTTGACTGGTTGAGGGTTTGCGTAATTATTGTTACTAATTTCGGTGCGTGCGTATATTTGATAATATACTTCACAGCAATCGTAGAGGAAGAGGCAATTACTTTTGCGGAATTTTGCATAAGGGAGATGAGCTGCTCTAGTATATAAATGCAGAATAGATCTACTTTAATGCACAGTGTCTTCGACATATATGCAATTGTGATGCAAGCTTCACGTATCACTTGGGAGCGCAGCTCTTCTTTAAGTATATCAAGGAATGCTATTGAAAGTTCTTTTAATTGTGCAGGAAACTGCGGATGTGTTTGTATATTTAGCATAAGCAGTGATCGTATTTTCTTCAATGCGTCTACGCGTTTCTCCCAATCAGCGTTCTTGTCACTTATTATTGTTAAAATATTTCTATAAACATCATCAATGTCTTTTTGATGGAATACAGACAGCTGCGGCACAGTTTCGAATGAGGACTCGAAAATTTCTATTGTGACTGCACCTGCATCACTAGCAACATCAAGAGTACTTGGCTTAGTTTTCATTGTGGCAGAAACTGTTCGCTTAACCAGTTTCGTTGGCCTTTCACGCATGCCTATATTGTCAGCTTCATCGTGGCCATTGTTAGAGTTTAAGCTCAGCGCTGACTTCATAAGCAATCCCTCGTTTCTAACCTGATCAAATTTTTGCTCCAGAAGCGCCAATTTTGAAGGAGGTACGTCATCTTTTTTTCTTAAATCAACTCGTAAACGATCGCCAACGTGCTTGTAAGTTTCTACTAGCGTCTGTATGGCTGAATCACGAACGGTTGACGTCGGATCACCGAGAAGCGTACATATCGGCTGTATGTATGCTTTTACGCTTAGTTGCGATGTTCCGTATTCATTTAATGTGTTAACTATTGTTTGTAGAAATTCTTCACGTACTTTCGCATTTTTATGTTTAAAACATGCAGCTGCCAATTTATCCATAGTAATCTGTGGTGTCAGCACTTTGTGTTCCATTATGGTTAATATCAAAAGCTGTGCTTTTTCCCGAACTGTGTCCTTGCTATCGCCAAGTCGATCAATTACGTGTGGCAGCACTACAGATATATATGCATTGAAGTCTGGACCGAGCCTTTTTATAAGCTCTGTAAATGCTTCCAAAGATTTCTGAGCAATTTTAAAGTGACTACCAGTTAGCCATGGCATAAGACCATCTATTAAAAAACCCATATCCATACAAACAATCGAATTAGTTTCATCACTAAGATATGTGACCAGGTCTTCGGCTATTAAGGCCTTGACGCGCATATCTGCTTTCGGCATCAATTGGATGAATCCATCCAAGTCGTTTGGCTTTCGGTATGCCATGTTAATCAAATTATATTCGTTTTTGTATCCACGTCGATAAAATTTTTAACTGAAACGAAAAAACCATACACAATTTAAATAAAAATGCTTGAT
Source organism: Meiosimyza decipiens (assembly GCA_963680825.1). Classification (NCBI taxonomy): domain Eukaryota; kingdom Metazoa; phylum Arthropoda; class Insecta; order Diptera; family Lauxaniidae; genus Meiosimyza; species Meiosimyza decipiens. Next base: position 36,536,375 of record OY804258.1, read on the forward strand.
TTGAGATTTAACAGTCGCGATTTACACTTGAGTTTGTGAAATAATCAAAAATGATCTACTTAACACATTGAAGCCAAAAAATGTATTTAAAATGATGACTGGAGTACTAACTCATGATTCACTTATTTAAGTTAAGTCATTGAGAAGTGATGCTTTCACAGATAAAATTTAAAACGGTCGAACAATCGCAGTTTTTCCACATTTTGCTTATTTACACGAAAAGTATGGCTCCAATCAAAACAATGTATATAGAGAAAAAAACACTATAACTTGTTGAAAACTTATCACACGAAAATATTTTGAGCGAAAAATCAAATTTTCTTGTCTACAACTCTGTAATTCTTTTACTCTTCGTACTTTTCGAGATTCTTGACCCTTCAAATCATTATTGCCAACTTATGCAACCAACACATGCAGAGTACAGCAACATTGTTGCAATACAGTAAGCCTGGGCACATTATGGAAATTAATTTATGAACTGTCCATAAAGCATGACACTTGCTAAGGGGGTTCAGCAAAAAGCTCCAGCGGTCATATATAGTCAGTAGTAATACTCCAACCTGACGGATGCCACCCTGTAAAAGATTGATTGGCCCCAAAATTATTACGTATAGTTATATTTGGTTGCTTATGATCGTTCAAAAGTTTCACTTCGGAATGGAAGATTCGCCATGGAACGATATTTGGTCGTTACTGATGTTGGTTTTCATAATGGCAGGTTCTTGTGTTGTGTTACACACCGTTAGCATTACTTTTCAGCGATTTTACTTCAGTATAAATTTAGTTCAGTTTAGTTTAGTTAGTACAGTATATTTGCAAGTCAAAATTTTGCCAGTATTAAATTTTTCAATTGTTTAGCCAAACAATTTTTTTCTCAACTATTTTACTAAGGACAAAAAATATATAAATACATATATCCATAATATATATAACTTTGACTTCGCTGACAATTTGATTTTTTGAACGTTTTGAATTCCTGACGTAACCAAAAATAGTGCTTATTTCAATGCAATATTGCGTATATATTTATTATATATATATTTATACAAATTATTGATCATAATTTATCAGTAAAGATAAATTCGTTCGAAAATCATCGTCCGAATATTTTTGAACCAGTATACTATGGTCTTATACATTGCAAGAGTTTTCAATTTCTAACTATATTTGAGATAAAAAGGAAGGACGGAAACGATTTGACCGATTGCCGGTTTTTTTTTACACCTATCGATGGGAAAAATGGATTTTGGACATTCCTTGGGGTGATGTAAAAATGGGTTAAAAACAGTTCCCAATTGATGACCAAAATAAGTTTTCCACTTTTCCCCATCGATTGGCACAAACCAATTTTTTTGTTCGGAAATGGGTAAAAAACTGTTGATTCCAGGATCTATTTAGCATTTAATTTTAACCAAACCTTTAACCAAAACTTGGCTCGAATTATTTTATTCAAATAACTATACAATCTACATTATTATATAAAGAGTTAGTTTGTCTTTTGGTTTTATTGTATGTAGAGGGTAATCTCTGGCACTACTACTACGATTCTAAAAATTATTCTACTAATAGAAAGCCACACCATCTCTGAGTAACATAGGCTATATTTTATTTTGATAAAAAAGGTGGCACCTTTCATGCAACAAAAATACTTCAAACCCCATATCTTTGTACCTATGATAGCTAGTCTTAAAATTTTGTGATAGGTTGCAAATGGTCAATGCCAAGCTCTTCGCAAAATATGGATGGGATTAGAAAAGGAGGCGTGGCACCTTTAATGGAACAAAAACACTTAAAGCGCTAAGTCTTGGCTCCTATGGCAGCAATAGTTTTGAAATTTGGTGTTAGGATGCTTATAGGTTATACTAAGCACCTCATGAAATATGGACGGGAATATGCAACAGGGCGTGAGAATTTCCATACAAGAAAACGCTTAAAACGCTATATCTTCGCTCCTATGACAGCAAGTCTTAGAATTGGTGTTAGGATGCGCAGGGTCCATGGCAAGCACCTCGCAAAATATAGACGGGATTAGAAAACGGGGCGTGGAACTTTTCATACGATATAAACACTTAAAACGCTATGTCTTCGCTCCTTTGATAGCACGAGTCTTAAAATTTCGTGTTGGGATGCATATGGTCAATGCTAAGCACCTCAAAATGGAATTAGACGACGGAGCGTGGCATCTTCCTTGCGATAAAAACAATTTAAACGCTATATCTGGTAACTTATGGTAGCAAGAGTTTTGAAATTTGGAACAAAGGTATATATTGTCTTCCTTACAACAAAACCCCTTTAAACGCTATATTAATAACAGCTACAATTGTGAAACTTGATACATGAATGTACATTGATTATGCCAAGCTACTCGCAAAACGTGATCAGCATTGTATATTGGAGCGCTGCACCTCCCATACAAGAAAAACACTTAAATTGGCATTTTTCGTACTCATACCAAGTTGGGAAGTTTGGTGCATGCACCCAATTGTATGCAGTAAGGACAGCGTAAAATGTAAGCGAGATTATGCAGCGAATAGTGAGCGGGTAAAGCCACGGGAACAGCTAGTTTTGAATAATTTTTCAAATCAAGCATGACATCTATTTAAAAATTTTAAACATTTATCTATCAACATCAGATTTGCTCAACCGACCTACCTAAAAATCGATTTTTGCCAGATTTAGCAAAAAAAAAAACGATGGTACGGCGCATCTTTTTTTCTACAAAAATTACAATTTTAATCCAATATTTCCAAATCCAAATTTTAAAATCCAATAGCCAGATATATGCCTATTGAATTTGCATAATACGTGGTCTGCATACTGCTGTTAAATTATTATACCAAGAGTTAGACCTTTTTTTAAGATGCTCAGATGGTATAAGCAGCATGAATTCATATAAATTAATAGAAAACTTTAAGTTTGATTTTCTCAAATATAAAAATCTCGCACAACATTTGTGCGATTAGTTTTCAGGCTTTTTCCGTGCAGGAAAGGAACATAACATTTTTAGACGCTGTAAATTATCTTCCGACTACATTTTTGTAATCTTTGTTGCATAGAATTAGGGCAAAAGTGTGACAAATTTACCGTTGGGAGAATGTCTAGAATATACGCATTTTCGCTCAATTTTGTGCAGTGTTTATTGGATTATAGTTTTCAATGTATTATATTTTTTTTTGTCAATACAATACAATACATATGTATGTATGTTGAGGTTTTTTAAAGATAGTTTTTAAATGCCATAACTCGATCAATTCTTATGCATGTTTGCGTTTTCCACAGCTATCGCATTCTATGCTAATTTTTCTTGAACTATTCAATAGTAGATCCGCTTTGTAGCCGGAGTTCAGAATACATAACATAATTTTTTAAATGTCATAGGTCATGAAATCTTATCAATATAGAATGAGCTTAGTCGATTTTAATGTTTGACACTGAAACAACGTAGTCGAATTATGACTAATTCGTGATTCGCAAAAACATGCAGCGAAAAATTGTATGCGCTATTCCATTTTTTATTAAAACAAAACTATAAAAATTATATTTTATGTTAATCAAAGGTCGTATGAATTATCAAAAAAAAATTAAGTTAGCTACATACGAGTATTTATAGGTATTCGTTTTCAAAATAAAACATTTCTTATGCATTTTGAGCAGGTAAGTTATGCCGCGTTGTCTCTAACCACCCACCCAACTTCACAGTAGCAGCAGTGCCTACGTCGATGCAGGACGTGCAAACGTTGCATGGACAGACAAATCGACATACTTATGAAAGACAGCGCAGCTGTTTATGCACTGGTCCTGTTCTACAAATGTATAGCTGGTGCTGTGACGATATCAAGATGCGTGAATCATCTCAGCCAGCCGTCAAAGTCAGAATCAAAATTAGCTAACAGCGTTGGCTTACATTTGTTTTGAAACAAAGCAGAATTTCACGGCAGAAGTTTTTAACGCTGACAATTCGTTGCTTGATGTTTCCATGTTTATTGAGCGGCAGTGAATGTCACAGGCGTAATAAAATAAAATAAAACAAAACTCAAGAGACGTCGTCAAGCAAAAACAACAAACGGTTTTGTGTTGACAACGGCAATGACGAAGATGAAGCAAATGCCAGCAGTGGCAGTAGCAGCGGTAGCGGCTACGCAAGTTTCTATTTTTATAGTTAACGCTGCGCTGTTTGCTTGCGTCGTTGAATTAGCGACGAATTAAAAAAATAAGTTTAAAAGAAAATAAATAATTGCATATGTAAATTAATTAATTTTAATACAATATTTCCTTTTTCAAGCACAGCAATAACAATCAAGACAAATTAAATGGAGTGCTGAAATGGAAAAAAGATTTTGTCGTCGTCGACGTCCGTCCGTTGATATTCTCGGGCCACTTACCAATGTGGGGCTGAGTTTCCTGTGGCGTTTAGCGGTAACTCAATGAGTTGCAATGCCACTAAATCGTTGCCGATAACGTTGAAGGCCTTTGCTGTTATTGCTGCTTTTGGGTGAGGTGTCCGCTAACTTTCCCTGGCCCCGTTGATTGATTTTCCAGCAGCACGTACGTACGCGTTTGGATCTCCTATGGGCAAATTGTAGATTTGCTTAAAAATTTTTCACACAAATTCAACAAATTTAATTTGACCATCTTTTTAATGTAATTTGCAATATTTATTTATACTTTTCATTTTGTTCTTTTGCTTTTTCTCTATCGTTATTTGCCGTGTCTCTATACTCACTATTCACAAATTCCAATGTCTTCGTTTCCACTTCTTTTTCGTCGTTGTCGTTGACGTCGCTACTGTGACTCTACCGCCACCACCTTTTTGGCGCTGCTGCGACTGTCGCTGCACTGCTTCTTCTGTGTGTGTTTCTGCTGATGTTACTGCTTCTTCTTTAACTATTGCAAATTTTATTTTTAATTTTAGCACTAAATGTATTGAACTTTTCTATTTTTTCACTTTGAAATTGTAATTTTCATATATTTTTGTATTCATTTTTATCTCTTTAACACTTTTTGAACTTAAGTTTAATGCATGTATTTCGTTTAATTAAATGGCTGTGGAAATTTGCAGCCACACGTAAAAGTTAAAATTTTTTCCTTTGTAAATTATGTCATTTCATTTGTCATAAGTTTCTAGCTGTGCTACTCACATGAATAAAAACTACTAGCTGTGCTGCTCATATTGACGAGTGTAATTAAAAGAGTGACAGATGTGGGTCTTGGCATTAGGGTTGTGTCTATAGAAAATTTGATTTGATTTGAATTTACATTTCATGTACCTCAAACAGCATTCCATATTTACATATATATAAAAAAAATATGTTTTGATCAATTTTTTAAATTCATATTTTCACGCCAGCTTAAGCAATTTACTATATTTTTATATAATTTTTGGCGGTATCTAAGAAAAATGTAAGTCAACTGTAAAGCTGGAAAAAATTAAGGGGAAGCAACTGCCACTTTAGTGACGACTGTGAAACTGGTCCTAATTACTTTAAACACTATGAGGGTTGCCAACTCGGATTATTTAACCAGGAAACTGGTCATCAAAACTTCGCGTTCCGAATATGAGCTGCGAAAAACGTGCAGCAGGACATTGACTCTTGCCACACATCTGGTGCATTACTTCACTTTTTAATGATGTCAACTATCTGCCAAGATCTTGCAATTCAATTATTTTTTTTATTTGTGAATCCCAAATATCGAAACGTTATGGAAAACTTAAAGCTATGTCCGAGATATCACCCGAATTGTGCGATTAGTCATAAGAAATTGCAACGACTTCTGGAAAATGTTCAGAGGAGGCCATAAGTTGAATGTTATATTCATAAGTAATAAAATATATCAAACATTTGATTATATAAAAGAATTTAAAAATTTCTTTAAGTTTTTTGTTTATTTGCTTATCTGTGGAAATCCAGATAGCGAGAAAACGACGTAAGAAAATTTTGATATATTCGGTACACTGGGAACTTTTTCAAAACAGTTTGTAGGATATGAAATGGGTAAAATTGGTTTACGGACATTAGAGCGTTAGGCTCTAAGAAATTCAAATCTACCTCGAAATTTTTGTGATATGTCAAGGGCTGTCTAAGGAACTGCAAAGACAATTTTTAAAAACATAAATGCCAATAGAGTTTGCATGAATTGCCGTCACAGTTATATTAAAACATCGAATGCAAAATACATCCAAAGTCGTGCGACAAAATTTCACAAAGACCTCATAAAAAGTAAAAATTATCGAAAAATTACATAAAAGTCGAAACTTATCAAAAAAGATTTAAATAATCAAGGAGTCAAAACTTATTGATGACATCAAACAAATAAACACAATCAATCAAAAAAGTCGATATATTGAAGAAGTCAATAGAAGTCGAAACTTATCGTAAAACATCGTAAGAGTGAATAAAAACTGAAACTTATCAAAATAAAATTTAAAAAGTCGAAACTTAAGAAATGTATGGCTCTTGATATAGAAATGGAAATAAAAAATTACGGTTATTTTTGATACAATAGAAAAGAAATCCAAAATTATGGTTTTAACGATTATGCAGTGATTTGATTTTGAAAGTCATAGCCCTATTTTTTTACCTTTACCTTACGGATCAGGCTTCACAACTGTAGCTGCGATAGATGCCAAGGTATGGTGTCTTAAGTAATTTTGTTCTATAAAGTTTCCACGCCCCTTTGTCTAATCTCGTTCAGATTTCGTGAGTACATAAACTACATATATCTCAGCACCGAATTTCAAAACACCTGCTGCCATAGGTGCAAAGAGATTGCGTTTTAAGTATTTTTGTATTATGGAAATTTTGGCTGAGTCTCGTTCTCGGCGATAATTTAGTGTCTATCATACGGTAAACTTTACATTATCAACGAGTACGAGATATCGGCCAGACCCTTCTCGTTCTCGTCCTCGGTCGTACGAGAAATAATTTTTTTTGATATCGTCTCGTTATCCTTATCGTTCTCGGTCCTGATAACGATATTTATCGATTCTCGGTGAAGCACTAATCACAGGTCAATTCGCAGATACCCGTGGTATAATTTTAAGGTATTGGTCACATTGCACTTGCAGCTTAAGACCAATTTCACAAGGGCGTAATTAGATCTGTCATGCGCTACGATACGATATTTTTTAACTTGCAAACACAAAGCCAATGGCAAAAATAGTAAAAACATAGTAGATGTCTACTAAGCACTAGCTCCACTAAATATATACTCAGCATTCGTGGAATCTCTGAATATTGGACTAAAAATTTGAACAATCCATTTATGTATATAAAATTACGTTTCTCATAAACTTGGTGGTCACCAAGATCATGCATTTGTTCTTATGGGGTTCTTGAATAGTAAAGTTTATGCGAATAGTCCTCAAACTGTTCAACACTTCAAAGGTATCATCGTCGAGCAAATATCACTTATTGAACCATTATTATGCAAAAACGCTATTCAAAATTTTAGTAAAAGATTGACAGCCTTAGGAGATGGAGATCACCAAATTCTTTTTCATTATTAACCGCAACCAATGTACTTAAATTTCCAATAAACTAAATAAATATTTCACACAATTTATGTCTTTTATCGAAAACTTAAAAAGATACCACAAATTTGAAAACTTTATATTAAAAGTTTTGAGTGTGGTATAATCGCTCCGCCCAATGAATAAGTCTTTAATTTTATAATCTTACGTTACGATTCAAAGGATTTTAAATGATTGTGAATATGAAAAAAAAACTTGGACCGAGGGATTCCCCTGGCCATGTGCAAGACTAGTTTTCGATAGTTCCTCGCACTATTTATTTTCGTAAAATGGGTCCAAAACGTGTTCATAGAGGACCAGGGAGCACTAATTTAGATTACTTTTTTATCCAAAGAGGGAACAAACAGTTGTAATTTTTTTTGAAACACATTTATTCGAATAATCAGTTTTAATCTTGAAAATACAATAAGAAAAGTACACAGATGAATAAATAAACGCTGATCATTCAAAAGTGAATTTCAAATTTTGCACAAAGGAGAACACCGATTTACCCTATGATAGCTATGTCACTTAAATTAAGTTAACTAGTTTTTGGTATGAGATCTTAAAGATAATTTATTTACTTACAAAACGAGTACAAACTTATAGGTTTAAGTTTACAGCAACCTAATCAATTTAGCATACTAATGAATGCTCCTCCTAACATTTTTTGTAGAAAAAAAAAAAATAAAATTTGTGATCGTGGCGATAAACAAACTCCCACACAGAAGCCACTTCAGTAATTATCACACTATCAACACGTGAAAAAGCACATTGCGCGACTCTACACGGCTCTTTTTTTTTCTGACACGCGTGTCATTATCTATTAACGATATATGTACACATCGCAGTACATTAGAGTGGTCTAAAATAGACCACTAGAGCAAATCTCATTATTTTTTGTCGTTTTGCGTGACTTTTCTGAAACTTTGGATCTTATTATTTACAGAAACCTCAAAAAGCTTTTTTCATGCTCCAAAACGAGTATGAATACATTTATTTGGTCTTAGAGTACTTTTATCGCTCAACAGTTTATGGCGTACAAGCGTTAAATTTAATTTTCTTAAAAATACGAAATTATCTTAATTAAGACATGTCAATTTTTTGACAGCACTTTATATACAAACTTTTGATATTTAGTTGGAAAATATGAATTTTCAAATGTCCTTTTTCACTATTTGACTCAAAAAATATTTTTTTTCTATATTTTGAACATATGCACATACCTACATTATATACATAATGGAATATCTTTCAAATTCATTTAGCTCAGACAACTAAAATTTTAAGACTCTATGTGATTTAATACAATGAAAAAAACTTTTTAAAAGAAAAGCTTTACAAATACGAATAATTAATTTGTTATATTGGTGACTTAAAAAAAATGGTCATCATGTTTTTTCCACACAAAATCTTAATTTTGTACGATTACCATATTGATAATTTTTTGATATGTTTGACCAAAAAAAAATAAAAATACTCAGATTTTTTCCTTAAAAACTTTAATTTTTCCACAAAAAAAATTTATTTATTTTTGAGAAGGCCGAGAGCTCTTAACTTTCAACTTGGCGAGTGTGGTGTAGAGAATCGTTCAAAACAGTTTCAGTTCCTAAAGCTGAGATTATTTTGAGTTTTATTTTTTTGGTTACCTAAGCGAAAATATTTTTCCCACAATTTTGAACTAGAAGTTCCCTACAATTCGCAATTTCAGTTGATAGTTTTACACAATAACTAATTTAATATATTAAAATTTTGAAACAAAGGCTGATATTGAACAGTTACTAGGTCTATCTAGTAGTAAGCATCGAGATTTAGCGAGATTCAGAAATTATTTCTTTTATAATGTTTTCAGTCCATAAAACTTCTTTGAGCAAATTATAGGAGTTTAATCATGAATAGCGATAAAATGGCATATAATATTCAAAATTTCAAGTGAAATATTTTCTTTATTGAACTCTTTTTTACTTTTGAATTGAATTGCGAAATAAAAACATAAAAACTTAATTAAAATAAGTTCTGGGTGAAAAGTCGTGCACATCTAAACATTTTAATGATTTTGAAATTTGAGCCACTCTATTTTACATACGTAGGCATATATTAATTATTTTATTTATTTACATTACTTGCGCACAATATTGGCAATATGCCCTTCGCAACAAATGACTTCTGTTGTAGCTCATTTCTATTCAATCTAAAAAAGTTCTATTGAAAAATAAACAATTCTTTTCGCTAATAAATACTTGCTAAAAGTATAAACAAGATTTATTTTAAAAAAATTATATACAAAATTTTCATGTATGTATGTGTGCTTAATTATAATAAAAATATAATTAATTGTACAATTTAGTTGACATAGCACAAATAAAACTTATGCAAAAATCAATCAATATTTTAATTAATAAATAAATTCAAATATATAATAATTTGGCTGGGTGAAATGAGATAACAGCTTTTTTTATTTGTCAGTTTTGATAATAAGACTATTCCGCTTGCAAGCAAAGCTGTGTCAGTGGAGCGGTACTGATAACTGCTATAGTATCATTTTTTCAGTCTTTGTACTTTACTTATGAACTTGATGTACTGCTTGTGCACGGCCTGATGGATCTTCGGGGCATCCCCAATCCAGACGTGGCACCCAACGACGTATCGTACGTGCAGCCTCTTCGCCGGGGAACATCTCCTCGAAAATGCTGCGATAGTAGAAAGCCTCTTTCGTCGTTGGTGTATTGTGAGGAAATCGTGTCGATGCTGTGGCAAAAAGTTCATCGGTGATATGCGCTGTTGCGGTGCTTCGTATGGTGTCTATCCAGTCATAACCAACACCATCCGAAAACTGTTCTTTCTGTCGCCAAAGAACTTCGGAGGGCAGATAGTCATTAGCGAAAGCAGCACGCAGGATATACTTCTCAAGTCGGTGCTTTTGCTTACCGCCAAATGCGTTGAGTGGTCCAGGAATTTTGTCCTCCGGACGTATTGACATCACGTAGTTGACAAACGCCGTATCGAGAAAAGGAACACGCGGCTCCAAGCCCTTTGCCATGGACACCTTGTTGGCACGCAAACAGTCCGACATATTAAGATCACCAACGCGTTTTACCAACTCGTGATGAAACTCTTCTACGTCCGGTGCTTTAAAGAAGTAAAGATAACCACCAAATATCTCGTCAGCACCTTCACCGGACAGTATCATCTTGAGACCCTTCGATTTAATGTGACGTGCCAACAGCAACATAGGTAGGCTACAGCGTACTGTTGTGACGTCATATGTCTCCAGATGATAAATTATGTCACGTATACCATCTAAGCCATCCTCAACTTCGAATATCACCTCAGTATGATCACTGCCTATGTAATCGGCTACCATTCGTGCCGCCTTAAAATCTGGTGCATTGCGTAAACCAACGGAAAATGTCTTCAATCTGTATGTTGGATCTCGCTCACGTTGCATTTTGGTAGCGATAGAGGCGATTAAACTGGAATCAACGCCACCCGACAAAAGCGCACCAAACGATACATCACACTGTAGATGGGAACGTACAGCCGATTCTAGACTTTGACGTAAAATTGACAAATCTGTTTCGGCACTGGGTATTTGTTGCTGCCACGCCTCACTGAAATATTTTTTACGCTCTAAGTTGCCAACCTGACCGATGCGTAGCTCACCGGGTGTAAATGCCTCTAATCGCCGCGTACAGAATTCGACAATACATTTCATCTCTGAGGACACCCAAATGTTACCATCCGCATCTTCTCCAATATACATGGGTATAACGCCAAATGGATCACGTGCCATCATTATGGTTTTGGTGCTTTTATCGTACAGCACAAATGCGAACATGCCCGTTATGTAGTCCACTAAATGTTCTCCGTGTTCTTCGTACAGTTCGATGATAACGCTGCAGTCGCTTTTCGGTTTATAACAGCCACGTTTCTTTGCTATTTCCGCTGATTGTTCTAGGTAGTTGTAGATTTCGCCATTGGCAACCATCATAATGTTGCCGTCTTCCGAAAAAAGCGGTTGATCTCCAGTTTCCACGCCAACAACACGTAGCCGTTCATGTACCATTGCGACACCATGCTCTGCCACCACTCTTACACCGGTATCATCGGGACCACGATGCCGCTGCCTGCCACTTTGCCTGTAGGCAATCTCACGCAAAGTATGAAGACGTCCATGATATATCTTTGGATCGATGGGTTGACCATCCTTTGAGAATATCGCAAATATACCACACATGTTATTTAATTTGATTTGTAGCACTTTTTTTTTGAAATATCTACTTTGGCTCTGTATTATATTTTACAATATTTTTTTCAATCAAAATTTTATGTATCTTTCACTTTGCCTTGGGATTTCCCTCCATGTGAATTGGTTTCAAGTTTAACAGCAACTAAAACCCATTCACATTCTGCCATGCTTTATAAAGCGTTGCTCAACGTTCCGGTCGATAAGTTTTCTCTTTTGCTCGTCTGCCGCACAGTAGTTCAGAATAGTTATCTATCTATCTATTATATACCTTTGGACCCAGTGTAGTTTTTTTTGTTCTGTCTAGCTGAAAATATTTGAATCTGGCTTATCAATCTTCCCAACCAAATTATAAGTGTCTGGTTTATTCAGGTTGAAGGTGATATTTTAATTTTTGGTACGTAGATATGCTATTTTTAATGTGTGAGATATTCAAGATGAAGTTGATGTTATGATTTTTGGAATAGTTTTTACAAAAGAGATTAAATTTTTTATTTTGTTTCGAGATAAGGGTGAAATTTGTAAATTTATACTATTTATGTTTTTAGTTTATATACATTTATGTATTTTATATGTTATATTGTTTTATTCTATGCATATATATTTTTATATATAGAGTTTTATAGCAGTTTTTTTTAAAAATAATTAAATGATAACAAATGAACTTTATAGTCCGCCAGCAGCAGTTGTTGTTCCCTTTTGTTATCAAAATTTGTTAAAATAAATCAATTTGTAAAAATTTACATGATTATTGATAGCTGCCAAGTGGCTGTAAAGCTCATTTGTTATCATTTTATTATTTTTACATCTGCATATTTCAGGGTTGCCAAGTTGAAAAGAAGCAATTCCCGTCCTTCTCAAATTAATTTTTCTTTCAAATAGTAAGTTAGCTTTTTTTATTATTTGATTTGCAATTTTAAGAAATAATAAATAAAATGCACAAATTCCTGAGGACAAGGAAGGTTTTGGCATGCCACTTACTACCTTCAAGTTACTGCTTAAAGAAAAAATGGTAAAAAATGCTAATGAAAGATGGACTCAAGGGTGAACTTGTAATATAACTAGGCAAATCTGGCCGTTCGTCAAAACTAATTTCTCGCACTAGACATAGTGTCTTGTCAGTTGTCGCAGTCATAACTGACCACTGCCTCATCGGCAGACATGCGGAGAGATTAGGTGTTAGGTCCATTAACTTCTGTAGAAGTTGTGGAGATGTGGAGGAAGAGGAAAATACTAAACATCTTCTCTGCTCCTGTCCCGCACTTGCTAGAAAGCGCCACAAAACAGTTGGATCGTTTTTATTTGATGATCTGGATGACCTTAGACATGTCAGTATAGGTCAGCTATTTAGTTTCATTATGAAATCTGGTTGGTTCGACAACAGGGTATAGTAAAACACCATGTGGTATTACAATGGATCACATTTGGTCTAAGTGAGTCGGTTTTTCATAACTGACTGCCACTCCTACCTAACCTAACCTATCAGGAATATTCACAACATAAATATTTTTGTGTGGGAAAATCTTGATGACCTTTATTTTTTAATGTATACACTGAGCATGCAATTATTTCTAATATTATTATTATTATACTTTTTGCCAAAGTCACAGATTTTGTTGATCATGTCTCAAAAAGTCTTAAATAGCAAAAAAAAAATAAAAATATGTATATTTGGCTGTGGTAAAGAACCCAAAAAGTTTCTTCACATTGAAGTTTGATCCAGTTTCCGTGTTGAAAAGTAGACAAATCTGGTGTTCTTATTTGATGTATGATATCACTGCGAAATCTTATTCTAAAAAAAATTTTGGGTTTTATCAATTTTTTTCCTGTAATTTAAACTATATATGCACGTATATATATTTTTTTTTAAGCTTGTCTGTCTGTTTTCTTAGCATAAAACGGTTTTTATTAGAAATTTTAAAACGGCGAAACTCGGTCAAATCTTATTGAAATGAAATCGATGTGGTTGCTTTCTCCTCTAAAATTTTTAACTCAAATGTTTTTGCTTTTCTAAGTCCAGTTATCACTTCTGCGCTAATGATGTGAAAATTCATTCGGTTATTAAAAGCTCAAAATTGCTTTGTTTTACAGGAAGTTTTGAATAGGCTAAGCTGCTGGTGTCAACACAATAGATTACTTCTGAATTTAAATAAATGCTCGCAGTTATCACAGATTGAATAGGATAATAGACAATCATTACTACATACATTTGTAATTTCCAGTTGAATACGCTTGAAGAAATCAATTATTTGGGTGTAGATTTTGACAGAAAATTATCTTATATCAAATCCTTTTAGCATTTGTGAGACGAAATAGCACAGATTTCTCTGATCCGTACACCCTAAAATTGCTTTATACTTCGTTTGTGCGTTGTAGATTGGAATATGCTGCTGTCGTTTGGAGGCCTTTCTATGGTAATCATATTAATCAGATTAGAACGTATTCTAAGTGTTACTTCGTTTTTTTCTATTCTCATTTAATTTTACCGATCTCATCCCTTCTGACAATGCGAGGACTCAACCTTAAGTGTCTTCAAAATATGAGAAGAACTTTAGCTTTATTATTTGTATATGATATTATTAATGGCTCTGTTGACTGTCCAATCCTCTTGCAGTCCATATGTTTCAATATACCGTCAAGATATTTACGAAACCATGATTTTTTTTCATATTAACCTGATTAGAGCGAATTATGCTTTAAACGCTCCGTTTATTAGCGCTTTAATTGATTCAATTGAATTGATTGATTCAATTGACTAAATGTATAATTCTTGCGGTCTAAACTTTAATTTATCGAAAACTGTGTTTAAGTCCTTACTAAACTCTGTTAATACATTGAATTGAATATTTGTTAATTTTGTCTGTAGTGATTTTTTTCCCATTTGACTTAAATAAATGAATTGACATATAATGCACAATTTTCGAGTAAATGACCGAAAAACATTTGTTACGACTTTGAGCGAGCACCAGTGAAATCTGACCCACAATACACTGGCGGTTACTTGCATTTCTATGTACATTAGGGCCACAGGTATACGAATCATTTATTAAATCTCGACTAACATAATTTGCATATTCAGTTCCTTTCAGATTTCGGACAAATATATATGTATATATATATTCCATTAATTTATTGTTTTCCTTATTTTAAATATTTGTTTTATATGTATCAACTATCGACTATGATGAGAAAAACGAAATCGGTGATTGCAAATATTTGAACTTTTTGTCAATGGATTTGGTTGTTTAAACCACAGTCGATTTTGCTGATACGAAATTCTGCTATATTGCGTCATACAAAATTGTTCCACATTCGCCAAGTTTACTTTTGTTCCTTTTTTCGTTTTTATTTTAGATTCTTTTTGTTGCTACGATTCTGCTGAGCATCTAAGAAATGGATGTAGTGCGAGAGAGCGCGGTTAAAGGGGTTAAACAAAAACGCGTGTTTGTGTTGGCAAGTGAAAAACGCTAGTGAGGTACAACACAATGTAAATTAGTAGAATTAATTAATTTAGTTTTGATGCTACAGACCGGTTGTAACCAGTTGACCAGCGGTAGTATTTAAAGGGCTATGGGCTCGTATATTGATATAATACTGTACCCATGCAGAAAGCATCTTGACTCTTTTTTTTTTTTTTTGTAAAATCGTGAATGGTATCGTATTCATATAGTAACCACTTTGATCAGCCGCGGATTCAAAGGAGAGAGGTGTGAATCTCCCTGCAAAGCTAATAATTTTACACTATATACGCATGTTCAGAAAATACATTCAATTTACCCAGATTCTTTGTTATTACGGACTTCAGACACACCATGACTTAAAAATTAATATCAAACATTCAGCGTTTAATTTTACATCAAGATTTCTACTATAACTTGCTTTAACTCATTGCTAAGCTATTTTTAGCTAAGTTTTCATCAGCAATTTGACGTTTTTCCAAATCTTTGTTGTTTGAGTATACTTTCAGTATTCTCTTCAGGCATATTATATGATATATATATTTCAACGTTTCTTTAATTTTCTACCAGTTCCTCAAAACTGTGAATCAGGCAAATGAAGTTCGATCGGAATTTTGTTAAATAGGTATATTATTCAAAATAACTTCCCCATTGACTTATTGCTAATCTCTTCCTAGATGATCGCCATTTTCTATACTTTTCTAATTGAAAGCTATATAAAATACAGTTTTTGTCTGTCTGTCTCTTATGGACGCGAAAGCTTCTCATTCAAAAATAGTTCTAAATTATCATTTCGACGGCAAACTGATTCACACCGAATCTACACCAAGTAGATGATATATTATGATGCACTGCTTGGGGTACAAAACTTCTATTTAGGGTGGCCTCACGCAAAAATATTATTAAAATAGCATTTTCACAAAAACAACTACAAAATTATGTCGAAATTTTCTATTTAAATTGAAGCAATGCGCACAGGGCAATGCTAGTTGTATTGAATAAAGCTAATAAATAGAAATGATTTATATTAAATTTTTTCATTGAGCTTCCTGTTCAGTACTGTGAGTACAAAAAACACAAAAGAACTACAAGACTTGTTACATATATTTTACTATTAAAAATTCACATTTTGAAACAAGAAGACATTAAATATCCAGAACATTAACTCAAAATAAGAAATCGTTTTAGTTCAATACTGCTCGAGTGAGCAATTTTTGTTGGACCTGACGGTTCTAGAAAATCATAGGTAATGTCATATTGAAAGTCCAACTCAATTAAAATTTAAGAACTTTTTAATACTTATTATGAAGATAAATTTTGATATGCTATCACCAGATGGAGCAAAAGCATACTCAATATTTACATATATTTGATGATGAATGTAGCTGTGAGAAACAATATCATTTTTAATCATATTTTTGTATGGGACCTCACAAGGAGATCAAAAGTATTTATTTATATCTTTCGTACTTCACTTACTTACTTAAGCGAGTTCGTGATAATGTTGATATGATTATTATCTTTGAAACAGATGAAGTGAATTTTAGATACATTTAAAGTGATCATGTTGGATCTAATATGACTTTTAAAACAGCGCTGGAAAGCAATATGCTTATAATTTCTTAGTTGTTAGTAACAATGGTCGCTATAGCGGAGCTATTTGTTCTACATATATGAATAAAAATTTAATTAATAATCTTAACTAAACTCGAAATATTCTCGAAAATATATATACATATATAAAATTATTCAACAAGAAGGCCATTTAAAAATTTCATTCAATTATTTTCTGAAAAATGCAAAAAGAGACAGAAAACATGTTTATATTCAAGCTGTTAGCTTTCTTAAAGATAATGATGATGACTACGATATTCCTGCCAGTACAACAATTTCTAAAGAGCAACAAGCATGCCTAGTTACGTAACATTTTCTATTAGCTTTGATATCAAGAAAATAGAATAGTTAATGACGACAAGTAACCATCAGTGTTGCTAGCTCAAATAATGATTTACGCAAATTTGATCAAAGCATATAGATAAAATTCATTTGCCGAAACTGGGTAATAAGTCTGTTGCTTTTGATGACAAAAATGTTACAGTAGATAGTTAAAATGGTTTTTTTAAACGCGGCATATATCAATTACTATTTTTATTATTAATTTAAATATATACTAGGATATATTACTAACGTCCATACACGAAACTTTCATCAATCAATGAACAAAATTCAAGTTCAAATTTAGCAAAAATTGGGCTGATGCAGCTATATATATGTATGTATCTAGGTACATATGTATGCATGTGAATATGTATTTATATGTATGAATGTGGCATAGCCGAAACTATGTCACCAATAACTAGGTAAAATTGATCCATCTGTTGCCTTGTCATGTTTTTTTTTTTAAAGCATTGACCGGTTTGCAAATTTATCTGAATATCGCTGTTTACTAATGACTCTATAAGTTCGATGAAATATTTAATGTTCAATTTTAATAAATAAACATTAGTTGATAAAAACAAATAGAAATTTTAAAAATAAGGAATCCCGCCGAAAATAATAATGGAATAAGATGATCGAAATACTGATTGAAGTACATCAAGGAAAATATTTGCTGAAGTTATGTCTAAAAATTGAAAAATTATTTAAGAGTATATTGGGTTGACCCCAACGAATTGGTGGATATATGACGTTTTTTAATTTCGTCATCAACAGTTGGTTACTTAAATCTGAATAATGATATACTTTTAATTATTATTGATATTGTGTTTATTGAATTTGATAAGCTTGCCATTATATTAAAGATTTTAGAGAAAGTGATTTACAAGTGATTAACAAATAATTGATTACTTTTCTGACTAAAATACTTTTCATATCTGTATATTTAGTGCACTTTTGCCATGCAATTTGCAGTAGATTCTGAATAGCCCTAGTTATTCAGATTTTTTTTATACCCTACACAGAGGGTATATTCACTTTGTCATTCCGTTTGTAACGCATAGAAGGGGGCGTGGCAGGTATGGAAAAGTATATATATTCTTGATCAGCGTCACCACCTGAGTCGATATAGCTGTGTCCGTCTGTCTGTCTGTCTGTCTGTCTGTCTGTCTGTCTGTCTGTCCGTCTGTCTGTCTGTCTGTCTGTTGAAATCAGGTTTACGAGAAAACTAAGCAAGCTAACTTAATGAAATTTGTCACACAGGTCAAACCTTCTTGCAAGCTGCTAGCATATAAAAATTGGCGAAATCGGTTCACGGCCACGCCTTCCGCCCATACTCTATGTAAATATACCCAAGTCCATTTTGAAAAAAGTTGCTGCGATTTTGATGAAACTTGGTGATTTGGTGAAGATGAGAACAAAATTAAGATTAGGCTAGGTTAGAAGTTTGCAAAGACTCTTAAAGGGGCGTGGCACAGCCCTTAATTTTAACTTTTGTAACGCCATAGCTCGTAAACCGTGCAAGAGATTGTGATGAAATTTGGTACACGAAAAAAGATCTTATAAATCTTGAATTGCGCATAAAGTGGACGTAATTGTAAAAGTGGGCGTGGCACTTTTTAGCAATTGAAAATTTGGATTTCGTATAACTCCAAATTGGCACATACGATTTTCATTAAAATTTTAGGGATGATACCACTGAAAGTAGTCATCAATACAAGTTTATTCAATATTCTGGAAAATTTTGTTAAAGGGCGTAACACAGCCTGCAATATTTATAAACGTTATAAAAAGAGAACTAACAAAGCAATCGCTATGAAATTTAATATGGCAGATATACTCGCTAAAAGGTTTCTTCTTCCAAAATTTTGGTACAATGGTGCCGGTGGGTGTGACACCTCCCATATAAGCAAAATACGTTTAATGCTATAGATAGTGTGCTATGAGAGTAATCTTCATAAAATTTTGTGTAGAGGTGCCGGTTACTATACGCTTTTAAATTCAATGAATCTTGACAAGATTGCATCAGTGGGCGTGTCACCTCCCTCATTAGCATAAAGTTGTAAGTGCTATTTTAAGTGAACTATTGGTGCAATTGGTGTGGCACCTCCCATACAAGTAAAATACCTTTAGTGGCATAACTATCGAAATAAATAAGCAATCATACTGAAATTCGGTGCTAGAGGTTTGCTTATAGAAGGCTATTTTTGGATCAAAATCGGACTGTATTGTTCCAGTGGGTATGTCACCGCCCTAAATTTTAAGAATAATTACGGCACATATCGCAAACTATGCAAGCTATTGTGCTAAAATTTGGTTTGTGCATGTCAATCACGAATGTCATTTATTGAAACAAAAGTGGGCGGAATTGGAGAAGTGGGCGTGACATATTTTGTGTTTTTCATTTCTATTCTATTTTTTTCAACATTTCCCATACTCTTTTGACATTTTCAGTTTTTTCCAACACTTTTCAACATTTTTGAACCTTTTTACATTATTTTCGACTTATTCAACCTCTTCAACATTTTTTTAACATTTATTTAAAAAGTACATTCAATGCAGTGTAGGGTATGTGAGTTTCGGCTTGGCCGAAGATAACACCTTTACTAGTTTATTGTTTGTTTTGTGAAGTCAACCACTTGATATTTTGATTTAAATCGAAAATGATTTTGTTGCTTTTAATAAATATTTATTGATTTGAAGTACATATTTATAATTGCGTTCATTATTGAATTTCTAATATTGACAGCAACTAAGTATCCGGTCGCTTAAATAAACAAATCAGTTCCCTCAGTAACAGTGCAACCGCTTAGGATGGTTTCTCCAATCAGCAATCCAATCCGAATACAAATCTCAAGCAAAGCTGCAATCTACAATTGCAATAACTTTCTGTGACGTGTAATGCATCTGGTGGGCACCAAGAAGGCAATTAAAGCGATTCTTGAGAGCTCGAATTGTTCTCTTAATATAATTGTGAGCTTTTGTATGGGTTACCCTATATGTATTTTCCTATACTTCTTTCTTCAACGAATCTCTAACTTTCTTGAACTAATACTTGCTGAATTCTGATCAGACTATCTTCGAATTGCATGATACTATTGTACTTCTTCAATATAAGTCAACACTAATACGAGTTTTTCGATATTTTTCGTATATTATGACATTTACCCACTCATACAATGTTTTCAATAACATTCGACATACTCTGCTTTTCCGATGATATTCGACTTTTTTTGACTTTTCCGATATTTATCGGAACTATGCTTTGTATTTCAATCTATGTAGACTTTTTTATGTTTTTCGATACTATTCGACTTTTTTTTATATTTTCATTATTTATATATGAATAGACTATATTGATTTTATTTATACTACTCAATACCTTAGCAGTTTAATGACGTTTTTGATGTAAATCCAACTACACAACACTTTTCGACGTTTGTAAGCTTGTTTAGTATTTTTCGATACCACATTATTTGAATTTTCGATACTACATATAAAAGCAACCTTTTCGTCATTTTAAATGTTTTCGATACTTCGACTTTTATGGACTCTCATTCGATATTATTAGAAACTTCTTGTTTGTTATCGATTTTTTTCAAAGCTTTACATACTATTCGATACATTTTGACACTATATACTTCTCGATACAGAGTTCACAAATCATAACATTAAGTCGATACATTAAGTTCATTTTAATTGTTAGTTTTTTCCGCACATGTGTAAACAATACGTGGTGTCCTTTCATTGTTACATTACTTCTTCATTAGATTGGGATATTTCTAGCAGATAACAAATTGTCATATTAATTTAGAGCCATTGTACATCTGATCTGATCAAATCTACCTCTCATACTTTTCAGATATCAACAATCCGTCACTGCCTGTTGCGAATCTAAAGGGTGGTAATGTAGGTGCTAAGGCTCTCCCTATTGTCAGAAAATACTGAATCTATTCGTCCAGCTTCTTTACTTCTTCAGTATCGAAGATCTGCGACTGGTTAGTACCATACACACGGTTTTGTATCCTTAACTTTTGTTTAATTTGATTTAGATAGCAGAACAAAATTTTGTAAAGAATATATATCAACACAACGCAGTATTTTTCTCAGGAGTCAAATCGGGTGATTTGATGCTATGTAAATCATATTCATATGGCATAGATTTCTACAAATTTAAAATTTAAATATATTCCTCGTGTATAGCCAGTATCAGAATTATTAAACGGTCATGTTTTGCAAAACTTGTGTTACATGGCGTAATGTATGAAGAGTAAAAGCGGTCCAATCTAAAAACTCCAATGTAACTATTTTGTCTAGACCTCAAGTTATTGTTAATGCAACACTGTATGTAGGGTATATAAATCATAATGTGAGAGGTTGACGGACGATATAATTGCGATGGACCTTGAACTTCAATTCATAGTAAAAAGAAAAATTATTTAATAATATTTAACTGATCTATGTAAACTGTAATTATAGCTATAATAAAAGATAAATAAATGCGCGTCTCGAAAGACGTAAAGCAATAAAAAATAGGAAGCATCTGGAAAGCGAATACAATTCAACTTACGAGATGTAAACTCAAGTCTTTTATATACGAACGACACAATTGTGTTTATGGCGTTGTTACACAATTTACAAATTATCGCTTGGAAATAAAAAAATTAAATGCTTTAGAAATTATTCTAGAATTTACACTTTATACTATTTCTCGTAAGTTATTTAGAGCAGGTGTATGGTGAGAAAATTGTGCAGAGAGGAATTCGAAATAAACACATACTAACAAAATATTGTATTGTTTTTATTACATGCTAATTGCTTACCAACTATAGTCTAATTTATATCTGATGTCAGTAGGCAGTGACAAAACGGTTCCATCCCTTTTTAGCTACCATGACACCGCATAATCATTTGGTTTATTCCTAAAAGTTATGAAGAGGGGCAGTGCAGAATGTAATATTTTCCAATAATAGGCAGTACCACGCCTTTAACAGAAAATATGTTTCGTCGGCATAGCTAATCAACCGATTTTGATGAAACGGTATTAAAACCCTGTAATCTTAAAGTGAGTGTGAAACCGCCTTTTTTGCCTTTTGTAAAAAAAAAAAAATGCCGCCACGGCTGAGGTGCTACACCAATTTTGATAAAAGTTGGTATGAAGATAGATTGATTTTTGAGTTTGGATATTTGTTTTTCAATGACCGGTGCCATGCTCCAAACAGGAAAATACATTTTTGCTGCTTATCTAATAGACCGATTTCGACTAAATTTAATACAGAGATAGATTGAACCCTGAGGTAAGGCATTAGATTAAAAATAGGCAGTGTCACGCCCTCAACCAGAAAATACGTTTTCACTGCTAAAGATTGATAAGGTATTAGTTTGTAAATAGGTGGTACTACACCCCCAACCAGCTGTTTTAACAGCTGTACTAACGGACTGATTTAGATGAAATTGGGTATGGAGATGAACTGAAACCTAAAGATAAGATATGGTAATGAACTGTTTTGTATTATTTCTATATTGGTTGAATTTCAAATTACGGGCGCACTGCATTGAAAGTACTTTCTAATTAAATGTTAAAAGTACATTAAAAATTAATTACCTAAAATTTTCGTGAAAATCGCATGTGCCAATTGTGAGCTATACGAAATCAAAATTTTAAATTATTGAAAAGTCCCACGCCCACTTCTCCAATTCCGCCCACTTTTAGCACAATTTAAGGTATTTATTATATGTATCCGTGTACTTAATTTTATCACAATATCTTGCACGGTTATCGAGCTATGGCGTTATTAAAGTTTAAATGTTGGGCGGTGCCACGCCCATTTAAGATCCTTTGCAAGTTTACAACCTAGCCCAATCTAAAATTTGTTCACATGTTCATCAAATCACCAAGTTTCATCGAAATCGCATTAACTTATTTTCAAAATGTGCAGGGGTGTATTCAAATAGAGTATTGGTGGTGGGCGTGGCCTGGGACGAATTTTGCCAATTTTTACATGCTAGAGCTTGTAAAAAGGTGTCACCTATGTGCCAAATTTCGTTGAATTCGCTTGCTTAATTTTCCTGTAAACGTGATTTCAACAGACAGACAGACACACAGACAGACGGACATAGCTATATCGGCTCAGGTGGTGACGCTGATCAATAATATATACACTTTTCTCACCTGCCACGCGCCCTTCTATGCGTTACAAACGGAATGCCAAAGTGAATATACCCGCTGTGTAGGGTATTAGAAAGTTATCATGTTCTCCACGCAAGCCCTTCATATCATGTCGTGCAGTGCTGAATGAAGCGTAATGATTACTTAGGTAACCAGAATAATTAAAAATAACAGATGTTAGGTAATTTTTTAAAAATGAGAGAAATAAACGGTTGATCGCTTCCTCTCCAAAAAACAGTTGAACAAATTTTTCAGGTACTAAATTAATGAAAAGTTTTAAAAATTATGCTATCCGCCAACTGAAATTTAAGTAAACCTTCTTATCGTTATAAGTTTATGTTACCGGCAGTAATAGTTTTTAGGGATAACTAGATTTTCATTTGCCAAACTATTTGACTTATGTACTCATATGCCCGAGGGTATGCAATGAAATATTTCTACAAAATCACAGTGGCTAGCGAAGCCGGTGTAAGCTCTGAGGCGAGGTCAAAGGCCGCCCACTTTACCAAACTTTTATGCAGAATTACTAGAAGGTGGACTTACTGAAGGATGTAAGTCCTGAGCCACAACCGAAGGACACCCACTTGCCAAACATATAATGAAATTGACAGTAAAAGCTTTTTATATCAGTAATTTTTCCATGCAACTCAGACTAAAAAATTTAGTTAGAAAGTAAAACTTTGCAAATCTGGCAGGTTCAATCGGTCTGGGAAAAGACTGAGAACTTGTATTGCAAACCAAACCAAATTCTTATCATAAAATGTTGATTTTTTTTCTTTTGTAAATCAGTATTTTCTAATCCTTTTGAAACATGAAAACATTGTGGAACACTTACATAGCATATGATACGAACAAAATATTATTCAATTAAATAACAAATAAAGTACAATTAAAAATTAAAGAAATAATTTTAGTAAGATTTCTTATGTGCTTCTTGTGCACGACCAGATGGATCCTCAGGACAACCCCAGTCTAAACGCGGCGCCCATTTGGTAACTGTGCGTATTGCTGCTTCTCCTGGGAATTGTTCTTCGAAAATAATGCGATAATAGAATGCTTCTTTAGTGGTAGGTGTATTAATGGGAAAAACTTCTGAAGCACTGTCAAAATCAGCATTGCTAACATGCTTTGCAGCAAAATGTGGCAGGGAGTCGATGAGATCATAGCCGACACCATCGGAAAATTGCTCTTTTTGGCGCCAAAGTACCGCATCCGGAAGGTAATCACCAGCAAATGCTTGACGTAATATGAACTTTTCGATACGATTCGCCTGTATGCTCTCAAAGAAATTAAGCGGCCCCGGTATCTTATCCTCTGGACGAATGGACATAACATAATTAACAAAAGATGTATCCAAAAAAGGCACACGCAACTCCAGACCCTTGGACATGGTCACCTTATTAGCTCGTAAGATATCTGAAACGTGTAGTTCATTCAGACGAGTTAGTGATTCGGCATGAAAATCCTTGTAGTTAGGCGCCTTGAAAAAGTACAAATAACCACCAAAAAGTTCGTCGGCGCCTTCTCCGGATAGAATCATTTTGATACCAGTGCTTTTAACATAACGCGAAAGGAAAAACATTGGTAGACTGCAGCGTACAGTTGCTACATCATATGACTCCAAATGGTAAATTAAGTCACGCAAACCGTCAAGACAATCGTCCACTGTGAAGGCGACTTCAGTATGGTCACTGCCTATATAATCGGCGACCATTTTAGCATGCTTGAAATCAGGCGATCCCAACATGCCCACCGAAAAAGTACGCAAACGAAAGTCGGGATCAGACTCACGCATTATTTTTGTGGCAATGGAAGCAATCAAGCTGGAATCGACGCCACCAGATAACAAAGCACCAAAAGGTACATCACATTGTAAGTGTGAGCGTACGCCGCGTTCTAAGCTCAATCTAAGCCCATTTAAATTAACGGGCCTACGTGGTATCGTTGTTTGCCAGGGTTGCTTAAAATATTGGCGTTGCTGCAAATTTCCAGATTGCCCTGAAGTTATATGACCAGGTGGAAACACTTTTACTTCTGTGCAAAACTCAACCATGCACTTCATTTCCGAAGATACCCAAATGTTGCCATCAGTATCGTTACCCATATATAGTGGAATAATACCAAACGGATCACGCGCAATAAGGATGGTCTTTTTACGTTGGTCGTATAATACGAATGCAAACATGCCCGTAATATAATCCAGCAAATTTTCACCATACTCTTCGTACAATTCGATAATGACATTACAATCACTTTTGGGCCTATAGCCACCGCGATTTTTTGATATTTCAGCTGCCAGCTCTAGATAATTGTAAATTTCTGCATTGGCTATCAGTATAATATTTCCATCCTTGGAGAAGAGCGGCTGGTGGCCTGTTTCAACGCCTATAACGGCTAAGCGTTCGTGCACCATCACGACGCCATGCTCTTGTACGACTTTGACACCGGTGTCATCTGGGCCGCGATGTCGTTGTTTGGCACTTTGTCGGTAACCAATTTCACGCAAAGTATGTAGACTGTTGTGGTAAACTTTTGGTTCGATGGGTTGACCATCCTTTGAGAATATTGCGAAAATTCCACACATTAAATTACCACTTAACTAAATACGAATAGTATGTCACCAGGTTTGTTTTTATAATTTCAATTTGATTACAACTTTACTGCAACTGTTCGATAAGTTTTGAATAACAACCTTATATATGTGATATTTGTGGCAAGAATTAAACATAGAAAAAATACAACAATTATTTATTTGCCTTCGTCAATACACTGAAAAAAAAAATTCCTGGAATATTGAAATATTGCATCTTCGAATAGCTTAACGATTGGTCATACAGAAAAAATCATTGCAAATTGCTAAGGCAAATCGAATGTGAGATTCTAAAATTCGTTCATGAAAACATTCCAATCCGGACCTATATTACGAAAAACTATTTTTATTTTGCATCCGATCGGAGAATTCACAAAATAAGGAAACACAGTAATTTTTTAAATAAATTATTCCAATGGATATTCTGACAAATACTATTTTTTTGTGCAAGTGTTTTAGTATGTACAATGTAAAATGTACATTAAATAAATAATACTGAGGCAAAAGCAGCTAACAGCTTTTGTCTTCTTAAGACAAATAGAGTTGAGCCCGATTTTGCATTAGCTCTGGGTAAACTTACCACAGAACTAATAGAAAATGGGCGTTAACTTCAAATGTCTTAAGCTGACCTAAGCTGTTTTTCCTTTTTGCCACTGAATTTAGCTATGAACAAATTTCTTAAAAATTTGTGTAATCAATTTAAGGCACGTATTGACTTTTTTAATTCAATTTGAGTTATTTTTTTATTTGTTTAAATAAAATATGTTTCGAAAATGAGCCAAGTTTTCAGATATAAGGCTACTGTTGGAACAATGATTTATGTACACAGGTAATTTATTATTTTTCAAAAATGTCACACATAAATTGTTCCAACTTTATTATTAACAAAGTTAAACTGAATTTCCGGTTACAAATCAGCATTATCTGACTTATGTGGTCATACTGTTGATCTAATTGGCAACAAATAGTTTTAGTATCTTAAAGGATATTATATTCTTAAAAAAAAAAATATAGAGGTTTAAACATGAACAAGGTGTTACTTTGCATGAACACTTAATTTGCATTATAATAAGTGAGGAATGATTTTTCAATGTGGGTTATTTCCATGTTAAACAAAATTTCAGTAATGATAAAAACCTTTAAGTGCTGTTTACAGTATCATTTTTTTTAATATCTCTGGTGTTATCGAATATATATTCTAATCCGCTTAAAGCTCTCATTCTAACATATTTGTATATACATATTGTATTTATATACCACAAATTATACTCTTAAGTCAGCACAGTCAAGTTCGTTACAATTGTAATCATCGCTAGGTGTCGCCTCTTCCCTTCCTATATTTTCACTCCTGTATCATGAAAGCTCTTTTAAATTCCTTCAGTCTTCACCAAACTGTTTTTTTTTCTAATAAAATTTCTACATCTTTCTTTTTGTTTATAGCGATTGGCAATTTTTATTTTATTTTGCCAATAATAAAGTTCAGCGCATATAGGAAATATGGCTTTTTGTACAAAAAAAATATTAAATGGAAATGTGTCGTTTTGTATGAAACAGCGATTTTTAATTACGAGTTTCCCTTGGAAATATGTCTATTTTGTTTTAAACTTTCAACTTGAGGATACATTTTAGCATGATAACGGTGATAGCATTCTTAGGTTTGTTCAAGGTCATAAGAGGATGTAAGCGCTTTTGACAAATCACTTCTCAAGTGTGGTCATGTGGTTTTTAGCTAAGTTTTTGGTTAAGTCCTAAGCAATGATAAATCTTTGCAACCGAAGCATATGCATATTAACTTCGTAGGATAATAAATAATCCATATTTTTCAACTCGATCTCGTGGTTCCCAAGATATTCAGATTTTTATTTTTTATATCTGCATTATTTTCAAAGATTCTATTTTTGGGATTGGAGCATACATTTGAGTGAATGGGTAAAACTGAATAAAATTACGATTTTCGGCCGCATTAAATAATCGCCAGTGTAAAATGGCATCAAAAAATTACCCAAACATGCTAACTTGAAGGCATTGTAACTTGGTTAAGATTTGACAATAGAAATTTTTCGACCAAGAAAATGTTTAATCTTCGCCCTCAATTTAGATTTTAAGATATTTCTCGATTTAAGGATTATTTTCCATTAAATTAAAAAAAAAAAACTGAAAAGGTGAATATATATATTATAAAAATTGAATATTTCAAGTAAATTTTGAATCAGTAATTATAGAACTTTTCTTCTCCTCTTCACACATTTTTATTGTTTTTATTTGTTGTAAACTTTTGGAGTAATCGAACGATAACTTTCCTCGAAAAAAAAAAACACTGCCACCAGGTACAGAGATAATCTCTGTGGTTTTTCTCCTTAACATCGAGTCGTGACACCAAAGAAGAAAAAACATCTTGCAGATATATCGCATTAAGAAATTTTTGGTAATACAACACAACATTATTTAATAACAGCAAAGACTGAAGTTGTCCGATGATTACGAACGCCTGAACATAGCATTGCAAAATTGAAACTTCTCAAAATAGTTCTACGACCATCATTGCTTCAAAAATGGTGTTATTAGAGCTTTAGTTAAATTTTTTTATTAAGTCTCTAGTTAAATAATTTGAGAGAGTTAGAGCGGAATAGTTCTCAGAAAGAGATTTAACTAACAGACAGACAGGAATTAGTAAAAAGTTTGGACATCAAGATAAAGAATTGGTGTATAGATCTTGATATTTAGCATATCATAACTTTGTGTAGTGTTAGTTGATGCTATTTGCATAGAGTTGCGTGAAACTTATGTTCGATTTAATGTAAACAGTTCAATAATACTTAAATTTGAAAAATTAATTTTTTTACGTGTTCTTTTGGGGGTGGTTTTTTAAATTCTTTTTTAATAAAAACAAAAATATTTGCGCAAATGTTCAGCTGATTATGATTTTATTATTCTACCCGTGGGGGAAATCGACTTAAATGAATATTTTTAAAGTTCAAAAATAAATCTAATTTTTTTATTTTATTGTTTGTTGACAAATAAAATAAATCTCCTGTAATGCATATGGGTCGTTATACGTCAAACAAAATAAAACAAAAATTACTTGTCTGTAACTTTGTACATATGTATATATAACTAGCTCATGTTAAAACAATTTGACAACTAAGATTTTAAATCCCAAGTCACATTACGCTGGTATCATGGCTGGTCACAAATGGTTAAAAAATGGCTTGAACTTATAAATATTGTAAGCAGATAGACGGTTATAGTAAAAATTCGGAAAAATTGTAAATTTATTTCATTTTACCATGGAATTTGATAAAAATATTTCCAAATTTTTTAAGTTGTTTTAACCCCATTTTATAGGCTATAAATGTTAAAGTCAAAATTTTGGAAAGTAAGACTTTTTATATGTTAATTTTTCGTTTTTTTTAAAAGCTTGAAACATCTTCTTTTCTATTCAGACAAAAATGTATGTAGTCATAAGAGGGCTCGGAAGGTCTCTACCATTTATGTGTTATTTTTCATAAGATTTAATGAATAACATAAAAAAATATAATTTAAAGGTGAAAATTCCAAATTCAGCGGCTACATAAATTTTAGTATTTTTAAATACTAAAACTTTCAACTTATATTTCACTCTAAATTAATTTTTAGAACGCTTGGTAAAACGGTTCAAATTTGAGTATTTTTTTTCAAATGTTTGATTGTTAAGACTATACATTTTTCTGGTAAAAATATGAAGATTCTAAAGATACGAACTTTTGTAAAATTTTCATAAAATTTGACGGTTTTTTCGATTTTTTTTATATTTTACACTTCATATATCTAAAAAAAACAAGCTGAACATAATTATATAATACTCAGATACTAATATATTAGGCTTAGAACGCCTGCCAGACATACATACGTCAAAGTATAAGGGCTGAAGTGTTTTGAGTATATTTTCACAATAGCAGCTAAGAATGTTCGTGGGTTACAAATCTTGACTTACGATGCCTAATGCAGGTATCAGTTAATAAAGTGGGAAAAATTACGTTAAAGTATGAAGGCTGGTATCGATATATTGTATTCAAACAGCAGTTTTGTGTTTAAAAAGCCAAACGCGGATGTAACACTCCGCTCGACGTAATAAAAGCCAGCTGGAAGTATATATTTTAAATTCCCCAGGCCCAGGCAGCCTTGCTTAGTTCTCCAGAACTAAGCAAGGCTGCGATAAGCCTTTTAGGCAAATGCTTTAAGGTTACTGGGTGGACACATCATTGCATTCTTGCCTTTGATCTAGAATCCAATTTTCAAAAAATATGTTTTGTATGCTGAATTTTTATCTAGGATTTTCAAATTTTGCGTTTTGGTCAAAGTTTTATTTTTTTCTTAAATTCAATTTAAACAAAAAATTTTTAAAAATTGGTTTATAACAAATTGGTTTTTCTTCTTGTGTACAAATTACGGACAACAGGACGTTTGAGTGATAATCATAAATCTATATAGAATTAAACAAGAATAATTTGTACGTAAAAGCAGATGCATTTCGAGAATTGGTTGAAGAATAACATAAAAAGATAAAAAAAATGTTTGTAAAAGATATTTCCAGTAATATTTTTATAGATAAAAAATTTATTTTTAAGTAAATTAATTTTTTTGTAAGACGTAAGCATTTTCAAGTAAAAATGATTTGATGTTTTTTATTCTATTCCCCATAGCTTAGGAAATATTCCAGTACAAGAAGATTTTGAGTTAAGTCTTAAAGTACTTATAACATTTTTGAAAACAAATTTTCTGAAATTTAAATTTGTTCAAAAGTCACCTTTATGCGTTGAACAGAATACGGGAAATCATCAGCGATTACTCGCTGTCAAAAATTATAGCACACTTGATCGTATGAAATGGAACAGAATTGCGGCGTACGACTGGAAACGTGCCGACGGGTACACCTTGACTTAGATTTAATTCTATTTTCACCGTTGGCAGGTGAAGATCAGTGCTGCAATTCAAATCAGCTTGTTTTGATTTTCTGTATACGTTTGTGAAAACAAATTGGCAGCTGAATTTTCCGCCGTTTGTCGTCCGCGCAATTGTGTTTACTCCAACACTTTACCGACGGGTTTTTTTTTGACAGCGAGTAATCGTTGCCGATTACTCCGACAGTAGATCATTGCGCATAAGCAAAGCCACAATAGCATAGCATTTTATGATTTGACTAAACAGCAGCCAAATAACGAACTTCCATGATTGATTATGTAGCATATATTCAGCACTTGGCACTCTGAAAATTTTTCTTGCAGAAACCGCTGCCGCTTCAGGGCAAGCTTTGCTATCACAATCTTCTTCTTCGGCTGATACATAATCGTAATTTACTTCAGTCAGTTGATCTTCATTTAAATGGCTTACTGGAAAAGCCGACACTATTGCACTTGGTAATGTTTCAAGTACAATCTTATCTTGAATGATAACGTACATTTCATAACTTAGAGTATTTCTTACAATGTATAAAATATAATAAAGAAATGAAATGAGACACACTTATTACATAAGTGCTGTAATTTCTTAGATTCCTCTTAGATTAACATAAAGTGCACATAAATCAGAAAAATTTCTTATGATAATTGCCATCAACTTCCGGTTGATTTTTTTGCTATAAAATATTAATTGATAGATATCGGATTATATACTGTCATTATATTGTTTGTTTTCGCCCTATTTGGTTGCATTGTAAGAATGAATAATCTGTCAAGCATTTCAATTACTAAATATATATCTTGTACACATATTTTACAGAATGAATGTTTTAAAAAATCGCTACATGGGATTACTTGCATTACTTTTTCTCTAGGCGACGTGGGAGTGTGTGTAATAACAATTCTTTTCCCTCTGGACAACGAGTCGTCTCAAAATATAATCCTTTTCGAACTTTAAGCGTTCCCGAAGAATTCTAGAATATGAGGGTTTCTTGAACAGTTCTAGTGAGCACCGAAAAAATATGACGGCAATTAATAAATTTAATATATTCAAAAAATATCTAGTTAAATGTCTAGTTTTAGTTTTACGCAAAGCTAGTAGGCTAGATAACAATAAAAAAATAATTTGTAAAATATTGAAAACTGTATTTTGGAAATATTTGAGCATTAATTTGAAATTTCAGAAAAAGTTTTGTGAAATTGTATGCTTTGAATACTGCAAAAAAAAACTTCACCAACTCTTTAAATTTCTGATTACAGGAGCTAGTTAGTTGGACTAAACATATGCGAATAATATCTGACCAACATTTTTGTTTTTTTTTATATATGTATGTAAATTGAAAATAGATTTTCTTTATTGAAAAACGGGCTGTTTCAATTTTGCTTTAATGAATAAAGGAAGGATTTTTATAAATTTTTAGTTTTTCCCAATCATTGTAGTATGACGTACCCACTATATTCTAGTACCTCAGGTACTGTATCAATGACAATATTCTCAGCATCATCTGCATCCGTAATTTTCTATCTGCAACATTTTTGTTTTGATTTTTTTTTGCTGCTGGTGGTCTCTGCGCCAGTACTGCTCGTCTCTTCATATGCAACATAAATATATGTACATATATGTATATATTTACATATGTAGCTAGCAACGATGAAAACAGCGCAATACTCTCAACTTAAATTGTTCCCATGAACTCAATCAAAATCTGATTTCAAAAAGCTTCAATCCTCAGGAACGTATAAAGGTTTTTATAAAAAAAGTGTGCAAGTTACTGTTTTTATTTTTCATTTGTGTATTTTATTTTGTTTTTTACTTTATTCTCTGAAGAAATTCGTCTATATTTGACAGTAATCGCAACGAATCACCCCAATATTGTCGAAATGAAATATAAATTTCGTTTTGTTTTTATTTTTAATTTTATTTGTTGGTTGTGAATGTATTCTAACCATCACCAAATAACTTTCATATAAGATGACTAATTGACGATGTTGTTATGACGTCATTAATTTGCGAATATACAAATCTTTTGTTAATTTAATGAAATAAATAAAATGTATTGTCTGTACGACTAAATAGTCGTAACGTCATAGCTGCAATATTTTTACAACTTATTTGCTCCATTTTTGTTTTTGAAAACTATTATCTGACTAACAATATATTACGAACGTAGGAACGTACATAAAATAGCGTTTTAGTTAGAAGGTCGGAAAATGGTAATTACAACTTACTTATAGGCTTAAGGCTATAGCCAACTTCCAAAATATTTACATATGTCTGTCACATAAGCCACTGTACAGGAGCTTCCGGGTCGCATTGCATTTTCAACAATACAGACATTCCTTTCAAATGATTTTCCAAGAACTGTGCATAGATTTGTACCGTTGAAATAGATATTATGATTGGGGGTACGTTTACGTACAACATAGTATATCAACATTTATTTTTTTGCCCTCAAAACGCATGGGTCATGAATTGCTTGCGTGAAAATGTCCGCCGTAAACGGCCAGATTTTTGCAAAAGTTTTTTTCGTTTTAGTCAAACATTCAACGAATGCCATCGACTAAGCACCATATTCGCCTGATATGGCTTCTGCTGATTTTTCGTCTTACCGAAGCTAAGAAAATCACTTCAAGGAAAGTCCCTAGAGTCATTTAAAGCAATAAAATTAAATTTGCTGAATGAGCTGAAGAGTATTGCTCTATCAGATTATGAAAAATGTATAGAGAAGCTGCTTGTTCATAATCTCTTGATTTTAAAACATTGATCGAATTGGCCAAACTACCATTCTACCGTTGTCGATTTTTTCCCGTGGGCATCACAAAGTCTTAATACGGCGTATGCCCAAAAAGTTTTTTCCTCCTGGTGCAGCTTAAATTCAAAATGTTCGTGATCACTAATATTGTTATATTTTATCATATTTGAAAGTAGATATATTGAAAGTAAGGGGGCCAAAAATTTTATGAAATGTATTATGTATGTATTTAAAACACAATTTTTTTTTCATTTTTCAAAATATATTCTATGATTTTTTTTAAAGTTTTTAGTCCAATTTACAATAGTCGGCATAAGTATTCTGACATGCAAAAGAAAAAAATTGTGCATCAATTTTACAATACTGCCAACAACAAAATTAAACTTAGTTTGTAAATAAAATTATAGTTTTAAAATATAAACATTTTTACTTAAATGGCAAAGGTATTTTGACATTTTATATGGCACAAGTTTACTTTAGGCCCATCTCTCGTTCTTTATAAAACACTACTTTATTTACGAGGCTTTCAATATTCACAACGATTATGGCAACAAAAGTTGGGGGAACGCATTCAGTTTCGGAGATATAGACGTTGGTATTCAAAGAATAAATTCTACAAAATCATTATAGGTTGGGAACTCTTAATTATATTGTACAGGGTGTTTTTTTTAGAGGTTTGTTTTTCGAATAGAGATAAAACTGGCATTTTATGGTGAAATCTGGCAACTCTAATGTCATTTATGTTCAGTTTGGTTTGCCATTTCATCATGAACAGGTTGACAAAAGAACAACGCTTGCAAATCGTGCAAATTTATTTCGAAAATAATGGTTCAGCTCGCGAAGTTTACCGCAAGCTCCGTCCATTTTATGGTCGACATAATCGTCCATCAGAGCAATTAATTCGGTTAACCATGGATCGTTTTCGCACTACGTTTACTCTATGTGATAATACGCATCCGCAGAGACGTCGAACAGTGCGCACCGAAGAAACAATTGCCGCTGTAGAGCAAAATGTTGAAGAGGACCCGAATGAATCGATTCGCCACCGTGCACAGCAATTGGAGCTTTATGGAAGATTTTACGCAAAGATCTTGGCTTGCGACCTTACAAGATCCAGCTTGTGCAAGAATTAAAGAGCCATGATAACCGACTATTTTGTTCCCGAATTGGATGGCATGAATGTGGATGAGTTGTGGTTCCAACAAGACGGCGCTACATGCCACACAGCGCACGTCACAATCGATTTATTGAAGGAAACATTCGATGAGCGCATAATTTCGCGGAATGGACCTGTCAATTGGCCACCGAGATCGTGTGATTTGACACCATTGGATTATTTTCTTTGGGGATATGTGAAGTCGCTCGTCTACGCCAACAAACCAGAAACGTTAGGGGACTTGGAAGCCAACATTCATGGCGTTATTGTCGACATACGGCCCCATATGCTCGAAAAAGTGGTTCAAAATTGGACCTGTAGAATTGGCTTTATTCGAGCCAGCCGCGGCGGCCACATGCCCGAAATCATATTTAAACATTAATGGCATAAAATTATCCTTCCAATAAAGCCAAATTGATGGACATTAAAACGATTTCCTTGTGTTTTATTTCAATTCGAAGCTCTATATCTCTAAAAAAAACACCCTTTATAATATATTTTTTAAATTTTAAAATGGATGCTAAAGCTTTTGAGATATGATAAGATAAACTTTTTTATCAACAAACATTCATATTAATACATATGGAAGCACTTTTTATGTCCTTTCAAATGATATATGTACTATTTAATAGTTGTTTTTCCTTGCCAACCCATTTTTTTCGTTATTTGCTTCAATACAGCTATGTTTTTCATACGCAAATTTAAATTAAAAATATTTGAGTTCATTTCAAATAAGAATTTTGGGTACATTTCATCAAATTTAGTACATTTTGCATAAAGATTTGGTCCAATAATAACTAGACATGTGGCAACCGCGCAAAGGTAGCAATCTAACGTCCAAACATTACCATTTGAGCCAACCACCCACAAAAGCGGCTAACTATAAAGATTTTTCTCTTCTTTTTTAGAAAGCACATGATAAACACAACCTGAAATCAGCCGGCATTTGTGCGCTACGAACAAAATACAACCAAAATAAATGCGGCAACAACTCAGACCGGATAAACTTGGTGAACTCTACGTTGCCAGCATGCAACATTCTAGTGAAAGCAACTTTACTTAGAGCTTTCAGTGCAATGTTAATAAAAGCTTTATGTTAACAGAGAGGTAGATGGAATATATTTCTTTTAAAAAACTCCAATTGTTTTGAGATAAGATATGGTTAATTCTTTTTTTAGATAAAACAAAAGACGTAGCATGCTGAATACTTTTTATTTAAAAAAAAAAAACAAAACTTGGCACATGAATCAATATTGATACAGCAAAGTGCCTCGAAAAGCCTCCACAATAAAGCTGCCCCCAATTCAACCTGTTTACACACGCTACTGTCGACTTTTCCAGCCAAATCCTCTAGCAGCAATGGTTCTGTTTGTAACTTGGCACATTCAGTTGCCGTGAGTTTTGCCAGCCGTGTGGTGCGTTGTGCCGTAGTCCTTTGTGTCCATCTCATAAGGATTTCGCTTATCGTATGCATTTTTGAAAATTTATGTTGACTTCATGCCAAATCCGTGCATGAAAAGTTCAACCAAAAATTCGTTGGTAATTTGTGCATTTTATGCATTTAAATATATCGAGTATATGCGTCGTAATGCAGTAATTGTGAGCTCTGTTAAATGGCTTAAAATTATGGCGCCAAAGTTGAAATTGCAAAAAAAAAAAATTTTATTGTGTTTTCTATTATGTTCTATTTGTTTTGTTGTTTGTAATGCCAAAAATTAAATTAAAGATTTGAGTAAGATTAATTGTTCTGCAAAAACTGTCAGTAGGGAAGGAAGCATTGGAATTACAATCCATGGAATCAATTTGCAAATTTTAGGTGAGTAGTGAAGTGAAATAATTTGATTAATTTTAATGATTAGATTAAATTATGGAAATTTGTAAGGCCAAAATGGAGCAAAGAGCTACAGATTTATTTAAAATCATATGTAGTTGCTCTGTAATACGGAGGCTTACAGATTTTAACACATCAATCTCAGGCACAATCCACCAAAAATGTATTTCTCCACCACAAATTTTCTTCACAAGATTCTTCTATCGTTAGTAGTACAACTTGCTGGCATTGGACACTGTAAATAGCTACGTTTAAAAAGAAAGGAACCTTATTTGCGTCACGCTCAAGTCATGTTTTGTGTCAGATTTGATTTGATAGATATTCAGCAAATAATCAAAATATTTTCGCTCGTGTAGATTTTTATAGATTAAACTTTTCCCGATTTTGAAGGAATTCAGTCCCTTTATTGTAAACTGGCACTTCTGATATTTGTTTTTTTTGTGGATAATAGAGAAACTTTTGTTTTTAATAAGAATTAAAATACAAAATGGCTTAATTTAATCAGTTACATTATGAAATTCTAATGCACAGAGCTTAGGAAACGGAAAGAGCACCACATTTTCAACCAAAAATATACAGCATTAAGAATAAGACGAGCTAAAAATGTGTTCAATCCCAAGTTTTGGCGTTCTGAAATTTTCGATGTCATCTCTGCTGAGTATTATGAAAATAAACAATTAAATATAGACGTTGGCCTTTTTAAAAAGGACGAAAAATAAAGCATGCGCCTTTTGAAAGAGCCTTGTGAATGGAAAAATGTAAATTTTGATTTTCATCCCAATAAAATGTAAAGAATAGACAAAATAAAAGTTTATTTTTAAAAATGCCATAAAATGAGCAAAAATAAATTTTCCCATACATGTGACCTGGTCTATGAAAAGGAGGCTTAGGTGTCAAAAAATCATTTCCCACTTCTTTGCCGATTCGGAGAGACAAAACGACTGTTGTTTTCTAGAAATTTGTTTACGTACGTAAGCCCAATCACACGACTTCATTTGTGTGATTGCCGTCGGTTGATGGTTTCAGGCTCTATTTGACAAATGGCTCGGTCAATAATCCACCTAAAGCTCTGAATCGCTTGTAGAATATTCGCATAGCAGGGATCTTTCACAATTGATATCGATAAGATGGCTGTTTACCGAACATAGTGCGCAATAGATCGATTGCTTGATAGGCTCTCTGGAATGTCGCGCTATCCTGTTAAGAGCTAAAGGTCATCTAACTCCATGCCTTCAATTTCAAGCCAGAAAAAGTCGGTTATCAGGTCTCTGTAGTAACACCAATAATCGAATATTTTCGAAAAAAAACTGGGCCATGATGGCACCACTCCACAATCCGCAACAAACTGTTACTCTCTGAAGATGCGTTGGATTTTCGACTATCATTTGCGGGTTTTCCGAGCCAAAAATGCAACAGTTTTGCTTGTTAACATAGCCGTCAAGATGGAAATGCATCTCAACAGAAGATATGATTTCTCGAGCACAGTCAAAGTTTTTAATATTTCACGCAGATCAAGCGAAAAATTATTCATTTTGTTTTTCGAGGTTTGACTTTCCTCCAATATCCCGAGCGGGAAAGAGTTTTCAGTAACAAAGTAAGCAATGATTTAAAAGCAAACTACTAGCTGTACCGTGATTTGGCTCCAAATATATTAAAGTAGAGCCTATTTACTTTCTTTGACTGACACAATGCTTTTTTTCAATAGTTCCTTCAAGGTCAGCGTCTCATTTTGCATAAGCAATGCTTCTTGGTTGGTCTGCAACAACCTTTTTCTTAATTTTATTAAGTAGTGTACTACTATAAATTTTTACATGTCATCTTGTTTACGATTTTTAGAACTTACCAACCCAATATACCCCATTTTTTGCTCTAACCTCTCGTTTTAACAGTTGTTGCATAAAGAGTTATTCTTGCAATAAGGATCTAACATTAAGTTAAAATAAAAAAGGACTCATCCATCTATCTCCCTCTTAATTATAGGATAATCTATTTAGTATTGTGGAATTTAAGATTCAACACTGAAATCAGCACTTTTTTGATTTGTGTTTTCTTTGCTGACGTCATATTCACACAATCCTTTAAACCCCTTGGTAATTGCGTGTTTTCCACATTTAAGACAAACAAAAAACAAGCAACAACCCCACCAACAAAATCAATTCACATTACTGCAGCATCGGTGATCAGCTTAAAATACACGAGGCGACCGGGAGTCCTAAATCTAACCCATGTGAATTCCTCTAGCAATGGGTTTTCGCTGCTATTGTTTTTGTTGTTTTTGGAGGTGTTGGTTTTTTGGTAACTTTTTTTTCTAGCCCAAAATATTTTGTGCATTTAAGATTAATACCACAATGACAACCAATAAAATCCAAATGGCAAAAAAACCAACAATGAAAACGAGGATAACAACAAGTAGACAGTGTGGCTTTTATTGTTCACATATTCGTGTACAGAAGGTAGATTCTAAGGGTCATGAACCCCTTCGAAAATAAAAGTTCTATAAGGAGTCTTAAATATATGTAGGAAGAAAAAGACCAAGAAAAGTGCGTTGAAGACAAAATTACAGCAACAAAACGTATACGACGTTAGCGAACCGAAATTATTTAGCTCGAATAGCGGAATGAGCTTGATATTTTTTGTTATTGTTGTAAGAGCTGGAAGAGCTAAACGAGCTTCGAGCTGTGCATTCTTAATATAAAGAAAGAAAGTCACACCAACATGGGCTATCAAAGGAACATATTGTACTTGTGGTTAAGATCAGCGCATTCCAGGAATTATGTAATTTTCTATGGATAGGCGACAATTCAATAATTTGTGGATTTTCTGCATAAAAAGTTATGTTGATTAATTATATGGGCTTTATCATTATGCACGGTACCAGCATCGATCAGATCGGGCCAGGGCACTGTGGTCCTTAATCGAGTTTTCAGTTTATAAAATTGCTAGAGAGCACAAATCTTGTAGAAAATGAACAATTTTTTTTTTAAATTAAATCTTATCAAAATTCTAATAAGTCCTTAGAGCCCGATTTTTGAAAACAAAATTTCGTTTTATATTGAAGTCTAATTTTAACCTAAGAAAATTAAAAACGAAATTTCTTTTGAAAATTTGTGTTTTGAAAAATCAAAGTTAAAATTTAATATTTTCGAAAAATAATTACGACCATTCGAGAGGCCATAAAAGAATCTATTGAAATAACTCGGACTTAGATTTTTAAGGAAACAAATTATCCACACGAAGCAGAGGGTGTCAACCAATAATATCAAATTACACTGTAGGTAAATTTCCAACTTTTTGAAGACGCACAAAAACGTCAAGATATTTTTTGATCGTCGAATGTAGTGGCATACTCAGTTTTTCCCAATCATATCAAAATCTCGAGATATTCGCGATTGAAATTTAGTCAATTGTTGAGCCTTTTTTTGATATATTTATCTTATTTTTGGACAGAAAGGTAGTTTTGAAATTAAATTATTTATTTGCATCTTTCAGAAGCTTCCAAATATCCGTACTATTAAGTACGCCTGTCTTAAATGAGCTGAGGGATATTTAAATAAATTGAAGTGAAATATTTTAATAACACAAATTAACTTTTTCGAATTTTTTTCAAAAAAAGTTTTGGAAATGCATTGTTCTTCAAATGTTGCAATGCAGCTTCATTGATATTGTTTAATAAAATTCTTCACAACGCCCAGTTTGAGGTGAAGATCCGGCAACATAAGAAAAATATAGGGCTTAAAGTGACAAAATTTCAATCGCGAATATCTCAAGAATTTGATCTAATTAGAAAAATTTCAGTACGCCACCGTATTCAAAGGCCAAATAATATGTTGGGGTGTCTCGGTGTTTTTGTGTGTCTTTTTTAGGTCTCTACAGTGTTATTATATCCCCTAGTTCAGCCAGTTTTCGAAGAAGTTGAAAAATATTTTGGGATATAATTATCATTTAATAGGACAACGATTTGACCAAATTTTAGGTTAATCGGTTCTGTTCGATTTTTGGCTAAGTTATTTGTTAGATTTGTTTAGATATTTTGCTCTATTTGTCTCTTTATGCTAAGTCTATATCTGGAAAAAATTGTTCCATGTCACGTCTGATTTTTGAAATAATTGTAGTCGAATTCATTATTTTAAATTATTTGACCACATTTATTTCATAATGACTCTGGTTGGATACTTGGCAATAAAATATATTTTTACTAAAACCAAGATGAAGTTTATTTTCAATTGTAGATTGATGGCCAAGTGCAAGTCAGATGTTGCAAGTAATTGCTTAAATTATTGTTTGCCCCTCCCATCGCACACCATTGATACGAGCGAAGCAGCATTGCTATCAACTGAATTCGTAGCAACTGCAGCTACGGCAGTTATTCTTTTATAATTTGTTTTAAATGCGGCTAATAAAAACCAGCTACCATTATTTCAAATCGTCCTAATTGTCCTTTAGCCACATCAGCAGCACGTTACCTGTTGACGTAAATAAGGGAGCTGATTAGGTTAAACCCACCGAGAACAGGCAGTTAATCTTCCCAGAAAAATTGAACGGCAATGAGCTTAGATTCACCAGGAAAAGCCACTAGTTTCGCCAAAGACCTTATATTCAGGTGCGGCTGTCTAGTACAGAGGAGGAGTCATCACTACATTGCTGTATAATATAAAAATAGTTTTAATTTGGCATACCGTACTATTGGTTAAAATTAATTAATTCGAATTTGCTTTCTACACGTAATCCCTGTAGCAAGTGCGTTTTCATTTGTGGAACCATTTAGTAAGTGTTAGAATTTTTCTTTCCACTTTTCTATGGCGACTTCCGATTGTTTAAGGATTCAAAATATTTGTGTACTCAATCCAATATTAAATTTAAGAAACTTAAGCTTTCTATATTTTTACCAAAATTAAACGACTTTCAGCTGAACCCAGTTTGATTAAACTCGCGCTAAAAAACTGGTCTTAATTTTGATGAAATTTACTGTAAAGGTGACTCGTATTGAACATGGGCTCTTGGTACTTAAATATAATAAGAAAGTTTCAAAGCTTTCTGTGCGTTGCATTTATTTTTAGACAAAAACTAAAGTCGAACGTTCGCAATTCTTATGCAAATTAAACTCTTTTATTTTATAAGAAAAAAAAATCCGATTTAATTATGTCCTCGTCACTGCAGCGTCACAGGCGACAACGTAGAACAAACAGAGACACAAAGGCAGGTCAATTTGCTTACACTTCTGTTTTGAACATGGCCCACAAATACCCTGACATTATTGTCGTGTTTAATTTGTATGTTTTGCTGTGTTTTTACGCGAGTTTCCATCCCAAAGAATGTTTCATTTCTGATTAAGGTGGAAGGTCGGGTATTGTGGTATCCACATATTGGCATGCATTGACACCGAATGGGAAAATAAGAAAACTCTTAATATTTTTAGGATTTTTTACTTAAAGTTTAAGTTTGAGCAGTATAGTTAAATGGAAAAGCCAAGTAGTGCAATAGCTCAGAAATGTTGTTTTTTAATTTTCAAAAATTATTACAAACATCCAAAAAATAAGCTGGCTGTTTATGAAGGATATACATATGCCAAGTCGATAAGAATCAATTGCGAATTATTCCTCAAACTCATCTGTTAGAAATCTTGGCATAGCTTATAATTGAAATCATATAGGTACACTAACCGCCTATATTACAAATATCGGACCATCCTGCACCATTTCCTTCATATTCTAGAGTACATACCTGTAAAAAAACCAAAATTAATTTTCCACTTTTTTTACGCTTTGCTTGCAAAATTATTTACAGAGTCTTCTTCAGCGTTTTGTAATTCTGGCAAGGGACTACAAATAAAAGAGACTTGAACACCGACGACAAGGAAGCACCTGGCCGCCAAGACAACACGACTTCACGTCACAGGAAGTAACAAAGAATTTGCTAAATCTACGACTTTCTTTTATTCTTCTGTCTATTGGTGTTGTCGTCGTTGCTTTGGCGTCGCTGGCTTAATTAGGTTAGCTGCTGTTTGATACCAGCCCCTTTGAGGCCCAAATCGTCTTGGCTTTCCTTTTTTTTTTTTTGTGTTACTTTTTTAAATTGCACCAAAAGAGGCCAACGCATGACAAAAAAGAAAGTATTCAACGTTTGTGGTTTGAAGCGGAAGACGCAATACGCGACAGTTGCGCCTGTTGCCGTCATTTTACAGTGTGGAGTTTTGTTTATTTCGAAGGAACGATTCTGTTTAATTGGTAAATCGGACTTGCAATATTTCAATGTTAGTTTCGCTCGTAGTGTCTGGCGCGCTGATTTTTTTTTTTCGTATTTTTGACAGCTTAAAACTACCTTTCTTTAACAACTAAAAGTATGTAATGAAATTTTACCTTTCGTTGACAACTTAAAGAGTGCAATGGAATTTTTATTTTCTTCCTACGTTTACTTTGGTTTGTTTTTTTATATTATTTCTTACATTAGGGGCAAATTTCCCGACACCGAAAACTGATTTGTATAATAGAAAGCAAGATCACGTCCCTAAAATAGGTCAAAAACTGGGTACTGGGTGCGTAACTTTCCTAAACAAAAATGATTTTGAAAATATTAAGTTTTTTTCCATTGAGAGCCTTACGTGAAATGCTCAATATGTTTTATATCAAAATAAAATGGGGTGCAATAGGCCCTCTTTTGCTAATATCATGACTCTTTTTGGTTTGGTAGTAATGATTTGATCATGAATTTAGGCGATGTCATTTAGAATCATTTTCGTTTTCTGGAGTGAGCAAAAACTTTCCTATTGAGACAGTTCACTAAAAATGATAAATTCTATATCGTGCGTCTGTGGGCTTATGCCACCTTGACTACCGCAATGAAGGCACTCCGTTGTGTGCCAAGTAAAATAATTACTTTGTTTTGTTGTTGTTGTTGTTGTTGTTGTTTAGTATTTACTCCTTGTTGTTAACGATTGTGCTATGTTGTTGTTTTTGTTGTTATCATTGCTTTTGTTGCAAAAAGTTATTTCAAGGTTTTTGTGCGAACTTATGGTTTTGGTTCTGGTTCGACTTTGGCGCAGGTTTTCAGTTGTATTTTGAGTTGAATGCGACTGAATTTTTTGTGCAAAAGTTGCAAAGTTGAAGTTTTTTGATTTGTTCCATTCACAATTTTGTTTGGCTTTACCTACATATGGTACCTTCATATGTATAGTCGTATTTTTGTGGTATTAATGCCATTAGTTATCTCTCTTAGGG
This sequence comes from Meiosimyza decipiens, assembly GCA_963680825.1. NCBI lineage: Eukaryota > Metazoa > Arthropoda > Insecta > Diptera > Lauxaniidae > Meiosimyza > Meiosimyza decipiens. The sequence goes on from OY804258.1 coordinate 36,580,174, forward strand.
GTAGTTTAATTTACAGTTGCCACAACAACAAGTATAACGATAGTAAATAGGTTTATAGTTTTGTTAGAAGTTTAAGTCAACTGGTTGGCTGAAATTGAGGTCAATTGCAACACAATGGCAAAAATCATAACATAAATTGTAGCGCCACAGAGACATATTTTTTAAAACGGACAGATTAATGGTCGTATAAAGGGTGATTTTAATAGGGGCTACAATTTAATTTGCGAATTGTATTTTGAAAACTGTTGCTATTCTGATGAAGATATGTTGTTGATATATTGACAGTGAACATGGAAATTATATTGACAAAATGACCATTTATTTTTCAAACGAATTTATTTAACTTGAACACAAATCTGACAGCAAATATGCTCCTTAAAGTAATATTTGTTGCATGGTGAGCAAAGTTTGATTTTCTCATGGGTCTTGAAACCAAATTCAATAATTTGCATCATTATGTTCAATGCTTTACTGCCTTGCTAGTTTTGACATTGATGCGCATTAAATATTTAATCCGGCCAAAGATAACACACTAACTACAGGGTAATGTTTTGCATAGATTTTAACAATAATCAAAAAATCCTACACAAAAATTCTTTTGTATATCAATAAACGTAGAAAATATTTATTTATTTTTTTAAAAGATAAACAAAATATTTTTATTTCTGTCCAACATTTCCTTTTTTTTATTGAAACTTTTATTGAAGCAAATATTTTCTTATTTCAATCTGCATAATGTGTTCCTAGTGCATCTACGAATATTTTCTTTACTTTAGAAAAATATTATGCTCCCTTTCAAAATTTTTGTTAATCTTCAATGCACATAATAATCAGTATAGCGGTCATTCCATAAGTTATTTAATTCTTATTTTACTTTTGCATATATTGCAGTTTCAATACCGGTTTCAAAATTTTCAGTATAAAAGTTAATTTTTTTGATAGTTATAGACAGTATTGCGTTCATTCCATAAATAACTAAGCTCTCCGATCAATTTTTTTTTTAATTTTGAATATTTTGTGCATAAAATTATTTGTTTTATAGATTACTCACGATGAGTTTGTCATTAAAAACTTAAATTTTGCTATAAACATTAGTTTTACATCAGTTAAGAAGTAACTTTATATTAAGAAAAAAATTAACTTTAAGCAAACAGAAAAGTTTTTCGTTAAATTTTAACTTAACTTTGTGAAATCGGCTCATAGTCTTAAAAAAATAATCAAAAATTAAAGTTGATAAAAAAAAATTTAATAGAAGTTATGAGTTACCGAAAACATGATGTATTCGAATGCCAAAATGAAAAAAATGTTTTTTAGTTTAAATGCGTATATTTTTTCTAAGAAAGAATTCAAAGCTAATAACGAGCGTTTGAGAAGCACTGCTACTAATGAAAATAACTTTAATTGCATTAATATAATTTTTTGTAGTTTTTTTCATCCAATAAATTTGTACCAAATCACATTTGATTTTTGCTTGAATATACAAAAATTTTTATTTGTAAGAAAATAAAACTTTAACAAGCAAAATGTTAAAAAAAATGGCGGAAACTTTTAAATGTAAAATAAAATACTTTTAAATATAGAATAAAATACTCAATCGGAAAACAATGAAATAAAAGTTCAAAGGAATCGCAGACCATATCCAACGATCATCAATAGAGCCACGGGTTTCTGCTTTATACTTTATCTGTCTTTGAAAAAAGATATTAATTTCTCAGAAAATATCTGTCACATCAATTCCGGTCCTAGAAATTTTTAAAGTGTGGACTTAGAAATATTTGGAAGATATTTTCAAAGCACGCTGTAACTGTACAGCTAAACAAAAAAAAGAGGATTTACATAACCACCCAAAGGAAGAGACACTAAAGCTAAAACAGGTCGTAAGTCAAATCTATTAAAAAGTTGCTGCTCTTTAACATTGTTGCTATGTGCTCGGAAAGCTTTCTGTAGTAACCTAAGTCCCCCACAGTTTCTCATCAACGATAACGACTGGGGCTTATGTAGTATGGAAAAATGGTTCAATAGATACTTGAGGTCGGCATGAGTGCACTCGAAACCATTATCATATAAACAGCCGAATGAAATAATCTTTGAGTGCTTGAAACCTGTAGAACATTTTATTTGCGTTTTTTCTTCTGCTTGGTGTTGCGATTTGTTTTGATTTGTGGTTTTTGTGCACGGGAGCTCGATGAACTCGCTTGATATTCTTTTCGATTGCACTCATGCAGATACAGCTAAATAAATGCGTCAAAAGATGTCTTAAACAGCTACTGACCTAGTAAAATAAATCTTGATTCTTGTAAGATTTAATGGGGCTTGCGATAAATATCACACACACTTTTTTAAAAAAATTGTTTTTTTTTTGAAACACATGATATGGAAGTCTACTAGTAGTTCCTTAGGGATCAAATGAGTTACAGAATCAAGATTCAAAACTTAACATACAGAAAACTAAAATAAGCCCCAAACTTACATGTTGGCATATTTTCAATTTTTGCTACTAAGGGCTTGAAAAGTCAAAGTGTTTTATTTAAAATGTTCATATAAATTTATTAAGCTCTATTAGAATCAATTGTTAAGGCCTGGCGTCTTACTATTTTCGGAAAAATTTACCTAAACATCATCTTAGGGATGGGTGTCTTTGATTGCTGCATACAATTTTTGTTTAAATGCAGGGCCAAAATACCTCTTAAAGGGTATTTTTACACATAATAAATCAGTGAATCAAATTTTATGAGTTTGGCTGTTCGGATCCGTACTCCCGGAGGCACAACATTAAAAAGTGGGATCGTCAGGGCAAAAAAAAAAAAAAAAATGTTCCAATCAATCTTTGCACATGCAAGAAGCAGGTAACATTGACTGAACTAATTTGATACAAGTTCAAATTGTGGCAGTTGGCTTTTGGTTCTGCAATTTTTTGAAATATTTTATCAGCTCATTTTGCTTTGAAATTGTGCTTTCAGTTTTGATATCTATCCAAATAGGGAACTAATCGAAACAGTTCACATTGTAAATTGGAAAAATATAACTGAGTAACTAAACTAAGAATCATTAAATCGGGAAGTATTTTTTATTGCAGATTAATAGCTGGCATTAGTGCTTTACCGATACGAGAACGATACGATAATTTAAAAATTATCGTATCGTCCTCGTAGTAGCGCCAAGCATATCGTCTCGTATTCTTTCTCGTACGAGAAATTTTTAATCTGTATCGTTATCGTCTCGTTCTCGTCTAGTTATTGCCGATAATTCTCAGTTATTCTCGTTCACATTTTTATATGTATAGAATTCGTTGAACAACCACGCAGTCTTTACTGCAGTTAATTGGTTTAATGTACGAAATTTCACATCGTGGCATAAGTTCCAAAAATAGCAACGTAAGGGTTTTTGTTGAATGAGAGGAGCTATGACCCATTAGCCGCCCTGTTTACATTAAGCGAGTTTCAGGTTTCGCAACTGTAGCAGCGACAGATGCCAAGATGTGGCGTTTTAAGTAATTTTGTTTTATAAAGGTGCTACGAACGTGTGTCTAATCTCGTTTAGATTTCGTGAACATAGACAATATACATCCTAGAGCCGAATTTCAAGACGCCTGCTACCATAGCTGCCAAGATATTGCGTTTTAAAAGTTTTTGTAAAGGGTGTTTTTTTTAGAGGTATAGAGCTTCGAATTGAAATAAAACACAAGAAAATCGTTTTAATGTCCATCAATTTGGCTTTATTGGAAGGATAGTTTAAATATGATTTCGGGCATCTGGCCGCCGCGGCTGGCTCGAATAAAGCCAATTCTACAGGTCCAATTTTGAACCACTTTTTCGAGCATATGGGGCCGTATGTCGGCAATAACGCCACGAATGTTGGCTTCCAAGTCCCCTAACGTTTCTGGTTTGTTGGCGTAGACGAGCGACTTCACATATCCCCAAAGAAAATAATCCAATGGTGTCAAATCACACGATCTTGGTGGCCAATTGACAGGTCCATTCCGCGAAATTATGCGCTCATCGAATGTTTCCTTCAATAAATCGATTGTGACGTGCGCTGTGTGGCATGTAGCGCCGTCTTGTTGGAACCACAACTCATCCACATTCATGCCATCCAATTCGGGAACAAAATAGTCGGTTATCATGGCTCTATACCGGTCTCCATTAACGGTAACTGACTCTCCAGCATTATTTCGGAAGAAGTATGGCCCAATGACTCCACCAGCCCATAGAGCACACCAAACAGTCAGTTTTTGTGGATGTAATGGCGTCTCAAGGGTCTCATGTGGATTCTCTTCACTCCAAATGCGGCAATTTTGCTTGTTGACGTAGCCATTCAACCAAAAATGAGCCTCATCACTGAACAAAATTTTGCGATGAAAATCAGCATCGAGATCAATCTCATTTTCGGCCCATACACCAAAATCACGACGCATTGCATGGTCTCGCGGCTTTAATTCTTGCACAAGCTGGATCTTGTAAGGTCGCAAGCCAAGATCTTTGCGCAAAATCTTCCATAAAGTTGATGGACAAAGCTCCAATTGCTGTGCACGGTGGCGAATCGATTCATTCGGGTCCTCTTCAACATTTTGCTCTACAGCGGCAATTGTTTCTTCGGTGCGCACTGTTCGACGTCTCTGTGGATGCGTATTATCACATAGAGTAAACGTAGTGCGAAAACGATCCATGGTTAACCGAATTTATTGCTCTGATGGACGATTATGTCGACCATAAAATGGACGGAGCTTGCGGTAAACTTCGCGAACTGAACCATTATTTTCGAAATAAATTTGCACAATTTGCAAGCGTTGTTCTTTTGTCAACCTGTTCATGATGAAATGGCAAACCAAACTGAACATAAATAACATTAGAATTGCCAGATTTGACCATAAAATGCCAGTTTTATTTCTATTTGAAAAACAAACCTCTAAAAAAAACACCCTCATTTTCGAAGATCTGGCTGAATTTCATTCTCGACGATAATTTAGTGCATATCGTACGATAAGCATTACATTATCGCCGAGAACGAGAAAGGTCTGGCCGATATCTCGTTCTCGGCCTCGGTCGTACGAGAAATAATTTTTTTGATATCGTCTCGTTATCGTTCTCATTATCGGTTCTCAGTGAAACACTAGCTGGCAATAACTGAAATATTTCCATAGTAAGTAAATACTTTTAAGCTGCAAATTTATATGCTAAATGAATGAAGCTGTTAACTTTCTTATTTTTTAACTGAAAAACTTTATTAAGGCCAATTAGAAAGAATGAAATCAGCAGGAGTTTTTTCTTTATTTTTTGATTTGGTTTTGGCAGCAGCAAGAACAGGTTCATATTTTCAGCTTAAAGGCATCAACAGCGCTTTGGTTACGCATTAACTGTATAAAGGTTAACAGTTGCAATAAGGCAGTTAAAATCTTAATAATTTCGTTGCCCTTTTTCGGTCATGCAAAATGGATATCACATAAGAAAAATTATTAAAATATTTCCACATGATGAAAGATTTTACATACACATTTTTGAATGATATTTCACTATGTTAATGCAGAATGTTGATTAAGACGAAAGGTCGAAAATGTTGAGAAATTAAATATCTTTTGAAAAGTTCAAAATGATATAAAATTCGAAAAAAATGTTGAAAAATCCGAAAAATTTTGAAAAATTTCAAATGCTGAAAGTGCAAAAATATTGAAAGATTTGAAAGAAAGTTAAAAAATGTTGAGAAAGTTCAAAGCGTTGATGAGATCAAACTGTTGGAAAAAAGTTTAAAATTGTTAAAGTTGAAAAATTTTTCAAAATAAAAAAGTTTGAAAAAATTTAAATATTTGAACAAGCTTGAATAAAAACTTGACGAAGCTGAAGGAAAGGTAAATAAGGTTGAATAGATGGTAAAAAGTTAAGATAAACAAAGTTAAGTTAATAAAGTCGAAAAAAGTTGACAAAAGCTTAAAAGATCGCAATACAGTTGAAAAAGTAAATGAGTTGCTAAATGTTTCTGAAGTTGAGAGCAAAAATTAAAAAGGTTGAGATTTTTGAAAACTTCGATAAGTGTGGGAAAAATTTAAAAATAATTTGAAGAAGTCGAAAAGTCTAGAAGACAATAAGTGTTAGCATTGGCGTTATCATAAGCGTTATATTTCTAGCAGTTAACCCAATTAACTTTTTTCCCACCGCTAACAGAGATGTTCACAAAACAGAAAATTATAATACTTATATGCGCGTAAGTTTCTTTTATACAGAATCCCTCATGCCTATTTTAATGGTCGAACCTTATGAGGCTCTGCCATCGAGTGGTCTACGGCCTAGAGTCCTAACATCATTTTTTTTATTATACATATTCAATAGAATAATAACATATATATAAAAACTTTGCCTTGCTTTTAGAACACAGTTGAGCGGGTCACTGGGCTCTATTTAGCCATGTCAAAAAGTAACTTTTTTGTTTTAATTGCTTCCATTCGATTTTATAACATTACTGGAATAACTTTAGTAAATTCATCTATATTATCCATCTAATATATTAAATCCAAGAAAACCATTTCAAAAACAATTTTTGTAAAGAAAATAATATATGTTTTCATAAACCTTTTGTGGATGAAATAATCTTTTTCATAAATTTCAATATGAATTTTTACTTATATGCTTTCTCAGATATTCAGTTAAAAAAATGTTGATCAAACTTCACAGTTATTTATGAAATGACCAGTACAGACGTCAACGAAATAAAATATGTCGGTCATTTTATGCAGGTAAATACAACACACAAAACTTCCGAAATTCAATGTCGCCACAGTGGGACAAAAATGAAATAAATTTTGTATGCCAAGCACTCCGCATAAAAAAAACATTTTTATTTCTATGAATTACATTAAGATAAACATTGTTGATTTAGATTTAGAAAATAAGTTATTTTTGAGCACACATAATATTGACAGATTATTAAAGGATAATACGGAATTTGTGTTTTGTTTGAGTTAAAAAAGCTTTCTACCACGAGAAATTTATGCAACAAAATATAAAATTTGCTTAATGTAAATAAGGACTTTTCAAATAAGTGGAAGTAAGGATTGATATGGTGCTTGAAAGCAAAATGTAGACAATCCACGAAATAGAGTTCTTGGAAGAGTATCTGAAAAACTGATAATAAATTGAATCTTTTCGTTGAATGGCGCAAAGTAAAGAACCAGCGCGACAACGAGCAAACCCGTCTAACCAAAACGCCATAGATATGTTAAAAATATGATGGAAGAGCTTAGCCAAAAGGTTTTTTTTTGGGCTGTAGCAGAGAAAGTAGCTCGTAACCACAATTTTTTACAGAGGAATCTTGAGTTCAGACAGCTCGCATAAGTAAAAAAGTTTCGCACCAAGTTGAATTATGAATATGACCAATTTTAACTAGACAAGCCAACAATATGGTTCAAATATTGTTAAAGTGGAGAGTAAGACCACGTGTTCTAGATGTCACTATATTTTTTTATACATTTTGACCCGTTTAACATGAAAATTGCAATCATTAATTTTTGTTTAAGAAACAATTTCAGAATATATGTACATAAAAAGCCAAACTAGCAAAAATTGCATAATGGTAACTTGGTATTACAACTTCTCTAGCATGACTTCTCCAGTATACCCATATTTCCGTTCTGTTTGCCCAACTTTATCGCTTTCAACCAGACGATCAAACGCCTTCAAAACTTTTAATATACAAAAGTAGCAACGTGTTGAAACAAACTATTTTTAAAATAAACAGTTCCATTAAACAAATATTATGGTTAAGGTATAATTTGTAAGTATCATGAATATAAAATTTGTGCTTACATCTTTTAAGAAACATTCAATTTTTATTAATATTTTTTGATGGATCTATTAACTTCTACACATGTATACAAATCAAAACAGCGAGAATTGCAAATCAAACCATAACGTCGACATTAAAATGCTAAGCAATAAATTCAAATTTAGATGCCAACATCAAACTTCGACAGCCACATTTATTGGCCGATATTTGCGCGTGCAACGAACGCTCCTCTGAGTGCACTAAAATTCGCATTAAATTTCGAACCTAATTGAACAATGAACGTCGTACGTTCCCTGATTGGGGCTCATTTGAATGCATTTGATGTGAAAACTTAATTTTTATTTGCTTTATTTTTCCAATAAATTTTTAATTGATATTTGCGGTACTCACATGTTAACAAAGTGAATCATAAAGTTTTTTTTTGTTTTGTTTTCGTTGGCGGCGTTTTTCGTTCTGTAATTTTTTTTTTTTTTTTTTTTTGTATTTCTAAATTTTAATTTATCTTGACTGCCAGTGGTCTCTACAATCTATAAAATACTCTGTTTTTGTTTAAGTTCTTAGATAAGCGTCTTTATTTGTTTTAAGCTTACAAGTGATAAAATTTTTTAATTTTCGGTAGCGAAATAAATATCTTTACTATGTACTGTATGTATTTGCACAGTAATGAATTACATTGAAAGTGATATCTGATAAAAAAAAATTACTCGATTTACCATGTTTCATTGTATGACTGCATTAAAAGATCTTCATGCTTTTCATATTGGTGACAACTTGCGATATCAATTTATAAAAAATAATTTATTATTTAGTAGAACGATAATTAGACAGGGCAGGATAAGGCAAATTTACTAACAAAATTACATTTTATAGACTACATTGATAAGTAAAACAAAAGTTTTATAGAATTGTAGCAAGACTTCTTTCGTGTCAGCGACTTTTGACCTCAAACAGAACCACATTGTATCTCTCCCTCTTGATTGTTTTTATTGATGACCATTTACCTAATCCATTCTTTTGCGAATGGCAGCAACATTTGTCATTCATATTGCTTTAAAAAGCGCCCAAGCTCTGTGGAGATTGAGTGAGAAAGGCGTTCTATGAATGACACACTCTCAAACGACCTAAAAATAGTCTCCGAGTGGGGTCTTGCCAATCGGGTCGATTTTAATGCAGACAAGACCCAATGTTGTTTGTTGTCAAACAGAGGAATGCATTATTCCCCTCCTCCCCTCAATTTGGTTGGGGTAGATATTTCGAAATCAACAACTCTTGCCAGTCTGGGCATATCGATTCAATCGAATCTGAGCTGAACAGATCATGTCTTTGATAAGTCGAAAGAAGCGGCCAAGTGTCTAGGATTTTTAAAACGGTGTAAGAAATACTTCACTTCGAACTGTCTATTTCACCACTGTATTAGACCTAAACAGAACTACAATTCGAATTTATGGGCCGGGGCTATAAAAACTACTTTAGAGCTGCTATATAGAGTTCAGCAACATGAGATGCGAATATTGCTTCCTCTGTTAATTCTCTTGAGCATCGTCGTAAAGTGGGTTGTTTACGAGTAGCCTTATTTTATAGGAATTTGGATGTGTATAGGATGTGCTTTAGATAAATTTACGAGCTGGTCCCCTCAGTTCGGCTATTCTCTCATATCACTCAGGCGTCTCATCAGGCCCATCCCTTTTGCGTCCCGACGGTGCTTGATAGATCAACGCACTTTTGTGATAATTCATTTCTTTGTAGTACTATTAGGTTGTGGAACAATCTCTCTGCTAATATTTTTCCTGACCGCTCTGACATCTTCAGATTCAAAAAAACAAAAAAAAAACATTCACAGACACTACTCTTCTCATCCCCCTTCCTTGTGTGACTTATGCCATGCCTACTTGATAAGCTCCGCCCACATTTTTTTTCAGTGCTAGCTAGTGATATACAGAAGTTGGTAAAATTTGCTTTAATGGTTTTTTTAGCATGGAACTCCAAAATGCTTGTTTGCATTGGAGTTCCCACGCTAATTTCTTAAACCCCATCCATATTTTGTTCGGTACTTGACTGCTATTTCCGCACCAAGTTTGACTAAGTTTGCATAAGTTTCACGTTTTGCTTGTAGGGGTGGTGCCATGCCCACATTCTGCGTTTACTTCTACGTTGGTTATGCCATTCTGACGTAGGCTTTTCGTATGCCTGTTTATGAATTTCCGTAATCAGTTTATGCCGAGAATCGATCATCTGAGGTCCAATGATTATGGAGCTTGTACATGTATTAAGACTTTATGTCCAACTTTCATTCTCGACGGTGGGAGGAAGTGTGTTACGATTTCTAGAACACACCTCCTGTGAATATTTTTGATCCGACTTATTTAATTTTAGTATTCCCCTATAAAAAAAAGAAAAAACAGAAACTTTTCGTTTTGATCGACCACTTCCATTAAGTCATAATTTACTCCTAGCAATGCTCAATATCTAGGTATAGGTCACTTTGAACTTTTCAACCTTTTTTTAAGAAATCTTAGGATTCTTAATTTTTACATACATATGTTCAGTTTTCATCGTCAATTTAGATAAGCCTTCACCCAGCCAGTTGTGGTTTTTATTTGAGGCTGAAGACTTCTCAAGTAAAATTCAGAGAATGGAACAACATAAATAAAGCATTGCCATCAATACTAATCAAATAGTATGTAAATTTAACAAATTTAAATTGAAGACATTTGCAAGGATTGGAATATGTCGGTACAACATTATTTTAAAGCTAGCAAGAGCGCTTCACATCAAACCTTCAGATATGCAAATATTAAAGATTCAGTTCGTATGAAAACGTTCCGTTTCATGTTTGGGTTATAAATAAAATGAAAAGATGAAAATTAACATAAAGCCTACCTACATAAATCGTATGAAGCATTAGTATTTACATACAAAACATTCTCTTAAAATATTTAAGTGGATATTTATAGAAATTATGTAACTTAAACCGTCACCAGAAAAAAACAGCACCAATTAGCAATATCCAAATTTAGAGGTTCACGGAATATGCTGCCAATGCCAATGATGGCGTATTATTAGAATTTCAGAAAAGGACATATATTATTTAAAGAAACTTTTTGGACAAAAAAATAGCTACTACTTTTAGGGTTCAGGTTTTTAAAGTCAAGTGAATAGCCTAGTTGTATCTAAAGTGTAATAAAGTTAAACGTTCAATTAATTGTTGTCAGTATGTTTGCACGACATTTAGTATTGAGTTTATTTAGTGTCTAAAACGTATAATTTCTGTTAACTTAACTTCACACAGCTATTATTGTACATAGTAGTAATTTTTTATGATATGGGTGTGTCTGCACCGTTGCAGTTATAAAATTAAAAAAAAAGAAATATAAGAAATTTTAAAAAAATTGCAATGAAATGACAAATCAACCTTCCGATTGGCTGCAGAAAAATGTTACATTGTTTACCTGGTGGCTGTGGTAGAGCAAGAATCTTTAATGAATATAAATACGAAGCCAGAAAATGCACAAACTTTGGAACTCTAAAAAACGATGCGATTTTAATGAAACCTATTTCGAATGGATATTATCAAACGAATCTAATTTTCTGATTTCCGAGAATTAAAACATCAACTACGTGAATCAAATTTTCAATGAAATGAATAAGATCGAAAATCAATTTAAGATATCACCACGGGTGAAACGACTCCAGAAGAGGAGATTTTCGACGATTTTTAGGCTTGGCATCTCAGAAGTGTAGATTTTGTAAAAAAAAAAATGTTTCGACCAAAAAAAATTTTCTTTAAACATCATCATGTGTTGCCCCGATGATCTGGGCCAGATCACGAAAGAGAAGGACTAAAAGAATCTGGATATTAGAAGGACCGTTTCTTATTAATTATTGTAAGTTCGTTTTTTATTGGAAATCAATGGGGAAAGGTCGAAAACGGGTTGTGATTGTAACATCCGTTATATATGTATGAAAAAAATATTGATTCCCGAAAATTAATTCGCGATTCCGTACACCTGATTACTTTTCTACTGCTAATTTTTATATATTTTTTTTCACTAATCGTTGCTTTGTTGTTTTTCCTTCTTGAAATATCTACAGGGTGTTTTTTTTAGAGGTTTGTTTTTTGAATAGAGATAAAACTGGCATTTTATGGTCAAATCTGACAACTTTAATGTCATTTATGTTCAGTTTGGTTTGCCATTTCATCATGAACAGGTTGACGAAAGAACAACGCTTGCAAATCGTGCAAATTTATTTCGAAAATAATGGTTCAGTTCGCGAAGTTTACCGCAAGCTCCGTCCATTTTATGGTCGACATAATCGACCATCAGAGCAATAAATTCGGTTAACCATGGATCGTTTTCGCACTACGTTTACTCTATGTGATAATACGCATCCACAGAGACGTCGAACAGTGCGCACCGAAGAAACAATTGCCGCTGTAGAGCAAAATGTTGAAGAGGACCCGAATGAATCGATTCGCCACCGTGCACAGCAATTGGAGCTTTGTCCATCAACTTTATGGAAGATTTTGCGCAAAGATCTTGGCTTGCGACCTTACAAGATCCAGCTTGTGCAAGAATTAAAGCCGCGAGACCATGCAATGCGTCGTGATTTTGGTGTATGGGCCGAAAATGAGATTGATCTCGATGCTGATTTTCATCGCAAAATTTTGTTCAGTGATGAGGCTCATTTTTGGTTGAATGGCTACGTCAACAAGCAAAATTGCCGCATTTGGAGTGAAGAGAATCCACATGAGACCCTTGAGACGCCATTACATCCACAAAAACTGACTGTTTGGTGTGCTCTATGGGCTGGTGGAGTCATTGGGCCATACTTCTTCCGAAATAATGCTGGAGAGTCAGTTACCGTTAATGGAGACCGGTATAGAGCCATGATAACCGACTATTTTGTTCCCGAATTGGATGGCATGAATGTGGATGAGTTGTGGTTCCAACAAGACGGCGCTACATGCCACACAGCGCACGTCACAATCGATTTATTGAAGGAAACATTCGATGAGCGCATAATTTCGCGGAATGGACCTGTCAATTGGCCACCAAGATCGTGTGATTTGACACCATTGGATTATTTTCTTTGGGGATATGTGAAGTCGCTCGTCTACGCCAACAAACCAGAAATGTTAGGGGACTTGGAAGCCAACATTCGTGGCGTTATTGCCGACATACGGCCCCATATGCTCGAAAAAGTGGTTCAAAATTGGACCTGTAGAATTGGCTTTATTCGAGCCAGCCGCGGCGGCCACATGCCCGAAATCATATTTAAACATTAATGGCATAAAATTATCCTTCCAATAAAGCCAAATTGATGGACATTAAAACGATTTTCTTGTGTTTTATTTCAATTCGAAGCTCTATACCTCTAAAAAAAACACCCTTTATATCGATTGCTCTGAAAAAAACATTTCACAAGACTAAGCCCAGAATAATGCCTTCCGGGGTCCATAACCACTCCTGAGATATCCAAAATCTCTTTTCGACCTTTTCCCATCTATTGGTGCATCGAAATCGAAAATGGCTCTATCGGAGTCGGGGATAGTCACTGGTGATGTTCAGAGCCCGTTTTCACCCAAAAAACATACTTCAGTACATTCGACATATTTTCAATACATTCGAAACTCTTTAACTCTTTTTTTTTGTAAATTTTAGAAAGTTTTTGTAACTTTGCTTTTTTGTTTCAATTTGTTTGAACGTTTACTTTTATTTATTTAACTCACTTAATGTTTTTTTTTAAATACAAATTTGGGCTTACCAGTGTAATCAGATTCCATTGTCCTAAGATGCTAACATAATTTGTTTATCTGCAGCAAAAACTTTTTACAAAGCAAACGAATTGATTTTTACGCGCCTCGCTGTGCACCAGTCGGCGCCTCTATAGGGTCGCGTTCCTGTCAGTTTGGAAACAGCCCAAAAGTGTTGCCGTAATTTTACAAAGCATTCTTTTGCGTTGTGAAATTTCGCGAGACTAAAGCAATCTCACGAGTTTCTCCATATGGGCAAATTAGTAAGAACGCTCAACTAAACACTATGGAGTATTTTCAATTTGACTTGATTATAATCGTAAGGGCACCACTGAATTGAAGCTATTTATGTATACATTTACTGTCAACAATTATTAATTTATTATATTAATTGAAATAAATATTTATGTAGCCAAAATTTTCCAGCTAGCATAAAAGATTACATTAAATCATGATATAACTTTGACGCGCACAATTATTTCCAATTGTATGAAAAAGGAAAAAATTCGTATGAAACATAATTTAATCTTAAAGACTTACAGTGTGTACATATGCAAAAATTAGTTGGACATCACGTTCCGTTATTAATCGTAATGAGAATACGTGCTCAGGCACAGCGTTAGTACGAAAATTGCTTGATTTGGCTTAACAGATATGTACTTGCAAGTGATAATGCTTAGACTTCTCATGAATTTATCATATTTAGCGTCAAAATGTAACAAATGGAAACCGAATATTTTGAAAAAAAAAATTAATTGAAATAAAAGCACAAATGCACAAATAAGAATCTTTTTCTAATCACATCATTCATAGTCATTTCTTACAAGAATATTTTTTCTTAAAATGACTTACAAACCTAATAAAATTCTTATGGATATGCGTATTATAATTCAGTTGCATCTCATTTCGTAAAACGAATGGCTGGGAAATTGTTAATAGGGTACTTTCGGTAAAGTCTGAGATATTCGGTTTTATAAAAAATTCGATTTTAAGTTTATAAAACAGTCAAAGATGTTATCATTGACTGCTCCAGAAACGTTCAATTGAACCTTAAAAGAAAAATCAAATTTGGGTGAGTTTACTTAAAAGCTCATAGTTTTTTTAATAAATGATCTATTTTTTACAAGTAAGCTTACTTTTTATAAAAGATTTATTAAACTGAGCAGCTTTAGCTATTTTTGTAATATAATTTAGAAACTATTTTCTTTCAATATTTCTGTTCCAGTGCTCTCAATTTTGAAATTAATAGATCCGTTTTTTAAGATTATTATGATATATGTAATTGAAAAAGGAGTATCTTAGTTTAATACTTGCATAATCTTGTGCTTAGTGGAAACTTTAAAGCTTTTGTTGAGAAAGTGCGAAAAACTTTTTAGCTCTCAATATTTATTTTTAATAAGCTTTTTACTTCATTTAACCCTCCAAGCAATTATGCTAATTAGGCTTTTAGTTGCAGTAGCTAAACTCTATTGTTATTAATATTAAGTAAGTAAAGAAACAAGTCCGTTGGCCAGATTGCATGTCTTTTACAGAATCCATCTCCTCGAAAAGCATAAGTAAACTTTCCATATATAAAGAATTTGTAGTTTCTTCATTTCACATTCAGACTTAATTTTATAATCATACAAAAATAAACATTTTAAAATTACTTTTTGAAAATATTTATGTACTTACATATGCACACGTGTCTGCAAATTTGTGCGTTTCTGAAGTTTGATACCATGTTAAGAACACGTTTAACCACATTTTATGATTTTTTTTTATAAGTTAAGATGTTCATAAGCTTTCTGCAAAAATAAAAAAATCTATAAAAATAGTGAATGGAAAATGTAGAAAAATTATAGTGCATTTTCTAAAAAATTATACGTAATGGCAAAATATTGTAAATACTCTCAAAATCTCAATTATTTTTCTTATGAGATCTGAGTATTTTTCAACTTTTTTGTTTAATTTTTTTTTATATTTCGTAGATGGATTATTTTTGGAGCAAATAAGAATGAAACAGTGAATAAAATAAGTTTAAAAGTTACAAAATATGCAAAAACGAGTCGTCCATAAATATGTACATCTATGTACGTTTAGCCTTCTACATTTTAAGGAGTGTGAGTTGCTTCTCGAGGCCCCTATCACTGAGCTAATAATATTTTAAAAATATGATGATAAAAAAAATCTTTTCGCAAATTCAACGAATTTTTTTTTTGTACCGAGCTTAGGTCCTAAAAATATGGTCACCGTAGATAATCGAATTGAAAAAGACGAAATATGTCACGCCCACTTTTCCAATTCGGGATGTAAAAATTATATTCGTAGTTGTCACACGCATAAAAAATTTTACCACAATAGCTTGTAAAGTTTGCGATATATGCCATGCCGGTGACACACCCACTGGTACAATACAACCCGATATTCATCCAGAAATAGCTTTCTTTCGAATATTAATTGTTTGGGAAGTGCCACGCCCACTGGTGCTGTTTCGGCCGCTTTTGGTTCAGATGTACCTTTTAGCATGTAAGCCAGTTACATGAAATTTCATATGATATCTTCTAGCAAGTATATCTGCCATATTAAATTTCATAACGATTACGTTGTTAGTTCTCTTACTATAACGTTTGCAAATATTGAATGCTGTGCCACGCCCTTCAAAGAGTTTTTCCATTATACTGACATAGATTGTATTGATGACTGCTTTCAGTGGTAAAATTTTTATGAAAATTATATGTGCCAATTTTGAGTTATAGGAAATCAAAACTTTTAACTGTTGAAAAGTGACACGCCCACTGTTTCAATTCCGCCCACTTAAGACCTATTTAAATATATATATGATCTGTATTCGTGCACCATATTTCATTACAATATCTTGCACGGTTTACGAGTTATTGCATTATAAAAGTTTAAATATAGAGATGTGCCATGCCCCCTTTAGAGCATTTGCATCTTTATTAGCTAGCCCAATCTTAATTCTGTTCACCAAGTTTCATCAAAATCGCAGCAAGTTTTTTCAAAATGGGCAGGGGTACATTTACATAGAGTAAGTCCTTGAATCTCATTTTTATATGCTAACAGCTTGTTAGTAGGTGTGACCTGTGTGCCAAATTTCATTGAATTAACTTGCTTAATTTTCCCGTCAGCGTGATTTCAACAGACAGACAGACTGATAGACGGACATAGCTATATCGACGCTGATCAAGAATATATATACATTTCTATACCTGTCACGCCCCATTCTATGCGTTACAAACGAATTGACAAAGTTAATATACGCTCTGTGTAAGGTATAAAAAGTTTTCAATCTCTGCAGAAAGACTAAATATTACACAACGTATACGTGCATTCGTCAAATTGATAAAATTTGGGATGTCGCACCCCAACTGGCAACAATTCTGAATCCAAATTCAACAATATTTTCAGTTGATTGGCTCGAAATTCGATATATAAAAAAATACGGCTTTGCAATTTTTTTCTGACATAAAAATTTCGCAACTGAACTTGAACTGAGCATTTAAAAAAACTTTCGTTAAGATTATGGAATTACAAGAGATTTTCAGATAATAAGCAAAAATGTAATTTTCTGCACTTACGAGTTAAATATCTCGAAACAATTGCTCAAACCACTATTTGATTTAGATCCAGCACATCAAAGTAAAAATTTTATATGGACAGTTTAGAAATCTTTTTATTTAGCCTGTGTATTTGTGCGATAAAAGCAACAAAATAAAGTCCTCTCTTCTTCAAGAAATAGAAGCTTCTTTAAAGTATGCTATTGAACTTATCTTAAACGATTAATCCGAATGTTAATACTTAAATGCTTTATTTTAACAGCTTCAAATTAAATAAAGATTATCATTTTAGCATAAAAATTTATGCATTCTCTTAAATTAGAAACGCAATATCTTTCTATTGAACATATTTGTTTGCTTCAATTCTAAGAATTGTCTCATGTCTCTGGCACGACTACTATATAATGGTTAAGCAAGGACTAAAAAATCACTTTTATTGTGAAACTCGTAATTAAAGGATAACAATGCAGGAGTCATTACGGTTATTGCCCTGCTTAATTGACACCATTGTTTTACAAAGGTGATTATCTTGGATTGACAGAAAAATATGTATTGTAATTGGACATGACTTGTACGTGGACTATCGACGTGAATTAGGTACGCCAGCGTTTGTGTGTGTATGTTATCGTTCACAGATGTTTTTATTTCATAAGAGTGATAAGACAAACTTTTCATATAAAAATTGTAAGAAATTTTAAATATATGCCTTCATATTAATAATAAGTCTTCAATTATTCAGAGAAGGCAGTGTATACTGAAAGACAGAGAATATGCTTCACCAAATATACCGCCTTGGATTTTTTATAAAATTTTTAAAAAAAGAATATTAGCTATTTTAATTTTTGTTCCAAAGGTTTCTGTTACATTTTTTGAATGTCGAAAATATTATATGTCTATGCACATTTGTATCAGGCATTTTTCATTCTCCATTTATTTTTCTGTACTATTAGATATTTGTCGATTGTCAACATCAACATCAAAACACATATAGCTTTTGAAGTTTTTCTGAAATCATTTTAAAAAATTAAAACATTGGACTCGTAATTATAGCACCATTAAAAATTTCAACACATGCGAATTTTGCACCAGTACCTACTCAAATATGGATATATCACAGTCAGCAATTTGTCTCGCACAAAACATGAAATCGTTATGACCACTTTTGTGCATGAAACAAATAAAACGTTGACCAATTTTTTCCTCATTGCGGCGCGCAAACACGTTAACCGTGTACCAATACGTAGGCTATTGCGGTTTTTTGACGTGCGAGCAAAACTGTTTTCGTTTTAATTGAGTTGTTAATTAAAATTTTAGTGCAGCTTTTATTCTGGCAGTTTTTTGTTTGCGTTTTCTTTCTTGTTACCAATTCATGAATCAAGTTTGGTCAGCGAATATTTCAGCCATTGGTATTCAATTTGTTTTAAATTTATTTTTTTGTGTGGACACAATAAACTCAACGAAAGCACCACGCGTTTAAGCCATCGCTAAATAATTGAACTCTGTTGAAAAGTGCATTTGCATTTTGTTTTGTAAATAAAATAAAACGTTTTGCATTTGTTTAAAGTTTTATGCTCATATGCCATTCAGTTAAAGGCTAAACATTAAAAAGTTTTTGAATTATTTATTTTATTATATTTTACCATTACACTCAAATTTATATGAAATTCGCCTTATCATATGACGTCGGCTGAAAGGTTTTGAATAGGAATTGCGATTTAAATTTGCAAAGGGACTCGTTCGGCTCAAAGGGTTATGCCACACCTCGTTATAACAAAAGAACGTGACATGGGCACCATCGCTTATTTTTAGCTTTTGAATGCATTTAGATTTTTCATTAGCTAATTCTTGAAAGCGAACTGCATAGCGAATTTCTGAGCAAAAGTGCCTTTACCAATTGAACTCTGGACGGAAATAGGTGTTGTTTATTTTCTAGAATTTTTAGAAATAACCTGCGGGACATTCCAATCTGAGTAACCAGGGGCACCAGAAGACCTGTTGCGTGTGCTTAAAACTCTACACGTGTGAGGCTTCTCCGCGTCAATTCTGTTCCGAACTTGGGGTTGCTATTCGATACATTTTTTGTCAAGTAGGCGCTGGAGTTATCGTCGTGGTTGAACTGATTAAATTTTTCGTTTCGATTGGTTCTTTTCACCATGGCTGCCACGACGACAAATCAATGTGACAACTGTACAAAAAAATATATCGAATAAGGACCCTAAATTCGGAATCGACGCTGGTGAGTGTAAAATGAAGGCTTCGCACGTTGATATAAATACATAGGCGCGTGATCTGATTGACGGCCTATGGCTGATACGAAATCGTAGCCGGACGGTAACTAACTGCTTAAGTTAGCTATAAGGGCCTAAGGAAAAATGTGTTTGCCTTAACAAAAGATGAACTTCTGACAAAATAAACTTTTTTTATGTACACAATAATCACTGAGAACTTTATTGTAGATATCCTTCATTACTTTTCCTTAATCATAATTCTGTAAAACTATCAACCGTCATTTAAAAATATTATCAATGCGACTTATACCGCGACTCAACGAATTCCACGTTCGCTTTTAGAACGTTATGCCGTTCTTGTGAGTAACACGACTTCAAGTAGATGTTTCGAAGCTTTCGTAGCCAAAATTCTGAACTAGTGGCTCTTGAGGTTGCTGATTGCAAATATAAAGTTCAATCGATGAAACAATGTGGCTAACACTCGATAATTTTTTCCAGAAATCGGTACTGACCTCTTTTGAGGTCTGTAATCTGGAAATCTTGAGTTAAATTTTAAAGAGAGGAAAAGCGTTTTCAAAATGAGGCTCAGTTTCTAAACGTCAGTTGCATTGCAATCATACGCAGTCACGTTTCTAAACGAAACCCTTTGGAATGTTACAATGTCATGTGTCACTAAACGTAAATCGATTACTTATGATGCGCAGAAAAAGCAAACTGCGCATCACTTGCTTTGATGATGCCCTTGTGATGCAAATATATTTAAACAACACATAATTAAATAAACTTAATAATATGCTTACAATTAAAATCCTTTTTGCTACTCCGGTCGCCGTGCAAAGCTAGGTTGGAAATACTATTTAGCAATCTTTTAACTTTTTTTTAAGCAGTTAGCGTATGCAGTTGATACCGACATCAACGCAGTCTCCTTTTCATCTGCCTGCGGTAACTTTGTTAGGACAACTTTAACTTGGAAGTTGTCAAGGAATTAACCTTGGAGTAGACATTTACTTCACAAAAGAATATTTGACCGTGAATGCAAGAACGTCACATCTAGAAGGATACTTAGCTCAGAAATCGTCGAGCTGCATAATAATATGGATATTGCTTGACTGATGCCAAATAAGTTATTCAGTTAACCAGAACATCTCGCCAAGGATCGAAGAAATGAGTCCAACTTTAATAGGTCGGTAGCCATTTGAGTCAATATGTAAAAAATAAAGAATGAAGTTGCGATCAACCCTGCCTATAATTGTGAGCAAATTATTCGACAGATCGTAATTCAGCATTTTTCATTGGTACCAACATACTCGTTCAGCAAATGCGTAAATTCATACCTCCAGCTTCTTCCACGTTTGAAAGACGTACAAGTATATGGGATATTTTAAAAAGTAATGGCAAATACTTAATATATGCAAGCGAAAGCTAAATGTTAAAACTCTATTTAATGACAATTCCCTGATCTGGGTAATCAATGAATATTTGTTTGAACAAGGCAACAATATTCATATCCAACCTAAATGTTTTTGTAGAAGTACTTCCTAAGAGTTATGTTTGTATTTCCATTGTGTAGTCAAATTGTAAATGCCTTCTCATTGTTGTTCGATTAAGTCTATCCGTTTTTTGCTTTTCAAAACTGTTTCGTGGAAATAAACTTTTTTGCCGAGCTACAGTAAAGCAGAGAATGACATAAGGGCTTTACTTATGACGCAACGGCAATGACATTTCATAATTCTAAACGATTTGCACATTTGTATAGTTTTTATTTAGTCCTGTTTTTATTTTTTGCCAACATCCTTTACGTAGTACGAGTATTTATTGATAAATGCCAAGTCACGCGACTAAATGAGTTGTATGCGAAAACGAGGCTACATAGTGACATAAGCAACAGTTTGCAGTTGAAGGAAAAAAAAAAAACTAAATGGAAATTAACTGACCAAAACATAGAAAAGGTTAAAGGTAAGTGTAGTAAGCCCTTAAGAGGGAATCATTGAATTTTTTAAATATAGCAATATTTTGAAAATGGGTTCTCAAGAAATTTAAAATAAAAGAAAGTTTCGTAGTGATTGGGAAAGAGAGATTTAAGGATTTGTAATTTTGTTTTTTTTTTATTCTCATTACCCAGTCATTACTGAGGCCAAAAAACAATATTTATAGATTGAGAAAAAGTAGAGGTATCAACATTTTAATTCACCAACATCCGCTGATTCTGTTAGTGTAACGTGGCCATGTTATCCACGTTTTTGATTTTCAGCTCCGTGCGGTCCGCATTTTCATTGAAAACAAGAATTCTCATCTTACTAGGGTTTTCGGAGAAAGTGAGTACCCTTTCTTTTTTGTTTTCAGTTAATAAAAATAATTGCAGATAGTAAATATCTAATTTTCGCACATAAAATTTCTTTGCAGTTAAAACAAACGAATCTTTAAAAAAGTTTCATCAACTTTTTTCTGCTCCGCATTTTGGTGAAAAATATCTGGTCACGTTATGTTAGTGGCTTATTTTTGAAAATTCATAGTTTAAGTTTAAGAAATTCAAATAAAGGGCTATCACAATCGTCTGTAAAAACATTAGGAAATCTGAAATTTTTCTCGACCACTCCAAGCCCCAATATATAGTGCTTCGCATAATAAAAATGGTTTTAACAAATTACGTACTAAGAAATTTCACATTTCTTTGATTTATATCCATATACTTTTCAATATATGACACACTCCTTTCTCAGGATTAAGATTCTATTATATTTGTACAAAGGCTATTGAATGAAGTATTCAAAGTTTTTGAATCTTAGATGTAAAGTTTAAATTAATGCAACTCCCATCGTAGGTACATATGTGTGTGGTAAATAAATAAAACTGCTAAAGAGAACCATAAATTATTTGCTATTACTTCTTGTTTAATTGCCACTTTTTATCTGTTGGCCAGCAATTATTAATTAGCGCTCTGGGTAAAGCAAATATCAAAAGATAGAAATATTCTTTTCAGTTTTTCACGTTCATTGGCTTTGTTTTGCTCTTTCATGGGACTTGAATGCAGCTGTAGCCAATGCATTTTTTATTCCTTTTTTACTACTACATAGCAACATGCACAGTAAACTTTACAACTACGTCTACCATACACGTTGTTATTCATGCTACTCATGTATCCTCTCACGGCGGGCTGGTGGCAAGTTAAAATGAAATAATGAAATGTAATCGGAGTACGCCAGATTGTCCTTTGTAACATCAGAAGAAGTTTCTATAGAAGAGATCATTTGTGTAGTAGTCATTGTCAGATTTAGGTGGAGAAGGGCAGCACTTTCAGAAAAGCAAAGTTTCAGTAGATTTCAGATGGCAATTTATAGAAACTTTTGCCTGCATCACAGGCAAATTCAAATGATTCAATTCAAATTATTAAAGCGATAATTTCTTCCAAAAATTTCTTCGCACCGGAGAGTTTTTTTAAGATACCTTCTACGAGATTCAATGTAAATATTTATTTTACCTGGACAATTAGCTTCGAACATGCTATCTTTAAATGGGCATGTTTTCGATAAATAACTAATGCCTCTCCCGATCTTTTACTAGGTTTTTATTTAGGATAAGAAAGATCGTTTTTTAAATTTTACACTCTACCTGGTCATCAACAACAACTTATCGGCCACTGCTGCGAGTAGCCGTATGTACTTCTTTTAAAAATAATGGTCTCTCAGGTCTTAAAACCTTTTTTAGAAGCTTTGAACTCTGGGACTACGATGAACAGGATGGTGTGTTCAGTTTTCATAAAAAATTTTGTTTCATTTAAACTTGCTTCCAGCCAACCGTCTACTAGAAAATTGAGAAAAGCTTCATGAAAGTGCAAAAACAGTTTATTTTTGTACTGAGACAACAAATCAACACTGGCCGCACTCATAAATAATAACAAACGCTCACTGGATATGAAATTCTACCCAGTAACAATAAAAACTTCTTAATTTCAATAATTTATTTTATAACTACTGCTGTCTACATCTTGCTATTTAATGACTTTGACGCAATGCTAAGGATCCAACGAACTTAATCAACAAAGATGAAAGCGGCCATATCTGCCAAGTTGAAATCAATGAATTAACGGCCTTCGAAAAATTTAATTTTTGCCCTTTTTTTTTGCTCAGCAAATTAATAAAAAAAATCGTCATTTAACAGCCTCTTCCGATAAATCCTAAAATTCGTAGAAAGCGCGCGGCTTTTGATATGCAATGAGCGCGTCAAAAGCGGCCACTTGGCAACTCTGATATTTGCCCACACTAGGTCATGCAAAATATTATTTTTCAAAGGACATTATACTGTACAAAGTTCATTTCATAGAAACATTCATTTTGTCATTCCTTGATTTCTTGAATAAGCAGTTCGACGCCCACTAGTCTAAATTTGCTTTGAAATTTTGTGCCTCTTAACTGAGGCAGTCAATTTTTTCTTCAGTGTTCGCTTAAAGTACTCTTGGCAATAATCTCAAGCTACATTGGTTAGATTTGCTTGAAGACGTCTCTCAGTATAGCGTTTTTAATACCAGAATCAATTGTTCAATCCCACCCGCCCGGAAGGAGTCAAACCCTTTGATTATATCTTACCAAAGTTCATCGCTTTATACATAAGAATGCTCCTTTCCATGGTATAAAAATTATGAAATTCGGTATGTATAGTCATTCAAGTGGTTGTTGCGAGTACTCCAGAGAAAGTATAGATTTGTATGGACAGTGGATTGACCGATTTCACCCATTTTGAATCTTCCTAGCTAATTTTGCAATTGCAACTTGTATTGCGAACTTGTTAAGGTTGGAAACATAGTTTATATTATCTGCCACATTTGGACACCGCTTGCCCCACTGTACAGCTGTGAAAAAAATGTTATCGGGTTTCGTGAAAACTGAAAATGTATGCATGTTACCTGCGATTTTTCATTGGGAATTCACAAATGCACTAAAAGCACGCATTGCAACGGACATGGTCAGACAATAAACTGTTGTTTATGATCAAGGCAGCCATTTACCGTGAAAAATCGGCTGCCTTGTGCTTTTAGCGACAAGATAGTGCAGAAATGCGCACTACCAGGAAAACAAATATTCAGAGATTCACTTTAGAGAAATGGGAAATAAGGATAATGAGAGCTGGGAAATAAAAGACAACTGCGAAATGTTGATTTCATGTGAATGTGCACTTTTTTGCTGAAATTTTTATTATTGCCGCGTGTAAATCACGAAATATCTGAAGATTTTTATTATAAATGAAAAAACAAAGCCAGCATGTGTATTTTTAAAATTCTGTGATCGTACAGCATTTGTGGTTTGTTTAAAAATGCCAGGCGGTCGACCTTTGTTTGGTTTTGCTATTTATTCTTCAAATTAAGGTTAACACTTAAATCGATCGAAACGAAATACTTGCTCAGTTATCATCGTTCGGGCTCAACATTACCCTGTCTGCCATTGTATAAAATTGAAATGGATACAACATATGGGGTGTCTATATTGAGATCGAGGCCCTCTACGAGAAAGTCAATTGTCTTTTAGAAAAATTAATCAACAAAACTTTTTTTTAAATGCGTCAAAAGCTCTTAAAATTATCTACCCTTGAGGAAGCTCTCTTCCCCGATAAGGTATAAGAAAGTGGCTCATAAGCAATATTTGTTATTTCTTCTTAAGCCGTTTACTTTTCAGAGAATAATTCAAAACTTAACTTTGGAAAATATCATAAAATTCATGCAATTAGACTGGTGAGCGTTTATAATGAAAAATTCATATTTTCCAATGTTATATCGGAGATTTCGATTTGAAAACAGAAACATTCATAGGATTGATTGGAGAATAACATACATATAAGAAAATAGAAATGCTATGTTGAAAATATTTTGAGCAACATTTTTATAAATAAAAAAACCTAATGCGTAAAAAGTTTTCTTAACAATTTTTTTTTATGAAATTAAAGCATTTTGAAACAAAAATGATATCATATATTGTTTTAAGATATTTTGTTTCAAAAAAGTCAAAGACTAAAAAGTGTGCAGTTATTTAAAGATTGGCCGATGTTTGTATATGTATGGCTTTGTTTAACAGCCTGAAAATAACTCCATACCCAACATATGGACCCTTCCCATAGACTCTGCCACATATCTGTTTATGTTGAAAGTTTAACAAGAGAAATCCTTAAGTGCCACTTGAGAGTTTCAATGCGTAGACAGCACTATATGGCAATGAAGTGCAAAAAAAATGTCAACACGATATGCGAACTGGACATACGAAGGACACTATCGCCATTTAGCACGGTTATTAACAATTTCCTCCAGTTGTCTCGAAAAGAAAAAAAAAAAAATACAAAGCCAACACAGGATGCCTAATGCAGTTGTTGTTGTCGTTGACGTTGACATGGAAGTATTGTAGACATGTCCCTAACAATCGCTATGTATGTTCATATGCTGTTGGCCCATATGCTGTGCTTTTATTTATTAGGATGGACACAATACAACATCCAACGCATGCCAACAGCATAAATTGGTTAGTGTGAAAATGATTTCTATTGTATTAAGAGCTGAAGTTAAATGCTTATATTTTCTACTTTTGCAGCAGTGCTGTAATTGTCATCTTATTTATTAAGCAGATAAATAGGATGTATTGCTAGGCATTATTGTTCGCATAGTTACTTCTGTCTTTGTATGTAGCATCTCGCGTACGTTAAATCGTCAAGCATACAGTTTTAGCAGAAAATTATAATTAATATAACATTTCTATGTGATTTTGGCATAGTCCGAGATAAATGCGTCTTAAATTACCATGAAATATGTATATAGGTTAAAAGGTCGTCATACAATCTGTAGATTGTGATGCAACCAAATCACTTGAAGCTGTATAAAATTCTTACAAAATTATCCATTGTTCTTATACAACACTTTAAAATAAACAATTCATTTAACACTCGTTTGTTACCTTTTTAGTTAAGAATTCAACTTTTTTCAATCTCTTTTTCGCAGCGGTATTTGTGCACCAGCGTGAACTAGGAGAAACTTTCCAAATTTTTCAAAACTTTGCGTATTTGGTGTTCGGTTCTTCAACCTGCTGTTTATTAAAATAATTCTAAAACCGAAAGATGACACTACCTTGTTATCCACATCACTTTAGCTATTATTTGCTGAGTTCTTATAAGCTACCGTGAATTAAATTTCACTCCATCTTAGCATTTTCGTCATACTTCTTTCATACTTCATCCCGACCAAGTGCTTCTGCATATTTTGAGTTTGTTTTTCGTACCAGTGTGCATTTGAATTTTGTATACGTTGTCGACGATCTTTATGACGATTCGATACAGTCCCTCTCAATGTAACATTAGGGATCAGACTCCTTTCCGTTGTGTGTTGTGAAGCAGTTCTCTATGAGTGATTTCGTTTTTGCTCTCATATCATAATTGACTTCATCTTGTTCCTCAGCAGCTTACATTGGCAGATGCTTATCCCAATCCTTTTGAGTTAAAACGCTTTTTTAGACTGCGGTTCAACCGTTCGGCCATGCCGTCTGACTAAAAATTTTATGCGGAGGCACGCGTTTCTTATAATACAAATATGACAAGCCTAGAGCCTAGACTTGAAAGCTCTTGCATGGTCAGAATGCAACTCTAAGTCTCGCTAGTTTTCATTTTTTGAATGGGAATCGGTTACATCTCCGGCCATTTGCTGAAGTAATCACCTATCACCAGGATACAGCTACATACTTGTCCCTCTTTCATTGCCGATTTTGATTAGGTCCACAATTTCGTTGGCTATATATATTCAAACTGTATGACCGGGTAACATTTCTTCTTTCAATGTCTTGAGCCGTTATCGACATCACATCAGAAGCATCTCTTAATCTTGTTTACTGTTTTTGATATGCTTCGGTCAACACTGTTTGATCAGTTGAAAAACCTACGATGATTTCTTTGATTTTCGCCTTTCGAACCACCAGCAATTTAGAGCGAAGATTAGTATCCTCTGTCCTCTTCAATCGCAACAGACTTGCAGCTGACATGTCGTGCTATGTTTGTTTCCTTTTTAGCTTCTCTGACTGAAATATTTTTGCAAAATCAGGTCGATCTCTATATCAATTGCTTTAGCTTTATTTTCTACTCGCGACCGATGACCGCATTCAACCTTGCATAGACGACACAATGCATCTGCATTTCCATGCTGGCTATCTTCTTTGTCGTTAAGGATTCTTAAACTGGAATTGCAACAAGTGCTTTCAAAAGGGTTTGACGAATTCCATTATTGTCAGTAATTCTCTCTAAGTGACAACACAAATTCCTCAGGCGTTGATAGAATTTCATCAAAGAATGTAATTTTTTCGAGTCCACTGATGTTTTTAGACAAAGCTTTTCCAATAACATGACCACTCACATCAGCGCCCAAATTTTTCGCCTGGATACCCGAGCACTGACGCTTTGCATGATAAGTATGTTAAAAACATAGAACTTCCCATCTCATGATGATGGGAAATCGTAGCTAACCTTTGACGGCTTTTATTTAGTCTTCTTCTTTTATTTTAGTCTTTTATTTAGGCTCTCACGCTTGAGAAATTGGCACTTTTTTGCAATTAATTTAAGATCAAGCGCTCTAACACTTCCTCCTGATATTTCAGGAGGTCCTCATAATGCTTATCCGTTGTACAATATTATCGAGATACGCTAGGTAGGTTATCCAGTGTGCACCATTCAAGATACGATCCATCACTATACGCTCGGAATCACGTCACCTTCTGGTATTCACTTTTCAAGTTCAGGATGCAAAACAATGTTCCTCTACACAACGTGCTCAGTTTACCATCTGTTCTGGATAATACGAACTTGCCCTTCTTCATAATATCACTTACGCTTCCATATTTCACGCAGAATGGCATACTACCAAAATTTTTCTTGACTCTATGATGTTTTCCAGTCCCATCTCTTCAATTAAGCTTCACTCTTTTAGCTTGTTACATTTAATAGGATCACCCTTATCAATGCGATGTTTGAGAACAGATGCTTTATCCTTTATTTTCGCCTTTGGACGGGAAAATTTTACAATAATTCTGCCGAATCTTCTTTCTTTATTTATCTTTTTGCTACAAAGTCCCTTCGTGCATTCTTTAATGAACGACCCCTCAGCTAAAGGCATAAAAAAGTACACTGTGCGATATTCACTGTTCAAAGTCAAGAAGAAATTACAGTAAGAATCATAGCTCGAAGTTAGAAGCTTTTGGAAATGCATAGTAAAGATAAGTGAATATTCCAGATGTCTGCACTGCTCATCGATATTACTATATTACATGGGAAGATAACCCTGCAATTGATATTTCTTGCTGCATACTTAAGGGCTGGAGTGAATTTAATATTTGGTGCATCTTAGTAAAGGGTGGTTTTTTAGAGGTTTGTTTTTCGAATAGAGATAAAACTGGCATTTTATGGTCAAATCTGGCAACTCTAATGTCATTTATGTTCAGTTTGGTTTGCCATTTCATCATGAACAGGTCGACAAAAGAACAACGCTTGCAAATCGTGCAAATTTATTTCGAAAATAATGGTTCAGTTCGCGAAGTTTACCGCAAGCTCCGTCCATTTTATGGTCGACATAATCGTCCATCAGAGCAATTAATTCGGTTAACCATGGATCGTTTTCGCACTACGTTTACTCTATGTGATAATACGCATCCGCAGAGACGTCGAACAGTGCGCACCGAAGAAACAATTGCCGCTGTAGAGCAAAATGTTGAAGAGGACCCGAATGAATCGATTCGCCACCGTGCACAGCAATTGGAGCTTTGTCCATCAACTTTATGGAAGATTTTGCGCAAAGATCTTGGCTTGCGACCTTACAAGATCCAGCTTGTGCAAGAATTAAAGCCGCGAGACCATGCAATGCGTCGTGATTTTGGTGTATGGGCCGAAAATGAGATTGATCTCGATGCTGATTTTCATCGCAAAATTTTGTTCAGTGATGAGGCTCATTTTTGGTTGAATGGCTACGTCAACAAGCAAAATTGCCGCATTTGGAGTGAAGAGAATCCACATGAGACCCTTGAGACGCCATTACATCCACAAAAACTGACTGTTTGGTGTGCTCTATGGGCTGGTGGAGTCATTGGGCCATACTTCTTCCGAAATAATGCTGGAGAGTCAGTTACCGTTAATGGAGACCGGTATAGAGCCATGATAACCGACTATTTTGTTCCCGAATTGGATGGCATGAATGTGGATGAGTTGTGGTTCCAACAAGACGGCGCTACATGCCACACAGCGCACGTCACAATCGATTTATTGAAGGAAACATTCGATGAGCGCATAATTTCGCGGAATGGACCTGTCAATTGGCCACCAAGATCGTGTGATTTGACACCATTGGATTATTTGCTTTGGGGATATGTGAAGTCGCTCGTCTACGCCAACAAACCAGAAACGTTAGGGGACTTGGAAGCCAACATTCGTGGCGTTATTGCCGACATACGGCCCCATATGCTCGAAAAAGTGGTTCAAAATTGGACCTGTAGAATTGGCTTTATTCGAGCCAGCCGCGGCGGCTACATGCCCGAAATCATATTTAAACATTAATGGCATAAAATTATCCTTCCAATAAAGTCAAATTGATGGACATTAAAACGATTTTCTTGTGTTTTATTTCAATTCGAAGCTCTATACCTCTAAAAAAATCACCCTTTATATTCATCATCACAATATGCATAAATGTTGAAGATGCATTAAATTACCTTTTCTAATATCTACAAACATTAGTTAAGTCCTAACTCCTATGAATATTAATACCAATTTAGTTTCTATTAATAGTGCATACAATAATATTTGATCCTTGAAAAAACTAAAGAATTTTGTTCTGTTTATCATTTAACTTTTTCCAGCTTATTAATTATTTCAACTCCCAACTGATCTACTGGAATAGCAACATATTCTTACTGATTCAAACTTAATTTCCGGCGCCAACATGCTCAAAGACAAAATAACAAATCTCATTTCCGTATGGCATTTGCCACGGGGGAAGCTGAATTTGATGTAGTAAAAATAATTACAAAATAATTTATCATCGTGATTCGATAAAAACTGCAATCCATATTTGTGTACGATATATGGCCAGACGCAGTGGAACGTTAATTGAGAGCACAAACAAAAACTGCACTAAAACTGACATGAGTACGGCGGACGACGAGGAGAGGGTTTGTCTGAGGTGAGTAAAAATTTGCAACTTTATAAATAGTTAGTACAATAATAAAGATAAAATAACAAAGAGTATATGTCCTTCGACTTGCATAAAGGCTGCAGGATAATAAGCTGTTTTTTTTTTATTTAGGTTTAATAAAATTTTGAATTAAAAAGAAATTAATTTTTACTGCAATGCGACGTTGAAATGTGCGAAAATGCACTTTCACATAAAGAGTGAATGCACGGTAATGAGGGCGAGCGTTTGAGGATAAATAGATACTACCCATCGAAGTACTTACGATTACTGAAATAATAACACTGGCTTATAAAATTTTCATTATTGAGAGTTTTTTGATAATACACTGTCTCTTTTTATGTAGGAGTTAATGATCGAAATTCGATTGAATTTATTTCAACCTATGTTACACTGTTCGACAAGCCTCAGTATCTGAAACCCGAATATACTTTTCCGAAGGTTTTTGACCTGCTGAATTCGAATCAGAGGTCAGTATTTTACTGGTGGTTTCGGTTTTCTAACTGATTCTCCTCTTGTTATCACAGAAATTAAATCTACAATTTAAATATAAACACCTAAATGTATAGTTGACTATTTGTGGCGAGTCCTAATTAAGCGGTTCATAGGCTTTTGATTTTTAATTAACTTCATAGAAATGCCCTAAATAATTTTTAGCTACGTAGCCACTTTACTGCATACAATTTATTACCAATAATCGATAGCAATTCTGAGAAATTGTTTCGTAGATTGCTAATTACATGTCAAAATGAAGTCTTACAAACTCGTGAAGCACTAAATTTGCCATAATTTGTGTATGCGATTTTGATTTTAAGTTCATAAAATACAGTACGGTAGAAAAAAAAGTTTTGAAGTGCTGTCATAAAAATTAAGGCATTTTTTGGATATAAAATTCAGCAATTTTGCTGCAGCAATTTCATAAAATAAAGCAACTATACGCAAATTTGTTTTTTTTTTATTTGTATAGCAATCACTAAAAAATAGAATGCCATGAGCAAAAAATATTAAAATTTTTGTTTAGTTTTATAGTAATAAATTATGCTAAGAAAATTCTTAATTTTTAAACACATTGCAATAAATTAAAATTTTAAAGTTTTTTCATATAAAAATATTATATTATTTGCAATCTAATATCGGACAAAGTAAAGAAAACTTTTTTGAGAATGAAACAGATTATAATAAAACGCGGCTGCTTTTTGTCGAACACTTGATGGCTTTGAAAACCAGCTTCCGGAAGTGCTTTCCCTATTCTGATTCTAGCAACGACTGTATAAGGGATCCTTTCAACACAGAAGTTCGTAATGCTAAGCAATTATGTATCGACATTAGCGCAAGATATGCTCGTGCGATACGTGCTTGAAACTAAAGTTCAATAAAATTGAGCTAACTAACTTTTGGTTACTCCTAAAATCCGATTACCCTGCACTTGCAATTAAAATGCGCAAGATTTGTTAAAATACAGAGATATATATGGTATAAGCATCAATATTTATCACAAAGTAGTGTCTGTAGGCTTGTCAACTTTTAGACCTGCAAAAACCGGACATAGTGTTGAAGAGACCTTTAAAAACCGGAAAAATTAAAGCAAAATAAAAATACTTCGTTCCTTAACCTCGCCAGATAACCGAACAATTTATGTCTGGTTGAGCTTGACAATCGGACAAATCATTCAAAAACCAGACTGTCCGGGTGAAAACCGAACGGTTGGCAAGTCTGAATGCCTTTGTCATTATTGAGCCAGAAATTAAGCTTAAGAACGACGTCAAACGTCTAGGGTTGGGATGAGGTCCGCAAAAAAAATGTAGCTCGATAAAGGGTCCTCGGACTACAGAAGCTTAAGAACCCCTTTACTAGACGATATAGTATTTATTTAGTAGTTTATTTTGTTCATTTTCATTTATTTATTATTTTCCGTTTACACTTGACACCCAAACTACTTCAGCAAAGTAAAAATGATATCCAAGCAAAAATCGATTCCTTGCATATATTATTCCACACATACACGCAATACAAATGACCAATTGGCATCAAAATCAGCTAACAGTGATGGACGCTTCTTAAGAGAGCAAATTTGTAAGATACGCAAATTATGGATAACTCAGTGGAAAAAAAGACAAAAATTGAATCATTGAACATTATTTTAGAAATGAAAGTGATTGCAGATTATATCCGTTTCCGATGCGTGGGGTCATCTTGGAGTTTTGTCTTTTGTTACTAAGACTTCAACTTCTAAAAAGATTCAAACCAGCTGAAATTTGAATGTTGGAAATAATAATATCCTTAAACTCCCTATTTGTATAGCGTAGTAAAAACTTTCTGGAGAGCCAAAAAGGTAAACTATCCGCGCGTAGAATAAATCAAAGCGCACTTGTGTGCTACAGGATGCGTAACAGGTTGCGGATCATGATACTCTCCGTAGAAATGGCAGTCGCGAACATTCAGCGGAGAATCAGAAAGTTTCCGACTGATCTAGAGTAAACTGAACTAAAATGACCCAGCATCGAAATATTAGAGACATTGGAAGACATATGAAAAGCTGCTGGGGAACTCACAATCAGTTCTTAGGAAAGTTTTTGGTCGTACTCCGCCTCAGCAAGCGTGTCATAATATCATTAACGAATTGGTAACCTTTCAGTATAAGAATAATGAAGGCTCGCTTCAAAAGTGGAGCTAAGAACGTGACCGTTTTATAGAAAACATATGGCTATGTAAAACTCTTCACACAAAAGAGATCTACTTATCGTTACAGGCGATTTCAAGGCTAAAGTGGGATGTGACAACAATAACCTCAAGCTGGTTATGAGTCGACATGCCGTGGGTACTAGAAATGAAAACGCTGAACTTTTAACCCAGTTCTGTAGTAACGCAAATCTTATGATTGGAGGGACCTTGTTTCAGCACAAATCTAAGCATAAGAACACATGTATTTCACCCGATCATCCAACAGAAAAGTATAAAATAATATATCACTCAAGTCCTTGGAATAATTTTTGCAAGTGCCATTTCCCATTTGAGCAAAATATGACACTCACTGTACTCAGTGATATTTAATTAAATATTAATTTCTACATTTGAACGTTTGCTGAACGCAGCTAGCAGCGCCACTTGGAACAAATAGGCGTGGTATCTTTCATATAAACAAAAACTTAAAAGGATACAAAGGTGCAGCTATTGGAGTAAATGTTACAAATCTCGGTATGGCAACATTTGGTGACACAAATAAGCATGAGAAAGAAGTGGATGATTTTGTGATTATAGACGTGGCACTTTTAGTGCATATAAAATTTTGAAACCATCATAAGAAGAAAGTGCTGACAAATGTGCTGAATGTTAAACATGACGTGATATTTATAATAGTTTTTTTACTTTAGTAAAGTTGATGTCATATCGCATATACACTCGTATATGACAAATATCAAAATTGAACTTGATAGCAATATCCTATTAAAGAATTATAGCGTATTTTCTCATTGAGAACTTTTTGCGAAAGTACTCAAATTTTGCCGTCTTTTTTGCAGTAAATAACTTTTGTAGTAAAATTTTGCTAACGAAATAAAACATTTTGATTTAAGTCTGTACAGATAAAACAAAGTCTTGACGTTATTTAGAAGGTGATGGAAGAAGTTACCAACTTTTATAGAAAAGAAATGCTCTTCTTATTCACAAAATTTCCGATAAAAGCATAAAAAACACTTCGATGCTTTTAATACCATAATCAGTTAATTTTATTGGATGAAGGATAAAACTTTTGTTTGGCCATTATGTACACTACCCAATTTAATGCCCATTGTATTTGCATTGTAAAGATACATCACTTTCATGTCAATGATTAACTTTTTTGATTTTATTTCCTTTTTGTTTTAGCAACATAACAGTTTTCGTAGTTTTTCTTTTAAGTTTATTTGCTCACTCGCATTTGAACTTTGATTTCAATAGGAATTCATACAATGGACAGCAAATTTACTTATACCAAAATTATACCTTTCAATACTAAGCAAGTGGAAGCTACTTTAGGGAGAAAGAGGTTGAGTATTTTCATTTAATTTTTGGCTTTGAATTACAACTGCAATTGCCTGAAAACTGATGTATATCTTGACAATATTTTAGGAAGCAAAGGAACAAAAATAAACATTAATCTCGATCTTGATATACTGAAAAAGTAATTTCAGTGAACTTTTTGAATTATGGATATTTAAAATGCTCAATTTACAAGTATAAATATCTTAAAATCTTTAGTATGTACATTTTGAACCATTTTACAAAATCTTTTTATTTCTTACATTGCGTTCTATAAGATTCAGTGGTTAATTGTTATTAATATACTGGACCGATCAAAAAGAAGTAATAAGAGCAAGAGCAATCTCCACACACAACGATTTAAGATCTTAAATCTTAAATTTTTTAATGTTTTCTGTTGTATTTGATTTTGAGAACGTCCAGAATGCCTTCAAGTCTAGGGAATGCCTTCAAGTCTAGGGTTTTTATATATCCTCTTAAATTAAACATTATTACATTGAACTTACAGTCATTCAGCAATGACCGATATGATCGTAAAATTTTTAATTAATTGATCAATGCTTTTTATTCAACAAACATGACAATAATAACAAATGGAATAATTTAACCATGACATGACACATGTTTCGGCTATTAACACATATATACTTATTCACATACATATATACATAGCCTCATCAGACCAGTTTTTGGTTAATGTTGTACTTGAACTCGAACCCCTGACCGTTCATGCATTGCAATTTTATTTTTGACGGTCGCTCTTAATACTTGAGCTGTTGGGGACATGATCTTAAGGTGTAAAATGTGCGCTTATCTACTTCAATCCGCACACAAAGTTCCATTTTTAGTTATTTATATACTTGAGACTTTCTTGCTTGTTTGCATATCCGTTAAGCCATTTGCTTAAAGTCGTGCTATGTTTTATTTTTCAAAATTGTGGCATTGCCAGCCATATATGCATTGAAATATGCGTGTTCTCCTTATGTTTTAAGATTCCTCTTAAGCTTTCTGTACGGCTTTGAACGCTTCAATACAATAAATTTTGGAAATGCCAAATTTAAATTTCGTACCCCTTACTCTTTGCACTTTTTTCATATTGTTAAGTAGAAGGGTAACCAATGTAATCTTACAGGAAAAGCTGTCGTTAGCAGATAACTACAGATGAAATTTGATACCAAGGCCGTATCCAGGATTTTATTTCGGGGGGGGTTTTAGATTTGAAATTTTTGAAAATCAATTTTAGCAATTCCTTTAATTTTTCAAACCGATGACCTTGTTTTTTTTAGGTAATTCACTTTCAAATTTTTTGAGCACCATAGTATTTGAATTTGAATACATCGCTCCCTTACGCCAAGACTGGCATAACTCAAAAAACTTATGGAGAAAAACGCATTTAAAGTTTTCAATAAGTTACTTTTATATAAAAATGACAAACATACATAAACTCTTCTCCCAAGGCAGGATTATAAGATACCTCTCTGATTTTTTCACACAAAACAAAACATGAAATGCACATTCTGCATCAGTAACTCAAATATCACGTTTTTTGAGTTAAAACAGTCTTCAAGTAAAATAGCAATTTGTACATATACAGTTAGTCACAAAACCGTACATAATGGCACGTTGTGGCAGGTACAGTTAGTAGAATTTTGAGAAGCTTTTGAGTACATATTTGAAAAACCTTCTTCATTACAGTTTTCGAAGGCTTCAATTGCCCAAGCTGAAGGGAGCTTTAGGGAGTCCTGCTCCAAAAACTTATTTTAACCAGGGCAACATAAAATATTTATTGAAATAAAAAATAATGATTTGAATATTTTCACGACGAAACGAAACATTTCAATGATTCAATTTTATTAATTTTTTTTCTAATGTAATTGCAACCGATGACAACTCGCTGAGGTGCCTGGATCTATGCATCTTTTTATTTCGAAAGTCATTTTAAAGATATTAAATGTTTTCTGGGTACTTTCTCTGAAAAATACTCAAAATGTATTGGCAAAGCCCAAAAGACAATTCAATTACCAAATCTAAAATATGAATATGAGCTCTGAAAATGTTATTTCGCCATCATTTCTCTGACAATCACAAAACAAAACAAAGAAAAATTCCAAATCTCTCAATGGTGTTTTGGAAACATTTGAATCAATCCGGCCTAGTTACGAAAAAACCGCAATTCCTCAGAAATTTCAATTATGTTGTCGGTCAGAATACTAGGCTTGTCAAATTCAAAGTAATTGTAGGCATTCAAAAAACGGGTGAGTCCAACGAGTCCGACGTGAGATTGAAGTATTCAAATGTGTACCTTTAGCATCGCGTGATGTTTAACGTACGTTTGCTGCGTATAAAATAAATTTATTACCTTTAATTATAATTATCTTGTTTCTGATCGTAAATATTATCGTCAATATATTGCCCACTTTTTGTCCAAATTTTCATAAACATGTCGTAGGTTTTTCATAAATATTTTATGTTGCCCTGATTATAACAATCAATATTTCCATTTTTCAAGTTCAATCTGCTTATCCCACTTGCGGACGGCTCTAAAACATAAGGATAAGCTAATGCAGATCGAGAATTATCAAATATTTCTTTGCAGCTAATGAAAACTTATTTTCAATACCTGATGACCTTTTTTTAAGACTTTATTTTCACAAAATCGATTTCACATAGTCTGTTTTATTAAGAAAAACCGTTTTTGTATGGTGTGTTCCTCTCAAAGTCAATTTTACGTAGTGTCTATTCCTTGCAAAATCTTTTTTATATAGTATCTGTCAAAAAATTTCGGGGGGGGTGGTTCTATCCCCTAGCACCCCCCTCCTATATACGGCCCTGTTTGATACAGATATCTAGCATCTGCAGAGGTTCCAAATTGAAGAAAAAAAGACTGAAAATCCATAAGAATGGGAAATCTGGTTATTTGTTGATAGCTATTTATTTTCAAAATACTACCAATACGCAAATACGGATAAAAAATACTATCCTGGTTATTGGGGACAAGCTGTTGAACTACAGATTCCGGCCCTTTTCTGCTCATTAGATGTACGTTTTTACATTTTGTTCACTTTGTATAGAGCTATGTATATCACTTTGACATTCAAGATTCGAATATTTCATATAGAAACCAGAAAATATAAATGTCAAGTCCTACAAGAGAAACAGCTTTTGATGCATAACCCATATAATGAATTAAATAATTTTTTTTGTCATGGGTCGGAAAATTTTTTCCAAGAATAAAATTTAATGAAAGTGGTTGACCAAGTGCTAGAAAATTTAAAGTATTAGATCTGGTCAAAAATCAGTTTCTCTTCATTTACTCGAAAAGTATACCTGAAATTGAAATATTAAATTGAAGAAAACAAAACGATTTCATTTCAAAAAGTCATGTCTGTAATTCGGTTTGAACGAACTACGCAACTTTAATATTTCCATCAAAATTTTAATTTCTTACAAAAAATATAAGTCACCCTTTAACCAAAAAATATGTTACAATTTAACTTGAAAACACTTCATTTTTAGCACAAAAATTTTAACATTTTAACACTTGAGTTATATTAATTGCATTGAAGTTGGCATGTTTTGGGACACTTTGCATTTTTTTAGCGACTTTTGCGCTCATGTAATAATAGCTAAACTATTTACACGAAATACACACAACCATGCATAATAAATTTGCATATATACATATGTTCTTCTGTAAAATACATTCAGATAATCTCTGGTGCCAGTTTCCACTGGTGACAAATCCCACTGGTGATTGTTTAAAGAGGGCGAAAATCGATATGTTCAATTTTTACAAACTTAATAAAAAAGTTTGGTTCATGTTCAAAAATATAAGAAAATAAATATATGAGGATAAACAGATAGGATAAGGTCAGATCAATCTTTTCAAAAAATACTGGCATAAAACTTTTAATATGAAATAATGTACTCAAACCCCACGTTGTACTTAAGTTCATAAGTAACATGGAAAGTAATTTATATGCAGTTCAAATTTATGGGTATTTTTTAAATTTTTGGGCCACAATAAAATTTAAAATATATAATCCATTTGATGAATTTCAGACCATTTTTTGGCTTTTATAAATTTTGAAGGTTTTCTAAATTTTTTAAAACTTTACATATCTTGAAAAATAAAATCAGAGCTGTTTTAAAGTCAGGTTCTTAACCATATAACTCTATCAGTGAAGCACTTTAAACTATTAAATGAGCCTCTACTGCTTTTGAGATAAGAACACAACCCAACAGCCACGCCTTTGATTACTATAATCCAAATAATATTAGCTACTCATAAGTTTAGGACATTAATTATTGATACAAATAAACAAAAAAGTCTATTTCACACTCTTGTGAAATTAACCAGAATAGTGGTGGGACTGGTTGTGAGAGGCCGACGAAAAAAGTTTCGCGCAATACCTCGGAAAGTAAACCACAAGTTGAAAAATATGTTTTGATTAATGTTGTAGAGGAGATGAAAACACATCGATTTCATGCCTGTACGAGTACAGTGTCCGTATGATTAAATTTGATCCATAGTCTTAAAATTACTAATGAAAGTCTCCATTTTCGAAAAAAAGTAGTTTTTATTAAAAGTTTTAAGTTAACATTGCTCGTTCAAATCAGAAAACAGCATTTTTCGCCCAAAATAGCTATTGTTGCTCAAAATTAAAGTTATTAATGAAAGTGGTTCAAATATAGTCGTTTGGGCACTTTTCGGGTTTGAAATCGATGTGCTTTCTTCTCCTCTACAACATTAGTTTTCACATATTTTTCTCGTTGTGGCTTACTTTTCGAGTTATTGTGCAACATTTTTTTTTATCGGCCTCTTACAACCACGCCCACCACGATTCTGGTGACTGACGCATATTTTGACTATCAACCATACTTAAACTATTATTTGCAAAAAAAAATTAAGTGGAGGGAAATGACCTTGAAAAATGCAACGCTACCTCCCGGACTATAGGGTCTTTGTTTATAAGAATTACTAAAAAATAGTAACTAAGTATCATGTATTCAATTACAATTAACAAGGTAAATAAAAAAGTCTTCCTACTGTTTTTTGTTTGCTGTCGCAACTTTTTTATCTCAACATCAAAACATAATTCCCAACATGGATTGTCAACACGATGTCATTGCCACAATCGACGTTTTTTTAACCAACTAAAACTGCGACAAAATGCTGTCGGCACTGTTGCTGCTGCATAAAAACATACGCCTGTGGCCGGCCGCTTTATTGTTTTTATGTTTTGCGAATTTGCATAAAAAAGGATAACAAAATGACAGGACAACTAAAAAATTTAACTGTACGTACAGCGCCGCATCAAAATGTCATGAAATCTACTGAGCTCAGCTGTATGTGCTATACTTGGCACAGTGGTATCTTTTCGTTAAATTACAATAAGAATTTTTATTTCAAAATTAAAGCACAATTTTTAGTATTCAATATCACATGTATTTTTTATAGCTGGATTGGTGTTTTGTGAATAATCACTTTCTCAAATATGTAGTCCTTCCGATTAAACTGATTTTGCCCCTGAAAGCATACAATTTATTTGTAGTACTTTAAGAACAAGAAAGTTTTTAGGTGGGGGATTAAGTTGAAACATATTATTTCAGAATGTGTGCCACTATGGTTTTCAACGTTCACTTCAAGCGAAATGTACCAAAAGTATCCTTGATGATGTTGAAAGTGCCTTTAATAAAGGGTATCTATTAATCTCTTGCATAAATCTGAGGATGGTCACCAGGTTGATTATATTGTTATTGACTTGATTGGTACCTTCTTGCCAATAAATTCCAATCTAAAGTCAAAGAACGTTGGCGGATTTCTTGGAAAAGCTTATGATGTAAATAACAAGTTTTGAAAAAACTCTCCGCAAACAGCTTGAGATGGCTTAGACTTTTTTGATGGTTTTTAAGATAACAATTGGCACTCTAGGATTAGTATGCTTTTGTCTGAGTTGTAACTTGCGATTTATTACATTTTGTCATACTGTGCCCTTGTTACATCAGCGTTTGTGAAAGCTTGCAACAAAGTTGAGAGTTTAAAAATAGATGCACGTACAAAAAGCTAAATCGCGAGGTGGACGCAATCAAACCAAACCTAACAACACTGTGCCCCAAAAAAGGTTCTTTCAATATTTATACAGTTCTGCGCTCTTTAATATTCAGTTTATGTATTTTTTATTGAAAATTTCCTGTTTAATGGTGTGAATCAAAATGGGACATATTTTCAATGTATTCTTTTTGGCAGGGGGAATTGTAGAGTAAAATACGATATGCGAATAATCAATGAAATATTTGCATATGGTCTTTTGAACCTCAATTTTATTTGAAATTTAAGGATTCTTAACTCTATTAGCAACAACAACCATATTGACGTCAAAACAATAGGAGCGTTGATTGCTTCAAATCATAAGAAACTCATGGTTGATATTACAACGGCTCTGTTTATATATTGTCAAAGACCTCTAGACAGAGTGTCTGACATCATATCAAAACAGATGATTAGCACCCAACGCTAGGCTTTTTTTTTGTATCATGAAAATAAGAAAGAGCATAAATGGAAAAGCACACACTACCAATTTTTTCTTGTAAACACTATAATTAGAAGGATATAATTTGACTTAAGCCAATGATAGGCATAATACTGGCACTGGATGTGTAGTCATGTAGACATGTCATGAATAACAATTTTCTTAATTACACCGTACAACACTAGAATTATGTTAGACATGCGTATATGTAGTACTATGTAATCTAAGGATATATGTACATATCCTTTGTTAATGGCGATAATTGAGTCATTCACATCAAGGTGCGTTTTATGTTCCAGGTCAATGTACATTTTCTTGCTCCAACTTTGGGACCACTCTTCCGATCTGATTATTATTTTAAATTATTATTGACCAGAACAA
Organism: Meiosimyza decipiens; assembly: GCA_963680825.1. Taxonomy (NCBI): domain Eukaryota; kingdom Metazoa; phylum Arthropoda; class Insecta; order Diptera; family Lauxaniidae; genus Meiosimyza; species Meiosimyza decipiens. Next base: position 36,621,609 of record OY804258.1, read on the forward strand.
AAAAAAGGTCATCCATTTTTCTGTTGACGATCAAAAACAAAATGTTCAAGTTTGCGTATGCAACAAAAAAAAAAATTTTTTTTTAAAGGATGAAAATTGTTTGTGGACCTTGTGTCCCTGTTCAAAAAGCTGCGTCTGGATTCTTACATAAGTCAACGTTCCTTACAATAATTAGACAATTTTATATCCTATTGCTTTAATATAAATCACTCTGAGGCAGTGATGGTATTTTCGGTACATTTGTACATTTTTCGATACATTTGCATCCATCGTCGTCAGTACATTCGACAAGTTTTCAGTACACTCGGTACATGTGGCGAATTTTCATGACATTTGCAGTACATTTTTGTCCATTTGGACAATTTATAATAATGACCTAGTTCGAGATAGTAAATCGCAATGTGTAGGTGGACATTTTGGAATTTACTGTGAAATATATCTCTTATTGCTAGCGTTTTTGAAAAATCTTATAAATTTTAATAAAATTGGGTGTTGAAGACAAAAAAAGTACATTCGGACTCTAAAAAGTACATTCAGACTCTGAAAAGCACACTCGAACTCTGAAAAGTACATTCCAAGTCTCGATTCAGTACATTTTCACAAAACCCAAATGCCATCGCTTTGGTAAGGTGCACTCAATTTTGTCGAATTACCCAACTTCTTTCTTAATCATGATTTCGGACAAACAGAAATGGCCACATCATCGAAAATGTCGATAAAATCAGTAAGTAGCGAATAGTATCGAAAATCATAAAAAATCGATAAGTATCGGATAATCATTTAATATCACATAGCATCGAATAAGTCGAATAGTTAACAAAAGTATCGTAAAAGTTAGCGCGGTTGAAACAAATGAACGACAAATTTAAAAACGTTGCAATGAATTTCTTCAGAAAACAAATCCCTTATAAGCAAATAATATGTACTATTACCAAAAATTTTGTTGCACACTGAGATAAATGTATGCACATTATTACAAATATATGTTAGTAAATAGTATATGTAGCTAAAGGTGTTAGGATATTACCATATTGGTTGTTTATTGCTTTATATACCTGTTGCACTTACTAAATCTAAAGATAATTTTATCACATTAATGTGGGCTCTCCTCATTATGTCTAATTTCTTAGCGGCATTCAGACATGAATTTCTGAATTATTTATGAGGCATTATCTTTTATATTCACACATTTGTGCAAAACCGCAATTTAATACTCATCATAAAATTCTACATAAAAAATAACATCAAGAATTATTTACTAAATAAAACACACACAGTCAGTGTTGTTTATTTTCAGTCCTTAAGTTTCTGTTTTAAAAATCCAAAATTTTTACTCAAAGAAAGGCCATCGCAAGATATTTTAAAGATAAATTTTGATGTTTCATAATTGACTGAATTTAGAGAGGTGATAGAAAAAGGTCGAAATGCAAACACTTCAAAAATTAAAGCTCCATTAAAATTCTGTTTTTTTAATGAACTCATCTAAATTTATTAATTTTATTTAAATTACTTATTAATTCATAAATTGATTGATGTTGGAGGTTTCCACCGTATGCATTAAAGATTTAATTTTTAAAGGTCATAAAGAAACATAAAAACACTACGCATAGTAATAAACTTTGATTTATATAACGAATTCTGAAATTGTAAAACTCAAATATTCTTAACCGAGCCAAATATTAAATCTATGGCTTAGCTTTATTGATGCATAAAAAAATTAACATGGTGCTAGATTTGATGTTTAATAATGCTATTAGAGAGCTTATAATTTTAAGCTTTATAACATCGTGCTAACCACGTAAAAAATTTTAATGAGATTTGGTAAGCAAATGCCAATCACAAATATAATTTACCGAGCTATAAGTGGGCGGAATTGGAAAGGTAGAAATAATACAAAACTCAAAACGTTGTAAAAAAATAATGTTTTTAAAAACTGCTTCGAAATTTAAAATGGAAAATCTATAAAGTATATTTCTATAAAGTATCTTTCTCAAGAAAAGTGGGCGAAACTCTATCGGTGGGTGCACTACGTCTTATAGAAGTTAAATCCTAAGTGTCTGTTGTGGCTGTCAGCAGTCAGGCAACGCTAAAGGCTCTTGCTAACTCAATTACGATCTTCGAACAGCTGGGAAGAAAGAGCCTATGACTACTGGTAGGGTTAATCACGGGACATAATATATGTGGGCAGCACTTGCATAGCATAGGTGACATCACCGATTCAACATGTCAAACGTGCCATGACTTTCGCAAGTTGTAGGAAAAGATTGTTAGTTAGCGATGTCTTGGGAATGAGTTCTGCTCATTCTCCTGCTCGTCTGTTGCTTCTGAAATTTCTTGAAGAAACGAAGAAAATTGAGGATGAGTAACTTCTACTCTGCTTCTACTACTTATTATGCTTTCCATCTTCTTTTATATTTATACTCACATTCGCTTTCTCTATCCGATCTCAGCACATTGGTGTTTGAACTGAGTGCTATGAAAAGGTCTCTTTGCAGCCCATCCACAACTTTAGTTTTTAAAAGTTAACGTGACTCAACAATAGGCGTGGCACGTTTCGTTCAAGAAAAAGCTTTACTTGATATATTATGTGAACTGTACGAACAATCAAGAATGATAATGTTAGTTTTACTAAATCAAGACTGTGTGGAACTGCATCAGTGGGCGTGGCATCTCACGTATACATCAAAACTCTTAAACGTGGTATATTAAATGAACTATCATCAGCAATTGTTTTGAAATTTAATGTGAAAAGTAAGCTTGCTTCTTAGTATCTCTAAGCCAAAAATGAATAGTATCAGTAGGCGTAGCACCACCCATAAAGATATAAAAATTTAATATATTATGTCTTCTGAACTACATACAAATATAGTTAAATTTGAAATATATGCATAAATAAATTTTCATAAAATCTAGCTGCATCAAAAGTGGGCGAGATTGCATCAGTGGGCGTGGAAACTGGTATTCACAACAAAAATTGTTAACGTCAGTTTTAGTGAGCAATTGCAGCAATTTTAATCAAACCGAGCTCAAAAACTGCAAAACAGAATTAAACTGTGGCATTAGGCGTGGTAACACCCATTAAGTGTAATATATGTATTGAACTATGTAAACAATCGTAATGAAATTTAATGTTGGTAGTTTTGGATAGTCTTTCGTTCGAGCAATACTGTCGGCAGGCGTGGTGCCTCCTATTCAAACATATTATCCTATTCTTGACATATAAGAGCGAAGTCAGGCAATCGTAGCAATTATAATGCTTGTAGAAAATTTTATTTGAAAAGTTTATAGGATCATATTAAAAGAGGTCACACCTTCCTTAAGGAATAATAATATTGTTTTGTTTCTAAATTCCAAACTCAACCGTTGAACCATAACGAAAAGCCAAACAATGGTCGGCTCCCTGGTCAGTACCAAATGCCATTGGTATGTTTTGCTATAAAAACTTTGAAATAAAGTTTGCGTATAAAAATTTGTTGCAAATAAAATGAACTTCAGTGGCATTAATGACTTAGCTACATTAAAGATTTTTATGAATTTTTCAACATAACACAGCTGTAAGCACTTAAGTGTGGACCAAAGAAATTTTTATTGATTTTTCTGAAATTAAAAATGTGTTTAATTTTGCATGAAATATTACCAAAAAAATTAAATTATATTTAAAGCAGAACAAACCAACAACAACAGTCACTTTTCTTTATCGAATTTACACGTTTTATTTTCATGCCGCAACATTTATTCAACGCTTGTACGAGTTTATATGTATGCGAGTGTGTACACACATTTACTTACACACATTTAGGCAGTGTAGTCATACTTAGGAGTTTTTTCTCCCTTTTTTGGGATTTTCCAACTTCAAATAGATAAATAAGATACCAACTTAAATACTCGCATATACATATGTATATGTACATAGATAAATAAATACGTGTGTATATATTGTAGTATATTGTTTGGGTAGCGGTCACATATGCCACAGAGGTCACAATGATACTACAAACTCTCTACTTCAGTCTTATTATTAAATTTTGGTCCTTTCTTGGTGGTACTCGTCCAATATGAAGGTGCTAGTTGTTACAGCGAAACTTTTAATTTAATTTAGTTGTTAATTCCCTCAAGGATAAGAAAAACGCCTGTCCAAAGTATTTTAATCTATTTCAAGAGCAAAGAAGATGTTCTTGATTTTCTCTTCGTCGGCTTAATGACAATTTCTACACCAGTCGTTGAATACTTTACCCAGCCTAAAAGCGTGATGTCCAAGTGAAATCCTGGTCAAAAAGCTCCGTTCACTACGAGTTAAAGATAACAAATACTTTGAATCCATTATATGGAAACGAGGCCAAAACTAATTTGTAATATTGCAAGTAGAAGAGCAATCCAACCTCTTACCGCAATTGAGGTTAGATCTCAATATTTTAAACGATAAAAATAATGGAGGGGTGCGAAGGCTTTCATGAGTTGTGCATCTGATAGAGCAATGAAGTATTCTCCTCACTTAGTGTACGCAAGACAGGGCCGTATCTAAGGGGGGCATGCTAGGGGATAGAACCTCCCCCCCCCGAAATATTTTGACGGACACTGTATAGAAAAGATTTTGCTAAGAATATACACTACGTAGAAAAAATCTCAAATCCACAACCCACCCCCCGAAATAAAATCCTGGATACGGCCTTGACGCAAGACATTTAAGCATTTTAAGACCGTTTTTGACATAATGTAATTTAGTTCATCTAAGGGTTTTACTTGGCTGTCTATGTTAAAGTTGAATTTTTTTTTGATATGAGCACTTTCCATAAAATAAACTGCTGCACCATGCAGCAAATTTCAGTCTGAAAAATATTCCGTCAATTAATTTTATGATTGGCTGTTTGAGGCGTAGAAACCTGATTCTAATCCTTTATTCATTTTGAAGCCATAAATAAAGATGTTCATTGCGTCAGTTGGGTCCACAGCACATGACGTCTAGATTTTATTTTTAATTAAGAATTATTACATTGAACTTGCAGTCATTTTGCAAAGACCAATATGATCGTAAAATTTTACTTAATTGATCAATGCTTTTTTATTCAACAAACATGACAAAGATAACAAATGGAACAATTTAACCTGGTAATTGGTGACATATGTTTCGGCTATTACCACATATATACACATTCTCATATGTATATACATAGCCTCATCAGACCAGTTTTTGGTTAATGTTGTACATGGGATCGAACCCCTGACCGTTCTTGAATTGCAATGTTATTTTTGACGGTCGCTCTTAACACTTGAGCTGTTGGGGACATGACCTTGAAGTGTACAATGTGCGCTTATATATTTCAATCCACACACAATGTTCCATTTTTTGTTATCTATATACTTGTCACTTTCTCGCTTGTACACTTCAATATAATAAATTATCAGTCGCTAAAAACTAATATTCTTTTATTTTTAATGTTGAAAGTTGTTAAGGCCCTATGAGTTATATAAAAACAATTTCAATCAGACAGAAATTTTTTCTTCTAAGAAATTGAAAGAGTAAATAAAATCTGAAAATTTTCACGGAAAATATAAATTTTATTTGGCAACACTATGCGAGTATATTCGAATTTTCTTCACGCCACTTTAATGTTACGCTTTAAGAGTTTTGTACGCAAGCTGACAAAAATGTTTCCACATTCGTAATTTAGCTGGCGAGTTTGTATAGATTTGTCCATCCTTGAGAAAAGACAATCCATTCTTTCTCAACTTTCTTTAATCGAGGAGATCAATACACACAACAATGTTTTGCCAAAACAAAATATGTGACCTTAAATCTATTTTTTCTTATTTATATATAAGCTTTTTTGCTAACATCTCAACACGATATTTTTCCAAAAAAAAAAATATTATTTTTAGTGCATTTTATATTTTGGGTAATACCATAGAACCAAGGTCAAAAAAGTTAAAAGCATTTTTTCGGCTAAAAAAAATCATACAAAAAACGCTTTAAGTGCTCGGCATCAAGCTAAACTGGTCTAAAATAAATCTTTTTTAAGTTCAATAAACTTTATTTTTTTTTTAATAAAATTAAAAAATATTCCATTAATAGCACGAAAAACAATTTTGGCAACAACGAACAGTCTAATCATACAACTAAAAGGTGGCTATGGCTGAACAGCTTTGGTTTTCCATTTGTTGCATAAATTTATTTCAGTACGAGTAGGTTTAGTGAACGAAACTGAGTTACTGAAACAGCGTGGTCGAATCTAAAGTATTGCACACTTTATGATTTGAAAAATCTTTAGTTTTTCCATCACACAAACACTAGATATCTAAAGGATAGATGGCAAGCTTAGAATAAAAATTTAGGAAAAAAAAGCATTCAATGTGGAAAGTTTGAAAATAAATTGTGGATAGAGGCAGCGATGGGCAAAATAGAAAAAATCAGCCAATTTCAGCTCTTCACAACAAAAACGTCGTTTTTTCTTGAGAAAAGTATCCAAAACAACAAACACGTGCACCCACCGCTACTACTCACATTTTTTGTGATTTTTTTTTTATACTCGCCATGCACGGGACTTGTATTATTGTTATTGTAGCATCACTCAGAAAAAACAAAATCCTAAGCGAGCTAAAAAGGAAACAACAATGCGCACATTGAGAACAGCTTCTCTCGTTTCGTTTGATCAGTGTACTTTTATTTCTACAGTATGTTGTTCTTGTTTGATTCTTGAAATTGGCTTTTGGTTTTTTGCAGAGATTCATTTTTTTTTTGCTATCGAGAACGATAAGATAAGTAGCTCCTGCTACCAAAATTTGGTCCATTTACTTATGGCTTAGGGCGTTGACTCAAACAAAATATTCGTGGACGTGGTGCAATAAATTCTATTCCATTTTCCACTCCACTCCAAAGAAAAAAATTTAGTAATATTTTGAAACAAAAAAAAAATACACACTCAGTCAATATTGAAATTTATTAATATTACATAGCCCAAGAACCCGCTATAGTTTCAGAGCATGAAACTAACCTACCAGGGTTGCGTACAGAACCTATGTAAATGGTATCCCAATAAGAGTACACTTTTTAAATTTTGTATACTTTTGTTTTCGTGCAAGTGACAATTCTGAAATTTGACAACTCTAACCTATGATTATTCCGATTATTAAAAATGGAGCTCTCCACAAAACAACAACACATTATTGTTGTGAAAACCCATAATAAAAATGGGAAAAGTTACGCTGAGACCGCTCGCAAAATTCGCGGATTTTTCGGTCATGAAATTGCACCTAATGTGTCAACAATTAAAAGAGTGGTTGAAAAATCTGAAGAAACTGGGCCAATTATGGACCGTAAGTCTCCTTTGCGTCAACTTGCCGGTCAGTCTCTTGAAAACATTGCTACTGTAAGTGAGAGTGTGATTGGGTCTTACTTTTTTGAAAATGAGGCCGGAATTGCAGTGACTGTGAACGGCATTCGTTACAGGGGCATGATAACAGAATTCTTGTGATCCAACTGAAAGGCATGGACCTAGACGACATGTAGTTTCAACAGGAAACCAACACCTGGAAACATGAAACAATCAATTTATTGCAGCAAGATTTTCAGACCAAATCATCTCACGAAATTCTGATGTCAACAAGATCATGCGATTTAACGCCATCCAATTTTTTCTTTGGAGTTTTGAGAAATCTCGGGCTTATGTGAATAATCCGGAAACAATTCCTGAGCTCAAGCCAGAAATCCAAAACGTTATCGGTGAGATACAGCCACATATTTCATAAAAACTCATCGAAAATTTAATGAAAATAGCAATGGCCTGTCATCAGAGCCGCAATGGCCATTTACCGGATATTTTATTTCATACATAATCGGAGCATGTCTGCTTTACAATGCAATAAAAATATCACAACTCGCTCAAAAAATACGTGTTTTTATTTTTAAAGAAAATGGTGCAGTCTCATTGGCACACTCTTTACATAGATGAGAAGTTCTCGTTGTTGCCTCAGTCAAAGTTTTATTTAATAACGAAGTTTCATCTTTAAAATGTATTTAGTTTATTTTGATATAATACTTCTACAATCTGTTAAACCATAAAATTATATTCATCATGATTTTAATTTAATATAAATGGATGAATGATCAATCCAAAAGTAATCAACTGAAAAAAAAACTTGATCAAACTGAAACTTCACACCAAAAATAATTCAATAAAAAAAATTAAATATACAACCCAAACAAATCAAAACGCATTTAATTTTATTTCTTTTTTCCCCATTGCTATCCACCATCAAAGTATCTTCTCCTCCTTTGGAAATAAATTTAAAGAAAGTATTCGATTTACGCTCAATTTACCCCAAAATACAAATTTATTTAAATGTACGTACGCAAATAACAAGCGTGTAAACAGGAAGCAACAGAGCGTAGACCAACTTTTCGATTAATCCCCTTACGATTCCAGCGAATTTCTTGCTGAGGTATTCGAATATCTTTTTGATGGTATGAAAAATAAGGAAAAAGTAGCGAGAGAATGAAATCGGATAAAAAAGTTTAAAAAGTTTTTTTTAACAATACGAGAAATCACCAATACTTTTCGTAGCAATAATTTATCAATTTTTGACCTATTGTTTCTTTAAATAGCAGCAAATTTAGTTTGCAAATAACAACATAAAAATAGAATATTAGGAGAATAAAGGCAAGGATGTCCGTCATCTATTCTTTTTTGTCGCACTTGTGCTCCTTGAATCATAAGTTCACACTCTGAAAATGAATTTGTGCAAAAATTAAGGACATGTTTTGTATGAATTTTCCATAGTTAACTTTCGTAACATATTTTCTAGATTCGGTTTTATTTGTGTGATTTTTGAAATTAAATTTTTCAAAGACCAAAAATTGTCATTCTTTGTCAAGTTTGATGATTTTGAGTTATGACACTATCAGATTGTACCCATGCGGGTACATATTTATTATTTAATTTTAATGCTAGTTACAGGAGCGTCGCAACCGGGGGAAGGGGTGGGGAGGCAGATGTGGAGTATATTCATTTTGACCCCTACTCGAAAGCAAGCTATATCATAATTTGATCAACATTTTTATGACTCAACAAATCTTTTTATTAATGTGATTATCTCACATCTTGAGTCTATCGAAATGTAACAAAATCAACCTTCAAAATAGAGTATATGACCTGAGCTTCGAGCAATCTTTCCATTAGCTTGTGAGTGTTAGTTATAGTCACAAACAACGCATAAAGTTACATCGACTCAGCAGATGTAAATTGGCATATCGAGTCGAAAAATATCGATATCAGTAGTATCGACCGTTGCTAGTATCAACGATATTAGTCGAGATCATGATCAAACAACTCATCAAATTGTCAAAACTGGGAAATTTTTCACATGATTTTGAACTGATCAACCTCCGTCCTCAATTTCAAAAATTGAAAAACATGCCTGGCAACAAACCAACGTGTTGCGCTGATATCGCTGACCAACTTCAGCAGCTTCTTGTGAAAGGTCATTTAGCGTTTTGCGACGGTTAAAGACTTACTTTGGGATGAACGCGGTACAATCTACATCGAGTACCTTCCACTGAAAAGAACGATCAATGGCGAATAGTATGCAGCCGAATTGATCCGTTTCAACGACACTTTGAAAGAGAAACGTCCTCATTTGGAGAGAAAAAAAGTGCTTTTCCATTAAAGTGGGAATTGCTTCCTCATCCCTTGCTTCCCTGGCCCCCAGCAATTACTTTCTGTTTCCAAATTTGAAGAAATGGCTCGGCGGAAAGAGATTCATCACCAGAGAGGAGCTTATAAACGAAACAGAGGGCTATTTTGAGGACCTTCCGTATTTTTCGGATGGAATCAAAAAATTCGAGGAACGTTGGACGAAGTGTATCGAGCTAAAAGGTGACTATGTTGAGATATAAAACGTTTTTTTTTGAGTAACAATCATTCCTTGTTTATTTTTCACGGAATTATCAAACGGCCCGCGTATCTTCGTTTACAAATGACCTAAAAACCTCTTGCACATACAACGATCCTTCATGTTTATAAGGAAAAAATTGGATCCTTAGAAATGCGAAGTGTTATGAAAGAATTCATCTCGCGAAGAAATCGAAAAGCCACTTTTAGAAGCATTTGAAGAAAACTTACTTTATCTTTAATGAATGGAAATCGCAACGAATACAAAATTCTCTTTATGTTCCGTTCTAAAGTATTGAATAAATCCTTTTTTTTCAGAAAAATTTATCGACCTTTTTTCTTTGTGTTTGCTTTGTTGTGACGCCCCGGGTTAGTGAACAAAAAATTTAATTAATTTTTTTAAATTCTTTAAAATAATATAGCTAGTCTGGAATATCATACAGTAATCTTCAGACTGAAATGATTAAATTTGAAAACTTCTAAGAGCTAAATCTTTTTTCGTCGATTTTCTTATTATTCAATTGTTGCATTTATTTCAACTCATTTGGTATCTTGGGTTTTTGTTTGTTTGTACGACAACAAGGTGTGTAGCAACTTTTTCTGAACCCTAACTTGACCTACCTTTGTTGACAAAACTTGTTACAAAGACAATTAAGCGATGATAATTTCCTTTACGTGTTTTCATAAGAATTTGAATATAACTTGGAGGATAATTATTATTACAAGAAATAATTAGAGTGCAGTAATTTTTGTGTCGCTGAAATAATTTTATTTGAAAATTTGAATAGTAAAAATTATGCATATTAAGGTGAAGTAATATATAATGGAAAAGGCAATGTATCGTCCGTTGAAATAAAAATAGCTGAACTCCAAACAAAGGACTTGACTGTTTTTGAATGAATTAGAAACATTTTACTTGACTTTCAACGCCTAGCCTGTTTGCTGTTTTCCATATTTAAGTTTTGGTTCCTTGCTTTATATCTATTCCTTTGTTTTTCTTTCTATGCTATGAAAGTCGGCAAATGTCAAACAAAAAGTCAAAAAAATTCAGAAACTTTGATGAGATATACAGGAAATAGGGCAATGCATTTTGGTGAAATTACCGAACCACGGATGCCTTGCCAAAGTCTATCTCGAACTCGAAGATACCTAACCATTATGTATAGATTAGCATTGTTGAATCCTGTCCCAAACATGGGCTTCCACCGGTTTTTTGGGTCAATTTTCATTATTATGAAAATATGTGCCAAACGATAGAGGTCGAAGAGCTTTAATAGAATATATAGGGTTGCCTTGTCGAATCCTGTCTTAAAAATGTCTTATAAAATTTTGTATGATATATTCTTAAGTAAATAAATTTGTAATAAAAGTGCATGTAACTAGATATCAGAATTTCGAAATGAATAAAAAATCACTTATTTTGAATTTAATTTTTTAAAAAAAAGTTTTAGATATTCAACATATAAACATTGCGTGTGATAAAATTAAATCGTTTATATATCATTTTATACCTTACTATATTTGTTTTTCTTACAACATGTGTAGTTTTTTACAATGATTTCTTATTACGCGAAAACATGGAATTTTCTTTTAAATTTTTGTTACAAATCAAAATTCTAAATGTTATTTGCCGTTTCGCACATCAAATTTGATTTAGTTTTTTTTTTCCTCCCTCTCAAGAGGCATTTGCGTTCGATTTTATTATTTGATTTGTACTTGATATCAAATTTTATTTTACAAAGGCCGCGGGTAAAATGAGGATTTGTGTGCATTAAAGTTAAAACCCTTTGTTGAAGTTTTCAAGTACTAAAATTTCTATTTTTGAACAGCATAAATGACAAGGAATACTTAGCTTGAAGAGTAGTTACTACTTTAATGCTAAGTTTTATATAATTTTTTACTGAAAATTTAAATTATCAGCCTTAAAATCAACCATTCGATGAATAGACTGCGAAAAAGCTAAGACTTTGTTTTAAAATAGCAGAAGTTTAAAAATTTTTTTTTACTTTTATCACAAATATTAAAATGTACTTTAGTAAACATGTTAATATTTTAAATAAATATGTGATATTTTAGTAATAGACTTAGGGTACGCATGAAATTGAATGGGTTATTCCATTAAATGAAAAAATAAAAAATAGAAAAATTATTTGTAATGATATAGCGCAGGAAAGTTAGGACATTCTATTTTCTCGCTCATACTTTAACAAAAATAAAGACAAGTGTTTTTGCATGAGACCAATACCATGTTATCAATGATAGAGTTTTTAAAATGAATATCTCTTCAAAATGATAAAAAATTTTTTTGTATTTTGCAACTTTAATTGGAAATACAGCCAACTGAATGAGATTTTACCACAATTTACTCGTATACACATGTTGATTTTAAGAGTTGAAACGAAAGTAATATGCATAGTACATAGGGTGAGGTGATGCGGTCGATGTATGGGAGAATTTATTTTTAACTGTATCAATTTCTGCCTATGGACAAAATTTGCTACGGTACACAAAACACACGTTACAAAAACAAATTTCTTTGCTTATATACATAATATCAATTTTAAATACTGCCCTAACTAAGGCCCCAAGAGATTTAAGGAATTACTGCAATTTAATACTACCCTACTTTTATGTTCAAGCTTAGTGAAAGTGTTGTTTAGGCATTGAATTATCTCTATGTATCCAATCATTAGTAGCAGCTCACTAGACCGAAAAAAATACGCAAATTTTGTGAAATTTGGAGATTTTTACTACCGTTTGATAAAAAAAGCACTGCGACGTTAAACTTTTTTTCAAATGTCTAAATTTTGATTTATGAAAATGTGATAAGCAATTTAAAGTATCACTAAGGGAAAGGCTTTTTTTAAACTGACCAGTGCATATCAATAAACATTGCCATCTCGACATTTCAGCTTATTGCGAAGGTACTGAATTTAGAATTGAAATGTAATTTCTATAAGTCGAACGTACCCTTTCTCAATTTTTTTCCGAATTAGTAAAAATTCTACTTTCGTTAATTTAAATAACAATGCAATTAATTAAATGAGACTGTTTATGCACAAGCAAACAAATCACCCTTTTTGAAAAAAGTGATTTTTCGAAAAAAAAAATCTGGAAATTTGTTCATGCGAAGATTTGTTTTTTAAGGCGTACTTTTCAAGTAAATAGGCAAAAACTGGAAACGGCATTTGCACTGCAGTGAACGTACTAAGACTTTATTATATGTATTTTTCAGCTAACTACAGACCACAATGAGCTGTGATATAAATTTGTTAATTTGGCAACACTGCGAGGTGGTCAAGACTCAATATCTTTTGAGCCAGTCTAGATATTTTAATACAATACAATGGGATTTCCCTATTTTCCGTCTTAGACGGTATACAAAGTTTTAAATGCTGTTTACTTGAGATATATTTTTAAAATGAATATAGTTTAAGTTTAATTGAATAATATTATGAACAACAAACACATCGCACATTTCATACAATAGAACTTCAGTTGAGTTCTAATGTAGGCAAAATAGATAAAAGTTCAAGGCTACCAGGGGTAAAATATTTTGAACACCATTTTAAATAAACGCTAAGCCGCATTTTTCGTCACAAAGAACACACGCCAGAGTCTGATTGAACCGATATGTCCAGAACTTCAAGAGTTGCTGGTCTCATAATGTCTGCGCCGATCATAGTAGGTTATATTAGCATTGAAATTGAACCGATCAGCTAGAGTCGGAGATCGCTGAAAGGCCATTTGAGAGTGCGTCATGCAAACATCGGGATTTTCTCTCAATCTAAACAGAGCTTGGCATCTCTTTGATCAATATGATGGCCAGATTTTGCTGTCGTCTCCAAGGGAAAGAATTGAGTTGGTGATAGAAGACCATAGATAAAAACTAACAAATGGGAAGAGAATATGTCAGTATTCTGGTGAACACCAGCATTGATTGAGTGTTCATTTAAAGTGAAACCGCCAACGACAACACGGATAGAGTGGCCACTGCAAAAGCTCGTTGTCCAAAGAGAGAAAGAGTTATCGACACCATATGCAGTTAGTTTTGAAACGAGGACGCGATGGGACCCTCGATGAAATGTCTTAGAATGGCTAAAGGGAGATTCATGTATCCACCGTTAAATACATTGGATCCACTTTTTGTGAGGGACGCCATCAGCTTTCCTGTAGAGCGAGCTCTACAGAAGCCATATAGGCGATATATGTAATTGCTTGACCTGCAGATTAAACAAAAGGTGAAAATTAATTATGCTAATCATTCCTTCGGAGAGTATATAGATAGATATAGGCCGGCGATTGTCACAGTTGACGATGTTTCCTTTTTTTAAACTGGCAGTCGAGACACAATTTCTGAACATACTAGCTCATATGCCATTCAACCCTGATCCTTTGTTAGTATTGAGGTTTTCAAGGGCTCGTTTCACTGCCCCAGTGCAAAGCAAAAGGTCGGCATAGCCAAGTTCTCAAAGCAGGGTAATGGTTGATTGAATTCTGAGAGTGTTGAAATTTTAGCAGAGATGCTTGCTAAAAGATTAGCTCAATAGGATCAGTAAAGGGTTTGTCATGCATTAAGAGAGTTGGATTTCCTGGAGAGCCAAAAAATAAATCAACTAATGAAAAATCAAAATTTTTTTCTCAGATTGATAACTTTTTCGCCTTATTTTTGTTCGAGGAGTAAAATTCTGTCGTAAGCAATCAACATGAAATTTTAACAATCTTATATTTCCGTTATAGACACTGACTTTTGAAGTGAGCTACATACTCTTAAGACCATGAAGTTGCCACAGGTACCATTTAAAAAAAGTATATATACCTTTATCTTCAAAGTTTTTAATATCAGATTTTATTTCTAAGAGCGCTCAGAAATCTCCCCTAAAATATACATATTCTTAAAATTCAATGTTGCTTTTTCAACCAAAAACCACAAAAAATATTTCATTAAATAGTGAGCACCAACATTATTACACAGAGTTTAGTAAAAGTGCACTGCACCAATAAAAATTTCGTAGAAGACTTAATTTTTTTATAATCAACAACTTCTGAAAAATAAAACAAAGGAAATCTTGAATCCGTGCCACTGCTAAACAATTTACCCTTCTAAGGACGAGTATACATTTGTTAATATTCCCTGAGTGCTGTTCATTTTATGCAGGATTTTGAAGAACAAATAAAAGATTCCGCATTTACTTACATTGAGTACCTACTCCCCGTCTAGACCGCTAAGTTGTAAAATGTCACGCTAAAGTCGTCTTCTTCTTCTTCTTCTTCTATTTACATACATTTTCATGCAGCTTACGAATATCTTTGAAAGCAGTTCAAAAATATTTTGCTTTTCAATTAGCGAGTAATAAAGAAATCTGTTGTACTGCTGTTGACGTTCAATTAAATTTGCTTTAAATGGAAAAATAATAAAACTAAATTACGTATTGGTTGACAGCATCACATCTGCGTCACGCGTGCTACTCAAAAGTTCGCGCAAATATCCATACAATAAAACAATTTGATCAATTTATTATTTTTTTTAAATTAAACTGACGCTTTAACTGAACACTACAATCGAATTTTCGAAGTAACCCAAACCATGGCGCTATTTCGTCGTCAAGCGCCATAATTAATTACGTAAATTATTCACAATTGGGCACAAGACAAGGCATCGCATCGCATCGCATCTCCTTAAATGATCGACCTAAATGTTCACGAGCCGATGTGTCGTCAAGCAAGATTATTAACCATAACAATAATCGCTTGACTTTGCTTAACTACTTAGCACGTTATACTTATCCACATCTACTCGCAATAAATTGAGCTTAGTTCAAGAGTTCAACTGCTACTCGTGCAGAGGAAGAACCAAAAAACCTAGAAGACATAAACAAACAGCTAAACGAATAAGCAAACAAACAAACAAACTAGCGCAAGGGGACACATCCCTGCCTCCTCGCAATTTAAGTCAGTCAAAATATAGACATCATACACCCACCTATTTACCCAGAGACAAAACTTACATTGGTCTGTCCATAGTCACAATCGTTCATAATTCAGTTGCTATTACAAAGTTAGAGGGCAACATCATACATTTTTTTTTTTTGTAGGGTGAACTGGGGCCAGATATATAATGGGATATATTTAATCGCTATTGTGAATGACTTCTAATTTAACCAAATCTAGCTGCATGGTATTCCAGGACTCTTTAATTCACTAACTTCACGCTGCTGCTGTTATTGTTGTTGCTGCGATAGCTGGCCATTGTCTTACCGGCAGACATCGGCTAAGGGTTTGCTCTTTTGGCTTTTTGCAATAGTAGGCAATGCCACGCTCCTAACAGGAAAAAAACGTTGTCACGGCTCAGCTAATGGACCGATTTTAATAAAATTTGGTTTGGATATAGATTTAACCCTAAAAAAGGTTATCAGAAACTTAGATTTCTTTAAAGGGGCGTGACACCGCCTTGAATAAGAAAAAACCTTGTCTCAGCTGAGCTGCTTCATCGATTTTGATGAAATTTGGTATGGAGATATATTAATCCTTAAGTAAAGGACGGTGCCACGTTTCTTACAGGAAAATACGTATTATTCTCAACTAACGCACCGATTTTGATGAAATCTTGTTAAGATATAGATTGAACTCTAAAAAAGGTCTCTAAAAACTCAAATTATTTTTAGTAGGCGTGGCAGCACTTCTAACAGGAAAAAGCGTTCACTGCTAAGCATTTAAGCCAATTTCGATGGAATTCGGTAGAGAAATAGATTAAATCCTGAGAAAAGGTATTTGCTATTAAGTGAACGGTACCACGCCCCCGGTAGGAAAATATGTTTTCGCTGCTGTTTAAACTTATAAACCGATTTTGATGAAATTTGGTGTGAATATAGATTGAATCCTGAGGAAAGGTTGTGAGGAGAAGCAGTGCAGAATGTAATTTTTTTTTCCAATAGAAAGCGATGGCACGACTTCAACAAGAAAAAACGTTTCCACGACTAAACTTATGAACCAATTTCGATAAAATTTGAAACAGATTTAGAGTGAACCCCAAAGCTCTGTGTTCTGTAAGTGGGCGTGGAACCATCCTTATAAGGGTGACACGGTTGAATTGCCACACCGATTATGATGAAATTTGGTATGGTTATAGAGGCCACACCCTGAACAGGAAAATATGTTTTCTTAGCTAATCTAATTGAATGATTTTGATTAACTCTGGCATGAAGATATGTATATTGAATTCTAAGGAAGAGACAGGAATAAGGCAACATGGTATCTTAATTTTTTATTTATTGAAGTGTTGACAAAAAAATAGCTGTTTTTTAACTCCGATGAACTTGCTATTTTGAAAAACGCTCTCAACTTGAGTCTTAAATCACAGCTTGTCCAGCTATGGAAGAAAATTACGCAACCGCACAAGCCGGCAGCGTACGAATTGTTTTTTGCTCACTCAAAACCTGAATATTTTATCATAAGTTATTATTTGCGCTAGAAATTAAAGAAATCTTTCACGACTTCCAAATTGCCAGCATACTCGTATAATGTGATGCAATTTACCTCGGTCTTCCCTATCACTTGAATGCCAACATCGTAAACAAGTATCATAACAGACTCTAGTATGCTAGAAACCGCCACGTGTGTGTACAGTGGCGGGTAAAGAGGCGTGGGGAAATGTGGTCACAAAGCTTCTTCGTAAGTGCTGCCACACCAGACGATAAAATATCACTTTGTCTCTCCCATCATCAGAACAGTGGCAGCCAACATATGAAAATCTAAAATTTATGATTGTGAAAATAGGGGTGAACGTATTAATACATCGATGACTACACTTATATTCACATACACGCACACGCACACACAGTCAGTCACTTATAGTAGATACTTGTTCAGAGATAGTCGAAAGTTGTAATGTTAAAGGGTGTGAATAGTTCACATACACTGGAAGAAAAGTATATTGACGTTACTTTAAATTATATGGCATGGGTTTTTTTTGCTTGGATGACGACACGCCAATTTCAGCAAGGTCACCGAGTTGCCGAGTCTGTTTATGTACAATAACTAAAATGCCTCCAGTAGTGCTTTATTTTGTGTTCTTGTACAGATATCACATCTACTTAATCAAATTCGATTTCATTAAAAATTTACATGTTGCCACGCTCGCACGCTCGAACAGATTCTTCAGCAAACATTCTCTAAATTTTAATTGTATAGGGGGTGTTGAGCCCCTTATTTATATATCATAATGTATTATATACCAGAAACGTCCTCGCGAAACATTCTCAATTATAAGATGGAAACATGATCATTATCTATTTAGTTGAGATCTTAATCCATTGACAGTCGATGGTTACACCCACTTATGAGTTTTCAAGTTGAACTTTTTCTTTATAACATGTTGCAAATGAGCAAGCAATTTCCTCGATGCTTAAAGCTTTCAAAGTTTTGCTCCAATTTTTTTTAAGCAACTTTGAAGAACTTATTATGATGAAAATATGCGATTCCCAAGGATGTAAGAAAAGTATGTCATGAACGTTGCAGCCAGTTTTATGGCGAAATATGCCCACAACATGGCTTTAGTATTATTGACTGAAATCATTCATCCAAAGCAAATTTAAGTAGCGAACTTCAAAGCTTCTCTTCCTGCATTTGAGTTGGTAAATGACATTACTTCGAGGATGAGTAAGTATTTACTGGATCTCAAGGAAACTCTTAGCTAGACCCAAACTAAAATACTTAGATGACTCAGAGGTTTGCTGTAACGCTCTTTATTTCTATCATCTAAAAAATTTTTGCATATTTCATTTTGCTTTTTTGACTGTACACTTGGACTTTTTTTCAGTGTACTTTTCACACAATATTCGCTAATCATAAAGTGAGCTGTATTAGCGAAAAATGTAAATATAAAGGAAGTTCATAGAGCTTCGGACCAAGTTAGCTCCATGACGCTATTTCAGTTGCAATTGGCGTGTTAAATGATTTGGATGGTTTTCAGAATTGCTAACCATAACAGCAAACGCGAACGTGTGATTTCACTCATTACGGTTAAAGCTGTGAACGAATCGCTTAAATAAATATAGATATACAAATTTAATTAAAGTGAAGATATCGAAACTGAAGTGCCTCCGAGCAGAAGGTTAAAAAAGTGAAAATCAAAAGTGATGAAAACATAAAAATAACAATTTAAAATCAACAGGTTGTTGCGCCTTACAAATAAAATCCACCCATACTAAGCAAATGTGCATATCTTAAACAACGATTTAAAAATTCTGAACCTGTGATAATAGTGTGTAGTGTACACTTTTAGTGAAATTACATAGTGTATATTTAAAGTAAACAAGAAGCTAACATATTTAGTATTTACATACATAATA
The DNA here is from genome assembly GCA_963680825.1 of Meiosimyza decipiens. Classification (NCBI taxonomy): domain Eukaryota; kingdom Metazoa; phylum Arthropoda; class Insecta; order Diptera; family Lauxaniidae; genus Meiosimyza; species Meiosimyza decipiens. The sequence continues at coordinate 36,640,843 of OY804258.1, forward strand.
CAATGTGAGTGATTCACCCTTTTCCAAGAATTCGTTCATATTCCAATCAAACCTTTTATCGATTAATTTTTGAATAATTTTATTCATTATCAGTGGAATAAGCAAAAATGATAATTGCATTAACTTGTTAAGAGCAAAAACATAATAAAAAAAAGGAAAGCAACGAGTACAGTAACAAAACTAAATTAAAATAAAACAGAAATCAGAAAATAAATAAGATCTTGTCATGAGAATTTGAATGGTAAGCTATCTATTGTTGGCGATCATAATCATTGTATTTTAGTTTGAGTTTTCAATTTCTGAGTCAATTTATTAACATATGTTTGTGAATTTGAAATTCTTTACTAAAATTAACGCTAATAATCTTCGAACAGATGGACAGATTGTGAGTAAACCACTTCTAGAGGAACATGAAAACTATAAAAACTTATACACAAGGCAAGGCACCTGGCTGTGATAATAAAGTAATTAAGCTCGATTGCCCTCACGATATCATTGACCAAAAGCACAGCCATGCAAAAGCATTTGGGTGCTCGACACCAGGGGTGTGGAATTCGTTGAGTCGCGGTGGGAAGTTCGAAAGTGATAATATTTTTAAATGGATGGTTGATAGTCCTACAGAATAATGATTATGAAAAAATAATGTAGAATATCTACATTCAAGTTCTCAGTGATTATTGTGTACATAAAAAAACGTTTATTTCGTCAGAAGTGCATCTTTTGTTAAGACAAACACATTTGTCTTTAGGCCTTTCTAATTAATTTGATCAGTTAGTTACCGTCCGGCTACGGTTCCATACCAACCAATCAGCGCACGACTGATTTGCGTGGCGATAAGTTGATACCTACATATATTAACGGGCGACGTCTTTAACTTACACTCACCTGCATCGATTTTGTTCCGAATTTAGAGTCCCTATCCTATGGCAGCCTTGATTGCAAGAACCAATCGAAACGTCAAATTCAATCTGGGCAGCCACGACGACAACTGAAGAGCCAACTTGACAAAAAATGTATCGAATAGGGACCACAAATTCAGAACCAAATCGACGCGATTGTGTGTACGATTGAAAAATGCGCGAAAAGTTCCCGTGTTGACATCACCATGGGGAAACCTTACGCGTATAGAGTTCCAAACACATGCAACAGGTCTTCCGGCGCCCTGTTCGGCACAAACTAGTCGATAGTCGCTCTGCTCTGGCAATTTGAAGTTTTAATTGTTAGATACAACTTTATTTGGATAAAAATTGTAATATGAATTTCAGGCGAAAAATCAAAACAAAAATATTAAAGCAATTACATATGAAGCGGGAAACCATGTAGATTTTTGGCAAACTATGTTTATAATTTATTATCATTCGTAACTGGTCAATGCAAAAAAGGAAAATATAGTATGCTTGGAGTCTCTTAAGCATCGGCTAACAAAGCTTACTGATGATACCATGTAGCAGTGGTTGAAACTAGTGTAAGGAGCTAGTTGCCCATTTTTTGTTTCTTTAATGAATTTTAGGTTGTAATTTTTTTTATGTTTTTTGCACTTACAGTACTGAAAAGGAGTCTCAGTAAGAATATAATTAATTTTTTTGCTATTTTAAGGAAAAAAATATTTTATTTTAGGAAGGCCATTAATTCCTTGATTTCAATTTGGCAGCGCTGACTTAAAATGATTTCATATATGATTCAAAGTGGCAAAGTGATTAATGTTAAGTAAGAAAGAGTAATTTGAAATATTTTACAACTTAAAAATGCAATTTGAAGTTATTTACGATTGCAGTATAGTTAAAAATGATAATTTCAATACTTTTCAAATTCAAAATAAATTCAAAATTGTTGTGTCAAAAATAAAGGGATAAAATACTCTTTTTAACTTCAAAACATGCAGCTTTAAGTCAAAAATAAAGATTTAAATTTTGCAATGTCCTTTTTCTCTGAGTATAGGGTGTTAATATATTTTAGTTTTTATTTGCAAACTTTGAAGAACTCATTAAAATGTAGCCTTTTCACCATTTCAGTCGATAACAGGACATCTGAAGAGAAACACCAACAGTTTTTCAATAGTGCTAAAATATCCTGATGATGGCTTAAAGTTTAAGTTAAAAGAAAAATTGAAAACAAAAGTTCAAAAAATTTTTGGTTTTATTGCTATGGCCATTGCTCAATTTTTACCAAAACTTTTCGTATTATCTGAAAGGATTCTGAAAAAAAGTGGAGGCGCTAGGCATTCTTTCATAATAACTAGTGTATCTTGTGAGCTTTGGGAAGATCTTTAGTCCCTGGACCAGTGATGGCATTTAGGTTTTTTCTAAATTTACTGAATGAAGACTTGAAATGTTCTTTTTAGATGCCGAATGTACTTTTCCGATATGAACATTTTAAAGTTACTTAAAATTATTAAAATTCAAGAAAGTTTTAACATTTTTACTAAAAATAAAATGGCATACCTATTTCGCGGTAGTTTTACTAAATTAAATTAGTAATTTTTAGAAATAGTCGACGATATTTTACGGCGCAAATGTATTGAAAAAAGTGCAAATGTACTGAAAATATCATCACTGCCCTGGACCCATGTGAACAATTTCTGAAAGTTTCACAAAAAATTTCTTAAAAGTTCTGTTAAGATTAAACTCGTTGGTGTTTATTAAATCAAATAATAGTAAACTTGTTTGAAATGCAAAGAAAATATTTGTACTTTCTACTTAAAATTAGTAAAAAAAAAAAAGAATTCATTACGTACCCTCTGTAACTGCTTCACTCTGCCCAAAATTTGTAAGCAAAACAACACTGGAAAGTACTGTGAAAATAACAACAACACTTTAGCAGCGACTGCATTCAACTCACAAACACACACACACTATTAAGCAATGTGTTTTCAATAAACTATTTAGAATGCATAAATAAAATGAAACTCGCAAAATTTTCCAAAAAAACGAAATTGAATTTTTAACAAATTATACATTTTTAAGCAAATAAAAATATTTTCAATAAAAAAGCATTGAAATTTGCAAAGAAAACAACCAAACACTACGCACTTTCACTGGCGGCTCTGCCGATGGCGCCTCCTTAAACATGTTTTCGCACTTTTATCCGATTTCATTAATATTTTATTGAATTTATCACAGAAAACTTTTTTAGCCACAACTTTTACTATTTTTTTTTTTAATTTGGTATTAATATTAATGCGTTAATTGTAAAATTCAACTTGCGATTTTAAAGTTCACTTTGTAAATGACATTACGAATAACGGATGACAGCAGATTAGAGTTGCCAGCTTCTTGTTCGAAAAGTGGATTACCAGCGTGCAGTTGTAAGCATAAATATTTTAAGAAAAATAAGCGTTTTTGATTTCGCTCTGCAATTGCTAACAAGGGTGGATCAATAAGTCCGTGCCGTTTTTAATGAAACACACTTTCTTTTAGCAAAAAAAAGTTTTTATTTTTCAACCTTCTAGTGTTTCTCCAATTTTTTTATTCCTTCCAAAAAATAGAATTTCTCGATGTCCTCAAAATGGGCATTGTTTAAGAAATAATTTCATTGTTCGAGCTAAATATTATACCACCGAGCCATTTCTTTTAGTATGGAAACAAAAAATAGCCACTGGGGGCTAGATCCGGAGAATATGGTGGAAGTGGTACCAATGTGTAGCCCAACTCATGCAATTTTGCAATTGAGATTACACATGTGTGCACCAGAGCATTGTCTTGATCAAAAATAACTTTTTTCTTGACCAAATGGGGCCGTTTTTTTTTAAATCGTGAATCCCAATAAGTTGGAATAATATTCGCCATTTATTGTTTTTCTTATTTGAAGGGATATGCCGCGTGCATCCCAAAAAACTGACCTTGGCATTCTTCGGAGCTGATCTACCCGGAGAAACGCATTGCGTAGGCTAAGTTCACTCCGGCGTTTTTTCAACGCGCTTGAAAAATGTGCCTTGATGGTGTGGCTTATTGCATATAATTTTGTGTTATGCTAAAACGCGCGTTAAAAAACGCTTCAGTGAATCGAGTCTTAGGCATCCATGTTTCATCCACAGTTATAAAACGCGGCAAAAATTCATTAGTATTGCGGCTGCAAACAATCCTTTGAAGTTGTCTCAGTTTATGGTCAATTGAGAGCAAATGCTGCACCCACCTTGTATATAACTTCTAAAGCCCAACTGATCATTTGAAACCGAAATCACAGTACCATATGAAAGGCCTATGGCATCAACAATTTCACGCACTTTCACTCTCCGTTCGGCCAACACCATAATGTGAATATTTTCGAAATTTTCGGGTGTATTGCCCTCAATTGGCCGTCCAGAACTTTCAGAGTCACAAGATCTTGTGCGACCACAACGAAACTCAGTAAACCAGCTTTTTAACAATGAAGTTTATGGTGTAGAGTGCCCAGTACTTATCAAACTTTTCCTTGGTTTGAGTGACGTTTTTATTCGCAAAAAATAATGTTTTTTTATAAAATTCTTAGAGGTTGTACACTTTGAATACCTGTTAAACGTCTAGTTATTGACGGAATTGTCTTAAGGTTTGACAGTAGTCTATTAACAGATGGTACTTGATGGGGGCAATGTTGCATCTCACAACTACAAGGCAAGTTCGAAAAGTCACGGACTTATTGGTCCGTCGTCGTATATGCTTACATATGTAAACGATAACAAATGCTAGGCGTCATTTCTGCGCACTTTTGTTTTTGGATTGAATGCAAACTTAAGAGCTAAAAATTAATTTTGTGTGTGGCATAACTATTTTGTTATTCCGTAATTTAAAGTTTCATCAAAAGTTTACTTTAGAAGCCCCTCTCCCTTTTTATTAAACCATTGTTTTTTACGAGGTTTTTAATACAGACAGCGAATATGGCATCAGAAGTTGGGGACGTATCTACTTTCGGAGATGTAGACATCGGAACTCGGGGAAATAGCTTTTAATATAAGTTGGGAAACCTAATTCGATTTTCAAAATAAAGATATCATATGAAAATTAATTGAATAAGCTATAGTTTTAGTTCATAAAAGTTTCAAATCTTAGCTATAATTTTCGAGATTTCTGATCGACTTTTTTTAAAACCGTTATTTTCCGCAAGAAATTATCATCAAATACAGTTTTATAAATACATTCAGAAAGCGTTTTTTTCAAGGTTGGTTTTTATTTTGCTAACCGATTTTTTGATGGAAAACATATGAACGAGCTCTAGAAAATTTCTTGAATATTTGGATCGCACGATTTCTTATTAAAATTTTTAAATTTTTTTTTTTTGTGAAAAATACCACCGCAAACAAATATATTATTGTTTTTGTGGTTAGATTTGTAGCTGTTGGTGTTGTTGCTTTCGCTGTTGTCGACCAATTCCAAGTCAAGCCCGGAATTTGATATCAAAGCAGGGCATTGGATGATTTTTGTTACATGTGCTTAAATTTCTTAGGCAAAAATTGAACTTCGTACGATTATACTAACACTTTTTAATATTGATGAACAAAAAAAAAGGTTCTCAACTTTTTCTCACAAAAAATTTTAATATCTTAAGGAAAAATGCTTTATTTTGGTAAGGCCGGGAATTCCTTCTTTTCAACTTAACAACCCTGACAGCTGCATTAATTTTACCATAACTTTTGAGGTTTTCGAGTTAAAGTGAAGCTTGAAGTGAATAAATAACTAAGAAAAAAATGTATTTATTGTTAGAGTAACATCTTAGCCTTCAGATTTTGATCCGATAGCAAAGTTAGCTTAGAGCCCCTGTTGTAGATCAAGAGATTGGAACTTAAAATAAAATCAAATTAATACTCATATTATCGATCGAGTTTGAATTGCCAGATACGTTAAAAATTAATCGAGTAGTCTTTTAATTTCAATGAAATTAAAAAGCCCATGAAATCGTGAAACATCCTTACGTAAATAACATAAGTAAATGCGATAAATGGATTTTAATGTAAATCAATATTTTTTAACATGTACGTATTGTCGTTGTTGTTATTTGATGAGAATGCCATTTACGAAAACAGCAACCCAAATACAAAATGAACACACGCCATTCGTGTGCGTTGTATACAAAAACAGTTGATAAGAGATAACGTTAGTGATAACCACATTTTTCTGCCAATACCCCTCTGGTGGCCTCTTTGCGCTTTCTCCCGCTGCTCCACAACAGACAAGTGAAAGAAAAAAAATAAACAACATCGAAGGGATTTTTTTGCTGATAACTAAATAGAAAATTATGGAAAATAATTTTTTATCGTTAAAATTAAGGACAATACCAACGCACACATACACAGAAGTATGTATACCCAGCAAACACTTTCAATCGCGGAAAAGTCATACAAATTATATTCTGACAAGCGATAGTTTACTCCACGTTTAGTAATTTGCACAGAAACAATATCGGCGAGCTTGATTGCTTAATTTGAAATAAAAAGTATTTAGTGTGTTATGGGATGATGCTCCAAATTGTTGTTTAATCTTTATCCTTATATCTATTATAACCTTACGTGGGAAATTTATCTAATATTAGCTTTTTCCACTGACAATTTCTTATTTGTAAAAAGCAAATGACAAAAAAGTTCTATCGAACTATGACGTTCGGTATAGCTTTTCGCACCGACAAAACTAGTGCCCAGACGCTCAAAGTGTAGTTTCTTGACAAGTAAAATAAATAAACACTCTTTGCAACATCAGCTTTCTTTCTAGAATATCAAAAAAAAAAAATATAAGTATCCATTCCATCAGAGAAAGCTATATACGAATTTTAAACATATCTATTGCTTGTTTAACTCTTCTAGACTATTCATCTCACGTAAGATTCATATAATCTTATAGTTGCAAGGATGATTCAAAATCATCAAAATATTTTTCTTGCTATAATATTCCTGAAGAGTGTCTCCCTTCCTTATTTCGCTAAAATTTAATCCGTAGAACTTATCTAGAAAAGCTATGAATTCATCGTCCTAAAATCTTGCAAATCTTTGCTGGGTAGAAATACAAACGCTCGCTCAATTTAGTCGCTACAACGAAGTCATTAATGAGTGCGACCTTTGCTGCTGGCAGGGAACTTAGTTCAAAAAAATAGAGAATTAGGAAAGAGTAAGCGAAACGGCAGGAAGGTAACACAGTTCACAATACTCGTGAATGTTAGGTCTATAAATAGAAACCAACTACATACTGTGTATATTTTCATAACATTAAATAACGGTACACCAAACCACAGTAACCACCCACAAGACGCACAAACAAATACAAATGGACCCAATAGGAAATGCTCTGTCGGTGATATCATCTACACGTATGATAAATCACATTGGTGGTCAAGAAGAACATAACCTATTATGAGGTAGTCAGGGACTATAGCCTCATATTTTGCTTCAATAGTTTCCTATGATACTTGAAGTAGAAATGTAATCTTAGGAAAATCGAAATACATGCATTAGGGTGGAGAGAAATGCTGTTTTTGAACTTTTTTCTACGACATCATCCCGGCAGTTTAGTTCTTCGTAAATGGCTAGTTTTCAAATTAGAATTTTAGCATATTTGGATAAAACTTATGTGAGTACAAAAAAACTTTTTTCTGACTTTCATGATACGTCTCAAAATATGGCAAAAGGAGAATTACAAAAATAAGCTTTTTGAGCTATAATTAAAAATGTCATTAACTTTTATTCAGATATGTCTATATGAATTATTTTACATAGATTTGAGAGCGAAATCCCTAAAAATCTAGCACATTCTCGGTGGCTTATATGTGCTAAGTATTTTCTTCAATTCAATGCATCAAACAAAACTTCGATGATCGTTATCATGTGAAAATTTGCGCACCTACTTGGTTTGATATGAAAAAATTCATTCTAATTCTTTTCGTCGTGTTACTTATAGATTTTGGAATGTTGCCTTGTCACACGTTTAGCACAAAAACTGTTGATTTGAATATCCCCCACTAGTTGGCAAAAATTGTGTCTAATGGCTATTGGTTTTTAGTGGTAAGAGAAAGTATTTTGTTTTGTATTTGCAAATTTATAGAATATAATGCAAGAAGAAAAAACTCACGCGTGACGTCTTGGCGGACATTTATAAGACATAATTCTGTTTTCTCTCATTCTTAGCTTAATATGGTTGCTATTAAAACAACTAAGCTAAGTGCTCTTTAACGCTTAGCGGCATCATGGGGCCGTGAATTACCCCACGGCATTTTTGAAAATATGCGACTTTTCGAATTATGCCAAGTATAGCCACATATAGTATAAAAAAATATTTTGAAAAATATACCTTATAATCATTAAATTTCATAGTGTAGAGCAGAGCCATTTCAACACACGCTCACAGTTATGAAGTTTAAAATTGAAAATTCGCTTATAAATAATTTATTTTTCAATGTTGGTTCGTAAATGACTCAAATTTTTATAAAATTGAAGTGATACCACTAAGGGTTAAATATCAAGCCAAGAGAACTTCACATTTAATGACTTCTAGTGAGGAGAAAAATAATGCAGCAAGTTTCTTGTGGTTTGGCAAGGATAAACTAGTGGTATCTTCAGTACCAAGAAAATAATGATTATTTTTTTGTTTCAATCCACCATAACATTCTCAATGTGCATATACAGCCGCTACTAGATTATTGCAACCTGGCTTACTTTGCTTTTAATGGATTTCGTTTGAGAGATATTTTTACGCACTACTCGTATTACTTTTACCTGACACCTTAACTTATTAAATTAATATTATATCGTTTCAACGATATTTTTAGAACTGTAAGTTTTGCAAAGAATCTATTTCTGTCATGTGTAATCGTTCAAAATAAGTATTTCTTCCTCTACTCTTGCGTACACCCAACGTTGGTGTCTACTGGTGTCTACTGTAAAACCCGAATTATGGTGACCACAATAATTTAATATGGCCTACGAAATGTGTGACATAAAAAAATCTTAAAAAGTTCCATTAAAATTTCCGTCATAGTTCCGATAAGCTCATAAATAGCCGAATCACGCAATTGTTTTGTTTATTTTGGGGAACACGGCGCTGGTTTTTATAGGGTTACGTCTTCGTAGTGTAAATATTTTTAAAAAGTAATGTTCCAAAAACCTTTCGAAATTTCAGTCAATAATTTTGTGATCACCTCGCGCTGTGTGAATAAAACTGGAACTAAAATAGATTACAGATTTTGATGCGTCTCTACAAATCTGAAAAATTAATTCCATACAGGATAGAAGCGATTTAACATACATACATTTCTTAAATACCCTTATTGATTAAGTTAATGATTGGATTAAGTGCATTATTGAGCTGTCACTTCCCCCACTTAATACTCCTTTCCTACAAGGTCAACTTATTTACTATAACTTAGTGTGACCTGAAGCTGAGCTTGTTATTATTAATGAGAATGTGACTTGTTGCGAATTTTCACCGAACATTTAAGTTAATTTTTTGTTTGCTCTCTCTACACGAGGGTGCGGATGTATGTGTACATGGGCTGTGTGTATAAGTATGTCTATGTTGTTGTTGTTGCCACTAGAATCATAGGATATCTCAAATAACAATAGCCTGAGTGCTAATAAAAACAAAGCGACGACAACAGCACGCACAGCAGGACTCTCGGTCTACCACATCGTGGTGACGGAGTCGGTTGGTCGGTCGGATGCCTGCCATCGGAGTAAATAATTTGAGTGCATATTTTGTGGTCGCATTTATGTCATGAACAAATTATTATTACTCATAATAGGAAATTCAGCATTCCATGTCTTTTTGGGGACGCACGCTAACTAATGTGAGTCCCTATCAGCCTTAGCTACCTTTCAGGTTTTGTTAGGCTCATAGCTGCAAAATAAATTATTTTCACAATTGAATTTATCATCCGCTGGAGAGAGAAGTTAATGAAAGAGAAAATTGTTTTTCACAACACAAATTTTCATTTAATTATCCGCCAGATTTTAAGTTAATTAATGATAATTGCTTCACGTTGTTGCAAGCCAAAAAAAAAAGTTTATTAATTTATGACTTCACCAAAAATCGCATCTTGAGAGTAGACAAGAAATAAAAATAATTAATTACTTTGACGAATATTGGGAGGCGCATTTATTTATTTTGTCAACATGTGAAGAACAAAATTACTCAAGGTAGCAGGGTACTCTTAACAAAATTTTAATCAAAGACTTAAGACTAGTAAGAATTAAAAATATATATATATATATCTCCTGCGTCCTTCATCTCTTCACGGAGCATGGAGCCTCCGTAAGACTCTTCCAACGTGCACGATCAGCAGTGAGTGCCTTCAATTCTCTCTAAAATGTTCACGCTTCTCATATTTCCTCCTCCAGCAACCGTTTCCACGATGTTGCGTTTTCTGCTACCCTGACGGTTCCACTCCAACACATTAAGGCCGACTTCAAATTGTTATTTCCGCAACGTTTTCGCCGTTTAACTTGAATGGAAACCGGATTTTGACGCCAATGCAGCATTAGAGATGGTCCAAGGCCAACATATTTTAAGAATTCGGCGAAGACGACTGTAATTAAACACTTGTAAATTGTGTAGACCAAGTCTCACAGCCATAAAAAAGGACTGATTTCACGTTTGACTCAAAAATTGTTTGCTTCATTGTCATTGACAGTAACGAAGATTGCCAGATTTTAAATACAAGCGATTTTACTGTCTAAGTTAATAAAGGGTTCCACATCTTCTATGCTGGACTCGCCTATCATTAAGCTATTACTAGCACCGGTATGGAGGATGGACATTTTTCCAAACATATGTTGATTATAATCAGACCTAACTTCTCCGTAGAAGATGTCAAGACAATGAGTTTTACTTATATGTCTAAGTGATTGGTGGCGAGTTGGCATATGTATGTCATCTGTATAATCCAACTCTTCCAGATGCTCGCTGAAAGTCCATTAAATGATACGGTTTGTTAGACCTATGCTTAGAATATCGTCCAGTACCATCAAAAACAAGATTGGTGACAGCAGATAGCTTTGGCGCACTCCTGAGGTGGATCCAAAAGGTTCAGAAAGTTTTCCGTTTTATAATACTACACATATGGAACGTACCAAATTCAATTTCGCAACAGAATTTTAAAAATTTTAACATTTCTTTATATTTGTTCAGACGGAAATTGCTCGATATTTTTCGTTTTCGATTCGTTAATTGAGCTGTGGAATGCTTAGAAGAAAACGAGCATTTTTATCGAAAAATTATATTTTCTGTCGAAGCTCATTTTCACCTCGGTGGCAACTATTAGCAAAATTGTCGCATCTCGGGCAGAGAAAATCCACATGTAATTGTTGTGAAGCCAAAACACGCTCAACGAGAAACTGTTTGGTTTGGCATATGGATCGACGGTATCTTTTTTAAAGGTGAAAAAGGAAGAAGCGTTATAGTGAAAGGTGAGCGCTACCATGCAATGATAACTTTATAGAGCTCCTTGCTGTCTGAGATGAACTGAAAATTTGGCTTCATCGCATGGGCTACTGCAAGGCCAGCCGAGGACTGTACTTTTTAAGCATATCGGGTTTTATCGGAGTTTTGAAACTTTGAACATTATTGAATTGAATTGAATACCTTAAGCTTCTTATACAACTTACAGTGAGTGTTTGCACTGAAATGATACTTCCAATTGTTTCTTTTCACAATTAAAACTTGGAACTATTAGGTTCTAAATATAGCTTAGCAAAAAATATAAGATAATATAGGTACAATAAACTTGGATTTGCTTATTAAATGTTAACAAGCCAGCAAGCAAGAAGACGCTCCGAAAACTTTGCGCTTGTGTAACAATTTTAAATTTATGAATTTGATTATCTGGAAACGTCTCATGTTACGCACGCCAAATCCATGACAACACTCTTTTTCTGCTTGCAACATTTCACACTCTTTTTATAGTGATTGTATTTTTGGCAGGATTCATTCTTTATATCTTTGTCTCTTCTTTAAAAAAAAGGGATTTATGCATCAGGTATTTCGCATAATTAAAGAGGAAATCTGAGTTGAAACAACATCTTTGGGCAATTTAAAAATAAAGGAATTTAATTATGATTTTATTTTTATAAAGGTATAGGTTGAATACTTTTACCTTGAGAAAACAAAATTAAAGTTTACTGTTTGTAATAAAATAAGGTCAATAAGATGCAAAGATAAATTTATTTAAAAAAAAAATGATAAATATGCCCAATAAAAACGCAAACAGCAGCTTAGCATTACCATAACAGAATTAAATAAAAACTACAAAAAAAAAATCGTAGAACAATTTAAGAGAAATTTAAGAAATATTTTCGAAAAAAAAATAAAACAAATTCAAGTGAAAGAAATTGGTGTTCCTCTTGACTATTTGGTTATTTATTTGCTATTCGCTGGTCATCGGAGTTAAAAAAAAACAAAGATTTTTATCTTGACATTTTTTCACACTTACAAATCATATTTTATTTAACTTTTATTCCAGATCTCCGGACGAACCTATAATGGATAACAAATTGGTAACAGACGAAGTTCATATTCGTAACTTGAGTCAATCTCCGCTGGCTGGCCAGCGGAAACAACGTCAAACGAGTGAAGGAAATGCGTATACCGGAAACGGAAACGAGAGTCTATCTCAACGGAAGTGCCAACAACACCAACTACAAAACGCAGACAGCAATGATGACAATTTTTCCATCAACAATTTTGCAGATGGCATGGCGAATCACGTTGATAAGGATAATATCGACGAAAAAGATGATGAAATCGATGACATTGGGATATCAAATTTAGCAGCAGTTTCAACAGAGAAAATAGATTCGGACGATGCAACTGGCGGTGATAGTGGCATCGAAAGGGTTGAGGTAAATTTATATGTTATTAAAAGTACTCGCATATCGGCTGAGTCAACAAAATCCATTTGAAAATGATTGCAATAGGCTCGAAAGCAACCCCAAAAAAAAACATTACGTGATACAAAGTCTAACCAAAATATATCTTGACAATACAATTCAATTGCTAAAATAAAACTCTGCATATTTTTTCAATGCTCCCATAGGATCTCGCCGACATAACGAAGCTACCACGCTTACCTGGCGATGGTGCGCAAATGGACGACGAAATTCCAGTATCGCAATGTATCTCACCTGCCACGCTTGCTACAAATTTGCGTAAATTAAATTATAGTCTGGCGCCACGAGGCTTGGGCAGCAAATCACCACCACAACGCGTTCAATCGGTGCGTATCGTAGAGAATAGAATAAAACTGGGACCGAAAAGACGCACAGAAAGCTGCAGCATATTCGCAAATAGTGGAGACGGTAAGGCTATTAACTTATTCTGATTGCATGATGAAATTAGCTAAATGTTGCTTTCGATGTTGTGCCTCTTAATGATTTATTTTGACAGATTACTTGGATGAAGAGAACCAAACACAATTGTCACGTCCTTTCAACAATGAAACCTATTCAGCATTCAAGAGTGCTAACGTTGTCAAGGGTATCCTTTGTCCTTCGCTAACCAACTCCTTTAAGAATCATTCACTGGAACGTTCATACTTGACATATACACATCGCCAACGTCAAAAATCACTGATTATAGTTAATTTAGTTGATTTCATTTTGAAACTGGCACTTGCCATAATTTGGACTACAAAGCAGGCTGAATCTGCAATTGCAACGGTACGTATAGACATTTGAAAAATGAGAATATTTTTATGTCATTATTAAATAAAAATATTGCGAATAAGTATGGAACAAACTGTCAGACATACGCGCTCCACGATTCTGCTGGCGAATTCTTACCAGAAAGTGAATTTCGACAACGATCAAGCGTTGTTCTGCCATATTAACTTATCACAAAATTGATAAATTTCACAAACGAAAGTTTTAGAACCGACATTTATTAGAATACCCTTTACATGTACATAGGGCATTATAAGCCAAAACGAGAGGAACTGAACTCTTCGATTTATATGATATCTTTATTTTTTTTTTGCGCTCAAACTTTTTAAAATTTATGATTAATATTTTAAAACTTTTATGTCTCTAAAAATCGCATTGCAACAGAAATAAAATTTTTCGAAATTCTGGAAAAATGCTAAATCAACTCAAAATTAGTAAAATCCTTTCGATTTGACAAAGCATGCCCCATACTTACATAAATGATGATAAATGGCATCGTTATAACGAAAACCAGAACACTTAGTAGTACATATCTCTTAGTGACATGTGTCAACTACATATCATCGTTATATAAATAAACTTAATAATTTGATCTTACTATTCGTATTCCATTTTCATTTGTAGCAGGTCAACATAGCCAACGCTATTACGTGGTCTGTGTGCTGTATGGTTGCGAATTTGGGAATTTGCTTTTTGGGCTACTGGAGATGCTTTGCCAATAATTATCTACATTGGGCGGCAGTATGCACGTGGATACTATTTAATATTCAAGGTAGGTGAGTGATAAAAATTAAGTCAATTCAGCAGAAAGTAATAACGGGTGATTTTTAAAGCGTTTGGTTTTTGAAAATTGAAAATAGAACAAAAAATTTGCATCAGTTCCTTTCATTTAATTCTTAAAGATTATTTCATGTAAATGTTGCCCGTGGCTACGTCTGTGGTGGTTCATCCGTAAGCTCCAATTTTGGCATACGATTTCCAGTATTTCAGCTGGTATCTCACCAATGGCAATTGAAATGTTGTTTTCCTTGGCTTGTCCTCACCAAACTCGTCTATCAATAGGTCCATGGTATCGCGTGCCGTGTGGCATTTGGAATCATTTTATTGTTACCATATGTCAACCAAGTCCAATGTTTCCATTTTTGGCAAAAAAAAAGTCGGTAATCATCGCACGGTACCTTCCTCCATTACGAATTTCATTAGTTTTGAAAAAGTACGGTCCAATGAAGCCGACGGTCCACAAACCGCACCGAGCAGTGATCAAACAAAATGAATGTAAATATTTTCTTCGTAAAAGTCTATGTAGGCAAAGTGTACTCGAAATTTCCTGAATTTAGAGTTTCTATATCAATATATTGCTGTTTAGCTCAACTTATGTATGTTTTTCGTATCAATTCATCGAAATTGCTGGCAGACTTACGGAATTCGTTCAAAATTCACTACGTACTTTCTAAAGAAATCCAACTCAACTGGACTTTATCAGATTTTATGTTACAAAGACTGCACAATTGGATTGTCTCTTATTGTTAAGCGTACGATTATCAGAGTATATTTAGATGATTGCCACGTTACAAAATTTAGCAAGAAAAAACAACTCATAGAGGTGCTCGATCTCAACTTATATTGTTAACAACTACTAGTCACAACGGATTGATGAAGTGGTCCCTGCTGATATCGTAGGATAAATGGTATCAGAGCCGTTTTTCTTCAATATATTTAAGTCAAGTATAGGAAAGTGTCCTGAGAGAACTCTATCAATGAACCAAAGGGAGTAGTATAGACGTAAATACATCAGGAACGTAGCTGATAATGTATATCTGTACATCTTTTCAACTACTAGAAATTGATAGTGTCTTACGTTTCACAAGGTTTTAATAAGTAACTGACGCAAAAAATCACATGAACGTCCATTTCTAAAAGAAAACTCGATTTAGGATACTTTGGACAAAGTGAACATCGAGCTACGTGAATAAGATCTTAGCATAATTTTTATCGTTCTTTCTCAGAAAATTAGAACTGCACCCGAAACCAAGCAAAGAATTGAAAGATTTTTAAAGACCTGTGACTGGTTCTGATAGTATGCCCTTTAAATTCATGACAAAACTCTATTTTAACTCTCACAGAAATAACTTTAATGCCACCTGTCTAATTTATATAAAATAATATTTCTTATAGAAAGACTTTAGCAACTCCCCAAGAGTTTCATTTAAAGCTTCTTGACCAATATCGGTCAACAGACTTTATATTTTAAAGCTATTCATGACAAAATTTAATTAATTTTAATATATATAATAATGGAGTTTAGCTACTACAGCTTAGCTACATAGCCTTCTTAAATATTTATCTTAAAGCTTCAAATCAAGTAAAAAGCTTATTCAATAAATTTTGTCGTGATTCTGAGCCGGTTCCAGTAACAATCAGCTGATCTTTAGATTAATGGCAAGATTTCAGTCGATAATGCAGAATGATAATGATATTGTACGCAATATCATTATCCTGATGGGACATTATATGGTAGGTCATCGTAATTGTGAACGCATTTAGGGAAATTCATTCATGAATGCAGAACAGATTTCGTATAAACAGCTGGAGGATGGAGAGAATTAAAGGCGTTCGCTATTGATCGTGTATGATGGGAGCACTATGCTCCGTATGAAGATAAAGGACAGAAGTGAAATGGTTTTTTGTAACCAAATTGTTGTAGACAGATGATTACGTTATTTAAATTTTAAAGTTGCTAAAGGATAGATATTCATTTTTCGTATATTCTAAGAGCTAGCCACGCACAGTGGTAAAATATACATTAATGTTGGTCAAACATTAAGACTCAAACAAAAAGTCTCATAAATTTGATATCTGTGACAAAAAGCACGTGCTTTTCTAAGGGTGGTTCAACAAAATGCTACGTAAAGGTGGAAGGGTTCCTTGCGTATGCTTCGTTGTTGTTTTCTTTTTCCGACTAATACACTGACGAAAAGGAAAAAAATTTGTGATACTATAGTAAACACAACGAAGAGAAATCAATTTCAAAACTAACTTGTCCTTAGCTTAAGATATGGTTATTGTGGTCGGCTGTGGACATTTTTTACCCAATAGTTTTCATATTTTTGGTACAAATCAAACTTCTAGTATTAATAAAAAATCAAATTTATGAAATTATCTGGGCATATTTTAAGTTGATACAACATGTAAGACATATCAATCTTATAGTTTTTTTTTAAATAAATCAATTATAAATGACATATATTCCTTCTACTCTTAACTGTAGGTTTCGTTGGCCAAGGACTCGGTTTTGCGGAGCGTGAGTATCTTGTATGGTACATTTTATTTGTGATTTTCGTTCCGTATGCCATGTTGCCATTGCCACTCAAATGGTGCGTCGTTGGTGGCACCATCACAGCGAGCTGTCACTTGGCCGTAATAACAATAATTAAATTTCAGCGACATCAAGTAAGTACTCCGTCAGCTGGTCGTCATACAATTTGACATGAAAAATGAAAACCAAAGCGTCATTTTGTTTTATGACATTTCAATTCGTCATTATTTATGTAACATTACACTTGACTCAGTGCTGTGTTACTAATTGCTATGTTTTTTATTTTTTTTCCTTTTCTTTTACATTTTATCGCAGGACTCTACTTGTATTCTGCTCCAACTATTTGCCAATTTTATTCTATATACGGCAATTAATGTGGCAGGCATGTACACTAAATATCTCACTGATCGGGGTCAACGACTGGCATTCATCGAAACACACAAGGCAATGGAACATAAAAAGGAATCTGAAAAGGAATATCAACGCACACAAAAGCTACTTGACTCCAGTGAGTTAACACATATGGAATGAATGGGTTTTTTATTTTGTTTAAGATATATGTAAGTGTCCAATCTGGTCACAGACTGTAGTGTTTGCTATCCAAATTATATTGTTTTGCATAGGCTTAGAAATGAACACTTGCTAAACAATCAGAAAAAAAAATCTCTAATAAAGATTTCCTGTCGCCAGGGTTGCCAAGTTGAAAAGAAGCAATTCCCAGTCTTCTCAAAATAAAATAATTTTTCTCTAAAATTGAGAAAAGTAAAATTTTTTTTGGGAAATAACTGAAGAGCTTTTTGTACCAATATTAAAAAATTAAACCATAAAATTGCAACAAGTCATGTCACATAGATCCTTTTTGAATTCCTACAATACCCCCTGCTTTGACATGAAATTTCGTGCTTGGCCGGGTTGATTCCGGACACATGGGGACCCTGTCTGTCTACATAAAAATGAATTCTTAAAATTACGGGTTTTCTTGCTTTGATGTCAGAAAGGTCACGAACACTGTTTGAACTTTTTTTGACAACGGGGCCTGGCACCTTTAATTCAACGAAAACACTTAAAACGCTATATCTTGGAAAATATGGTAGCAGGCGTTTGAAAATTGCTACTTGGATGTATATTTTGCATAAAATTTGGACGGGATTTGACAATAGGGCGTGGCACCTTCCATGCCACAAAAACTACTCACCACTATCTTGAGATCTTAAGCAGCTACAGCTGTGAAACTAGATGCTTGGATGTACATTATTTGTGACAAGCTACTCGCAAAATGTGAACGGGATTGCACAATGAGGCGTGTCTCTTCCCACACAACAAAAATACTTTAATTGCAATTCTTGATGTTTATACCAAGTTGTCAAACTTTTTAAATGGTCTGCGAAAAATGCAGGCTGGGTTGTACATGGGGGCATACGCAGGCAAAGCGGTGGATCCACTAGTAATAAATAGATGCATAATTTTAATCGAGGCAACTCGGCGAGAATGATACAGATCCAAAACTTTGCGTATGAGAACGAGTACGAAGGGATAATTTTTGAATTATCGCTTCGGTGAAGCACTAGTAATAATACACTAATGCTGCACTAGTGTTCTCACAAGTGATTTTCTGTAAGGGAAGTTAATACAGAAACTTTAAAAATTAATTATCGAAGTACCTACTTACATAGTATTTGTCTTCTCCTGCATAAAGTGAATAGTGTAAATGTTCGTTTGATCGCCCACTCCTCATACAAATAATTTAAAAATATTAGTCATTCCTTAAGTAGACGATTTCTTTATTTTATTTAAAGTTTTACCTATGGTTGTCAATAACGAAATACGCGCAGAAATGTACAAGGGAACTGATCCAAATGAAGAGACACAATTCAACAAATTATACGTTTATCCAATGGATAACGTTAGCATACTTTTTGCAGATATCAAGGTATGTATGTTTATCATTACTATGCTTCATCCAAAAGTATTTCATTTCAAGCAACCAGCCCCATATAATATACGTAAAAAACATTGCTTTTTTATCTTTTTATTCCGTAGGGGTTTACGGAACTGTCAAGCAAAACATCCGCTCAACAATTGGTGAAAATACTAAATGACCTTTTTGCACGTTTCGATAGAATTGCTGAGGTGAGTTTTAAGCTAGAAAGACTTAAGAATCAGAGTTCACATTTTACAAAGTCTTTGTTCTCAAAAATGATAAGCAATTTAATCAGTTCGTTTATACAAGCAAGTTTACTTAAGCCATAAGTAGGTCAAATCGGATATGGAAAACTATTAGAAGCATTTACTAAAATCGTCGGTGAAAAATACAAAATGTGAGCTTTGGTACTAAGACTTTAAAATAATATATATAATATAATACTGGTATAAATATGGGTGATTCCACAAAAATTGGGACCACTACCAATTGCATATGAAAATTACGAGTAATAGGCAACATAAATTAAATTTAGCTTATACTAAAAATCGTTTTAATGTGCCCAAGATGCCCATACTTTGGTGTTACCCACAGAACTATTTAACAAAATGATAATTGTTTTAGTCATTTTGTCTTTTGTGTGAGATCATTTAAATCAAAACCAGAAAATTCAATTTATCGTTTAATTCAAGATACTTTTTTTGCCCTATACGAAATTGTCTTTGAGAATTGGCCCTTTTTTTTCGACATTTTTCGACTCATATCGGATGTCAACTTTTCATATTAAAGTCAAATGCGAATTTACCACATTTTCATAGAACTACCCTAGCCCTGCTTATACAAAATACTTAAGGAACTACAAACCAGTATATACATACTTTCCATATGTACAAGGCAACTCTCATTTGCCTAACTTGCCGTATCATCCCACCAGCACTCCATCTAATTCGCTGTTGGAAACACTTTGGCATTAGTATAATGTAATAAATAATATACTTCTCACATCCGGTACTAATATAGCTATCCATATTGCTTCCCCACTCTCACGAGATTTATTGAAGTATCTTGCGTCGTGCTTAATACATACCAATTAACTATACCGCCTCCGTTATGGGTTAGACGCTGATCATAAACTCGCCTACTCTGGATAAGACACTTGCTGGGTTCACTGTGTTCCGCGCGCTCATTAATATCATCTCTTTCAAAGAGGTGATCCTGTGGGCAATGCAATTTTATAGTATATATATTAATATACGAGTGCAATAGCATACAGAATCCTAAAGGTATTGCGAAAAGGTTCTTACTAACGTGTGATAAAGCAAAGTGTGCTGTCTCTTGGGGCAGATATCTGTGATTGTCTGACATATTTGAAAATTTATATTTACATTTATATATTTACGCTTTAACAATGTGCTTACATTATTTTTAATTTATTTACTTTCAATTGTCAACTTCTTTCATTGCAACAATTAACTTTCCATTTTTTTCCAAATTTTTCAGGACAATCATTGTCTACGCATCAAACTCCTTGGCGACTGTTACTATTGTGTATCCATGTTCGAAAGTGATAATTGGAAAACGCGTCCCGACCATGCCGTTTGCAGCGTTGAAACGGGACTGCACATGATTAATGCCATTAAAGATGTGCAACTGCATACACACGTGAGTAGCAATGCCATATCAAAAAGGCTGTAAAAAAATTTCTTCCTCAGAAAGTCGAAGTGTTGCGTCATCAAATCCATTATGACACATACTTTTATAATTTTTAAGGAACAAATTTAAGGTTCTCATAAGGAATCATATAAATAGCAATTGCCTTGTTCGAAATACATAGGACTTAGACATTACGAGAGGCGACTACGTTCCTCGATTGAAAAATACTTTTTCCTTAAAATTTAATTTATTCTTAAAAAACTATAACAATATAATATAACTTTCCCTGACTGAGGCTCACTTGGGTAAGAGTACCGGCATGGCTCCATTATGAGCTTAAGTAAAATATTCAACAAAATCAAAAACAAAATCAATAAATTGAAGTATCGCATAAGCTTAAGAGATTGGCACTTTTTTTAATTGCACTCGTATTTTTTGAAGCTTCAAATGTTTCCATGAATGTTGACCGTAGGCGTTTTGTGTTTGGTCCATTCGAGTATGTGTGCTTTTGTTGGCACACAGTTTTTTATGAGGGCCTCATAAATTCAACACAATGCAGTGGCTATTATTGATCTAAATGTACGTTTTGTGCTCGTTGCAAAATTCAGATTGCACCAACATCAGCAACAAATTTAAAACTGAACGTTTTTTTAACAAGATTTTGTACATGAGGACCTTGCAATGACACGAAATGCAGTTTAATTTATAAGCAAATCACAGGACATGCATCCTGAGCAATGAGGTGATAAATTGCATGAAATTTAATTTTAGCAAAGTTAGCTATAATTTGACTGCAATTATTTACTGACCAAATTTTGTAAAAGTGCTTACAAAAATATATAACAAGAATGAAATATCTACATTTATCTTTTGCCACATCTGCACAGAGGCGCCCCTGTCTCTTCCAACTATGGCGCTAAAGAAAATATATTGCGGCCCCCCAAATCCAGTATCCTTTTAGGGGGAGACAGAGTGAACAATTGGAAATTTATATATATTAAATTTAAGTTATAGCCATAACAATGGATATAGCAGCTTTGGATATTAAGTGGCAATAGGCGTTACATTACATAAAACTTCAACTTTATTACTAAAATAATCGAAAAAAAAATATTTTGAAATGCGCCGTATGTGAAGTTTTAATTAAATATCATGCGATTTTTTGAGATATTTTAACTATTCCTTTAACTATTTTGGCAGATCGCATCACAATTTTGGGTGTAGAAGTGTTGGACAAAAGATAGAAGATTTGATTTCCGACTTTTTGGAATCCCCAGAGCCTTGACGTGACATGCCATCTAACACGATTAGTCGACGCGCCCCTGCATTTGCAACCATAACTACATGGTTGTTCTATAAAATCCATTAGGGATCAAAGAATCACTAGTAATTAGATGTCTTGTCAAACTGAATAAGTGCTACGGAAAGGGTGAACCTAATTTTTTTTATTGAAAATGATTTCATTAATATAAAGATTCGTTTTGGTGTACTTCTTGTGATCGCCGAATGGATTGCTTATTATGATTTCGAAATCCATTTTGGCTATTATCCAAAACAGATTGCACTAATTGTAGTTTCTTTCGAAAAAAGAAGAATTAAGCCCATTTTTGGCCATCTTTAATTTGACCCTCCGAATCCAAATACGTCTTTGCTCTGATTGGTGTTGTTTTCGAGACGTATGAGAGTATTATCGTATATACAGTGGAACTTGGCTATAAATAAGATAGTTATATCAGAGGCTCTCCGTTTTACTGGTTCAACGTAAGAACAAGACACTTGATTATCATTCTTAGTTTAAGTTTTATACCCTCCAACTATGACTATATTGCTTCAGTCACCTCATTCACCAGGGATTAGATAACTCACTTTCCGTCTATGAATGACTTAAAGGGAGGACTCCCGGTAAGAAGGAACCACATTATTTTCTATACGGATGGTTCCAAGCTAAATAACCATGTCGGCTAGATTATTTACTCCTAGGAAGTAGGTTATTGTTTTCAGGCAGTGGCTGTAGAAGAAGTAAAATCCAGGCTGTAGATAAATATCGTATCCAAATGCGGCTAAAAAATTTATTCAGATAGTTAGGTTGATATTAAGTCTCTAGAATCAGTATCTCTAAACTCACTAGTGATCCAGATACGCCGCTCGTCTTTTAATGAGATGGCTCAGCATATTGACAATCATGTCACTTGGGTATCTGGGCCTAGGGACATTGATGGCAATTGCAAATCTGATGAACCCGCTAGGCAGAGGGCTGTTTTAAAAATTCCTCATGACAAGGAATGTATCGGCATGCCACTTGTTTCTTGCATTATGCTAAGAAAAGCTAGCACCAGGTGTACCCAAGATCCAATCTGGTTCGAATAGGATGTCATTATGGCAATTGAATAGGATGGGTTAGGATATCTTAAAACTTTTTCACTTTAAAAAAACCTAGATATATTCGTTCAAATTAAATTGATCGAAAGAGACACTCTTACATAACATACGTACATATATATGTAAGTATATATGAGCATGCCAAAAGTCATTTAGGTTGACACATTTTCTGGAGAAATTTGACCAATAATGGCAAAACAAGCACGCAATTGCGCACTTCTTTTTGTATTCATAAGAAGTGCAATACGTACCAAATGCTTTTAATTACTACTGCATACTATGCACTTTTTTGTTGCAGCAAGTTGGCTTTGAGCATCTACTACTAATTACCAAATTCTGCCTAAAGTTTATGTCTTTTTCTTTTTTCATATACAGGTTGATTTGAATATGCGTATTGGGATTCACAGTGGTTCTGTCATGTGTGGTGTTCTCGGAGCAAAAAAGTGGCATTTTGATGTTTGGTCCAATGATGTCATTATCGCAAATCATATGGAATCTGGCGGCATTCCAGGGTATGTTCACAAGTAAAAAGCAATTAAAAGCTTAAGAAATTTTAAAAATAAAATAAATGATTGGGTCTGCTTTTTACTTTGAAAATTGCTTTCTATTCTAAAATTAAAAATGAACTTGCAAGTACCAGGGGAAATGGTCATGATTATGTGGCCATAAGCATTGATTTTATATTGCAAACACAATTTAAATTCTTATTGGAAGATGAAGTAGAGTCAAAGGCGGATACTTAGCTACTACGTACGCACCGCACCGCTCACTACCTTATTATATAAATATTTGATTTCAATTTGCAGACGAGTACACATTTCGGAGGCAACGCTTAAATGCCTTAATGATGCTTATGAAGTTGAACCTGGCAACGGTGGCAGCCGTGACAATCACCTCAAAATGCTCAACATCAAAACGTATCTAATTAAAAGAACCGAGCCTTTAAGGTAAGGAGCATGTAGTTGCTGCTGACACTTTAAACTTAGCAACATCACCCACACTTGACTACATAGGTACCATATATTTTTAGTGCTAAATTAGAAGAGTTTGAAAACTGAAATTTCATTAGTGGAAACAAATTTTCAAGTTAACATTTCACTTAATAAAAGTAGACAATTAACATAATTTGTTTGTAGTTATAAATGAACTGATTAAATTTTCAATTACACTTTACACTTAGCAACAAAGCAAAAAGAAACTTCAAAGATATAATCTAAATAGCTCATTGAATAAAAATGTTTCCGAACTCAGTGCTTGTCAAAATTATTTCAAGGATAATGTTTTTGTTAGCTCCGGGAATTAAAATCTAGAGAGGCAACCACAATGTATGGTGGCAGTTTCTACTGGTGGTGCGAAATAATGATATTTTCAGGTTAAAGAAAGTGTTGGCATTTAAGTTGCGGTTGAAAACTAGTGCTGTAAGAAACGCTAGCACGAAATTGGATGACTCAATATGACATGAAACATTTGACTGAAATTTATATTCAATTCAGTTTTTCTCCACAACGTCATGACCTATAAAATTATAGAAAATTTTCAGTCATGACATCAGTAATTCATTCAAATTTTGTAGATAAATTTGGAAACGATGTTCATCGGTCAAATATTCTCGTTCAAGGTTATTTGTGTTAGGTGACTGTGATATATTTCTATTCAACAACTTTTATAACCAAAGACTCTATTTTGACCTCTTTAAGCGATCACAAATGGGAATTGGGATATAAAAGGAATATCCTTGTCGAATTCTATAATATATCCGTTAAATAAATCAAACATTTATTTATTGAAATCATTTTTTGAAACATTTTATTTATTGAAATCTGGATTAAAGTCACATGAATAAATAAAATATAGTATCATTTAACTATGTTTCAAAATTAACTTTGAAAGGTTTAATGTTATGCTTAAAGAAGCGAAGCAAAATTTTACACCATTTGAATTGTTGTTTCGTCTAAAAAGTCCTCACAATAGACATAAGAAAAACTTTGTTGCACAGTGTTAATATTTATTCGCATTACTCCTTCTATGTTTCTTGCTTATTTTCTACATAGACCAAAACGACGTTTTGGCACTCGTAGCAGTCATGCATCCACTACAACTGTTGCCTCCAAAACAAAATCTGTTTCTGGTATGCTGGATCATGCGCTGCCATTGAACAACAATCTGGTGCAAAAGAAAAATGTGTCTTTGAGTTCATTGCCAAATGTTGTGGAAGGCGTCGTCTTGGGCAATGGACGTGCGTCTGCTGCTAGAAATGCTAAAACGACAGCGTCTACGTTATCCTCGCCCACAACACCAACACCAACATTGGAGCATCAATCAAAGTCGAATGGCGGTAGTATACACCATTTAGAAGACTGCATTGATCCGAAGGCATTAATCACAGAAGATGAACCAACTTCAGAATGGATACCAGAGATTCCTTTTAAAAATGTAAGTTTTATAGCAGATTTTTATTATGATATTCATACAAAATATCGAAATTTTTAAGAATGAATGAGAAATAATCTCTCTCTGAAATTAAACTTTTGCTCTTATAGACTGTTTCGTGATACATCATCTACATCGCTTACCCCTTTATTAAGGGGTGTTTTTATGTTCAAGAAAAAAAAAATTTTTTTAACGAAGTGCAAACGATAAGATTTTAAATTTTAACCAACCTTGAAATGGAAGATATTCTAAAATTAACCTTTAATTTAAAACTTCCCCGATTTAAACACCGCATTAAAAATTGCACTCTTTTAACCCAAGTTCTTTTCAAGTGCAAAAGTATCTGCTATTTCTATTTAAGTTGGCTCTACATTCAAAATCTGCTAACCTTAGGCTAAAAAAGTGGTCTGGTTATTGTCTATCAACTAAAAACTTAATTTTTTTGCCAAAATATTTCATTTACTTAGTAAAAGCTACATCTAAGTAGCTCGCATAAAAGTCAAATTTTTATTTGCGCAACCTTTTTCCAACAAGTGAAACGTAAAATATGCAACAACAAAAATATTAATTTTCCATGAATTAATTTTGATTGAAAACAAACAATTTTGAAATTGCTTACAGCTTAACGAACCGGAAGAAGGACTAAATCGCACCGATTCCGTTTTATGTGATGTCAAACAAGACCATCAAATGTCCATTATTGCTATGGCCGAAGAGGTAAGTTTACGCAATAATGAAACAATTTTAGGATGATTTTATTTTGAATTTTTTTTTTTTCACTTTTATTACTTAAATTTATTTATTCACAGTTGCCTATAGTTTGCGTGCACACTTTTAAAGGTTTAATGTTCCTTTCAAATGCTTTAAGAACAAGCGATGGAATTAAGTTGCCCCGGTGAAATTCAGTCGCCTAGTTGTTGCAAGAAAAAAATAGAAACTTTATTATTGCAAAAACAATTGTCTAGGGAAAATTATTTTTTTCTTATTACATTAACCCATAGTTACTTATAAAATTTCGCAAAGTCGCAAGTTATTGATAACTTATTGTTATGCATTTAGTACAAATTCTATATTATCTACACTGATTAGTAAACAAGTGGGCTGAAACAATGAAAAAATAAATACAAAGAAAAAACAGTGGGGGTGCGACTAATAAGCAAATGACCTACAACATATCACAAAGCATTGAAATTCCATATGTGGATCAAGCAGTGCTCGCGGAATAATCCATGAATTTAACGCAACTTAGTTAGTTGATCTACTTGGACTAACCAGACCAATAAATATTTAGTGTGGGATGTGAGCTATAAAAAATATCCATTGTCTAGGCAGATGCACCGTTGCCCTTGTACTCCTAATTGTTTTCAAGTGTTGTACGTAGGTGTAAATAGAACGAGTATTGAACTTTTGAAAGATATGTCAAATCTTATCATATGGAATTTCTGTGGGCATTTAATTGATGGTTCATCATTTGGGGCCATTGCATATTTCTAGCTTAGACTTACTTTTGGGGTTAGTAGCCAAAAACTCCTTTTCAGCACCTGTGGGAATTTTCCAAGTCACTTAGTGTATTATTTAATCATTATTATTTAAAATAAATTTATGTCTGGAAATGTGAACGACCCAGTCAAACCCTTGCATAGTGAATTTGTATTGTAGTATTAGAATGCATTAAAATATTGACTAGAAAAGCACATTCTATTAAGGCATTTTAGGAAAAAACTGTAATTTTTATATAAAAAATTAAAAAAACAAAAATTTTTTTTGTTTAATGAGCGATTTTTCTGATCTAAATACACAGCTGGTAATAATGATACCACTAGTAAATAAGTAATTGCCTACTGAAAATTACTCATTTTATTACCTTATCCTAGTTAGATAGCTATGAAATAATTTTTGTTTGCAAGTACAACTCTAAAAGAACTTTTTGAAACACCCTGTTACCCAGAGGATTTTCAGGAAAGTACCCCCTACCTATATATAAATTTTACTTACAATAAACCAGGAAATCGAAGTCCAGTGTACGGCTGTTTGAAACCGGGCCACACTGTATAGTAGCGGTGGTTGTGATATTTAATAGAAACTTATTATATGGATCTATAAAGCTCCACAAATATGTAGACGGGATTGGATGAGGAAGCGTTCGTGGGTGAAACCGTGGCTTGACAGTGAGTTAGTAGCAATATTAACTTTAATCATTCGCACCAGTCTGATTTAAACATCAAGTTTAGAGAATTTCATGTGCCAAATCTAGTGACTTCTCGCGAAAAAAAAAATGCCCTAGTGGATTTCTAGTGTTTTCTCAAAAGCATTGGCAGCACTGCTCGTTTATGATTTAAGGCTTCATAAAAGTTAGAGTACTGAGAATGACCTTGACGATTAGATCATATGTATGTATTTCCTTATGGCTACTGTTTAAAGGTTTTCTGTGGACACTTGTCACAGGACAACAAAACAGTAACTACGAGAATCAAGGCTTGGACATATTTTTATATATAAAAACAATATGAGGGCTTTTACTTTTTGCAATTAACTTAAGACTATCACTGCCTCTTTCTAAAATTCCTGATTTATGTTAAGGATACACATAGTTATCCATTATTTACACAAAAAACTTTGTACCGAACTTTCCATTTAAAGTTATTTTTACCACCGTTGGCACATGGCAACATATCCTGATAGCACCCTATAGTACAACTATACCTTTTTCAATTTAAACAAAAAATTGGATTAGTTTCGCTTTAAAAATTTATTTAATTTGTAAAAACTGATCCCATAGTGCAAAATTTTTTTTCGATACGAATCGGACACATTGCAGCACAATCTTTATTTCTTGTAAAACCCAACATATACATGCAGCGCACTAATAATGGTTGTATGCTGCAGAAAATAAACCAGACCAAAATATGTATATTATATAAATGTATATTATATAATGAGATACTTTTCACTGTAATCACTTCAATAATTAACTGAAACATCAAAGCAAAACTTGCTGCTATAAATCGTCTGATTTTAATTATGTACTCGTACTTTCAAATTACTTTTATTACGGCATACAAACAAAAACAAAATCGGAACTTTTTGTCTTTTACCAACAGATAGACGAATTCATTGACCAAAACATACAAATCAATTCCAACAAGGAAATCCGTCGTGAATACTTAAACGGATGGACGCTAAAGTTCAAAGAGAAGAGCCAGGAGCAAAAGTTTTGTCAATTACGCGAGGATATGTTCAGGTGAGTTGGTAAATGAGCTAAACGTTTTATTAACTATTACATAGCGGCACGCCCTGTTGTCCAATAGCGCCTATATTTTCTCGATGCTTATTACACATGTGCAAGCACCAGGAAATTGACAATTGTTAAGGTTTTCATTATGATAATATCAGTAAAATAAGGTTTCAAACTTAAAAAAATATTTCTCATGGTAGGTCTACCTATACGATCGCTTTAACTCATGGGTCAATCTTATTTAAATCTCGTTGTATTTGTCGCACATAAATTTGGCTCGATAATAGAAAGTTTCATTAAATTTTACTGCATCAAAAATGGGCGAAATTATATGAATGGGCGTGACGCCTGTCATACACAAAAAAATTTTAACAATCTGAAAAGTAACCGTATTTCAAAAACGATCGGTCGTCAAGTGTTGAGAACCGGTTACAACTCGAAAACTATTGAGTCGATCGTAACAGGTTGCTTATTAAATTACCTTTTTGGATACGCATGTAGTCGTAATCAGATCAGGGACTTGTAAGATATTTCGATTCTTATCAAGATTACATATATCTGATCATTCTAATGTTTATGTAACCGGTTTTTCGCATTCGAAAGCTTATCCCTTTTTCTCATCTTTAACTGAAATAATTATTCATCACTACAGAGTCAGTAGCCAAAATAGCTGACTTCCAAGAAACTCCTCGACATGCATGAATTAAACTGAACTTAACCGAATTCTTTTCACAGATTGAATATTATTTTATATTTTACTATGTACCAATTTAAATGTGTTGTCTTATACTCCATATCAGATCAAACATGTTATGCGTCTTTATCATCTGGATATTCATAGTACTCTGCCAAGGTATCATCGTACCACGTTGCACAGATTTAATTATTTGTCTTGGTATTGGCACAGTAGTTCTAACCGCAGGCTGTATACTGGTGATGGCCGAGGAGTTTTCAGGTAAGTCACAAATAAATCTTTGTCACTTTCGACACCCAATTTACTGTATCGTGTTCACACCAAGGAATGCCCGAATTTCTAAAACGTAACTCAGCTAAACTGGTTCATCAAAGACAACGTCGCACAATTTTCATTTGTACGGTGCTTGTCCTTATGTCAGTTCTGAGTGCCATCGGCCTGATTATTTGTGAACCATCAACATACAGTGGACATGATGACAATGATGAAAACGGTATTGGGACGGCAGAAGCAAACATCGCTCGTATTTTTAA
This sequence comes from Meiosimyza decipiens, assembly GCA_963680825.1. Classification (NCBI taxonomy): domain Eukaryota; kingdom Metazoa; phylum Arthropoda; class Insecta; order Diptera; family Lauxaniidae; genus Meiosimyza; species Meiosimyza decipiens. The sequence goes on from OY804258.1 coordinate 36,670,613, forward strand.
CATGAATGAAACACAGTTAACGGCAACAGAACGAGAAAAGGAAATCAAATTAAATGTTTATGTATCCGCTACCATACATCACAATATCACCATTAATGGGCCGATAGCAATGAATAATGTGAAACATGAATCACCGGTTGACAACCAACAGCATCAGCCCACATACGCTATACTAGAGTCAATCATCACGGATAACTTTACAGCCGACACGTCCGCCTTAGCGTCGGCTCCTGCCAACAACATCGTACGCAAGAGTATTGCCAATGCGTTCAATCTCAGTCATTCAGCAATACCCGCAATCAATCTACTAGAAAATTCCATGAAATCATTCGAAGACTCAAATCGTGCCGTCATCCTCATGAATGCAACGAATGAGAATGAAAACGGTACTGCTCTGTACTCCGTCCCTTATCTGAGTCACTCCGACAAAAGTGCCCCGGACTGTGCGCATCCTGAGTATATCGTGTTTACATGGATTCTATGCCTGACTGCATTGGCCACTGCGCTTAAATTGTATTTTTTGGTGAAAACCGTAATGGCTATTGTGATGGTGTTCTGCTATTCCATTTTAATATGGCGGGTGTTCCCTTACATATTCTCGCACGCACTCAAAGCGGAAGAATCAAGAGCAGGGATGCCGCTGTCCATACAGATGTTTATTTTGTTAGCTGTATTCCTTGTGATGGTGGGGTATCATGCGCGTTTGGTGGAGGTTGGTAATAAATTTAAATAAAAAAGATAAAAAAATTAAATTCGAATTCTACCTCTACTAGGTAACATCTCGCTTGGATTTCATTTGGAAGGAGCAAGCTGAACGTGAACTAACCAACATGAAATCAAATCGCGCACTTAACGATACGCTAATTAAGGTAAAAAAAACAAGTCTTATTAGCGCCCTACCTCTGGGTGCTTCCTTAAATAAATTGCATGGAAATTAGGAAATATTTTCATTTTTTACAGAATATTCTGCCAGATCATGTTGCCGCATACTACCTGTCCGACGAACACACCGATGAACTTTATTCCAACATGCACAGCTTATGCGGCGTCATGTTCGCATCGATACCCAACTTTCAGGATTTCTACTCTGAGGACATTGACAATGGCAAAGCGTGCATTAGAATCTTAAATGAAATTATATGTAAGTGTTATCTAAGATTTATTTAAGTTATTAATTTCAGTTTCAAGTTTCGATTTTAAGGTGACTTTGATGCTTTATTGGAAGAGCCACGCTTTTCCTCGATTGAAAAGATTAAAACAGTGGGAGCCACATATATGGCAGCTGCTGGTCTAAATTCAGAACTTCTGCGAATTCGTGGTGAAACAGCTGAGGACAGCGTTTGTGATTTAATCGAATTTGCATTGGCCATGAAGCAAAAACTCGAGGAGATTAACAAGGAGGCTTTTAATAATTTCCAACTACGTGTGGGAATTTGTTCTGGACCCTTGGTTAGTGGTGTTATTGGCGCACGAAAGCCTGTCTACGATATCTGGGGAAACACAGTGAATGTTGCATCACGTATGGATTCGACTGGTGAAATTTGGCGCATACAAGTACCGGCAACCACAGCTGAACTGTTACGTGAGAAGGGCTATACGTGCGTGGTAGGTTCATAAAATAAAATAATTCTTATGCAGGAATATTCAACACCTTTTTACGTTTTTATTTTAAAGCTGCGGGGTGAGATTAATGTCAAAGGAAAAGGCATAATGACAACATATTTTATACATCCGAAAGGCGTATCTGAAAGTCAATTAGATTCACCGGTGCGCTTACCAGCCGGTATGCCGTTGGCACAAACACCCAGTTTGCAACGCCAGACATCGCATCACGGTTCCTTTAGTGCAGTTGTTTTTGAAATGTTACAGGCTTCCAAGCGCACTACTTGCGTCGGAACACGTAAGTTAACAAATAAATTAAGCTAAGCAGAATATACTTTATTGTTTCCAAATGCTTTAATTTCAGCAACAGGCACTCCTTCACCGCAAATAAGGCGTGGTCGACGTGGTAGTACATTCAGTTCGGTACGTCTATCACAAAAAGCAACTTCAAATAATCCTGTACGCCGAAATACGACACGTGTGCGTGGACGTTCCTATCGTCAAAAAAAGGTAACCATCGTTGACTTGAAATTTTTTTTTCAGATCTCCCATGTTTTTAATTTTCTTTCATACATTTTGACAGAGTTCCTCTAACAACTCAATTGTGACACAGGCCAGTAATTCGTTTATACCAACATTTCGTAGAATCGACCAAATTGAGACAACGCTCAGTAGAAGTCACAATGATGCATTATAGCCTTCCAAAAATTTCGTCTAATTTGCTGATAGAAAGACCAAAGAGTTTTAGTTTAAACTCGGAATTAAAACCCTGTAGATGTCTATTAGGATGGGCCGTAAGACACTGTAAATGAATTTTAATTTGCAATAACGACAGATAGTTTTTAATCGTTTTAGAGACAAAGTAGTCAAAAGGTTTCTTTTTAAATATGAGTAATCATTTTATTATTATTTGTTTAAAGGTCACTTTTTTTGAAAAACTTTACTTATTAGAGGAACTGTAATATCTTTCAATAAGAATCTCTCTAAGCCCCAGTCAACTTCACTTGGAAGGAGTTTTTATGTAAATCTTGCATTTTTTATTAGGCCTAAGAAGCAGCCAATACTACATATCACTAAGAAAATAGCACCATTTTCAAAATCACGAAACAACCTCGAGAAAACCTTCGCTGTCTAACATTCGGTTGAAAAAGAATTCGCCTGGTGTAAGGGTCGATTCCAATTTCGATAAAGGTATTATTCAACACAGCACAGTTACACAGATTAGGAAAGATGCATCAGTTAGATATAATCTGCTATCAAATCGCTACCCAAAAATAAGACGGCTCGAGTTTTTAAAGGCTCATCATAGCCAGTAATTTGCTGTATTCACTCATAAGCAGTGGCTGAAATAATAAAAGCTTTCAAGGTGAATAGCCAGACGGCATTATCATCAGGATTCCGAAAAATAGTAATCTGAGAGATTGCGACAACTGTTAAGATATTTGTGTGCTGCCGGCAGTTTCAAAATTTAAAGCTGTTGAAGCAATGTGGAATTTTATATATCTTGGCAGTGAAGAAGCCACAGACGGCATTTCGAATTAGAAAATGTATGTCTAAGCTGGTTATGGCATAATGCATACTGTGAAACGTAACAACAACCTCTCTTCAAGTTTTAAGATCAGATTCTTTAGGTTGAACGCACTTGTATTAATGATATATATATATAGTTGTTGTATCTGGAGAGCCGCAACAATAACCGGACAGTAACAGATTTTCGTTAGCCAATGTCTTCAGAAGATAGTTTGAATTCTTGACCAAACATCATAAACGAGAAGCAACTCAATATGAACAATTTTTTTTATAGTTTTTAAAACAATCTTTTTTCCGAAATATGAACAAAGGGTATAGAAATTTGTCCTTAAGTCCTGCCTTACTGAGAGCTTATCATCATTTAGATAAAATGACTGAACTTGTAAGCATAAAATTAAAACATAGAGGGGAGTAGCAGTGCCCGTAGGTATGACACTTAGAACATTAAGTACAGAAAGCTATTCAACGGATTTTTACGAAACTTAGAATAGACATTTACCATGGAAACAAGAATGAATCGAATGAATTTTATCCATCATATCAATCGAACATAGCGAAACTTGTTAACTAACGCTATATTATAGAAGCATTCACTTGGAAAAATGGGCGATATTATGGCATCCTTTTATAGAATCAAAACATAAGGGAACTTATGTATATTTTACATCGAAACATTAATGGTGAAATTTCTGCTAACCTACAGTCCTGAGCTTGGCAGATTGGAATGAAGTATTAGAGTATAATTTTCAAATAAAATGCACTCTGTTTTAGTTTGTATTTGAGTAGATCGATACGACACAAACTTCAAATTATCAAACCTCTGTGAAAAAAAAATTATCTGAACGATTCAAAATCATAATTTTAGATGCTATTAAAAGTACTCTGATAAGAAAATATCTTATGATTTCTTTGTTTGCGTTTTTGGAACAGATCATAATTTAATATTATTTTTAACTGAGTTTCCTGTTCAGTACCGTAGGAACAAAAAACACAAAAAAAATACAGCATAACCTCCAATATAACAAAAAACAGCGTTTTTTCCACTGGGTCAAATTCAGATTAAGTGCGTCAAAAATCTTTGGAAAAGCATAGACTTGCTTCTGGGTCTGTAATGTAAAGAATCGGCCTGTGTAATATAAAGAATCTTCATATCGGTTATTGCAACACTAAGTAAAAACACAGTTATTTTACGACCCATCCTAATGCATCTGTGTATAAATTTTTAAGGCATTTATTTTTTGAAAAATTTTACCTTTAAGTGTCCTATGTTACAAATTAGTTCAATTAGTTAGCAAATTAAGTCGTAATTTTTAAATTAACTGAATAGTTAAGAAAATCAAAGTCAATCAAAGAATAATTTTAATTTTGTTCTAGTCCATCTGCATTATCGCCAAAACATTTTTACAAGAATATCTAACAGTTTCGTTGTTGTCATGCGAGAATACAAAAAACAAAAAAATGTTAATTAAGTTTCGAGAATAAATTTAGTCAGTATATTATATTTATTTTTTCGCGATATGGCTGATTTCATTAACATCTAGTTAAACCAAAAATCCATTAGCATACATACATATGTTCGAGTATGTATGTACAATTGTAATTGATTTTTAAGTCAAGTAAATCATGTTTTGAAGTGTAATATAATCGTTCATAGAAAAGTTTTTACAATTAATACAATAATTATCTTCAATTATATTATGCAAGCAAATGCTAATGAAACAATCTATTTTTAAATGTTTAGTTGTATAAAAAATCGTACTTTATAATATATTATGTAGATACTATAACAAAGTATATATTTAAGTTAAAAAATTATATAGAATACGTATATTTTTTTCTTATAAGAAAATTAAGTGTATATCTAGTATTGTGATTGTGACAAGATGTTTTATGTGAATCTCTAGCTGATTCCGTTTCATAAATAGAATTTAAGAAAACAAGTGACCACGACAAAAAAAAATAATTATGTATTTTCAATAGAAAATGTTTGAGCTTTAAACTATACATTTTATCAAAATAAAAAATAAACTTTCTTAAAACCATAAGCTACGTTGGTTTTGGGGAATATAAAAAAAATCGCAAGATGGACACGCCTGTCTCCCGTACAAAACTGGAAGGTGATTGAAGCATTTTACTCAAAATGGTTATCGATTTCTGTTAATTTTGCAATGCTGATTTCAAAAATGCTAAAAATTATGTGAAATCTTTTATAGCTTAGAAGATATTGGAAAAAACAATTTCAAAAAATTATCTCTTCTGTTTTTGAAAAGCGTTAATATGCTTTTATTATTTACATTATACTTTTTATCCCAAGGAGAATGAAAAGTCGAAAAATTCCTGTTCCCTTTCCTTGCTGGAAATTCCCTTCTAAATTTAAACACCTTTCTTTACACTTTAAGCTTTTACAACTGATGCAATTATTGTAAAGGATTGGAAAATGTGAAGAAATAAAAATATTTTTTCCTTCAAATATTGCAAAAGAAAAACCAATCATAAAAAATTAAGAATAAAGGCAGCTGCAACCTTTGATTTTGGTTAACTAAACTGTGTTATATAATACATAAAAAAATTAAGAAAATCCAGGGATATATATTTTTTTACTGTTTAATATATAGAACACAAAATCTTAAAAAAACATTTTTTGGAAAGTATAATCTATGAAATTTGTGTCTATATGCCATTTTAGTGAATATTGGCACAACTAAATTAATAAGAGCCTTCCATAAAAGTCGATTTATATTGTTCCTTCTAAGTCTATAATACCTGTCCATTGAACGATGAAAAAAATTAAACTATAACTTTGAGTCATAACATTAGAAAAAAATTGATAAAGAAAAGTTGTGAAAAAAGGCAGCTGAAACTTTGGATTTTAGTTAACCATACGGAGAGTATATACGTAATATGTAAAAAAAAATTTGTAATCCGGGGATATGCTTTTTGTTTTGTTAAAATTTGCAAAGTTTCCACTTTTACTTTTTTTCATTCTAATAATTCATATCACAGGCAATAAGAGAAAAATAAATTGTTTTTAGATAAAGTGGAAACCATATACTTCCACCTATAAGCTATCGCATTTTGTTTCCAACAAGGTAACTATATCGCCCTATCTAACAGTTTCATAGAACATTTTTGGTGTAAAAAGTTCAACTTTGTAACTAAACTCAAAAAGGAAATTTAAACTTTTATAGATTTTTTTTCATTCCCTAAGTAATATCTGACGATTTTCTTACAAAAATGTTGAATCCCTAGCACTTTCATTTCATTGCTATTTAAGGGCACGATCTCCCACTGTATGACACCTATTATGGCTTTCAAGGAAATATGCTTCCATATGCATAACTTTTTAAATCGACCCCGCGAATATACGCGTTTTCGTATGTGGTATTTCTTCCTCCATCGAGTTAACACTGGATACCTCTTTCACATATTATAATAAATGTTCTAATAGGAACCCAGACACCCTTCATTTGCGTAAGCCCGTTTCTAAGTCAGCGCACTCGACCCTTTTTAAATATTTAATTCGAATGTCGCTTAAACAAAAACAATAAAAAATAGACATCACGTTTAGTCGTAGTAGCGCAGAATTGCCAGGCCAACTTTTAGCTTGTAGGCGAAAGATATCTTTTTTAACATTCCGAAATGGTTCAATTCATTCTGGTCATCATTCGACGTTAAACTCATTTTGCCGCTATGATCTCTATTATTGTACAATTATGTTGGCACCATACTGTTACTTAACATAAAGCTTTTTAACAGCTATCCAAAAGCATAAAAGTTTCTCTACAAGTTTTCCCACTGCAAATAACATTGCCTGGATATATAATATGTAACAGAAATGTAAAGCGCCAGTGTTAACTTTTTTGAGCTTTCTACCTTATATAAATATGTACGTGTATTTGAACATCATGCTCTCTGCTCAATGTAGAAAGCTCTTAAAAGTTTACAGTGGAGCTTGACATTTCTGTCATTATGCTATGTGTGTGCCTCAAAGATCGCACCTTATAATATTTTGGAAAAAATAAAAGAAAAATACCATAAAAAAATATATTTTTGTGTATTTTCGCCAATTTTAAAGGATTTTTTACACCCAGAAATTTTTTACACGAAAGGTAATTGCGTCATAGAATAAAAACAGTTACAACAAAAAAAATTTTGTGAATATTTTGATCAGTTTTAAGAACTTTTTATATAGTGTGATTTTACTGAAAATTTATAGTTTAGGAGAAAAACATGATAGAAGGTGAAATTTTGACAAAAATTCTTATTATGACATCCTACCAACAAATTGGAGGGGCGGAAGTGTCTAGCAATAATTTTTATAAATAGCGAATACTATCACAAATAATCTTCTGAAGTTTGATGACTGATAAAATAATAAAATTTATCTTTAGTTTTTATCCTCTTTGCAATTAAGAGTAATTCATCCCGGCGGCAGGGGGCTACCAGAAGCGACTTTTATTGCAGTTACATAGCATTAAGTGCGACTTTTCTTGACTTTTGCTGGCTCTCCGTATATTACTTTTTTAGCAATGTCAAGATGTTTCAGTTATGCAAAAGTCCAAATAATATATAGCTTAAGAAATATATTTACTTTTCTTGAACTCTTTTTCAAGACCATCGAGAAGTTTTTTCGAAGTAATAAGACCATCAGAACAGAATATCTATCTATCCCTCTGCGAAGCCATATAAGACATATTGGAGTAGGTAAATCCATATCTTATCTTTAATCTTAACGGTAACTAGTTTGTCCTAAATCGAGTTTGGCTGATAACATATATGTATATTATATTTCGAATGAATACAAGTGGTAAGTTCAATACCTTCATATGTTAGCATCGTTGGACTTTGGTGAAGATTCCGGAAAAGTCACTCTATATATTATGAAGAGTACACACTGAAATATTTGCTATACCGGCTTGCTTGAAAAATTAAGATAACTGAAATAAAATCTGATTTGGTCACTTGATATCAATTTTCTCCACATACATACTTATTTGATGTGGCCACTTTGCGTACCCAAATCTCAATACCACTAAAGTGTAATTAAAATCAGCTGATGCCATTTCTCAGATTTGATATATTTTCATTCATTTCTTTGTTCCAATATAATTTCACATGTTAAAGCAATGATGCACTGAACAGGCAAAAATGTACAATAAAATAACTAAAATCTTGGAATTTGTATTAATTACAAAAATTAACATAACGCCAACAAAACCAATGTTAAAGACCTCAGCAACCTGAACAGGCCAATGTGAGATGGAAAATGCATACACAACAATACCAAATAGTTTTCGGGCCGCATTGTGCAGAGTCATTGCGAGACAAATTTAAACGTAAAGTAAAATCATTTATTGCACCGCAACAGTCTCGCGCCACTTCACTTCCCACGTTGGACGCATCCAGTTTGTGCCCAATAAAAAAAAAAAAATTGCACCATATGTTGCCATGAAGCCGGTGCTGCATCTTACTTATTATTTTGTTGTTTTCGTACGCCTCGTCTAACACGGCAGAGTCTACGATCGATGAAAAGACCGGCTGCTTCAGATACTCGTACATCAGAATTGTGAAGTATCTTGTGTTTGTATCTTTGTATTCGATCGCCTATGAGTTCGTCACGGATCGTTTGTCGTTGTGTGAATAAATTTCACATTTCACTTCCTGCACTCCCACGATTTTCTTGTTGTTTTTTTGTTAAATGTGTTCTTTTTTTAAACACACGCATTTTCATTTTCAATTTTCATTCATAAGAAAAGTATAAGCGCCAACAACAAAAACTACAACAATAGGTTCAACAATAACAACAAGAACATCAATGGAAATCACAAGTACACAAGGCGCCAAATTTAAACAAAATGCTGCTTTACGGACATATGACCCAAATTTTATAAAAAGAATGTCATTGAGAGTTCATTTCTTAGAATCAGTAGTAAAATTATGAAATATTTAAGTTTTATTTTCAAGTAATTAGTCAATTCAGTAACGTTTTATCGTATACAAAGCGTGCAAGAACGTTTCCGTTAAACATACAGTGAGTTAAACATACAGTGAGTTAAACATACGGTCGATTTTTGCACTCGAACGAGGAGCCAGATGATGAGAGGAGTGGTAGGTATATAATAATGTTTTATGGCTTAACCTGGTTACGTTAATCACAATTGTGACGGACAACGGGTTTTGAACAGCTGATCCTTTGCCACCGTAAAATCCGTTTGAATAAACAAAATTGCGACAGACGACGGAAAATTCAACTGTCATTTTCAGCTTAAAAGAAATTCTCTTTTCCAATAAAATATTTTTGTATTAGAGCTACTATTCACAGAACTTAAATTTGAAATAAGAAACTGACAATATTAACAAGCTAATCAGAAATGGAACACTTTCCACTGCCTACTATCAATTAAATAAACAATTACATAACGCCCAAATTCCTTCTGAATCAATTTGTTTTTGACAAGCTTGGACGCAATATATGACTTAAAATTTTGGCGTTACGACTAAAAATTTTAACACAGCATATTTCCTTTGTACAAAATATGTCTGGAAACATTTTGTTGAAAAGAAATAGTGTAATAAAGCCATAATTAACTAATTACATTTTAAGTGTGCCACCAAAAGAAATTTTACTTAATATTTGATAAAAATTTTCTCTAAATGGCGACACTTTTCCAAAAAACTATTTAATTTTATCTATTTTTGAGATAAGTTTTCCTTAAAAATATTTAAATTTTATCAACATTCATACATATGTGTGTAGGTACCTATTACACATTGGTTTTTTGTTTTGATATTTTTTTTACTTCTGAAATTTCAACGCCACGTGCTCGCTGGTTTAACCTCTCTAATGAGTTTGACAACACTTACTTAAATTGCTCAAAGCCCCGCGACTTTTAGTTTTCAATTTTGGGGAGGTTCATCTCTCTACTGTCAAAATCTTCCCCACTTTTTGCTTAATGCTTGTCATAACCAGTCCTGGTGTTTTTGTGAGTGATTCCAAGCCAGTTCTGCAGACGAAGTATTTTTCCGTACCCATTAGGAAGCAGATATGATTGACTTTGAACAGAGCTGGACACTACCACACACGTAGTTCTCTTCAATGCTCTTCAATGCCTTTGTAGTTGTGTTGTTATATGCTTTTCAAATAGAATGAATTGATTTTTATGCTCTCCGCTTTATATACGTATATGATAAATTATTTTCTTCCTGCCGCAGTTGCGCGTGCGGTATGTTTCGCCCAGCTACAATTTTGAATGTGAAAAAAAAATAAAGAAAAAATTTATTTTTTCTAATCCATATGGCAGCCCTAATCCGCGGTTGATGTGTTCTTAACTGAGAGCACTTTTAATCATGAAGCCTTTGGAAAGAGAATCGAAAATATTCAATGCTTTCTACTCAAAATATTTATAAAAATTAAAGTTATTATTTATAAATCATTATTATCTTTATAATAATCAGTCTGATTAATGAATTCATCGAGAGTAAAAGATTTAATTTCTGCAAGAAGAGTAAGAGTATATCTTAGACTACAATATAATATCAAGGAAATAAAAAAAAAATTATCTATATGAAAGATTTTAATTTAATGGAAAATCATACGTTTTTTTAGTGCTTAAAATACTCAAAATCAAAAAATTATATTTTTAGGCAAAGACCATATTATAAATTCATTGCATGTAAGGTGCACTTTTTTTTGGAGGTGGAAGCCCTAGTTTGATTTCAACATGTAACATATTGATAATAGTTTTTTACTGAAGCATCATTTTAGTTTGGGAGCGTGTTCCCAAAATTTTCATATGACTTTATCGTGCGACAGAGATTGAAAATAATAAAGTTCTAAGTAATATAAATGATATGAGCCATTTCTGTCATTGCGTCATGTCAGCGTATTTGAGAGCCCTTTAAGACTAAAGAAAATATATCGTAATCGATTTCATCGCGTCTGCCTTTTATTTTAAAAATGTGGCCATGCACAAAAACAAATTACTGCATACTTTCGATACATAGTATACAAACTTAAATGATATTACGTCAGGCAGATTGCGATAAATATAAATATTATGTCATAACAAACGAGAAAAATATCCTCTGTCACTTAGTTATTGCTGCATTTAAAAATTACAATGTTAAAAATATGCTTATAAAAAATTTATCGAGAGAAAACATATGATTTCAGAGCGGACTTTTAGAAGGCAGAGGTTTTAAGCATACTATTATGGATATAGATATCTATATAAAACTGATACCGTGCATATTTTGTTTTGCAAAACTTACTATTCTATTTTTTGGGGCATGTATTGTACATGCACATATTATTTTCTTCATTTTTCTGGCTGCATGTGTGGGACATTCCATGCCAAATCGGACATAATTTTGATTTGGCATCTCCAGTTATTGTGAACATTTTTTCTTTTAGTACTGGTTACGTCTAGCTTTGATAAATTATTAAAATTTTTTTTTCGATTCCGATTAAACGAATTTTCTTTTGAGCATTGTGAATCAATGTCTCGTAATACATAGAACGTCATGTCATGTCATGTCTTCATAACATCTAGGTACATACATATACGGTTTGTAGCAGAATGGCTTTCGTACCCCAAGTGCTCGAATAAATGGAACTTGGTCCATTTAAAAAATTCCATACATTTGTATCAATAAAAAGAAGAAAATTTAAATATATTGAAAAATCACTTACCGTTTGCAGACTTGCGACTTGCACAGTTGAAAGACCACTGCTCACAATTAATTTTCAAAAAGTTTTGGAAGCACTGAAACATAGCTTTCAATAGAAGCATTGCTAATGTCACTCATAGGCAGCAATGCAACACATTTGAACAACAACAAATACACTCACACCATTTAAGGATTTTTAATAAATTTTTTCGATAAATAAAACACACATTCAAAAGAAATAAATTTAATTTCAGCACTTGTTGCATTTTTTGTGAGCAAAGAGCAAAGGATTTTTAATGAAACCACTTTTATATTAAGAACAAAAACAACCACACACTACACTCTCACTGGCTGCTCTGCCAACGGCACCGTTTTAAATGCGATCTTCATTTTCACGTTTCTTTTTTAAAACATTTCATTGATTTATCATTTGAAACATATTAATTAAGACATTTCACCACATTTTATAATTATATTATTTACAAATTATTGTAAAACATGCAAAATTCAACGGATAGAATTTAACGCGCCCGCACTTTGCAAATTAAATGAAAACTGAAGCGCGCACTACACCTGGCAACTTGTTTGCCGACTTGGTTGACCAGTGTTGCTACACACTATACGCAACAATTTGGTGCAGCATCGATTCTAACAAATGAAACGTTATTCTTTTTTATTAATTACTATCAGTGATGGCATTTGGGTTTTGTGGAAATGTAAATAATCCATACTTGGATTGTAATTTTTAGGGGACAAATGTACTTATTTTTTCTCATGAACACAGATATGTCCTAAAATTTACAAAACTTTTGAAAAAATTTGCAAAGAAAACAACAAAAAAAGGTCATTCGATTTTCTTCACACAGATTTCAGTAAAGTTTACCAAAAAAAAAGGCAGTAATCTACTCGTATATATAAATAAGCGGTTGCAAAACGCTTCCATCTCTCTTTAACTGCCATAACACAAGAGGGGCAGTGAAGAGTGTATTTTTTGTCTATTAATAGATAGTGCCACGCCTCTAATAGGAAAATGCGCTTTCTTTATCGATTTCGATGAAATTTGGTGTGAAAAAAAGATTGAATCCTGGATAAGGAAATTTATGTTTAGTGAGTGAGTTAAAAGAAAAACACGTTTTTACTGCGAAACTAATAGATCAATTTTGATGAAATTCAGTAAAGAAATAGATTGAACTCTAACAAAAGTGACATGTTTTGAAGTGAATGGTGCCATGCCCCTAATAACAAACTATGTTTTCAGAGCTAGACTAATGGACCAATTTTGATGAAATTTGGTGTAGAGATAGATTGAACCTTGATAAATAGTATTTGTTTTAAAGTGGGTGGGTGACACTCCTCTAACTGGAAAATATTTTTTCTTAGCTAAACTAATCAACTTATTTTGATGACATTTGGTATGGAAATATCTACATACATATGTATTTTAAACTCTAAGCAAGTGATTGAGATAGGAGTAGGACAATCATTTTTATTTTTGGAAGCGATGCCATAAAATTCTTTTTATATCAGGTTTTTCATGCAAAAAATAATTTTTTTATCTTTGTTTCTTCACGTGTCAATGGTTAAGTTTCAACCTCTAGCTTAGAAAACAAAACGTAGTCTCCGGACAAATTATTCCTGGTCCGCAAACATACCGATTTCTTCAACGCTTCAAATAATTGGCCAGCAATATTTGTAGTAAGTTAAATGTTATTTCTGTTGGCGTTTTTATTGCTTCATAAACAACGATTTAGAATAACTTTTGTGAATTTTCAGAGATATCTAAAAAAGCAGAGTGTTCAGAAGGTATATGCATATTATTATGCGTATATTTGAATCTTTTTTAGGTCAAACCGTATGTTTTTCTCAATTCCTCCAAAAGTTTACAATAAAACTGTAATACTTTACTACTTTCACATAAGGTTTCTTCCCAATTTATACTATTTGTATGATTTCAAGTAAAATTCGTTCACACTACCTAAATCTTATGATCTTGGTGTATGCTGTGGATCATGTCATTATCAGTTTAAAAAAAAATGGATATAATCAATACGATTAAGTTTCTTATAACTTATTTAAAAAGAGTTCAGTTTCATAAATTTATTTTACTTATTGAAAACCTTCCATCACTTAAAATAGAAGTGTTCTGAATTTACTAAAAATAAATCCGTTCTACGTGCGAATGTACTGAAAAAAGTACAATTGTACTGATAATGCCATCATTGATTTCACTGTGAAGAAAATTGACATTAATAATACAGCATGATTTCTTACATAATATGTGTATGTGCAGGTATTACTTTCTTTACGGGGTTGCTCTAACGATAATTGTTTAATTCACTCAATCGGCATGATAATATGACGCTTAATTTATTAAATCATTTAGACAAAAAAATCATTCATCTGGCAACTATGGCGGCACTGCGAGTGAAGTCAAAAAGTGAGAGAACCTGTGGTCTGAATTGTCTCTGGCTTTTGCATCTGAAATAGTAGCAAAGAAACTGTGTGGAGTTATTGTTGAGTTTTCGTGTAACGCGCTGAAATAAATATTTCTCCTTGTTTTTTATTGTACTTCTTGTAGTAAAATAAACTCGCACTGTCGGCTTTTTTTTCTACTCGAAAGACCGGAAGTGAATTTTCATTGATGACATACATAAAACTTTTTTGAAATACTGAAAAAGTTGATTACGCGTTTATAAGAAAAATCAATTAAGTATTGAGAGTATAAAAAAATTTTAAACAAAAAGTATTTGAAATAAAATAAAAAATAAAACCGCAAAATATTAAACTGAGTGATAAGGTAATGGAATGCATGAAAATTTACTTATTCATCGTATAAAAAAAAAGTTTGTCACCTATTTAATAAAAATAATTGTCAACAGCTGAGGTTAATATCTGTGTTAAATCTACTTCCTGTCAGTATTACTGTCTGTGCCTATCAAGCTTATCTATAGCTATCTTTTATGGTTTTTGGCCTCGGTATGCAATTCATTAGTGCCGATATTGTGTGAGAAAATATAAAAAAAAACAAAAGTAAAAATATGTTGCGTGAAAGACAAGTGTGCCCACCCAGCAACAACAATGAAAGCAGACAGACAACGGCATCGATATCAACGCAATATGTAAACCAAAAAAATTTATGAATGAACATCAAAGTTTCTCTTCCGCGCGACTTACCCTTCTCATTAAATCATCCAATAAAACCGAAAACCGGCAATGAATGAACGCAAAATGAAAATGTTTAAACAAAAATTCCAAGGGAATTTACCAACGAAGAGAATTTGCTGTTAATTTTAGTATCAATGCATTTTCCTACATCTATGAGTGTGACGAATAATGGACTGTTGTGTTTTGTTTAAGTATTTGTACAAGTATGCATATAGGTATCTATCTATAAACACCACTTCAAGAAAAGGATATTTTATTTGGCTGCTTCTCTGGATCACCTGCTCAGCTTACACAAGTTTCCCCATGTAAATGCGTTTCATTTTTTCGCTTTGTTCCAAAACCAGTTGGATTTTTCTTTACAGAATTACATGGGACATTTTCACATTTATTCTGTGCACGAAATAGCAGTGTTGCTGTTTGTTGAATCAAAAAAGTCTATTGACTAGGTCTATTCTGGGAAAACTTGTGTATCACATATCTCTTATGCGTGATTTTCCATACAAAAAATTACATTTTGTATTTAATGTGTGGATCATTTTAATAAAAACAAATATGATTCCTGAACGATTTCGCAGAACAGACCAGGGCTGTCTAGTTGATTGGCCTTCCCAAAATAAAAAATGTTTCTCAAAATTGTGAAAAGTAAAATTTTTGTTTGTAAAAAAGGTTAATGGAAATACTTGCTGGCTTTGTTTTGGGTCGACAATATTAACGTAATCAGAAATAAAATTTTTGTTTGGAAGAAGATCATTATCATCAAGTACATCTAACAAAAATCCTTTAATTAACAGCTTTTCCCGAAATTTTTCAATTCCTGCAAGGCCCCCGGCTTTAACATGCAATTCCAGGCTTGGCCGTGAACCTTTTTCTCGCTTCGTTTTCAAGTACTAAGTTTTTCCAAAAATGTGAATATATATAAAAACGAAATATATATTTCTAAGCTGAAGTGGCCGTAGCGTACTTAAGCGCAAAACATTGAAATTACCTTTAACTTATTTTTGTAAATTTCCAAATCGACAATGATTTTTAAACAATAATGGACTTTTTAGAGTGACACCGAGATCCCTTGATGACAACAATTAAAGCTTTGTATAAAATTAATTAACTCCCAAAATCAAAGCTCATTCCGAATTAACTCCTTTCGTTACAAAAAAAAGTTTAGAATGTAAATGCATTATTATGCAATCCACCCGCGGAATTTTTTATATGTACATCAGACAGTTGGAAGAAAATTGAAAATTTTGTGATCTATCTTGTGCAATAATATTTCCTAATGCGTGTGGGACATATATATAACGTCAGCTGATTTGTGACTGATTGGAAATATGAAGAAGCTTTAAAACTAAATACTGAATTTAACAAAACACTTTTATTCTTTTACGAAAATACGTAAAAAACCTACAGCTGTTAGACACACTAGATTATTTATAGACTTTCCACAAGATTTATATACTTTCCAGAAAGAAACTCCAGTGATATGTATTTATTTCATTGCAGCTAAGAACATAAAAACAGTTAAAAAAAACTATACATATATGCAATGCAACACTGCCTCTCAAACTCACCACTCACCTTATGTAAAAAATGAAATTTTAAGCAGAAAATTTCCCAACGATGCACCTAAAAAAGCAACACTGTAGATACGACGAAAGAGACAACGCTATTACGGACAATACAAGCATTAGTTATGGATCCAACATGGCCGATAATACACGCGAAGTTCGAATCGAGGAGCAATTAAAAGTGAAAATTGGTATGTAAATAAGTGAAAATTGGCATTAAAAAGGTGCAAAAGTTGAAAATAATAATGTGTGCCAAGTGCTGTATGTAAAAACTTGTGAGGAAAAGCTATTTTTGTATGCTAAAATTGTATTGGAATGCGTTGTGTTAGGTGTCAAAAGCTTCTTTCGTATCGCCTTAACTGTTCCAGCGTTGTGGGAAATGGAACACACTCGTTGCTTTCGCAGCACCGAATTGCCTTAGATTTAAGCATGCAGTTTTTGAGAATTTGTTTTCGAGTTTAAAAAAGTCAAAATAATAAGAAAATATGCGAATTTGTATGTAAGTCTTATGCAAGTTGCATTCAAATTTAGCATTGAAAGTCGAATGCATTGGTGAAATAGCTGTCAGTGGCGTTAGTGTTGCTATCTCATTTTTACTTTCATTTGCTAAATGGTTCGACTACAACACGTTCCTTTATGCTATGGAATGCAATGAAATGGGAATTGTTAAAAAAACATTGAATAAATTCCAACACAGAAGCAGTTAAGGTTGGTGGTGTTTGTTTTCGTTATTTTTGTTGTTATTGGGAAATGTTCCTTTATGAATGAATTTAATTTCGTGCAAAGAATTGGGTTGTTTTTTTAGGTGTTCGATGTTTTAAGTGTGTGTACATGTGTTCCGTTGAAATGTAGGTGTTTGTTTCATGAATGGGATATGAAATTGGTGAGAGCGCTAGTTCTGAAATTTTTAGTGACAGTAAATTTAAATACGCGAATCTTCAATTAAAAACAACATACATGCGAATCAAATTCCAATAATCAAGAATGGATGGGTCCGTGCGTTGATGGCAATCTAGAAAAATCAATTGGCTTAAGTTTACTTTAGCTGACATTCTCCAATTTTGTTTATATTTTTAGGGGTACAAGGGGGTATAAAATAAACAAGAAATATCAAATAAAAAAATGCCGCTTGGATCTAGTTTCGGAGGTATAGCCATCGAAAGTTCCGGATATAGCTTTTGTAAAATTGATCATAACTTGGAAACCCCTGCATGCATATAAAAAAAAAGGTGAGGAAAGTTTTGAAATTTAACCTAAAGTTATGGAGATATGACGATTGTTTTGAAATTCTGACCAATTTTTTTTTAAAAAAAAACCTTTTTTTCCCAAAAAATGTTTTAATGACATATAATTTTTTTAGCATATTAAAAGAGCCTAGTTTGTTCCCTTTAAAATGGTGTATAGTTTGTTCTAAATTTTTTATTATTCACCCCCTCATAAAAAGTATGTATTTATGGACAAAAACAATAAAAATCCAACCACAAACACAACAACAGCAACAATGGTGAGTAAAGTTTTGAAATTTAACCTATAATTTTGGAGATGACAACTTTTCTGAAATTTTGACCAACTTTTTATAAAAAAACCTTTTTTTCCGCTAAAAATGTCTGAATGACCTATAATTTTTTTAACATATTAAGAGAGCTCAGTTTGTTCCCTTCAAAATGGTATATAGTTCATTCTAAATTTTTTATTATTTACCCCCTTTTTTACCGGAATACAAAAAATATCATTTAATGAATTCTTATGAAAAGTATGTATTTGTGGACAAAAGTAATAAAAATACAACAACAACAACAACAACAACAACAACAACAACTATTATTATAAGGCGATTATCATTGTAAAACTTAAAAACCATTGTCGCTGTTGTTGTGTTTGTGGTTGGATTTCTATTGCTTTTGTCCATAAATACATAGTTTTCATGAGGGGGTGAATAACAAAAAATTTAGAACAAATTATACACCATTTTAAAGGGACAAACTAGGCTCTTTTAATATGCTAAAAAATTATATGTCATTAAAACATTTCTTGGGATAAAAAGATTTTTTTTAAAAAAAAATTGGTTAAAATTTCAAAAAAATCGTCATGTCTCCAAAACTAGGTTAAATTTCAAAACTTTCCTCACCATTATTGAAGGCCATTAAATTATCTTTCTTATGACACCCAAATTTTTGATATGCATGCAGGGGTTTCCAAGCTATGATCAGTTTTACAAAAGCTATATCCGGAACTTCCGATGGCTATATCTCCGAAACTAGATCCGAGCGGCACTTTTTTATTTCATAATTTTTTTTTATTTTTAACCCCCTTTTACCCCCAAAAAAAAAATTGGAGAATTTCAGCTAAAGTAAACCTCTTCCAATCAATTATAATTATTATTGGTCTGAATTTGAGAAAAACAATAAAAATCTTGCTTCGCAATACTATTTAACTAAAACTAAATTCAGCTTAAGCTTTTAGCCCAAATTCCAATAACGCGTCGGCAGTGGCAGTAGAAAAACATTTAGTGTAAAAAAAAAAAAACTGTTAGTGTATACATTTGCTGCTATTAAAAACCCAACTGCAAATTGAAACTTCAAACTGCCTTAAACTTGAATCCCTTCTTACGGCCAACTTTGATATGAAAAAATGGGTGTATGGGAAGGCAGAACCATCTTCTATAAGTGTGTCGCTCTATTGCAAACTGTGCTGAGAACCAAAGCTTTTTCTTCTTACATAAAAATCGCAAAACCCTTTTTCTGCAACTTTCAAACAAAATTCTTATCCTCAAAAAGTAAGTTTCATGATTTTAAAAACAAAGATATATTGGCATTAAATAAGTATGAAGGTGGTTTTATGCTGGAAAAGTAGCCTGCGATCTACTTTGCTTGAAAATAGATAAAAAAAACTCTATATTTTTATGGAGGACAATTGCGTGGATTCATAAAAGTCACACGACAATGAACTTTATACAAGTTTGTTCCATTGAGATAATGCACAGCCCTGCATGCGCGCCGGACTTAAACCCCTTAGAAAGTGTGTGGGGAGTCTTGCCACGGCGAGTATATGCTGAAAATAAGAAATATGAAAATGTTTCCGATCTTAAAAGGGTAATTTTTTAGTGAATGGAACAAACTCGGCTCAAACTTGTTCATCAACCTAAAGAATTTGATGAAAAACGAAATTTTGACGTCTACTAATTTTCATTAATTCAAAGTATAATTACATTTAATTACCTGTTTTTATTTTGTTTTAACTGTAAAATTAAGAAGTTGTCTTATAATTTTGATACAGTTGCCAGTATGCCAAAATATATGCATTCTTACTAAAAGCAACGGCTCTTTTCCAATACTGTGCTTAAAATATAAAAAATACAATTTTTTAAGACCGTTTTTTGTACATTCATTCGCTATTTTTTGTTTTTGCAAAAACATAAACAACGCAGCTTTAGCAAGGGTTGAAGGTAAAATATAGAAGTGTCTTATAATTATGGTAAGCACCTTCTATATAACATCAGTTTCATAAAGAACATATTAAAAATTAAATTAGTTAGTTTCTCAGTACATTTGACTTGTGGAAATTATTAAGTAACATTGACATCAAAGCTTTTTCTTGGCCAGGCATTCTACTCATGTTGGACAAATTGACTTACTATTTAAATATTATCAAATATAATCTTACTGAAAAAAATTTGAGCTAGATATTTGCATAGTATATAATATAGATAGTTGATAAGCCATTTACACATTCACACCTGCTTTCTCTCCGTTTTCATATCAATTATTTTACCTTGATTATTTTATTTTTATCTTTTACTTATTATTAATACATTATTTTCGCCCCATTTTTTTCACAAGCTTCAGTATTTTATTTTTATTTGCTTGTATAAAATTTTCAATCCAATGAACAATTTCATTTTTACGTTTTTTCTTAATTTAATCGCAGTTTTTATTTTATTTTTTTTACACTCCTCTTCTACTTCTTTCAATATAACAACGCATAAATTTATGCAAAATCAGCAGCTTTTGGTTTCCGTTTCCCATTCATATAAATTTCTAAGCATGTCGACTTTTGCTTTTTTTTTGGTTCACTCCTCTTTTTCCTTTCATTGCGCTGACTGCAATTGCTGTTGTTGTTGCTGCTGTTATGTCTGACTAAGCAGGCTAATGTGCAGCTTAAGAGCAACTCGTCGTGTTTCTCGTTATTCTGTTCAAGTGCAATTTTTTTACCTTTGATTATTTTTCGCTCCCTTTCTCATATTTCATGAATGCATGCTTCTTTCTTATTTATTTTTCTTCTACCTTGATTTCCCCTCCTGTTGGTGCTGTTTGATGTGATAAAGATGTTTCCATTTTTATTTATTTATTTAACGTTCATTTTTCATGTTTATTAATGCAAATGGTATCAATTTTGTTCCATAAATTTTTCTATTGAATGCGCATCTAATACTTTCGTTGTAAACTTATTTACTGTACGATATAAGAAGCACGGAAACTGATTTTTTGCTTATTTTCTCAATAAAGTTATAGTTCTCAACTTATTTCTTAAACGTTAAAATTTGCTTCAAAAAACAAGGTGTAGAGACACTACTCAGTAACAAAGTTATAAGTTTGAATCAGTACATACACAGTACAGTTGTTTTATAAGCTGACTTAAATATTTCAAAATTTGAGTCAGAGAGAGACTCAGTTTTATGAGCTGATTTAAATTTTTAAAATTTTAAGTTTAAATTTTTAAGTTTCTGCAATAGAGGAAGACTTATTGGAGCGGTGTACAGTCGCACTCATAAATCTTTGGATGTACAGACTGGCGGTATAAGTTCATTCCAATAAGCACCGTGAAGGAAAAAATTCGATTTGCATTTTCAGCGCAACATTTTGCGGAAAAGATGACTCACCGTTTAAGAATTTATTTGAAGTCATTGAATTAGAATGCGTACAAATTCCACTTTATTCGTAATAGTTTGTGCAAAAGGTGAATGTTTGGCAAAGCGTTTACAAACATTAAAAATTTTCGTTCATTCCGATCATTATTACAAAATGGCGGGACTCTACGTTTAACGCCGGGTTTGAACTTCAATTAAGAAAATCTTTTTTCATAGCAAATTATACTCTCGATGCGTTGCCAATAATTTCTGAAAGAGGGAACTATTAATAAAAATATTTTTCATTTAGCAGCCATGGGATTTAAACCGCGACACGTAAAAGGTTGACACGCTAACCACTGGGCTGCCCAATAAACTGTTGTAGATCGAATCATATTAAAGCTGATACCTGTATGCTAAAAGTAGTTATGTATTATTAAGGTCTAAATTTTATCATTATAATGCTAAGTACAATACTTGCTATTACATTTTATATAGATCATCTCTAAAACGCTGCCCTTTCAGAAAAAACAAATATAAATAATGCTTCATAGTTATTATTTGGTTAAAATATCATATACCTTTTATTTCAATTTGATTGTCTCTTTAACATTAACATATTGAATTTCAATAGAATAAAACCTGATTCATTGCGGTTAGTCGTCAAGTCTGTGAAAAATCAAACTTCTCTATATTCACTATTTGTCATCAGATTTAAATCAAATTACCAGAACAATCATCTGCATCACAATATTTACGCATTTTAAGACGTCAACTTGAACGTAATCATAAAAATCGAGCCACAAACTTGACTTTCAAGAGTTAGCTTGGATTTATTTCTTACTGGTGGTGGTGTAATTTTGACGCAGCAATGCGAGTAGAATTTACAAGTATTTAAAAGTAAAGAAGAAGAAATATTGTCAACAAATATTACTGATGTGTTATAGGTTTTTTTTTTGTTATTTTACTTTGCAGCATGAGCAATAATTTTTGCAGCTGTTGTTGTTAATGTTGCAGCAGCAACAACAAAAATAAATAATTTCGCTAAAAAAGGCAATTAATTAAATGCTAGAAAACCACATGTTGCCGCTTTAGTTACTTGGATGAAGGCAGGCTTAAACGTTTTAAACATTATGATTGTTGTTGCTGCTGCTGTTCCTATTGTTGTTGGCGTCATTAGAACTGGTTTGAGTTTCAATTCGTAGTACGAGAAGTTTTTGAGTTTGTTTTCATCCGAACTGAACCTACATTAATTAGTTAAATTGTGTTTTATTTCTTATAATATTGTCTTTAAAATGTTTTTAGCATTGTTGTTGTTGCTTTGTAATTTGTTGCTTCCATGTTACTGTGCTGCTGTTGCTTGTAAGTTATGTTAAATGTTGCCAATAGCAATGTGTGTATTTGTAATTAGTGTTAAATATGTATTATATGATACTTTTAAGGGGAGTCATTGGTATGAAAGTGTATTTAATTGAGAGCATTGGAGAAGTACTCTTGGAGTTCAAGTTAGTTGGGAAATTGTTACTTAGTTCAGGCTCACAGGTCTTCTCAACGAGGCCAGAACACAACTTGAGTGATAGCAAAACCTGAGTACGTATTTATTGTAGGCGAACCTTTGAAGAAAAAGGAACAAAGTAGCCGCAAAACTGTAATCCAAGTAAAAATTCATATTTTCCTTTTTTTTTCATTAAAAATTATGATCGAAATTAATTGAAATTTTGTTTTTCTTAAATTTCTATACGTTTAAATACATTGCAAGTTGTTTACCACTAAATTTAACCATTATCTCCCCTTAATTTTATATATTTTTACACGTTTTGTTTGGGGCATAGTCAAAAGAATGACGAGTATCATCCATCTATCCATACTTAAAAAGAGAACTTTCATGTGTTAATGCTCTCGCATGGTGTTCTATACAATCGTTTAACCCAGGGGATCAAGTCCCAACTCGGTTGTTCGGACGCCGCATCGCACCACAGATTCACATGCGTGCTGCGCACTTTGAAGTGTTTTAGAGGTTGTTGTTCAGCCATGTTTGACCTTTGCTGCTTCAGGGTTTGATATTCCTTATGATATTGTTGTTGTGTTTTAGTTGTTGCTGGTGCTCCTTTTTGCAGTTCGGTTTCACTTCAAGTGAATTTTTAATTCATTTATGAATTTAGTTTTTATTTCTTATTTTGTTTTTTTTTTTTACATTGAGAAGGTTACGCATTACAAATTAATAGAAACTTGTAATGTTTTGCTTGTTTCTTTTTATGTTTGGACACGCTAGGGAAATTAATTTAATATTTTTTACTATTATTTTGAGTACCTTCTTGTGCTGTAATTTAAAGCTTAAAGACCCGATGGTACTCTTTAACGTAATTAAGGTGTTTTATAACTTGTCGTTCCCCAAACAAAAAAAAGAATGGAGATGACATGTTTTTGTCTGGTTTCTTCTTACCTCCACTTAATTTTTTGGTTCACCGCATTCTCGTTTCTTTGTTCTGCTGAGTTGTACTTACGTACACGGGTCATCGCAATCAAGAATAAACCTTCAACTGGTGCTCAACTTTTTCTTACTAACAATGAAACATCGGTTTGTGTCATACGGCGATTTTGTTGAACATCAGATATGTTTGAGAAAATTAATTTCTAAGGATACAAGTTCGTTATTATCTACCTAAATTTTGGGTGGTATGACCACAATTTTTGGTTTTATTTGATTTTAGTCAATTGATACCCATATGTGATATTTTGTTATTATAAAAACTATCCCATTCACGTATCCTTCCATACAAAATTATAATATATTATAAAAAATATTTTTTTTATAAAACACAAAATACCTTTAAGTTTCCTTAATAGCTGATTTAATATAAAAAATTAACTTATTTTCCTTCTAAAATGTCAGTGCAAAAAATATGTGAAAAAAAAAGTATATAAAAATCGATTATCTGTGTTTTTATACATCTAAAACGGGAGAGCAAGCTAAATCTATTAATTTTGGAACCTCAAATTTGAAGGATTTTCTTTGTCGCCTTGTATCTTTATCCTCCTCACAGAGCATACGGCCTCTGCATAACTTTTCCAACTTACATAATCAATAGCAAGTGCTCTCAATTCTCCTCAACATTTCCCCAATTCACTTATTTTTTGTTCTAGCGATCGTATCCACGATGATTTGGGAAATTCTGTAGCAGAGCACAGTTGGTTGACCAAGTTTCACAGCCGTATATATAGAAGAACTTCTATTCATATTCGACTCAAAGACCTTGAGCTTCGTTGTCGATGACAGGAACGAAGACTACCAGACATTACGAACTGAACGAAGCTGCATTTTGCTTTATTGATTCTAGCGTGGATGTCCTTATTAGTACGGCCATCAAGTCTTATGACACTGCCTCAATAAATAAAGTTATGCACTTCGTTGGACTCGGCTATCATGAAACTACAGCTGGCACTTGTGCTTTTTGTTTTATTAATGTTGTTTTTCAGACCTACTCCTTCCGCAGCAAATCTGACGAAAATGACAGTTCTCTTGCATGTCGGGCTGCTTGATGAGGTAAGTGACCTTAGGTTCGTTTGCTCAATACATCCCAGAAGAATCAAAACCTATGCTGTACCATGAAGGTTTAATATAACAAAGCCTGTCACTTATTTATCTGCTGCACGATAATGAGAAGGGTATTTATTTGATCGATTTGATCACGATCTGTTCGGGCGAAATCCTTCTTGTTGTTTTCGGTTAAGTTTTTCTATTTGTTCGTTGACGCTCTAGTAGTAGAATTTTTCTTAAGACCTTGAATGGGATCGACAGTATCATGATGCCCCTGTAGTTTTGGCATAGCAATAATTCACACTTTTTTTTCGCAAAGGTTCCTATGAGATAGTCTAAAGTATTCGTTCTTACTTCCGAATTTGAAACAGGACAGGATATAGAACTTTAACGGTGACTCCGGGTAGCTTTGAAAACGTCTGCATAGATACGATTTTCTTTGTTATTTTTTAGAAACTTTGTAGCCTTTGTTATCTACGTTAATGAAGACGGGCACAAGGCCAGTCGCTGTGGTCTTCGCTCAGAGAGAGGCATACGGTACGGTTGAAGGTGAACGGCTGATGGCCTCCGAAAAATGTTTTTTCCTGCTCCTTATTGAGCTTTTGATGCGAGTTCGTAGATTTCTTGTTTGTTCTTTCTGCAGGAGGTTTTAACTTTATTAAGAGCGTTATATATCTGTATAGCATCTTGCCACTGGTCTCTTGTTCGTGCTTCATCTCTCGCGTGCTTTGTTGCTTTACTTTTTTTGTACTATATTCCAGGCAGCATCATTCATCCAGGATTTTTTGTTACGTGGGGTAAAGCTAATTATGGTCTCACTTGTTGTTTAAATGAAGACTTGATGTTTCGCCGTACGTTTTTGGAAGCAAACCTCGAAATAAACCAAGGAGACGATTAGAGATGATACTAGAGAGGTCGTTCGCACCGTTTGAATTCCAAGTTTCCAAATCGTTATGGCATAATTTGATATATAAAAGGAACAAGGATATGTTACGGGTCAGCAAAAAAGATGATCCGTAGTCTTACGAAACATTGTACGATAGGCACATTAGCTGTAAAAGTTTGTATACCCCATCGGGACTGTAGAGACTGTGGAGCATATCGTATAGAAATGCGCATTAAAGCAAACGTCACTGCTACCTTGGTAAGAGGACGTTCAACATTCTATCTATGGTAGCAATTGCATCATTAGAGAGGCTTGCCAGAGTTATTCGAAGTACGGATTGTTTCGATTATCCTAGGACGAAATGTGACAATAGACCTAAAGTCTTTCATGGGCTTTTGCCTTTTTTTATCACCAAGCTACCTGCCTAACCTAGCTCAGTCTTAACTTACAAAAGTTATATAATAAACTATAACTCTATAAACTATCAAAATCAGTTTGGGTCTAAAATATAAGCAACATAATATTCCCAATGACAGAATAACATACAAAAAAACAATTAACTTAAAATTTGAAACATTAAAATGCGAAAACGGAAACTCAGATTATTTTCGTTGATGTGCAGAGCGGATGAGATTCACTACTGCTGTCGGTCGGATAGACGTTCAATCGAACGTTTAGTCATATGTTCGCACTGGCGGTCGACGACATCGCTGTTGCTCCCTTCCTTAGTGTGCTGCCTGCCTGTAGATCTGATGTTTATATTTATTCTTGTTTTTTAATACAAACATCTCACTATGCGCGTACGCTATCTCTTATTCTGAGCTGCATTTTCATGGAAATATCTACAAGTCAGACATCTGCGCAGTGTGTAGATTTCTTTACTGTTGCTGTTGTTGTCATGTTGCCATACACGAACTCTCAGTCACACCGGTTGCCCGCCCCATTTGTCGGTTAGCAACGAAGATGCCACAAAATAAATAAGAAAAAAATTGCAAAAGGAAACATAACACGTACCGCATTATTATTGCGTCCGGGAGGGTCGAATACGTCATTATAAGAAAATAAATGAGCTAAAGCGTGCGTCTGATATTTAAAGATTACAATAAAGTAGCTACAAAAACTACTGAACGATGATATGAAGTTAAGAAATCTTAATAACCCTTTTTTTTTGGAAAATCTTTAGAAATATTCATTATTTTATAACAAAATCTTTAAAACGTAGTTTTATGTTAAATGAAATAGAACAAGCTAAAGTTGACTCAAAAATGTTCTTTGAATAAGTTGTGTG
The DNA here is from genome assembly GCA_963680825.1 of Meiosimyza decipiens. Lineage (NCBI taxonomy): Eukaryota > Metazoa > Arthropoda > Insecta > Diptera > Lauxaniidae > Meiosimyza > Meiosimyza decipiens. The sequence continues at coordinate 36,697,700 of OY804258.1, forward strand.
TATTCATTCCCTAATATTGTATGGGTATATTGCCTATGTTGTATAACTTGAAAAACAAGTTGCATTTGCAGTTGCTTACGCAAGAGGTAAACTTTATTTTCAGTACGAAATTCTCTTCTTACCTCAACGTTGTTGTTTACTTCTACAATGCTTGTTTTCTTTTGCTTTTCCTTTGTGCACAAGATAAGTTGTAGAACGTGAGCTAAGAGCTAAGATCGATTTCCTGTCTGATTATGTCGCGTAACTGGCCTCTATGGTTGGAGCAAATAGGCTTTTCTCTGTCTTACTTACACTTGGTAGCACTCCATTGCATTTGAAGTTGAACGCGTAAATTTGTTATTAAAGTTAATTTTTATATTTCTTCTGCTATTTTTTTTAAGCCTATGGAAACTTATGAGTATCCTGTATTTCAACATTTGCTTCATTTTCTACTGGGTCACATACAATGTAAAATGTATATTGACAGTGCATTTACAAAAGCAATTTTGTTATTAATGCTATATATTGGAGATACAAATTACTATATCAATAACACGATGAACATCAGTTAAAAATTGAGTTTCTGCAGATTTGTTTCTAATTTCTATATTATACTTTAAATATTTGTTGCGTGCTATAAGTTCTATAAGACTTTGCGCTCAATGGTGACGCCTAAATTTTTGAAACAAAATCGTATTTTTTTTAAAACCACGTATGAATAGGTTTACGATTCAAGTTAGTCAAACATATAAGTGGTAAGAATGTGAGATTAATTCAGAATTCAAATATATTTACAAAATTTACAAAAAAAAAATTCCACCAAATAAAGATTTTTTTACCAAATTTATTGGAAAATTCAATTTTCGCTAATTCTTTATAGATACCCCTTACACTGTTCCTTTTAAAATCTGATAAAAGGTCGATGTAATCAAAGCCCTAAGAAATGCAAATGCTCGGCGTCGTTCACCGACATATGAGATACACTGAAACGAGCATTGAATGTTCGCGTTCAATATTGTTCTTTTGTACGTACTTAAGATCTTATTTGTCGCTAATGCCAAAAACCTTACTTTACAGGATAGAAAACTGAAAGTTTTAGTGCCAGACTTACTGGACCTTTTGCGGTTTGTCAAAAAGTTGCATATGTATGTACCCAATATAGCTAAGAAGGCTAATAGCTCTAGTAGCTAAGCTCTATTTTATTATCGCCTTTACTCAGTGATAAATTGGAGCAAACGTGATAAGATTTGTCGTAACTGCAATAGATGACAGTTGCAAGCACTGGACAGTAATTGGGATGGTTTTGACAAGTGGGCTTATTACTTTTTATATAATAACAATGGGATCGTCTGATGTTATGAAAAAGTGATGGAGGAAATGAATGAGCTGAGACCGCCGCAACTATTGTTGAAGTAAATATCAAATATGCCCAAGTTCGTCGAAAAAAATATTTCAACTCAAAGACTGAGAATAATTTTCGATATAACAGTCAACACTTTCTCTAAAATCATAAAACCAAAGAAAATCAAATTCAGTTTGGAAATAAGTGGTTACCTCAAACATTTATTTGTAGGAATATGTTAAAAATTATTAAATAGAAGAACAATTCAGTGGTGGTTGATTTGGGTTTTATTCTAATATTCGCTAATTCCTGTTTTGTGTTTTTTTCCAATACTATTTGTTTTGTTTCCGAAAGGAATGATCAGGTATTTCATAATTCACTTTAAACCTAATGACTCTATTTTAATTACTTGTTCTTTTTCAAATGTGATGTATAAATAAATAAAGAAGATGGAAAATTATTAACTATTCCATCATATTGCTTTTTAATGTTTCATACCTGAACTAAAATTTATATTGCCTAAAGATACGCTAAAATATTATTTTCTTAATCGAATCTGTATCAATATTTATTTCTCCTCCATTTAAATGCAGTTCAGAATAAAGAATTTGATGCACCTCTGGCATTTTTCAACTAAATTTTTTATTTCTTAAATACTCGGCAGTTATAAATTAACTCACCAAAAATTTTAACATGAGCAACCTACTTTTTACTACATAGAAAGATGATTTCAACCTGCTTCAACAGACCAAAAAATTGTGATTCTACTTTTACTTGCGTTTTAATACTTTTTTTGATCAGCTCTGTTAGTTTGAGCCTTCAAAAGTAACCATTAAACTACATACCATAAACTGTAAATGGATAGGCTTCAATTATAAATCTATTAACCTTCAATTACCTTTCGCAAGTCGCGTAGTTATTGACTTAGCTTTTTGTTTTAGGCTGTAACAATGCAATTGTTTATTTTCTTTTTTTTTTTTTTTTGGAAATGTAGTTGAGTAACAACAATTTTGTCATTCGATTTGAATTGTTTTTGTTGCCTTTTTTGTCAACTGGTTTCCTAATACGCGTATTTCAATGTAACCCAAGTACTGCAATAATTGGCTTTGTGTAAAAGTTTTTGAACGCTCAGTTCAATGTCTACTTTTAATTATATAAATAGTTACATTTAAAAAAAATCTATGATTACTGTGATAAAATTATTAGGGCCCTAAATTATTACAATTTTCTTTAAAAAAAATTAAGTTTTTGTGGACATGGGAAAGAAATTAGCGTTAAAGATAGAGAAATAAATGTAACACAAAAGATTGTGTGTTTTCTTTGACGCTCACCTTATTGAATTATAAGCAGAAAAAGCATTAAGAAAATGCTATAACTATAATTATTAAATTGAGAACGTATCCTGTGATAATAATCAAACTGAACTCCACTACAGCAGATTTTCATACTTTTTTCTTCCTTAGCTGTTTGTGGAGCGGTTTTCAAGAAAAAAGTCAGTTTTGAGTTCTTATCAGATTTCAGGGATGCTTCGCCAGAGAAATTGTTGCTTACTTGTAATCTTTTATATGGTATACTTTCAGTTAGTGTTGGTTTTAACTTGTAGTTAAATAGTGCCTTATTTTTGTATAGGATTTCAAACAATATTCGATCTTATTTGGAAAAAACTAGTTGATTCGACTACAAATTTTTGTCTTCGTCCTATTTTTCATCACTTCAAGTGTATTAAGGTTCAATGTTAATTAAATGTTTTCCTTAATCTTGAAATGGGTATAATGTTTAAGTAGTACGGGAGCTTCAATTAATCACTCGATAAAGTTAAGGTGAGAAGGGGTTAGCCGAATCATCATTCAAAATCACGAAGGGAGAAAGCGGGGACAACTTAAATGTAAAAATTGCAAGCTCTATTTTCTCTTGTTTTAAATGTATGTTATAACTGCATTAAGGTGGATTTTAAAAAACGTTTTTTTTTTAATGTAAATGCAAACTCCTTATCTTCTACCTCCAAAAATTTCGATAGATGAATTAAAATTTTAGTTTAAGGTCTTAGTTGGAAAATATTATTAAACTTTGTGAGTCGATGGCTTTAAAAACCGGTTCTACATAAGTCAAAACCTCTATATTTGCAAAGGTTAAAGTTATTTAAAAAATCATTTATAAATTTTGCACGCAGTAAAAAAAATAGCAGTCTTAATGTATCCTAGTCTAGTAGTCTTATTACTCTATACGCCAGGATTTTAAGATGTTCAACACACAAGGCTGATATTAGTTTCGTCATGATTTGGTAATTATTTATTAAATCGGTTCTATACAAGATACCAAACTTCCTTATTCATTTATGTCAAAAGAAATAAACAAACGACCTTAAGAGATATATTTTTTTAAAAATACACATAATTGATTGATACATCCTCAAGAGTCACGATGGCGTAGGGGAGCGAAAATTTGCGAAAACAGCTTCACGCAATAAGTGGACGCTCCTTAATTAGCTTTCTTTCCCTCAAGTATAATTAAAAATAAAATCGAAAGAGGAGCACTTTGAAAAAACTCATTTCGATAGTATTTTGGAGCCTCGAAATAATTTAATTCTTTTATATTTTTATTAGAAAACTTGGGAAAAACCATTTAGAATATAGGAAACATTGTTAATATGTTGTATGCCAGTTCTACTAATTTTTTTTTCTGAGTATAACTTGAGTACACTTCATACGAAATGTAAATTAATTATTTTTATTTTCTATCATGTATTTATTAATATTTAGCTCTTTAATTTTTTGTATAAACAATGTTTTATATCAATTTCGTTTTTGGTCAGTTTTATTTTTTTTTTAACTTCCGCTTTTCTTCAATCTATTTGTAAGAACTTTCTGGCGGTTCGTTTATCTGATTAATAAATATTTTCCAACCTACATTATTTATTTCTTTGAGTACAGCGATTAAAACATTTTCAATGAATTCCAATCGCTAAAGCAATAAAAAAACACATAAATAAATAAACAATAACCGCTGCCAGATTCGTAGAAAGCAACGTGAGGCTAAAACAAGTCGCTGTACGGCGACGTCACTCGTATGGTAATTTTTATCTATTCATAAACGAGTGGAATTCCTCGGCACATGGCTGGGCCTTAGCGGCATCTCTCACCGTACTTACCCATTTAGCAAATTAGTCAGTCATTCGTCTCATTTACTTTGTTGACTTCCAACTAACGTACCTCAGTTTTCAGCACACTTGATGTTTCAGTGGCATTGATGACGCCCACTTCATTTCATTTGTTTTTAAAATTTTAAATTATTTATACCCCACGTTTAAAGCAAAACATTTTTTATTAAGAACAACAAAAAAAAATGTTACCAAACTCATTCACTAAAAAAAAAGAAATTATTTGCGTAAATTCATCACTGATAAGTCACCCATACATTGGCATGCAAATTCAAATTGTTTTCATTCAAATACCTGTGTGAATTTTTATGGCTGCGTGTGTATGCGTTTGTCTTAACTTTTCATTCATGGACAATTGAAATTTCATTGATAATGTGGGGTTTTGCCATTGATACCGAGACGAACAGTCGTCTCGCAGACGTAAAAGTAAAACAGCAAAAACAGCCCAGCTCGTACATCAGCAGCAGCAAAAAAAAACTATTGACGTTTTGATTGTGGCTCATTTCCGTTTAGTTGATTGTATTTGCTTGCGCTGCCAGGCCCAGTGCCATAAATATCAGCTTTTTGTACTTATATTTTGTCTTTTATTGTGTCTTATCTGAATTTGTTGTAGCAAAAATGTGCGGAGTTGCGTACATGCAAAAAATCGCTCCTCAATCTTATCTGGAAATGTTAGAACCTATTTGATATTACACTGGTTAACATTGTTTTTCTTTTTTGGAGCAAAAAAATGACAATACCTTAAATTCTTGATTGATTTCATACATTTCACTATGGTTAAGTGAAATATTATTTACATTGGTAAATATCATATATAGTTCATAACATGTAAAAGAGATTTGCAGTTAGCTCTTTCCAGAACTAAGTAGTTTAGTATTATTCCAAGTGTTTGACATATTAAAGCGAATTCGTATTTTGCAGTAATTTTTGATTTAGTGCTGTTTGTTGTAAGTTTTCTCCGGGCTATAGACTATCGCCTATCCTTGCTTTAGAGGGCCAACAATATTTTTTTAAATATTTGATATTATAACTTTTCATAAAAGCTTGCATCCGTAGGTTCGTTCGAGCCGGAAAAATGGGTAAATATTTATAAAGTCTTACCGAAAAAAAATGTGGTAGTTGAGAGAGAAAAAGTGAGAGTAAGAAAACAGCTGACCACGTCCCCTTTCGAAAAAAAAGTTTAATTTTTCACCCAGACAAATTTCTTGTGGCTTGAACTTGAAGACTGTCAAAAGCGTAGGCAACGAGACTAGAGACTCACTTTTGACAAGTGAGGGAAAGAAAATTGCAAGTCTCAATTGTATCTGTCCAATACTTGACTTAAAAAATATTATTGAAAGGTTGCGTTGAGAAGGAGCAACATAACAAAAAGCTTTACATCCAAACATTAGTTGGTAAATGCTCATTTATTCAATTAAATAGTTGAGTGACGTTTGATTGAAAATGAACCTTAGAGTTGAATATCACCTAAATGATTGTACGATAGTGTTAAAATAAGTAATTGGAATTGTAGCTAAATCTAAGTTACCCCGTTTTTCATTTTTCTTTTGTATAATTTCATCGAAAATAAATTTTTGTTTGAACAAAAAAATTTGGGGTAAAATTTTTCAAATTCGATAAGCTAAATTTTTCCTGTGCACAAGATTTTAAACAGTCTCGAAAGTTTTTTGTGTAAAATAATTTTGGTGAATTTAAACCTTTCGCCAAATATCATATTCTTATACTAAGTAATAGTTTTAAAATGCACTTTATTATAATCTACCTTCGGATATAGTCATCGGAAATTACTCAAATATGTAACTTTAAAATTCACTACTTGTTGAAAGTCCTGCACACATTTTTTAAGGAAAACAAATGAACGAGATCTAGAAATTTTAATAAAATATTGGTAATTATGCTACACACTTTAGATAACCTTTCGTATGACACCTTAATTTTGAAAGATGGTCATTAGCTTTTTGAGGAATTATATCCTATTTATCAATTTCTCAAAAAGGTTTCACTTGGCTTGCATTCAGAAAGTATTAAACAAATGGTTATGCAACTACGAAGTAGGCTTTACCTCTTGAACCTTGCCATTGTTTGTTTACGAAAATACGCGCAACTTTTTGACAGTTTTCATTTTCTACCCATTTTTGCGTTCGAACCGAAAATTGTGGTGGTTGGACAAGTCAGAGAAATTTAAACTTTTACTCTCTCTCTCTCAAATATTACGATTTGACACTTCCTTTTTTTTCACAAAATCTGGCTCGAACGCAGCTCGTGTTATACATTTTCAAACCAACTGATCCGAGCTATTGCGCAAAAATTATAATATTTTTATTACTCGCAGTATATAACTTACACATGTATGTGAACTAGTGTTATCTGAATATTTGCACATATCTATGTATGTACATACATATATCTTCATAACACATGCAGGCTCACATCCATCCACAAGTATACTACAAATTCCAGGTGTTGTGAGTAAGATTTAATAAAGCACGACGAAAAGTAGCTGTGTCAGCGCTGCCACCTCCTGACCGGAAATCGCAATTCCGGTTTCGTGTTTTCTTCTTATTCGTTAGTTAAAAATCGTGTTTAGTATTTAGTTTTTGCAATTGATCTATCTTGTTTTTTTATTTAATAACTTTAATATTTTGCTTCCTTACAGGAGAGGCAAAAAATCTAAGCAGCCGCAATGCCGCCAACACCAGCTGCAGCACACAGGGCACACGAGATGTCTACTGCACTATCGCGCTGGATCAGGAAGAGATTTGTCGCACACCTACCATAGAACGCACACTGTCACCCTTCTTTGGCGAAGAGTACCAATTTAAAATACCACGCAGATTTCGTTACCTTTCAGTGTATGTGTGGGATCGCGATCGACACCTCAAGCAGGATAAACCGATCGGCAAAATTGCAATCAAGCGAGAGGAATTGCATATGTATAATCATAAAGATCACTGGTTTTCATTGCGACCTGTGGATTCAGATTCAGAGGTGCAGGGCATGGCCCATATTGAGGTGCAATTTGAAGAGCAACAACATTTGCACGACCAATGCATAAATCTTATGCGACCTGGTGGCGAATATGATCATGAGATTATGATTGATGAAATTGCACATCAGCAACAGGCCCACCAAAATGACTACAAGGAGAATAGCGAACTGAGTAATATACAGCGTGGTTCTTTGAAAGGTCGTAGTCTTTTTGGTACACACAGCGCGCACTCTGGTGGCAGTTCCACTACAAATTGGAAGTCCACTGATAGGAGCAAAATTGCACGTGTTTCAATACGTGTGCATGAATGTGTCGACTTGTCGAAAAAAAATGGCACATGTGATCCGTATGTTGTGTTTACCGCCTATTATTCGAACAAGCGACAGATTTCAAAACGCACAAAGGTGCGTAAGAAAACCGTTAATCCAGAGTTCGATGAACTATTGCATTTTGATTTAACCATTGATGCAGATTCATCTATAGCTTCCACGAAATCTACTAACGAATCCACCGGAAACACTACAACAAACAAAGCCTATACGATTTATCCGCTGGGCGGTGCTGACCTTTGTGAAATCGCGGTGACATTGTGGCATGATGCGCCCGGTATGGCAGACAAGGTATTTTTGGGCGAAATAAAAATTCCCATGCGCAATAAACAACAACAAAGCGCCGTGCAACAGTCCGCCTGGTACTTTTTGCAGCCGCGTTCACTTAGTTCTTCATCACGCTCATTGGCAGCAACGCCACGTTCCTGTGCTACACCACCTGGTACACGGCTCAGCTGTGATAGTACGATTGGATCTCTACGTTTAAAACTTTTATATACCGCCGATCATGTCTTTCCGCTCGCTACATATGATGACCTTATGAACCTGCTGTTGGAATCTGTTGACCAACGTCCTATTACACTCTCAGCCGTGTCCATTTTGGGCGAAATGGTATCGTGTAAAACTGATGTTGCCCAACCACTAGTGCGACTTTTTACGCACACAAATCGTATTGCGCCCATTATTAAAGCTCTTGCCGATCATGAAATATCAAATCTTACTGATGCAACCACCATTTTTCGTGGAAACACGTTGGTATCTAAAATGATGGACGAAGCGATGCGCTTATCTGGTCTTCATTATTTACATCAAACATTGCGTCCAGTATTAGCACAAATACTAGCAGAGAAAAAACCTTGCGAAATTGATCCCTCCAAAGTAAAAGATCGTTCAGCAGTCGATACAAATTTACACCATTTGCAGGACTACGTGGAACGCGTATTTGATGCGATCACAAAAAGTGCAGTGCGTTGTCCTAAGGTGCTTTGTCAAATCTTTCATGACCTACGAGAGTGCGCCGGGCGACATTTTCCAAGGAATCGTGAGGTGCGCTATTCGGTAGTGTCGGGCTTTATATTTTTACGATTTTTTGCTCCTGCTATATTGGGTCCAAAGCTTTTTGATTTAACAACTGAACCATTGGTAAGTAACTGAAATAGTTAAAACAATTAAGTAAGTTCTTGGAAAAACTACTAAAATAATGCATGTCCCTTGTTATTGATTCCGTGTGGAAAAAAAAATAAGCGTGGAAAGAAATATCTGACGAAATATTTATTTTAATCATCAATCATAAAATATGTACGGTTTCGCAACGAAAAATTAACGTGAATTAAGTTCAAAAACATGTCGCCTATTTAAGACTAACAATTTTGCATCAGAAACCAATATGGAATCGTTGCGGAATCAATAAAAATGCCCAATGTGTCTAATTATCGCATCGAAAACTCAAATTTCAGTCGATAATTTATCCTTTATTTATTTTTTATTCTTTTAAAGGACTCTCAAACAAATCGTACGTTGACTCTGATTTCCAAAACGATTCAATCGCTGGGAAATCTCGTTAGTTCACGTTCCTCCCAACAACCTTGTAAAGAAGAATATACGGGTCAGTTGTACAAGAAATTCTGCACTGAAAAGCATGTTGAGGCTGTCAAGCATTTTCTCGAAGTCATTTCCACACCAGGCGATGATCCACGTGTTGTACAAATAGAATCAGCAAATCTGTTACAATCGTACAATTTAGTTGAGGCAGTATTATTAAAGGAAGGGTAAGTATTTGCTTACGAATTAACAAAGAAATAAATTTGTAGTGTTCAAAAATTCAGTACTGAATGTGTATTTTTTATCTCTCCTTACTTTGTGCTGCTAATTTTTGCAAATCTGCTTTTATGTAACACAATAAATTTAAACAATATTGTTACAAACACGCAGCGAAGGGTAAGGATCTAAATTTTAAATTCAAAATAATTATATAGCATTGAATTTCAAGTAGTATCTCATTATCAAAGTAATTGAATTTTACATTAAATTTTTGTAATTGTTTTGACTACCTTCAAATTCAATAGCATGATGACCAAGTATCCGCAAGGTCGTAAACGATTTGGCCGACGTCCCTTCAAGCAGCGCTACTTTCGTCTGACCACACATTCGCTGAGCTATGCGAAAACAAAAGGCAAACAACCCATCTGTGATATACCATTGTCGGAAATTGAGCGGGTCGAGCAGCTCAATGAGAAGAGCTTTAAGATGCAAAACTGTTTTAAGGTAAGCTATTTGCAATGAATAAAGTTTATTTGGTGATAAAATCTAATCCGCTTACTGAAGATGTTCTCCTTTGATTATGGAATTTCGCAAAAATTAAGTAAAGAATTTGAAAGAACAATATAACTTAATTTTTAAGTTATTTTAAGTAGGCCAGATTAATATTAGAGTTCCATTTGAACCTTTGACCCTATTAAATAATTTGCAACATAAGGATATTGTTTCAGCTTATTTATTCTCAGATTTTGATTTTTAACAGCTTCATCACATAAAGAGAGAGATTTTCAATATAACTCAAATTTGATTAGAGACTATTGAAAGCAATTTTTTCTGACAGCGACCATTAAACGAACGATTATAGATAGCTCATTAGTTCACCATTGTTTAAATAAAGAAAAAATTCTGAAATCCTTGATAACTACATTTTAGTTAATAAGGAAGCAGTTTTACATCCAATATCAAAAGAGCAATAAGAAAAAGTAAGATATGTAGCAGTACTTACTATTTAGACAACTAAACTAAGTTTATATATGAAATCATAAAAACGGTCATAGTCTGGAAAAAACTTAATTTCTGCACCCAACCAAGTTCGTTTACTTGCTCAACTCTGTTCGATGTGTTCGCTTACATCTCGTTATGATGCTTCTGTTTGTGCGGTACAGTGGGAAAAAAGTCTAAACTCGAACTGAACATAAATGAAGTCAAAGGAATCGAGCTGTTCGAGTTTGATTCGTTGCGCAGGCCATAGCTCGAACATGTTCGATCAGCTCGCAGCGCACTTTTACCTATTCGGTCATAGCATTTACTGTCTTATGACAGCGTTTACACGAGGAAACTCTTGAAAGAAAGTTTTCCTGTTTGTAGGCAAGAGGGGAAAAACGAATTTGTCGTACACGCGAAATCCCTTTCGTTCTATTCTTTAGCTGATATTATGCTTTGAATTTACGTTTGTTGTGGCGGGTTGACGCAGTAATTGCTTTGAAATTTTCTTGCACAAACAAATTCTAGTTTCCGTGTGTAAACGCAAAAGAAATTCCCAAAAGAGAATAGACAAGAATTTCTCATACCGAATTTGCTCGTGTAAACGTTAACTATGGGATAAAATTCGGCAATATGTTAAGACCTAAAGCGAACTTGACTCATAAGGTTGGAGTCATTTTGGTTCCTGATGAAACGCAGAGCGCTTTGAATTAGGGTTTCGGATATAATGTTATCTTTGTGATAACATTATATCTTTTAAATAAAATATGATGTTTCTGATTTCTCCATAAACGCAAAAAAAATTTCATATGGAAATTAATATGAAATAAAAAAAACTAGCCCATCGAAAACTTACGTCTGTTGTTTTACAGGTATCTATAATTTTACACAGGGTATTTTTTTTAAATTTTCTTATAATTTACTGTAAGTTTTTTTAATGAAACTACGCTGTATAGTCTTTAATAAATCTTGGTTCTAGACGAATATAATTGTCAAATGAATAAAATATGCTTATAATTTAAAGTTCGAATTAAACTAAAGCGCATTTTATTTTGCGACTATATATACGGGTTAGTATTTATATATTTTTAAATCTCTAATTGAAAACGCCTACGTTATGTAAAGCTTACAAATTGTGAACACAACTAACAAACTGCCCACCTACATAAGTCAACGCTCCCAGAGCTACGCTTTTTTTTTTTGTATTTTCAACTTTGTTGACTAAATGACTGCCTGCACACGTAACTAACCCACATTTTTAAATGCCTCTTCATCAAATTTGCACCCAATAATAACAACGGCACACAGGAAACGCATTTTTTGCAAATCGTTTGCATTTTGGTTATTGCAGTTCTCTTAGTTTTCAATCAAGTGATAACATTTCTATATTTAAACTAAAATTATTGTTTTTACTTATTGTTACAATATCATTTAGTTATTTGATGATTACATACACATTAAATTTTTCCCACAATCTGTAAGAAATATCTAGCTTTAAACTTTCTGTAAAGAAGACGAAAGTTTCTTTCACAATTATATTTAATTTTTCGAGTATAATTATTTGTTTTCTCTGCGTATTTTTCTGTATTTTATCTACTCTTGCGTTTAATTTCTTTTGAAGTTTTGTAGTTTCTTAAAAATAAAAAAAAATTGCTAAAAATCATTAACATAAAAATGCCTACTTAAGTTGATATTAGATAGTGAAATCTTGCTTACATTATGCTGCGCGGTGGGAAATCTTGAAATTTGTTTCACACGCTGCAACAAAGACACTTAATTTGTACTGTAATAATTTATGTTGCAAACACCGCGCCACCAACACTGTCAGACGAATCATTCGCACAAATACACCTACAGCATTATACAAAAATGAAAAACTAGGTTGGCTTCCTCTTTTGTGCTTACCATAAAATGTTATTATTTAGAAATCTTTATTTAAAGCTGTATGTAAAAAATAAAAATCTTGTCACAAACATACTAAGAGCTTTATATCAGCCAACAACACTAACAACTGTTCTAATGTTATAACTACATATATAATTTGTCTTGTTGCTGCACCAGTTGTAAAGGAAATTTCTTGCAAAGAAGAATATCTGAGTCGATAATATGTTAATGAAATATTACTTAATTGAACGTTGAACTTATCGTATGGAGCTTATGAGTATCATAGAACTTAAATGTTGCATTATATTTATTCAGCAGAACATTTAATTTTACCGATTTTTTTATTTTTCTTTTAGATTGTGCGTAAAGATCGCTCGCTCATCGTTCAAACAACCAATTGTGTGGAAGAACGCGAATGGGTAGATCTTTTACATAAAATCTGCCTTACAAATTCCATACGTACACAATATTTTCATCCGTCGGCATTTGTAAATGGTGTCTACAGCTGTTGCGCACGTTCGGATGAAAATGCACCTGGTTGCAAGAACGTTCCAACAGAAGCAATCGATATTTATCAAATGGAGTTAGTGACAGCACTTGATCCAGCTCTCGATTTGCAGCGCATACATACGTTGATTATGTCACATATGACTCAATTGGAAGCATTACTTGACCCAGTTGCATTTCACCATTTGCAACAACATAATCCATTGCTGCCAACAGCGATTGCGTTGCAACAGCAGTCTGCTAAAACGTATGATGATTTCCAAGCGACAATTGAACAATTGCGTAAAGTAGCGTATATAATCGATAAGGATCATCGCGATTATAAACAAGGTATAGCACGTGAATTGAAGTATGGCAGTCGGCAGGCACCGATCGGCGATGATAACTATTTGCATATGATGCGTGCGGCAGGTCACTTAAACTTGCAACATCAGCATATGCAACAGCATCAACAACAATCCCATTATCAGCAGCAACAGCAAGTTTTGCCACAAATGCAGCTTGTCATGGCATATCCATATCAACAACATTTTTTCCAACAAGTTCAACATCATTCTCATCAGCAACCACATGGCAATATGAATGCATATTTTATGCATAATTTGCAACCACAACAACAACGCCAACAACAGCAGCATCAGTCGCATGCGACTCAATACTATAAACAACAGCAACAACATTTGTTGCGGGCGTCCGCAACAGTTCACAGTAACAACGTAACTTCGAGTAATTCATCCAGTTCGAGTTCAGTAGCGCCAACATCTGCGTACCGTTTAAGAGATGCTGCAACCGAAATCTATGGGAAGAAATGTTGATATCAAAGTAATTTACTTTCTATAGACTGCTGCCGCTGCTTCTTAAAACCATTTGATGAAAGCCATAAATTAAAATGAGCATAGATTCTGCTCGCAGATTACGCTATAATAAATTAGTGTGTTTAATCTCCCACGAATAACGACTTCATCTATCATCGCTGTTTAGGTACGAAAAATGCAAAGTTCAAATTCAATATAGTTTCTTTTTAAAATTTTATTACTGTATAACTTTCTTTATACAAGATAACATATATTTATATATTATAAAATTTATTTATAACTAATACCTAATGTTGTATACAAGCAAATCTATTCTAAGTATATAAATTTAAGTAAGACAAAACTCCAATTTAAAATATAGTTTAATTTCTAAGGTAAGCAAAGCAAATGAAATGAAATATCGTTAAATTTAATGATAGTTAAATTAAATGTTTGTAAAACTCTATATGCTAGAGAAAAAGATTAAGTAAAAGAAATTATATTCTAAATATTTAACTATTTCTTTTTACATTAGATGTAATATTGTGCGCGAAAATCGCGATACTGTTTATATACTTTATTTACACACTTAATAATGTAAACTAATGAATGTTTATTTCATAAATATGCAAAATATCTTCATTTACCACACGTTTTTTTTATACATAAAAGCATATTTTTTAAAACTAGAAATACTAATTTATTTATTTTAGATTAGCAAATACATTAACAAACTTTAGCTAGGTTTAAGTAATCAAGTATGTACTGGATTTTTTCATTTTCAAACATAACTGAACGTACTCGCTTGGATTTAAATGTTTTGTATGTAATTTACAAAAAAAAGAGATAAACTGTAGATGTTTTTATACTATAAAATTAACTACCAGAACATATTATTTTGATTGTTAATTTACACAATTTTTTATCTTCCTGGTTACTTCCCTTGATACGATCCATCGGCCTTGTAACTCGTTAAATGTGTCTTCCTGTATCCATTTTCCATTGTTGACAACATTTTGTTTAAGCATTTGATTAACCATTTTTTTACGCAAACGTAAGTAGTATACTTAATCATGACATCTTATACTTAATTTTAAAAAAATATTGTTTTTCGCAACGAATTTTTAAATTTAATGTCTCGTGAATAGACGAATAAATCGGTCTTTGATGCGCGTTACATACAATTTTAACAACATAACTTGATACTGATGAGACACGAACCTATTCGAATTAAATAAAGACGTACTGGGTGTAAGTGCGGATCTTGTATACTTACGTTCTTAATTGCTTTTTATGTTTTTAATGCATTCCATTATTTATTTATTCTATTTACCTTAAATTTCGCTTAATCATATATCTATCTGCCAACAAGAATTAAAAATTTAAATTGTAAATACATCTATTATTTAAATAGAACGTGTGCTTTTACCGAAGACTATAAATTTAGGCGACTTCGCAATCTCAACAGAAATTTTCCGTTCTCAGAGAAAATTTTACTCAAAAAATGTATGCGATTCGACAGAGGGAAACGGGGTCTAATATTCTCGGAGATTGTAAAGTTTCATTAATTTATCGGTTCTTCTTTCACTTTAAGCATTTTTTGAATATAATTTAGTACTGTTTTGAAGTTTTATTATTTAATGTTTACAAATTTAGCTTATCAATTTTAAAACTTTAAGTTACATAAAACATAATCATTCTTGGTTACGCGCATTTTCTTATTGATGAATTATATTTTAAGATTTTATTTTGGTACAAAAATTAATAAATACTTTTTTAATCAACTTTTAATTTGTTTTATTTTTTGCGTAAACTCTTATGTTTTAATTTGAAAGTATGATACATGCACATTAGGGCGGACCTTAAATAGAATAGATTGGTAAATTTTAATACCATTACAACTTACAATAGTTTAAAATAAAATTTTTCCCAGAATAAATTTTCTCCGATACATTCATATTTTCATTGACCTCTTACAACCAATTGGAAAATGATAAGAAAAATTAATTAATGCATTCTTATAAACCCGAAAGCATCAGCCTTCGTCATACACATATAAATAAGTTAATTTTTTTCTAAGGAATGTTTGAAGAATGAATTTAAAATGTCCATACAATTCAATTATTAAAAACAAATTTCTAATTAAAAAAAAAATTCTGGGAAATCATTTATTATTTCGAATTATTTTAGATTTCAGTAGTATCCAAATCCGCAGTTGAAGTTTACATAATGATTGAATACTTTTGTATTTAATGAGTTAACTATTATTATTTAAAATAACATGTTTGCAATAAATTCTAAGCAATTTAAATGTAATGTTTATAGAAATTTTTTATCTAAAGTTTCGATCGTATTTATATTTGTTATGGACGGAGGCGCTATATATAAGAGACTTCGCCAGATACTATAAATTAACGAAATTTGCAATATCAAAAACTCGTTCGCCAGAATGAACAGTCCATACACATACGTTTTTGCATGTGGTTTGATGTTTCTGCGGAATGCAAATTTTTAACTTTGTGCATGTTCGCTGGACTGCGCTGTTACAAATGCAGTCTCCTCACATAACGTCTCTGGGTTATGGACAAAATTATAGAGGCATACCTGGTGATGAATATATACAATCATAAATTAGGTAGTTGTATTCCCTAAAATAAGTAAATTCAATTAAACCTCTGTTAAGTACTCATTTATAAAAAAATTATTTTTGCTCTGCACTGAATGAATAATAACAATTTCGGTTCTAAAATTGAAAAAATCTATTGAAATAAAATTAAGTTTTTTATGCTTTCAACCATCAACAGATGTGATTAATATCGTTTAAATAAACGCAAATTTATTATTATTCTTCCAGGTAAGTGTTTTCAGAAATTCGTCAGCACTCTTTTATCTGAGTTCCATGGAAACCGTCATGCTGTATTGCATTTACAGGGGCATCGCATGAGAGTATTTTTTTTAATATTAAAAAAAATAAATATCCTATAAATATGCACTAATTAAGCAGCAAGCAAGCGATTTGAAAGCTTCTAGAAGGAATAAATAACTTGTACTCTCTGGTGCCCTTTTCGGGTTCGCTTCTGACAAAAAAAAAATAATAATAATTTCATGAAATGCAGTAAATGTAGTTTATGTTAAATCACTTCAGGATCTGAATCGATGTGAAAATAATGTTATTGGTTAATCTTTTGTAGACTGCGTAACCGTGTTAAGTCTATTATTCCTAAAACTAAAAGGAACTAATTTGTACCTGAGAAAATGTGTTACAACACAAACTGAAATTTATTCTTGTAAACGCAACTGTTCACGAGATAAAGCGATTCAAAGAATATCGAGTGCCATGTTAACAATTTGTTTAATGAAAAAACACTGAAACATTAATTTTTCCGGATGGTATATTTTAAAAAATGCATGAAGTTGGACAAAATTTTTACAAAAATTGATTGGTAAGCAACCATTAGTAATTTATTCAATTTCCAATTGAAACTTAAGTCATTCTCTCATTTTTTGACTACTTACCGAAAGTTTCTATTTTGATGGTTTAGCGTTCTGTTTTCTCGATAGTTTTGATGAATCTTTTTTCAATAATCGGGTCATACAAACTTTTTTGTGTGAAAGCATGCTTGAATATTTAAGTTCCTTATGCATTTACGATTTATTTCTTTGAAATGACTTAAGCGATGATTATACAAATATTTCGAACTTGTAAATGATTTTCCGCAAACGTGGCAAACATAATCACGTATTACCAGATGAGATTTATGATGTATACGCAGCAAATAAGCGTAGCAATAAGTGCATTGGCATACATTGCATTTAAAAGCTTTAGCTTTATGTCGATGAATATGTTTATTCAGCAGGACAGTAGCCCTAAGTCATGCCGCAAATAGTGCAAACAAATGGTCGCTCATTAGAATCTATAGACATATGAAAATTTAAATTAGAAATTTTTGAAAACGCATGGAGCAAGTGCATGCACATTTATTCTCAACATAGAAGATTTTGTCATAAATGTCACAGCTGGTTGGAACATGTCCACGTAGAAATTCTAACGCATCGAATATGCTTGGATAGTAGCTAATAAACGGCTGCTTTGATTTCCATATTACCTTCGCTAGTTGTTGCCTTATTAAGGCAAATTACGCAGTAGGCAAGGGCATTTACATCGCTTGCGTCAAGAGGCCTTCTAAGACCGCTTACCGTTGAAGGGGTCACAGAAGTGCTTTGAAAAAATGAAATCTTAATACGTCGTGGGACTCTTAGTTAAATGTTTTTTTTTATCTGCGTCAACCTCCTTTGCGTTGATATATATAAGTACAATGCAATGACAAAAAAGTAAAGTCGAATCATAAAACATTGCAATACATGAAATATAAAAATACATGAAGTCCTTCTTCTTTGCCTTCTAATATCAGGCCCACTGCTGCTGTGGGAAGGCCTTGCAGCACTGCTGCTGGGGGAAGGCCTTATAGCACTGCTACTGTGGTAAGGCATAATAGCATTTCATGAGTATACACTCAATGGAGTGTAACTATTTTGCTAATTAAAATTTCAGTACTTATAAAATTTACTTATTGTTAATATTGAAAGATTGTAAAAAAAATCAAAATAAAAAGAAATGAGCATGCATGTTTTTATATGCATAAAAATTTAGTTTTGAGAAGGCCACTTACAATCGCAGTAGTGCTAGCAGGCCTTCTCCGGGGAAGGCCTTGTTCAATTGCCGGCTGGGTATTTACTAATTTACCTACACTAAAATGAAAAACAATTACAATTACACATAAATAAGAGCATTTCATTTAGATTTTATTTAATTTCTACGCAGATGTAGTAATAGTCGCATGCAGAACGAAATGCGCTCTCAAAATTATAAATTGACTGTTTGACTTAACCTTTATTTTATTATATGAGTTGTTTGTAAAAAATAGTTGATACATGTAGTAACGATGAACAATTTAACTATTGTTTCAATACTTTTTTACGATTTATTGTTGATCCAGTGCATACTCTCAAAGAAAATAATAAATTTTTCTCAAACACTTTAGATCTAGATTTTTTATCGTTTGACACTCGTAATATATTAATTAATTTTGCAACTTAGTAAATTACATATTATTTATTAATAACAAAGTCAGTAGTACTTTTTGTCAGTTTCAATGAAAATGTCTATTTTTTCATCCGCACTAACAAAATCTGCTTTAGTCGGAGACGTAGCTTTATTTTTCCTTAGTCGTTTTGTTGAACCTTTTTGCATTAATCGGGTAACACAATTTTTTTTGTGTAAGGCCATACTTATAATTGGTATACCGCAATTTTTGCATTTACGGTTGTTTTCTTTGAAATGACTTAATCGATGGTTGTACAAATATTTTGAGCTTGTAAAAGTTTTCCCACAAATATGACAAACTTTATCACGAATTCCCAGATGAGACTTTTGATGTACACGCAGTAAGCGTGCGGTGCGGTAACCACGTTGACATATGTTGCATTTGAAAGGTTTAACTTCATGTCGACGAACATGCTCAAACAGTAATCTGTTAGCTTTAAATGCTTTGCCACAAATAGTGCAAACAAAGGGACACTCACTAGAATGTGTAGACATGTGTTCTTTCAGACTAAATGCGTGAAGAAAACGCTTGAAGCAGTGCTGACATTCATGCACTACAACTCCACAGTGTCCTTTGTGATGCACATACATTTTCTCATGATAGAAGATTTTGTCGCAAATATGACAGCGAAAGGGTGGAACGTGTCCACGAAGAAATTCTAGCGCCTCATATATACGTGGATAGTAGCTATTAAACGGCTGCTTTAATTTTTCCGTATATAGTCGAATATCTTCCACTGTGGTAAACCACTTCAGCATTTCTTCGAGAGCCTTCTTGAACTGTATTTGGGGTAAGCATTCTACCTCCGTGTATGTTGAAGATAAGAATCCATATAATCTTTGAAATCCTGTATATTGAAATTTTCCGCTGTAGTCAGGGTGATTAATATTCCATAAGTCAGGTTGCTCTTTATAATGATTTATAAATTCTATTGATGTATTTTCCCAATCATCACGATCAACAAATATATTTAGCGGCAACTGCATTGCAATTTTTTCCAGACCATCAATTTTTTGCTGCACGTTTGCAGCTTCGTCATTTAAGTTTTCTACAAATTTTAGTTTATCGAAAAACCAAAGCTGTGGGGTGTATTCAATACCTCGGTGTTGCGTTTCTTTTATTTGTTTCAACTCATTCTGAAAAGCTACACGAATAGCACGTAAAAGCGTGAAAAGGTTTCTATATGTAAATGTTAATCTAGGGAACTTTTCGCTTAAAGGATCTATGAAGCTTATTAATCCTATTTTTCTTTTTCTATGTGGATGTGCCGTATTCCAAATAAACGGTTTTTGTTTTAATAGTTTAATGAAATGCGCAACAACTGCATGGTTCTTAAAATCGATCTCAGAATTACATTCTGTCGAAGGGTTCGTACTACTTTCGTCCCCTTCGTGGTTGTCAAATTCAATTTCGGAATCATCGGTCTCAATATTGCTTTCTACTGAGTTATAATTCTCTTCACTAACTCTTAAGCTGCTTTGAGAATTTTGTATGTCGTCATTTACTTCAATAACATTTGTGGATCTTAAATTTGAATTATCTTCTTCAAAAGATTCTTCCGTATCAGCGCCCAGTTCGTTTTCGATGTTGATGCATTGTTCCAGTAAACTATCGTGTTGTTTTTTAACATGCTCGGAAAATGTTATTAAGTCCAAGCAGATGGTTGAACATAAAAAGCAATTTAATGTAAAGGTGTTATCATATGTATCTAGTACAATTTCGCCACATTTTCTTTTATGATGATCATCAAACTCTATATCTTGCACTGATATTTCAACTTCATCTTTGGATATAATAACGTTATGCTGAGGTATTTCATTAGAAGTTCCAGATATGTTTTCCAAAGGATCAGTCGCAAAAGTTGTAATCTGATTCTTTTCGTCAATGCTCACTGGTAAGCAACTATTTTTTGAGGAAATATGAGGTCCAGTTGCATGCAAAGCTTCATCAATGCGCGAAACTATTGAACAGCGAGTTTCCTCTGTCAAACTACATACGTTCGTGAAATCTGAAAGGAGGTAAGAATGGCTTGAAGTTAGTTTCGGAAAAAAATTGTATTTATTCAAATAATGCGCGAAACTATTGAACAGCGAGTCCTCTGTGAAACTGCAAACTTTGACCTCTAGCATTTTAGAAATTATCTATCTATGCATACCGGAAACGAAATATTTGCGAAAAAGCACACTATCCCGCTATTTTCCCAATATGGTTTCGAAAGCGGCAACGAATTAAAGTCGAAAACTGAGTATATTCTGAATAAATATTAGTTAACACGCCATATTTAAGAACTCCACCTAAAAACAAAAACATTCCACCACATTTTACAAAAGTAAAACCTACCTATTTACTGGGCTAAATATAAATAATTAAAGATTTTGTATGACACAGGATATGAAAGGAAGTGCATAAAAAAAAGATTTAGCAATGATTGAACTCAACTAAAATACAAGGAAATCACTACTTTAAGAAGCTCCATGTGTACGTTGCAATCCTACTTATATCGTAAAACTAGGAGCGTAGGGTTTGCCACTAGTCATCATGTAATTCGCGGTCTTCCTCTGTATGTTAGTTTCTTTGGCATATTTCCTAATCGAATGGCCTATCAATCGAAAATAGAGATATGGTTGGCAGCCAAATGTAGGTCGTGATGTTGAGATCGTGAGAGGCCACTTAGTCATCAATATTCACTTCAAGCAGAAGTTTAGAAAGGTTTGTATTTATTGCAACACTGCGCTCATGAGGGACCATGATTCACAAACAAAAAAACAACACTGTTGAACATTTTATTTAAATCTTTGCTGTTTGGTATGTATTAAAATGGAGTTTGATTTCCAAATTTAATGAGTTACACGAAGACAACTTTTAGTAGTGAGTATTAACACGTATGTATGTTGTTCCCGCATATGTACACATTTGGGGGAAATGTTTTGCTTGATATTACTTTAGTTTTAGCAGCGTTAATACGAACTCGATTGGTTTGAAAATCAAACAATATTGATGACAGAAGAGCGAGTATGGCTCAGTACAATTAAAAATACCAGGCGAAATCAACGGTACTGTATGCAATGTAGGATTTGGGACTAGCACCATACGAGGTTGCAATGCAACTCTACAACGAGCTTGCGCTTAACGATTTTGGGTATAAACCACAATCACCATGATGCTCTCACAAGTAGGACTACCTGCACAACCTGGAACTGATCGCCCTTGGTAGACTATAAAGTTTACTACTTTGTTTTATCACACAACCCCTTTTTCATGTCCTAATCACTAGTCACAGGATCGTTATAGGAATACTGCCACACATAAGTCTTTCATACAGAAAGAAATAGATTTATTAGTGCATTAAACATCCATTTATATATACTTATCAAGATTTACGTTAAGTTATTCGTACGCCTCGTAATATTATTGTTTAGAATAGGAAGAACAGGAGTTTCTTAAGAATCGTTGCAGTGCTTATCGTGTACACATATTGCACTGGTGTTCGCGATTCAAATCTAACGGATGAAGGGAAAAGTCATCACTATCATGTATCTAATGAAAAAGGTTCGGATTAAGTTTGAAGTTGCAATCGTAAGTTGAAACTTCCTGCTAACCTAATGCTACCACATTGCCTACAATTCCATCCAATCAGCCTATAACGTATTTCTGACAGCAGTCAATAAGTGATAATAAAATAAATTGTGATCTTCGTCGATGTTGCAAAATGTTACAAAATAGTCAAGCAAAGTGAAGAAAAATAAAGCTTATGCTATCAAAATGGACAGTTAACAATAGTGCATACACAAAATCATTTTAAAGAAATGTTGGACTTTATTTTAAGCTTATATTTTATATTCTTATTGAATATTTAAGGATGGCCATGTCCTTGTAGACATAAAATTCTTGTAATAATAAATTCAAACAAACATAATTTTCGGGAAAAAATTATGGGAAAAGTTTATCTATTTTAGAGGTGAATGTTCCAATTTCTCTCTGAATGTTTGCCGTGTATTTTTTCCCATTACCGACGTTCATATTCGACATTAACTGTAGCCATTTTGTATATGAGCCAAATGGGCCCAACAGAATATCGATGCGGTCTTTTAGGAGCTAATGCGCTTAGCACGATTACGAAAAAAATTTATTTTAACATAACCAAAATCGGAACTCGAACAAGTTTACTTTAATTTTTTGAATGCCTTCAAATAGTCCAAAGACAAGATAAATTCCTTATTGACGTTAATTTTTTTGGAACAGGCTTACTTAAGCTGGCATTCTCCAATCTAAAAGGGCTGAAAGGGGGTTAAAAGTAAACAAAAAATTAAAAAATAAGTGTCGTTTAGTTCTAGTTTTAGAGTTATAGCCATCTGAATTTCCGGATATAGCTTTAGTAAAAACGATTTTAAGTTGGGAACCCCTGCAAAAACACAAAGCCCTTACTAAAATTGGATAAAGCTTACCAGATGTTTGACATTGGTTTAATTTTGGGCTGCGATCTAAGAATCGCTTAGGTAATGCACCTGGCATCAGCCTGCATTTTTTAGCGCTGCCAGGACCATTGATGAAGTCAACGTAGTCGAAGTGCTTTTGACAAATTCGAGACGAGGCTTTCAATTCCAAACCACAGCTCTCAATCCAACGACGACGCCTTCCTTCGTTCGTAGGAATACTAAAGTACGAAATGTTTTCCTTTGAGGAAACTGAGAAACATATTTCACAAGTGTGTGGCATATTTCGCAAAAAAATTATTCAAAGACGGCACGAAACGCAAATTTATTTCAATTTCACAGGATACATTAAACCAATTCAAATTATGGAAATCACTTTTTGTTTGGGTCATTCAGCTGATTTTGACTTTTGATGGTAAAAACTTATGAAAAGCTTTAGTTGCATTTTTCAGGTTCAGAAGGTGCAACTTTTCCACAGCACAAATTTTGACACTTGGGCACTGCGCATATATACAACCATGATTAACCTATTATGCATAAAACAGAGTTCCGGCGGTTGCCGTTAATACTGCAAGCGGTGATACGCTGTCAAATTACAACACACTTTATGTGTTAAAGGGAATTCTAGCGATTGATGTAAATACGCTGTCTAAATTACAACACACTTAACTGAATAAAATTGAACGGAATCCCGGAGCACGACGTAAATGCCGCTGACGGTAGGATTAGATGTAATTTTAATTTTACTGTCGCGAAAGACTTATCAGTGTTGCATATCTACTTATCAATTGAATTTATTAACTGAAGTCCGTAGAGCCAATTTTAAGTGAGTACAAAGAAAAACAGGTATAAATTAAAATAACATTAGCACTTTAAATACAAAGGAAAAAACAACGGAATGAATTTGAACGAGTTATTAATAGAGACGTGCGCAAACATAATTGCCTGAAACCTTTCGTTGAAGGACTACAGGAATTTCCACAAAAAAGATAGGCTTTGGGAAGAGATGGGGACAGCGTTAAAAGCAAGCTTTAAGTACATTGTTCTTGTATATAATTCTTTTACATAAAAATATGAAAAATTTTAAGGTGGTAAGTTGCAACAAACGATGGAAGTCTTTTCGCAATGCTTACAAAAAAAACAAACGTGCTCGAAAATTGCATCCATTATTATAATAATTTTGATTTTTTGCAGTAATCTTACGGTGCTGGAGCTCGTATTTTATTTTAAATTAGCAGCACTCCCAAAATAAAAATTACACTTTATCACAATCAAATATATTCCAACATAAAAATTACCTTCTTGTAAATACAAAATGACAGCTGAATTTGCCGCCGTATGTCGTAATTCTGTTTATTCCAACGGATTTCATGACGGTTTTACAGTTCAACGTAGTTTACGCTAGCGGTATTTACGTCAACCGCAGGAAATCTGTTTAACGCATTAGGGTTCTCGCAAGCTGTCAAACTCATAAAACCCCAAGTGTCAAAATCGCTGTTCAAAACAAAAACCGAAAACAAAACTTTTCTAGAGCAGTGAACTTATTTTGTCTCTTGATTTATTGTAAACGGAATTTCGATGTGAAAAGTTGGTGTCAGTAACACCTATTAGCGATGAAGACTATCTGGTAAGCAGAAATACAACAATAAAAAACTTTTACGACCACTTTCTGTTTAAAGATTAGCTGGGCCGAGAAAGTCAAAAAGAACAGCAGCGCTAGCGTTATTCGTCTTTTCAATGTGGGAGGATACTCAAACACCCGTAAGGCGCTGCATGTGGAAACAAAGTTTATCAGAACATAGCATTACAAAAAGGCTGATTTGGATAGATTCTACACAAGTCTATTGCCAGAATATGAAAAACTTCGCATTTCGATCGTAGAACGAGCAAACCAAACAACAGCAAGGCAAAAAAGGTACTCAAGAAGAAACGCCGAGCTGCCGAATCAAATGAAAGCTGAGGATGCTGCAAATGGGTTCTTGGCAGCTTATTCTAATTGCTTTAATTGGTGGTGTTGAAACCTATTGATGGCAAAGTTGTTTTTGCAAAATTTGCTATAGGTAAGGTGCTACAAAAAGCTGGCATACTGGCATATTGCCACATGTTAAGAAGGCATGGTACACAACGATGTTAGCCAATCTACGTGGCTATAAGTGGGCCGAGATAAATGTGCTACATATGCTAAGCCAGTTTTGCAGCTCTCATTTGATCTCTTTAAGGTGGAGCGCAATGCAGCATGCAATTCTTTTGGCATAGCGCGGAGTTTTGTAGCCGCCAATATATGGAGCAATATGTACCCGGGCTGCCACAAAAAATTGAAGACATCTGTTGTCGTAAAGGATACCTTTGTAGATGTTTATGGCAAAAGTATGACATTCTTCAAGACACAAGTATTGGTTGTCCGATTCAAAGTCAATGTTACGATATTTTAATATTTAATCTTAAGCTCTTTTAAAAATGGATGTCAAATTGTGCTCCTCAAAACCATTCATCATTTATTTTATTAAATATTACTGTATGGGAGGTACCATACTTACAGGAGCACTTCCAGTTACTGTGGATCCAGTAAAGCCTGCGACCACTTTTACTTCAGAGATATATTATAGCGCGTTCATATGTAGTGAGTTTCATAAACTCAAACATTACTAAAATAATATAAATAATAATAAAACTGATACTATTTCTCACACTTTTAGTTCAGACATTCTTCATATGTAGCAAGTAAAAATTAAATATCATTCCCACCACTTGACTGACAATAATAATAATAAAAATATCTAACTAAATTCGAAATGCTATGATGACTCAATGAAAGTAAATAAAATTCTGCTTGAGCATATGCTAAAATTTGTAAATCTTACCATTTCTTCGACTGCATTGGTTAAATTTTGGATTCAAAGAACGCTTGGGTAATGCACTTGGCATCAGCCTGCTTCTTTTAGTGGTGCCAGGGGCATTTATGAAATCTCCGTCGTCGAAGTGCTTTTGGCAAATACGAGACGAAGCGTGCAACTCTAAGCCACAGCTTTTAATCCAACGTCGACGCTTTCCTTCGTCCTTAGGGAAAGAAAAAAAGGAAATGTTTTCCTTCGAGGAATCAGCATAGCATATTTCACAAATTTGTGGCATATTTCCAAAAAAAAAAGTTATTTATAAATCAAAAAATTCACAGCATCAGAAATCTATTAAAATTTCAAAACTTATTGAATATTAATTCCACACAAAAAAATTAAATTGAATCAAAAGATTTATCACTTTTTGTTTAGGCCTTTCAGCTTCTTTCTTTTGACATTATGTGTACGAATGGAAGAAGCAGCATTTTTTTCGCAGTATATTACTCAAAAATGGTTCTCACAATGATACAATTTACATGGTAGCAGCGATGCTTCATTTTTTTTGGTCTACCTTCTATGATTTATTTCTACAGGCATGTTGTCAATATTTGAAAATACAACCCTGGAAGAGCATAGAAGACAGAAATAAACAAAAAAAGTAGATGCTTGCGATCATGATTTGACTTATGGTTAATTATATAAGGTTTTCCTTCGAAGGAACAGCGTTGCATAATTCACAAAAATTCGACTTAATTATTGAGTGAAATAATAATTTTAAAGAAAAAATCACGAAATATAAAATCAATACTACACACAAAAAGGTTTTGTTTTCTTCTTAACCAAATTATCACGTTTTGTTTTGCTCGATTTTGACAATTCAAGAAAAATCAAATAATAAAGAGACACAATTTGGATTCGCTACAACCTTATATAACTAAGCCATGGATTTAACTAACTAACTTTATTATTATACCATGCTTGTGACTTTGATTTGATTTTTTTCTTCTTCCCCATATCAAGTTTTGTTTTGCTCGATTTTGACAATTCGCGAAGAATCACTTAAGAAAGAGCGCCATTTTTGCAATTTTGTGTAGACATTTAAAAAAATAGGTGGTAAAAACCGGGGCAATTTTATTATTAGTCTTGATCTTCTACAAATAAGTGCAAATTAAATCTCCTCCACTTTCGTCCGCCTCTTTAAAAAAAAGTAGATTTTTCCAAACGACTAATGTTTTCATTTCCAGTTTGTTTTTCTCTTGCTTTCCCAACACAGAAACGAAACCGTTATAAAATTTAGCCCTATATTGCAGACCCTTTAACCCTCCTGTGTACGGGACTTGGCGACCTTAGCTACTTAAAAATGCAGCAATTTTTTATAACGTTATTTTATTCTAGTCATAGCACGTTCTTATGTTTTCGGGGTCGCTGATTACGAATAAGTTATCAGAATTTCAAAATTCAATATGGCGGATTCAAATGAGACTTTTTTGAAAAGTCACGTGTACACTGCCGCCATTTTGAATCCGCCATATTGAATTTTGAAATTCTGATTACATATTCGTAATCAACGACCCCAAAAACTCCCGAGTAAGAGTTTTCAAACTGATTTTTTAATTACTATTTAAAAAGTTTTTCAATACAAACAATACTATGAAATTTTCAAGAATTTTCCTCTTTTCCCAACTAAAAATTATAAAGGAAATATGAGATATTAAAATTTTGAAACTGTTGTAGTGAAAATATGTATTCTTAAGCTTTAATTTGCGCGGTGTAGGATGTCATTGAAATTATTATATAAAAAGTTATTAAAGAAAATGTCATGACGAGTTAACTCGTCATTAACCATTGCCAAATTATTAAGTCCTAATTTAGTGCTGCACGAGTTCTTCAAAAAATTAAGGTCTTCGCTAGCTGAATGAGAAGCTAGCAAAGCATATAAGAACATTTTTAGCAAAATTAAATTTAACCAATGTCATAATTTTGTGTTTATGAATTGCTTATTAAGTACTGTAAAAAAATTATAATTAAAAGCAACGGTAAGCTTTTCCACACAAAAAAAAAAAAGAGTGAAGAAGAAAAAACAAACAAAATATGACCAAGAAATGAAATCCATGGTAACTGCCTTAGATACTCTTAAAACTGAGTTTGACAGTGCTGCCGAAGTTGTGATGTAAATGCACAAAATTTCATTATTAAAGATAGATACGTACATTAAAGTTATTTAAATTTGTTTTAAAAAAAAAAATGTTTTACACTTTTACATCCTTGATATTTATACCAATGATCAATGCAATTCATCGATGCATGGTAAAAATCCTATGTCACACCAGAGCAAGATCCGAAACAATTTATCTTATTGAAAGCTTACTTAATTGCTGGCAACATTTATTACCTGATCGTACTACTCGCTTCCTTACAACAATGATAATTATGATGATGATAAGTTTCATGCTTTAGAATAAATTAAAGAAAATTTCAGACAACTCTCTACTTTTACTTGGGTCGTAATGGTTAACGTATAGGCACGCTTCATTTTCCGTCGCGGGAAAATCCGAGTGCTTAGCCAACTGGTAAATGATGGTATATGAAAACGCTTAAGTTTGCAGTTAACACAATCTAATAATATTATGCATAGTTCTGACCGTTGCCCATTTTTTCATTATGATCAAACAATTTAGATTTAAATTTATTGTTTAACTTCATAGCTCATATAGTACACATAACATAACGTTTAAGATTTTTAGCTTGTATGGGATATTTCTCGCCCACTGCTGCTGTTTCTCCCGGTTTTAGTTCAGACACGCCTTATTGCGAGTACAAGTTTTATATCACGCCCACTAGTACTGTTTCACCCACTTGCCTCAGTCTTTTGGTCGGAGTAATGAATTTGACATTAACATTTGAAACGAAATTGAAATAAATAACTCAATTCGAAACTCTATGATGTGAGATCCGATCTAAATTAAACTCCTTTTTTCGCAACCGCGAGCTGGACAATAAATTACTTGGCCATCTAAATTGATACCCTATAATCCTCTTAGTGAATATCAAAAATATGGATGTCATAAGAAAGATAATTTAATGGCCTACAACAATGATATGCAAATCTTTGAAATTTAATCTTTAATTTTGTAGACCTGACGTTTTTTTGAAATTTTGACCAATTTTTTTTAAAAACCGTTGTTTTTTCCAAAAATGCGTTGATAACTTATATTTTTAATCTTAAGAAAGCTTGATTCTCTTGTTTTAAAATGATATGCCATATATGTAGTTTGTTTTTTCATCTTACCTATTTTTTATCCATTATTTGAATTTTGGTATTAAAATATGTGGTAATTATTTAATTCAACGGCGTCACTCCCGATTTTCTTGAAATTTTTGTAAAGTCGCACAGTACAGTATGTTAACCAGGAATATATACATATGTTGGGCGCGGAAACGTCTCCTTCATACTATGTTTGAGCTTGTTTTTGCCTACAAAATCATACTTTTCATACGAATTCATTGCATAAATATTTCTGTTTTCCAGTAAAAAGGTGGTCAATATGCGAAAATTTTGAACAAACAATATACCATTTTAAAGGGAATAAATTAAGCTTTCTTAAAATGTTAAAAAAGTTTAAGGCTAACACTTTTTATTTAATAACGGGTTTTTAAAAAACTACAGGTTAAATTTTAAAGATTTGCTTACCATTATTTTAGGCCAATAAATTCTTTCTTACGACACCCATATTTTTTATATCCATTCAGTGATTCATAACTTATAATGATTTTTACAAAAGGTATATCCGTAACTTCCGATGGCTATGTCTCCGAAACCAGATCCGAGCAACACTTTTTGGTTTGGTTCAATAAAAATTGCCTGGGAGCTGAAGTAAACTCAAGCCCAAACTTGTTGGTATGTCGATGTAAAATTAGCCATTTCAACAATTCATTAGGAGGGAAGATTTTTTGAGTGATCTTTCCACGGAATCAATCTTTCTGTTAAGATTGAAGTCTTTTAAGCTCTACTACTTTTGCCTAAACTAATGTCCAAATTGGAGATAACTTACCAAACACTTTACTGCTTTCATCAGTTTTTGATCGGCGATCTAAAAATCGCTTTGGTAAGGCACCTGGCATTAATCTGCACTTTTTGTTGAATGGAGGACCAACGAAGTCAACTTGGTCGAAGTGCTTTTGGCAAATGCGAAGAGAATCATTCAGTTCGAAACCGCAGCTTTGAATCCATCGTCGACGCTTTTCTTCGTCCTTAGGAACACGGAAGAACGAAATATTTTCCTTAGAGGCAACCGCGCGGCAAATTGTACAACGAGTAGGCATATTTATTTGATATATATGAAAATTTTGTATTAATTGAAGAATTCACACACGAATAGATATCTTAAAAATTAATTTTGTTCGAACAGCTGGTTTTGACAGGTAAGGTAGCCCTGAAAATATAAAGCGAGAAGCATCATTTAGTATCGCTACTACCATGATAATTGTATCATGAGCAGTGCTGCTAGATAAATTTTTTTTTTTCTTAAAAAGTCCATAAAAAATATACCATTCGGAAACGAAGAGATTCCTTAATATTATCAAACACAAAAATACCAATTCATTTAAAATACAACACACTGTACTTAGCAATAACCTCGAAAATTATAAACATAAACAGTTTTTTTTTATAAAATGGAACACTTAAAGCATATTTCTTTTGATGTAATTCAATTTCATTATTTTTCATAAATTGATTTGTCAATTTTTCTGCATCAAATTAAATACAAACAATACATTTAATGTACGAGATCTTTAGTTCTTAAAATTCTCCAGAATATTACCATTTATTCTCGAAAAGGAAAAGCTTCAGTTCAGGGTTGCCAAGTGGCCAGCTTTGGCCCGGCCAAACCTGGAAATGCAGATCAAAGCCATGAAAAAGCCGTGTATTCGACGAATTTTTACGATTTCAAGGAGAAATTATTTTATTTTGGGAAGGCCGGGAAATCCTTCTTTTCCTAATTTTCAATCTTAAAATTTAACTCCCAAAATGTTTTAACATCAGTGTCAGCAGTTAATTTTAAATCAGACTTCCTAAAATTCTTTAATTTTTATGATATTTGTTAAGACTTCTTGTGCTTAAAATGCTCGATATTTATTTAAAACATTCATAGGACTACCATTTCTAAGCTTTGAGAAATTTAAGTCGATTTTCTCCCAATGAGGTAGTCCAACCGAGAAACCCCTGTCACTTAGTAATAAAAATTGCAATATCACAAACATATAAAAAAAATTGATTACAAAATCATTTTAAAGCGTCTGGCTGACTGGTACCGTACAAATTTTGCTATTTTATATTTTAGAATTTTACTATTCTATATTTTAGAATTTTCCAGGCTGTGTATATGGGGCATTCCACGCCAAATCGGTCAAAATTTGGTTTTTGAATCCCTGATTTTTGTGTACATTTTTACTACGTGTTAAGACTAACCTTCATATTTCTCTTTCTCCGAAATATCGTTCATTGGACTGTTCCACATACCGAACTAGAAAATTCAAATTTACGTTATCTCGGAGGAAAAAAAGAATATCGATATAATTCAGAGTTTTGAAGGGAAAACGTTAAGCTTTTCAACTAAATAATCAATAATTAAGGACGTCGGCCTTTTATATTTTCGATATCTATACTATGCCTTCAACAAAATACATCAGAGGTAGAGGCAATAAAATAATTCCATAGCTTTTTTTGCAACTTCAAATTCCTTTAAAAAAAAGCGGCACATTAATGTGATCTACAATTCCACATCAATAACGACGGTAAAATCATATACCTAAAATGTTCAACGGCTCCCTAACTAGGAGTACAATTTGCATCCTGGAAATCTTTTTATACCGATTTTCAATAAGATGTATGATTTCCACCAAAAATTGGTTGTGGGGGTCAACCGAAAATAATAACCTATTTTTTATGCAAAATAAAGGTAAAATTATAAGGATTTTTTTTGTGTTAAACAAAAAACAAAATAACGGGTCTCGACTATAAAAAAAGACAACATCTGTAAATTTTTTATAATATAGAATTGAGATATTTTTAGCTAAATCAGCTGTAAATTTTATACAAACTCAATAAACCATTTCAGAAACACTGACGACATTTTAAAAATCCTTTAAGGTTGCAAATTTTTGAAGTTTAGTTTGTTTTTTTGTGGCATCGAACTACTGCTTTAATGGGATTGAGGATTTTACACGCACTTACGTCGGCATTGCAATGACAACTTCTATTCGTAAAAACTCCAATATGTTAATAGTAAAGGTTATACCATACCTTTCAATATGAAAACCATGTTCAGAAGTACTAAAAATCCAGTACTAAATAAATCGACATTTTGCAACACACATAAAAGTATTTCATTAGTTTTTTTTTTAATTACCAAACATATGGGGCATTTTCGCCAGCAAACCAAAATTCGCTCCTAATCTTTAAATTGACAATTTGACTTAATGTTATTAAAAAGTCAAGCTTACTATAAAATATGACATATGGAAAAAAATTTCAATTTTTAATTCACCATTAATGCATTAACGTAGAAATGATTAACAATTTCATTTTATCCTTGGATGTTTTGTTGCTCCATTTATATTTGAACCTTTTGCTGCACTGAAAGAAAATAAGTAATTTTGCTCACATACTAAAGTATCGCAAAATTTTTCATTCAAAATGATCTAGATTTTTATCGTTGGATTCTTCCAATATGTAATCACTTCACTCTACTATGGTAAAATACTTATTTTGTAGCTTAGTACCATGCATATTAATAATAAAGTCAGTTGAACTTTTTTCAGTCTCAATAAAGATATCTCTTTTTTCAAAATCTGCTTTAACTGGAGATGAAGCTTTAGTTTTTTTCAATCGTTTTGTTGAACTTTTTTTCAATAATCGTTCCATACATTTTTTCTTGTGGTTGGCCATGCTTGTAGTTGCTCCAAGTTCCTTACCGCAATTGCTGCATTCACGATTGTTTTCTTTGGAATGACTTAAGCGATGGTTTCTCAAATATTTTGTACTTGTAAATGTTTTCCCACATATATGACAAATCTTATCACGTATTCCCAGATGAGATTTTTGATGTATACGCAGCAAACGAGCGGTGCGGTAACCGCGTTGACATATATTGCATTTAAATGGTTTAACTTCATGTCGACGAGCATGAGCAAAAAGGTATCTGCTAGCTCTAAATGCTTTGCCGCAAATAGTGCAAACAAATGGACACTCATTAGAATGTATAGACATGTGTTCATTCAGATTAAATGCGTTAAGAAAACGCTTGGAGCAGTGCTGACATTCATGCACTACAACGCCACAGTGCCCTTTGTGATGCACATACATTTTCTCATGATAGAAGATTTTGTCGCAAATAAGACAGCAAAAGGGTGGAACATGTCCACGTAGAAATTTTAATGCCTCATATATACGTGGATAACAGCTATTAAACGGCTGATTTAATTTTTCCATATGAAGTCGAATATCTTCCACTGCGGTAAACCACTTAAGCATTCCTTCCAGAGCTTTTTTGAACTGTATTTGGGTTAAGAATCGTATCTCTATGTATGTTGCAGATAAGAATCCATATAATCTTTGAAATCCTGCATATTGAAATTTTCCGCTGTAGTCAGGGTGATCAATATTCCATAAGTCGGGTTGTTCTTCATAATGTTTTATAATTTCTATTGTTATTTTTTCGCAATCAACTTGATCAACATAAATATTCAGTGGTATCTGCATTGCAATTTGTTTCAGACCATCAATTTTTTCCTGCATGCTTACAGCTTCGTCATTTAAATTTTCTACAAATTTTAGTTTATCGAAAAACCAAAGCTGTGGGGTATATTCAATACCTCGACATTGCGTTTCTTTTATTTGTTTCAACTCATTCTGAAAAGCTACACGAATGGCACGTAAAAGCGTGAAAAGATTTCTATATGTAAAGTTTAATTTAGGGAATTTTTCGCTTAAAGGACCTATTAAGCTAGTTAATCCTATTTGTCTTTTTTTATGCGGATGTGCCGTATTCCAAATAAACGGTTTTTGTTTTAATAGTTTAATTAAATAAGCAACAACTGCATGGTTTTTAAAATCGATCTCAGAATTGTCGGTTTCACTATCACATTCTGCAGCAGAATCCGTACTACTTTCGTTGTCTTTGTGGTTGTCAAGTTCAATTTCAAAATTGTTGCTCTCAATATTACTTTCTTCTGAATTATAATTTTCTTCTCTTAAGCTAAATGCAGTATTTTGTATTTTTACTTCAACAACATTTGTGGACTTTAAATTTGAGTTATCTACTTCGAAGGTATCTTTCGTGCCAGCGTCCAGTTCGTTTTCGATGGTGATGCATTGTTCAAGTAAACTATCGTGTTGTTTTTTAACATGTTCGGAAAATGTTATTAAGTCCAAGCAGATCGTTGAACATAAGAAGCAATTTAATGTAAAGGTGTTATCATAAGTATCTAGTACTATTTCACCACATTTTATTTTATGGTGATCATCAAACTCTAAATCTTGTACCGATATTTCAACTTCATCTTTAGATGTAATTTCGCTATGCTGTTGTACTTCATTAACGGTTTCAGATATGTTTTCCAAAGGATCAGTCGCAAAAGTTGCAATCTGATTTTTTTCGACAATGCTTGTTAGTAAGCAGTTATTGTTTGAGTATATATTACGCCCAGCTACATTCAAAGATTCGTCAATGCGCGAAACTACTGAAATACGAGTTTCTTCTGTCAAACCGCTTGCATTGGTCAAATCTGAAATGAAATAAGAAAGATTTATATTATAGTTTTTAAAAAAGTTTGGATATTTTCAGAGTAAGCAGTTTTATGACAACTAGAATTTCGAACAAAAGTGCGTTTGAACCGCTTTTCGAAGAAATAGTAAGTAATATGTATTGTTTGAAATGTGTTTAAGCTACAATCCTAAGGCTCAGTCTTATACAGTATCGCTCAAATGCTTTGCAACTGAAGTAACTTTTGAAGAAACATCAAATTATTTCAGTGAAACAATATCTTTGAGTTTAGTTTTAACCAAAATAAAAATATTATTCCATTTGCTAGCAACAAAAATTTAAGGCAAACGAAAGAAGCGAAAAATTAAGAGCTCAAAACATGTCTAACTCACCGCAATACCAAGAAAAAATACGTAACGAGCCTAATATTTGGTTCCATAACCGTTGTTTCTGATGACTGCATGACATCTTCTGGACATTGGCTCAATAAAATTGTTTATATAATCAAACAATAAAAATCATTTTGAAAGTATGCATTAGTTAGCTATACTTTTTTTGAAACACTAAGAAAGCAAAGTCCCCCTCTTCAAGATTGTCATTTTTCTATTGCATTTTACCATTTTTTAACGAAATAAAGAACAAAGATTTTTGCGAAATTTTTTGATTTTTTTTAGTAGTATTTTTATTTCAGATTTAATAACAAAAGAACCATGCATAAAAATCTAATACCATATTCTATCTATGCAGAAGCACTGCGTCTGGTTGGAACTCGACGCCATTGTAGGTCATACTTTATGATCATTTATAAAAATAAAATAAAAAGAAAAAACAAGTCACATAATTGAAATTTTAAAGGAATTGATGACAACATGAAATGCAAAAAATTGCTCTTTGGGGCATCACTTGGTATCCCAGCGAAACGAGGAATCGTTTCATCAATGAAAGAAATTAACGGAACAATAAAATAAAAGGAACGCCTTAATCCTCTTCCAATGCGCCCGATTGACGGGGGACAGGAGAACATAGGTGAAAAGCTCATATACTTGGGGTATGATAATCTCCACATTAACCGCGAAGGATTTCTCCTAAATAAAGAAGCATCACAATCGCTCATATGGCGGAAACGTATATCCTCCAGAGTTATGACAGCACTATACAACTCCAATATAAGAAAAATAATAATAATACAAGCACAGAAGCTGCGGAGCCCAAGATAAATCAAAGGTTTGAGCAAACTAACCTCAGCTATCGCCTCGATCAGGAAATAGGACAGTTCTGCCTAAATTGTCAACAACCACAATATCGTCATGGTTAACTAAGCAAAAAATTAAATTTTGGTTGATTTTCGCAATACCTAGAAGCTTATAATATAGGAAGCTCCATAGAAGTTACATGGCGTTCACTCAGTAGTTCAGAGACGCATATTGATCACTTGTACATTAGCAGAATCTGGCGAAGCACTCTACGTTCGCACAATGAAAAGAGCAAAATCCGGCTGAAGTTAGACTACAAGTGATGGCAGTGCGCAAAGCTCCCATCCGCAAAAGTGAACGATTTACAGTAGACGATTCAAAGATCAATCCCCAAAAAATCTTTTCACCGGTGAATCCTGACTACAATAAAAATATAACAGAAAACGCCACAACTGAAAATTCTATAACAGCACTACCGACCACTTCTAGAAACATTTAGATTCTTTTCAGCTTAACCGGGCTACAAGAAATCATTCCCGAAGCAGTATTAACTAAAGGTATCCATATTCGATTTCAAAGCAAATTCACTGTGTAGACAGTAAGCTGGATTACGTGCAAACTGCTCACGTGCGGATCATATATGCAATTGGATGTTATTTTTCAGATGGATTTTATTTTTTTTTTACTTATATTTTAGCTTGAGGCTTAAAAATACCTGTCCCAAAATTTGAGCTTCCCAGCTCCATCCTGTAAGTAGCGCAGACAGAGCTTATGAACGATTTCGTTGAAATTTTACGAATAAACACTCACTAAAATGTAAAAAATATCTACCTTAGGTGCCATTATATAGCGTTTTAGGAATTTTCTTTTTTTTGTATGGGAGAGGTCACCACCTGTTTTCAAACCACGTCCACATTTGTCATGTGGCTGAAAATGCGGACAAAATACACCCGCAGGGGTTTTTTTTTAAATTTACGAACTCATAGACCTATATTACAGAATCGGGTTTGAAGAAAATTATCCCAAAATTAAAGAATGAACTTTGACTATGGATTCATTCAGCATGTTTGTGTTTCTCGATGGTCATTTTTTTGACCACTGTCTAATTTTAAGATGTCTTTTTTGTACATAATATATTTTCTATCTGTAAGGAAGCCGTTCATTATTAGGTACAGATGTATATATTTAATGTTAAATTTTTGCTTACATAGTGTTAACAGCTCTAACTTGTTTTCTTAACTGTAATATTTCATTTAGGCCAACAGAAATTGAATTAAAGCAGCTTTTAGTATAAATAATCGAAAAAAATCTATAAGCGCATATTAAATTATATACTATATAACTGTTATGGAGCTATCTCGTAAAATTATTTTTTCCATATACATGTTCTTAAGTACAAAATTTTTAATTTGCCAAGCTATAAAATGTTAAACAAGTGTTATTACGTTCGTTGAAAGCTATTCTTTTGGTAAAATGTAATTTGCAGAATTAATGCCTCGACAAATCAAAAAATTTTTTAAATCAGACAGACCTCGTAAAATTGAAATGGAAAAAATGACAATTGGAAAAGACAATTATAATTGGGAAACTTAATGTAGTGAAATCAGTAACATCGAAGACGATGATGAAATTCCATTAGAAATATGTATGGTTAATTTTCATTTACTTCATCGAAAAATCAAATAAAGGTACCTACTTTTTTTACGTGATTTTTAATTCTAAGGAAGAATATGGAATTAAAAAATATCAATAATAAAAAG
Organism: Meiosimyza decipiens; assembly: GCA_963680825.1. Lineage (NCBI taxonomy): Eukaryota > Metazoa > Arthropoda > Insecta > Diptera > Lauxaniidae > Meiosimyza > Meiosimyza decipiens. The sequence goes on from OY804258.1 coordinate 36,735,513, forward strand.
TAATATAAATTGTTCAGTTATTTTTAAAAGCGCCTATGTTTAAAATTTGAAAGAGATGTCACCATCTGGTAAAAGGAAATTATATATTAAGCTTTCTTAATATGTTAATATCACGGTTTTTAAACACAAAATTTTACAAAAATCGTCATATCTCGAAAGCTATACAAATCCATAATTTCTATATGCGTATCGATTTTAGACCTTATTAAATTACCTTTCTTCATATGTAGACCATATTTTGAAAATCTATTCAGGGTTTCCCAACAATTACCGATTTTTATAAAAGCTATATCCGCAACCCCGATGGCTTGTTACCACCAATGGCAAAGGTTTTTCAATTCTTTTAAAGATAGTCATATTAGTAGAATCAACGCATGAGATCCCATATATTAATTTTCTTAGAATTAAAGGTTAAAAAAAAAAGACAGAAAATTGCTTCCAAAATAATCTTTTACCAAACATTTCACTGCTCTGATCAGATTTTAAGCTCCGATTTAAAAATCGTTTAGGTAATGCTGCTGGCATCAGTCTGCACTTTTTATTGCCAGGAGCGTTGATGAAGTCAACTAGGTCGAAATGTTTTTGGCATATGCGAGACGAGGATTTCAAGTCCTTGCCGCAGCTTTCGATCCAACGTTGACGCTTTAGTTCGTCCTTAGGTACACAAAAGAATGAAATGTTTTCCTTCGAGGCAACTGCGCGACATATAGTACAAATATTCGGCATATTTATTTATTCAGTTCCAATCAAAATTTTAATGGAAAATTCACACACAAAAAATTCAATGAGCTGATTTTGACATTTAGAGAAGTTGCAATTACAGAAAACTAATCAACTTTAATAGCACTGCATGGTGTAATGGTCGCGCACAGAAGGTACATCATAATACGTTATTAGTCTCACATTAGGGCAGTTCACATGACTATTGACTTCAACATTTTTGAAGCGCTTATGACGCTAAATAGTGCAACGGGTTTTAATTTGAAATCTGTCTTTTTTGTTATTGCAATAAAAACAGCACCTAAATTACTCAGAATTGAAGTAGTTAGCGCAGCATTTGCAGCATATCATTCAGTGGAATATTCATGCGTTTAAAGTCCTTCATCAATTTCATGTCAACGTAAGAGCGAATGGGAGACGTAAGTTTTCATATATACGTCTAACTTGTATTTAAAAAAGGAATTTTAAGCATATCTATGTAACTTTTTCAACAATTATATTGTTATTTTACCCTATGTAGCAAGACCCATAAAACTTCAAAGGCTAACAATTTAGAATAACTTTTGACAGATGGTAAAACAGGGCTGAAAAAAAAAGTTCCACGTTATTTTACCATTGATCTTTTCTGAACGCGACCAGTATGAAACTGTCAAACTCAAAATACACAATTTTGTCATAATACAATAAGCAAGGTAGATTTATCTTGTCAAACTCAAATTATGCAACCTAAAAAAGCTGCACCATCGCTGGTGTCATGGCCGCGTACAGTAGGTACATCATAATACGTTATTAGTCTCATATTAGAGCAGTTCATATGACAATTGACTTCACCATTTTTGAAGCGCTTATGACGCTAAATAGTGCAACGGGTTTCAATTTGAAATCTATGTCTTTTTTGTTATTGCAATAAAAACAGCACCTAAATTACTCAGAATTGAAGTAGTTAGCCTCGTCGTTCTCCACAATTGTGTATACTCCAACGAAATACCGACGGGATTCTTTTTTGACAGCGCGTGATCGTTGCCGATTTCCACCACTATAAGATGGGTTTATTGAATTAATGTATTGAACAATAACTAGTATGAAATCCTTAGGGGGGAGAGGGGCAATGCCCTCCCAAGTCCTGCTGAATTGACGCCACTGTCTGCAACGTATTTAAATTCGAACAAAAATAACGAACAGATTGCTTCTGTGTTCTCTGCATTTATATATTTTTTATATATGAAAACAATTATGATTTTTTTATCTTTCTTTTTTTCCTATGTTTCACACAAACACACAGTTGTCACAGTATTCAACGAACGTCGAAAGTTAAAAATCGCCTAACTTCACCCGTTGCGTTGACGGCTAGATATCGATTTGGCAACACTTAAAACAAATGTATGGATTTCACATATGCAATAAGACACATCTCCATGTATGGCTCATTGCATATAGTCTTGTGTTATGTTGAATGCGCGTTAGCTAACGCTCCAAATCAATGAGACCAACTCAATTTTTAATTTTCTACAACTTTTTAACTGTCTATAGGTCAGACTTGTGACCATATAAGCTTTTCGTCAGAATGTTATTAACAACGTCATACTTAAATGGCCCAGCATAGTTATGAACAGTGGTCCTGTAATCAAGATGTCTGAAACATACTGTAAAACGTTCAAACTTTAATTTTTATAGCATTAAAATTTTCCATGTCCTTTAGCGGAAAAATTTAGTTTATTAGCCTTATCTCTTACTCCGACGGATCTTCCCTCGTAACTACGAGCCAACAATGCGTGTAAGAATACAGCGATATTCGTTCGTAGCTAATATGGAACCTCCGCCGAGATAGAAAGTACATATGTCTTAGCTGATTTTTTTTTATTATGTCCGAAGTAAGGGTAATTTTTTATCATTAAATTTTTTGCATATTTTTCGAGACATCATTTTTTTAATTTTACGAAACATTTTCAAGAAAAATCTGCGACCCAAAATTTATAAGGAAAAATATTTCGGTTCGAATTTATTAAAAATTTTTTTTTTGGAAATATTGTATGGTCTTCATACGACCATGCAATACGTCGTTTAGAAGGCGTGACAATCATTTAAGCTTTGAAATGTCATATATAACATATTATGACGAATATCGGAAAGTTTTAAGACTTTGAGAACCAATCGGAGATTAATTCACTTCGTATGCTTACAACATCATCAGGCTGTGTAAAAAGTCTCAAGAATATTTAGCGAAAATAAAATAGCGAGCAGCGATTGCGAACCGAAAATATTTATCTCACGTAACGAAGAGAACTGAACGCCGGTGCGCTTTGTGAAAAAAAATTACACAAATAAAAGGCATATGGCATTAACGGAATTGTTTAACTTGAATTACAGTCTACCATAAATAAATCCGTTGCGTTCAATACAATAGACAAACAACAAAAGCTTCACGTCGGTACGCACGTAAAAATTGGAAATTCGAATGTCATTGCGTACGGATGATGCGTATTTAAGATAGGCTGTTCGTGCGTTGAAGACTAAATTACACATACAAAAAGCATGCGGTGATTCTAAACCCAAATGGCAAAAGTTTGTTGTAATTGAATGGTCATTAAATGGTTTCAGCATGGCAAGTCCAAAAATGATCATATTTGAAATCATCATTATATATCAATCTTTCAAACGATACCATATTGACAAATGAGCACCAATATATAGTGATTTGTATTGTAAAAAGCGACTTAATACCGTTTTGGCGACGCTTGCATAGAGTAATTTTTTTAAAACATTTATTGCTGATTGGTTCCTTTTCTAAATATTTTTTTAGATTTTTTTTTTTTTTCAAATAAAACAATACACTTTGAAATATACACTCAAAAATTTTTATTTTGAGACCAAAATGTGCCTCTTTCAAAAGTTATTGAAAAAAAAAACTATATCAGCGTCGTCGTTCTTACGAATATAAGTAATTAAGGGTTAATAAAACTCAGTCAATAACGCATTTTTGGGAAAAATAACGGTTTTTGAAAGAAATATTGGACAAAATTTCAGAAAAGTCGTAATACATAACTCGAATATTATGAGTTAGATTTAAAATTGAAATTTATGAACCAATATTGGTAGCCTATTAAATTCGATTTTAAGCTACACCCATATTTTGTAAAGAAGTTCCAAACTTAGATTTTTAGAAAAGATGTATCCGCAACTTTCAATGTCTATATCTCCGAAACTATATCCGACCAACGCTTTAGGTTTACATATTTATCATACTACTCGTATTTTACATAGAATCAAAAAGCATAGCTAGTTAAATAAAAATTTTCAAGTGCGAGCTTAAGTACACTTGAGCCGTTGTAGAACATGCAAAATTTACAATTCATCCGAATGGATCCTGACCTTCCAGCCCCAAGCTCATGCCAAAGTTAAACAAAACTTACCCAACATTCCAATGCTTTGATCAGATTTTGAGCAACGATATAAAAATCGCTTTGGTAAAGCACCTGGCATTAATCTGCACCTTTTGCTGCCTAGAGGACCATTGATGAAGTCAACTTGGTCGAAGTGTTTCTGACAAACGCGGACAGTGTCTTTCAATTCAAAGCCACTGCTTTCGACCCATCGCTGACGCCTTCCTTCATTCTTAGGAACACGAAAGAATGAAATGTTTTCCTTCGAGGCATCCGTGCGGCAAATTCCACAACAAGTCGGCATATTAAATATGAATTGGTATCAAAATGTTGAATTTAAAAATTCACACGATCCACAGATTTTAGAACAGCTGAATTTGACAACTATGATATGCATACAACATAAAGAGAAAGGTAGTTTTGGCATCACTGCAACAATGATTCAACTAACAGTTACCTCTTTACATATTTTCGTCATCGTGAAATGTCAAATTCGAGGAAAAACAACTTTGATAACATTGTTAAGAAGATTGTAATAGTACAGCAACAACTTTTTTGAAATAAAAAAACAAGTTCGTTGATAGCTTAAATCACTTATGTGTTAATTACGAAGTACACCACCCAGGTCTAAACTTTGAATATCAAAAGGCGGTCGTGTTATTTAGTGATTAACAATCACAACGCTGACTCAATAAAATCTTCGTGTTTCGGTAGTTCTTTCCCTACGTTAATATATATGGCCTCGTAATGATTGGCATATTGTAAGAAGAGAAGATTTCATAGAGTGAACATCGATGGCATCAGTGAATAATCAGTTTTTGCAAGATTTTTATGAAATTTGTAAGTTTTGCGAAAAATACAAAAACCCAAATAGAAAACAAGGAATATGAGCTACTTTTAGAAAAATTGAAGGAAATTGAGCAAATGCTACGTTTGAAGCATTAAAAAAAAAGATCACCACTTTACGATTTTGCTATCGTAGAGAACTTTAAAAAATTAAGAATAGTGAAAGATCAGGCTCGGGCGCGAACGACACCTACATCCCGAACCTTTGTTATTTTCACAATTTAGGTTTTTAGGGGGTTGAAAACTATTTTTTTATTACAGGAAGCAGCACCTCAGCAAAATAAAAAGCAAACAAGGGAAGTGAGTAATGTGTACGCCTCAAAATTTATCCGCAAATTATGTTTGACAGCATGTTGTATGATGGGAACGTAAAATGATATTTACAGTTATTCGTGTTTATCAAGCCATCTTGGACAGCATGAAGTATCATGTGAACTCCGCTACTGACATATTTTCCGTAGTCCGTCAAAGTTGTGCTTAAGACATTACACAGTTCACTATCCAAAGTTGTTGATTTTCTGTTGCTATGTTTAAGCTACTCTTCTAGCCAGTTCCATTTCACACGGGTTTGAGTTAATCCACATGCATAAACAATTTCTTAACCCGGGTAAAATAGTCTACCCAATTAACATCTAACTTTGTATTCTAAATAGAACTTCTCTTTTTCTCTTAAAAATATGCCATACGTTCCGTAAGGCATATGTCGATGAAAAAAAAGGAGTACCATAAACACGAGGTTTTTCTTATAGTCCTTAGCGTTGAAATATACAAGTCGATGCCTTTATCAAGGCAAAATATAGATTAGTTAGTCTGATCAGATGAGTGTGTTCGATAGATGACTCGAACGTAACTGAAAAAAAGTTACTGGTTTCTTTTTTTAATATAGATATTCAGTACTGAATAAAATTTTGTATAGTTCTTAAAGCTGCTTTCTATATTTCTATTACTATGATTTAGAAATATGAAGTTTCTTTCCGCGTATTCAGTTTCGCAATCAAATCCCGACGACAATTTTAATTGTCAGATTCTTTTTCAAAATTGATAATTTTAAATAAATTTTTTTCTTTTGCTCAATTTTTAAACACATCAAATTTTAAATATATGTATATAAAAATACATAGTCTTCTAGAATGTTCATTATGGAACTACCGTATGATCTGATGATTTAAATTTTGTACAGTTCTCGTTTTAGTAGTGTATATGTGTATATATATGGTCTTCTCTATGATCAAACCGTTTGATCTTGTGATTTAGATTTTAAACAGCTCTCATTTTAGTTGTGTATGTGTGTATATACATGATCTTCTCGGATGTTCAATCTTCAGCGTATGATCTGATGGTTTAAATTTTGTACAGTACTCATTTTAGTAGTGTATTTGTGTATATATGTGGTCTTCTTAAAGATCAAACCGTTTGATCTGGTGATTTAGATTTTATACAGCTCTCATTTTAGTTGTATATGTGTGTATATACATGGTCTTCTCGGATGTTCAATCTACAGCTAACAAAACGGCACTCGTGTTTAGTTTTAGTTATTATATTATCTGCACATTAAAATTTTTAGATTCACTTAGGTCAACAATTCAATGTATTCTTAGGTCATTTCCTTTAAAAGTCTTAATCCCTAACACTCAAATCAATCAAATCGAAAGTACTATCACAACATTTCACGGGTCATCAAACCACGTGAAATGGAGCCGCCATTTAATATCAACTTGATGAAAACACGCGACACGACGGTGAACACGTCTGTCCACTTCAGCTAACAAAACGGAACTCTAAATAGAACTTAACTCGGATAAACGCGAGTAGAAGTAACCCTGATACCAGCTGTCAAATGTATGATTTGTAAAAACAAGAATTAAAAAAGTAAGAGCGAAAAATTTAGCAATACGACTCATTTTTCAGTTATTTAACTTCAAATATCTGGAGATCCTTTCGTATTTGGCAAGTTCTTGGGCCAGATTTGAATTGTGCGCTAATATAATAATAATAATAATAATAATAATAATAAAATCTTGCAAATCTGTGTATTTAATAAATCCGTTCCTCTTGTAGTCAGAAATAGTAAGATATACGGGATTTAATTTGAAAAGCGTTTCCGTAATCGAAATTCCTGTAAGTTAAAGCGGAGATGAGAGAATAAAGCTTTTCTCTTGGTTCAATGTTACAGGCATGATTTAACTAACTAAATTAAATAACTAATAAGAAAAATTTCAGCTGGCAAAACCATGAAAATGTCAAACTATTAGCTATTTTATGTTGTGAAAATAAAAGCCAAAACCCCATGACGCGTCGGTAAAGATTTTTTTTTTATAAAAGTTCTTTTTTGATTTTTTTCATTAATTTACAATTCCCATCCCATAAAAGCAAAAAGATTACTCACAAAAATTTTTTTGCAAATAATAAAAGCTCCTTGATAGCTAAAAGGTGACTGACTAATAAAGGCTAATTTATATCTGGAAAAACACACGACCCAGTTCAAAACTTTTATATGGTGAACTTGTAGGTAGTATTATGGTGCACTGAAATATGCATAGGAGTACATTTTATTACGGTATTTTTGAAAAAAATGCATTTACATAAAATAAAATTGGAAATTTTTTTTTTTTTGCCTTTAGCAAGCGATAATTCTGAACCTAAAATGGTACTACTTAAAAAATTGCATAATTACCTAATGAAACTTATTTTATTGCTCTAGCTCTGTTGCTTAGGAATATCTGAAGTAATTTTTGTTTGTAAGAACCTCTCTAAAAGAACTTTGTTAAACACCTTGAATGTATAAGATAGACCCCCTCCCATGCAATTTTTCACTCACAATGAACTAGGGAATTTAATTTTACCGGACTGCACATTGGATCCGCACCACCTTGTAGAACGAGGTTAAATTTGTTTGTATGTCGAGGGTAATATCTGGAACTACTGAACCAATTAAAAAAAAATTTATAGAACTTTACTTTAAGTCACGTAGGATAGATTTTATTTTGATAAAAATATTTGAAACACTATACGCTGCTGAGTTTAGAAATTTGGTGCTAAGCACCTCACGAAATGTGGACGGTATTAGACGACGGAGCGTCGCACCTCATACAACAAAAACACTTAAAGCGCTACATATGCGCATCTATGTACAGTTGCAGTTTTAAAATTTGGTTTTAGGGTGTATAGTATCTGTGCTAAACACCTCACGAAATCTTGCCGCCAATAGACAACGAGGCGTGGCTACTACCTTACTGCAAAAACACTGTTAGTGCTATATCTTGAAATCAATGGCAGCTACAGTTGTGAAACTTGATACATGGATGTAAATTGTTTGTGCCAAGCTATTCCCAAAATGTGAACGGGATACGGCTTCTCCTATACAACATTAATACTTGAGCTGCGATTCTTGGCACTTACACTAAGTTTTGAAATTTTGAGCAGGGAACAGTAAGGTCTTCATAAAATCTAGTCGGAACGTTGCAATGGGGAGTGCGCGGTAAGAGCCGCGGTTATGGCTAGTAAGTAATATAGCGTTAAGAGAATATTTGTAATAACTAAAAATAAATAGCTAAAATATAAATGTAAACGAAATCGGATAAAGCTAACCTGACTCACTACTCCCATTACGTGTTGCGTTAGCGAAATCTGAAAAGATAAAAAAAAAACTCATTACATATTTGAGAAAATTGCTTCGAAAGTAAACTTAATAAAACTAGAATTTTACCAAAGACGTCACTGCTATGATCAGATATTGAACAACGATTTAAAAATCGTTTTGGCAATGCAGATGGCATCAGCCTGCACTTTTTATTTCCAGGAGGATTGATGAAATCAACTTGGTCAAAATGCTTTTGGCAAACACGGGACGATTTTTTCAAGTCCTTGCCGCAACTTTCGATCCAACGTCGACGCCTTTCTTCATTCGTGGGGACAGATAGAAATGAAAGATTTTCCTTCGTGGCAACCACGCGACATAATTCACAAAAATTCGGCATTGTAATACAGTTAAATTAAAAGTTTTTAAGAAAAATTCACAAGCGAAACATAAAATGGCTTTTTTCCTCTTAACCAACTCATCACATTTTGTTTTGTTCGATTTTGACAACCACGATGAAGAAAATAGAGAGAGGCAATATTTGAAACGCTGCAACCATGATTCAATAAATCAGGGCTGCAATGGTATTGCTTCAAAAGTAAATGTAACCAAGAACTTTACCACAAACTGCACTACTATATATCTCGGTGTTTACACACACAAATTCTTTCCGAAAACTATTTTTGCTTGTGGGCAAGAGGGGAAAAACCAAAGAGACGAGGTACAAAATTTGTCGATTGTCGCAAATGCAAAACAAAAAGCACAAAAAAGAATAGACAAAAATTTCTTTCACAGAATTTCCTTGCCACAGCTTTCGATCCATCGTCGACACCTTTCATCCATAGGAACAAAAGAAAACTAAATATTTTCCTTCCAAATTTATAAATTAACGTTTTAAGAAAAATTTGCACAAGAGAAAGAGTTTGTGTGCGTAAACGCCGAGTAACAATGATAGTTAGTCAACTATCGAGTCTGTCGTACTCGAAAACTCATTTTCTTAACCATGGCTACAACCATGGTAATTTAAGTAATTTAGGAGAGCAATTCGTACTGAAGTGGAGGCGTACACATCTCTCACATTACTCACTTTCCTTTGCTTTTTATTTTGCGGTGCTGCTTTATGTAATAAAAATTTATTGTTTTCAGCTCCCTAAAAACGAAGACATGTCCCTTAAGAAACCTAAATTGTGAAAATGCCAAAGGATCGGAACATATATGTTGTCGGCGTCCGAGCCTGATCTTTCACTATTCTTTATTTTCTTAGCTCTACTTTAGCAAAATCGTAGTGTTTATCTATTTTTTAATGCTTCAACCGTAGGATTTGTTCGATTTCCTTCATTTTTTCTAAAAGTATTTCATATTCCTTGTTTTGCACTCCGGTTTTTGTATATTTCGCATTTTGTTCTCCTAATTTCTGGAAAACTTTAATGAAGTTCAACATCTAACCAAAACTTCACCCAGCCCATCGATGTTCACTCTCTGACATCTTATTTGAAATTAAAAAATTGCACTAGGCGTGACAGCCAGCGTTCACACAAGTTGTACGGATGGACAAGCCAGCAGAAAAATCAAAAAAATTTTAAATCCATCCAACATGAGTGTCAAGCGGCTGGTCAAACAGTTCACATGATCAAACATTGATGTTTGTCAAGCCATGTTGGACAACATGAAGGATGGTGTGTACACTCCTATTTGCTTTAACTTTGGCATACATAACATTTCAATTGCCCATTCAGCAAAGTTATACGCTTTGATGAATTGCAGCGCTTAAGCATACAGTTCTTGAGAGTTCTCTGAACGATGTGCTGCAAGTTGCTGTTGTTGTTATTTCGGATTGAAACCCACTGCGTCATTTTTTGTTCGCATCAGAATTTTGAATACCTCTCAGTAAAAAGTTGCTTAAAGTACTTCATAAATTTTGAAGTCGCTGAGCGGGCTCAGTAATCAAAACGATATGTCAAAAATATAACGAAACACAATAAAACTAAGTTGATAATAAATATCAATGTGAAAGTACTAAACGCCAATATCCATAACCTTATGGCAACGTTTATACGAGGAAATTCGGTGAAACAAATTCTTGTCTATTCTCTTTTGTGAATTTGTTTTGCGTTTACACACCAAAACTAGAATTCTTTGTGCAAGAAATGTCAAAGCAATTACTGCATCAACACGCAACAGCAAACGTAAATTCAAAGCTTATCAGCTAATGAACATAACGAAAGGGAGTTTGCAGGTACGACAAATTCTGTACACCACCCTTTCCTTTTTCCCTTCTTGCGAACAAACAGGAAAACTTTTTCTCAAGAGTTTCCTCGTGTAAACGTTTACTATGCATGGTAGATTTATACCACGCACGTATTTGAGAAATCTAAAAAGTTAAATGACTACATGATGTCAAACAAAATTGCTTCAATAGTAAACAAATCAAAAACAAACTTTACCACAAACTGCACTGCTATGACCAGTTTTTGAGGAATAATTTAAAAATCGTTTTGGTGTTGCAGATGGCATCAGTCTGCAATTTTTAGTTCCAGGAGGATTAATGAAATCTACTTGGTCGAAATGCTTATGGCAAACACGGCCACTCGTCTTCAAATCCTGACCACAGCTTTCGATCCACCGTCGACGCCTTCCTTCATGCATAGGAACAGCAAATAAAGAAATTTTTTCCTTCGACGCAACGACGCGGCATAATTCGCAAAAATTCGGCATAATATTTTAATTTAACAAACACTTTTTAAGAAATATTAACACTTAAAGCAAAATGCACATGCCAAACATAAATGTTGACAATATTTTGACGTTTTGTTTTGCTCGATTTTGACATGGTTTAATATAAGGTTGGAGCATTTTGTCAAAATTTTTGTTTACAACCCTGGGTGAGCATTGAAAATCTCTTCTCAAATTGTCAACAGCATAATCAAGCCAAACAAAAAAAAGAAGAAACACTAATTCCATAAACATTCGCAAGTACACAACGAACATCGACGACCTATTTTTATAAATGATATAATTAAACCATGGATTTTGACTTGTGCTGTGGACCATTTGCAGTAACCATGTTAGTTAAATCATGGCTTTATGATAGCAAAGCTCTAATTACTGCACCTTTATAATTACACCATGGAAATATCTAAATTTAAATACTTCATCACAAAATGTTCGCCAGTTGTACCGTTACTGACAAACCACTCACTCGGTAATGATCACGATCCACAACCAACGGTTGCGCGTAAGTGCATATGTGGAAAAGAAAATGCACATGGAAAAAGTTTCTATTAACGTACTATATATACTGTATAATATGAATATTCATGTAAAATATACAGTTGAGTCTCGTGAGTCGACCGTGATTGTGATCTCGTTAGTCAGGTGAACTTTTGGCGAAAATAATTTGTTTTGTCCCTACTTGAAAATGTTTTAATGCACGTAAAACTTGATTACATTGGAAATGGATACAAGAACAATACTTTGCAAGGCAAAAGCTATGACACCAATTTTACTGGCGCCGCTAAAATATTTTATGACAAATCATATGTATTTATAGCTTTATCCGGAACTTGAAATGGATAAACGATTTCTCGCCCAACAGCACCAAACCTATGTACACAGAATCCATGAATGCAGAACTAATGTGGGCCGCGAAATCAATCTTGTGGCATTTTAGTGCTTAACCTTAAGCTTTTTTAAAATTGGGTGTCAATTTAAATGGTCTACCAAACCAACTGAATTGAGCTTTACAAAAATTTGTAAATATGTTATGAAAGAATATTGACATGAAAAGATACGTGTAAATGACGATGTTCCCAAAATATCTATAATTTTCATTAACATTAGTTCAAGCTTTAAGTTTATATAACAGTACACCGACCATTGCTCGTCTCTTTGATATGGTTAAACAATTTAGATTGAAATCCATTGCTAAACTGTTGGCCAAGTGAATTTTATTTAGAACGTGGAAAAATTTAAGCTTAGGTAGGGTGTACTACACTTATTAGCACAAATCGATCCGTTTTCGCTTCGCAGTAGGTAGGATAATAACAGAAATCTTCATATTTCATTATGATAGCCCACTTATTTAATTCAATATCATGTTACTTTCACTTCTATGAGTGGTACCACGCTCACTTATGCAATTCAACCCAGTTAAGTTCTGTGAAAACTGGAAGCAACGAAAATCCATGATCTGAGCTTCGTAACGAATGCTGCAATAACTCACTAAATAAACGTTTATAATAATGTATAAGTATGATAGATGACATGCCTACTGATAATTTTTCCATCTGGGGAAAGCGTACTGCAACTAGCAAGTCTTATTAAAGGTGGTCATTTAATTTACTAAATAAAACGTTTAAGATATTCTTCTGTACGGGAGGTGCCACACTTACTGCAGCGCTTCTGTTATACTTTTGATCCAATAAAGCTTGGACGCATTTTTTTTTCATACCTCAAAGCAATTATATATTGAGTTTCATAATAAATACTGAAATAATTCACTTAAAAACGTTTCATATCATTTTTATATGAAAAGTGGCACGCGCGCTCATGTAATATTGTTCTATTTAGTCAATTTCAAAAGATTACACATGGTGACATCACTGTACTGAACTTTATTATGATAGCTCAGTACACTGAATATAATGTTTAAGCTTTTTAGCTTGTATAGGAGATTTCAGGCATGCCTTACATCGAGAAAGATTTTAGGCCCTCCCCACTTCCATTTGTATATTTTCAAACCTCTCAAAAGTTATTTTTTTAAATAACTAAATAAAATCAAAAATTCTAGATGATGTGATTCAATAAAAGCAAATAAAATTCTGCTTGAGCTTATGCTAAAATTTTATGTCTTACCATTTCTTCGACTGCATTGGCTAAATTTCGGGCAACGATTTAAGGAACGCTTAGGTAATGCACTTGGCATCAGCCTACTCCTTTTAGTGCTGCCTGGACCATTGATGAAATCTTTTTCGTTGAAATGTCTTTGGCAAATGTGGGATGATGCGATCAATGCCAAGCCAAAGCTTTTAATCCAACGACGGCGCTTTCCTTCGTCCTTAGGGAAAGAAAAAAAGGAAATGCTCTCTTTCGACGAATCTGCGTAGCATATTTCACAAATGAGGGGCATGTATCCAAAAAAAACAATTAATTTGTATTTCAAAAAGACTACAGTAAGAAATCTATTAAAACTTCAGATTTTTTGAACATTAAATCAACTAAAAAAATTAAATTGAATCACAAAGTTATCACTTTTTGTTTTGGGAATCAGCTGAATTGTTTTGACATAAGTACGTTTGGAAGAAGCGGTTTTTTTCTGTTGCAACCTGTGACAACGCTATTTACACACACCAAACTTACTCTCCGGCGTATCACGTTAGAGTGGCTTTTTGTTGTCTACTTGCAAATTTATGTGTTAAACAGAATACGAATAGGACGGGAAATCGACAACAATTACCCGCTGTCAAAAGCAAAACCATGTTGGAGTAAACGCAATTCAGCAGACATTTCGTTTTCATTGACATTTCAAACGTAAGTATTGACACAAGCAGATTCGAAATGCAACACTGATCGCCCCACCGACGTTGCAAACAGAATTAAATCTAAATCGATGGGTACACGTCAGCAGGTTGATAATCATGCGCCATAATTCTGGTCCATTTAATACGATTTAGTGTGTTATAATTTTGACAGAGGGTAATGGTTGACGAATTCTCATAACCCGTCCGAAATCTGTTTAGCGATGCATGTGTGTCCATTTTTGAAACTGAAAAATCAACACAATTAAAATAAAATTAGCTGTGAACGCTTTGTTGGAAAATCGAATACGCTGGCGTTAGCGCGTTGCTTAATTCGGTTGGCCTCATATAAAATATATGTGCATAAGAGAATTTTGACAGTTAAACGACGCTGGCGCTCCAATTTAGGTAGCAGCAGTTACTTACTCTCTCAAATTTGACAGTCTTAATTTTTTAGAAACAAATCATTCAGAAACAACTCATTCAAAACAAGAGCAGTAGCAAAAAGTGGTTTCGTTGTTTGGTGATACATTAATCGGAAGTTACGTGTAGATGGGACGTGTACTAGCAGTATGAGCCATAACTAATACAGTCTATGGTCTGAACGTAATCAATCTGTTCTGAATTTTAATTGTAGCAGTATTTCACTATACACAATCAAGCACATTTTTTGGGTTTTTTCTTATGTTTCAATTTGACAATTCACAAAAGTCAATTTTTTTTGTATTTGAAAATTATGAAAACAATTAGCAATAACAACAGTGACAATTGTGGAAAAATTTTTGTTGTAAAACCCAAATATGTGAAAATATAAAATTATAAAAATGTAAACAAACTCGGACGGACAAATTCAGAATTCCACAATGCAAATTGCAAAAAATTCTGCAAAATTTTCAGTCCAGTTGGAAGTTTTTTTCAAACTTACCACACTTTACAATATTTTTTTTTTTAATCGAAGTTTCGGAAATTTCATCGAAGTTCGATTTTGACTTTTGCTGTGGACGGGAAAAGAAGTGAAAGAAGCAGCATTTTTCAGTGCAGTAAATCATGATTCAAAACAAGAGCAGTAGCAAAAAGTGGTTTTGTTGTTTTGTTTGGTGAAGTTGTTGTTTCTTATCAGTATTTTATTTTTGGCAGTGCATTTTTTTATCTAATTTATTTCGATAATTATTAAAAACCAATTTACCCTTTTGCCCTCCAACCAAAATTTTTGTTAATAAAAATACAAGTTTAGCAGACATGGAAAGTGTGAAAAGTCAAATCAAATCAATGCAAAACTAATTAACTAAGGGAGGAATTATTGAGAAGAAATTAAAAAAAAATATCTGCCTTCACACCTAATGGAGTTTGCGGATTTTATTAAAACGCCCAAAATGGATGGCGTCTTCTTGCACGACCATCTGCATGCAACAGTTGAAGGCACCTTATGTATAACTGGACACCACCTGCTGCTGAGTGCACGCCAGGAAAACAGTCAAGAGCTATGGGTGGGTATACACACTGATCACTCTTGTCCATCATGCCTGCTAGAGTGTATCCATGTGTTCATAATTAGATTCTTCGCACCCTTAGCTAACTTAAACGAAGCAATGTTGTTTTTTTATGTTGTTATTTAATTATTTCCATTTGATTTGCAGCTGCTGCACAAAAACATCGATACTGTAGAGAAGAAACCCAATCTGGTGAATAATGTTACTATGGGTGGCATCATTACGCTTAAATGCAAAGACTTACGCATAATTTCGTTGGAAATTAAATATGCTAAGGAATACTTTAATGTGTCAGCATCACTGGAGGCACTTAGCTCTATGCAAAATCCTGAACTCGAGTATCCATTCTTTTATAGGCCTATGTATTCCATCCTGGAGGATGGTTTTACAATGTTCAGGTTAGTTATCAGTTACTTACATTATCAAAATTATAAGGTATGTCTCCCGCGGCAGACAGGTGTATATTATAAACAACAACAGACAGTTACACATTTGTATGCAGTACCGCTAGCAACTCTTGCTTTTTTACAAAAAAATACCTGCTTTGTAGGCAGTTTGTCTACATATCTGCCATACAAAAATAAAGATACGTTGCGTTAGTTACAACCTTTTACACCACGACTTCGTCCAGGTAGTTTTTGGTCTGGAAGAATTTGCTCTCTGAGCCATTTTTTAAAAAAAGCTCCAATTCTTTTAATTTTTATTTACATATTTGTATTAATTTTCAATAAATAGCACACATTACATGTAGTCCAAGAGCCCGGTGTAGAAAAGTTTAGTGTATAGGATTACTGGATGAAATGTACGGTTAAAATAGGGATGTATTTTGGTGAAACTAACCAACTAGGGTTGCATTGCAAAGCCCGTTCCGATGCCCGAATTTTCACCAATATTGTTATTTTAATTAAAAGATTATATTACAGCTTTAAATGTATGCCAAACATGGGTCGCTACCAGTTTTTTAAGACATTTGGCAACCGTCATAAATAGGATTGTACAACAATGCAGTGTGAAATTTAATCACAAACGAATTAAAAATTCGTTAGGGAACGCTTCTGGTATGTTTAAAGATAGAACCATTAAATATTTCTTTGTGGTCAGATTTTGAAATAAATTTTCCCAAACCACTTTTAGTCGCTAGTAAACATATTTTAACACAACCCAATATTATTTTTGGGATTCCATTTAATTTCAGACAACATCATTTTTTTTAGTTTAATCAGAAATGGATCAAATATTTATGCCATTGCATTTTTTAATAAACTGTTTGGGTTTTTTTTGACGCATTTTCGTAGTTTGAATTGTATTTTTCTCAAAATAAAACCTTTCGAAATCTATTTTATGATTGTGTTTTTAAAGATACAGTGAACATTTAATGGTTAAATTAAAAATATCGTATACTACTGAAACGTCGATAATATTAGAAACAAATGTTAAAAATTATCGAATGAAACCGAAAAACATCTAAAAAATCCTACAGGGTTCAGGCACGTCTTAAAAAAATGTGTTCACTGTGCTCCAAAATGAGAATCTTTTGAAATGTGCTCTCTTGCGAAATTCAAGCTAACTTTTCTTGTTGATGCATGGCTTATCCTATGCCACTCGGCCAATAAAATAATTTTTCCGGAGAACTATTTGAACTTCTACGACATCTAGGCCTCTTTATGAAAACTATTTTTTACCATTACAGCAAGTTTTGGAGCAGATATGAATGGATTTTTATGAATTTCGCGGATAGCCCATTTTTCATCCCTCGAGCTAAAGTTTTTTTTTGCCACCGTACGTTGTTTATTTGAAACTCATTTGTCTTTTTATATCTTTTAATACTACCGTGAACTGTAGACTAACATTTTTTTACAAAATGATTATTTATTACGATTTTTCGTTCTAACGTTCATTGCTTAATTGTACGCTGCATTTTGGAATAATTTTAAATTTTTTTTTATCTGATGACAGCAAAAGTTAAGTAAAGCCATGGCAAACCAAAACTAAGTATCGTTGCACAAACCTAACGGTAAATACACCGATAATATGATCGATCATTTCGTTGCCAGCTTTCAGTGTGAGCACATTTGTAAGGAACTTCGACGATATGGCTAGATTATACCGTTATGTCAAAAATTTATAAATTTATTTTAACTGCATTTTCTTCTGCATTAATCAATAAATTCAAGACACAAAAAATTTTTGAAAAAAACATTTTATGTAATACTTAAAATCATTTGCGAACACTTGCCTACTTTTGATGTTTGCCACTGTAGATAAATTGAAATCGTACTCGTACATTGTGAAAATATTTAAGCGAAAAAAAATTTTGATATTGCATAAATAATTTTACTCAGATAAGAACTTTTCACATTTTTCAGGCCAGAATTGGAGTTTGCTAAGTTCATTTCAGGCCAAAGCAATTGTAACAACTCTGTTGCAGTCGAACAATTGGGTTGCGAGTGGCGGGTCTCAAATGTTAATAAAAACTTCACTGTTTGCCCAACATACGGCTCAACGCTTATTGTGCCCAAATCAATAACAGACGAACAGATAATTCAGTCTGCCACTTTTCGTGATGGCGGGCGTTTTCCGGTGCTAAGCTACAGACATGAAAATGGTGTAAGTTATTTCATAATATGAACTTAATTTTTATAAATCTTTAAGGCTATTACGGGAAAGTAATACAAATAAAAACTTTAACTTATAGAATTTTGAAAAGTAATGGAAATGAATATTTCAAAGTATATGTGAAGTAATAAAGCTTTTATTTGGTTGATTGATATTAGTTGCAAATTTAATGCCTTTAAAGCTGCATAAAAATTTGTAGTCCTTGCAAAACTATTATATTAAAGTTTTCCACGTCCCGGAGAATATCTGATTAAAACATCTGAATCTGTGGATAGCTGTACATTTTTATTTAGTTCCAAATTCTTTAAGACATCCAAAAATTCACAGTAGAATGCTAGTTTGTATACAATGTTAACATTGGCTGTCGAAATAAACCCCAATGAAATAAGCCCAAAAAAAGAAATGAAAAAAAACCTAAAACTTGATGTGTATATTTTGGGTGCTATATTACATTGAAACAACAGGGTTGAGGACTAAAACATTTTAATTGGTGCTTATTTAGTTCCTCCGCTTTGGGTGTTATTTTATTACGAAATAACTTATATGCGCCATCGATGACCCTGACCTTGAAATATTGTATATAGCGCGCGCTCGAACTTTCATAACTTTTTTCAGCTTGAAAATCGCGTTCTTTATTAATTTTTATGTAGAATTGCTGTGGCTAGCGGTGGAAAGATGGATCGAGGATATGAACCGTGGCCCAAGGCCGCCCACTTACCCTAATTTTTATGTAAAAGTGCTGTGGGCAACGAAGTCGGTATTGGATATACTATAGAATGTAAATTCGATTTGTAAATGCATTCAGTTAAATATCTAACATCGGTTTCGGTAACCACAGTAATTTTACATAAAAGTTATGGTAAGTGGGTGGCCTTCGGTCGGGGCTCAGTATTTACATCTTCCAGTATGTTCAACATTGGCTGCGGCCGAGGCTCAGCCTGTAATGTATCCAACATCACACACAAAGGTGAGTGAAGAATGCGATTTTCAAGCTCAAAAAATAATATGAAGGAAGTCCGAGTGTATAATATGTATATAAACATTTACTCAGAATTACTCCAAAAATAACATCTTTCAGAGTCAAGGTCATCGGTGACGTGTACAAATTTCTGAATAATTTTCAAACATTTTTAGTAAGGAGTAATTACTAATGAAAATCAAATAATTTTGTACACGAAAATTTTTTTGTAAAGTTCCATTCAAACTGTTTAAAATTAATAAACGCTCAAAAACATTACTGCCTTACATGTAAGTGTGGTCAAAAACACATCAACTGGAATTGAACTTCTCAAGAACCATATTACGCCGAATTTTAAGAAAAGATTGTACTTCGCACGCTAGCAAAATTCAGTTAGAGTAAGAATTGATACCTACAGACCTTTTTAAGAGGAGTGCGTGTACCGATTGGATGCACGAGCAAACACAGCTTGATGACGATTTTTCAAAGAATATCATGTTTTGTGATGAGGACCATTTTCATCTCAATGGATACGTTAATAAGACAAATCGCATTAGGGCCAATGAAAAGCCATGGGGGATTATTGTAAATGTTTCGTGATGAGGGCTATTTTCATCTCAGTACATACGTTAATAAGCAAAATTATCGCATTTGGCCGATAAAAAGTCAAAGCAACAATACTTTACGTGAAGTACCCGGCACGCATTACCTCTCGAAATACCGATGTCAGTTGGCTATTGAACTCGCATAATTTGACACCTCTTATAACTCTTTTTTCGGAGTTGTCCAAACAGTAAGCTCTATAGCAATAAGCCAGTAACAATTCATTGGCTATAGGACGAGATTATAGCGATTATTTGAGGTTAGAGGAGCAATTGCTTCAGTGTTTCATCCAGAATTCGGACCAACGTATTGAGAACGGCTAAGTCCGGCGAACGTGATGGCTAATTGAAGTCGCCACTGCGCCAAATGATTCGGTCGTCGAAAGAGTCTCTTAACAGAGCTATTGTATTCCTTGAAGCTTGTGCTGTGACTCCATCCTGCTGGAACCACAGTTGTGGATGGTTTTCCTCAGCTGCCCTCAAAAAATTTTCAAGCATTTCCGATATTGAGCATCATTGATGGTAACTGCGGCACCTGCTTCATTTTCGAAAAAAATATGGGCCAATGATCCTTTTGGACGATACACACAGTCGAACAGTATATTTAAGCAAGTGTAATTGACTCTGATAAATTGTTCTTTGATTCTTCGTAGTCTTGTCACGAAGCCATTTAATGGGAAATAACATCGCCCATTATCAAATTGTGAATGAAATCCCCTAGTTCAGTTTTATCTGTTAACAAATCAATTTAACACGAAACGGTGTTCAAATCATGCTTCCAAAACTCTGTAAAAAATTTTAAGCAATAAAATTAATAAAATAATTACCAAAAGGTAATTTTACACAACCCTGCTAATTATTATGTATGTACATATAAAATATTACACAAATAACTTTTGGAATTGTGATTGAAGCAACACTCTCGAAAAGAATTGCTTTCAATTACAATTTCGAATCTTTTACCAATAAACTATAGCAACAAAAGATAATGCTCTCTGTGGTAGAAGAAATGATACACAATGCAAACACCATCTCCAAGTTGTTAGATGAACCGCATAATGGAATCAATGAATAACCACAAAATTTTGTAATTTCAAAAAAGCCGAAATCGAGCTACATTGGCCTCCAAAAAAAATAGCTCTAAGAAGAGCGACAGCAAATCAGAATATACTGCATTTTTTTTTAAATTAACCAAAACTAGCTTTAATGTTTGTGTCACTACAGGCGTAATCCTTAAGGACGTAGAGCCACTTAATCGTGCACATTTTTTCTATAAAAAAATATAAAAACAAGATTATTTTCCATTTATATTCTTCCCAGCACAAAACTATGTATTTCCATTACTTTAAAAAATCAATGCATTAAAATGTTTCTTTACATTAATTAGTTTTTGAAAACCAATGCAATAAAAATTTACATTCACACTATAAATTCAAATGACATCAGACATATAATGGTCCTTTAATGCATTGAAAACCTAATGTAATTTGATTTACTTAAAAATAAATCTTTAGTGGCTTATAAAATATTACATCATTTCGTACTTTAAGGCAACTCTAATGCGTAGTGCTCAACCGATATCTACTCAGGGTATAAAGCGCTGCCGTGCTGATGAAGCAATACTCAACGTTGTGCTAGGACGCAGTAAAAAGGGTTTTATTGTGGACACTTGGGGAAAGGGCAAATCAAATACAGAAACTGATCAACACTATTCTCAGTGGAAAAAAGTAAATCGCTCTATTGGAAATGTTTCGTCACCGTCATCAATATTGGATAGCTTCGCAAAACTTATTGATGGTTAGTGACATTAAGCTCTATAATAAATAATTGATTGATGTTTTGTTTGAATAGCTTGCAATGATATAACATGCACTCCAGACAAATGGTTATCCCGCCTTGAAGGAAGCAATTGGTTAAGCTTAGTATTAAATTCCCTTAATGCAGCTTGCGTAGTTGCTCAATGCTTGGATCAGGAAGGAAGCCCAGTGCTTGTACATGGTGCTAAGGGACTTGATTCTACACTTGTTGTTACTTCTCTAGTACAAATAATTCTTAATCCGGACTGCCGCACTGTGCGAGGGTAAATACAAAATAAATTATTTAATTGGTTTAATTCGTTTTATAAGCGTTCTACATAATTTATTTATTCAGCATACAAGCGCTTATTGAACGCGAATGGATTCAAGCTGGTCATCCGTTTGCCTCACGTCATCGTTATTCCTGTTATACTCCAACACAAACGCGTACAAAATCATCAGGTTCAACATTTGTGCTCTTACTTGATTGCATTCATCAACTGTACATGCAATTTCCATGCAGTTTTGAATTTAGTACACAATTGCTGATAACGTTGTTTGAGCACAGCTATTTTTCACAATATGGTACATTCCTCTGTGACTCGGAACGTGAGCGATATGAGCTGAATGTGCAAACACGCACAACTAGCCTATGGTCTTATTTAAATCGGCCCGATATACTTAAAAATATATTAAATCCATTATACGATCCAAACCCAAGTGTTATATGGCCATCAGTCGCACCTATTAGCTTAGAACTCTGGACTGGTAAGTTAAAAATAAGTTTGAAATATATTTTTAATTCACCATTTGTCTTTTATTCTAGAACTGTATTCACGTTGGACAATTGATCAACATTTAATTAAGTATAGTTCGCAAATACAGGAGCTAGTTACGCTGGAAAAAGAGCTTCGTTCTAAGGTAAACCCTATGAAATTTTATCAAAATACGCCAAACTATTCGAATACAGTAAATATATAAAATTTAACGGAAAGAACTGGTGGATTTTAAACTTTAAGCACAAATTCCGTGATGTTAACATAGCCAATAACTTGTCATTTTATCACATAGTTTGCTAGATATCACTTCAGGTAGTTTACTTTTATGGGAGGTGCCACGTCCATTGTCGGTATTTCGTCCGTTTTTTATTCAGATATCCTTATTGCAAATAAACCACCTTCGTTGCTTAATATAATAATAATAATAATAGAGTTTAGCTACTACAGCTATTAGCCTTCTTAGCTTTTTAGCTTGAAGCTTTAAATCAAGTAAAAAGCTTTTTAATAAATAATGGAGATGGAAAAAATTATACATGCAATTAATTTCTTATTTTTTTATAATTTTTTCTTAGCTTTATCGCACTTTCTCAACATATCCACTCAGACCATGTGATATAGATATTAAAATAATTATATGTGTAATTTTACATGGTCCAAGGCGTAAATGTTAGAAAAAAGTTACCCTGCATGCTGTGGGGCTCGGACAACACAAACATAAAAATACAGACCACCATTAAGCTACAAATTTAGCTACAGTTAGTTTTTAATCTAAGCTTGAGTTGTCCTTTTGACAAGCTAATGTTATAAAAATCGCAACTGTTTATAAGAGTGAAAGGAGCTGTAGCCATATAATTAGTTTTACTAACCGGTTGATAAAATAATTGATTACAGTTACGAGTACTCCTCCGATTAGTATTAAAATGTATGTAATCAAGAAGCTCTGGTGCAGCAAGAGACCCAGTTACAAGTTGATGCAGATAAATTATATCCGCAATATTTCTACGGGACCTCAAAGACTGCAAATGTAATAACTTCAACCGATCCTCATAAGGAGGAAGGTTCAAAGCGTCAGTCCAATTTAAGCCATTGAGAGCAAAACGTATAAAGTTTTTTTGATTTCTCTCAATTCTATTTATATGAATATTATAAAATGGTGACCATACTTGGCTGGCGTACTCTAAGTGAGGACGCACTATTGTATTATATAAAGTCACCGTTACTAAAGGGCTATTAAATTCTTTTGCCCATAATAAAGCCAAGCAGAGATGAGTATTTTTTACAAATTAGATCAATATGATCATTAAAAGTTAATTTAACATCAAAATGTATACCTAGGTGTTTGACTAAATCGACACGACATATTTTCTTATCTTTTAAATGATAATCAAACTCCACAATATTTTTCTTGTGAAAATCATGGATTGGCATTTATCAGGATTAAGATGTAAGTTATTTTTAGAACACCAAACCTCGAAGGATTTCAAGTCAGACTGAAGTGGAATAGTATCGCCAACCCCCTTTACGTTCCTGTAAATTTTCATGTCATCTGCTTACAACTCTTTGTGAATATAGGAGGCGACACTCCTAATGATGCAATCCCGCCGATTTCCATTTAATTTCAAAGTTTATAGTAGGGAAGGTGCCACGCCCACATATACTATCGTGCGCAGTTTTACCGTCGAGTTTAGTTCCGGATTATCTGAATTTTCTTCTATTTAATTTCCCAGACATTTGCGAATTTTTGGCTTAAAACTTAAGATTTTGCAACTAGACATCACATGGAACCTCTATTAAAGGTGATTTAATAAATTATGTATTATCTAAGAATTTCCTGATAAAGGTGCCCACTGACGATCCGATCTTGAATATTTACCCCTAAGTTTTTGTTTGAATTTCACTTGTTAACAATAAGTAAACCAAATACAACTTACTAGGTATGCCGGCAACAATCGTTGTTTTTTTCATTTTTATTTGTTGCACTTTTTTATTAAATTGTATTAGAATCTAAAATATGCATTTTATACTAATCTTATCTAAAATGTCTATAGGTTTTGAAGCTGCGCAAACTGGCAACTGATTTAAATCGTGAAATGTTGGATCTTCAAAAGGCTGACAGTTAAATATTGCAATCTCTCTCTCTAACGTTATCTCTCTTTTCGACGCGAGCTCTCATTTTATAGCTAGATTTATTTCAAGCATGCAGTCTTTTACTGAATATTTTAAATCGTAAATTAAGATAAACTTTTAGTCGTTTTAAATTCGTGCAAATAAAGTCAATTTTTGACACATTTACAAAGTTATAATCTAAGCTAAGAACAAAAAAAAAACTAAAATATTTACAGTTATAACTAAAATTAAAGAAATTTATATATTGATGTACTAAAAAAATTAGAATTTAAACAAATTTATGCAAAAGTGTAACTTTTAAAGTTTATTTAATATGACTATGATTATTCTTTAGATAGAGCATCTTCTAATAATTAAATGGTATATTAATAATGCTTAAATGAATTTAATGAATAATGAATGATCAAAAGAATAGTTGATAATATTATATTAAACAGTCAATGGAGGAAAGAATTAACCGATTCGATGGGACCTAGAATTAAACAACCTAAAATTTTTTCATTAGTTTTAGTTTTCACGCGAACTGCTTTTTTAAAACGCGAAAAACGAAAAAAGAAATAATAATATATAAATAGACAGTAATAAAAAACTGTTGTTATTTTTTCTGCTTATCTTCACCCAATTATCTCAATTTGCGCTTAAATTCTAGAAGAATAAAAATGACCTAGAATACATATGTACATATGAAAAACTTTCGCTAATAAAAAAAATCCGATTTCTCTTTAATTTTTCGAAATATTGTGCAGTAAAGTAAAAATTTTACATTTGTGTATGGACTTTTGTGTATCAAATCAGAAATATCTCTAGGACTTATTGAGAAATAAAAACTTTTTTGTTCAGCGTTTCGAAATCTATAATTAACAATTTTGATTTATATCCTTTATTTATTCGCTAAAAATGTTTTTCCCTAACGCTATGAAAGATATAATGGTCGTCTAAGAATTTAGAAGGGCTAAAAAGCATCCTAAAACAGGCCATTTTGAAAAGTCACATCCAAATCGGTTCAATCTTTTCTTATTTCATTGAAAGAATTTTTTATATAAAAAATGCCTTTTAACTAATGTATGTTTTATAAATTTAACGAAATTAAGTTCGGTTGAAATAAAAATAAATGTTTAACACAACTACAATAACAGATTATTTTATGTTGACAGGTAACAATTTAAATTCTGAAATTTAAAAATATGTACCGACATACATACATATATTCAGTCCTGTACTCAATTAACACTTCGCAAATATAAGCCCAAATATATTTTCCGTCCCTTCGGTAATATAATGAAAATTGTTCATACTATCTTAACTTTTTATCTCTCTAATAAAAGCTGCGAAGCTCAAAACTTGCGACCATATTCAAAATAATCACCCTAACAACTATGTGATACAAGAACTAAATACATTTAGCGTTTGGTGCTAACATACCGCCCTCCTTGGGCTGTTGTAACAGTTTAATATAGAAAATACATTTATGTATTATATTTAAAATGTAGTTCAATATAATGAAATACAATGAAACTAAAATACTGTCCATTTATCCGACAATATGGGAACAACTTTCACCACAGGTCGTGCCAAAATCCCATCTGCAGTGCTTAGCTCGACGACTCGAACTTTTTCATCAATATACATTTACCACTTTGATGGTGAGATGTTGTTTTCTGTGATGACTGATAATAAGGCATTCTTTTTGCCAGCATCGCCAGAAATGCTTTCAAATTTGCGATAGGAGTTGCAACTTATGATAAACCTCTTGTAAAATCGAATCCTTCTTGGTTTTGGAAGAACATTCAGTGGTTCGTTGATTAAAAAATTACCTGGTTTCAGCATCTCCATGTCACAAGCGCTTGATGAAAGGGGACACAAAGGATGTTCTCTACCTCAACTGGAATAGTAGCAAACTTTTTGTAGCGGTTTCCCAATATCCGCTCATATGAAGGGCGCTTGGTGGATTGAACTTGACTTTAGTGCTAGAATCAACTAGATACCTTGGTAAGTTTTTGTCAGACATTGACTGCTGGAACAAGGCTTAAATTTCGCGCGCAGTACATTTCCGTTGTCGTAAATATGTCACAAGGGATTTCCCATCATATATGCATTCTAATATTACATGTGTATCAGTTCCTGTGAATCAGAAGATGTAAAATTTATGAAAAAAGATATATCCGCGTAAAAATGATTTAAGAATTCACATGCGAACCCATTCGAGATCATCATGGAGCTTGGTCGTACGACTTCAAAACCACAAAAATACACATGCGATTTACAAGCAGATGATACCTGACTTTAGCCAGCTACTTAGTTATAAATGCATTGCTCCAGTAGCCTGAAAACTGCGACATATTTTTTAATTGTGTTGGCACCGCGGCCTTTAGCGAATTTTAGAAAGTCCCTGCCATGTCGACTCCGCTGCAGAGTAATGGGCGGCAAA
Organism: Meiosimyza decipiens; assembly: GCA_963680825.1. Lineage (NCBI taxonomy): Eukaryota > Metazoa > Arthropoda > Insecta > Diptera > Lauxaniidae > Meiosimyza > Meiosimyza decipiens. The sequence continues at coordinate 36,762,348 of OY804258.1, forward strand.
GGTGTACACGGTAGTTTGGAAGGTTAGCCATCATTTTCTGCTTATTCCTTCGGCTTTGTCTGTGGCAAGTGACACAGTTGTGACATAATTTTCATTTCATATTTATTTTTTTTTGCCAACATTACTAACCCGATGTAGTGCGTCGAATCGCCCCTAAGTGACATACTGACGAGGGCCGCGGCTGGTGGACTAGCTCAAACCGAAATTGACACCAGTCCAAGACTCTGGGATGAAAGTGAAAGGTTATGGTAAACCTGACTGTTGAAATAAGAATGAACACGTAATAATTATGGAACAGAGATGCATTTAAATATTTCTTTAACAGACTTTAATGTAGAGATGGTATTAATAGTTTAATATGTCAAGAAATGAAAATTGTACCACTGTTCACAACACAGATTTTTTATAGATAAAAAATAATTAAATTGGTTTTTGTATAAACAATTTATTGTAACTACGTTGTGTTTTTAATTGATTTTACTATGGAAAAGTATACAAAAACTATTTTAAACCGACGAAGCTTTCTTATGTAGTGTAAAATAAAAATAAAAACCAATAAAATATACAACAATATGTATTGAAAAATTTCAGTTTAGCAAAGAAATATTTAATAGTTCAGTTGCTTTTTGCTGCATCATTAGTTTAAAAAAACTAGTTTTTAGCTTAATTATCATCCTCCAAAAAGAAAAACTGTCCAGATCGCTTTTGATCAGTATCCTAAAAAATCAGAATTAAATCTAAAATACTTGTTTTTTATATACAAATATGAGATGGCTATACCTTAACAGAATTGTTCTTGTTTATTCTGGGTCGGAAATTGTTTGGATCTCTACGGAAAGTGATGCCCAATAGCTCTAAGAAACGATTCATTCCATTCAGCAGTGATTGTGGTGAAAATGCAACGGTTTTCACAGAGGGTTCACCTTCAATCACAATAACACGATCAGCCAAATAAGTTGCCATTATAAAATCGTGCTCCACAACAAAGCCGGTCTTTTTCGCATGCAAAATATATCTATTCACGAGATATCATTACGTATAACAAGCAAAATTATCAAATTGATTTTACACCGAACCTTTTTATTACTTTAGCTGCAACAAGACGCTGTTCCGAATCCAAATAAGCAGAAGGTTCATCAATCAAATATACGTCAGCTGGTTTACCTAGACACAACACCAATGCAACGCGTTGTAATTCACCACCAGATAGATTCTGCACTTCTTGGTCCATAATTTCATCGATTTTCATTGGTTTCATGACATCAGCAATAAATTGTGGATGTACATATGCATCACGTATTTTGTCATGCAATAAATGACGCACATGATTTTGGTATTTGGGGGAAATCTTCTGTGGCTTGTACGAAATATTCAACACAGGCAATTCAGTGCCAGCATCAGGTTCTAAGTTGCCTGCCAACATCCGAATGAAGGTAGTTTTTCCAGTACCATTTTCACCAAGCAACACAAGGATTTCCGAATCACTAAAGTGCCCCTCTTGCACAGCCATCGAAAATTTGCCAAGTGTTTTAGTCATTGAGGGATAAATATAATGATTCATACGTTTAATTTCTTCCTCAGTTGCCGATTCAGATACCTTGAATTGAATATAGTTATAAAAATGCTAATTAAAAATGTTAAATTTAGCAAAAACCTTGAAAGTCAAAGATTCAGTACGGAAACGCATATTTTCAGTGGGTACAAAACCATCCAGAAAAATGTTAATGCCTTCACGCACAGAGAACGGCATAGTAACAACACCATAGCAACCGGGTACGCCATATAGGCAGCAGATGAAATCAGATAAGTAATCCAAAACAGACAAATCGTGTTCGACAACAATGATGAATCTAAATAAAATTAAAATGATAATGTACATATACAATGTAACATATAATGGATGCCTATTCAAATATATTCGTTTAATTTGAATTATTCGAATTGAACCGTTTGATTGCAATCAAAATGCAATAATGATAAAAACAAGGTTACAAATTCCGAATTTTCAAAGATTTATTCTTTTGCGAAAAGCAGGACTCAGACCATTGAATTGTTTGCCGAATGATTTGACATTTCAAGCGTGATCAAATTTGTTGTCAAATTTTAGTTTTTAATTTAATATCGTCATGTAATTATACAATTTGTTGATGAACAATGAAATTAATTTTCAGAATAATAAAGGAATGCCATAATAGCATAATTCTATTTCAATACCACAATATCATTCGGTCTTTTTAGAGCCAGAACAACAATGAAATATTGCAGTTTCGTATCAATTTTTACTTTTAAAATTGAAGCTAAAAAATCTGCGATAATCATAATACTTATAAGTAAATTGGTTTATTCCTTACTCGGAGTATAAAATTAGGAGTTTACATCCTTTAATACTGCTAACATCGGGCACTCTAGCCAGTCAAAAACGAAGACGCCTTTTTATTATATAAAATGTGCGCGATGTGCACTTGTTGAAATCTTTTTCAAATGAAATCAATTATCGAATTGTTTGTCAAACAAGCAGAAAGTCTAAATTTTTTGTTTATCATCAAACAATTTGGTGAGCGTTTACATGTACAAATTTCATGTACTTTTTTTTTTGTCAAATTGTGTGACAAAAAATTTGATGGTCTAAGTTCCGCTAATTTCATCATCACGAGCTTCAAGGTTCTGTTATAATACCGTAATAATAAGTGTAGCCTTAGTACCAAAAGTATAATTTAGCAAGTTTTCAACGGCAACTCCAACTTGAAACTAACAGTTTTGAGTTCCAACGTATAGGGAACGATGCAAGAGTTGGTATATATCCGAAATAGCAACATTAGACGAATTATAAAACGCATAGAAGAAGCAGCGCAACAACATATCAGAGAGACCTTACCAACTACTTATTTAAAAAGAACAATTCAAAAACGAGCATTAGCTTGTATTCAGTCTGACGGAGGAAACTTTGAGGCCTTGATATAGCTTTAAAATTTAATTTAATATAATAAATTTTTATATGTAATTAATAAAATTTTACGACTGTTTCATTCAGTGAACTTATGTAACCTAAGATAAGTAAATTTTACTACAATAAATTATTTGCTGATCTCGTGATAGTGAGGCGTTGAACTCTGAAGGCAAAGAAGTTTTATTTTCGACAACTTATTATAGTTAGGGAGCCTGTGGCCTAATCGAAGTAATATAAGTGCTACTGCATTGTCTCGGTGTTCTATATTTATTTTATCGCGTCTGCCTTTTATATTAAAAATGTGTCTACGTGCAAAATTCAGACGTTTCCGTTGCACCGTTTAAGAGCAATTAAATTTTTTTCAAAATTTTATGATATATACGAACTTAAGTAGTTTTATCGACTGGCAGATTGCGGTTATTATAAAGATGATGTCATAGGAAACGATAGAAGTCAAAGATTTTCGATATCATTAAAAATGACAAGTAAATTTGTTTTTTTGTTGAATAAATTCGAAAACGTTGAATAAGTTGAAAACGTTCAACAAGTCGAAAAATGTTCAATAAGTCGAAAAAATTTTTATAAGTTTTTAGGTATTTTGCAATTTTCTGAGATTCTAAACTAAAAACATGGGTGCGAGGCTATCTCGTGGAAACTTTTCGTTCGAGTTTTACTTTCATTATACACACATACATCTTTGTTCTAGCTGCTTAATTCTAAGATTATCTCATAAGTTTAGAATGATATAAGTATATCTTACTTTGTTGGATGTAATAAACTACGAACGGTCAAGGCAGCATTTAATCTCTGCTTTACATCCAAGTATGAAGATGGCTCATCGAACATAAAAATATCGCCGTCCTGTATGCAAACCATAGCAATGGCAAAACGTTGCAGTTCTCCACCAGACAGTTGAGAAATTTCACGATCGCGAATGTGTGATAAATCTAACATATCACAAATTCTTTTTTGATTTTGGCGTTCATCTTTTTTATCGAGCAAATCGGCGACAGTGCCACGTACAGCTTTTGGAATCTGATCAACATATTGCGGTTTTACTAAAGCTTTAAGATTATCTTCAAGAATTTTAGTAAAATAGTTTTGAAGCTCTGAACCACGGAAATATGCTAGAATTTCAGTCCAGTCTGGTGGATCAACATAACGGCCCAAATTAGGCTTTTGCTTGCCAGCCAGAATTTTCAATGCCGTTGACTTGCCAATACCGTTTTGACCAACCAATCCAAGTACTTCACCAGGACGTGGAATGGGTAAGCGATGTAATTTAAAAGAATTCTTGCCATAACGGTGAGTAGTATGCTTTTCTAAATTACTGGGAATATTAATAATGGTAATGGCATCGAAGGGACATTTCTAAAAATAAAAAAATAAAAGCTCGTTTGAGTCCTGAACACATGGTCACTTCAATTTCAAAGCAATTGTCGTACCTTCACACATATACCACAACCAATACATAGCTCTTCCGACAACGAAGCGATTTTTGAGGTAGGGCTGACTTCAATGCAGAGCTTACCCATGCGCACAACAGGGCATGATTTTTTACATTCCTGTCGACAGCGCTTTGGCTTGCACTTGTCATCGCTGACGATGGCAATACGTGTCTGCTTGTCAGTTTCTTCAATATCTTTCCTCCGTGACATGCTGTATAAGAAAATAAAAAACAACAAATGAATTTTGCATGACAATTTGCAGTGCCGCGTTGCGTTTGTTGTATTTTGCACGTTTTCTACAGCAAAGCAAATCTCTGATATAAAGAAATGATACGATATGTGGGGAAACACCACGGTCAGACACACATTGCAACTGGAGCAAAAACTTTTTAAGTGACACTAGCGAAGCACCTTTTATAACCTCAACTTCATCAAACAATCAATCTTTTTATGCGCGAGGCAGCGACATCAAACTTTCCTGCACTTCAACCATTTATTTAAATGTTAAATTTTGCTTTTAGATATGTTTTACCTTATATTTTTTTAATTTTATTGAAATATTGCAGGCGAACGCTCTCTGCGTGTCAGCCTTGAATATTCGAAAGGGAATTACGAAATGTCAATTATGTTTTTGACAGTTTCTGTTTCAAGTATAGTAAGTCTTAGGGTGAAGATACAACACTGCGAGAAGCCGTGCGGGCGAATCACTCTAGCTGTCAAGAAATATTAATTGTATGCATGGTACAATGAACATGGTGAATTATTTGGTTAAACTCATATAAGCCGTGTTTTATTTGCTTTGATTAAACCAAAAGTTCATACAAATGCGTGAACCAGCTCAATTTATAGTTCAATGTCAAATGGTTCTAGCATTTGACATGATTCAAAATTTAAAGACCTTTGCAAATTGGTAAGCTAACCTCAGAATGGGAAAAACAAAATACCTTTTACAGCCAATATAAAAGATTTTGTTTTGGTCGATTAGCTTACTTTAATTCTTTACATAAAAAAGCATGTCTTTTGCTTTTCTTGAGCTAACAAATTTATTAAAATAAAAGAACAAAAAAGTAAAACAGGCCGTAAGTACCCTTAATACCCTCCAATCTTTATTTAAAAGTAAGTGCACTGAATTAGTCGCATGCATGGTACAACTAACATTGTTGAATTATTTTGTCAGACTCAAATTAATGCAACCGTGATAGATGCACCTTCCCTGTTAAGAATAAAAGCATAAGAAGACTAAAATTTTGACAAATCACGCTTTACTTTTGGGTATACAGTGATTCACTTAGAGAAAAATTTTTAATTTGGCAAAAGATTTGAACTATGTACATATATGCAGAACGTGGTATAATTATACATGGTAGAGCTAATTTCTCATAGTTAAATTATGCAACTATGAGAATCCTATCATAATTGTCAAAAATAAACCCGCAATTTTTAACTGTAAAGAGATCAAACAAAAACAAACACAAAACTAGCTGTTTCGACAGAAGAAGATAGGCATAAAAATAAAGAAGAAGAATTGTCACTTCCATTATAATTAAACCATGCATGCAGATACCAACATTTTATCGAAGTTTTTAAGGATTTCCTTAAACGTACTGATAACTTGCTTGTCGTCAGTCCTAATTTTCCAGCTGGGTATTTCTCGATTTAAAAACTTAACACTTGACTTGTGTGGTTATATTCAGAAAAACATGACATTAACAATCCTGTTTATCAACAAATGTCAAATACATTGATGACGTTTAACATTTGGTGGACTTTCTGTAAAATTTTATTTCCTTTGCCAACCAAACAGGGAAATTGCTAAAAAATGGTACATGGAACTAAAAACTCAGAAAATGTGGAAAAAACTGTTGAAAAAGTAGAAAGTGAGTTGCCTGTAATCGTTCCAGAGCCAGCAAAAGTCTATACCGTAGAGAGTATCCTTTTAAAAACAAAAAAAAGTTCTTAAGCAGCAGTCGATGTTCAGCCTAACCTATAAAAAATAAATTTGAAATAAATTTTGATTTGTTTTTACTTTCTCTTTCATTTGTACTGCTTTCCTTAATATAAATTTAACTAAAAAGTTTTGCACATGATCAAGAATGCTCAACAACAACATGGTTTGCGTCACGGTGACTATCAGCGGTACCGTGGTTATTGCACTCGACGCATTCGGCGTTTGCGAAAGGCACTAAAGTTTCCACAAGGTGACAAACGACACTTCAAGCGTCGTGATGTTACAATTGCTCAATTGACGTCGAAGCGCGCCGATGAGCGTTACATTCACATTCCCCTAATTAGCGCGGAACGGGCTTGGTCGTATGCTATGCAGGTTAGTGGAGAAACTCAATTTTATTTTGTCTATTTATTATATTATTTACTTTTTGATTTTTACAGTTGAAACAAGAATCAAACACCGAACCCCGTAAACGTTTCCACTTGATCAATAAATTGAAAAAGGCGTGTTTCTATGCGATGCAGCTGCAGGAATTGTGCAATGTAAGTTTTCTTGATTATTTAAAAAAGAAAAATGAAAGGCTGTCAAAGCGCATCAAAGTTTTTGCTTGTAACAGAGATCTCACTTCTACTAGTACACCGCCGCTGATATTTTGGTCAGAACTTGCCAAATTATAAAATTGCCAATTACCAAAAGTCCTCACCCTAAGTTTGATTTCATTGTCTTAAGTTCTTTGCTCATTATAGCGATTTAAATTTTTCGCTAGTAATGGAAAGTAAGTGCTCGAGCGTTTCTTCTATATCTGGTTCCATGCAGATCGTGCATAAATCTGCTTTAACCAGTCTCACTTTAAATGCATGACGACTTATAAGGCAGAGCCCAGTTGAAAGCCCTGTCATGAGACGGTAATTATCTCTATGCTAGTCCACATTCAAGTTAAGGTATTAAATCGACGCTAGCTCATATGGAAGTTAAAATATTGAATGGACACTGCGATGCTTAATGGTATTGTATCCCTAATACAGAAAAAATATAAAAACTCACAGCTTATTATTATATTCATAATAATTAGATACACATATCCTGCTTTCTTTAGACCCGGATCTGAAAATGGCAACTTTCGCCATAGCTTGTAGAAACGGACGATACATATTTTTCTGATACTGACGGCACAACGTTATTTTTTTTTTCAAATTAGCAACCACGTTAATATCTGGCTTGGGAACGGTTAACAGTTGCAGATTAGCGTTCTTAAGTTGAATGATTTTTTTATACCTCATTAGCATAAACTATTTATAGAAGTTTTTATATTTTTTGATTTTGTTCGTTAATATCCGTGATTTTGTCACATTTACGGTTAATTTTGATTGAATACTAAAATGTCTTTGCGTTTCTTAATGCAGTCAAGTACCATAAGGCTTGTTATAGAGATATAATGGGTTTCAGTAAAAAATTGACTTTCCAATCTCCAGAGTCCGTATGACCTGGGTGCCTATATAAACTGTGTGTAAAATGCTATATCCCATCCCAAAGAAAATCATCAAGAAAGAATTCTTTAATCTTAGATATGAATCAAATAGAACTATCAAAAAATTATGAAAACAGAAAGTTTACTAAGATATGGTTGAAATGAAAACACGACTTTTTTAGATCGTAGACTCGATTGAGATGTGAAATTCAATTATTCACAGAATGAAAATATATCAATATATACATACAAGTCTCAAGAAAATAAATATTTTGTAAATTTACAGTCTGATATTGCTGATGCACGCACCAAATTGGAATGTGAAGCGTATGTTTCATGGTTACATGGAACACTACATTTTGAACTGCAACTGTGGAAAACCGCTGGCGAACATCTTAAAAAAGCTGAAGTTGTTTATGAAAATCTAGCAAAAGCATTACCAGAAGATGAACAAGAGTTATATCGCTCTAAAGTGAACGAGTTTACCCCTAATTTGCGTTATTGTGCTTACAATATTGGTGGTGGCTCCAATAATATGGATGACTTACTCGAGATGCGCGCTCAAGGATTGCTTGAGAATCTGGACGTTTTAGTAAACCAGACGAAGACCGAAAGTAGTGAAGGACTACAGACTATAGAGTGGCGTGGACGTAAGGTAACTGTACGACCAGAGAAGGTACGTCTGTTCTTTTTGAGTGCTCAAGAACTAGATAAGAGTTTGGAGAAAACAACAAAATTGGATGCTAAAATTGAGCTGCTTGAGAGAATTTTAATGGACTGCAAGGATGCTATTCAATCAGTTAAAGATGAAATTAAACAAGATCCAAAGTTACGCTCTCTTACTACGGGACAAACTGTAACTGGAGTACAGTATTTGTTGGCTTATTTAACATATATACGTCATAGTCGCACTTTGCAGCGCAATTTATGCCTTGTTGAGCAGGTGAGTAGTTAAAGTACTAAAAGTTTTACCAAAAGTCATTTCTTTATTTTGCTGTTTAGGCCAAATGTAATTTTATTGATCCAAATCAGAAAACACAACTTATTGGTGACGGAAAACGCGTACGTTCCCAAGACTTAGCACGTTTATATGAAATTATTTTGCAAAATGTTACAGAAATGCAACAAATTTCTGGTATGGAAGATGATACAGTCTATCAAGCTGAAATAGATCATTTAGCTTCAACTTTCAAAGCTTTTCGTTGTTATTACATTGCTTTGACGCTCATTGACATGAAGAAATGGAAAGAAGCTGTGGCCCTATATGAGCGCTCATCAAACTATGCTAACGAGGCACTTAAGAGCACGCCATCACAGCAATTCCCACAAATGAATGATGAGCTTAAAAAGCTTGTTTCTACCATTGACGGATGCAAGTTCTCTGCACATGCGTATAGCGTTCTCGAGGTAGATAATTCTGAAGATTCTATCTTTACATCGAAATCACAGAAATCAACGAAACCACTTTACGAACGTTTGTCACAATACAAGGAAGATCAGTCACTACATACGAGGACACCAAATGTCTTTAAAATGACACCTGAAATGCAAGCCATACCCTGTAAGCCACTTTTCTTCGATTTGGCATTAAATTATGTAGAGTTGCCATCGTTGGATGACAAGTTGCAATCTCCTGGTAAAAAAGGGCCTGCTTCAATATCTGGATTTGTTAAAGGTTTTCTTGGATGGGGTGGTAACAAGTAAAATCATGTTTATAATTTAATGGTTTGTAAACAGAAAAGTTTAAAGTTTCCAAGCATCTGTGCATGTAAAATTGTGTAACACCTAGCAAAACACACAGATGTCGAACAAGTTGCAAGTATGACCCCAGCAATACTTTTATTTAATAGTAAGCATTGTTCTTATGTAGCATCCTAAATTTGTTTATATTATGGTAATAATTTGGAAGGTTTTTTATTACGAAATTTTCACTGCAAACAACTTTATATCGATAGCAAAAAATTATTCAATAAACTAGCGTTTATGCTTATATGAAGTAGTATTCTTGTTGTTATTTTAGCTATTTAGATTATGCTGAAAACCGAAAGACAAAACTCAAACAATTAAATTGATATGAGCCAGAGTTCAGCACAATGTTCAGTTAAAAAGAAAAAAATATACAAAACTATGCTGTCAAGCTGCCAGTTAAAGTTTCATTTAATGTATAATTGAAATTGAGTGTTTTATCATGTTTGATCCAAAATTTACTAAACTATTGCTCAACATTTCTGAATCGACACTGACTAAAATTGATATCAGAGAATTTCAATAATACAGAGGCGCTTAAAGTACAATATCAGCATTGATTGATTGATTCTCTTATGTTCTTTTGATAGTAAAAAAAGAAAAGTATTACTTACTTTATTACAGCCTCAATCAAAAAAGATTCAAAATTAAAATCAAGCGCTGCGAAATAATTTACAAATTTGTATTATACTTGCTTTTAGTTTTATAGTTTTTGTGCAAAGTGAGTCTTAGAGAATTAATTACCTTTATTAACTTATTCAGAATAAGCTTATATTAAATTGTCTAAATTAGCTATGATTGTATTTTACTTATTCGTCATCCAAATATGAATTCAAGTAGCCGTTTTGGTAAAACTCCAATGCTAACTCTTTAACTCTAGAATGATATTCTTGCGTTAGTTTCTGTGTACATTTAATTTCTTTTGCATTTGGTGTTGTCTCACTGATTTGATCTAAATTTGGTATATTATTTGGATCAAATGTAACGGCTGGCAGTATCCACATTGATATCGCTAAGCCATAAAGCACATGCTCGAAATACTCCTGTGTGATATTGTGCAACGAAAATGTGTCTTTCACTCTTTCCAGCTGCTTAAAATTCTCCGTTTCTCTGGCTTTGTTAAACTGTATTTCCAAATTTGCCAATAATGTTACACAGTATGTTTGCAGTAATGGTTTCAAATAGGTCTCGCGCAGTTCGCGTTTGGTGCTTGTATATATAAAATGCAGTATATCGATTACGGGTGAAGTGTATCGCATAGCCTGCAAGTCAATAAATTTAACAGCAGAAGGGATCGTACAGTTTACTTGGGTGGATGGGATGTTAAAATCACTGGTCACTGCTACATTTTTAAACATTATGTTGTTAACCCATAAATCACCATGGCAGATTACATTCAAACTTTCCTTGGAATTGATGACAAAATCTTGAATTTTTGAAAATAGTTTGCTTTGTAGTTTCTCGATAAGACGTATTGGTTCCGAGAGGCAACCATCAATATTTGAGATTCTTAAACTATCAAGTGATTCTTGTATTGATGTTTCTAGGATATTTCTATAAAACTCTGCCGCCTCTTTGCAGTAGACAATGTCTCGTATATGGTTACATTTTTTACGAAATAGTTCGGTGTTCAGTTGTTTTGCTGCAATTGATGCAGCATGAAGTTTAGCAAGTTCCTGTAAAATAAAAGGTATCAAATCAAGTGTGTACTTATGTATGCATATGGTCTTTTATTCAAGCCATTTTGTTTATTTTTCTCCTATATAATTTTAGACAGCATATATTCGAGATAATTAACAAAAGTAGCAAAATAGCGAAAAAAAGGCTCATAGAGATTTCGAAAAAATTTTTTCAAGGAATAAAAAATCTAATTAAAAAAAATTCCGACAAAATCTTTAATTTTTGTTTTGAGATGTAGGTAACCATGACATTTTTCAAGACAAAATAAGATAAATTGGAGAAAAAATGTCATTTTACAGGACATAGCTTTCCGAAAACAGGATTGATTACAGGAAACAATTTTTTTTATTTTTTAAGCGGAATAGATAGAATCTGTTGTGTATGAATAAATATTTTGGCACTTAAATTTAATCAAAGTTTTCGTCCATGTGTTCCTCGTCTGATTCGTTTTCGAATCGTTCAGTTCCACCTTGAATTTGAACAAAATTCTTATCTTTCGCTTTGATTTCCCGCAGCATGTCCGGTTTTGTTTTTATCCAATTGTAAAAATCAATGCACGACATGTTTAATTTGATATTAGCGGTCAGAATGGCTCAGATTCTACTTTTACAGAGATTTTTCATCTGTCCACGTCTTGTTCATGACAGCAAATACTCATTCCACAGACGCGGTCGTGCCGCGTAAGCTAAGAAGATATTCCACTATTGCTGCCATATTTTTGTAATCGCAATTCTCAGTTTCCAAATGAGTAAAAATTTCAACCCATCGTTTCGCAACAAACACAAAATTCTCAAAACTTTTAAAATAATTAATATGGTACGAGTAATGCCTTATCTTACAACTTTTTTTGTAGAACAGTTTTGATCACGTTATCAACGTAAGGGTTGACGAACACAAACTATCAAGAACAAACTGAGTGAGATAATGATCGTTAACTTTCAAGAGAAATGCATAGTTTAAAACCAATGGAAATGAAACAGGACTTTTCACAAAAATACAGTAGTAATTTTTTTACAGGATATTTGCTGAAAATACAGTAGTATTCTGTAAAATACATCATTAATGTCAAAGTGGAAACAGAATGGACACACATTCAGGAAATCACCAACTGAAGTCTGGCGGAAAGCATTGGAGTCGAACACCCAGGTCAGCTCCGGATTCAGACTTTTCGGTGTCCGGGGCTAAAAACTGAAAGCGAGGTTCTTTTTATTTCAAGAAATTAAACAAAATTTTGATGACCAAACAAAAAATGTTATTAATACCGCATCATAAATCTACTATTGCAAATCACAAAAATCATTGAAATGAAAGCGTTATAGGAGTCTTCAGTAGGCTTCTGTAATGTGTATTGACTGACCAATTTTTTTCACATTTCGTATCCTACAAATCATCATGGAGCTCCCTTGAGCTTGTATCCCGGGGCTATAGCTCCCTTGCCCTATCTTAATTCATCGCTGCCCCAGGGTAGCAGAAACGCGGAAATGTGGGAATCAGGAGAATGTTGGAGAGAATTGAAGGCACTCGCTGCTGATCGTGGATTTTTGAATAGTTTTGTGGAGGCTCTATGAGGAATTAAAGGTAAAAAAAGAGAAGTAGAATTTGAGAAACATAAAAAAACATGTTGATTCTTTTCATCTTTTTCAAGCTGAGTCATTTCCTTCGACTTTTTTAGGATATCGCCGAATCTCTCGAGGTGAATAATTTATGGGTTGGTTAGTGTGGTACAAGTGGACAGTTCTACTTTAAAAAATATTGTTTTGACTTATTTCCTTTTTCATAATTTTTTTACTTGCCGACTGGGCAGATATAATACTGAAAAATTTATTTAGCTGATTCCGATTTTTAGTAAATAATACCGATCCTTTAATGATTAATATTTATCATCCATACCTGTTTGTATGCGTTATTGTTTTGTAATGAAGTGTGTATTCTCACCTTCATAACTAATTCGCAGTAAGTCACATTTAATCCTGTCAGCCGGTTTTGCATATGATAGCCTAAGCTTTTCAAGTCTTCCAGCACTATTATCTCTCCCATTTCATCCTTGCCAGCAAAGAAGCATTTGGGAAACAACGGTTCGCTAATGTACTGTTCCAGCAAAGGAACGACATTTGTGTAGGCATAAATTTCGTTACAAAAAGCTTCATCACATCTATATAGTTGTCGTCGGGAAAGGCTAGGAATTTGTCGCTTAATTATCAGTGATATGACATTTGTGTCTAAGGAAATATAAATAAAATGTACTTTTTAAAAGAGTTTTTAATAAGGCTTTGATATTTATGTACTAAATATATACGGCTGTGTATTATTAAAGTTCAAAACGGAGCAATATTTCTTCAATTTCATCGTTGTCGTTGCTGGCAATGACAATACAATTTAGTGCTAGAATCCCTTATCGCTTAAATGTAGGGAAATCTGTGGCAGTGGAGGCTCCACAGTGCTTAAGCCCAAGCCTCCGAAAGGCTTTTTCAGGTGGGAGTGCATGCAAAAAGAGGCATTACTAAGTATTTAATGAAAACAAAATAGGTCTACCGATAGTTAAAGCACATACACAATTTGTTTTTGGTAAGAGCTCATTAATGTCCCTGCTAATGTCGCGCTCACGTTGAGCGAGAGAGCTTTCAAGTGCAAAACTTCAGAAAACACCAAAGAGAACGAGTGTATCAACTAATCTGTGAAGAACAGCTGTTTTTTGTTTACGTTTTTAACACGGGTGCAATAATCAGAGTTTGTGCGCTTGTTTGTTTATTTATATGTCTGTCTGGTCGTACGGCAAAAACGAATGTCAACAAATGCGCGTGAGTGAAAATTTTTATGAATGAAACGAAACGCATGCGAATACAGTGCCTGGCTGCTGACCTTTAAATCGCTTTTAATGTGTTTGTAATACAATGCATTGCAAAAGCTTGACGTGCAGTATAAACTGACGCTTTATCTAAGCAAGTACATTTACACTCGGGTGTGTGTGCTTGTGTGCATGTGAATATGTAGTATAGACAAGGTCATTTGAGGTATAAGGCGCCAGAGTGCAACAGAACCAACAAAATTGCACAATATCGATTTTTATTTGATATTGAAAATTAAGCATTTTTCTAGAAAATTTGATATGTTAATCAAAATTTTACCATTCTGTTCTGCTGCTGCTGCTTCTTTGTTTCCGATAATTTGTACTCGTTTAACCACTGACATGTAGTTGTCACCAGAGCTGCTACCCGCTGTACATCGAACTTCCTGAACTCTAAAAGACACGATATTATGCAAATAAACTAATTTAAGCAAATTATCCACATTCTCCTCGTATTCATTTTCACATGCCATGGTTAGTTTGAAATTTTATAAATATAAAAATAATATATTTTTTTATTTTCCGAAATCAGAATTATCGCTGATATTCAGATGAATCCTTGTAACTTTTTTTTCGTTGATTAATGTATGCAATATTCAAAATATTGCGCTGTTTTTCTCTCATCTCGTCTATGAAATGCTAAGTTTAGTTTAGTTTTTCACTTTTCAATGGACATTTAAATTTATTTAATAATAATATAGAATGTTGAAATTAAATTGATTCACTTTTTTGCTTGATTATCATCGTTTGCAATTTTTGCGAGAATATTTTGTTGACTGACACAACAAAAGCTGAGCGGCTACTAAAATTGCAAGTTGCATGCGATAGTTAGCGCAACGCTTTTAGTGCTTTATCCGTTTTGTTTCATTACATTTTTAAATGTTTCTTTGTTTATTTGTTTGCTGGTTTGGTTAAAAAAAAATAGAAACAGATTTCCAAATGTATCTCAATGGTTGCCGGTAGTTTATTTGTGTTATTGCAGCGTTGAACATGACGTATGAGTTATCTGCAATTTATTCAAGTTCATTCAGAAAATCTGAATGTGAATGATTTATATACATATACAATAATGCCCTCACAAGCACAAAAGCGGTATATCAGTGGAAGTGAGTTTCGAGGAAATTGATGCTTTGTCAATGCCGTATTCTTGAAATAACTATCTGTAAAGTTGATATAGAGGAAATCCTCTTAGAAGATTCTTTCTACATCTGAATGTATCTAAGTAAGATACCGGATTTTGGTGTAGTTCATTAAATGCTTAATTCCTTAAGCTACCCGATAAAGATCAAAACTATCAATTTTTTAAGATACCGCTTTTCGCTTCTGAGGGGAGAATAGTTAGCTTAAGTATTTTGACAATTTATCTCGCTTTCTGATCTGCTTTTTTTAAAAACACCGACCGTTAAATTTTTGGAAGCATTTTTATTGACAAACATTTTTATTAATACATAAGAAAGCACTTTTTAAGTACTTTCAAATGATGTGCTATTCAAATTTGGCTTTTCTTTGCCAACCGAATTTTTGAAAAAAACAAATGAACGAGCTCTAGAAGTTTTCTTGAAATGTTAGACCGCTCGAATTTTTCCTAAAATTTTTAAGTTTTTTGTTTTGTGAAAAATTGATTCCAAATTCTAGTACCTTGGAATGCAGTAGACAGAGGAATCAATTCGTTTTGTTATGGAAAAATCGATTCCGTATTCCAATCCTTTGGAATGGATTCAATAATTTCCAATTCCTAATCGATTGGAGTCGAAACAAGAATCAAATTGTTTTGTCATGAAAATAAAAAACTCGATTCCGAATTGTCATTTCCTGGAATTGAAATTGAATTGAGTACTAATTTCACCCTGCTCTATGTCTAACGCTCTAGGTTTAAAATTAAATGTATTCCTTCAGCGTTTTCAGTGGAAACTTATAGCAGACTTTTCTATATAACCAATGGCATAAGGCTTTTCAAATGAGTACTACTCGTATATTTTATATAATTGATGACCAGATAATTTATGGAATCATTTTAAGGCTTCATTAACTTTTCGCCTAGTACATACGCCAGCATTTCACACCGATGACTACCAAATATGCAACGCCACTGTTGCCAACAGTCTAACACTATCATGCCGACAAAAGTTTTGGCGCATTCAACGTCTCGCATAAGAATCATGCACTTGAAAACGCTAGCACTATCCTTGAAATTTTAAAACGCACACACATCGGCAATAAAGTGCACAGTTATTGCACTTGGCTTACTTTGAATCAACTTGAAGCGCAATCAGCAAATGTTTTATTCATTTATCCACACGCCAACAGCTACGAAATACGAGTAATTTCGTATGCACCAGTTAGTTGGACAGATATGTACATAGATGTCTGTTTTATTTGTAGTTTAATAAACGTAACACGCAGTCATGGCCGATAAAATGATTTCGTCAAAATGAATATTTCAGAAGTTATGAGTATTTTTGCAAGCTTTTGATGGTGACGCAAGAGAGCTTTTTACAGACACTACCGCTTATATACCACAATTACAATTTTTTTTATTTTCTTATATGTAGCTCAGTAATATTATTCGAATATTCGCATATCGAATATTTTTAAGGGAAACTAACAACGAAACTTCGTTTCGGTGTACTGGTACAGCAACCATCTTGAGTTTTCTCAAGTATAGCTGAATTGTTGTTGTGCGCTCACATTTGTATGCGTATACACAAATGCTCTCTCATTACTCTCAATTGCGCTCCCCATAGAACTTGCAGAGGAACTTGTGCCCATCCATGGTCTTGATGTTGGAATTTCAGGTACCAAATCTTATGTTTTTTGATGTGCTGAAAACGAATCTGGGTCAGAATTGCTCCATCACGCCAGGGGAATTCAGTTCTTCTCAATTTGAATTATAGTTTTGTAGATAATTTATAGCTTCGGTAAATATATTAAATAGTTCATCAATTCGAAAAGATCATAAATACAGTGAGAAAACGATTTGTCTGAATATAACAAACGTACATTTCATATAGAGCAATCATATATTTATTTGAATTAAGCATATTGTTTGTGGATCACATAGTGGTAAGTGCTCTATATAAAATATAGGTTTGTTATATTCAAACAAATCGTTTCCTCAGTGTACTTTTAGGCTGCTTTTTCGAGGCTTGAAAACTCAAAGCGCAATAATTACTTATTATGAAAATAAAAAGTCCATAATTTGAGTCGCAAAATGAAAAACACTTTAATCAAAACTAAACTTTAAATTAAAAGCATTTTAAATAGAAATATTTTAATTGACATTCCAATATGTTGCTGCATATGCACGAGCACATGAAGGTTTGTGAACTTTTTAATATCCAAGGTAGGTCAATAAAAGTAACTGGCACAACAAAAACCTGTAAAAACAAGAAATTACCTTTTAAAGTTGTGACCATACCAAAAGAGTTCAATAGAAATCATTGTCAAGGCTATAATCGCCTAAAATCTATAGTTAACAGCTTTGGGTCAATACGCGCACCACAGATGTAAATACAATAAAATAAATACAATAACAATATTGGGTAATATGTGTAGTTTGCAAAAAAATTACCATTATGATTTTTACCAAAAATGTTTAAAAAACAATTCTATGTGACCAAAAAAGCATTTCTGCACATTTTTTGTCCTTTTTTTCAATGTTATACAAAATGAAACTATAGGGGACTTTATAAACGACAGCTTGTTGCTCTTGAGCAAATGAGTCGATCTAAATGAAATTTTAGTATATTAAGGGACAAATTGACCATTTGTTGTGCGCCTGCTCGGAGGGTACGAGTACATTCACTTCATCCTTTCGTTTTGAAAATACTTGAAAATTGATTTTTGTTAATAAAGGATTACCCAACTACTTTTTGTTGAATTACTTGACTACATTTTTTTTTAGAAAAATATTTCATTGTAAAATACTTATGACTGTTGCAGCTTAGTATGGAAAAAAGTCTCAGAAAAAATTATTCCCAATGCTTTGCTTAAAATTCGACAAAAATTCAAGGAAAATTCCTTATTTTTATAGTGAGTATTAAGAATTTCAACACGTTATTCCAAGATATGTTCAAATGCCATACATAAAAATTTAAGAGCTACCAAACTAAATCACGTGGAGTTTATATCCGGCGCTTTTATTGGGACTCCCTATATTAAATAAAACATTAATACTCTTGTGCATTACTACGAGCAGTTATACAGTATATGGCTTACAAACTTCTAAAATTAACAGATATTTGCTGTTATGATAAATGAACTGCAGCTCTATATTTCTTCAACGTGCAAACTTCTTGCTTTGAGATATTTTACTAAAAAAAAATCTGAAAAACAACATCAAATCAAAATTTTAGCGCGTAGTAAAATTAAAATTTGCATGTCCCTTAGTTTCTAAATTGGATATACCTTAAGGTAAAATTTAACTTAACAAGTGTTGCAAAATGTACACTTGAGCCACTATGTAGCAACTAAAATGATCAGATTTAAAAAAAAAAACTAATAACAACATCGGTTAGAACAGGAAAAACGGCTTCATCTGAAAATATCCATTTTTAACCTTACAACGACCTTTTCGAAAAATTGTGTCTCCTTGTTCTATTTCATATTCGCACCTTTCAATTGGAGTCATTAATATCATATAATACGTGCAATTTAAGCGAATAACCTTTGCTAAAATTGAAATATATTACTGTATCACACTCAACAAACGCTTTTCCTAATTTGTATCTATGTCATTATACAATATGTATGCATGTAAGTTGATGTTTGTAAACTATTTATTGTTACTTAACGATTTTAAACTTCTTGTCAAAAAGCTAGTACGTATACACTAACGACATAGATACCCACCAGTATAATCGAACATTATCTTTAATTGTTTTATTCAAAGACTTAAAATTAGTTTCCTAATGCTAACCAGATAATCAAGATCATAGTGTGACCAGCTGAAGTTCATGCATAAAATATTGCAAGTGACTGTAAACAGACGTTTCTACAGCTACAAAACCAACAACACTCGTAGTAATAAACCTGATCAGAAAGAACGCGATCAAATGAGTGCGCGCGCCACTATTTGTTTTACCCTCACTTTTTCTGATTTTTGTCAGTTAATCTGTCCGTCCGTCTGACTGTCTCGTTGTTGTCTCCGCAAACATTATTGGTTTCAATAGAGAGCCACTTTGGTCTTGATCACATTGAACTGAACGAATTGGTGCACGAAAAATACAAGTACTCCCTGCACCCATGGAACAATAGCTTACTCTCATCTATGTCGTGTCATATGATAGCAGCAGATTCAAATAGCACAATTTTGTGCAAGATTCATGGAGTTCTATATAAAAGATCGATACGATCCAATTCTAAATTCAGTTGCAACATTGACGTCGGTTCGTGCTTCAGATTGAAGAACAAATTACAATAACTACGTATATATTGGGACTATTTGCATTTAACTGAAGTTTTTAAAAAAAATTTTAAATTTTATTAAAGTAAGTGATGAGAAATTTTTGAAAAAAAAAAAAAATTTGGAAATATCAGATTAAAGTGGACAGTTCAAAGAAATTTTAGTGATAAATCTTTTTTAAAGTGCATCAAAAACTGTGTGCCATTAAGTTATCTACTCGTATATCCAAAATATTTTATGGGCGGTTTTCTGCAGTGCAAAAAATAATGTCTAAATTAGACATTTAGGATTTAATTCAATATATTACTACGTACCAATTGTGACCATCCAAAAAAATATCATGCAAGATTATTTGTTTATATTTTAAAACAAACGATTACCTTCGCCAGTACTGTCCAAATCATTTTGTTAAGTAATTGATCAAGATTTAAGCGTATTAATTTAAGATTTATATAAATCATATGCATACAATAAAAGTTGGCATTTAGAAATACAATTATTTACTCATATGATTAATATAAATAAAAGGCAAAGGATGGCTACCTGAGGAATTCCAAAATAATTAGTGAAAGCCATAGGCTTGAAAATATTAACTTTAACAAATATCTATTACTGAAGTAGAATTTTAGTCAAACTAGAAACCTTTTCCCTCTTCCCATTTTAGGGTGTTGAGTAATTGAAAGCAGAATTGTGGTTATGTACCAAATTTTCCTTCTCATCAAACAAAGTGGTATTAATATGTTTTTTTACTGTCACTAGCTTTATTAAGTAGTAGAGAAAAATTTTAAATATCACTAACTTTATTTAATGACATAGAAAATTTTACACTCCACTATATTTAGAGAAATTTCTCATATATCACTCTTTTTCACAGCCTATTTTTTGATGGTGAATTTATGTTATATCACACATTTTTAATTAAAATGTCTATTGAGCTAAAATAATCATAAGTCACCTGAAATATACTTACACATATTGTGAAATGAAAAAAAATCATAGGAGATCAAAATGGTATGAGCGACAAAATAGGTGCGGCTGCAAACCCACCCTATTAGGCTGTATTTCAAGTTGCGTTTCAAGTTATCTTTATAAATATAAACGTTTATATTCAAGCTGTTTTACAAAGTTATTATTGATTTACAGTCGATTTCCATGTATTCAAATAATTAATATATATTTTATTTTGGACAAATGCTTTTAGCTTTTACTCCACTTTTGAATTTCCGGTGGCCACTTCCAGTCAGTAAATAACATAATTCCATAACCCCATAGTTAGTTAATAAATTTCTTGTTATATGACTGGTATAATACAAAATATGTTGAATGTGTGTGAATGTGTATGTTTGCCGAAATTAAAAAACTGTTAGAAAGCTCATAAATAGCTCATAAGTCCTGTGTAAGCCGTTTTAGGATATCCTGTTTAATGGCTTATTGAACAATAAAGTTAATGTTCCAAGAAGTGAGCAACAGCAACTTTTCGAGAAAAATCGGTGACAATCCACCAACGTTAGAGTTTATAAAGTTTTTAGAACATGAAATTTCTTTTACGACTCCATCTTCATTAAGTGATAATTCCCTAAAACAAAGATACGATTCAACACCATTTAAAATAAATGGATCATTTCAACTTCTTCAGGTACAAAATAAGTTTTAAAAAATGTTCAAAAGGAATCCTTTATAAAAGCAGAAGAAGGTATTACTACCCAAAAAACTAATCCCGCAACGTCAGATAAACTTTTCTTCGACTTAAAAAACTGCAGAAAAGATTTTGAGCTATTTTTATATTCAATTTAGTTTGTAGGATATATGTATTGTTTACATAAAAATGTATCCACTAAATTGAAGGAAAAAAACTATTGTTCTCTGCTTTTAAAAACTAAATTAACCAAAGGAGTTTCTGAAAGACTGAAAAATGCCACAAATTACAGTTCTTCGCACTTTCAAGCGAGTATATCTCAAAACCTAAAGATGAGATTTTTATTCAGCGAACAAAAATCTTTCAGACCTACCTACATGGTCTGAGCTCTTGGGAAAAAATTTGTAGACCAGTAATATCATTAATCTGATAATTCTTTTAAGGACAAAGGCGGATCGAAGGTAGTCGGAATTATTTCCAAACGATCGAGTCATTCGGTTTTGCGGAAAAGTTGTTCAGGTAGTACTTACACCAGACATGAAAAACTTACGAAAAATTGCAATCTCAAAAATTCCTTCCACGGAAATATCGGATACTCATTTACTTCTGTCAAATCACTTGCACTTTTTGAGAGTATTTTCGGGTGCACCTGATATTTCCGCGAAATGAAAATTTTTATTGAGAATGTCTGCCAACAAAAAAAAAAACAAAAAATACAAAACTTACCCTCAGATCACTAGTTTCTGAGATAAAAGAGGCTAAAGTGACGCCTTTTCTTTTGAAATTTAAGTATATAAATTTGTCCTCCTTCCTTGCTATAAACAACCAATTAACAAAGTTCACAATCATCTGACTCACTTTCATCCTGCTGAATACAAAGTATAGAGCCACTTGATTTCTATTCATTATTCAAACAAAAAGTTACTTCTTATTAGATGGATAATTGGGGCATTAATACATAATAAATTTTTTGATCGTTCATTCTTTAGAAGGTTCACTTATATGGTGCATTCGTTAAAGAGTATACTATATAACTATAAAGGAACTGTCATTGAATTCTCAAAATACTACGTGCGTGCATAACTATTTTGATCGGTATTAGTTATAATCGATGCACAATTATTTTGTCTTTTGGAGACGTACCTTGAAATGCATGACTCATACTTCATATGTACGAGTGTATAGGTATGAACGCATTACTTTTCGTGATACTACGTGCCTACAATTACCTCCGATGTTACGTTTTTTTTAAAGGCGAAACAAGCGATTTTAGATAGAAAAGCGTGTATTAAATATTATTAATATTTTTTTAATCATTATGTTAAAAGATGCATATTCATTGTAAATTTATTGCTCAATATAATGACGCGTCATATTAGATAAATTAAGCAATTTTGCAATTTACTTTGAGCTTATCGTCTAATAGCTAAAATTTTTTATATGAGTTTTACTGAGCAGAATTGTATTTTGTATTTACTATTTGCTAGTGTTATGTGGAATTTTTTTGGCAAATTTAACCATTTATAAGTATCACGAGGCGCTATAAAATTTTCTGTTTTCATTGATATCAAATACAATCAATTTAATCAATATTATCTTATTTTTATTAACAGAAACTTTATTCATTTCCTTTGATACAATCTGCTATATGACATACAGCAGACCCTGATTAATTAAATCGCGTTTATTTAAATTCCTCGCATAATTGACCAAAAAATGGCTAGCAAAAATATCTTCATTGAAGTAGACACCCTATATCCCACTTTGTTGCATCCTGCCAGAGTTCTTCCTTGTGCCATTAATATGAAACCGTTTTATTAAGTTGAAAAATAAATACAAATTACCCCTGTTAAGTTAAAAGATGTAAATAATAGAGATATGTTATAGTTATAACAAGAGTACTTAAGCCTTTTAAAAACCCTTATATATAAGTTGTTAACAATAGCACAAATACTTGCTGGAACAAAGTAACTAATATGATTGAATTAAGATTAATAAATATTTTATTATATGATACCAACAAATTGATTGGCCTTGTGGTGCACGCATGACATTGAAATATTTTTACTTTTTTTTTCAGATATATCACAATGAAAACTTTTATTGCATTATTGTCATTAACTGTCACACTAAGTAGTGCACAATTTTTCTATAATCAACCAGCTGCCTTTCCATTAGCGTATCGATATCAAGCCGCACAACCCGCCGCTGCAAGATATCCACGTGGCGAATACGCGCATCCATCACTCATCGAAAACGCCTTGCGTGAATCACAATTGCCACCAGAACTGTCGAAAAGTGATCGCTTCTACAGCAACCCACATATTGCAGCTGCCCTCGCCAAAGAATCATGGTTTACAGACAAAGAAATGCCAGTGATCGATCGAGAGGCTGAAAAAATTCCACGCGAAATGGTTTACAAAATATTTAAAAATGCCGGTTGGATTAAAAGGAGATAAGGCTGGATTTCACGTGACGAAACTATGCTGTACGTGAGACATTTGAATAGATGAAATTTTTTGTGCAAATTACTTAAGTATTTTCAATTAATTTATTGTTTGTTTTTATTTTTAATTTATTTTTTTTTTTACTGTAACTTTGCTTCAGCAAAGAGGAAAAGTTAACTGATTTTATAAAATTTAAATAAATGCAATTATGTTCTTATAAGAAATATTGGTATTTGAGAAATTAAGACAGTGGTAAAATTTTTTACAAAGTGTGAATGGATACTAGGGATTTCGTTTTTGATGGTTTTTAACAACACCGAGATTTTTGGCTTAGGTTTTTTCGAATTTAAGAAATATCACTTCTTGGATTTTTTAGTTTAAACTCGAAATTGGAGAGAATACCTGCATCCGCTATTCTAATAATATCAAGTGAATGTAGGTCGAAAGGTGAGGACTTGTCGATTGAATTGGGTTATGTAAGTCCAGCGAATGAAAGACAACTGTTCAGCTGAGATACGAAGTTTGCAAATAAACAGACTTCATTTCAAAAGTCAGATAATCGCCGACCAGCAAATTGAAAAGCCAGCAGGGCGATATCATTGGATCAAGTCAGTTCTTGTAAATGACTCCAAAAGTCCCATTGAATCTAATTATTCATAGTAAGAGAGCTTTAAGTTGCATCGTCCAGCACTATTAGAAATAATAGCGGGCACATCAAGCAACTCTGCTTTACCCTTGTATTTCGTTCGATTGTGAGAGACTACGTCTTGTAAACGTAGTGCAACTTAATTATGTCCCGGAGTTTTACAGGAACATTTTTTGTTTCTGAATAAATTTTTATATATGCTACCGTTGTAGGTAGCGAAGTCAACAAAGCATATATTAATGATCCTTACATGAGCAATTTTTACGGTACCCAGATTGCTGTCAGCGCAGTGATTTCTCGAGTTTGATTTGTGAACAACTTTAGTTTGTAATGCAGAAGGCGAGCTCAATATAGTGATTCTCCTACAAAGGGTTAGGACACCCTATTGAGGAATTTTCATAATAGTCTATATTTAACCCGCCGTTGAAATGTCAATACCATCCATCTATTATCATTGTGGATTCAGATGTTAGTAGCGTAATGTTCTTTATTTTAATTGGACGTGAAAAATCAAATTTTGCTGAAAGCATTTAAGTTGAGGTTACGAGTAGTTGCATCTACCACAAATCATTAAGCCATATTTAAATAGCATCTTTGCGGAGTTTTCTAAAGCATTGCTCTATAATTGTTTTAGCTTGTCGTTCATCTACTACAGCGACGTTTTTGATTCCATCGACCGCAACTGAAACTGCTATTCTGTAATACTAGAAATCATTAACCTCATCAGAGCTTATTCCAAAGGCTTCGAATGTAGCTTATGAGCGTATACATTGCAGGAAGCTTTCAGGTCCTTAAAAGTCCACGCCGCGTAAACACTACCTGCCACCTATCTTGTGTTTGATAGTACTGGATAATATCTTTAGCAGAGCTCTAGACCTTACTAAACATGACATTTTTCAAACGTATATATACTGTAATCACCAAGTCCTACAAGTGCCACTAGTAGTTTCAGAAAAGGCGAATGGCTGGTCAAGTCAAACGTGAAGACAATCCTTATGTATGACGTGCTTAACCAAAAGCGCCTTGGTACACATTTTACAAGTATTTATCAATAGCTACATGTATTCAATTTTGAAATTTTGCTGGGCCAGGACCATCATCAATGTCGAATTGAAGATGAAAGTATGGCTGATAAAATGGAACTTTCAGAAAAGCTACAAACGCAACCATCCTAACTAATCTTGAAAACTTTTGCTGGACAACTAATTCAATGAACATGGAAAATGTTTGAAAAGATTAAAGCCAATAAGATTTGTAGAGATCCTGTACTCTAGAGGCAGGAGAAGAAAAGAAATATATTGTAAAATCCGGATCAAAATCTTTCATTGTTTCACTTAAGTAGCGTTACCATGCTATTTCAAATTTGATAAACTGTTTTCGGATGCTATCGCGTTCGCGAAATCCTGTGAATGTGCTCTATTAAGATTTTGATAAAGTAAGAACTATTTTGATCATCAATTCTAAAATCAAAAAACTAATTAAATTGGAGGCGGACTGTCCCGGGCTCTCCAAATTATGTATTGTCCACTATCCCTTGTAAGCATTTTCATTATTTGAAGTGTAATGCATCATATTATATAGGTAATGGAGACAAAAGGATATCACGTTTTGTTTTGGTTCGAGCGAAAATAAAGAAAAGATCATTTTTTTCCAGGTGGATAAGGGGGGAGTGAATGCAGTGTGAATAATAAATTAAATTTAATGAAAAAAAGTTTAAAAACTCATGAAAGATTTTGTAAGCCTTATTAAAGGGGGTTCCCGACTCGGGTCATCAAAGCTGCTGCCACGTTCGAGAACTTTTTAGTCAATCAGAATAATCAATTTTTTTCTTACACATAAAACTGCGAAATATTTCAAGCCAAATAAAAACTAATTCTGTTCTAAACACATTTTGGTGTAATTCATCAAAACTTAAAACTATTTAACACAATATTAATACAGTCAGCAAAATGCTAAGCTTGTTAGTAAAATAAAAATGTAACACTAGCAAAATAATTCGTAATAAGTACATTTATATCATGTTTCATAATAAAAACAAAAATACTTAAATATATGGCAACAAATAACACTCAAATACATATACCTAAGTATATGGAGCATACCGGCTCGATGCAAATAAAAGCCATATTCAATTTTAGTTCTGATCATTATAGTTCACGGCCACGCCATGTACTGGTACGTCGGACGGAGCAGCATACTGCAAGTTACCATGCGTCGATGCTGAGTGATGGTACACCGGTACACCTACTGTGTGAACTTGTCTGAGAGCACCATGAGTTTGCGTATATGGCAAACGGTATAGCGCTGGTGATGCGGGTTCATTCACTTGCACTTGATGGTAATTGGTTATGGGTTCATGTTCAACTACTTCGCGAACTGTTTGAAATGGATGATTGACGACGATACGACGTTTGTGGAAGCTTTCACTGCCAGCGGAAGCATCTGTTGGTGCTGGAGTGGCGGCAATAACACGTGACCCAGGTGTAGCTACATGACCGGCGGAACTTCTAGAGCTGACATCAATGTTATTCGCTTGTACTTTAGTAACTGGTACAGGAGCTGGTGTGTCTTTCATCTCGTTGATGTTAGTAGATTCAACAATACGTGAGAAGTGCTGATCGCCATGAGGATTAAATACTTGTTGTTGTTGCTGCCGCTGATGGTTATGGTTCACATTAGCTGGTGCACTTTCATAACGAGCACTATGTTTCATTGGCTGATCACAGTCCGGCTTAGCAAGTTCAAGATTGGCAGTTCGACGATCATCGTAATAAGGTCGTGCCAGTTCAAGTTGTTCTTTAGGTGGTTGCTCATAATCGTTTGATGAACTTAAGGGTGCGCGATATTTTCCTGTGCGTTCTAAATTAACTGGTGGACTAATAGTAGAGCTAACGAAAATTGGTTTGCCAGCTTCTTGCGGAAGATGAGGAATTTGAATTTGTATGTGCGTCTTATGTCCATCTTCATGAAGTGGCTTATCATCAGTGCCTGTAGAGACGTTTTCTTCCAATTTAAGATTTTCTTTCTTTGGAGTTAAGTTCCTAAAATTGCCTTTATTTTCATTAGCATAAAAATTGCCGTACGTAAGTCGCGCAGATTGCTCAGGATGGTACCGCATATTGGAATAAGGTGCACTATACTGAACTCTGTTAGCTCCCTCGTTTCCATTGCGTAATTGGCCTCTTTGCTGATCGAGTTGTACACGGTGTCGATTTGGCTCAACAAATCGCTGTGTTTCGGCACCGCTATATCTTCCAGATGGTCTAACTTTGGTTGTAGCATACACCATAACTGGGCCGTTATGTCTTTGCAAGTATGGCTTGATTTCTGAAACGTGAGCTGGTGTTTCTTCGAAGTGTGCACTCTTTTGATGATGCTGATTCGGAGCAGAATTTTGCTCTAGGCGTCCCAAGAAGATGTTGTGTTGTGCCGGAGGCAGATGAATATTGTGTTCATGTTTGATTATGTGAGTTTGGGTGCCTGAAGGTTCTTGTGCAGGTAATTCACGTAGACGTGCTGGTTTAAGGTCTTGGGGTTTGTTATAAAAGTCGTCACTGAGATATTCACCTTGGTATTGATCTTCATTGCCGTCATCGGAATTTAACTGACCATTAGTACTTTGTTGACTTTTGATATTTCCGTCTCCGCCTGAATAGGGTGAAAACGAAGTTTCTTGTTGATGTTCAGTATTAGGATAGAAGAACTGCCTACCATCATTATTAGCCTGTTGATTGAAAGAAGAGGAAGCTGCAGGAGCGCCGTTGTTTTTAACTTCTATTTGAGCAGGATAGTAAAAGTCAGATCCATCTGGCTTGAACATTTTAGGACTAATGTGCTTGCTTTGAAGTCTACGTTGATTGCCATGTGAGTCAGTAGCAATGTAATAACGATCTTGTTCTAGATTTTTCCCTTGCTTATTTTCATCCAAACTACTTTCAGTTGTTGCCACCAACTGTGCTTCACCACTATATTGTCGATTTAAATTGGCCTCCACAGTCACATCTTTGGTATGTTGATCATTGGTTGGAGTTGCGGTAATAGTCGAGCCAAGTGTGGTTAGGCTGCTATCACGCTGTGGCTTCGTATTGTATACTGGACTATGACTGTATTGTTGGTTATTATAACCAGAGTTATCGTTTTCATCATAGCCACCATCGTATGACCCCGAACTAGAAAGTTGATGCTGTATGACGCTTCCATCATTTTTACCATAAGCGCTAGCAACTGCTGGATGTGGATGGCCTAATGGTAGTATTGTTTCACCTCTAGGAATTTTTGCGACTGGATGATCCAGTTCAACTACGACTGTACCGGCAGGTCTAATGAAAACTCTCTCTTCAATGTCATAGAACTCTTTCTGTATGGCTGGATGACGAATTTCGAACTTTCTCGCTTTAAGCGCTGGTTGTGCGATCTGTATTGTCTTAGTGACAACTGGACGTTGATAGGTGGGCTGCTGTGGATAAAAATCATTGTGTGATGATCCATAAAAGCCTGACTGATCACCTCCTTGGCCATAAAAGTCATTGTAACCACCTTGGGGCTCATCTACGGATGGAGGTAGATATTGATTGCGAAAATCGGTACTATGTCCTTGATCATCACCGAAATAAGGTTGATCGAAATTAGGTTGATCGAAGTTTGTTTTGTCGTAACTATTAGACACATCGAAATTTGTTTGATCATAGTTATTGTTATTGGTAACTTTTTTCGGATCATATGATGGCGCAGTATTTGCAATGAGTGGAGTTTTGTTTTGTTCGCTTTCTTTTGCTGCTTCTGTTATTGGTGTGGACTGTGCATCGACAACGGTATGTGCTTTACGTTCTGCGTCAGCTGCAGGTGGTAAATCTTTTGTGGCTTCTACTGGTAATGCAACTTGTCTTTCAAATGTCTGAATACGTGCTGGTCGTGAACTTGCCGATGATGAGGATGAAGATGATGATGTGAATGATGACGGTGATTGCTGATAACGTTGAGGAGCGGGACTGGAAGTTTCAAAAACCTGAGGGAGATAATTATTAATATTATTTATTTTAGTAAAGTTAATTTTTTTTTATTAAAAATATCTCTAAAAAATGTTTTCAAACTGAATCAAAGTCGACTTAGTATGTGCAATATATTTTAAGGTTCAATGCTAGCAATGAAATAATTTCTTTTTAAGTTTTAATTTCTGGATTGTGTTGACTAAACAAGGACTTGATTTATTGCTTATTATGTCCTATATAAGAGTATCTACTTTTTATCCCTGGCAAGATAAGATTCCTTTACGCATCCCATATAATTGTATTAAAGAAGACTAATAGTTGTAGTAGCTAAACTCCATTAATATGCTATTGCAAAAAATAGCTTCTTATGCACATTCATACATATGCACATGAATTGACTTACTGTTTCAACGGTGGGTCCGCCATGATAGCTTTGTATGTAACGTTCAAACTCATGATTTTGTTTCTCTTGAGCACTATGTGGTCTAAATTGACGTTGTCGTTGGCTCATTCGTCCGTATCCATGACCACGACCTTTCATTGAAGATTGTGAATTATAAGACTGTATGTTACCACCACCATCTTGCATTTGATTTTTATTTCCAGCCATTTCTATTCTTGCTGAGCGCCCATCGCTACTAAAAGTATTCTTCATACCATCGTTGCTCATTTTATTCATTTCATAATTAAAGTTTGCATTGCTGTTGGCAACTCTTAACTGAGCGGAGCGTCCTTCGTTGTTATCATTCGCATATTTGAGATCTGTATTCTTCTCCGTAGGTCCTGCTTTTAGTTCAGCCGAAGCTTTGCCATCAATATAGGTGACATCAGCAGGATTGGTAACAGGTTGCTGCGCAATAGAGATATTGACATGTGTTGCACCATATGCTGTTGCTAATGATAGCAACAACACAATTGTAGCTTTCATGCTAGAGAAGAAGAAAAATAAGATTTTGGTTGAATAGAAAATGTGAAATTTCATTGTAAGCTTAGAGTGAAATTAAAAAAAAAAAAGATGGAACAGCTTTCTATATCATAAGCAATACTCAAAACTGCAGGTGCTATGGAGCTATAACTCATTTTGCCTAAAGGAATGTGCACAGGTATAGTACAGTGATGGGTCAAAACCACAGGATTTTAATACAGAGTTTGAAGATAAGTTTCAGAAAGCACTTACTAACCATTTTCCAGTCGTCACAGAGTGCTTTTAAAGAAAAATTAGAGGTAAATACATTTTTATACTACCAAAAAATCAGTCACGCAGATCCGGATTTGCCGTTTTTTTGAAGATGAACTAATTTTTTTCAAACTGTTGAAAAAAATTCCTCAGTTTTTATTCTTTTCATTTTAACAAGCAATAAAAATAGATTCTCAGTACTCAGCTCTAAACAGCTACCTATAGGTAAACTCACCCATACAGTCAGACTAATCAAAGATTGCCTGCAACTTAGTTTTTGAACGAGGAAAGTACAACACCCATGTACTGCGAAAGAAACCAAAATATCTAGTAAGCGAAAGTGCTGGTCGCCTAACCAAAATGTGAGCACAGCGAGCTCTAATTAAACCTGAACCCTTCTGCTATCTACATATATTATGATCACAATGCACGCTAATTCTGGAATTGAGATATGACTTCCATTGGGATTAACAGTAAGCATGTTTGCAAGGTGGAAAAATCTATAAAAACGTCGAAAAATGTTAAAAAGGTCGATGATATATGTTAAAAACGTTGATAAGTCGATAAAGGTCGAAATGCATTAAAAAATCGATGAAAGTCTAAAATTTAACAACTAGCGTTACCGTCACAACTAATTTTTCACCAATTTAGCTCTTTATGAATTTTCCTTTCACACATGAAAAAATTTATATTCAAACCAGCTCGAAAGATTTTGATGAGACTTGGGGAGAGCTTCAATTTTGTAGAGATTGTACGGTGAGCGTGGCGCCACCTTTGCCTCGAAAAGCACAACAGATAATGCAATAGCTATTCAGACAGTGGGACCCTAAAACAAGGAGAGCTCATGTATGAAATAACAATACAATGATATTAGTATATTATAATCGCATATTCAAATTCTCACTGGGGGTTGAAGCCCACTTTTTCAGTATTGTACATACTTTAAAAATTGACTGCAACCTTACTAAACTTTTTCCATAATTCCTTTTATAGGTTTTGAGATATTCCAAAATATTATTCCAGAATTATTTTCTTTACTTCAAGAACCCCGAAAAACAGACACACGGTTTTTGGACCAGACTCTCAATCCAATTTATAGCTTTGATTTAGTCACACTCATTTTCACTACACGATTACATACTATCACCTTTGAATCACCGTACTTTTTAAGTTTTAATTGAAACACAGGACTCTGTGTGTATCCTTTTTGATGCCTACCTTTGCTTTGATCTGCTTAGTCTTCTATTTAATTTTTACACAGAAAACAACCAAAAAAATTAATTGAATATTCCAAAGACACTGTAAAATCGATTTAATATTGAAACACAAAAATCACTGCACGATGTTTAGCAGATGAGTGAACATTTGAGGTGTTGATTGATTCGTTTTTATACACAACAAATCCAATTGTAAGTTTGCAAAATTTCCAAATAAAAAAAATTTAAACATAAAAGTTGTTGAATGTCGGTCAACATAAAATGTTTTGGAATTTAATTTAAGTCAATATATAGGCAACAACCGCCAAGCAGCAACAAGCGCAACCGCTGCATATAGACACGCATCATCAGGTGAATCGCTGCGAACCGGCCGGTTCTACACATCCAAGTACATAGTGACATACAAGAGCATGCACGATGTAAAGGGCCTGTCGAATACTTGTTAGATATAAACATTCCACATAAATAAATTACGTTGACTGTTAAAATTTCGCTGTAAGTTGGTTGGAATTTTGTGTTTATTTCTATTGATTTGGAAAAAAATACACGCACTCTACTTTCGGTAGATACCGAATAATTGAAACTATTAAGAATTTGAAAAAGAGTGGTCAATTAATTTGCCTAACTTCTTTCTCGAAAAATTGACATTAACCTCATCAGCCGTTGTTTCAAGCGTTCCCCAACGGATTTTTTATTACTTAAAAAATATACTTAAAAAAAGGTAACTTCTCCAAAAATTTCAAAATAATTGGTAGTCCTGCTTATGTAGGCGGTGCCTTAAATTGCCCATTTTTGGCTCAGTGCTGGTCCCAGCAATTTGTAGTATTTGCTTCTATGGCAGATGCCACGCTCTCCTGTCATAATCTGCCGATTTGTTGTCTAGGACATGTCCGAATTGTTCTTAATATTTTCTTGAAATTAATTTCAAAGATTTTGCTTACATAGGTGATGTCGAAATTTGCCCAATTTCTGTCCATAACTCTCTCTGTATAGCGTTTTAATTTTTTTGTGTGTGTGGCCCTATTAGGTGAAAGAAGTAATTGCGCGGTGCGGCTGGCTCTACCCTGGTTGAGTAGATCGCGTGTATGTCTCAGGTATCTTTTAGTATTTGATCAGCACAACATGACAAATAATCAGTTTGTGATTCAGGAGCTCCGCACATACTGCATCAATTTTTTCGGCATGGTTATGCCAACTAAGAATGTATCGTAAGCCTTTCAGTAATATAAAATAATTCAGTAATTTTTAATTTCCATTTCAGAAAGCTTTCTGCAATGTGCCATTCTCTGCCG
This sequence comes from Meiosimyza decipiens, assembly GCA_963680825.1. Classification (NCBI taxonomy): domain Eukaryota; kingdom Metazoa; phylum Arthropoda; class Insecta; order Diptera; family Lauxaniidae; genus Meiosimyza; species Meiosimyza decipiens. Next base: position 36,795,237 of record OY804258.1, read on the forward strand.
TTAGTCAGAACAATGAATCTTATTAGTTTAGACTGCAGAACATACAAATTACGACAGTATCTATTATGGAAACGACTGGTCAAACGTAAGGAATGACTCAAATTATTTTTTTGTAGAAAAATATCTGTCCGTAATATAAGACAAAACTAATTTTTGCATCTTTTAGCGTAGACTTATTTATGTTACTACTTTATTTCTCAACTAGTCTAAAAATTAAGATATATAAAAACATAGTACATGTGGATCTATAATCTTATTACTGCCGAATATAAATATATTTTGTTGACACTTTCAAGCGCTATTAATAAAATACAAAATGATGTTACATATAAAACATATTACAGCTTCACATGCGTAAATCTTAAAAATTCGTTTCTATCATACTCGTCTACAAAATTCTATCTGCCAAATTCGGCGTGCGCGTCTATAAATTGAGAGCGATCAGACTGGATGCGAAAAAAAAGTACGGTGACACGTTGCGACTACCACTAGCTAAAATTTTTTCAAAAATAGGCAATCAACATTTTTATGTAATTGTCGGAAGGTCAATATTCCATTTAGTATTTTGGTGTAGCATATTAAACTTGAAAATTCAAAATTGGATATTCGGTAGCTACTGTTTTTCAAATGATACATTGAACTTTACATATAATCGATTAAATCTAATCTTCTTAGTTTGATAGTAAAACAACTAAAGAGAAAAGCAGCAACCGAGCTGTTACCTAAATATTTTAACGTCACCTCTATAATTCTACTTTTACGAAATTAGATCAATGCTCTAACTATAAACTTCAATTAAATAAATAATTGGCGTGTGCTGTGGCACACGCAATAAATTACGATTTTTTGTTTTACATAAAACTCCTGCGTTACAAATTTTTTATTGAAATAAAACCAAATTCATGTGATATGTTTTTATTTTAGGTATAAGAGAATATAGCAAATGTTTTAATTTTGCATTTATTAACCTATAAAAGTAGCCAATAAAATATTTATTATTTATGTTGGCAATTTTATTTTGTTTCATTCTTTTTATATTATTAGCCAAATGTTATTGGTCGCTTTTAAATTTGAATAAATTATGACGCAAGTCTAATGCAACAACAAAATGTAGGCACCTGGGTAAATGAATTACATGTAAGCGACGTGAATATTAATACAATTTGCGAAAGCATATATTTTTGCCTTTTTTTTATGTTTCGACAAGAATTTTTTACCGTGCATTTTTTTAATGTTTTTATATTTTTTATTCCAACAAGTTATATACATTTTCAATTTTGAAAAAGTCTTAAGCTAAGATCTTAACAAATGCTTTGATTAAGCAAAATAAAGTCTTAACTTAATATCACTTACGTGAGTAATGGTAAAAACTTTTAGCTTTCGGCATTTATAATAACACTTTAGAGGAGACTTCCATGTAACAAGATATACTCCAAAGTTTCTAAATATTATTTTAAATGTATTGTACAAAATATAGTTCATACTAAAACAATATATCAAACATATCGAGCCTTAAACGCCAAATTAATGAAGTAATATATATGTATATCTGAGTAACTTATATATCATATACATACATATAAGTATTTATAACAAATATATATCCTAACTCCATTTCCGAAATGTGGATTTTTTTCATAACCCTACCACATCATTTAATTCTACAAAAAATTAAAGCAACTTTTCAATATCTTTGGCAATATCCATTGGATCAGTAGTTGGTGAGTAGCGATTAACAGGTGTACCATCTTTATCTGCTAAGAATTTAGTAAAGTTCCATTTGATTTCACTGCCAAGTGTGCCACTCTGTTTTGCTTTCAAAAATTGATATACTGGGGCAGCATTTGCACCGTTGACATCGATCTGTAAATAAAAAAATATAAATTAAGACTTTCCTATAAGAATTATCATCAGCTTCTACCTTTTGAAATACATCTCCTATATCAGCTTTGGCATCACGTAAATGACAAACCATTGGCTCACCATCCGACTCTGGCATTTCTGAAGCAAATTGATTGCAGGGGAAATTTAAAATCTTTAAGCCCTTATCTCCAAGTTTTTTCTTAAGTTCGGTGAGTTTTTTGTAATTATTTTTGGTCAAACCACATTTGGAGGCAATGTTAACAACAAGCACTACATTACCCTTGTACTTTTCCAAGGAAACTTCATTGCCATAAGTGTCCTTGACTGTAAATTCATGAAGAGATTTCGCATTTTTATATTCGTCCTTCGCTGACATGTTATCTAACTGAAATAAGAACAAATAACTTATAATGTAACGATTTAAACTTTAAACCAAAGCAACGGAAAACATAAGTTCTTGGTGGCACAAAAGCTTAAATCGATAGCACTACACCAAAAAGCTAAATTTACTGAGCCACACAAAATGTCACTTTTAGAAAGCAGTCAAAATATGAAAAGAATAATTAAATAGTCTATGCAAAATTATCTAAGGAAACTGAAACAATGCAAACACAATTGTACTCACATCACTTTCAGTTGAACTTGATTGTTTTGCAAATGCAGATGCCGATGCTGAAGAATATCTAAAACCACAAGGCGACAACAGCAAAAGATCTGAACGATATTTTAACGATTGCAAAGTTCCAATTGTTGTTTTAGCTGTTGATTTTGAGATTGGGTGTAGAAGCTCTACACTTTGAAGCGTTTTTAATTGACTGTTCAGGTTACGCTTTATTACAGCGCTAACAGCTAAGTAACTAATTCTTTGCAAATTGCTGGGAAACATTGCAGCTACAGTGGCAGGAAAGTTTTCTATAAGAGCTAAGGAGAAAACAAATGAGAGTACATGTTTGCCATAATACGCAATATCACTTTACTTAAATTGTCGCAAGTGCAATGCACTTTCAATAGACAATTACAAACATTTATCAAGTTTTACAAGAGTATACATAAATATCTTTGAAATGGGGTTGAAGGCATTTCTTTGTTATCCTCAATCTTAAAATTTTAGAATATTGCAGATTTCGACCGTCTGAGCTTTATTTTCAAAAGTTCCTGCATCGCAGATTTAAAAAATTACTGATTGATATTCGAGATCTGTGGACACATTTGACAAAACAACCTTTTTCGATCTACGGTAATAATTCAATACAGCATAAACTATTTGCTTCAAAGCAAGACTTACGCTATTTTGAATTATTACCGTAGATCGAAAGAGGTTGTTTTGTCAAATGTCCACAGATATGTACATACATAGCTTTTACTTAAAAACAAAAAACATACAAATTTGCTAATCAATCTTTTTATTTAAATATCGTTTGGACCTGGTTCCAAGTTGAGTCTTATGTTCAAAAATGTCTAGATTGCTTAAATCTTGTCGAAAGTGAACAAATTTTTTGTGTTTTTATAGCTTATTTGACATTTAAAAAACAAAAGTTATGGCGTCATAGAAAAAATAAGATAGAAAATAAAAAAATTTAATAATTCAAGAATATTTAACTCTGCGTTTTTACTGAATATTGATATTTAAGGAGAAAAACTGAAAGTGAAGGAAGTGAAATTTTGACTAGAACTCTTTTCATCACTAACCAAAAACTAAAAATTTTCTGAAAGTTTTTAAAATCTAAAAATATTCTAAATCATCCAAGCTATACATTCAAACCATAAAAATTGTATTCTAGTTCTTTTTTGATTCTACTAAAAATGTTAAAAAAATTTTTTTGGCTTTTAGTTAAAAATAATAAAAAAAACTAATACATTTTTAAAAAATTCGAAATTCGAGGATTTGTAGGCTTTAATTTAGAAAAAACAATGTTCATTTCCAACAAAGTTTGCAGTGCTTTCTAGCCATTTTTGAACAAATAAATTTGACTTGGGACCACTGTGCTCTGTAATGGGTATTGTTAAGCATTTCCATGTTGGCCATGAACTATTTTTAAAGGGGACAACTTTTTGTTCTAAAAAATACATGAAATCTTTTAATAAAAACTCTAATCCAATTAAAAACAAACACTATTTTAAAATAAAACTAACATAGAAAACTAGTTCAACAAATTTATATATATGTATGTTCTATCAAAAAGTTTGTAAGAAATTGATAGAAGCCCAAACTTGAATATCTTCAGCCACCCTGATGTGTGAATTTGTTGGATTATCAATATCAAAAACTTAAGCTTTTCACAACAACAACAAATATTTACAACAACTAAATAGATATCTAATTTAATAGATTTTTTTAGTATTGAAACAAATAATTGATAATAGTAATATCTATACATGTATATGAAATAGGTTATCTCTGAAAGGAAATGTAGCTATCGAAACTCGCGTTAACTGGCCATTGTGCGACAATCTATAATAAAAAATTTGCCACTGTACGTAATGTGATAAGATATTTAATACAAAACAAAAAGTAAGTAAAATAGAAGAATTTCTAATGGTCAACTACTTCAGCGAAGTAATAGTAGTGCATTCCCAGCGCAGTCACGAGTGCTCAACTCAAGAATTGCAACAATGATGTAGTGTTTTTAGAATATGTATGTTTTTGCCAATCCACGATGATTTTGAAATTTTCTTTTTTATTCTTATCAACTTTTCTTCTTAAGATCAAAGTTCAAAAACTTGTATTTCTGTCGCATGAATCACGCAATGAAAATAATAAATATTAAAAATTTGTATGAACAAATTTATGGTACAGGTTTACTTTAGTGCCGTTCGGATCAAGTTTCGGAGGTAAAGCCATCAAAGAACGCAGTTGGCAGCCCCGGATTGATATCAAAAATATGGATGTAGCGATGAGAGACAATTTAATCAATAGTCTCGAGATATGACAAAATATGTTATAAGGTATACATCATTTTAAAGAAAAAGAAATAGATTTATTTCTATTATCTTTTCTATTTGTCTTTCTCTTCACACCCATATTTTTGACATCGAATCAGCGGTTCCCAATATAAATTGAATTTTACAAAAACTATGATCGCGAATTCCGATAACTACAAATCCGAAACTAGATCCGGCCGACACTTTCTGATTTCAGCTTTATTGTTAGAATTTAAAGGACATAAGAAAGTTCGGTTTAATAAAAATTTGCAAGTGGAAGTTAAAGTAATCTGAAGCCAAATTTTTAATTTGTATAGATGTGATAACTTGCAAAAATATTAAAATTTTCTTACACTTAAGTTTTTCCTGCTGCAATATGACCGGCCGGTACACAAATACTTTGACAATAAATTATTTTCTTTGATGATACTCTGGTAGTGTTTCATGTTCCACGGCATTCTATAATACAATCAAAAAATATATTGTCTAATGGGGGACAGAATCATGAATGTCATGTTTTTAGGGTCATTTTCACATTTTTTGGAAGTTTATTATAAGGGCCTGCGCGTACATACGACTGAATAATTGCGCGACTGACTGCCACCTTACTGCTGCTATTAATAGTATTTATGCCAGTTCTATTAGAGCGCACAATGTTCTGGCAAGCTCATTTTTAAAAATTAAACATTTTTAGAGTGAATTATGAAAATACATATTGTTTTTTGCACGGTCTATCAACTAATTTTGACATTGGATGGGTGAAAGATTTCCGAGAGATACGAAGTAAAATCGCATCAAACAAAAACGTCCAAAAAAGGAAAACCCTACCATGTTGATCTATATATGCAGGGTGATCCGGCTCTCTGCATCTATGCCTCAGATTTCATTCATGGAACACATCTTTAACACCCTCTGAGTTAAGGGTGTTTAACAAAGTTCATTTACAGTAGTACAAACAAAGATATGTATAGAACCTATCATATGTGTCTGAGTAATAGAACTTTTTTTTTTAAATCACATTTTTTTATAATACTACCTGTAAGTTCACTGTACAAAGTTTAGGGTCGTATACTTTTAATAAAAAGCCAAGTGATTTTTCAGCTGCCAACATACTCCAATTTTATGAGTAATCCTTTCTTTGTCAACTTATTTGTAACTTGGCAACACTGGTCATGGAACGGGTTGTAAATTGTAAGCTCACTCAATATTATAGTAAAATTTTTTGTTTATAATGAAATAATAATGATAGTGTAGAGTAAGTAACATAATTTTAAAGCAAAATATAACAGGTGCTCAATGTGTTCATCATCAGAATAAATACAAGCTGATGCTCGTTGCTGAATTGCTGTGCCGAATGAATATACCAGCTCTCATCGTTCTGCACACGTTTGCGATGATATCGCAGGCATATGAACTTCCAATCCATCTATTTTGAATTATTTCATACAATAAGCTTTTCACAATTCGGCTATATTGGCTCGAAGCATTATCTTGTTGGTACACAATACCTCTTTTTGTTCATTCCTACCAGTACTCGCCAGAACCGTGTCTAGGATCCGCGTGCTCATAGGCTAAACATGTGCGGGTCATACCGCGAGTATTTTTCGAACAATAACGATTTATTTATATTGCCTTACAATTAGTCTAACCTAATATTAAGATTATGTTATAGTTAGGGAGCCGGTGAACACTTGACGTATATAATTTCATCGTCGATGGTATTGTTATGTAACGTAGCTCACACTTATGCGAACTAGAAAAACTAAGCTTAAAGTAAAAATATCACTGTTTTTGTTTTAAAATGGATTTTGAAATTGTAAAAAACAATTTATTAAACGTTCACACTACTGAACTTTTAATAACAGCATTTGTTATGTTTAATAACAGCAGTATGTCCATATGTAAAAAAAAGTATATTAAATAATTAAATCGTTTTTTTTTCAGAAATTCGTTGTCCTCAGTCATGTCCGTAGAAGCTGAATATATAAGAATAAACAAAACCGAAGAAAAGAAAAAACATTCTGACAAAGCGCGTTTTTAATTAGCAGTATGCAATTTTGAAATACGTAAACTTTTTTGCCTGTGCCTTATCTATGCTAATTTTGACAGGTAAGGTAGGACTAAAAATACTGAGGAAAAATGTTGCATAATAATAGTTGCACACTATTGGGTATAAATAGCATGAACCCTAAGTGCTCACTAACGTCTGCCTTCGAAAAATCAGCGCTGGTTTCGTCTGCCTTCTCTATTTTTATGTATTTATAAGTTAAAGGATCAGTCACCCAAGAGCAGACGGGTATATGTACATATCAAAAAAGTCTGCCTCTTAAAATATCTGTTTTTGCGTTTATACACAGACGCGGTAAAATTTTTCTTATTTTTTTAACAGTCTTAAAGAGCTCTCAATTCATATCGCAGAGACAATGCAATAAATAGCAAAGATTGTTTGCAATATTTATATTACTTAAAACTTAATGATTTTCAACCTCTGCTGCACGTTTAAATCATATAAATATTTCGGCCACCGACTTCCTAACAATAAGAAAACTTAACACAAATACAAGAAAAGGCTTGTCCTAGCACCAGCAAGAAATTCGTCACATTTTGATAAAAGGGCTTGGATCTGTTCAAAATAGATATACAATTTTAACATCGCTTGCATTTGCATAGAAGTTAGGGTAAGTGGGGGAAGTGTCACTAAGGTAAACTTTCGCCGAATACACTGCCACAAAATCAGAAGAAACAATCTTAAAATAAAAGTTTATAATATGATTTTTTTGTTGTTCCGTAAAATAAAGAAGTTCCGTCCCAAATTTTTTATTGAATCAAAAACGAATTCATGTGGTATGTTTTTTAAAAGATGTATTTGAAGTATAAAAGCATTCTGCATTAATTCACCTTAAAATGTAACAAAGCAAATATTTTTTTGTTCAAAATACATATTGGCAATTTATCTTTTATTTAATTTTTTTCATCCTATGAGCCAAATGTTATTGTTCCTTTTTGAATTTGAATAAATTATGACGCAAGCCTAAAGCAACAATAAAATACAAGCACCTAAAGTGAACGAGTTAAATGTAAGCGATGTGAATATTAATATTATTTGCGCAAGCATATATTTTTTTTGCTTGGTTCTTGTTTTTAAAATATCTTTTTTACCTTGTATTTTTTAATGTTTTGAAATTCTTTTTTCAATCGATTTTGAAGAAATCTTAAATTAAGAACTTAACAAATGCTTTAATCAGAAGAAAGTTTTAACTTGATATCGCTTAGGTGACAGTGTCTATAAAAAGAGCCTACTTTTTTATAAATTATGGTAAAAAGTTTTCATTTTTGCTTTTATAATATCATTCTAGAGGAGTCTTCCCTGTAACAAATTATACTCTAATAGTTTTTAAATATTATTTTAAATGTACCTATGTATATAAAATATTTCATAGAAACATATGAAAACTATCGAGCTCAAATTCATTAATATGCATATGCATGTACACACAAATGTATTATATATACATGTTACATAGACATAACATATGTATTATATAGATATACTTGCTTATATATACATAAGGGTGATTCAATTTAGGTGCAAGAAAAGCTCATAATATTAATACATATATGTATATTGGTAGCTAATTAAACTTTTTATATTAAAGTTTCTGTTTCAGTCTTCAGCCCATTTTCCATAAAAATTATATTCATAGTTAGAGAAAAAAATCAATTTATGTTTTTTTTGTAAAAATTTTTATGCTTTTTCTAATGGTCTAGTTTGTGTGAGACTTTTTTCACGCAATACAGACGAAACTTTCTAGTAAAGCATAATTTCCCATGCAATTCCAACCGAAAACACAAAAGGTTTAATGAGCCACCAGTAAATATTAATATTATGAGAATGCGGAAGAATTTTTCTTTCATGTACCTGCAATCTGTTTGAAACAAAAAAAAAATTTTAATCATCCTAATATATACATAACCTATATATTATATACATACATAGATACATGTTACATATTTATACATATATATCATAAAAATATATATAACAAATGTACATCCTAACTCTACTCCTGATATGTGGACCTTTTTAAATGATCCTGCCATATTATTTAAAGCTATACAAAATTAAAGCAACTTTTCAATATCTTTAGCAATATCCATTGGGTCAGAAGTTGGTGCGTAGCGATTAACTGGATTACCATCCTTATCTACTAAGAATTTAGTAAAGTTCCATTTGATCCCACTGCCAAGTGTACCAGTCTGTTTTGCTTTCAAAAATTTATATACTGGGGCAGCATTTTCACCGTTAACTTCGATCTTTAAAAAAATATATATATATCAAGACTTTCTATAAGTATTATCATCAGTTTTTACCTTTTGAAATACATCTCCTATATCAGCTTTAGCATCACGTAAATGGCAAACCATTGGCTCACCATCTGCTTCTGGCATTTGAGAACCAAATTGATTGCTGGGGAAATTTAAGATCTTTAAGCCCTTATCTCCAAATTTCTCCTTAAGTTCGGTGAGTTTTTTGTAATTATTTTTGGCCAAACCACATTGGGAGGCAATGTTCACAACAAGCACAACACTACCCTTGTATTTTTCCAAGGGAACTTCATTGCCGTGAGTGTCCTTGACTGTAAATTCATGAAGGGAATTTGCCTTTTTATAATCGTCTTTCGCTGACATGCTATCGAACTGAAATAAGAACAAAAATAGTTATAATGTAACAATATAAACTTTAAACCAGAATATCGATAAAAATATTAATACTTGTCAGAGAGATAGCGCTACACCAAAATTTTAAATTATTCAAAATCACAAAATTTCAGTTTTAGTAAGCAGTATGAAACGAATAATTAATTAGTTAATGCAAAATTATCTAAGGAAACTGAAACAATGCAAACACAATTGTACTCACATCACTTTCAGTTGAACTTGATTGTTTTGCAAATGAAGATGTCGAAGCTGAAGCACATCTAAAACCACAAGGCGACAACAGCAGAAGATCTGAACGATATTGTGAGGATTGCAAAGTGCCAACTGTTGTTTTAGCTGTTGATTTTGAGATTGAGCGTAGAAGCCCTATACTTTGAACCGCTTTATATTGACTGTTCAAGTTACGCTTTATTGCAACACTAAAGGCTGTATAACCAACTTTTTGCAAATTGCTGGGAAACATTGCACTACAGTGGCAGAAAAGTTTTCTAAAAAAGTTAAGGAGAAAACAAGTAAAAGTACATGTTTGTCACAATACCTACGTTATTTTATTTTTACTTAGAATGTCGCAAGTGCAATTAGTATCGATTTTGCGGAATGACCACACAAAGGTAAATTATACATGTTTAGCACATAAATTATTAATTACAATTACCATTCGACTCTATAAAATTGTCCCATTATTTCCTTATTTGAAGAAATATGTGAAGACAACAAAATAATGAGGATTGATTGGTCATCAAGTATTTCCCAAAAAAAAAATTGAACTTTTCACCGTTTTGATGAAAAATTTTTTATATTGGGAAGGCCGGGAATTCCTTCTTTTCAACTATAAACAAAAGGTTATTGTTCTTGAGTAAATGCACCGATCTGCATGAAACTTTGGCATATTAAAAGGGATGATTTGGACTTTAGTTAATTGTTTGGAAATTAAAAAAAAAATACTTTTTCATTTCATTAGGGTGTATTTTGTTCGCATTTTCAGCCACACCATAAATAAATGGGAGTTTGGTTTGACAGCAGTGGAGTGCACCTCCCATAAAATTTAAAATACTTAAAACGCTATATCTTGGCACCTAAGGTAGACTTTTTCTATCTTTTAGTAACTAGATTTGTTCGTAAAATTTCAACGAAATCGGACACAAACTTTCAGCTAGGCCGCTTAAATTTTGAGACAACTATTTGTAAACCTCATGCTGAACATAGGCAAAATAATAAAAAACATCTACAAAATTTTCAATATGGAAAACCAATTCAACAAATTCATAAATATTTTATGATCTCAAAAGATTGTAGGAAATTGATAAAGTCCAAACTTGAATCTCTTCAGTCAAACTTAAAAGATTAATTATGTCGATGACTTAAGGTTTTCACGAAAGCAACAAATGTTTACAATTGCTCGATTATTAGTAAATTAAAACTTAATTACTGTACTAAACAGATATATATATATCTAATTTTGTACATTTTTTACACCATAGAAACACATAATTGAAAAATTTGTCTTGTCACTGGTTGCATTAGCTCCGTGTTAGTAAATTCTATATATGTGAAATGGTTTATCTCAAAAGTAAATGTAGTTATCGAAACTCTGGCTAACTGCCCCTTGTGCGATAATCAATAAATAATTTGGCATTGTATGTTATTTGATTAGATATTTAATACGAGCAAAGTTAGCAAAATTGAATTTCAAATGGATTTAATTACTTGTACATAGTAATACGTTCGCAGTAACCAGTGCTTCAATAATGAAGTGCAACGGAGTAGATGCTAACGATGAATGAAATCAACTAAGCCGGAAAAGCAGTTTTTTGTCAAGTCTAGATTTATGTTTTTTCAATGATGTGGTGTTTATAGAATTATGTATATTTTTGTCAATTCACGATTGTCTTGAAATTTCCTTATTTATTCTTATCAATTTTCCTCTTGTGCTCAAAGTTAAAAAAATTGTATTTCTGTCGCATGAATCACGCAATGAAAATAGTAAATATTTAAAATTTGTACAAACAACAAAACTATTAGTTTTTGGGCACAGATTTATATCCCATTCGCGAATTATCTTTAAATTTTATGGCAATGGAAATTTTTTTACTGAATTAGATTAGTGTTAGTGAAACATTTTTCAATCATCACTAAATTTAGTGCTAATGGAAAAAATTTTCATTACTATTAAATTCAATGGGAAATCAATGAAAAATTTTTCCATTACCATTAAATTTAGTGATAATTGAAAAATTTCCATTTTCACTCAACTAATTAAGTGGAAATTAAAATAATAATGCATTGTAATATAAATCTAATTGTAATATCCCTAGTTTTTTTTTTAAATGAACTAAATTTTCGATTTTAAGCGTTTCCGAAAAATTATAGAAGATTAGTTTTTTTAACATGTCCAGTGTACTCAAAATTAAGTTGTTCATCTAATTAAATATACTTGTTTTACATTGTATGACAGAGTACAATCAAGTTGTACAACAAATTGTATAATGTAAGGACATGATTAGCATTAAAAAGCACTTAAAAGTTTGGTCTACTAAAATTTGGCGAGTGGTTGCTATAGCAAACTTAAGCCAAACTAATAATTTTTAATATGTACAGATGTGCAATAATTTGCAAATATATTAAATTTTTCTTACACTTTAGTATTTCCTGCTGCAAAAAATATAAATCTGACCGGCCGAACCACAAATACTTTGACAATAAATTATTTTCTTTGGTGTTATGCACTCTAGTAGTGTTTCATTTTCCACCGCATTCTTTAATAGAATCAAAAATGAAACTGCCCAATGGGGGGTTGAATCATGAATGTCATGTTTTGAGGTAATTCATATGCCATTTTTTGTGATTCAATTATGAGTGCCAGTACGTTCATACATGCGACTAAATGGTTGCGCGACTGCCATCTGGTAACTTTCAATACGTAGACAGCGTTTATACGAGGAAACTCTTCAAAGAAAGTTTCCCTGTATGTAGGCAAGAAGGGAAAAACGAAAGGGTGGTGTACAGAATTTGCCGTACACGCGAAATCCCTTTCGTTCTATTCTTTAGCTGATATTATGCTTTGAATTTACGTTTGTTGTGGCGGGTTGACGCAGTAATTACTTTGAAATTTTCTTGCACAAACAAATTCTAGTTTCCGTGTGTAAACGCAAAAGAAATTCACAAAAAAGAATAGACAAGAATTTCTCAGATCGAATTTGCTCATGTAAACGTTGACGTAGAATGTGTTTGCTATTCTGCAGCAACTTAATTAAAAATTAAAATAGTCAAATGGCATAAAATTTTTATGTGAAATAGAACTGAAACTTAAATCTATTACAAACTATAAAATTATTAATTGGCACCACTTTAGTTTTCATACCGGCCAATCTACGGTATAAAATTCCCACTTACAAACGTAAATAAAAGGCGCCGCTATAATTAAAATATTTAAACTTTCATTACACGAACAATATACCGACTGCATAAGAAATCAAAAGCAAAACAAAATAGAGCAATTACAAAATCAATATTGGCAATGCGTTTAGATAATAGCATTGAAATTTATGTGCGCTTGGTTCTATGTAGCAGTTTGTGCAGTACCCATTTAACCCCTTTAGATAAGACTGGAACTAGGACTTTTTTTTTGCATTACAGTTCTGAAGGTTAGGCATTGTATTAAGGCACCTAAAATTAAAACGAATGTCAAGGCTAAATAATTTAAAAACATTAAACCAAGAACTTTCGCCAAGATATGATGATAGGAAGAATGACAATTCTAGCCAACGGGGATTTTTGAGAATGTAGGTTGACAAACTCAAATACGAAAGAATGCTTTGATAAATTTTTCTAAGGACACTGACCCTAAAAAACCAAAAAACTCTACCAAAAGTCTGTAACAACAACATAGGGTTTCGTCATTTGCAATTCAGCAAAAAAATCACAGCTACGAAGGCAAGAAAGAAGAGTTTCAGTTCAGTCCGGCCTCGAAAAAAGATATGTAAATATAAGAAAAAAAAATAGTTGAGTTCGGATTATTAAATGTGAAAAAAAAGAGACGTTATGGTTCAATTATGAACTGGAAATAAGACACGCGATTAAATTATATAATGTGAAAACTATTGGAATAAAAAAATAAATTCCAGGAAACTTAAAGTTAAAGGCATTGATTGGTGGCTGCGGATTAAAAATAAATGAGTAAAATTTTGTCATTTAAAAAAAAAATAAATTTAGAATCGCATAAATTATGTAAAAAACATGGTTAATCGAAAGTTAAAGACATGTAAGCTTGTGCGTAAAACACATTAATAAATAAAAGAAAATTACGCACATCCCTTCCAAGCTAAGGAAATTTTGTCATAAAAATAATTCGAAAATATAAAAATTGAGATTATTATAAATTATTTAAAAAAGGTTTATAAAAAAAACCAAAGTAATAAAGTTCTGCCCAAGGATGAATGATGCCAGATACGAAAAGTGCCGGAAATATGAATCCAAGATATTAACTACAGAAATCTGTTTATCAACGTTGCAGCTTAGGTATAGATGAAATAAAGCCAACATAAATGTTTAATGTACAGTTGAATATAAAAAGTTTAAAGAATAATAATAATAAAATTAAAGGATAATAACCTATTATTAAGGGTTAAAAATACAAAAAAAGAGAAATTCTGAACTATAGATTTTTTTGTTTGTCAAATTATCAGAAAATTTTTATTAAAAGTTTTGAATGAAAAAAAAAAATTGTTTTTGGTTTTGTTTCGAATAAATTTTTTTCGGGGTCTTAAGGGTAAGCTGCATTCAGCATGTAAGCCTTATTTCAAGTAGCTCGGGTCTACTTTCGGATATATAGTCATCTGAAATTGCTGATTTCAATGAAGCGGCTGACATTCAAAAAATAGTTTATCATGCTTAAAAATCATGCACAAAACTTTCAAATCGGTCTTGTCCTGTATAAGTTAAATCATATTTAGTAATAATTGTCTCGAAGAAACGGAAGAAGGTAAAAACCGAATGGTTGCGAAAGCAATCTCGTGATTTCACTCTTTTTGTTTTTACCAAAAATCAGAAGAAACAAACTCAAAGCAACAAAATTATAACAGATTGTTTTTGGTTCCGTTAAAAAAAAAAATCCCTTCATCACCAATTTTAGTTGAATTAAAAACAAATGTATTTGATATGTTTTAATCGTTTTATTTTAAATATAAAAGAACATAACGAATGGTTTACTTTTGAATTCATTAACCTTAAATATTAACCAATAAAATAAGTTTTTTTACAATACATATTGGTAATATTTATTTTACTACGTTTTTTATCCCTTGCACATTGCATGCAACAATGAAATGTAAGTACCTAAATTGAACGAATCAAATGTAAGCGATGTGAATATCAATGTGATTTGTGCTAGCAAAAAATTATTTGCTTTTTTTTTGTTTCTGCAAGAACATTTTATTTTATTTTAGTCAAATTGAAGTTACATATATTTACAATTTTAAAAAACTTTTCAATTAAGAACTTAAATGCTTTAATCATTTATGACAGTGTCCATGAAAAGAGCCCATATGTCGGAACACAGTTTTCGAGATATTTGAAGATTTATAAATTATGGCAAAAAATTTTAATTTTAGGATTAATTTTAGACTCCTCTCTAACAAAATATACCTTAGTAGTTTCTAAATATTATTTGAATTTTTTTTTTTTAATTTTGCGTTAGCTACTAAACAAATATGTATTTTAAAAATTCCTTCGAAATAACATAAAAATGTTAACAGATAAAAATGATTTCTTTTTGTACGTGTTAAGATTTTGTCAGTAACTGATTAGTAATTTTATCGATTGATATAAAAAATATGAATTCCAGATAATTGACATTTACGTTGATTTGCCAGTTATGGCTCAATATGGTAATAAAATTTTTGTTTCAATTCCTTCAAAATGTTAAATATCAATTTCCGAATAAGTTTACTGCAGAACTGTGGGGCGCATTAGTCTGACAAATCAAAAACTAAAAACGTCACTTTCAGTGGAATACCCATTATAACTTTAAACTTTCGACACAAATTTAATTTTCAATAAATCCTTGATTTTACGGTTTTGCTTAATACTATATATACATATGTTTGTATACACCATATATGTATACATATGTACATAACATTATGTGTTATATTTATATAATAAACGATATGTGGACCCATTTCATAACCCTGCCATCTTATTTAAAGCTATAAAAAATTAAAGCAATTTTTCAATATCTTTAGCAATATCCATTGGATCAGTAGTTGGTGCGTAGCGATTTACTGGTTTACCATCCTTATCTACTAAGAATTTAGTAAAGTTCCATTTGATCCCACTGCCAAGTGTACCAGTCTGTTTTGCTTTCAAAAATTGATACACTGGGGCAGCATTTGCGCCGTTGACATCGATCTTTAAAAAAAAAAATTTAAATCAAGTCTTTTTCTAAAAGCATTATTATCAGTTTTTTTTACCTTTTGGAATACTTCTCCAATATCAGCTTTCGCATCACGTAAATGGCAAACCATTGGCTCACCATCCGATTCTGGCATTTGTGAACCAAATTGGTTGCTGGGGAAATTTAAGATCTTTAAGCCCTTATCCCCAAATTTCTCCTTAAGTTCGGTGAGTTTTTTGTAATTATTTTTGGTCAAACCACATTTGGAGGCAATGTTCACAACAAGCACTACATTACCCTTGTATTGTTCCAAGGAAACTTCATTGCCATGAGTATCTTTGACTGTAAATTCATGAAGGGAATTTGCCTTTTTATATTCGTCCTTCGCTGACATGTTATCTAACTGAAAGAAGAACAAAAAACTTATAGTGCAACAATTTAAGAATATCGAACAAATTAGTTTTAGCTGGCACAATCGCTTAGAGAGATAGCACTACATCAAAAATCTTAAATTACGGAGCAGCACAAAATTTCAGTTTTAGTAAGCAGTCAAAATAAGAAACGATTAATTAATGCAAAATTATCTTAGGAACCGAAACAATGCAAACACACAATAGTACTCACATCACTTTCAGTTGAACGTGATTGTTTTGCAAATGAAGATGCCGAAGCTGAAGCACACCTAAAACCACAAGGCGACAACAGCAAAAGATCTGAACGATATTGTGAGGCTTGTAAACTGCCAGCGGTTGATTTTAAAATTGGGCGTAAAAGTTCTACACTTTGAAGCGATTTAAAATGAATGTTCAGGTTGCGCTTTATTGTAGCATTAACTGCTAAGTAACCAACTCTTTGCAAATTGCTGGGAAACATTACAACTGCTATGGCAGAAAAGTTTTCTAAAAAGGTTAAGGAGAAAACAAGTAAATGCACATGTTTACCAGGATACGCAATTTAATTGGTACTTAGGTTGCCGCAAGTGTAATTGCTATCGATTTTGCGCAATGACCTAGGTCATACATGCTTAGCATATAAATTATTGATTATAATTATCATTAGCCTCTATTAGTATGGGAGGTAGCGTTGCATTAATTTTAGACTTTCAATAAAAACCGAATTGTTTCAAAACAAGAGACGTTCAATAGCAATTTAAAAATTATCAAAGAATCGGGCATGAAATTGATGTGTTTTCATATCGTATACAATATATTTCTCTACTTATGGCTTACTGTCCGAGTTATGAGCGAATTTTTTTCGGTCGGCCTCTGACAACCAGGTACACTACTTAAACTATTATTGCGAAAAAACTAAACGGGACTAAATGACTGTGAAAAATGCAACGCTTCCTCCCGGACTATATAAAATTGTCTCATTATTTCGAAATTTGAAAAAAGTAGTGAAAACAACAAAATAATTCGATTGTTGTCGTATCCGTACAAGAAATAAATCACTGATGTATAATTTGATAGATATGTATGAAGATACGAGTATTTCAGCAAATCGAATCACTGATGTTTTTATTTCTACAGCTGAGATTTGGTTTTATATTTTCTTTAACAGTGATTATGCCGACACCAAAATGCAGAGCCGGCTTTAGGTAGCGCGAGGCGCTACGCAACTGGTAGGTGCGAGGACATAGTAAAAATCGATGCTTTGCATTAATTTTGTTGCTTTTAAAATAACGACAACAATTTTTGTTCATTAACTTCTATCGTCAAATTTCTTTTATGTTCGGAAAACGAAAGAAAAACTCTGGAGTGGTATCCGCTTAAGGACCTAACTTCAAAAGGCTAAACCAAAATAGATGTGACGAGACGATGGCAACTGTACGAACGTTTGCACTCGTTACGTCTGTTCTGACATTTAACCTAAAATATTACATTAGGCAACGAATCGAAGTAAAAGGCTTAATGCAAAAGCATTATGACTAGCGAAGCCGGTATTGCATATACTATAGGATATAAGCCCTGAAATACACAAACGTATGAAAACGACACGCATGAAAATGATCGCAAAAAGTGATAATCAAAATTGCAATGGTTGATACCCAACTGTCACCTTAGCGGATATCACACCTAGCCATAGGATATATATTTTCTTTTTATATGAAAATGGTAGCACATTTGTTTCCCAATATGAATGCATTAAGTTGGCCACAAAAATACAGTTTTCTATATGATTGACCACATATATGTACATACACATCTTAAAAACAAGAGCTAACCAGGTTCAACCAAGTTCTACTTGTTACTTCTAAGCGAAAGTTGTAGTAAGCATAAAACTCTTAAAATTGCCGCACAGAAGATTTTAAAAATACATATACGGATTTATGTTCAGTAATCAATTTTTTTATTTAAGTGTAATTTGATGGATAACCGGTATTCTAAAACTGGGACACCTTTTGTCTATCTGTGTGTTAATGACTTAACTGTATTAATAATATAAATAAAATATGTTTCCAGACTACACGTTGATTTATCTACATGTGACACTAATGCACATTTTATAATCAGTAATATAGTTAATACAGAATTAGCCTCAAGTAGTGAATGGGTTGAAAATTAACTTTATGGGTTTTAGTGATGTATTTACTTTCATTTATAGACTGGACAAAAAACTATTACCATAGTATTTGAGATGCTTCGTAAGAAAAAATAACGATATCCATAAATATATAACGAGGCAAGCAAATAAATTTCCTAGGGGACAAGTAATGAGCAGTAAAGGTTTAAAATCACTATTCAAAAGAGGACTAGCTATGTATAATGAATTGCCGAATTGGCGTTTGATGGTGCAAATTTAAATATGAAACTGAACACACACAAAATGAAACATAAAATTTGTTATAGGTTTAAAATTTTATCAACACTGTGTTATTTAATAATGTATGTAATTTTATTAGCCGTCGGCTATTTTTAATTAAATAAATAAATAAATAATTCAGTATGTTGGCCATGTAAAAATCAACTTTTTTTATAGGGTGCAGCTTTGTACTCTAAAAATTATACTGTCTTCAAATAAAAAGTTAATCTAATCAAAAAAATTTTAAATATAAATCTAACATAGAAAACCAATTCAATAAATTCATATATTTTATGATCAGCAGGAAATCGATAGAAGCTGAGTAAATTTGTTAGATTATCAATGTCGAAAAATTAAGTATTCCACAAAAACAAAATACGTACGTTTACAACTACCGGAAAAGTAAAACTAATTTACTGGGCTAAGCATCTGACATAGGTAGATATCTAATTTTATACATTTTTTTACAGCATAGAAACACATAATTGATAAATTTGCTTTGCCACTTCGTTGCATTAAGCTTCGTGTTAGTAATTTCTATATGTATGCAATAGTTTATCTCTAAAGGGAAATGTAGTTATCGAAACTCAGGTTAACTTCCCATTGTGAAACAATCTATTAAAATTTTGACATCGTACGCAATATGATTAAGTATTTAACACAAACAAGTTATAATGGAAGAATTTCAAATGGTGAATTACTTGCACATAGTAATAGTAATATGTTCCCAGCCCAGTCAGGAGTGCTCCAATGAAGAAGTGCAACAGAGTTGATGCCATCGTAAAGGACAGTAAATGAAATCAACGAAGACGGAAAACAGCTGTCAAGTCCAAGCCAAGTAAATTGTTATTTTCAACAATGATGTAGTGTTTATAGAATTATGTATGTTTTTGTCAATTCACGATGATTTTGAAGTTTTCTTTTTTATTCTTATCAACTTTCTTCTTGCGATCAAAGTTCAA
The DNA here is from genome assembly GCA_963680825.1 of Meiosimyza decipiens. Classification (NCBI taxonomy): domain Eukaryota; kingdom Metazoa; phylum Arthropoda; class Insecta; order Diptera; family Lauxaniidae; genus Meiosimyza; species Meiosimyza decipiens. The sequence goes on from OY804258.1 coordinate 36,814,899, forward strand.
AAAATTGTATTTTTGTCGCATGAAACGCAATGAAAATAATAAATATTTAAAATTTTTACTAACAAGAAAACGTTTAAATTTTCAATTTGTAGAGATAGATATGCAGTAATTCGCAAATATATTAAATTTTTCTTACAATTTTAGTTTCCTGCAAAAAAAAATATAAACTTTACCGGTCACACCACAAACACTGACTAGTGATGGGAACTATCGAATAAAAACTAAAAATATATAGTCTATTTGTTTTCATTCATTCACGATTCACCACCACAAACACTTTGACACTAAAATATTATTTTCTCCGTCCGGTGTTATGCACTTTGTTGGTGTTTTATTTCCATGACATTCTATTAAATAATTAAAATTGAAACCGCCCAATGGGTCTTATGGTATTATTCACATTTAATTTTTTGTGCCTGTGCGTACATACGACTATATAGTCGCGCGACTGCCGCCACCTGGTAAGCTCCAATGTAAGCTATTAAAAATGTTTGTGAAAGCTATTAAGCTTAAGACTTATAAGTCAAATAAACTATGACAATTGTTGCTTATATATCGCTTCCATAATACATAGTAGACAAATTATGTATATCCATAAAAGCACTAGATGTCAAAGATACTAACAAAATAATCCAAATGGAAATGTGCGGAGTGCTTAACCGCTTTCAAAATTTTCATTTTATTTTATAACTTTTACGCTTTAATTCCTTAACTTTATGCATCCTTTAGTAATATTTTAGAATAGACTGAAAGTTAAGCGCACAAAAAATTTCATTTCTGTCAACATTTCATTCAAAACAGCGAGTGGAACGTCTAAATCAAATTGACCATAGTCTATGCCATTTTTAAGGCAAACATTTTATATCTCATTGGCATTTTTATGACATACCATCATCATTTCCATGTCATCAATTCCATCCAAATTTCTTCAGATATCTTGTATGGATTGCGAGATATGACCTTATATAAATTAAAATTTAGGGCGGTGACTGCAAAAAGTTTTAAAATTTTATTTTCTTCACATGTGCACCAAATCACTAAGTTTTATCAAAATCCCTGCATCTATTTTCGAAATAAAGTTGAGACAAATGTTTATATATATATATATATTTGTATACATACACACAATTCTAGTTCGTTTAAAAATAGAAGATGCAACTATACAGAGTTTAGTCGACGGAAACCTGCCGACGGGTAACCGTCCATTTAGACATAATTCTATTTTACCCGTCGACAGTTGAAGATCCGTGCGAATTAGCTTGTGTAAATTTTTTTATGTTAACGTTGGTGAGAACAAAATGGCAGCTAAGTTTTCCGTGGTTGTCCGTCGTCCGCTGGAATTGTGTTAAAGCCAACGATATTCCGACGGGTTTCTTTTTTTTTGACAAAGTAATCGTTACCGAATTCAATACCTAGTTTTCTGGGACAAAATTGCAAAATAATGCTACAATATTTTCAGTCCAGTTGGAATTTTTTTTTCATACTTACAATACTTTTTTTCGATCGAAAATTCGGATTTTAAAGATTTTCCCTGCATCTCTAAAATTGATATAGAGGAACAATGCGAAAGGAATGTCATCGAAAGACAGCTTTCAAAATTTCGTCAAAAGAAAACTAAAAATTTTATGTGACGAGGGACAAAATTATCACTAGAATTAAAGGAAAAGTTTTTGTGTTGTAGACTTAATTAAATATTTTAAAATAATAAATAAATAATTGCATCTTGAATAACATATTGTTTTCAAATCAAAAATAATATTCTTATAATATAATGGCCGCAGAGTGGCCTTAAATGGTGGGATTGTGGCCGTTGCTGCCGGAGCACCCTCTCATTTGAATAACGAGCACTTTTACACAAAGCATGCGAACAAACTCAGACGAGATGCTATCCTCCATTAATAATTCATTCGAGCAAGATACCCACGATGTAGATGGAAACTGTGACGGGCCTGACTTAGATTTCGTATACAATGATGTAGACACGTATCAAAATGAAATCGCAGAACTCTATAGCTATACGGAATATAATGAGTTCCAGCAGAACGTTAAGGCATTCGAAGATCAAATGGAAATGTACAATTTACCACCGAATTGGCAAAAGCTAGATGTAGCCAGTCAGCGTAGTATCATAATGAAGCTTATTGACCAGCTGGAAGTGTCTAATCGTGCATTTCGTATGCAAGCGGCACGCTGTATTCTGTACCTAGCGCAGGGCTGTTGGGCTGAGGTGCAGTCTGATGAGGAGCAGCATCAGATAACACGTGACAATGTAATTGTACTTTATGAACTAGGCGTTTTCTCATCGTTCATAGATTTGCTGAATATGGAAATTGAAATTGCTTGCTCACCAGATATTGTAGCGGTAAAAATCACAAATATAACCTTGGTAGATTCCACAGACTTGCGTGTGATTTTATCAGTGCTCTATATTATTACGGAAACAATACGCGATGAGAAGGAGAAAGGCTCGGAAGATTATAAACAAATTGCAGAAGGGTTTGTTTCCGAAATCAATAGTCCCTTACCTGATGGGGAGTTGCTGGCCGTTAAATTGTTAGGCATGATAACACGATTTTGTAGTGGTGCTGCTCCACATTTTCCAATGAAGAAAGTACTCTTACTGCTGTGGAAAACTTCACTACTGGGACTTGGTGGTATGGAGGTACTCAAGAATTTAAAAAATGAATATCGCATTAAGGCAGGTCTGGAACCTAACACAGAAGATACAATGGAAATAACCAAATGTATGCGTGCAAGCTCACCCCCCGCAACAGCAACCGACATTTTGGACAATCAGAACCCGAAGCGAAATGCTTTTAGGTAAATTAACGCTTGACATTTTAGATAATCATAAGCTATTTGAATTTCGTGCCTTCACTCAAATCCTTAATAATTGAATAATAATTAATATGTAATTCCCATGATTAAATCTAAAATCTCCATACGAAAAGTTTCGCTAGAACACAATTTTCAAAATATGCATTCGAAATCGTGTAATAAGCACGCCCATAATGGCTATCTTCATATTTTATTTTATTTGACCATCAAAATATCTGGACTTAATGGGAACTTTTTTCTTTCAATGGTATTATAAACTGAAATTTTAGGTAACTTCCTAAGTATAGTGCGAATAAGACTTCGGCATATTGAAGCGGATGAATGGACTTTAGTTACTAGTTCGGGAATTAAAAAAAAAAAAAATAGTTTGTACGCACGTTCAATATTCGTGTTAAACATTGTTCACACATTGCATGTGTGTAATTGTGCATATCGTATGCTGGAAAAGCACGCCGCGCAGCATTATGTTCACCATGATTTCTTAAATAATTGCGGCTTATAACTAACTTTTTTCAACGGAGTCCTTTGTCTGTAAATACTTATTGTAAGTATGTTTTGCTTCACATCAAAGATTTTGGAGCACATTTTTTTGACACATAGAGAAACCTCCTTAGAACAATAGAGAGCAGTTTGAAGAAATATTACTTGCGAATTCCTTGGAACTATGGAAAATAGTTTAAATCGCAAATATGAATTTTATTAATTAAAACAATAATAGATTTACGGACTATACACAATATTTTATGGATATCAATAAATTATTTTAATTTATTTAAAAGCAAGTGTACCCGGCAGACGTTGTTCTGCCCCCTCTGTGTCCTTATCTCCATCCTAATGCTCATTCCCGTCCTGGACCGGCCATCTAAATCGATTCAATGACGAATTATGGTGTGTATTCTCCATACAAAACACTATGCCGGTTTTTCGCGATTTTTCTTTCGAATTTTTCCAAACTTTTTTTTGGCAAAATCTTTCTACAGACAATAACTAACAAAATAAAAAATTAATCAAATCCGTCCCGTCATGCCGTTTCATGAGTTAAGTGGATTCGAATGTGTCCATTTCATTTTCATATATGAGCTTAGCCGCGTATTTTGAAAGTGGAATAAGGCACTCTTCGTTGAAAAGAAGAAACAAAATCAACTGTGCAAAACTTATTTCACTTTTTCTTCTCAACCAAGAGTAGCTTATTCGAATTTTCAAATTAATCGCCTCATATAAAGATTATAGAGTTTTATCTAAAAAATTACAAACATTTTCAAGTTTTTTATTTTTAAGTGATAAAAATTATCCCAAATTGTTTTTTTTTTATGTCTTTGATTTAAAATATTTTGTAAATTCCGTTTTCCGCTAGGGCATAACTTGGCGTTTATAATGAAAAATATTTGGACTAAATTAATGCCCCTAATTTTAGTGCATGAACTAGCTACCCCATGTATTTATCTTGAAAATAAGAACTAAATTTTATGATTTGTTTACACATTCAGCGAGCCCGAATGAATAAGTGATTTATTCGAAATGCAAAAACGTAAACCAGTGTTATTATCTACATATAACCAATGAAACTTATATAGTCTGTTATAAAGAAAGAAATTTTATTATTTCAGGCGCTCACTTATGAAACAAAGGTTTCTTGATGAGCAGGAACAAATGGATATGGAACTTACCGCAGGCAACGAGAGTTCAAGCGGTGGAGGCGAAGAGGAACTATCACAATATTACAGGCCCTTTGAAGATCCATCATCTTCATCACAGGGACCAAACCAACAAAGTTTTAGCCAACCGACAACAGCGCAACCAATGCAAATATCAACGCGACTACCATGGCAGCCTAAAGTACGCCAAAAAGACATCGATCAGTTTTTAGATATTTCGCGCAACAAGTTTATAGGTTACTCACTAATAGACGATCACGAAAGTTTGGCTGGATTGCCACAGCCCATACACGAAGGTGTTAAAACATTGCGTAGACACATGTACGTTAGTCTCGCTGATATTCAAATTAAAAAAGAGGAAGAAATCGCACGTAATCCTATTTCTACACATGAGGATGAGATACAAATGACGCCAGCAGAAATACTTTATCAGGCAATATTGCCAAATCTTCCACAATACATGATTGCTCTGTTGAAGGTATTGTTGGCTGCATCACCCACATCTAAATCCAAAACTGAAAGCATTAACATAATGGCAGATGTTTTGCCTAAGAAAATGCCCATTACCGCTACGCAATCTACAAAATTGACTGTTGATATGGGAAGGCACAAAGAGATTATTGTCAAGGCTGTATCCGCTATTATTTTGCTCTATTTGAAGCATTTCAAAATAAATCATGTGTATCAGTTCGAATTTATGTCCCAGCATTTGGTCTTTGCCAATTGCATTCCTTTAGTGTTAAAATTCTTTAACCAAACTATAACCGAATATGTTGGTTTGAAAAATTCGATTCCTCTGCTGGATTTTCCGTCATGTGTTATTGGTGAGCAACCTGACTTATCAGGTGAAAGCTTTGTATACGGCGGTGATGTGTCTGACAAACCATATTCTTGGCGTAATGTTTTCTCTTGCATTAATTTACTACGCATTCTCAATAAACTAATCAAATGGAAGCACTCTCGTGTGATGATGCTAGTTGTATTTAAATCAGCACCAATATTAAAGAAGACCCTCAAGGTGCGTCATGCTATGATGCAGTTGTACGTTTTAAAGTTGCTCAAAATGCAAACCAAATATTTGGGTCGACAGTGGCGCAAGTCTAACATGAAAACAATGAGTGCCATTTATGCTAAAGTGCGGCATCGTCTCAATGATGACTGGGCATTTGGAAACGATTTAGAATCACGTCCATGGGATTTTCAGGCTGAGGAATGCACTTTACGTGCCTGTGTAGACCGTTTTAATTTGAGACGTTATCCGGAGGCTTCCCAAAAGTGCGGCACTGGAGGTAACAATGGCAATGCTGGAAATTCAAATGAAAACTCTGCCAATATGGGTAATAACATGGGTGGCGATTCAAATGGTTTTGGCGGAAGTGGTGCTATTAACGGTGGAAACGGACAGTCGCAAATAAATGATGGTGGTGTTGAATGTGGTTTTCCAAGTGATGAAATTTTAACACACTCCGATTTCGCTTTCTTTGGTCACTCTGGTTGGTGGGATAGAAAAGTTGAGTTAACCGATTATTTTAAAGCTAACTATGCAGTGTGGCTGGAAGAAGAAGTTTATAACACCCAGATAGATTGGGATGCATTATAAATCTACAATTTTATTTATTTTTGTGTGTTGTAAGCGCATAAATAAGTTATAAAAAAATCAAACAAGAACTAATTCTTTTTCAATACATTTTGAGGAGCTAATTGAACAAAAGAAAAACATTCATAGTGGACTAAAATTTCGGATATGAAAGTTATGTATCCAGGTCTTGTACGCATAAACTAGAGAAGAACTCATAACAAAATTAACATATATACTATACATTGCACCATTATATAGTAGATTAAACTGTAGCGTGTTGTAATTCGAGAAGAAAATATGGCAATAAATTGCATAAAATGTATTCACAGCTAATATCTCTAATTTTAATCTTTTTTTTCCAAAACCGGCTTTTTATGTTGTCATTTATTTTCAAGTACGTATATGGATTATTATACTATATTTAATTAAAAGAATAAACATACTTATACACAAAATTTTCTGAAAATTTTTTAATCAAGACAGTGTAGAATTTAAAAACCGGTAGCTGTACTATTCCAAGAAATTATAACTCTTTTTCTAGTCCAATCATTTCGTTAAATTACAACTTAAGAAAGGCCCGCACGACTGCGCGCATTTTTTTATATTATAGGTAAAGTTAACAACAATAAACTTGCAACCTGTTAGAGCTTTAAACAAAAGGCTGAACAATTAAACAGAAATAAGTTAGTTTTATTATTGTTATCTGATCAAATAGAGACGATTAATTGACCCATATCTATGAAAAAAAAATCTCAATTTAAATAAATTGAGAATTAATTTTGCGCCGCAATATCTTTTCCCAGTTCTTAACTCTAACTGAAATTTACTTAAGCATTTTTTATGTTTAGTAATGGATTTAAATGAAAGTTAAAACTGTTACAATTTACTGAGAATCACTTTCCCACAATTCGAATGAATCATTTTTTTTCTAAAAACTTTGCAAACATTTCATCAGTGAATCACGCAATTTGAGACGCAATGACTGTTTTCCACCGCAAATAATGTGTGTGGAGTTCTCTTCGAATTTTATAATTGTATCTTCATTTACTAAATTTAAGGTTATTGCGTTTCCTGAGCGCTCCATTTTTACATTGGTGATACCATCTTGCACAAATCGCTTCATAAGCATATCCACATCTAGGGTGCCATATTCATATTTGACATTTTTAAGTACTTCTTCCCTCGTTGGTGCATCTTTTTTCCCGCTACTACTGCTGGGTTTATCATTCGCACTATCAGCACAAGGTTGAATATTGTGTACTTTGTCTTTTACTTGCAGCACACCAGTTATTGTTGATAATGTGACACCATTTGCAACCTCTCGTGGCACAATCTTTTGTGCCAACTCTGAAGATATAAAAACACGATCAAGTTTGCGTTTAAGTGGAAGCCGTATTATTTCACCACATTTAAAAGTTATAATTTTTTTATCCTTAAAATAAAAAAAATGTTATTATGTTACTTTTGCTGAGGAGCAGTTTTAACTTACAGGTTGTTCAATGAATAGTTGTGGCGCAGCGGGATGTGGCTTTGTATAGGCTTCTGGAATAACTAACAAACTTGGTTTTAACTCTTTTATTAACTTGTTAGCTTGCTGGTAATTCAGTGAGGTATCAATGGGACAGTAAAATGCCTTCATGGCGAGTGGTTGAAATGGTGCTAATACTTGAAGGTATGGAAAGTCAGGTTCTAGAGAGAAGAATAATTTAGTTACAATTGAGATTGCAGAATTTATAATTGTATACCTGTAAATATAATTGAATTGTTAGGATTACTTCCCCACATTTCAATAAAATGTACAGCATCGCCAAAACGAAGGCTCGGATGACCACAAAAGACAACACAAGGCTTAAAAATGCAATATTAGAGTACTGAAATATATTCATGATGCATGTATTAAAAGCATACCTGTCGGAAATCTTTGCTAAAACCATCCGCAAAGACATGTTTGTAATGTTTTAGCTTTGCATTTCTTAAATAAAAAGCATGTGGAAAAGGATCGTCAGGTAAATAAACTTTGTTTTGTTTCGCCGAGCTTAACCATTCGGCAAGAATGTTTGAATACGCCAACGAACTATCAGCTACAGGTGAAATGAAAAACATTGGCACGTTATTCAAACCCGCATTTTCCAGATTCTGCGTCAGACACTCGAAAAGATCATAGACTACACCAGACGGATAGCAAGGTATCAGTGCGGAGCCATTGTTTCTTATGGTAAGAGCTGCAATTATTTAAGTTTTTTTCAAAATATTATTGAAGAGATTTTGGAGTCATGTCAATTATTTTTTTAAATATTTTAAATTTTGTCCAATATTAAGTCATTGGTTTAAACGTTAAAAAAAATCAACCAAACTTCTATCTTAAATCTATTTTAAAGTGCAAATTATATATGTATATTAGGGTGTGCCATTTTTGAGCAACTTTATTTTTTCAACTAAAAAACAGGCTTGAAACTTTCAGAAAGGTGAAAAAGGAAGCCGCTAAAAATTTGACCTCTTAATATTAACATTTAGAGGTGCCTGTTTCTAACTTTCCACTTTCCATATAAATTACATGGAAAAAAATTATTTTTTTTTCTTATTGTTTTAGCTTGATATGAGAGCATTGTAGAAATGAACTGAAACATTATTTTAGTAGAAAATTTAACGCTCTACAAAAAAAAAAAAAAAAAAAAAATTATATTATCTTATTATCTGTTAAACAAAAGTAATTATGCATTAGGTTCAGTAAAATTATAGACTAAAATTTTATTTTATTTTTTGTAGAGCGTTCAATTTCCTACTAAAATAATGTTTCAGTTCATTTCTACAATGCTCTCCTGTCAAGCTACAATAATAAGAAAAAAAAAGAACTTTTTTTTCCATGTAATTTATATGGAAAATGGAAAGTTAGAAACAGGCACCTCTAAATGTTAATATTAAGAGCTCAAATTTTTAGCGGCTTCCTTTTTCACCTTTCTGAAAGTTTTAAGCTTGTTTTTTAGTTGAAAAAATAAATTTGCTCAAAAATGGCACACCCTAATGTATATGTATTAATTGGTATCAAATATGAATCTTCAAAATTTATTTTTATCATTTCTATTTAGAAATAAAATTTTTAGAATTTATGTTGCAAGGAAAATCGTACTTTTAGGAAACTGTTTTTTTTTTAAATTGCCTGGATGTTCATTAAAGTTCTCCATTTAAACACCGGAAAAAGTATAAATAATTTTTGTTTTGACCGAATGTGAACCCACATTTCTTATTATAGTTTATTCGACATCTATTTAGCCCCTTCTTTTACTAAGTAATGTCTTTATGCCAGATTTGTATATGTATAATAATAAGAGTATAACTTACCAACATTCATGCAAAGTTCTCCTAGTTTCGTGTCAGGGTTTACAGTTGGAGCTTGTGTAAGTCCTGTCATTATTAAGACATCAGCATGTTTTAAAGCCGATTGATTTATTGGACGTGGATGTGTAGTCAATGTGGAGGAGCCACTTACGTAGCAAATTTTCTCATGAGCTGTACTTAGAACCCAATTACTAGATCCCAAACAATAACCTGAGCTTACAGGTGTCGCTATGAATGCACCAAGTATATCCTAAAAGTTAATAATTTAAAACAAATGTAAATTCACAAACCAAGCACCTTACCAGTTTTTCATCATATCCCATTATGGTGACTCTACTCAGACAACTGTGAACATCTTTGAGACTAAAAATGGTTTTCCATTTTTTAGGACGAAATGCTTCACTCAACGGACTAGGCAATAGTTGCAGCATGTCTTTCCATAAAAGAGCGGTACTTGCTTTTGGCGCCACTTCAATATACTCAACCAACTCTTCGAGAAAAAAGCGTCCAATTTGTAGTGTGGGTTCTGTGGCATAAACTTTTCCCTTGAAACCTGTATGTTCTGTTATAAACGGTAGTGCCAACATATTTAGATAGTTTGATATGAGTATAACATCGATTTCACTGAAGTCTACTAGCTTATCCATCGGCAGGGTGAACTCTGGGGCAGAGTCGATGAATACCCGACCGCAACATTCTTTTAGTTCGCCGTCCATTTGGGGATCATGGTCACGTGTTGGAATCCAATTTGGTAAATTGGATAGCTTCATGCTCTGAACAAAAGGGAGCGGTAGAAAATTCAAGACAGTCTGTTCTGTTAGGCCACAGTCCAGCATGATGCGCAACCCCTTAAATGTCACCACATAGCAGGGTTTGGCCAGGTCGTTGCTTAAGCAATACTGGAGAAAAGAAAATAATTTTGCTTACACAGAATTTACAGTAAATCATAGTTCTAACTTACGAGACGCATTTTTAAGTTATATTCATCAAATTTGTTGCGTTTTTAATGAATTAGTTTGCAGAACAAAGTAAATAAATATAATTCAAACAAAAACGACAGCTGATTTTGACAGTCGGCTTTTGGATGCGTTTGAAAATGTCTGCAATTAAATTTCGTTGTGTGTACAAAGCGGCAATAAATGTGTTCCTGTACTTTCTTAACAGAAATTTTTGGTTAAATTCTTTAGCACACCCTAGACCTCAGGTGGGCAAAATTTTGGAAGCAGGAGCTATTTACAACAAAAACAACAATGACGACAACAGAAAAAACTCAACCACATATGCGATATTGATGGCAAAATAAATGTTCAGCAATAAAACAATTGTGAGTTCAAAGAATAAAATAAAACTATACTGATCAAACGAAACAAGAGGTGTCCGCAATGTGCGCATTGCTGTTTGCAATTTTTTTGACAATCAGACCGAGAGAGAAAATGTTCTATCAAGCTTTTACATGATTCAATGTGCTTGAATTTTTATGTTAATAAATGCTCAATCATTATATAATATTCATTCAAGTTAAAAAAGAATGGAAGTCTATTTCGCTTGAAGAACAACTAAAACTTAGCATTGCTTGCGAATGATTCACATCACTATTTATAAACATTCGAAAATTAGCGGAGCAATGAGCTTCGATCAAAATTTCTATCAATCTCCGTACAATAATGCATTAGAACAACTTGCAGGTTTTTACAGGATTTTACACAAAAAGCATTCATGTACTTGAAAAACCTGTGAGTGAGAACGAAAATGAGAGTAATTTATGTTCTCTCTTGGCAAGAAGTTGCAGGTTTCTACCCAGTGGCGTCACTTCACCAAATCTTGGGGGGTGCCAAGAATTATAGTTCCACCACTAATAGATGGGTTTATTGAATTAATGTATTGAATAATAACTAGTATCAGACCCTTGGGGGGAGGGGGGAATGCCCTCCCCAGCACTACTGAATTGACGCCACCCGAAGAATTTTTGCGTGTAAACTCATGCAAAGAGTCAAACTATCAGCTGTTCTGTATTGTGCAAGCTGAATTGTAAACATTAAGTATATTTTATATTTAAGATGTTTATTTGTTGTCTTAGAAAATATAATTTTCGTTCCTAATACATTGAAAACATTTTGACGTTAAGTTCTTGGGTTGAAAAAATGGTTTTATGCGTTCTCTCGTGTTTGACAGTTTTACAGGATTTTACTTAAAAAGTTCTAGAACGAACCTAATGTTTCAACGATTGCTTGTATCAATTTCCTGTCTCTATCTGAAAAGCCATCTGACTCTGTTTAATTGTCAAAAATATTGTTCACCTAGACTCTAGATCAAACTTCACTTCACTTCTTTTGGAAGTTATGGTCTTAGCATATTTTTCAACTTGTGGCATACTTTCCGAGATATTGAACAAAACATCTGTTTTTTATCAGACTAACGCTTATCTCGATAATCAGCTTTACGTAAACTATCAATTGCAAAACAAATTAAGTGGTAGGAAATGAATTTGAAAAATCTAACGCTACCTTCCGGACTACAAGAACTATTAAACCGACTTAAAACTTCTGCATATTAGCTTTGTAGAATATTGAACGTCCGTTCTCATATCAATATTGTTCATTACGATCTAAAACTTGTCAAACTGTTTTACAAGCAGGAGTTTACAAAAGTTCATAATCGTTGGTCGGTGTGCTTGTAAAGAACCATGATGGCAAGCATATAGAAACACTGCTTGAACATTTAAATTAAACATTCACAGCTTGGTTTGTGTTGAGGTTAGATTTAAATTAGAGCAGACACTGCCGTTTTGTTGATTCTTGCTGTTACGTCTTCCGCGTTACCAAGCTAGCAGAACGATTTAGCACATCGTCCAGCACATTAAGAAAGAATGGGGGAGCCATCAAGCAACCTTGAATTACCTCTGAATTTGGTTTCAATTGGCAGTGAGAGGATATTGTTGTGGACGATGCGGAACTTAAAAAAATAAGAAACCTAGAATTGAAGTCTCATAAGACTCTGATTTCTCTCTTCTTTTCGTTGAGGTTCCATAATCGATGTTATCTCTTTATATCTTTATATTCATGTGTGATGAATACAAAGTTGGCGAACTATACCAGGCACAAATTTATTGTTAATTGGTGTAGTGCTCGTTTATAGAGTAAGAGCTAATAAGCTTACGAATAATTTATCAGTTTATTAGCATGAAATTTATTAATTTTAATTTAATCCTCATGTTAATTAAATAGAACGGCAGGTATTTGGCATACATATCGAAATTTCATGTCATATTGTTTATACAGTATAATAACAACTCCTATTTGAAACAATTGCAAAATTTTAGTAATTTATTCGTGCTTTCATTTCCGACTTTCGGTCATTTGCGTTGCTTTAACAGCGTAAATTACGTTTCATTTTACCAGTGGACGGGAAAAGTTGAACTTCAATGTTGTTGAATTTGGAACCAGTCTCAAAAAGTTACTAGTTCTACAGCAATTAAAAAGGGTTCAGGTTAGTCCTGTTTTCAATGCAATGAATAGTGCAGCAGTTCCATTTCAATGTAGTGCATAATACGGCCAAGGTCATACATTTATCCTCAACAATAAATTACTAATTTGTAGAAATTATTTAATATTGCTCACCAAAAAAAAATTTTTTCCAAAAATATTTTGGAATTTTAACAAATTTTTTGTCCTTTTGGAAGGCCGCTAATTAATCATTTTCAACTTGGCAGCCTTGGTTTATTGTTCAAAATGTACAATTGAAGCTCTTAAAAGCAGACTCAAGGAACCTTAATATTTCAGATAGAGCAAGTAAGAGCCGAACAAAGTTATCAGCTTTTAAGTTGCTCTAGAGCACTTTATTGCAGTCAGCAAACAAAGCTAAGACAGTAAATAGTCAAGAAAAATTAATTCAAGATATTTGTGGAGATTGAAACTGAAATGTACAGATGTTTAACAGTGTTTCAACATGTGCATGAGAATAGATACCTTCCGCTATTCCATGCAAATTTCAAAATTCTCCGCAAGTTAATACCTATCCATCTTTGTGGTGGAATTAGTACTAACTATTTTTCGCACTATGTACATACATATATAGTTTACGATTATTCTTGCGCTGGTTCAATTAATTGCAGGAATTGTGTGCTACTACTTTTTTCGAAATCACGAACTCTCACATAAACTCTTCCACACTTTTATGCGTCATTATAGGTCGTAAATTCGCTGTTGCGCTTGTTGTTTTATGCACAACATGACCCGTCTGCCTTCTTAACTTCTCCAAATCGAAAGCGACAGACTTTGGCATTTTTGCCTTAAAATGCGATTACGAGTTGAATTATGGTCATTTATTTTAGACAACAACTACAAACATTCATACCTAACAGATACGCACGCACGCACACTTTGAATCGTTTGTGTGTCACGGCGGCGCTGAACCGACTTACTAACAAAAATCTGTTCACTCGCGACATTTTTGAAAAAGAAAATCTATGGAGCTAAAAAATTTTGCCTACTCCAATATCGCGAATTGTGTACCAAACTTCCCATAAGGTCACTATATGACGCTATTTTATTTGTTATATCGGAAATAGAAACTATGCTTTCGTTATCAACTGGGATGAAATTCCAATTTACCATCTACTACCTACAATTTCACATTAAAAAGTTTTATATACTAAAAAATGAAAAGGTCATAGCTTTTCATATTCCAAGAACCCTACCAAAATAAGATATTTTTCACATACATTCGCATAGATTTTGTGCCGCACTTTGAATCACATTTATTAAATTCCTTCTTTTAGACAATGCCCATGAAATTGTTGCACACCGATAAAGTTTCTATATTAAGATGGTTCAGAATACGTTTATAACCAAAATTGTTGCATTTGGGAAAATGAAAATCCAAGTGAGATTGTCGAGAAACCAATGTATTTGTTTGGTGTAACTTTTGGAGTGTATTGAGCCTTTTTGTTTTAGAAAAATTGTGCCAGTAATGCTGTTACAGCGATTGGTGAACGCTACCATACAAGTATTTTATGGCCCGAATTGGACGATATGTGGTTCCAATAAGACATTGCCATATTACATGAGAGGTTCCCGGGTTCACAGATCGTGTGGATCTTTCGATAAAATCAAAAAATTTTACTATATACTCTGATATAAGAGTTATATAACGCATTCAAATCACAAAACTTATTTTGCGCCACCCTGAACGTATGCATGTGTGAATTATTGATTATGGTTTCATAATTAAATTTAAAAAAAATATTAACTATTCATCAACATTTATTTTGTTGTCTTCAATCATCGCTTGCAATGCATTTACGCCAGCGCTTTATGCAGCAGTAATGGCCTTCAGTGAATTTGCTTTTATGGATTCAACCGACTCAAAGGGCCTTCTTCGATTTAGTAATTTTAGCTTTGAGAATAGAAAAAGGTCAGCCGAGGCCATATCAGTTGAGTACGGTCGATAAAATTAGTTGAAGTTTTGGCTAAAAACTTTTGCAAAATAATAGCTTTAGAATTGTAAGTGAATAATAAGTTGGTTTAGTGACGCCGTACGAGTCAGATTTTAACTTTTTCTGTTTACGTATGTATATGTTAGCGTTTTGTAGGAGCATTTGCAATTGTATTTGTGTTGAGCAGCGTGACAAATCTGTAGGATTTCATTTTGAAACGCCATATTGCGTTAATTTCATTTGTAATTTGACATTTTTGTCATTTTTTTTCATTCACGATTGATCATTTTTTTATGTGGATTAAATGGCTACTGTACTGGGCATTGTTAACAAAAAAAAAACGCAAAAATTTTTTTTAGTAAAATTTTTTTTTTTCAATCTGTTTTGTGCTGATAGCATGCTGTTTTCCGTCATTTTATTAATTGTGTTCATAAATTTTTAGTAGTTTCATATAGGAGATTGTATTTACATTTTTAAAATGAAGGTATTCTCAATTTAAAAAAATTTTATGCAGCTGGTTATGAAAAGTAAAAAAGGATATTTCATAACGGCAGAGCAGTGGCGTCACCAAAACCTTGAGTAGGGCGAGATTTATAATTCCACCATTATTACATGGTTTTATCGAATTGATGTATTTATTAAATAATAACTAGTATCAGATCCTTGGGGAATGGGTCTTATGCGCTCCCCAGCCCTACCGAATTGACGCCACTGCGACAGAGCCAATATAAATGATGTGGTGCTTAAAAAGGAAATCGTGGGCATAGAATTCAATCGGAACACAGTCTCACTGGATTTATTTAAAATAAAATTTTAAAATTCAAGCAAAATCTGGTATTTTTTTCCCAATTTTCAACCTTCATATTTAAAACCCAAATAGCTCTATTTGGAAAATTGTTAAACCTCAGAGCTTTTCGGGACAAGAAAGTAAAATATTTTTGAATTAATAAAAAAAATTATGGATACATATTGTTCTTACGAGAAACTTTTAGTGTATTTTTCCAAAGCACATATCTTCTATGTATGTTGTTTTTTGACAACAGCACTTCGTCCCTTTTTACTTATAGCCTTCTTCCGGTCTAACATTGAAAGTTGTCAATTTTTTTGGTACACAAGCTGTAGCACTAATATTCATTTTTGCATCTAAGTCATATTTTCCAAAAAAAAAAGTGTTTTCACATAAACTGTCATTTTGCTATTTGTGTGGTACAGCCGCTCTAATCTCTATTCTTTGCATAGAGCCATGGTTTCTAATTTAAATGTTGAATACATTTTGAAAAAGTTTGACATGTGAGTGGCCATGATATGTATATTATCTGAATATTTTTGCCCCAAGCTTCATTTTTACAATGATTCATATTTTTCATATATGTTACACCCCATTTTTAGCCAATTTCAGTGCTGTTTTCATGGTCAGTAGGAGAAAATCTAAATGTGTTTTTGCCTCTTGTTTTCCGCAATAAAAATAGTTTAATAATGTTTAATTTATGTTTCCTCTTTTATTTCATCTCAGTCCTTGTGTAATTAGAATGGAAAAAAAATTATTGTAGCCCAAGTATCTCCATTCCTGGTCAGCCAAATTTGTTTTTCCATCACCAATTCCCTAATTCATAAAAGTGGTATCAGTGCTACAAATCGAATGGCCCTATCAACCATATTTGTAACCAATTCTTTTTTATTTGACGCCAATAATTGAGGGAGACAGCCAGTTTGACATCCCTGCCACAGACTGTGTGCCAAAAAGCTGAATTTTTGTCTTAAAATGAGCCAAGGTAAATAAGTTAATCCTAAATTGGTTATAAAATTACTTTCAACACAGCACTCAACCAAACTGAACAGTAGGTACTTCTTATTCTAATCTCATATGGCAGAAACAACGTTGTTTTGTTTTTGACACATGATGACGTAAGATTTATATTTTCCGTTTATAGTTTTACTGTCGATTTTGTATTTGCGAATTCCTAAGTAGGTACAGTGGCGCAGCAGCTCCCTTATGCTATACATATATACAATATATTCTTAAATGAGAAAGTGCGCACTGCAATATATATATGCATATAGCATTCCTTGCACACGGATTCAACTGAGGATTATTATTTGGTTTACTCATCAAACTAAACAACAAATGTGAAAACGTGACAAAGCAACAATGTAACTTCTACACACAAAGACATATTTCAAAGGGGCCCGATACGATACGCTCCCCCTTGCCACGCTAGCGATTTTGGTATGCTGAAAGAATGTGTTACAATATGTTTCAATTCCGGCGTGTGTAGTGGCCGGATCTCCAATATAAACATTGTGTTGTATCGAAACATCAATGTTATCGAGCCAACAGCGGAGTATAAGAATATTTGTATCTTTTATAAAGTTGTTTGATTTTTATTTGCATTCAGTGGATGTTTCATCTCTTGAATCTTGCTGCATGTCACGTTTTCGTATTTCATTGTCCTTTTTTTATTATTACTTGTTTTCATTTCCTGTGGATAACCTTATCTTTTTATCTTCATTTTGCATGTGGGTATCGTATTTTAAGTTTATTTTACGTGTGCGTTGAGTTAAAATTTTTGGCAAAATTGAATTTCAAGCAATTTTGCATTAAATCATATCGAAGGGGATACTGACAAAGTGTTTTTAGAACATGCAAATGCGCGTTGGAGTCGAGCGAGTACATTTACAGCACTTATCTCTTACGCTATATAAAAAATTTTTAGCTCTATATGGAAATTATAGAAAAACGGTTTACATTTGTTTTTTCTTTAAAGCAAAACATGTCTTAAGGACATTGTGAAATTTTTTGCTTTAGTTTGCTATTGTTTTATTTAAAGCACGAATTCATGTGAGACTTACAATATCTACTACACTCAGGGAAAAATATCCTATAAACGATCCTATTGATTTTATATATAAGTAAATTGTTAGATTTATATACTTTGTTGCAAACACTTATCTGAAACGAATTGTTAATTATAAATGTTTCATTGATTTATGTTTTTAATATTTGATTTTCAAATAAAATTATTCTCGATTTCACTTTCAAACTGCCTGGTAATTATTAATTTCCAATAGGTAGGAAAAGCAAAACAATGCTTAGGAATGCGAATCACTCAAAATAGAGATGGAATTTATTTGGATCAACAAGAATATATAGAACGAATGTTGCGAAAATACAAAATGGAAAATTCTAACCCAATATCAACACCAATTGACATTAATCAAAAGCTTGAAAAGGAAACCCAAATAGACGAGTCCATGAAAGATGTTCCATACCAGCAAGCCATCGGAAGTTTATTATTCGCAGCACAATGCACACGACCTGATATATGTCAAGAAGTTCATTTCTTGAGCCGATTTAATAAGAATCCTGGTATAAGCCATTGGAAGGCTGTGAAGCGTGTTTTCCGTTATCTGAAGGATACACTTGGATTAAAATTATTTTATTCTGCTTCAAGAAATCAAGACATCGTGACATATACAGATGCTAATTGGGCGAATGATAAGGAAGAACGTAAGTCGGTGACTGGATATGTTAACATATTGCAAGGAGGAGCAATATCGTGGAGTAGTAAGCGCCAACCGCCAGTCGCTTTATCCACTACTGAAGCTGAGTACATGGCTTTATCAGCGGCTACATAGGAGGTAATTTGGTTGCGAGCATTGGAGAAAGAAATAAATATAAATTTCAAACAAGAAAAACCAACGAAGATTTTCAGTGACAATCAGAGTGCAATTCATTTGGCATCAAATGATGCATATAGTCCGCTATCGAAGCATATTGATATTAGACATCATTTTGTAAGGGAGAAGAAGAAGAACAATGATGTTATATTTTGCAGTGTAACAACAAATGACATGCTGGCAGATTTTTTGACGAAACCAGTTTGTTTTGACAAACACAAATACTTTTCGAAACAAATAGGATTAATAAATATTTTATAAATATAATTCGAGTGGGGGTGTTAGATTTATATACTTTGTTGCAAACACTTATCTGAAACGAATTGTTAATTATAAATGTTTCATTGATTTATGTTTTTAATATTTGATTTTCAAATAAAATTATTCTCGATTTCACTTTCAAACTGCCTGGTAATTATTAATTTCCAATAAAAATTATACTAAAATCAGATTGAGACAACAGGTTTCCTGCAAAATTATTAGGAGTTTACTATTGTTAAAGTGAATCAGATAAACTATTGATTTATTTCTGGTAATGTACTATTGATTTCATTATCACCGCATTATTATTTTTGTTTTCATGAATTTCCCGATATGATTTTGACTGTTCAATTTTATCTAATATAGCATCAATATTCTGTAGCCGAGCTAGCTAAAGAACAGGATCGCATTCAAATTTGAGATCTGCGTAGTAAGTGCATTTTAAACGGCCATCAAGTCATTTGCCACGATTGCAGGTCTACCAAGTTTTTGTGTACGCAAATCACAAATCAAATTAAAACAAAACAAAAGACCAAGGGAGTGAGGTGAGTGCTGTAGCCGCAAATGAACCAGTGGAGGTCATGGAAATCTAGTTAAAGGGCGCTACAACAAAATCAAGCAGTAACAAACGAAGTTTTAAAGATCTTTTGCTTTCATTTCCAAATTCGACAACAGCACAAAAAAAAATCTACTGTAAACAAAAACAATTGCCACATTCGTCGTGCAGTAGCGCACCTAGGGGGGGCCGAGGGGGCAGCAAAATGGTCGTGAAATATATCTCAATTTAGTAGGGTTGCTTAAAATCAAAAATGAGGACCTCTTATTTTTGAGTGAATGAAACTAAATCGATGTACTCATAGTAACTTTGAATTTGTGATGAAAAATTTTCACAGATTTAGTGAAATATATTTCATTTTGCTATAGTTTTTGAACGTGAAAAGGGAGGGTCTTTTTTTATTTATGGTGAGGTTATTAAAATTTAAACGTAAACCAAAATTTTTTTCGGTATGGGTGGCAAATAGTTTTTGTGCCCCGGGAGCATGATATGCACGATACACCTCTCTTGTCGAGACACAATGAAGTACCATTGCTAACGCCTTTGTGTGTTGTTTTTTTTTTCATTTGAACTCAAGTCCAAATCAACGCTGTGCGTCGATAGCATTGAAGTTCTGCGAATCGTTTTTGGCTTGTTTGTGCGTCGAATAACGGTTTGGGTAATGGGGGCGGAAGGGCCACTGCTGTAAACCATACTGTACTTTGCAATAAGCCTAAGACATTTTTCAACGTTAGTGGTAGTGCTGTTAGGATATTGGTTAGCTACTTAGGTGACAGACAGCAGAAGATTCAATTTGATAATTCTACTTCATCACGTAAGGTACTAAGTCTAGAGGTTTCACAGCATTCTATTCTGGATCCTTGAATATTTTCAATCTTCATGAATCATATTTTTGTAATTGTGTGAATTTTGTGCAGCTCCAATAGCGTAGCGTGAACATTTGCAGTTCAGGAGCGTAGAACCAAAATTTCAGCTCCTGCTTTACAAAAAAAAAAAAATAAAAATTAAAATAAAAAATACTTCCTTCCTTTTCTCCTTTCAGATAAAAATTTCCACCATTACTATGGCAAATATGAATTGTTTATGAATATGTTACACAATTTTAGCTCGTTTAATTATACTTAGTAGATTTATGAAAGTCGCTCATACGACCTGTTGTACGCAATTATTACCATAAAAAATTCATATTTTTCAAAGTAATAGCGCAAATTTTGATCTGAAAGCAGATAGATTCTTAGAATTGATTGTAGAATCAAAATAAGAAAAGAAAAGTTGGTAAACGAATAAATTACTTTGTTTCATTTTATTTAATAGCAAATGAATTCAAAATTTCGTTAGTAAAAGGCTCGCATTCCATGTGTAACGATTAACTTTTTAAATGGTACTATTTGTTAAGAGCTCTAAGTTTCTTAAGTCGAAGTGTGCTAAATTTACTATGCTCCAATTGCAACAGTTAATCTCCAGCATATGTTAATATACATAATGATACTGATACATTTCTTCAAAAAGTTGCATTCCATATTAATTTTTATATTAATAATCTTGTTCTCACTTCTAAATTCAAGTGCACTCCAAACTTCATGCAAAATTAATTATTGAGAATTGCTAATATCACAATATTAAGATGTCAATTGGCAATCACGATATGTTTAAATAACTCACTGGACTACCTGTATTATGAAATTCAACTCAATCAACTCTTATGGCGATACCTAACAAATTATGAGCACTAATGGCAGCAATGACAGCAGTCAGCATCTGTTTTGGTCATCATTTTTCAACAAAGTTCCACATTTATTTTTAGGTACTCTATACAAAAAAAAAAACTACATAAATTACCCAGAAATTCTGATATAAAAAAATTAAAAAATATTTAAATCATAAAGGTCATTTTGTGCAAAGTCATGAAAAATGGCTAGAATCTTAAAAACGCATCAAAATATTTCCAACCAGACATGATTTTATAAGATACCATAGCTTTGTTGTGTCGCATGCATTATTGAAATACATTGACCTTACTTTGTGCAAGTTCGATGTGAAAAATTGATGTTCGCAGACAACGAAAATGTCCTTTGGTTCCTTTCGCTTCTTTAGCTCTCTAGTTGCTATGTCTGTAAGTATGTACGCAAATTGTGAGTTGGCTTGGCTTGGATGCTAAGGATTGTATCTATGGTACTTTTCTTTCCGATTGTGTTCGTAGCGTTGGCCAAGATGTCAATTGAGGTGCTTGCTGTGCAGTTGAAAGCAAAAATTTTTCGCTTAAAATGATTTACACAAGAGAGTGCACTTAAATTTGAAGTGATTATATTTTTATTAAATTTATTTTTAAAATAACGCTGCAGCCATGTAACGAATAAAATTCAAAAGAATATAAATAGAGTATAAGTCTTTAGTTAAAGGACATTTGGGGGATATTGCTTATAAAGCACAATGCATGAAATTCTTAAAAAAATCAAAAAATAAGTTCTAAAAACTCAAAAAGTTTAAGTTGTTGGGTCTATTTATATCCGATTGAATTTTCTTACTGAATAACAAAACACTTAATTGCGACGAATTCTTTTTTTTTCAAGCGAAATTCTGCATTTTTCTATATACAATATACCCTCTCCAGAAATATTTAATAATATGATTGCTGGTGTGTATGAAAATGTATCAATGATTAAGCCATTATTATGTTGTTTTGTTGCCTAATCAACCAAATAATTCAATTTAGTTACATTTTAAGCGTTAAATTGCGCGTATCCTTTGATTGACAGTATCTACTTAATATCTCTACTGAAATCAAATAACCATTTGATTAATGCATTTTATTTTAATCTTTAATCTCAGCTTTCTGACGGGCATGTCCAAATTATAAAGTGAAATAAAAAAACAATAAAATTAAAAGATTTCGGCGCATGAAACCTTTCGTCTTTCCAACCAGAAAAACAGTTTATTTGTTTTTTTAAAATTTTAATAAAAATATAATAAATGGTTCGTTTTGACTCATCGCAAAATTTTTAAATATTTTTATTTTGCATTTATTCTTGAAGTCATTTCAATTGAAGTGAACCTTTTTCAAAAAAGGATACCATTGTTAAGTAGCAAAGTTTTTTTTTCAATTTGTTGCGCGTATTTTTTATCTCCATATATGAGGAGTTAACAGTCAAAATGTGATATGTCCACTAGATATGAAATCGTATGGATAAATTTCATTTCAACTGGAACAAAGAATGAGAAAAGTCTCAAAATGTTTTCGCCATATCTAGTTGAGCCAGTCGTTTGGGATTATGATATACATATATACCAATTGCAAGTCCCTTTTACATGCTTTTGCAAAAACAACGAAAAACCTTCATCACCTTCTTCATCTATGTAAGTTCATTGAAATATTGAAACGTATTTCCTTATAAAATTTTTTACTCAAAACACGTCAGATCAGGCGTTTCGAGTTTGTTTGTGAGAAAACAATTTTGGACTTGGCGGGTTATGATCCATCAAACAAGGACTTGGCTGTTTTTGACAAAGTAATCAAAAAACTTTGTTTGAAAAAAATGGACTTGAACGGTTTTGATATCAATGTACTGGATTTGGTTTTGAAATCAAGTTCATGGACTTGGTCAGTTTTGAAATCTATGCATCAAAAATATATTTAAAAAATGTAATAAGTATTACTGTCAAAAAAAGTTTGTTTAAACTAAAATCATATTAATAAAGCATGGTCTAGATTTCGATCTATGAGAATATCTCAAAATTTGATTTGTTTGGAATTGGCCGGTTTCGCAACTGTACGCCTCATATGTGTGCTTTTTTTGCTTCTTTTTACCAAAGCTTTACCATTAGAGTTAAAGAAAATTCTCCCAAAATTTGAGCTACCTTCTATTATAAGAAACTTTTCCATTTCCAAAGACTTTGTCAATATTCGGTTGTAGTCAAATTTTTCGATGTTTTCAGACTGTTTTGGATACTTTCCGATAATAATCGATTTATTTGAAGTTTTTTAATATTTTTCGATGCTTTTCGACTTTTATCATTATTTCGTATTTTTTAATATATTTCGATAGACTTTGTCAATATATTTCGTTTATAGTCAACTTCCTATACGTTTTCCAAACTATTTTGAAAAGTTTCCGAGAGTTCTTAACTTTTTCGAAGTTTTTGTGATATTTTCGATGCTCTTCGACTTTTATTGTTTATCGATGTTTCCCAATATTTTTATACATTTATCAAATTCTCGACACTCTTCGACATTTCGATACTATTCATTTGTTATAGATTTTTCGTGTTTTATTTTTATTTATTTCAATACTTTTCTACTTGTATCAGCTTTTTATCCTTTTTGAAATATGTATATCGATACTTTTCGTCTTTTATTGATTTTTCGGGTATTCTTTAACTTGAATATACTTTTCGATGTTTTTTGATACAGTTCGATTTTTCCAAGCTTTTTTGATACATCGCTCGTCGGAAGACAATATAAATGCAATTGATAATAATACCAAACTGACAAAAGTTGAAAAGTAGCGAAAAACAAAAGCAAGACAGAGAGTATCGAACAATATAGAAAAAGTCAATAATATAATGAAGTTGTAGTATAATATCGGTCGAATTTTCAATTCAACGAAAAAATTGATATGGCCTTAAGCGTATCGAAAAACATAGAAAATGTATCGAATAACATTCAAAAGTCGAAGAGGGTCGAAAATTGCCGAAAAACAACGAAAAACATCGAAATTTATCGAAAAAATCGATAAGCATCGAAAAATATAGAAAAGATTGTGAAAGAATTGGTGAAAATCTAAAAAAATTTCGTTATTCGTTAAAAAAACCTAAAAGAGTCGTACTGGATAACTTCTCAGGCCGAATGTAAACGAATCTCAGAATGTCACAGTTATTTCCTTGTCCGCTTCACATGATTTGCCCATTATGTTAATTAAAAATTTGATTATTTCATACATTTCTAACAAGCCTTAATTTATATCAATGAATATTTCATTATTTCTTTATTTTTATCTTATTCCAACAATTTATGGTAAGTGCTGAAACATATGCATTTATACTGTGAGTCTTTAAATATGTAATTACTTTGGTGTAGACTGATACAATATTGAAATTAATGTTTGCTTATCTGGGCATAAAATTGATGAAACACTTGAATCACGAGAGCTCGCATTAATTATCATATTACTCTTCGTGTTCATTAATTCGAATGGGTATGCAATTTGGAATGGGTGGTGCAAATAAGCCGATATGTTTACACTTTCTATCTAATTGTGTTTGGTTTGCGGTGGCGTATCATATCAACGTGTGACCTTCGAAATTCGATGCAGCCATGGTTATAAATAAAAACCTCATTAATTACCGAAACAAGCCACCACTAATGGTAACGCTAATGACTATTGCGCACAGGACGGTGATTTACAATTTAATTTTATAATGGATACTAAAAAATGATACAAGTTAGGTAAGCGCCCTTAAGTTAACAACCGAACCGAAAGTTTTCATAGATGGAATGAGAAAATTAAATTCGCCCAATGATTAGTAAATTAAAGCTATAAAGATATTCTCCCAGATAAGATTAGCCAAAGCAAAGCCATCAAAATTTGAAAAGGATACATGACAATCATCATTGCCTTAAATGTGGACGGACAATACTTTTCATCTTTTACGCATTGTGAAAACTTCTTCACAGACAAATTGCTTGTCAACGATTTTGATTGTGAAAAAAGATTTTCTTTGAAAAAAAAAAAACATTTTTATTGGCTGTAAGGTTAAAGTTCGCACTACAGACACTTACGAAAAAGTTTCTGCAAAGACATTTTTATTTCTTATGGCACATAAAAGCAATAGAAAACATTCAGCAGAAATGTCTGGCAGGTAAGACACAAGTGATGATGGTTGCGGCTGTACGAGAAAGTACCTCATTGAAGGCGAAATTGTAGCGAAATTTTGGAAATTGTGTTTTATTTTATTCAGCTTTATGGGTGAATTTTCATCAAGTGCCTTTTTTTAAGTTGAAATAAAACATATTTGCATACCTATGTATAACGGATGGTCATTTGAATGATACTTTGAAGAAGTCTTTGAAAGTTTACTTTAATAGCTGAAATCGTTGCAGGCTTAATTGCATATATCATGTACTTAACTTCTCGTAATATAAACGTAAATATTTCAAAGGCGTAACATGCTTTTGGAAGCCAAATCAGATGTTCAACTCTGAAGATAATGCTGTTTTCAAACCGATTGTTTCGTGCTTAGTATGGCAAGTGAAACTATTATGATGGAACCACATGTCTAGATCAATGCCTCTTCATCAAACACAATTGGGTAAGTCGGAGGAATTCCGGGAAAAAAGAATTTTATCCATATCAACATATCAACCAAAGTATTAAGAAGCTTCCTTTCGAAGCCATTTAGAAAGAAAACAAATTCCACGGTGAGTGACTTAAAGAAATACTGACTAAAATCTTTTTTCGCTTTTTTAAATTATAGCGAAATTACTTTTTCAGCTAACTACTACTACTAACTAAAGTTATTCTCAACGGATTTAGTGCAAACTAGACATGCAATAATGAGGTTTCCATATTAATCGCTTAAATTTGGATCATATACTCAGTCTCCGTATACTTAATGTTGGGGCATATCTGCGAACGACCATTGATTTCTTTCAAAGAAAATATTGTTAGCCCTATTTCCGAAACTCAAGCTGATACTGTGCCTATGCAGAGACTTCTCAATGACCTAAATGGAACTGTTTGTCAATGATATTGTTAGTAGAGCGCAGAGGAATGAAAATTGTTAGTGGCTGAGTTAACGATTTAATGAATTCTAATATATATCGATCTAGTTAATATCCCATTGCGAGTCCATTACTCTTAGTAGAAATGAAAGATGATTCAGATTGAATCTGTGTAGACTACTATGAACTAATTTACATGTTATATGGCGCTCATTATTATACAATACATAGCTTCAGGATTTCACCAAATATTCGACCGCTTGTCTCTTTTGAGTCTACAGCAAAAAATTAAGGTTCGAGAATATCTTTTAAATAATAATAAATAGAAAATCATATTATGACCTCAGAAACGGCATATTTGTGTTAATGTTTTCTATATTACGGCCATACTTGTCACATTTTTTTCCTGTGATGATCGATACTATCTCAAATTACGAACGAATCTGTTAAGCTCCTCTAGTGGTACATTTCCAACACATCTAAATCGTCGAACTTTATGTTATCAATTAGGTTCCTTGTTCCATTGTGAAATCTGTGCTCCTTTCCGAGTAAATTTGTCTTCTTTCCGCTCTGAAGTTTTCAATGCTTGGCTCACGAATGTGGTAATGAGGTTCTCTACAGTTTATAACGTAATTTGATTTATAACAATGGGAATTTAGGTTTTGATTGTCGCCATATTGTCAACCCAAGTGCTTACATTTGAGTATAAGAGAATTCTCGCAGTGAAAAAATACGCATTCTGTTCGATAGCATTGGCTGGGTGACTTAAACTATACATTTAGTGTCAGTGAGCTCGTGTAGATTCCTGAAACGATCCAGCAACCCTTTTTTCAACCGTAGTTGGTGAAGACAAAAACTCCGCTACTGCCGATGATGATGCCGGAATTCATTTGTCACTGATGGGAATACGAATTTCTTAGGACTGATTAAACTTTATTTGAAAATATATAGTTAAACATAATTCGAATGCTCCGAGTCTGAAGCCGTTAGCGTTGCTTTGATGTTTACTTCGGTGCGAATAATTGCAGATGCATTATGATTTCATAAATCATTGAGCATCATAGGGGTTTATATCTTAAACAAAAGGGCTGTGTAGGCCACTATTGGTCAAACAACTGCTGTGTATATAGTACATGATGTACACTTTCAGGCCTTACTTTTTCTAAACATCTGTTTATAGACAAATTTGAATTCAATCATAATCCGTCTTTCAAAAAGGATATCTTTAAAAAATTTGCAAAGGATTAAACTTGAATTTTTAATTTTGTTTGTGATAATTTATGATATACATACATACAATAGTTTATAACGAAATATTTATTCTTTACCCTCAAAACTGAATAAAAATGTTTGTTTTAAAGCAATTATACTTCGATAAGCGTGCATTTTTTTTATGCCAGCAAATTCAAGGAAGGCACTATTCACAATCAAGCCTTGAGTGTAGGGATTACATTTCTATTGATATAACTAAGCAGAGTGCTTTGCTTATGCAAACAAATGTTTACGCTGCATCAAGCATAGTCTGCTTAATTAGCATTGATTGGTACTTGTTTAAATAAACAATATCGGTGGAATTGTTTGATGCAGGGTAAATATATTCTACAGGTAGAGGTTATCTATCACAAACAGTGTTGCTAGGTTTTTTTTTATCCAAAAAAATGTAAATTCGAAAAAACATCACTGCACTCTTTCAAAGCGAAGACATTTTTAGTAAATTAAACTCTTTTTTGGTAGAAAAGTTAATGACCTTTTTTTTTGTTGCCCTGTAATATTGAAAAACTAAAAATTAATTCATAGTTTAGCATAAAGTTGACTCTAATTTTATAAAAAAAAAACTGTAATTTATAAAAAAAACTGTGCGGTTGTCTTAAAAACTGTATTTGCAGTTAAAAATGGAAATATGGTAACACTGTTCACAATAGAACTTGCTGAATGAAATATTGAATGATAAGAGGTTGGAATTTATGGCGTCCACGTGGCGCCTTTCATACAAGCTCCTAGCATGATAGAGCATCAATTATCAAAAGTAACGAAGTTGTAGGTGTGCAATTCCCATATAAGCTAGAAGCATAATGTGACATATTTTGAATGTTCAGAATCAAAATATAATGCAAATTGGTGTACGTATACAGGTTGATTCAAATTACCGCCAAGTGGGCGTGACACCTTCCATAGAGAATAAAATATTTACAAGCCATATCGAATACATATGTAAGAGTAACAAAAAATGGACACATGACAAAGTATTTACATACTAAACTTTTAGGTACTAAGTATTTAAATATATATTATATCCAATGTAAGTGGCACGTCTCTAATTGGCAAAAACTATGAGTTGCCACTTATGACACCAATAGCAATGCCATTAATCCCGTCCTCATATTAAATTTCAAACAACACAAACATAGCTTGTTACAGTTTCAGCCTGTAAAGGAGATGTCACGCCCACTTGTTAAAACCATACAACTCTATGAACGAAGTGTTTTCGTATCATTACTTGTCCATTAATAGAAGTTCATATCATTTCAATGGGGATATCATATCCACTTGCTAAATGAAAAACTGTTCAAATTCTAACTAAAAGTTTCTTATAAATTTTAACTAAAAATATAGCACAATTATTTATTGAGCATGTTTTGCATTCAATTTAAGAGATACAGAATACAAAACTTCCAGTAAAATGAACATAAAGACTTTTGCTTGGCGCCATAGAGAAACGACTAAGCTTGAAGAAATATCAGATTTACATAGAAAATTCTTAATTGAAATCCTCTATGTTGTTGTTGGTTAAGCTTTGAACTTTTTGAAATATTGTTCAACTATTACGAAACAAGTGAATTTTCTTTTGTCTTGTGTCATTCATATGCATTCCGACGCTCGTGCTCAAGATGTAAAGTATTTTATGCTTGCAGATTACATTTAAGTTAAAACTTTATGTATGAAAAGTTTCGGTATCAGGGGCGTATAAAGACTCATCATCACTTCTTCTTCATACACTTAATTAAAATTATATGAAAAATTTCCAACTTGAGGAGGATTGTGAGCTGAATTGAAAATTTTCCGTTTTTTGAGAAAAGCAAATTTACATAAAGTTTAAGTTTTATAATAAATTGCCAAGCTTATGAATGAAACTAAAATGTATACATGTTATTATTTAGCAGCACATAACAGTCATAGATTTGTATCTCTTGTTCACAGCAATTTGACAAATCTACATAAGCAATTTGTTGCGGAACTTAACTTGGTTAGAGCCAAAAGACACCTGTACTTG
Organism: Meiosimyza decipiens; assembly: GCA_963680825.1. Classification (NCBI taxonomy): domain Eukaryota; kingdom Metazoa; phylum Arthropoda; class Insecta; order Diptera; family Lauxaniidae; genus Meiosimyza; species Meiosimyza decipiens. The sequence goes on from OY804258.1 coordinate 36,844,225, forward strand.
TCACTTGTAATACTTAAAAATAATGTACGTAATGTTTTTGTCGAAATCAGTTTTAAAAATTGAGCTATTTTTATCATTTTCTCAAATATCTCTCTTTGAAAAATCGAAATTTTTACTTTAAGTCAAAAAATAATACTAGACCTCCTGTTCTCTTGAACAACGATCATAGCTTCCAAAGTAATCCAATGTGGTCCAAAACGATAGCATTAACATTAATGAATTTTTCTGCTTTTAGACGAGGGAAAATCGCCCAAAAATATCGGAATTGTTGTAAAAGAGGTATCAGTTTAATGGCTGTTATGTCACTTAAGTAAAAGACTTAAGTGACCATTTGTCCGTTTTAAAAATAAAGTTCCAATGCTCAAAAATGTCGCATAGATTTTCGAATTCCTAGCAGGCCCCGGCTTTTAGATGACATTCGCCATTGGGTCCACTATGTTTCTATTGAGAATCATAGAAGTTAAAACATTATTTTTGGCCATTATAATCGTTGTTGTGGAGAAAAATGTAGCTTCATCATTTTAAAACATAAGAGACATTGTGATTTTTATCTTAAAAGTACGCGTTCCTTAAAAGAATGTGAAATCCAGATGCTTGATACTAGGTGTACAAATATGAAACCGGTAATGACATCTAGCGGTCGATAGCCGTATATGTATGAGCTTCCGAACCGCACCAAATGTCTTAATTGTTCATTCTGTCATCTGTCAACAATATTCAGTTCACAGTTTGTCAAGTTTCATACAACAACGCATTTTTTCCGCTCGTAAAGATGTCGAATTTTGTGCCTGAAAACTCTGATTTGCGGGAAGCATTGATTTTCTGTTTCCATTTGAAGAAAAACGCTTTTGAATCGCATCGAATGCTTGTTGAAGCTTACGGCGAGCATGCTCTTGGTCGTACACAGTGCAATGAGTGGTTCAATAAATTTAAAAGTGGTGATTTTGATGCGATAAATGAGGAGCGCGGCCGGCCACCGAAAAAGTTTGAAGACACCGAATTGCAAACATTATTGGACGAAGATGATGGTCAAACGCAACAACAGCTCGCTGAACAACTTAATGTGACACAACAAACCGTTTCCTTGCGTTTGAAGGCCATGGAAAAGATTTTAAAGGTCGGTAGATGGGTGCCACATGAACTGACCGACAGGCAGCAAGAAAACCGAAAAACCACTTGTGAATTGCTGCTCGCCAGGCAAAACAGAAAAGGTTTTCTCCATCGAATCATCACTGGCGATGAAAAGTGGATTTATTTCAACAATCCCAAACGAAAAAAATCATATTTGAGCCCCGGCCAACGACCCAAATCAACGCCAAGACCAAATCGCTTCGGCCGAAAGACAATGCTGTGTATTTTCTGGGATCAGCGTGGTGTTATTTGGTATGAGCTACTAAAACCATTTGAAACAGTTACTGGTGCACGTTACCATCAACAATTGATCGCTTTGAACCGTGCTATACGTCATAAGAGGCCCGAATTTCAACTTCGCCATGACAAAATTCTATTCCAAGATGACAACGCATCGCCACATCGAGCAGCGGTCAATAAAAACTTGGTAGAATCGTACAACTGGGAGCCCCTGCCCCACCCGCCGTACTCACCGGACCTGGCGCCATAAGATAACTATTTGTTTTCATCGATGGGACACGCACTCAACGATTCGCACTTCAATTCTTACGAGGAAGTGCAAAAATGGCGAGGAATCCATAAATTGCCTGAAAGATGGAAAAGATGTATAGCTAGCGAGGGGAATTACTTTGAAGATTAAATTTGGAACTATTTTCGCAAAATGAACGTGTTGCAAATCATTGAATTTTATAATCAAAATTTGTGCTCTATGAGAAAAAGGCTCTGTGAGAAGAAACTCTCTTCAGCGACGAAGCTCGTTTTTGGCTCAATGGGTTCGTCAACCAACAGAATTGCCGAATTCGGTCTGAAGAGCAGCCAGAGGCAGTTGAAGAGCTGCCAATGCACCCTAAAAAATGTACTGTTTGGTGCAGTTTGTGGACCGGCGGCATCATAAGACCGTATTTTTTCAAATATAATGAAAATCGCAATGTTACAGTCAATGATTACCGAATCTTTCTTTTTCCCAAAATGGAGCAATTGGACTTGATTGACATGTGGTTTCAACAAAACGGTGCCATATGTCACACGGCACGCGATACCATGGACCTACTGAGAGGCGAGTCTGGTGAGCATTTAATCTCACGTTTTCGAGCAGTTCATTGTCCGCCAAGATCATGCGATTTGACCCCAATAGGTTATTTTTTGTGAGGCTACGTAAAGTCTCTCGTGTCAAGAGACATGCCAACCACAATTGCAGCCCTGGAAGACAACATTACAGCTGCCATTGGTGAGATACCGGCCGAAATGCTGGAAAAAGTATGACAAAATTGAAGCTTAGGGATGAACCCCCTCAGACGTAGTTGCGGGCAACACTTACATGAAATAATCTTAAAAAAATAAATGGAAGGAATTGATGTATTTTAATTTTATTTTTTCATTCATTTCATTTATTTTATCAATATAACAAACAGTAATGAGACATGTCTAAAATAATTTATAAAGTTACACTGATAAAATACTATATTCTGTTATTCCTAAGAATAAGTGACGAATACAGTTACTCTCCAAAAATAGAAAAATTCTTATAAGCGTGGGAATTTTATTGCAGATACATATCATGAATTTAAAATAAAATTAAGCAAGAAGCAAATGTTTTTTCCATACTAAAAAAAAAGAGAGAAAAATAGTAAATTTTTCTGAATAATCAAAAATTACAAAATTGAAATAATACAAAAGATATAACTGAGAAAAACTATTCCTGAACACAAAGAAGACGATCAATTTCAATGAACTCAAATCTAAAAAACCAATATTTTACCGCATTTAAAAAAAACATGTAATAAGCGTAAACTTCTGATAGAAACAGGAAGACAATTGAAGAGTCTGGGTGCAGCAGATAGGTAGTAACGTAAAATGTTGAGAGGTATGTATTGGCACTAAAGCAAAATTTAAACTATTTGTCCTTAATTCATAAGCAGAGTACGTTCTATTCACTAAATAACCTGATCTTATGAAAAATATTCTTAATACTTTAAAAAAGTACAAATGCTTCAACGGCAGTATATTTAAATTACAGAACAACGGAAGACTGCTTGATAAAGAAACCTGACCACATATAATGCGAATGACATGTTTTTGAGTAATTAACAAGGGAGTAATTTTTGATGAGTTGGTCCCTCCCCAGCACACCAACCCATATTGAAGTTTTGATTGGAAAATAGCATAGTATATGCAAGTTAGCAATTTTTTACTACACATTTTTTAAATAATAAATTTGCCTAGTGGCAGCCATCAAGTATTTTTTTAAGCTACTTGAATGATCGACCCAAGGCATTTTCCAGTCAAGCAATAACCCCAAATACTTAAAAGTCCTCACCCATTCAATGGTAAAACATTTGGATGAGCAATTGCGCATATCAAAAAACGTTTGAGGCTGATTAGAAGAACTGCAAGTATATTTGTCAAAGGTATATTTTTCACAACGTGGGCAGTGAAACATGAGGTTAGGAAAATGCAATTATTTACCAGGTACATTGAAATACATCAACTTAGTTTTATCGCTTAACACAAGTTTATGAACTGCGAACCAGTGTCTCATCATGGCTCCAAATAAATATTTCATTCACTATTGCAAAGTTTCTGTTCTGTTTTTAATTTTCAAAAACCAAACGCTTAAAAAATCACCCTTTACATATTCAAAGCTAAATTAAGTTATTAATTTTTTGTTGTACTCTGGGTATCATGGTAATCATTTACACATAAAGAAAATGAGTCATTACCACAGAACTTTTATTGAAACCTCACATTATTTTGAAATTAAAAATTTCCATTTTCAAAATGTTAACTTTGACAGAGCCAGTATTGTATAGCTTTTTTCAATTCATAGAATATTGGACAACTTTGTTTAGACAATTTTGCAATAAGGATGGTAACCTTCCAAATACTGTTCCCTTGAATTTCATTTGTAACTGTAATGAATTATGTTTGAGTTATGAACAAAAACATAATCTTTAATTTAGCAATAATTAGTCAAATTATCTCTAATGAACATTTGTATTTTCCATGGCGAGTATTTCATTTATCTTGTTAAATACATTTTGAGTGTGCTTTCTTGTCACACTTCTCAATTATTTTTGTGTAACATGGACAACTTCATCGTTGACAAGGAATTGTACGTAATTAATATTCAGCATCAATTTGTAACTTTCCAAGAAGTTAAATGAGTTTGAATCTCAAATCTTATCAGGATTGTGCGGTATTAGGGCAAATTATATTGCATAAATTAACATTTAAGCTTATCTCGCTATCCGATGAAAGAAAATTTGAAATTAAAACGAGGAATATTTAAAAGATGGATGGAACCCTGCATTATTCCGAAGAATTTCTTTTATATCCAAAAAAGAACTTTTAGTTAGAACTGGAACATACAATTTAAACAAATTAAATACGAAATAAATTTTGTTGGTGATAGTCCAGGAAATTTAGGTTTAAATTGAAAATTTTAGAAATTTTAAATTTTATATTTTTATATCTATATTTTGGCATTTTGATCAATTAAAAAAATTCAAGCATAAAACTTTAAAATGGCTTATTTTTCAATATCAAATAAGTACCCTTCGTATCATCGAAGAGCAGATAAGTGAGTGGCAGGTCTTGTTACATTTAGCTCTCTTGATAGCATCGACTGAAATGCGTTATATAGGCGATATACAGCCCTCAAGGTCATTAACCTCATCAAGTTTCAATATGTACAATTTTGATCTTTTTTGAGTTCGTGTCGGGTGTGCACAATCACCTAGACGATGTTCTTAGCAGATCACTAGGCTTTTCTAGCCGAAGCATTTAATGTAATTTTAGGCGAGTGCCTTATACCAATAACATTTGTGTACCTCTTCGCCATTAAGCAATCCAAAGTGTAAAAAAAATTCACTGCCGACAGATCTACATATCTTATATCGGAAGTCAACACTTAAGCACTTTAATACTTTGAATGCGAATATGTAGTTATCCAAATATGGTACAGAAATAGTTAGTGAAACGAACTTCTACTAAAAGTGCAGTGCAGGGAATTAATTTATGGTGAGAACAAATATAACAACCTATTAATTTGTTTTGATCAATAGTTTTATTTGGGCGTAAAGCTGCGGTTACAGTGGATAAGAATTTTACAAAACTATGTTCGCACGAGTTCCAACTAAAATAAAATATTTTGTTTGCATCAGAATGACCATAAAACTTCGTGAGAATATGTTCGAAATATGCGTTACCACTGTAACCACATTGTTGTTGTGCATGTATTATATGTGGTCACAGTGGTTACGCATGTTTCGGACGTAATCTCACGAAGTTTTATGGTTGCTCTGATGCAAACAAAATATCTTGTTTTGGTCAGATTTCGTACGAATTCTTATCCACTGCAACTGCAGCTTGAGCCTTTAAGCCACAGAGTCCGTTACTTCACACACTAACAGCTTAGATGAAATTTATGTATGTATGTGTTTGCATAAATAGTGGGCCGAATCACCCTTTGTTGACTAAAATGGTGAAGTTGGGTAAATTTAACACTTGAAGCACGTTGAGTAATTTATTTAATCAGTAGCTAAAATATTAAAAACATAAATTTTATAAAAAAAATTAAAATTTAATAAACAAAAATTTTCAAAAATGCTTAAACATATGTGATGAATCTGTTTTTTAATTTTTTTTTTTGATTTTAATTGCGTTTATCAGGTCAATCAATTTCGTCACTGTCAGTTGTATACTTTGATGCAACGGATACTACGGACTCTATGGGCCACTAGTTAATGTGCCGGTGAACATTTTAGGTATATGATTCTTTGGTTGTTGGTATTGATATGCAATGTACATAGTTCACATTTATGCGAATTAAGAAACCTAAGAGTAAAGTCGTAGTTTTTTTTAAATGAGTTTTGAAGTAGCAAAAAACAAACGCTATTAAATTATTTTATCGCGTCTGCCACTGATATATTGTGTTAAGGGCATAATATAATAACAAAAATATAAGTAGCAGACATTCGCACTGCTGCGTTTTTAATAGCTGAAACACACAAAAAAAATTTTATTAAATAATTTTATCCTTTTTTTTCCAGAACTTCGTTGTCTTCAGCATTACCTCTAGAAGCTGAAAATACAATAAGCAGACGTATATATATAGAAAATATATGGGGTTATATATGCCAAAATTGTTGTTTTTGGTTAAATTTATATATTAATTTTGGGAACATAATATTTTTCCGAATAAATTTAATTATATAGTTGATAAGCTAAGCCTTTTCTATTCGAACCCACTTTGAATTATATCGATTAATTTTTTTACGCCGAGATATCGTCAATTTAAATTTTCCAGCTATCCAGCCATACTTGAATTTATGTACGTAGATCTGAATGTAGACCTGTGTAATAAACTTTAATAAGCGATATTTTGGAGAAAAAAAAGTACTAAGAGAAAAAAAAATTTAACAAAAATCAGAGATGCAAAATTATGTACGTTTCGGCGTGGACTGCCGAATATACTTGCACAGCCAGGGCAATAAAGAATAAAAATAATGTAAGTGAACCAAAAAATAGATTAGTTTATTTTACATAAGAAAATTTGTACGGTATTAGTTTCATACAGATATATATTTAATAATGAAAAATGTCTGCCTGCGAAAACGCAGGATTGGAATTGTCTTCCATCTCTATTCTTATGTTTTTATAAGTAAAGGAACAAGTCAGCAAAGAGACAAATGCGTTAAAATAAATGTAATGTAATGTCATTTTGTATTTTTTAACTGGCAGAGGTTCTTTCTCTCATTTCTTGTGACATAATCCATATAATAATCGCAATCTGCCTGACGATAAAATCATTCATCATAAAATTTTTAAAATCTTAATTTAATTAGTCTTAAACGCGGCAATAACAACGTCTGCCTCTTGCATTAATCTGTTTTTTGTGTATAGACAACTTTTTTAATATAAAAGGCAGACGCGACAAAATGGTTTATGATACCGTTTTCTTTTAACATTTTCATAGGGCTCTCAATTACTGACGCAGAGGCAACGCAATGCCAGAGATTTTTCGTATTATTTATATCCAGTGCCGGATTTACATAAGGGCACTACGGGCATGTGCCCCTGGGCCCCCACCAATAAGGGCCCCCACCAATATAAAAATAACGAGCGAGCGTTAGCGAGCGAGGTATGACGCTAGTTATAAGTAACCGAATCGACCCAGCAGGTAAAATTTTTTAAATAATTAAATATTCAAGCCCAAGTAACCCAATCGACCTAGCTCATGCATTTTTTAAATAATTTAATTTGCAAACACAAGTAATCGAATGCAAATGCTAACAAGGCGTTCGTAAGAGGATATGTTCCTATCACAAGAAATTGTAAATACTGATTCCTTCGACAACAACACGCGTTGCACAGCAGCAGGATTATATAAACAAATGTGCAGACTAGAAACGGGAATCATGGCGTCGTTCTGGTACGACATTCTTGAAAATTTGAATAGAACTAGCACCACGATACAATCTGCAGATATAGATATTAACAGCCGTAAACTGTATTAAGTCTTAAAAAAAAATAATTGAAAATAAGAGATGCGATTTTCATTATTATGAACGCCTAGGAGTAGAACTCACAGGGACTACCGATTATAAAAGTGATCATAATTGTTGTGTGAGTGCAGAAAATTCCTTCTGAATTGTTCCGCATATTTCAATTCACAACAATAATTGACACTTTTGTGAACGCTCTAAGTCAGAGAATTGCTGCATACGAGGGAGTTGAATTGAGATATGGTTTTTTGTCTCGTTTCGGTAAGCTCAGACGAACTGAGATATCGGAAAATTCAGAAAGATTGATTAATATTTACAAAGATGTCATCGATTCCAATTTGGAAATGGAACTTTTACAGTTCCAAGCATTCTGCTCTGAGCTATCAGAATTTCAGTTCGACCAGCAGCATACTATCAGCAAGGAGCAAAAAATGTGTTACATTATAATGGATAAAAATATACGAGAATCATTTCCCAACGTGGAAATGATTTTACGAATTTATTTAACTTTGATGATCAGTAATTGTTCCGGAGAGCGATCATTTTCACGATTAAAGTTGATAAAAAATCCTCGAAGAACTTCAATGACTCAAGATCGCTTGAATTATTTAACGGTTTTAAGCGCTAATATTGATATTGTGGAAAAATCAAATATAGACAATATCATCAATCAATTTTGCAAGAATAGTTTTTTTATAAATATATTTTTATGCAAATGTTTTTTAATTTTAAATATATATTTAAACTTTTAAGTTTCAGCTTTTTTAATAACCTAATTTTCTATTAATAAAAATTTCTATAATTTTTGAAAAGTTAAAGCTCATAAACGAATCTTCGATAGGGTCGATTCGGTTACGTCGGTTTCGTTTTTTTAGTCCAGATAGGCCCCCACCACTCTTGTGCCCATGGGCCCCTTGATTTGTAAATCCGCATGACAAAATCATAAAGAAATTTACGTTATCGGCTCTCTTACTATAAGAGCTTTAAGATAATCTTTCTCTTTCGGAGGTTGTGTTCCAACTACACATTTTCGTTGTTTCAAAATTAAAGTTTAATTTTGCATATTAAGTTTCGAGGAGGCTTCACTTTAAATACCAATTATCTAATTTGCAAATAAAGATAATGAATTTTCAATTTCAGTTTGAGTTTGATAAAATATTTGCATTTCTCTCCAAGAGCGTCGAACAGAAATAAAAAATGTAAGATGCTGTCACTACCACAGATTTAACAAAATATGTACATACTCGCTTTTGGATTGAATACGATTTTAATAAACAGCAGCACTCGAAGAAAGGAAACTCTTTTGGAATGCTTTTCTACAAAATTCTCAAATGTGACGGAATGAAATGAATTTAATTGAGCAACCATTGCTGGTGGTAATTCACACATGAGTGATGATTTGTGTGCACCAAATGGGGACGTTACGGCATGAGCGGGAGACCACACATTGCTTTGTTTGCATGAAAACCACAGTATGTAACACACACACACGCACACACACCCACATGGAATACATACAGCACAAGTTTTTTCTTTAACACAACATTTTGTCAATGAATTCAATTCTGCTGTCATTGGAGATTTGAAGTCATTCGGTCTGTCGATGACTGGAGGATGGAGGTGTTGGTTTTCAAATTTGTCATGTGATGTTTTCTAGCGTGTAAACAACATGTAACAGCGTTAAATTGAATTAATTTTTCATTTAGCAAAATGACATCGAAAATCGAGAGAATCAAGAAAATTGCTGATATTAAGTTATTTGTCATTTCCTCGTCCGATATCGCTCTGAACGGACCCAATGTCATCTTCTTCGGAAATGGGAGCGCGTGCGTTATACACACGTGTGTGTTAGTGGTGGTGGTGGGGACAGAAGAAACAGGCTACATGCCTTGAAAATTCTTATTATTGTGTGAAAATTGTTGGATTTATTCACTTAAATTCCCATCATCTCATTCAATCCAGATTTCAATGCATTGCTGGCTTTTATCGTGGGCGATATTGTATTATTTTTCGAAATAACGATGAAGGCCTTCTCAAAACTATTGTTACCATTTAAAAATCACAATGACAATAAGTTCTGCTAAAAGCTTTGAAAAATACTCTTAGAGTTCATTGAAATTTGAAATTTGAAGTAAGAGATGGAAATAAGCAGACAATTTACTGGCATTATTATTAACCATATTTTGAATTTGAAGTCATTTATTTCATTGATTTAGTCTATTAATAGAATGAAGACATAAAAATTACAATGTAAACATAAAGATATGAAAAATTTCTATTTTGAAAATAAATTATCTAAGCATATTTTAAACTGGTGTAGAAATATCTGTTGTTTTCATTGAGACTATCAAATTCAATATGAGTTTGGAGAACAATGTATTCTCAGCTGCTTATATTTACCTAAATATTTGAAAATGGAATAGGAAAAACTGTTAAGTAGTTTATTTAATTCAGCCCAAAATGGGTCGTCTGAATTAGGCATAAGAATCAACAAGGAACTTAAAACTTAATAAGACAATCACTTTGTAAATAAACATTAAACAGACCATTACAAAGGATGACACCTTTAACATCACACCCATAAATGAGACTATACTTCTCCGAAAAATTTTTGATGAGCTAAATCCGACTTTTCTAACCTTTTGCCTCACCCACGATAAATTTCGCACAAGCGATATCTCAAATTGGAAAATGTATTTTGAAACGAATTGAATTGGAGTTTTAAGCAAATGAGTGGAACTTTCAGATGTCCTGTCGAGTCATATCGAAAAGTTTCATCCTACACTGAAACATCCCACATTGAAATATGTCAAAAACAGCACTTTTTGCACATTTATTTTAGGATATGTCAAAAACCATAGGCGATGGATCAAATCGGATGTCGGAATGTCTAACGCTTCAAAAGCTTTCAGAAAGGTAAAGTCTCGTTTCTGGGTATGAAATTGTGTCGGCCTGCTTTATTCTCTAGATCAAACTGATTGAGATGAATTTTAAAACAACGTAAGCTATAATGAGGAAAAGGTTTCGAAAAGTTCACAGAAATAAGCGAAAATTTAAGAAGAGGCACTCGGACTGTTTTGAACCTATTGAGTGCACAGAGATACAAGGATACCAAGTTACTGAGGCATAAAATTAAACTCATCAAATTTTATGTCTTACAAAAGTATGTGTAGGAATTTTATGCATATATGGATAGTAAAATCCAACTTTGTCCATACTAAAAACTAAGAATGAAATCCCAATTTTGATTATTTGGCAATAAGAATTTCATGAAAGAAATGCCTAATAAAATTTCGTGTAAGATGTATCGTCACGCAAGTCTCTCGAAGCAGCTGAGATATAGTGAACAGAAATCTGCCAAATCAGACACTGCAGAGTGGCCAGTAAAGACAGCATGTTGCATCGATCGCACTTTTGAAATAGCAAAAATTATTTTAACAGCTTTGAAATAGACAAAGCCGTTTTCTAACAATCGAATAAATAATCCATTGCTATGGATAGGATTGTTTTGGAACAATTTTTAAAAAAAAATAAATAGATTTCATTAATATCAGTTTAGTAAAGTTTATCCAACTGCGATTAAGGAATCAATTTGGTCCAATGCATTATTCCACACAACTTCACATCAAGTAAGCTGTGATATTCTACAAAAAAGGTAAACAGATTCATTCACGAAATTGATTGCTTGGCATATGCCCATGGAGTTGAAGAAAACATTTTTTTGAATTAATAAAATTCTACAACGATTTAGGGTGACATTTATTATTACTCTCAAAACGCAGTCCATACTGCTTGTACAGCACTTTATTTAGAAAATTGAATTCTTTTATGTATTGTAGATATTTGGCTTCACTTGATGCCTGGTAAAGGTTGTTAAATTTGTTTTTAAGGCTCATGTGTTTCTTTTGACCTTTTACCTTAACAGCAGAGCATTTATTAAGCAAATCAATGAAAGGTTTGACAACACAATATGGCACAACTTGAAATATTATGGTACGTTGTATTATAAAGAATTTCTCGAAACTGCACAGTAGCGTGAAAATTTGTTTCTCGTTTCGAAAAGCTACATGTTCTTATTGTTTCTACTTAATGCTAATAACTTACAGAATAAATATCAGATTTCACAAAAAATATATGTATCGTGAGCTCATTTTTTGAATAACATTTAATTGTTATACGATTTTTTTATGAATCACTGTTACCAAACAAATAATACTGAGTATCAATATACGATATTTATTCTGAAAAGGAGGACAAAATATAGTAGAAATTTAATATTGCCAATTTAAGCTAACAATATACCTACGAAATTCATATATTAATACTTTTCTGAAGATTTTTAGATTATTCTTTTATTCAATAACAATTTCTGTTGAAAAGCTAAATGCAGCAACAACAACAACTTACCTACTTTTGGGATTACACACACATGAAAAGATGGAGCTGTAACATCTTGTACACACACCATATTCAACAGCTTGGGTGCGACATGAAAGTTGAAGGATACCATGTTTTACCAAGTGCAATACAAGAAATCGCTTAAGTTTATTATCACTTTAGTATATTGTCAATGAGGGTTCAGAAAATTTTCATGATGTGCGGCGAAGACGTAGACATTTTCTTTGAAATGAAATTCAAAGTGTCTTGCTAAAATTTTGATTCGGTGCAGATTCATTAATGCATCTTCTATTTTTGCGTTTAATTTAATGCAAAACCACATAGGCCCATAAGCTTCAATTACGAATTTTGCCAAGAGTTATGAATACTTTATAAGAATTTACTGTCAAAATAGATTTCCAAAGAGTTCTGTTTGCCATTCTCAACCATCTGGAGTTCAACATTTTTCCATGGTTTCGTCACAGTTACCCGATGGAACAGTTTTGCAAATTTTGAAAATGCATTTCTGCTTTGTACTCACATTATTAGCGTCAACTTATGGCAAGTGCAGAAATATGTCCATTATTTCTCGAATTAACCATTTCCACGATTTTACCTCCTCTTTAAAATTTCGTATGATTTTTTTCCTTTTTATCTCATTGATTGAGCGCGAACCACCCCGCCCTTAGTGAAGTTGAGTGTGCTGGTGAGCAACGAATCGGCTAGTTCCTCAAGACCAACAAAAAAATGTAGAACCAAAATATTTGCTTCGATTCCTCATTAGCCCCGGCAATTTGCAGAGTAGACGTTTAACCGTCTCATCCTCTTCTTAGCCTTCACAACTTCTGCAGAAAGGGGCACCATCTCTGGCTGCCATAGGGCTAATAGCACAGCGCCCTATCAGCACTCCTACAACAGGTCTTAGCTCTCCTCTGTTAAACCTTAAATGAGTTTGTTTAAAGGCATTCTGCATCCACTGGTGATATTCCACCCTCCGTTCCTTCGTCTTTTGGTTATGTCCTCTATCCGATAGAGTAGCTCTGCCAGCGGTATCCATGTGTACCACTTGTTGATTTTCCGGATTATCCAATATACAGGCCAATATTACAAGGCTCAGGGACCTGGCAGCAACTTTTGGCTACGTTTAAGTGAAAATGATGAAGCTCTCACATATTTTTATATGAAAAACCCTTAATGACCTTTAGCGACCTCCAAGTGTTTGAAATCAAAAATTTTCTGGGGTGTGGATATATTTCCATTCATATACTAAAAATTATGATAATTCTACTAATATACACAAAATTTCACAATTGTGGATGGATTGTTCCTGGATATAGAGACTTTACGTAGCCCCACAAAAAATAGCCCAGAGAGGTCGAATCGCATGCTCTTGGCTGCCAATGGACTGCTCCAAAACGTGAGATTACTTTCTCACCAAACTCGCCTCTGAATAGGTCCATGGCATCGCGTGCCGTGTGGCACCGTCTTGTTGAAACCACATGCCAACCAAGTCCAATTCTTCCATTTTGGGCAAAAAACATTCGGTAATCATCTCACGGTACCTTCCTCCGTTGACTGTAACATTGCGATTTTCATTATTTTTGAAAAAGTACGGTCTAATGATGCCGCCGGCCACAACTCACACCAAACAGCGCATTTTTCAGGGTGCAGCTCTTGAGCTTCCCATGGCTGTTCTTCAGATCAAATTAGGCAATTCGGTTTGTTGACATGCCCATTGAGCCAAAAATGAGCTTCGTCGCTTAAGAAAATTTTGCGTTAAAGCTTTTGTATCATCTCTTTGATTAAAACCTTTAAAATCTCATTTTTATAAATTTATTACAAAAAAAACAAATTTAACTATAGAAAATTTACTTCAATATTTTATACAAAAACATGGGTGCAACTGGGTCATTAGCCATAGGACCGCTATGCGGTGCAAAACTTTGTCACCTGATAGGCAAGCCCCACCAGAAATTGTTTCAGCAACTAAAACAAAATTTTGTTTTCAACGAAAACTATATTTCATTTTAAAGTAAATTTTATTTTTATGTGTTAATCTCACACTGTGATAACAGCACAATTAAATAAAATTGATACTCAAAATAAAACTATCATAATTTAAAAGCTTTCGCAAAGGAATTAATGATTCTTTCTAAAACAAATTAAAGATCTCAATAAACTGTTTTTGAATAAGGTAACACGTGTTTGAAATGAATCAATGTGTGAATAAAATGAACGGGTATATAAAATTTTTCATAACGTCAGCACAATAGCAATAAAATACAGAGCAACTAAAAATAACATAATAAATTAGTAAATAATTAAGAAAAAGTTTCCAAATAACGAAATGTTCAGAAAAACAAATAAAATAAAAATGCCATCACAACATGAAATTGAAAATAAATGAATATGTTGCAAGCAATCGCATGCGCGCTAAGAATGTATGCAACGCTTGTACCAGCAACATGCGGCTAAAGCGATTTATGAATGAATTTCCCAAACAGCTGATTTCAATTCAAGTTCAACATTGAAAGCGCGCATAATAAACAAAACAAATGCTCAATTCAAGTGATGTTGCTGTAGTAAATATGACGTCACAGCACAGCAATGAATGTTGCGAAACACATGCGCAGCATGTGGCAAAGCAAACGCGCGCAAACCCAACAAAGCGTGCGAAGGAAAACTGTGGGAAAATTTTGGCGACAACAAACAGTTGGCAACCGACGTTCTTACGGCGCGTAAGTGAAAAACTTTAGTTGGGCGTGTTTTATTTATTTATAAATAAAATATTAAGAAATTTTATAGTAATTGCTCGTAAGTGAAATAAAAGAAAAGAAAAAAAAATCTTTTGAATAGCGCTGAATTGCTTTAGGGGCTTTTATTCTGAATTGTTGCAGAGATGCTGCTCATGCAAAAGTGTCGGTTGACGTGTTAAAGTGCGAGCGTATGTAAATAACTACGTAACGTGTTGAAAGAGAAAATTAAAAGCAAATTCCTGGCAAAAGAAATTGCGGCATAATTAAAGTTGAAAAGTTTTGTTGATACCATTGTACATCCGTTTCCGCTTTGAAGTGCTTCTTTTTTTGTGAATGAGATTTGGTCTTTGAAAAGAAAAAAAAAACAAAAGTGTTGGCCAAATTATATATTGTTTCAAGTGGTAAGAAAATAATTGAGTTTATTGAAGGCAATTTAAGTGCTGTTTACAATTTAAATGAAAATATATATTTTTTGTGTTTGAATAAATTTATATGTAAACAAATTATAAATTTCATGGTAGGAAAAAAAAAAAACGCAAGATTTTAGATAAAAGCAATTTAAAAAAATTGAATTAAATTTTCAAAAAATATCAAATATGTACTTGTCAGTAAATAAAAAATAAAATAGTGTCAAAAAATAAAAAAAAAATTAAAAAAAAAACTTATTTTCCCAAAAAAAATAAATAAAATTTATATCAATAAAATTTCTGAGCAAAATCCCCAAAAGTTTAAAAAGGTGAACATAACAAACAAAAAATTAAAAATGTGAAAAATATTATTGAATTTATTGTTGTTTGTTGAGCTCGCGCCATTTAGGAAACAAATAAAAAAAAAACACAAAACAACGTCAATTTTGTTGAGATATTTTTAAAATTTTACATCTGTGCGAATCGTCGTCTTTGCGCTATGAATATGTTAAAATAAAAAGTTCATATTAAATCGTGTTTTATACAAAATCAACATCTGCGCTTTTTTTGCTATTTTTTGTATTTTTTTTTTAATTGGCGACTCATCACCACCAGAGTTCTCCATCGCCATTGGCCATTGTTAATGAGTTGTCTTTGCGGTATCTGCCGTTTTCTTTTGGCCATAAACATGTTCGTACACGAGCTCACAGCAGCAACCAAGCAAATTAATAAATATTTGTGGTGCCAATCTGTTTCAAATTAACAAAAAATAAAATCATTATATTTTAAAAATAAGTAAACTGCAATTAGGCACGCGAAAATAAGAATCTGAAGAAAAAAATTATGGTTTATGTTTAATTATGTGAATAATTTTTCATTTAAAAAAACTCGAATTGTCTAAAGAACTAAGCAACAAAAGGCAAGATTGTTTGGAATTATTGAAAAGCGGCATTTTTCAAAAGGTAAACATAACAAGTTCTTCTTAAAACTTAAAATATTTAAAGAATCTTAAAGCTTTAATTGAACACGTGTATCTGTTTTGTTTCAATTAATGGCAATTTTAAAAAGGTGAAAAATTTCAAATAAATTTTATATGAAATTTACTGAAAAATGAAAAAAAAACTAGTAAAGGTGTTATCTTCGGCCAGGCCGAAACTTACATACCCTACACTGCACTAAAAGTACATTCTAAATAAATGTTAGATATATATTGAAAATCAATTACCTAAAATTTTCAGGAAAATCGTATGAGCCAATTGGGAGTTATACGAAATCAAAATTTTTAATTGTAGAAAAGTGCCACGCCCACTTTTTCGATTACGCCCACTTTAAGCACAATTCAAAATATTTATGATCTGTATCCGTGTACTTAATTTCATCACAATGTCTTTCACGGTTAACGAGCTATTAATAATAATATTTAGGGCTGTGCCACGCCCTTTTAAAAGCCTTTGCATATTTGAAACCTAGCCCAATCTTAATTTTGTTCATATGTTCTCCAAATCACCAAGTTTTATCAAAATCGCAGCAATTTTTTTTGAAAATGTGTGGGGGTATATTTACATAGAGTATAGGCTGTGGACGTGGCCGTGAACCGATTTTTACATGAAAGCAGCTTGTAAGAAGCTGTGACCTATGTGCCAAATTCCATTGAACTAGCTAGCTTAGTTTTCCCATAAATGTGATTTCAACAGATAGACAAACAGACAGACGGGCATAGCTATTTCAACTCAGGTGGTGACGTTGATCAAGAATATATACACTTTTTTATACCAGCCACGCCCCTTCTCTCCGTTACAAACGGAATGACAAAGTGAATATGCCCTCTGTGTAGGGTATAATGACGCTTCGTTTACAAAAATCCCTCTAATTAATAAATTTTTTTTGTTGCTTTTTTAGAACAGATCATAATTTAATATTGTATTATTTACTGAGCCTCCTGTTAAGTAATGTAATTCATTAATAAGACAACAAAAGGCAACTCTAGTTCCAATCATCACTACATGGTATCATCAGTAAGCTTTGTTAGCCAACGTTTAAGAATTTCCAAGCATACTATGTTTTACTTTTTGCATTGACCGGTTAAGAATTGTAGCAAAAAATAAACATAGTACGCGCAAATTCATCATATTTCCCCTTTATATGCAATCACTTTTGTAACTCTTGTAACAAGTCTAACTTAGAATATTTTTTCCTGATTTCATTTATAAATTATGCTTTTCACATGATTTTAAGCTTTTTTCTTTTGCTACATAGCTAAAAAGGCTAATAGCTGTAACAGCTAAACTCTGTTATTATTAAGTTAGTAACACCTTTTGTGCTTATGCTTAACACGGCCAAAAGCTGATAATAACTTTGAACCCATGTCTAAAAATTACTATATTCCTTTGGTTTTTGAAAAGGTTCAGTAGACCTCCCGATTGGATTTTTTTAGTTTATTGTCATGTATCTTGGAATATACATTCAGAAAAAAAAATCAGTTAACTTAGACTCATAGCTGTGAAGGAGTTCATTAATTTTTAATTGAATTCACTGCCATAAATGCATATACATAGATTCATAGAAGATATATGGATTATGCAATAAATTCAGAGCAGCTGACTTCAACTGACTTCAAGTGACTTCAATGACTTCAATTGACTTCAGCGACTTTAAAGTGATTTGAGGTGACTTCAATGCAATCACAATTTTTTTAATCATGATTCCAATCTAAAATGTGACGTCACCAGAATAATTGCATTCTTTACGATAGAAAAGCCTGTAGAATTATGACATTGAAGTCTACAGCCGACTTCATTTTGAAATAGCTGCGCTCTGAATGCGAAACATCTCATGAAGTAAAATTGAAAATGAATGCACTCCTTGACAGCTTTGCCTATACTCGGATGTTTGTTTTGAAAATTTCGCAGATTCAATTTATTCTTTTGCCGGTGTCTTAGAATGGGGTCTAAAAAATAATTCTCACAAACTTTTAGCTTCCTATATCAAACCTCTGGACGCCGTAAACAGTTTGTTTTCTATTCCAATTAACATGAAAAAAACCAAAGCAGCAGAAAAACAAAGAGCAGATTTTTCTACGATTTAGTGAAAACGTAATTTTTTCGATATGAATTCTAATAGGCAACAAACTGTGTTTGATCTAGGTAGCTGAAATTTTGGCAGAATTTTCTTCAAACCCAATTTTATAATATAAGCCTATGGGATCGAAAAAAAAGCCCATCCCATTCGTATATACATATTTTCGCATTTTCAGCCACACGAAAAATGTGGACGTGAATTGACAAAGGAGGGGATAGCACATCCCAAACAAATAAAATACCTAAATGGATATATTTTGGCATCTAAGGTAGATTTTTTCAACGTTTTCGTAAGTCGATTTTTTCGTAAAATCTCAACTAAATCGGACACAGACTCTGTCTCTACAAAATTTTTAAAATAAACACCCATACAATAATTTGTTTGCTTATTAATTTGAACTTAATTTAAATGAGTTGGGTTTTTTAAAACCACAAAAAAAAATAACTTTTTTACGCATCACCGATCAGATTTGAGCTATGTTTCTGTGAAAATTAAATTTAAATTTTCCACTTATATAAGATACTTTACAGAATTTTTTGGACCTTATCCTGTAACACAAGAGAGTTTTAATTATTTGTGCTCACTTTACTTTATACGGATAGCAATCCATGCAAGGTCATGCCCTAAATTAAATAAGATCTCTAACTACCTCTATCCCAGACTTACTATTTCCAATTTCGTAGCTTTAGTGTTAGTGTCTACTTAAACAAAAGTTCGGTCTGATTTTTACTCGCGTAAATTGCAGATTCTATTAGCTGGGAACTTATCTTCCATACTGCTCTATAGTTAAACCTCACTATTAATCTTGTATCCTCCTTTTTAAAGTTAATGCAACACGTGGCTTATCGTCTGAAGCAGCAATGGGCACGTAGTGGCACATTCCGCCCTCATGACCCTAAGCATTATTCGACGCACAAACAAGCAAAAATCAATTCGCAGAATTGCAACGCTATCAACGCACAACGTTGATTTGAGATCAAATGAAAACAAAAACAAAACCCACCAAGGTATTAGCGACGGTGCCGCATTGTGTCTCGACGAATGTAGCAATTGTTTTTGTTTGCTGTTTTGTGTGCTGTTGGCGAATTTGGCAATGAAAGCAAAAAAATATGTTTTTTATTGCTTGGTTTGTTGTTGCGCTCTTTTGCTAGATTTCCATGCCCACCGCTGATTTAAAGTATTGCCATTTTTTTTCTAATAAAAGTTTACTTTTGACGAAAAACCAATGCATTAAGGATTTATATAAGGATTGTATTATAGGCAAATGTTATTAAATCATATCAATTCTTATCAACCTTACAGATGCAACGTACATAAATATGTCATAACAAGCCAGTAAATACAAATTTTTTAATTTCCGTTTATAAATACAAAATATAGTATTGCAAAAAATATGTAGGTCGAATTAATTAAGGCGACATTTATTGACATGGTAAATAATTTTATAAATTTTTAAAACCCATGATAATATTTGCACACAAGAGAATGTGTCAACAAATACCAAAGTGTTGAATCAATTGACATAATTTATTTAAGTTAAATTAACAAATATATGTATGTACATATTTATATATTTTTTAAAGTGTGTTTACAATAATTACTTCCTGCGAATAGTTCATAACTATTTCTCTTTTTTTGCTTATTACTGTCGTTAGGTTCAGCATCAAAATACAGAATAACCAAGGAGATAGCCATTCATAAAATACGCAATTTATGTTGACAAATCCTTGAGAAGACTTTAATTATTTAATTTATACGCAGTTAACATACTCGCAGCCTTGCCACATGCGGAAAATCATTTTTTTATTTCCTATGAAAGAGATCATAATTAAATGTATTTTTTTATTGCATCTCCAAATTAGCAAAAAAGTAAAGAAAAGAGAAATACAATCAGAAATCCAGATAAAAAGCGTAATCATATTGCAATTAACCTAGATGTGCTGAAGATGACAAAAATGTCCGCGCAAAAAAAAATTAAAGATCAAAAAAATAAAAAGAACTATGAAGTACTGGGTCACTTCTCTTTAATAGAAAAAGAGATTTGAATACTTTACTTAATAGAAATGGATTTTTTGAAATAACATCAACAAAATCAAAAGTCAGACTTAAAAAAGGGAAGGGTTAAAGGAACATGTTTCTTGAACCTACAGCTATTGGAAAAACACTCGCAAGATTAAATGTATTGCCAAAAATATATGAAGCACCGTTGTAAAAGTGAACGTATATAGGCTAAATACGGCCGAATGCTGCGAGAAAACACTCCAACTGATCGCACCGATCCCCACATATCCTTAGAACACATTTTATTATAGTATCTATATAGAAGGTTTATGCACCCAAAGTTGCGCTTTTGTTCATCAGGGCGGGTTTTGGCAAGGCAACCCTGGTTAACTAGTTTCACCAAAATGCATCACTATCTTTTCTGTACATTCCATGCATGATTGATTCCATCCTGTTATCTCGATTTTTCTACAGCTTGGGCTATTACTGTTACAGTACTTTCCAAACTGTGTCAGTACATATTTCGAATATTTAGTATTTTAAGCTTCAGAATTTAAAGCATACTTTTGGCATTCTTTAAATTATGACATGCACTCGCCATTCCCGCAGATCATGGCCCGAAGAAGAACGTCATATTGCTTGTTGGCTGTGCACAGACCTAATCCACATTAAGTGTTTTGGTGCAAAGGATCGCAGTGCTGATATTTGTTTGTATAAAGTGTAAAACTATCCATAGATGATGTTTCAAACTGTTTCACATTGGAAAAGAGTTATAGTCCGGGAGGTAGCGTTGCATTTTTCGGTCCGATTACCTCACACTTAAGTTTTTTTTTCTTTTGCAAATGATTGTTTACGTATAGCTGATAATCGAAATAAGCGTCAGCCTTCAGAATGAAATGGTTGTGAGAGGCCGAAATAAATTTTTTCCGCAATTACTTTAAGAGTAAGCCACGAGTAAAAAAATATATTAACACCATTTGATTTGACTAACTTTACATAGTATGAAAATTATCAATGACCATCTCCATTTTCGAAAAAAATATGGTTTTATTGGAAATTTTAAATTAACAAAGCTCGCTCAAATCGGAAAACCGCATTTTTCGCTCAAAAAAACGGTGAAAAGTGGGCCAAATACTGTCGTTTGGGCACTTTTTTGTCATGAAATCGATGTGCTGTTTTCTTCTCTACAACATTGGTCTCAACTTTTTTTTCTCCTTGTGACTTACTTTCCGAGTTATTGCGCAAACTATTTTTTTATCGGCCTTATTTCGATTATCAGCTATAAACTATAATTTGGAAAAAATTAAGTGGGAGGAAAAACTTCGAAAAATGCAACGCTACCTCCCGGACTATTATTAGCTTTTCTTAATGCAAACTTTTAAGAGTGCAATGATAGCAGAGCCACGGAGTTGCGTTACTGGTGCTCAAATACCCTCAGATGTACTTTGCCAACAACTGCTGTGGCTACACCTATATTTCTGACATACAAAAAAACCAAAAGCGTTAAAATCCGAGCACTTTCAATTTTTTTTGGGTCAGTCTAGTATTTATGTATGCGTATGCAAAGAATTCCTCCAAAAAAAAAAATTAGTTTTCGTTGCACCTAAGAAATCTGTTGTGATACGTTTTGTGTTTTGAAGTTGTATGAGAAAAATCGAATCAACATTTTGTATTTCAATTTGGTAGATCCTTCGTTGTGGAATATAACATTGTTAACTACTTAAATTTCAACAGCCCGGAATGATTTTGTCCTAAGTCGTTCAACTGTAACGAATTTACTTTAATTTTCTGTAACAGCTGTTATTAATGAATTTGTCACAGGAACACTGACTGATGAATCTTTTGATAATGACGAACATTCTACTTAACTACATCAATGAAATTTGATGAGTCCTTCAAGTAATTTCCTATGCAGAATATGCTCATATTTAATAGCAAAAAAAAAAAAACAAAAATCTAAATACATTTCTGTTACTTCCGGCAGACTACATGCTGAATACTCAGGCCCTATTCTCATCTTTCGATTAATTAATGATTTACCTTCAGCAGCAGTAAAATTTTAATGTGTGAAGAAGTGAAGAAGAATTGTTTGTTTTTCTTTAGTTCTCGTTTTCCACAACATCTGTTACAATCAATAATTGTATGAACTTTAAGTACATGATGTTTTCAAATTGCTTTGAATACAACCTACGTCATTATTGGTCCAACTTTTGAAGCTATGAACAGATTTAATACATACGGGTTACACTTAACAAAAAATTAAATTTACACTCACTTAAATCTGAAAGGGATGTCGATGTGCAGCAAAAAATTAAAATAATGGCAAGGAATACCATACATAATTCAGTATGTAGCTAAAGAGCCACAATTCTTAATTTACTGGGATAGGAAATTTACATAATCCCGAAAGGTCTTGCCTACGCCACCATTATGACCTATCCTGGAATGTACTTGACAATACAATGAATACTGAATATTGCGATCAGCTTGAGTCGGTTCAAAAGCTTTTTTTTTTGCATTGGGTGTAACATTTTTATACCATACACAGAGAATATATTCACTTTGTCATTCCGTTTGTAACGCATAGAAGTGGGCGTGGCAGGTATAGAAAAGTGCATATATTCTTGATCAATGTCACCGCCTGAGTCGATATAGCTATGTCCATCTGTTTAACTGCCTGAATGTGTGTCTGTCTGTCTGTTTAAGTCATGTTTACGGGAAAACAAAGCAAGCTAATTTAATGAAATTTGGCACACAGGTCACATCTTCTAACAAGCTGCTATAATATAAAAATAGACGAGATCGGTTCACAAACTTATTTACCGCCCATACTCTATGTAAGGCCAAGTCAATTTTGAAAAAAGTTTCAGCAATTTTGATGAAACAAACAACTAAGATCTATCGAAATATGTGAGTAATTATACTGAAATTCGGTGTGGGAGGTTTCTTAATGGAAAGCTATTTCTGGATCTAAATTGGACTGGATTGTACCAGTGGGTGTGTCACCGTTCTAAGCTTTAAAGGTAATTACGGCATGTATCGCAAACTATACAAGCTATACAAGTGCGAAAATTTGTTTATTGAACCAAAAGTAGGCTGAATTGGAGAAGTGGGCGTGTCATATTTGAACTTTTTCATTTTACTTCGATTTTTTTCAACATTTTCCATATTCTTTTGATTTTTTCCTTAAATCCCATATGCATTTTTTCCACTTTTTCAACCTCTTTCAACTTTGTTCGAGATTTTTCTTATTTTTTCATCAATTTTGAATTGTTTGCAAAATATCTTTGTTTTTAACCACTTTCAACATTTTCCACATTTTTCGACTTTTTTAATTTCTTTCAACTTCTTCAATGGTTTCCATATTTTATAGACTTTTTTAGTTTCTATCAACTATTTCAACACTTTTCGACCTCTTCAACCTTTTCAACGTCTTTTTAACATTTCTTTTAAAAGGACTTTCAATGCAGGGTTGGGTATTTACCTTTTTTTGAATATTTTCCTTTCGACTTCTTCAATTTGTTCCAACTTTGTTGAATTTACCAAGACTTTTCAACATTTCAACACTATATATTCAAGCAGTTTAAAGTTTTTTCGAGATTTTCAACCTCTTTCTTCCAACCTTTTTCAACATTCTCCATATTTTATCGACACTATCCGCCTTTTTAACTGTTTTAATCTTTTTCAACATTTTTCAACCTCATTAAATTTTTTAGGACTATTCAACCTTATTCAACTTTTTTCATCTTTTTCCATTTCTCGAGATTTTTTTAGCATTGTTCAACATTTTGCGACTTTTCAACAATTTTCAATAAATTTCTGATTTCCCTTTTGAACTTTCTTCATTAGTTTAATATTTTTTTCGACTTTTCAAGGTCTTTAAAATTTTATTCGACTTATTCAACCTCATTCAACTTTTTTCGGGTTTGTTAGCCTCTTTAAACTTTTTTAACATTTTTAAAGCACTTTCAACTTTTTCATGTTTCTTCGACTCTTTCAGCCTTTTTCACCTGTTTAGGATTATTACATTGAACTTGCAGTCATTACGCAAAGACCAATATGATCGTAAAATTTTACTTAATTGATCAATGCTTTTTATTCAACAAACATGACAAAGATAACAAATGGAACAATTTAACCTGGTAATTGGTGACATATGTTTCGGCTATTACCACATATATACATATTTTCATATGTATGTAGCCTCATCAGACCAGTTTTTGGTTAATTTTTTTACGATCATATTGGTCTTTGCGTAATGACTGCAAGTTCAATGTAATAATTCTTAATATAATAAATTATCAGTCACTAAATTTAATATTCTTTTTCACCTGTGTCAAAAGTTTTTAAGCCTCTTTTGAGATTTCCAAATGTTTTCGAGTTTTTCAACCTCTTTCAAATATATTTAACATTTAACATTTTCCATATATTTTCGACTTTTACAACTTCTTTCAATTTATTTTAACGTTTCAACCTTATTCAACTTTTTTCAACCTCTTTCAACTTTTTCAAAATTTTTCAACCTCTTCCAAGATTTTTCAACATTTTTCATATTTTTTCGACTTTGTCAACCTCATTCAACTTTTTTCGACTTTTTCAACCCTATTCAACTTTTTTCGAGTTATTTAACCTCCTTCAAGTATTTCAACATTTTTCAACCTCTTTAAAATTTTTTCAACATTTTCCATATTTTTTCGACTTATAAACCCTTTCTACTTTCTTCATTACTTTCATATTTTCGCGAATTTTTCAGCAATTTTATATTATGTATTGCAACTTTTTTCAACATTTTGCATGTTTTTTCGACTTTTTAAATCTCAAAACGAAAAACTGAACTATGGGCGGTCTTCTGGTACTTACTTTAAAAGCAAAGTACAAATACTTAATTAACTGATTTGTGACACTCATTTGTAATGAAATTTTTGACGAAAATACTTTTGGAGTATGTGGATTTTTTCCATGGTATTTTAGCTTTAAGAATTCGTCATTCGTAAAAACAAGACCAGGCAACTTTGATAATACGAAATTATACATCATTAATTATATTTAAAATCTACATGGTACATATATTAAGTAAATAAAAAACAAAAACAGCAAATTATTTACCGACTACAAAAGTATCTAAAAACGAAAACGAAATGAAAGCATGATTTGTGTTGAGAAGAAAAAATAGAAACAATTTAAGAGAAAAGGAAAATTTAAAAGAATGTAAATTTATCACATAAAAATTTTATAAGAAAGCATAATAAAAACAACACAAACAACACAAAAGCTGCCAACAACATACATTTTATTTTTAGTTGACAGTTTCAAGGTTGTCGGCAGATTTTCGTGTGCAGAGTATCTCGAAGATACGCACAAAACAATTTCTCAAAACTAATTTGTTTCTGTTCCTTAGTTTCTAAAATTTATTTATTTATTTATTCATTTTATTCGTGCTCATACGTTCGTGCGCTGGTGCACAAACTAAAAAAAAAAGTGCCAGACCAACACGTTGTGGCCTCATCCGCACAACAGTTTTTTTGATTCCGACTGCTGCCATAAGATTTTATTCCCACAGTGCAATTCTTAAGTGAGTGTTATAATCTGATGGATCCCGCTGTTCGAGTGCTTTAGTTTTCGGTTGTTGTTTGCTTAGTGCACTTGGCCAACTCGTATGTACACAACAGAAATGCTCAATTCTTTGTTGCCACTTTTTTTTGAGTGGCACCATCACCGACACCACACGTATTTTCGCGATAATTAAAGCAAAAATAATGACATTTTGCGCTGCTGTCAATTTTCTTTTCTTCTTTTCACATTCGTCACGAAAACCATGTGATTATTAATTTTTACCTAATGAATTCAACATAAATTTTTCGCTTCAGAGAGATTGCTTTTCAAAGAATTTGTAATTAATTTCTGCCACAACTATGATCAGAGTTAAATCTTAAATTAACTTTTTCTATTTGACGTTAAAAGGTAAAAGATGGAAATATTCGGGAATTTTCAGCTCCAAGTAAATGATTGATGATATCAATTTTCTGAACAAAAATTGTGGCACACAAAAAAGGATAAGGGATTAAAGAAATCACACTATGAAAAATTTAATAGTTACTCAAAAAGTAACATTTTGAAAAGTACTAAGCGAAGGTTTATTTCAAAAAATCTTTACACCTTACACCTTTTTTTGCTTTTATAAGTTTTAATTTAGAAATATTGGTTTTCGACCTATTCTTTGGCACATAAATATTTGAAATCCTGTTCGCTAAAATGTTGGCTTTTCATTGGAATGTGATAAGTATTATGTTTAAAATATTGAAAAGAAAGAAATAGTAAAATGAAATTCAATAATGAAACATGATATTTAAAAAAGAACTGAGCTTAAAAAAAGGAATGCACAATCCAGTGCATACTATTGCATAATCAATAGAGAAGAGCCACTGCTTTATAGGATTCAAGAAACTATTCTTCACCCACTTGCAGCGCTTAAAGCAATGCATTAAATGGTATTATTTACACACTCTTATCCGTTTTTTTCCCAGAAAACCATGAAGACTGTAGGAGAATGCGCTTATAAAAGAAAGAAAGGTCAGATGTGACGTACATACAGTCTGGTTCACTTGATTAAAAAGAAATTGTTATTTCACCCACTTAAACTGAGCCAGAAACAAATGATATTCTAAGAATTCAAAATCGAGACAATTTTTTTTCTCTAAAAGTTAACGATACTTTGTGGTGCAGTATTTCAGACGCACTAATCAAATGAGCGAAAAACTAAACCATAGACATTTGAGTTTAGTTTTTCAAGAATCATGTAATTTGAAGATGTAATTTTTGTGAAATTATTAAATTTCTACAATTTGCAAGCATTATTCCTATGTTAAACGTTTCATGATGACTTGTCAGACTGAACTAAAGTATCATAAGAACATGACACGACTCATAAGTGATCTGTCATAAAATCCCTGCTGAAATTAACAGCTCTAAATGAATCACCCGTTACATCTTAGTGAAGATTCTGCATATAGTCTAGCAAAATTTAGAATCAAGCTGTTGAAATACCTTTATTCACATCATCTTTTGTCTCGAACTGTTGACCATTCTCAAAAATTTTACGTGTCAACTATCCCCACACATTTTCAATTAAATTAAGATCCGAAAATACAGTAACCATTATAAATTCTCCACGTTTTGGCATGAAATTTTAGCTTTGCCCTCTCTAAAATTATGAATTGGTGCACTATATTGTTGCAAATATTTCATAAATCTTGTGGAAGTAGCTTTGAGCAGCGTTTTATGGCTATTTCCCATCCGTCCACAATATACAATTTTAACTCGCCGTAGTACGAAATTGCACCTCACACCATAAAATGAACTTCATGGCTATGATGTTGACTGTTCTATTTTCTCAAGTCATGGAAGTAACAATTATATTCATCAGGACTGCCGATATTAAACTTATGTTCGCCTGTGAATGCAAGTTTTTTCTACTAGCCTAGGTCGTTTTTTTTACTAAGCCAACAAGTCATGTGGTTTGGTTTTTTTTATGATTTTTTTGTATTAAAGGTGTGGTGCTGCTAAAATTTCACGTTGAACAGTAGATTTGATGGTTGTAACATAAGACAGTTCCTTTATTTTCTAAAAGAAAGCGGGCAGGTTTGGACAACAATACTGTGTTTATAGTTTTTCCAATATGGTACATATTTTTTTAAAATTAATTTCATCAATTAGTTTTAGAGTTATGATAATTAAAAAAAAGTACCTTTTATATTTTTTCGAAGAATTCTACGAAAAAAAAATAAATAAAAAAAAAAAACACAGGTTTTGTAGCTCCTGGCAAAACCTATCAAATGAGACTTTTTAAACTAAAAAATCTCAATTTGGTAAGGAACACCATGCATTTGTTTGGTAAAAAAGGCTAAATTTTCATATTTTCCTACGTTTTTCGTCATATAAGTAAGATAAAAAATTTTTTTCGCCTACCTACAAATATTATCTTTAAAGATAATTAAAAAATAAAGATAATTATGTATTTTAAGTTAATTTTAAATTTTATTTGTTATTTTTTAGCTGCATTTTATAATTTAAGTATTTTGTTTTAAAAAGTAAATTCTAAGTTTTGCTTTGAGAGAGTTTATAAACTGCTTTAAACAATCTGAAAAAATTCAGGAGTTATCGTTTTATCTTGTAGAACATAAAACTGCATGACCAGCAAAATCGGAGTCTTTTTTTTTTTCTGAACAACCCTAGTGTGCAGTTCTAATATCCCATTACTATTTGAAGTGTAAGTCATGTTAGCGCGGTTTTTGAAGAAGAATAGATTGAGATTCAGAGGGAAGCCGCTCTTCAACAATCTCACCAAGCTTGTCGCCATATAAACTGATTTTATGTATTTTCTTGCTAAGTGATTTACATTTGAAGAAACACTTGACCTACAACTTACAATAAACCTACTTTCAATACGCATTTTCAAGATTCAAGGTTTTGACAAAATTTATTTTATTTTTTTATTTCAATTTTCAAGTGTGAAAATTATTTATTTGAATAAATTCAAGAAGCACAACCCGGGGGGAATTACACGCCACATTGATGCTCGTAAATCGTTAAAATTAATAAATTTTCGAACGCAAAGATCTGCTCGCATGTCGGAGTAAACAAATAGCTGCATTGAATATTCTCAAATATAAATTTGATTTAGAAGGTAATAATATTTTTACCTTTGGCAACAGCAATTCAAGTGAAAAGAATTTTTCAATTTTTCATAACTTTCGCGTAGATGGAAATTTTTGCTTTGTTATAAAGTTCTTTTACCCACCTACAACATTTTTGCTGAGAAGAAAATATCATGAGCTTGGTGCTAACTTTTACATTACTCGTTTTGAGCAATGTACACATATATTTTGCGTATTATTTTGCAGAACTTACTTTCGGTTAGTAAATAATTCCAATAAATTAAAATAAGGTAAAACTTTGCTTGAGCGAAAATGAGCAGAAGTTTTTATTTTATTTACTTTTCAATGAAGTTTTTCCTGAAGAAAAGAAGCCACAAATCATGCAAATTTAATAAAAGAAAGAAACTTTCTGCGTATGATATACGAATTGTAAAAATCCATCAAGACGGTAGCAATGAAAAAGAGCCATTTTTACTAATAACTACATTTAATTCATGTGTTTTTTCTAAGGAAATTTGTTTCAAAACAAAATTAAAACATTTAATAAAAAAACATTGAATGGCTGTTTGACTTTTTCGTGTTAAAATCCAATTAACTGATATTCCAGAACAAAATTAGTAAAGCTTGTAAGAACTTATCCCTAATACGCTAAAATTAATTTGTTTATTTAGTTCTATTAACTTTTCTGGCTATAAGCCAAAATGGTAGAGTCATTAAATTGTTGCCTCCCAAATTTGTGTCAGTGAATGGGCCAATTAAACGAAAGCACCTTTAATGAGTTCATATTTAGCGAATTCAGTTCTTAAGAACGACCAGGTATGGGAACTTAACACGTGCGTTAAATACCCAGTGAGAATCAAGTGTTTCTGATAGTCTGAGGTGGGACTAATTTAAATCGATCAATTTATATTCAGACGTTCAAAATGCAACAAATGCGTCACAGCCAGGGCTGCCAAATAACTGAAGTTGACACGCCCAAGCACGGAATTTCATGTCCGACAAATGAACGATTCTATGATAATAGAATATAATAAGAAACATGGAATATATTAAAGTGCATAGTATATACATATAGTATTATAGAAATAAATTCTCATTAGGTACTAGAATATAGCGCATCTACATGCGAATGTTGGTTTCAAGTTGCATGCTGAACGTTGAACGCTGACAGTCGGAGTCACCGGATGTGTCAAAAAAGCAATGAATGACACTTAAAGCGCCACATCAATGTCAAGCAAACCGCTTAAGCAGCAGCACATGAGCAAAAATAAAAAAAGAAACCGACATTGGGTGAGATTTTCTCAAACATATGACAAATGAGACATATCCGAAACTTAAACCACTGATAAAGTATCGTATATAGCTGGCTACTAAATGAAGAGGGTAGCACCGAATGTTTGCTAAGCGTATATTAAATTCCATAGCACACACCGACATGTTGCTGAAACGACACGCTTTTCAATTCTTGTACCTTAGCAGTATTAAGTTTTACAAAAAAACTCAATTTAATTTCATTTCACTGCATGAGAGACAAAAGAAAAGAACAACCTGAGGTAAATATGACGACAACATGTCGTACAAAGATTGACATTTCTTAAGGAATACTTTGAGCGCTTGTAGTGACTGTCGAAAGGTGCACACATGGAGCACACGGCGACTGAATTTTTATTATTGACAAAAACCAATTGAAAGCTTTGAAGTAGCTTAAGGTAACAACAAGATGCTTCAACATGTGGATTTTATTGATTTTGAGGTGTGACAAGTAAAATGAATTTTAATGAATATACCATAGATATGTACGTAAGAGTATGTACATAGGGATCAACTTTGCGAGGAAACAATTGAATGCTTAAGCTACGCAAAGTTTTCATTTTAGTGTGTTGTAAGTCTTTAATGAATGAAATGATTTTAAATTTGTATATTTTGGCCGTACATAAAAAGCCAAATATTTTGAACGTTTGAGCAGAGTTTTTAAAAATTTTGTTGGGCATTTTTTATTATATGGGTGATAAGACTTAAGCGGAGTTTTTCAAAGCCTTAGTCCAATATTATGTGATACAAGTCCCTTAATACGCAATAAGGGGTCGTTAATATGTTGTGTAGCAGGATTTCAAACTTTTATCCGCTGGTCAAAACTCTGTATGTCACAGTAACAGCTAGCTTAACAATGAGCCCTGTTTGAAAATGAACCACTGCAATTTCTAGCACGTCCTCGGTATTATAAATTTTTAAGCGATAAAAAAAAATATTCTCAAATACAAATAGTCTATGGGTGCAACCCTCATAAAAAATATTGCAATCATAGTATTTTTTGGATACTGTCCTATAGATGAGCCAACAAGTTGAGCATAAGCTACCATCAGTCCGATGAAGAAGAAACAACAGCATATGTTTTCTGTTCTCTCTCCGCTCTTGCTATAAACATTTTCAAACACCATGATAAATTAATTTTCACACCCCCGAAAGAACTTTTAATCATTCATCTTAGTGATATCAAAAGAAATGCCACAGCAACAGGTCCTATCTATCTAGATATATTTCGCAATAAAAGGACTAAGTCTGATCTTCTAAGTTTCTTTGGATCGAGAGACTTTGTAGTAACACCAAATGATCCCTGTGTCTTATATGAGGCGACATTGCCGACACACTGACCCAACTTAATCTACCATAATATAAGTATTCATTCAAAACTTTCGAAAGACGCCGAATCTGGTGAACAGACTTTGTGTCTACTGCAGTAGAACTATGTACTGTTCGAAGGTATGTAAACTTTTTTTAAAGATCAGGACTGTTGTTGGGACTCTGAACATAGAACGAACAATTTTGACAATTCAGCAAAATCCCGATCAACTGGAAAACTTTAATGAGGATGTAAGAAAGAAAGCACATTCAAAACATATTTTCACTCAGATTTCTTCAGTTTTATTAAAACTTTTTACGCAAAACGCAATTTTCGATGCGTACAAGTTTTTGTTGTTCTTCTGAAGTTTATTTTCAAAAAGGAATGACAAAAAAAAAATAAAATAATAGAAAGCAAAAATAAAAGACTATGCTATAGTATAGTTGATATACAATAAACAATATATATGAATATACTTATTATATCTGAATATTTGTTGATCAAGTGAACGAAACAAACCTTATCAAAATTGATTTAAAAATTTGGGAAAGCCACTTTGATTTTTCGAAACCTAAACATTTTTGTTCCGGTTCTATCACCTAATGTCATCGTTTACTTCTGAGCCATGCAAAAATTGCTTAAGTGCTTTGCTTTCATGAATCCACTTAAATGAACGCATCCATTATTTGTCCAAACTGTGCTGGCATCACTCTGAGTTCTTGCATTGCTTTCATTACACTGTTTTGGCATAAGTCGTTGATATAATCAGTTTGGCCAGAAATATCAATCCTATATATTCAGTCTGTGAGAAGAGTTTTTTTTTTGGTAGAATCAAGTGAAATTTCTTAAAAGTTGTTGAGAAGTCGTGCCTTAGAACTTGTAACCAAATTTGAAACTTTGTTTAGCTTTATTTTAAAGAGCGAATGTAAAGATTTATACTTAATGCATTATACATGTATTTGTAAGAAACTGGAAATTTGGTCTAAGGCTCGATAAATGCGCCAAAAAGATGCTACAGTGCAAACTGCATATCGTAGTAAAGAGAGAGATAAAAGAGTAATTGTGCAATAAATTTCCATGAACAAACCCATAAATATCAAGCACAATAAAACTGAAATGACGACAAAAAGCTGGTTTTAATTAAAATATCTCTAAAGATATTTATTTGTAATTTTTTCTTTTAACAAAAAGTTACCTAAAAACGTTAAAAAAAATGTGTATTTAAGCGAATAAATGTCTGTAAAATTGGATACGCAGGCATGGTACATACATACATATCTGTAAGCCAAAAAAATAAGTACAGCATAGATATTATCATTGGCGTCACCAATGAAACTGTCACCAATGATTGCGCACGTAAATGACGAATAGTTTTTTGTCCACTTTTGTCTGAATTGAGAATTACAAGCAGACGTTGCATTTGAATATGACAAATTATTGAAGAAAACTAAGGACGTTCCATAGCAACAATGATAAAATTGCAATGACATGAGGAAATATTTTACAAATTTTTTATAAACATAAGCGGTATTCACGATCTGTAGCACTTGGCCTTGTATTGTGTATTTTTGATATTTGTAGTAAATATGAAATCGTAGCAGAAACAAAACACTTGATTTTTTCAAATACTCCAGATATCAAAAAAACAATGACAAAACCCTATTGTAATTTGTATAGTATTTTCAGAAATCAAAACCTTTTCTTTTTTTCACTTCTGGAATGAGCTTGGCAACTTGCAAGAATATTTAAATGATGAATCATGTCAAAATCAACATACGACAAAGAAACAGAAAAAAAAACGTTTTAGAGCGCTCACAATCTGTAGTAAAAATTGTAAACTTTAACAAAAAATACTAAAAATATTACAGATCGTGAATACCGTTATTATATTTTTCTTGATATGGGAAAATATTTGTATTAAAGTATTTCTATTTTTTTTAGATTGCTACAAATAAATTCAATAATTTCGTCATTTATGCAAAAAACGAAGGGACTGAAATAAAAATAGTTAAAGTTATGGAAGAATTTTTTTGTGTTGTTTTTATTATTATTTTGAAAATTAACGAAGCGCATCAAGCAGAAACTTATGCACTAGTAGAGTGTAATAATAATAAAAAAAAATTATCACTCCACCCTACTGTATGTAAAGATAATTGGATAATTTATTTTGAAAAGAACAAATGTTGACTTGTTTTTCATTAGAAAGAAAAAAGCTTTCAATCAAAAATGTTTGTTAAATTTGTTATCACTTTTTAGCACCTCAAAGACCTTTAGTCAGTAGTATAAATTTTATCTTAGCTTGCATGGTAAAAAATGGCCCTTTTCAAAATAAACGGAACAACTTAGCTGGACATTTTTTACAGTATTTATGGCTTTCTAGTACTTTTCAAAAATTTCGTTTTTCTATATAATGAAAGCCCCATATCAAATCTCAGCTCTGCTGTTGACCTTGACCCGAATCACCCTGAGTAAATTTTTTTTTGGAATTTCAAGAATATTTTTAGAAGCATATTATTTAAGACTTCAATTAAAAAATTGCATCATAAGTTTTTAGATCCTGCTCATAGTATCCTCGGAATGTCCTGTTGCCACATGGCGACTGGAAAATAACGGTACTTGAATTAATTTGTTCTTTATTTCACTTACTTGAATTTGTTTACATTTTGTTATCGTTTGAAGAAGTGATGAATTTGCGTTGCCATATGGCAACGCCAGGGTGATTCAGATTAAGCCTTAGGCAGTGAAGCCAAAAAAATAAAAAACTCGGTTGTCGAGTGACGACAGTAGTCTAGGGAGAGTGAAGGGGATATATACCTGTTTTAATATAGGATTCAATATGATTCAATATGAAAATTTAATAGCGTTTCAAATGAAACGCTCTTTTAGTACTCTAAGAACGAACGTTTCTGTTTTCTTTTATTGCATAAAAATGTAATAATAGAAAGATTCCAAGACTGGCCCAGAGCGTGTCGCTTGATGACGCTGCAAGAATAAAAAATTTTCGTGTGTCAAGTACTTAACACCGAGCACGGCTCTTCTTTTACTTTTGAAAGTAAACAACTCGTCATATTTTTAGAAATAGATAATTTTTTACAAATTAAAAACTCGAAATTCGAGTCTTTTTCCAAATCTGTAATCGGAAACATTTTTGCTTGTCTAAACGCTTATTGAATATATAACAAACTTTTACTTAAAATTTATTTTTCTGGAAAAATCTAAGGACTATTTTTACCGAATTTTCATGCAGCTTTAAAATGGAAATCTTTTGGTATTTTGGTATTTAAAAAAAATAATTTTTAAATTTCGAATGGATGCTGAATAAAGTTTAAAAGACGACAACGCGCGCAAGTCTTAGTTTTTTCATTAATGAATTACTAAAATTTTGTTGGCATTTTGGTTATCCAATTCAAATTTTTCTGGTTTCGGACTATAATAACTGATTTAGTAATCATATTTTGCTGATTTTTCTTAGTTTTTAAATGGTTTTCTCACACGATGTTTATTATCTTCACAATATAGGGTGTCTTTTATGGACTGTCGTATTTAGAATTGAAATAAATCACGAAAAATTGTTGAAATGACTCGCTTAGCACTTGAATATGATTTTGAAGCTACGAATGTCGCCTTTGGCCAGTATTTAGCATAGTCTGAAGGCCAAACTTTCAATCACTTTTTCAGCAACTGAGGTCTTATTTCCGAAATAACACGCTTGCTGTCAATTTTCAGCGCGTTAAATGTTACTGGACATATTGCAACAAGAAATAATCCAAGATGTTAAATTGCAAAATCTTGACAGCTAATTGATTTCATTATTGCAAAGTCAGTGTTGTACCCACATGCATTACAACGATCATATATGTATATGTAGTGAAACATCGGTTCGCTTTTGGACTGAAATGCCCTCAGTAGCGCAAAAGCAGTATCTCAGAAAGTTCTAGATTCTTATATCAGCGAATAGCTTAGAAATTACGCATCTAATGAACAGCGCCAAGTGGCGGTATCTTAGTTCAAATATATAAAATATCTGTCAAGAGAAATTCCTCCTTCTCAATTTTAATGGTAACTATGTATTTCAACAAATTGACAACAAAATTGACAAATCATCAATTTTCTCGAAACGCATTTTTTTGAGATAAGGCTTTTGCGGAACTGAGTTATGAATCAAATCTCCAAAAATATTTTGTCAAAGCCGTGCTAGCTACGATTCTTTCAGCTATATTACATTTTTTTTTGTCAGAAAATCTTTCACTCATTAGAAAGACTCGCTTACTTTCAAATTCCTCATAATATTATCCTTCAGCAGTTCTCTCCATGTTGTCAAATCTGAAAAAAATTTCATTCATCTTCACGATATCTTTAGTTATGAACAAAAACGTCAACAACAACAGTTCAATAGTTGGCAAGCAATTTCAAAATGTGGGGCAAAAAAATACAAAGAATTTAAGTAAGCTATCATAACGGTACATATTGACAATACGTAAACAGAAAGAATGTCAATCAAAATGGAATGACAACAGCAACAGCGAGAAAATAAAAAAAAAACAACACATCATTAATCAAGTGCTTGAGGAAAGATAGGAGAAAAACAAGCGCAACCATCAAGGACGATAACCGGGAATTGCGGAAGAGTAGAAACTACGTGCACGCGTTCTCTTCTCATATTTGAATGAGAAGAGTAAAAATGAATGATGCAGCATTTAAAACTTTAACGTCGCAATAACAGCACCAGTTGATGAATGATAGTGCAGTTATTTATGTACGTACATATGTATATGCACATTTGCGTAAGTGTATTTGTTAATACACACATATATATGTATGTAGGATGCACTCTTTTGTATGTCAAATTACATAATCGGAGACACCGAGATGTGGCAACTGCAAATTGGAGCGACGCCTGCATGTACTCAGAAACAAATTTAAATAATTCTGGAAAATATACAGCTGCGTGTGTAGGAGACAATGGGCATGCTGGAATCAACGGTTTGAGCCCAGTAAAGTTAATTTTCCGATCGATCATAAAATAAGTAAGATTATCATCCATTTTCTCGAAACTCATTTATTATTGCATTCTTATAGAAGGACGCCCTCGGAACACGAAGATGTTTGCAAACTCAATTCGTTGTAAAGTTTTGAATTTTTACGATGTTTTGATTATTTCTCGACCATTTACCATGTTTTTATAAATCTTCAATTGGTTTTCGACAAAATATCAAAATTTAGATCATTGTGTTCAAAATATGTACACTAAATTGTCCTAAGCCAAGTGATTGCTATGTAATCGATCGATTCTTGATTTATAACTCTTCTAAGTAGTTTCGTTCCTTTTCTGAAGGAGCAAGTAAAAAACTCATTTGCCTAGAGTTCCCAACCGTACTACTAAAAGAGGTCAGATACCCTTGTTCAAGTGTACTCATACTTTTTTCTGCTTTTTCCCTCGGCTTTAACTTTTGATCACTTCTTTAACTTGGACATTATTTATTCTCTCCAGCTTCTCTTCGTAAAATAAAAATATATTCATTCAATCATTACCACATCCTACAAAATTCTTATGTAAATGAAATATACAATAGAGCAGTTCACACAACAAAATGTTCGTTTATATTTTGCATTCCCTAGAATGCCAAGTGGACATGACATTTTAATGCACGTTCCTTATATTTAGTTTAGCATGACTGGCCCCACCGCTGTAATATCAAATTTGACAAAATTTCAATTAAATCAAGAACATTTTAATTTAAAGATGTTGATTGTCAAGAGTATTTTAATATCGTTCTACAACATAAAGACAAGAAGACAGGCTAGAATGCTTACGCAATTTCGTTTCTTACTGCGGAAAAAGAGAAAAGATAAATTGTCTTTAAAACTAATGTGCATAATTTATTTGCCTTGATTCTATTTTCCGATTATAATGGTACTTAAGAAAGTAATTCTAACCAACGGCTACTTGCGTATGTCGTTTAGTGTTTTAATTTATTCGATATTAAATTTAAATTTCTGTTAAATTTTACTCTACTGTAATTTGCTGCACACCAGACTGTCCAAATGTCTAAAAATTATTTATTAAAAATTGGTGGCCCAAGACTACAAACTTCATTTTACTTTTCAGCTTACTAAATGCAAATTATAGATCTCAAATATCTCAGTTGACTCTTACTCTCATACAATACCAAATACTTAAGATGAGATTTTATCCTTGTATGAACCTGAGGTACAACTCTGCTCCATACCGAAAAACAGGTAAAATCAATATCTAATGCAAAAAATAAAATTTTTTTTCGAAAAGTTGGAAAAAATGCTTTGCACGGCTGAGAGAATTTCGTTAGCTGAAACGAACCGA
The DNA here is from genome assembly GCA_963680825.1 of Meiosimyza decipiens. Taxonomy (NCBI): domain Eukaryota; kingdom Metazoa; phylum Arthropoda; class Insecta; order Diptera; family Lauxaniidae; genus Meiosimyza; species Meiosimyza decipiens. The sequence goes on from OY804258.1 coordinate 36,882,095, forward strand.
GAGTTTCGAGCTTCTGTGCTGCTATGCTCCTACAATGTGGTAGTTGCTATGGCAAATGTATTCTACTGCGGCGAAAATATCTTTCAGTTGGATTCGTGATATAAATAAAATTTATTTTAAACCAAAAATTGATATTTGCTACTCTTAAGGCCTAAAGTCTGAACAAACTCACAAGTATCAAGGAAAAAAATTTATTCCGATACGGTCATGAAGCACCTTCATATCCGATATCATCATAATTAGTAAATTTAGTTTACTGGGAATACATATGAACATATGAATGAACAATGCAAGCTGAATGAGGTTTAAGACAAAAGCGGAAAATGATAGTTGCTCGTTTCTTCAGATAATTTTTAATTAATGTCATTAGCAAAACATACGTATGTAGTCATATCATTTTTACATATGTATGTATGATTAATTAATATTTCTTCTGCGCGACTGAACAATTCTTTTGAGTCTTCCACTTAATACTTTTTTAACATGATGAATAATGTTTTCAAAAGAAAAGTTATTTTTGAAAAAACGATTAACATTAGTTAAATATCCGGCGCTCAGTCGATTGAAAATAAAATAAATTTCAGTACATGATTATACCCACGTGGCGAGTTTGGTATGCCCCAATTCTGAAACTTTGAAAATATCATGATTTTCCTAACAACGATATCTACCCATATGAATAACTTTTTGAATATTTAACAATTTAGTTGTTTTAATTAAAGTTGTATAATATTACGGTTAGAAATGAATGCCAAATGATAGAACTCAAAGAGGCCTAAATATAATACACAGGGTTGCATTGTTGAATCCTGTCATAAACATGGATTTTCACTGGTTTTTTGGGTGGACCCATTTTTGGGTCAAAAACGGTTCTTTCCAGGGTCCCGAACCTTCCTTAGCAATGTCCAAAACTATTTATCGGGATATTTTTTGTTTGAAAAAGCAAAATTTTTTTCCGAAAACTGGTCGAAAACGGTCTTCTCCAGGATCTGCAGCCACCCTAAGTGAAGTCCAAAAGCCTTTTCCGAGCATTCCCCATCGATTGGAGAAAAAAAAAACACCGTTTTTCTTTACTACAGTTCAACACAAGTGGATCAAGCCATTTACTGCTTCATGAATGCTGACTGCATGTGAGTGTGAGCTTCATATGCATTCACATTCATGAGACCAGAGCTACTTACACGCTCACGCATCTACGCATTAACTATAACTCAGATTCACGCTCATTTTTGCATGCAATGTGCAAACTCAAGTTTCATATTTTTGGAAGTGGCTCAAAACCCTCAGTGGGCGGGCCACTTAATGTCGGTCGTTCTCTGATCCGCAGCAACATCTAAAACATTCTGATGAGTCTGTATATGTCGAAATGCAGTGTTAACGATAACTATGTTGTTGTTGTTTTCTCTTGTCATGCTTGTTAAATAAAATGCATTAAATCGATTTCTAAATTTACATCAGTCCTTGCTAACATTGTTATCATTTTGTTTCTCACTAAAATTGCTTTTGAAAGTTCATGTAGAATAGCGTGCTGTTATTCAATACCAACAACAACAAGTCGTTTGCTCAAAAATTGTTGTTGGAAAAGCTCGCACCATTCTGCCTATTACAGCATCAGCGTTTACAAAAAGTGTTGCTACAAAAAAATTTAAATGAAAAAAAAATTTTCATATCGGCAACAAGGCAAATTACGAATATTCATTTAAAATCATAAATTTTAAAACTTTTCATGATAATCATGACGCTTTCCATGAAATTTGCTCATATGAATAATAAATGACGATTTTTGTAAACAAATTATGTTTGGAATAGATCATAATTTACTTAATATTACTCGTACTTTTTATGATTTTTTAAGTGCTTGAAATATAGTATGCTTGCATAGACTTAAAGGACTTACTGTTGAATAGTTTTTAAGTTTTGTTTCAACGACGACAGCTAAACACTCTGAATGAAACTGTGTGAAATGTTTCACTCATATCCTATTTTAAATTATGCTCATGTTATTATTAAATTCAACACATTTCTGTGTGGCACACTTTATTTAAGTATCAAAACTTTTTAATGTGTATATTGCTAGTTTCGGAGGTGTATTTCATGACACCGTTTTACATCGGAAATGATAATGAAATCCTTTTTTATGTTTGTAAGTCCAGAAGTGCTGATACAAAGCACTGACACTTATGTATGGATGTATATTCAGGTTCTTTAGCTCATTTTGAAACTTATCATAATTTTCGGTGCAATTTTATTTCGAAAAATTATTGAGCTCATTATTCCAAAGTCAAAATTTGTCCACTGGTAGAATGTAGTTTTCTAAAACAAGCACAAACAGATGACTCATTTATATATTGGATTACATAAAGTTTAATTAATCGTGTTAGCAGTTTTTCCTATTGAAATATTATGCAAAATTGGCAAAATATATATAAATTAATTATTGTATTTAATCACGATATAAGCGCAATGATTTCTCTCAACAATGCCATTATGTAGATTCCATGGTTGGTAATAAAACAAACACGTGCTATGCAATAATTGAATTCAGAAAATTTGTGCCAAGGATAAATGGATACGACGATTCAATATAAGTAGACACCTGTTACGTAGCTAATTTAGAGATGCTTTGACGGCTATTCAATCAAATCAAAAGTAACACAATACGGGTTATCAGGTAATAAATCAATTAAACAGCGCGAAAATCAGTTTCTCGATTTACCAACCAGGTATATAGTAGCTAAGGGAATTTATCAATCTAAACAAAGGGTATATTAATTTTTTTCTTTCGCTTAAAGAGCATAGGCGAGCGAGATTTAGAAACTTATTATTTTCAGCATTCCATTTCGAGTGGATATAGCCAAGTTCAGCTGACTGTTTGTTTTAACTAAACGTTGAATTAAAACTTTTTGGTGACTTTAATTTTTGATAGCTGATAGTTATAACTCGCCAATTTATTGGATAACGTGACACCTCCTATGAGCAAACAATTAAATGCGCTTAGTCAAGGAAGGTATTCATGTAAACATAACCATTGGTATAGAAATATTTTAAAAAAATTAGCTATATTGAAATCAGTACATGCTGCTTAGAATGTCGACCCTTGATGTTATTTGCCACTGAGTTTAAGATAGGAAGAAACTTCCAGCCATTTACGTATGAAACGACATTGCGTATGCGTTTTTGAATAATCGAGAAATCATAAAGCGTTTGTTGATTTAGTATTTTTAACTTTAATGACACATCGATTAATTTGAAATACACATTCAAATTAAATTTAATTAAATAATCAAAAATGACGAAATTCCTGAATGCCGTTCTGGTACGATTTTCAATTAAAACCTTTTTTAAGCCTTAAAAGCTCAAAAACTCCCATGGCCCACTGGTCGGAACCACAATACGGTTTCCCTTGTATTACAAGTTTGTGGGCTACAATTTAACACACAAATCGCTGCCATTAGCAAATTTATTATTATTATTATTGCTTTACTGCTATGGGATTCCTAAATTGCTACGATACCCCTACAGTCAACAAAAACTACATCGTTTTTCCATCTGTTTGTCCTATTGATTTAGTGAGCATATAATGGGGACATTATTTTATGAAATATTTTCTGCATAGATTCGTATTTTTAGGGCATTTTTAATGTTTGAATGCAAATATATTGTGATAGTAAGTAACCATACGCCAGTATTTATGTTTACTGCATATGAGACATTCAACGCCAAATCGAATACTATTTTGCTTTTGCATTTGCTATTTTTATGAATAATTTTTTTTTCTTTTAGTACACATTAGTAGGGACATACATTTTTGGAAACTAAATTTCTTTTTTTTATAAGGTTATAACTTTGCGAATAACACTACCCTGGAAATTGTGTGCTCCTGCATAGTGAATAGTTGTTTCCGAAGCGATTTTTCTCACTGAAACCAAATCCTGACTCAGAGTTAGGTACTTTGTCACGAAGCTATGAGCGTCAATAGGAAAAAACGTTAAAAAACTTTAGTATACAAAAATGTTTGTCTTTTATATGTATTGATTAAGAGGCTACGTAGGAGGCTGTTAAGCCGCTAATTGGAGGTAAAAGCTGTTAATTGGAAATAAGATTTTATAAAAAATAACATTATACATTTTTTTCAACAAAATTTTTTCATTATAAGAACTATTTTTTTTGGAATCCTTCACCATTTTCAACATGGCAACATTGCACGCGACATATGTATAACCATGTCATTTATCTCCTGTATTTTTGTGAAAAATCCAGTAACTATCCTGTTTTATTTCTATTTGCATCTCTCTTGAAAGTTAACGATCATAATCCCACTCAGTTTGTTCTTGTTAGTTCGTGTTCGTCAATCCTTACTTTGATAACGTGATCAAAACTCTTCTACAAAATAGTTTTAAAATAAGGCATTAACATATCAATTATTTCCCAAGTTTTGAGAATTTTGTGTTTGTTGCGAAACGATGGGTTGAAATTTTTACTCATTTTAAAACTGAGAATTGCGATTACAAAGAACTGGCATGAGTATTTGCTTCCATGAACAAGACGTGGACATCTCAGTTAAAAGTAGAATTTTTGAAAGCCATTCTGACCGTTAAGATCAATTTAAACAGGTCGTGCATTGATTTTAACAATTGGATAAAAACAAAACCGGACATGCTGCGGAAAATCAAAGCGAAAGATAAGTATTTTGTTGAAACTCAAGGTGGAACTGAACGAATCGAAAACGAATCAGACGAGGAACACATGGACGAAGAATCTGCTTAAATTTAAGTGCCAAAATATCTATTTATACACAACAGTTACTATCTATTCAGCTAAAAAAAGAAAAAAATTGTGCACTGTAATCAATCCTATTTTCGGAAAAATAAATCCTGTAAAATGACATTTTTTCTCCAATCTATCCTGTTTTTTCTTGAAAAATATATGGCATGGTTACGTATGCACAAAGTTCGAGGGAATTGAATTGATAACTGCCTGACTTATCTTCAATGTTGATTGTTATAGTTACATACGAGAATGTAGTTTGAATGTCAAAACTATTCCCCACATCTACTTCTGCGTTATAAGAGCAGGTTACACAAACTACACCACAACCCATAAATTCAAGCAAAATTTTTTAATCTCCAGAAATGTGACTCTTTTAAGTAGTACGTATGTTTACACTTTTGCAGAGATTGGAATCTAAAGTTTTGCTCAGTTACTCTTGGTTGCAGAAGGAAAAATAACGCAGGTATCGTGAATTCTAAGAAAATCAAAAGTTTCCTCGAAGCAATCAAGTGTATATATCCCGATATACAAGATAAATTGCGAATTTTCTTCATTCTCTTTTATATCATTTGAGCTTTGGAAAACCAATTGTTATGGTTTATCTTCTTTATTACATAACCTGATATTGGATACTGTGCTGAAGTAACAATAAGAAATTTATTAGTAATGGCATTAGCGATAATTAAATAAAGTAGAACAGGTTTGTACGCTACACGATACACGTACATTAGGGTGTCCGTAATATACATTTGATATTGTTTTTTTTCCCGAATTTTTTCAACTCCATCTCCCTGCTTGTTTTCAATATAAAAACTCATTTTTACGCAAAAGTTTGAAACTTGACTGAATGTTAACAAGAGCCTGTAAATAATATCAGTTTCCCACTTGATATACTTCGAAAAACTGTAATATATTTTTGAAATTCATATATTTTACAATTTCTTAGCTTTAAATTTTCTGGATCTCAAGCCTCTTGAGATTTTGCCATACAAAACTAAGAAAATTTATTTTCATAAATTTAAATTCAGCGTTAGGAAACTACTCAATTGGAAGTTTTCGGCGTCACTAACAAGGATGCCGATGTTAGAAATGAATTTTAGCGGACCGCAAATTGTAATCAACATATTTTTTAAGGAATCATTTTTAACACAGTTATCGTGAAATACCCCAGTTGAGAGCATCCGCAGCTCTGAGTTTTTTAAGAAACTAATTTTTTTTAAGTGCTATCTTGTAGTATGGCTACGAGCTTAACTGAAGATATCTGTGAACTGGAAAAGTTTTGGTTCAAAAATTGAATAAAAATTAATACATAAGAAAAAAAAAAAAAGTTTCGGATGTATTTTATATTGAAAAGTTCGCTTTATTATTGACACTGGCATTAATGACACTCAAAACAATTGATTTTACATAGAAGCCAAGCTGGTAGTGGCGTAAGTAAAATTAAAAAAAAAAAAACTTTACAGTCACCCTAATGTGCTTGCATGTTATATATATAACGAATATCTTGAGTTAGTATTACACACATACGATGCAAAAAGAGAATTAAGTGTGTGTTTGTCAGTTTTATGTTTATCTAACTTTAAAATCGTTAATATTACCGCAAGTGCATGCTTATGTTCTATACGAGGGGAATATTCAGTCTTCTTAAGCCTTATTGGGAAAACATGTACAAAAATGTTTGGAGTGCAATAAATAAAAGTTTACTTTCCAATTGAATATTTTTTTTTTTTTTCACTTAACTGATGTTTTTGTATCCAAGGTAGACAATTAACAAAATATCACGCAAAGACATCGTACCGGGCCAACTGTTGCTGTGACATGAAATATGCGATACTTTAAGCAAAATTATTGTTTATTTTTTGTAACGTAAATAATTGAAAATACAAATTAAAAGTTGAATGATATATTTTTTTTGTTTGTATATTTACAATCTCATAATCAGGTAAATACTAACATGGAACAATTATTTGTATTTGTACATAGGTAAAGATGTCCTTGCCCAACACCCACTTTTTATTAATTTCTATTTCCCCATGTGGAGCAATCTTAACATCGCAATATTTCAAGATTATGGTATTATTTTCAAGTGCGCGTGCAGAAATTTATATGGATTGCTTTTGCTGTAGCATCCATAGTTATTGATTGATTTTATGAAGCATACAACAACGTAAGCGCTAAGGATTCGCAATTGTGAAGTCATGTTAAGCAGAAAAATAAAATACTTGGGAGTTCAACTGCAAAAATTTTAAGGGGCAGCAAAGTTGATTAAATTTTTAAAATTTTATTACGAGTACAAGAGCTATAAAAAGTGTTAGTAGCGAAAAGAAAGTAATCTGGAATCTTTTTATGTTTTCCAATAGTTCTGCTTTGGAAACTCACCGAAAGTTGAAAAATTTACTCTAAGTTAGAGTTTCCGACTTTTGCCTCCCATTTTTGTTAGCCAAATATTTTTCAGTAAAAAATCAGATACGTCCCCAACAATATAGTGTCAAAGTTGGAAATTTTTCTCAAATTAAAAAAATTACAATTTTTGATGAAAAAAAAAATTTTTTTTGAGCTGTTATATTTGAAAGTGGTATAAGTCCCACTTTGTTGAGAGCAAAAAATGTAATAAATTTTGTTCAGCTCATTTCTGAGAAAAACGAAGTGGGACTTATACCACTTCCAATTGTCGTTTGGATAAAAACAAAAAAATATAAATTAATTCGCTCATATGCTTTTGTGTACTAAACTCTTTGGGCACTCGACGTAAATAATACCTGAAGGGTATCGAATAAATAGTATCGATAAAGTGAACAAAAGATGATAATTTTCTTATCATAGGATTGGATTCCGAATTTTTTGGATCAATGGGAGGTACTATATTCACTTGTCAATTTTTTTGCTTGTGTGGGAGGTGCCCTGCCCACTTTTTTTTATTCAGTTTTTGCAAATATCACAAAGTGTCCGGAAATGTTTGGTGATAGTTTTTCTAGAAAAGTATAAAAAATTTTGTTTGCCTGTTTGTCGGTGTCATATATAAAGCGTCCAGTTGCTTATCCAGCCAAGTTCCTTTTTAACACTTTCTTTCAATATTCTATGTTCATTGAATAATTATAGCGTATTTCCTCTATAATAAATTACAAAATTTCTTACTCAAAGCACATTAGATCAGACTTTTCGAGTTTTATCTCCCTATGTTTTTGAGGGTTATGGTCCATTGAACATGGATAGTAATCATCAAACTTTTTAAAAAAAAAAGTGAACTAAACCGGTTTTGATATCAATGTACTGGACTTGGTTTTGAAAGCAAGTTCATGGACTTGGCCGGTTTTGAAATCTATGCATCAAAAATAAATTTAAAAGGTGTACTATTTCTGTCAAATTTTTTTTTTATCTAGAACATAGTAGAAAGATAAAGGTGTAGATTTTGATATATGAGAATATCTCAAAATCTGATTTTTTTGGACTTGGCCGGTTTTGCAACTGGAAGTCTCATATGTATTCGTACAAACTTTGATTGTACTATGTACTTAGCTTTAATACTTCACTCAGTATGGCGTTTTAAAATTTTGCTTTAAGGTGAGTTGCAACGCCTTTTTACTTTATCGAAATGTACTCGGAGCTGAATAGATAAAAAATTTTATCCGTATTTTTCAATGCAATTTTTTACAACACAATAATGTTTTTTTCCTTACAAAAACATACAAAATGTTTCAAAACACCTTCTGTTAGTCAACTTGCCATGGGATATACATATGTCATTTACAGCTTTTACAATAGCTTTCATTTCCACACAATCTCAATGTTAATTTAATTTTCCAGTATTAAGTTGATCAACAAATAATTCAATGAAGACGGCAATAAAAAAGAAGAATTTACAAGATGCAATAAAGTAATTTCTTGCCATTTAAAGGTATAGATATCTTAAGCTTCTAATGAAAGATTTATTTCAATTAAAAAAACTGCATCAAAATAATAAGTTAAATATTTGACCCTCGACAACAAATCCAAAATATAAGGGAAAGTTTTGAAAAAGATTGAATTTCGAAACCATTCTACCATTAAATAAATTGATTAATGTGAGTGAAAGAAATGAAAATAATCACAAAGGTTGTATTGATTTTTCACCAACCCAGCAAGAAAAATTAAGTAATGATAATGCCAAGAGTTTCACCTAAATTTACCAGATGATCTAGAGACAACTCGAGGGTGTTCACCGCCTTTCATAGCAAGATTGGCTTTAGACTTTTTTAACTTGTAACCCGATTTTTTTAATAAAGTTTTTAAAATGGTTGAGTTAAGAAAAGATTTTCACTTTTCAATATGATAACCCAGCAAAGCTCTAAAGAAGAGAGAAAAAAATACAATTTCTACACCAAAGAATAAGATACTGCTAATTATGCGAACAATATTAAACACAAAATAGCTTACGGCACAATAGTCCTACAGGAAAACTCTCATCAACTCAGACATCCATCTAGTTATAAATAGAAAAATCAAGATCACGTCGTAGTCATTCGCCTGTTCATTCTTCTTGAGGCCATATGTGTGCAAAAGTTTTCCCGTACTAATCAAGTTAAATAAAGTAGCGCCAGTTATCTGCATAATGAAATCTTTGAGGGGTTCCTTTGTAGTTTTAAAGATTAAATCAAGAAAAAAAAGGTATTTTTTTTCTTCTCAACAGCAGCGACGAAGCGCTAAAAAAGTTGCAAACTTTTGTTTGCATTTCCTTTTAAGGACTTTCATATTTCTTGTTTTTTTCTGCCCGTGTTCCCCACTGACCTGGCCATGGATGACATCATTAAACCCAAACAGTTGGCTTTCTTGTTGTTTTCTGAAATCGCATTGCTTCGAGCAAAAAAGAAAAAAAAATGTTTTTCTTTGGCCAAAGTTGAATCTTCGCATTTTCGTTTTTCTTTTTGGCAGCAAAGTTGGGCGTCACTTGTGCGTTGGGTTTGCATAATATTTGCAAGTGTCTTCTATTTTTTAGACTTAAGACGCTTACGTACGTCATTATAACGTGGTCCAATAACAAACTTTCTTATATTAACAATTGTGGCTTATCGTATTCCAGGAAATGCATGAAAACAACATTCACAGGCTGTCTTGTCGGTATAAAATTGAATTCAAATACAATAAATCTCCTTAGGCTGTAACATAAAAAAAAGTTTTCAGACTTCTCTGAATGTAGCAGAATAATTTATTTTAATTAAAATGACTTTTTGGTGTAATGAGGATATAGTTTGTTATGTTCTGAAACTGCAAGGATTTCATTAATTTGGAAGTTTTCCTCAACACTTACTGTCAGTTGTGTGAGTATACAAAGTTTCCAATTGAGTTGAAGTCGAACATTGCAGCCTAAAAGCTTCAACCCATACAGAGCGCCATTTCCGTTCCGTAAAAATATACAACGGACTGAAGCTAACTATAGGTTCATGTGTTTACATCAAAAGCGGCCAAACGACAACGTAAGCGTTGAAGGAACCGGCGAAAGTTAGCCAACTTTCAACTTTTGTTGTGCGTTGATTACTTTGATAGCTGTTACTTAGTTTCTTGTATCAATTTGTTTGCGTTGTTGACGTATTCATTGAGCCGACTTCTTCCGTCAGCTGTAACGTCGCTAGGAAGATGACGCATGTCATGGGTTGAGGCATCAAGGCAAGTCGGATCAGAGAGTAAATTCGTCAGAGGTGGCATAGTTGGGAATATCGAAATCAAATAAAAAAATATTGGTAATCACTCCAATGTATTATGTTGTGAAACGCTACTCATTTTAAATAATTACTTATGGGACAACTCTGATTAATATACTTACTTCATTGATAACATATGCATGTGGTAAGTATTCTTCAAAATTGTTAGAGGGATATCTTTAAGAATTATAACGTAGAGTACCAGCAGACCGACCACAGTTCGGTTTTTCGTTTTGAGGTTAAAAAAAAAACCAAAAAAAAATGCAAAATGTTGAAAAACATTTAATTATTTGAAAGAGTTTGAAAAAATCGTAGAATCTGAAAACTGTTGAAAAGTGTGAGAACGGGAGAAAAATAAAAAAAAATATGGAAAATATTGCAAAACGTTGAAATGGCCGAAAACTGTTGAAAAAGTTGAAAAAAAATGAAGAAGGGAAAGAGCCGGAAAATGTTGAAAAAGTTGAAAGAGGTTGAAAAACTCGAAAAATGTTGAAGAAGTCAAAATAAAATGAAAGGGTTTGAAAAAGTCGAAAAAATATAGAAAATGTTGTGAAAAGTTGAAACAGTTGAAAAAGGCAGACAAAGTCGATTAAATATGGAAAGTTTTGAAAAAAGTTAAAAGTGGTGAAAAAACTCGAAAAAATTTAATGTTTCGAAAAGAGTTGAATGAGGTTGAATAGTCGAAAAAATTATGGAACATGTTGAAAAATATTGAAAGAGGTTGAACAGTTGAAAAGGCTGATCAAGTCGAAATAATATGGAAAATATTGCAAAATGTTGAGAAAGTCGAAAATATTTGAAAAATATTAAAAAAGGTTGAAAACCCAAAAAATGTCGATAAAGACAAAAAATGGTATATGTTGAAAAAAGTTGAAACAGGTTAGAACTGTTGAAAAAGTCTTAAAAATCGATTATATATGGAATATGACGAAAAAAGTTGACTAAGGTTCAAAATACGAACGTTTTTGTGATATATAAATATCACATTATGAAGAAATTATTAAAATTGAAAACGAAAAAGAAGCTTCTACGAAACGACAGCTTGAAGGTAATGAAGGTAAGAAACCTTGAAAGAATGAAGTATGACAATTTTATAGCCATTAAGCATAACTCTTAGCGTAGCGACTTAATAAGTCAAATGGCGATAAGTCTCATGATATTGGAGACGACCAGTTGATGTCATCAGCTATTATGCGCTTACTATTGATTGCTATTGTCTGATCTTCATAGTTTTCGGAGAAGTATTGACCAGCGGAGTATCGTGCACATTGACCGCCCGGGGTGAAGAACAAATATGTCGACCCTTGACTTAAAAAAAAAACAAAATTCTTTCCACCAAAAAATCCTAAAAACAAAAGTTAAATCAGAAGCTAATAAAAAGCCTTTGCATCCAGAGCTGTCGCCACCTTTGTCCATCCCCACACCTAGCTAAGCTACTGCCAGTGACGCCTCCTGCCTGTCATATTCAGATTGTCACTTCTTGGGCAAGTTATAGCTTCTCCTAAACCATAAGATGCTGTTTCTCACCATACATTCGGCAATATTGCTTTGTAATTAACATACCCAGGTGATGGTGGAAATGTAGCTCATCAGATAAGAAGATTTTCTTTGAAATTTCAGCATCAACTTCCTGCTGATCTAATAATTGAACAATTCGAATGCGTTGAGTTGTGGAAAAGCGATGCATTATTACAAACTAACAATTGCCATTTTCAACGTATTTCATAATGATTGTTGATAGTAGTTTGATTTACAGTGCTGTCATCAAAGAAAACTAAAATTCCATTGGCGTGATTTCATCTATATTTGATTGAATTTTATATGTTTTTTTAACTCAAAGTTCAATCTTAACTGCTGGATCATCAACATTCGATCTAGTAATTATTTGTATATAAATATTTATTTCAAATAGTTATTCGAGAATTCTAGTAGTTAGTTAGTTCGTAAGACACTAAACCTAAAGATTAATTTGTTTAAGGAAAGTTGTAGAGAGGTCTAAGCACATGTTGTCTTCCTACCCAAAAGACTTTGTTACCGCAAAATTGTAATTTTTAATAATGCAATTTTAATATCAACCGCAATTCACAAACAAAATTGTAATTGAAACATAAAATAAAATAAAAAACAAAAATATAAATCGCAAACATTGTAGGCAGCGCTTTGTTTTTGTGCATATAAAACGTCTAAAGATTTGACACATTTCAGAATGCCAAAAACCAAGGCTGTCAATCAGCATTCAATTTAAATAATTAAATATTAACGAAACCTGTCATTCAGCAGATATTGAACAGCTACGGAAATATTATCATTTGTGCACAACATCACGTGCGGCCTTTATTTTTTTTTTTATTTTACCAAAAATGGGCATTAACATTTTCGAACTAAACATTGACATCTCAATGCCATATTCAAATGATATTCTTGATTTTTGTCATTAGAATTAGCTAAGCCACTTTAAAGTTCATTTGAGTAATTTTAAATTTGCTAAAGTAAATATGCAATTCAATTCTGTTTGGAATGAATTTGTGTTCTGATCATTTAATTTTAATATAATAATGTGTCAAGCCCCACACATGAATATTTTAAAGTTATGCATTTCATAGCACAAATGTAAAGGTTATAAAATTCACTACTTTGTGTAGTAGGCTTACTAAGAAAAGGCTTAAACCATTCAGGTGGTAAAACTTGCAAACATAAAAAAGGTTTACTTTTGTGTATAGAGTGCTTTTGCTTAAGCCATGTCATAAAATTTAGTTACTGAAAACTGTTAAGGATTTCATCCTTTTTATTTCAGCACTTTTGCTGTGTATTTTTCTTGTTTGTTTTCTTTTTAAGTAAACTTTTTATGAGTTTATTATGTCTGTTATATTGTTACTTGCACTTTTTTTATGCTTTCAGCCATGTGGGAATTTTTTTAACACTTAAAATTTTAATTTTGTAGTCAGCGCACGTCCGCTTATGTCTAGAGATTTTTATGTATTTGTTCAGAAATAAAAGAAAAACTCTTATTGAAACCGAACTTTTGTCACACTTGACAGCGGCAAGACTTAATTAAATAAAATTTCTTCACTTGCAGTAATAACATTAATGAGAAATATATCAACTATTTATGATATAACATCATTCTGCTAATTGAATTTTTTCCAACTACAGAAGTTTTTAATTATTAGGGACAGTAATTGCAATCAAATGGTGCGAAATCAATGTTGCTATATATATAGTTATTATGAAGACTATTGAGTTCCTACAACTTTTATCAAATACTGATGCGTGTGAGTCCACGTGAGACGTAGAGAAGCAAAAAAATCTCGTGTTTAGCTGGAAAAAGCTTAAATTGATTTCCAGAAATGAGGAAGAATTAACTACTACACAGCTCTACGATATTTAGTTATGCACTTAACCCTTCGGCAGTGTTTGGTTCAAAATGACTCAATTTTGTAAAAACAAAATTGCTTTAATGATATTTAAACAGAGCCCAAACTATATCTAATCCCCAACAGCGTCAGAAAGCAGAGAAAATATACATAAAATATTTTTCGTTTTCGAGTGAATTCGTTGTAACGAGTTGAAGAAATATTAGAGGAATCCATTGCACAGTTTATTACACAGTTGCAAAAATGCATAATTGTGTACGCGTTTCTTTCAAGAAAAAATGTGTTCAGTTGATTCAAAAAAAAAAAAAAAATCGGAGCTTTTTGGACAAATTAACATTAGAAGTTTCTAAAATGAAGTGCGAAGAAAAGTACAAAGCAAAAAAAAAACAAATAGCTGAGGACAAATAAATAAGAGAGCTTAGCTACTACTGCTATTAACTTTCTTAGCTATTTAGCTTAAAGCCCTAAGTCAAGTAAAATGCTAATTAAAAATAAGTTTCGGAAATGAAAAAAGCATGCTTATTATTTTGTTGCTATTTCTTAAAAAGAAAACTGAAAAAGTTCATAAATTTTCGCATTCAAAACTTTTCGCATTCAAAACTTTTCGCATTCCAAACACTCCAGCAAAATAAGATAATTTTCACATTCACTGTTTTCATTTACTTAAAAAAAAAGGGTCTACAAAATTTGCATTAAAAAATTAAATATGCTAAGAATCAAGGACCGTTTACCCGCCCCCGAACCGTTGCGTTTGACTTCACCTAGGTAAGCTACTGATAAATTTACATAGCTCAAGGCATAAATGTTAGAAAAAATTAACTCCGCATGCTGTGAGGATTGGATACACCACAGCGAAATGAACTTTCAGTAAGCTCATCGATTTATTATACGATTTGCGCTTGCTACTTCGTTTTGAATCGCCAAGAAAGCTTGAAACGAGCATATCAAATGAGTAACAAATGCAAACATACAACAGAAAATAGAGTTGTTGCTTTCCTTTTAAACAAATCAGGCATAGAAATTCTCACTCGTCTGCTAAAAGGTCACTGATGATTCCGTGCGAGAACTGTCCTTCGATATGTTTTCGAGACATATTACTGGTTCCTGCCAAATAATAAAAAAAATTGTTCAATTTCTTCGCTTCTTTATACTTCTGAGAGACGTAAGGTTAAAATTCTTACAAATAAACCCTTTAAAGTCAAGCAGTCAATTTACAGATCAACGCAATTTCTCAAAAATATTTTTTTCTCGATTTCTGACTAATATGTGGGCTTTGTCTAGACAAATAAGTGAAGATTTTAATCATATCGTTTTGTAATATATTTTATAATAAGCTGGTGATTTTCTCAGTAATTTCTGAACCAATTCGTTTTATTTTACTAGGTTCCTGTTTTATATAAAAATTGTCCGCCCGAATGTCATAATTGTTTTCCACATAGTCTTACTTTCACAAATATTTTATTTTATTAAATAAAATTTAGAAAACATATGGTTTGTGTCTTTGCAAGTTATATATGGGTCATTCCATCTATAATGGGCCTATCATTACCCTCATGTTTTTTAAATAGACTGAAACTTTTTTCAGTGATTGGTCTGTCATGTAGAAGGTATAAAAAAACTCGATAAAATTTTTTCGACCAATGTTATTGCTTAAAAAAAAAAAGTTTTAAATTGTGTTAAAAAAAACTCGTAAGTAAAACGAAAAAATTCATTGATGAATATAAACAAACCAACACAATTCATATCAGCTTTTATATTATTTTTAGGTAGTTGTGTACTACTAGATTATATTCCAACTCATTTGTCTAAGAACGAAATACATACTCTTTGGAAAAATAAAAGTAGCAAACAAGTTTTTTATTTCTTAATACAAATTCACACATTGGCCAACAACTTCATCTTGGGTATAAAAGTGCGTTTAAACTACCATTTAATCGTAAAAAAAGGTCCAACAATAAATCGACTTCAACCAACAATTTGCAGTTGGCAAAACTTGTAGTGAAGGCAATAAATTGTCTATGATCCCACAATTGACCAAATTTTTTATCACACCGCATTTTACTCAAGGTGTTACCACAATAATGAAGAAAAGCAAAATATTTATGACTGGGATAAAGTTTGCTCGAAATGCTTTCTTTTATTTTCATCATATACAAAAGGTCGTTTCGGGCAACAAAGGAAGCACGCTGTCAAAACAAACCACAGACAGCGAACGATGACGACGTCTAGTGGAGCCAGCAGAATGAATGAATGTTGCAACGCCCCATTTGGTGAATGAACAATTTGGGCTTGAGCTGCTGGTCTCGATAGGTTAGTTTTGTCTATATGGCATGAATTGTCCAGTATTGCTTAACCTTTAGGACAAAAGATTTTTGCCATTAAGAAAAAAAGAAAAAAAAGACATTGGAAAGCCAATCATTGAAAGATCCATAAAGTCATGTATTTCTGGTAGCAGACCACAATGTGTACAGCATCGATACAATTTGCCATCTCATGTTACATTTGCCATGTTATTAGAAAAGTAACAACCGCAGTTCCTTTATAGAAACTTGTCGCAAATGTTGGTAATATTGTGGGGTGACTGAAGTAGTGAACCGACATAATTTAGTAAATGTAACTGGGGGAATACGTAGTCAACCGTAGATAAAAGGTGCTATTTAGCACACAGGTAGATACCATTTTATGGAAGCACACATGCTCAAGCAAGACATACGTAACTTAAGCACACACTCACATTTAATTTCCTAGAAACATCCTTTAAAAATTGTGCCATACTGAGGCGCTCGCTTTTAACCAATAGCAAATCCACTTGACATTTTGGCTGCAGCTGATATGCCATTACGAATAAATTGCGGTAATAAAAACACGAGTTGATCATGGATTACAAACACCTTTGGGTGTCAGAATCGGAAACCAGACTAATAAGTCATTTCCAGCGTATTCTCATACACAAATGACTTTTGCATAAAGAAATAAACAGAAATCAACGAAAAATTCTGCTGCAATTTTGGGAGAAATTCCAATAAGCCTCAAAACAGCGTTTTTCACTTTTAAGTTACAATGCCTCGAATTTGTGACGTACCAGGCTCAAGTCTGGCGTTCGATACTTTTATGGCTCCAATTTTTGATATAAGTAATTATATGTATATACTTTTGAGTCAGATATCAATATCAGTATAAATATAGCCGTGCACAGGCAACATTGTCCAAAGTCTAAAAATAACTCGCAAAAAATATTCAACAAAATGACGAAGTTGTCTTTCTCGCTGCATCGTTATCGTCCAAATGAAATATATATTTTAAGCTTATATGAATCGGTTTCCCTTTTTTTATTTGAAATATAAAAGGTCAAAAATCTTAAAGAACCCATTTAATTAGTCGTAAATTAAATTTTTGAGACATCATATTTCTAAAACTGAGGTTTTCTCTATAATATATGTATATCATTTTTATTAATCTTTTTATCTCTGCAAAAATTAACTTTTTCAAAAACATTTTTAAAGAATATTTCATTATTATTAATATTTCTTTAATCTTATAAAAGGAAACTTAAAAAAAAAGTTTGTTTTCCACCGAACCATCTGTTTCTAATGGATATTTTTCGTTACTAATTGCCAATCCGAAGACGATTTTTCGCTATCACCAGATATCTATGTTACATTGAATAAAATAGGAAAATTTTCAGGAAAAACCTTTTAATTTTTGAGCTCCCCATGCATCCCCTTAAAGTGCTTATTGTATGCATACCTTTCAAACTATTAAAAATGGTTTTGGAAGAAACCCTAACTTTCGTTCTTGGCTTTTGATTCTACACAAAATTTATTGATTGAACGAAAAATATTTCGTTGATCAACTGCAAACAATTGAAATGAAACAGACACAATCAGAACAAATAATTTAGTGACAGTGACAAGTTAATTTTCATAATTGAGCACAACTCCCAAAGACGATGATTGATGATAGTGCTTCGCAAAATAACATGAGAAAAGATAAATAAAGTTTGAATAAGTCTAAAAACATTGAAAAACTCGGAAAAAAGTTAAATAATGTTGAAGAAAGTTGAAAAAGACGAAAAATATGGGAAAATTCGTAATAATCAGAAGAAATTTGAAAAAGAGGAAAAACCTTAAAAAAAGTCCTAACTGTCTGGAATATATGTTTGTGGTGACTTAACATAAATAAATAAAAACACACTAGAGATACGATACACAAAAACAACTTAATTAAAACTCAATTTAAAAAATACAAATCTTCTTAAACAAACCAAAATAAAAATAAAATTCATCCAAAAATATAAAGAACCAATATGAACCATATGTTGCTGCGGCTATTATTTCAGCTCGCAACATTTCTGGTAGGCTTTTCTTCAGTATTAAACATCTTCCCATATCAACATATGTCGGTTCGGTGCATTCGCTCCGCAACGCGTTTTTGTTAGGCAAAGTAAGGTAGGTTGTTGCTTTTTGTGTTGAATAATGGCAATCCCTTGCTACTTTGTTTATTTGTATTAGCTGTCAATTTGAAATAGCTCTTCTTCAATCAAAACATTCCATTTCTATTAGGCTTATCAAATATTTCCAAATAATTTCCAATTGTATGTGCTTCACGCATTTTCATGTTCACCAGACTGCTTTAAAGTACCATGTTCTAGGTTTTGACATTTGATGGCATGTTTCTTCTAAAAATCCAAATTTGCTTTGATATGTCAACCTTCAACCAGCAAAACTATCAGCAAAGACACCTTGATCTTTTGCTTCAGCTATTGTAGGTCTACTTCTTACATATTGAGAAGTTGCTTATAAAAGTTTATATGTTAAAGGTGAAAATATTTTCCACAAACTCTTATCATGAATCATCGGTCCAATAGTTATTGATTCCTTAAAATATTTTATTAAATAAAGTCTTGTCTTTCTAATTTCTCGAGCACAAAATAAGAATGAAATTTCGAATCTTCAGATTCATAAAAATTAATTTAAAAAAAAAAATGAATTAAAACTCTCCATCTTTGAGTAACATTAAAATTTATGTATAATATGTAAAATCAAGGTCAAAATAATAAAAAAAAATTAAATGGCTACCCAAGGTTATGAAAAGATCTATAAAAATCATGAAATTTTTAATTTTTTTTCCTGAAAGCCATCATGTACCAAAATTTCACTCCACTCTATCAATATTTAATGAGATCCTTAAATAATTGACCGATAAATTACTAACCTATGACGAAAATTGATAATGGAAATTGATGATGGAAGAGACATATCCTTGAAATGAAAATATCATATAATATACATATAACATATAATATTATGCACTTTACATTGCTATATATAATTTACATAAATTTCTTATTTTTATTTTCAGGAATTCATCTGCTAAAACTTAAAGGCAAATGTAAGTTTTATAGCTGTTCTTTAAAAAGCTCTTTGTTGTCAGTGTTTTGTCTTTGCGCCGATACAAACACAGTCTTGTATTAAGATTGACCCCAATGAATTGAAAACATGGCTCTCGAGACACGATACTAGGCTTTTGAGTCCATATTGATTGATTTTCTTACACTGCCATCTTTTTCAACCCATTAATATCCCGAAAGTTGCTCCTTAGGTGTGTTTGATGAAGATTGAAGACTTTTAACTGTAGAAGAGAGCCTTCTGGAATACGGTATTTCGAAAAGACCCAAGGACCGATTCGATAGAACACATCATAATAAATCGAAATGTTAAATAAAAAAATCGATAATTTTTGAGATATCGATACAAAACTGATATCCTAATATGCCAGTAAACGTAAAATAAGACGTATTTCAAAGTTCTGTCATAGGATTTTTTCGTGACCATTAAGATTTTTGCTATGGCTGCCAAAAACTTGCGGTCTGCATAAAATGGGAGCATTTTATTGAAACCACTTTACTATATAAATAGTGCGTGGTCCTTTGTTTGCCTTAAAATTGCTTACACGCGGAACAAATATTTCTTGAAATTTCTAAGGTGTACTTAAGGAATAAATCACTTCAGAAATATTGATTGTAAATAGTTTACTGGGGTGATATGTTGGTGGTTCTAATATCAATTAAAATTGCTATGTATATTCGAATTGTTGCCTTTACTTACGGTTTAAGTGAGCTAACTTTGTGGAGAGCCGTATGTATTTTGTGAATATCATCGTAGTAGGTCGAATCTTTCATGGGCGATATTTCAGTGGTGGTAACCTGTTGGCCTCTGCCACTTCAGTGCTTAAATATAAATCCTGTCATTTAAGCTTACAAATACATGGTACGTGCTTGTTCCACAGGAATTTTGCCAAATTATCTGACCATTAGTTAACATCTGTGGCGAAAACAATGTGACAATTAATGGTAATTGCCCGACAAGGGTCTTACGACTTTATGTTGAGTATGTGTGTTATATGTAAGACATAAGTTAGCTGGCAAGTATTTAAGTACAAGCTCGGCAGAACTCATAGCTTTCAATTAAAGTAGGTGTAATATTTGTAAAGGGTCTAACTTTTGGACGTTATTGAAATTTTTGGCATTGGTCAAATAAATTTATTGATTTTTAATGATTATGATTTTAATAAGGAATTTGCTTATGCTCTACGCTCCTATTGTTCTCAATTTTAGTATTCAAAACAGTCAACAAGGGCTGTGGAAATATTGTATTTGCTATGCCTGCCTAATGACTTGCAAAAACTTATCTACCTCAATTAAGAAAACTTTTCAAACCAAGAAAACTTTTAAGCTGAAAATAGCTCTAACATGAAAATTGAACACCTTACCAAAATGGTAATTCCAATAAACAGAAGATTATTTTCTGCATGCGACAGGACATTGAATTTATTGTTTTTCAATCGATTAACTTAGGTGAATCCCAGACAATTTCATGCAACACAAAACGTGCAATGCTTAAGGGATTTCTATGGCTTTCGATATGCAGTCAAGTCCTTAAAAGCTTCAAAGTTTGTTGGCCGTTCTTTGCTTACGCATCTGAAGGCTTAAATCTGCAACAATTTTGTTAAAGTGGAGAGTTTGTGCTTGAATTGAAATTGCTATGCTTGAAATGTAATTAACAAAGTCGCAAGCTCATTAGAATGCGGAGGATCTTAGGAAATTGAGAATAGAAACTGCTGTTTTTGTTTTCAACAAAAGTTGCATTGAAAAGTAAAAATCAATATAACAGCAGGAAACCCCATGTCAATGGGATGTTGTTTGACGTCGTCAACTTGGATGGAATGGACAACTTAAATGTCGTTGATTAACTAAGTTGACTTAATTGGAAAAGTTTTTGCATTCTTGCATTACATATTTTTTAATTTAAAGTTTTTGTTGGCGTAAAACAAGTCAATGTTCCTACGGTGTAAATATGGTGAGAAATAATTTAATATTGTAATTGTTACGGCCATTTGGAAAGTGTACAAAATGTTGGTGCTGTTAGGATTGTGAAAATCAATGATGAATTGGAAATAGCTTGATTCGTATCTAAGCCACAAAATTCTATTTTAGAAATTATATTGTGATACATAAGGCCATGACTGATTGGGAATTCTACAACAAAGCATTTCTAGAAAATTTGAGAGGTTGCAATAGAGATAAATAGCGCATTGTTGCGTAATCGGAAGATTATTCACCCATAAGGAATTCTTATTTTTTTGCTATTCTTGACATAGAAAGGCCAAAGAAAAGGTTACTATGCCATGACTTTTCGCTCTGAGTGTTGAAAAGTCTCTCATTTTATTGTTTTGCTCACTTGCACGATTATTACATTAGATTTGGATGTGCTCTCCCCTGTAACCAAAATGTTGAAGCATTGTTGAGTGGAAGCTCAAGTTTCTTGTAAAAAAAATTTCTCATATGTGGAAGCCATGCTATCAATTTCCTCTGAAGAAGCGGTTACCAAATTGTTGCATCTTCGGAGGGAGGACGATTTGCTAGCAGCAGAAGTAGGAAGCCATTCAGCCACTAGATATATTATTGAATTGATTGGTATTTCCCTTTTCGTAATTATATTTCAACGCTTCCAATTGGGTCACATTGGGAGATTCGTATGAAAATTGCCCATCCAGGGCTTTTTCGTCTGTATGTTTTCATTGCTGGTTGTATCCGCCTATTCTAATGTCTTATGCTAGATATTTATGTTTTCTTGCTTCCACGATGACTTCCTCTTTCATTGTGTGGCTTTTCACTAATGTAACCCACGATCATATCCATGTTTTCGGCATCACTATGGTGTCTGAGGCAATTACCACCGATATTTATGTTATCTCTCAGGTTCAAGTGTTGGATACATTGTTTCAGATTTTTTTGTTTCATTTTTCACTTTGAAGCATATCTGTGAGTCTATGTAGGCTAACGTGAACGGTTGCTTCCTTTTATATTATTTATATAAAATTGCTTTTATGGAAATGGTTTGTAACGCTTTGGTGAAAAATATACTGAACCGATTTTAGTAAATTCTTTTTTAAAATAAAATGTATGTTACAAAGAAGGTTATTGCATACATATTTTTTTTTAAAGCTAAGTATCCCTTTATTAGGATTACGACTTTTCAAAACCACATGCAAAAATTGTTCTTTGATTTTTTGTTGCATATGCTGCTCCTTGAATTTTGTGTAGTTATTGTTATTTTTTGCTCTTCTCATTTGTAGCGTTTGTATTTGGCTTCGGAGATCAAAGAACAAACTCTCTATCAATTGATCTTTTTGTTACTTTTGAAGAGAGAAGATAGACTGAGATGTGAAGAGATTTTATAATGCAAAAAAAAAAAAACTGGAACATGCGCTTGGGAAGCAGTGTGTGGTGACACTAGTGTGCATGTAAAATTCATCGATTCGGCATACCCAGTCTTAAACCCTTATGCTCTCCTGTATAACAAATGAAATGGATTCTTATTAAATTGTTAACTAAGTTCCGTTCTCATTTGATATATCTTCGAATGATTCGGAATTACTTCGTAAATTATATTAATGGTCTGTCCAGTGGTGGCAGTGATGTTGAGGAAAAAATTGGAAACTTTCTCTCCAGTTGTAGTTTCAGTTTTCGATTTAATAACAGCTTGGAGTACTTCTGTAACGGGCTAATATATATTCATCCCTTGGTATCTCAATGGGCTCATTTTTATACAATTGAGTCAATTATGTCCACATCCGCTCCTTTTAAGCCAACATGGATTTGAAAGTTATTTTGTCTGATCCAAACCTTCGAAATTAGTTTTTCCCATGAATACAACACATAACGATTATCTCTCACACATCTAACGTTACTGTTTAGTTTAATGTTAAAAGAGTTAAAAACTTGGCACAAATAAAACGTAAGACTGTACAAAACATATTCAATCTCAGGTTATGACCAATTTACAATCGACTACACAAAAGTTACCGTAGCACAAATGCCATTGCGTTGTAATGCTAAAATTTTTAAATTAAAACTTTCAGTTGATTTCTACGAATCTTAGTCGACTGGAAAATTAAATGATAACCCATTAACTGAAACTTCAAGCCTGCGCCATATACCAACAAAATACACTCCAGGGAATTTAACTGTAAATTTACTACCTAAATCACTGTTTGACACTTTACAATTCCCTCCCATCTCTTTGCCAAATAGTTCAGGTGATTTTTCCACAAACAGCATAATCGAATTTATTGGATACTTTCGGAACAAACAAAAAAAGTAGGTTGAGCTACGAAGCCAAAGGTAGGTTGTATAAGTGGCATTCTTACGCACAATTTGAGCGAAGGTAAGAGGTATATTGAGTTTCCAAGGTGTTTGTTTGTTTGTTTGCTGTTGTTGTTGTTGTTGTGGGTGCTGCCTTCAATGTGGGACAAAAATTTAGTAGACATTTATTTGTTGGCATCACTGACACTTTGAAATTTAAATTTATACGCACCGGAATGAAAGGTTAAAAATGTAATCGAAAAAATCCACAATCAAATAAAGGAAATGTTATTTTTTATGTAAATTTCATTTGCTGCTAATTTAGTAGAAATATGAGTTGCAATTGGAATCTTTTGGATTAAAATTAAATTGGAGATTTCAGGATAAGAACCCAACAAAAATGATTAATCAAAGGAGTGCATAATGTCTTTGATTTAATTTCTCCTCAGTTTAGTTTGCTTCAATGACTGATGAAAGATGGCTTCTAGCAAAATATTCCTATATCCAACATTAAGATATAATTCATACAATATTTGTAGATAAAGTAGATACATACATATATTTACATAATAACAGTTCTTGTACTGATATTTTTTGTCTTACAAATGGAAAAATAAAACACTTTTGTAGGCAAGAGCGACATAAAGCCACGACTCCATGCCGAACAAATCGCGACGGGCCCTAGTTCTTGCGTTGTTCAAGTCCAAGACTATGTGCCACTGTCTATCTGTGGTTTATGATCTGTATGCACGTGATCTGTTTGTCAGTGGTCTGCCAGTCTGTGATTTATCTGTTGATCTGTGGTCTATGATCTGTGTGTTCCTGATCTGTCTATGATCGTGATTTATGATCTGTGCTCTATGTATGATCTGTGATCTATGACCTGTCTGTCGATCTATATGTCTGTGATCTGTTTGTGATTTGTCTGTTGATCTGTGGTCTATGATCTGTGTGTCCCTGATCTGTAATCAATGATCTGTCTGTTTGTGATCTGTCTGTTTATGATCTGTGATTTATGACCTGTGAGCTATGTATGATCTGTTATCTATGATCTGTCTGTCTATGATCTATGATCTGTCTGTCTATGGTCTGTTTGTCTGTAATCTGTCTGTCTGTGATCTGTCCATGCATACTAGCGTCAATTACATATTTATGAAATTGAAATCGAAAGTGTACGCGTTTTTATTTAATTTTCACAAATCCGCAATAACTTTAAAAATAATTCGGATTGATTTCACAATCTCCTCTTTAAAAATCACAACATTTACAGAGAGTAAAGTCACCTGATTAAAGAAAATCGTTCTATATATCTCTTTCGTAGATTAACTTGCGTGATAAATGAACCCAATTTTAAGAAAAATTGTCTATCCCATAACTTTAGTTGAGAATGAATCTGAACAGAACGCGAGGAACTGCTGTTGTGACCTTTGATCTCGATTAGAGGATTGAATGAAATTTTTCAACAGGCCCGAATAGTTTTCCGGTTGATGTCATTTGTATATATTTATATTAACGGTGTCTACTTCTTGGCCTATCCAAAACACCATAGCTCTCAAAAAAAATAAAGAGCTTGATAGGCCAGAGCTTAAAAACCTAATAAGAAATGGCAAAATTCCTTAATATTAGGATATCCTCATAAAAACTTTACAAAAAAAAAAAAACATATTAAAAAGAAATTTAACCTTTTTTCAAACTTTAGAGGTATATGAATTTAAATTTTAATTTTTCCATACAAAATCCCAAAAAAATAAAATTTCAATCTCCTTGGGGATTTTTAATATATCAACCTCAAACTTTTAATTGATTTTTTTTTATTTTATTGAGAGTTTCTTTGGGCGCTTGCTTGGTTTTAAAATTAAGCAGCTTTTTATAAAAATCATCCCAATGTATATACATAAATATATTTTTTTACCACCACAAATATTCAATTTATTTGCTTAGCAGCTTTCAATAAATTACGATATACAGAAAAATAAAACAAACTGAACCTGAACGAACCACTCAAAACGTTTCATGGCTTAGAATACGTAACTGCTTGCGTTTATGGAAATAACGTATCCTTTAAACTTTTAAAGTGCCATTTTGTGTTTATCGTGCTGTGTTGGTCACTGGTTAAAGTCATGCAAGTCCATAAATAAGATAACCACTTACATGCATAGGTGTTGCCACCACACTCCGTAGTTGTTGTTTATCCTGTCGTCTATGCTCGTGCATTCAAATTGTTGTTAGATTTATGTGGCACTTGCAATGGTAAACAGTTAAATTAAATTGCGGCTTTAGCTCGGTTTTTACTCTACATCTTCAACAGCTTTGCAAACGAACATTTGTTGTTATTTGTTTTTGCTCAACACACTGAAAAAAAAAACGATAAAATTTATTGGAATTTTTTTGTTTTCGTCCTGACTTTGTCATCAAAAATATTTATACCATTCCAAGGAATTGAAATTTGGAATTGACAAATTTGGTTCACTGTAATGCAGTGGCGTTACACGGAAATTTGGTGTCCGGAGGGAAGAGGAAGTATTACATTTTCTTTAATTTACTTCAATAATAATATATACATAAATATTTCTTTCATACCCCCCTGTCAAGATGTTCAAACATTCAAAAGTCGTTTCATATTTATTTAAATTTCAAAATCTCACAAATATTTTAATGCTTAAGTGTTGTGGTTTTGCGGATAATCCTGCTCAACAAATTGGGCTTTCTCATTTCTTTTGAAATGATGTTTTATTTCCAGCAACAAATTCATGGCGTTTAACTTCATTAACAAACGGTATTTCTATTTAGCTACATTAACTCAGTTTAATGGCATTAACTCAGTTTAATGTCATTTACTCGTCAGAGTTCGTAGGCTATTAATAAGGCTTTGCTTATCAGAAGTTTTAATTTTCGTCCTTTTTTACTTTTATTTTAGGCCATTAAACTTAAGTTTTTGAGTTCTTATTTCCTTCTTCGGCAATAAGTGTGTTTTAGCCAATTTTTTTGGTAAGAAAAGAAAAATCTAAAATCGCAAGATTTAAGAGAGTAAAAGCTGAAATATCAGGAATCGCCTTAAAATCGGATGAAACAGAAAAATGGGTAAAGTACAAATACAGATTTTTTGTTGGCGCAGCAATGTCACGTTTAGAAGGTCAAACATTGCGTAAGTGTTGGATATCTGTTTCGTTAATTCATTTGAAGTTTACGCATCGCAAAAATTACACTTCTCGTTCGTATGACGTTTTAAAGAAATGGTCGGGCAACTTTTGACCCTTATCAAATAGTTTAGTCACTCTGCGTTGCTCGTCGAATAAATAAATAATTGGCGACAAATTAAATAGTCGATGGTCAAATGTGAAATTGCGCACCATCTGAAAGTAGTTTAAGCGTCAAAGTATAATTTGACTCGACTATAATTGACATAAAAGCGTTGCTCACACTTTTTTATATCATGATTAAGTTGCCAGTTGTAAATAATTAAATTCTTTGTTTTGTAACAATTCGTCAAAGCATTTGGATCTATGGTTATCGAGTATTTAAATAAAGAAAAATAAAATTCTTGGAAATTTTAATAATCACGTCGTTATGTAGCTTAGACAAACGAAATGACAAGGTCCTTAAAATTTTTTTTTTTGTAATTTTTTGACTTCAGTGCTGATTTATTAGGTTTAGGAATACCCTGAAAACGAATCCGGGCTCAGAATTGCTATATCATTTAAGATTTTTGAGATGTTCTAACCTAAAAGTCCACAAAAAAAAAAACGCTGTTTTTGACATGTTTGAGGTTATGTAGCACCAGGAATACATTTTTTCTTTAAAGCTATGTATTGGCCTTTTATTTCATATGCCGTTGAGCTTTTTGAAATATCTTTTTTTTTTCGCCGAGTTAACGCATTTTTTAAAATCTTTTCATATGCACGTGTCCCTAATGAGTTTTCAGGTATACTGAAAAATGTATTTAAGCAAACTCATCGGTATTTGAAAGAAAAAGGCTTGTACTTTAAGATCCCACAAGTAGTTAACCTTACATATGTCAAAAACAATGCTTTTTGCACTTTTAGGTTAGAATATCTCTAAAACTTTACGGCTAAACCCGGATTCGAATTCAGCACGCGAAAGTCTAATAGCTACTACTCGAACATTCAAAAATCATTAATTTTTCAGAATAATTTACAAGTCTTAAAAAATGTTCACAAGCTGTAATATTAATTTTTAAAATGATACAAGAAACTAAAACAGACCGTTTCACACGGATTTGCAATTTTTTTAAGTGTAGGCCCAAGAATAAATTTATATTGAAAAAATGTTTCTGCAACAATTATCATTACATTCATTTTCAAACTCTCAAGATAAAAGCAAACATTAAAAACATAAGGCGCTACCATATAGTTCGTATCACAAGTAATAAATAAATAATAAAACAATAACAAAATAAACTTAAATAATAGAACAGTCATTAAAGGGAACATTTACTGCCTTACAAAAAGTGGTAGAAATCTAAATTTTCGCCATCAATTTTAAATAATGAATATTTCAGACTTTTAACTTTCGACTGTGTAACTTTAGTTTAGTCTGTAGAGATTTTTGTATTACAAAAGGTGTTATCTACGTGAGAGGTCTGATGAAGTTCCAAAGTTCTGTAATGTCTATGTTTCGTCCACCAAATTTTTTCGACAAGCGATCCACGCATTTTTCTATAACGAATTAGAGCAGGTAGAGGTAAAAATTTCTTGAAATTACTGAAACTTTTGAACTTGGAACACATTCTCCAATTTTAATAATATTGCTGTAGGGGAAGGCGGGGCAAAGCGGTATACGGTACAAAGGGTATATTTATCCTTGCATTACAACGCCATCTTATGTATAATAATTTAAAGAAATTTGTGTTTGAGCAGTGAATATGTAACTGTCAGGTTATAGGACATTTCGAACTTTCGTTGTCGAGTACCACGAGGCTTATCAAAATTAGTGCGGTCAATGTAAAATTCGATGATTTTCGACTTAAGTAAACTCATTTTATACGAATCATTTGAAAATGATTTGTTTATATTATTGATAAATTTTTGTTTCACGTGTCTGTATGTTTGTATGTATGTCATAGGTCATGGGGCAGAGTGATATGGATGAGAATAAAAAAAAAAAAAAATAGTTATAATACGAAGTCCATTTTGATGCAAAAATTATGTCTACATGCGTCAGTCTAATTGTATGTATACTTAAACATTTTGTATAAGTTATTTTGTCAAATGAATAAAGATGAAGTAAAGTTTTCTTTAATTATTCCTTTGACGATAAGCTCACATTTTTTCAGTGTCTTTTTACAAAATTTTTCATCCCTACTGTAATTCATTGCACATCACACTTACAAAATAAGTGTCAGAACAAAAACACTTGGGAACTTTCGTCTTCTGTAAGTTTGACGTAGGCGCTTATATTGTATATATCTAAGGATAATCAGTTTAAAAATTTGGAACGCAAAGAATCGAGATGGCCAAAAATGCTGACAAGTTACAAAAGGTCAAAATCATAGATTTTTGATAAGGGTTCCAACCTTCGCATATATATAAAAAATGCCTGTCTTACCTTTTGCAAAATAAAAGTCTCTGCTGACTGGTTTATATTTACACTGTCGAAAAGCAAAATATAAAAAATGTTGTTTATTTATTGTAAGATTTTTAAACAAATTGCATCTATTTTAATAAGGCTTCACATTGTGACACGCTTTTGAAATACTCGTGACATTCAACATCTTTTGAAATTAAAATGTTCTTGATTGAATTGAATTGAAAATTCGTCAAATTCGACAGTGCGGTTGTGGTGCCAATCATATAACACCATGAGGCGCATGCATCAAAGGGGTATGTCCGCTAGATATTCCAGTGAATGTAAAATGTACAAGAAGGGTTCGTGATGCGGTTTCATTGGTTTGATTGTTTATTTATAATTAAATTCGTTTGGATGTGGTAATGAATAAATATATTGCTGTTTTTCAAAGAGTAGCAGAGAAAAATAAAGAGTACCCAAATTACAAAATTTAACAAAAAAATAAGTAAAAAGTAGGAGCACAATTGAAAAAAAAAATATTGTGTAATCTTTAAAGTAGTGCTTCACCGGACCGGTAAATATCGTTAACGAGACGATATCAACAAAATTATTTCTTGTACAGCCGAGGGCGAGAAGGGTTTGGCCGATATCTCGTTCTCGGCGATGATGCAATCTTTATCGTGCGATAGGCACTTAATTATTGCCGAGAACGAGATTCAGCCGGAACTTCCATAATACAAAAACACTAAACCGCAATATATTGTCACCTATAGTACCAGGCGTCTTCAAATACGGTGCAAGGATATATGTTGTCTATGTAAAGTACTTCACCAAATCTGAGCGATATGACAAAGTAGCGTTGCAGCTTTATGGCGTCACTACGAGCACCATACGATAATTTTTGAATTATCGTATCGTTCTCGTATTGGTGAATTACTACTTTAAAGTGTACCGTTGGAAACCCTAGTAACAAACATTTAACAGAGTTACATATGTAAGTCTTCTAATGGAATATGCGATTTAACGTTTACAACACATTCATATGATTTATTCGGAAACTCGGAAATAAATATTTTGTTTTTTTAAGGCTACATAAATAAAAATTATAGATGAATTTTAATTTTGATATTTTTACAAGCAAATTTAGAATTTTAATTTAATATTAGTCTCTGTGTTCGCAAGTGTCACTGCAAGTGGGGTTGCCAGTAATTTTACACAATGAGCCGCATGTATTTAAGCGGCATGTGCGCTAGACATACGAGTACTAGGGAATTCGAAATGTAAACGAATAATTCCTGCATTTTGTTTGGTTTTAATTTTTATTTATTTCATTGGAATTTTTTTTTTGAAGAGTACTAGAAGAAATTGAGTTCCCAGCAAGTACACAATTACTAGTTTTGATAAATCTAAAACTACATTAGTTTTAATTCAAAGTGAAAAGTTGAGTTTTCGATTTCTATACACTAACAAAACGATTTGTTTGAATATAACAAACGTATGTGTCATATAGAGCAATTAATTATTTATTTGAGTTAAACAAATTATATTTGGATCAAATAATGCTAAGTATTGGTTGAAGCATTTTATGTTTGACTCAATCAAATATTTAATTGCTCTATGTGAAATATGCGATTGTTTTATGCAAATAAATTGTTTCCTCAGTGTAGTTGCCACTTGATAATTCATAAAATATACATTTAGCCAGCCAAAAAATTACAATTGGCTTGGTTAATGTTTGAGGTTTGTTTCTAAAAATGAAATAGAATTTCAAAATATATCCTTCCGAAAAAGTACATCTGATCTGCTGTCCTTGGAAGCAATCACCATGTATCCCTTAGTGTTAGTTTGATTGTACTATAACCGTTGCAACAACATCGCGTGTTTGCAACCTCTGTCCCCCACTAAGTTTCTCGTTTGTAAGGAGCCTCTTAGAAAGAAGCAACGCACACTTTACAAAATTCATGCATTTCTTGTTCAATCTCTAATTCTGTTTATTTGTTTCTTGCTAAGATGACACGCCCAGTTTCTAAAATCCGGCCATTTTTGTCCAAAGTGTTGTTAGTTACGTACCCTTTCTATGTTAACCGTTCATTTTAGGAATTTTTAAATTATTTTTATGGTTAACATTTTCAAGCTTTGATCCACCATTACTCAAAAACTAAACATTGAAATTGTTTTGGTCCACGAAATTTTTTTATCAGTATGCCTTTTAATTTCAAAGCTTTTGTAATTCCCAACAACTTGATGTTGATATCTACCTTGCAAGGACACGTTTCTTTGCTTTTGTTGTGAAATGCAGGGCCGCCACTAGACACATGAGCGTTCGCGTACATTACGCTCTTCAGAGCGTCAGTCGTATGATTTGTCGCCCTCAGAGTGTGGCGCATGAATGCTTGCGGCGGCCCTGGCCAAACCGGACACATTGACTGTGTTCATAATTTTGTGCTACAATGCGCCATTAGAAGTAGAAGTGGTTTTATTTTTTATTATTACTGCACTTGGGAACAGCTGCTGTCATCATTACCTTTGTTTCTACTGAAAGCTTAGAGGAGAAAATCAACAACATTTCCGTGCACTACATTTCCATTGTGTTAATGCCGTTAAATTCGTATTTTCATAAAAATTTATTCCTTGTGGGTATATCTAAGCGTATTCACATTTTGCATTTTTTCAATTATTGCGCTGCTTCCGGCTGCTTCCGGCTGCAAAATGTTATCAACATCGCGGCACCACACAATGAAATTGAAGTTGAAAAAAACATTGTTTTTTTTCGATGCGTCGAAAGGGCTACTTCATAGTTTGGTTTGAATGGATTTAAAATTTACATAAGTCGAAAAATCTGCTGCTTCTGGGCTCAAACCAAAATGACCGAATTTAAGTGGAGAGCTAAAAATATATTTTTGAATTCATTTCAGTGACCAGGAACGATGACGAAAAAGTAACTTGTTTCTTATTTCTCTTCTGGAGACCTTTATAGGAACTAAACATTCAATGTGCTTTGCTAATGAAAAACAATTTACGTATGACGTCCAGTCCAAAGAGCTAAAAATTTCAAAAGTCTTCACAGTTTGCATGACTAACTTCAAATTGTGAGGAGCCAGGGCACTAATGTTACATCATTGATGACCTTTTACACACTCTTCTACATGTGATACATTGCCTGCTGGTATGTCAAAAGCCTTCATTATCCTTTTTCATTGGTATGCAACTACAATTATATGCTATCATTTCATCAGTAAATGCCATGTTTCGCATTGTTGCTGCTTATGAGTGGTATCTTTTTATTCGCTCTAAATGACAAAACTGCTTCAATTTCGAAAGTGGCTCAAGCGAACTATTCCAATTTTTCTTTCGTTTGTAAATGAAAGCAATTATATCAAAACATCCTGCAGAAGATAGACTCACAAGGACTCTTTGTGTATTGTTGATGGAACTATCAATTGCTGCTGACAGCAATTTTTTTTTGTGTTCCACAATATTTTCCTAAAATATGTACGCTAGAGTGCTTTTCAATGACACTTTTTTGTAGTTATTGCAAACGAGCTTTTCTAAAAAAGGTATCTGTACATATTATTGGCACGGTTACAATAAAAGTTAATGGGTATTTTGGATATAATGGCTCGAATAAACAAATGAACAGATGAGAAATTTGGGGCACTATGGGTTTCCTGATGGTAATAGTAAATTTAAAAGTATTGCATTTAAATGATTTCGATTCCATTGTTGAAGAATGCCTTTTGATTGAAAACAATGTGTGAAAGATAATAGCGGCCAAATATTCACCAAGTCTTTGTCGTCATGCATCAATCCGATTGTTCAAATATAGGGTGAAATACTGGCATAATTATTGTTACATTGGAACCATATAGCGTCCAATTTGGGCCACGAAAAGTTTGTTTTCATAATCTGACGGCGTTCCCCGTTCGCATTTTGAGCATTACCGGTACTATGTAAGAAAATTGTCCAATAATTCCACCTGTCTGTTTAACCTAACTTAGAACTCTATACTTCAGCTATGTCTTAAGAAGAGAATGTTATCTGATGAAAGATCTAGTCTTTTCTAATATCTGTCTTCTCCATCTTCTATAAAAAATATATATATTTTGGAAAGAACTTTTTTTATACTTTAATTTTTTCGATGAAACAAATACACGCAATCATTTTGTAGACAAGCTAATCACTGTGCTGTCATATCATAATTTTTAAAGATGTTGTATGGATGTGTCTGGTCTTCTTTATAATCTTCGTTGCGTGGCGCTCTTCCTTTTTGATAAAAAAAAACGCTATTTTTTTGCTGTGACTAGCTAGTCGCCACTGCTTTGATGGCTTGCAAAACAAGATACTTGACATATTTACAACATATTTTTTTTAACAATTTATCAATATCAAAAAAAATGTTGATGTTATCTATGGATATTATACTGTCACTAAACAAATGCGCCCAGAACAGCTATCAACGTTGCCATCTTATCAACAATGTTGTGCTATTTATCAAGGGCTCATCAATCATCAGCACCAATTGTTGAAATCGATATTCGCCGCACGACAGCTGTTGAATTAATATTGCATTATGTTATTGATTTCCCTTTTCTATCGATATTGTAAATATATATAAATCATAAAGATTTTATTATGTACCCTGTAAGCACATTACCTAAAACTTTGCTGCCTTAGTAAAAAATGTGTAATACTTTTTCAAGAGTAGATATCCTATAATTTACGTGGGTTCTCAATTTTCAGAAAAAATAAAAAAAAAACATCGAATGATTTTTATTTACAGCCACAGAATTGCCACTAAACAAACGTCATAAATCATAAAAAAGCTGCATTACTTAATATTTCACGCCAACTGGGAGCATGAGGATGCCTAAGACCGGAAATAAAATTTTCAAGTTACCGCAAGTGGCTCGCTTTTCACACCCTACACAGGGTATATTTAATTTGTCATTACGTTTGTACCGCTTAGAAGACGACATGGTAGATATAGAAATGTGTTTACATGTATTTGTGATCAGCATTACTTTCTGAGTTAATAAAGCCAATCTGTCTGTCCGTGGGAATCATAATTATGTGAAATAATTTTATGTAATTTAGCAACATTGGTTGCTATTTAATTGTATCCAAATTGTATTAGGAATGGTTCCAATTAGCAGTATATAAGCCTCAGCAATAGGGCGTGGCAACTCCCTTACAGAAAAAACTTCAAAACGCGAGAGTTATTGAAGAAAATGCAGCCAAAGTTCATTCTTCTAGATTACCACTAAAGATAAAATGGGCGTATTTTTACTAGAATCGCTTGCGTTACAAAATTTGTGCAACCAAACTTAATAAAAATA
This sequence comes from Meiosimyza decipiens, assembly GCA_963680825.1. Classification (NCBI taxonomy): domain Eukaryota; kingdom Metazoa; phylum Arthropoda; class Insecta; order Diptera; family Lauxaniidae; genus Meiosimyza; species Meiosimyza decipiens. Next base: position 36,916,422 of record OY804258.1, read on the forward strand.
CTTGGAATGGCACAGATAATCATTTAACAAAAAATGGGCAGATTTAAAATATATGAAAAGGTCAATCCCACACAAAAGAAGCGAAAAATTGCTAAACTAATACGTTAGATTAGAAATGCTCCATTTAAGCTTTAAGTTGAATTAAATGTTATATGTAAATAAAAATCGGTAGGACGAAAATAAGAGTATGTGGTATAAATTGACATTGTAAAAAAGTGGGCGAGATTGAAACTCTGGGCGTTGTGCTTTTTCACTTAGTGAAACAAACGAGCGTTGGAAGCTTAAAGATAAAGCACAACAGCAGAGCAACTTTCCCAGAAAACCACGGAAAATATAATTGTTGCGAAAAAATCCACTTTTACTTTTTCATTTAGTGACACAAACAAGCGTTGGAAGCTTAAAGATATAGCACAACAGAACACATTCCTAGAAAACCCACTGTGCCCACTTTTACTCATATAACAGTGTAGGGTATGTTTTTTTTTTGGTAATGCCGCCCTTTACAGTTTTTATTATGTGAGTTAACCACATTGCTGCTTGTCATCGTAACCAACCACCCTTAATAAAATGTTACCAACTTGTCGGTCAGTCGTTTAGTCATCGGGTTTGTCGGTACTCCTGTGGCAACAGTTGAAAGAGGCTGCCAATTTGAAATTCTCTGGTGTGTTGGATTCCTCTGCTGCTGCTGACTTATGAACGCAGCCAATAAAGTGGTGGTGTCATTAATTTTACAGCTACAAGAAGGAGCACAGCACATTGAAGAGCGGCAAGTTAGTGGTTGTGGCTGTGACTGAGTGAATTCTCCTATAAAGCACTCAGTCAGACGCAATATGGGCATTTGCCTGTTGTGTATGACTGTGTGCCTTACTGTGTAAGTCTTTGAACCTGCACGGAATTTATAGTCTTGGAAAATTGAAAGTCTTGTTAAATAATTTCCATGTTGAACTTTAACTGCTTGTGAGTTAAAGTAACATTGTTATATAGGCGTTGTCGCATTCAGCTCCTGTCAACTGGATTCCTCCGCCATCATTCCTACTGGCATTAATTATGTTCTATTGTCGTACACGTGCAACCCCTTTTGTTAGTGCTAAGCCAATTATTGCTATTTGATTAAATTGATTAAGTCAGTTTTAGGCTTAGATGGAAGATGGAGAGTGAAAGGTCTTATATCATTACTTTCTGATAGAAAAGTTTTCTTATTTTTCGCTCAGTTGAACGCTTGTTTATTCTTTTCTAATTTCATAAGCTCTGTAAGCGCACTTAATTAATCCCAAACGCGTGTCTGCTAATGTGTGTAAGCTGTATGTTTCTAATGAATAGTGTATTTGAGTTAAGTCAATTAACCATGTTTTCATTTAATATATTTTGTGCTTTAAGTATAGACGTAATTTTAGTAATTCAAGTTAAATAAAGTGGAATAAATAAAAATGTTATGTGTACTATATATAGTCGCTACTTTAATCTATTAAGTTAAACATTCAAAAAGAAACTGCTTGTTATAGCAAAAAATTTCGAAATTTATTCAAGGCGGTTTAAGATGACTGATCGAAATATCTAATCCTACTTCTTGCCAATGTCAACTGAGATTTTCTAAGGTCTTCTTTTTGTCAGAATTATGACGATTTCTATAACAGTCAAATAATAATATGTCCACCAAAAAGACATGATGCGCAACAGAACAGTGGTCTGTAAACTAAATTTTATGCTATTCAGAGATATTATAGTACATTTGGAATATATTAATTTTCAACTGTGTTTTGCTAAAGAAGCACAATTCCACTGTCTAACTTCTACTAAAAGTATCTTTCTGATATACCATTATTGTAGTGTTGCTGGGACTCCATGAAAAATTACTCAAAGAGACGTTGTTGAGGTGGTTTGCATGACTTTTTTAAAGTTAGATCTGAACGCCCTACAGAATTGACGCTTGATTGAATTATATTCTATATATGACTACGAACTTTATTTTCTCTCCAGCAAAATGCCTCATAGGAACATGAAAGCAGTGGAAAAGTAGTCCATCTCGGTGACTCAAATCTTTTCTGTCCCGGATGACACCTACTTTATTACGTCAGAGCTGATATGCATTGGCGCACCCAGGAAGCAGTTGTTCCGGGCGGAATGTTGGTGGGATTGCAACGATGTGTTCTTAGGTTTTTAGTTTTTATTTTATTAATTGTGCGAAGAAAAGACCATCAGTAAACTAAGTATTTACCTAAAACCAATATGCCATTACCATTATGCGAAGTCATATACGACTCATCCAGTTTTGGAAACATGCTCGTACATATGTATATGTATTCGTGGAATAGTATATTCTAAAAAAGTAGGTTCAGGCACAAATTCAAGCCTGCCTGGATTTATGTCAATACTTGATGTAAGTTAAAATTGGAGAAGTTAACGCCAATTCTTCAAATTCACTCAACATCTATTACTGTTTATTCAATATTCTCAAATCATTTATCAATTTTATATGAAAACATAAAATATGAACAACTTCTTTCATTGGTTTAGGTGTTTTTGCTCTAGCTTCCAACAGTAATATAGAAAAGTATGGTGACAACTTGGTTATTTTATTATCAAAGTGCAATGTAATTTTGTAAACCATTTTTAAGATTTTGTTTTCCAGTGAAACTTTTTGTGTTTCCACTGCCATTAGGAAATGATTACTTGTGAGCAGAATTGAAAAAAGTAAATTGCTTCAGCATATCCGCCATTATGTCATTTTATTGAAATGTTTTTGTATTTCATATTTGGAGTAGAACGTTGTAGGAAGGTGTTTTCTTGTTATCGTGCAGACGAAGCAAAATTTAAATCGATTGCACGAACGAAAGCCGATTCCAATTCTTCTGATTTGAATTGAATTTTTCGAAAAATATTTGATTTGAATCAAAGTTGTAGAACAGTTAAAAAAAATTGAATAAATATTTCTGTATGTCACTATTTGACCGTGCTATAAGGTTGGCGAAATTTCGTTTCACAATTCATCACTTAATATTCTAAAACGATAAATTAAAGAGTCGTAACATGCAGAAACTGAGTCAAGAATCGATGTATTCCTCCTCTTCTACAGACTATTTTCTGAAAAAATCTACAAAAAATAAAAGATAACAAAGCTATGGAACTCTGTCTAAGACTTAACATGGTAATTCATTCCATTTATTTTTTGCTCCTCTACAACTTCGTGCAAAATATTTAAAGCCCTAGGTTCTTAAAAGCATGGGAAATATATTGGGACATAATCAACATCATGTAAGACCAAACTACTCCGAGGGTTCCGACAGCTATTAGGGAAACTTTATATATTTTCAATTTACAGATACCAAAAATAATTTACCAAGTAAAATTTTATTCAGCAAAAGGTGATAGGATGAATAATAAATAACAAATACTGAATTAAGACATTGCTTGTCTATATATAAATTATGGTATATACCAGGTATGGCCAACAAGTAGATCGCGATCGACCGGTCGATCGCGAAGCGATATTTGGTCGATCATAGTTTAATTTTATTTTTTTATTTATTAAAGAAAATTTTTTTATTTATTTTAAAAATTAAAAAAAAGCATAATTACTGAAACGTAGTATTTTAAAATTTTAAAACAGCAGACTGAGCATTTTTTATAGTGCAAAACTTGAGCACGATTAATAAAAATTATCAAGTTGGTTTTACTATGTAGATCGCGACACATTTTTGAGATAAAAAGTCGATCTTAGGCACATACAAGTTGGCAACCCTTGGTATATACAATTTATCCCTGGGATATGCACTTCAATGATAATGCAGATAAATCTGATTTTATATGCTGTCAGCTGTTCTTTGCAGAGCGAACGAGTGAATTTTTTACAAGTAAATTTACACATAATACAATTTTCGAAAACTGGGACTTTTTTTATAAATTGAATTAAATTTCTTCATCCAATTCACTTCAAAAATATGAAAAATGATAGAAAGAAGAAGGTTTGACGTTGCTGTATTCCGTGCGGCATTCTCACTTCATCTTTCAGGCGGTAAATGTTGTAAGCATTTCAAAACCGCATTTTTATTATTTTCTTCTCATAATCTACACACAACAGCAAGGACACATTAATTTTTTATACATTTGCCACACATTTATTTTAAAATACATACAAAAATGTATGTAGTGTTAAATACGCCCTTGCTGAAGTAGAGTGTATTGTAAGCGAAGATAACATTTCAGAATATTACCAGTAGACGCAATTATTTTGTTTAACGTGAAATGCTGCAGCAAGGACAAAAAACAGTTTTACAGGAAATGTAATCTGCAGTTCAAATTACATGAAAATATGGGTAATTTAAAAATTTTTTCTTGGAATTTTCTACTGAGGAATTTTCAGAAAATTTCGTTTTTATGTCGATAACTAGCAATAACAATGTTGTAAATGCATGTCTGGTATATTTGAGAAAAATGAGTTCTTGAGATTTCTTTATCTCTAGGAGCACGTGCTGAAAATCGTATCGTAAGTGGTCCATTCTTTGAATTTGGTGCCAATTTGGATTCCTTACTTAATCTACTCATTATTCCTGTTCCAAAGAATGAAAAGAACTTAAAGTGATGTAGGTTTCATATTTTGATAAGTTTTCGAAACATCAGTTTTTGTTTTTCCTTTCATAGTTAGATGAATTTAAATTTTCCACAGAGCATTCCTACCAAAATATTTCTTTTATTCTTGTTGCCTCATAGCAGATGTAAATAATTGGTATGCAGATTAAACATCACACAGCCACATGCCAGCACTTAACTTACTATGAGGAAAAACTTGAATTTTTCATTTTGAAATTTTAGCTTTCATTTTTATTTTTTTAAATGCGAACAGAACCGAAGCAAACAAAAGAAATCCAACCATTACAAAGTAGGAAATGAAAACATAGCTACCGTCTGTTATTTTGTTTTTTGCATCGCTAAAGTTTTGTTTTTTTTTTGGAGAAAAAATTCAAACGAATTCATTTTCTCAGGTGAAGAGCTGATGCAATGTTTCTGTGAAGTTACTCTTCCGGGCATCCATGCATATTATATTCTTGTAAATTTCATATTAAAGGTGCATACACTAAGTGCAGAAATGAAAGTGCTAGTCAACTACAGCGCTCAAAGTTAATAAGGAATATCTAATTTATGTACATACCAAGAAGTGCTCTTAAGTTTGTAAGTGATGAGATTGCTGGGGGGAAAAAAACATAACTCATTACTGAAAAAATTATGAAATTGAAGTACACTTTAATTTTGGCTATAAATAGCGTAATTACTTAATGAGCTCGTTTTAAAACTATTTTAAAATTATTTTCTATTTCTATTTTAAATATATTTCTAATGATAAAAAAATATGATGGAATTTATGTATATTCTCTATTGGCATAACTTTATGAAATATGATCTGGATAAATATCGCTTAATGATTTATAAGCGAATCTCACAAGAACTCTTATATTCCTATTGTAAGAAATTCATTTTTTTAAGTGCAAGCAAATTGATGTCAGAATTTGCACACTACCTGAATCAAAATTCCAATTACACACAAACCTACTGTTTACAGAACATAACTTTTTGAAGTACTTTTACGAGCGAACTGCTGGCAGGCTCAATGTTTTAATTAATGAAAAAGATAAGAAATAATAATTTTTATTGTCATTAAATGACACGACACCAAAAAGCCATCCATGTGAATGAAATAACTCAAATTTATTGGCTTAACTCACTCATTTCAAACGACACGCATACTCCATAGTATCAGGTTACTCCAAAACCAATTTTAACAAATTACTGCTGCTGCTTTTTGCTCAATCGCTGTTGTCGACGGTGTGGTTTGCTGTTTCATGATTTCATATCCCATTTACGCGTTACAATGAGTCATCGTCATGGAAAAAGTTAACAACAAAACAAAAAGCTGAAACCACCGTCGAAAATCGATGACAGGCGAGTGGACACAATGGAATTCATTATCTATCTATGATTTGTCATATTTGACATAGTTTTTTATTGCAGCTTACGTATTGAGGGCGAGGGTGGGTAGCAAGAGCACTTGTGTAAAACCCCATAAGTAATATGGCTAACGTTTAAATGTTTGTTAATTCATATCTGTATGTATGTATGTGCAAGTGATTACTTAGGGTATATTTGAACAATGTGGTTGCGTTGTATTGGAGCTAAACATGAAAAACAGACCAATACATGAAGCTGGTATTACAGAACTTTACCTTAGGGAAAGTATATCCAATAGATAACGATTTTTTGACTACCACACCATAGTGTTTGTATACATAGGGTTTGTATACTGAAAAGTTTAAGGACCGCCAACAGTAATGCCCAGCTCATAAAGAGCAATTGTAATATATATCATCCATTCACTGTCACTAAGATTGGTTGAATTTATAAGCTTAGACAATTGTTGTAACAAAATCACTGGCTCTGGCACACTGGAAAGATCTTACCTTTAGTTGAATGTTACAAATATAAAATAATATTAGCTAGAAAGCCATACGACCTAACTTTCCTCTATATATATTTACACATAAATATTTATGAATGCAACAACAAAATTACATGCTCCATTTCTAACACCAAATGATTGACGATGTTATCTATAACATTTACTCGAGGGATATTTCCAACTATGTAACTTTTGTTATATTTTTTTTATTTTGTTTTTCCAACAAAAGTGTTTTGTGAATGCAACTTGCTTTGTTGAAGCAGATGTTATGATTTGTACAAATACACTGATAAGCTGATTCTGTTGACGTTCTTCTTTTACGTCTTTTGTTGAATAAATTTTGGTACTGAAAAGTCATGATGACATCAAAGCGTCGCATCGTCGTAAAAATGTCTGAGTTGTTTTATTTTAACGTCATCATGTTCCTTGACGCAAAATTTATTCAAATTTAATAAGATTTTATCTTTTAATTTCATGATCATATACATATTCATACATATAGTGGGTGATTTTTTTGATATTTATATTTTCTGTGTAAATTTTTTGACACTTTACGCGTGATACGTAGCATGTGCCTCCACCAAAAATGCTTAATAAGACTTGCCATTTTACCATAAGTAGACTTACAAACGAACAGTGCTTCCAAATGATTGAATTTTACTATCCATATTCGCGCTCTGTGAGAAATGTGTTTTCATCGAAAAGTTTTCTTCAACGACGAAGCTCATTTTGGCTCAATGGGTACGTCAACAAACAAAATTGCCAAATTTGGTATAAAGAGCGGCCAGAGGCAGTTCAAAAGCTGCTAATGCACCCTGAAAAATTAACGGTTTGTGGGCCTATGACATCAAAAATATTGAAAATCGCAACGTTAGAGTCAATGGGGCAAGGTACCGTGCGATGATTACCGACTTTTTTTTGCCCAAAATGGAAAAATTGGACTTCGTTGAGATGTGGTTTGAACAAGACGGTGCCACACGCCATACGGCATGCGATACCATGAACCTATTGAGAGGCGAGTTTGGTGAGCGTGTTTTGGAGCAGTTAATTGGCCGCCAAGATCAAGCGATTCTATCCAATTAGACTATTTTTTGTGTGGCTACGTGAAGTCTCCCGTATACAGGGATAAGCCAGCCATAGTTGTAGCCCTGGAACACAATATTACAGCTGCCATTGGTGAGATACCAGGCGAAATGCTGAAAAAGTATGCCAAAATTGGAGCTTACGGATAAACCACCTCATGTGTAGCCGCAGGCAACATTTACCTGAAATAATCGCTCCAAATAAATATTTCATTCCCTGTTGCAAATTTTCTGTTCTTTTTTCAATTTTCAAAAACCAAACGCTTAGGAAATCACCCGTTATTTATATGCATCATTAAATGATAGTAAATTTCTTTACCCTAATAAGCCAAATTCAATATGAAATATAGTTTTTCAGTATCACTCATAACATTTATACAGAATAATGGATGGAAAAGGGATATTAACAATATTAAACGAAAACAAGTCAAAATATTGCTCGAACAAAAAAAAAAAGCCGAAATGATGATATAGCAACCAAATTACATCTCATTTGGACATTTGTTATATAAATAGTTATAAATCTGTGTCAGGCCAAAGAAGGAAGGATGAAGAAAAATCTTCTTGTGGCACATATTGGTATCTTCTTAAGGCATATTAGCCTTTTTGTTTATTGTTCTTCATCTATTATAGTAGAGTATTTTACCACTCCAGTAAATATTTTATTTAACGTTGGCTGCAAGCGGAATGAAAAAATATGCGTAGCAAGCGAAAAATTAATCACAAATAATTTATTAAAATAAGCAAGTTAATGCTTCAAGTATTAGTGAAAAAATAACATGGGGGCGTTGGTTCTCTTATCACCATATACAAAAAATTTCGGCTTTCACATTATATTTTATGTAGAAAAGGCAAAAAGTAACAATAACATCGCACCTGTAGAAGTAACCATTACTTATTCGGACCCAAACCGACATATGGAGAAAACAGTCACGTACCCTTCCCTTAATTAATTTTTTTTCACGAAAATTTTCTTCTGTAGCTTTTTATTCGGTCTCAATTAATCATCCTCTGAATACGTTTTAATGTCATGTGTTTTTGTGAAAATTTGCCTCTAAAATCATGTGAAAACTGTTGCCAACTGTTGTAAATGTTAAGACAATGAAAAAATTTAAATTTTCCAACCTTGGAAAAACTTAAAAGTTTTATATATTAGATGGAAAAAAGAGTAAAATAGTTTTTCTTCTCTTAAATTAAATTTGTATTGAGAAGATCGAGAAAACTCCTTTTGAAAACATGAGTCAAAATGTAAAATCATATGACTTTGGTAAATGTTTTGACTATTTGAATAACACAGGCCGATAATATTTGGTCAAACCTCTAACCCAGAAAATAGAATATACTTTCTCAAAAGTTTTTGATGCGCTGAAGTCGAACCCGAGGTCAGAACTTCTCGGATCACAAATTTTTGAGATATTTGTGGTTATGTTACATCGAGGAATAATCTCTTTGATGAATCCATTAGTAGAGTACGAAGGAACTGCTCTTTCTCTTCAAAATGCATTTAGATTTGTCCGGATATATTTTTTCATCTTTGAAAAATCGTATATTGAAATTAATTAGATCGAATTATTACATAATTTTTGGAAAATGAAAGTCATCGAACAAATACAATTCTTGGACGCATTAACTTTTCTATATGCTTAGTAAACTCAAAATAAGTTTAATTTGAAATATTCAGAAGCTCCCGAACCCACATAAGCCTGTGCAAAGCAAACCTACCGTCCTGAATATGACAGATTCAGTGCGGGGAATCACATACATATATTTAAATATAACGAGCTATTTCTCAAAAATGAATAAAGATATCCGTACATATCCAAATTCGTTTTAAAGAATAAGAGAACACTTTTCATTGTAACATAAACTCAAATATCTCGAAATATCGTGATTTTTGCACTTTTAGGTTAGAATATTTCAAAAACTGAACCCAACAGAGCAATTCTGATCCCGGATTCGATTTAAGCGTGTCTAAAACCGCCGGTAAAAGTATATTTTGGTTTTAGGGTAAACAATTTATTGGCTTGTGCTATTGTTCATTTGAAAAAATTTATAAATTCGATAGCCTCTATCTCTGGAACTGTCCATGCATAATGATTGTTATTGGGTCATTATCGATTAGCTTGGGTCATTATCGATTACCTTAGGTAATTAAATGTATGTATTTTGGAATATAATGGCCTTTTTTTCGATAAATTCGAATAGTCGAAAAAGTGTTGCAGTGCCTCTAATTCAAAACGTCATAAGTGCAACAAATTGAATTAGAAAAACTTTAAAAGCACCTACTTATGTATGTGTGCAGCAGTTTTCCATCGATAATGTCATCGACTACCATTTGGCAGTTATTTGTTGGTCCAAACCCTCTCCACTAACCCTCTAACGCTAACGCCATATCAATGATTTTTCAATAGTTGGCCAACTATATAATCGAATGTATGCGTGGAGCCCTATATTTACTTTATAAGCAGACTTCAACAGTTTTGAAAGACAAAAATTTAGAATTTAATTTGACGCTCACAAATTAAGTTTATGACACACCAGCGACGACTGCAACATAAGCACTCAGTAATATATGCATTTTTCGAACACTTGCACACAATTGATATTGCACCAAGACCAACACCAACACCAACACCAACATTTCTATGCTACAAATAATAAAATCAACAACAAGAACAACAACAATTGCATCAGCTGAACCAACAGAAATAAAGAACAGAAACAACAACCAACAAATGTATGCTTGTGGCAGCGAAAAGTTGCACGAGCAATAGCTTTAACGTAATAAATTTTACATAACTTTCAGTTTGTGTGCGCGCAAAATTGCACATTGTTTTGTTAGACTACGTGTTTACTATATAAGGGAGGTCCGAAAATGTGAAATTAGTCAATGAGGCCTGAAAATCAGTCATCAAATTACATACATACAGTCTGCTTAAACTTTTCATAGCTTATGTTTGCAATTTCAGTATTCAATAATTTTTGTATGCCTTGATGGCAAATATTTTTTCTTTTAGAATGTGCAAATATTTTCCAAAAATATTTAATAATTCTCTTATTATTAATATTTTATTGAAGTTACTCCTAAAATCACCCTTGACCCTTAATATCTACCATACAAAAAAATCAGAGTTTTAAATATTTGTTGCGGCAGGAATAAATAAAATGTTTAATATTTTCCTCCTCCTTGACATCCCTACAACTTCTACATAGATTGGAAGACTGAACACTTAATCTCTCCGCATGTCTGCCGATGAGGCAGTGGCCAGTTATGACAGCAACAACTAACGAGACACTGTGCCTTATGCGGGATATTTGTATTAGATGCCCATTTTAGCCAGATTTGATCCTTGGGTCTGTCTTGTGTAAGCCTTTCTTACCATATCATCTTTCAACAACGACTTGCAAGTAGTAAGTGGCATGCCAACATTTTTCTTCTTCTGAGAAATTTGCCTAGCAAGTACATCAGCTCTGCAATTGCCATCAATGTCCCTATGTTCATACACCAAGATGAGGTGAATTTTAAAATGCTGAGCCATCTCATTAAGAGTCGACTGGCATTTTGGGGCTACTAGTAAGTTTAAGAAGCTTAACTCTGCAAATTTCATAGCAACCTGACTGTAAAAATAAATGTCCCTTATGGAATCGACATTGCTTCTCAGCCAGGATTCTACCTCTGATATAGTTCCGCGTAAAAAAAAGCTGCAGTTGTCCTTGTAACCTTGCAGTAATTTTTAGCTTCTGTTTCTAAGAGTAAATATCATCAGCTGGGAGTATAGCCCAAGTTGGAGGGAACAGAACTCAAACTTTGAAGGATAGCCAGGTATTCTGTTCTTCCTGTGGACCGACGAAATTATTTTAGTGTTAATCGAATAAGTCAATGAGAATAAGATGAAACAGCACCTATAAGGCATCAGTCAGTACTGTTGCACATGAAAGTGACATTTCGTACTTTGTCTAAAGAAGGTCAAGACACCACAATGCTATATAATAGAATTGGTCCAATGAACGCTGTGTAAAGCCAGTGAATAATGCGATATGATAGCCCCTTCTTTCACCAACAGCTTTTTTGCAAGAGTATAGCGACATAGTGACTTTCCTAACTCTCTTTTCAGCAATAATTTTGTCCAAGTTGGTTTCCTATCCAATACCAATCCCAAATATATTACACTGCCTTTAAAGATAAGTCCATAGACTTTAAACGAAGGTGGCCAAGTAATTGAATTGAATTTGTGGTTCATAGTAAAAATAATTAGGTGTGGACGTTGATTCTCATACAAGATTGTTATGTATAGTATAGATTTTGGAAATTGGAACTTGTTTGAGCATTTTTTTTACTTTGTTTTAAAGAGTGAAGTAAATGCTCTAATTAATTCATTATGAGTTAAAACTATCTTTACAAAGGTTTGAATTTTTCCATCTGTAAGTCTAAAGGCTGACCTCATCCCCCTAAAATGTCTTTCATCATCATAAATTCGTGGAAGCGAGCCTCTGGAAAAAATCCAAAAAGTCATAATGTTTTCAAGCATGTTTTCTTTTTGCTGTTCTCTTCAATCAATACATTAAAATATTTTGATGACCGTTGCTTTTTATAAATACGGCCCTGTTAATTTCTAAACATTGATCTTAATTTTTAAAATCTTTAATTTTTTATGTTTCTTTCATTGCAGCACAGAATATCCAGCAGCATGCAACTTGTAATTTGCAAACAGAAACAGTGAGTAAGCAAACAATCTAATGGTTTAGTAGCAGATTTATTGATGCAGTAGTAAATTGTAGCAACACCGACAGCATTACCAGCAACAAAAACAACTAATCCATAGATAACAATAGCAGAAAGTAAAACAACAACAAAAAACTATTGTAGCACCAAGAAATATTGCTGCGACACGTACATTAAGCTGACGCCAACACAGATTAACATGGTACCTGGAATGCATCCTGCGAGCAACACCACTGGTAGCAAAAGTTCTACTACACAAAATTCTATCGCAACTACCTACAACGCACTGGTAAGGATACGCTTAATGCGCATTACTTCATTTTGAGTGCACAAGGAACTTCATATGAAAGTTAAGTTTTCTATCGAATTACTGCAAGGGGTTACCTTGGTGCAATTAAGCATTTAACTTGGAATTACGGTGGGAATTAAAATGAAATCGTACATTGAATGCAGACGGATTCATAAAAGCAATTAGCGTTGATTATACCCAAGTGATGTTTTAATAGTTTGTTGTTAATTTCATATGTTTCACGAAAATAAAAAGGAAACAATTTTAATTAGCACTGTTGAGTTTATTATTAATTCAACAGCAACGCAAGAAAACTTTCCAGCATCGTGTGTGTGAAGCATTATCCCAAGAATTCGGAGGACTCACAGGATTAAGTTAGAAAATATAAAATGCAAATATGCAAAATGAAAAGCAGTAGTAATAGCAGAAAACGACAACAGCAGCAACATCATAATTGTCAGCAGCTGCGGCAGCAAGGATATCACAGCAAGCAACACATCCACAGCAGTGAAAAAAGGAGTATTGACAGCAAAAGCGCTGTGAAAGACGCACAACAAAAAGGGTAACAACACAACTGACAGCGACACAGGTGAAGTGTAAACATTTTAAGAAAAAATTTTACCATAAATTTAATAAAAACAACTTAACATTAAGGTTGACAACACAATTGAAAAAAAAATCAAAAAGATCATTGAGAATCAAAAGAAATCTCCTAATCGGTAGAGCAGTAAGTTTGTGATACTTAAAGAAATTTCCTAGGTGTATTAGACTGTAATTTAGCAAAATAATTGTAAGTTAAGCTACAGGGGACTGATAGTTTGTATATGTTAAAGAATTGAAATTAAGAATTCAGTGAAAATTTTATTAATTTTTTTGTAAAAGTTTGAGCACAAGTTGTTTTGTCTTAACAAAAAAAGATCAAAAACTTCAACTTTATTTATTAAATAATATGAGTTTGTATTTTGAAAATTGAATATCTAGTATATTGAGTACTCGAAAAGCTTCATACTCAGAAGAAGATATCGTTTTAAAGTCATTTTTGTCTGTGTAACCTACTGAAATATAATTCCAGAAAGTTTTAGCAAAACTATTTGGAATCGACCATGAGAAAACCCCGTTTTTGAGCAACTTTTCACTTAATTAATCTCCATTTCATTTTCGTTGCTTCAAATTTATCTCAATTACGCACTCAAAACTAACTCAAAACTTACTACTCTTCGAAATATTTAACGAAAATCTATAAAGCCACACCCTCGTTCGGTGCGCGCAATCAAAATCGATGATTGACCTAAATATAACGCAACATATATTGCCAACACTGATACAACAACAACAGCAACAGCTGGAACAACAACATTCTGTCGAACCCATTAGTATTGAAGATTTCCTTGATACCGTTGTCGGCAGCAGTAGCATCAGCAGCAGCAATGAAAGAGATAATCTTCTACTACAATATGCTACCGAGACTGCAGCAAAATCCGTCATCTCCAGCACTTTCCCAACAACTTTTGCCTCCAGCTCTGAGCGTCTATTTAATTTTACATTCTATGGCTTCTATGATAATGACACGCTGCCAACATTTCAATATCCCTACGAGGATGGTATGGAAAATTGGACAAAGACCTGCTCTGATGAATACAACCCATATCAAGCTGAGTCACGTCTTGAATTTTGGGTATGCGGCATAGTGTTGAACATCGTAGGCATACTCGGCATTATTGGCAACATCATATCGATGATCATCTTATCACGCCCACAAATGCGTTCTAGCATTAATTATCTGCTCATTGGTTTGGCACGCTGTGATACCGTACTCATTATTACGTCCATGCTACTATTTGGTATCCCTTCAGTATATCCTCATACGGGCTATTTCTTCTTCTATTACAACTATATATATCCATATATATCGCCGTGGGTTTTTCCCATAGCTATGGGTTCGCAAACAGCCAGCATATATATGACATTTACGGTGACGCTGGAACGTTATGTCGCCGTTTGTCATCCGTTGCGTGCACGTGCGCTCTGCACCTACGGCCGAGCGAAGATTTACTTTATAGTCTGCGTGATTTTCGCATTGCTTTACAATTTTCCCCGTTTCTGGGAAGTGGTAACGGTCAGTTATCAACCCCCCGATAGTGCTGTGATGTTCCATTGCGTACGCCCCTCGCCGCTTCGTCGAAATGTCACCTATATCAATATTTACATACATTGGTGCTACCTCATTATCAATTATATCATACCTTTTCTCACCTTGGCCATACTCAATTGTCTCATCTATCGTCAGGTGAAGCTCGCCAATCGTGAACGTCAGCGTTTGTCGCGTTCCGAGAAACGTGAAATCGGTCTGGCCACTATGTTGCTCTGTGTTGTTGTGGTGTTTTTCCTTTTCAACTTTCTCGCGCTGGTTTTGAATATCTCCGAAGCTTTCTATAACTTCATCGATCATTCGCTGACAAAAATCTCCAACCTTCTGGTGACTATCAATAGCAGCGCGAACTTTTTGATTTATGTCATCTTTGGTGAAAAATTCAAGCGCATCTTTTTGTTGATTTTTTTCAAGCGCCGCCTCAGTCGTGATCAACCGGATCTCATACACTACGAGAGTTCTATATCGAACAACGGTGATGGCACGATTAATCATCGCTCTTCGGGACGTTTCTCACGTCATGGAACTCAGCGTAGTACGACAACCTACTTGACTACGACCTCGGGCAATAATACGCTGAACAGTGTGCGCTTAACGCAGACACACACCTCACCGGGCGTTGTGAAGATTAAACGTAATCGTGCCCCATCACCCGGGCCGTGTGTCTACTATCCGGCACGTGACCTCCAACGTGCATCGACGAACCCAATGCTGACGTCGAATAATAATACTGCGCTGGCCTGTGACTGGGCAGATATGAAGAATGTCCAGATGACATCGGGTTTCTGAAATTGCGCTACATTTAGGTTATTGTGGTGGTCGGTGGTATTGCCGTGTATATAGGTGTGCGTGTAAAGTAATGTAACTTTAAGGTTAGTGGTAGCTAGTTTTGAAGACATATTACGAAATACATGTTGAGATTATTAGCTTAAGATTGTACTTTCAAATATGTACAATATATAGAGTATATTTAGGATGTAAATAAGAATGTCGATATATTATATGTAATATATTATTTGAGCAAAGGCTTAATATCTGACATACTAATTAACATAACTTCAGTTGGAAAGTAATTTAAGGCGAAAAAGAATCCTTCTAGATTTTTACTACAGATGCAATAATTAGGCCTGCATTTAGTATGGTTATATATATAAATTGGTTATAACTTAACATGCAGAGAGTTATGGTAGCGGAACTGATTTCCAGAGAAAAAATACTAAGAATGATTCTGAACAGTATTACGTAAAGCATTGTGCGCAGTTGGAACAGTAGACTGGGCTCCTCCAAAATCTCTAATGGACAAGGACGAAGAAAATTTTTTTTGACTTAGTTATTACCGCAATAGGTAGCTTGCAGTGATATAATATTCAGCATTCAGTGAAACTAATTAGGAGTGGATGTTTTCATTCAAAAACTGAATGAAAGAGCGTAACAACGCGTGTGATCTTCTGCAATTTAAAAAATTTCTTAACAACGTTAAATCTTAAATGACCGCGCTTTTTTTATAAAAATTAAAAGAGTCTTTAAATTGTTTTATGCTGAGGATGACTCAAATAAAGTCGAAATGCATCCGAATATAAATTTAAAATTTAAATAATTTGTTTTATTTTTTATAAAAAAAGCGCGGTCATTTAAGGTGGTTAAAGATTTAACGTTGTTAAGAAATTTTTTAAATTGCAGAAGATTAATTAAGACTGCGCAGTAGTGTCCTAATTATTATTGTTTTTAAATAATAATAAATTCAAAAAACGCGTGTGATGTTCTTCAGCTCAATTGAGCTAAGGAAAATCCAATTTTGCCATCCCTTGGTGTATAAATAAAAGTACACTGATCAAACGAAGTGCGAGAAGCTGTCGTCTTTGCTCGTTGCGGTTTTTTTCTCTGAATGATGCAACAATAAATAGTGCATGTGTTTGTTGTTTTGGTTATTTTTCTTAAGAAAAATTAAGTGTTCGTTGTAAAGAGCTAAAATTTGCTAATTTTTCCTATTTTGCCCATCGCTGCTATATACCGATACACGCAAGAATCAGAAAATTTCTTTCACAATTTTTTATGGAAACAAGACAGACTTTAAATTTTTATTTACATAAATATATGTACTTAAGACCATGTGGGAGCTACAAATTTCGGCTAGGACAATTTTAAGGATCAGTCTAATATTCGTACGAGTAACGCTATTGCAGTAATAAAAAGTTCTTCGTTGTTTTTAATAAAGCATTAAAGAGGGCATTACGAAAAAACCCCAAAATTTGTTAGTTCCATAGTACTCATTTCACCTGCGCGTGAAATGAAATTAATTTTATTTTTTGTGCAAAAAATGTGAAAGCTAATTGCATTTTAATATTTCACGGAAGCATTTGCTATTTTGTAAATACATAAATTAAATACTGAATTTACTGAATGTGGCAAATGGAAGCCATTAAAGATAAAAAAATTAATAAAACACGAGGGGGAAAGAAAAATTTTTGTTTTGTATGCCGATTTGCATACTTTTAATTTAATTTTGTTTTTTATGTAAAACTTTTTTAATTTCACAACGCTTATCCCCACCACTGCAATTCAATGCAGCAAAATTATTTTGAATTTGCCATTTCATTTTGAACTTTTGATACCATAGCATGCTACAAACAGCTGCACAAACTTTCATTGAAATTCGCTTCCGTTTATTTTCCCAGGACAAAATAGAACATAATGCTCCCAGCAGGTGGCATCACTACTATGGCGTCTACCATTTCAAAACGCATCTCTAGTAAGGAATTGAGTGCAAAAGAAATTGTTGCTGTTGTGTCATGGAAAGCGTCAAATTGGTTTCATTTTAAATTTCCGCACGAAATCGTTTGGTAGTCAAACGAAAGCCAATGGCCAATTGATGCAGAAAATCGTTTGCGCTCATTGTGAAACCTCGCCACTGGGTCAGGCTGCTCAAATGTTGCCGTTGTTGCTGAAAACGAAAATTTTTTTGTGCTTTTAACAACAACTGTTCGTACGCTTAACAATAATAATTTTCCTAAAAACGTTTTTCGAAAATTTACCTATGGACCCCAATTAAGTAGAATCTATTGATTGGAATTTTGGAATAGCACTTAGCTTTCATTGAATCTTTAGAAAGTTATCCATAATTATAAGGATAATCGATATTTTAACAGTTTAGATTTAATGGCATACCATGAAAAATGTGCCACTTGTGGCACTTTTCAACACAGACGAAATTTTTCTTAAGAAATATAATTAAAATAATGCTCTATAAGAGCGATGGGCACGTAGTGGCACTTCCCGCCCTCATAGAATTTCAATGCAATCGACGCACAGCGTTGACTTCAGTTCAAATGAAAACAAAAACAACACATAAAGGCATTATCGACGGTGCCGCATTGTGTCTCGATGAATGTAGCAATTATTTTTGTTTGCAGTGCATATTGTTTTTTTTGTGCTGTTGGCGAATTTGAAGACGAAGCAAAAAAACTTTAAAATTTCGTTTTTTGTTGCTTGATTTTGTT
The DNA here is from genome assembly GCA_963680825.1 of Meiosimyza decipiens. Taxonomy (NCBI): domain Eukaryota; kingdom Metazoa; phylum Arthropoda; class Insecta; order Diptera; family Lauxaniidae; genus Meiosimyza; species Meiosimyza decipiens. The sequence continues at coordinate 36,934,610 of OY804258.1, forward strand.
GTTGCGTCCTTTTGCTAAATTTCCATGCCCACCGCTGCTCTATAACATCGATCGGCAACATTTTCGAAGCAAGAGCCACATACAATAAAAGCAACAAAAACAACATTAAAAAACTCCACCAATTGGATCTCGATATCAAAAAAAAAAAAATACTGCAATAAACGAAAAGCCAATTCCAAGAATCAAGCAAGAGCAACATGAGTGTAGAAATAGAAGTACACTGATCAAACGAAACGAGAGTAGCATTATTGTCTCCTTGTTCGCTCTCTTCGGTTTTTTTGTATTTTTCTGAATAATGCAACAATAACTATAAGGCAAATTCCGTGCATAGCGCGTATAAAATCAAAAAACTACAACGATAAAAATGGTCGTAGCAGTACGGAGTGTATTTGTTTGTCGTTTTTCGTATTTTGCCCATCGTTGCTCTATACCATAGATGGGCAAAATTTCGGAAGCAAGAGCCTCTTACAACAAAAATTAATTTTTTTAAACGTACTTCTCATAAAGAATATCGTAAATAATTTTTACTATGAGATATCTCGAATACTTTCACATGTTTTCAACATTGCTTTCATGCAGCTACGATTTTGTCTAAATCCTAACTGACGTCTGGCGAGTAATTCTGACTGACGTCTGGTTAGTAATTTGTTTCTATTTAGATTTAGTTCGGTAATTTGGCTTTGCTGAGGAATGGTACTATTGCTCGGAGCTCATAATGATATTTCGGGAAGAGAAGAAATTTTGCATTTTCCAAAAATGGTGGGGAACGCAAAGGTTGTAACAATTGTATTGAAGATATGAGTTATGAGATGAAAGACAACCGGGAGAAGTAATTTGACAAAATCCGGGAAAATATTATCCGAGTTTTTTGATCGCGATATCACCAGCACTTGAACACTTAATGCATCAACTCCTGAAAGGGCAGGGTTGCTTCGGTTGCTTAGAGCAAATTAAAAAACGAATCACGTGCTGTAATATTAAAATCTTCTGTCGGCTAAATAAATCGTAAGAGAATAATCCGCAAAAACTTAAAAAAAAAAATATTTAATTCCTTTTTATTTAATTTAATTTCCATTTCATAAACATTACAATTATGCGCAAATCTTTGCCAAAATATCAAAAAATATTAAAAGATTCTAAGCAATTCCCACAACAGTCTTCAGGCAAAACTAACCCATGCTGTCGTTGCTCAGTAAAGAGCCTTTGAACTAAAATCTCCAAAGGAAAACGCAGTGACACATTAAGGCCAGTCAAACATTTTTGTATCCTTTTTTATGATTGGTAATGGCGTCGCTCCTGCGGTAAGTTCCATTTTTTTTTTAAACCGATTTAACGTTCATTATCAACGAAAAAGTAAAACAAAGGAAACCAAATTTTCACTTAAAACAAACCGATAAAAATCGAATTTCGTAAATTGACATTAAATTACTGTTACTTTGTGTCTTGCTATTTCGCTTTCATCTGGAACTTTTTTGCGCCACAATGTTGCCGTTGCTATAAACGACGCCATGATTGCAAATTGTTTTTGTGGCATATCCTGCTGGTCGAATTTCTTGCAATATTTATGATTTTTTCCATTTTTGTTATGTTTATTTTGTTACATTTTGGCAAAGTGTCAGTAACGATTTGTTAGTTTGTTTGTTTGTGTGGGTGGATTTCATGGGCGTTGCGTAAAACATTTAAAATGCCAGTGGAAACGTTAAGCCTTCAAGTTCGTAGTGGCATATGAAAATACCACAGTCATGTAGAATGGGCGCAAAAGAGGCTTAAGGACATTTGCTAATATATTATTTATCAAAGAAATTATTTGATTTTGTGCTTTGTAAAAACGATTTCAATTTTAAGCGTCTGCATTTAAATATTTAATGCCTTATTGCTTCCCTTTGATTTCAAGACACATGCCAATAGTTTCTCATAATTCATTCAGACAGTTAAGATTTTATATCTTTTTGCTTAAAGTGAAATTCAATTTACTTTGTTGATTTTAAATGCATTTTGTAAATTTTATCATTTTTGTTCAGAGACTGATCTCTTTTGAAAATTTTATCATATGTTTGCGTATTTGATCAGCATTTAGTTTTGTTTGTTTCATTTTTGAGAAATATTTGAACATGAAATAGCAAAGCTATGGTTTCCGCATGGTTCCATCTTTGTACCTTTACTTACTATATTACTATATATGAAAATCTTTAATCTTTGTGCCTCATATCTCATTACTGAACAAATTTACACATCAACCGACTCAAATAATCTCCTCGACGTGATAATTTTGGATTTTAGGGCACTGATGAAATTTATATTGCTATTTCAAATACGGTTCCACGATGTTCTAGGTGTTCTTGTCCGACTGTCTCCCAACGGTTTTCACCAAAGCGCCGATTGACATGTTACTTTTGCGTATTTTCTGATCGTGGAGTCAGCGTCTTTGCATAACTTTAGTTAAGATGCGATAATGGGTAATCTCTCAAGCCTAGTGCTTTTAAGCAATGTACACCTTTTCACGCCCCAGCTTTTCATTGATTGGCTTTTAAATAAAATATTAGCACTCTCATTTCGCGTGTTACAATTGAAATATCACGTTGTAATGGAAACTAATTAAGTTAAATCTCTCTCTCGCCCTAAAAACAAACACTTTATTAAGTACACCAAGTACTTTGTCGACAAATGGTATCCATTATATACTTTTTTGGTCAAGTTTAAAAGTACATTAGCGTTGGCTATTTACCATGCTGACAACTTTCGAATGGTTTTTAACTTTTGCCATTTCACTTTGTTAAGTTGCCACAATTAAGTTGGCTTTATCAGTCTCGTTAAGTGTGCTCCAACTAACACAAATAAATTGTTTAACTTTTTCCTTAGCTGTTTTGGTTTTAATGGTCAATTTCAGTCTTCTGCCTTTCGGGCATTAATGACTCAAAAGCTAGAAAAAATCAACAGTTTTTCAAACGAAAATAGCAATGAGAAAAAAGGATTAGTAGAATTAGAGCAAGTAAAAAATTAACTTCTATTTTTTTCGCACTAATAAACAGAAAGAACAACAGAGTCCTTTTAATTACGAGGGGAAAGGAACGGATGTGGATAATGAGCTAGTGGAAGCGGAACTGTGGTGTGGTGAATTCTTTATTATTAAACACATACATACTACAGACAAAAACATACAGACACTGCATAACATACTTAAATGCCCAGTTGGAATTGTTTAGCAAATGAAACCAACAAAATGTATATATAAAAAGATAGTACTATTATTGTTATAGTTTGATTATTGCTATCATTTGATTAGTTGAAACGCACCAGCCATAGTCAGGAAAACTTTGCCTGAATTCATTAACAATCTCAGTTAAAGTTAAATATTCCAATAAAATCCAAGAACATTTATGGACAGCTTCCGTCAGAAAAAACTTTCAAGTTCTATCGCGAGAATAAAGCCGAATAGTTGTTAAAATCAGTCATTTGCAGTTTTCTTGTTTTTTCGTAAATTTGGTCTATTATGAATGACCAATGTTGCTGTCATCCACAAATAAATGGATTGGGTTATTGGCCGAAGACAGAAGGTTATCGATAAAAACATGAAATGGAAACAGACGTAGGAAGAAACCCTGGGGAACTCTAGGCATGGAAGAGCATTCATTTAAACGAGCGAAGGAATTACCGACTCCATATATGCAATTAGCTTAGAAACGAGGGCGTGGTACCACACTCGGTCAAATTCCTTAGAAATATCAAAAGTGACAACAATACTTTTACCGAGAAACTGAAGAAATTGGTTTCACCTTTCAATGATGAACGCTGTCAGTTCTCCGGTAGAGCAGCCACTGCTAAAACCATATTGGCAATTACTAAGCAATTCGTTGGGGCGCTAATTTTTATGGTTGGCAACATCGCCTTTTTTGGGAACTGGCTACATATAAGTAACAAACTAAATGGAAATTCACCAAAAGCGTAGGAGATATTAAAAAGATTTTGAAATGTCAATTCAAAAAATAAAAAAGGCTTCAGAGTCTAGGAGCGGTAGAAGGTAGTGCTTCACCGAAACGAGAACGATACGATAATCCAAAAATTATCGTATCGTTCTCGTAGTGGCGCCAAGCTTATCGTTTCGTACACGTTCTCGTACGAGAAATTTTTAATCTGTATCGTTATCGTTTCGTTCTCGTCTCGTTATCGCCGATAAGTCTCGGTTATTCTCGTTCACATTTTTATATAAATATATATATACATATGTATATTAAACAAGCTGAACCAGCGGCTTTCTCGCACACTGTACGTTGCACAGCCACGTCTACATATTACGCAGTCTTTATTGCAGACAATTGGGTCCATGTACCTTATTTCACAAGATAGTATAAGTACCCAGAATAGATATCAATGGTGAAATTAGATTTTATTATCTGCTGTGCTGTTTTTTTATCAGTAAACAATTTATCAAACTCCTTAGAATGCATTTTTTTCAAGTGATATTTAATACCACTAATATTATGAGCTATCATTTTTAATTGAACGTTAAAATTTCCTGATTTATCCAATCTTAACAGTTTGCAGCAACCATGTTTTATTTTATTCACAAATTTGTACTCAAAAGAAGAATTATACACACTTTTCAACGATTTTGTGAAATTATCCAGTGTTCGACTAACCAGGTCTACTTGTTTTTTTTTCAATAATTTAAATTTGTAGCGTCATTTTTTTCAACTGTTTCACCAGCAATCACCAAGTTGTCTTGCAGCTGTTCCATATTTTTATAAGTAGGCAATTGTTTCATATTTTTTCCAAGAAATAATCATGGCATACTAACTTTTTGAACTTTAAAGAGGAAATATAAAATGCATAGTACAATTATCTAGGGAGAACTATTTTGTCAAATTGAGATTTAACGCAACTGTGAAAATGGCTCCATCGCTGGTAAGAATAAACAAAAAAAAAATAAAACATCCTTATTTTGACAGGTATGGTGGTATGGTAGCCTTAAAAATATAGAGGAAGGGGTACTATTTTGAGTTGCTTCTACCATCGTAGAATGCGATGTTAGTCCCAACAATTTGCTTTGGTTTTTTTTGTTTGTTTTCAGGATAGGTATGTACTTGTGTATGTGTTTATTAAAAATGTAGCGCAAAATTTTTTTGAGCAAAAGTTTATTGTATATGCGCGTTCAATGTTCTAAATGTTTATCGTACGATAAAGAAGTGTTGATCGTGCGATAAACATTACTTTATCGCCGAGAACGAGATATCGGCCATACCTATCTCGTTCTCGCCCTCGGTCATGCGAGAAATAATTTTTTCAACATCGTTTCGTTTTCGTTCTAGGTCACGATAAAGATAACGAAAACGATATTTATCGGTTCTCGGTGAAGCACTAGTAGAAGGTGAAATCCTTCTTTCACGCTTGTTTAAATGCCTGAGAATTTTTGAACAGATCTCAAGAACCTAACATCTTGATTATCCGAAAAGAAGGCTGTTGTCGTACCCTCTGTTTACATCAAACTGAACAAATATTTCTATGGCCAGATTTCTACCTGAAAGAATTGCAAGTAATTTCCTAGAGTTTTGTTAAAAAAACCATCCGCGCAACACACTATAAACGATAAGTTTTTAGTTTACCTAATGAAGATCTTGATGAAGGCTTATTACAATGACTTTAATCATTTCTACTTGGTAAACCTTAAATACAATGAAAAAGTACAGACTTTCATTAATTTAATACCCTAGCTGGTATTCTTTGATGCGGGTTTTAATTTTGTGCTACAGGACCCTGACATAGTGCACTATGCTGTGCAGTATAAATAGCCTTGGTTTTTTTTTCAGTGTTAATTTGTATGGGAAATCGTTTAATGTTTGTACGAGAAGTTTGCAGTAAAATTAATTAACATCAGTATGTGAAAAATTTAGTTCAACCGGAAAGTGTAACAACCAGCAGTTGAAAGGGCCACAAGGTTACCCTGCGTGCTTAACTTTCTTTGAGTACAAATAAGTTACATCACCTACAGCTGGCTTTATTACACGAATAATTCTGTGAGCTATTTTTATCAGCCAGTAGCACAGTTTGAAACTGACAGTGTGTTTTAATTGTTATCTTGGTGCAAACTTAAAGTTCCCATGCAGGATAAGAAAAAGAGCACAATTTTTGTCTTGTGAGAAATGTTATGAACTGGACACTATAGAAATTTGGCAGAAATTTTTTTTTTAGTACCTTTGGAAGGGAATGTTTCAAGGACATTAGTGTTGCCAATGACAAATATTCACTGCAGTATTTTTAGTTTTTCACTATATCTAATATCTATTGCGCTTTTCAGTACATAGAGATATACTTTCTATATACCTATGCTTAGTAATCATATGGAACATTAACCCAAGGTAATCTTTTGAATATACGAGCATGTCGAGATAGGATTTCTGAGGCCGATTTGACTTGGTGAATAATTCTCATCTGCTTGTTCAACCTTACCTAAGCTATGATAGAATATGACAATATATATTTAGTATGTTGCTTTATATTCTAGGTTCCATGTCATTTCTAGCTATAGTGTGATTTGCGAAGTAAAATTCAACAATTTTGCTCAACTGTCTGGTACTGAAATTTTCCATGATACATACATACATACATCTTACTCTTTAAAGTCCTGAAAAGAAGAAAAGAAAATATTAGCGAATTTAAATTTTTGAATTATTTAAAACTATGCGTTAGTTGTACACTTAAAAAAATTTAAATAAAAATGAACAAAGAACAAACCACTTTCAAGAGAAAGTGTTCCAAAAATTTTTAGATTTCAAAGGAGTGATTTTTCCTTTTTTTTGGTTTCTGTCGTTATTTAAATTTTGTATGTGTAAATATTTTCAAAGATCGATTTTTATAACAATTTATGAGAATATGATGCTGAGGAAGGAATGAAAGACAATATAGCTAGTGGCGCACAAAAATAAAGACATAAGAGCGTGTCTTATTTGCTACAAAAAAATCTTCTCCTACAGGTAATTTCGTCATTTTTATCTTAGTTAAGTTTAGAGATCTGTGAGATGACTAGTTTTTCAAGCTAAGGCTGCTCAACGGAGCACTTAATGGAACGTATGTTAACCATTTAGAGTATCATACCTATGTGTTTCCATATGATTTTAGGACACATTGAAGAAAGTGAGTCAAATGAAAAAGGTAAAAAGTTTGGAGGCCATTTTTCGTTAGAAAGTCAACGCCGAGCACTCACAAAAGAAGTGAATTTTTCTTTTATGCCTTGCTGCTGATTTTTTGTGTTTAATAAGGGCAAAAAGCTTTTAAAAAAGCAGAAATAAATTGACCTTTTGCTTTAAAAATATGATCATCGTATATATGTTGCTGGATAAACTAGGAACGAGCCGAACTCGCTCGAACAAACTCGAAACTCACTAAGCTTCAGCACCGAACCAGTTCGTTTAAATCAACTCCATTCAGTTCGTTTAGAGATGTTCGCTCACATCTCGTTATTTTGCTTCTGTTTGTGCTCGCGTACACGTCGTTCAGTGGGAAAAAAAAACATGTTCGATCAGCTCGTTGCACAATCTTACTAAAATGATTTATTTGAAGCCTAAGCATATGCAATGAAATCTTAGTGCAAAAACAGCCGATGTTGGACATAATATAGGATGTAATACTGAGCCGCGCAACCGAAAGTAAACAAAGTAAGACAATAAAGACTTATCAATTTCATTGTATGGGGGCTTTGGTCAGGATTTATGTCCTTAAGTATGCCCAACAGAGGCATTGCTAGACACAGTAATTCTACATAAAAGTAAGGGTAAATGAGCAGCCTTCAGGCTTAGCCCTGGGTAATTGCATCCTATAGTATGACTAGTACACGCTGTACTAGCAACAGTGATTTGCATTAAAATTTCATTGCATACATTCAGGCCTAAAAGACAGTTTGGCTTAACATATATGTAGTAAATATATGTGTATGAATTGCTTTTTTGTCTAATTTTTCAAAACTTTGCTATTTCTACACTCACTCTCTAGTTAGAAAGAAATCTAAGCTTTTAGCAGAATGAAAGTTGGACATCTGAGCCTTTTATTTTAAGCGTTAAAAAGTAAAATTTGCCTGCAATGTCTTAGCACTGGACTTAAGTATCAAGGCTCTGAGGTTGGTAACATAGGATAGTAGAGCATCTTAATCAGATTTAAAATTTTTCTTAAGAAACTTTGTAGATTTTGTGACTTCAAATGAGCGCATTAATACACAAGCGCTTTTCAAAAACGATAGAAATAAAATGCTCATACTTCCATAAATAATCTATGTAATTTCCTCCAAATAGAAAAAAACAAAAAAGTGTTTATTGACCATATTATTAAGTTTCCTAATATAATTGTGTAGAAAAAATAATAAATTTTGCAGCTTTAGCTTTGTCTTAAGCTTAGAATAAAATATATATACATAAATTAATTTTGAAATAAACATATAAATTTTATGTTTTTAATTAAATGCATTAAATGTAAATCTTTTAAATTAAATGCAGACAAATGTGAATAGTTAATCCCCTAATTAATTTTCATTATTTTGTAGTCTTAAAAAAAAAATACTATTATTAAAAAAAAAGTCAGCTTTAAATTATTCAATTAAAATTTACTCAGAAATTGTGAAACAATTGAAATATAATACGAGTATTTTCTGTAAATATATGTTAATATCGTAGATTGAATAAAAAAAAAAATAGAAATAGTTTAATTGAAATAAAATGTACATAAATACTACGTACATTAAATGTAAGTTTGTTTGTGAGTAAGTTATATGTAAATATATTGTACTTATATTGCAATTGTGATCAGCAAAGATTTATTTTATTATTCAAAATAAAAATTTCATATTTAGTTAAATAAAAAAAAAGTCAACCAAAATTTACCTAATTTATGTGCTAACGATGTAAGCTTTTTAGTAACCTTTAAATATTGAAATTTACATAAAAATTTATTGAATTATTTTTCTGACACTTAAGCTTAAATATTTTTACACGGAAACATTACATATTATTTAAAACATCAAATTAAGCATTCAGTTTCGTAGTGGATTAAGTTCATGAAATATAATTCTGAGAAATTGTAAGTTAAAGTACGTTACTTTGATTGAATGAGTAAGATCAAATAAATATTGTCAATAAACGAATCTCCATTGTAACTCTGTTGAGGTCTCGGTTCGCAAAATTCGGAAGTAAGCATACATTATATAGTTTGGTATTATAAACTCAGGACTCTGTTTATTTTGGTCTCGAATAAATTTTTATGTCAAGATTAAGAATTTATATCAAACTCAATATTTGAAAAAATATGCTTTATCCACTACGAAAGTAAACGCCTAAAATTAAATAAAATATTTTTAAGCCACCCCGTTAATTTTTGTTACATTTTTCATGTCCAGAATTCAATGATTTTATAATATTTTAGTTGCTTTGAATTTATTGGAATGTAGCCTCATGGAACGGGTTAGTAAAAACTAAAGCAAAAGAATGCACATACTAAGTTCTTAATATTAGATATTTTTGCATTTTTAGTTACAGAATTGAATTATAGAATGAATTATAAATTATATTAAAAATAAAAACTAAAATTCAATTAAATTTATGACATCTATTAATGATGAATTAACATAAAAAATATTTGTTTTATTCTTAGAAACAGTGCAATCTGGTAAGTACATATTATATGCATATGAGTTACATTTTGGTCAAAACGATATCCGGGTAATGAAAACTAAAATATATATTGTACACCGAAAAAATTGAATGCTTCCTTCAAATAAATATACCTACGTACAGCCAACCCGCGGTAATCCAACAAACGTTTTGCAAGGCGGTGTCAGATTATCAAATTTGTAGGATTATAGACTGCTGCCACCAACCCTTTGTAGTCCGAAACTTTTTAAAAAGGAGTACGTTGTAATTCGAAATCAAATTGTGTTTGGTTGATGAATTTTTAAAATATATATTAACTATCAACAAATAATGGTATATATTACTATGTCCTTAGTTGAAAGTCAAAGTCTTGTTCTTTGAGCCAAAGATGGTATCTATTTGAGTCGATTTCACATGATAATCATATGAATCAAAACGCGAAAAAATATACTAAGGAGAAACATTTATTTTGATGGTTATACATATTGTTACGAAATTTCCTGCCTCTTTTTAGGATAATTTCGATCTCTTACACTTTTCTGAGTTCGATCATTGGATTGTGTAGCAATTAAAAACACAAACTTTATTTAATTATAAAATGGTTTATTTAAATCAAAAGCGTTAGTTTTTATACGGTACAATTGTTTATTTCCTTTAATTATCGATATTCAAACTCTAATACATATTGAACTGGCACTGTATAGCCAATTATTTCACTTTAGCGCTTTGAAATCCACTGTATTACTCTATTGCTTAAGAACAACCTTTGTTACTCTACTGCTTACGAACAACTGTCTCGACTGCTCAAATGACAACCTTTTATAGCAAATTCACTTCCCTCTTGAAAGTTCCACCACTATCCAGAATGTCATTTCCGGTACCTTCTAGATGGCGCTTATCGAGTTCAAGAATCATCTAGCATACCGCAGCGACATTCAGTTTATTTGCTACCTTCTAGATGGCGCTTATCGAGTTCAAGAATCATCTAGCATACTGCAGCGACATTCAGTTTATTTGCTACCTTCTAGATGGCGCTTATCGAGTTCAAGAATCATCTAGCATACCGCAGCGACATTAAGTTTATGTGCTACCTTCTAGATGGCGCTTATCGAGTTCAAGAATTATCTGACATATTGCAGCGACATTCAGTTCATTATTTCTAGTACAGAAACCACATATGACTGCCAGAGGGTGTTCGAGAACTGGCATACTGCAAATTTCGCTACAATATAAAAAAAGTATCGAGAAACAGAAATGTCAACCTAAAATCAGTTGTTTGCTGCGAGAACTTAGACATGTTAGGAATCTGACTGGAACAAGTAAGTTTCCGATGCATCAATTTGCATCGGCAGAGACACAATTTTTATTTTGTATGAGGCTTAGTTGTCAAGCTATAGTCTTCTAAGGAACTGACATAAATGAAATAAAGATTTTTCTAAAGTAAGTAGTTTTTTAAATTAAACAAATTATCAATAAAATATTTCTATTTATTTTCATTTACAAAAAGTTGTGATTCAAAATTATCAGCATATTTTTGTATTGCTAATTCAGAACTCTGCGAGTATTTAAGCAACGTTCCATTCGTCAAAGTTGAGTCAGCAAAATAAATAGAATCACGCAATTAAATCTTGTACGTGTTGATATTGAACAAATGGAAGACACTGGGCAGCACCACTTGCGCAAATAATTGGAATGTTTTACTGCTGTCAAACCACAACAAAACAATGATATTTTATGCGTTTTCTTGAGCCATAAAAGTGAAACGCTCAAACGAAGAAAATAAAACAAACGCAGTATCAAAATAAATGAGAAAATACATGGAACACTTTAATTTTAATTTGCTGTTTAATGTTAGCAATACAAACAGATAAAAAAAAACTGACCTTTAAATTACAGTCAGCGTAGCTTATTTGCTCTTTCATCCTTGCTCTGGATCCACCATAGACGAATAAGCCAAGCAGCAGATTAAAAGTCCCCTAATAGAAAAACGAAGAAGCTGGGAAACATGTGTGCCCACTCAAATGCTTGACAGATGTTTGGCAGAAAATATGGTAGAGCAATATGGCAAGACAGCAGAGTAGCAACACTTGTGTGACATTAAGACTGCCAGACAAATAATAGGAAATGCGGAAAGTCGGCACAAAGGGTCGAATAAGAAAATGTGTAAATAGACATTGGGGTCACTGCACAGTGATGCTCTTTTGTAAAAATTTTGATAAGAAATATAGAAAAAAACATATTGGGGCATCACTTTGCTCTGCTCAAAATTGTGTGCATTCAATAAAGTTTTTTTTTTTGTGTGCAAATGTAAGTTTAAGACTAAACCTTTTGAAACCGGATTTTCGGATTTTAAGACTTTCTGTTTTTGACTTCAAAATCAGTTAAACTTGATTAAAAAGAAAATCATTTTAAGAAATTGTTAATAAATCTATTATATATTTTGTTGGTATCAATTTAATACAATGCATGTGGTACCCTCATAGCATTTTATTCTATCTTATCTCTCTTGTTCTTTGAATTTCGAACCCAAATGCAAACAGTACATTTTAGGAAATAGAAAGACAGATTTCAAGAAGCAGCATAAGCAACGAAAAATCAAACAAAAATTTTTCTGAAAGGTTTTGCAAAAACTTGATCCTTAAAAAAGGGTGTTTTACTTTCTGAAATAAAAACTAGTAAAGGTGTTATCTTCGACCAGGCTGAAACTCACATACCTCACACTGCATTAAAAGTACTTTTTAAATAAATGTTAAAAAATGTTGAGGAGGTTGAATAAGTCGAAAATAATGTAAAAAGGTTCAAAAATGTTGAAAAGTTTTGGGAAAAACTGAAAATGTCAAAAGAATATGGGAAATGTTGAAAAAAAATAGAATAGAAATGAAAAACACGAAATATTTCACGCCCACTTCTCCAATTCCGCCCACTTTTGTTTCAATAAATGACATTCGTGATTGACATGCAAAAACCAAATTTTAGCACAATAGCTTGAATAGTTTGCGATATGTGCCGTAATTATTCTTAAAATTTAGGGCGGCGACACACCCACTGGCACACTCCACTCAGATTTTGATCCAAAAGTAGTCTTCCATAAACAAACCTCTTACATCAAATTTCAGTATGATTGCTCATATATTTCGATTGTTATGCCACTTAAGGTATTTTAATTGTATGGGAGGTGCCACGCCCACTGTTGGTATTTTAAAAGCTTTTGATTCATATGTACCTAATACCCAGTAAACCACTTACATCAAATTTCAGATCAATTACACCAATAGTTCAATTAAAATAGCACTTAAAACTTTATGTCAATGAGGGAGGTGCCACGCCCACTTATGCAATCTTGTCAAGTTTCATTGAATTTCAAAGCTTATAGTAACCGACACCTCTACACAAAATTTTATGACGATTACTCTCATAGCACACTATCTATAGCATTAAACGTATTTTGCTTATATGGGAGGTGCCACACCCACCGGCACCATTGTACCAAAATTTCGCAAGAAGACACCTTTTAGCGAGTATATCTGCCATATTAAATTTCATATCGATTGCGTTGTTAGTTTTCTTTTTATAACGTTTGTAAATATTGTAGGCTGTGCCATGCCCTTCCACGAAATTTTCCAGTACTTTGACGTAGCTTGCATTGATGAGTATTTTCAGTGGTATTTTTATGAAAATTATATGTGCCACTTTGGAGTTATACGAAATCCAAATTTTCAATTGTTAAAAAGTGCCACGCTCACTTTTACAAATTCGCCCACTTTATGCGCAATCCAAGATTAATAAGATCTGTATTCGTGTACCAAATTTCATCACAATATCTTGCACGGTTTACGAGCTGTGGCGTTATAAAAGTTAAAATTTAGGGCTATACCACGCCCCTTTAAGAGCCTTTGCAAACTTCAAACCTAGCCTAATCTTAATTTTGTTCTCATCTTCAACAAATCACCAAATTTCATCAAAATCGCAGCATCTTTTTTTCAAAATGGACTTGGGTATATTTACATAGGGTATGGGCGAAAGGCGTGGCCATGAACCGATTTCACCAATTTTTATATGCTGGGAGCTTGCAAGAAGGTGTAACCTGTGTGCCAAATTTCATTGAGTTAGCTTGCTTAGTTTTCTCGTAAACCTGATTTTAACAGACAGACACACAGACAAACAAACAGACAGACAGACAGACAGACAGACGGACATAGCTATATCGACTCAGGTGATGACGCTGATGAAGAATATGTATACTTTTCCATGCCTGCCACGCCCCCTTCTATGCGTTACAAACGGAATGACAAAGTGAATATACCTTCTGTGTAGGGTATAAAAATAAATATGCAACATTCTTCTCTAGCAGAAATTTGTTGTTTTAAAGAAGTAATTATTAAAGTCGGTTCAGTATATTTTGCGCCAAAGCGTTACAAATCATTTCAATTTTATATCAATAGTATAGACGCAACGATAGAAGAAAGATTTCAATGCGTTGAACTTAATTTATTATAAGACGAAATAAAGGTTTAATAGAATAGCGACTGTGATTACTAATTTTGGCCCTAAATAAGAGAATATGAATGAGAAAAATGTAAAAGAATTTTCCACCTTTTTATTCAGCTGTATATCTAAATACATATACTGTGTGCACAATACTATTCAAGATATCATGAATGTCCGTACTGAAATTGAAAATTGAACTTGTTAACAGAATTCTTGCAATTTGGCTTAAGCGTTTTAATGAATGCTTCACGCAACATAAGAGAATCCCGTATTGTACCGTTAACAGTATTGGCCTACTTTAATTTCTTTGAATTTTATCGTTTTAAATGCTTAAGCGACACATTACGGCATAGCTCCTTATTTTGAAAGAAGCCATATATTTGGTTTTTTAAGTTTTTTAGTAGAAATTATTCATACACCACTGTATGTCAATAATTGCTACACAGTCTGCTAAGAATTTTCAATGTGAAGTCCTCTGGGTGATTCATTGCCCACATGCACAGACGCACGCAAACCCACATGGTCGCACAAACTGCAAAACTTATGACTGAAATTAAAAGTAACTATGTTTTTGACAACAACAACAACAACAACTAAAAATAACGCAAACAACAGCTCAGACGCAAAGAAAAAATTAAGAAAAAAAAGTTCAAGAAAACTTGAAAGTATTCAGTTTGGTACCACATTTCCGTAGTCCACTCAAGCGAAGTGCCTTGCAAAATTGCAATTTTGTACGTCTGTTTGATACTGTAACACTTATATGAAGGAAGACCGTGCTGCAACAAATTATTTAAGAAAGGTCCCCTCTCCTTGTAGTTTGAACTTTTTCTCGATATAAAATTCCAATGCGGCTCAACTCGGAATAAGAAAAGTGACTGTCTTGGCATTTACATCTTAGCTATTCAAATAAAAACTTTGTTTTCTCGAAATACTGAAATTGTTATTTAACTCCTTCTTGCCAAAGGCTTCACATGCTTATAAAGCCTTACCAAAGCAGTGCGCGACACAGAAACACTGTGCGCTTATGAACATAAAAATACACTTAGAACTCTGTATGCTTGCCTTTTAGTTGAACAACCGGAAACTATACAACAAAACTTAAAGGAAGCACCAACAGCAATTTTTATAAATTCTGCTTGTCCTTTTCTGTTGTTGTTCTTCCTGTTTGACTGCAATTGCTCACAGCTTCCGCATTTTGTATGAAAAGAAGTGGCGACATTTTTTATTTCATATTTTGCTGTTTAGTCTTACAGAAAGCAAACATTTAAAGCATACTTGTAGGCGCTATAATGCTCATTAATATGGTTGGAGATTACATTACTTTCATAGTCCGGGAGATAACATCACAAAAAATGGACTCATCTGCGGAAATTTCTTAAATGCCTATTTAATCATTTCATAACCGCATGAATACAATGCACAATGTGCCCGAATTGAGTAATCTTGGACAAAATATGATCGATTGAATTCGATCGGCATTTTTCAGATTATGTTTTTATTCGAAAAGTAGTCTCAAATAGAAAAATTTGTTATGATCAAATTTCAGAGAAGAAATTGAGGCGTAGGTTTGTATGGGCGTTGCCACGATCATTTCCAACCTCATCCACTATTTTATGTATTGACTGTTTGCTCCACCAAACGTTCCCGTAAGTGTCAAAAACGCCATTTATGCCAATGATCAATAAATATTTAGCCCCTCGAGATTCTAAATTCAAGTTGTCGTTTTTTATGAATTTTTATAATACCGGATTCAAATCTAGCCGTAGAATTTCTATAGTGCTTCAGGACTTAAGTTATATCAAACTTACGCTGAATATAAATTTGGCTTCAGAGCTTCTAAGAGACGAAAAGAAGATTACAGAACGATTTCACTAAATGGAATATTACCACCCATTAAAAATTAAAGTCATCATAAAAAGAACACATAAGCTTTTTTTATAAAAATTTCGTACAAAGCTTCTAGTTATCATCTCTTTCTCAGGGCCGCATTACGGCTTTTGCCGCCCCTACAAAATATAATCGCCGCCACATGCTCCGGGAGAAATTAATATTTATTTAAATGATTTTTTCTTTTATATGTATGGGGAACTTGATTTTTTTTTGCTCTTCAGTGTTAAAATTGGCATGAATTCTGAACTCAATATTTAACTGTGGTGAAGTGCAGCGGAAAAAGTTGATGACCTTTTGCTCATTAAATAATAAAATTACTTTTACCTAATGACTGCTCTTACTAGAATGAAAATTAATGAGATTTTATTAATGACCGCGGTACGTTCCGTATGAACAATTAACTGTTAACGTATTACTGTTTAGTAAAAATCATTATAAGGTATAAAGTAACCCATATATTTTACTGTAAAAAAAAGTTGGAACAAATAAAATAACAACTCTTATTCAAAATCAAAAATCTTTTTATATATGTTTCTTACTTATCGTAAACACAATGAAATGTAAACATTATAATACTTAAAAAGAATGTACTAACAATAAATAAATAAAAAAATAAAAAAAAAAAAAATAACCTGCCAACTCGGCTGGATGCAAACGCTCGCACCAGATTTCAGTTCAAATTATCGAGAATCCACAGAAGATTCGCAGTCTGGTTTTAGTAATTACTTAATTCAAATTATATAAATATTTAATTCAAAAAATATTGGTACTATCCACTTTAAATTTTATTCCAGTCAGAGCCCACTTAAGCGACAACAACATGTCGTATAGGCGGCAGTTTCAAGCGTCAAAACAAAAAAAAAAACGGTTATCAACTTTTGCCGCTGCACCGCAACACTATTAAAACTTTGTAGCTATTAGTATATTGATTTTAATATCGATGAGCAAAATATCATCATAATAATCAGACATAATAAATTTTGCCGCTGAATGGCATACATGAGGCGGCAATAATGTGGTTGCCATGAGGTTCATCAAATTCAATAATTCCGTTTTCGAAGCAAAACCACCAAGCATTTACATTCAAAAGCGGCTTATTAAAGATAACATTAGAGCGTTTATTTTTAATTTTTAATAACTTTTTTCATTTTATTTTTTGCTTAGCAGTGGCTCTTAAAATAATTTTAACAAGATTTTAGCTTTTTAGCTCAAACCTGTGCGAACAGAGTTTGTTTTTGTCCAATTTCATTTAAATTTAAAAAAAAAAAAAAAACGAACCGACTAGAACGTAGAAAAAATCTGGCTTAGTGTCCACGATATAGCGTTTCAGGCATTTTGGTTGTATGGGAGGTTTCACATCCTGTTGTAAAAGCACCCCCACAATTTTCGAGTAGCAAATTCTGGAGGAACAGCGATAGATATCAACTTAAGGCTGTAATTTGGGGTCGCTGAGCTCGAATCAGATTTTGGACTTCCTGTCAGCGTTTTGATTTTGATAAAGTTACAAATGTTCTTCCACTTTTTTTAATTCAAGTTTGAGAGCTTTGGCGTCTGTGGTAAAGATGATGCTCATGAAAAGGCAAACATTTCTTTTCATTTACACTACCCATCTAGCAGCAATTCTTAACCCCTCTATTCAACATTTTAATCAAATTTTCTGAAAAAAAACTTAAGGGACAAGTGACTGAGACTTCTATCTTATGTACTTTTAAATTATAAAATCATATCATCGCTCTCGGCTAGAATGGCTCTGACTCATTTTGTCCTCAAAATTTACTTTTTTGCCGATAAATCGATGACCCTCTGCTAGATTTTATCGATATTGATATCATTAGTTAGAATGGAAGGCGCAGATCCATGTTTACATATATGTCCATAGTTCTGTAACGGATGTATCGATTTCGGAAATGATGACGTCATATTATAGATAATCATAAGAGTTAAGAGTTTTGGGAACCGCATTTAAAGAACTTCTTTATTTGAGGCTTCAAAGTTTTTTCTCCTCCTGTAAAATTTTTAAAATATGAGTTAGGGCCTATCTACCCGAGAGCGACGATATAAGGGAATTAAATTTTTTACCGCCACATAGATAAATAAGTCTTAGGAAGTTTTGTTGTTTGAGCACCCCCCCCCCCCCATTTTGTATAGATAGCATTTTGAACTGAGACCAAATATAAAATTTGTTATGTTTAATGCCCTCTCCGAACTTCACGTTCAAAGTCCGAAGGTTGGCAGATTCGAATTCAGAGTTCTCAAATTACCCTTTATTGATATCAGTCGATTTTCCACTAATTTCTTTGCATAAAGTGTTATGTATAACTGATGATTGGTTTTTAATTTTTAACTTGATTTGATGTTCAATTCTAATGTACAATTCGTACTTGTACGTATGTTAAAAATTTATGTAGAAATTCATGTACTTTTTGTTTTTTTTCTTCTGAAACACGCAATATCCTTTAATGCTATGCTAAGCGCATACAGAAAAAATTTAAATCCAAATAAATTATGTATTAAAATTTGTCTGCAAAGTGAAATCCTTAGCGATGGTTCCTTTTTCATTTCTACGCTTGGACCTTTTATAATATGTTCGGTGAGAGAAGTTTGAAAAAAAATCGTTAGCAAAAAAAATCACCCTAACGTTTACTCCTTACAATAATGTTTTTATTAAATTACTGATTTAATTTTAGATAAACACGGCTGAAACAATAGACGATTATTCCATGAACATATTTGCATAAAATGCACTGGACCATATTATTATCATTTACGTGTTCAATGTATAATTGAAAACGCTGCGCAGCTCGCCGTACGATAAGAGTATTACTTGATGTGATTTTAATTGAATATAGAAAGCCATTTGCATTGATTTTAATTGTGTGGTGTTGATTTTGGTTTTCATTTGTGTCAAAGGTTTTTTTGTGTTTTTGTGTCCTTTCAGGAAATACATTAATATCACGCTGAACAAATCGGTTGTGTGTAGCGCGTACACAAAGTCGAAGTGTTTCATTGACATTTGTCACATCAATTCATTGTTTTTTTTTTTCATTGTGCGAACGTGCGCTTTGTATTTTGTGCGTAGGTTGGTTGTGTGGTCGCTCTGTATTCTTAACTTTCTTATCTTTAAATAAAAAGAATTATTTTCTGTGATAAGGATACTGCAAATGTTAACAAAACGTTAAGAAATTGTTTGATTTATAGCCATTCCACAGAAAATATATTATTTTTGATGGTAAAAATAAATTACGATACTGACATATGATAAGAAGGATTTTCATGATGGTCTTTATTTTAATAAATTGTAAAGCAAATGTTTACACGTTACATTAAGGACTGTCCCAAAAAAAACTTACGTTTTTTATTTTTTGTATTATGCTCTACCTGATAATCTTATAGGTCTAAAAAGATATAATATTTGTTTTATTTAAAGTGGCGCTCAATATGATGTATAGCACTTGCAGATAGCACTTTTGACGACAAAGATGTCTAGCAAGCAACAAAAAGTCTGCAAACTGATTTTGTCCACATACCTGAAAAATCCAAAATTAAAATATTCAGCTATAGCAAAAATAGTTGGTGCATCAGAAAAATCTATCTTTGTGGTAATTTTTAATTATAAGAAGGGTTACCTGTTTCACGAAAAAGGTTCAGGCAGAAAACCAGAATTTTTTAACCCAAAGGTAGCGACGAAGGTGAAGCGCCTTTTTAAACAAAATCCCAACACCTCAGTGCGAGATACGGCGGCTAGAGCAGGTATATCAAAATCTACTGTACAAAAGATCAAGGAGAAAAGTAAGCTAAAGACATATAGAGTTCAAAAAGGACCAGACCATTCTGATGAAAAACTCAGATGCGAAAATTGTATGAAAGGTACCTAACTAAATTTGATTGCTGTGTTATGGACGACGAAACTTACGTCAAAGCAGATTTTAAGCAGCTACCTGAGCACAAATATTATACATCACCGAAAAAGGAGCATGTGTCTAGTAAATTCAAAGAAAAAAAAATTTTGAAATTTCCGAAGCAGTGTATGGTTTGGCAGGCCATATGCACCTGTGGTCTCAGAAGCAAATTTTTTGTTACGCAAGGCACAATCAATTCCAAAGTTTATGTAGACGAGTGCCTCAAAAAACTTCTTCTGCCATTTATTCGTGCACATGAGGGTACCGTGATGTTCTGGCAAGATTTAGCAACCTCTCATTACTCTAAAGCTACAATGGAATGGTATGCAAGTAAAAAGATCAATTTCGTACCAAAAATAGGTAATCTGCCCAACTGCCCAGAGCTTCGCCCCATTGAAAGATATCGGGCTCTAATAAAAAGAGATTTTCGAAGGAGTGGTAAAAATGCAAAAAATTTACAAGACTTCAGACTTAAGTGCAAAATATCGTATCGCACTGTCGATGAAACAACTTAAGGGCCTTAAGAAAGAAGTAAAAAATATTTATAAAAATGTAAGTTTGTAAGTTTTTACAGTCTTACCCCTCTTTCGCAGTTCTCTTTTCATTAAACTTATTTTTTATCCTTTTCATAGAAGTTAATGTCCTACTTACTACTAAGATTTTAAAAAAAGAGAAGCAACAAATGATTTCAAAATAAAGAGTCAATAAATGAAATAGTCAACAGACAGTTACAAATCACGGAAAATCAAAATAGGCCTTTGGAAGAACGCAAGCGAAAGTTCAAAGATGAAGTAATTGATAAACAGTCAAATACTTTACAATATTTATTTAAACTTTTCACAAAAATAATGTTTAGCAATTACATAATCATCGATATATCATGAAAATCGCATAATTACAGATTAACATATTAACATTACACAATTGCATGCTGAAACAATAAGATACCTCATTAAAATTTACATACACATTTACGTAATAGCATCATTACATAATAATGCCATTATATCATAACATATGCACTCACATCATTTCACAAATTATGCACAATTACACATTCACATATTTAAATCACACAATCGCATACTGAATTTTTTCTACGTCACTTTTGTTTTTTTTTTATTATTGGAAGTGAAAATCGACAACCAGCTGACGGGAGCATTACTTTCCTCATAGTTTTTTATTTCATTGAATAATATAAATAATTTATTGATGGCGTGCTTTATATTCACATGCAATTATTTTTGTTCCTATATAAAGATTACGTACAACAGGTCGTATGAGTAATCCATATAATTCAGGTACACTTATTTAGTCTTTAATATGAAGAGAGGGTAACTAATGAAACTTATATTATTTAAATTCATTGATGTTTACAAAGAAAAAATAATGTGGCGTTAAGGCAGGTAAAATAAAGGAAACACACGCGCATGATTCCCCATACAAAACGCTTTAACCTACGCATTTTGATCGCGTTCATCGCTGCATGAGGTACATTAACGTTTTTTGTGTTGTTATAAAACTTAAAAAAAATAAATATTCATTTTATAGAGTCGTTGGCGTAAAATTAGAAGGGCAATTTTTTTGGAAAATTCAAATCGCATTATGTTGGGTAGTTTTAATCTATATATAAATACAAAACGGGTCTATCTTTTTTTCACTGTCATTACGCATCATAATTGATTAATTTTTTTTGTTAGAAAGGCTGTGAAGTAGAGCAGTAGTAGTGCACAATTTAATTGTTTTTCCAATAGTAGGCTAATGGACCGATTTTGATATGGAAACAGATTGAGCTCTAAGAAAGAGTACTAAAGACTCCGTAAACCTTCAGTGAGCGTGACAACGCCCCTTATGGGAAGCCTTTCATACTACGCACTATTGCATTGGATTTTAGTACTAATTGTAATAATAGCGGTCATTTGGGGCAACAACTTATAAGTCGGGGCTTCTCCCTGCGAGGAAGAATGTTACAAAAAATAAAAATAAAATGGTTATGCAAACAAATACGGAGCGTTGTTTCTTTCCCTGTTGGCTTATGTCTCCTCGCATCGTTAAACTGCATTCATTATTATTCTAGTCTTATAACATATTAGATTGTTAAGATTCCTGAGCCAAAAAAGTAAAACCTACGGTCAAACGAATGACTGGAACCGTATCTTATTTTCTGATACGTTACGTTTCATACCCTTCTAAATTCAAATAAAAAAAAAAACTAGTCTCTGGGAATTATTTGCTATGTTGGCTTTATTTATTGTCACGGGAAACTTTACAGTTCCGATTTCGTTCATTTTCAAGTGAACGGAAAATATCTTTGTGTTATGCATCGAAGAAGTACGCTACCGGGTCGGATTGATAAGAAAAGAGATAGGGAGGGATAATTTTTGCGTCAAAATCAAAATTTATATAGAATTCGTAGTAGAAATAATGTAGAACCAATAAAATTGATAATGACATTTCTTTAGTCCTTTTGAGAAATAAGATGAGGTCAGGTGAAGTGAGGTGAGGTGAGGTGAAATAAGGTAAGATGACAAAGGCCAATTCCAAAAAAATCAAATTTTGAGATGTCCTCATATATGAAAATCTAGACAATGCTTTATCTTTCTACTATGTTTTTGGATCAAAAATACATTTTTTGACAGAAATATTACATTTTTTAAACATATTTTTGATGAATAGATTTCAAAACCGGCCAAGCTCATGAACTTTCTTTTAAAACTGTCCAATGCCTTGAAATTAAATCTGGCCAAGTCCAGTACATTGATACCAAAACCGGTCAAGTCTACTTTTTTTCAAACAAAATTTGTTGATTACCAGCCGAGTCCATGTGTAATGGAACATAACCCGCCAAGTCCAAAATTGTTTAATCAAAATCATAGGGTGATGAAACTTGAAAAGTCTGGTCTGAAGTGTTTTGATGAAGAAATTTTATAGGACACTATGTGGGAAATACGCTGTAATTTTTCAATGAACATAGATGGAGATAAAAGTTTTTCGTTGTTGTTCGAAAAGTGTGAAAAAGGGAATGGGTCGGTTTTGCAAATGGTCGTCTCATATGTCGGCAAAATTCTTTCAAAGTTATAACTTGATAGGTACAGTTGAATTCCGACCACAGGAAATAGTAGTTATCATAAATCTACATATCTAATTAAACAAGCTGAAATTGTATGTAAATACGGTGCGCGCCTTCAGTAAAAAATCATATTTTCCAAAGATACTTGGGGACTTTTTCGAAAATTCTTAGCATTGATTAAAGAAATACACATTAGAAAATCAAAAAAAAAAAAAAAAAATACATGCAGATGTTCTGTCGAAGATAATTTGAGAAATATTTTTAAAAATAAAAAAAATTAATGTTTATATAAATTTATTTAATAGAATTATTATGTTTTATTTTTTATAAAACTAAAGCATATATAAATAAAAATGATTTAAGGTTTTTATTTTACTCCCCATTCTATTTCCGATAGCTTTTCAGATATTGCATTTCAAAAAAGTCAAGTGTGGAATATTTTAAAGAGTGACCAAAGGTTGTTTGCAGGATGCGTGCAGTTTTGCCAACTGTCACCGAAATGGCGAAACAAGCCGAAACCCAAAAAATTAAACTCACTTAAGAAGCTAAAGGCAATCAGTATGAGAAAATTACATGAAGAATTGAATCAAGCGCTTGCGTAGTTGATTTCCAAGCGGTGGGGCCTACTTTGAGGACTAGGAAATAAAATTTTAATAATATTTATTAAATACGTTTCCATTCATTCAACAATTCCGGAATCTTCAAGACAGAATAATAATCTTGTTTAACTTAAGTTTGTGAAGATGGTTTAATTTATATTAAAAAAAATCAAACTAAATTATTATTTTATTACATTTAACTACATTAGTAATTATATTTTTTGGTCGAAAAAGCTTGTTAATTAGATAATTACAAATTTAAATAAATAAAATGAAATGCAGGCAAGTAGAAGAATTATGGTGCTATAATTAGAAATTCAAAGAACTTTTCGTGAATCTTGAAAGACCTTGCAAAGATTCGTCACGCTCAGAAAAAACCGCCAAGTCCTTCCATTCTATCTCATCTAATCCCATGCCACTTCTCCCACACCAATAATAATAAATGCGAAATATGGTATGTTTAGATATTTGCTACTTAATTCCACCTTAACGGCTGCATGGACTTAGATTAAAGTTGGTGAATATATAATTTTTTTACTGGATAAGCAGATAAGCTACTTTTTATCACACCTTTCATATAACAGAATTAATTCAGATGACAGCAAGGCGTCTGCGGGCGAAGCCGCAGGTACAGCTAGTAATCTGTATATAAATAAGAAGTTGCAAAACAGTTAGACCCCTTTTTAACAGCCATATCATTTATTTTATTTTGTTTGAAAGTCTGTGAACAACGGCAGTGTAGTGTCGTTTTTTTTTTTCAATTAAAGAAAGTGCCACGCCCCTAACGGAAAAATATGTTTCCACGGCTAAACTAATGTACCGATTTTATTGAAAATTAGTTTCGAGTTATGTTCAATCCTAAGAAAGGCTATTAGAAGCTCTAAGTTCCTTAAGTGGGCGTGACAGCGCCCTTAATGAGAAAAACGCTGCCACGACTGAGTCACTACACCGATTTTGATGAAATTTGGTATGGAATTATGCAGACTGATTCCTGAGTAGAGAAATTTGTTAACCAGAAAAATCGTTTTCACTGCTAAACTAATGCACCGATTTTAATGAAATTTGGTACAGAGACATATGAAACTCTTAAAATATATCGTCTTAACAGGCAGTGCCACGCCTCTAATCAGGGAAGATGCTTTCACCGCTAAATTAATGAACCGGTTTCTTAGAAATTTGTTTAGAGGATTGATTGAACTCAGAGGAAATGTATTTGCTTTCAAGTGGGTGGTGCCACGCACCTAATGGGAAAATGTGTTTTTATAACAAAACAATTTTGGTGAAATTTGGTATGAAGATGGATTGAACCATAAGAATGATAGAGGGTAACATAATACCCTGATTTTTATTTTTTGGAAAGCTACTTAACAAAAAATATTTTTTTTTGTCGTTTTTTTAATTAACAAAAAGTATTTTTTGTAATTCACTGCAATGGTTGAATTTCAAACCGTGGGCGAATTCCTGTAAATAAAAATAAGCGGAATATATAACGGTGAAATAAACACTGAAGAGCAGCACACGCAGCTCTCTCGTTATTGAATGAAAACATACCAAAAGCAATAAAGGCAAGTTAACATGAGCGTTGCATTGCCGATCTCTAGTGCGAGCACTCTTAAATTCAGATACTTAAAAGGGGTTCTCAAGGACCAGCGCATTGCACAATCTGAAGTAGCTGTTGGTGCAAAAATTTGGCGTTAATAATTTAATCAAAATTAATACGAGAACATGAATCACCAATATGATAAAATTTGCAATATATTAAGTTTATAGCAAAAGCAAAAATGAATCGTTGTACCCACATCAGTTCTTTGATACCATAAAAAGAGAATTTCTTTACAGCCCAGCGAGCAAAATACACTAAACCATAAAATAAATACCATAATGTCTATCACTTAAAAGGACAAAATAACAAACAGTTGAACTCAGCGTGACAATGCGCGCTCTATTTTGTAGGCAGCACAATAAAGACTCTGCATGGTATAGTGGTTTTTTTGATCCCTTACCCCTTTCCACCACTTGATTTTAATTTCATTATTAAAAGTTTTGTTTCGTTTAGTATATGGATTTAGTCAGTCCTTTGACATCTCAGTACAAATTGTTATAAATTCATTTTAACGGTCTGGAACAAAGCTTTTGTTTTCTTTAACAACGAAGGCAAACAGAGTCATTGAAATGAGCATCCATTTAGCACGAAATTGAAGCTTAGGCTCTGTTGAGGGCAACTTGGCAACCAAAATGAATGCGATATAAAAAAATTTCAAATGCTTCATGTAGAAATTTGAGAAAAAAATGTGCTACATTATTTTGAAAATACATTGAGTTCTTGGGAAAGTATAGTGAAATTAAATTTTACTTCATTTTTTAACTGCATTTATGATCCATAGCATAAATTCAAGGACTCAGAAAGAACATGAGCCTTTAGACCGCTATTGGTTTTTTTTTTGCGACAGGTGTTTGTTCATTTGAAAGAGTCAATTATCATTTCAATCTTAATACATATAAATTGCAATAAGTACTCAATATCCGCTTTTTCTTTAAGAATTATCTGCTATACAAAAGTTAAGAGAAAAATGAAAAAATTTTCCATTGTAAATTAATTGACGTTGGTCACAATCTGAAAGTGCCATTCATTCATGTCATTTAAAAAAATCAATCGAACCAATTGACTGTAGGGTGAAAAATTTCATATTTCAATTTTTTGCTTTCAACAAAAAAGGGAAAACAACATTAATTGGAACTCTTTATAATATGAATAAAGACATTTTAAATGTGTTCACTAAAATATACCGAATTTTTTAAATTAAAATTCACCAGAAAACAATGAGTACAAAAATTATGTAATGTTCTTAGAATTTTTATAGGAATATATTTCAAGTCGCACGAAAAAGCCCTAAAATGACTATTACTCTTTTGTTTATTTAAAATAAAAAAAGTTTTTCTCTATGGTAAATTGAAAATTAAATGGCTTATGAGAAAACTATGAAATCAACTTATTACACCACTCATTGTTTACATTTCAGTTCTTTAACTGAAGTTCGCCAAAGAAATAATTGATAAAAAAACTTTATTTCCGTCCAAATGTAATTTACGAAAGTCATTTGAGAACTTTTTTATTTGATAATATTTAATTAGTGCAAGCAGTTTTGTGCTGAATTCATTGTGCGTCGTGGTGCAAAACAAATTCATTGTAAAGTTTTCTAAATTAAATAATTGCTAAGTGCACCATCGTCCGCAGCAGCAGCATCCTTGTGAAACAACAAGGATAGCGTGAACGAAGAACGCTTATAGTGAGTCTAATTTTTTCCGTGAAATTATTTGGACTATGATTTTTGTTTTACCAAAAAGACTTTCAACTTTTATTGCAACTTAGCTTCGTAAAGACTTTTTAACTTCAGCTAAAATACTGCTGAATGTAAAACTTTTTACAGTGGGAAATTGGCAGAGTTTCTAAGTAATAAAAAGTTTTATATTAATACAGCAGATTTAGACAAAAAACTGAGAATAATTTATGGCAATCTCTAACTGTCTACAATATAAATGCCAAAGCACAATGACATCTGACGCCATCTACAAAAATGATGGCACATTCACACTATGACATTACTTTTGCCCCACTATATGCCAAAATTTGTACAGTATGTGCCACAGTTTACAATTTTTTTCGTTGTTTGTATACGTAAGCCACTGTGCCACGTTCTTAATAATAATCTAATATTTAAGAAAAAACAACCCAAAATATAAGTTGGTTTTTATTTTTTACTAGCTGACCGGTGAATTTCGTACCGCCTTAAAGTCGATTAATGTCGTGTTAACTTTTAGCTGAGCTACCTTTTATAACAAGTCCCATTCATTCATTGGCGTTCAATAGTTGATGAGATATGATGAATTTGATTTTTAATGGCGTGTCATCGCCCATTTTCCCAAACCAAACTTTGCAAAAAACTTCCATGGAACATAAGCAGCATTTAAGAAACGATTATAAAATCTTCTTGAAAACCCTATTTAAAAAATACTTTTATGTGAGGGCCACCCTAAACATGCACGCTTAATAAAAATTATACAGCCTAAGCTATATAAAAACCACGTGGTAACAATCAATTAAGGGATCTTCGAGAAAATGGCCTTAAACAAACACATTTTTGTATTAGGGCTACCCTAAGTAAGGCTAAGCTTCTAATATAAAAGCCACGTTGTGTAGGTTAGGTAGGAGTGGCAGTCAGTTATGAAAAAAAAAACAGACTCACTTAGACCAAATGTGATCTATTGTGATACCACAGGGTATAGAGACTATAGCCTCTCGTCGAACCAGCCAGATTTCATAATGAAACTAAATAGCTGACCTCTACTGACATGTCTAAGGTCATCCAGATCATCAAATAAAAACGGCCCAAGTGCTTTGTGGCGTTTTCTAGCAAGTGCGGGACAGGAGCGGAGAAGATGTTTAATATTTTCCTTCTCCTCCACATCTCCACAGCTTCTACAGAAGTCAAAGGACCTAACACCTAAGTTCTCCGCATGTCTGCCGATGAGGCAGAGGCCAGTTATGACTGCGACAACTGGCGAGACACTATGTCTAGTGCGAGAAATTGGCTCTGACGAACGCTTAGCATCCCAAGCTAAATAACCGGGAGTCCTCCCTTCCAGTCATCCCTAGATGGAATATGAGACACGAAATCCCTGTTGAATGAGATTCCTGGAATAACATAGTCCAACTTGGAGGGTGTAGACCGCAAGCTATGAAGAATAGTTGAGTACCCTATTCTACCCTCCCTGAGTCTAATGGCAGAACAAGCTGCCATCTGTTTACCTAACAGGTCAAGAGGAACGAGATGAAAGAGGACCTCCAAAGCGTCAGTTGGTGTAGTCTGCAGAGCACATGGAAGCTGCCCTTTGAACTCTCTGTAATTGCTTGTAATAGGTGACCTTGTCTAAGATAGGCCACTACACCACAATGTCATATAATAGAATCGGTCTAATGAACGTTGTGTATAGCCAGTGAATAGGTGATAGTTTCCATTTTCCACCTACCCCTTTTTTGCAAGAGTAAAGCGCTACGGCTGCTGCCACGTTGAGTAAATTCCATGTGAATCGATTGACCGGTCGTCGTGAAAATTATAATTTAAAAAATATGTTTAAATGAGGGCCATCCTAAATAAAAATTTTATAGCCTTAGCTATGCTCTTAATATAAAAGATGCAAATTCGATGTGCATTGATTAACCGCTCTTCATGAAAATTATAATTTAAAGAAATTTTTGTATCAGGGTCATCCCAAGTAAAAGTTTTATATCCTTAGCTATGCCTCTTAATATAGAGAAAACGTGGTGTAAATTTCAATCGAATAAGTGCTCTTTGTGACCATTTTTTTTTAAAGAAATTTTTGTATAAGGCCAACCCTATAGCCTATGTCCTATTCCGAGCGAAGAAAAATCGAACAAATCAGAGACAATTAAAATCGGTCCAGCTGTTCTTGAGTTATGAATGTTGTAACTAACACGACTTTGTTTTATTTATAAAGATTTTCTTCTTCAGAACGGTCTAGCACTTCCGATTAAATATGATTATTATATATTTAGGTTGAAATATTATTAAAGTATATTGTTTTTAACATCTATGTGTATAAATTTTTGGATGATGTCTTATGAGGGTAATTTGATATTAACTAAGCACCCTTCATGAGTTTGCATAAACATAATTTCGGAGAAATTATGACGGAAGTATTTATCATTTTTTTTATGATATCCTATGAAGTTTGCTTCAGTAGTCTCAGCCAGCAGTCCATACTGATGCCAAAATATTCTTTCCACTTAGTGTCAATTCTTTACCTTTTGCTTTTATAGGTAAATAACAATGACTTAATATGAATATTGGCCATGGCCACTCAAAAATGGAACACAAGCAAAAGTTTTATCTTTTTAAAAGATGCAAAAACAAAAATGAATTCAATAAACCCAAAAGTGAAATAAAAGTTCCACCAAATTTAATCAATCAATCAAAATCGAAATGAAAACAAGAGTGAACAGCAAAGAAAGATAAACAAAATGAATGAAATTTTCCCGCATAAGGTAATTTTAACAGCCATCCCACCAGACCCATCTACCTATTTAACACTTCGCTTTAAGAGGATTTTTTTTTTAACTTAATTCAATCCCACGAGTATTAAAGTAGGGCGCTTTAAATGAAAGCTTCTTTTAATACTTAGCTATTTAAGAGGCAGATGTAAAAAAAGTTTAAAAATGTTATTTGGTCATCCCTCAAGACCACGAAAACTCTAACTGTAAAGGTTTTCTGCTTCCTGATCCGTACAATTTCGCTTCACACTGTTTTCGACGAAAAGTGTTCAAAACAATTAGTTCCTTTTGATTGTAGAAGCTTATTATCCCAACGGAGAATAATTTTTGAACTTTAAGATTAAATGTCATGACGCAAATGGAATTCGCAGCCACATCAATGTCAACGTCAAATTGACATTAAAACTTAAGAATGAAGTTACAAAGTCATCTTAAGGATCAGTTTGTTAATGGTAGTGCAAAACTAGAAATGCAGTTCAAGGGAGAATAGCAACATAAATGACAATTGTTAAAATTATTAAAAAGGCACGGTAGGCTTATTTAAAGAGGCGTGGCACAGCCCTAAACTTTAATTTTTTTTTATGACGTCATATCTCGCAAACTATGCATGATATTATAAATAAAATTTGTAAGACGAATAAAGATCATTTGTGCCAAAAGAGGCGGAATTGTCAAAGTCGGCATGGCACTTTTTAGCTATTGAAAACTTTTATTCAATATTACTCAAAAATCGCAACTACGATATTCATAAGAATTTTTAAGATGATACCAATGCAAGCAATTATTATAACAACTTAAGTCACTATAGTGGCAAAACTCGTTGAAGGGAGTGGCACAGCCCACAATATTTTAAACGTTATAGTAAAATAACTAAAAACATATCAAACTTAACCTGATAGATATACTTGTTATATCGTATCTGATTACCAAAAGTGGTGCCAATGGTACATGTGGGCGTGGAACCTTTTATATATAAAAAAATAAGTTCATTGTTATATGTTATTTAGTGCTCTAGAGATGCTTTAAAATCAAATGAAATTCGAAGGGATTGCAACAGTGGGCGTGGCACCTCCTTTACAATCAAAAAATGTTTAACGTTATACTAGTGTACTTATAAAATTTGGTTTAGAGATATTGGTTGCTATAAGCTTTGAAACTAAATGGAGTTCGACTGGTTTGCATCTGTAGGCGTGGTTCCTCCTATTTCAGCAAAATTTTGATTTTTTTTAAAATAATTTTGACTATTTCAACTTTATTCAAGCTCTTTTTAAACCTCATTCAGCTTTTTTTGGAGTTTTTCAACCTATCTAAGCCGTTTTAACATTTTCCAACGGTTTTCAACCTTTTTTATGTTTTTTCGACTCTTTCAGCCGCTTTTAACTGTTCACTGATGGAGAAATTTCTGCATATACTAGAGAAGGCTATGATCTCTTAAAGGATTCTGAAGCATCAGCTGAAAAGAAGCAATTAAAACCATTCGGTGAAGCTAGAGAGAAAATGCCGATGAAAACCTCAATAACTACTAAATTTCAAATCAGAGTATTCCCTTTACAACAGAATCAGGAGTGTGAAAATTGTGAATTTCCATGTTTCTTAGATGGCTTTACATTTAAGAAAGATGAATTTTAAAGTCGCTCACGCTTTTTAAAGGCACAGTGGCATCTTAAAGCAAGGACCTCTAACCCAAACATTGGAACAGTAGGACATTTTTTTTGTTTTTTGTTTTGCTCATATATCAATCATTGTGTATGCCTATTTTTTAGACAACGAACTTTTTTATTTTGATCATAAATAATTTTTAGAATGCGCAAAATAAATTTTATCTTGTTGAACTTTGGGAACATTTTGCGCCAGTGATAATTTTTATTTAACAAACGCAAACGCTAATAACAACGTTCTGCAAACACAATTGCCAAAAAGTACCAAACCCACCCACCTACATAATTGGCTTAAATGGAGATGATGCGT
Source organism: Meiosimyza decipiens (assembly GCA_963680825.1). Classification (NCBI taxonomy): domain Eukaryota; kingdom Metazoa; phylum Arthropoda; class Insecta; order Diptera; family Lauxaniidae; genus Meiosimyza; species Meiosimyza decipiens. The sequence continues at coordinate 36,966,223 of OY804258.1, forward strand.
ACACTTTTCAGTGCATAAAAAATTGGGAGTAGAAATGTTTGCCAGAGTAACAAAGCATTACCCGAGGAATTCGTTTACTGCATGGAATGAAAACCTCATAAAATTTAACAAAAACAAAAAAAAAACATTTAAAATGAAATCCAAAAACAAATGGAATTGCGTCGTTTTCACTTTTTCGCTGTTGTTTTTACTTTTTTTGCTTTAACGTCCATTGGATTTTATTGTAACCTTAACATATGAACGCTCAACGGGGTACAACGACATCATTGAAATTGTTATAGAGATAAGAATAATAAAAATAACTGATGATATGATAAAGTTAACAGCACAGAGCAAGCACTGAATAATCCTTGATAAACATATGTACACACACTTAGAACGACACTTGTGGTGACGAACTTTTTTGAGTTGATATGTGCACATTTAAATCTTTTTTCACTGTCGCTTATATGAAAATTTTGTGGAGGTTTTTGAATCCGAGCATTCCTCTGTACATATCATCAGTCATCTTTTTAGAATATTTCGAAATAGTTTTCTTTAAGAAGTTTCAATATAAACATTCATGTTCTTTATTTTGGATAGGTTTTTCATTCATCGGTTGGGGAGAACTATTATAGAATTGTTAAAGTCTTTCAGTTTGTTTGGTTTATATTCCTAACCTAACTGAATACGATTTCACAGTCCTGCAATCTCATTATCATTCAACTTTCGAGGTATGACCGATTAAAGACGTCGAAATAGAGTTTTGACTTAACAGCAGCTATTGCCTGCAGACCAGCAATCGCCAGTCAGTTACAACTAGTGCTCTTAAAGCTCTACCGGAACCGGGCGCATTGCCGTTGCGGAATGAGCAAAGTAATCGCTTCTGGGGTATTTTTACTATGATTTGAGAGCGCTACAGAATCATGATCAACGGCTTTATACTGCCTCGAATAGACGAAAGGATTTGGAGAGCATAAGATTCCAGCAGGGCGATGTAACTGTAGCAAGCGATTCCCAACCGATTAATCTTTTTATTGGTAATTTACACTGACCAATAAGATCAACTAATTTCACCATACCAGACTTCTTTTTTTGATGTTTTTGAAGTCCGACTAGAATTGAACTTATAACCAGTAGTTTTGGATAAAGTTAAAAAAATGCTATGAAATAAGCCCCAATATGCATAAACTTTTGATATTTTTCCTCAAATTAATGGAAAAATATATGCTAGCAAATAAACAACAAATAAAACCAATCCTCTGTACCTGCACACAAAGTTGCTGTTCTGGGAAATTGAGTGAAGTCTTTTGTGCCACCTTGCACCTATCTCGACTAAGGTTAACGTTTTCTATCAAACTAAATAAGCGCACAGTCAATTTCTAAAGTATGCAAAATATATCGATGGAATGCCTTGTGTCTTCTTCGTTTCACCGGCAGCATAATTATCTGAATCAGAAAAGAATTCGAAGAAGTAAGACAATAAGATGTTTTGGATTAGAGATAAGTATTGGAATCAATAAGCAAACGACGAAATCATACAGACAAATGAACCTGATATGGATAGCTTTCAAAAGTTTTCATTGCATTACTTTTGTTAATCAAAGTTTTTTTTTTCGAACAAAGCACAAGCAGCATGGGGAAGATGGTAAAATGTAAGGTAAATGAGATCAGAAACCAGAGGAAAGAGTATAGTCAGAAACATTAGAACACTCTAATTTGAGTACTTAGTCAAGACATTGAATAGCAAAAACAAATATTTCAAAATAAATTGGGTGGATTCCGTAGAAGTAGACATTACTTAAGAATTTTTCAGAGAGCTTTTAATATTATTAACTTTTTGGTTGATGGGGACAATTTCAGGACAAATAACTTACAAAATTAGGCTTCGTATCTTTCAAGCAAGAAGGAAATCAAATTTAGAGCACTACATAATAAGAAAGAACATAGCAAATATTAGGATCCGGGGATTACTATAAGACAAAGACAATGTACATGACTTATTCTATTTGGAGGAAAAAAAAGAGAGATTACCAAGTTTTTATAATTTTTTGGTTTCAAAAGGATATTTATCTGGACGCTTCAAACAAAAAGTTGAATGACACTGATAGCTAATCGTAAGTATGCATTAATTGTGAAAAAACTTAAATGCGTTGAACAATATGTATAATATATTGCAAAACTAAATGTTTGAAAGCTGTTAAGGATATAACCTCTCAAAAAGCGGAAGTGGAAACTTAGCCATATTCTTATAAACTCTTATTATTGATAATGCAAAAACGAAAAGCTCATGCATCCAGGTCTAACAAAAAATTTGTGATAAAAACAAGTTCGGCTCAATTTTGCGTTCGTAGAGATTCTATTAGGAACATTACATATCTACTATCCATCTCTAGTTAGTAAATAATTTTTGCATATTTCAAGGAGCAAAATTAAATTAAAATTTTATCTAATAATCCATATAGCAAATCTTTTGTACAGTTTCACCCTTTTTGATTGTCAACTAGAAGCAAATTAAAGCATCGTCAATTTTGCAAATTTTCACATTTAATGCTGTGTTGGAAAAATGAATTCAAATCATGTTATGCAAATTCTTTAATCACACGAACTGACACAATTTTATTTGTGTCAACAGCTAACACATCCATGGAATACAAACGCAACCAACATTTAAATACACAGACAAGCACTGCAGATTAATACAGAACTTGACACAAAAAGTAACCAGTTCTACAACAATCGAAGGCCGATCAGTGTAGTTCTGGCTCCAATGTAATGCATTGCGCGACAGTTCTGATTCTAATAGAATGCACACACAATAAGGATTAAATATATTATTATATTGCTATTGTTTTAATTATTGAAATAACCTGGCAAGAGAGATTTTCCGATATAATTTTTCAAAAAATATCCTGTTACACTGTTAGCTTAGACAGTGATGTAGATTATAAGCACAAAGGTACTAAAAGTACTGAAAAATTGGTTAAGACATTGCTTACATATTTAAATTATAATTTTTATTATTTAATATCTCGTTGGTGACACATAACTTGAACACTTAAAATATCGTAAAGCTGACAGTAAAAGAGTCTTTAAACAACAACATCGTACTGCTTGGTGTTTTAAAAGGTAAGAATATTTTTTTTGTATGGGAAAATCGATAACATTTCTATTAAGACTAAGGTTTCCATTTGGCTGGGGTTTTTCCTAGGAATTTTGAATTCATATCACACTTTGTAGCTTTTCAAGAAAAAAAAAACAAGATATATCCTTACTGATTACTTAACAGATTCAGCTATTTGGTTGGTTGCGCCAATAAAGAGGATATGACGTACTTTGAAGACACGAAAATTAAGCTTCTTCACATAACAATGTTATTTTATTTTATTTGCGACAATACATTCGAGAGAGCATTGACTGTTTCATTATGATCTTAAAGACGTTTTGTTTAAGTAAAATGATGAAAACTACAGCATTAATAATTTTCAAATCTTATCATTGTCAGTGGCGTAACGTGGACACTTGGCGGCGAAGAGGTAAAAAAAAATTGGAAAAATTGTTCCAATTTGTAAAATTCCAGTAAGATAAATTCATTCAAATGCTTACTATAACAGCTGACATTTCATTTCTAAGAATAAGTTTAGTGTTCTGTTTTTACCTCGAATATTTTACTGTCTTATCATCATCAGCAGCATCCCTAGTTGCGTCATTTTATCCAGATCATTGTGCTCTACCATTGGAATTTTTAAGCTTTTTTAATGGTTATTTTATGCAAATCGTCAGACAACTAGCAGCGACGTGACGATGCAAAGTTTTAACTGCAGGTGGTCAATCTGTTGCAACCAATGCAAATTACTTTAGTTGGCACGTGATGTGTCCTTTTTCTTTTACCAATGACAAAATTTACACAGGATGAAATCGAAAAATGAAGTTAAATTGTTGCCAAACAAAATGGGTAATCTTTACATGAATGGTCAAGGAAAAATTCATAACTTTTTTATGATTTCACAGTAAAAGTATCCTGAAAGTAATTAAAAACGTTGCTCAGAAATTCTGCCTATGCATTTCTGTTATCTTATTTCCATAAATTTATATCGCTTTGCTTGTATTGGATTGCAATACCTATGCCCATAGCCAATGTTCGTTTAAAGTTATCTTGTTACTCACTAATAAAAACTGGACAGATTTTTAATACATTTCCATTCATAAAGCTTACGTGCGCCATATGAGATTCCAATAAATGGGCTCGGACACAGTCTGCAACTTCTGCTGACACAAATATTGCACAATATTCCAATTGTGCACTCGCATGTGAATGTCTTTTTTCAAGTATGAAACTTTTATATTAAAAGTATGCTACTCGTTCATATGAAATAAAAGACCAATGTATTGGTGCGAGTTTATTGAAGTGCCTATGGCACCAAACACTTTGGTGTGTGAAGTAAAACGCCATAGTCATGTTAGGGAATTCTTGCGAAATACCTTAACTTCATGGATGAGACTTAAGAGCTCTTACGAAAGAATAATCTGATTATTGACTTTTGTTTCTCAGTAAAATTAAACCTCAATATCAACGTTGTGTTACAAGAATTGCAGGTGGACGATAATCAGGCTTATAATTCTTTGTATTGAAATTGCACAAGTTGAGAAAAGTGAAGCACCTCTAAAATCAAATGGTTTACATTTCGCAGCAACAAAACAAAAATAGATAAACTTGCCACTGGATATTGCGCTTATTCTGAACAAAAAAGAACTCGGCACACCTCTTGTTTTAGCACAACAGTTATAGTGGATAATGTCATTGAATATCTATTATCATGGTAAGCTATCACTTGATAAAAAGAGGACTTTAATGTACAACTATTCATGGTAGTTTTTTTAATAAGGCCTTCAATTCAACACATTGTCCTTTGGGGTTTTGGTACGCACATTTTCTTTTTCACGCAGGAAGGAAATGGTTACTCAAATCAAAAATTAACTGACTCGAGCCTTATGGCTTCTTGTACAAATTCCCCAAAACTCGACACTCAAAATCTCTTTGGATTGCGAACTAAATGTAGTAGACATGATGAATTTGCTGATCGGTTACTCTTACAAAGACAACATAAGAATCAGAGATAACATAAGAATCAAATTGGTTAGCAAAGAGCTGATGGTGTGCTAGTAGCTATCAAAATGAATTTATGTTTATCCTTTTATACATAGAATTGATAACATAGATGCTTTGTTGGATATCTTTGGATATCATATGGATTAAGTTATAATTTTATAAAGCATAACGATCTAATGTATCGTAGTTATAGATAAAAACCCGGTTTTGGAAGGATCCTTGGAAGGCCCTCTTAAACGTTTATTGTAACTAACATTTTAGTATTTCATCTAATATCAAATAATTTTCTACACTAAGGAATAGTTTACAAGCCCAAAATGAAAGTTACAGACGTATATCCAGCTGATTGCGATGGCATAATTGAAGACAGTGAGCTCGAATCACGTTCGGCAACTACCCTAGTAGCATCAGGGGAAGCTATTAAGACAAAAATCCAGCTTACAAGACAGTGATGCCTTTAAAATAGCTTTGTATCGTAATTAATAAGACACTTTGACTTTGTAACGAAATTCGGTTTCATAATATCTTGCAAGAACAAGATATAAAATCATAATAAAGAGACTGCATGTATCTTATGTCTTAATACTATAGCCATATTGAAAAACATGATGTCTCATGTTTTCAGAGACACATGAGATAGTGCACGTTATTGTATATTTTTGTCGCTTGACCAAATCAAATGTGAGGAAGATATGATTCGCCTTTGACATGTAATATAATATATGACAGTTAGCCTAGTAGGTAGCGCTCAGGGCTATGAATCGCTGGGACATGGGTTCGAGACTGACTTTGTAAATTTGTGAAGTAAGTAAAAATTAAATTTGATTGTATAAAATATAATTAAATAGATTTAATAATATTCTACAATTTGCATAATAAATTAAATAAATAAAGTCAACAAAATCTCTAAAGCCTAAGGCCAGAAAATACGCATATCTTTTTTAGGTACTTCAAAATGTCTTTTAAGCAGCTCAGAAAGATATTTTACCGAGTCTCTTGAAAGATATTAAAGAGAAGAAAATGTCTTTATACTTCCCACGTCAATTGGCCCCCAAAGCCCCTATAAAGAATTTATAAATATAATATGTTGTCTTTCTACTTGTCTTTAAGGGCCTGTTAAAGAAGCTATAAAACCTTTGTTTGCTTCTAAGAAGAGCAAAGCATTTCTTGGACTTTTATCAAGACGGAATAAAAATAGCTAAGAAAAATTTAGAAAAGAACGCTCGATAGCACTTAGGGAGTTTGGCACGCCATTGGCAATACCAGTTCCGGAGTTATCACAAACAGCTCTGTTTCTACGATGGGAATCTTGCAAATGGCTGTTGGAACGATATTTTGAGTATTCGATGAAAAGCTATGCAGAACTAACGTGATTAACTATTTTGGAGCAAAAAGAAGTACAATCCGAAAATGTCGCAAATTTTGGCAAGATAAAAATATTGAAACCACAAAACAAAAATTTAATATTTTGGTATATGATCTGCCAGGACTACTAGCTCTTCATATGTACGTATTTTTATGTTCTTCTTACATTATTATGATGTAATTTTAGCCAACCAAACGAAGTTCGTATGATCGGATTGTGAACAGCTGCTGAGAAATATTTTTTTTGACTATGATAAGCAAAATTGCTGAACTTAAACTACGGCTGGCTATAGCAGCAATAACGAAACTTACGTAGTCGGTTGCACTTGTTCTTTAAATTCAAAGTTATGAGGTAATCACTCATTGAGTTCTCCCCGTAAAAATTGTACTCAAAATGAGCCAAGAAATTATGTCAAAAAATGGCTGCATCCCAAACAGCACCAACCTGTTTAAGTGCAACACTTTAAAGACATTTGCTGAGTTGTCTACTTGGATTTGAATTATCACTTACAAATGAGAATAAAAATCAATAAATTATTACGTTATTATGTTTAAAAACTATCAATATCTTTATCGTCTCATTATCACATTGATGTATTTCCAAGTAATCCTGCCATCTGGATTGAAGTTTTTTTCATTTTTTGTACAACTTGGCGATGATAAAAAATTTTCACGCATAAATCAATCAGAGGCATATGGTATTTTTTCAACTAGTTCTCATTACGTTTTAAGTTCATGAAAATAATAAACCTCTGAATTCAGCCGAGATGCTTTATAGCAACAACTTTAATCCCGATCTTGTTTATTGATGATGAAGACAAACTACAGAACACTTAGTCATATAGCAAAAGGATGTGTACACACTTGTGAATAGCAAACGAAAAATAGAAGCACCTTGAAAATACTACAATACGCCTCCAACGATGTTGGAAGCTGCTTCCAATGCCATTGTCATTGCACATCATTTTTAACACAACATGACACAGTAAGGAAGCACCTCCATGGAAACACATAAATTGTTGTACGGAACAAAACAGCGATTTTATTAAAATCATAATAAAATGTCAAATGTTTTACATAAAATAAGACTTCATTTTTGACGTAAAGATATCTCCATGGCTCTGAGATAGTTCCCTTGGAAACAGCTTTCATTACTTTCTGTTGGGTTATGTCAACAAGTTCAAAGCACTTGCTGACAGCAAAGACAGATGTCACCTCATTCTCTGCGTCTAGGCACTCCGGGTACATAGCCATTATTAAATGTCAGTTTGACACATACAAACACATACCAGGGAGCACAAAATGTTACAAAGAAACTCAACGAAGGATAATGCTAGTAATAAAAAAAAGTTCCTACTTTACACAGTTCACAAGCACATGATGAAAAATCACACCTTTTAATGAAGACAAATTGAATGTCAATATTGGATAAACGCACACACACACACACAGCGGTAAGAGCCTGATATAATGATAAAATTTACAGCCAATCGGGAAAAGGAAAAAAATCGTTATTTACATAGGCTCACCAGCGACAAAACAACAACACAAAAGTCACGTATGTTTATGCACAAGCTTAAATATCTATGTAGTGTGTATCTAATTAATATAAAAATTATCACATCCCAGTGGGAAATTCGAGCATTATATGCAAATTAATATAATTCAAAGGTACACCCTTTGAATTAGACATTATTTTCATTTAATGGTGATTAAATCCTTTGAGTCCCAGTGAAAATTGACTGAATGCAAATCATAGTGATTTTACGATTCTAAAAAAATACTCTATTTACCATGAAAAATGGATATTTAATTAAAAAAGTTATAACGTATAAATTGTGCAGTGCAAGTTTTTTAACGTATGCGCTAAACAGAACTCAGACGGTTGACGTAAATACCACCAGCGCAAAAACCAATTAACGGTAAGACCTTTGCAAAATCCGTGCGAGTAAACAGAATTGCGACGTACGACGGCAAATTCAGCTATCATTTGGTGTTAACAAGAAAGTAATTTTTGCATTCAACAATATTTGATTTTAATTTGTGAGAAAATCCTTCTTCTTTTAGCAATTCGTTGTAATATAATTCATTAATGCTCCTTTTTATTAGAATGGTGCTTGAATGAAAGAAGCTGAAAATTTCAACGCCAAATATCTCATTTTTGACGTTAGATATTGGAAATTTATAATTCAAAACTTTTCATTAATATTTTCTATAAGTTCTATAAGAATAAGTTGTTGAAATTTGGAATACTTCAAGCAAAAATGTTCCAATAGAAAGTTATTTATTTATTAGTTTTTTCTGATTTTTTTTTAATAAATATATACCAAAAATATTAATAACAACAGCGAATAATCTATTCGCAGCGAAATTTCCAATTGAACAATAAAATATTTTGCCCCTTTCTACCATTAAAAAATCAATATGACAACATTTTTCATTTGCTTACATTTCTCCAAGCTTAGCTTTCTACTCTACTCACCATAAATGCAGGTCTCATGTTTCCCTCTCGCACTTCGCCCTTACATACACAGCTGCTCTCTTTCGCAGTTCACAGAAATATTAAATTTTCACTTCTTTTTAGAACGATTCATATGATTGCACTATTCAATTATTTAAATAAATTTATTTATTAAATTAATTGAAATTATTATTTAAAGCACTTTCCAGTAATAAATATTAATTTTTTTTTGCATTTTCATTGTAAAACACTTTTTAATTTTATACTTCCTACGACAAAAGCAAACCGAGTGCAGTAAAAATAAGCCGAACTAAAGAAGAGTGCTGCCAGCTTATTGTTATTGACAATAATGCCAGATGTGTTTTAAGTATTTAGGATACAGTACAATAAAATCATCACTATTTCCAATCCAATGGAGTGAATGAGTTCTTCTATGCACTAAATGGCTCGCAATTAAAGATTTTTGTATTTTCTTAACTATTTTCAAGCATAAATAAATTAGCTTTCCATCAATCAGTAGCGTACTTAGGAAAGGCCGAGGGGCGGCAAAATGGTCCATGTAATATAATATGAGAATTAAGTCTTAGCATATTGGAAATGACCTTTTTTTAAGTAAATGAAAGTGATTAGAGGTGATTAGGTGCAAATTTTGAAATTTTGTCTAACATTTTTTCGCAAGTAATAAACAAAAAATACAAAATTTCATGTCCTGTTTGTCATTGGCCCGCCACTGGCATCAATACATGTTGATTTAATGACAAAGCCAATAACAACCATATATGTATAGGGTGTTTTCTTGTTTTTAACTCTTGTAGTTTTGAATTAAAATAATACACAAAATTGTCAAAATTATGTATATTTTGACTTCATATGCTAGAAAATTATAAATCGCTTTGTATTTGAATATATTATTTTCTGTACACCGTAACTGGGAAAAACATAGCGCAGTCTGGAGGTTCAATTTTGGTAAAATAGAGCTATGCTCTAGTAGGAAAAAAAGCTCTTTTACATGCCTTTTAAAGACAAGTAGAAAGACAACATATTATATTTATAAATTCTTTATAGATGCTTATAAGAGCCATTTGGCGTGTGAAGTATAAAGACATTTTCTCCTCTTTGATGTCTTTGAACCGACTCGCTAAAATATCTTTCTGACCTGTTTAAAAGACACCTTGAAAACACATAAAAAAGATTTTCATATTTTCTGGCCTCAAAGATTTTGTTGACTTTATTTATTTTGTTTATAATGCAAGTTGTAGAAATTTATTAGAGATAATTTTATTTTATTATCAAATTTAATTTTTACTTGCTTAAACTACTTAATTTGCATAGTCAGTCTCGAACCCATTTCCCAACGATTCATAGTATTGCGTGCTACCTACTAGGCTAACTGCTATATATTATACTATATATCAAAGGCGAACTATATCTTTGACAATAATGTGCCCTATATCGCGTGTGTCTCTGAAAATATATGACGACATGTTTTTCAAATGACATATTGGCTATAATGGCTACATTATTAAGAAATGTGGTCTCTTTATTATGACTTTATACATTGTTCTTGCAAGATATTATAAAACTACTACAAAGTTAAAGTATCTTATTAATTACCATACAAAGATATTTTAAAGGCATCATTGTCTTGTAAGCTGGATTTTTGCCTTTATAACTTCCTCTGATGCTGCAAGCTGTGGCTTTTTAAGTGTCAAGTTATTTTATTTATAAACAGAAAAAGTCTCTTAAACTTATTAAAATTAGCAATAATTTGACTTTCTTACTCCAGGCATATTTTGCGGATATTTTACTGGAAAAAAATGGCAGTTTTTAGAAATGATCGAAATGTACTGACAATTCGCAATATTCTGAATGTACTAAAAAATTTTTGAATGTATTGACGACGATTTTTCACGAAATATAGTACAAATATACCGGAAAATCCATCACTGTTCCACACCCATACATAACATAGATCATATGTATGTTGGTATCTACACATGTACATGTGTACAATTTCTTAAGTTTTTTATTTTTTATTTACTGGTAAATCTCTATTACCATGCGATGTTGGGAGATTTTTATCAGTGAACTTAATTATGTCGCATTTCAGTTTTTATCCCTTTGGCGTTTAAGTGCTACGCTCGTGTGCGTATTTCAATTCGAAATGTAAATCTAAGGATTTTTATAGACTTATGTTCATATGTGAAAAATTTACTTTGACGCTTCCAATCAACATAGATTTCTAGAAAAGTAAAATTTCCGCAAAACAGACAGACACAGGCACAAAAAAGACAAAAAAGATATCCTTTTCTAACGAATGACAAAACTTGTGACTTAAGATACGTGTAATTACTTAAGGTTGATAGAGGGATACAAATTTAATAAAATTTATTATTTCAAGACAAGAAACCTTAAGCGATTTCTAGAAATATGTTATCTGAAAAATAATATATTGTTAGTGTTTTGCAAATAGCTTTGGTTTCCAAAATAAATAAAACAGTAAGTTTATGTCCTTGAAAATTATATTTAGTTTTGCTATTTGCATTATTAGACAAAGGAGCAAATGGCCTATATAAAGATATGTACGTACATATGTATATGATAAAAATTGTTTGTAATCTTTGACTTTGATAATATGGCAAGTCGTGCGTAAGTTACACATTCTGACCAATTCCTGCAGGATATGCATATTTACTTTTTTAACCTTACTTACTCACATTCATAATTTTATGGCGACACCTGCATCTAGCCTTTGCGCCCTTTCGTGGGTCTAAGTGTGGAGGTTTTTTTAGCCTAAGTCGAACTCCTCGGAATGCAAAGGTTCTATCAAAGTTTAGGACAAAAAAAAAATTAGTTGTTTTGTTTGTCCAAAATAGAATAAAATTGACTGAAAACTCTGAAATTCAAGCAAAAAGTACTTGCATTGCATTTAGATTAGAAGTAATATATACTAACAGATTTTGAATTGTAAAATAGAATCCTCCATATTTGTGTAACACTGCTTGGGATCAAAGAGAATTGACAACTTCAAAATCATTATATCGAGAAAAGATAGAATATGGTCCATATAGAAATAACTCTATAAGGAGATCCATATTTTCTTTCAATGGGAATACGTATATTTTGATTTGATAATACGAATTCCCAGGTCTTGAGCACTACTTTTCCTATTTATTATGTTATCAATTCAATACCCTAATGGAGTTTCTGTAGGCGCAATGTACTGGCAATGTGTCTGTAATGCATCTATTTGTTCATTTAATGCTCGAAGACCGTCGAAAGGGTTGTCAAACTCAACATCAATCAAGAGAATTTTCGACTCATCATCATCGAGCAGCTGTGTTCAATTCGACAGCATACTATAGAGCTCTGCTGGGTGTTCGGTTATACGAATGTGCCAGCATAGGCTTAGAACAACCGGAGAACCAACAAGTGGTAGACCTAAAGAAACTGCTATCTGAACTACACTATCGCATAGGGGGCATAATCAAGAAACCAACGAAAAGAAGTTGGAACCTTACCGCCGGATGCAGAACGTCTCGAAACATGGGGCCTAAACTGAATCTGGGAAAGACGCAAACTCTCTTAAGATTCAGAAGAAGAGAGCAAAAGACTGCTGTAGGAGTACTGACGGGGCACTATGTTACAAATATGGTGCTCCTTTCACAGATTTCTGCCGGAGTTGCGGAAATGAAGAAGAGGATTGAGATGGTTAAGCCTCTACTCTGCAAATGCCCAAAGCTAATGAGGAAGCGAACCAAATATTTTGGTTCCGCTTCTTTGATGGTCTTGAAGAACTAGTCGAGTTGGAAATCAGCAGCATCCTCAACTTCACCAAGGCATCAGAGTGGTTCGGCTCCATTCAATAAGACAATTTAAGGAGCAGAAGGTGAATATTTTTATATATGTAGGGTATCATAATGGGCAAACTGCCTCCGTGTGCATCTTATTATATGCAAGAAACCCTTTTAAGCTACCCTAACCTAACCATCATCGAGTAGTCCTTGATTTTCGAGTACACACGAACTTTTGTTTTCGACAAAAAATTAAATAAGTGAATATTAATAAAAGAGACTGATATTTTATTTGACGTGATCATAAAAAATTACTGTTTACTATGATTTCTCAATAATTGTTCGATGTACTGAAAAGTAGTTGTAGAAGTAGTTAGAAAGTATTTCATTATATAACAATAAAGATTTGCTGATTTATCAGTAAACTAATATAAAAGTGGACGGAACAGCTTTTTTGTCAGTGATAATCTGAGTGACTGTAGAAACAGTGCGAATATATATTTATAAACTTTTTACTTTAAATCACACCTTAAGTTGAACTCATCAGTGCTTATATGTATTTATATAGAAGGAAAAACTTTTCCTAATAATTTGGTAAGCATTACTACTGCGAAATAAAATTGCCTGAATATTTATGTTTCTGTATTGCCAGCGTATAAATCAAAAGACAATTTAACGCCTACAAAACTTTGGTGTGAAATAATTTTTAACAACGACGCCATCTTATCAGTAATTTCACATCTAAATGCGTTTTTACCCATGGTATCGTTAGTATACCCCACATAACAATGAGAATGACATAAACACCAGCATCCGAATTCCAAACTGCCTACAAAAACAATGAACATTCGCCGACTCCATTTCACTCTTATTGTGTTCAATTAAAAAGTTTCCTCATTTGTGAAACCAACCATTTTGTCGTTGTAATCATTGTTTGGCCTACCCTATTGTGTGCTACCACCATTGTTTAAATCGAATTGAGGAAATCCTTTTATATTCTCTCGTTTTGTTAGAAAAATTATAAAAACAAAAAAAACAAAAGGCTTCCACTGGCAACGAATTTAAATTCAGAATATGTTGCTGGAATTTACGACCATTCCAAACATCAAATGCTACTCGAAAACTTTAGATATCCTTGAAAAAATATAATTTCAAGACTGTCCAGGAAATTCTCCGGATGATAGTATTGCAATTTATACCACAGCTGCGCATGTGCCCCTCTGCGATCTAAAACAACATTCGAACCAACGCAAGATCACAGCAATACGTGAGAAATACTCCTACCAAAGAAAAAGAAAGCCATATGAAGAAAGAGTGTTATGTCCTCTTCAACAAAGCCTACAACGCCAATTCGATGCATGATGCAGAAGTTATGCTCGGAGACTACAAAGCGAAAATCAAGAAGCAAAGCACCTAAGGCGAGTTGTTAGAAAAACACAGCCTCTAGTTTATAACGTCATTCACCATCTCTCCACTTCCCAGCCACCTTGCAGCCGAACGTAACACGGTCATAAATAGTACCAAATTGCCATTTAAACTCATCCAACCTAACCTCATCGCAACTTATCGTTTCCAGGTACTGATTACTGTTCTTGGTTTTAGTGAATTTAGATGCTCAAGTTCTGTCTCTTAGCACTAACTTGTTGGTGATATTATTCTCTTTCAAAAATAAAAATGTTGTTTACGCTATGTAAAGTATTGAGTATACTGGCAGCCGGTGATATAAGTTGCATGCATCGAATAATAACCCAAGTTTGCAGCGACGAATGCTAGTTGGAGTGATATTTTTATCTGCTACATCTACAAGACTGGTCTTCGTATTGAATTTAGCATTCAACGTTTTGTTTGAGTGTCTGAAGCTTTTCAGCGATGCACTGATTGGATCTTATCAATGTGGGTTTCGCACTAACAGATCGACAACATTTTGAATATTTTCATCCAAGACTAACTCCAGAAAAGTTTACTCGTTTTAAATCCATTCTCATTGTCGTTTGATCGATCGAAACCATGTCGAAATTTGAGATCCCGTCAATCCATGGATTTCACGCAACGCTTTGTAAGGCACTATCTTTTACAAATCTGACTGACGTAACCATGCACATGATGCGACATCTCTCCACCATCTGATACTATCGATAGCTACAATTTTCATATACTTAGTTTAGGAGTCAACGCATCCTGGTACCATTTTTACAAATGACGTCTTAGTAAAGAACTGAAGAGGGAAGATCTTGGCAAATTGCTTAATTTTAAGTTATCGAAATTTTATGATCCCAAAACTTCTCTCTTGAGAAACCAATTCAATATCATGTAAGATATTTATTCTGTTTTTGTGTTGTGTATTTATTCAAGTGTCTGCAGTTAGTGGAGTTGGGGAAAAGGTTTGAGACTCTTATAATACGGCAGAGCGATAGGTTTTTGGTTGTGCAGAGTCACAGTCCAAAACATGTTTCTAGTGCAATGCAAAGCAGCACACAATATGTGATAAGTATTTATCATTTAATATTTTCTTCTTTATGGTTTTATACTAAAAAGTAGTGAAGTTTCCAAATAAAAGTCATTTGTACCATAAGCCTCAGTTATCATACTTTATATTTCCAACAATTAGTCACTTGCAAATTATTAATTTTCAGTAGCTAAGCCTTAGACACTGACGAGCCAGTCTATAGTCAGAAAGTTCGTTACAATGGTGGCATAGATTACTTAGAGTACTTAACCTAAGGCTTAAATGCTTTTTACCACAAAGCAGTTTGCCATCTATGAATTTGTTTTGCAATCATCTACAAGGCTTTCTTCCATAATAACAAAGTGCTCTAAGGAGAATTTAATAATAAGGAAAAAATAATAATAAGAATGAAACGCTGGCATTGTACAAATATTTAGAGTATAGTCAGCTCTAGCAAATCAACACAAAATACACAGGTCTTGCAGAGATAATAGAAATTGTTTTCTTTAAATTAACTGCAGAAACATTAATCATCATCACCGCATCAACCAAAGTATAGAGTTTCATTAGGAAACCTTCAAAAATTTATATAAATTTGAAGTCGTTCATTCCAACCTAATGAACTTATGAGCTGACATTAAATATTTGTGTTCCATTGACATGAGTCAACATATGCATACGCATGACTTAACATTTAAGACATCATGATAAATACATGTAGACAATACATACGTATATATTATACAAAGATAAATGTCTTCCTTTTTTATGTCTGAATCATTTGGTTTTCCTCTTGAAGGCAGTTTATTTTGCATATGAGCAGAATCTGTAGTAATGATAACATTTCATATAATAAATTAAATTGCGTGAATACAAGATGTCATTTCCTGCTTTTTCTACTTCTTCTGCTGCCACCATCATCATTAGGGAAATAACAATATACAGAAATATTTGGATATTTAAATTAGTTAATGGTCGGGTATACACCTTAAATATTATTTCTAAGCTTAGAAGTACAAAGCTAGATTATTGCTGGTATGCTTACTAGCTCAAAGGACGAGATCCAGCTATGATTATGTGCTATCTTATTACACATCTTATTCAAGTCACATATTTCAAAAGCTGATTGGCGAGTCATGTTACGTCTTTTTTTTTTGGTTTGATCCAACTCTGAGGACTTATATGTTCTTTGTTTTGCGTCGTATGATAGTAGGTACCCTTTATACAAGGCATTAGGTATTGAAAAGATTTCCTGAGCGGGTTTTCTGCACAATTAGTTCAGTAAACTTATATACCACAGTTGATCTCTGCAAGAATTCTTATATTGTGCCCTATACTTGAGAGTTGTATTTTGCTTTTCCTGATCTGTCAATTTATATTGCGCTGTCGACTTTATTCCATAGCTCTTCCTTAACTATGGTGTTCGGCCAGAAGATGTAAAGACGTCGGCTCACAAAAATTTGTATTCGTTGTTAAAGTTTCATCAGCCGTATTACTCGGCAGCACCGAGAAACATATGTACGCTCTATTCATATAATTGCAAAGATTTTGATATGCTTAAATATGCTTGAAGCTTCTATACTCTCCATTCATACGTTGTAAGTATTGGAAACAGTTTATTCTTTCAAAAACGCTACCATTAACCGTGAAAGGAATATACATAGATAGGTACGAGCTTTGTTTCGTTCGATGATCTTTAGTTTTGGCGCCGTTAGTTCTGAAGAACGGATTTACGTAGCAGATTATTTAGAATTTTTAGGATGTTATTGCATCTTGGCGCAAATATCGAGCTTATCGTCTGTTAACAAGTCGTTTTGAGGGGAATAGTGGGTACCTTGTAATATTTATTAACTTATTTTCCGTTCTTTTCCTGAACACTGCTTTATTACTACCTAGAAAACCAATTGCGAAAGCAGACACTGAACGCCGAAAATCGTTTTGAAACGTTCGGGGATGATTTTCGTAGCCACTTCGAAGAATAGACTTAATTTTATCTCGCACGCTAATACTTTTCAGCTAATCCAAATTACAATCGCGGGGAATATATCCAGAAGCTTTTCCACATTCGATTAAATATCATACACAATAGAGATCATAATTGGCGCACTTAGAACCAGAGAGGCGTCTGTGTAGAATTCTAATATTGATACTAACATTAAGTTAAAACTGATTGTATTGTGAATTGAAAATACCACCAACAAGTTATCAATGACACTAGACCAATCGAATGTACTAGTGGTGTCATCTCTGCAGAAAAAATCTAATTACTAAAAAAACTACTTGGATCTGTCGGATTTTAAGTCCGCTTGTTCGATTTTAATAGTAACTTTTCTTTTAGCAGGTTGTTATTAATAAGAAGAGCTGCCACGTTGAATTTTATTGCAATATCAACCTTCAGCAAGCTCAGTACTTTCTTTATGTGGCTTTTCCATCATTTGAGTTGAGAATCGACATTCATCAGTTTTTGTGACTTGGGGCAGCAGCGTAGCAGTACCCTTGGAGAACAGGAGCGGCAATATTTTACAAGGCTCTGTAAATGAATAGTTAAAAAACTCCAAAAATTTTTAGGCACACAACTAAAACTAATGATGGTCAGCCAGGTCGAGCACCCCTTTGAGATGAAGTTGCCTATTTGGAACTGTACTCAAGGACAGTGCAAGTTCAGCTGAAAAGTCTATGAGGTCTACAATAATCTAGATGTAGCTCAAAGAGTGAATGTCTGTAGACAGCATGGGCTTGGACATACCTATAAGACAAGGCTCATACCAAGAAAGTAAACAATCTAAAGTTTAAGAATGTTTAAGAAGTAAAAGCAAACCAAATCTTTGTTTCAAGGAAAAAGTGACTACCACGACCAAACATTTTCGTCTACAAAACTGAAAAAAAAAGTCACCCGTCATCGGATCGTCTTTAGTTCAGATCATGATTCAACATCGTATAAAGTAATTGCCTTGTCATAGACCCATGCAGAGAGGCGGGTAGTGCAAGGCCCTCTGGCACTTGTCTGTTTCTGAACAACAGCAACCTTTTTGCAAATATAAACTTTATGGATATATTGTAATAACTTCAAAAATAAATACTAAATGTACTGCATCATTTTTTTCTGTGTCTTTTATCTATTATTTGTATCTGTTTTTTTTTTTTTTTTTTGTTATAAATGTTCAAATCGTTATTTATTTCAACACATTCGGAAGCCCTGGCAATTTCTTGTTCGTCTTCGAATGCAAATCTATGTGAGCGTATATGTGTTAGCAAAGGAAACTTATGTGTGTGTGCTCGTGTAAAGTATGTCTAACAAGTTTGATCATGCAAATTAGTCGATTTGTATGCGATGGGAATGCTGATTTTTATTTTCCTTAACCATTTGTTCTTGTGTTGTTTCCTTCCTTTTAGCTGGGGCTAAATGAACAAATTTAAATATTTGAAATACTTAAGGCAGCATAACATGCTAAGCCTGGTATTTTGCATGGCAAATATGTACTAATCAGAACTGTTCTGATGCAAAAGTTGTATGCTCAAAATAAATTGTAAGATTATAATGATTTAAACTTAAATGTCATTATGCAATCAAATTCATAACATCGTACTTCAATTCTATTTGATTACGTGTTGTTTTTTGCACGCTGATTATGACGCTGATTATGGCGCCATTAAGGCTTTTGACTAAGTCTATTTGTAATAGAATTTCGGAATAATTCATCGCCAGTGTTGCCACTTTTAAATATGAAACAAACTTTTTGTTAGACTACATGGCAACAGAGATCCTTACCTTTTTAAGCTGCTTAGTTTTTAAAATGAAGCAAAGGCATCATTAAATTTTGCACAGCTACATAGACAAATGTAATCCCCTTCTCCGGAAATACTTTTCTTATTGTTATTTGTGTTATTGTTAAAGGCATTAAATATCAAATTTCTACCCATTTTTTCGCTAACGAGAGGGTATTTAAACTTAAAAGGAATCAAAATTCTAAAGTATGTACTGTCAGAGGACAAAAATCGTGCAGGTGCACTGTGGGCTATATTACATCGAAAATCGACAAAAACTCTAAAAAGTGAAATTTTTAATGGACAACAGTTAGAACCATTTAACATGGTAATTGATGACAAATAATAAACCATAAGTTAAGCAATTTCCACAAAAAATTCAAGTCTACTAAGTAACATAAATAGTTAACTCCGGAATCAAAACCATTCAATGTATGTTTCATGAAAGTGACGCAGAAGGTTTAATTCGAGTTCACAATTTCGGTTTTCTATTTTAAACTTTGATTGAAGATTTTCAATCCGTAACATTGAAAAACTAACTATTGCCAGCCTTCAAAAACAAAAGTTTACTTCTGGTCTGCCACAAAGGTCATTTTTTTTGTAAAGTTTTGCCGATTTTTGTTGTAATCCAGCCCAGAGTGAGGCGTTGTTAATGGAATGCTTGCTGTTTTCAAGCTGTTTAATTAAAATACTAAAATCAGCATAAACATTTTATTCCTGACAAGCGCCATTACCAAGCAGAAAGGTAACGTATTGTTATTTAAGTCTTTCATTTTTAAGAAAACTTTAGGGTTGAATTTTTTGCCCGAGCTCTGCGCATCCATGCTGTTTTAATTGAAAATGTGTTATAATATGTAATTCCTTGATTCATACTTAAAAAAAATATGAATTGTCTCTTGATAAAAGGTTCTCTGTCTATTTCTGATATAATTGATCCAAATGAACCCTACTTATTTGTTTCATTATTGCAGCATACTTGACATTTTAATTTTGTAAACTATAAAAGAATGTAACTTAATCTTCTGACACCGGGGTATAATGGAAAAGTAGCTTTGATCAAAATCAGACTTTTCTTTGGAACGAGCTCTAATAAATTGGAAAAGTTTTCCACCATTTCCTATAAACTTTTCTATTGGATCGAACAGTATCTTCTGCCTGAGTCTTTATGAAGTTTTGATATTTTGGAAACAGAACTTAAGTATTGTGTTCAACAGCCATATGAAGTGCGACATATGTAAGTACTTACTTAATGACCAACAGTGAATTTCGTTAAGATTAAGAATATCAAAAAGATTTTTTGTGTTGGATAGTTTTCAAAGGGTTTGTGGAGATGTGAAAAATACATCACAATCATTCTAATGCGTCATTTTTGTGTAGTTTATTACTTGGTAACGTGTATACTGCCTTTTACTCTTCTTATGCCTTCAAAACTTACTGAAGTGCGTGGTCTAAAATCGACCATCAATGAGATCAGAATGATTTCTGGCAAAGCAAGGAGAAATATCATCTGGATGGATACATAAACAGCTTCTTAGCTTGGAAACTTGAATGCGAATGAACAAGTGAGAGTATTTGGACAGCGTAACTGTAAAATGTGTCAGCTGGCGATATTTCGATGGAAGGACTCTCTGGCCAACATATTATGAATCAGATTCCACCACTAGCGAAATATATTCCTCTCTAACTTCTGTTTCCACTTCTGTAATGGTATCATTTCAGCAACCACCAAGGTAAAATTCCGTGAGGTGTTAGTGTCGGATATGTTAAGCTTAACCTACTAAGGCTTTGCAATGAAATTCATATATTTATGTGCTCTTTCTCACTCAACCAATTGCTCCTTGCTTGAATAAAGCTATCTGTGCATTTTGCCCTTAAGAATTTCGAGCGCAAATAGGTCAATCGGTGTCAGAAGTTTCATATTTTCAGGAACATTTTCGGTTCGAGGTTTCCTTTTTTTGCAAACTACTTCACTTCATTTACAATATTCGCCATACTTAACAGACTCCGAATTTTCTCTCGATATATAAATAATTATTGAAGTTGATTGACTTATTCGGGTGAGGTTAAGCCACGGAATCGCGCTTGTGTAGAAACTAAAGCATGTCGTATTTTATCTAACTGGCTTTTATATGATATGGGTGATATTAGTGTAATATTTAAGTAATATAGTCGGTCTGAAAAGAGTCCACACAGTGAAACATTCATACTCCTTTGCAGCAAAATTTTCAAAAATCGCTAATCGCTTCAGATGCAGAACTAGGAGTGTGATGATAACTTATATAGATATGCTCCAAATAAAGCCATTGACATTGCAATGAAAGAAGCTTCCCACGCGAGTAGAACATTTTTATGGCTACGGGAGACTTCAACTCTAAAATAGCAACAACAATAACTTTAAGTTCTTTATGAGTCGAGATGTATTTAGCACTAGAAATCAAAATTCCGAATTTCTTTCTCAGCACTACAATTACACAAGTCTTATGATTGGATCTGTTCAAGCTTCAACATAAAAAAATTTAGTTTTCATCTGATCACCAGATTAGATAAAGAGAAAAATGACTCTTCGATGAGATGGACAAGAGAAGCACCGACATCGGCTGCGGGTTAATCTCAGAGCTCAATCAAATTCACAGCAGCACATCAAGTCTTGATTTTGAACAGTCAGAGAGATCTTACTTGGCGTGGGCTCCTAAAAGTAGCATTTTTTTGCTATTGAAGTCAAATGTATTTTCAGAAGACATGAGTAATCTCCTTCATTTGCAGTAAGTCTCATTGAGACTCCTAGTTACCATATTTCTTTTAAGACTATGGGGTTCATCATCTTCAACGCGTCTTATTGCACGTACACAAGAGAAATTCTTCCGTCATATCATAAGGCATCAATGAACATAGGAATTTCTTTTTATCTTCTATTTTCAGAAACAAGTGGAGGATGAAATAAGGCAATATTTTGACAATAAAGAAAAAGATCATTGACTGAAAAAAAATAAACTTTCCTGCTGATGACACACCCGAACTATACTAAAAATTGTCTGCTGCCTTTTACTGCAAGAAATAAACAAAAATTTATTTCCAAACTTCTTACGTGTCCAAAGCTTAGCGTTTGACGTAAATGTGAACTGAACGACCTTTAGCACAAATTGACCGAAAAGCTTAACGTTTTAATTTAGTGAATTTTCCACATTTATACGATTTACTGTTAGGAGGTTTTTTGTTTTTTTCATTTTTAAATGGTTAACGTGTTTCAAAGGATTTCACATTCCTACATTTTTATTTTTCATTTGTTGTTGACCTCAAAAGTATGAAAGGGAAGGAAAACAAAAATTAGCTGCAAATAAACAAATTGAGCTTTATGATGCATAAAATTGGTTTTTCCTTCGATTGTACCTAACGCCAAAGTAATTCACATTTTAGATTTTAGCCAGGCATGGAAAAGATGTAGTGCTTTAATCTCTTTACTAAAAGTTACAACAGGGAGCTTGGTTCACGTTTTTCGCACTGATTACAAGGAAATACATTTCCACACACATTTCCATTTTCAATTAAATTATTCATAAATTTTGTTGCAATTTATTTATTATGAAAATTGTAAGTAAATTAAAGCAGCAATTTATTTGAATAAATTTTCTTGCTAATATTTTCCTAAGCCCAACTCGAAAAATTAACATACAACGTGTACGCCTCGGCTAACAGCTGACATCAATGCTTTTTACATCTTTTTGCGGAAAGAAAAAGATTTTTCTATAAATACTTTTTATATAAAGGGTGTCCCAATAAGAGTGCACTTTAAAAATAAGAATGTAAAATATCTGGCAAATGGTCATCGCGGCTCTGATGACCAGTCATTGCTCTTTTCTTTTCATGAAATTTTCGATGACTTTTTCACAAAGATGTGGCTGGGATCTCACCCATGAGCTAAGAAATTGTTTATTCACATAAGCTCGAGATTTCACAAAACCCCAAAGAAATAAATTATGGTGTTGAATCGCATAATCTTGGTGGCCAGTTGACATTCGTGAGATGATTTGGTCTGGAATCGTTGCTGCAATAAATTGCATACTCCGTGTGGCAGGTGGCGCCGTCCTGCAAGTGGCGGCGTCCTGCGAGTGGCGCCGTCCTGCTGTAACCACATGTCCTCCAGTTCCATGCAGTTCTGCTGGGGCCACAAGGACTCCGTTATCATGTTCCTGTAACGTATGTTCTTCACAGTCACTGCAATTCCGGTCTCATTTTCAAAAAAGTAAGACCCAATCACGCCACCTCACCAGAATCTGCACCAGACAGTTGCTCTTTGTGGATGCATTTGTTCTCATGGATCGAGTGAGGATTTTCTGAGCTCCAAATTCGACAATTTTGTTTTACGCATCGGTGAGATGACATTTTTCGAAAAATTGGCATTCACTTTACTTTGCTTCATTGCCCATTCAACGAATTTCCGGCGATTTTAATAATCGGAACAATTATAGGTTACAGCTGTCATATCTTAGAGTTGCCACTTGCACGAAAACAAAATTGTATAAAATTAAAAAAGTGCACTCTTATTGGGATACCCTTTATTTGGAAAACTCCAATTTCGAAAATAAAATTTCACCAACAACATGTAAATATATGGCACAGCTCTTTGCGATATTTCAGGAAATGAAGTTGACGTATTAAAATTTTGCGTCACGTAGTAAAAAGCTTAATGTCAAAAGTGAGGAAAACATGCAAAGTCCATTCAGTACATTCAATTTCTGCGTTTGTCTACTGGATTTAAACTTTACATTTCGTATGAATCTTTTCGCAACATTTATTTAATTGAAAAGTTATGTACCTTCTCAATAGGATTTGTACGAGTACGAGTAAGATATTGATAGCATATGCTATTTTGAAACAATTTTTTAAAACTATGCATATTTGTACTATATGATCGACAACAAGTTTGACCGATGAATTTATTTTCCTTGGGGAATATATTACAAAATGTCACTATAACGATGACAGGAAAAGCTAAACTGAAATAAAACCTTCATCGAAATCCATGTGACTTTCTGTATGACATTTGTTACTTTTACGGAATCTTGCAATATGAATTGCTGCTGCGATATATCTACAAAGTATGTATATATATATAAAAAGTGCATGAAAGAATAAATTGCATTATTCTTATGATTGGGAACATGATTAAAACCTACAAAAATGAAGGCATTTAACGCGTTATCATCGTATTGAATTGAAATGTTTTATTAGAAACATAATTGATATGTTAATTTCAAGATATGTCCGCCTTTATATTACATCAATTTTATGTTTTTGGGTAGCTACGTGTATATAAAGTGTACCCTTATTTTTATCGAAGTTTGCCGTAACGAAAATTATTTTATTTATCCTTTTTGGTTACGTTATATTAAATGACATTGAAGTAGAAAATTGTTGTATCCCAGGCATAACTAATATACGTAGTAGCACGAACATATCCCTTTTGTTTTAGCTGCAAATATTAATGCTCTTTAACTCGAGCTTTAAGCATGAGAACCCCATAAAAGATTATCACAGCGTGATAGCATCAGTAACAGCTACAACACAGCAATGCCACTAATAACATCAACAACAACAACAACAACAACAAAAAATAAAATTGTAGGCATTTACTCCTTCAGCTATTACACTACGCATTGCATGGCAAAACAAAAGTGAGGCAAAAGCTGTGCGTAGTAAATAACCCCCTCCCATAAAACGCATAAAATGTTGGCAATAATTTTCTGGTATTTCGCTTTGTGCAATATTTTTAAGTGCAGAAGTTAGTGCGAGATGACAGCATATAAAAGAAAGGAAGAGAAGATGAAAATGTAAGGGTTCGTCAGTGTTGTGCAAAGATTTTTATAAAAAACATAATGTCTTTATAATTGGTTCAATTGGTGAGAAGAAGAACAGTGCCAGTCCCAATTTTGATTCTTTCATAAATCGGTTTCATATATATGATCCAACTTGAACTTTATATTGACAGAGGTAAAAATTTATAAGGCATGCTGACGAAATAAAGTAGTGGATACAAAATGGGTATACAAATTATATAGCTAAATAAGCAATGAGACCAGACCCTTATCCAGCCGAAATAATCCAAGACTTCGGAGTTCAAAAAAATCAATTTTGATTGTTTCAGTCTTTCATGTTCATAAACATGGATGAATCATTAACAATAAAATAGAAAATATCTGCCATTTGAATGTCATCCTGTTTTGACTATTTTCAATTTGAGATGGCACACTTCTAAATAATTCCAGGATTAAAAGTAGCAATTCCGAGCTTAAGCGAACCATTTTGTTAAGTTTTGTCGAAATCGGTGGAGTAGTTTAGCTGACGAAAGATATCAACAAGAAGAGCTTGCTGACAAAATAATGAGTCGTTTTACTCAAAAAAACTTCCTTATTCTTTTTTAATAACCGATTGAATTTAGCAATCAAGTCTTTTTTATTTCCAAAAATGTGGCATAATACTAAATGTTTCAAAATGTAAAGAAACTATTTGACATGTTCCAACTCTGACAATGAAAGGCCACCTACATAAGCTCAATGCTATTGAGGACATTCTTAATGTCTCTCCAGACACCAGTTTATCCAAGCAGCTTTTTGCTGGTCAAATATCGGATTACTTTTTGGACTGAAGCTTTCGTTTGCTTTATCGGAGTGATGTCCATTAACTCATTCAATGCTTAGTAGCTGTCAGTGACAGCTTCTTGTGAATAGGTTGCGTATAAGTTTTATTAAAAAATTTTGTTAACCATTCAACGTACAAGTGCTTTGTAGTTTCTATAGATATGTGAATATATATGTATGTATGTACGTATGAAATGAGGGGAAATATTTTTGGTAAAGCAGTTGCTTATGCTCATGGCATTGATATTTTATTGTCAACGTTTAGTTGCTGAATTCTAAAGTAGCGAAAAGATTTTCTGCAAATGGGCTAACAATTTTGTTCTATTTCATGTACTTAAATAATAGACTGAATAAGTTATAGGAAATGAAATAATATTTAAATAATGAGACCACCGAAGATTTTAAGGGTGTCAATCGTCCTGAGAAAGAGACAAACGAGCAACGCTACAGGAAACCAGATACATTAATTTACTTCTGCAAAAAAGTTCAGCTGATAAAAAAATATTTAAAAAAAATAACTATAATGAAAGGCTCCACTCATCTGGCGGATTTTGATATAAAAAAAGACGTCTAATAGTTCACAAATTGGTCGTAATTGGTCAGTTAGTCCGATTAATTGCTCAGCAAGAGTAAATTTTTTAAAACGTATTGAAAAATTTCATGGTCATCTGCATATTTTGGCACCTCATCTGGCGAATGGAGCCAAAATGAATTGGCATTATAAGTAAGGACATAATTTTTTTATAAGAAACTCACTCAAACTGATTTAGTAAAAACATACCTGCGAAAGTCTGGTACCAAATTCTGGATAGGTAGGCAAAAGTTCTGAAAATGGAAATGAGTTATTTTTTGGATACGAAATATAATGAATCTAAAAATTTAGGATTATATAAAAAAAAAATAAAAATACTGAAAAAAGTAAACGGAGAAAAAGATTAAGTGCGACGAAGTACACGGGTGCGTTTTATTTTTCTTTAACTTGGGAATCCCTTGTCCTATGTGATCAATGTTGGTACTGCTCGCTAGGTAATCAATACAAATAAGTTTTGTAGAAATTGAAGACAAGTATTGTCGTTTTTCAGCATTTTAAAGACAACTGTAAATCTAAACCTTTATTGTAAATTAATGGATTCAAATGTTGTTTGAAATAAACATCGACCTGGAACATATCATGTGATTACCCACTTCGATCGTGTTTTCTGTCATATTTTTGCATTTAGCCCCTTCTAGATACTGAAGGTGACATTGTTGCAAAGCTTGAAATTAAATTTAGAAGTAAGTAAATTACTACTTAAGTAAGAAAACAAACTTAAATTAAGTCTTAAATCATATTTTAATTTGAAGGGAAATTACGTAAGGACGTTACTTTCCACATAGCCATAGGAAATGCCAATATGTGCAATGTTTTATAAAAACTGAAGTCATATTTTTAAATTTTCGAGCAATAATTAAGTACAACCACTCAAAAGGTCATCAAAAAATCTATTTATCCAATAGGACAACACTGTGTCCAAGTTTGAGGTAAATCAGTTATGTTCGATTTTTGGCTTAGGACACTTGACATGAAATCTGCCATAAATGTAAAAATTAAGCTTTGAGTTGAATTTAAATTAAGTTCAAAACAATTAATTAACATTTTTATTTAATTATAAATGGGAGCTTGTTTATGCTTTCCTGTCGACATTTAACTATTGGAGCGGTACGTAAGTTACCTTTTGTCAATAAAGCTACTATTGTTCAATTGCATCCGTTGGTTCTTGCCTATATTTAAAATGAAACAAGATTTTTTTTGTGTTTAAGCTACACATCAAAGGTATAGTGGATGCGAATGGTGGTCCGAAAGGTGAACCATCACTTAGTTAATTTTAAGACTTGGAAGCTTATTAATTTTTTGTTGGTCTTTAGTATATTGTTCTCCTCTTCTTTCTGTTTGTCGTTCTTATTCGGCGAGCATTGAACATTTTTCTGAAGGTTTTGAAGTGAAACAAGCCACCAATTTCCGGCGAGCTCAACGTTTACGTTCCACACTCATCCCTAACTAATCGCTACAGATGTTTAATGATATGTAAATATATTAGGGTGTTTCTCAAAAAAATTTTGAATTTAAAAGCAATGACAATCTAGAAACCTTGTAAACAATTCACTGTGTATAGTTCACTTGCCCCAAAGTCGTTGAAATTTTTTAGATTTTATTTAACAAATTTTTTTCCATGAAGTCATGAATTTTTTTCAAAACAAAAAATTTCAATTATGATTTTTGAATAATTTTAAGTTATTTTATTTATTTATTTAATTTTCAGTTTTTATTTTTTTTGAATAATTTCGAGATTTTTACTCCCAGCAGTTATTTATGAAAATTACATTTAGCCGATAAAATGTATGACGTCTTACGAAAAAAAATAAATTTGTTGCAATAAAAAAAAGTTTCATTCTAAATGTTTTATTCAGTGCAATTTTTACTAGAAATTGATAGTTTAGGACAGTGTCAGGCATTCTGTCGCCCACGGGCAATTGCGGCAGAGCTCAAGTAGAAGCTGCATGTTTTGTACGCTGCGAAATACGGCTCGACTCGATTACGCTCGGCTGTTTTTTTGAGAAGGTGCATGGTAAAAAGAACAGTTCAAAAACTGAATCTCCTCCAACTCAGTCCATATTTGTCCAAATAAATAAATTATTTGCTGTGAGGCAATTTAGCCCTATTAGATAACTTGCTTTTTGGCAAGAGACGTTTGTCAAACTATGTGCTATATCTTTCAATATATTTGAGTAAGAGTCGGAAAACGCACTATGGGAAAGTCTGGTGAAACCAGCCAGTCCTAGGAGTGCTGCTCTTTCAATAAAAATTTAAGACTAACGCACAATTTTACAGTTAATGTGTTATAGAGTATTCAATTTTTGGCGAAGCCAGATAAAGCACCCTTACTAGCTTGATTAAAGGTATAGTTTTCGAAGAAATTAGCAAGCAATTTAGTTGAAAAGCCACAGAAAATTTAAACACCGGTGCAAAATCTGGACAAAAAATCTACAAGTTGATAGAATGAGAAAAATCATCCAAATTTCCTGCCATGTCAAATTTCATATTTTGATAAAAGTTCATTATAAGTTTGCCAAGAAATTTTATTTAATTTTGCATATGATATTCCTTCGCTGCGAGTTGAATGTGAGACACTTAAGTGCCACCCCCAATGAAACATCGGTGAAAGTCGGTAGCCAGAATCAACGTAATAAGCTTTTGCTGAGAAAATGATTGGTTCATTTCGACGTAATTTTCACTGTTACAGAAAATTTTTACTAACGAAAATTAATAATTAACTTTGACAGAATTTTTATTAAAAGTTTTCAAGGACATTTTCATTAACTTCTACAATAAAAGTTGACTTATAAAAAAATAATTTTGAATATCACTATATTACCTTACCTTATCTCGCGAAAAACAGTCTAGGCCAAACTAGTTTTAAGGATAAATTAGCTTTCTTAGGCTAAACTAGTTTATCCGAAGCGTGGAAAAAATTAGTTTATCCTAAAAACTAGTTTGGCCGGTAACATACCATACATAAATGGAAATTTTCCAAGCACGATACTACACTGTTTATCCTGTTCACATTGCACCACATTATAAACTGCCACTGTCCTCTTCCTTATTAAACCTACATTTTTTCTGTTCTTGTGCCAATTTTTCTTTTTATTTATCATTTTCGGATCGATGAAAAAGCTTTCAATGTCATTCCAGAAAACACATGGCCTTTATCCTGCCCACACTTTTGAAAAACAAAAACAAAACTTTTGTTCGATGTAAATTATGTGCATGGTGCTCCTCCTCGGAAACAATTTCAAATATTTAATTTATTTCCTGCTTCTGCTCTGATTGTTGTGCTCATGTTCATTCAGATAAAAGAAAGCCGATGAAAAGCTGACAAGAGCGATGGGGATGGGTAATGTGTCTTAAAGTTAATGGCACATTCCATTTTTTTAAGTTTAAATTTTGAGTTTTGCATTGAGAGCCACCAGCCACTGCGTTATATTGTGTCAAACGTGACAACTTAATTAATGCACATCGCGTACTCGTACTGAAAGCTTTAAAGAGAAAATGAAGGAGAAAGTCCTTCAAGGATTAGCACAATGTCTTACGAACTGATGGCGCCGTCTTCGTAGCAGCTAATTAACGAATTTGAAATTTAATTGAGTGTCAATAGAGTCATTCTATTTAGTGACATTGTGGTTGCTTGATGAACGAGTGAAATCACTAATTATCCTTAAGTTGAGTGCTGTATTGTTCAATAAATAATATCTAATTTAATGCAAACATTGCTTGCGGTCACGATAGAACAATAGAATGTAAATTATTATATGTTAACGAAAGTGGTATTGAAATAAATCATCTAGAAGTAGAAGTACTTGTACTTAATCAGTCCAGTAGGTGAACGTCTAGAAAATTTCCAAAAAATGGAAAAATATAAAGGATATGTTGCATTTCAATAAATTTAGTGGTAGTGAAAAAACTTAACAAATAGCGGATCTAAAAGACATAACAACAGTTCTCCAAATTCAATCATCAAGAAATTTTGAGAAAATAGTAAATGGTGGTGTATTATTTTATGCCCCCTCCATTCTTCTCCGCAACATATAGAACGAATAATTCTTTGGTTTTTTACAAAACCTTGATTATTTTGGCTTTAATTTTAGGTCTTATTGCGAACCAGATAAATAAGCGGAAGTCCTAGTCCCATTCAGCCTTCATTGACTACCACTTTTGATGATTTCAATCGTGATACTGCTTTCTTATTATTGACAGAACTGTACTATGTGCGTATATCCAAAACAGACCTCTGGAAGATTTGTTCATGGAAATGCCATCTCGCAGCCAAAAAGTTCGATATCAAAGGAAAGTTTTCTGACCTCTGATCTATTTCGAAAGAGATATGTGTAAAAATCAACATAAATTAAACAAAAACCATGCTCAGTCAATCTAAGCAGCATTACATGGCAGCTAATACAGTAAAGAAAAAGTGAACAACTTCGTTTATTTAAGCAACGTCATAACACCTGATGAGCGTGTACCGTAAGAACATCCATGCTAGGAAATAGCGAAGTCAAAATCACATCTGTTCAGCTCCGTAACGCCTGACAGCAGAAGAAAATTTAAAGCCATGAAGGGTGGTAAAGTTTTGTGTAGACCCCATGCTCCGACGGGATAAGCGACACAGTAGAACAATTTTCCATTTATTTTCTGGCTAATTGATTTGAAAAGCGAAATTCCTGCTTTTCAAAAGTTATCAACATCGTTGCATAAAAATGTTGCCATAAAATTTTTAACAAATTATAGAACACATTTGTAATTTTCATTTAATTTTTCATTTTCGCATTTTCATTAACAGCGCAAATTTACAACGTCAAAGTTAAACCAAAAAGTCACTGCCTGTCTGCTTTTATTGTCACGATGACACATTAAAAACCGATTCAATTTTCTGCTCATTTAACTGAAGTATGTAGTAGCACCTCCCCCGTCCCGCAAATCAACAATTTGCTAGATATTAGAAATTCCCCTTTTATTTAACCGATTGGGTGTTGCCGCCGCTGACAACGTCTCCTGCCATTTCGTGCATCATCCTTGACATTACTTCCCATTGACATGCTTATGCTGTGTAACAAGAAAAGGTCATGAAAATGCCATTAAACGCGCCGCTGATAATACGCCCGACTTCGTTCCATTATCTTACATTCTCTATCAATGACTACGATATTTAAATTTTAAGCCAAATGTGCTAGAAAATGCCATTGGGCTAGACAGACGGAAAGTGGTGAATCACAACAGGAAGGAAGGAAGGAAGGAAGAGAAGAAAGCAGTATGCAGATTGGTAAGAAGGAATACCAATGTTCAATGCTCATGTTTAAGCTTAGTTTTCCGTTGTGGCTCATGTCTTTCAGCTAATTCTGTCTCTTGTGAACTGAGACGTTCGTTTGCGAAAACATTTCTTGCCAGTTGCCCATTTGCAAATTGAATTTGTGGGTGCATTTACTTGAGTGAGCTCTCAGGGATTATCTCTTGTGAGTAGGCGCATTTATTTATTTTAAGTGTTGTCGAGTTCAAAAATCGTTCGTTCGTTCGTTCATAAATAGAAAGCTCAATTGAGTTCGTTTCGAACATAGTTTTTCTATTTTGACAAACGACAGTGGTGGAACTCCCAAGGTGGCAGACATTTTTGCAAACATTTTATATATGTCTCAAGACGGAAAGACCTGGTGGACATTAAACAAGGAGCCAGGGTTCAACCATATAGTCATTAAATTCGGGAAAACGAGCCTTATGACACGCTGCCGACGGATTTATTTTTATCTGGTGAAAAATGTCACGGCATTAATGGCCCCATTTCGGGAAACTTAACATCGAAACGGCAACATTTATTTTGTGTGAAT
This sequence comes from Meiosimyza decipiens, assembly GCA_963680825.1. Classification (NCBI taxonomy): domain Eukaryota; kingdom Metazoa; phylum Arthropoda; class Insecta; order Diptera; family Lauxaniidae; genus Meiosimyza; species Meiosimyza decipiens. Next base: position 36,998,192 of record OY804258.1, read on the forward strand.
TCAGTAGGAAAGATGATGAGTACAAGTGGGACTCGTGTAATAATGTGCGTGTGCTTTTATTTGTCAAGGCGCGCGTTCATTTGATTTAAACATTATGGACTTTTTGTTTTATCTCGGGTGTTTTATTTGTTCGTTTCCTTCACTTTGCTAAATTCCTTCAGCTGAATACGAGTATCATTTTTTTGCTGTAGCGATAGGCAGTTTTTGTGCCCAGAAGACTTTTCTTTTAGTCATTGAGATTGGAAAAATGTTCGAAATGCTTCACATTACATAATTGCGTTGCTATTAAATCCACTCGTATATAATTAAAAGTCTTTCTTTTTAAATTAAAATTCAATCCCTTAAAATTGGTATTTCCATGGAAAATTTAAACATTACACTGATGAATTTAATTAACTTAAATTTGCATTGATATGTTCTGTTGAAATGATAAAAAAAAATTGTGTAGTAAAACATAAAAACATTCTATGAAATACAACATTGCATACGCACTGCGACACCAACAGCTTTCACATTGGCATGAAAAACAGCCTGTTTCTCATTTATGTATATATTACCGGCCATACTAGTCTTAGGCCAAACTAGTCACCGTTATGCCTAAAAATAGGCAATATAGTTTTAGAAGACTAAGATTGTAGCAAAGTAAGACAATAAAACTTATCAATTTCATTGCATGCTTCGGCAGCGGTTCAGTCTATAGTGTGTCCAACACCTGTCTATCCACAGTACTTTTGCATTAAAATTAAATTGCTAGTTCAACTAGTTTGGCCTAGGATAAACTAGTTCATCCTGAAAACTAGTTTGACCGGCAATACTATATATAGTTTTTAAAAATATCATAAATCTATTTGGGATAAATCCTGCCTTTAGTTTTCAAATAAGTGACTTTGGTTTCCCACTGATTTTGAGGAGTGTCCTGACGAAGAGCTTGGATGAGATTAAAAATATGATAGCTCTGTAGCTATTGCATAGCAGTAGTTCTCTGTTTTCGGAAATTGTCACCAGGTTCTTAACAGCAGCATAAGCTGATTATATGAGTTCTTTTACGAGATTTTCGCTCTGCTACTTTACGCAATTTCCGATAACATTGATCTCTACAAAATTTTTTCAGTCGGCCTTTTGTCCTGTGGTTTATAGTTTAATGCTCAGTAATGAAATGTGTCGTATATCCCGCTATCAACCGAATTTTATCCACTTCGAAGATAGACGTATGTTTACGAGTATATCGCTTTGGTCAAAATGGGTAGGGTATATTTTTCTTGCCTACGAAACAAAAATCATGATAAATAGAGCAATAAACACATACATCTTTTGGAGGGCCTTGCTATGCTAGCAGGTTTACATAATATTTCTCGGGCTTTTCCTGCAGCCAGCTCGATTTGCTGAATGAAGTCTTTCTATATGAACAACCATACTTTTTTAAGGATAATCAGACAGAGAGATTTTCAAATTTTTTATACAAATTAAGTAAAAGGTTGGTTGCCAAGGGGTACAAGTGACATTTTGGGTCAAATCGAGTTAGGTTCAGAAATGATTTTCAGGTTCTGTTTCTGGTGAGTGAAAATCATTTTATTCACAAAATAAACTGTGAATTCGCTATGTAAGTAATTTTTTTCTTACAATTTAATTTTCACAAAACCAAAAGAAAAATCACTTTTCGCCATGCGCTAGCGCCCCCGCATACTCTCAATACTTTTTGCTTGGGCTTTTTGTATCACTACTTTCAAGGAACGAAAAACAAAAATTTTATAAAAAATCACAGAAAAAACACAATTTTAAAATTCATTACATTTTTTGTTGCACTTCCTTGCTGAATCAATTTGTGCTCAGGTGACTTGATGGAGACAAACCCATATATTTTGTTTCCGAAAACACGTGTAAACTCTTTTCATAATAAAACAAAAGCGCAATGGAGCCCGTTTTAGGCATATGACTTGTTCTTTCTAGTCATCATTTTATTGTGTCCATTTCATTTTTACAGAATGGTGGTGAGTTAAGGTTTAAGTTCATACGTCAGAAAAAGACTTGAACAATATATTCTTCACTTGGTAGCCATTAGGATTGAAACGCGAAACATCGTTATAGTTAGGAAATATAGTAACCACTAAGCTGCAGAGCTCCCCGAAACGTTTCATCGGTGTTAAAAGCTAATAAGACTGCGTTCGTGTGACGGACTGTCCTTTTTTACAACTGATATCAACTTCGAAGTCACAAAATTACAAGTAATTTTAAAGATTTCCAATATAACAACTACCAATTTTTGCTTAGAATTTAGCAATTCACACAAAAAAAAAAATATTCAAAATCCCCCATTAATTTTAAAATAGAGCAAGCTCTGAAACAGACGGACACTTATGATCAAATTAAAATATCAATATCCCTTTAAGTTTTACAAAAATTAATTGTAGCTTTTTATATACAGCTTAAAATTTCAACACAAAAATATCGAATGGTTTTCTCTTTGATACACGAAAAGACATCTACTGAATTAAACTCAACTGGATTTACGTATCCTTAAAACTTTTGCTGTTAAAAAATCCTTCTTGTATGAATTGTAATTAAAATTCATCTCATTATTTTTGCAAATAACTGTCCCGCAGCGTTGGGTCCTTGCTACACTTCCGTTAAGCGTAGAGGAAAAGTACAAAGGCGCACGACACTTGAAAATAAATTAATGAAGTACCGAATAAATTACGCACTCTTTCTTTTACCATTCAACAGCAAAGGTCAGCGGCATTAATTATAGCAGTCGTCTGCCAAGCGACCACCAACCCAGCGCTAAGTCAAATAAAAGCATCACGACTATAAATCATACAAATAACAGTAACAGCGTTGCCAGACAACCATATTTTAAAATATAGAAATTTAAATTTTAACTTAAAACGAATCCTTGACATTTGTTCGCTTGTTTAAACAATTTATATCATTTTGTATGAAATTCTGAAACAGGTCGAATCTGCACATATATATTAAAACAAGAATATAAAGTTCAATACATTGATTTCATAGAAAATAAATAAATTTTATTGTTCGATTTTCAATTGTCCTGTTCGTTGTAGCAAATACCGATTTCTACCAGTTCGTATCCTGAAATTCTCTATTCAATCAAATTTTCATCTGGCAACGCTGAAAAGTAACAACATCAAGCAAACGACAATTGTTACAGCATAATGCTAGGGAGGAAGTCTTTATTTGCATAGAATTTCATTGTTATGCATTATGATCCTTGTTGAACATAATAAAGAAACAAATAAAAAAAAAATGCGCAACAATTTTATCTGTCGAGAAATGGTGAATGCTTTATGCTTCAAAAAAGGCAAATGGAAATTGGCGTCAAGCAGGCGCTTCAATGATTTAATAACAAATATGGGTCACCAATTGTTTGTTGTTGGCCTTATCTATCCCTTCTACCCAATGTCAATGTGTGAGTTTAATATTTGTGTTTTATTACAATCGTTTAGTACTAATTCAGCACGCCCCAGTAGGAAATCTTTATTAATTTCAAGTTAACGACTTTTGCTATAACATGGTGTCAGCGGAGAAATGGTTTGGGTTTACTTGTTTACATATATTTGCACAGAAATTCATTGTTATGTATAATGATTCTTGATTAAAAAACTAAAAATACGAAAAATATGCGCAGTATTTTTTCTGTCGAGAATGGGCAAATATTTATTGAAATTTGCGTCGAACAGGCGCTAACGATTTGTAAGCAAATATGGATAACCAAAAGTTTGTTAATGCGTGATTTCTCTTTTAGGAGGCAAAACAAGGAGTAAAATGCATTAAAAGAATAACTTCTAACTTAAGATTTTTTTATATGAAATGAACGTAAAATTAGGCCTTCTAAGAGACAGATAGAAATAAGCCCTCCTTGAAAGAAATCTAAATATGATTTTCCTTTTCATAGAAGAGAGATAAATTGGTAATTTCATTAGTAAAATGGTCGTATGTGGGCCGATGCACACCCAAGACAGATTGTCGAGAAACTGATACATCTTAAAAAAATCGCACAGTTTGGGATTTAGGAATTATAAAACCTTTTTTTAAATGGTACCGATAATGCTACTGGTGCGAATGGTGAGTGATATCGTACCAAAATAACTTACTTTTTATGGTCCAAACTAGATGATATAGATGTAGGCGATATCTAAATTTAACCAGACGAGGTCACGTGCCACGCAGCCAATACAACAATATCGTTATTGCACGAAAAAGCTTCTGGGACGCATTATTTCGCAAAGATATCAATTGACCACTGAGATTGTTCTGTTCAACACCCTTGGACTTCTTTCTTTGGGATTTTCTCAGAAATAAGGTCTATGATAATAATTTCAGTAACAATTTAAAAGCTTAAGGACGAGATAATGAGTAAGAATAGAGGAATAGAGTTGCAATTATGCCAGTATGTCATCCTAAGGCCGAAGAAGTAGTGAACATTTGACCGATATTATCTTTTACACATATTGATTTTTGATCTTTAAGCAATAAAAAAATCGAAATCATTCCAATGCAATAATTTTGCAATTACCATTTTCAGCGGAAATTACTTATGTCAACGTTTACACGAGCAAATTCAGTCTGAGAAATTCTTGTCTATTCTCTTTTGTGAATTTCTTTTGCGTTTACACAAGGAAACTAGAATTTGTTTGTGCAAGAAAATTTCAAAGCAATTACTGCGTCAACCCGCCACAACCCTTTCGTTTTTCCCTTCTTCCCTACAGACAGGGAAACTTTCTTTGAAGAGTTTCCTCGTGTAAACGCTGTCTATTGGTTTATCCTGTAAAAAGAATACACATACGGCAACATTTACATATAAAGGGTGTTTTTTTTGGAGGTATAGAGCTTCGAATTGAAATAAAATACAAGAAAATCGTTTTAATGTCCATCAATTTGGCTTTATTGGAAGGATAATTTTATGCCATTAATGTTTAAATATGATTTCGGGCATGTGGCCGCCGCGGCTGGCTCGAATAAAGCCAATTCTACAGGTCCAATTTTGAACCACTTTTTCGAGCATATGGGGCCGTATGTCGGCAATAACGCCACGAATGTTGGCTTCCAAGTCCCCTAACGTTTCTGGTTTGTTGGCGTAGACGAGCGACTTCACATATCCCCAAAGAAAATAATCCAATGGTGTCAAATCACACGATCTTGGTGGCCAATTGACAGGTCCATTCCGCGAAATTATGCGCTCATCGAATGTTTCCTTCAATAAATCGATTGTGACGTGCGCTGTGTGGCATGTAGCGCCGTCTTGTTGGAACCACAACTCATCCACATTCATGCCATCCAATTCGGGAACAAAATAGTCGGTTATCATGGCTCTATACCGGTCTCCATTAACGGTAACTGACTCTTCAGCATTATTTCGGAAGAAGTATGGCCCAATGACTCCACCAGCCCATAGAGCACACCAAACAGTCAGTTTTTGTGGATGTAATGGCGTCTCAAGGGTCTCATGTGGATTCTCTTCACTCCAAATGCGGCAATTTTGCTTGTTGACGTAGCCATTCAACCAAAAATGAGCCTCATCACTGAACAAAATTTTGCGATGAAAAGCAGCATCGAGATCAATCTCATTTTCGGCCCATACACCAAAATCACGACGCATTGCATGGTCTCGCGGCTTTAATTCTTGCACAAGCTGGATCTTGTAAGGTCGCTAGCCAAGATCTTTGCGCAAAATCTTCCATAAAGTTGATGGACAAAGCTCCAATTGCTGTGCACGGTGGCGAATCGATTCATTCGAGTCCTCTTCAACATTTTGCTCTACAGCGGCAATTGTTTCTTCGGTGCGCACTGTTCGACGTCTCTGCGGATGCGTATTATCACATAGAGTAAACGTAGTGCGAAAACGATCCATGGTTAACCGAATTAATTGCTCTGATGGACGATTATGTCGACCATAAAATGGACGGAGCTTGCGGTAAACTTCGCGAACTGAACCATTATTTTCGAAATAAATTTGCACGATTTGCAAGCGTTGTTCTTTTGTCAACCTGTTCATGATAAAATGGCAAACCAAACTGAACATAAATGACATTAGATTTGCCAGATTTGACCATAAAATGCCAGTTTTATCTCTATTCGAAAAACAAACCTCTAAAAAAAAACACCCTTTATATTGACTTATCTAGCAGCACTGCAAACAGGCCTTTCTAAATTACCTACTGGGCTTCCACCCAAACGTCAATGTGTTTGTTTAATAGTTCTTAATAGATAATTTAGCAAAGTCTTTCTCGGAGAAAACCTCCCAACATTGCTGCATACTTACGCGCTTTCTCAAAATCATTTTTTAATGCAAATTTACCTTCCAACAGCAGAGCCTAAATTAGAAGTCACTTCAAATCTACTGCTTGCAAACATTTTCATCTTTTGTAGCTCTAAATAATCTCTTGGGAATCCTGTGGTAAATAGAGTTTGCTTGGCATTCAAAAATAGTTGAGCTTAAATTAAAATATCCCTCATTCGAAAGACAACAATGTCTTGATACTTCCACATCGATTTTTGATATTAATTCATGGAAATATCATTCCATTTCCTAGTAGAAGCAAGTACTGAAGGCCTGTTTCAATTTTTTGCATGAAAGGCCTTCCTTTCCCCCTTCCACTAAGAAGCAAAGGCATTCTTGAAAACCTTTTAAGCCACGTCATTTCAAAAAAAAAAAAAAAATAAGCTATAAGGGAGTTGGGAAGACTTGCTCCTTTACAAGGAAAGCAGTTTTTACTCCTGGCTTTGCTGTCTTTTATCAAAACCTTAAATTATTGTTATTATTTTTCAATGATATACTAAATGTACTTAAAGAATATACGAATCAGTGATGGCACTTGGGTTTTGTGAAAATGTTCAGTACATTTCGAAACTTGAAATGTATTTTTTAGAGGTCGAATGTACTTTTTTGTCTTGAAAACTCAATTTTACTAAAATATTTTTGCTAAATATTTTTAAAAAAAAGTTCGTCACTTTTGCCATCTCAAAAACTGAGATAAGTTTCACACATTGTCCAAATGTACCGAAAATGTACTGAAAATTCGCCAATGTACCGAAAAAAGTACAATTGTACCAAAAATGCCATCACTGATATGAAGATGTAGCGGTTTCAGAAGATAAAATTTTCAATAAAATGTGGTCTTTAGTCGAGATCAAAATCTGAATCGAAATAAAAGGCTAATGCTTACAAGAGGATTTTCACAGAAAATGGAAAGGCTTATGTCGAATTTTCGGACTATTCCGAAAAGTAGTAGATATGAAATATAATATATCAATAACAGTATTTCTAATCTAAGTATTCAAAAGACACTTTCACGAATAAAAAATTTTAAGAATATAAACACTTCATAAGGAATGCGTAAGAACAACAAAAGCACATTGGAAGGTGACAGCTCCCTTTTAACTACAATTATTAAAAAATTTTACAGTTTCTGGGGCTGCTTAAAAAAAGGCAGTTCCAGAAAAACCATACGCTATCGCAACCATTGGACGGCTTATATGTAGCTCTTGAAAGACCAAAGTCAACTCATTAGCAACTTAAATTCTCAACTAGATGCGAACAAAATTTCTCTCACGGTTTTTTTCAAAGTTTTCGAACAAAAAAAGTCTGAAGCTGAAACTGATGTGCGTGAATGACTGCTTTGTTGCAAAAATCAGAAAAATTAAATATTAAAACCATGTAGACACGCAATAATGTGCAAAGATTGTTTTTATGACATGAACAGAACTTCCTTGTCCATTTTGCCGGAAAATTGGTTGTGAAGTAAAAACGTTTTTTATTTAATTTGCAAAGATTAATTTTTCGCCAACATACCATGAGAATTTTTTTACACATTTTCTACTATTTATTTGAAGAATTATTTTAATTTGTTTGTTTCCTATATCAAAAATAAATAAATTTTCAGAAAAAATATACAGAATTGCTTTTGTATTTTCAAGCAAAACATATGGACGTACCACCATGGTATGAGTAATCATAATTCCCAAAATTATTATGGGAATTATTTGACAAAAGACACGGCCATCGTAGATAAGCCTCCGCGTAATGCATAGAATCAAAGTATATATATTAAAAAATGATTTTCCGAGTTTGGAATGTAATTGTTTGTAAAGCTGCCTGTGCCTAAATGGAAAATTTACGGTCACACGAATTAGTAGAATCAATATTAATTTTCTGATGCGATGTCAAATAAATAAAATTCTTTCTCCAATTTCAAAATACAAAAAATTCCTTGGGGAGTTATCTTTTTCTTCATCCCCTGAGTTAATTTAGCCATGTCCGTCTGTATCTCGAAATCACGATTACGAGAGCAAGCAATTGATTGAAATTTTGGCACACAAGCCTCACCTTTAAACAAACTCAAGGAGGATATTAAGTGTGCGAAATCGGTTCAAGCACACGCCTACTGCCCATAAAAGTAAAACATTTAAAACGCTATATTGAGACAGTTATTTGATGTAGTAGTGCTCAAAACTTTTGGAATTAACTTAGACAAGCACTTGAAAAAAATTTTGCAAATTTCAACGAGAGGGTGTGGCATTTCCCATGTAAGGGAAAATTTCAAAATACAATGCTGAGAGAATTATTTTAGGAAATAGAATTAAATTGTGCACATATTCGAGAAATGATTCGGTCGTGGCAACTCATACACAAGAGTAAAATTTAGAATGCTACATAAAGAGCTATTTATGTAAATTTTAACAGTTGCTTAGTCAAGCCAGCCCGCATGATTTGTGGTGAAGAATATATAATACACTTTTAATAAAAATCTAAGGCTAACGCGCACTTTACTGCTTACTCCGTGTAAGGTATCTAATTTTGGGCGAGGTCAAAAGTAGTAAATACCCTTACTAGCTTTTGGCATTATAAAATATCCAACTTTGGACGTTATGATATGTAAAGGGTGTTTTTTTTAGAGGTATAGAGCTTTGAATTGAAATAAAACACAAGAAAATCGTTTTAATGTCCATCAATTTGGCTTTATTGGAAGGATAATTTTATGCCATTAATGTTTAAATATGATTTCGGGCATGTGGCCGCCGCGGCTGGCTCGAATAAAGCCAATTCTACAGGTCCAATTTTGAACCACTTTTTCGAGCATATGGGGCCGTATGTCGGCAATAACGCCACGAATGTTGGCTTCCAAGTCCCCTAACGTTTCTGGTTTGTTGGCGTAGACGAGCGACTTCACATATCCCCAAAGAAAATAATCCAATGGTGTCAAATCACACGATCTTGGTGGCCAATTGACAGGTCCATTCCGCGAAATTATGCGCTCATCGAATGTTTCCTTCAATAAATCGATTGTGACGTGCGCTGTGTGGCATGTAGCGCCGTCTTGTTGGAACCACAACTCATCCACATTCATGCCATCCAATTCGGGAACAAAATAGTCGGTTATCATGGCTCTATACCGGTCTCCATTCACGGTAACTAACTCTCCAGCATTATTTCGGAAGAAGTATGGCCCAATGACTCCACCAGCCCATAGAGCACACCAAACAGTCAGTTTTTGTGGATGTAATGGCGTCTCAAGGGTCTCATGTGGATTCTCTTCACTCCAAATGCGGCAATTTTGCTTGTTGACGTAGCCATTCAACCAAAAATGAGCCTCATCACTGAACAAAATTTTGCGATGAAAATCAGCATCGAGATCAATCTCATTTTCGGCCCATACCAAAATCACGACGCATTGCATGGTCTCGCGGCTTTAATTCTTGCACAAGCTGGATCTTGTAAGGTCGCAAGCCAAGATCTTTGCGCAAAATCTTCCATAAAGTTGATGGACAAAGCTCCAATTGCAGTGCACGGTGGCGAATCGATTCATTCGGGTCCTCTTCAACATTTTGCTCTACAGCGGCAATTGTTTCTTCGGTGCGCACTGTTCGACGTCTCTGCGGATGCGTATTATCACATAGAGTAAACGTAGTGCGAAAACGATCCATGGTTAACCGAATTAATTGCTCTGATGGACGATTATGTCGACCATAAAATGGACGGAGCTTGCGGTAAACTTCGCGAACTGAACCATTATTTCCGAAATAAATTTGCACAATTTGCAAGCGTTGTTCTTTTGTCAACCTGTTCATGATGAAATGGCAAACCAAACTGAACATAAATGACATTAGAGTTGCCAGATTTGACCATAAAATGCTAGTTTTATCTCTATTCGAAAAACAAACCTCTAAAAAAAACACCCTTTACATCGCCCACAAAAATATATTTTACTTTTAATGTACATCTCCATCGTACCAGTCAAAGCTTTACTTAATTTTCCTATATGTGAACGAATATAAAGTTGCCACGCCCACCTCAACTTAGTTAGAGAATTTTATTTTGGTAAATTTGACTCACGTACGGGCAATGAAAAGCCAACTTTGATTAAGAACGTTTGCCAAAAAGTCATTGAGATATGGACATCAGTCATCAAATAATTTATGTTTAATTTCAGTTTTCAAGTTAGTATTTTTGAAAGGTTTAAATGACTCTAGCATGCACATGTAAAATTAATTTCTATTTGAGCATAGTTATTGCCCTCATACAATTATTTATGACACCGTAAAGATTTCAACGAGTTCAAGAGTTCATTTGTTTATTTTACTTTCTTCCCAAGTGTATTGACGTATGGAAGATGTCTTAATCTTTCAGCTTAAGTGATAAGTTCATTGCACTATTGACAATAATTGCATCAAGGATTATTCTTAAGTACAATGTTTTCATTTTGTAACTAAAAGTTCAAGTACACTAACATATTGTGTGATGGAATTATCTGGAATTGCTTGTTTAAAAAGACTGTAAGAGAACCATAAGAGGAATAGCTCAGCAGCTCAGTTCGTATAACTTTCTTGATGTTTTGGGAGGGGTACGTGTATTTTTATTTATACTTGTTGCTAGGGACATAATTTTGATGGTTTTTGTTTTTTTTTTTATTAAATAAACAATGCTTTTTTCAAATACCAATTAGAAATATTAAACCCTCGAATTTAAATTGGCATAATTTCTTTTCGTTACATTGCAAATTCAAAACGTTTATTTTTTTACGTTATTAATTTGCAATCCATTTAAACGTTACAATTCAATGTGAAAAATGTAGTACTCATATCCTTGGTAGACATTTCCTGTACTCGTATGCTAATGTAAAACATAATTTTTCCATAAATGACAATTTAATGGCATTAAAGGCGTAACATACCTAGAAATTTTTTCCTGTATTAAAAATTGTAGTCATTAACTTGTTCATAAATCAACCCATGTTCGATATATTGATTTAAGTGTCTGGTCTTTTTCTCTTCATCCGTGCATGCGAACACGTTGTGCGACAGTTTTCATCATTAATCTTACATTTTAATAAATTGAGCTTTAAGTTCTTCAACTTTGGACAATTTATTTGCATATTTTTCATAGTCGAAGTCTCGAGTTGTGATTTCTGTGTTTTGTTCAATGACATGCAAGAAATCCTGCCTTAAGTTAATTTTATTTGCGAGGGTCGACATACGAACGTGTTCTGAGTTAAAATTAGCAACTCAAGTGATTGAGTGATTGCATAGCAGCAGCAGAAATGAGTTGTGGGAATTAATTAAATTAAGTTCAATTTTGTATTTTCAGTTTAATTCAATAAGTAATAGAGATGAGCTTAACAGTGAGTCTTACATTGCTGATGACTTGATGACAGTGACTCTTAAGTCACTGATACTTTGAGCAGCATCTTAGATCAATAATAAATGAAAAAGGTTATATCACTCTGACAAATCAAATCAAATTATAAACATAACAAAAACAGTTTTGGAAAACATTCATTCAATACGTTAATATGTAGGGGAAGGCGAGACAAAGTTAGCCAAGTTTTCCCCAAAACAAAAATTGTTTTCGCACAATTAAACTTGTAGCTTATTAGTTCGATCTATACTGAATATATAAAAGTAAAGCCGTAAAAAAAATAGCAGGACTTTTTTTTCGAAACTCCTGAAAACTGGATCTTCTCCCATGACCTATGTAAGCATACAGACGCGTGAAACAAAAACTTAGCAACATAAACAAATCATTGTCAACAGAAATGAATGTCACTAATATATACTACAATGTAATACTTTGCCTTTTTTTAAAATTATTCGTATAAAATGAATTTACTTAAGTTGAAAATTCTCAAGTTTTATATCGAACGCTTTCATTTTGATGAGCCTCGTGGTTTTCGACAACGGAAGGTCGAAATGTCGCTATAACCTGGCAGTTACATGAGCAATACTCAAACACAAATTTCTTAGAATTACATTAGATGGTGTTTGCACTGCTTTGCCCCGTATACCACTTTGCCCCACCTTCCCCAATTTGATATTGAAAATATAGTGTTTCATTGTTTTATTTAAAGGTACACGATGTTAAACACTAACAGTGACCCAGTTCGCTGAAAAAATTAGTAAGAAACTAATTGGAAAAACAATGGCGACTAGTAACCACAAGATTTCAGCAGTCACTGATAGGTGGTGCCTACAGTCACCGGTACCGATATACGACTCATCTCTAGTAAGTATCTGAAGAGGGAAAATTTGTATCCCACTATACAAAATGGAGTGTTGGCTTGAATTTAAGAAAAACTTGTTAGTTTCAACAAGAGTGGTTTGAAATCTGGCGTTTTTCATATACTTTTTACTTTTGTTAGGTTTTTATTGATTTTGAGGGTTTTTTTAAATCTTCGTCATTTATAATTTGGAATTCAATTTTGCTATTAATAATAATCGACTGATTTATTTTCAATGTGTTTTTTTTATTCGAAAGTACAACCCTTCCGGTTAAATATGAAGTTCTATTTTATTCAAATGACTTGCTCGTCTGGCCTGGCAGTAGCGCATAGATCAACCTTAGTTTTCAGCACATTTTCGAATCTCTGTTGACCGATGGTTGTACCTAAAGTATTTCGCCATTAGGAGCCTCAAACGAAGCTGGATTCTTGGTGTAACAGTAACCTTTCAATAGATAGCCCAACAGAGTCAAATCGCAGCTAAGCGGCGGCCAATGTGCATTTCCGAAACGGCTAATAACGTGATTTTCAAACTTTCTACGCAAAGGTCCTCTTGAAACCAAACCAAATTATTAGTTATCATTGTGGCGCTTCCAATAATGAAAATGTAAAGTATAATTTAAAACACTGATTCGCATTCCAATTTTTCGTAGCTACTTTCTCATCAAAGTTGCTTCGAAAGTCTTCGCCTCTTGCGTAAACTTTACTCCATACAAATCTTTCTCGAGACTCTAAAATGTTCTTTATACAGTTTTCGAGACATCTTCTTAGAGGAATATCCTCATTAATGTACATAAAATTACATAAGATATGTTCAATTTACATAAAATATGTTCAAGACAAATCGTTTTTCGTAACTTTGAAATACCTACTCATGTGTAGCTTAAACATTAAGGTCAACAAACTTTAATAAGGACGTAACCCTGACATATTTATATTAGTGCTTTGTGAGAGAATCCCCTCAGCAGCTAGTCAATTATTAAAGGCCGAATTACCACTTCACACTGTGGTGGATTTTGTTTCCAGACCGTATAATTAATGACTACCAGTTTTTTTGACTGCGTCAACAGCAGAAACCAACAAACCAGAGGGCTTCCAGTAAGCAGCTTCTTCCAATTGCTACTAAAAGCATCGAAACATTTAGTGACCGCACAACCACTAACCGACATGTTGGTGGCATTGAAGGGGTGAATGGAGCAGCAGACAATTTGGCTGCAATGCTCCACAGAAAAAGAAGCCATTGGCGGTATTTTGAAAAATTTATTTCCGGCTTAAGCTTCATCTCGCTTGACGATGGCGTTAAAAACGAAGTAATGCAATATGATTTATAACATTTATATTTTTATTAGCAACCCAGTACTTAGAGCAATATACTGATTTTGGTAAGCTTGTATGTATGTAATAAAAAAAAGTTTTAAAGGGCATGGAATAATATAAAATCTATTCATAGCCGAAATAGAAGTGAACGTAATGTAAAAATCTTGTGAAATGTGATATGTAATAAAATTTGATGATAGGCAAAAATCAAAAAAAATTTGACAATACGTCAAACTTTCAATTGGGTATTGTTGCTTATTGCTACATATATATACTATATAATCTGTTTTTGATAAAAACCAGTCCGACTGCTATATTCGCTGTAATGGACTATGGATTCGACATCAACTCGGATCTCTGAACAAGACTATCATTTTGTACATAAATTTTAATTTATGCAAGGCCATTTCACTTCGAGTTATTTTCCGTCAGATCCATAAGGTCATCAAAAGGAAAATTCCTTTGATACATTTTTCTAAGCCTACACTTTTATTTGCTCTATATGCCTTATCGCAATTTGGTACAAAAGGAGTGATGTAATAAAGGGAGCCTATTATGTCAGTTTTATGCAATCACTGTATAGCCGCGAGCTTTTGCTAAAACCGAGATGACCGAAACTATTCTAACGAGTTTTCAGATATCTGTTTTAAGCAGATTTATACATAAAACGCAATAGACAACAGAAGATGGAATTGAAAATATAGGGCATAGCAAGTCGGCTATACTTGTTGCTGTTTCTGCGGATTGTTAACCAGATAGTTGGATCAGAAAGAAATACCAGAAGATATACTAAATCGACCGGTAAAAAGCATGTCCGTCTTGATAATATTGCAATATCACCGATCAAAATTTGTCTTCACTGTTTATTCTATCCAAATTAGTTATTGTTCAATAAGGAACTGTATTAAAATCTTTTTTTTAATTAAAGTTGTTCCAAAAAATGTACTTAAGAAATTTTATTCTTCGTTGGGTCGAAAAATTATGCCATTTTAAAGTGGCTATAACTTTGCAGGGAAGCATCACAAATCACCATATGAAAAAATCATTTTAAATTACAAGGATGGTACTTTATAATGCTTTTGCTTAAAATAAGCTGAAAAACATTTTTTGATTTCTGTGCATGGCCTCAAATATATCAAAATTCTGACGTGATGGGTAAATTTTGTGACCAGATTCGGATTCAACGCAAAAAATTAGTTCAGAAAACGATCCTCTGGAGTCCAACAACATTCCTCACTTATTGACTCACATATCTTTTCAATAAAATAAAATTATTCCATACAATTTATAGGTAAAACTAACCGGTTTGGGCGCCACCTTATCAAATCGAGGTACAGACCTGAAATTAAGTGAGATTTTTCTTTATATTATAAACGTACTATTTCAATAACCTCTCAAAAAATCACAAATAACCAATTTTATTCACCCTAATGTACACACGCTACACTACAGTGCCTTTAAATTCATTAAACTTATGTAGATATGTTTTTGTACACTTAAATATTTCCCTCACTATATCGCTTGAGTTGGATGTGTATTCGGCTCATTCATAGTGTTTCTGGGAAATTTTGTTCCATTACCTTAAATAATTCTCGCAGTACAGTGTCTTAAGGTTTTTGCTTCTATGAGGCTACCATCGCCCACTTTTCGAAATTCGCCTGGTGCTTGCCCGAGTCAATCCTATTAATTGTGTGAAATTTCCTTTCATTACCTAAAATGAATCTCTCACTATAGCGCTATGAAGTATTTGCTACTATGGTAGATGCTACACCTTCTTGTCGATATTTGCCAACTTTTTTTGGTTGCACTACATCAAATAACTCTCTTCATTTAGCGTTTAAAACGCTAAATTTTTATGGACGGTAAGCGTATTCGTATACCAATTTTGTCCATTTTCAATCCCATGAGCTATGTTTGAAAGTCGAGCTAGTGTTCCAATCTTATTTTTTCATAATTGTGGATTCCACAGACAGACAGACATAGCTAAATAGACTCAGGTAGTGACGCAGAAGAGAATTTATTTTTATAGACCAGACACGCCCCTTCTATGCGTTAAAACGATATGGCAAATTGATAATGCCTAAATACGAAGGTATAGTAAAAGTGTGGGCAGAACAAATGGGTAGTTGGCCTCAACTCAACCTTAACACCATTTCTCTTGACTCGAATTTAGCTGTTAAACCTAGTTTCCACAGATATGTATATGAACCAATTTTCAAAAATATTTCAATGGTAAGATAGGAAGTATTTCTTTATGATTTTCGTTCAATACAACTGCTTATCTAATTATTTTTGTATGAACAATTAGGTCCATTCTATTTATTTAAAATATTATTTGAAATCGTAAGGGAGATTGTGTTTTCTTCTAATTTTACTTGAATTTTGCCGACTAGTGTTCATTAGTTAGGATCGATTTTTCGGTTGAAACTCCCCTGGTACGTGCTTCATTCTTAATTTATTTAAGCCCCCTTAAATCAGTCTTCCTAGTTGCGTTTCTTTTTCAATTTAGTATTAATATACGTAGAACCCATTATCGGCCTAACTTTAATAGAGCAATTTATGTTAACTATATAAATCATCAGAGAATTGAGAGATACGGGACTTTACTGTATAAAATTTTCTGCTTTAGTTGTTAAAAGAGAATTCACCATCTACTCGTACAAATAATATACGTCATTTTTTACATTAAGCGCCAAGTTGGTGCCATCGAAGGCAGGATTTTATTTATCATTACTACTGCACTTGGCAACAGCTTCCATTATAGCCATTGTTGTGTTGCTGTTAGCTCAAAAAAAAAAAGAAAAATGCAAAGACTTGTACAATACAACTTTTAGGCAAACAAAGAAAAAGCTGCTATTGTGTTTATGATTATTTTAAATTTTGCTCAATTTCTGATTTGTTTGCGGATTCACAAAAATTATTTTTTTTGCGCTTCATTCGTGGTACAGCCAAAATTTTATAAGTGAAGCCAAGAAGTGCTCTTTTATTGAACGTAAATTGATGTTTTATCAACGAGGCTAGGAAGTATATTCTTTCCTATGCTCATATACATGAAATATGAAATTTGTTGAAGGATTTGCTACATGTATATATATATATATATATATATATATAATTTAGATCAACAATCCTCGAGGATTGTTGATCTAAATTATATGTACATACATATGTAGATTTAAGAAGAAAACCTTCTTCGCATTCATTGTTTCAATTTTTTTTGAACAATGACTCCAAAATATTGATTTTCTGTTTAAAATTTCAGCCCAGGACTGGTATGTTGTAATGTTCCTTAGTAATACCCGTAATCTGATTTCCCTATGCTCACTATATACACTTTATCATTTCGTTTTAACGCATAGAAGGGGCGTGTCTGATATGAAAGACTATAAGCATACATATATTCTTCCACAGCATCATCATCTGAGTCTACTTAACCACGTCTGTCTGTCTGTGGAAATCACGATTATGGGAAAACCAAGAGAGCACGTCATTTATATTTTGAACAACACTTCAAGTTCACATACTTTAAATATTTACATTGATGATATTGTAAAGAGATAACCTTTTGCGACATTAACCCAACCGATTCGTATTATGTTCTATTCTTGTTCATGATCAATGAAATGCTCTCATCTTCTGTTTTCAAAAAGATAAACCAATGCTTGACTAAACCGTATGAATTTGAACTGCAGACACAACGCTTCGAAATGCGTAAAACTTGGACGCAACTATCGACGGTAACTACCATTGCGATAACAAGGGATTCAACGGGCTTGTTTGAGCTAATGGAGAAAGCACTCAATCGAAAAATTACAAAATTTTTAAAGAGCAAGGCAGATCCACAAGATACAGCGACCGATATTAAAGTTAAACATTTTTATTCATCTTGCACACAAATGGAAATATTGAAAGATAACAGCACCACATACCGTACTAAGCAAGTGGAATGCAAATAAATTCGACTGGTTGGAGGCTATAGCCAAAATTGCGCATAAATATAATCTAAATATCATATTGGTCGCGGCCATCATGCCCGATATTCAAAATACTTCAGTCAATCGTGTATACATTGGTCATCAAGACTTCGATCTTGACACTCGCGAAATGTATGTTAACACAACGACAGCAATATATCGTAAGGCATTCAAGCTGATAATTGCGAAAGACTTGAGAGCACACTTAAATTTAAGCCAGAATCTGGCAAACAAAACAGCAAGCGAAATAGTTGATTTTGAAGCGGCACTGGCTTTTGGAATGGAAGACTCAAAGAAAGGTTTGGATATATCGGAACTCTGTGAGCTCACTTCAGTGGCTAAGTTAAATCAAAAATATAAAAATGTTATTGATATATGGAAGCTGGTAACTACTGCACTTGGGGAAGACGTAGACGGACCGATCTATGAGTATATGCCCAAATACCAACTAAATCTAATCGAAGTCATCAAAGTAACACCTAAAAATATTATTGCCAATTACATCATGTACTCATTACTCAAGTACTTTTGGCTGGAAACGGCTGATACAGAGACTAAACGCGATGCAAACTGTATGAGAACAACAAAAAAAGTTTTTGCTAAAAATCTTGATAACATTATATATCGGCGCTATAACACTGACGAAATAGAACGTGATGTCAACATGATTTGGAATGAACTCAAGCAAACTTTCAGTGAGGAGCTTTCGTCAACTAAACTGTACTGGATGTCTTATGATGTGCGTCAATATGCCCTTGGAAAACTGGATGCCATGAGTTTGGAAATTAACTCATACATGAATGACAACTTCACCGAGGAATTCGGTAAGCTAGTCATTGATCGCAATGACTATATGACAAACGTTAAAAAAATTCTGGAACACAGCAGAAGTAGAGCCATTGCAAAGCTTCACGGGAAACCCAAGATTGAACAAGCTGACAGATTGTCGTACTCGGCAGTCAATAGTATACTTGAAAATAAAGTTAAGATTCCTGTGGCGATGCTACAACCCTAATTTTAGTGGGCAGCAAGTTATCCCAGTGCGTTAAAATTTGGAAATTTAGGTGCATTGATTGGTTATGAACTCATACACAGCTTTGATGATACAGGACGCAAGTATGATAAGGAAGGAAATTCAGTTAACTGGTGGGATGATCAATCAGCTGTTTCATTTGTCAATCGTACCGAGTGTTTTGCTGATCAATACAGTAAATATCAATACAACGGTAGGCTCTTAGCGCGTAGCAATTTACAATCGGAGAATATAGCAGACAATGGTGGGGTACGTGTCGCTTACCAATTCTATCTCAAATGGTTGCGACTAAATGGGGAGGATGTATTACATTTAGAGACGTTACCGAAGTTGAACTACACCAACAAACAGCTGTTTTTCATTAGCTATGCGCAAGCCTGGTGCAATGATGTACATCCTAG
Source organism: Meiosimyza decipiens (assembly GCA_963680825.1). Taxonomy (NCBI): domain Eukaryota; kingdom Metazoa; phylum Arthropoda; class Insecta; order Diptera; family Lauxaniidae; genus Meiosimyza; species Meiosimyza decipiens. The sequence continues at coordinate 37,017,426 of OY804258.1, forward strand.
TATGCAGCTCTTGAAAGCTTCAACGGACTCTCATATGCCTGGAAGGTATCGTGTAATTGGTTCTCTCTCTAATTTTCCGGAGTTTTCGAAAGAATTTAACTGTCGCAATGATAAACCGATGAACAGAACTAAAAAATGTGAAATTTATTAAAACAGCAATGCTATGTGAGTTTGTTTGATAGCTATATAGGAAAATAGATTTTATGAAAATATTTTTGGTGTAAACTGAAGAAAAAAAACATTATTGCAAAATAAAGTTTTTGGTTTTCGAAAAATGGGGTCTAGCCACCACCTTTACTCATTGCTTGGTACAGCAAAATTGTCTTACACTAACGGAGCCAAATCCTTTTTGGATCTTTTCCCATCGAATTGCAGAATCCATTCTTTTTTTTTTCTTCAAAAGAAATGCCCAAAAGCAGCCATTTCGGTATCGAAGTGCTTCTGCTTCGTTTAAAGTTAAAAAATTCATCCTACGGGTACCCTCCTTAAAGTGCGCAGACGTTCTCTACAACCTGTGGAGCATTGCATGTTTTTACTAAAAAAGCTATTTTGCGTTCCTTGCTTTCATTTTGATACAAACCAAAACTATTGGGACAATTCTGCTAATTCAATATTAAATTAGCAACAAAGCACTCACAAGTTACCAAGTCTCATTAAGGGTATTCCTCTAAACTAAAAAATCGAAAAACTCGAAATTTTTCGAGCTTGTTTACGAAAACACCCCAATCTATGTAAACGTGGAAGCAAATGAGCAAAAGCAAACCACCACCAGAAAGAGGAAATGTATCAAAATAGGTCAAATTGTAAAATTTTCAAAAAAAATATCGAATTGCTCTGCAAATTGTTTCAACAGACGGCAACACTGTTTCACTTGCGTAAGCTTTGATCCACACAAAACTTTTTCGAGGCTCAAAAATATTCTCAGTTTGCACTGTTCTCCAGGCATCTTCACGTTTAGAGGAATACACTTATTGAATGTAATGTCTCAACTTTTCGCAGGCACATGGGATATCAATAAAGTCCATTTGTTGGAGCACACTACTGTCACATTAAGGCACTCTAAGTTTGAAAATTGCCATTTAACAACTTAGGTAGCGTATGGTCAAAATGTGTTTTCTATTCACATCGTCATACAAATGACTTAATCTCCACAAAGTTTATCGCAGCATCCTCATGTCATATGACATCTCTAAGTGTCATTTTTTTTCCATTTAGTGCAACGAAGCTGAATTCAATTTTCACAAAGCTAACACTGTTACATTACATATGCACATAATCAAAAGACCAGGTCCTTTTAGCATTACACTTGCGAATGAGATGAAATTTAATATTCGCTGAAAAATACGTCTAATAAACTTTCGGTAGTTAATTGAATTTGGGCTTTCCTCTTAAATTCTTACCAACACAAATGATACTTTGCCTGAAGTTAACATTTCGCCCTGTTCTAAAGTAATACTGGTAGGGCGGTTTTCTTGACATTGACGAGATACTCTAAGTGTTGTTCATTGTTTTTGTGGCACCTTTGGCGTAGTTGTCTGGTGGCATTGAGATTGTACTTTCAATTTACATATAACATGCCTCAATGGGAGCACCCAATTGAAAGCCAATTTTATATGCACAAAATTGAATGCGAACTTTTTCCTTTGCGTCTAGTCAGACGAAAGTAATTTATGTAAAGCATATGCACGAGGATAATACACGGCCGTCACTAGAACCAAATATTTTGGGCAACTGACTTGTTTTTTTTTTTCAATGAAAATCACAATTCAGTGTACCTATGGTTGCTTAAACACTCTATGTGTCGTTGAAACATCATGTGATTCAGGAGATTCAGAAGTTCTGTCTCGCAACATCCCTCAAATTCTGTATAAGATTTATAGAACTGAATAAGAAGAAACATTCTCGATTCCTAAGCAGTCATCAAAAGATTTTCTTTAAATAAAAAAAGTACAAGTTCTCCAAAATATTCCTTCTCACTGGGTAATTTTCGCTGCTCCAAGTTTTTGTTTCGGTGAAAATCAACACGTGCTAAAGTTTACCGTGTCGCATATCTTTTCGCTGGCTTAATAACTTAATTTACCCGATATGAAGTCATTTAATGAGCGACAATTTTCTAAGGTGCTTTGGTTTGATAGCCCACTATATTGATATAGGCAAAAACTTTTTGACTGTGCCATTTATTGTGACTGGTGCCGAAAAAATAAATAAATAAAATGAAATAAACAAATTATTTGCAGTATGTTAAGGAAAAAGTTTTGTTTAGTGTTGGGTTTTATGTAAGGGAATGTGAGTTAATTGGGTTTTAACATGCTTGTGTTGAAACTTCTATGCATCGTATGTTGTTAAGCTAGAAATAATTCTTGTTAGCAAACGGAATTGGGTAACTGGAAAAGAAGTTGAGGTCGACATCTTATCGTGGGATTTGCTTAGCAGAACTGTACTTAAGGTTAAGTTAATGGTATGGAAAATACAGCCAAATAGAAACAAGCTAAGTTTTAGTAAAAACATCAATGTGAAAGGATTGCCTGGGAACAGCAGAAACATTAGTAGAGTCAAGGAGTAAAGGGTCTTTACAAAACTTTTTTCATCTTGAACAAATATTTGCGAGCACCATCAATTCTCTTCAACATTTTCGCGTTTCATGGAGCTCTTGTTCCAGATCGTTTTTACGACAGTTAAGTGGGGCTGCATTTCATGCTCTCCTGAAGGTTTCAGTCCAATGATTGTTGGCAGACTTTAGTTTCCAACTTACGCAATTTGTGTTCAATCCATTACCATTTTAGACATTTGATTTAGATGTATAACAATTCTTTTCGGCATTTGATGAGTGCAATTGTTTATTACCGATGTTCCTGGGCCACAATATTTTCATAATATTATGACAATAATTGTGTACATATTATGTAACAAAGCGCGGTTGATCAACTGTGTTACACAGCTGTGGAGAAGAATTGGCTTCACATTCCACTGTGAGCTGTGAGCTTCGTTGTCATTGACAGGAACAAAGATTACCAGACACTATGAAGTTTTTCGCTTTATGTATTCTAAAATAGATGTAATATTTTTCCTATTACCTTCCATAATATAATTGATTTCGCATGCTTGGCGAAAATTCATTATATACCAAAGTAAGTAAAATCTACAGCTTTCTTAAGAATATCATCCAGTATAAGATTAGTTACAGGATCACAAAGTTAAGAACTCTAAATCTTAAGCTTTCGTACTCAGCTTTGATACGATTAATGGTCTTGAATGCTATAGCATTGAGCTTTTTTTTTTGGTAGTCTCCACAAAGTTTCCTAGAACCCATTCTAAAGATATGCGTTCTCTTCGGAAATTAGGACAAGGACAGGGTACATAAATTGAAGGCAAACATCACGAATGCTTCTAACATGTCGAAAACTTTACGAAATGTGACTGCTGCTATTTAGTTTTTAAGATTTTCGTCTTATTTCGTAAAATTTGCGAAAGTAGAACCACTGAATTTTTATGTAATAGAGACAAAAAAAGCAATATTCACATAATCCAACTCTCTATCAATGAAACTAGCTACCCGTTTTTTAAAAGCATATTCTTCACGCGTTTTACTTCATTTTTACGCTCTGCTAAGATTTAAAACACAATACACCAATTAAATTTGTTTCAATTGCTTCGATAAAGTTCCAGTTTCCTGTGGAAGTAAGGCATTTTTTGTTTTTAATTACAAAGCGTTCTTGTAAATTTAACCTTTCAGGATGCCGCATGATCTCACAGTAACATTTTAATTAAATTTTAATCTTATGCGTTCATAAAATTCTTTGTATTTTAAATCTACTACTCATTCCGAAATACCTCAAGTTGGCGTGACGATTCAATTTGTATTCGCAATTTTACATATCGGATTTAGCAAAGGGAATCGTAAACAAATTTTAATTACCGCGAACCACCAAGTTCGTTATTAATTTAACAAATTACGACGATGACAGCGACAACTGCATGAACAAGTTAGGAACAGGAGTTACAATTCCGGCAGCAACTTGCAATTGCTACAGCTGCAAAATTAGAGAGGAGGTGGCAACATGCCGCAATGACAGCGACAATGCAAACAAAAAAACCTCATCGTCATCGTTGTGCCAATATGTTCAACAGCTATTTGCTAAAGAGAGCATGAAAAACAACAACAATTAAAATACATAAAGGCTATGCCAATAAGCTCAAGGGGGCAGAGTGGGAGCAGTTCAAATAAACCCATCTTGTGCAAAGTGAATTTCATTACATTTAAATTTGAAAGGTGTTTTATTCAAATTTCAGTGATGTTTCTATTAAAAAGTAATTCATTTGATTTCAAGTTGTGTTAATTTAAGCCTTGAGTTGCAGAACAGCACATTTGTGGCGAAAACTTGATTTGAGTCTTAAAATTATCCTCTCCTGTATTATGCTTAACATTGATCTCTTAACTTTATTTATTAAGCTTGCTGTTGCTTACGATTCCGCGAGCGGATTTTGTTTCGTAACCTTTAGCATAAGTAAGCATTGATCCATGCTCTGACCCTTATATTTTCTTCTATACCGCGCGATTTTTTACCAATATTATAGCTTGAGTAGCACCTCGTCTCTGAAACAAATGTTCGGTCCACATTTTCTTCTTGAGCCTGGTGACTGTGAAAGTTATGATGTAGCTTTTTCCAACATTTTCTATATTTTTCCGAGCCAAGGCTGGTTAATAATTGAATATATATATTTTTTGTCTACTCATGAGGTTATGTATAGGATCCAAAACTTGTTTCATCTTATTTCTAAAAAAATTAGCATTTAGTGCTATCCTTTAAAATGATTTTTCAATTTGTAATCTATGATGCTTCCTCGCAAAGTTTTATCAATTTGGTGATATAAATTTGAAATCATGATAACTCATTTCATAAGACTGTTGGATTGTGGGGAATTATAGTTTCAACTTGTTAACTTAAAATGGCTATAACTTTCCGAGAAAATATCATAGAAGCCCTTTTGATAGCTCATTTTAAAGAGAAAGGATTGCACTTGATGATGTTTTAGATTCCGTGAAGAAATTACAAATTTTTGAAAATAAAATTTATATCGGTCAAGCGATTGCTTCCATGACAACTGCTTATAAATTTTTATTCTCAACATTTTTTGAGTGGGTCTATCCTTTTGCAGAATAATCATTTTTGATTAGCTCATTTTCATTTCTCTGTCTTCAGGATGGGCTAAGAAAGCCATTTCTTAGGGCAGCACTTGCAGAGGGAAGACATTTCGGTAAATTTTCGCTTTCTATAGGGTTTTTCAACATGGACGGGTAGATGCTAGAATGGAATAAAATTAGTTGTATGTGAGATATCAACGATTTATTTTTTATCCTAAGGAACAATTGCCGACACATATTTCATACCAAACTGTGACTTTCTGTAAATGCATTGCCACTTGCTGACGTCGTGTGGATTGGTATCATTCAAAATTTTGCTTTTCGAAATACCCGTTCATTCAAAAAAGAGAGATTTTTTGGGTAAGATCGGGGTCTGCTTCCATGCACGCTACCCACCAAAGCTGTAACGAGCATTTGAATGATGTCATTATTCAAACATAAGTTCATTAACCTCTACCAATCTCTATTGCAAAACCCACAGAGAAAAAGTACATCAGAACGAAACTTAAATTTAAAATATTAGGTGCATATTTTATTTATATCTTCTAAAGTATAAGGTCAAAGCGCCACGTTTTCAAATCCTCAAATAGCTATAAGAATAAAATGAATCAATACTAAACATTTCTAAAATCGTTACAAAAACAGAAGGTGACTTATTTTGAGGTTCTTGCTGATGAAAGCTTAACTTGAAAAATTCTTGTAGTAAATTTTCCTAGAAATCACTCGAAAAAGGTCAAATTATGAAAAGCTAAAATCAAAGAAGAACATAAAAGAAAACTAATTTCATCGTATTTCAGATTTCTTAACTTATTTTGAACATAATAAAAAGATGCTCAGAGATTTGCAAAATTTCAAAAGCAAAAGAAATCCCATAAGCCTGGAGGCAAAACTTGCCCACGTTACAGAGACCTTTTCTCTTGAAACATTTTGAAATGGAATTTATAAAGGAAACTCAATGACACATTAAGGCTAACCGAATGTTTTTGTTCTTTCTATCTCCTGCTGCTTTCGTGTATATTTTATTTCGTCAATGCTTCAATTTATATATGAAAATATAAAGAAAAACCAAAACACTCAAAATAAACGCGATAATGGGTTTAAATAAACCAATAAAAGCGTAATTTCGTAAATTGATATTGAATTGAATATTACCTACTTTGTGTGTTGCCATTTTGCTTTATTTTAGTTTTTGTGAATCATCCCAACAAACATTGTTGCAAACTTTTGAAAGAGTTCTGTTTCGGAGTTGTGATGATAACAAAGCTTCTTTTGAATTTATTAGCAAATTAAATTTTACTTTGTTTTTCCAAGTTATTTAAAAAAAATAAATTGTAAAAATGCTGTGGGCTTTTCCACGCGTTCCTTGCGAGCTGTACGTATACAAATATAGAGATACCAACTTTGCAATTTCATTTAAATCATTTGATATTTTGCAGAAGTTCTTTCGATTTTTCCTCTCAGGACAAATAATATACCCTTTGAATCCGTCCATATTTGCTTGCAGATAACAGCTGGCGCTAATTTTGTCGCTTGCCAGTTGGGTACGTGTTCTAATGAGTGATGAGTGTTCTTTCTCTTTTCACGCTATGTAATAATCATACTCGATAAGGAGTAAATTTTCAAATTTAAATCGCTCCCTACTTTTATATCGGGAATATGGCTCCTGGGTCGAAGTATTGTTTAGGTGATACTCAAGACTTTCCAAAATTTTCACGAAATAGAATGAGAGTGAGATGGGTCGTAAGTCCAGCAGAGAATATGCCTTCGCTATTGTGGAAAGCCTATTTTACATCGGAATGATGCTATCTTGACCATGCAACATAAATTGCCAAAACGCTTATATATAATTTGTTAAAAATTTGAAATAAATGTCATATGCTTACTGGGATAATCCTGGTGTGCAGTGACGCCATTATGGCAAATGATTATTGCAGCAAGACCCACATAGCTGCTTCTTTTGGGTTTGAATTGCGCTTAAAATTTATGATATAAAATTTTTGTTATTTCGTTATTTTTGGTAATATCTATTCAACCATTTGAATGGGTGTTAATGGGTTGTGGGCGTATAATGATTATTGCTGTGGGTTGGATCAAATTTGGCAGGCGTTGCATAGTTAGTACCTATAAAAGGTTACAAGCACAGCATATTTTTAAATTAGAGAAAAAGCAACAAAAAATATTATTCACTATGCTGAATCGGTTAAAAAGCATTAAAAGATATTGAATTGATTCTAATCCCTGCCATGAGAACTGTTTTACTAAGGTAAACTAAGGTATTTTATATCAAGCAAAAACAGGCTGTGATAAGGCCAAAATACTCATGTTACTCAACATAACAAAGCACAGTATGGTATTTCATGGTATCGTAGACATGTTGGTCAATTTCACTAGGGATGGCCAGATTGTCTGCATTTGCTTAAAAAGCTTCATTTATACGCTCAAGGGTACATTCTATTTGTGATTCCGCATTCAAAAATGAACGATAACGATTCCATCCCAAATTTGATGTCGTATGTATGCAATTGTGAAATCAAAAAAGTAATATCGAATCCTAAAATCTGAGCTGTCAAAAGAAAAAGTGAAACATGAAAAAGTACCTTATAATATATAAAGTATAGTTTAAGATTAAGGCCAGGTTCAGAGTAGGCGCTATAAGGGAAGATTATTGGAAAGAAGCGAAAATATATGATAAGCCAGTGTATGGGTATGAATACAGAGTTAGTTGAGAGCATTGTTGCGATGCTAGAACTTTAGCGATGAAGCAAGTTTTTTAATTAAATGTTTTTATATCGTCCTGGACGCTAGCACCAGAGTTTTTTTTTTCGTTTTTCGTGCATAATAGAAATTTGATAGGAGATAAGCAAGAAAACTATTTGCCGTTGTTTTAGGCTCGGTTCACACGAGCGGTTTTTGAACGTGCGTTAGCTAACATGTTTTTCAGCATAACACAAGTCTATATCAGAATGAGCCACACTTGATGGTGTGTCTTATTGCATATACAGGTAGTCCCCGACTTACGACCGAGTTAGGTTCCTAGTCATTGGTCGTAAGTCGATTAAGTCGTAAGTCGAGTTTCATAAAAAATAACTAAAGAAAAATATTACATACATACTGTACTACTAGTTCCAGCCATTTTTGGGATGATATAAAATTATTCACTTAAACAAACGTATTATTTGTACTGAAATAAATCGAATCCTGTTTTTTTTAAAATTTTTTCTCATATACATATTTTGGGGATTCCCCGAAACTATTTTAAGCATCGTAAGTGCGAATAGTCGTAAGTCGGGGACTACCTGTAAGTTTATGTTATCCTGCGCGCGTTAAAAAAACGTTCGTGTGAACCGAGCCTTAAATGACAGCAGAGGTAAGGCAGCGCTCAGTGCCTGTTGTTGTTTCATCATCGTTATTGTGCATTTCATTAGAAAAAAAAATAAACAAAAAGGAAACAAAATATGAAAGAAATTTAAGCGTCTGCAATCAAAGAATCACATAGATGTAAAGAAAAAGGAAAGCAGAGGCCAAGCAGCGTTGAAATTAAACTATGAATGTAAAAGAAAAATAGAGAAAAAAGATGCCAACGCTTCCACTCTGAACAGTTCCAGCATCTTATAAATAGCATTGACTAGCTTGCTACTCGGCAATCTTCGCTTATAGCGCTCACTTTGAACCTGGCCTAAGAAAATCATATGCTGGAAGTCCTAAAAAGTTGCAGAACTACCCGATTTTGCAACCTTCAGTGTCGAATATTTATGGCAGGGTGCTGAAAATCCCACCGTAAGCAGAAAATGGTGGTCGTGCCGTTTTCAAGTGATGGAGCTGATTATAAAATTATAACTGAGACATCTAAATGCTCCCTTCTTTAAGCCCAATGTTCAATTTCGCGTAGAGAATAAATATTTTTTGATTTTTTCGACATTATTCGACAAACAACTACGAGTATATCGACTATATCAAACATTTTATATATATATATATTGTTCTATATTATTCAACTTATATCTACTAATTCAAAAATCGTTCGTTTCGTTTATCGACATATATCGACATTATCCGGTTTATACGACATTTTTTGGCATTATTCGACAGTCTTCAACATCTTTGTACTATTCCACATGTATCGACCTCTTCGACATTATACGACCTTTGCGTCATTTCTCGACTATTCAGACAATAGTGGACATATTTTGACGTTATTTCAATATTTTACTTTTTACATTTATCAACACCAATTTTCCGATATTTATACCATGTTTCGATATTATTGGATACCTTTACTTTTCCTGACTCTTTCGAAATTATTCGACATGTTTTGATATTATTCGATTAATGAACTTTTTCAAAATTTATCTTCATTTTTCGTTCTATTTTATTTTTTCTATTCAATATTTCTTGTAAATCGACACATAATGACTTTTTCGACATTTTTGACATACATACTTATGTATCAAAACTTTTTCTATTTTTTTTAACAAAAATCGACTTCCCTAACTTTTTTCATCTCTTTCGACATTCATTTTTTAATTTTTACATAATTTTTCGGCATTACTTGACATTCTTTAACTTCAACCAACTTTTCCGACATTTATCGGCTGTTTCGTCACTATTGGACAGATCTCGATATTTTCGGATCTATTCGATGTTTATCAAATTACATGACATAACTCATTTTTTATAATATTTTTAACATCAATTTAGCATATCCATCGATATCGTCATACAGTTCGGACAGTCGCCTTTGACTAATTTAAATTTGGTGAACGAGTTGTCATCTGAATTAAATTTATTTATTTTCTTACAAATAATTTTTTTTTGCGTCAGTTTAACATTCATACTTACTACTTTTTACATACGCTGTATTGCACTTCGTTAGTTATTGAAGTATGCAAAGTTGCTCGAGTTCCTTTGCTTCTTGGGTAACGTTTCAAAGCAATTGTCTTGAGCATTAAGAAATTCAACATACCAAGTAGTAAGAATTATTGTCTGTGAAGAGCAATATTTTGTCTATATTCTCTTGATGTCTTTTTACCAAAAAAAATAGAAATCTTTATCTACAAAAGCCGTAAGTTGTAACAAAGTAAAGTAGCAACTGAGTGGCCTTAAGTACTACGAGTATGTACTTGAGAACATTTCTTCATAAGGGAACATTTTAATTCTTGATAACTACCAAGACTAAATATTATTTTTGTTACTGTTTTCGCTTTGGATAACTCGATTTTGGGAATTCAATTTTGTCTAGCTATTCCGAAATTTAATCTCTTCTCGTATTTTTATAACAAAGTGAATGAGCTCGTCTTAAATTGGCTTGGTAGTAGTAAATTGAATAAAGACAATTTTAAATTGTTTTAATAAGAAATATTTATTCTGAAATAGAAACTTACAAGTTCATAGTAATAATTAAATTGAATCTTTTTAAAATGGTTTTCGATGTTTGAACAAATTTACGAGCGGAAATGAAAGAAAATCTATGCTGAAGTGAATTGGTAAATCATGTAATCTCAAAGCTACATATCACTCAATACCATCGCTAGATGTAAAGAAAGTACAACTCCTTAATTACTCAAAAATTACATATTGTTCGTGTAAATTATAATTATTTGTTTTAGTATGACAATAAATAATTTATTTTGCGACAGATATGACTAACTATATGAAAACAAGAGCTATCGTAATCTATGCTGGCAGAATGAAAAATTGCCAAAGAGTCGAATTGTATTGAAAGGTATGTGAAATATCGAAGAGAATTAAATAGTTTTGAGAAGAACCGAACTATTTGATAAATGTGAAAAAGTCAATAAACGTCGAATAATTTCGAAAAACTGTCGATATTTTTGTATCGGAATTTGTCGATACAGTCGCAATAGCTTTTTTAATCTCGCATTTTAATACAGTTCCGGAAAGTCCCCGTAATGGGATATGATTATTCAAAGCACTCGTTTGTGCTACAATAGTACTTTGCACTCCGTTAACGCTTAAGTACATACTACTTCTACTGCTCTACTTAGATGCTCCTATAATAAAATAAATTTCACATACAACAAAAAAAAAATAGGGAACTTATAAAACTATTATGAAGCGGTTATAAAACTTTCATAAATTCTGAGCGCAACCAAATTTTATTGTGAATATTTTACGATTTGTGAAATGAAGATGAAGATTGTGAATGAAGAAATAAGATATAAATATAACGACCATAGCGTAAGTCCCGAATGATAATTATGTATATAATAATATAACGTAGGCTTATAATCAGATCAAAAATAGAAGCCGCAATTTCAACTACAAGTATTTCCTTCATAAATAATTTATTAATTTATTTATTCAACGATTATTTGATTTTTCCTTGTCATAATTCACTTAAATTAAAGTGAAACTCAAACACTCAAGCACGGACGTATAGAGAGTGAGATTAGTGAATGTACTAGAAGATTTTGAATTGAAAAAAACTATGAACATAGCACTACGTAGCTATGAATCACTGCCAGGCTCATAAATAATGAATAATGACTCGAGTATACGCTGTTATATGCCACTTACTGCTAACCTCTGAAGTATCACCAAAAAACAATCTAAGATTCCATTGCAATATAATTTCTGTGTGCAACTACTTTAACTGTTCAAAGTTCTATACTTAGCTCTGTCTATCAAAACCCATCGACCTTGACATCCAAATCTGACAAATTCACAATTTTTCTGCATGACCGTAAATTAATGTTGATACATTAAGATTAGGTTTTAATGTTTGTTAGTTCATTTTCATTGTGCATTTGTTTTTATTTAAAGCACTTAATTAACTTTTCTAAATAAATATATTCATTCGGAACTTCACGTTGTTAAGCTCAAGACCAAATAAATACGAAAAAGTCACGCGACCTTTTAACGGTTCGCATTTGTTACGTGGCGTAAAATAGCATTTTTATGAAAGCGAAATACATAATTTTTTATAACAACCCTTGCAAATGATAAGTATACCATTTGCAATTAAATAAAATTAATAGCACTTGATAAAAGCATTTCACAACATATGGAAACAAGTAAAGCAATTAATCAGGTAAATCGAAAGAAATATGCTTATGGTCTCCAGATTGAGAAAACAATTTTTGTTTATCGAGAAAAAGCTTTGAGAAAACAGAGACTATAAAACGTTTTAGTTTGAAAAATTTATTTATTTAAAGTCTTTCTTAAGTTCTTTTTACGCCTGCCGCCTTCAATGGGATGAGTAAGACAAACAAAGTATTCTCAAAAGCTCCTCACTACCTTATCTCAAGAACCCTAGCAAAATAAAACGTTGAGTGTGAGTTCAAAATTTGTTAGAGAAAAGTGATCACATTTCTTACACAATCTCCATGTTTCATCCATTATCAAGAGATAATTTGAATCACTAATATCTCTGAACAGCTCTTACAGAAGAGAAGCTGAAATAACGTTGACAATTAGACCTAAGTACATAAATCCAATATTGAATTAACTTCATACTTTTCCGGAGATTTAAAGTGTAACCAAAAGTTGTGGCATGAGTATATAGTACTTTAGCATCCTCTCTTCTTATACTTAACCCTATTTTTCAAAAAGCTTTTAATACTGACAACGAATATGGAATTAAACATTTGTAGATTTATCTAGTTTCAAAAGCATAGACATCTGCATTAGCGAACATAGCATTTTAAAAACTCCTTTCAAGTTGTGAGTATTTGGATTGATTTCCAAAATAAAGCTACCATATGTAAGCTAATTTGATAAGCCACAAAACAATAATGGTCCAAAAAGTTCAAAATCTGTGGCACAGTTTTCGAGATTTGACATTTTATTTAAATTTTATGACCGATATTTTTGCAAAAAATGTGTTTTATATATATAGTATATAGTTTTATTAGTATATTAAGAAAGCTTTTCATTTTTTTTGGAGATGCTATGTATCACCGCTTTTATTTATTAACACTTTTTTACCAGTAAACAAATTAACGGTAAAGTTCCGCCACTTTTTGTCATGAACTTGTCCCAGCTATTGCTATTATTTGTGTAATATGCGGTTGAATTGCTTTAAATAACTCTTACATTAAAGTAAAGTAAAGTATTTTATTAAAGTATTTATTTATGTGAGACGTACCACGCCCTCTTTTCCGAAATTGCACAATATTTTTTTCGATACTTTTCCTATTGATTTTTAGTATTTGTGTGAAAGTTTTATTTCATTCATTCAAATATATTTCATTTATCATTTATGAAATATATATTATTCACACAGTTATTTAAAGTAATGTTCGTTTGGGAGGTGACATATCCGTTAAAATAACAAGATATGGTAGACTTATTCTTACAAGAGATATCGTGGGAAATTTCTTTGGTTAGTAGGCGTCAGTAGTGTCGCTCCACCAAAACTTTGAGGTTGGTGAGAATTACAACTTCACCACAATTAGATGGTTTTATTGAATTGATGTATTGAATAATAACTAGTATCAGATCCTTGGGGGGGGTCACTGCCCTCTCCAGCCCCACCGAATTGACGCCACTGTTAGGCGTCAATTCGGTAGGGCTGAACTGATTTTACCCATTTTCAAATCTATGAGGTACAATTGAAGAACTGAAGGTAAACTCCACCAAATTATCTTGCTTCCATGCCATGTACTTTCACAGGCCGATGGACATGGCTAAAACCACGCGGGAGGTGGTGCTTATATAGAATTTGCATGTATATACTTTTATATACATACATGTCACGTCCCTTTCTATGCCTAACAAACAGAAGGACATGGTGAAATGGATAGGCCACATGCACAGAAAAGATAGCAGGGAAATTTTTTGATAAGCGTTTGGGTGGCTCAGAATAACATATAAAGATACGTGGAGTACAAACTTAAAACAACAAACCAAGGAATAAAATAGCGATGAGTATATATTAGGTGCGCAGCTAAGTTCTCGCTGTTTTTTGTTAGAAAATGCAACTTTATTGTCAAAAACTAGTTACAGATGAATCAATCAAAGTATTGCCCATTGCTAGATACCACTTTTCCCCATCTTTCTGGTAGAGCTCGAATGCCATCACGCTAGAAGTGTTCGTCTCTTTAGGTTATCCACGAATCAAGCCATTTTTTGAGGTCTTCATAGGAGTTGAACTGCTGATCAGCCAGACCATGTGCCATTGAACGGAACAAGTATTAGTCTGACGGGGCAATATCTGGGGAATACGGCGGGTGGGGTAGGACTTCCCATTTGAGAGTTTCCAAGTTTGTTTTCACTGGTTTAGCAACGTGAGGCCTCTACGTCTCGCGGTTTCAAATTATAAGGAACCTAACATCCCCAACGCATGCAAACGCTTGGAAATGGCTTGTCGGGTAACTCCCAATAAAAATATATAAAAAAATACTTAGAGCTTTAAGAAATTATGGTTATTTTTTACTTCTAAAGTATTCTCTTAAAAATGCTTATACTACCAACCTGAGGACACAACTAAAGTTCATGAAAGCTTGACATAAAAGCAATTTGTCATGAATGAAGCTTCGGGTAAATTGAAATATCTAACAGTAATTTAATTTTATTGCTTTGCACTCTTACATCCCATAAGCCCGCCTGTATTTACAAACTTAAACATTGATCAAACACTTCATCGGCACAAAAAAGTGCGACCATACTACTCGTACAATCGTTAGGAATCTAAAAATAAATGGAACTTTCTCCAACAATTATTACATGGCCGAAGTAAAGACGGAGGTAATAAATTGTCTATGATCCCACATTTGAACCGATTTATTTTTTCATAGAGCATTTTATTTAAGGTATAACCATAATAATGAAAAAGTAGCAAGCTGTTTATGTTTAAGATAAAGTTCGCAAGTAGTACCATGCACAGAAATGAGGTCGTCTTTGTTAACAAAAGATATACGCTGCAAAAGTTAACCGCAGACCACAGGCCATGATGATGATGCCTATAGAATGTTGCAACACCCCATTTGTCAAAAATAAAATCTAAGCTGGGGATATCAAAGTTTTACTTTGTCTATGTTGCTTGAATTTTCCTTTTTTTAAGTTTAAGGAAAATGGTTTTGCTGTAAGACAAATAACCAAGACAAGCAAGACCCATAAACTCATATGTATGTCATGGAAAAATTATAGTTTTATGGTGGTTACTGAGGGGAAACAATGTTGATGTCGCGTGTTATACTTGCAATATTATTAGGAAAGTTACCACCACAACCTCATAATGAAAAGTCATAATACCCAACGGCAACTGCAATAGAAACTCAATAGCAAATATTGCCAAAAGTAGGAGGTGACTCAAGTAGTGAACTGACAGCACATGGCAAGTACATGTGTATGTGTTATTTTGCGCAAATACTTTTAGATCCGCACAAGCACTCATCCACAAATAAAAATATAGCTACGCACATTCACGCACTTGAGTTGAATTTCTATAGGAAAACATAGCAAAATATGGGTCTACAAAAGTTTTTCGCATCATTCCACTTACATATCCACTTGACATTCTGATTAAAGGTGAAGTTTGTTAGGAGACAGCTCGAGCAAAGTAATTGATATGAGAAGAAAAAAATTCATCCGAAAACTTTTTTCATTTTGTATTAGGCACGTTATGTTAAAAAAATATTTTGTGTAGTAAATATTGAATATCCAGTTAAAAAAGATCAACAAATATATGAAAGAAAATCAAGCTATTGTAAAATGCACACAATTGACTTTTGATATTTATTAAAGGGCAGAACTGAAATACATCAGTAAGTGCCTAAAAGGTAAAAGTAACTTTCAATCTTGAAGTCGAGTGACGAAAGGGTGTTTCAAAAATTTCAAACTGCATGTTTTCATTGGTTCAAAGGTCAAATTTATATGATTACAGTATAAGATATACAAAAAAAAAAATAGTAAGTAATGCATTTTGGTGAAACTAACCAAAAGAGTTGCTTTGATAAAGCTCGTTTCAATGATCGAAAATCCCCGAATTTTTGCCGATTTTTTTTTTAATAAAAAGTATAAGATTAACTACTGCTTGAAATGTATGCCAAATGATAGAACTCGAAGAGCTTAAATAGAATATATAGGCCAATTGAGTGATAATCCATGTTTGGGACAAGATACGACAAGAAAACCCTATAT
This sequence comes from Meiosimyza decipiens, assembly GCA_963680825.1. Taxonomy (NCBI): domain Eukaryota; kingdom Metazoa; phylum Arthropoda; class Insecta; order Diptera; family Lauxaniidae; genus Meiosimyza; species Meiosimyza decipiens. Next base: position 37,033,672 of record OY804258.1, read on the forward strand.
ATTCTATTTAGGCTATTATTTATCACACATTTCACGCTATAGTCATTTGAATTTTTATTAAAATTAATTGAGTTTTTTAATAAAGGTTATAATAGTGAAAATTTTTTTTGTTGTTTTTCTTTGTGCTGGAAGGACAGAGAAAGTGAAAACAATCCACCTTTAAAACCATTTGAGCAAGTATCAACTGTGAAAAAATAACCTTCTAGGGTTAAAAAAATTGATCAAAGAAAACCGGTGGCAACCTACCATTGGGAAAGGATTCAAAAGTTCTCCCCTATATATTCTACATAGGCACTTCGATTTTTATTATTTGGTATACATTCCCAGCTGTACTTTTATTTGGAAAAAAACGGACGAAAATTCGGGCATCGGAACGGGTATTGATAAGGTGTTGATTTTTCTATAATTAACATATGTGGGTCATTCTTTGTCAAATGAACCACCCCACCCAAACCTTGCAGATTTTCAGATAAATAGGTACAAGCGGGCTTAAGACTTTCGATGAAAAAATTACTTGCCATATGGTATTTTTCCAAATTTAAAAATCTCAACTCAATGGTACCTAAACTTTTTGTAAAATATTAAAAAAAAAAATGTAACACAATTCAAAAACCTTTTGTATAAATTGAATGCATAGCTCAGATGATTTAGAATATTTTTGGATTCTAAAAATTTTCGTAATGTTTTGAGTTTTTGCATTAGTCATAAGAACAGTTTTGGTCAAAATTTCACATATTATCATGTTTTTGTCCTTAACTATCAATTTTTAGTAAAAATTGCATCACATAAAATGTTCTTAAAACTAGTCAAAATATTTTATTTAATGAAATAATTTTTTTTTTGTGGCGTCATAATTTCTTTTTCAATATTTTGCAAAAATTTTACTTCGCCATTTCCGATGCTAACGCTTTCTTCAGTCGCCATTTTGAAATTTCCAAAACCGCCACACGGCATTGTAAAGAAATGGTTTCAACGAAAGTTTCAAGTCCGGTTAAGCATTTTTACATGAAAAACTATATTTTCGGGTGAGGTGGTCCACTTGACATAGAATGACCCATACGTATATACTTTTTCTAAGACGTGCCGTTTTTTATAACTAACAATGTGAAAAAACAACGGGAGTATATTAAACCGTGGATTAATTTGTTACAGCGTGTGAAGGTACTCTTCCCCTTCAAAACTCACTTCCAATTACATACATCGACATCTATTCGTTCTCCAAAATATCGAAATTTGTTATGTCAATGCAATTCGCCTCTTATACACTCATTATAATTTACTACGTACTATATGAATCATTGAAAACAGAAGGGAAATTTAGGTTGAAGTAAGGCAGCTTTAATAGTTTTTTATGGTAAGGTTTTTAATCAAAACTTTGAATTTAATAAATTCAAAATTCGCACATGGCAGTCACTTTATTTATTATTGCTGATAAATACTTTGTTAAAAAAACTTGTGATTACTTTGATAATTTTAAGGAGTTATGTATTTACCACATTAAAATCCTTGTTGATAATAACAACTTTATATCAAAACAAGAAACTTTTGAACAGACAAAAGAACTTTACTGTAAGCCATTATTTATGTTTAGCCAGAAGTTAATTTTACACAGGCCTTAGGTTTATTGCTTTTCAATCGATTTACATACAAAAATCTTACACAAATTCATATAAAACACATCACGTGCCCAACTTTAGGGATTTCAGCAGCTTTATGGCAGCATTGAATGAACACAAATCTTCAAAAGCTTCTTTATGTTATACAAGAAATTTTGTTATTCTTTACTTATGTTAGACCATTTAAAAGCTTAAGTCTGATGCAATTTTTAAATTAAGTAGAAAATTAATTATGTTCGAAATTACTATGTTTGTAATGTAATTAATAAAAGCATAAGCTATAAAATAAAAGAACAAAGAAATACATGTCAGTGAGACTTTGTTTGGAATTTCTAAGTCTCGAGGGACCAACTTTATTACTCTCTAGCGATTTTTTTACGGCGTAAGTAAGATGGAAATAAATTATGGTAATTTAAAAAGTTCGTGAATTTAAAACGAAACGACTTTAATTTTAACATAAATCTTTTCAGTTTTCAACATAATTTGCTAAGAGTCTAACGATGTTCTAAAGCAGACATGGCCAGAAGAGCTAAGTAAGGGAGCTGGAAATTGATTATCACCTGATTAAAAGAGCCAATGCATAAATTTGCATGACGTGTCAAGGCTTTGGTAGTGGCAGCAACTTGGATCAGTGCTAAAAAGCAGAAAGTGAGGACGTAACCACTAAGTCTTCTTATTTAATCTTATTATTTTAAAGGGCTGTGTTCTAAAATTGCTCATTGAATGTATCGCTGTCTACCTAAAAGTGAAATATTTTGGTTGAGTCAAGCACAGACGACGAATGCATAGAAAAACTAACATCCTTGAAAAAAATTTGAGCAAAACATTACAACGAAAATGACGCCAAACACACAGACGCCAAGAAAACAAACAAAAAGTAGAAATCTTCAACGAACCTTTTTATCGAAATTGATATTTTCTTTGTTTGCTTTTTGTTGCAATTCTAAAATTCTGATAAGCACAAACCCATTGATATGGAAACATACTGACACACTGTGCTCAAAAACACAAAAATACACTTAAAAGTTTGTGTCCTTCAGTTCCATTAGCGGAAACTTAAGGAGACAATAACCTCAAATAATCGAAGTAGATAAGGGAAAATCGGCCAAAGAAATGTGTGAGCTTAAAAGACAAGAGCCCAACTTTTTAGATTGTGCACGAGGAAGGGGGATTGGGATCTTGTGTGGCTTCACTAGTTTCTCGGAAAATTTTGGTAGCAGCTCACATAGAATAATTATTTGAACTTAAGTTATTGCTTGATAAATTTTTACATTTTTGCCATTAGTCCATTGTCTGAGTCAATAAAAAAAGCATATTTTTGCGGAATTATTTCGATATGCATCAACCAAAAAAACTACTTCTGGGTAATATATCTGAGGGTAAGTTGTGAAATTTTTACCAAATTTATACAGCTTTTTGGTTGCCCTTTGTTTTTACCATAAATACGTGATTATGAGAAATACATACTCGCACATACTCGTATTATAATTATTTTTAATATTATTATTTTTTTTGGCAAAAACCGTATGTTAACTTTACTAAATAGTTAAGAAACTTAAGCTTTTATTTATAGTTTAGTTGATTTATTTACCTACATTAATAAATACTTTTATATCAGCTTTGTTCACAACATTATATAAATTACCATTACATTACAAAACGACACATCTTTATTCAATGAATGGGTGGTTAATTCAGTCAATACTCTACCAATACAACGATGTCTTATTTTTCCCATACAAAATGAATCCAAGCCTTGAGTTTATTCTCGCTCGTAAAAAATACGTAAAACACTGAAAGTTATAATAAAATAATTCGGACACGTTTCACTACATCTGCTGATGCTCAATATATTGGGCAATATTTCATTCGTACTTGCATGTAAAACTCTTTTCAAGTATGAAACTCTTGGCTCACAAACAAGCAACCAGCAATGTATGAGAAACTCAATGTACGAGTTTATTGAAGTGCCTATGGTGACAACTACTTTGTTATGGAACGAAACGCCTTTGTTATGTTGGGAAATCCTAAAAATACCTAAAGTTTATGTGAAAGAATTAAGTACTTTTACGGATGAAAAATCATATAGATTTTTATTCATAAAAGTGAAATGTGGGCGTCACAAAAACAATAGTAAAAATTGAATACGTTCGAGTTCGAAACAATTGCCAATGTGATATTGGGGGTCCCGCCATTGTCAATATCAAGATTAAAGTTTTTTTTCTAGACGGCAATTCCGAATGGAGAATGTGTACCTTTTTTTTAATACTTTAAGCACGAAGTCAACAAAAGACAAGTTTTGTAGAAAATTTAAAAAAAAAACGGCCTTTTGAGTCATCAGCCCCGAATCTTGTAAGGTTTAAATTAGACGCAACTTTTTTTCTTTCTAGTTCATTTAATAGTCTGACAAAGTGAATTTTCGTAAGTAATAAAAATTCCATAAAAATTTCAGCTTACTAGATCAAACCTTTAAACGGCGCAAACAGTTTGTTTCCTATTACAATTGTTATATGTAGTTTTTAAGTACCGTTAATAAATGGGAAATTTAATTGATCTGAAAGCGAAAGCTTGCGGTGGTAGCAGTCCCAGGACGCGACGCTCTCATAGAAGATGCCTCGTAACAGAGGCATTACGTCTCCAGCAGTAGGCCCAGTGGCTTCAGCCTGTTAAAATCAAAGTTGTGTATGTCGACACCGTTGGTCTCAAAATGGTCCGGTATAGAACACTATTGATTGTAACTAAGACGCCAGCTTAATTTTTGAAGGAATGTGATATACTCACCTCTCTCACGAATAAACCTGCCCTCACAGTTTCTCCCCAATTCCCTGTTTTGCAATCTTTGGAGATATATTGCGAATGAAAAAAAATTCCTTAGAAAATAAGTTATCGGCAATAATTTTCGAGCGTAAGTTTTTGACGTTCTTTAAAAAAGTTTACTCCAACTTTGTGGCAAGGAATTTTAAGAAGAACAAAGCACTGTAATCATTATCTATTTAATAAAATTAATAAAAATTTTGAAAGAAACAAAAAATAGAAAAAAATATCGAAATAAATTATATAAAAAGAAATTTTAACCCTTTGGTAATTTTGCCGCTGCCTGGAAATTGCACAGAGTTCTGGTGAATTTTCTAAAAAGTTAAGTAATTCAAATAAAGTAAGACTGAAAAACAATTTACTTATGAGTTGAGATTTTAGCCATAATAAAATTTCATTGTGAAGTTTTTGAACAATTCTTTTAGAAGTTTGCTATATATGCAAACATATTATTTATAATCCGGTATTATAATGCCCCGAAAACATGAACCTTTGCAAGAAATAAGTTATAATGGCTTAAGCTATGATAACTGGGTGTAACTGTGTACGTAGCCAACGTAGCAATTTTGGAATCCTATAACGGGAATGGCGAAACAATAGTAATAACAGTAATAATAGCAATATTAATAAATCTACTAATGACTGCGATTTGTACGTTAATTTATGTGCAACAAAGCTGTTATTCACACAATTAACATCCAATTGTTTTCCACAACATGTGTAGAAATGACTTTGTTGTTTCAATTATTGTACCCGTATATTAAATTATGATTTTATCATTTAAATAAAACCGTCGTTCAGGTCATTGTAGATGTATGTAGCTGTTTGAAAATATGTTTTATTTTGTAATATATCAGATTCAAAAAATTACTGTTATACTTTAAAACTATTCAATGTACATGTGAAAAAAAATAGTACCATGACCATCTGCAGTCGTTATACTTTTATAGTTTTTTGGTCAAAAAAGTGGAGTTAGCATTAAATTCGGATATTTCTTTTGCAGAATGTATGACAAAAAAAAAGTGCTCAGTTCGAAAACTTCTTCAACTGAATGCATATTGTCCATGATGAAGTTTCATCCGAGTTTCATGCATACCATCAAAACATCTATGTAGGCAAAATTAGGTCTTCCTCGGGATGTAGCAGGGGTCTCACTCTCTTCAAAATTCGTGGAAGTAAAAAATAAAACTTTTCGTAGATGGCAAAAAGTGTGGTCGAGAGACCACAAGCAAGTTATGGCGTTTTTTATGGCAATAAATAATTTAGATTTTTTCATATATCCTATTTTAGTTTGCGACAAATATTATAGAGTAGATTTGTACCAATCTTTGGATTCAATGACATGAGTTTTACGCGGCTCAAACGAAATTTGAGGTAAAACAATTTTTATTTTCCAAAATTGAAATTTAAATTTTTTTTTTCAACATCGCCCAGCAATCTACGGCAGTGATGGCATTTGGGTTGTTTGAAAATGTACTAAATCGAGATCTAAGATAAGATCTTTTCACGCATATTTCAACAGAGTTTACTAACAACAATAAAGAGGTCAAAATAAATTAGGTAAGTAATTATTAGAAAATTGGTCCATTGTACAAAATCTACTAAAAATTTGTCGAATGTACTCACACATATATTTCACATAAGAAATGTATTGAAACAAGTACAAAAGTATGAAAAGTGTCATCCCTGAAACAAAATTGTTCCTAAAATTGTCACATGGAAAAACATAAAAGCTAGATGGTGGCAAGTAGGTGCACCACTAGATGTTGCTGACTTATTTTTGAGTGACAATTTGCGATGTCGTATGCAATATTTAACAACAACAAAAATTTGGTGAGAATCCGAGAATATGTACGTGCAATAAAATAGGTTTATGGTTTGATTTTTTTTCTTTTTGTTATTTTTTTTTGATATGATTGTTGAAAACATAAGAAGTACATAATGTAGCAAGGTCTATAAGTTTTTCATCTAAACCCTTAACGCAGGTATGCTACAATCGGTATTTCCCTGAGAACAAAATAAAAGTAGAATCAAAAGTTGGACAATCAAGTCCTATTTCGTTTCTTTTAAATCCAAAATATGGCATATTATCCTATTAATATGGCACCGTCAATTTTCTACTAATATTCCAATAAATTTTTATATTCACAATTTGATGACAGAAAGTTTATATACTGAAATATTCATAGAAAAGTGTTTGTATATACAGTAGACTCTCACTTATCCGGATACAGTCTTACCCGGATCCTACTGTAATCCGGACAGAGTGATAAAAGTAAAAATTTCGATTATGTCCCTTACAATCCGGATTGACCTTAGTTTCGCTAATGCGGATCGCATGGTATATCGTACAATAATCAACAATGCAGTGAAATGAAACACAATGTAGGCTTCATTTGATACTTGCCATAGTATTGAACCATGACATTACACTTTTTTGCCATGTATGTATGAAATGCAACAATAGGAAGGTTTTAAGTCAGTTGTTCATCAAAATGGCTTCAAAAAGATTGCATAAAATGGTAACTCTCGCCGAAAAACAAAATATTTTAGTTCAACTTGGTATTAGTGGAAAAGTGCTTGCAGAAAAATATGGTGTCGGTGCATCTACAATTTTTGAGACAAAGGGTTATGTTGTAGTTTTTATGGAGCATTGGTAATTTTAAAACGCTGTTTTTTTAGCTGCCTATTCTTTAATAATTTTAATATGCCTTTTTAATTCTGATCTCTGCATAGTCCGGATTGGTGCCAGTTTTAATTGATCCGCATTAGCGAGATTCTACTGTACTTTGAAATAAATTGTAGAAAAACAAAAAATTATATAAATAACTTACCGATTACGGTCTTGCACAATTTAAGTACCGCTGACAGCTACAAATTCAGTTCCAATAAATTTTTAAAGCTCTAAAATTTAGCTTTGTGTAGAACCATAGCGAATGACTGAACTTAAGCAACAACTGCATTGAGTTTGTGGCAGCTAAGCAATACACTCACACACACACACACACACACCACTTAAAGATTTTTAATAAATTATTTTCGACAAATGAAACAAACACCTGCCTCATTTCGAAATAAAAAACAAATGAAATTTTAACACTTGTTGCCTTTTTCTTAAGCAAATGAAAAGATTTTGAATAAAACCACTTTTAAATTAACAACAAAAACACTGCAGTTACATTGGCTGCTCTGCCGACGGCACCGCTATAAGCGCGATTTTGCATTTTCACGTAACTTTTTTGAAAGATTTCATTGATTTATAACTCAAAACATATTAATTAACACATATTACCACTTTTCATTATTATATTCTTTATATTTTATTGTAAAAAATGCAAAATTTAACGGTGAAATTACATGCGACCGCACTGTGTAAACTACATAAATGAAAACTGAAGCCTGCACCACACTATTCAACTTGTTTGCCTAACTGGTTTGTCAAAGTGTTGGCATTTTGCTAAACACTACACGCATTGAGTTGGTGCACATCATTTTTTGTGTTGAAGAGAACTAAACTGTTAATGCAACAGCTGATCAGAATATTTGTTTATGTTGTAATTACTGCTGCTATAGTTATTATTGATTTGTTTATGTTTAATTATAGTAACTTCGCAAAAAATGTGACCTTATTTTTTTTTGTTTTCCGGGGAAAAAAGGTCAATCCATGCATAAATATTCAGTTTCAAAACGGTTTTATCCCATTTTATCTGCTATACGACCACATAATCGCAAAACTTTTTTTTGTTGGAAAGATTGTGAAGAGGGGCAGTGCAGAATGTAATTAATTTTTTTATTAATAGTAGGCTGAGCTACATTCCTAACAGGAAAATACGTTTCACAATGGACTGATTTTGATGAAATTTGTTAATGAGTTAAACTGAACTTTAAAAAAGGGCATTAAAAATTAAGTGTTCTTCCAGTGAGCGTGAAACCGCCCCTAATTTGAATAATGCTTTCAAGGCTGAGCCACTTGACCGATTTTGATGAAATTTGGTATGGATGTGAATTGATTCCTGAGCAAAGATACCTGTTTTAGTGGGTGGTGCCACATCTCTAACCAGAAAATATATTTTCACAATTATATTAATTGGCCGATTTTGATGAAATTTGGTAAAGAGATAGACTCACATCTGAAGAAGGGTATTTGCTTAAAAAAAAGTGTTGCCACACCCCTAACCACACATTATATTTTCACAACTATACTAATCGACAGATTTTGATGAAATTTAGTATGGAGATGGATTGAACCATGAGGAAAGGTATTTAGTTTTAATTGGGCGCTATGCCCCTAACAGGAACATTTGTTTACTAGGGTGTTTATTTTGACAATTTTGTGGACTTTCGTTATTTTTTTTCTCTGAATTTGTTTGAGAATTGGGCTTAAAATGATTGTCACAAAATTTGAGCTTCCTAGCTCAAACTTGTAAACGGCGTGGTTAGAGTTTGAGTCAGACTTCGGTGAAATATTCCGGAAAAATTTACCTACTACTTAAAACGTAGGAAAAAATTTGCCTTTGGTGACAAAATATAGCGTTTTAGATATTTTCGTTGTATGGGAGGTGCCCCATCCACTGTTGGCAAACCACGCCTAAATTTTTCGTGTGCTTGAAAATGCGGTCAAAATGCATCCGAAGAGACCTTGTTTTTGCGGTCCCATAGGTGTATATTATAGAATTAGTTTTGTAGAAAATTTCAGCCTCCCAGATGGAACCTGCGAACGGCGCATCGGCTTGTACCTATTGAAATTCATATGGAAAAAACACGAAAAAAACTTTGAAAGATCGAGAAAAAAATGCGAGCTCAAAATGGAAAATATATATTTTGAAGATTTCTAGCTATATCACTAGATAAAAATTAATATGGAACGGTGTTTTCTATATCATCTGGCACCAGCCCCTCCTGCTTTTTGCCATAGTCCCGATAAAATGCGTAAGACCGACAAGTCGCACCGGCAATATGTGTGTACAAATTTTAAAGACACGTAGACTTGAACAAACGGCAACACTGATTGTTACAACCTGTCAGTGTTACTTCATAAGATTTATTAAGGACTATTTTACATTTACGCCCTCAGACTTTACGACTCTTCTTCCAACTCGGGCAAGTCGCGTAAGAAAACAGACGTCGTACGGACGATCGCTTTCATTTTATTCTTCACAGTCCTTTTCATGGACAGAATATAAGTTAACATCAGCTACCGAAAATAATTTTCGGTATATTAGATCGGTAAGGAGGACATATTTTTACTTAAGCTATTTATAAGACACAAATTAAAAAAATCTACATAATTTTTACACAATTTCTGTGACCGTATAGCTTCCAATCTTTTCCGTGAAACTTCATATTCAAAAATTTTCCATATGTAAATCACCAAAAAACACTCATGGGAAATGGGAGAGGCGCTGTCACTTGGCGGGAAAATTTGACATTTCGTATTTGTATGGGATTTTATGGCATGGGATATGCGCCAACGTTAGCTGTGCTATCCGAGGTATTGCCGGGTGTTTATTTTTTTGATTGCAAAAGATATTTATCGTATATATTATAATAAGGACAAATAATAAATGTATGTACATGTGCCTACCGAATGTCCCAATAAATTTGTTTGTAAAATGTATGAAATATTTTTAATAAACGTTCGTTGATTTCCAATTTATATAAAAGAAGAGTAATAACATAGAGCTCTCCAACTTCAGGTTCAATATTTTAGAAAGCTTATACCATTCTCTTTGCACATATTTCGGCACGCACTGGTTTTTTTTATATAGTAGGTATCCTACATTATATGAAACAGAATTGTGCAGTATCATCCTTCATTTCCTTTGGTGATGAAAATTGTATTAATTTCCTTTTTTAACATTTATTTTGGAACTTCTTGCTTATAATTTGTTACTTCAGTGAAACTTTTACTTCCGTATTTTTAGCAAGGACATGTTACGATTCTTAAAATTTTTATTATCTTACTTATAGCAAAGTTTTTGTTGTAAATTTTCGCTCCAAGGCAGCATCTGTAATATGTTAATTTCCGATTTATGTTCGTTGTTTAATAAAAATAAAATCCTGTCAAAAGCTTGAACGCCCCAGCTCGAACGTGCGCAGAGTTTTGATGAGCAATCACATAATATTGAGCGATTACATGACGTTGGTATTATATCATAAAAAATATTTTTGTTTTTTCAAATGATTTTGTTTTCAGAATGTGGCTTAACAGTATCTACTTAACTTTATTATAAAAAAATTAAATTTGAATTTTTCTGTGATCCAAAGAAATGTGAATTTTATGTAGCCCAATATAGTCAACCCCAGCGAATTTCAAGCTTATCTGATTCATCATTCATCATCATCATCACACAAAGTTTTTGTCACTAATGTCTATAATTGTTACAGAAATTTTGATGTTCGCGGTAAAGAGAATAAATATTATTTATTCTCTTTGTTCGCGGTAGGATATGAAATTTTTTGTATTTGAACTTTATGTACCCAAATGTTAGTGTCCCTGTCGTGCATTATAAAAAATGTTTTGATTTTAATATGTGGCATTACTACTGGTATTAAACTCCCCTAAAATATCTGTAATTGAAATCATTATTTTTTTGCACATTGCATTTTAAGTTCGATAATATTGTATTAAAGCATCCATCATTAAATTTTAAGCTTTTCTCTGAGCAACGTTTCTAATAAATTCAAATAAAATTTCTTTTGCGGCAGTAAAAACCATCCTTTTTTTAATTTATTGCATGTTTTTCTTTGTAATATAATAATAATAACAATAAATTTCAAACGTTCTTAATTTTATTTTGTTTCAGCATCAACTGTGACCCATAAGTGACAATAAATTTATTCGTTAAGATTTCTCAAGAGCAAAAAATATGAGCCACTTGTTTTTATCAGCTGAAAAGGTTAAAGGGAAAGTAGCATTAAGGTAGAATTATACTATAAATATAATGAATACTTAAAGAAACTCATATTTTTATGATTTGGTTCCTCTAGTTTTCTTATAAGTTCAACAACTTTTTTTTTATATTATCGCTAGAATCTTAATTACATTAAAAAAGTTTTTAATCTGTTTAGTGCATATCGTAGGGGACGAAAAATTTTAACTAAAAAGTTAAAGCTCAGGACGAGAGAAATTTGAAATTTAAGCGACAGTCAGAAGCTAAAATTCAAGTTGGCGCACCCAAAACTTAATTAAAATATTTCAAGTTTCGTGATACATAAAAAAAATTATAAATGATTTACAATACTCATTATAAATTCCTTTTGCTTTGAAGAATAAGTCTTCATAAGGTTCTTTTAATAGGGAGCATAGAAAAGATAATAAAAGTATAATTTTTCACCTCTGTTGCATAACACTTACTGTCATAAAAAGAAGAGTTTGACCAATAACAAAATGAAATAATAAAAGTAGCATTAAAATAAACTTACGGCCATAAGCGTAGGCAAAGACATGGCAGTGAACCAGGATATATCCAAACTAAACTCACGATTGGTGCGCATAATCATCATTTGTAGCAGCTGCTTAAATTCCTTAGACTCATCATACCATTCACAGCTGTAGATGGCCAACGGGAGTTCGTCCATCTTAAAATTTTGTATTGTTTTTTTTTTTTTTTTTGGAAACTTAAAATACATCATATGCAATGGGATACTTACAGCGTTGGTTAGAAGTTGCCCATTAAAGCAAAATATGAAAACTTCATAGCCAGCTGCAGAAATATACATCATCATTCGTATTACAGTGAGAGTGTCTGACTCCTTAAGAATATAATGCAATATTTATTTATATCAGTAAAATATCTTCTTGTTTTGAATCCATATTTACCAATCCAACGCTGATTTGAAATAAAACTATGCCCAAGACAACTAGACTTATTAGAAATTGTGAGATGATGATGTGCTTATAAATTTGACGTAACTCTAGCAAGTAGCTATAAAGGAATTGAAACTTAATTTGCATCTTCAAAAAGATTAAAATCAAACGATTTGATACCTGTAAAGCCTTTGATAATGATAGATACAATAACGCAAATACCGCACTCTCAATCTACTTGGCAGTATCGGAGAAGTAGATTGTTGAACCATAACCTTAAAGACTTGGACTAAGGAAACACCGTGTAGACAGAGAACAATAAAGATGCCATCGAAACTGACAGCACCTGCAAATATTTAATATTCATAAATGAAAGCTATGACCTGAGAAAATAAAAATAATATTTTGTGTCCAGGATATTTACCCATTCCTGCTATATAATCAGCGCAGACTCCAATGAACATTAATAGAGGATGATAAGGAAATGTCATTCCTTTCTTTTCCCACACAGGATAACTTGCAGGAAATACTTAAAATACAGAGCACAGAACATTTTTTTTAAAGTTTTGTACTAAAAAGTGTAAGCTTTCTTGTCGTACCTAGCATTGGTTCATAATCTGGTGTTTCTTGAATGTAATTGTATAGATTTATCACCATAGCATAAAAAAAATAATTACTTATAATAGCGGCACAACAGCATATATAGAAAATCAGCTGAAATCGAGTACCTCTCCAATTTTTTTCCATAATTTTATCGATTTCCTCTCTAAGTTGTGCTTTATTGGGAAAATCTTCATGTTCATGAAAAATCTCGATTTTATGTATCAACTCATGTGACTTAGCAATATGCATTAATTTGGCAAATTTTCGTTGTGTAAATAAAAAATATACCATTTTTATCATGGAGATAATTGTCTGAAAAGCTGTACAGATACTCTAAGATTTAAATGAAGTTTTATTCAAAACATTTTAATAAAGATATATTAATGCATATAGACAAAGTTACCTCTGCTACTTTTGGTATGTTGTGCATATACCGCATGATGTAATTCCATTGTCCATAAATGTCCACACAGCAGCAAACGAGTAAAATCACGTTGATTCTGCATGAGGAAAATGTATGTTATTTTAATAAATTTCATTTTTTTTTTAATGCAACATTTTCAGTGATTCTCTGAGACGTGTTGGTGCCTCAACATTAACACCAATTCCATAAGAAATTCTTATTAATTCCCTCATCCGTTGATAATTTCGTTTGCATGTTAACTTCATTTCCTCGCTGGACAACATTTTTAACAGAAACGAATCCGACTGTGAGTAAAATGTATTTGGGTAACTTTTCTCATAATACTTTACTTATAAAGCAGTTTTGCGTTATCCAACCAATGACATAATTATGACCGTAACCAAGCGGTATTTATAAAATTATTAAAACATTTAAGCAGCTTACACAATGAAAGTGGTAATGTATATTTTATTAATTGCACCACGTCTGAAAATTTTTAATTGTGTGCTGCCAGAACATACAATTTGTAGGAAGTGTTGTGGGCGTTCGCTTACAGCACCTCGTACGTAGTTTAAACTGAAACACCAGCAGTTGGCTTCTTTTTAAAATTCATAGTATCCAGAACGTAGGACACTTAAGTTTATTTTTTATTTTTAATTCTTAATTTTATATAAAAATTATTCCTGGCGCAGACAATATTGTGACACACCAAAAATTTGAATCAATTTGAATAAATTTTATTGTAAATGTAGGAATTGCCGATATTTAGCGTTTATGAGAGCAAATTTTCTAATTGCTGCACCTCCATTATTGCACCATGTCTGATAAAAATTGTTTGTACTCGAATAGACCTACTGTACTTAATAATCCAATACTAAACTGTAAAGCATTCTTTAAGCAACGTTCTATTTAATCAAATAAATTTTTTTTTTCAACATTGAAAACCATCCGTTTTTAATTTTATTGCATGCTTTAACTTGAATAATAACAATAAATTTTAAATGTATAAGCTACTTACATATGTACTTATTACTAATTTTATTTAATTTCAGCATCAACTGTAACCCATAATTAGCAAATTTATTCGTAAAGATTTCGCAAGAGCAAAAAATATGAGCCGCTTGTTTTTATCAGCTGGAAAAGTAAAGAATGAAGCAATGTTATGATGATTTCATATGTATGTATGTAGTATAATGCAAATATGTATGTGCATATGTATAAGTAATGCAGCTATAACGAAATGCACATTTTCAAGATTTTTTCCTCTCGTTATAAATTCGTTTCGTCCTTAAGAATAAAAGTATTTTAATGTTGCCCTTTAAATTTCTGAAATTCTGTTATGTATCTATTTTTCTATAAAGAATGGAAATATTCAAGACTGTTCCTGTTCAGTTCTGTGTGTGCCAACACCAAAAAATTACAGTAAACATAAATAAATTAAGAAAAAAATGTCTAAAACTTATCATATTAAACAGTTTCGTCCGTTGCTAAGCGAACTCATCAGTGACTTTTAAGCCCATTATTAAGCTTTATGTAATTTCGCTTTTACATAGATCTGTTGCGAACCCAAGTAAAAAGTGAAACAAAGCAAAGAAAAATAATTTTTTCTGAATGTTTGTCTTTGTTTTTGTAACTCATTTGATATTACACTTCAGAAAGAGGACGCTCAACCAGGCACGCATTAGTTAATAGTAATTACTTTTATGTTTTCTTAGAGAGTGAGAGAGGAATTTACTGGAATTGCTGACCGCTGCAGAAACATGATTATGGACGAAATGGTTTTGAAGAGCCACAGACATTTTTTTAAGTCACTGGTCTACAGAAATAAACCGCATATATTCCTTGGCGGTTCGAAATAGAACCTCCGACTGCAAATGGATAACTTAACGCTAGAAATTTTGAGAAAAGTTTAGAGAATGCTGTGAAAACAGCTTAAATGTACCGCCAGAGGGCGGTGGCTAATTGACCGATATCATCTTCGAGACTTAATGGGAAATAAATTGAACGTTTTAATAAACACAATCAACCACCGAACCATTGATTTTTATTTACATTTTAATTACAGTCCTAGAAAGTTCCTTAAGGACTTTTACGTCACCTTAAACACTGTAAGCCATCAAACAGAATAGAAAAAAAGAAATGCCATGAACTTCAAAACCTAATGACATTCCCAAGATATTGCAAAAAAAAATCGAAGTCAGTCAAATACTGTTTCTTTATAACTTAAATTTAGACCAGAATTTTAGGTTGTGATCCTTAAATTTAAATTAAAGAATATTCCTGTTCTTTCGGTGCATAATAGTACCTTACAAAGAACAGTTTGACCAAAAACAAAATGATAAAATTAAAGCAACATTGAAATAAACTTACGGCCATAAATGTAGGCAAGGACATGGTAGCGAACCAGGATATCTCCAAACTAAACTCACGATTTGTACGCATAATCATCATTTGCAGCAGCTGCTTAAATTCCTTAGATTCATCATACCATTCACAGCTGTAGATGGCCAACGGGAGTTCGTCCATCTTAAAATTTTGTATTGTTTTTTTTTTTTTTTTTGGAAACTTAAAATACATCATATGCAATGGGATACTTACAGCGTTGGTTAGAAGTTGCCCATTAAAGCAAAAGATGAAAACTTCATAGCCAGCTCCAGATATATACATCATCATTCGTAATAATGTAAGAAAGTCTGACTCCTTAAGAATGTAATGCATTATTATTTATTTACTTAAATAAGTTTTTTTCTTGTTTTGAAACAACATTTACCAATCCAACGCTGGCTTGAAATAAAACTATGCCCAAAACAATCAGACTTATCAGAAATTGTAAAATGATGATGTGTTTATAAAGTTGACGTATCTCTTGCAAGTAGCTGAAATGGAATAGATTAATTTTCCATTTTTACAAAGGTCTTAATCAAGTCCTTTGATACCTGTAGACTCTTTGATAATGATAGATACAATAACGCAAATACCGCACTCTCAATCTTCTTGGCAGTATCGGAGAAGTAGATTGTTGAACCATAACTTTGAATACTTGGACTAAGGAAACACCATGTAGACAGAGAACAACAAAGACGCCAAGGAAACTGACAGCACCTGTGAATATTTATTATTAACATTTGGAAAAAAATACTTTGTTGTGAAATGAGAAGCCGTATACAAATCTTAGTTTGATCTGAAGTTTAAGTAGACTTGACAGTGGAAAGGTTGTCGTAGTAAATATGATAATGCTTACTATAAAGTCTATAAAATAAACAATCTTAGCCTCATTGGTAATGGAACAAATTCTTGGTAATAGTCCGATAGAATATGGGAAACTATAGCGTCACATATTACAACCAGCCGACATTTTAAGCTTAGACTTTCTCTTCTCTGACGCGAGTCTGTTGTCGATAAGCAAATATTTTATCGCTGAAAGGCTTCGGTTGTCATGACTAAGGCCACTTGGAAGTTATTTGATAATGAAATAACACGCAATGAGAACGAATGAAATAATCACCAATGAAATAGTTCTCAACCATTGGATGTTACAAAAATCAGATACATAGCTCATAGAATTCGCCAATGCTTAACATTTCCATGATATAATTTTCCATTTTTGACCCATCCAGTTAGGTCACTATAAAATTAATGAAAAATTTCCATCTGAGTCTATATAGCTAGAAGAACAATGTAAGGTTGGAACAAGATATTCTGTATCGTTTTACAGCTGATGTATATATTTGTAGATATAAGGAGGCATGGGAGCTAAAGTACATATGTATGTATATTAGGGTGTGCCATTTTTGAGAAACTTTATTTTTTCAACTAAAAAACAGGCTTAAAACTTTCAGAAAGGTGAAGAATGAAGCCTCTAAAAATTTGAGCTCTAAATATTAACAATTAGAGGTGCCTGTTTCTAACTTTTCATTTTCCATATAAATTACATGGAAATAAAATGATTTATTTTTCTTATTATTGTAGCTTGACATGAGAGCATTGTAGAAATGAACTGAAACATTATTTAAGTAGGAAATTGAACGCTCTACAAAAAAAAAAAAATTTTTTAGTCTATAATTTTACTGAGCCTAATGCATAATTACTTTTGTTTAAAAGTTAATCAAATAATAAAATAATATCATTTTTTTTTTGTTTCAGTTCATTTCTACAATGGTCTCATGTTAAGCTACATTAATAAGAAAAAACAATCATTTTTTTTTTATGTAATTTATATGGAAAATGGAAAGTTAGAAACAGGCACCTCTAAATGTTAATATTTAGAGCTCAAATTTTAAGCGGCTTCCTTTTTCACCTTTCTGAAAGTTTTAAGCCTGTTTTTTAGTTGAAAAAATAAAGTTTCTCAAAAATGGCACACCCTAATGTATATATATTTTTAATGATTCTTATAAACATTTGAAGTTGCTTTGATCTTAGGTAATAAAACTAAAATTGTGTGCATGGAATACTTACCCATTGCTGCCAAATAAGCAGCGGAGGCTCCAATTAACGTTAGTAAGGGATGGTAAGGAAATGCCATTCCTTTGCTCTCCCACAGTGGATAAATTGCAGGAAATACTTAAAATATAGAGCACAGAACAATTTTTATAAAATAATATACTAAGTAAAAAGTGTTAGCTTTCTTATCGTACCATACATTGGTTCATAATCTGGTGTTTCTTGAATGCAATTGTAGAGATTTATCAGCATAGCATATATAAAATAGTTACTAACAATAGCAGCACAACAGCATAAATAGAAAATCAGCTGAAAACGAGTACCACTCCAGTTTTTTTCCATAACTTTATTGATTTCCGTTCTAAGTTGGGTTTTATTGGGAAAATCTAGGGCAATAAGCGCATATTCTTAGATATAAAAATATATGCTTCAGATTGAAAATTTAAGTTCAAACCTTCATGCAAAATCTCGATTTTATGTATCAACTCATGTGATTTAGCAATATACATGAGTTTGGCAAATTTTCGCTCAGTAAATAAGAAATATGACAGTTTTATCATAGAGATAATTGTCTGAAAAGCTAAACAGATGCTCTAAAATATGAATTTATAAAATTTTATTTGAAACACTCTGATAAGTATATATTAATGTATGTACACAAATTTACCTCTGCCACTTTTGGTATGTTGTGCATATACCGCATGATGTAATTCCATTGTCCATAAATGTCCACACAGCAGCAAACGAGTAAAATCACGTTGATTCTGCATGAGGAAAATGTATGTTATTTTAATAAATTTCATTTTTTTTTTAATGCAACATTTTCAGTGATTCTCTGAGACGTGTTGGTGCCTCAACATTAACACCAATTCCATAAGAAATTCTTATTAATTCCCTCATCCGTTGATAATTTCGTTTGCATGTTAACTTCATTTCCTCGCTGGACAACATTTTTAACAGAAACGAATCCGACTGTGAGTAAAATGTATTTGGGTAACTTTTCTCATAATACTTTACTTATAAAGCAGTTTTGCGTTATCCAACCAATGACATAATTATGACCGTAACCAAGCGGTATTTATAAAATTATTAAAACATTTAAGCAGCTTACACAATGAAAGTGGTAATGTATATTTTATTAATTGCACCACGTCTGAAAATTTTTAATTGTGTGCTGCCAGAACATACAATTTGTAGGAAGTGTTGTGGGCGTTCGCTTACAGCACCTCGTACGTAGTTTAAACTGAAACACCAGCAGTTGGCTTCTTTTTAAAATTCATAGTATCCAGAACGTAGGACACTTAAGTTTATTTTTTATTTTTAATTCTTAATTTTATATAAAAATTATTCCTGGCGCAGACAATATTGTGACACACCAAAAATTTGAATCAATTTGAATAAATTTTATTGTAAATGTAGGAATTGCCGATATTTAGCGTTTATGAGAGCAAATTTTCTAATTGCTGCACCTCCATTATTGCACCATGTCTGATAAAAATTGTTTGTACTCGAATAGACCTACTGTACTTAATAATCCAATACTAAACTGTAAAGCATTCTTTAAGCAACGTTCTATTTAATCAAATAAATTTTTTTTTTCAACATTGAAAACCATCCGTTTTTAATTTTATTGCATGCTTTAACTTGAATAATAACAATAAATTTTAAATGTATAAGCTACTTACATATGTACTTATTACTAATTTTATTTAATTTCAGCATCAACTGTAACCCATAATTAGCAAATTTATTCGTAAAGATTTCGCAAGAGCAAAAAATATGAGCCGCTTGTTTTTATCAGCTGGAAAAGTAAAGAATGAAGCAATGTTATGATGATTTCATATGTATGTATGTAGTATAATGCAAATATGTATGTGCATATGTATAAGTAATGCAGCTATAACGAAATGCACATTTTCAAGATTTTTTCCTCTCGTTATAAATTCGTTTCGTCCTTAAGAATAAAAGTATTTTAATGTTGCCCTTTAAATTTCTGAAATTCTGTTATGTATCTATTTTTCTATAAAGAATGGAAATATTCAAGACTGTTCCTGTTCAGTTCTGTGTGTGCCAACACCAAAAAATTACAGTAAACATAAATAAATTAAGAAAAAAATGTCTAAAACTTATCATATTAAACAGTTTCGTCCGTTGCTAAGCGAACTCATCAGTGACTTTTAAGCCCATTATTAAGCTTTATGTAATTTCGCTTTTACATAGATCTGTTGCGAACCCAAGTAAAAAGTGAAACAAAGCAAAGAAAAATAATTTTTTCTGAATGTTTGTCTTTGTTTTTGTAACTCATTTGATATTACACTTCAGAAAGAGGACGCTCAACCAGGCACGCATTAGTTAATAGTAATTACTTTTATGTTTTCTTAGAGAGTGAGAGAGGAATTTACTGGAATTGCTGACCGCTGCAGAAACATGATTATGGACGAAATGGTTTTGAAGAGCCACAGACATTTTTTTAAGTCACTGGTCTACAGAAATAAACCGCATATATTCCTTGGCGGTTCGAAATAGAACCTCCGACTGCAAATGGATAACTTAACGCTAGAAATTTTGAGAAAAGTTTAGAGAATGCTGTGAAAACAGCTTAAATGTACCGCCAGAGGGCGGTGGCTAATTGACCGATATCATCTTCGAGACTTAATGGGAAATAAATTGAACGTTTTAATAAACACAATCAACCACCGAACCATTGATTTTTATTTACATTTTAATTACAGTCCTAGAAAGTTCCTTAAGGACTTTTACGTCACCTTAAACACTGTAAGCCATCAAACAGAATAGAAAAAAAGAAATGCCATGAACTTCAAAACCTAATGACATTCCCAAGATATTGCAAAAAAAAATCGAAGTCAGTCAAATACTGTTTCTTTATAACTTAAATTTAGACCAGAATTTTAGGTTGTGATCCTTAAATTTAAATTAAAGAATATTCCTGTTCTTTCGGTGCATAATAGTACCTTACAAAGAACAGTTTGACCAAAAACAAAATGATAAAATTAAAGCAACATTGAAATAAACTTACGGCCATAAATGTAGGCAAGGACATGGTAGCGAACCAGGATATCTCCAAACTAAACTCACGATTTGTACGCATAATCATCATTTGCAGCAGCTGCTTAAATTCCTTAGATTCATCATACCATTCACAGCTGTAGATGGCCAACGGGAGTTCGTCCATCTTAAAATTTTGTATTGTTTTTTTTTTTTTTTTTGGAAACTTAAAATACATCATATGCAATGGGATACTTACAGCGTTGGTTAGAAGTTGCCCATTAAAGCAAAAGATGAAAACTTCATAGCCAGCTCCAGATATATACATCATCATTCGTAATAATGTAAGAAAGTCTGACTCCTTAAGAATGTAATGCATTATTATTTATTTACTTAAATAAGTTTTTTTCTTGTTTTGAAACAACATTTACCAATCCAACGCTGGCTTGAAATAAAACTATGCCCAAAACAATCAGACTTATCAGAAATTGTAAAATGATGATGTGTTTATAAAGTTGACGTATCTCTTGCAAGTAGCTGAAATGGAATAGATTAATTTTCCATTTTTACAAAGGTCTTAATCAAGTCCTTTGATACCTGTAGACTCTTTGATAATGATAGATACAATAACGCAAATACCGCACTCTCAATCTTCTTGGCAGTATCGGAGAAGTAGATTGTTGAACCATAACTTTGAATACTTGGACTAAGGAAACACCATGTAGACAGAGAACAACAAAGACGCCAAGGAAACTGACAGCACCTGTGAATATTTATTATTAACATTTGGAAAAAAATACTTTGTTGTGAAATGAGAAGCCGTATACAAATCTTAGTTTGATCTGAAGTTTAAGTAGACTTGACAGTGGAAAGGTTGTCGTAGTAAATATGATAATGCTTACTATAAAGTCTATAAAATAAACAATCTTAGCCTCATTGGTAATGGAACAAATTCTTGGTAATAGTCCGATAGAATATGGGAAACTATAGCGTCACATATTACAACCAGCCGACATTTTAAGCTTAGACTTTCTCTTCTCTGACGCGAGTCTGTTGTCGATAAGCAAATATTTTATCGCTGAAAGGCTTCGGTTGTCATGACTAAGGCCACTTGGAAGTTATTTGATAATGAAATAACACGCAATGAGAACGAATGAAATAATCACCAATGAAATAGTTCTCAACCATTGGATGTTACAAAAATCAGATACATAGCTCATAGAATTCGCCAATGCTTAACATTTCCATGATATAATTTTCCATTTTTGACCCATCCAGTTAGGTCACTATAAAATTAATGAAAAATTTCCATCTGAGTCTATATAGCTAGAAGAACAATGTAAGGTTGGAACAAGATATTCTGTATCGTTTTACAGCTGATGTATATATTTGTAGATATAAGGAGGCATGGGAGCTAAAGTACATATGTATGTATATTAGGGTGTGCCATTTTTGAGAAACTTTATTTTTTCAACTAAAAAACAGGCTTAAAACTTTCAGAAAGGTGAAGAATGAAGCCTCTAAAAATTTGAGCTCTAAATATTAACAATTAGAGGTGCCTGTTTCTAACTTTTCATTTTCCATATAAATTACATGGAAATAAAATGATTTATTTTTCTTATTATTGTAGCTTGACATGAGAGCATTGTAGAAATGAACTGAAACATTATTTTAGTAGGAAATTGAACGCTCTACAAAAAAAAAAAAATTTTTTAGTCTATAATTTTACTGAGCCTAATGCATAATTACTTTTGTTTAAAAGTTAATCAAATAATAAAATAATATCATTTTTTTTTTGTTTCAGTTCATTTCTACAATGGTCTCATGTTAAGCTACATTAATAAGAAAAAACAATCATTTTTTTTTTATGTAATTTATATGGAAAATGGAAAGTTAGAAACAGGCACCTCTAAATGTTAATATTTAGAGCTCAAATTTTAAGCGGCTTCCTTTTTCACCTTTCTGAAAGTTTTAAGCCTGTTTTTTAGTTGAAAAAATAAAGTTTCTCAAAAATGGCACACCCTAATGTATATATATTTTTAATGATTCTTATAAACATTTGAAGTTGCTTTGATCTTAGGTAATAAAACTAAAATTGTGTGCATGGAATACTTACCCATTGCTGCCAAATAAGCAGCGGAGGCTCCAATTAACGTTAGTAAGGGATGGTAAGGAAATGCCATTCCTTTGCTCTCCCACAGTGGATAAATTGCAGGAAATACTTAAAATATAGAGCACAGAACAATTTTTATAAAATAATATACTAAGTAAAAAGTGTTAGCTTTCTTATCGTACCATACATTGGTTCATAATCTGGTGTTTCTTGAATGCAATTGTAGAGATTTATCAGCATAGCATATATAAAATAGTTACTAACAATAGCAGCACAACAGCATAAATAGAAAATCAGCTGAAAACGAGTACCACTCCAGTTTTTTTCCATAACTTTATTGATTTCCGTTCTAAGTTGGGTTTTATTGGGAAAATCTAGGGCAATAAGCGCATATTCTTAGATATAAAAATATATGCTTCAGATTGAAAATTTAAGTTCAAACCTTCATGCAAAATCTCGATTTTATGTATCAACTCATGTGATTTAGCAATATACATGAGTTTGGCAAATTTTCGCTCAGTAAATAAGAAATATGACAGTTTTATCATAGAGATAATTGTCTGAAAAGCTAAACAGATGCTCTAAAATATGAATTTATAAAATTTTATTTGAAACACTCTGATAAGTATATATTAATGTATGTACACAAATTTACCTCTGCCACTTTTGGTATGTTGTGCATATACCGCATGATGTAATTCCATTGTCCATAAATTTCAACACAGCAAGTAACGATTAAGATCACGCTGATTCTGCATGAGGAAATCACATATTATTTTAATGAATTTTATATAATATAATTGATGTAACATTTTAAGTGATTCTCTGAGACGTGTTGGTGCCTCAACATTAACACCAATTCCATAAGAAATCCTTATTAATTCTCTCATCCGTTGATAGTTTCGTTTGCTCGTTAAATTTATTTCCTTGTTGGTCAACATTTTTAACAGAAACGAATCCGACTGTG
The DNA here is from genome assembly GCA_963680825.1 of Meiosimyza decipiens. Taxonomy (NCBI): domain Eukaryota; kingdom Metazoa; phylum Arthropoda; class Insecta; order Diptera; family Lauxaniidae; genus Meiosimyza; species Meiosimyza decipiens. The sequence continues at coordinate 37,057,444 of OY804258.1, forward strand.
AGTAAAATGTATTTGGGGATCTTTTTGTAATACCCTTTATTTATAAACCTTTCAGAGTTATCCAGCAAATGACGTAATTATAACTGAATTACCCAGTAAATGACATAATTATAGCCGTAGCCGAGCGGTAATTATAAAATAATTTAAAAATTTGTGCAGCTTACACAACGTCATAGCTAATATTTAGTCCTTGGTCATATTAGTAGATGCACTATATACCTAGTAGCTTTTTTTTGCAAACTCTTAATAGCCAGTTGCTCAAATTTGGTTTCGGATTCGTATTTAATTACAATGAATTTCATCTGTATGCATAATTTACTTCATAGCGCAGGTGCAATCCAATACAAACAGTAGATTAATAGAAAGATATTCATTTATTATCATTGGAGCAAGTTTGCAAATTATGTCTTAAGCCACCTTTGGCTCACGGTATGCTACGGATGCAAGACGGTACTGTCTCCTGAAATTGTGGATGATGATTCTATACATGCATGATTGTTTCTATAAGCTGCGTCTTGGTTATGATTACATCTTCAGTCACTTTTCTTTTCGCCAGATCGCACACATTTTCAATGAAGAACCTTTTGGTTAATATTGTTGGGTCTTTGGAACTCAAATTTATGACACTTTAAAATTTATGTATTTTTGCGAGGAATTATTAGAGATCACTACTTAAAAAGACGTTTTAAAACGGAAGGATAATACAAAATAATTTTTTTTTATTAAAAGTAAATTGAACCAGTTTTTTTCAATCTTATACATAACCTCGAAAGTAGACAAAAAAAAACATTTTAAGTCCTTAACCTCTTTGGGAGCTAGCCCCACCCCCCGAAGTGAACAAATCCGCCCAACAGACAGAAATAACCATTTTTTTTCATTTTGGGGCATTGGGGCCAGTTCCAAAAGAATTTTAAGCACCGTCATCGTTTTCAGCATCTTTCAAAATGGCGGGTGACAAATATTTTACCGATCAAAGACGCAGAATATGCGATTTCATGTCAACTCCAAAAGAGTTTTAAACACCATCCGCGAAAACGGGAGGCGGAGGTGGTCTGGGTGCTGTTGAAAGTATTTGTATTTTTCAAGGTTTTTTCCGACTCACAGAATCCACGGTAAGCCTGTTGTCCAGCATTACAAATATATCAACAAAAATTACGTCCATTATTTGTCTCATCGAAATATTGTATCTTAATATTTTTAACATTTATGTAATATTTTTCGTTTTTCGATCGGACAGGGAAGGCTGTTTTTCATGATCATTTAATAAATAAACATATTTTTAGCATTGAAAAATGCATTGTATAGAATTCACAAAATATTTCACTCATACTCGATTTCAATACAAAACGAACATCGTTAATTTTATAAAAATCGTCGCATCTGTTCAAAAGTTATAAGCTTTTGAAAAAATCTGGTGGCCGAATTTCAATTGTTTATAATAACAAACAAAAATCATTTCACATTTTAATTTCTAGCACATACCACTATCAAAATTTCATTAAAAAATTAGCATTTTGGGCTATGAAGTGGCCCACTTGAGAAATTCTGTCCCAGTGTTAGAACTAAAACCCATCGCTTTGTTAATACTTGCCCCATCACCTTGGCTCAATTTTTTGATACTCACTTATAATTTTCTCTTACAACGCCGGAGGATACATTTAATAAGCTCAGCCAATGCCCAGTGGAGAGAGAAAGCGTAGAAACCAAAAAAAATATTTTTGCGTTATTTGGTATTCTCAGAATTTAACGTGTTAAAACTTACCCCTGTTAAAACCAACCTCACGCTCCCCTACACTAAATATCATATTATACGTTTTTTTGCTTGTATGCAGGTGCTATCGCCTCTACTTCTTGTTACGAGATACCTTATAGCATGTTAAATTCATGCGTTTAGTTTTCTTATTATAAAGTTTATATTTATTGTAGGCTGTGCCACGCCCTTCAACGAAATTTTCCAATATAGGAGCTTAGCTTGTTATGATGAGTGCTTTCAGTGCGTAACGTCTTAAAAAATTTTATGAAAATGGTACGTGCCGTTTTCTAGTAATGTTGAATCAAAATATTTAATATTTGAAAAACTGCCACGCTCAGTCTTCAAATTCTACCTACTTTCTGTACAAATAAATATAGATATTCATGATCTGCATACGTCTATCAAATTTCATTATAATATCTTGCATGGCATGACGTTATAAAAATGAAAGTTCAGGGCTTTGCCACGTCCTTGTAAGAGTCTTTAAAACGCCCAATCTTAATTTTGTTCATATGTGCACCAAATCCGTAAGTTTCATCAAAATCATAAAATTTTAGATCGTCTAATCAAAAACGAATTAAAAACAATGACGCTCGATTTATTGGAATCGATTCACCAGTTTTGGAGCTGTGGTATATTGCGAAATATTCCGATCAGTTGTTGTATTCAAAATAAAAGCTTTACAACTTGATGCGTGTTGTGTGTAGCAAAATGTCCCACATTTTGACGAACCAAATCGGCAAACAAGTTGACAAGTGTGGTGTATGCTTTAGTTTTCATTTATGTAGTTTACAAAGTGCGTGCGCGTGTAATTTCTCCGTTAAATTTTGCATTTTTTATAATAAAATATAAAGAATATAATAATGAAAAGTGGTAATATGTGTTAATTAATATGTTTTGAGTTATAAATCAATGAAATCTTTCAAAAAAGTTACGTGAAAATGCAAAATCGGGCTTATAGCGGTGCCGTCGGCAGAGCAGCCAATGTAACTGCAGTGTTTTTGTTGTTGATTTAAAAGTGGTTTTATTCAAAATCTTTTCATTTGCTTAAGAAAAAGGCAACAAGTGTTAAAATTTCATTTGTTTTTTATTTCGAAATGTTACAGGTGTTTGTTTCATTTGTCGAAAATAATTTATTAAAAATATTTAAGTGGTGTGTGTGTGTGTGTGTGTGAGTGTATTGCGTAGCTGCTACAAAGTCATTGCGGTTGTGGCTTATGTTCAGTCATTCGCTGTGGTTCTACACAAAGCTAAATTTTAGAGCTTTCAAATTGTATTGCACATGAATTGTTGGCAGTGGTGTCTCAGCTGTGCAAGACCGTAATCGGTAAGTGATTTATTTTTCGGTTTTCTACAATTTATTTCAAAGTACAGTAGACGTCCAATATAACGAATTACAGTGCGGCCTCGGTCAACGCAACTAATAAAAACCAAGCCTGTTGTCATAACCGTGGCATTTGCAACGATAGAGTCAAAAAATCGGCTTAGGTTTACTTGAGCACAAATCCTACAAATTTTTTAATATTTTTAGGGGAATAAGAATAAAAAATGAATTTGCAAAAAAAAGTGTCGGTTAGATTTAGTTTCGGAGATATAGTCATCGGAGGTTGCGAATACATATAGCTTTTATAAAAAGCGGTAGAAGTTGGTAACCCCTGAATAGATTTCCAAAATTTTGGAATCATATGAAAGGTAATTAAATAATGCACTAAGCGAGGTAAAATTTGTTTGAAAAGTTGCACTTACTGAATCTGTAATGAAAGAAATCAGCATATATGTTTCGAACATCAAGGAGTTGCATTTATCAAGGGTCGACTTGTAATTAATGCACAGATCGGTCCTAACATCGAAAAAATCGTTGCATAGAAGTGATTTTTACGGCTATTATTTACGTATATACTAATAGTAGAGCTAGTTTTTGAAAGGCAAAATTTACTCGCGATGACTTTTACTCGTATTCCTTTGTTACCGTCTTTAAAAATTGCTTCATTGTGCACGAAATTCTCGAACTCTCACCCAATTTTTGTTGTTGTTGTTAAGTATTGCATACGACATCGCATATTGTCCTTCATAAAATAATTCCACGACATCTAGTTGTTGCACCTACTAACACCCAGCTTTGATGTTTCTCCCGGTGATAATTTGAGAAAACTTTAAAAAAGTTCGATTGAATAAAAATTGAATCGAAAAAAAATTAAACATTTCGTAAATATTTAGAAGCATGGCTCCAGCCATAATTTTCTCCAAAAGTTGTTAAAGATTCTGGGTACATAAAAATAATAAATTCTTAAAAAATAGGGTAACTGAACCCTTCCCTCTTACAATATGGTCAACATCAGCTTAGTGGCGGTTTTTAGCCGCAGTTCTTTATTGTATGTCCATTGGCCAAAATTATGTGCTTTTGATGTATGGATGGCGCCTCGCCCTGTTTTCCATTTAAAAATCCTTATCGTTATAAGAAAGTACTGTCAAAATTCAGTTGTTCGCTATGCGCGTTGTTTATTTGTCAGGGAACTGTGTTATATGCATAAATAATAAGCATCTTTCTCTACTTCAAATTTCAAAACTATTTTTAAATGTCTTCCTTAACCATCAATTTACTATTTTAGGTACTAGAACGTACCCTAATACCTAGTCAAATTTTGGAGCGCATTACAACTGAAGCCTCACTTCTAACCATTTTGGTTGGTTGGATTAAAAATAAAATGCAAAACCTTAAATTGTGAAATATTTAAATCAAAATTTAACTTTTAACTACATATTATTTTTGTCACTTACAATATTCATGATATCCCGAACAGAACAAAATGCCTGTTATATCCCCGACAGCTCAAATTGCCCGAAAACTGTATAATATCACGACACCTGGCATCACAGTTTCTAAATGTAAGTAGATCCTAAAAAGCTTTCTGTTTTATTTTTCAGCGGTAAAAAGTGGCAACATTTTTTTACGCATTTTATTGTATGCGCAAACCATAAATATTTTCCTTCCTTAACTTCAGCAAAGCTGAATATAGGGAAATTTATGTTGTTTTTTATTTTGCAAGGATATTTGAATTTACCCGCTAAACATTTTAGTTTATGCACAAACCATACATATTTTCCTTCGTTAACTTCTTCAAAGCTTAATGTAAGGAAATTTATGTTGTGTTTATATTACAAGGATATTTCAATATACCCTCTAAGCTTTAACGTAAAGAATGTGTAAAACATCGTCACCACCGTATTTAAGGGTTCAAATAAATTTTTTGATGTTATAAATAGTTCGAATGTACTGAAATTACTGCGAATGTATTAAAAATTGATTCCCTGTAACGGGTGATTTCTTGAGTGTATGGTTTTTGAAAATTGAAAAAAGAACAGAAAATTTGCAACAGTGAATGAAATATTGATTTGGAGCGATGCATCAATTCCTTTCATTTACTAACCAATGGCAGCTGCATTTGTGGTTGCTGGTTAGTCCATGTAGACGAGAGACTTCACGTAGCTCCACAAAAAATAGTCTAGTGGGGTCAAATCGCATGATCTTGATGGCCAATGGACTGCTTCAAAACGTGAGATTAATTGCTCACCAAACTCGACTCCTAAAAGGTTCATGGTCACGCGTGCCGTGTGGCATGTGGCATCGTGGTATAAAATGTAATTCTACGATACATGGTCCTCTAGAACGTGAAAAAAGTTTGCCCACATTAACGAAAGATTCGGCATATGAGACTCGTTTTCTGATCGTTCTGTTAGACAGCGTTTACACGAGGAAACTCTTTAAAGAAAGTTTCCCTGTCTGTAGGCAAGAAGGGAAAAACGAAAGGGTGGTGTACAGAATTTGTCGTACACGCGAAATCTCTTTCGTTCTATTCTTTAACTGATATTATGCTTTGAATTTACGTTTGTTGTGGCGGGTTGACGCAGTAATTGCTTTAAAATTTTCTTGCACAAACAAATTCTAGTTTCCTTGTGTAAACGCAAAAGAAATTCACAAAAGAGAATAGACAAGAATTTCTCAAACTGAATTTGCTCGTGTAAACGTTGACTTAGTAAGTAAAACATTGATAACAAAATCCTACCAGATCGTCTGATTTTATTTTCTGATATTCACCATTTTTCATGGAAAAAAATTGAAAAAAAATTAATAAAAAACTGATTTCTTTTTTTTCTAATAAATTTTGTTTTAATGACCATTTTATTAATTTCTAAAATAATAATAATAATTTTAACTTTTAATTTACAATATGCAATGAGTTTTTTTTTACAACTTTCTTATATTATTTGTATTATTTTTTAAGTAATGAGTTTTGGTATGTGTTATTATGTGTCTGTGTAAAGATCCATTTAAGATATTCACAGCATTCAAATTACATAAATTAAGACAAAATGTTTTTACAAAATTTTGCATAAAATGAGCTTACATATATAAAATTTAATATAAGAAATATTTAAAAAAAAAAAATAATAAAATGGCTTAGGTGCGTTGCACAGAACGTGTCTAGTCGCCAGAGTGCTCAATAATTTAACGATTACACGAATGTTTACTTAAGCCAGAATTTCTTAACTTGGCTTAAAATTTTTAAGGTTATTTAAGTTCACTTTACAGCATCTGGATTTTTATAAAAATTTTCATTACAAAAGAAAAAAAGAATACTGTGGTAATCTGAAGAATGTGCAAAACTTAAGGCACTAATGAAGAAGAAAAAAGAAAGAAAATGAGCATTTATATTCGATTTAACTCTACAAACTTAGTGACCGATCCACAGTGAATTGCATTGCAGACAACCTTAATCAATATCGGGGGTTCGATATCCGGATCAAACCTAGTCCTACGCTATTAACGTTTTTTTCTAAATTTTCTTTCATCTCCTGTAATTTTTTGGAGGTTTACTCGAACTACATAAAGAGATGAACGTTGACTAGAGAGCTGCTGCATCACGATTTGCTAACAGCATTTAACTCTTGGTGCATCTGCTAATTAATTTAATAAAAATTAGCATTGTCTGCATTCAAGGCTTTCGGTATTGCTGAAAGCCCAAGTGATAAAGAGTTATAAATTAATTTTTTGAAACAGTAGATAATTTTACATATCTTGGCAGCAAAGTACCCATTGCCAAACGTGTCGAAAAAGACATTCACTGCCGATCTAATCTGTTTTCGGGTATTCGCTTTACTGAATCTGTATTCTCTAATAGTCTTTTTAAAGATTTATTCGGGAGAAGATGCATAATGAAGTCAATCGATCAGAGTCTAATAAAGACAAAATGCCAATGTTGTTTTTCATGTCGAGGCTAGGTTGTCATCATATGGCGGTAGCTTCATCTTCAAAATTTTTGTCAAAATAATAGTTTTTCGAATAAAATATGTATGGTTTTATTTTTTAAATTTAAAAAAAGTAATCAATTTAAGGCTTACTATAAAATTATAGGTTTTGAGTATGTATGTATGTACGTATATTACAATTGTATGGAATGCTGCTGTAGTGTGTGTATTATTTTTGGTTGTTGTGAAAATTGTAGAAAAATTTTCGATAGCATAATTACAAGAATAGTTTTTAGCAAAGTTGAATTTTTTAGATTTTTTTTTTCTTTGTGAATTTTGGTATCACATGATTAGTAAAAATGCGATTTGGGCTTTTATTTTCTTTTTATTTAGCGGTATAGATCAACAATATTCGTAGATATCTCTGATATGTTTCTAATAGGCTATGTATGTATGTAACTATGTTATGTGTTTATTTATATATACACAATTATACTATATGTATATGTTGTTGGTATGCACATATGGTCTTAAATACTCACAAGTACCACAACATACGTACATATATATACATACAGCTCTATTTGGAATAGTAAGTCTAGAAGTTTTTGTTTCTCAATCTACAATTTTATATATTGAGTTCCAAAAGTTTCAGCTTTCTCGATAGAGCCAATAGATTAACGAATTTGAACTGTACAAAAAAAGCGTTTGTTGGTTATATTTTACTTTTGCTATTTATTTCTTTTATAGTTTGGATTATTTTCGCGTAAAAAGTGAATTACAATAAAAACATTTTGATTTTATTATTATTAATATATGCGTATGTGCTTAACTTTTGTATAGTCCAGTGTCTTTAGGTTTAATCCGGAATACTTTCGATGCTCATGAATTCAAAGAAAATAGATAATATTTGTGAAAATAAATATGAAATGTTACTGTCTTTGTTCTGGCCGCGCTTTGACTTTTGCTATTTAATTTCACTTAGTATATTCCCGCCCATATTTTCTCAAAAATAAGCTAAATAAAAAAATTATTTTAATGAATTTTCTTAATGATTTTCGAGACATACATAGAGCAAACTTTTGGGCCTGGCGTGGTACCTTATAAAAGCTTTAGTAATCTCTACGAATCCAATTTTTTCTGATTGAAAAATCATTGCTTCAAAAAATTATCAAATTCGGCAAAATGTTGTGAAAATATTAAAATTTTTTTTTTAAATATACATACATTGGTCTTGAACTAATGTGTTTTTGGAAAATAAATCTTTGTCTCATGTCTCTTATCTCCTCACGGAGCATATGACCTCTTCAAAATATTCCCAATAAAATAAAGTGGTTAAACGAAACATAGCAGGAAAAAATCAATAAACAGTTCAGTATTTACCATTGCAAACATTATCTAAATATTTTTAAAATTCATGCTCGAAATTCGTTTTATTTTTGACTACAGACATTGGACAAAAATTATATATTTGTTATTTTTGTAAGCAGAGTGAATCAGTATTATTTTTTTTACAAAACTCCTTAATCTATTTAGTTTAATATTATAATACTTGAGTAACATATGAATTTTTACATTGTCCTTTGTGGAATTTATATGTTCGAGGGTGTTTCTGAAGTACTCTTTTTATTGGGAACAAACACAAACGTATTATTTCAGATCTGACATTAATAAACCGATACATTTTTAAGAAATAATCTCTCCAAGCTTCTTAAAAAAAACCTAAAGTTTTAAATATAAGTTGAGATCAATTGATTTATGAAGGTACATATTTTTTAAACGAAACATCCCGACACATAAATTTACACTTACTCATGTACGTTACGTAGGTATAAAAAATTTTTAATTTTTTTTTTTAAAAAAACAAAATTTGAAATTATTTAATTGAAATGCTTTAATTAAAATATTTTCCATTGTTTAAATCAATATTTTGAAATGCGGCTTTGGTTTCAATGATAAAAGCAATACAATTTCAGGGCATGTCCTTAAAACCTTAGATTCGGTTGGGCTAAAAGCAAAAGCAAATCAGCTTAATGCCTTATTCTGCAGTAAAAAATGAGAGCACCCCGCATATTCTGTATGCAAAATAACTCTATAACAAGTTTTGAGAAGTCAATTCGATTATTCATGTCTCATAAACTGTGCATAACTCAGCTCAGAATGATATAAATTATATCATGCTAGACGTACTCAGATTTCGAAATAAAAACTGACGTTCGAATAAATAAACTGAAACTTTAGTGTGAACAGCTTGAGTGATATGAAGGATTAAATTTTCATTGTATGGCGCTATAAATCCTTTGTTGAGTTATAACACCCTATTTCTACAAAACTTCTCATTAAATGGATTCCCTTTCCTGCCATATAGACTTTTGAACAAAGTAACGAAAAAATGGGTGGAGTCATTTAATCTTTTAGTGAGTTTTCAAAAAATTACTGCAATCTATGACATTGGTATTGAAAATTATTATCATAAAAGTAGGATACGGAATTTCATCATTTTTGATTTTAAAAAATTTCTCAAATGTCAAAGCCCAAATGGGAGTCGAGTTGCTTTCGCATCCACTGTTTTCTCCAGACTTAGTCTCCTGCAATTTTCTCCGTTTCCGAACTTGAAGCAATGTCTCGGTGGAAAAGATTTGGCTCAAATAATTAGCTCATAATAGAAACAAATGCGTTCTATCCTAAAGGCCGTAAAAATGAGAAAAACGTTGGACTTAGTTTATTGAACTGAACGGACTAAAATGAGACACTTGAGACACTTAATTGAACTACTCTTAAATTTATAAATAAATTTTTGAATAAAAATAAAATAAATTTTATTTTCTTTCGATTTCCGTCACGAAAATCTACACAAAATTATAAATACGAACTCCAGAAAACATATTATATCAAACAGTCTAGGAGTAATTTTTTGTTGCTCTATGCAACTCAAAGCCGCACACAATTTATGTTCTTTGTCATAAATTTTTGTCAATCAAAAAAGTTGTAATTTTAAAATATTTGTTAAGAAAGGAATACAAATTATTGAGATTTTTTATATATTTTTGATTCATAAAAATTACGATTTTCTTCATTGCATTTTGTTTTATTTATATATTTATGTTTTTTTTTTAACTTTAGTGTTATTTCGTGGGTAACTAATCAATCACAGATAAAAGCCATCAATCATCGTCTAACTACAACTTCAATTCTTAATTTTATTTATTCATATTCGAAATTACATATATTTTTTGGGCTTTAACTACTCCAATTCAAATATAGGATTGATTTCACGGTTAATGCTCTATTCGAAAAATAAAGTATGTTAATTTATTCCATAATTTTGCCATGAGTTAGTTATCCTATATATTAGTAACTCTTCAGTCAAATGGTTTGGAATTTCATTATATATTGGTAGAGTGGGAGTTATTTTGTTTTAAATAAACAAATATAAAATTTTATGGTACATGGCTTACATAAATTATTTCTTTCGATTGGTGAAGCCAGATTTTTTGATTAATGTCTTACTATTCTATAGGACCACTCCGAAGAGAAAGGGCTTAGACATACCTTATTTTTTTCGAGTGAGACGATATCCGTGAAATCTACCAAATATATAATTTGAATTTAATATTAACAATAACAAAACTATAAAGTAAAAAAAATTAACGTAGGTACATAAATATTAATATTAAATTTGTCTTTTTTAAAATAGCGTCATTTTGAAGGTCTTGAACCAAATAGTTTTTTTTTGTTTTTCTTAAAATTAATATTTTAAATGTTAGAAAATTTGAGAAATTGAAAGTTTTGAAAATAATTTTCAATCAGAAAAATCGTAAGTCAGGTTGTTCTTTATACTTTAATCATCATATTCTTCAAAATAAACCTGTCTTACTATTGATTTTTATAACATTATTTTTCGGTGTAAAAATTACATGACTTTCAATTTCTCAAATAATTTTTCATATATCTAAATCATAAAGTTTTCAAAGTAAAAAGAATTGAATATAAATGCAGAATACATATGAATTCTACGTTCATATGCATTTTATATTGCTTTCAAAAACTTTCTTCAAAGTTTCCGTTTTCTTCTTTTTTATTTGACATAGTTTTCTCCATTTTCTTTTTTCTGTAATAAAAATATGAATACAATTCATATGGTTTAAATTTTTTATAAATAATTTAAATTACAATGTAAATGTTGCTGATTCGCTCTTTCTTCTTAAGCATAGGATTTGGATACAGAATTACACATACAAACACTTATTGAACTAACACATCAAGCAAGTAACATTATCACTAGAACCTTGTTTTGGGGAATTTTCCTTCAATTGTTTAGATTTTACGAGGCTTTTTTTTTGTTAATTTTTCTATGAATACATAGATCTTAAACGTTTAGTTTAGTTTTTTAACTACAAAAGCAAACAAAATAAAAAAATATTTTGAATTAGAAACAACCTGATGTTCGAGTACTTAAAAATACATAAATGCAAAATAAAAAATACAGCTGAAAAAGATTAAGTTTAGAATACATTGTGCCTTAGGTTACTACTTGTTATTTTAAGTAGTGAAAGTTTTGAATTTCATTTATTTTTTTTTTTAATAAATGAAATCAAATTTTTTTATATATATTTGTGCTATTCAAAATTTTTTGAAAATAAAAATTATTTTACTATGAGAAGAGTACGCTCTTTTAGTACACGCAGACGAAAAAGATCAATGAAAAAAAAAAAAAATTTGTACGCATTAACGATTTAGTTCTATGTATAATGAGTGGATTTAAATAAAAAGTTCGACTCTTCCATCACCCCCTAACGACCCTTTACTACCCTTTGGATAGGGGTTGAAACTTCAAATTTTATACAAAATTGAGACGGATGCGCATTTCTATGTTTTTTGGGGCGCTGGATCCGAAAATGATAGCCAAAAGTAAATTTGACCTATCCATTACCACGTAGCACCCCTTTAATTTGTTTTGTTTTTTTACATAAAAATTAAAGTTTCAACCCGTTTTTAGGGTTAGTAAAGGGGAGCTAGGGGGTGATGGGTTTTATCATTTTTGGCTTTAGCATGTCAAGAAACGTACGTATTTGAACTTCGACCTCCAGAAGAGTGGTAAGTGGGTGCTAGCGGGAAAACTGGCAATTGGAATAGTTTTTTATGGTCATATTCGGTTTCTGTGACCTTGAAAATATAGTAATAGTGGGAACTACTCTCTGGGTCACGACTTTTTTTTTTGTGTGCCTGTGTAATCGTTGAAAATTAGGATTTGAATTACTTATGTCAGCATCATTTGAAAATTAGTTTACGAGAACGATGGGAGTCAATAAAAAGTTGTTACTCCTGCACTTTCTTTTATAAATATCATTACCGTATAATTTCTGAGTAATTGTGAAAAAAAAAAATCAAAATCTGAGCAGTTAAATAATTAAAATAATTTATAAATACAAACATTTCTTAGAGGCAAAAATTATTTAATGGAACAAAGCGATCTAACCCTGTTTTTTTTTTGTTTGCTTAACATAAATTTAGGTAATGACAAAAACCTTTCAAACAATATATTGTTTGTAGAGAATAAAAGGTCATTATCTACATTTCCATCATTTCATGTTATATATGCACATGAAATCATAAAATGTCCAAAATTCGTTTGTTAATAATAAACAGCTCTTATTTTCCATGAGATTTCTTTTGGGCATATTAAATTTTCTTTTACAAAACGCATACAAAAAAGTTTCATTACTCGGAAACACGAATTTGCAGATATTGTTACATTTTTCCTATATAGATGATATATATCATTGACATTGAAAGTTTAAAACGCGTTTGCCAAACAGCAAAAGTAATAGTCACATAAATTAAATAAATATTATTCCATGTTTCAAGCTTCAGGGACTGGTACACAGTTTATTACCTGGACGCCTGAACAAAAAATGTTTTACTGAATATCACAAGTAAGAAACATAGCTGGTGTTGAAAATATTACACTTATATGACAATGTTTACTTTTTAAGTATGAGGCCATATCCGGCATTATGGCTCATTTCATTTAAAGCGCCCAAAGTCAGATTTTAACATATTTTCAAAATTACACAGGAAACTATTCGGTTATAAATTACATAAAAAATAAAAATGAAAGAAGTAACAACTTTTTTTGACTCTAAATTAAATACCACATAAATAAAGAGTTTTTGAATTTATGAAACAAAAGCTCTTGGGTATGTAATTAATTACGTAGAAAATGTTACTTTCTTTACTTAATAGAAAAATTTAATGGCAAGTATATCGTTAATTATGTTTGCAACTATCAACTTAATTATTTAATTTTAATTAATAACATTATTTGTTTTGCTTTAAGCCTTACTATAATACATTATTCATTTGCTTATAATATATATATATATATATTTATATTTATAATATTCCTCGCATGTAAATATATAAGATTTGAACATATTTTGGTTGGCTTTTAATGTTTCGAAATGTTTGCCTTCTGGAGATGCTTTTTGTTTTCCTAAATACGTGGCATTAATTCGTAATATATATAAATATTTCATTTTAATTCTCTGAAGTTTAGTATTATTGCAATTGCGGTGTATGTAGAAGATTGAAGTTTAAGTTCAAATCTTTTGACGAATGTAGTATTTCATAGATGCATATTGTTTGTTCTGTACAAAGTATTAAATATACAATAAAACAAAGACTGAGTGTCTATCGAATGCATATTAAAATTTAATAAGCTAAGTTTTTGTTTTCATTTTGAAATGGAATACACTGTAAAAATAAATTTTCCTTATTTGTTTATCTTTGCGTTTGTCTTAAGTGTATTTGTGTGTGTCTGTTGTTATCATGTAGCTGTGTGTATTTTGTATTAGTATTAGTATATAAATTTTAACAGTTTGTAATTCATTGCTTTTCGATTCCATTAGCCATAAGCTGTGATTCATGGTTATTTTTCTATTATTGAGATTTAAGCGTCTTCAAGTTTGTTTGCGTTTCCTTGCTAATTGCTACGAAGGACTAGTGGCATTGCCGCCCATATCAGATTTTTCATTTGAGCTGCCCTGTTGTAGTAGTGATCGGTTCTCATCGCTGGATCCAGCATCACCACCAAATCCAGCGGCTACGCTGCCGCCAGACTCTTCGCGTATGTTAACATTTGATGTAAAGGTTGTTTCGGAGTCTGAAAAATAGAATGGAAGTTATAGTTTCTGATAAGAGGTTGAATTAATACACTAAATACGAATTGTATTATAGTGAAATTTTGTGTATTTAGTCAACTCAGCATTGAAATTGAGATGCGTTGTGGAATTGTTCTTTAAATATGCGGTGCATATATTTTTGCAATATTACTACTGTGCAGATCAGCAATAGCCAATGAATATTTTTTACTTGTTATTTGCTGCTGCCTTCAAAAAGAATGTACTCATTTTTTTATTTTTGGGCCAACAATTGGCCAACCTTTGAATTTTTATTATTAAGTTTACTGTTTATTCATAAAAAAAAGTGTTCTTTTACAACAATATTCAATATAATACAATACAATATTCCGGAGCTTGTCCGTATCATTCCCATTGTTTTTGTGAAGTTCGATTTCATAATCTTAAATAATTCACTCAGTAAAGCGTTTTGAATTTTTTGCATTAATGGGAAGTCCCACCCCTCTAGTCAAAATTCGCAAGCTCTTTTTTCATAGCTTGTCCTAGTTATTCACAGTATTTAGGTGAAATTTGGTTACATTACATCAACTAACTCTCAATATAGCGTTTAAAATGTTTTATTTGTATGAACGCTAAACGTAACCGTGAACCGCTTTCGTTCAATTTCAATCGTTTAAGGGTGTAGCCACATATACATACACATACACTATTCCATAAGCTCCACGCCACAACGATATGACCTGAGTGTAGGGTATAAGAATCACTTCAAATCTAAAATATAATCCTTTCACGTCATATTTGCGTGTTTTACCTTTGGACTAAAGTACAGTAAGCCCTCGAAATACTTCATAATTTATTTTTTTGATAAAACATAGTACGGTAAAGTGAAAGGTAATTCTTTTCCAAGCGAAGTTTTTAACTGTATTACAAAATTACGTTCGTCAAGAGTAATTAAAATTTTCGGAATAAATCAATACTTTCCGATTGGCAAAAGTGCTATCGAGATGTTCAATGTATAATTTCTTGAAAAGTGAGAAAAAAAACGCTATCAGCTTTCTTTCTAAAATATCAAAACACAAAAAAAATACAAAGTATCTATAAGCAAAAAAAAGTTTCGTTGATTTTTTTAGCTTATAAAATCAAGGCCAAATCTTCGACAAGTATCTGCGACCATTCAGAACTCTTGGATTTTTACTGTCAACCCAATAGGGCAACACTTTGGCCAAGATTAAGGTTGATCGGCTATGTTCAATCTCGCTTATATTTAACGAAGTCGTTACTGCAGATAATTGGGTCCATGCACCAAATTTCACAACTTGGTATAAATACCAAGAATGGCCCCGTTTTCTAATCGCTTCTGCATTTCTTCATGAAGTTCTTAGCATAGACAATATACACCCCCTTGCTACTATAAGTTACCAGATATATCGTTTTAATTGTAGCGCATGGAAGGTGCCACGCCCCATCGTTCAAGCATTGTTAGGAGCTAAGGATAACCCAAATGCATACTAACACGAAGTCTTAAGACTCTTGCTAACAAATGAGCGAAGATATAGTGTTTTTATCGTATGAAAAGTACCACGCCCCGTTGCATACTCACGTCCATATTTAATAAGGTACTTAGCATAAACTATATCCACCACATTTCAGAACTATTGCTATCATAGGAGTCAAGATATAGCGTTTTAAGTGATTTTGTTGCATGAAAGATGACTCGCCCTCTTATCTAATCCCTTCCATATGTTGCAATGTAATTGGCATATATCATTTGTACCCTATCATAAAATTTAAAGACTCTGGCTATCATAGGTACGAAGATATAGCGTTTTAAGTTTTTTTGTGGCATTGAAGGTGCCACGCCCCTTATTTTTATTAAAATAAAATATATCCTATGTTACTAAGGAATAGCGTAGCTTTCTCTTAGTAGAAGAATATTTAGAATCGGAGCAGTAGTTCTAGAGATTACCCTCTACATACAAAGAAACAATAAAACAAAAAAAAAAAAATTTATCTCTTTATATGATAATATAGATTGCAGTGGCCGATTCTCAAAAAGTGAGCATCGTATATGAAAGGAAATTTACCAAAAGTAAAGTACCAAAAAGCTTGATTTGTAAAGCAAATCGTGAATGTGGATTCATGTGCTGTTTACTTTTCTAATGCTGCAATGTGTAATCGAAAGTGCTATGGAATTGCCTCTAAATAGCTTAAAATAAGACACACGTTACATACTTTGGATAGAGAAATTTACACTTTCATTTTGCAGACTCCGACAAAATTGCAAGTACGCAGGCCAATCGGCTTCCAAGTGTATATTACTTCTAGGCTCTTAAAAAAGTGATCGTAAACATAGAAAACATAAAGAAAGTTTCCTTGAACAAACTAAATGGCTGCATTAAAATGTATGTGAATGATATATATCCAGATTGCCGCGACTCAAAAGATCTAAACATTTTCGTTTCCCTGGCATATAAAGCTAGTTACGTTGCATTTATTATGGGACTTTCAAAACATAATCTGAAAGATATTCTAAGGGGTTCAAGTTTTACCTATGGTATGTAGCACACTTTATTTCCAATTTATGGCTTAGGTTCTCTATAAGTGGAAGCGCTGAAACATATCTTTCAAATGAGATACATACGTTTGGCAGAAAAAAAAAGATTCCCCATGGTCAAAGAAAAGCAATATCAGTCAGTCAGACTTTGAAACTTATGGCTTTCAGCGAATCTCAAATTTTATGAGTCAAATTTGAAAGAAATTCTTCTGTGCTCATAAACAATTGTCAACACCGAAGCAAGATTATTCGTTAGCCCATCTTTAACGTCAAATAGTACAGATTCTGGAAAAATTCGTTTTCCCTCCAACCTTTGCGAGATTCACAATGTAAACTTGGGACCAGAAGAGTATCAAAAATTACAATACGTCTTGGAAACACTTTCGGTAACACCAAAATTATTCGGAGAAATGTTGCAGATAATTGAAGGCATTCACTTTAACCAGGCACGCTACAAAAGTCTTGTGGAGTTCATATTTAGGTAATGAAAACACGTCTTTCTTTATTTTGAGGTGTTGTTGGTTGCTTTTGTTTTTGGAATATTTTGTTAAAAAAATTCGATTTTAACTGAACCACCCCAATGTAGATGTAGTGTGTATTTTACTTACCTAAACTACTGTCTCTATTCGTTGAATCGTAGCGACTATCGCCGGACATGTGTGAGGCAGCAGCTGAACGTGCCAGCATGGGTTTTACCTGTCGTAGTGCTTGCTCTTCAGGGTAACGCCGTGTTTGAAACTTTGTTGGTTTCGATTGTAATGATGCCGGGCCTGAACGTTGATGCGCCAGTGTACGATGTCTTAAGGGTGGTGGGGATATTGATTTAGCTAAAACTGAGTGAGGTATTTTGTTCGGTGAGTAGTCGCTACCGGATTCACCCTAGTCGAAAGAAAAGAGAGATTATGAAAAACAATAACAACTTTTATAATATTTTTGACAGTGTAGGCGATTCACAATGCATAATTTGGTTCCATTTTTGAAATTATCACTTGTATTTACCATAACCGTTCCATTGTCAGACACTCCAGAGCCAGACATATTATCTGCTAACAGACGCTCACTTTCAGGATCAGCTAATACTCTGGATACGTCAGATTTGTTCTTCAATATCGATTTCGAGCGACGATGATGCTCAAGGTTTGGCGATGCATCAATTGAGTCAATTGATGAGGAATGTTTGCTTTCGAACTTGGCTGAAATGGGAAACGAACAGAAAACGTAATCTGTCTTAAATTTGATACCATTCACCTACCCTTGGCTCCAACATTTTGCAGTCCAAACAAATGTTGATTGATCAACTTGGTCGCCGTAGCTAAGCTCTTGGTTGGCATGAAGGATGAACGTTTCTTCTTTCCTGATACAATAGATGTAGCTGGAATGCCTTCCTGACCTAAGCTTTCCTGCGATAGTTTTGACTCCTCAAATCGCGCTCGAGGCTTGGCGAAACCAATCGATGCTGTCGTTGTGAAACTTTGCTGAAAACGTGTCTTACGATGCTTCGGCATTGGTGTCTCATTTAAGCTAACGCGGCTTCCACGCTCTTGCACATCGAAATTCTGATACACCTCATCCATTGGACTGACACCGCCAGCAGCGAGACTTCGTAGCGCCGTATCACCTGACGCACTTTTCTTAACATGCGAACGTATCATGCTCGAGGAAGAAGATGTCGTTGCGCCCGCCATTACTAAACTCACAGACCCTGTTCCAGGCGTTATCACGTACGCTGCGGTTGCGCTGCTGGTAGCGTCCTTTTCCATCGGATTTATGTACAGATTATCCATATCAATGTCTAGGGCACACGCCTCATCGGCCAGGTCCGATGTGAGGTCACCCTGCGACAGGAATGGATGCGTTTGGCAACTAGCGTAGGTATCCGAACTGTCAACGCTGGCTAAATCGGCATTATTGTTATTGTTGTTTAAATTGCTGATGAAATTGCTAGTGAAGTTATTGGCAAGCATGTTACCAGTGCTCATGGCAACCACCTGGCATACACCAATAGAGGTCGTATTGAAATTATTATTGTAGTTGTTGTTGAAATTATTATTGTACGGTGAGCCACCAGTTCCAGCAGACCCTGTCCCAGTTCCGGATGTGGTGACGAATGGTGCATAACGCATTGGTGTTTCGAGTGGCAGCGCGATTGTGGTTGATGTAGTGGTGCCATACGACGACGTTGTTGAAGACGATTGTGAGATGGGCGCGGCAGTGTTGAGCTCACCAACATGTGTCGCTCGACCACCAATGGAGAAAATCACATCCGAACGTAGATCAGCAGCTATACCGACCGAAGACATGCGTCCACTTACTGTAATGGGCACTTGGTGTGGAACAACTGACGGTGGGGGCGCCTGCAACCCAAATTGATTGGCCCTTTGATCCTGGCGCATGATTTGTGTGGCAGACATACGCATCTCCAAGCAGATGGGCTTGTGGAAGTCAGAGGTTGGAAGTGAAATAACACCTTCAGCATCTGTAAACTCCTTAAAGTCCTGCGAAAGAGATTAGAAGTAATCATTTCTGGTTGGAGGATTTTTAAATTTACACGTAAAACAGTCAGTAGGTACATTTTTCAGATAGGTCCTGTGTAAGCGTTTGGAAATTAGGAACACAAAAACTATAGCTGAAAAAAGGATAAAAAATCATAAAATAATAAATTTTCAGTAGCTACTCAGTTGTTTCTATGTTGCGAAACTAAAAATTTATTTGTCATTATTTCTAAAAAATTGACCAAGTCAACAGCATCAGGTGCTTATTCAAAAGTTTAATGTCTGGGGGAGCGATCATATACCTTTTACATTGCGATACCAACAAAATATAAACGATGCAAAGCACTTCAGAATACCTCCAACAAATAGCAGAGGGACAAATTTAAACTATATCTTGATGCGGACAAAATATACGGTTAGGAGGATGAAGTTTTGTTTTTTATACCATACACTCGGGGATGAAATCCTGTTCACGGTCACGCTCACGAATCATTCAAATAAGCCATTTAAAACGTTATATTGAGTGATTTATTTGGTGTAGTATAACACATTTCTCGTAAATAAAATGTTCAGTTCATCTAATTCTGGAAATTTTGTGGCTAAGGATTCTCCGAATTGCCAGTCAGATGCTGACAAGATACGATTTCCAGCCAAATCAAGTATCTAAATCGAAATGGTAGCAAGCATTGTAGTGGAATCCTAAAGGCAGCAGGAAACGCACGCTGGTTTGAGTCTCTCGCTTGTGACTATGCGCGGTGGAATACTTTTGTGAGGTCACTATGCTCCGGCAGGAAATAAAAGGTAAAAAAATACTTTGATTGCTGTAGAGTTTCAAGCTCACTTTCTTGGGTACTCCGAAATCAAACAGAATTTGTTTCTATGAAGGATAGTAGGATTCCGGCATGGTGTGCTAAAGTTGATAAATGTAATGAGCCTTGTAACTGACCAAGTCGGCTTTGAACACTTGGAAAGCAATTTAAGGATCTTCTTCACATTTATGAATCAGGAACTTTTTTTGGTTCAGAATCTTTAAGGGCAATTTCTTCTATTTGTTTCTTTTTGACCAATCCCACTGTATTTTTTCTTACAATAAAAAATATATTTAAATAATATAAAAGAATTGTCGTTTTGTGGTGCTTCTGTGTTGTTGTAATAATTCTTTTTTTGTTCTTCTATTTTCCACCAAAAAATTTGGTCACTGTAGCTACTTATACCCTGTCGAAAGCTCGTAAAAATTTTTTGTCTTATACGAACTTCCTTGTTGTGTTTTTTCAAACAGAACACCGTCTTGAATCTGAGAAATCTGAACTTGGAATCCTGATCAGCGACCCCCAAAACCTCCATGTACTAAATTTGCTAAAAGTTGGTTGATTTTTAAAAAATTTTTATCCACCGTGTTGAACCCGACATCTTGAATTTGCAAATTTTGTAAATCGAACCCCAAATTCGCAATCGACCCCATCTGCCGTTTTAAGTTTGGCAATTCTGACCTTGGATTTGTAATCAGTGACCCTCAATTCCACCGAATTTTTATTTGTACAAGCTTTTTTTGCTGCACACTCCATTTTTATCCGGCTTCCGGCCGCTATATTGGATCGGCCATTTTGAATTTCTCTTATAAATAGTTTGCTTTTAGAAACCAATATTTTGTAGGTATGTGATCCGCTTGTTGTGAAACGTTCCATATGTAAGTCAGCTGTTTTTGTTTTTGTTTTTCTTTTTTGTGATTTTGTGTAGTCGCGATTTAGACTTTATTTAAATCTAATTGGAGCAATAATTACCTCCTCATAAAAAGTTATAGAGTTCTAAGTTTTCTTTTAAGGTAATTTTGGTTCATTAATTCCGCAAGCTACTAATATTATTGCAATGAGCACCAGATTTCGAGATAATTACGTAAAAACGGTTTTCAAAAACCTATTACATAATATCTCAAAAAACCGAATCTTTTACTTTTGTTGTGAAAAGTTTTCCAAAATATTTTGATGCAAGTTATATCGCATCAACAAAATAAATCTGGAATGGGGGGTGATGGTCTTATTAAAATTATGTTACTCTCACCCACTACATGCTGGCTGGTTTAACTTAACGCACACAAATTGAATACGGCAACATTTACTTAAATTTATGGAAGGTTTGCACGTCTTCTTTTCGAAATTGGTCAAATTACCTCTAATAATTACATCAATATGGCGTTTTAAAGTATTTCTTTCTGTGAAGGGTATCCCCGCCCACGTATAGAAATTTGCTGAACTCTTGTCCAGAGCTTTTCCGTATTATTCCCAATTTTTATGTGAAATTTGGTTTCATTACCTTAAGTAGTTCTCTCGTTATAGCGTTTTAAAGAATTTGTTTGTATGGTAGGTGACACGCCTTCTTGTCATTGTTCACCAAGTTTTTGTTCAGAGCTTCTCTAAATTCTTTCTAGTAGTTGTGAGAAACTTAATTGCGCTCAATATAACGTTTGAAATGTTTTATTTGTATGGGCGGCAGTCGTACCGAAAAACCGATTTCGTCTATTTTCAAACCCAATAATTTTGCTTGAAGTTGTAGGCTGTGTACTGAATTTCATTCACTAATCTTGCTTGGTTTTCCTGTAATCGTGATTTCCACAGACAGACAGGCGGACATCATCATCATCATTTATCATATATATATATATACACTTTTACATGCCTGCCACACCCTCTTCTATGAGTTGACAGCAGAATGACTTAGTGATATACCCTCTGTGTAGGGTATGAAAAAATCAGAAGAAAGTGAAAAATTAGAAAAAAATTGTCCAATTAATTGAATTGATATAGCAAACGTAACTACACTTTAAACCCAAAAAAAAAAACTTAAAAGTCTTGCTAAAAATTCGAGTTTTTTTTTCCATTGAACGTAGTTTGTAACCTTCTCCCCAAGGAATCCGAGTTCTGTGTAATTTTTCTATTTATTATTAGTTACTTACTTTTATGAAAAATTTGCAATAAATTTATATATAGTACGTGGATAAGTAAATCAATTTATAATTTTGAAAACCAATATTTTAAATCATCTCAAGAACCGGATCTGATTGCAAAAAAAAATCACTTTCATCAACGTTTTCTTGATTTTTTTTTGTTGATCGATGTTGTTTTTTGAGCACATTTCAAACTTTAAACATTTTTTCTGGTACTCAAGTCATATATTTTAATAAAACCAAACATAATTTGCAAAATAACAAAAACCAAATTAAACCTTAGTGTTTCAAAAACTATTCTACTTATAATGTAGCAGTGAATTGTCCTAGTACACTAAAATTAATACGACACACATGCTGTCTCAAACGAAATGTTATAAAAGGTTTATATATTCTGATTATTAGAAAATCAATAACATTTACTAATTTATTGAAACTTTCCAAAATGCAAATAAAAATTATAAAAACATTGATGTGTAAATCGGAAGGTACGAGTACTCACCTTGGACAGCAAACAATTTCATAAATTTGCCTACATGGAAGTATCTAAAGTAATCAGCTTTTATCGGAATTGAGTTCCGTTTTTAAAGTAATGCATTGTTTTTTTTTTATTACGAGCAAACAAATTCGCCTTTAATTTTTTGTAGGTTAAAATCGTACAACATAAAATTTTCACTACAAAAAATATCACTCTGGCAAAATTAAAAAGGAAAAATTTGTGTGATACAAAAAATAAAAAATCGTTCCATACTGTTGTGGTGCATTTAAAAGATGCTATGAATTTTTGTTTTTATTTCGCATAGTGATTAAAAATATATAATAAATACATATGTATATAGTAAAATTCATATATTAAATAGATAGTACGTAAGAATGTAATTCTATAATTTTTTATTATGGTAATTTATTTATTTAGTAAATCAATACGGCAACTTAAGGTTTTAAATTATGGCAAATTTTCACTTTTAATATTTATTTATGTAGAAAAGAAGAACTAAACTTGTAATTATTAAATAATTAGATGTAATTATGATTACAAAGTGTAATTAAAGCTTTGTGAGTTTGAGTTTTACTTAATTATTCTTAGAATTTTCTATGTCTTTTCATTCGTGTAATTGAAGTATGTTATTGTAGTTGTTTTTATAGTAATTGATTACTCTAACTAAAGAACTAAGTACTCGAATTGGTTTTAGATTCGATTTAACGCGCTTAAACGCTATGCCCTCGTAATGGAATACATTCGCCTTGACATCCTCGCAATCCCTTTAAGAATAAATAAAATAAATAAAAAATTTGACATTTCGAAAAATAAAAGTAATCAAAAAAAAAAAATGAAACAATTAATTGAAATGCTATGGAACATTTAATGAAAATAATGATAAATATTTTTCTTTTTTGTATGCAAAATTATACAAGAATGAACGAAATTGTTAGTTTCAAAGTGATCTGTCATTAGGTAAACTTTTTTCATGTCAGGGAATTTGTTATATTTTCATTATATTTCGAGTCAAACTTCATATACAAAAAGGGATCTCTAACTACAGGGACTTAAGGCAAAACAAACTTTGAAATAGTGTTTTAAACGAATACCTACATGAGTGTTAGTTAGAGTTTAGTAAATGAACGATTTTTAATAAAGTGAAATGGTGGTGCGAACACAATAATTACAGAGTTTTTGTGTGTGGTACTCTTAATATTAACAAGTGACTGGGCGTAACTTTAGTCGATATATATATCATATTTTGAAATTTTTTACATATATTTTGATTAAAAACTACACCCGTTCTCCGTAAATTAATTTTTTTTTCATCCAGAAATTACGATTCAAAGCTTTAGGTTTTTGATGAAAACTTTACTTCATTTGGCTTCTATGATTCAATCACGACGAGATGGAATAGCTTTTCGAATCAATTAAAGTAAAGGATTTTATACAGAATTTTTCAAGCCACCCATGTAAAAATTGCTGCCAGAGGTAAAGTTTAAATTCATCTTGAGAAAAAATCGAGTGATTTCGATAATTTTTGATCTGTAGCACTATGATTCGTATATTCAAAAATACCATAGTGAGTGGCGTCAATTCAGTAGGCCTGGGGAGGGCATTGGTTCCCCCCAGAATCTGATACTACTTATTATTCAGTACAGCAATTCAATAAACCCATCTAATAGTGGTGGAATTACAATTCTCGGCCTACCCCTTCCAAGGTTTTGTTGAAGTGAAGCCTCTGACCATAGTACAATAAAATCTGATTGAGTGATAATGCTTTGCAGTTGGTATGCCTCAAATATTTAAATGTAATATGTCGATAATATTATAGTTAGGATAAAACATGAACTAATGATATAAAAATAGATTAAAACAAAGAACAATTAATATAATTTACTACGAATGGTCATAGAAGTGGGGGGTACTAGCGCGCTTCGATCTATTTAATGTGTACAATTTGTGATTCCGAATAAGAAACAGCAAACCTTTCAACAACATTGAGTTTCACAGATAATAAATGCTGACAGCGCCAGTTTCAATCATTTTCTTAAGAGCCAAGAAATTCTTAGGTGATGGTGGTGGACGCGCTAGACGCTTCATGTTATAATCACGTCCATGAAATTTGCAAATGCGTTCCTAAAATTCGATTATAATTCTATCAGTAAGTGCTACATTGTTTTCAAATCAATTTAAATTTAATGTGCTACATACGAGCACGTTACTAGCAACATTTTTTTGTTGTCATCATTAAAAATTTTTTTTCTAACATAAAAATCAACCTAGGTAGCTATTGGAATAAAGAAAAAGCGCTAATATTTCTATTTGATACAAAAATATGATTGCAAGAGTGCAAAGAAAGCATGTGACTTAGTTTTTGAAATGATAATCTAATATATTTCCCAAATAAGCTATCCGAATATTTGTCAAAATATCTACTCAAATGGAAATATGAGATGTCAAAACTTAACCATCGATACGTGGAATTAATCAAGTGTGCTCTGGCATAATTAAAAATTTTAGTTGAGATAGTCTTTATTCGATTTCTCAGAGAACATACTTTATAAAATTCTAAAACGAATTAGCAAATTCATTCCAAATATGAGAATTGGTTTTCATTTGTATATATGTCAACTGTCTGTGGGGACTAAGTAATAATGACTCAAATATATGAAGTCTGCATTGTCAACAATTTTTATTATATACAATATATCGGTGTGGTTCAAGCAACAACAACAACAATTGCAGCGGGTTCTAGCATCACTGACATTATATATTTTCGTAACAACTTCTGTTTCGAATCTGGAACTTTGCGTTATGAGGAGGAACCCTCAATATAACTTCTGAAAAAACCTATATTTCTAAACCACTTGCGCGCACAAAACTGTTTACGCGTTTTTGCAAATTTTAAAATGGCGTTGAAGATGGTTTTCATAATGGAGTAGGTAACGAAAAATTTTAGTAAAATATTAAAGAAACAAATTTCAAAAAAATTTTAAAAATATTTTTTGTGGTTAGAATGCATAGTTTTGATGACTTAGAATATATTTGGATTACCGAAATTTTTAGTTTTTGCAAGCTATGTAAAAACCGTACTAAGTAAAAAGTTGTTAAAATGGGTCAAAATATGCAGAAAAATATTTTGTTTTTTGATTGTAACAACATTTGTTTATATGGTTTTAAGCAGGGGAACATAAAATATTTATTTGAATTTTTTTAAAACTTTTTCCGAAAATCAATATTGTCCAGTTTCAAATCTCGGACAAATAAATATTTCGACGACGACGAAACGTGACATGTAACTGCAAGCGCCTTGTCGAAGAAAGCAACTCAAATCGATATTTCCTCAAAGGCCTCCACAAACGATTATAACTCGCTGAGATACCTGGATCTATGTAGCTGTTTATTTCGCTAGTCATTTCAAAGACATTAAATATTTTCTGCGTCCTCTCGATGAAAAATAAGCAAAATGGATTAGCGAAACCCGAAAGACAATTCAATTACCGAATCTAAAAAGTTAATTCCCGCTCTGCCAATGTCATTTCGCGATAATTTCTCTGACATTCACAAAGCAAAACAAAGAAAAAGTGAAACATTTGAATCAATCCGTCCTAGCCTTGAGGCAATTGCGAGAAAACCACAATTCCTCAGGAAATTCAATTATGTTGTCCATCAGAATACTAGGCTTGTCAAATTCAAAGTAATTGTAGGCATTCCAAAAACGGGCGAATCCAACGAGTCCGACATGAAATTGAAGTATTCGATTATATACATATGTATGTACTTTTGTAGGCGAAGAGCGCGCTGTAGAAAAGTCGAGTGTATAAGATTTCAGGATAAAATATACGGGAAAGATAGTTATGTATTTTGGTTATATTAACGAACCAGGGTTGCCTTGTCCTGGTGTCCAAAAATTCCCAAATTTGTGCCGATTTGGTTGTTTTAATTAAAACTGTATAATATTACAGCTCGAAATGTATGCCAAATGATAGCGGTCAAAGAACTTAAATAGAACAGTTAGGGTTGCCTTGTCGAATCTTGTACCAAACATGAATTTCCACCGGGTTTTTGCGTCAATTTTTATTAATGAAAATATGCCAAATGATAGAGCTCAAAGAACTTAAATAGAACAGTTAGGGTTGCCTTCTCGAATCTTGTCCCAAACATGGGTTGCCACTCAATTAAGAAAAATGTTTAAGACGGTAATCGACAAGGCAACCTTATATACATATTCTTATAAGGCTCTTCGAACTCTATTGTTTGGCACACATTTCAAGCATTAATATATGGTAATAAACAATCGGTGACAACCCAATTTTGGGACAGGTTTCGCTAGTGTAGGCCTCTTCCAGGTCCATCATTGTCATACATTTGGAGCTGTAATATTACACAGTTTTAATTTAAAAAACAAAATTTGCCCATTTTCGGCCATATTTACATAAATATTGCGTAGGCTTTTCATAAATATTTTATGTTGCCCTGGATATATGATATGATCTGCAGAGAAATTTTTTTATTAAATTTTAATATAAATATAGAGCATTTTTAGAGCGCTTTGAGCACCATCTTCCCCTTTCCTTACGAAGCTGAAACTTTTGCACGAGTATAGTTACATATGTGGTTTAATTAGTGGTGTATCAGAGCCTCTTCGACTATTTCTACTATTTTGGATCACTGTATTATATGTGTAAAGAATACTTTTTCAAGCTCTTAATTTCAGGTAGAATATACGGAGTTTGATGCTAGCGCTCCCTATTCATAATTATTTTATTTTGCATATCGTGTCTATCTTCAGTGCACTATTTTTGGTACCTATTTTGTGTAAAAGAGTTAGTGGCTTATGCATACATACATAAATGTATATATGTAAGTAAGTAAATATATAAGTTTACTAAAAGACATGCGTTTTTCTACATACGAGATGCAGTCAATATATGGTGGTTAGTCTTTTATAGAGACTAGCAATAATTTTCTAATTTATCATTCAAGTATCAGTTTCTATGTTTCTAATTTGTAAACATTCAGAAAAAATCAAGAAAATAACAAAAAGATACGCCACAATATTTTTACATAACACAAAATAAACGCTCATTAAAAAGCCAATTGAAAATATACTTAAAAAAAATGTTACAAAATGTTTGTGATCATTCACATTAGCTACCTTTGATGTGCAGAAACAGCATTCGAACTCCACCGGTACATCTTGATCCAGATTGTCCATTCTTTGGTTTTGCAAATTTTCGAGCGCAACCTGCCTTCGCAATTCTGCAACTTCCTATAAAATTATTTCGTTTCATGTGACTTTTATAATAAATAGAGGTGTTAAATATTATGTTTTTGCTGTTAATAAATTAATAAATAAATGTAAAGAAAAAAAATATTTTTAATTCTATTAAAGTTATAAGTATAATAAATAAGTTCGCAGTTTCATTCCAGAATATATAAAATATTTAATTGTTTGCATTCCACATGTAGTATAAAGCAAAATATTGTGTGTAACAAATTAAATGAGCCATACATATTTACATATATCAAAACTTACATGTATCCATAGTGTAGTGTACTATGGAAACGGCTATGAAACATAAAAGACTGAGAGCTACATATGTAGTAACTTTGAAAACAAAAAGTATACCAATTGAACACTTTTGTTTTTAATTTTTTTTTCATTCTTTAAATGCTATATTATTGCACATCTATCGAAGTTCGAAAGTATTCCCATGTTTTGTAAGGGACCCGATCACTAGTCCTTGGGAGCAATATATTTTTCTTTTAAGTATAGTTAGGTATGTCATTTTAATCCGACGAGAGTGTGGCGACAAAATGTTACTTAGGGTGTGTGGTAGGGTATGACATACCCGAGTGCGAAATTACCTCTAAAACTTATTTATCAAATAGATAGCATTAAAGTAAAAAAGTTTTATTGTAAAAGGCAATATGATAATTATATTTAAATGAAACACCTGGGGCAGTTTAATAGTTTTTATTATTAAAATATAGACTCTTGCAAAAAAGCTTCAAAATAAACAAATAAAAATAAGAAAACCTCATGGAACATAAAGTTAAGAACTTTATAGACAAAAAACCTCAATACAAATTTTAAGCACATTTTAGGAAATTGATCAAAGTCCGTGCAGATTTTGCTCCATGTACATATGTATATGGCTTTTCCACAGGCTGAACATGCGTGTTTTGTCTTAAGATCTTTCTGGGCAATCTCCACATCTAACGTAGCAACTAGGAGCATTTTGGGATGATGGACGTGGAGGATCATTGATTTGAGATGAGATTCTCTGACTAATAAATGTTGTAATATTTTTTTGATCTTTTCTCGATCATATACTAAAGCCAAGTCTAAGTTACGGATAAATTCGGTTCGTTCGGTGTTCTCAACACTATTTTTTTTTTCAAACTTCTGATGAAGCAACGAACAAACTAACCACGAAAAACAAAATATTCCGATGTAGCTGCCTACTATGATGACTTTTTTTTTTAAACCATGTTTCCATAGAATTTTGCTTCGCATTATTTCCATAGAACTTTGTTTTGCGCGTTCAGTCAAAAACGTGTGAGAAAAGTTGGCGCTTAAGTTGTGTATGGTAAGAGGGCGGTAAGATGATCGCGAAATATAGCTCATTTTGCAAAAGTCTAAAGTGGTCGCAAAATTTTTCGACTTTGGAACTTTTCTGGGAATTCCAGGTACAAATTGTAGGAAATTTACTAAATTAGATTATTTCATAAAATGTATACATCATCTATGTTGCAGGATATTACGTACCCAAGTAGTGTTTGCAAGCGTGTAACTCAAGAGCAGACTGCCGCGTCACTGCGATCACGTCACTATCCCCTCCTGCATCCTTTTAACTCCAGCTACTCAAATCAAAAAAATGTTTGAATAACTTAATAAAATAAACACACGCATAAAAGTAACAGGATGGGTATGTCACACCCGAACACACTCTTGCCTGGTTAAAAGGTTTTTTTTTTGTTCAAACAAATTTCGTAAAGGAAATAGATGAAAGTTGCTTGCACCTTAGCTATGGATGGGGTCCTATAATCTAACTACTTTTTTTTTTGTGTACTCAAAGATGCTCCATGGTGTTTTTGGTATCGTTTTAAAAAAATTTTCGATATATTTTGGAAAAAATACGCTTAAAAACGAAAATTCTGAAGGCAGCAAAAGACTGAGTGAAAATAAGATCCTTCAACCTTTGTTTTAGTAAAGTGTGTAAAAAAAATTTTCGTACGGATTACACTCCCATTCATAACACTTTATAATAATTGCACATAATAGACACACAGGTATAATATGTATTATGTACATATGTATGTATGTGGGTGCAATGAAGAATTCAAGTGAATGCTTGAAAAGAACAACAACAACGAAAATCACATTAAAATGTAATTTTTTTTTTTCAATTCTTTTATGATGAGACTTCCGCAGTCAACCTGCAGTTGTTGCTGCCATTAAAAGGGGTGTTGCTGCTGCTGCTGCTGCGGTGTGGAAGGACTACAAAATGAGTGGTTTTCTCTCACATCTAAGTGTACTAGAGAGATTTCCATCTGTTCTAGTTTCACATCTATTCATACTTTGTAGCAAGAATTTTTTCACACCTGTTTAAAAAGACATTAAATAGTGAAATACTGAATTTCACTACTTCAGATCGTATAAGCTTACAGTTTTTAAACACCCTACGTCAATATCTTTTGATGTAACATACATAAATTGTTTTATGCATCTTTACAACATACACAAACTTTTCATAATTTGTTTGCCTAACTAAGGATGTGCAAAGAAACGTTCGAAATGGTGCGAGACGCTGGCCTAAACACACTCGAGGAGAAAAAACTTTGCCAAAAAATTGCTGCAAGTTAAGATTTGACCAAGTTTTAGTGACTTAAAGTTGACATAATAATAATTATAGAGTTTAGCTACTACAGCTGTTAATCTTCTTAGCTATTTAGCTTAAAGATTTTAATCAAATAAAATGCTTAGTAAGTAGTCTTTTTTTTCTCAACATACCCACTAAGACCATGTGAACGTACACATATATATATATATTGAAATGGTCCAAGGCCATTTGCATGTCAATCATTTGATCAATTTTGCGTTTTTTATCTCGATTTTATTATTTTATTTCTCTCATATTATTACTTAGTATTTATCTTTTGGTCTCTCTAAATGGTCACTGGTGGCCGCTCAGCTAGAAGGACAGCGTCGCACAGTGGAGCCAAATTAAGTTTCCATGTGTAATGTGTTTCTAGCTGGTACTTCAAAAGTTTGAGCGCTGCTTTTTAATAAACTGTGTTTTTTTTAAAGGTTAGATCCTATATGATTTCGCATGAATTTTTTCAAAGCCAGCATTTTTTATTGCACTTCTTGTCCATTTACTCAAAAAGTATTCCAAAAGTATAATAAATATGGTTGAAGAGACAAACTCATCGTGTTTTGGTCAAAAAATATTCGTATAGTTAGATTTGATTGAGTTATTGAAGTTGGTTTGTCTAACGATTTCATTGCTAGTAAAAGGAAACGTAAATTGAAATATGACGTGCTGAATGAAACAGTAACTATATACGGATTGGGTTAGTGTAACAGGTAATTTTATTTTTCCTTAAATCTGACACTGCCATACAGACATTCCCACTTCAAAACATCATAACTCAATAAAAAGTTTTCATGCCAAAGATTCTTGTGACTAAAAATCGATGCTGGTGTCATTCGGTGAAAATAGGTACAGAAGTCATTCGACTGAAATGTAACTATGACGCATCATGCTACTGTTGAATTTTAGTCTTCGAAAACGTTTTCGCACATTTTTCGACATTTTCAAGATTATCTATACTAAAATAATAAATAAAAAAAATCTGAAAAAATTTAGATATTGCTTGGATCAAAGTAGTAGGTAAATGCATACACTTTAGGATGTTTCGCGATGCTGAAATGTACCAAATATTTTGCAAAAGTATGTTGATAAAAGCAGAAAATGTTAAATAAATCTAAAAGTGTTGGAAAAATCAAAAAATATTGTGAATAAAAATTTTTCAAATGTCAAAAAATATTGAGCAGTCGAAAATTTTTGATAATATCGAAAAATATTGATGAAGTATAAAAACTGTCAATACGAGTAGTTTCAAAAAGTAGCAAAATGATTGGAAATTGATATACACGATATTTTAAAGATGCCTAACAAACAAATTATGTTGTTGATTACTGTCTGTCGAAATACACCGACTACACATTATCTTACTAACTGTGAATTGAGTAAAATATGTGCTAAATGCGCCACGAGACTGTGCAGTGCAGTTTTAGTTGTCTGTGTATTTTTTTACCTAAGTCTTGTAAAAAGCACATCCTTCCATAAGTGGGCTTTGCTACACTTAAAGTCTTTGTTTTCTTCCGCCTCACGCATTCCTTTTCTCTTGCTTTTGTTTTAAATTCCCTAACCTCTGTTATGGGTTTTCTACGTAAGTGCTTCCTTTGAAATGCAATTTTTTGTAAAAGTGTACAAATAAATTGAGTCTTTAGTGACGAACACTTTAAGAAAATTTTCTTTGGCGGTGAAATTTGTTTTTATATTTTTATTAACAGATTTTATCAGATGTTAAAGTTTTCATGATTCAAGCGAAATGTGTCTTCGGACTTGCCAAAGTTCAATAAAAACTTAAGTAAACGAACAAAGTTCATTTAGTTGAAACATTGAGCCCGCTAAAATTTCACTTAGGTTAGTTGGGAGTGGCAGTCATTTACGAGCCCGACTAACTTAGACCAAATGTGATGCGTGGTGGGTATGGGTGTCTGGTTATACCCTCTCGTTGAACCAACCAGATTTCGTAATAAAACTAAATAGCTGACCTACACTAACATGTCTAAGGTCATCCAGGTCATCAAATAAAAACGACCCAAGTGTTTTGCGGCGTTTTCTAGCAAGAAAGGGGCAGGAACAGAGAAAATGTTTAATATTTTCTCTTCCTTTGTATCTTCACAACTTCTACAGAAGTCAAAGGGCATAACACCTAATCCCTCCGCATGTCAGGCAGTTATGACTTCATCAACTGGCGAGACACTATGTCCAGTGCGGGAAATCAGTTCTGACGAACGCTTAGCATCCTATTTCGGACAGATTTGCCTAGTTATATTGCACGTTGACCTTTAAGTCCATCGTTTGTTAGCATTTTTTACCATTTCTTCTTTAAGCAGTAACTTGCAGGTAGCAAGTGGCATGAAACACCCTCCTTGTCCTGAGGAATTTGTGCAGTAGTCCGCTGCCTAGCAAGTTCATTAGCTTTGCAATTGTCGTCAATGTTCATATGAGATGAATGTTAAAATGTTGAGCTAACTCATTTAGAGACGAGCGACATTGCTGGGGAACTAGTTAGGTAGGCAAGACTGATTCTGGAGATTTGATAGCTGCCTGACTATCTGAATAAATTTTTATTTACTTTTTTGGTAAATTTATCCTCAGGATGCTACCTCTTTTATCGCTATAACCTACGCCTGAAAAACGTTACAGTAATCCGGTAAAAGTATCACTTAAGAAATGTATATTTCTTGACAAAGTGAAGCTTAACGCCTCTGGTTACCATTTTGCATACGATTTCGACAATTATAAATCCAATGGAGGAGCAGACATACTAAAATGACATTGCTTTAATTATCATATTGGGCACTTCTATGATATCACATACATTTCTTGAAAAAAACGAATTGATGAGACTCCTTGTCTGTTATTTACCCTGAGTGTGCTTACTAACCGTATCAGTTGATAGTGTCTTGTCTGACTTTTCTTGTTCTTTTTTTTTCAAGTTACTAAAATACAAAAATAAAAATATTGAAAAAAATTTAAAAATATTTCTTCAGTCTATCCTTTCATTTAACTTCTCATGTGTCAACAAAAATAATTTTGAAATATTTTAGAAATCTTTGACTTTTGACTTTTTGTTATTGAAAACAATTCACCATTTTTAATGTGTTTTCAATGCAACTAAAGAACTACTGCAAATGGATCATTGGTGAGTAGAATAAACGTCATAAGCGCAACTATAACATCAGAGCCCTGTGTTTTATGATTTCCAGTCTTTGTGACGGTTTTGAAACACATAACAAGTACAACTGGCGCTCAACTTCAAATGGACAACGATTATTTCTATCGCGACCCCGATATGGAGGATACCTTTAGTGCAATCAATGAAATGCAACCAGATGCAAAGAAGAATTTATACTATGGAGCTCCAAATACTGTGCTCGCGCTCGTTGATCCATCGGTTACTGCGCCCGATACAGGTGCTTCAGAGCCTCATACTGCACCCGATAATGGATGTGGTAAGTAAGTGATATCCCTAACGCAGTGAAATACATACTCAAAATACAATTAAATAAACTCAAGATCCGCCGCAACCAGCGCAAACAGCGCAACCAGCAGGAGGACAAGCGGCATCAGCACCAGCAGCACCAGCAGCTCCAGCAGATGCACCGCCACCGCCACCGCCGACACCGCCGCCCCCACCACCGTCAACGACATCTTCTTCTGATAGTTCTGGTGGTGGTGAAGGCGGCGATGCTGAGATCAAGGCCAAAGAGTTACGCATTCTTGTGCAGCATTTGTATATTGCGCAGGCCCGTGTACAACTGGAGGCGACTGAAATTAAAAAAGCGCAATCAGTAGCCAATGCCGCACAAACACAACTCGAAGAGGCAGCAAATCATGTGCGGAGTATTACAGCCACACTACAAACGGCACAACAGGAGGTGGCCGCGGCAGCGATACGCGCACAAACGGCCCAACTACAATTGGCGGCCCACGATCAGTTGCTGTTCGCCGCTCGCCAAGATGTCGATGCATTGTCATCACAAATGGTAGGTCTGCAGGCGGCCGAAGGAATGTCGGCGCCGAAGATAACATTCGACTTGTCGGCTCTGCTGGAGAAGCTTAGGCAACCATTGCCCGACGATCAGAAGCCAACTGCAGTGCCACCGGTGATAGTGGCACCCACTTTCTCATCGGCGATGAGCACTAGCAAAACCGGCAAAATGCGGCGTGAGGCTGTCAGTGAGGACTTTTACGAATAAGATAGAACCAAGGTTATCTGTATATTCTTAGGATATTTATATTTGTGTACGGTGTATTTTGTGATTATTTTACTTCCATATAAAGGTTGCTTGTATTTTGTGAAATATTTTAATTTAATGCTATTAAACAAATTAATTAAGTTGTTTAAAGAAGAAAAAAAAAAAAAAACTAAAAAAATTATGTATACTGCAAGCAAAGGCTATAGGGTAAATTTGACATGCATTGGCAGCATGCAGCATCTACAGCCCGGGGCGTAAAAAGAATGTAAAAAGAGTATCTTGTTTATCAAAATAAAAACAAAAAAAAATTCCACGTAACATAAACAACGTAGACCTATAATTTTTTTACCCAAAAATCAGTCTATGCAGACCCGTATGATTTTTGGGTGCTAGACAAGACCTGATTTTCGAAAGCCGCTGCTTTGGGGTATACTTGAAGTCTACTTACTATTGGAGATTAATTATTATCTATGAAATCCGATTATGATAATCTTACTTGTAAAATTTTACTAAGTTCTATTTTCAATTAGATGCTCCCTGTCCAAGTTGTAGCTCATTGAATTAAGTATGATTTTATTTTATCCAAGTACAGTGAATTCATTTGTATGGAGTTCAAAGGTTCATTTTTCAATGGAAGCTAACTTGGTCAAACAAAAATTCCATTGTAAAAATCGGTAATAAGATAAAACTTTAAGGATAACATCAAAAAGATTACCCAATCAACGAATACGAGCTATTGTCAAAAATTTCTCAATATAAATTTTATTTTTATTATTCCATATTCAGGTGGGAATATCTCAAAATCCTGATGAATAGAAAGTACATAAGAATCTTCTGATCAATGGATTCATTTTATTACTCTTTTTTTAACTGGTTGTGAATTTTTTCTTAGTATCTTTAGATCGAACAAAAGCTCAGTGGGTATTTGAATATTTTAAAAGCTGTGATATATCTGTAGGTGACTAAATTGCGTCTGCTTCCGCTCCAGCACTCCCCAAGATTTCTTATAAGCTAAAACGAATTTATATTAATTGCTTTAAGACTTAAAAATGCTCATTTCAAGATATCTAACATGACTAAAAAGTATTTATTTAAAAATAAAATACCATTTTCAAATATTAGCCATTCATTAGCGTTAATAAAATAAAATAAAAAGAGTAATTAATATCATCATCATCATCATTGTTAAAAATACTAGGCGAAATAAAAAGAGTAAAAATAGAATTTTTTTGGTTTGTTCTTGTATTGATGTACCTCCTTGGTCCTTCCCTGTAATTTCTATTGTTTGAAGAGGCGTGTAAATATTACAAGAAATGTGTGTTCATAGTACATATACATACAAAAAACAAGTAGACAAGTAAAATACGAGTAGTTAATGATAGGAACTCCTACGCTACAGCTTTCACAACTCAAATACAAAAAAAAAACACAAATATTTTGTGGCTTAGGCCATAAAAATCACCAATGAAACAACCAAAAAAAAACTACGATTTTACGAGCCGTTCATTTTGAAAGTGGGCTAAGTTGATATCTCTTTAAATATAGATATTTAAAACAATTTGCGTAGTTCATCATAAAAACAACGTACAGCTGATAACATTGATAAAATGTGCAGTTTTCTATCTCAATCATTAAAATAAAAAATTTTTTTTAAGAAATGAGATGCAGAGATTGTCAATAAACTTAAGTCATTTCCAAAATAACAAAATTTTCTAAAACAGAATTCAACACCATATGATTTTAATAAATAACGATGAGTATAGAGACTATTGAGATCTTTAATTATATATAATTTTAAGCTCTGATTTAATATGTGACTTTGAAAAAGTTTTTCCTATTTAAATTCGGAATATTTTTTATGACTTCACATAAAAGTCTCTTCACTTTTCTCATCTTTTCTGCGGTTTAAACAACAATTTTAAGGTTCATCTTATTAAGTTATAGATAGCTTACCCGAACTATCAAAGCTATTACAGATTTATCTTCGTTGGAAAATCATTCTCCTAAAATGATAAATTGCGTACGGTATAAGCGAACGAATATCATATTGACGCTTTTCGAATAAAGTTTTTCTTTACATAAATTAGACGAGGTCCCCATAGAAAAAAATTGCATCACACGTATCCCTAAAAAAAGTAACCATGTAATGCAAAAAAAAAAAATCTTTAACTTCTGAGCTCCATAAAAACAATGATTTAAAAGTGAAATCATCGTAACGGAGACAACTACAATTCAGGGACTTTCCAATTTCGACTCAGATACATCCTTCATACTCAAATGGTAATCAAAAATACTGTATCTGATTTGACAGAAGGGAAGAAGGGGCTGTCCTTTTCTTTCCGCCAAACAATTTTTTGAGTGTAAGCAGTCACTAAAGTGTTGTTGTCTTTGATCGTACTGCTTTAATTTTATTATTCTTGAATATCAAAACTAAAAAAAAAAACTGAATGGAAACGTTTTAAAAAAATGAAGTTCTTATGTCATTGAAAACTATTATTCTTAATTCATCGACTTTTCTTAGATTATTTTCAGCAATAATTACCCTCCGAATCGGAAAAGCATGTGAAGTCTTTGCTCTTTGACAAACTAATATGCGAACAGAGTATAAGATCATTACTCGACTAGAAACTAGTTCGGATATTCCGGATAAAGATCAGATCCGGATCAGACATTCCTAAATACGGTCAGCTGATCAGTTTCTGATCAGGGTATAGCACGTTATTCCTTAATCTGGTCATCTGACCAGTTTTTCATTAGAATAAAATACTAAAAATCCAGTCTTAGGTTCAGGTACGTTGCTTAAGTCAGGATCGCATGCGATGCTTTGCTAAATCGTAATACGAAACTCAGTTTTTTTATGATCCAGTCATAAGTACAAAGTTAATAGAAAATTTTGTAATTTGAACAGTTGATTTAGTAAATTGATAATCTTTTCTCAAAACATATTTTTTTAATGATTTCAGATAAGTTTAGTAAGATCTGTTTTTTGCCTGCTGCACATGTTAATTATTCGTTCCATATTAAAATTCACATAAATTTGTCGAATTTTTGTATTATAAAGATTAAAAAAAAGCCATGATTTAACTTCGAAACATCTGTGTTTCAATGTTACTCATGCCATAATATC
Organism: Meiosimyza decipiens; assembly: GCA_963680825.1. NCBI lineage: Eukaryota > Metazoa > Arthropoda > Insecta > Diptera > Lauxaniidae > Meiosimyza > Meiosimyza decipiens. The sequence continues at coordinate 37,095,251 of OY804258.1, forward strand.
TGGCTGCTAATTTTGGATACATAGCAAAATTAGATAACACTCGTATTTGAATTTTTTTGAAATGTGAACTTAAGCCACTTTTGAAATAAACGACTCATAACTATTTACGAAATTGTTAGATACATATTATACAACAAAACACAACAACAAAACACACAAATTACTGAGAAAAGGATAAGCCAATTGGAACATTTCGAATAGGTGTAACTACGTATGGTAGTTGAAAATAAAATAAATTAACGTTAACTTTGTATACGTGGACAACACTAGAAGCTACAGTGGGTAGAATAGATTTTTGGTTTTTGAAAATATAAATATATATGAATGTATATATGTTAATGTGAAAATACATAATTATAAACTAATAAGATATGTAAATAATTCAATATTGAATCTTCTTTTTTGTATTAAAAAATAAAGTAATACCTTATTATGATAGGCACATATTTATACTCGCAGTGACCACTTTCATAGTTTTTTAAGTGTACAAAGATTAAATTTACAAAATAATTTTGTCAACGAATTTCCTTGCTTGGCCCTTCACAGAAATATCTTGAGCAAGCCTTTTTTGTTTCGGTTTTAATTCGAAGCATCTTACTCCAGCTAAGAAGCAGAGATGCCCACAAAAAATCAAACTCGGCTCTCAGTATTTAAGACTAGGGTGCTAAGTTCCAGATATATAACTTTTTGATATCGCATCGTATCGTACAACATAATCTTTAAAGTGATTCTGAAAAAAGTGTATTTTCTATCGTTTTTTCCATAAAGAAAAAAAAAATTGATTCCAGACTTAGAATCGGTACCAAAAGTTATGTAGGGATTGATAAAAAAACTATGCAGATAGATTTTAAAATCTCATGTTTCAAAGAAATTTGTACTTTTTCAGAAAATTACAGGATTCTCATTTTTACTGATCCTTGTTCTAGAAAAAAGTCTTTACATTTTGGAAATATTTTAATATTTCTTCCAATTATTAAAATTACGTATATGCGCCATATCATTTCATTAACAAATATACGATACAATACGAATTAAAGCTGCACTAAATATCTTATGCAAAATTTTGTACAATACTTAAATTTGATGATCACTTAAGTAGGACAACTACAAATTTTGTGTAGCATTAAGTGTGACCTTTTGGTTTTTTGCTTAAATTATTAAATTATAGATATGCTGAATTGAAGGTAGCATTCACTAAAGTTTGACACTCCTTTAAATTGAAATTTTTACTCAGAATACCATACAGCTGATTTGGGAACATTTGTGTTCACATTCTGCTCTCATCTGTTTATTTGTAATGAATTAATAATTATGATTTCACTTACCCCGGGTGTTATCATCATCTGTACTGGCAGCATACTTGGTGCTGTTGTTGTATCTCCAGCCTGGGATGAATTCGCCGCAGCATCATCTGTGGCATTGTTAGCACTCAATTGCGGTTGGCTTTGCGTTTCCAACAGTTGTTGTTGCTGCTGCAGCTGCTGTTGTTGATGCTGCTGCAAATGCAACAACGCCTGTTGCTCACGCTTGTAACTTTCCATGGCCATCATGGAGGTTTGTTTGGCGTTAGGATTTTCAAGTGAATATGGAGGAACTGCATCTGGTTCAGGTATTGATGAACCACGCTGTAAAAATTAATTGAAGAATGGTGTGTTTTATTTCAAAGATATTGTAGACTAACAAAGTTGTGAGAATTAAAACTGCTATCTCGAAAGAATGTTCTCTTACTAATCTTACGTTTATGCGAGTAATTATCATCTTTGGCCTTTTGACTCAAGAATAATGTACATAAAAGTTGTCTCTATGTGGTAACATAATGAACTGATTCTAATCTAATCTAATCGGCTGTCACTGCTACCTATACTTGTTTACTTGATAAAAGCTATATGCTATATGACTGTTTGTACTCGCTGTCGAGTACAATGGTTCTATTGACATTCAGCGAGTCATCAATGGACTCGCACGATCACACGACATGACTTGACTTCGTTTGTACTCTGACTCGTATTTCGTCGCTAAAATTGTTCAAGCCAAACAAAACATTTACAACAACGAACATGAGAAAATGCAATGAATGCAACAAGTCAACTGTAATATCAATGCTTCGCCAAAAGAACGACGTTATACTTTTTAAAGATTGATGATGTGTTGTGATTTGTTTTGCGTTCAAATTCACAGCGCAAAGCAACAACGCGTAGCAAATCTGTTGACTGAGCAAGCGCGCTATGAGTAAACAAGCCACTCGGTACCGAATGCAATAAACTATGAGTGCTTGAACTCGTAGAGCGTTTTATTTGCGAGTGCAGCACTCAGCTCTCTTGCTTGGTGTTTCGATTTGAATTGTGGTTTTCATGAAGAGGGCACGATGGACTCGCAATCGTGGTGAGTGGCTTGTTGGCCACTAATATCTACTCTCACTAGAGATTTTTAGATCCGGTTGGACTATTAAACCAAATACAGATTAGAGTTTCTCTCAATGCTCATCATATATATGACAGTTCTATCAGTGATTTTAATTGCATAAAGTTCATCTTTAAGCGGGACAGCATCTTTGACCTTGTACCAATAAATCTGCTTGAGTTTCATAGGAATGTAATTAATTTCTAAGTGCATACTTACATGTTGAATACTGGAATTTCTCAAGTTGGCCACATGATCATAGTTCTTGTAACATCCCATGCCAGTAGTTGCCGGATTCCGTCCGCCACTGGTTGAATCGCCCTCAGTGCTATTCCCATCGGTCTGCGAGAGATTGTGCCCTGTGGGTGACCGCCGTAGCGCGTGTGTTAAACGATGCCAATTTTTTATTGATCTATTGCGACTTTCACGTTTTTCTAATACAGTTGAGTTATACATAAATGCATAGATGGATGGTGGGTGGATGGGTAGGTGGGTGTGTGTGTGTGTGTGTGTGTGTATATATATGTGTGCGGATATGCATGTTTATGAGAGTATGTTAGCAGTTGAATGACAGTTAGTTGGTTTGTTTTGAACGATTGCAGTTGGGGCAAGTGTTTCAGTTTTATTTTTTTTTTTTGTAGCCAATTGTGTATTACGATGACGTTAATAGCAAAAATGCAGCGAATTTTGTTGCGTTGTCATTGTGTTTTTGTATTGGTGGCGATGGCGTTCATGATTATATATCGTATAGTTGAAATTGCAATTGATGTTTGGTTGTGTGTGTGTGGGTGATTTTGAAGTTATTAGCGTTTTATTTTATTTGTTTTTGAAATGCAATGCAAATATTGCAATTCAAATGTGCACATTTTCGATTATATACGTTAAGTTACGTTACGTCAGATTGCGTTACGTATTCATTACATATGTATTACGAATTTGTTAAGCCGTTTTGTAGTTAGACGTCATTTTTAATTTTGAATTTTGGATTTTTTTTGTGTTCAATCAAATTTTGCAATTTTAATGCATTACGTTTTTGTTGAGAATTCGATGATGGATATTGTTGTGTGTTTGGTGAAATGGAAAAGAGAGAGAGAGAAATGTTCTCATGAATTTAATACACAAAAGTTTTTTTTCAATTTTTTTTTTTGGTTTTTCAGTTATACAACAACTTACAACAAAACGACGAAGAAAACGTTGGGGACGACAAAATTATTATTTATTTGATATATAAATACGATATATGGTTATGTATTACGAATATATGGTTAGCAATATGTAGATTTAGCATTAATAATTGCGCTTAATTGGCAACACTGGTGTGAGTAACAACAAGTGGGGAGTAGCAACTTAATTATTACGATATATTTAATTACGTTATTCTTTCAAATAAAACATTCATTTTACACATTACGTGATTTTGCAGATTATTAAATAATTTGCATTAGTAGTAGTAATATTAGTAGAAAACAACGGTTAGTCAACATACTAATATAATGAACTTAGGTGTTTTATTAGCACTACCATAACAACTATTTCAAAAAAAAAAAATTAAAATACTTAGGAACTTTTTAGACGCTAAACAACAAGTATTCTATATTACTTCTATAGACTCACCAGAAGTCTTAAGACTAAGTAGTTAGAGCTATATAACTCTACGTGCTAAAATAGGGCTATTACAATATTAGCTATTATTGAAATTACGAAAACATAACTTTATACTACAAATTTCTTCGATCAATTGACCAAATTAAGAAGAACGAAACGCACCGTAGAGCGGATTCAACTTATTGTGAAAAAAATAGTTTTTCTTGTAAATCGTTGGGTGAATATATATAGTCTGAATCTGAAATACAAAAGCGTCAATGCCTACATAGCTCTCTAGGTTTCAAATAAGGTTCTAGATTTGCGAAAATTGACATTAGAAATTTTCACAAAAAAAAAAACAAAATTTTCCTGTTTGGGATATATTCAATAAAGAATTTTGACGTACCTCTGAGGATGCTTAAAACCCATAAGCGAAACGTCGGATGAATAATTGAATTTGACCTAACAGCCCGTGTTTCAATAAAAAATAACTATTAACAATTTAAAAACTCTGTAGGTTTTAACGATGCTAGCTGATTTTGTTTTCCATATGAATATATACAGGCTAGGCGACAAGTAATTTCTAGTAAGACCAATTCAAAACTGTATTTATTTTTTTTTGGGAAATAGTTCATTTGTATCTTACTAGAAGGCCTTAAATTATCGCCGTTTAGGGTGTTCGATATCGCTCTACAAAGGTTGAGTAAAGTATTTTTTCACCTTATGCCGATGTCTAAATTTTTGATAAATTTAATGCAGAAAAGTTTTGTAGCCCAAAAAAAATGTTCACAACCAAAGTTGAATATTATTTTAATGTAAAATGTCACTCAAATTCGTAGAAGTGCTTATAATTATACATAAAGGGTGATCCAATACGAGATCACATTTACAACTGGGTTGTTTTGACAGCTGTAATGTGTCAAATAATTTGTCAGTATTCAATACAACTCAATTGTGGGAATTTACTACCAAAATCAGTCATTAGTTAAAGAATGTTTTAGAGTTTTTCAACATAATTTTGGTCGTTATAAGCGTCCAACCGAGCGCACTATTCGTAACACCATCACCGAATTTCGAACCAATTTTACTTTACTGGACATTCATCATTCAGCCAGAGTGCATACAGCCCGTAATTTTGAGAACATTTCTGCAGTAGCAGAGAGTGTTGGTGAAAACCGTGAACAATCGATTCGTCACCGATCTTAGGCTTTGGACATATCTTATGGACCATTGTGGCGTATCTTGAAGCGTGATCTTGGTCTGAAGGACTATAAAATACAGCTCGTACGAGAATTGAAGCCGGCTGATATTGGTTTACGTTTTAATTCGGTATATGGGCCTTACAACAACTTCAAATTGATTCATTATTTTATCGAATAATTGTGTTTAGCGGCGAAGCGCATTTCTGGTTGAACGGCTACGTTAATAAGCAAAATTGCCGTATATTGGCCGTTGAACAACCAGAAGCAGTACAAGAGCTGCCAATTCACCTTGAAATGCACTGTTTGATGCGGTTTATTGGCAGGTGGCATCATTGGACCGTATTTCTTCAAAAATGCGGATGCGGATGTGTTACGGTCAATGGTGCTCGCTACAGAGCAATGATCATTTCAACAGGATGGCGCAACATGCCATACAGCTGCAGAAACAATCGCTTTATTGAGGGAAACGTTCGATGAAAATATCATCTCAAGAAATGGTCATTTTAATTGGTCACCAAAATCATGTGATTTGATGCCATTGGATAACTTTCTTTGGGAATATATTAAATAATTTGTTTGTGTCGACAAACTCGAAACTATTGACGCTTTGGAATCCAACATATCTCGTGTTATTCAAGGAATACCGTTCGATATGCTCGAAAGAGTTGTCGAATATTGGACCCACAGAATTGACCATTTAAGAACTAGTTGTGGGCAACATTTGAACGAAATAATTTTTAAAAATTGAGTTGTAGGAACCGAATTTTCATTCCAAATAAAAAATTGCATCAATACATTGATTTTTACGTATTTTATTTGGAGAATAAAGTAGGAAGCTCCTATTGTCTACAAGATATACAGTTATGAATAATCATTAATCAGATGATACAACCATCTGGAGTGTGAGTATGTGAAAAAAATGAAAAATTATAAAAAAGTTTTTTCAGGATTGGGCTTATTAGGAGTGTGACATTCGAAGGAAACTAAGTCACAAGATAAAAGAAGCAAAAGCAAACGGCGTTGGTAGTCTTCAGAAATTTCACCTAACAACTTCGGAGAAGACAGTAGCTGTTCATTGTGGCTTTCAGAATGCAGTTGAGGGAATGCCAGCAAAGACTTTTTTGCATGCTAGCTTGAGTTGGGACAGAAAAATCATGATTCAGTCTTAAAAACTTAAGGACATTGAAAATTCGTAGATTTATTCTACTTGGAAAAAATAAAATTCGCCATTTATTTTAGTATGAAACACAAAATCAGCTAACTGCCTTTGCCTTTCGAGAATTATTTGAAAACATTTTTATTGCAGAATTCTATGCCAGCAATTTAACTCTCCAAAAATATTATTCTTCTGAATACATCAAATAACGATTAAGCTTCGTTTTAAGAAAATAAAGAACTTTTCAATATTTTCAGTGTTTTCGGAATCAGCATTCCATTGTGTGTAAGAAATTCTTTAGCATTGTTGACCAGTGTCATGTGTCAGAAACATCGACACAGTCATTCCGTCCTCTTGAAGGTCTTTCGATACATTGTTTGTCTACATCAATTTGGTTTCTTTTTACTGATCGACGATTTTTTTTTCAGTGTATGCATTCACTGTTTATTAGATATTTGGTGCACAATTTTATTCAATTAGCGTTTAAAGCCATCGGGCTTAAGTCATATTAATTCAAATTATCAGTTGGAGTTGCCTTATCTGATTTAATGATATAAAATTGCCAGCATTGAATTTTGCAGTCATAATGTCTATATTTTCTGGATTATTTGTTGAACAACTAACATTTAAAACCTTAACCTTAATCTAAAAAGCAACAAAGTTTGTTTTCAAGAATTGAATTCAATTAATTTCAATAATCGAGTTGGATAAAATCGTAATTATATTATTGGTTTAGGTCTAATGTTGTAATATATATCTTCTCTTAGTTGAATATTCAGCAATATACCTCTATAGGTTTACCTGAGAACACAACATTTTTGTTTAGTCCCAGAACTAAAATTTTATTAAAAGCCTATTGTGATTTTAAGACTTAAGAATCAATTTCACAAATTGTACAAAAACGGCGAAACAAATGAATTTTTTTTTTTTTTTTCAAAACGTCTTTTATAGTATTTATGGCTTATTCTCCTAACAACTTCATATACAGTTAACCTTTGGAGCAAAGCAAAGGTTTTTTGTGTGACGAATGTGTTTTTTTATGAAATGTCGATGTTGATTTTTACAAGAAAAACAAAAAAAAAAAGGAAAAACTGCCTTCTTTTTCTATTTTCAACTATATAAAATAAGATTAGGTAAATGACAATAATTGTTGACAAAAACTGAAATAAGAATTCACATTAACGTAACTTGACAACTAGAAAACCTTTACGCAGGATTTATTTAACTTTACTTCCGACAGCTTTCCAAATAATCAATAAGAGTCAATATTTATACTTAAAACTTTTGTTCTTACGTCATTATACGATTACAAGATATTTACGGTGACATTAAATCTACTCGCACAGTAAAAATTTAAACAATTTGGCTTTTTAGTTTTGCTTAGGGTGATTTTTAGCATAAAATCGAGCTTAGAAATTAAAGATAAACTACAAAAGCTACAGCGGTAGATACATTAAAAATGCTGTGTTTATACACACGATTTTTACTCAAACAAATGGGTAAATTTATTGAGAGTTTTTCAAAAAAAAACATACTATTGGTGGTTTGTTACGTTGAAAACATTAAATTTTTTGTGATTTTCTGGAAAGAATGGAATAGGATTAAGAATTTTATTGAATTCCATTTGGCTGTTGTATATTGGATCGGATCGGTGTATTCAAACAAATACACTAAAGTGGCTCGCATATGTCGGAATAAACCACTGAAAATCTAATTATGGTGGACTTACTCGCTTGAAAATACATTTTATGGGAAATCAATTCGAAATACAAAATTTTCATTTTACAAACTAAGCTCCAGGCGAATAATGCTTCCACTGGTATTATTAAAATCTATTTAGCATTTCAAGAAATTTTTTGATTTTTAATTTGCAAGATAACGTGCCGCTACAAAAAATATAGAACATTTTTAGGGCAGAGCTTTAAAAAGATCCCTTTTAAGAAGCTCTTGATACACTATATTCAAAAGTAATCCGAATTTTTATGCAATTAAATCTTGATTTCAGGATACATATGGGGTTAAAGTTAAAAAAAAAAACTTAATTTGAGCTAATTTGATGCATTTATAACGAATGTTTTTGCACACATTTCTTAAAAACGCTTTCTTTCTTTCTTTCTTTTAAAAAACTATTTTTAATTGTTTTGGTATGCATATAATGATAGTTGGTGCTAAAAGCTTATGTGTTTTGGAATCACTCTTGATAGCACCCTAGATATATTTGAGGCAAACTGACCAAATGAGCAAAATATTTAGATGCGTTTACGTTGAAAGTGACGTTATAGAGGTTTGAAATTTTTATTAGGATTTCCATTTGATAATGGGAATGACTGCAACTGATATGACATAGAACATCGTATATAGACCAATTAAAGTAGACGAATTTGAGATCAAATCAATACTAAGTATGTTTTGATATTTTAGAATAATCCAACAATATTTTTGTTCTGCCTACATCCATAGATGGAAAATACTTCTCAAAATGTCGAAAGTAACTTAAGAAGTTTGCTCATCATGAAATGTGACACAAAATATGGAAGAAATATTTAAGTGTGTGATCCTTCAAAGATAAATTCTTTGATTATGCCATATGCGACTTTAACCCTTTGAGCTACATAAATGTATTTCTGGAATCCTATAATCGGGAAAGTTAATATGACTCCGACACCCCGTCAGCAGAGTGCAATACGAGGCCGTATCAATACGTCTGTGACTTTTCGAACTGCCCGCGCAGAAACATGAAATGCAATACTTCTCCCATCAAGTACCTTCTCTTAATAGACTACTGTCAAATTTTGAGACACTTTCGTCATTAACTTGACGTCTATCAGGTGTTGAAAGCTGCGTTGGGCATGGAAATATTGCAAAATGGCGCAACAACAAAAGAAATTTCAAAGATTTTTGGCTTTCATTTCCAAATTCGCCAACTGTACAAAAAAAACCAAATTGAACTACAAACAAAAGCACTTGCTATATTCGTCGAGACGCAATGCGGCACCGTCGCTAGTGCCTTTAAGTGTAGTTTTTGTTTTCATTTTAACTCAAGTCAACGCTGTGCGTCGAAAGCGTTGAAGTTCTGCGAATTGTTTTTTGGTTGTTAGTGCGTCGAATAAGGGTACGGGCCATAAGGGCGGAAAGGGCCACAACGTGCCCATCGCTGGATCAACCTCTTAGATTTTTGTAAAAATGGAAAAAAATGAAGTGATCATAAAACATTATTTTTTGCGAGAAAAAACTGTCACTCAAACCAAGAAAAAGCTTAATAAGTACTATGGGGACTCTGCACCATCAACTTCAATAATAAAAAGTATTTTACAAGGTTTCGTTGTCGTCGCGCAAGCACTAGTGACGCTGGACGTTCTGGACTGCCAATTGAGGTCAATACACCAGAAAATCTCAAAAAAATTAACGATATGGTGTTGGCCGATCGGATAGTGAAAAAACATAAGATTATTGATGCCATAGACATTCCATATGGCACTGTGATTTTGATTTTAAATTATCATTTGGGTTTCAGAATGATGCGTTTACGCTCAATTGACCATAAACGCAATTGTGAGACGTGTCTAATCTCAATGACAAAATGTCATGAATTGGCCAACGAGTTGGTACCACATTCGCCATATTCTCCAGATTTAGCCAACAGTGACTATTTTCTATATCCAAACCTAAAAATATGGATCGGTGGAAAGAGACTTAGCTCCACCGATGAAATTATTGCTCTAACAAATGCGTATTTTGAGGACCTCGACAATCTTATTATTAGGAAGAAATAAAAATTGGAAAAAATTGGACTAAGTGTATTGAGCTTAAAGGAGACTATGTTGAAAAATAAAAAGGCACGGACATCGATTCACCCTCATATTACCAAAACGGAATGTCTGAAAGAGTTGTTAGAAACTCTACAGATACAAAAGAATACTAAAATTTAATTTGTTTAATGATTCCCATAAAACCAAGTTTACTTACGAACGTCTATATTCTTCAACCAAGCCAAACACGACTCGGTCAACAGCCAACCCAGTAAAATGCAGTTGGAAGAGAAAAACTCTTGGACTTGAGCTAGATGTTGTTTTAATGCCCCCCTGTACCTCCTTAGCCACTTTAGCTAATTTACACAAAAAAATTTGGGATAAAAATTTATTGAACGCTTAACGCTCTACGAGACTGATTTTGAGATATTTTTTTTTTTTTTAAATCAAAATAACTTGTGAAGTATTTCGAAAAAAATTTGAGATCCTATAATTTTATTTAATTTATTTTAAAAAAAGCTAATAGGAAGCTTTTTACTAAGCACTTGTAAGTTAGTTACGACAACTGACGCCCTGCTTGGGTTAAGTTTTTGGTTTTATGCTCAGAAAGCGGCTCTTTGCTTTTTCTCGAATGATGAAATAAATTTTGAAAAATTCGCATTACGAAAATACCAACAATTTTTGATAAAGTGACCGAGCAATAGGGACGTAAGAAATAACTAAAGGCATTAGAGCTAATTTTAAGATAAGGAACGACCGATAAACTTTGGTATTACGAAATGTAAGATAGTGGGCATTGATGGAGACTGACATGGTAGATGGAAGATCGATTGTCACTAGAATTGCCACAAAGTAAATTCTACGATTTTAGTTTTTGAAACTTTAAAATTTGCTCTTCCTTCTTTGTAAAATGTGATTAATTAAATGAATTATATTTTACCAACTTTAGTCTAACTAATGAATAATGTTTTATTCAAATAATAATTCAATCAAGTTTGAAATATTCGAGTTATAAATAAATCGATTAATTAATTTAGAAATGTTGTTGATTATGCTCAACATTGACAAGAACTGACTGAGCAAAGTTTTTCTAATTTTCGGATACAGCAGATTAAGAGCACCCTAAAAACCTAAACTAGAATTCTTTATAGAAAAATTTTGAATCTCTTAATAATTTTAAAAAATAATATGTTTTAAAAATCGTAAATATAGACACAGCACTTTTGTTTTTGTTGTTTTAAAATAGATACTCATACTTGTTAGTAGTAGACACTTACACAAATACATAGGTCACAAACACTTATAAGAAATTGCATAAATAGTAGTAATAGTAGTAGAAATGCATGCAAAAGTAATAGATAGATTTTGAAAAATGTCGCTCAATCAAACGTTTTTTGACCGAGAATTGGAAATATCAAATAGATATATTGACTTTTATATCAAAATTTAGCATTTTATTAAGTTGAAGTACTTTTTACATTCACGTTTGCTTAGTTATAATATTAATTCATAAGTAAAAGAGTGAAACAAAGCTTAAATAAAAAAGTGATTCTCAGTACTTAGTAGTGTTAATTCAGAGTTCAGAAAAAAAGGGACATTCACATATTTTAAGTAAAATACGATAGTTAAAAAGGACTTTCATCAGCTTTGCATAGAAAAAAAAATTAATAAATTAATTCAGTTATTCCGATTTAAAATTCAAAACGATCATTTTAAAAAGACAAAATGATAGAAATTTTTGAGAACAAAACACAAGTTTTCCCTAAGCAATTTAAAGTTGTTTCCATTATAATACGCGAACTAAAAAAAAAATTCTCTTTTTCTCAGATTTAAAATATGTATATTTAATCCTGATCTTACATACACATCAACAAAAATAACTGTAGGTATACAAGCGCATGTGTTATATGTACACAAAACTTTTAAATAAGTCATAAATTAATTAACAATCGTTTTCTTATCTCTAAATAAAAATAGCGAACGAATTCGTTCTGGATTCTTTTTTTATAATTTAACTAAGTATTTTTATATTTTGTTCGCATGGCTAAAAACTAATTTCATTAAATAAGGCATTTATTTGTTCTTTTTGCTATATAATTTGTTTTCTTTTTTCGTTACTAACAATATTTGCTAAATTAATAAATAAGGCTGTTTTGCTTGATATATTGCTTTGGAATGCGGTAAATAGCTTTAAAAACAATGATTTTTTTTATAGCATTTGCTTCAATGAAAAATAAGTTAATAAAATAGTAATTTTTTGAAAGTTTTCATAAAAAGTGACGTCTAAATTAAATGCACCCTATATTTATAGAAGTGGGCCCAGTTTAAATGGTTGAAATTTTAAAACATTAAAATTTTCTAATTCTGCTTTGGAGTTATGAAAAGCCTAAGCTAAATTTTACAGTCGCAGAAAAATATGATATATGATATAATAAACTGTCGAAATGTTTCCGAAAATACTAAAGATTGATTTGAAAAATCATTGCTTCTTGCGGACTTGAACCCGCCGATTAGTTGAGGTAGTTTTTTGACATTTGGACGTTTAATCGAGGATTTCCATTATATGTCATACATGAAATACAAGAGATACTAAGAGTTCCAGGTGTGAACGTTGTGTAGCAAATTTCAAGCACTTATGTTTTTGAGTATCGTCAAAAATCGAATAATTCAATAAAAATGACATCTGAAAGTATACCAGTATAAGTATAGCCAAAGTCAATAAAAATCCCAAAATTTCAAATAGCATTGAAAATCATTTGAGTCAAATAGAATGGAAAAGTCGCACCATCAAAACAATCCCGGTGCATTTAGTTTTTAGAAGTGCACCCTGTATGTTTTTTTTTTGTTCAAATTATATGAACATAAATTGAATTAAATAATTTATTAAAATTTTGTATCCAATTTTTAAAAACTATCAATTTGGTTTTCACATTTTCGACTTTCTACAACTTCGAATTTGTTTTAAATTTTTTTATCCTAATAAAAATCATTATCAAAAGCATTGTTATTTCTTTCAGTGTAACAACAATAATACATAAGTATTCCTAGATTATGTAACTCACATTTACATACATAAAAAGCGGATTGTTTTACACTTAAGGCGTTACTTTTTTAAGTCCTTTTGAAGATACTTAAATAAATGTGTGTCGGTATCGGTTGTATTTTTGTATGTGACACCTAATGAGGCATATGCATATCTATTTTATATATAGTTTATATACATAAATACATACATTTTTAAAATTTGTAATATAAGCTGACTTGTATATGTGTTGGTAAGAGGGGGAAAGAATATGTAAAGGAATTAAATAGTTGAAAGTTGGTCAAATTAAAGCTTTATCCGCAACATAATTGGGTTTTTCTATTTGGCCGTACATGTAATTTTTAGATACTTGATAAATATTTCATTTTATGATTCCTTCCCAAGATATTCTTAAGTTTTTCCAGCTTTTGTTTCAGAAATTATAATTTTTTAATTGGTATGGTCAGAAAACGGTTCTATTTTCAAACGCTAGAATCTCGATATTAGAAAAATAGAGCCATTTTCTGATTTTAACCATTTTAAAAGATCATGTTTTTCAAAAATAGCTAAAATAACAAAATACGGATTGAGTATTTCTTGACGAAATGAAAAAATTATCTGTAAAAGTTAGGAAAACCCCTATACTCGAATGCCTTTTTCTTATAGTCTAATTGCAACAAATATCAGAAACGGTGAGTGCAATGGTTACATAACTTATTTTGGTAAAGGTGTGTGAGGAAGTTTTGCATCAACTTGCACCCTGATGTTTGAATGCCAATGATTAGCATATTATCTACCTCTAATATTTACTGAAAGACGGCAACTTGGAGGGTAATAGCTTAGAACAATGACGGATATGAAAGGAGAATTTCTTCAATTTCATTTTGAAGTGTAGGTGAAAGTAACTCAATTGATCTATAAAGTATTGTTAGCTTGAAGATACTTATAACCCTAAGCCGCGTGACTGGATATTTTTATTTGTGTCACTTTCTCATTCCGATCAGTTTTCCATACATCGATTATTAAGCATTTTCAGGAAATGAAAATTGAAAAAACTTGAAACTTGAAAAAAAAATGTTAAATATAGAGTTAACTTAAAGAAGTTTCATGTAACTCTAACTGTAAAAAAAAAAACATAGAACCCACCCCAACACCTGAAAAAAAAGCCACCCACTTGTCCAGCAAAACGATTACTGGAATAATGCTTTGGATAGAGGACTCAAGTTGAACCATCGTATTAATCAATTGATTGAAATTAAACTGAAAAAGCTCGTAGTAGTGTATTAGTAGAGAATATGATAAAAAAAAGCTTCAACCTCAGATGTATGGTGCATATTCCCAAAATTGGTGTCAAAGAGCTCAAAATAAATTTATTTGAGTTTAACGAGTCTTTTTAGTAAGCCACTGCTGAAATGAAAATTATTTCAGGCAGAAAATATTTTCCCTAAGACTCTGAATAATATTTGTTGCTAAAATTATTTTCGGAAATCTTCAACAAATTCCCCATAATTTAATTTTAATACCGAAAAATTTTTGTAATTTTTAATTCGATTTCCTATAAAATTTCTGGCTCGAATAAAATTTTTTGTTTCTCGCTTAGCTTTCGTTATATTGAAGTTCACTTTTTCAAGAAGTGACCATGACAATAAGCCAACGTTACCATTTTATCTTAATGATCACGATATAATCAGGAAAAGTCATCAGAAAAATATTATTCTTATATCCATCTAAGTTACATATTATCTTCAACTATGTCTCCAGAAAAACATAATATCGTCTCATTAACAGCCTGAAACTTAAGTAAAGTTCCATTTTTGACATTTTGACACCATTTTTAGGAATATACTCCACATTTCGGTGCTGGAAGCTCTTTTGAATTTTACTGACTAAACTACAGTTAGCTATTAAAGAAAATTTCTAAACTAGATTTTATTAAAGGTCAAATACAAAGGACAAAGCTGAATCGAAATCAAGGCTTAGCTAAGCCAACTTTTTGTTAGTTTTGTGTAATATTTTTTTTACAAATACTAGAGAATCGCCAATAACCGAAAGAGAAATTTTTCCCAAATCCAATGGAAAATCAGACTATACTGAACTTTTCCAAAGTTCAATTTAACTGTTTTACTGTGTGCCAGAGAAGTATTATTGAAATTTTGTATTATGAACTCCATATTTATAAAATGCAAAGTCTTTATGTCAGTTTGTTATACTCGTAGCTAGACTTATATGTAACACACTTTCTTTAGTGAAGATGGTTTTTCTATGGAATTATTACGTTGGCTGAGAAATGCTTTAAGGGGACGCTATTTCTATATAGCGTGCAGGAAAAAAAATGCTATATCATCGGAGTTTCCAAAAGACCACAAGTTGGTTTAAGATAAAAGGAAATGGCCTAATCGTAACGTGGATAGACTGACTATTGTCAAGCAACAGAAATAGAAAACACTCTGAAAGCTTCTCCCACAAGAACGAGCTATCACTACATCTGTGTGGTCTTGTTTTAAGCAGCGTTACAACATAAAATTAATAGCCCTAATGGAACACTAGAGTACCGCAACAGAATATCTGAACTGATTTATGGGACGAATTTCTTGGAGAAAAAAATACATATAGAAAACTATCATTCATCGTAATGATGTCAGACAACTCTGAGAATAATGGGATGCCGCATCCTTGAAACCTCAAACAAATTTTGTGTGTGCTACCATGAGCCTAATGTGAGAAGTGTCGCTCGTTTGACATACATTAATTATAAAAACATATTTGTATAAATGTACTTGCATAAAAAAACGTTTAAAAAAAGTTCCCAAATTGTGGAATTCCATATAAGTACATGTTAGGGTAGTTATAGCTGTAAATAGGGACGTATAAAAATTCTCTAATGGATTTGATGAAGAGTGCTAAAAGCTTAGTTAATTTTTCCAAATATATTGTAAATAAGGTTTCTTAGTCGTAATCATTTTAAGATCAGCCCAAAATGCAAGGAGCTATATTAAAATCAAAGTTACAATATTTAAATCGGTCAATCTCTCATTAGCGAAGTAAGATGATATCAACGCGAACAAATAATATCAATAAAAAGATATCATATACATACTATGGTCGATAATGCCTAGTAAAAGTGTGGTGCAAATCCGTCAACGAAAGTATAATACTTGCAGCTACAACAAAATACACTGAAGATAACATTTAGTTCATTTAGTAACAGCCCAACAATTGCATCATGCCAAAAAACTAGAGAGTAAGACGCATCGAGTGAAATTTATAAAAAGTTCAAAGATCAGTCCGTAACTAAGAACTGAAATTCTGGACATGCACCTACCGAAAAGTAGACTTTTTGTCAATAAAGCTATGTGACCTTATTTCGGGTATGAATGAAAAACCTAGCGGAACGCATCCGAGCCTTAAAAGGTGATAAGAATTATATTAACAAGGATAAAACAGAGGTAGGCCATACAGAATTATAAATGCAAAACTTGTGGGAAGTAGCCCGTTGCATGAAATCATTTAAATATTTATGTCCTGTATGAAAGGCACTTTGAATCATTAGACACTAAGCAAAAGACATACTGTACATCGATTTGTGCGCTAGACTTCTCTTAACTATCTCTCATACGAGTAATATAAGAGATTACATAAATGTCGAAGCAGATAAATTTTTACAAATGACTAAAGGGAAATAAAAATTTAAACTTATGAAATTTAAACTTACAGAAACTATCTACAAATAAAACAATTGAAGTTAAAATGAAGCTGTTGTAAAACAAATTTTTAAAAATTTCATTAATTTTCGCATAAAATAATTTAATTTTTAGAGATATTCAGTTAAGAGAAAGTTTCGATTATCAAGTGTATTGTTTTCATGGAATTATCGATTGATTGGACCGAACAAATAATTTTCCAAAAATAAATTATATAGCATTTACATCCTGATACTGGAAACTTAGTGTTATTTTATATACAAAAATTATATTATATATTCACACATACATACATATGTAGAAAAACGTTAGCAATAAGAGCCTTTGAAATAATATACTAATACTTAAAAACTGCATAAGTATTTGCGAATAGACATGTGGGTCATTCCATCTATAATGGGCCTATCATTACCCTCATGTTTTATAATTACGCTGAAACTTTTTTCAGCGATTGGTCTATCATGTAGAAGATATAAAAAATTAGATAAAATTTTTTTAACCAATATTATTGCTTAAAAAAAAAGTTTCAAATTGTGTTAAAAAAAACTCGTAAGTAAAACAAAAAAAATCATTGATGTATATAAACAAACCAACAGAATCCAAATTAGCTTTTATATTATTTTTAGGTAGTTGTGTACTAGTAGATGACAAAAAAACTGCAAATCTGAATAAATGAAGGCCTGAACGGTTTCTATGTGGTAAAAGATAAAAAAATTGACTTTTTCAAAAAACATCAATTTCCCAAATACTCCATCACCGATTTCAGCTTTTATAGGCTCAAAATTTTTAAAATATACAGGAGTATGATCCCTGAAAATTTTATCCATGTTTTTTCACCGTATTTGATTTTACAAGCATTTAAAGTTAAGATTTATGATTTGCAATGTAAATTGAAACATTGAGAATGAAAGCGGGAGAATAAAATTTGAATTGATTTCAGCCTTTTTAAAATCAAAATTTTTAGAACATTCAGGAGTATCATCTCTGAAAATTTCATTCATTTTTGTTCACCTTATTTCATTTTACAAGCATCTAAAGTGAGTGTATACAGTGGAATATTTATGAAAGAAATAGAACGGAATATTCAAATTTTCTCGCTCTACACCTCAATATTTCAATTTACATTGCAAATCATAAATCTTAACTTTAGATGCTTGTAAAATCAAATAAGGTGAACGAAAATGAATAAAATTTTCAGAGATGGTACTCCTGAATGTTCTGAAAATTTTGAGCCTAAAAAAGCTGAAATCAATTCAAATTTCATTCTCTCGCTTTCATTCTAAATCTTAGTTTTAAATGCTTGCAAAATCAAATAGGGTGAAAAAACATGGATAAAATTTTCAGGGATGGTTCTTCTATATGTTCTGAAAATTTTGAGCCTAAGAAAGTTGAAATCGATGATGGAGTATTTGGGAAATTGATGTTTTCTTGGAAGGTAAATTTTTTTATCATTTACCACATAGAAACCGTTCAGGCCTTCATTTATTCAGATTTGCAGTTTTTTTGTCATCTACTAGTACACAACTACCTAGCTAATTTGGATTGTGTTGGTTTTTTTATATTCATCAATGAATTTTTTTGTTTTACTTACGAGTTTTTTTTAACACAATTTGAAACTTTTTTTTAAGCAATAATATTGGTTAAAAAAATTTTATCTAATTTTTTTATATCTTCTACATGATAGACCAATCACTGAAAAAAGTTTCAGCCTAATTAGAAAACATGAGGGTAATGATAGGCCCATTATAGATGGAATGACCCATATACAATTAAAATTTATAACTGACATACCAAAACATACATAAACGTACTCACAAATATACATACATACGAGAGCATACAAAGGAAAGAATACACATAAAAAATTTTTAAAAATAAAACATAAGCAAATTTGAATACAGCGAGAAATCGTTGATTTATTTGAAAATGTTGGAGTTTTTTCGTTCGAATTCATACGCGTAAATAATTAAATTGAATGATATTTTCAAGTGCTGACATTTTATAAGAGGGTTGTGGGCATAAAGGTGTTTAATCAATTGATCAAAAAAAAATGCAAATTTTTTTAGATTGAAAAAAATAATTAAAACATATAAATTGAAGATATATACATGATACATAGATATATTATACATATATAATATATAGAATATAGCATATGCATATACGTATATAGGAAAGTGTGATATGGTGTTCGTTCAAATGTAGCTGTCATCTTTGTTTGTGTGTGTGTGTGTTGTTAGCGCTTAAGTTTAAAATTTAAATGTCGCCTATGGTATTAAAAAAGCTGGAATATTACGAGTATTTCTATGAAAATTAAAATAATTTTCCTGGATTATCTAGTTCGTTAGCGAATAGTTTCAAACAATAAAATTTTGCGTAGATATAAAAAAAAGTCATAACAAATCACAACATTGATTTTCCTAGGTAAATTACTATGGCGTCCGCGTCCCCGCTGGATACAGTGTAGTGTTGGTGTTTTTTTTTATTTTTATTTATTTAATAATGTCAGCTATTAATTTTTAATCTAAAATGCTTTTTGCTTAACACTATGTTATACTCGCCAAGTATCATCTGGCAGCAGCTACTTTAAGGTTTTCCAAAAGCAAATGTCGTTTTGATCATATTTTATTAAATTTAAACTTTTAATGAAAAGTCATTTCGTTGTAGACATATCCTTGTTGCCTATCGATGCTCTCGGGAAGAAAGGCCATAACTTATATTTTTGAAAATTCACAACAGGAGAAAACACTTTAAGATATCAAATATAGATAATTTTTAATTGTGAATCCCAAAATTTTTAGGAGAGGTTATGAAGTAAAAGTGCAGAGAAAATCTCCAAATGTCTTTTCCATCAATGTTGCCACTTGAACATTTGCACCAAAAATTGCCATAATCTTCATATGTTAAAAATGGCGGCACTTTCATCAAGTTTTGAATACCATAATTACAGCTCCTGTGATTATCCATAATATGACGTCATCATTTTCGAAATCAATTCAGAATAATAAACTTAAATGTTAACATGGATTTTCACCCCTTCCATTCTTTTCTTTATACACTCGTCTTCCTGGGGGCTTAGTGAGGACATTTTGCATGCGTTTTTTAGCTTAGACCTATACCTAATCAACGATGTCAATACCTATAAAATATAGCGGTTAATGATTTATCGACAAAAAAGTCAAATTCGAGAAAAAAAAAATGAGTTAGAGCCTTTCTACCTGAGAGCAACACTATGCTTATGGGATAGTCGAGATGAAAACACGCCATCTGCATTCCACCAAGATCATAAACGTTCTTTTCGTTTCTCGAAACAAAAACATTCTTTCGCCCTTGCATATTAAGCTCGCGCTTTGAACAAACTTTATTTTTAAAGTTGCCGTCAAATGTATCAGCGTTAAAATAACTGCCGCAAAAAAATCAAGATTACAGCGTTTGTGGCGGAACTCAAATCTGTGTAAAAACATAGCATTCAGCGGTTGTTGGACTGTTCTTGAATTTGAATCATGGGAAGCATACAGCGCTTGTTGTGCACAACTTTTTGGGCAACAGCAGAAGTCCAGATTATCACTAAGCAATCAATCCGAATATGAATTTTATAATCAACGATTTGATTCACTTCACATATTTAGAACATAGAAGCCGAAAGTGATGGACAAGGCCAATGTTTCCATAAAAATATGAACGTGATAAAAGATCATTGGAATATTTCCAAGATGGCAAATTACAGTTTGCTATCAGCACTAACTTTTTTAAAATTTTATATTATTTATCGCGAATTGTAAACAACACTCGCTTTTGGAAAATCACTTTATCACTAATTTTTAGTACAAAATATTGTGTGTGAAATTTTTGTTTGTTCGTTTGTATATCTAGTACAATACAGACTATATTTAATTTATATGGAATGACATGTATTTTGTTTTTGTATTGTATATATATTAATTAAAATGCTAAGAGTTATCGCAACTGGAAGTACATTTTTTTATGTTTTTTTCTTTTCTTTCTTTGATATATAGTCGGTACATATACATATGTAGTATGCTGAATGGCTCCAAATCATAACGTTATAACAACATTTAAATACGATTTTTCTATTTAAATTACGATATTATTCTATTGTGTCCTTTGTCTTATTTCATTTTTATATAAGTTTGTGTGTGTTTGTCTTTGTGTGTGTGTGATTTTGTTATGGATTTATAGAATTAACTCTATTATTGTGAAAACATTTTTTATATTTGGAATTTCTGTTTTGGACTCCTTAACAATAAACGGTATGGAAGTTTTAGCAGCGTTACTAAGGTTTGTGGAAATATGGATAATAGTAGTAAAAGTAGTATCTAGTATTAGTTGTTGTTGTTGTTGTTGTTGTTGTTGCTGTAGTTTTCGTTGCAGAAAATATAAAATATCGACATGAATTTGTTTTCAGAAATTATCTACTATCTTCGTTATCGCTCGAGCTGTTTTGATTCTGGGCTTCACGTTCTTCAAGCAGACTACGATTGAGTTCCTGTATGCGCGCGGATAGAGCTCGTCGTCGTGGAGTACCAAAAGATGGCGGTGGCGGTGTCTCAATAAGCGTATTCTTCTCACCTGGATGTGTTCGCAATCGTAGTTTCGTTCATTTGGGTCAAGAATATATATGTATGGATTTTTAATTAGGATACGGCGGTAAACGGATTTCATAATGACGTCAATATTGTACAGTGATGAATTTGATGAGAAAGTGAATTATTGTTTTTTTTGTTGGATTTTACAATGATTTAGTTAAGGTGAAAGTTGTGACGTAAGTGATGGTGGTGGTGATGTGGTCAGAGTGATGATTTGTGATGGCATTAAGGTGTTCAAAAAGTGGTAGAGAGAAGGGAAAGAAAAAAGAAAACAAGAAATTGTTTAATAATTTTTAGAAAGCATTATAGCTTGGCAGCAGTTATTATACGCTATTGATTGATATATATAAATGGGAAATTAGTCAATAAAGACCAAAAAGAGAGGCTTTTTCTAAAAAAAATAAATCAAAAATTTAAGATTCTTTTACAAACAAAAACATTTAAGTTTTTTTTATTACATACTGTCTATCAATTTTTAAATAACAGCACACTTGGTTTGTCATTTTTAATATTTTTTGAAACGAAATATATTTAAAACTGTAGGCGTATTGGATAAAAATCCACTTTTTTTCTCAGCAATGATTTAGTTTTGTAACAAAATATCAAGCAAATTTAAATAAATTTGATTAAACATAATTTTTTTATTCAAAAAAATGTTACTCAAAGCATATTCGATATAGCATCTTCTATTTTTATGATGTTTTTATGTTAATCTTCAGATACAACCGTGGGATTAATTGAAAAATAACATATAAAAAATTAATATTAAAACAATTTAATTTAAAGTTTTTTATTTATTATCATAAAATTAAATCATTTTCAAACAAAAAAGGTCCCTGGTGTTATTAATCTCTTCTCCATAGTTTTGAGATATTTCGTTTCAAAGTGCGCAGTTACTTAAACCATGACCGATATGTATATCTCATTAAAGAGAAATGTAAAGAGCTACCAAAATACATCTAGTTGAATTTTTAATATATTGTATATACTATATCTAGTTATTGTAATAATTAAGCAGTTTGTGGTGATTTTTACTTTGTAGATGGTCTGCATTTTTGGCCACCTTAGTTCAAAGGCACATAAAGGAATTTTCCCATACAATTCCTAAAATTATGGTGACCTTACGTAAAAATGTTTATAGCTTACTTGAAATCGATTATAATTCTCACATTTCTTGCTAACAAACATTTTTCATATTTCTAATTTGTAATGAAGGCGTGTCATCGTAAAAAACCGGTTATTAACATCTTTGAATCGAAGTGTCCACATGCTCGAAAGCTTGTAGTTTTCAAAAAGAGCTTTAATCCCAATGATCTTTCAGCCTTTTTTAAGGAGAGTACTTTTATTTTCTATATTGACTGAGCTTAGAGTAAATATTGAATTCTGAGTTGAAAAATATTTCATTTAAATTTTATCCATAAACTAAATAAGCGTTCAATGAACTTTATTTATAATAGTTACATATACGCGCATTAACGTCATAGTTGTTCGTTCCGTAGGCAAATCGATTATGATAGATAATCGTAGACAATACGGGTATTCCTCTAAACGCGAAAACTCGAAAAGCATGTAAAAGCTCGAAAGTTTTTGAGCTTGCTTACGGGAACGCCGCTATCCATGCAAACGTGCAAACGAATGAGGAATGGCAATTTGACAGTTTGATCAGTGTTGCCGCAGTCATGAATAAAAAACTTATCACACCAAAAATAAAAAATATATGGATATAGGTAGAACTATGTTATTAAATAACAAAAAACCAACCATAATACGGAGAATCGCGCTTTTGATTTGTTTTAAAATAATAATGTTAAGTTTATGTGGAAATTTCGAAATAAATCTCATATTGGCATCAAATTATTTCGACAAACAGCAACACTGATTCACTTTCCGACTTTTCTATCTTTTACTATCGCCTTAAATTTGTAATAATTTGCACCATACGTTTTATTTTCGAGGCTCGAAAATGTTCTCAGCTTACACAGTTTGCACAGTCTTCGAGTCATCTTCGGGTTTAGAGGACTGACCTCAATATATACTATCACGGATCACTGTCTATCTGGATATAACTGCACACGTTTCATTACTGGAAGATACATCCCAAAAATATGACAGTAACTAACGAATATCTACATACCCTGTATCCAAACATCACCTCTTTAACATGGGACTATTAGAAAGCGAGCAGGGAAGTGTGTCTGACGAAGCGAGACAGTAAAGTAAACTGGTTTGGCATTATGTCGGTCAAATGTTTCTTTGAAGAAATTTTACCTTACGTCGCTTCTTGAACTTAATGCTTATGTATTTTACTAATATTATAAATGTATGTATAATTATTCCTCAATCACGCTTTAACAACTAAACAGATTTGAATGAATCTTGGATCATAGATTCTTGGCGGATAAATAGTATATGTTTTTGATTGCCGACACATATTCTACTTTTTGTTTTGAAAAAAACTTCAAAGCTCTTTAAGTTCCGAATTTGTACAAATTACTTGCTCAAAATGAAACAATCAGATTGAATTCGTATTATTACTTGTTTCTACAGTATTTTCTTCAGAGATATTTAACAAAAAAAGTTTTCCTGTCTGGAGCAGTATTTCATTTTCACTTGCCGTTTCAATTATACTTTTACGTGACACATCAAAAAATGTTACAATTTACACTGTGATTTTCTTTCTTATACAATCTAATATACCTAACGGTCAACTTCACTGTTTAGGTGAAAGCATTTATCTGGACTATCTAGACCCACTTGCCACGCGATACCATGGACCTATTGAGAGGCGAGTTTAGTGAGCAATTAATCTCACGTCTTGGAGCAGTCCATTGACCATCAAGTTCATGCAATTTGAACCCACTAGACAATTTTTTGTTGGGCTGCGTGAAGTCTCTCATGTACAAAGGCAAGCCAGCCACAATTGTAGCGCTGAAAGACGATATTACAGCTGCCATTATTGACATACCGGGCGGAGTGATGGCAAAAGTATGCCAAATATGAAGCTTACGTATGAACCACCTCAGGCGTAGCTGCGGGCAACATTTACATGAAATAATCTTTAAAAAGTAAATGCCAGGAATTCATAGATCGCTTTAATTAAATATTTCATTCAGTTTTACAAATTTTCTGCTCTTTTTTTAATTTCCAAAAACCAAGCGCTTAAAAAATCACCCGTTATATTGAACTTTTCTATATTTCCTGAAAGTTATAATTTAAATCACACATCCCTAGCTTATAATTCTCATTTTAAATTATTCACACACTCATATTTTATATGATTAAAATGGTGCGTTAAAAATGTTTTTTTTTTATATCAGAACCAATTTTATTTTCAAGGATTTTCATAAACAAAATCACACTTTTTACAGACTGATGCAAGTAGTCGTTGTTGTATCATCGACGATATGTTTCTATGCTTAATAGCTGTAATGTATATAATTCTATGGTATGTAAAAAAAAAGTCTATGTACTTTTTAACAATATAAAATGATAGAAAAATTTATTAATTTTCAATACTCATTTTGATTCTTGAACTTCTAAAATGTTTTTTAAACTTCATGCACTAAATTTAACATAAGAATATATGATGATCCTGAGAAATTTTGTCAGGTCTTTCACGAAAATTCAATAGAACATTTGGAAACTTGTTTCAGATTCTGGTAGTAATATATTCATAAATCTGAAACAGTAAAAATAAATGTCATTGATACATATAAAATATAACAACAAAAGGATTAATTCATTTTAAAATGTTCATATCAAAATATTTTCTTCGTCCTTAGTCAGTCGTCTAAACACAAATCGAATAAAATTTCCTTTCATTTTTGAAATATGAGATCTTCAGCACTTGAAAATTTTCTACATTTGGAATAAAACTATAATTTATTATTTTTAATTTAAAGGGTTAAACTATTTTATTGACTAAGTCAAAATTCAAATTTGCTGGAGATGCTTAGAAAAATTAAAGTCATACGTAACTAAAATACAAAATTAACTTGAATACAATTTTAAAAGCGCGTAATCAAAACTTAAATTAAAGAAATATTAAACTGTGGAAAATAATTTTTAAAATAAAAATTTGAAATCGGCATTTATAGTTCAATAAGTTAAACAAAAAATAGCAAACATTCGATTGCAATTAAATCAGATTCGTAATGGCCACATTTTGTTACACATTTTAAAAATTTTGTTTTTCTGATAAGCTTAAAATAAACTGACTTATTTACATATAGAGGAGTTTGCTAACTTAAAAGAAAATATAAATGGACTTTACTTTACTTTACTAGAAATTTAATGCATTGTTAAAATTATTTAAGTTCCTTGTTTTCTTAAATTAACTTTAAAGATCATATGAACTTGAAATTGTAATATATATACATAATATTAAATAGTTTTATATTAAAAATTTATTTTAATGGATCCGGTACTAGCCCAGTGGGTAGCACCATAAAAGATGCTCAACTTGCATAAGGTCAAGAAAATATTTGTGGATGTAATTTGTGAGTAATTCGCCATATTAATCACATTTCTGAGCTTGCAAGGCCATTTAGAAAAGTAAGTGATACAGCTCATTTTTCCGCGAATATTTTGCTTCTAATATAAAAAACTTAAATTTCCAATCTGTAATTGTTTTGTAAAACTTTTTGCTCTCGGATAAAAACTAAGGATATCAATTAAAATGTCGAACTTAACAACTTCGTCATCTAAGTGAGTACCTTTCTCAACCTTTTGCAAGATCAAATATACATTTCAACTGGGCTATATCAATAAAATTTGAATAAAAATGTATATCTAAAAATGATTATTGTGGTCCTTACCGATTTTGAAAACTTAAAAATGAAATCATAATCCAAAAGCCGACCGCAAGAAGTCTGCCTCATAAGGGTGCTCTATCAATGATTATTTTAATATCATCAAGATAAATGAATGATGGGTAAATTTGTATGAACCCTGGTCCTGAAACCAATACACATAAGCTGTGGCTAGCTTGTCCCTGTACATGAGAGACTTCACGTAGCCCAACAAAAAATAGTTTAGTGAGGTCAAATCGCATGATCTTGGCGACCAATGGACTGCTCCAAAACTCGCCTCTCAATAGGTTAATGGTGTCGCGTGTCATCTTGTTGAAACCAAATGTCAACCAAGTCCAATTCTTCCATTTTGGGCAGAAAATTATTGGATATCATTGCACTGTACCTTGCTCCATTGACTGCAAAGTTGCACGTATATTAGATTGGGTCGAATTGTATGAAGCAAAAAAAGTCAACCGGAAACGTGTGAAAACTTGGAGGGACTCTTAAAAACGATTTCTGTGTAATTTTTTTTCGATCGGAAAAAAATTCATGGAGTGGTTTTGGTTGTCCTGAAGGTCGTTTTTGGCACAGAAAAACACATTTTTTGCAGGTAACTTTTTTACTTCACAAAATGTATATCCAAATTTGCTAAAAAATTAAGATTTAGATCTTGCAAATATTTTGGCAAGGAAACATTATCAACGTATATATCAGGCCCCAAAAACCATATCTGACTTTACGGGCAGTTGGTTCAGAAATCCATTTCATGTATACCACACTGAAAGACTGCGGCTTAGGAAGTTTCATTTTGAATGTCATGGTTTGGATGGGTCTTGACAATATACATATATAGTTCAAAACACTATTTTAAATTTTGTGCTATCGTCGGCAAAGATTAATAAAACACTCGTTAGCCGAAAAATTTCAAAATCGGTAAGGACCCACCTGAATAGCTTTCTGGTATGTATGTACATTTGGAATAAAATCATAACCTTAGAATATATTCACAGTTGAAGTTAAAAAAGATATAGTATGTTCTAGAAGAAATTAAAGCTTGCTCACGTGTCAACTAAGCTTTATGTGTAAAAGTATGAGTGACAAATGTTTATGTTTGTATGTGGTGTGTGACAGATTATATATCGGGGTGAATTTCATTTACAAATGTACGATTTTTCGTTTTAATTCAGTTTATTCACCTGCTAATTGTGAGCTGATGGGAATTTTACCCATATTTGGGGCAGACTGTTTTTTACCTTTTGGATGCACAACATTAGTTTGCTTGCCTAGAAATACAATATATATAGTAGTAGGATATTAAACGAATTTAGTGTCAGTAGGCATATCATACTGTATGGAAACTCTAAGTCCTTATTGCTAAAAAGAAAAGCTTTTTGTTTTTTTGCTCAAATTTATTCGCTGCGAAAATTCTATTTGTGGGCATCTAAAATACTTAAATTAACTAAATTTGTATACCGTATGTATGTATATACTATATATATATTATATAGTAGGTATGGTGTGAAATGTAATAATACAAATGCCTTTTTACAAATTGGCTTATTGTTTGCTCACTATTGGCGTATATGCTTTGACTAAAAGCTTAGGAAAACGAACGATTTAGCGCTTATTTAATTGATCCGATTAAAATGTTGTTATTTTGCGTAATCCGTAAGTAATTGGCAGCTATTTAAGTTAAGAATTTAAGTAATGTGTTGTTGCGAGTGTTAAAGAAATATATCTACATATGGCAAAGGATTAAAATTGAATATGTAAAAGGTGTACTAAGGAATTGGCAGTAAAAATAATTTTTAAAATATAAACTATAGAGGGTATAAGAGTTAAGCTAGAAATAATTGTTTTTGATTCGTATTCATCTTATTGATAATCGCATCAGATACAAAGCTAATAAAAAAAAAATAGTTATATCTTAAAGTTTCTATAATTTTTCAAAGAATTTTCAAATTGTGGGTGCATCATCCGGTGGTCAGAAACAGATTTAATAATGAACTCTCTGAGTTCCTTTTTTTTTGTAGGTTTGATTTGATAAAATGAAAGTTTGTTATGCAGAATCTCGTAAAGTATTTTCTAGCTTGCTATATAAATTTTACTAAGCTTAACTTTAAAGATGACATTGCTCTACAAAGAAAGAAACTACCGAGTTGTTGGCTCACTTTTTTGGAAGATGGTTTTCCATTGATCCCGAAAATATCACATTTGGTTTCCTTTCAGCTTCAGTTTTTGAAAGATAACAATCTTTGACCTCGCCAAAAACTAAATAACTTACACCTACTCACTTTTATTTAAAGGGTATCAATTCTACCTCCCTCTACAGTTACTTATATAGTTCTTTGTGTAGCGTTTCGAAATAAGTATGTACTTGCATGGGAATTCACCAACTTTTTGTCTGATGATTGGCAGAACCATTTCTTGTCTTTGTATGAAAATTGATTTCATTGCCTTAAATAGTTCTTCGGTATAACGTTTTAATGTTTTTGTTCACATGTAGGGTGCCACACCTACTTTTAAATATTCGTCTAGTTATTTTCTAGAACTTTTCCGAATCATTCCTACTGTTTGTGTGAAATTTAGATTCATTAACTTAAATAATAGTTCTATCAGTATAGCCTTTCGAAGCTTTTGCTTTTATCTGAGGTGCCACGCCTTTTTTCGAGAAGTTGTCTAATATTTTTGAAAAATTTGGCTACACCACATCAAACAACTCTCTCAATACAACGCTTTAAATGCTTAACCTGTATGGGCGGTAGGCGTGTCCGTGAACCTATTTCGCCATTTCCAAGAAGTTTGCTTCAAGATAGCGGCCTGTATGTCAAATTTCATTCCAAAACTTACAAGTTTCGGTGTGATTTTATAAAAATTGTGGCTTTTCAAACGGCTGATTTTTTTGCTATTTGTTTTTTCAGTGTAAGTTTTTTGACACCTCACGCAAAGTTACAGTCATAAAGCAAGTTACCGTGTGATGATTACCGACTTTGTTTTTGCCCAAAATGGAAGAATTGGACTTGACATGTGGTTTCAACAAGACGGTGCCACATGCCATACGGCACGCGATACCATGAACCTATTGAGAAGCGAGTTTGGTGAGCAATTAATCTCACGTTTTGAAGCATTGGCCGCCAAGATCATGCGGTTTGACACCACTAGACTATTCTTTGTGGACTTACATAAAGTCTCTCGTGCAAAGAGACAAGCCAGCCACAATTGCAGCGCTGAAAGACGAAATTACTGCTGCCATTGGTGAAATACCGGCCAAAATGCTGGAAAAAGTATGCCAAAATTGAAGCTAACGGATGAACCACCTCAGGCCTAGCCGCGTGCAAGATTTACATGAAATAATCTTTTAAAAACCAAACGTTAAAAAAATCACTCGCTGTAATACTCATAAAGGAATTAAATTCTTGACACAGTGTTTCTCTTTGGGAACTGGATTTTTGAAATATCTCTTAAACTGAATCTGATTGAAATAAATGAAGATCATTTTCGAAAACATTTCATTAAAACCACCAAAGAAAAGTGTGAGTTTTTTCAAACTGGCTTCTTTCCAGCCAAACATTTTAGGATTTCATTGGAAGGAGGTAGAAGCTCTTGTAACGCACTCTATATAATTTTTTTAATTCTGCTTTAACAGTTAGATACAAAATAGATAAGTTCTTGCAGATTATTGCGTAAGCTTTGAATTGATGTGGCTAATTCAGAAAGCTCTTTTTATTTATCAAACCATCGATTTTTGTTTGTTCGTTGAAATTAAATGAAAAAATCAAAGCTTCAAGTCACCGTAAACCTTCACCGCACCGTTGCACAGTCGATGGATTTATATTGAACAGCGGCCATGTATAGTAATAAGAGCGCTAGACTCGGAACAAGTGATTTTTAGGTTAAAACAACAAATATTTGTGATTATGAAAAAAATTCGCTGTCCGACACGCCTACCTACCTACCACAGGAAGGTGGGATGTGGTTAAGGCTTTTTCTTCAAAATGAAGAAGTTGATTTCAAAAATGTTACAAATTATGTGATATCATTTGTAGTTTTCAAGATATTAAAGTAAAATCGTTTTAAACGCTTATCTCTTCGGTTTTGAGAGAGCATTCTATGCACAAACTTTTATGTCTTCTATCCCAAGGAGACTGAAAAGCGAAAAAATTCGTTCAACTTATTATCTTCCCTTTCAGATAACTCACTTCTGAACTTTTAGCACCTCCAAACTAGTTCCAAACTTTAACGACCTCTCATTACATCAATATATCTTGAAATCTCAAAACATTTTACTGATAAATTAAAGATATTTTAGATGGTCTTTAATTTTTCAAGCAGGATACTACCCGAGAAATCTATTAGAGTATATGGATAGGCTTTCTTAATTCCCAACTTATGTAACTTCAGATAAGTGTAGGGGGTTATACATTAGGAATATAAAAATTAAAGTTAAGCTTCTGGCGCACTCAAAAGAAATGATTTACACACATGTTTCCCTGAGAACCTTACTCTTAAAGATGCTATATGGTTTGTCAGATAGAAGCTTTTGTGACGTACATAAGTAATTCTAAATTTCAATTTATAAATTTAAGCATACATGCGTTTGTAATAACACCAAATAAGGAAAAATAAACATAAGAGAAAATAATTATATATATTTGGGCCGAATTGAAGAAGTGTCGCTTAAAACTAATTATCGTAGTTTACGAGTAAACTAATTTTTGTAAATATCAAATAATATTTCTATATACGAAACTAAAGCATGTCTTAAATAACTTGTAATTTGTTCGAAAATTTCTATCATCACCGATTATATTGATTTAATGGTACAAAAAATTTTGACTCAAATTTTTTACTATTGTTGAAGAGAAGAAAAAAGCAGCAAATTATTATTAAGATCTAACTAAATTGAATAAATTGAAGGCAAAGTACATGCAGGCCTTGTCTGAAAGAAAAAGCATCAAAGAAAAAGTGTACACATGCCAAATCAGAACGAAAAAAAAGCAAAATTAGTAGTAGATTGAAGCATTGAATTGTAAATAGTAGGTAGAAAGTTAAAGGACAACATCAATGTCGTTGGTTCAAGATGTCGTTTTCATACAGATTATGAAACGATATTTCGGCCAACTTTAAATTTTATATATCGTATATGAATAAATAACTAGAATATTGATATGCTGTTAGGCTATGCGATCATTTTTATGTACTTTTTCTTACCTGTATCAACAATGACATCGATGAGATCCATTGATTTGGCAAAGGCATCCTTCAGATTGATATGATGAAAGGATACGATGCTGCCCTCACGTTTGGCACGATCGAGCGCCTCACGTCGTTTCAGCGCCTTCTCACGTCTCATCTGATTCTTATAAAATTCAGCGAAATTGTTAACGATGATGGGAATAGGCAAAGCGATTACCAGAACACCGCATATGCAACACACAGTACCAATAACCTTTCCCAGTGCAGTAGTGGGATAGATGTCCCCGTAGCCAACAGTTGTCATTGTAATACCCGCCCACCAAAATGTTTCCGGTATTGAAACGAATTTTGTATCCTTTTCATCCTTTTCGGCAAAATATGCCAGCGAAGAAAATATGAGAACGCCCATGGCCAGGAACAGCATTAGTAGACCAAGTTCCTTGTATGAATTACGTAGCGTAAAGCCTAACGACTGCAGGCCCGTAGAGTGACGGGCCAGCTTAAGGATTCGCAGGATGCGCATGATGCGAAAAACTTGCACTACCCGGCGCACATCCTGGAACTGGTCCGTTGCATTTTTGTTCGTTTCCAATAGGAATAGGGAAACAAAATATGGGAGTATTGCCAATAGATCGATTATGTTAAGGCCGCCCTTAAAGAATTTCCATTTGTCCGGCGAAGCGCTAAACCTAAGTATATACTCAAGGGTAAACCAGGATATACAGACGGCCTCAACCATAGCCAATTGCGGATTATCCTGAGGTGTACCATTGTCAAAGTGTTGTAGTTGTGGTAAGGTGTTCAACGTCAGGGCTATGGTAGACAGGACTATAAACAGGATTGATATCACTGCGATAACCTGCAATTTATACGAGTGGTGGGTATATAAAATTTTTTTGTTTTTTGCTTTCGATATGATGATGAACTACAGATAAACAGAGTTTTTTTGGTTTTATTTTTTTTTTGTTTTTAGTAAGAGATTACAAATACGAATACATTATACGAATACTTTGTTGTTATGTTAAACCTAAGCTTAAGTTAACTTGCGCAGTTTTAGTTTAAGCATTAATTTATGAGAATTTTCGAGGAATTTTTGCTTTTTGGGGGAAAAAACACCCCAAATGGGATGTGTATACACTTTCATACTGAATTTTCTATGGGGAACGTAGCGCTGAAGACTGTTGTTGGTCAAGTTGTTGCAAAGTTGCATCATTTTTTAACTAAATTTCTTTGTTTCTTTTGCGAGTAATGGTGGGGGAATGGAAGGGGCTAAATTTTGTAGTTGTAATTGTTGAGTTATATGCGGGGTTAATTTCGATGGTTTCATTTCAAGTTCGAATTCTAAACAAAGGCTGGTGTTATTATGTGAAGTATATATATAGTTTATTTTATTTAAGATCTGATTTTAAACTGCTAATTAGTAGAAGAAAACGAAAAATAATCAGAAAAAGGGAAAATAAAAACTTGAGACTAAGAAAATAAAAATATCGATTTTTATTCAAATTGCGTATTTAAACAAAAGAAAAAAATCGAGAATTTCAGGATTATACTTTGGTATCTAAGGGTTAAGAAATGTTCGATATTTTTCTTTTACTTTTAACTACAAGTAGTCATTGATTGTGGTAGCGCTGTGTATGAAATGTCTAGGTATGAAAGTGTTAACTAAATACTTTTGTAATTTGAAACAATCAATTTTCTCGGTGTATTTCAAATATAAGTGTTGCTGGTTTGTGGTTTTCCGTGGATCTAAGGTTTCAAAGAGTATTAACAAATACAAATTGTACGGACAAAAATGAAAAAATAGACGGATGGATGGTTACAAATACATACAACAAAATAAATCAAATATAATCTGTGGGGGGAATAGCAAAGTAATTGGTTTTTTTTTCATAACTGAAACAGAATAACAAATAAATTGACTCAAATGAATTCTTTAATCGTTAAAAAAACCTTTAAGTAGTAGTAGTTTTAGTAGTTAGCAGTAGTAGGTAGTTAGTAATAGCAGGACAAAGTACAATTTTACAAATTGACGTATACACAGGGTTGTACTACATACTATATATATATACACATTCGTACATATATAATACATATGTACGCTTAGCATGAAACTCAAAAATGCTACACGGCTTCAGTTAAACGTTAGTAATAGTAATAGTAGGAATAGGAGTGTAGTAGTGGAAAAGTACAATTAATTAGCAGTAGAAAATTGGTATAAAACTAAAAAAACATAATATCTATATCTATCTATTTTATAAGAAAAAAATTGTTTTTTTTTTGTAAACTGACAAGAGACAGGAGAGAAAGAGACGAAGAAAATTGCATGTAAAGCTTCTACACTATAAGTAAACTTTAAAAGTTTTGATGGTAATTAAACTTTACATCGGGTCTGCAGTCGATTTTTTGCTAAGACATTGTTAATTTATTATATAAATGTATTTTTTTTTTTGCATTTTAGTTATTTTTTAAAAAAAAACTTTTTGTTCTGTTTTTACTTGTTTTGAATGTAAGAAAGAAAAATTAAATATGTCACAAATTAAAATTTTGTTCAAGTGTTATTATAATGAAATTATAAAAGAAAATACTTTAAGTTTTTCAAATATGATGTCTACATTCTAATGATAATAAGTCAAATAATTTTTATTTTTTTAAGGAAGGTAAAACACTTCAAAATAAAGTAATTAACTACTGCAAAATTTTCAACAACGCGTGACTAATTTATCAATTTAGCAACACAACGCTGAAAGTTAAGTTTAGAAAATGAAAAAACAAAAATGCTGTTTGGAATATTATTTTTTATGCAAATAATTCAAAAATTAATTTTGACAGCATAAAATTTAACTTTTCAGTGGAAGCCGATGAGTTTCCAATCTCTATTGGTCTTTATTCTTCATGCAAAGCGAGCTAAGCTCATGAAAACACCCAAACATTGGCAGCTCTGAAAGCATCAGTTATGGGTTTTAGGTAGTATAAAGACATATTTTGATCAGTATTGAGTAAATTAGGCCTCTTTTGTGGTGTTGCTACCTTCTATAAAAAAATCCCTAACGAAAAACTCTCAGGAGCGATTAAGAACCCATACCCATGAAAATCGCAGAGAATTGACTATTTAACACACTTTTAGCGCGCCATGTATCACATCCTCATTAAAAAGTAGCACGTAGTTCAAAGAGAGTCGAATACGCCACTCTGGAGCACCATATCAAACAAAATCGCACCCCATTCGAATTGTAAGTTTAAATATACGGACGAGTTTTCTTAAACGAATGGCGTAGATATACGACATGAATTGGAATTTTGAGATTTTTATTTGAAAAATCAATAATTTTCGGAAATTTAGATTTTTAATTTTGTTTTGATCAAAATAATCCTTATTTAGGATTTTAATTATCTTTGATCAAAAAACATCGTAAAATGAATTTTTATTTTTTTCCATCAAAAATAATCGTTATTTTAGATAATTATTTTAATAGAATCAAAATAGACGTACTCATGGATTTTCATAATTTTAGTTCAAATTTATCCGTCACTTTCTATTTCTATAAGTCTTAGACCCATTAATTTTCTTCCCCAGTGATCTATGAAACTTTCAAATAGATAGTGTTTGGTACTAATCCACTTCTACATTGCTTTGAACTTTTTACCCAGTATAGCGTACCACCGATCACGTAATCTTGGTTTTGCATTTATTTTATTTCTTGAAAACTAGTAGTTACCACTTATAGAAAACTTTAAAAAAGGTTCAAAAATGCAGAAAAAAGTTAAATATACTGAAAATTGGAAAAATTCAATGAGACGAAGTACTCCAAAACTATCGAATATGTATAGTCAAAAAATATGGACAAAATCTAAACTTATCGATAGAGACCATATTTGAAGTAAGCAATCGGAAACCATTGAAACATTCCCAAAAATGTAACCTTATCGAATAACATTGGATAAATCGAAAATAGTTAAATACTTTCGAGAAATATCGAAGTCAAAAGCTATCAAAAAACTTCGAAATTAGTGGCATGTGATATTATTTCAAATCTCAAAATGTCGGATATTTTGGATCTAAGAGAATAGAAAACCAAAATTACATCTATTTTCAATCGAAAAAAGTGAAAATTCGAAAATAACAATTACTTTGGATCGAAAACAATACAAATCCAAAATAATCATTATTTTTGATCGAAAAATCAAAAAATCCAAAATAACGATTTTTGATGGGAAAACATAAAAATCCAAAACAACGATTGAAACAAATCACAATCTATTTGCAACGATTATGCACTGATTTCTATTATAACATTCATAGTTTTTACAGCCCCTGATTGAAACAAAGTTTTGATCTAGTTTTAAGAGACAATGCAAACATATAGGTAAAAGTTTTGCAGGGTAACGTCCAAGTCACATGGTATTATTTCTTAACAAAGTGATCAAAAATCGCATAAATTATTAATTTTTAATCTGTGAGTATTGCTACATCGCAACTAAGATTTTAAAATTTATCATTTCTGTCATTGTAATATTAAGAAACGTTCTCCAAGTTTCGTCCTTTAGGTCGAAAAGTACAAAATG
This sequence comes from Meiosimyza decipiens, assembly GCA_963680825.1. Taxonomy (NCBI): domain Eukaryota; kingdom Metazoa; phylum Arthropoda; class Insecta; order Diptera; family Lauxaniidae; genus Meiosimyza; species Meiosimyza decipiens. The sequence continues at coordinate 37,131,224 of OY804258.1, forward strand.
TTGTATGTTGTTTAAGTCTAAAAGGTTTAGTACTTAAAAATTTCTTTCAAATGTGGTACGTGGTAGACGTACTACAAGTGATTTTTCTGGGAATTTTTAAAGTGATGATTTTTCAACCATTAACGTTGTTTGTAAATTTTTTCAAATCTAAAACTTTTATTTCAAAACACCACTGATGGCAACCTAACGTCCATTACGCAAGTGAACATAACTTAACCTCTGGTTTGCATAATTTTTGAATTTACCCTTACCTGCTACTGAAAAAAAAATGTTTTTTTTTAATTTCTAAAAAGTTAAATTTTGCGATTCGAGAAATATTTTTACTCAAAATATTCCAACCATATTTTAACAGCATTTTTGAAACCTTCTTGTAATAAACAAAATAAATCATTAAGATAGGTACAACATACTTTGAAAATAAAAAACTTTTCAATTAAGAATAAAACTTTAAGATACGAATAGCCTTGCACTGTATCTCGAAACGAGTGAGTGGAAATCAATCAATTATTGTGGCTGTTTAAAACAATTATTTTAGAACTTGCTTCAACCTCAACCTTCATAAAATATGCCAATATTTGAAAAAAAAAATTACAACGTAACTCATATGCACACGTTTAAGGTGGGGCCAACCAACTTGGTTCGAGATACAGAATAAGGTGGGTTATGTCTCATAGGTAGGTTGGTAGGTACAGTAGGTAGTCTACACATCAAATTGTGAATTTTGATTAGATTTGTGACTTAAGTTTTCATATTCAATGCCACTTCAAGGTGAAATTTCTTTGAATCTTTGCAAAAGGATATGATGTATTGAATACTGGTCGATGGATGTAAGAAATGCTGTCCTTTTGTATTTGTTTTATTGCTTTGACTTTTTTCGAGGTTAAGAGAATCATATTAAATTCGAAAGCTTTTACTGGCAATTAGCTTTATTAGTTTTTGTGGGGAAGCATTGCATTTAACATGTTCTCTTGGTTGTCCGCATCTACCATGGAGACCACTGGACGCAGCCACGCAGTGAATCGTTCTATTTTATCGTTTAATATTTTCCGTTTTTATTTAACGAGTATATTTTTGTTTATATAAATTTAATTTTGGAATTTCGCAGGTAAATGTTGAAAATATAGTTTTTGGAAACATGTCTTGTGAAGATATTTTTTTTTTAAGTAAGGAATAATTTAGGAGGATGGTAATGAATTGAGTTCAAATTATGGCGGCATTGTTTGTTGTAAATTTGCTAAAAAGTTACATTCATGATAACTTATGTTTTATTAAAATACATAGTTTCTAAGTCGTTATGTCTGAATGAATGGCATTCTCTGAGTGTATCTAAATGAGAAAGTTTTTAGCATTTTCTTAAATTTTAAAAAGATAAAAATGTATATAGATAAAGTAAAACACATATGATGTTGAAATTATGTTGAAAAGATTTGAATTTAATAATTTAGAAGTTAAAAATTGTTTTGAATAGTTTGGCATACAAGGCAGTTTGCAGCTTATATATTTGAAATAGAAAACCAATTTTGATTTTTTTTTTTTATAATTGGACAATTCTGAAGAAACTATTTTTAAAGGACTTTCCATTTATATTTTCACTTTTAATTGCTTATCCATAACTACTCGCAGATTTCTATATTAAGAAACTAAGTTATAGAAGTAGATTATCGACTTAGCAATAGGTAAAGATTTTAATATACAGCAGAAAAAGATCCATGAAACATATTAATAACTATCTATTAATAATAGAAGCTTTCATTATTAAGTAGTTTACTCACTTCCTGTTTATATTCTTGAATAGCTGGTCAGTGTTTTCTACACGAAGAAAGTGAAAAGGCATACAAGTATTTTCTCAGCGAAGTAGTAATAGCATAGATGCTGAAATTTATCCCGAATTAATTAAAAATTACCGTAACTTTCAGTAAACTATGTGACAAAATGATAACCTGAACATGGTTCAAAAATCCAAACTATTCGACAGCAATTTGCTATTACTACTGCAGGAAGGCTGACGTTCCAGAAATACAAAGTCGATAGTGCAGTAATAACAGGGGAGGTGATGTTTCCCAAAATATTTTTATTGCCTTTTTTTTCATAAACGATAACATTTTTAAATTCAAAAAGCTAATAATACATTGTAAAAAGGGACAAAGCAGTGGAGGTGCCTATATGGTCGAACCGTAGAGGTTTTTAAAACAGCAATGATCATACTATAATAATGGTATCTCTTATTTGAATATATCGAAATATATGTATTTATGTTCGGAAGATCATTCAGAAAATTAAAGACAGAGAAACGAAAATCAGTAAAAATGGCGAATGTATTGCCATGTCTGATCCGGGAATTGACTTCGACAACTCTGGGTTGAAAACGCAGTACACTACTACTTCGCAACAAGTTGCAGTGAATAAATCGCACTCTGTGAATTTAAAGCAGTATTATTACAGAAGAAGCGATGAGTGGCCTCAGGCAGTCCTTGAGTAAGATTGCGTTCGAAATAATTTAAAAAATACATATCATTATATACACACACATATATATATGATTAATGTCACATGTCCCGCTCGTAATAATAAAGATAATATTAAAGTATATTCATCACAAGCTATAAGAATTAATAATGCAATTTTATTACTCATGTAGTTCAGAAAAATAGTAAATCGACTGAAAAAATATATATGAAAACAAAATGTAAAAACAAATAGCATGAAATACTGTATTATAAAAATCTATACAAATGTGTCTTTGGCGCGCTTAGTCCAAAAATAACAAAAATTTTGCTCAATCAACTTTGGTGTTCGTGATATACCTAGGTATGAGGCTTCATTTATTAAATTTATTGATGTTATTATAACAGTCTCCATCCGGATATATGCTCCATTAAAGATATTGTTAATATTTACGTATTTTTATATAAAATAAGGTTGTGCTTTATCCATTAGTTTAGCATCCTATATGTATGAGCACTAAAAAATTCCCCACATTGAGAGCCCTAGTTAAAGAAGCCCTAGTTTGGAAGTCCTAGTTCAAAATTACATGCCTACGCACATACATACATACATACCTACTAAAGTTAATGTCGTCAAGCTGTCGTTATTACTCAACTGCCCACTTTTCGCATCACTCTCAACTTCGTCACCGTCTTCGCTTATGTCAACATAAAGAAATAGGTGTCACATCATCGTGCTAGCAACAACAAAAGCTTTACCACCACCTTCTCTCTTTGTCATCGATTTGCACTTGTTGCCTTCTTCATTACAACAAACACCCTATATGGTCCACTAACGGCATTATCATATGATTTTGTCTTTGACCGATCATCGAAATGCAATAAAAAAGTGCGTCCATAAAAAATTTAATTTTGAGTACGAATTTTTTGCCACGAACTTATGCAGCTGCTCTCATCTATGTCAACAAGGTGAAGAGCAGTTGAGTACAATTACAATTGAGTCAGTAGTTCAGAAGCATCGGCCGCGCTCTCACCATCATTACTTTCTTCGACGCTAGTTTTAATTTAGATGTAAAATGTAGTCAAATTTAAGGTACTCACGTGAAGCTAAAGATTTAATTTGTGAATTTATAACGGATTTGTCCTTTTCGACAACGATTGGGTTAGAAAAATAGTTCTAGCTCCACTACTATCTTCATATGGTGATATTGATATTTTTGTTAAAAAAAAATCTTACGGAGTTGATAGAGAAAATCTGGTAACATAAGATTATTCAAAAAATATTGATAAATGTATTAAGTAAGCAAAAAAAAATTATCGTCATAAATTGTCTCACACATCTCGAAAACCAAAGCGTATAGAGCAAAATTCGGATGTCAATTTTTGTATAATTACGCCAGTAGTATCAAAGAAGCATTTTAGCTGTAACTCAAAGTACTCAGCGCTTAGTCCCATCTCTAAAAATGGTGAAAATCTTAGCTTCATGTAAGGTAAGCAAAAATAGTTTCAAAAGTATTATATGCGGCCCAAGAAAGCTATTTTTGAAAATAGCTTTAAGCCCAGAAAGAATATTTAAAAATAATATCGAATATATAATAACATTACGTTATCTTAAAGCAATAAGAATTAATTGACTAACGATCTCATTAGTTTTCGTCTTAATTTTAATTTTAAAACATTTCAAAAATAATCAGGCTAGTTTTTTTTTCAATTTTTTTCTTTTTTAATTAAGCATTTAATAATTTTGGCAAAAACTGTTTGAATAAATATGTTCTTATAGCCGACAGTTTCTCAACAAATTCAATTCCTCTCGAGTTAGCGCCAAAAAACTTTTTGAAAGACGTTGGCATATTGAATTAGCAATATTTAATAAAATAGTTATCAGTTTTGTGATAGTAAGCTTTGCTCGCATCGGAGCTTCCTATTTTCAAAATCTTGTCAACTTTAGCTTTGTGCTTGTCCGAGTCAAGCCATTTAGTTGTATTAAATAAACTTGGAAATATTTGGCTAAAAGCTTTTCCGAATCAATACTGGTATTTGTATCAAAATTGGTGGATTCATCGTGTCATCTTATATGGGAGATACCAATCTCTTTTCTCAATATACTCAATAACACTCTTCGTAAAGCCTTTTAAATGCAAAGTTTCAATAAATTTTTAGTGATTCTCTAGAGAATATTCTTGGGCCACTGTGAAATCACTTCTGCAACACCTTATAACTCTAACTTTTTCACCATTTTTCCGTTATTTTCCAGTATCTACCATAAATATCTTTAGTGAAGTTTTCATGTTTTAGTTTGAATAAAAACGTTCACTATTGATTGAGACATTAATTATTAGAAAGTGTAATTAAAAGCTTAATTACGCCTACGAAAAACCATCCATCGCATCTATGTGTTTAGAAAATTTTTGAAGATATTTTTTTTTTCAATTTTGTGCCTTTTTGCTAACTCATATTTAGTATTTTGTAAGTAACAACTAGGCAGGTTATTATCAAATTTCATCATCATATACCAATAAGTTTAAAAAAAAACCGCTAGCTGTATCCATTAGTAGTTTAAAAAACAAATTCATTTTTCGAAGAATTTTTGATCTTTTCTGCGGAATGATTTCATTTGCAGATTAGATTGCTGACCCTCTATTGAACCTTAAAGCTCACTTTAGAGAAGATTAAATTAAAATTAAATATATAATGGAATATGCAATATCAAATTCTTCGAATTAGAATTTTTTCAAGTTTTAAAATTTGGAACTGGTACATTAGTACTGGTACTGGTGCACTAGTTTGAATGATATGAATTACAAAAAAACCTCACCAACATAGAAAGGATCGAAAGTATTACATTTGTCCAAGACTTGGAAAGTCTTGGGCTAATATAGCAAAGAAGCTAAATAGATGTAGTAGCTAAACTCTTTTCTTATTTTATGTCACTGCCTCTTCTGGCAGTGTTGATGCGTGGGTCGTTAAAGTGTTAAATATTAATTTTTCAAGACGAATTTCGAATTTCCAGCTCATATTTATTTTACAAATATTGCAGCTTCAGTAGGTGTCATTTAAAAAAACGGATATAGAAAATTTAAGTTTTTCATTGAACATTAACCAAATTACAGACTGAAATATCTGCTGTAGGTAATATAAATAGATAATACAATAAACGGAGTAGTTCCGGCGAACACATGCCGAGCGGTCAAATAGCGAATTATTTTTTTTTTTTTATAGTGTTTTAAAGTTTTATGGATCACCATATTACTGCGTAGGGGTTTCGGAACTGTTGAGACTCGTCTTAACATCGGAAATTTGGTATCCAAAATATGATCAAATGTTCTTAAATATCCGGAGCAATAGTTATTATATTTATGCAAAAAAATTGATGAAAATGCTTTTATCTCTCGGTAAATGACATCAGTCCTGGTAGAATAAGCCTTCCAGATATAATACCGTTAATCACTGAGTAGTTCGTTTCACTCCATACAATTTATAAGTCTTCCTATCTTTGAAAAGTATATACCATATTGCGACTCGACTGGACATTAGAATCTCACAAGATTATAATGTGTTAACTGATGAGTTTTGAAGCTTCTAAGGTCGTTGCTTAGGAATAATTTGAAAACTACACATTTTCCGAGTTTTACTTTTGTTGGTCGACATGGATAATGTTCGAAATCTAGCTTCCCAAATCACAAGCTCGACATAGAGCTAATTTATATGGCCTTTGGCACTCAATTTCAACTCCTCACAGCTGAGCTCAATTTTTCATATAATACTTCACCAAGCTTCAGAGATCGGGCGGGAACGCGCGTTCAGTGCCAAATAAAGGTTTCCGATCCATCTGCATGCAAAAAGATGGCTTATCAAATCCTTTTTTGCCTTCTTCTTGTTCAAGTGTCGAGCGGCTTCGAATTGGAACTTTAGAGGAGCTTATCAAACGATGTCTTGAGACATTAAAATCAATTTATATGAATTAGGATTTCAGCTACTGGGATCGGATATTAACCAATGGCAGCGACGCTGTAGCACACATCTTAGCCAATGTGGAGCAGCTTCCCAATGAAAAGCTTTTTTTGAGCTTTCACACATATTTGCTTTCTTGTCTACAAACGCGAGAGTTCATGCGAACAGTTTCACTTTGATCGTATATTTTTGGGACTGATACACAAAAACATGGATGGGCACAAGCTCTTCTGCAAGCTCTAACGAAAGCGCAATTGAAGGTAACGAGAGAGCATTTGTGCATACGTATAGAAATGTGCGCGCAGCAACGATTCAGCAGAAGTAGATTCAGCAGAAGTAGATCTACATATGGTTGTTGTAGCAATACATGGAAACAAAGTTTTGCGTGTGTGTTGGTGCTCATCATTGAACAAGAACGTAGCTGGGCAAAACTTAGCGCGTGCGCGACTGCGGCAGAAAGAGAATAAAGCGGAGAGCGTAAAAATCAATTCAGTTCTATTGGAAAAGCACACAACAACACAACTACAAATGCATTGAAGATCATTGAAGAGAACTACGTGTGTGGTAGTGCCCAGCTCTGAACAAGAAATATCAAATTTGACTCTATCTTTACTATTTATATAAAATTGCTTATATGGAATTGGTTCGTAACACATTGGTGCAAAATCCACCTATTAAATTTTAATAATATATTTTTTAAATCAACATATTTAAGTTAAAAAATTATATTGCATACTTATTTTTTGTTTTTTTTTAAGCTAAATATCCTTTTTTAGAACTTAAGCACACTAAAATTGTCATTTGATGTTTCGTTGCTTATTCTCAGTGGTATCCACTACCACTGTAATATTGTATATATGCACGCTTTTTTACGCTCTTTAAGCTCCTTCTCGTTCTCATTTTTACGCTCTCATTTTTTTTTTCTCTTTTGTACCATATGTTTTTAGGCATCGAAGTTCAAAGAAAAAACTGTATTTCAAATGCTTTTTTTTACGTTTGAAGAGAAAACATGAAATTAAATGTTAAGAGAGCAATTTCATAAGGAAAAAAAAACGGTCTGCCTGCATGTGCATCATCGGAACTTTCTTTAATATTAAAATATACTGAGATTTGCCATAAGTAAATTGACACCCACTTTGGATAATTCTCAATTGTGAACAGCTGGTGTTAAGTAGGACTGCATTGCATGATTAGTTAAAAAGATTTCATTATTTTACTAAATGATTGCATCGTGTATGTACATAGATTATACACAGATTTCTCCATATGCTTGTTTTTTTAAAATTCAATCAAAATTTTAAAATTATATCAAAACACATATGGCAACAGAACATTTAATTTCAACATATTCAAAATTGTCCAATTATTTTCACATAATATGCCGAATAATACTCGTAGCAAAATCAATCGAAGGAAATCAAAAAACTCACATGCATCGTATGAGGAAATCAAAAACATAAAATATATGTAATTCTGCAACAATTAAATACATATACACCCATAATCATATGGCGTCCGTGCAAATTGGGTGCGATTGTGTATAGGTAGATGAAGGTATGTGTGAACATAATTATTATGTGTGATTTATTCAACTAAATACATACATACATTTGTATACATGCCACTTACACAAACGAACATTTACTATAAGTACAAAAGTAACTAATTTACATACAAAGAAGTTATAAAGTTAAATAATTTGAAAGTAATTTCTCGAAAAAGTATTTTTTTTTTAAAAGTTTAAACAAAACAAAAAGCTCACAATCAGTTACAAATACAAAGAAATCTACTAATATGCTATACGTATTGTAAATTGTATATGTATTGCTAGTATATGCGGTTGTTAAGACTAGGGCACACCTTCGTTTACTTATTTTTTTTTATGTTTTTTAGGAAGGTGGTTTGTTGTCATTTTTCTTGATATTCTAAAAAAACAAACAAAATTCGAAACATACGGAGAAATTTGCACAAAAAAATTAAATTTCGATACACAAATTTGCAGCTAAAAAATTGCTATTCAATTGGTGGGAAGTTATTATTTTTGAAATTTACTGAATTTTTTGTAAATATTCAACGCCATGAATTGGGATTTGAGGGTTCAAGAGGTACGGGTTAATGAGAAAATCTAATTAACGTTTGCTATTGAAATGTAATTGGGGGGGTTTTTGAAAAGAAAAGAAAAATGGGAGTGGTTAGTTTTCAATTAGTGGTAGCAATATATTGATAGAAAAATTATTGTTAATATGAAAAAATTTAGAAAGAGTTTAGGAAATATACATACATACATGTTATATATAGAAAAAAATGGCGAAAATGGATTTTGCACATATATTATGAAAAACAACACATACATCTTACTAATGCATTTAAGTACATACACTGTTCTTTACTTACCAAATATTAAAGATATTTTCATAAGAAAAAAAAAAAAAAAACACAAAAAGCATCCAATTATGAAACACAAAGAAATGAAACAAATTTACGATTCGATAAAGAAAACTTATAAAAATTACACCAAATTTAACGAACAAAATACAATATTTTGGTAAAAAACACAGAAAGTTTTTAGCAACAGTAAAACATACATATAATGATAAATAAAAACAACAATTTTTTAAAAAATGTTTGCACTGCAAAATGTTTGGTAGATATATATGTTTGTTTTCATACAGTTATTTGAAAAAACTTGTACAAATTAAACAAATGTGGAGTATAAAAAATGTTTTATATTTTAGTTTTCTTTTTATGAATTCATAAATTGTGGGGGAAAAAGTCTGTTGGTTTTATTATGTTTTTGAAAATACATCATTCTTACTATTTATTTTTATTATTGGAATTTTTGCTTTATTCTTTTTTTGTTGGTTCTCATATTTATCTTATTCTAAAAAAGGATGTGTTTAGGCGGTATATTAAAAAAAAAATAAATTTAAGAAAATTATAAAATCATATATATAATAAACTAACTTTATTAAAAAAAACTATTGTTTTTTTTATTTTTTTTACAGAAAAAGAAAAAATTTTAAAAAGTACAACTGGCAAGAACTCTGGAAATTTTCCATATTTTTATAAAAAAAATCAAGACAAAAGCAAATTTGTTCGAATTTAAAGTAAAACATTAGGTAAGTTTTTTGGAATTTCTGATTTGTATTTGATAAATGTTTGAAAGTGTAGTAGGTAGTTGCTGCTTGACTTTTTTGTTTTAAAGCTAAATCACGTTATGTTTATGAATATGAATCAAATTAGAATGAGAGCATTTAATGTTTTTATGAGCCAACTAAAAATCTTCAATTTCTGCGAAAAGTATAATTTGGCACAATAAACTATCATTCGATTCATATCTACCCAAATTTGTTTATGATTAATAAATATTTTTTAAAAACTATTAACTAAATACTGTCGTTTAAAATGAAAGATATTATTTTCTCAGAATATATCATCACCACACATAATGAATTACTTTTTAAATTACACTTAGATCACTTTCAAAAGAGACCGATATTGATTTAATCGAGATTTCAATTAACTCTCAAAACAATCATTCTATATATACTTATATGAATTATATATGTATGTAAGTATGAGTATTGTTCTCTAAAAATGTTAACTAACTTTATTTAACTGAAGCTATAAATATTCACTCCAGCGTATAATATAGTAAACTTGAAGTGTAAATAAATTAAGTGCTCAGCAGCGAATACCAACATAATATCTCAAAAACATTACCATAAGTTTAAAATGAAAAACTAAAAAATAAAATTAAAATAAAATATAATAAAAATATGCAAAATTATAGGAGATGTACCCAAATATGTTGTAATTATTTCCATATTACGCTTTTTGGGCTTATTAAGTTCGCTATATATTGGCTAATTTTTGATTATTATGGTCAAACTATAAAAGTGGGTAAATTACAGTGTGAGAGATATAAAAGATTTGACAAAAAGCTTTTGCTAAACAACTAAAGACTTTGTGGTTATTTACAATGCGAAGAGTAAAAGAAGCCTAAAACTGATTTGCTTTAACTCACAGGTACACAGAGTGAGTAGCAAAATAAATCATATACTAAACTGCTATTGCGCTTGGAGCGGGTGAATATCGATATATATTTGCAAAGCTCGCTATTCAGTTAAACGGATATGCGTTATGGAAATGTATTACAACACGAATTTGGCAACACCTCCCCAGAGTGCTTTTGTGTCATCAATTATTCCGAGGATTTCTACAGCACACCTGCCGCCTGGTCATATCGCTTATTGCCCATTCCCAAATATGATTAATGAATTAGATGGTATCACTTTTGTTCGCTTGTCTGTGTATGTGTGCTCTTGTATGAATATATGAATGTATTTGTGTGTGAGAGAGAAAGAAAGACATTTTTTTATTTAATTATTAGTATTAAGCTGTTGTTAGTACGAAAGAAGAACTGAAACAATTTCGTTATTGCTTTCTCTGGCTCTCATTTGTTTTCTTACTAAGGCTAGAAAAAGTTCCGCAAAAAAAATTAGTTTTTTTAATATTAGAAAAAACTTTTGTAAAAAAGAAACTTTACTTTATTAAAATTAAAATATTTTTAATAAATGTTAGATCATAAAATGGAACGGAAAATAACATTAATGAAACGGAAAAGCTTGCAATGAAGTTGATGTAGGGTTGTTATGTTTGAAACTTAAAATTGGTATTTGTTTTTGTTTCGCAAGAGTTGTTTAATATGGAAAAATAAAAGCATTTAATTTTACCTAAGCACCTTAATAAGTAATTAACCGATTGACCGAAGAATCAAAGAGTGTTGGTTATGTGGTAGACTAGGCATAAAAATTGCAAACATTTACCTTACCTATATATTGAACGAATTCAATACCAAGATCACTCAATTTGCACTTCAAAACAACAATTTTTACCTGTTGGTAAAGAACTATTCGAGTTTTTGCTGCATCAGAGCCGCGACGACTGTACGCCGGTCGTCATGCCGAGTACGCATGGTGACGATCAGGAGTCATGTGCGAACTTTATAAAAGTTGTATGCAATCGGCAAGCTCTTCTACTACGCGCACCATACGCTCGGTGTACGTTACGCTGACGCGGCGATTCGTGTACGACAGGCCATAATGTTTACCCCTGAAATGCAAAACAGGAACTGAAAACACTCGCGAGTTATTTGCACGTACCCAAATGTATTGAGTATATATATGTAACAAGGCACTTGTGTGCCGACCGCAGGGGGCGCTTGGGATAGTTTATCGGTCGGTTAATGTGGTATTCGACATGCACAATTGGCTTTTGTTGCCATACTAGCCATCGTTAAGAGTTCGTCTAAGTGCAACGAGTGGAATAAAGTGGCGATGGGGCAACAAGGAATACTGTGTGGTGTAAAACATCACTTTATGTAAGCAATATGGTAGCGAATTATAGGAGCACTTCGAAATATTGAAGCACCTAGATATCTTTTGCGCATAATAGCTGCCAACTTTAATCCTCCGTTAACCGACAAAGTGCCTAGGCATCTATGACATTTCCAACGATGCATTATTTCAGAACCATGAAATTTTTCAGTTCGAAGGCAATGATGATGTCGATGACCAACAAGGTCTGCAGGAACTTTCCTAGGGCTTGCATGCAATTTGTTCCTGTTTTTTGACGCTATGTTCATCTATTTTATCAATATTTTATGACTATGGGTAAGAAAGCGATGGTAAAAATATATTCTATGGCTTTTAGACATGTGCTGAGCACTGCTTTATACTTCTTTGCAGCTGAAGAAGCTTATTGCATGTCTGGCCAGATTACTTCAAATAGATTATAATCGGACGATGGGCCTCTTAACAAATCAGCAATGAAGAGAAATTGTTTCTACGCCATCAACAACGCCATATCAAATACTAGAAAGTAAACGGCAGCTTCAGATGACATATGGATAATAAGTAATCAATCATAATACCATTTGAAGATTGTTATTTATAGCGGAAAGAAGCCATGTGAGGAGCGTCAAGTCAATCAAGGGCAACGAGTTGCCTTGGATTTGGAATTTGATGCAGTTTTATTAGAGAAAATTATTACATCACTAGGGCTTAAGCAAACATACAATTAATCGCATTACACGCCATAATAATGGAGACGCTCCCTGGAGACCTTATCGGGAATTGTAAAAAGATGTCAGTAAACGAGGGATTAAAGTGTCAATTGCTCTCCAGCTGCACTGCAGGACTCGGTGCCACATTATAGAACACTATGTAACATACTACGGCGTTCTGAGGATCAGTCTCCGTTTTGACTCTGCAATGGTGAGCTACGCAGGCGACGTCATGCTGTTGCTAGTAGAGAAATCAAGCGCTTTGTAGTGAAGCGATAGACAGGGTCACAAGATGGCTGCGCAGCGCAAATTCGGCAAAAGACAAAACAACAGTTTGTCTTCAAAACAATTAAATTCAAGGATTCTTAGTTACTCCATTGAGTTTCTTAAAGTTTTGGCAAGGCTCAATAAAGTAAAACTGTGATGGATATCTGAATGCAGGTATTGAAAGCAATGAGACTGCGAATCAACTAACCAGGAGATGTTCTAGCGCACCTATTGAGGCAGTAAATCTTTTGGCACAATCCTCAATATCTGGAAGCACGACCACTGCAGCTCTAACTTGAAAGATTCTACCAGAAATTATTAAACAAAACTAATTTTTATACCATTTTTCGTTTTGACAGTTTAATTCAAACAGTGCAGTTTATAGCATTAATTAAATGCCATCACCGATTGTTCAGGTGTCAGGTGAATCTTATTTTTGCTTGAAACCGTAAGCGAGCATGATTCTTCCTTACACAGATAGACATTAAACCAACACTTTTTGTTCTCTCAGCCCAAACTAACGAACGAATCTTATAAATGAAGCTCGTGATTATTTCTCCTTCAAGACCTTAATTTCATTTCAAGCAGAATATTGAGAACCATTTTTGATCTGCCTGCAAAAAAAAAACAACGAATTATATGCTTCGAAAAGTACCTTAAGTTTTTCTTTAGAACCCCATTAGAGAAAGATCATTTGCGGACAAATAGTAAAAGCTTAGAAGAAGTTTAGCTTACAACATTTTTGGTTGTGTTTCGTACTTTTTCGTTTTGCAAATAGATAGAGCATTTACGTGATTTTAAATACAACATGAATAGACAATTATTTTTTGAAGCTTTTTGTTTAGTTTTTTTATTGAACTGAAATCGAAACGAATAATTAAAGAAAAAACTTAAATTATTGGTTCTCATACATACAGCAAAACAATCCATCAAACAAGAAATGCGATATTTACAGAGGCTTCTTGTTATTTATTTATATGAGTTAATTATTTTGAATTTGCTTATGTTGCATATTTAGCTTGCTTATTAGCTTGTTAGAGTTTTAAGCTGCTCTTTGCTGCATTTTCAAAATTTTTGTTAATAATTCCAGTAAAAGAAGCGTCAACATCAATTATAAAAAAATGCTTTCAAAGCGATTTAATAATAATAATCATGTATATATATATAATATATATATTTATTTTTAATATGGATATAAACTTGCTATTAACATTTGAAACTTATGCAGCTATAAATGTATATAGTTTATTTTTTTTTGCTTCTTTGTTATTTTTTTGATAAAAACGCATATCGAACACGAATAAAATCGCGTTCAGTTAAACGAAAATATGGCTTTCGATTAAATCTTTTACTTAAGCGTAATATGAGCGATAAGGCAGTTTTGTACAGCACCATTTGCTTGGTTGGTTTGAGTGAAATTTTTACACCTAATAAATGTGATTGCGAGTCCATGGTTCTTTTTGAACCATAAAGGTGCAATTTTGTAAGTTTTTTTTTTTTATTTTGCCTGTAACTTTGTTCTTAAAACTAATGTGATTTCCTTGCTATATTCTTTTATATTTTAAGAAATATTTGTAACATAAAAATAATTCATAATTAAATAGTTTTGCCAAAACGATAATGAAATTGATGGTACATAACATCAGCGTAGAGTTCAAAATTGTAGTGTTTCTTTCGACACATCGCTCACAAGGTTTGTCCCGTAGTTGATCTCACAATATTGTTAGGGCGTCCCGAACGCAACCCATTCCTTTGTGAAACAACAACCAAAATTTGATCGACACTATTAGCACGATCCCATTTGGATATTATTTTGAATATATCTGAGCCTCCTCGGAGCTTTTGCGCATTCAAGACAATTTGAATGATAAATTTTGCTATTGTCTGAAAAGAATGTGTTGGTTTAGAGGTCAATGACACAGGGTCATCGATAAAAGGAAAAAATGGAGTCGAGTTCTGCGAAAAGGTTTTTGAAAATTTGAAAGTCGAATCAAATAAGAAGTATCCCTTATCACAGGTACGGTTACTTCTGATTTGGACTTAGATGGGCGAATCTGCAGTTCTGAATTTGTGACTGGAATCAAAATTAACCACAATAGAGCTTAACGTTCATGGTATTAAATTGCTGCTGTCTTTAGTAGACAAAATCACTACGAATATAAATGGCAAAGCTACCACAGGAATAAGTGATGCCCTGCCCTGTTCAATAGATCTGCACTCGCACTAACTTTAGTCTCATCCAGTGCCATTTAAAGGGTCTAAAGTTAGTGCTGTTTCTTAATAAACTTTTTCTGATAATCGGAAATAGTAAAAAGCTCTTTTGTGCTTTCACATGTATGTAGGCGCGGAAACAAGTAAGCTTAAAGCTTTCTCAAATTTGTCTGTACAATAGATTTGGAAACAATGTGTACTATTCTGAAGGCAAATAAAGCTCTCACTCCATACCAAGTCTTTCGATATTGCCGTATCCTATAAGAGATTAAAAGTGACGAGAACTTAATCTTTTCCAAAGATTTATTTTTTCAACATCTACCATAGCTGATATCGTTTTGGTAAAACTTTGTTTCCAAAAATTAAAACAAACAAATTTTTTTAGAAAGAAAATCACATTATACTCAAGAAATCAAAGCTAGTATTTTATAGTGTAAGGAAAAAATATGTGTTTTATAGATTTTGGAAAAATGATATGATTGTTGGAGTTATAACAGAAAATAATGAATATAGATGTTTCTTCTTAAGATGAGCATAAAAACTTAGAAATTAATTAATATCCGAAACAAAATGTAACATAGATATATAAAATAATATATGATTACTTAAATCAAATAAAAATAACACAAATTTCAAAGCTTAAATTATAACAAGAAATTGCATCTTTAGATGTTTACAATTTGGAAACTACGAATACTTTAAATTTTGTGTAGCTGCCTTTATAAAGAATACACAAAATCTTGTTATATTTCAAGCCTTTGATAAAGTTCAAGTGAATAATAGATACAAAGTATAAAATTAAAAATGTTTCTTGAATTGAAAGCATTCTCGAACTCACCCGCGCCGCAAAACTGGTATTCGGTTTCTCCAGTAACTCCCACAAGTATTTTTGGTATTCGGCACATTTTCCATCACCAAACTCTTCTTCGTCTCGCTGCCGCAACGATTCGGCCTCCTTACGCATCTCTTCATGCACGTTCTCCTTACGCTGGTGATACTTGTGCTGGCAGCATGATTCCAAGTAGAGCTCGTCAACACCCCAGTACTCGAGATCATCGCTGAATGCAAGCACGCACATCTCATCTACGATATGCAGCTTCCCAGTGCGATAGAAGTTCAATATCGAACTGAAACTCTTCGGATGTCGATCGAAAAAATACTCATTATCGACCAATGAGTAATCGTCGCACAACTCAATGATGGTCTCGTGTGTTGTGCACTCGCCTAATCGTCCCAATCGCGTGTGCGGCAGTCGCTCAAGTGTGCGCCACAGCACTTCGTGCTTCACTCCACCCACATTTATTGAGACCCGACTGTTCATTTGCTTAGACTGTGCTATCATAAAGGGTTCTGGTGGTGGGATGGAGGACATTGATCTGGAATGTGTCCGTTGAAGGGCGCCTGCTGCCGATGCAGCATAGCCGATGGCGCCTGGCATTTGGGAAGTTGTGGGATTCGAATGCGTCGGTGAGGTGATGGGGAATGGAGCGTAGCGAACTTCTTTGCCAACGGTGCCAGTATTCTGAGCGCCTGGTAATGCAACTGCCGACCCGGTACCGGGATTGCTGTCGCCACATTCGCCAGCTGATGCTGACGTTGCTGCTGCAGCTGGTTGATTTGTGCCCGCCGCCGTTGTTGTTGTGGCTGCCGTTGCAGTTGATGCACCAGCAGCGCTGCTCCCATCAGCATAATCGTGGTTTGTGCCGTTGATGTTTCGATTTGAGAGAGAAGTAGCGCCAGTGCCGTAAGCAGCGCTACCGCCTGCTGCAATGGACCCGTTGCCGCAGCCATATGCACTAGCGCCACCGGTTCCCATCGCTCGGGTCCAATCGACATTACCGCTTGTATCGTAGTATGGTTGATTATCGCTGCCGTCGCCAGTCGAGGAGTTACGGCCGATTGTTTCGTTCTCCAACCAGTTAGCTGTTTGCAATTGTTGCTGATGTTGTTGTTGTTGATAGTAACTTTGTTGTAGTTGTTGTTGTTGTTGATGTTGCTGTCTTTGTGTATTTTGTTCTCTTTGTTGTTGCTGTTGTTGTTGTTGGCTAGCAGCCTGTCCACCGTGCAATGTGCCGACCATTTGTGATCCTCCATTATTGAATTGGGGAGGTGTTGATTCACCCGTTTCCCAGCGCACCGCTTCACGGTCTCTATCGCGTTCGCCGACCATAGGGCCGCCACTAAAAGCAAAATGTAAAGAGGAAGTCAGAAAAAATACCAATTAAAATTTTTTAAAGATGAGCAACACGTAATATCGGGAAGCTGTAGAAGTTTTTTGAAACAAATTTACTGCCGAAGTAGATCTTTGAGTGTTCGATATTAAATTAGTCAACATAAATCAGGCTTTCTTTTAAATTAGCGTGAAATTTCACAATAGATTGTGATCAAGAGATGAACAAAAAGTAATTTCGATTTTCGCGTTCCATGGAAACAGAGTGAGCGATAAACGAAAATTATATAGTGCTGCAAAATGGTAACTATTGAAAAAATATAAATGTCAAAATATGCTTAGGACTTAAGTCGTTAGCCCGAACAAAATATATCTGATAGGAAATGATCTGATAGGAAAGAGCTAAAAAATTTAGGACTGGAAAGAAGTAAATACTGTTAGACTTAATGGAGTACAGGCAGCCACGAAAACATATACTTTTATCAAAGGAAATATCGAAACATAATTCTTCATTTGCTCATATTCCACTGTTCACATATCTACATTTCTTTGACTTTCACTGTTCAAAGTAGATAAGCTATAGGGATTCTAGACCAAAGTCACATGTATTCATTATTTTCACAAAACTGCAACAAAATCAATAATTTCCTCACTCGAATCAATAATTTCGAGAGAAAGTCAATAACTGGGAGAGCATTCAATACTTCTAGTTGACAACATGTGAGAGAGAAATACAGAATCAATTAGAAATTAAATTTTTATATTCATCTTTGCGTCTATCCTCAAAGCCATAGCAAAGAAGGGGTCTTAAGCTTTTCGGAGGACGTTATCACCCTTATCAGTGTAGAGCCAACAAACAAAATATGCGGAAGGGTTAGCTTTGCATGTATCTATTTTGAAATGTAATTTAGCAGTAATGTACTCCACATAAGAAAACTATCAAGGAAATGTGGGGTATTGAGGGGGATTATGGTGTGCGGATAATATTTTGCTGCCGTTACCTTTGGTAAGGCAAAACTACTTGCATAAATTTTTGAGCGATGAGGAGAGGTAGTGTGATGCATGAACGGCAATGGGGCCCACATTTCCCTTTTGAATTTCTTTATTTTCCATAGAGAGCCACTATTATCTCCTACAAGGTTAAGAGACGCGGTATGAGGTCTTAATTCAAGGGAACCTCTGTCTTCTCCCTAGACTAAAATTCTGAAATGCTGTACCAAAATTAATCAATAATAATCATGCTCTTAGTAATTTATAAATTATACATAACCAAATGCTGATAAGAGCTACTTAGTAGCTTTAAATATACCACTTGTAACATGTTGTAAGTGATATTGTGATTTTTGTTACTATATATGTTTAGAAGTAGTAAATGGAAAGTAATGCGTCATAATAAAAACATAATCATGAAATTTTTGTGTTACCCATGAACTTGACTCAACAATAATATTTACTTCAATTTTGACCTAGCAAAATAGCATGATTTTCAATTAATGTTTTCTTTAATTAGCAATTTGCACAGGCTCTTACGACTCCATTTAAGTTCTGAGTTTAATTCTTCAAATGAAGCGCGTAAGTGTATTTTTTTTTTGTCGCTTTAAATTTCGGGGTTTATTCAGCTTACGTGGAATATCTTATATATATAGCACTTGTACAACTGATATGTAAGAGATATTAATACACATATATCTATATATGACATTTATTTTTAATTTAGTCTCAGTTGGAAATAAGGTATTTGTCGAAAAAGGGTCTCGAATGGTATTTCTTCAGCAGAAATTTAAATTTTTTCATTTAATTTAAATTAAGCACTAAATTAAATTAAAATTAAGCACAGCAGAACATTTCTTAAATATGCAGGACGTACGAAATATAGCACTTTATTATTCACTTTAGTGTTTTCTAACTTTTTTTAATCACTTTCCGAATTACTTTGATAATGATTTTGAAAAAGAATTGTCAGCGATTTAAATGCTCTCATCAAGACACAATTTTTGAGAAGAAGAACAAGCATGTTTAATTTGTTATCAAACAAATTTTTTTTTATTTTAAAATTTGTAATCAACTACAAAAGATACTCAGTCTTGGTTTTATACACTATGCTGGATTACGTATTTTTAAACTGTATGCAAATACAAATAATTTACTTTTTTGGTCTATGTTTAAGCATGGGACATAAAAATAACTGTCACAAAATTTGAGCTTCCTAGCTATAAGGAGTGCAGACAAAGGAAAAATCTACAATTCATTTTTTTGCTTCTGATTTTTTTTTTTCATGTTAAATGCAATCGGAAAAAAAAAAACAAAATTACCCTATATTGACATCAGTCGCTGTTCCTTAAATTTGACATTACACAATGTAATTGTTACTACTTATTTATAAAGTACTCGTAATTTTAGTAAAGAACATAATAAATGTAACATTTTAAATTACCTCGAGAACCTTTTTAATGTTATATTTTAAGAATTATATTTGCTTATTCTAAACATATCAAAAAAACACAACACTTACAACATGCTACAAGTGGTATATTTAGCCACTAGCTCTTATCAGCATAGAGAGGTTTTGGGGTTAATGTACAATTTAACAAAAAATTTGAATAAGTCAGCAATTTTTAGGGATTTGATAATTATTGATTGGATTTTTTACAGCCTTCAAAGAAATTAAATCTAAATGAAAATTGGATTTACACTTCAATTAGTTATGACTTATACCGCGTCTCTCAACCTTCTTCACCCTACCTTTTCACTTCGCTTAAAAATTAATGGAAGTAGCTTTGCTTTACCAAAGTTAATGGCATTAATTTAAATGCCCACACCATGATCTACCTCAATACTGAACATTGCCTTGATGACTTTCTCATGTGTGTTGATATATGTACTGGTAAAGTCATGCTATCTATATGTAGTAGCATGTATAGGGGGGACCGAGGGGTCTGTCACCCTGGGCGAAACACCTGAGGGACGGAAAGATGGTTGTGAAATGTATCTCATTTTGCTAGGGTTTTTGAAAGCTAAAAGTATGGGACCTTTTTTTTTTTGATACGGTAAATGAATGAATGAAGAGGACGTCAAATAATTTCTTTGCCCCGGGCGTCCTATGTGAACGGTATGCCTCTGTCTATATGCAAGCTAACCAGCTGCTACACCTATTTCTCTTTGTTCTTTTATTTTCTGACTCGCCATTTTTTGGTTGCTGGTTACACACAGATAATGGTGATAACGTCATACGTCAAGCATATGCCTCAATATGTGTGATGGTTGTAAAGATAGTCGCCGAAAGATTAACTGGAAAATAGAATTTCCTACAAAAACTCTCATACTCGCTCACATAATATTTACAGGTAATAATGCCTGCACTCTCATGTATTGATTTCCTCTCTCGGAATTATCGATTCGAGAGAAGAAATTATTGATTTAGTTGTAATTTTATGAATTTAGACCTCCATAAGCAAATATATTTGATTTTGGTCAAGAATTTCCATGGCTTCCCTACTCATCGCTCATTAGAAAAATACCCTCTTAGCAAGCCATATTTTATAGATTTTGAAGGACTACTTACCGCTACATTGCATTAATCATGCCGATTATGCATTTAACCTTGAAAGTAATTACCACGCTGTAATACTTTTCAAGCTAAAATTTCACAATTGTTTCCACTGCCGACCAATGCTGCCTCACTGGAGAGGAGATTCTCTATTGATCCTGTTTTTTTTTTTTTTTTTAATCAAGCAGATACGTTCTTGGTCCTTGGCAGCATTAGTAGTTAAAGGTCAGTTTATCACATGTCTTTCTTTTAATTATCACAGCAGTTAAAGTTTTGCTATTTTACACATCGCAGGCGTATCACACATCCGTGCATTGAAAATGCTGTTCAGTTGGTCTTTCAATTTTTGAGGTTTTTACAAATTGAGATCTGATAATCTGCAAGAGAACAGAGAGAATAATATTAATAAGAAAACCTTTTCATAAAAAATTGTATATCAAAACAGATAACATATTTTTGGCCTTTATTTCAAATTAACTATGTAAATCAGCGGTGGGCATGGTAATCTAGCTAGGGGGCGCAATAACAAAATAAAGCAACAGAAAACGAAATTTTAAAGTTTTTTGGCTTTCATTTCCAAATTCGCCAACAGCACAAAAAAAAACTAAATTGCACTGCAATCAAAAACAATTGCTGCATTCGTCGAGACACAATGCAGTACCGTCGCTAATACTTTTGTGTGGTATTTTTGTTTTCATTTTAACTCAAGTTAACGCTGTGCGTCGATAGGGTTGAAATTCTGCGCATTGTTTTTTGCTTGTTAGTGCGTCGAATATCGGTTTGGGCCATGAGGACGGAAAGTGCTACTACGTGCACATCGCTGATGTAAATCAATGAGTTGGAATAAATGACAACAAAAGCTCTACCCAATTTGCATATATTGATTTTTTCATAAACAACTTGAAAAGTCTTTTGAAAAATCAATTGGATTGAATTTTAAAGTTCTTGTCTTCCATACCATTTAAAATATTTTAGGAGTAAAGTATGTCCAAGTAACTGCAGTATCGTAAGAAAACTATGAAACTTTTCAATTGTTTCTTTTAATGGAAAATTGAAAAAACTATGGATCACAAATGTTATAGTCATGTTGACCATCACATTTTTTTCTGTGTAGAGTCTGTAATATAATACGTAGACTGTAACAAGATATTTGTTTAACAATGTTTAGTCATCAAGTAAGTTGTCAAATATACAAAAATATAAACAAGAGCACAGGGAAATGTTATAGTAAAATATGTCAACAATGAAAAAATAAGTGAAATAGCAATTAAGACCCAGTAGGAAAATTTTAATTTTGATTTTGTAATAATCAATTTATAAACTTCGAATATTAAACATTTTCTCTGCTCCTGCTCCGCATTTGCTAGAAAACGCCACAAAACCTTTGGTTCGTTTTTATTTGGTGATCTGGATGATCTTAGACATGTTAGTATATCGTCATTGCTCAAAATATTTGAAGAACATTGCTATTCAAATTATAAATCTCTAACAAATTTTCTCCAGTAATAAACTAGCAATAGTGATGTATCAAGCCAAAACTCTCAAGTCATTAACAATCTAATTTCCAGCTGGGTGTTTTCTTCTAACAAGAAACGAATTTCTATGTAAGCATTGTAATACACTCAAATCAAACGAAAAGTAACGCGTTCTGACTACGCAATGAATATAACAACAAAAAAATAGAAAACGTAACAACTGGGCGTCGCTTCCGCTGCAAATTGGAACAATGCCATTTTTATTTATTGTCGTAAATTTGCAAATTCGCAAGGTTAGCAGTTTTCCATTTAAACTGACATTATGTAGGGCTTTCAGGTCGAGTGCTCCGATGTGCCGGTGTGCGTGCGATATTGTTTACCTGCGTACACACGCTCACATACACATGTGAGCGCAGTGTGAGCGCAGTGTAAGCACACATAGGTCGCAATGTGGTGGGCAAATTAAACGCCCGATTAAAGTCCAATCAACGTTTGTATTTTTGGTTTTGGTCAATATTTAAGCAACCGACCGACAAGAGTTTTTTTTTGTTTTTGCCGCAATGCCGCATTTAAATTTGAATTTAAAACCACAATTAAATTCCTTTAATTAGATTTCATTTGCATAAAATATTCCACAGAAGAAGGGAAAATATGAATGCGAGTGAATTTTTATCGCGTATGCGATATAATGGAGCCAATTCATAATTTTTGTTATAATTTAGTAGGTCATAAAGTTGAGTGAGGGTCACAATGTCTAAGCGAAAGGAACAAAGGAAACCTACACTTAAGTTTTGCTTTTCAATGTGCTGAAAGTTGGCCAATCAGTAATTGGCTACTTATTCATTAGTTGAAACGATAGCGAAAAACATTTTGTTAAATTGTTACAAAAGCTGGACAATGTATGTGCATGGAGTTTTGTAAATATTTATTATGACACGCAGAGCAAACGTGGAGCAAATAAAATGTGATGCTCCCAATAGATCGGAAAAGGTCAAAATGGATTTTAAAGCTAATCAGGTGTGTCACCACCTACCTTTTTTATGGTTGTCACCCGATGAACAATGAACTAAGAGCCAGTAAGCAACGATCGATATTCATGTAGATTTTCAAATCGATTCAGTGCTCTTTTTTACCTGACAACAGACGAGCAACAACAAAAACGTAAACGTTGACGCCGACTTTCACTTTAAGAAGTCGTCTTACTTTATCATTGAAACATTTAGAAATGCTAAATATTAAATCAACGCAATATGATAAACATTTGAAATGCTTTGTTGGTCTTGGGAATTCGACTAACGTCATGTGAGGTCTATAAATTTTTCACTCCGAGTTGTACACAGGGTTGCCAAAAGGCCGTTAATATATAAGATTATACAAACAAAAAAAAGGTCATACATTTTTGCTGAAAAATAAAGTACCATATTGCACAAATTAGTTATTATTGCTGACCACATAAAAAACAAGAAGGATCATGAACTTTTTTCGAAAACAATTTGGGCAATTGAACAAGTTTTCTGACTTTTCGGAAGGCCGTTAATTACACATTTTCAACTTGGCAGCCCTGGATGTACATGTTTCGTTTCTGTTTCTCACCGTATATAGTGAAATCTGAAGAGCTCTTTGAAATCTGAAGATATCCGATTCCGGCGTAAAAGAAATTCGAAATAGATAACATTCTGCTTGTAACCGAAGAGAGACGTAAAGTTGAAATACAGCATGAAAACACCAGAACCTGACATATTTAAGCCATTCCAAAAGAATGCTATAGAGAACTTCATGAAGATGCTTAGTACAGCAGCAGGAACAATAAAAGACCTTGACCTCAACCTTAGTGAGTATTATTAAAAAGCAAACGGCACACCTTTGGGAAAGACTGTTTCTTCTTTCTCCTGCCCTTGCCCACTGAGTCATAACTGTCTTCGATTGCATATGTTGATTGTTAATTTCAAACGAACTGGCAACAACGAAAGTTCTCAAGAAACTCACTAAGTAACACCAACAAGGCCAACTAAGACAGTTTTAAGTATACATTGTCCAAGACAACAATCAGCAATCAGACAAGCAGTAAGACAATTAACTCAGATTAAATAACAACGCTGGCTTTGGATAGGCCACTCAAACAATAGGAAAAGATGCTGGAGATAAAGAAGCCCCAAAATATCGCGAACCCTAGTAATAGAATCGCTATGTTCGAAATCGAGGCCATCTGATAGAGCACAAAATAACGAGCAATAGATTGAAAAGCCATTGCACTTTTGTTCCAGCCTTACGCTCCAAATAGGTTAGGGAAATTAGCGCTAGTAATCACAATAACAAATTTAACAAGAAAAGGTATTATCTTCGGCCAGGCCGAAACTCACATACCCTACATTGCATTGAAAGTACTTTTTAAATAAATGTTAAAAAAATGTTGAAGGGTTGTTGCCCACTTCCCCAATTCCGCCCACTTTTGTTTCAATAAATGACATTCGTGATTGACATGCACAAACCAAATTTTAGCACATTACCTTGCATAGTTTGCGATATGTGCCGTAATTATTCTTAAACTTTTGGGCGGTGACACACCCACTGGTACACTCCAGTCAGATTTTTATCCAAAAATAGCCTTCCATAAACAAACCTCTTACACCAAATTTCAGTATGATTGCTCATTTATTTCGATAGTTATGCCACTTAAGGTATTTTAATTGTATGGGAGGTGCCACGCCCACTGTTGCTATTTTGCCAGCTTTTGATTCATATGTACCTAATACCCAGTAAACCACTTACATCAAATTTCAGATCAATTGCACTAATAGTTCACTTAAAATAGCACTTATAACTTTATATTAATGAGGGAGGTGCCACGCCCACTGATGAAATCTTGTCAAGATTCACTGAATTTCAAAGCTTATAGTAATCGGCACCTCTACACAAAATTTTATGAATATTACTCTAATAGCACACTATCTATAGCATTAAACGAATTTTGCTTATATGGGAGGAGCCACACCCACCGACACCATTGTACCAAAATTTTGCAAGAAGACACCTTTTAGCGAGTATATCTGCCATATTAAATTTCATAGCGATTGCGTTCTTAGTTCTCTTTTTATAACGTTTATAAATATTGTAGGCTGTGCCACGCCCTTCAACAAAATTTTCCAGAATATTGAATAATCTTGTATTGATGACTACTTTCAGTGGTATCATCCCTAAAATTTTTATGAAAATCGTATGTGCCAATTTGGAGTTATACGAAATCCAAATTTTCAATTGCTAAAATGTGTCATGCCCACTTTTACAATTCCGCCCACATTATGCGCAATGCAAGATTAATAAGATCAGTATTCGTGTACCAAATTTCATTACAATATCTTGCACAGTTTACGAGCTATGGCGTTATAAAGGTTAAAATTTAGGGTTGTGCCACGCCCCTTTAAGAGTCTTTGCAAACTTCAAACCTAGCCTAATCTTAATTTTGTTATCATCTCCAACAAATCACCAAATTTCATCAAAATCGCAGCATTTTTTTTTTTCAAAATGGACTTGGGTATATTTACATAGAGTATGGGCGGAAGGCGTGGCCGTGAACGGATTTCGCCAATATGCTAGTAGCTTGCAAAAAGGTTTGACCTGTGTGTCAAATTTCATTGAGTTAGCTTGCTTTGTTTTCTCGTAAACGTGATTTCAACAGACAGACAGACAGACAGACAGACGGACATAGCTCTATCGACTTAGGTGGTGACGCTGATCAAGAATATGTATACTTTTCCATACCTACCACTCCCCCTTCTATGCGTTACAAACGGAATGACAAAGTGAATATACCTTCTGTGTAGGGTATAAAAACTCACGAAAGCTATATATGTCAGAATCAAAGAAAAGTGTTAAAGTGTTTAAAGCCAATAAAGTTATTTTAGCTAAGGTCAAAGTATTATGAAACAAACGCTTTGTAAAAGTTTTCATTAATGTGCATCAATTTTCAAGCAATATCTAACATACGGTTGTACTTCGAAATGTCGAGTTAAAAAATTCACTTGTAATTGGACTTAATTTTTGTGATCAACTCAATACTATTGAGCTATTTTATGATGGCTTTTTCTGCTTAGTTAAGCTTGGATAAAGTTAATTTTAAATTACTTTGAAGTATGAACGATCTTGGACTAGTGGCTTGGTGAAACCATATATGTACCATCTAGATCGAGTTTCATCGCTTAAGAAAACACTGCTCGAAAGTTTAATTCATTCAATGTTCTTTGTGCCAGTGCCCATTAGCGTATCTTCCACGCATATCATGGTCGGTAGACTTCGATTCTAGCGTTAGTTAAACTCTATATCGATGACACAGAATATGACGTAATGTGAAATTAGTCAAGCCCAATTGCTGAGTGCAGCGTAGAGTCAATAATTCCACAAAAAAGTGTATGTTTATATATAAAAAAAAAACCTTTCAAATGTATAAAAATAATTTTGTGTAAATAATTCGTATGTATAATAAGTCACAAAGAATAAATAATAATTTCCTTCCTCATTACTAAAAACGTTACGTTTTACGTAACTGAAAAAGTCATACCTTGCTTTTGTTGCATTACATTTAAAATTAACTACCATAAAACAGTGACCTTTGAACCTTTTGCAATTTATCATGTAGGTCAACAGGTTTCCGGTTAATGTTTTTCCGTAGTTTTTTTGTTTTACCCAAATTGATTGCAATTTGAAATTTATTATAAAAAAGTAGAGCATCGTGCGACACGAAAGCATTTTGCATTTTTGAAAAAAAAATCATTTTTTTTATGAAACAACCAACCTCTATAGCTAGGTAAGTCAACCAAGTAATTTAAAAATTATTTCTTTATTTTACTCGTTTACCATGAAAATGATGATGCACGCGATCAGAGTCACCCAGGTGCATGCAAAACAATAACAATAAAAGTATTAATTAAAATGTGACAAACAGGTGCGAAGTGCAATTTTATTTCTATAAAAATTTTCTGTCATTAGCAACATTTAAGGAACATGAAATATTTGGAATACTTTCATTATGTCAGTGATATTCGGAATTCCAACTCGGTACTTTCTGTAGAAGAGCATGCACTCATTGACATTGCGTGATAACTAAATTGCATATTAACCGCCCGCCGACAACAAACAACTGATCTTCGTAAAATGATGTCTACTAGATATATTTCGAAATCCTTCGGCTTAACAAGCGCTGGTGGTAGCGTAATTTCGCTTTTTTTTTATTCAGCTAGGTAAGGTAGGAGTGGCAGTCAGTTACGAAAACCGACTCACTTAGACCAAATGTGATCCGTTGTGATGCCACAGGGTCCCTATGCCCTATAACCTCTCGCTGAGCCAACCAGATTTCGTAATGAAACTAAATAGCTGACCAATACTAACATGTCTAAGCTCATCCAGGTCATCAAATAAAGCCACCCAAGTGTTTTGTGGCGTTTTCTAGCAAGTGCGGGGCACGAGCAGAGAAAATGTTTAATATTAATAAGTCAAAGGACCTAGCACCTAATCTCTCCGCATATCTGCCGATGAGTCAGTGGCCAGTTATGGCTGCTACAACTGATGAGACACTATGTCTAGTGCTAGAAATTAGTTCGGACCAACGCTTAGCATTCTCTTTCAGCCAAGAATTACCTAGTTATAATGCAAGTTGACCTTTGAGGACATCTTTTGTTAGAATTTTTTACCATTTTTCCTTTAAGAAGAAACTTGCAGTTCCTATGCCCAGGCACCCACTTGTGGTGAATGTTAAAATCTTGAGCAAACTCATTTAGAGACGAGCGACACCAGTGAGTTTAGGAAGACTGATTGTCGAGATTTGATAGCTATCTGAATAAATGTTTATATCCTTTTTGGATACAACATTCATCCTCAGTCAGGATGCTACCCCCTCTATCGCTATAACCTACGCCTGAAAAACGCTGCAATGATCTGGTTACCTCGCAGCAATTTTTATCTTCAATTCCTTAGAATAAATATCATAACCCATCTGGTTATTTAGCTTGGAGCCATCTGTGTAGAAATTCTTCTCCCCGGGAGTCCTCGCTTCCAGTCATTCTCAGATGGAATATGAGTTACGTAATTTCTGTTCAATGAGATTACTGGAACAATATAGTCCAAATTGGAGGGGACAGACCTCAAGCTGCGAAGGAGAGTATAGTGTCTTTTTCCACCCTCGGAACAGAAAATAGTTTCCCTGAGGCAACGCAAGCTGCCATTCTTTTACCTAGCAGATCACGAGGAACGAGGTGAAAGAGGACCTGCAAAACGTCAGTTGGCATAGTCCGCAGATCAACACTGATACACATGAAAGCTTTCTTTTGAACCCTCTGGAATTGTTTGTAATAGGTGATCTTTTCTAATACAGGCCACCACACAACAATGCCATATAACAGGTCGAATGTCCGCTGTGTAGAGCCAGTGAATAATAAGAGGAGATGGTCCCCATCTTCCAACGACCGCTTTTTTATCCAGCCTTTTTGAAGTGAAACTTCGTTAGCAGCACTTATTTAGAATTTGAAATTGAGACACTATTCTTATCGGATCACTGTTCCTATTAATTTTTTCTTTATATTCGTTGCTTTTCGACTTTTATCAATATTTTTCAATATTTATCGGAATTATGATACTGTTTGTAGTTTAAGAGGTTTTCGTTTTCCATCTTCACTATACGAAAGTTTTTAGTTTTTTATAGACTATTTTAATGTTTTGGTACTATCGATAGCTTTAAGATATTATTTACTATTCCGATTTTTTCGATATTAATCAATTTTTTCAAAATTTTAATCTTTGACTTAAATCGGTTTTTTGATGTTTCACAGTTATAACCATCAGATACTTGTAGAATGACTTAAAAAATCAGATGTTGAAAATATTTTAAGCTATTAAATCCAAGAATACTTTCTCTGCATCTTTCTATAAGTGTTGTAAAATAAAAAATTTCATAAGTTTGCACTTTGCACTTATCCAATTAGTCATAAATTTAACATAAAAAACACATTTGTTTTATCCATTCATATCAACTATGGTAACAGGGATTATCTTCATCTACGTACATAGTGCACACCTTTATGTATGTAGTTGCAAGGTCGCCAAAGTTCTTCTTTTATGTATTCTACTATATGTATGGGTTTGCATGTGCGCGAGAGAATGTTTTGTATTCCTTTGAATAACAAAAGAACTTTCTTCAGAGAATGATTAATTTAAGTTGTTTTTCGTAAGGATACGAATATTTTTTTTTCATATTTAATTTTGTTAAAAGCATTCTTTCGGAAGAGGGAAATGCAACAAGTTGAAGGAGGCATTTCCGTACAGTCTCTGTGCGTGCGTGAACTTTTTTACTTTGAAAGGTGTCATGTTTGTTGATTTTAATGTTATATATGAGCTTGAGTTGTTTTTTACGCCACCGTTTGAAGCAACAGTCTAGACAATTTAATGATTTATTGTGTTGTTAATAATTTTTTGTTCTGACTGTGACCGAATATCTTATCTGCTTTGATGAAACGAAAAGTATGATAAATTATGATGGCAATATGAAAAGTACTTTTTTTTTAAATGTAACACTATATTGACATTCATATTTAATCTGACTAAACTATTAACTTTATTACAATTCAATGTCATTCTTAATGGTCTTTACATAAATTTTGTAAGTAAATTAGAAATTTTTTACTCAGACACAATTGACTTAATCGGTGGAAAAAATTTGAAACTTTAAGCCCGATTTGGTCTTCGAAATTGATGAGTAAAAAAAGGACTTCTTGGCTATCTCCAGAACAATTACATGTTGAGAGTACAAAAGCATCCGAAATTTGCTGACATGCTCTTAAATGCAGAACGTTTAGTAACCCTACCAGAGCAGTGACGCCAGCTCTTTATGTTTCATATAAAAATCGGAAAAGCGTCCGAATTATTTACTATATAACTAAGTATTTGAGGCGAACCAAGTTCCTTATTTTATTCGTGGAACTATCAACGATTTTGAGTAAAAACAACAAACCTCTTTCTAAAATTAATGGCACGCAATCTATTAAAAAAACACAAAAACCTCGAGTATATCTATTTATAAAAGCTACTAAATATCTGTAAGTGCAATTTTTGAATGAAGAAGACTTAAGTTGAAGCCATATACGATAGCACTACATACGCGCACACACACATTCTAAGAAGACATGACACCCACAGTTTCAAAAATGAAATCAAATTTCCTAAACAAAAGACGCACACCTACAAAAGAGCACACGTCCTATGTAAATCTTAGCCAAGGTCATTCATTGCATGTGACCAAGCAATAATTTTCAAAGTTACCCCATCAAGTCTTTTTGGAATGAAGTAACTTTTTGTGTGTAATTTTTGAGCATACCAAGGTCTAAAGTGCACCAGGTCAAGCGTCCGGTTCGCAACAGAAAAGGAAAGCAAACACTTTGAAGCAAAGGAAAGGAGTAGTCCAATTTTATGCCTGCCAAACAACATCGTTGGCTTGGTTGTCCGTCTTTGTGGCGACAAACATCAATTCCTTACATGCAATTGAAGTTAGAAGAGAAACAGCAAAGAGAAAATAAAACAAATGGCAACACAATGCAAAAAAAAATATGTTCAGGAACTGACGCATTTTCTAAAGCATAATGATACTTTTTTTCGTTTTTACTTAAAAAATATGAAATTTTCGTAAAACTATGTTTTTAAGTACAAGGTGCCTGAATTTCTTTAAATTCTTATAATTTCATCGGATTTTAGATGCCATTGTGTTAGAATTAGTACTACTCTTGGTCAGTAGGGACTTAATTGGTCGAGATACAAATTGTATTTGATGGGCATGCGTTTAATTTTCTACTTAATAAAGATTAACTTATTTATAATGCAGAACATATGAAATATATTGGGTCATAATCGACCACCTGTTGAATATAACCCTATTGGTCTGATTTGGGGATATATAGATTCCAGCAGACCAAGATATATGAGGAAAATCCCTGTACTCCTCTTCTTTATTGACATTAGAAATATTTTCTACATTTTTCATTTTGTTCGATTTCCTCATATTCTCATCAACTTTTCGATGTATTTTGATAGTTTTTAGCTTTACTGGACTTCTTCTTCGATATTCTTTGGCTTTTGCCGACTTCTATGAAACTGTGAAAACTCTATAATCATTTTTATCACAATTTTGTTTATCGAACTTTTCAAATAATTCGATACTTCTCGACTTTGAAAAATTTTTAGTCACTTTCAGTTTTATACATACTTTTTTGTAGGTCTTACGAAATCGCTCAGCGGTTTTCGACTTCTGTCGACTTTTCCGAAATCCCAATTCAACTTTTGTTGATCTTTTCAAAACTTTCCGATTATAATCAGATGGGAATTCGAATTTTTGTTTTTTCAATAGCATTTGGATACATACACTTATACGAGTAGACGTTTTTAATACTTCTCGACACAATTTGATGGTTTTTTGTGTCAATTTTTTGACACGTTCCGATCTTATTAATATTTTTTCTATACTTTAAGACTTGGCGTTAATCTTTTGATATCCTTTGAGTTGTATCGACTTTTTCGATGCTATTCGAATTTTTTTGACTACTATTCAGATTTTTCTTTGCTCTTATCACCTATTTCATTATTTTTCGATACTAAAAGAACCTCGATCAGAGGTGCGTCAGACTTTCAATTATTTTATTGAATTTTCGATTTAATTCAATACATTTTCGATTTTCTGAATTAGTAAAATAAAACACACACATCACATCGAGAGTGTTTGCACTCAGCCAAAAAAAAAATTAAAACAATTCGTTTCTTATATACTCGCATGAGTACATATCATTAAGCTGTGGCCGATTTTTTATTATAGATGCTAGAAGAGTAACATCATTCAAAAATTAATTAAAATATAGAAATTAAATCGAAAAATAATATTGCTCCCACTTTAATTCCGGAAACATTTTGTACTGCAGAAATGCAAATATGCCAATATTGTAATTTTCTGAATGTCATAGCATCCAAATTTATTCGGGCAATTTTGGTGATTTTAAAAAAATCGTGTTTGAGCGTGACTTTAAACGCTATGAGCCACAGCACCCATAAAATATTTTTTTGTGCCGATTTTGACCTTATTCTTTTGCCCTTTTTCTTTTTATTAGTGAATCATTTCCTCATGCTCTTATTTTGTATGAATTTTATTTGCGTGTAATTTTTTCAAAAAAATGTTGATTTCTCTGATTTGGTGTAAAAACAAAAACTTAAAAACTAAAACAAATGTCATAATGGCATTAGCAAAGTAGCTTTAACTACGTAGAACTAGGAATGGGGAAACCACATTACAACAATTCAGCGGGCATGAAAATGTAAATAACAAAAAACAACAACAACTAAAATATTCACTTTACGACTGTGGAAGTGCCCCATTAAGAAATAAAAAGAAAAAACACTCAAAGAAAGTAGTGAGTAACACTAACTGAAAAATGTTAGTATAAATTGCTGAGAACAAAGCAGACATCCATCCATATGTACAATAATAAATGGTTTTACTTGCAGCAGCAACAACAACAACGAGAAGAGCTACAACAACAAGTACAAAAACAAATACAGCAACAACTATAACGACTACTAAAACAACAAAGGCTTTCAAGTTTTTACTTTGTTTTCAAGTGCAAACATTTTTCATGCTCATTGTACGTAAATGCATATGGTTGTAAAGAATAGAGGGGGTAGATGCACTACTTAATCCTTAGAGCCATGCACTACAAGAATGAAGAGAATCGCAAAACTGATGTCATGTGGTGCAAGCGACGATTTAGCCAGTTGACTTCTAACTTTTCACAACTGCACATTGCGAACAAATTAAAACTAGTAAAGGTGTTATCTTCGGCCAGGCCGAAACTCACATACCCTACACTGCATTGAAAGTACTTTTTCAATAAATGTTAAAAAAATGTTGAAGAGGTTGAATAAGTCGAAAATAATGTAAAAAGGTTCAACAATTTTGAAAAGTGTTAAAAAAAAACTGAAAATGTTGAAAATATATGAAAACCATTAAAGAAATTTGAAAGAAATTGAATAAGTCGAAATATATGAAAAACGCAGAAAAATTGATGAAAAATTCGAAAGAATAAAGAATATTCCGAATGAAATTGATGGGGAAATGTAAAAGATTGAAAATGTCATAAGAATATAGGAAATGTTGAAAAATATAGAATATAAATAAATACCACGAAACATGCCACGCCCACTTCTCCAATTCCGCCCAATTTTGGTTCAATAAACAAACCAAACTTTAGCACAATAGCTTGTGTCGTTTGCGATATGTACCGTAATTATTCCTAAACCTTAGGGCGGTGACACACCCACTGATGCAATCCAGTCCGATTTCGATTCAGAAATAGCTTTTTATAAACAAACCTCTTACACAAATTTCTGTATCACTGCTCATATATTTCGATAGTTATATTAATTGTATGGGAGGTGCCACGCCCACTGTTGCTATTTAGGCCAGCTTGTGATTCGTATGTACCTTATACCCAATAAACCACTTACATCAAATTTCAGATCAATTGCTCCAATAGTTCACTTAAAATAGCTCTTACAGCTTTATTTTAATGAGGGAGGTGCCTCGCCCACTGATGCAATCTTGTCAAGTTTCATTTAATTCTGAAGCTTATATTAACCGACACCTCTACACAAAATTTTATGAAGATTACTCTCATAGCACACTATCTATAGCATTAAACGTATATCGCTTATATGGGAGGTGCCACACCCACCGGCACAATTGTGCCAAAATTTCGCAAGAAGACATCTTTTAGCAAGTATATCCGCCTTATTAAATTTCATTACGATTGCGTTGCTAGTTCTCTTTTTATAACGTTTATAAATATTGTAGGCTGTGCCACGCCCTTAAAAGCAGTTTTTCAGTCTATTGACATAGCTT
Source organism: Meiosimyza decipiens (assembly GCA_963680825.1). NCBI lineage: Eukaryota > Metazoa > Arthropoda > Insecta > Diptera > Lauxaniidae > Meiosimyza > Meiosimyza decipiens. The sequence goes on from OY804258.1 coordinate 37,165,276, forward strand.
GTATTGTTGACTACTTTCAGTGGTAGCATCCCTAAAATTTTAATGAAAATCGTATGTGCCAATTTGGAGTTATATGAAATCCAATTTTTTAATTGCTAAGAAGTGCCACGCCCTTTTTTACAATTCCGCCTAATTTATGCGCAATTCAAGATTCATAAGATCTGTATTCGTGTACCACATTTCATCACAATATCTTGCACGGTTTACGAGCTATGGCGTAATAAAAGTTAAAATTTAGGGCTGTGCCACGCCTCTTTAAGAGCCTTTGCAAACTTAAAACCTAGCCTAATCTTGATTTCGTTCTCAGCTTCACCAAATCATTAAGTTTCATCAAAATCGCTGCAACTTTTTTTCAAAATGTACTTGGGTATATTTACATAGAGTATGGGCGGAAGGCGTGGCCATTAACCGATTTCGCCCATTTTTATATGCTAGCAGCTTGCAAGAAGATGTGACCTGTGTGCCAAATTTCATTGAATTAGCTTGCTTAGTTTTCCCGTCAACTTGATTTCAACAGACAGACAGACAGACGGACGGACAGACAGACAGACGGGCACAGCTATATCGACTCAGGTGGTGACGCTGATCAAGAATATATATACTTTTCCATACCTGCCACGCTCCCTTCTATGCGTTACAAACGGAATGACAAAGTGAATATACCCTCTGTGTAGGGTATAAAAATCTCATTTATTTTTCTTCATCAGGGTCAAATTCAAATTTTCGAAATTTGAGAGAACCGAAAAAAATAGTGGGGCAGTGAACCAAATTAAAGTAGTTTCATGTCATTTACTGTTGTTGTTGCTATTAATTTTGTTACTTTAGTTTACTGTTTTATGGATCATCGTGTTTATGACTCTTGGGAGACATGCTAGGGAATAACTTGTATATACTATATTTGCTGTTGTTGTGTTGTTGTTGGCTTAAATTACTGTTGTTATTACTTAAGAAAGTAATTTTAATGTTTTAAGTTTTAGAAGCACAGCAACAACTCTGAAAGGCTTAAATTGTACAAGGGTCGCACATTTTATTGGTACCGCAAAACACAAGAGCTTTAATGTATTCATCGGTAGCATGTATACCTTCATACTTTTGTATACTTAAGCAATTTTAATCCTTTGAAAAAACTGTAGTATTAGAACATCAAAAATTTAAAAACCTTTATTAGGCTGCAGCTGAAATACCACAAAGCCTTTCTAGACTTATTTATGTCCTTAATTAGGCTTAACAAACACCCTGCAATTCGAAAACGTGTCCTCGATTTTGATCAAATGTTCCTGGATGCCCTTCATTTCTACTATTTTTTCAAATGGGAAAATTGCAGAACGTTTTTCTGCACTAGCGATTTTTTATTAAATTTTTATTCTGCGGCGTTGTTTTTCTGAGTAAAATTTAAAAATTTGAATGAAGAGTTTGTTGATTTTTTTAAAAAAATTTGTTCCATGCGATATAGTTTTTTGCAAGACTTAACAAGTCTTAACATATTGTACCAATCAAAGATTTTTTGAGTTCGTTAGTTTTTTTTCGGTAAAAGTATGTAGGATTAATAAAAGACAATCAAAAACACATAATATTTAAATTGAAAGTGTATAAATTGAGTTTTTTAAATGTTTTTTGGTAAAAAAAATTGTTTGTCAAAAATCTAGAAACATCGTCATGTCTCGGAAACTATGGCACAGATTTGAAACTTTCATTTATCAAAAGCTTACTACAGTAGTTGCTTCAAAAGGAAATATGTTCCGGACACGCTTTTGGTGAATTTTTTGTACTACCTTTTTTAACAGAGGTAAAAAATTTTAATATTTTCGAGCTTCCTCGACCCTACATTAATCTCTAGCCGGAACATATATAGAACCTCTGCAAAACTCTTCCGCCATACACAGTCGTTAGGAAGAAACTTCAGTTGCCTCTAACATTTATCAGATTCATCAGCGGCTGTCTCTACTATGGCTTATGTTAAAGCATTTTTCTAACACTAATGCGCCATATTTCATTAAAACATTTTTTAAGCGTTTTAAGTAAACTTTTCTTTTTGTATAGTAAATTAGCTGTCAGGAAATAGAATAAATAAGTTTTTATCTTATATGAAGTTTGTTTTAATTTAGCTAGAGTATAGCGCTGTTGAGGACAACTCCATAAATGAAAGTCAATAAAGAATGACAAATATTTGGTTTTTTCAGCCTTATCAGGTTGAAAGAAAACTAGTACTCGTAAAGGTGTTATCTTCGGCCAGTCCGAAACTCACATACCCTACACTGCACAGAAAGTACTTTTCAAATTAGTGCTAAAAGATGTTGAAGAAGTCGAAAAAAACGTAATAAGGTACTAAAAGGTTGAAAAGAGTTGAAAGAGTTGAGAAAAACTGAAAAAGTGTAAAAAATATGGAAACCATTGCAGAAAGTTAAAAGAAATCGAAAAAGTCGAAAGAGGTTGAAAAATGTTGAAACAATTCAAAATTCATGAAAAAGTCGAAAAAATAAAGAAAATGTCGAATCAAGTTGAAAGAGATTGAAAAAGTGGAAAAAATACATATGAAATATATTGGGAATAGTTACAAACTTGAAATGTTAAAAAAGTGTGAAAAATGTTGAAAAAAAATCGAAAAGAAATGAAAAAGTTGAAATATACCACGCCCACTTCTCCAATTCCTTCTACTTTTGGTTCAATAAATTGTATCTGTGGCTGACATCCACATACAAAATTTTAGCAAAATAGCTTGCATAGTATGTGATATACGCCTTAATTAACCTTAAAATTTAGGACGCTGACACACCCACTGGCACAAACGAGTCCAATTTTAACCCAGAAATAGCTTTCTCTAAACAAACCTCTTACACCAAATTTCAGTATGATTGCTCATATATTTCGATACATATGCCACTTAACTATTTTACTTGTATAGCAGGTGCCACGCCCAGTGGGGCTATTTCACCAGCTTTTGATTTACATACAACTTTTGGCCAGTAAACCACTTACATCAAATTTCAGATCAATTGTTCCAATTCACTTAAAATAGTACTAACAACTTTATGTCAACGTGGGAGGTGGCACACCCACTGATGCAATCCTGTCAAATTTCATTTAATTTCAAAGCTTATAGTAACCACTCGATTTTATGAAGATTACTCTCATAGCACACAATCTATAACATTAAACAGTTTTCGCTTATATGGAAGGTGCCACAATAGTGCCGGGCACTATTGTGTCAAAATTTTGCAAGAAGACACCTTTTAGCAAATATATCTGCCATATTAATTTCATAACGATTGCGTTTTAAGTTCTCTTTTAATAGCGTTTAAAAATATTTTAGGCTGTGTCACGCCCTTCAGCGAAATTTTCCCGTATTTTGACGTGCCTTGTATTGATGACTACTTTCAGTGGTGTCATCCTTAAAATTTTTATGAAAATCGTCTGTGCCAATTTGGAGTTATATGAAATCCAAATTTTTAATTTTTAAAAAGAGCCACACCCACTTTTACAATTCCGCCCACCTTATGCACAGCTCAATATACATAAGATCTGTATACGTGCACCAAATTTCATCACAAGATCTTGCACGGTTTACGAGCTATGGCGTTATAAAAGTTAAACTTTCTTGTTGCGACGAAGAAATATTACAACAAAAAGTTTGTAAAAAATTATTATAACATTTCAATATTTCACACATTCATTGTAAACAAATCGAATTTTTAATGAAATTTTTAATAAAATTCAATAGTTAATAAAACAAAAGACAACAAACCTAAGCTTTGAAGTAAAACAACGTAACCGAAAATTATTGATTTATTTTATAGAATTTTTTTTTATGGTAGTAAAAAACTTTAAATATTCTTTAATGATATGTCCTTACCAGGGCAGGTAGGTGTGTCATTCACCTCTAAGGCCAACAGCAATATACAGACATTACTTTAATGCTAATTGCTTTGCATGTTGTTTGGTGGGGGAACATTAACCGCCAAAGTAATAATGAATGAAACATGCTCTACATACGTATAGATGCATGTATGTATGAACATATACATGTAGATTTCAATACAGCCATAGACAACTTTAAATGGTGAAGTCGTTAGAAATGAAAATTGGACTCTAAGGAATGAGAGGTTTTGTTGCTCTTAGCTTTACTTAACCCAAAATGATTTAAGTGATAAAGCGGCACCTTTGTGAATCCTTGTTTTATGTAGACTATGTGGATTCCAAAAATTTTAGCTAAAGAAATGCCCCATGTTCATAAAATCGCACGTACATAGTTTTTCTTTTTTTTTTTTTTTGATATAGAAAACACTCTCTATCCAAAAATATAAGTAAATGTTTCACGTGGAAGCCATTACAAAGATAATTGCTGTGACAGTTATTTTTTTTTTCTATGGCTAACATGTATACGTACATACACATGTACGTACAATCGTAACAACTACATAGGCACTGAAGTGAGCACACGTACACACATACACATGTACATGCGTGTGTACGAATTCAAGTAAACTCATTATTAATTTATAACAAAAATAAATTGATCGTTATGCTCTATTCATACCGCTACTGTCGGTCTAGTAATTGTTATTGTACTACGAGTTTACTAAATGTTGCGTGCCACAAGAAGCAAAAAAAAAAGCTCCAACAATTTTCTCCACTACCACGCGTATGTTGCATTCTGCTGTTGTTTTTTTTTTCTTTTTCTTTAACGATTTTTTCCGCGACTTGTTGGAATAGAAAAGTTTTCATATCGTAATTATGTAGTTCAACATCCTTAAATCGAATATCGATTGCTTTCGATATGGCATTTTGTTTTGTTTATTTGTCTAGTAACATTCTGTGTTGTTGCAGCAGACAGACAGACAAACAAACAATGGATATTGTCGTGCACGTAAGTACTTAGGACAAACATGTCTGTTGAGTTTGTGTAACTTTTAATCGCATTCAAATTCATCAAATATTGAAGTGTGTACCAACTTTGGAATTTTCGATACCGAAATGCTTAAATTACGACATTATAGTGGATTGATTCGCTTTTTATGACTGTTTATATACATAGGCATGTATGTATGTATGCACGTAGAACATCTACCGTGAAAATGAACCGCTGTTTAATGATTTATTATTTATAAAACATTCAAAAATTTTTATAAGTAACAGCAGTTCAATTTAATTGAAAAAAGCAGCAGCGTACTAAATAATTCAATCAAATCCTACTTACATGGAGAAAAAAGTTTTATACTTTCTTTAACACTGGGACTCAAAAGTGGCCGAGGGCATTATGGTATGCTCAAACTGAAAATAGATTGTAAATTGTACTCTTCTTTGGCCCATTCTACTATTTGCCTTGAGCCTTGTTCTGTGTGTACTTTTTACTTAAAACTTGGCCTGACCTGAGGTGAGGGTTTGCACCAATCTGGTATCACGTGTTGTCAGGAGCTGCTAGGACATCGGCCCCAGCCTTGCAGTTGCGTGCAGACCAATAGAGTGAAGCTCTTGCGGCATGCCACTTCAGGGGAGTCTTATTGGAGCTATGGTTGAAGCCAAAATCACTATGAGAGCAAAATACTGCACTCAGTGTGAATTTGCATTTTCTCTAACTGATGGCCGTAACCAAAGGACGGCAAGAGGTGAATTCGTGAAAATTTTTCGGTATTTTCTTGTAAATTCAGTGATTTTCCGATTATAAAGGGTGTTTTTTTTAGAGGTATAGGGCTTCGAATTGAAATAAAACACAAGAAAATCGTTTTAATGTCCATCAATTTGGCTTTATTGGAAGGATAATTTTATGCCATTAATGTTTAAATATGATTTCGGGCATGTGACCGCCGCGGCTGGCTCGAATAAAGCCAATTCTGCAGGTCCAATTTTGAACCACTTTTTCGAGCATATGGGGCCGTATGTCGGCAATAACGCCACAAATGTTGGCTTCCAAGTCCCCTAACGTTTCTGGTTTGTTGACGTAGACGAGCGACTTCACATATCCCCAAAGAAAATAATCCAATGGTGTCAAATCACTCGATCTTGGTGGCCAATTGACAGGTCCATTCCGCGAAATTATGCGCTCATCGAATGTTTCCTTCAATAAATCGATTGTGACGTGCGCTGTGTGGCATGTAGCGCCGTCTTGTTGGAACCACAACTCATCCACATTCATGCCATCCAATTCGGGAACAAAATAGTCGGTTATCATGGCTCTATACCGGTCTCCGTTAACGGTAACTGACTCTCCAGCATTATTTCGGAAGAAGTATGGCCCAATGACTCCACCAGCCCATAGAGCACACCAAACAGTCAGTTTTTGTGGATGTAATGGCGTCTCAAGGGTCTCATGTGGATTCTCTTCGCTCCAAATGTGGCAATTTTGCTTGTTGACGTAGCCATTCAACCAAAAATGAGCCTCATCACTGAACAAAATTTTGCGATGAAAATCAGCATCGAGATCAATCTCATTTTCGGCCCATACACCAAAATCACGACGCATTGCATGGTCTCGCGGCTTTAATTCTTGCACAAGCTGGATTTTGTAAGGTCGCAAGCCATAAAGTTGATGGACAAAGCTCCAATTGCTGTGCACGGTGGCGAATCGATTCATTCGGGTCCTCTTCAACATTTTGCTCTACAGCGGCAATTGTTTCTTCGGTGCGCACTGTTCGACGTCTCTGCGGATGCGTATTATCACATAGAGTAAACGTAGTGCGAAAACGATCCATGGTTAACCGAATTAATTGCTCTAATGGACGATTATGTCGACCATAAAATGGACGGAGCTTGCGGTAAACTTCGCGAACTGAACCATTATTTTCGAAATAAATTTGCACGATTTGCAAGCGTTGTTCTTTTGTCAACCTGTTCATGATGAAATGGCAAACTAAACTGAACATAAATGACATTAGAGTTGCCAGATTTGACCAGAAAATGCTAGTTTTATCTCTATTCGAAAAACAAACCTCTAAAAAAAACACCCTTTACTTTTTGTAGAATATCCTCTCATGCAATTTTGTACCAATTAACTATATTTCAAGGATGCTGTTTACGAATTATATCCTTTTACTAGTACTTACATAAAACATAAGTGTCCTTCCAATGGTAGTTTTATTCCCCTCAGCATAAATATAGCATTTGTTTAGAAAATATTATAATATCGAAGGAAAAACATAATAACAATCAACCTACGTTAGGAGACCTCTTATCAGATGCCATGTCAGCTAATTTTTAACAAGCAAATGAATCAATGTTAGTCAAGTTACCTAAAAGCATAAGAAGTTCTCCAATCTCACTTCAAAATCTAAGCTGGTACTCAAGCAAAAACTACATACGTTTCGTTGGCAAAAAAAAAAAACAAGAAATATGAAACAAAAAAGCTGCTACTATTGTTTCCACACAAACAGGGCAGTACTTACACTTTTTCTGAAATGTAGGCTCAAAAATATATGCCGCCAACTCGATAAGAAATTAAGCATCATTAGGAAAAAAAAAGCATTCTACAATTGAAACACAATCAGTAATGCAATAACTTGCGCAGTTAAAGATGATGGCCAATTAAGAAATTGAAGTAACAAAAAAAAAAAACTCATGCCATCCATATACTTTCACCCCTAAGTCCGGCCATGTCCACAAAAAAACTAGAAAGACCAACGACAACAGAAATGGTCTTCACAATAATTGGGCTAAAACTTGTTTACCATTTTGGCCACGGCAGCACGTGCGTATTGCCATATTTTCATTAAACTAACGAAGAAAAATCACCTCATCAAGAAGTTCTTGTTAAGATACCAATTGTGTTTATGGATAGTTGTTGTTTTCATTTCGTTGCTTTCTTTTAAATATTTTTAATTTTGTTTTTGTTATTTTTAAATACTTTTGCGCTCGTAAAATGCAAATTTTTAAAGCTTAAGAAAAAATTTTGTTTTTTTCTCTTTCGAAAACAATGAAATTTCTATGAGGCAGTGGTTGGCAATCAAAGCGCGCTAAACCTCATCCACACCTACTCACTCATTCCAATGCCCAACCCAAATCCACCAAGTTCTGCCAACGTTGAAAAGAAAAATAATCCAAAGCACCGCTGTGGTCCACACAATGGACAGCATTTGTAAGTAAATAGCTTGGTCATTATATTTGCTACATTTCTCTCCTACTACCATTAAATTCCCCCCCTTTTAGTTGTTAAAGGAGACATCGAAATGAATAGTTCAAACTGGCCTCAAAACGTATTTGGTGAAAACATTTTCTGTGCCTACTCTAGGAGCAACCGGGGAAGTTATCAAGACAAAAATCCACATAACAAATCATTGATGTCTTTCAAATAGCTTGGTATCTTAATAAATGAGATATTTTGCCTTTATAGCGAAATTTTGTTTTATAAAATCTTGCTAGAGCGAGATATAAGACCATAATAAAGACAGACATCAAAATGATATTTATATGCATTTTAAAAGCTCATAATAGGCCGATTATAAATCAATTGAGTGGCATGTCTCGTGTGTGTCTTTATACTGAAAGTCATCAACATGAGTCGTGTGTGTGTGTCTTTATACTGAAAGTCATCAACATGAGTCGTGTGTGTGTGTCTTTATACTGAAAGTCATCAACATGAATTACTTAGGCATCTATCGACGCTGAGAAGGGTATCGGCTTATATAAAAACAATTCTTTCTAATCAAATACTTCGCTAGTAAATAACCCAACCTTTTATCTCAAATAATACTCAAACCTGATGTATTTTTAAGCCCAATATCAAAAAGAACGGAAAAAAAGTTCCGCGCCGATTTTGTGACCGCAAAGATGGCAGAGAATCTTTCAGGAATTGTAGTTACCTGCTTGACCCAAATATCTAATACAAATTTTTGACTCGAAGATCCTTCTAAAGCTAAGGCTAAGGGTGTTTGCACTTAGAAGTTCATATGTACCAGCTTCGTGTAACATTCACAATATTATTGGCTTTGAGAAAATAATTCAAAATTATTTAATATAGTAATATTGGTAAAAATTTTTGATTGAAAAGAAACATTTTTGATTCAAAAATAATTCACATTGACTTAAATTGATTTCATATTTGAATCTAAGTGACAAACTGTTTAATGTAAAAGTAAAAATAGCAGCTTCAAATTTTTTGCAAATTCAAAATGCAATTTGAAGAATTCTGCGATTGAAGTACAGTTAAAAATTTTATTTTCAATACTTTTCAAATTCAATAAAAGTTTGAAGTTCTCCGTCTTAAAAGTAAAGAGAAAAATGGTAATTTTTAATATTTTCAACTTCAAAAACTAAAATTTTCAAATTTGCATGTCCTTTTACCTTGAGTGCACATTTTCATGTAAAAATTATAAAATCCCGAATGTACATATTTATTAGAGTGTACAGCAACATTATAAAAATTGGTTTCTCCCAAGACAGCCTTCCGGAATAATATTATTTGGAAGAACACTGTGCATACAAGACTTTCAGATCTTTTTATATAAAGCTGAATAAATCTCTTTTCGTAGCGTTTTTCAGAAATTTTATCATCACATTGTATTCTAGGGCATTTTTTCTTCGTTTTCGGGCATTACTCTTTAACGATGTTTTATCCACTATATTCATTTTTTTCTAAAATTATTTTTGCTTTAAAATTTGTACAATGTCTATTAAAATAAATCGATTTATAATATTAATTTCTACAATTTTTCTTGTAAACAAATTCAGTACAACGAAGCGACAGCAACAATAACAAATTTGCGCCCGTAAGAGGCGCGCGCGTCGCAAACAGCATGCGATCGAACGCCGACTCTCTCAAGGAAGGAATCCACTAGAAACTTTTGTGCCACTATAATGAATGCCGCTTTCTAACTGTGGCGCAAGTGATGACGTCATCACTGACGACGGCGACGACGATGAGGTTGGGTATGAAAATTTTGCTTTTTTTTTCAAGTGAATTAATTTTGTCGATTTCGCATTTGTTTTGCAAGAAGTTTTTGGTTTGTTTTTTCTTGTTGGGTTTCGTTTAGTTGAATTATTTTGCTTGATTTTTTGTTAGATTTTGCTGGCGTTTTGCCCAGTAATGAAATATTGAGCGCATTTAAAACAATTTATTTTTTTTTTTCTATTGTTAACAAAACAAAGAAGAATTCGCTTGAGTTTGGACAAAAAAAAAATTTGCAAACAATTGGGCTTAAATGATTTGGAAATATTTCTGTCATCTGTGGATATTTGGATTTTTTTCACAGTATAATTTTATTCAATTAAAATATCGCAATATAAATTATGGTGTTGAAAGTTTTGAATTAATTCAATGTCATATTCACAAACGTAAGAGTTGTGCAAATCTAAGGACGGTACGAACTTGTGGATTAAAAAACTTTTAATTGAATCATATCCTGCAAATCTGCAGATATTATCTTTGACAACATCTGTTTTATGCAGTGGACTGTTAGCATTGATGTAACTAGGGACACTGGCTCTGCTCTGCGCAAAAGGAAGAGCCTTCATTCGCATGCCATATAATCGTAAGTTTTTTGAACAATAAATATTAGAAACTATTCGAAATTTTCAACTGCGGCGTAACAGGGTTCCCTGTATTCCTTGTGAAAGATTTTGAATGTTATTTCTTCGACAATTCATTACCATAGATTTTGTTGACTTTGATGTAGCAATTATAACAACAATTTTAGACTTTTTTTAATCAAGTCCCAATTTTGAAAAAGTGCATTGTGTCTGTAATCAAATTGCACCACCGTGTTATAACATAAAGAAACTTTCACACATTCGTTGTTCTTCATTCACTGGATGTCATACAAATTCGGCTAATTTTTTAAAAAAATTTTAGGTGCAAACATATGCATGTTAATTTTTAAAAATTAAAAAAAAATACATTCTTTTTAACAAAATCAAAAAAAAGCCTTAAAAAAATCAAAATTTGTTTTAGCAAACTAAAATTTGACGGCCCTAGTAAGATTTGTTTAACGTATGAATGTATGAGGACTAAGCCCATCCCAGAGCAAAACTCATATTACGCCAATATTAGTTTTCCAACAACCACAAGAACTCATACACTCGTTTTGTGTCCCAGTGTTGTAATTGCGTAAGCACATCTATTTTGGTTTTCTTTTCTTTTTTGAGAAACTAGCGCCCCTTTAGATGCAATGCGCTGTGTTCCCCCACTAGGAATTTGTTTTGAGGTCGCCAAAGAGAATGCCATTCATATTCAGGCTTTGTCTTTCAACCTCTTCCAGTACTTTTAAAAGTAATATGAATGAGCACTGCTGCTTTCATCTAGAAAAGGAATGGATTTATTTGGAAGTCAACGACAAAAGGTCATCGATAAGAACAAGTTAGGTTATCGAAGGTAGCACAGAACCCTAAGGAAACTCCAGTAATATTGGACTATTGATCGGATGTTGTTCAGTCTGTCACTAAACAAATGAAGTAATGGAGAATGATCATCTAGAATTATTGCGAATAATGCTCCTACTGTGTCAGATTCGTCGTGCCACATGTCCAGATGTGTGCAAATCGAAATATTTATTAAATTGTTCAAACATTTTTTTAATTCTACGATGCCAAATGAAGAGCTACTTCTAGATTTGCATTATAGCCCCACCAAGATTATTTAGTTTCTGGAGCTTGCTATACAATACGGAACGGCTGTTGTCTCTTTTCCTCCACACTCGATGGAAAATCTGCAACCATTAGATCAACAATGGACCAAATACGGTAAATGAGCCAATTTTTGCTCTTTACAACAAACACGTCGTTTTTCTTAAATAATCAAAACAACAAACACATGCACTTTATACTGTAACGCACTTTTTTATTGTTATGGATTTTTTTAAACGCATCACGGGATTTGTATTATTGATATTGTTGTATCATTCAGAAAAAAATTACAAAATTACGAAGCGAGTGAACAAGGTAACAACAATGCGCACATTGAGGACACCTTCTGTCATTTCGTTTGATCAGTTTGCTTTTATTTCTACACTCGTGCTGTAGGTACTTGGAATTGGCTTTCGGCTTATTGCAGAATTTTATTTGCTATTGAGATCAAATTTAAGCTGAAGTTTTTTTCTGTTGTTGTAATTGTTGCTTTTGTTGCAAGTGGCTCTTGCTTGGAAAATTTTGCCCATCCATGGATAAGATTAAAGCTTCATTAAAAACCCACTACAGTGAAGAACTACGGAGGTTTACCGGGGAAAATGAGAAAAAAGTGACTTATTGTGATATTGCCGAATTGTTTGCAAAACTATTTCTTAAAGTTCAGGTTGGGAAAAATGCCGTAAACGGCTTAAAGTACGGGTTTTCGATAGGAATTTTTTTTCGAAAGTTGATTTAATTTCTGTGGAATTAAGTGAACCGATCACACAAGTTCATAATATCGGTAGCCAGTTGCTGGTACAAGTCATATCAAATCTTGGGAAATATCTATATCTCCAGTACCAAAAATACAGAAGCTCTTAACGAATCGTGGAAGAAAAAAAATAGTAAGATGACAGTGTTAACAAAATCACCTCATAAAAGTGAATTAGAACAGAATGTCCTCAATCTTCAAAAAAATCAACAGCAAAAAAAACATAGCAAAATAAAACACAAATTAAAATAAAGTCTCAACAAAAGTAAACTCCTCTTTACCTGAATCGAAAGAATATTTAAAATTGAGAGACTCTCACGATGAAGATCTCTTTACTGACTTTCGTCCAAATAGAAAGACTTAATGTAGTGTTTGCGAAATAGAGATATGCATGAGTGCACTCAAAACGACCATCAAGCCACTCGTCACATTACGAGTGCATTCGAGTTCTTCATCAAATTCAAATTCATCAAATCAAAACGAATCGAAACACCAAGTACTGCACTTGCATATCAAACGCAAATAAAATGTTCAACTTCAAGCACTTGAAGTTTATTGCATTCGGAAGTTTATATGAGTGCACTAAAGGAGATCCCTATTGTGTAACCAATGGCACTGCACAGAAGTTATACACGCAGTGCTTGTAATGCGACCATGGTTTCGGACTCACGAGGAGTGGTTACCTTAAATGGAACTCAATTTTTGTGTTATATCGGAACAGATAATAATTTAGAGTTAATTTTACTAATTCAGTTCAGTACTGTGCTTTAAATTTCATCAAGTTTTACGTTGTTGTGGAGAATTCACCCATTTATTCCATACCACTCCCAAACACTAAATATTGATTACACGAAGAAAAGCCTATAAAGTGAAACAAATACACATGGTTAAAAATTCTGTTTGAATCTACTGTCAAAAACTGTCAAAACGTAATTTGCTTTCAGTGTAAAGAAGCTAATTTTCTCAATTATTCCATGACAACAACAACAAATCCAATAACTATACCGCAAAGAACATTTTATTCTATTTAACGAATGAACGAAAATTTAATTGACATGTAAATTCCATTCCAATGTTAAACAGAATAGGAAAAATTAAACCCTTAGGGAGTGCCTTATAAGTATTATGTACAGCAACAAAAAGAAGTCCCTGAGATGTGCTGCAGCGCGCCCATATTGCTGACGTAACGTGCAGCGCCAACGCAACAGACGAAGTGCTCGTATTTGAATAACAAACATCCTGTCGCGGTATTTTTCCATTTTAATTACATGCATTTTGTAATTGCAATGCAACAGCCGCAGGAAGATAGGGGCACATGAAAAATAAAATGAGCGAAAACCGAGGAAACGTTAGCGGAAATATTAGAAATTATAAAGAACAGACTTTTGCAGTCGGTTTTGCAACAAGTTGTCACTACGCTCGGCTTATCTTTGTCTGGCTTTTTTTTTCTATTAAAATATTTTATTATGCTTCTTATTGAAATACTGCATGCAGCTTATGGAATCTACAACAATAAGCTGAAAATATGAATACTTGTTAATTTTTATTATTTAGTAATGCTATAAAATCAGCTTTATGTTGATTATTTTATGATTAAATGAGAAATTCCATCTTATAAAAGACACGCATAGTGTATTTTGTTTCATACTAATTTATCAAATATATAATATATATACAATGAAACATATTCAGTTATTATACCTAGCTATATAAGCTAACAAGCAATTTTTCTATATTGATTTAATTATAATAAAGTGTGTCGGTAAATATAAAACTGACCAATTATCTCAGCGGAAGATATTAAGCACCTTGAGCCAGGTCTAAAGGCTTTGTGTGTTTTAATCGAAGTGGCATCCATTCAGTTTGCAGAATGTTCGATGCTTTCGGATTCTTTTTTGTTGAGCCTTGGCATAGGATTTTATCTCAACTGCAACTGTGTTCACACCTATCTCTCGATGAAGATCGCAGTTACGGACGTACCATGGAACATTCGTTATTGCTCTTAGTGTCGTGTTTTAAAAACTTTGTATTGATTTTTTATTAGAGTTGGAACTACATCCCCAGAATTGTCAACCACATGACCAGATGGATCTTAAAACCAGTTTATATACCATAATTTTGTTTTGGATGCTTAAAGCAATTCGTCGGCCCAGTAGTCATTTCATGGAATTGTGCTTAAAACTGAGTTCTTCCCGTTTCATTTTCACAGGTTTATTCTAGCGCAGTATCGCATCTAATGTCATGCCTAAATATTTGATTGAGTTGGAGTGTGGGATTTGAATGCCATCGATGTGAAGTTATTCTCCATTTTCGAATCCATAAAGTTATAGTTTTTATGGAAGATTGTAATCTGCTTATTGCTTCACTTTCTGTGTCACCTACTGTGGTCAATGCAGTGTCGCCCGTAAATGTGTCTATTGTTGTACCCGTAACATTAGGGATGTCGTAGGCATATAAAAGCTACAAAAGCGGGCCTAGTATACTAACTTGTGGTACTCCGGCGTTGATGTTGCGCAATTCAGAATATGTGTCACCATGTTTAACTCTGAAACATCTATCAGATAGATATGACTTAAGAATTGTGTAGTATTCATATGGGAAAAGAAGATTAATTTTGTTGAGAAAACCTTCGTGCCACACTTTGTCGAAGGCTTGTGACACATCTAGGAAAACTGCTGAACAAACTTTTTTTCCTCAAACGAATTCTCTATTAGGTTGGTTATACGATGAACTTGATCTATAGTGGAGTGCTGTATTCTGAACCGAATTGATTGTTTGGTATAAGTTTTCTTCGGTCAATTATGGGACTCAATTTTTTGAATAGAATAATTTCAGAAAGTTTTGACATCATTGGGAGAAGCTTGGCTTGGCTTTTTTCTGGATTTTAGTATCATTATGTCTACTGAAACTTTCCACAATAGAGGCATATATTTCCACTTAAGCGAAGAGTTTAAAATCTATGTCAGTTTAAAAATTTATTTGATTAAAAGCTGTCGCAGTTATTCCGTTGTTATAAGGTCAAAGCCTGTAGCCTTTTTGGCTTTGAAACTTTAATAATTATTTCAACAACCTCGAGCTCTGAAACGAGCGATATTACATTATTTTGTTGAGTTACTGAGTCAAAATTAGTACCACATGAACTCTGGTCATCTTCTAGTGATGTGAAAACACCAGCTAGGTAGTCAGAAAAGTGTGTATGAAAATATGGGTTGTATGAAATTTGTTAACTTTCACCTAAGAAGGATCCTTGCACATCTTTAAAAATATTAATAATAAAAAGAATTTTTCGATATTCATATCCAAAGGCGAAATGTCACGTCCTAGAAATTTCTCACTGACAAAGTTCGCTTTTAAGCAAAGAATCGCAGTTATTTATGAATAATGTCAGTTTTTCCCCCATGATTTAGCAACAGACAAAATAATTTTCTGCAACATTAATTCAAAACCATGAAGATAATACCATCATCATATAGACAGCCTCCCACCGACTTTATTTCATTATTCTTAGAAAAAATGTGCACATGTGTATGCAAATCTACGCCATGTGGCAGGAGTTCATTAATGAAATTTGTTATTGAAAGAAGATTTTCATCTGCATAGATATTAGAATTATTTCCACTTCTTTAAATCCATTCCATCTGACGCAGGATAAATCGCACGAAATCCTATTCATTCCACTTGACGTAAGTAGAGAGACAGACACAATTTCGTATTTGTTTTTCTTTTTTCTGTTTTTTGTATGTTTTCAGATTATTAAAAATACACGAGTAGATATCTCTAGTACATTGCGCGACATAGATTTTTGGCATTTTTTTGTAAATACTATATGTTTTGTATTGCTGCCGATTCTGCCATGAGTTACAATTCAGACGGCAGTAAAAAAGATGGCGGCATATTTCTGCCGTTTGAGCAGCTGCAGCAATGGGCGCGGCGATAGAATTGGGACAAAAAAGGAAAAAACAAGAATAAATAACGTATATGTGTGTATGTAATGAAAGCAGTAGACGAATAAGAACAAAAATAAAATCAAGGAAATTTCATGTTCAAGACAAAAAAAAAACTGGATGCTTTTTTTTTTTTTTGGCTTAAAAGGCCGATATCGTCAGTCATTCGTTTGCATTTCTATAACCAGCGACTACCGCATAACGTGAAAAGGAAATAAAAAGGATGTTCAAATAATCAGACCACATACAAAGCCACAAAGCTTCCAGGCATTGGTGCGTAGACTCATAGCATAAAGTTAAAAGAGAGCGTGCAAAGAGAGCGTAACCATGTGTGTGAATAATGCGCATACGTTACTTCCGAAGAGCAATACCGTGGAAGATGCTTCCAGTGGTACTCGTAGAATAAACGGTTTCTTGATAGAAAAAAAACAACTCAACTGAAAGTTCGTCCATTGACAAATCTTGCGCTCATTTGTATTCTTTTAGTGTCAGAAATGGCATAGTTTTTTTTCTGTTTTTTGCGGTAACCAATAAAAGTTTTTTTTCTCTGGAAAGAGGGTATTAATGAATGCAAGTTTCGATATGGAATAATATAGTTTCAAGCCGGAATAACACAGCAATATTCATTTCCAAAGCTATGCACCAATGTTATAAAATCGAAGTCTTGTCTTGGTCTGCTGACGAATTATGAGCTCCTTAATCAAACTGCTGGTGCATAAAAGTCAGAGTATAAATATTTTTTTATGATATTTATGCCAGGGACCGTAACGAATATGAATTTTGTGATAGAAACCACTGTATAATCGTAATAAATGGACTTGTTTTTTTTCCGATCCAAAGTAATCCTTTTTTATATTTTTACTTATTTCGGTACAAAATTATTTTTATTCTTATGTTTTTAGATCAAAAATAATCGATTTCAGTTGCAATTTCAGTTTAACATCTTTTTAAATCTAAATAAAGCCACATTTTGGATTTTCTGTTTTTCTATCGCAAACCGTACTTTTTTGTTTTGGTTTTTTTTTTAAATCTTATGACTTTTGTCAATGTATTTCAAAAACATCAAAAACTCCTCCCGCAGATAGAAATAAAAAGTCACAGACATATTTGATCTAAAAATTTAAAAATCCATAGTTTTGATCATTTTGTATCTAAATATCTGATATCTGATATAATGAATATTTTTGATCGAAAATATAAAAATCCAAAATAACGATTATTTTTGAATTTTTTAAATAAAAATCCTAAAACTTAAAACATATCATATACATGTAAGCTTCACGTCAAAGGTAACTCATCTGTACACTTAAACTCACATTTCGTATTCGTCTTTATTGTGTTTTTTAACTCATTTATTGAACACAACGAGCATTTGTTGTGCCTGCTTAAAACAACCAAGAAATATATTTTACGGTACGTGGCACCGTCCAAAACAGAAATTGGGAACTTGATATGGACAAGATTAGATAATTACTCGTGACACCTCCCATAAGAGCAGCAAACTTAGTTCGTTTTACAAAGGAAACTGCTGTAGTGAAAATAAATATGTACCTGAGACTACACGACGGGGCGTGGCAACGTCCACAGAAGCAGATAATGATATTAATCATGTCAAAAAAGCCGACAAAGCGAATTTTATGAAACTGTGTAAGAAAAATCAAATTCCTGTACTAAACCGCAAAATTCAGTTCAATTAATGTATAAAATAAATTTTTGCTGCTATGCCACGCCCACTTGTACAGCCACAATAATTTTTCGACCAGAATATTTCATTATCAATAAAAAGTGTCTGTATTAAGATTCATTAATATTCATCTAATTATTATGCTTTTATACATAAGACGGACTGAATTTAGATTTAGGCAACAGTTCCTAACCCCATGTGTTTGTCTGTTGAGTGAGTTACGAGGCGTAACTTTCGAATGACTTCTCTAAAAATAAAGACTACGCCACGCTTTGTATAAAAATGAACATACGCTTTCCCTTCTCTTACTTGGAACATTTCTTAACTTATCATATAACATATCATATTTTCACTCAATTCTGTAAATTTGGATTCTTGATATTGCGAACTTCTTTTGTATTGCTTTTCAATTCGGTGCATTCTTCGTTTTGTTCCAAATTAGTTGGTCACGATAAGTCTGCAATATTTTTCCTACTTAAATAAATTAATAAAATCCTTGAGTCAACACATCTTCCATAAATCATTATAATTTGTACTAAATTAAACAAAATAAATTGAATAAACACCTTAAGCTGTATTGCTATTTACCGTGACAAGACAACATACATACATACATATCTATATACATGCATACCATGCACACATACACTCATGCACGTAGTGTAGACAATAGCGCATTATCAAGAGAATATAACACTAACCCTTTGATAAATAGCGTGGCCTTTTTTTTACAAAGCGATGCCTACGATGCGAACCCTTGATTAGCAAATTATGGTAATCGCTCGATAAAATGCGTCATTTCGCCCCCTTGTCATTAGCATTCATATGAGATATCAGATAATTAGATATTCAAGTATGGCACACTTTTATCTATGTAGCGACACACGCACACATACACACAAATACATATGTATTCTGGAGCAACAGCAATACAAAGTAGTACAACAACAAAAGATAACACCAGACGATAGAAAAACAAAGAACATTTTGTAATAAAAGACTGAAATGACATAAAAACTTTGCACAAACCAAACCATGCACACATTATCAGCTGTTTGAAGTAGGCTCTCAACTTTTTATTCTTTTAATGATTATTTTAATCATAAAACTTTACAATCAAACCTAAATGAACTTGTTAAATGGTGTGATACAAACTTGATGACATTAAATCTCAAAAAGTGCAAACAAATGACTTTTACAAGAAGGAAAGAAATATTCTATAAATTAAAAGGTTGAAAATTTTGTAGAAACTTCGCTTCAACGTTCATATAAGTTTAATGGCTAACAAAGCAAAAGGTGTCCTTGGATTTATAAAACGATGGTCTAAAGAATTTGATGACCCCTACACGACTAAGCTGCTTTTCACTTCACTTGTACGTCCAATATTGGAATATGCATCAGTGGTGTGGAACCCACAATATAATATATACATGGATATGCTCATATGAAAATCGTCTTAAACTAATACGTTTACCAACTCTGCGCAGTCGAAGAATTATGCTAAATGTTACTTTCTTAAATAAACTGTTTTCCGGCTCAATGAACTCTGAGTTATTGCAAGGTATAACTAACATTAATAATTCAGGAAGGAATTTGAGACATTTTCGTTTCTTAAGACTTGATATTTGTAATTCTAACTACGCTCCTTTTGTCCATTCCGGTGTATGTGTAATGATTATAATACCCTTTGTCATCTTATTAGTCCCGTGGACTCTTACAATGTTATAAAACAAAAAATAATTATATATCTTAATTCTTGAAATTCCTATGTTTCTGCTGCACAGCCTTTTGGGCTTAGTAGAAATTTTATTTAATTAGTGATCGGATAAAGCTGAAACTCATCATTTCTTTTAAAGAAATAGTGCAGTCCCGGTCACCGATCCGTACGATAGACGGATATGCCGAACACATACGGTTTCGCTTACTGAACGCAGAGCAGTCCGGGCTGTTCGTAGTCGATCACCGATCCGTACGATAGACGGATGCGCCTTTCGTGCGGTTAGACGGGTAAGTGGGACCGCAGGGACCGATCGCAAAAAAAAAAAAAAAAAAAAACTACGAGATGTAAAAATGTTATTCGTTCATTTACACAGTGAGTTATTTGTTGCGATTGCGAAAATAAAATAATAAATTGGTACATTGAAAAAAATTTTTGTCTACATCACTCCACACTGATGTGAAGTAAGCAAAGCAAACAGTTTTTGAATCTATTGTCCGAATGACAAATGGCCTCATTTTGATTATGATTGAATATTTCTTTGGTTTTTCTGCCTAGGCAGTTAGTACATATTCGATGTTCTGAATATTTGGCAAAATGATCGGTATTTGCTTTAGTTCAAACTTCACTGTTTTGTTCCGTGGCGTCACGCACAATAAGATTTCACAATTTGAATAATTTAATGCACTTTTTCGTGATTTCGAAATTAATAAATTGACAAAATGTTTCCCACAGTGCACAGGGGCACAGGAAGCAGCACTATACGGTTGCCACCATAAATAAAACTTGTTAAAATATTTCATAAATTTATGAAACACAATTTTTCGATTTTTTTTTTTTGTTGTGAATCTTGGTTTCATGTAAATTTTTTTTAGAATTGACACACATTGATTATTATTTTCCGCTAATTTTTCCAAAATCATTGCCGAATCAATCATTTTCGAAATAGTTCTTTGAGCGAGCAAACTGGGTGTAGTTTTGTGCTCAAAGTTTTTCTATAGCTTGTTGAACGCTATTACCGATCTCCTTTTTCTTGGATATGTATTCAAGACAGGCGCAATTTTTTTTTAATTTTAATATCTCTTAGTCGATAGTCTACTTTACACAATTGTCATTATCTAAGGTTGTATATGCTTATATGTATGTGTGTTTACACTTGCGTTGTTTTTAAAGTTTTTGCTTGTGTATGTTATTACAATTTTAAATTATGCATCCACTTGTTTAAATAATTCTTGGAATTCAGTGTTTGTATTTCGTTTGAACTAATTGATATAATAAACTCAAGCAGCCGCAATTATCAACATTTACTGTATAGCAAATAGCACAGCTATTTGACTTTTTTTTCTTATCGATTTTAATACCCGTATCAACTGTTTCGGTGATAGCAATGAACGCTTACGTGTACGACTTAGTTAACATAAAGTGCAGAGATGGATGTGTTAGGCAAAAATAAATTTTGCGAATTACATAGCCACTTTATTGCATTATGACCGATGTAATAACCTATTATATTCTCACTTCTACAAGCGATAAAAAAAAAACAAAACGACTAAGACGATTCCTTTGAATTCATACTTTAAATTGGATATAGTCCATTACCATTACTTTTTTGCCCAAAACGATTTTATTCAATTGTCCAAGTAAAATTTTTAGCCAAGAAATAAAAAAATCAAAAGAAATTTTTGTGTGAGTCAATTGGAACAAAAATATATATTAAAATAATGGCAAAAATTTGAAATTTTGACACACCTATGCAAGACTGATTATTTTGTACCCTTCAGTTTGTTGAGAGTTATTCGGAAATAGCATTATTTACCCTATTTAACAAATCCAATTAACGTGTAACGTTACGTTATTCTTTCAGAAATCTTTCATTTTCATTTCAAAAAGCTCACTGCAGTGTGTAAACGTCGTTTCTGAAACGTGTATGGCACGGGTGTGCCATTTTTGAGCAACTTTATTTTTTCAACTAAGAAACAGACTTAAAACTTTCAGAAAGATGCAAAAAGAAGCCTCTGAGAATTTGAGCTCTTAATATTAACATTTAGAGGTGCCTGCTTCTAACTTTCCATTTTCCATATAAATTACATGGAAAAAAAATTATTTTTTTTTCTTATTGTTGTAGCTTGACATCAGAGCATTGTAGAAATGAACTGAAACATTATTTTAGTAAGAAATTGAACGCTCTACGAAAAAAAAAAAAAATGAATGCATGTGGATATGTGAATGTCTTAGTCATAAAAATAAAATTTGAAAATGAGATAAGTAGTTTCTTGAAACATAAACTGCAGTTCATTCATGACTTTTATCTTATCATGAGTCGGTTAAGACTGCAATAAAGTCGATGTTTATTTATTGAAACAAATATTAAAATTATTGTATTTGAAAAAATAATGACTGTTTTACTTTAAACGCATTATATTAAAGCTTCCGAAAAGGTTTTCAATGATTAATTTATGAATCACATCCAAAACGATCAAAAACACAACCCATTTCTTACTCAAAAAATAATTAAATGTTACGCATACGACCCGTTGTACCTTTAAAGGTTCTTTTCGTTTAAAATGAATTGAATGACTTTATGACAAATATAAAAAACAATTTATTAAAAATTCAAATAAAACATGAAGTCGCATTCATCTACAGTGACAATACAGACATGAATATCAGCAGACGAATACACATACACTTGTGTACAAACCCAAACATACACAACACATTTATTATTATGTGTGGCTTAACATAACAAGCTGACAACGCATACATAAATAAAAATGGTTTTTACACATTTTGTTGAAATGGTAGAAACAACAACATTAAGAAGAAGTAGAAAATGACACAAACAAATAAAAAAATACAAAATAAGATAAACCCAAAAACAAGCCACAACAACGGAAACAAAGAAAAAAAATAACACACTAACAATACAAAAACGGCAAATTCCAAAAACAAGAAATATAAAGAAACAAAAAAACAATATAAGAAAACAACAATCGTAATCGTAAAAGTGAAGGATAATAGTAGTAGAAATGACGGAGAGAGCGTGAGAGAGAATGTAGAAGGACCAATGTATATCCTTGCTACATTTGTGTCTTAATAAAAGCGCAAATAATTCGCATTCACTGCCATCAGTAGAGGAGCGCAAGGGAAAATATTACGTTTTGTCATTTGCTTTGGCTCCCGCTGTTTGTACCTGTCAAATGCACCAACAACAACAACCACAAAAACAACCTTCAGCTTTCATTTATTTCCATGATTTCGACTGTCAGTCCGAAATAGGCCGACAAACGAATGTTGGAGCTTATAGTATGTCTACATTAAGCCGCACACACCAAGCGGGCAATTTCATAACGAGTGTTATGATATTTTTTTATATTTTTAAGCAACGTTTTATCAGAATAAAAAGTTACTACA
Source organism: Meiosimyza decipiens (assembly GCA_963680825.1). Lineage (NCBI taxonomy): Eukaryota > Metazoa > Arthropoda > Insecta > Diptera > Lauxaniidae > Meiosimyza > Meiosimyza decipiens. The sequence goes on from OY804258.1 coordinate 37,188,333, forward strand.
GTAACTTCTTTGTCACTCTGTGTAACTTGAATGGATTTCTCTTTAATTATTAACCGGAATTAATATATTTTAATACCCAATGAAAACAAATACAAATTTCACAAAATTTATGTATTGTATATAAAATTTAAAAATATATCTCAAATTTGAACACCTTTTATATAAATAAGCGGTTGGTCAATAATTCACTACACATGGAATAGTCCATTTGCAAACACAACACACATACAAACGCACGTAGACCATTAAAGCATCTATGTATTTTTTTGTAATTTGTGTAGTTCCCAATTTTTTTTTGTTCTTGATATAACTAGAGTTGCTACTGCTTATCGTTCTTCTTCTAGTTTTTCTGTGACCATGTCGAGACTCATGCAGGCCTGAATAATTTTTTTCTAATTTTTTCCCCCTTTGTTTCGTTGCCATTTTTGTTTGCGTATTTTTTCCTGTCTGTATACTTTTTTGTTGCTTTTTTTTCAAATGTTTTCCTTTTTGGTCCTTGCTGGGTGCAAACGTGTTTATCCAAAGTAGGTCGTCCAACTTTCGTTTCACCTCGTTTCTACCAAATCCAATGACGTCATTGGTTATGCTCTATGTTTTGTATTAATCTTCTTATATCACACGATAACAAGTCGTGAGGGTTGAGAATCAGGATGTAAAAAAACTTTTCGCAATGTTGTTGTTGGCGATGACGTCGATGCCATGATTTTTGTTGAGGTTGAGCAGGCAAGTTCGTTTGAAAGTCCGTACATTCGTTCGTGTATTTGTGAGTGCACACGAGGATGATATATATGTGTAGTAGTGTTAGTACGCAAGTTTCAAATTACAAATTCACCATAATTCAATTTATGGGCTAAATGAAGCATGACTGGAATTCACAATTTTGAGGTGAAGTTGAATTGGAAGTTTGCTAACTTTCCCAATGTTTGAGTATTGAAATAAAATAAAACGAAGTGCAAACTCCATGTCAAAAGATATAAAATTTTAGTGTCGAGCTCGAAGTCGGATGTCAGCAGTACAACAACTAACCCATTATCCTTTTCAAATTTCTTTATAATTCGTAATTCAGTGGAATAATTTAATTTTAAATGAGAAAATTAGTTAGCGTTGCAAAATTAAAGTCAAAAAAAATTATTTTTTTTTTTCTATAGCAATTTAACGTCTCTTGCAAATATACAAAGTCATAGTCAAATCAGAAAGTTGATGAATTTATGACCGCTATGTCACTAAACATTAAAAATCTGCAATTATCTCATGAGCCATTGAATATACTATAGTTCAATTTAAAGATTATGATACGTTTCTACGCCCAGTAGTTGCAATTCAACCAACTTTTTGGTGTTAAATATTAAAAAACAGTTACAAAAAAAACTATTTGTTGTCAACGCTTCCAAGAATAAAAATCACGGTATCATGTTGCTCTATGACTATTTCTCCCTTAGAGTTCAATATACATACATATCTCTGTAACGAATTTCATCAAAATCGGTCGATTAGTTCTTTCTCTGTACCGAATTTTATCAAAATCGATGCATTAGCTCAACAGAGAAAGTATTTTTCTTATTGGGGGTGTGACACCGTACAGTTTTAACCAAATACCTTTCTCTAGGATTCAATCTATTTCTGTACCAAATTTCATCAAATTCGGTTCATTAGCTTAGCAGTGGAAACATTTTTTTTCTTGTTAGGGGCGTGGCATCGCCCTCTAAATATCTTTACTCAAGATTCAATCTATCTCCATGCTAAATTTCATCAAAATCGTTGTAGCGAATCAGCCATGCCAGCGTTTGTTCCTTTTAAAAGTATTTCCACGCATACTAAAAGAACGCACACTTTAGATGCTTTTTTTGGAGCTCAATCTAACTCTGTTCCGAATTAAATGAAAATCGGTTCATTACTTTAGTCTAGGAAACGTATTATCCAGTTAGAGTTGTGCCACCGTTAGCTTTTGCAAAAAAAAAAAACATTCTGCAATGCTTCTCCTCACAACCTCTTCAAAAAGAGGTCTAACCGTATTGCAACTGCCTATTGATGCATAGAAGATACCTTTTCTCAGAATTCAATCTATATCTGTACCGAATCCATCTCCATAACAAATTTAATCAAAGTCAATGAAGCGGCTCAGCCAAGACAGCTTTTTTCTCATTAAGGGTGGTGCCACGCCAACTTAAAGGACTCAGAGTTTCTTAAAACCTTTGACAAAAAGTTATCAATTTTCTAATGTCTTTAACTTTTGCCTAACAAACATAAAATATTCTCGCTAGCTGGACCAACGACCTTGATATCAAATTGAAGGTCCTTACGTCTACTACAAATCTGTCATGCAACGTTTTGTCGTAAGAATACCAGCTAATGAGACATCGCATATTTGGCATTCTCATGCCAAAGAATTGAGCGCTTTCTCATTAAAAGTAAATAGGGAGCAAATTTCTTTCATCGCTTACCTTTGATGTACACATTGGATGCAACAACATTGAAAGCCAATTTACACTTATTACTTTGAATGATTCTTTCAAGATGAACAATCAAAGTGATGAATGTAAATAATCCTTAAAATGTGTCAACAAACGCACCCTCGCGACAGTATAGCTTAGCTTTAGGGCAGCAATATGAAATAGTTGGGCAGGGAGCATATTCATTTCCATACCGTTTGATTCCAATTGTAAATTATTCTTTTTGGTGGGGCTGGTTGTGATAGGCCAAAAAAATACCAATCTTTCACCGTTTTTATTACTCTTTTAGTAATACTCACTTACCCATTAATCATTAATGTATATCATGGTATTATGAATTCAGTAATAGCCAGATTGTTACCGCCTTAAAAAAATGTCTACATTCCTTACAAAAATTTTATAGTTGCACTAAATTATAACGACTTAAATGTTTATTTATTCATTCGACCATAAATTTACTTAAATCAATATTATCAGAGCTATAAATTAAATACTTTAGTGCATTCCGACACAATTCATATATCAAGAGAGAATCAGAATAAATCACTTTATTACGCAACTAATGGATAATGTCAGTTGGATCACTATCGCTTATTAAATTCAAATTCAAAATTGTTGCATTAAAAATGTAATTTAGTTGTCAATTCTGTTGAATTTCAAAACTTTTATGATAAATTTAATTACGAGTATCGAGTGCTTGAGTAACTTGAGTTCTTTGCAATCAAATTAACTTTGATTGGCATCCCCAATTTCTTTAGTTTCTCAGCTTTTCAATTAAAATTGCGAATATCGAGTAGCTTTTAACTCTTGGCACACACAATGCCGTCACATCAACTGCATCCACCCGTTGCTCATGAAACTCATGGCCCATCTAAAGGATGTGAATGGACAGTTGCAACAATTGCAATGAACTAACGTACGAGCACAAGCGTGGTGTACGTTGGTTATTCTACTGGCACACATATAGAAATAAAAATCACACGCATATGTACGTTCCCAGCAAACATTTTTGAACGTGATCGAGTTACATTTTAATCAAGGTGGCGATTATTTTGATCGTGCGCAAGATCAAATATTCTGATGAATGGTGAAACTGTGCTCCTCTAGCAACACACCATAGCGATTCGCGTATGAATCGTGAGGAAGAGTTTCAAATGATTAATGTTGAAGTTGGAATGATCTCAACGTGGAAGTTTTCCATTTGTGCAAAAAGGCAATTTCGCGTGATGTGTTTCATGAACGCCTCTTCAAATATTTTGTGCCATTTGTGGCAGTTCATGAGCATGTCAAATTGTTGTTGTTAAAATATAAAAATTAAAACGCCAAGAGAAGGCGAAAAAAAATAAATTTCGTTTTATGAATTGAAAAAAATCATAACTTGATGTCAAAATGATGACAGACTTGCACAATTAGCAGCGCAAGTTTGAGTTAGCAAATTGTTGCGCAAGATTTTCAAATTTGTTCAAAAAGTTTCCATACGATTTTTGACAGTTCGTTTGCGATGGTGCAAAAATTCCCAGTTTTCAAGGGTTTTGCGCGTTTATATGAATACCTTTATTATATTCTTCACGTCGTTGCACTTGCGATTATTGTATCATTATTTGTACAATGCAAATAACAGAAAAAGTTGTGCCAAATCATATGGCATTGAATCATATGCAATGTAAGAAACTCCTAAATGTATGCACTAAAATACAATTTAATTCTGCTGAAGAATGGACATATCCAAGTTTTCACTTGATAACTTACTCAATCACCAAATATTTCGTAAAAAACGATGGCGTACTTTCTACGACGGGTTATTTGAGCTCGACGAAAGATTTTTAAAAAAATTTCAAATAAAAGTTTTTCTAATAAAACTTCTTCTCAAAAATAAAGGCAACATTTCGGAATTGAAATTTGAAATGCAAAAGGAATTCGTTTTGGTATTATCTTTGGAGTTCGTTAATGAAATATTTATTTGCTACACCTTTCTTTATTTCATTATTTTTCATATCGAGTGCAAACTTTAGGCTGGGTGGGTTATAAAAGAAATGTGCATTAGTGTTAGTTTGGGTGTTATTGTTGCAGCCTTACTTTATTGCACAGTAAGATCTAATTTTTTACGAAATTGCTTCTTGGCCCAGTTTAATTTAATTGTGCTGCTTATTAATTCAGTTTTCTAAGGATTCCATACACAATATCATATGCATTGGGGTGTACCTTTAGGTGTGAAAAAGAACTTTGCTGCTCAACGGTTAGCATTTCAAAGGATATATTGTGGTGCGGCATTGTTATGAGAAATGGTATTTCCTACATTTGTCAATGACTGTGTAGTTCAAGAAAGTTGTACATTAAAGTGATTAAATGTTTCCTTATATTTTGTTAAACTTGTTCCAATTTGTACTCTCCAGGTAGTTTATAAGGCACTATTCCGAGTGATGAAAAAAAAATCATCGTGATAATGGGTTATCGCAAGTCAAAATACGATTTTTCAATCAAGTTTTTTTAGTCCACACTTTTTGTTTTCTAATAAATGTTATCAATTATGTTTAATATTAATATTGAGTATATGATCCATCCAAATATTGATCAATTCTGCGAAACAAACATATTGTCGCACTCGGGTAGAAAGGCCATAACTTATTTTATTTCGAAATTTACATTTTGGACGATAAATTGATAGCCTCCCGCTATATTTTATCGATATTGGTATAGTTAGGTAGAAGTTTACTCCGTTTACTTTATTTCATCACAATATCTTGCACGGTCAACGAATTATGGCGCTATTAATGTTAAAATTTAAGGCTTTGCGACACCTTTTTAAGAGCCTTTGCAAATTTGAAACCTAGCCCAATTTTAATTTTGTTCACATGTTTACCAAATCAGCAAGTTTCATCAAAATCGCAGCAACTGTTTTCAAAATGTGCAGGGGTATATTTACATAGAGTGTGGGCGGAGTTCGTGGCCGTGAAATGATTTTACCCATTTTTACATGTTAGCAGCTTGTAAGAAGGTGTGACCTATGTGCCGAATTTCATTGAATTAGCTTACTTAGTTTTCCCGTAAACGTGATTTCAACACACAGACAGACAGACTGGCAGACGGACTTAGCGATATCGACGTAGGTGGTCACGCTTATCAACAATATATACATTTTTTTATACCTGCCACGCCCCTTTCTATGCGTTACAAACGGAATGACAAAGTGAATGTACCCTCTGTGTAGGGCATATAAATTTTAATAAACATCTAAGGATTAAGTTTTCTAAGAATGGAAAAAGTGTTGTTTTATATGAACATACACTCAATGATTGAATCATTTTACCACAGAAATCAATAAATGCTGATTTAAAAATGTTTCAGTAAAAACAATTTGTCTAGCAACCCTTCTAAAGAGCAATTAATGCATTCTTTAAAATGACACAAATTGTACCCATATATCTGAAAATTTTACTCCGTTTTCCTCATTTTAAGCAAAAACGATGATGCTCCCATTAATTTTTTTGTGCGAAACCATAATCGTCATTGCGTGACCTCTAAATAATCAAATTCGGAAATTTTCTTCGATGTGCATTTCCTTCTGAATAAATACTAAAGAAAAACCCACCCTAAGCACAGCAATATTTTATTGCTCATACGATAATTTTTTAATTCCAAGACTTTAGTTCCACTTCAATTGAAATTTAATAGAATATTTTCTTAAGAAACAGAACAAAAATCAATCAAAGTTTATCCCCTTTATACCGCTATTATTTATTTCTTTAATATTACGCTGTAAGTAACGGGTGATTTTTTTTAAAGCGATAAAATCTTAAGTTAAAATAGGGCACATTTAAATAGAGTTGGAATACTTAGAGTTTTTTTTATATTTTGTTAAAGATTATTTACTGACATTGATTTTTAAGGATATTTCACATATTTCCAACACGATCAGCTGTCATCTCACTTTGAGAAGAGTACGTACAGTAGAAAATATCGGTGTTTTAATCAAAAGTGTTGATTGTTGAAAATCAACATAGCTCATATTATTCCTAAGCAAAAGGTTCGAAACTGAGCTGCGATTTATTACAGTCAGTCTTGATTGACATGTGTATGTATTTTGAAGCCATAAATGTCATCAAATAAATGTTTTGTATAAAGAAGACAAGTTAAAGTCCTTAAAAAAATCACCCTTTGTAATTGAAATTGAGTTTCTTGCAGTTTCTTCTTTTGTTTCCACTTTTGTTTTCTATAAATATTGTTTGAGAACATTTTGTGTTTTATTTTCTTTTCTTTTGCACTCTTATTTGCTTATCGTCATTCTTCCACCAATTTTGCGCTGCACAACCACATCTAAAATCAACAACTTTTCGATTTCCATTTGCTCTAAATTTCATGTTGGTGTTCCATTTGATTTGAAGCCGTTCAAAGTTGATTGACGTCGTTCATCATGAGGAATGAGGAATGTAAGACTTTTTCTAAAAATATGAGTTTGTTTTTTACAATTTTGTGCCATTTTTTCTGCAAATTCTCGAATAAGTGAAATGTTTTGTGTCTAAGTGTTTGACATGTTGTCGATAAATTTAAGCAATAAAACAAACATATTTAAATGGACAGTTGCAAAGATTTGTGAGGAAGCATTCTAAGGAATGCTGCAATAAATCTGTTTTTTTGTTTTTAAGCTAAGTAGGCTAAGTCATTTGCTCTTGAAATATTAATCCAAAGTGTGCTATTTCTTTGTCCATAGCTGTATGTATGAAATTTCGCTATTTGAAAAATGTCGCGCTGGAAAATTCAGCCCCGTTCACAAAATATAGATGCAGATATATTTCCTATACTTTTCCGCTTCACTATCCGATCGGAGTTAAAAAAAAAATTGTTTATTTCGTTTTCAATAAAAGTGAAACTTTCGCAATATAACAGCACTAATGGCAATAAAAATAAGCAGCGCGCTCGTCTTATTTACAAGTTCTGGTGCTATTCAAGTTAATTGCATTTTAAATGCCCAAAATCAATTTACATAATTTTGTAAATAAAGCGGAAAAAAAACACAAAATGCTTCCCATGCGTTGAAAAATATTTTAAACACAAACATCGATTAAATGCCTGGTTTTATGAATGTCTGTATTGAAATGGATTCTTCGCAGCGTGTGAGTGCCGTGGATTTGAGCGCTGGAAGCAAAACTTTAGCACTTAAGCAAAACAAAAAATTTAAAAATAAATTAAAATTTATGTTTCTATTTTACCGCAATTTAAGGTCAATAATTCGATTGAGACGCTTTTAAATGCTTTCAGTTTTCTAATAAAAATAAACATAAAAGTTTTAAGATTTTTGCAAAAATCCACAGAGAAAAAAATAAAAGAATTCAGAATAACATGCGAGCTAATGAATACCCTAAAATTCTATGAAATGCAAATGCTGTTGATATTTTTGTTGGCTTCCAATTGGTTTCAATCCCGTAGAAACAACAAAAAGGAAAACAACAACAAAACAAAATAATATTTAGATTTGTGGCGTTGTCATTTTAATTTGCGTTGTTGTTATTGTTGCTGTTGCTTCCAATGTTGCCACTCATTATGGTCACCTTGACAAAGTGATCTTGAACTACTCTCTGTCTTTCTCTCTTAACGCAGCGAAGTACGCGACATTCGAGATTAAAAATAAACCGTGCAGCAACTGCGGTAGCGACATAAAATGTATGATGCAACATCGAGTATTGGCATCGGTTTCAATGCAACTTAAAACGATTTAGTTATTGCAGCTTTTGGGTGACTTTTAGGAGGAGCAGCAGAACGTTAAGTTTCAAACTTCATTTGAAAACAGCACTATTGTCTGTAACACTTTGAATTCGAGAGAGTGAGATATTGAGTCAGAACTTAAGGATTAACATTTCTACTAGATGACTTAAAATAAGCCTTAAAAATACCAAAAAACTTTCCTTTGAGGAATGGTTTTCAGGATGGGAAGTCTCTTGATTCTTTCAAAGGGTAAAATGACTCTAAATAAATGTTTAGAGTTTAATCGACTCCAAAATGTTTAACTGCTCTTACAATTGTAGGCCACTTTTAAAACGCAGAGAGTATAATTGCCTTTAATAATGTCGAATCAATTTCCGACGTGGGTCTCAGGATTGCTATCTCAACTCAACTCAACGTATTCTCAACTTTCCTGCGAAAAAAGCTATCAATACATTTCTGACATCACTTAAAGGATATTACTAAGGCTGCTGATTATGCTGACAATGGAGCACTGGGTGTATGCGAGGAATTAACCGCACCTTGAAAACCACCCTGCAAGTGTATCTGAATCAGCTAGTTTCATGGAGCAATAGTTCTTAGATAGAAGATGGTTCTAAATAGTATAAGTTCTTTTATCAAGATGTTTTAGACTACCTTTAAAGTACTAATCATGTGCTTAGTGAAATCGCCGAGTACCATGAAAATTGCGCTAGAAACTGAATATCTTAATATCCTGTTGGAAAGAGGAACGGAGAATGCTACAAATGGGGACTTAAGCCAATAATTTCAAATGGAACTACTGGTACCCGCGGCTTCCCGTTGCTGGGTTTTTCATACTGAAATTACTCTCTTTATATAAAAAGAGTTACAAACGATACAAATGAAAAGAAAAAAAAACTACAACACTTCATCGATAACTTTTATGTGAGGTTATGCAAAGACTTAATCCTTAAGAAATAAAAAAAAATAAGTATGCAATATCCTGTTTTACTGCAAATATTTTGTTTTAAAAAATAAATTATCAAGATCGGTTCAGTACGTTTGGAGCCAAAACGTTGCAAACCATTTTTATGTAAGCAATTTTATATAAATAGTATAGATATAGGTTACTACGATACGGTTCGGTAGTTTCCATTAGAAAAAACTTTTAAATCACAAACAGCTGCAAAAGGTCAAACTATTTGATACATTTACTTAAGTAGAGCTCTCAGAACTACACCTACTTAAACGCTGGAAGCTTTCATTCTTCTGCTTCCTTTAGAACAATTTGATTAAAAGAATGCTGGCAAACGTCGTCATGAGACTAAAGAAAGCTTTGGGTAGCTTACCATATAGCAGGGTAATCAACCTCTGTAAGAAATCATATTGTTAAATTTCCTCATCTGATTTATACGCCTCCTGTGATATCTTTCACTGTAGATTTTAAAACTACCTTGAAAAATATCAATCTAAAATTAATGGGCTGCTGCAAACGATGCTGCATTAACAGAGCTGTCTTCACTGATAGCTCTAAATTGAGTTGAAAGTTTTTTTAAGATACCGATGCAAACGGCTATAGCACATTGCCGCTAGACTAATAGACCACTGTTTCCTTTTTAGGCTGATGTCTTAGCTAATAGGAAACTAGCGCCTTGGTTAGGAATTAATATGGTTTCCTTAAAGGATCACAACATATGCTTTGACATTACAGGCAGACTGTATATTGGCATTACAATGCATCACTTCCTGTCTAAGTAAATTCGTTCTAACCAGCTGTTTCTCTCACCTAACCTGTTGAATTAAAAACGTCTGATTTTTGTAGCAACCATTTTGAAAACTTATCCCTAGAAAAAAAATTGGGATTCATGCACTGGAGTACTAAATATGGTGCGTGGGTTCATCCCAAAGAGAAGCAAAATGAAGCTTATGCAAATTAAAAAAAAACGATTCATCTCAAAGCAATCTTGTTATGGTCTCTTAGCTAAAGAATTTCCTTTGAAATGTTCCCAAATTAATAAAGACCAGATACCCTTGACCAGGGGATTTTCTTCAATAAAACGGTGCGGTGCATAAAGAAAGTCCACTCACTTTTAACGATAACAAATGGTATTTCTTAATTAAATTTAATGTTTGAAAACCCAATCCTTATGAAAAATTTTTAATGCGCTACTAATCAAAGATTAAAAAAATTGTTCACCATGACGTATGATTACTTTTCTATTTTTTAGCTTTTCACTATCCGAAAATGAAATGATTTCTCTCATCATTACAAGTATTCGTATCAACAAGATATCAATTTTGCCACTGATTTTCTTTCAATTGATTTGCTATAAATAACAAAACGTTGAGTTTGCCAACTTAGTAACAACAGCAGCAACAACAAAAAGTTATCTAATATTTTCTTTTTAGCTATTTATAACCACTCATCCTCTGGACAAGTATCTACGAGATGGAGCAAAATATTTCGACTGTCCCGAAATTGCCGCAAAACCATTGGGAATGCTGCCAAACGATTTGTTTATTGAGTAAACATTCACAACAGCGCTGGTGTTCGACATGACAGAGCAAGTGACAGGCTGCATAGCTTAGAGATACTTTTTTTAATGATAATGATGTACTCATACACACACACACACACACACACACACACTATATAAGAGGTGTAGTCATAGGAAAATCTGCATAAAGATGTATAAGTATACACATCTGATTAGTCGACATAAGGAAAATATTTACATTTGGGGGCAGTATAGAGATGAAAGGGCCGTGAATCGGTTGAAAAACATTTAAAAACAACAAAACACAACTTGTAACTATGACAACAATTTTTTCTCTGCGTACAGATGAAGAACGTGAAGGTTGTTCAAAAGCGCTACTTCTCAAGAAATGGTTGTTTCGATTACCGACTGAGGATGAATTAGTGCACTTTAAATACAATTTATTATTTGAAAAAACATTCCGCAGCACTTGAAATTATTATTAAAATAATTTTGGCTCATACTTCCTTGTGTGATTCAAGTAAAATTATTTTCACAACCATGAAACATTAAATTCTGGGTTGTAGCTTCATATTACTGAAAGCCTGTACAATCTATGTGATACGAATAATTACAAAGACATTACTACATATGTGCTTTCGTATTAATTTTTTCTGAAGTTCAAAAAGAACTACATAAATATTTGTTCATGTTGTTGTCATTTCACCTACTGTGCACAACAACTGACCACAAAATGTTGTCACATTTCAAATTAATGAACTTCATCACATTCCATTATTGCAAAAACCAAAGCGTCTATGGCCCATCCTGCTGCTTAATGACTTCAGACCACCATTCATTCCATACCGTCCAGTCTGAAATATACAGCATCACACCGCACCGCACCGCACAGCCAGTACTTCACTTCAACATGTTGACAGGTTTTTGTATATGGAATCCTGCATACCTGGGGTTGCTTTGCAGTAAAATTTCATGCGGCTTATCCGGTACGAGTACGTTGGCTTCGCTCTTCTTTTCTCCTTCAGTTTCAAAATGTTAAAAACTTTGGTGCAAAATTAAATTTGCTACTCATTAGTGGTCGGATATAAGAATTTTATTTAACATTATTTTATATAAAAAACACAGGTATGTACGATATGTATTTAAAGTATTTTGCTTTTGTTACATTGTGGCGCACTCTCATAAAGGGTGGCGCAAAATGAGGTTTGTTTTCGTTTTTACTTTAGCATATCAACATTTTTCATTGTGTTTTTTTTTGAGAATTTCGCTACCAAGATTTGGGGAATTTACAAAAACCATGGAATTTTATCATATCATGAAAACCAGCGGTCCATTGTTTTGACGCGTTCTATATATCGTAAATGTGCGATTCACGCCCACAGTGGCAACAATAAATCATATGACTGCATGTTTGCGCCAAGAAGGTTACTAAGAAACTTTTCTGAAACCGGTGGACCACGTACGGTGCATACAAATGAAAATAAACAACTTTTGCCGAAAAGTGAGAACGAGATGAACATTAACAAGAAAGACATCAGGCTCAAAGCGCTTGGGTGCTCTCAGTAGAGTTTGGGCACATTGCACACATTCTATGCAAAGTTCAGCTTTTGCAGGAATTTGATGAAACAGAATACCAACAACGATTTGATTATGCCATTTCCTTACGACAGAAAGCAAAAAAAAGTACGTAATAAATCTGCAATTTGATAATCTGGGCTGAAGCCCATTTTCCAGTTAAATGGCTTCGTTACAAAACGAAACTCTCAGAAAAGTCGTCACCTCTGCTTAAAAGGCCTTGGCAAAGTTAATTCTCCACAGCTACAGAGAATCCAAAAAAAGTTCATCAATGATAGCTACGCCCACTTATGTTAGTGTACTGTTTGGTGCGGTGTATCGTCCAAAAGAAACATTGGCCCATACTCCTTCGAAAATTCAGCTGTCCAGTAATGATGCTCAACATCGGACGATGTTAGAAAAATGTTCCAGGCCATTTTCAAGCTATCCACTTCTGTTGGTTCGACGGAACAAAGTCGAAGCGGACAAAGGACAAAATGGCTCTGTTACGAGATATCTTCGCCATCGAATCGATTTTACTGCTCCCGACTGCTTTCTTCGGACCTCTTTTTTAAAGATATTTTAAAAAGGTATTGAATTCGTATCGAAATCCATAGCAAAACACCCAAAACTTTCCGTATTGTCATAGAAAAAGTGTTGGAAAGAGCACGAATGTGCGGAGCAGATATTGAACACCATTTGCGAGACGTAATGTTGCACCTTTAGATTGATAAAATTTCCCATTTCCACTTACTATTCAAATCTGAAATCTGTTCTATTCTGATTTTCTAGCATACTTTACTTAAAACATTAATTTATAATTTACTACAAAATAAAAACAGTTATAGCGAATTCAAATTATATAGCTGATTTTGTGCCACCCTGTGCACACGTTTCTACATACACAAAAACAGCTAAAACCTAGAAAAGTACAGGAGATTATTCTGCATAGTCTATTGGATAAATAAATTGAACTTTAATGAATGCTTAGCTTTGTGTGAAAATTTCAGTTGCATTTCAATAGGATACCCAGTAGCAAATGTAGTCACACAATCTGGTGCTTTACTTAATGAATAGTTTTTGCTCAGAAGAAAAATCAAAAACTATATTTAGTTTTATTTTAATTCAAATCAATTTTGACAACTTTTCAAACTCAACAGATATGTTCATTCAGTGGAAACATCAGACAACACTCAAAATTTCACTTTACAAGTTTACGTGATTTGAAGTAGCCAGTACTAGGTACTCATGTTTCCGCGGAAAAGTTTCATAAGTTTAGTGTATCTGATTTAAAAAAAAGTGAATTCACCGTATGCTTATCATGCTTACATCTTCATATAAAATTAAAAAATAATAAAAAAATCCTCACCTATACTTGAGTGACACATGATCACAACTAAATGCATTTTCCACTGGGCCAATTTTACTGCTGCATACAAATTACTCGACTTAATAAAGACTTTCAGCTACTAATGGGTAAAAATTACAAAATCCTTTCAATTTCACGTCGTTAACGTACTTTTGTGACTTATATTCTTTTTTGGAAAAAAAAAATAGCTAGTAATAATACCTTAAGACTCATTAAAATTGCATTTAGAAATGTGTGAAATTTAATATTACAGTTTTAACTTTCTCTAATTTGGATGTAATTGGAAAAGTACTTGCACGTATGTGCATTCAGGTTTTATAATTTTCTGAAGTTTAAACAAATTTGCTTTAAAATATCAATCTGACAACAATACTTTTCTTTAACGGAGTAAAAACGAATTATGTGGATATCATAGCCGATGAAGGTATAATCAACAGAGTGATTAATATTTGTAAATTCTTATTCCTACATTAAATCGTATATGCCAGATTGTATCCTGTTGAAAAATATTTAATTTATGTATGTTATACTCCAGATCCGATCAGACAGTGCAAGAGTTAGTAGAAAAATACTCGTGGTTATTGCGTAGGAGTCCCAACTAGCAATAGTCATCAGCTTATAATGTGATGTACAGTTAGTCATCACAAGTCCGCAAGTTATACTTTCAAAACGGTTACTTCAGAGTCTTCAAATTCATACTAAGTGATTTACTAACCGACATGGAAGTTAAGCAAATTCCTAAACTTTGACATCAAGTAGTGCAAAGTCAAAGGAGCTTCGCATTTCGAAAGCTTAAAGTGGACCAAAAATGGTAAAAAAAGTTTGCGAATGAAATGTGGAAGAACTAACTTTGCTAAAGCTTGCTAAGTGCAGGTGACTACTTTTCTGAGAGTTTCAAAGTGACTGATTAAAAATCAAGATTTTATAATAATATGCACTCAAATCTGCATGGGAATAAATGTTACTATCTCAAAGACAAAAAGAAGGCATGGAAGAAATACAAATAGTTGTGAGAAAACGACACAATAAGTCGCAAGTCATAACGATCTACTAAAACGATATATTTTTTTAATTTCACTAAAATTATAAATGTTAAAATATGGATGTTGCTTTCATAACAACGTCGTAATGGCTGAACAGATTTGAATAAAACTTGATTGATAGATAGTAGTTATATGTATGTCTTGGATTAGAATATAGGCAGTATCTTACCTCAAAGAATTATTAGTTATGGCCAAAATAATTTCAAATTACTGGCGCAAGTAGAAACACATATAGTGAAACAGTGCTGTTACTGTTTTCAGCAGTTAAAAGCTGTGACGACAAGACAATCGCACACAAACACAACAAGTAAAAAGTGCTATGCTATGTTTTTATCGAAGAATTTGGGTTTGATTTGACAAAATCTAAACAAAGAAAAACAGAAAGCAAGCAGTGCTGTACAGAAATAAGATAGCTGCAATTATTGTTATTTTTATTGAGCTTACTGTTCGACATACTCGTAATGTGTGTGTGTCAACACCAAAAAAATTACACTTAACAAACATAAATAAAAAGAAAAAATGGGCTAAAGCTAAAGCTTGTTATTGCAATGCAATGTAACACACATATCTATACTATTTATATAAAATTGCTCACATGAAAATGGCTTGTAACGCTTTGAAGCAAAATACACTGATCCGATTTCAATTATTATTTTTTTAAATCTGCATATTTATGCTAAGAAAGATTACTGTATAACTATTTTGTTTGTTTTTTAAAGCTAAATATCTTTTTTTAGGATTAAGATTTCGCAAAACCTCATACAAAAATTGTCGTTTGATTTTTCGTTGCTTATGCTTATGCTACTTTTTGAACTATGTGTTCTTGTTGTTATTTTTTCATTCCCATTTGTAACGTTTGCATTTGACTTCAAAGTTCAAACTCACTTTCATTTGTCTTTTTTTTTTTACTTTTTAAAAGAGAATATCGAATGAGAAGGTAAGAGAGTAAATTTTGCATATATTGATGTCATGACGAAGCACAGAACTTGTTCTGTAGATTAAAATATTGCATTTCTTAAAATTGATTAAAAATTAGATCTTTTATTAGATGACCCAAATGACATCTCTTGTCTGATCATCCTATTACATATAATGCTAAAATGAAGCCTAGATCTTGAAGAAAATTTTATTGGGTGTATTAATATTGTAAGATTTGAAACACTTATTTGAATTAATTTATATCTATTTTTATTTTTGCAGTTCCCATAAGAAAATTAACTCAAACCTGAATGACTTTTTAGAGCATTTCAGTTCGAATAAAAATTAAGATACGTTAAGTTAGGTTAGGTTAGGTATGAGTGGCTATCAGTTAAGAACCAACTCGCTTAGACCAAATGTGATACATTGTGATACCACAGGGTGTCTGACCATACCCTCTCGTTGAACCAACCAGATTTTGTTATAAAACTAAATAGCTGACCAATATTAGCATGTCTATGGTCATCCAGGTCATCAAATAAAAACGAGCCAAGTGTTTTGTGGCGTTTTCTAGCATTTTCGGGGCAGGAGCAGAGAAATCGGTTACTGCTTTCCTACTCCTCCAGTGGCTAGTTATGATTAAGGGTAATCTCTATTTCATTGATGAGATCATATTTTCTTCTTCGAAAAAACTAAAATGATAAATATCCTGCCAATTTGTAACATACTATACCATGCCAATTAAAAAGACATGCTATACCATAGTTGTGTTGGAACATAATTTATTTAAAAAAAAATATATATCTTTACAATTCTACTAAGAAATTTTGCAACAGATGGTTGGCGAAAACTAAATATATCCATATAGTGCATAATTTTTCCCAGTGACACGTACCAGTTCTATAAAAAATGGTTTCATAGAATTACCACAGAGGCATTGCGCTGCAGCTGTGACCCCAGATTTTATGTTTCTTTTCGATATACGCGATGGTCTCGTTTAATTAAAATTTTTGTCACAGGATTTTGTTGACTGTTTTTTTTTGCAACCAGAGACGAAACCACAGCATTAACGTGGGCGTCAAATGTTTTATTAAAAGGATGCACTAGCGTATCCTTCTGGCATGTGTATGCGTATGTGTGCAGCTGTATTTATGTTCTGTTTTATGCATGAATTAACTTAAAACAGCAATTTAAGATTTTTTAAACATTTTTGCAACAATTTTTGTCGATGCTGCTGGTGTGGTTAAATTTGCATTTTGATACTCTACGATCACAATCAGGTGTATTCAGTTTTTGTTTATTTAAAAATAGTTTCATTTAGAAATAAGATGCACTAGGGCACATAATCCGGACGGATTTTGACAGTTTCCGGGTTTCACAAAACCAAAAAATAAATTTTTCGACATGTTGGGAGCACATAAATAATGTGAGCGACTTAAAGCTCTTTGAATTTAGTAACTTAATTTTTATTAAATTCAAAATTGCTTTCATTAACGCCACAAAATTTGTTATTATTACATTGCATTGAATCACGGTAGTACTCCGCCCTTGCGGTACCTACTCCGAAAGTTTGCTTACTCATACTTTAGTGAGAAAAAGGCCGATATCTTTTTTGTTTCTAGTGAAAATCTTTTTCTGGTTTTCTCATTTTCAATTTAATATGCTTTGCCAAACCTACTCAACAAAGGAAAGTTCGAAAGCCGAGCGTCGACTTTAACGAAACTTCATTTTTCAAAAGTTTGAATTTAAGACATTTGACCAAGTCCTTAGGTCAAAAAAACAATTGTAGAATAATTAATGATCAAAGAGTGAAGATGAGTGAGATTGTTGAGACTGTGAAGGGCTCGTTAAATGGATAATGTAACAAAATCAAGTGGATACTGATCCTGCGAATAAAATCATCTTCATATTCGTTAATCGCAAAAATTGTCACTTTTGGGGCTCAGAAAATGATTGTTGAGACACAAATACATTCACAACGTATCACTGCCTAGTGCAGATGTTGGGCTCGAAGCATCGTTGAACCAAACATCTTCAAAAATGGGGCTGATCAGACCGTAACAGTTAACGGTGCACGCTATTGCGGCATTGTGATCCAGTTTTTTGTGTCCGAATTGCAAGCTATGAATGTAGGTGACATAGAGAAACAATTTAATTACTGTATGAGCCATTGCCATTGTTGTGTAATGCGCCATTGAATTTTTTCTTTCGGATTTTTTGAAGCCTAAAGCTTATGCCAACATACCCATAATCACCTACGCCTTTAAGGGGGAAATTGAGCGCTGTATCAAACGATCATTGAAATATCGACAAAGAGTGGTTATTTTCCAACAAAGTAGATGCCATTTACCCGATTGCTATTCCATACATAACCTTATAATGTATACTTAACGCTGTTATCCACATGCACTGTTTATAGCAGCACCTAAACTGATTTTCGGACTCCAAAACTGCATATTGCTTGCTTCTAATCTTTTCACCATGAATTGAACTATAGCTCCAAGCTACACGTGTTACACGTGATTTCAAACGTAAGTGTTACGCGCACCTGTATTTAAAATACGAATGTGAAAATTTATTGGTTCGTGTACACGCGTATTTTCTAAGATTCATGTAACATGTCTAATCCAAAGTGCACTCACGATGATGAGAACCAGAACCACAAATGCACGTACATCTATTGCTTAAGTTCATGTACATTTATATTTCCTTGAGTTCACATAAGACTTGTGCAACCCGAAAACAATTTTTATTCACACGAACAGCTTTAAAATGGATGCTCAACTGAGATGGTATTTTGGGTCCGTTTTTAAAATTTGCCAAAATCGGTTTTGGATACCCCGACACATTTTATGTCCAATTCTGTTAAGATTTTTTGCACCAATTCAAAATGTTGAAAGTCGATTTTAGACATCATTAGAAAAGAAAGCTCGGACACAGAAGATACCGTTTTCGGGAACTGTTTTTAGCCATTCGATGGGGAATGATCCAAAATTGATTTTGGACGTCACTAGGAGAGGCCTTAGTTTCTGGAAGGGACCATTTCTGGCCTTTTAATGTAAATAATTATTTCTTCACCAGTCGAAAAAGTTCAAAAATTACCTTCAATATCATAAAGGGTAGCTCCCTGATATTTCCACGACTCGGAGCCCTTAGTCAAATTCAAAACCCTTTTTCGAGTAACGGGACTTTAGTATATACTTCTTAATTTGTTCATGTAAACTATTGCATGTTAAGCAAACTGGGTCTTTGCGGCAAAGTTAGTATTAGCGACATACTTTACTTGAATGTAGGAATGTTTTTAAAACTCGACTTTTGATAAAACGATAAATATGCACTCCGATTTTTTGAAATTATTAAAGGACTTTTAACTTAAAGAATAATTTTCAAAATATTTTTGATCTATAGCAATTTACTGGTGATGGTCTTAATAGATCTTAAAATATTGCGATACATATTATATAGCTCGGAAAAATTTATATCAATCACTTAGATTTGTCAAAAGTATCAGAGCTTCAGCTAAAAACTAACACGAATTTGCATTCCATTTCACAGGTCATACAATCAAATTATTAGTTTCTGTTCCTCAAATAATTTCATTCAAATTGCACCCATAAATCAAAGGCATAAAATCAAATTAAAACAAATACTCTGCTGCAAGTAATGACACAACAAAGATTTGGAGTTCGCCTGGCAAATGTCAAAAAGTTCTAAGCGCAAAAAACGCACGCGTGGCCAAGCCTTTATGTTTTCTTTTTTTTTAGTGTCCTTGCAACTGGATGTAGTACGAGTATGTGCTAGTAGCGTGCAATCGCAAGATTTATGTGCGAAAAATCGTGCAAGGACATTAATCTTATTTATGGACCCAAGTTTTCTTTTTTGCTGACTGACACTTTGCTTTGTTTTCTCAAGCTCGTGCTGGCACTTTCCTCCCCATTGCATTCTTTGTTACTTGATGCACTCGGGTGCATAATTTTGAACTTCTGTTTTATTTATGCAGATGTACGAAATTTCAGTTAGAAAAACAATTTCGGCATAAAAAGCTCGTAAACACTTTTGCTGTTACTTTTAATCGTTTCGCACTTGCACATTTTATTTGGTGACGATGCCATAAATAACACGTTAAAAATAAAATAAATAATAAAAATTAATTGAATGACAAATAGCAGAGATAAAAGTCAGCAAACGACCCCAGAAGAATTTGCGTGAATAATAGAAGTCCCCCGCACTCCGCCAGCGTGCCTCGCTGAAACACAAAATTCGGATATTAAATTTACAAAATTCAACATGAGCGAGCGCACATTGAATCCGGAATACGCGACGATACATGCGATGCAGCCCGCCCACTTTCTCTACGTGTCTTCATCATCGTTTGACCGTCATCTGTTCGGCTCTTCATCTGCTGTTTTTTTTTTTTTGTTCTTAGAACTCTTCAAATATAACCAAATAATTCAATGACCTTCTTCTGTTTATAGCTTGGAGAAATTTAACCGATATCTGCATGCTGATTTTATCATGAGGAGCGCTGATGGAAATCGGGCGAATTCCCATTAAAAACGAATTTCCATTTTCTTTGCACTCCGTATTTTTTTGTTGGGTTTCATTCAATTTATTTGTACAGTTCAGTGTGTGTTTACTTACCAATTTTCAGCAAACAGCTGCTGGGAATTTATTTTTTGCTAAAAAGAAAAAAACAAAATAAACAATGAAACGAATGATTTGTTTAAATATTAAATGCTTGTCAAAGATTCACTCTCGTGTGTTCAACATTTTAAGTTTATGCTAAAAGTTGAATGAAAACATCTTATTTTGGTTATAGGAATTTAGAGTGTTTAGCAATGGCGGAAGTACGAATGTTGCAACATGATCAACAACATCCGTTCATCAGCGGCGTATCCAGAGGGTGAACTATGGAGGCTAAGGCCTCTCTTGCCGAAAACTTAAACAAGATATTGATAAGAAATGCATTAGCACGTCAAATTATTGCGCAATATTGAAACTTTTTGTTACAAAAACAAAGTCTCGGGAACTCATGAAAAGTACATTGACTCAAGAACAATTAAATTTGTAATACCAAACTGAACTTTCTTGTACTCTTTGTACTTTACAGAGTCTACGCTTTTTAAAAAGTAAGTTTTACTTAATTTCGCATCGTCCTAATAAACAGGTCATAAAACAGCACCGTCTAATCGACAGTAAGGTTAGGTTAAAAGGGTTGCTTGCATATAGCACGATACACTCGGAGGCAGTTTGCTCATTTTGATACCCTAGATATATATAAAAAAAATTCCCTTCCTGCTCCTTTAATTTTCTTATTAAATGGGGCGAACCACTCAGAAAACTTGGTGAAGTTGAGGATGCTGGTGAGCTCCCACTCCGGCTAGTTCCTCAAGACCAACAAAAAACGCGGAACCAAAATATGTGGTTCGCTTCCTCATTAGCCCTTAGGTGTTTAGCGGAAGAAGAGGTTGTTCTTCATCACAGCAACTACTGCAGAAATCTCTGAAAGGAGCACTATATTAGCCGGCCATAGAGCCAATAACACAGTGCCCCGTCAGTACTCCTATAACAGTCCTTAGCTCTCCTCTTCTGAATCTTAAGAGAGTTTGCGCCCTTCCTAGATTCAGTTAAGGCCATATGATTCGAGAAGTTCTGCATCCGGCGGTAAGGTTCCACCTTCTGTTCGTATGTTTCTTGATTATGCCCTCTATCCGATAGTGTAGTTCCGCCAATTGTATCTTAAAGTTTACCACTTGTTGATTCTCCGTTTGTTCTGATCCTATTCTGGCACATTAACCAACAGTTTCTCTTAATTCTTATTTTTCTAAACGCGATAGTTTGCTTGCTTGGAGACCTCCCATATTTTTCGATGAGGAACATTTTTCCCGCTTATTTCTCTTAAATTAAATTTGATTAAAAATGGAACAAAGTGGGTGGTTCATGTAAAACAAAATATTTCAAGTTTTCATATGAAATAACTTTGTCTCAGACAATAAACCTCTAGCACCTCATGTTAAAAAACTACCGTTTTAAAGACTCTCCATGACACCATCGATCTTAAAATAATGTTAAAAAACAACTACGATGCGCTGAATTGTTAATCCTAGCACCATTGTAGTTCTGTTTCAAAAACGCTGTTGGAATGTGTATTCAATAGCACAGGATGCATTTAAATTTATTATTTATCACAGTTTACATTGTGAAATTTTGTTTTCTTTTTTATTCCTATTTTGTTACATTTGAAAACAACAGGAAATAGAATTAAATGTATGTGTGTGTTTTTGCTTGGCACACATGTAAAGTTAACACCAAAGTAGAAGTACAGAGATCAAAACTATCCATAGAAAAAAGAAAAGCGGAAAAAATAGCCGTTGCAGGCGAAAAGCCAACAAAAAGTCAATACGAACGTGTTAATCGAATTTCAGCTTGGTATGGTGTAGTTCGGGGAAATTCAATAGTTAGCCGATAACAAAGAAAGTTCCGTCAGCGGAAAATGTTGAAAAAAGGAAAAATCGATGGTATGCATTCAGAGGCGTATCATGGATATTTGGCACCAGGGGCGAATTGTTCAAATGTTGCCATCTAACTACCGAAAAAGGATTTTTTTCATTATCGAAACATTTTGTCGAGTAAAAAAAAAGGTACTTACTTTTTACAAATGAGATCTTTTACTTTAAATTTGCGAAAATCTCCACACACACATTAATATGTACTACATCTAACTAAAAAAAAAGGGTTCTCACTTTCGACTTTCAAAAACCCTAGCAAAATGTGATATATTTCATAGCCATTTTGCCTACCCTTAAGATTTGTGCCCGCGGCGAACGCCCCCTGGCCCCCACCCCTAGATACGCTACTGGATGCAATCGGAAAGCGCATAGGATTATGGACAATTATTCGAACAAAATGTTAGTGAACAAGTCTCCACAAATACAAAAGCACACAAATTGCACCAATAGTGCAATAATAAAGCAACTGCAAAATGTTTTAAAAAAATATAGCAAGCATTACATTTTGTATATGTGTGGCTTGCTGGACTAACGTCTTAACCCATTAAGGCCCGGTACAAGTTCTACCCATACAATTTTAATGAAATTTCACATATGAACTGTAATTGTTCCAAAATGATCACCAAAACAGCCTTATATCTCTGTAGACTACTGTGATATTTGCTGTGTATTTTTTTTTACGTAATGGGCCGTCGTGGCTTAAATAACTTTTTTTTTGTATTTAAATCATGGGAATTCATTCTGTGGCAACAACCGCTGATTGTGGTCATTAACATAGATGAGGCGATTTAATTGATGCCATATTTTCTACAGCCACATTTTTCACGCACCAAAAATTCGCCTTTATTTAGAGTTATGTAACTGGAGAAAAATGACGAAACCTTCAGGAAGGGTCTACTCGCTTAACTAAATATGTCAAAAGTTTCACGTTATCTTTTACACAAATATTTTGCCGATTTTTAAGTAAAACTATTTTCATGGGTCATTTTTTACCCATAGGACCGTAATGGGCTAAGTCCAAAATTTTAAGAAATCGCTGTTTTATACAAATTTTGCATCATAAGAAGCTTTTTGTTCTTAAAAATGTGTATACACATAATTACATCCACCCAATATTTAATGTTCTACCTCTCTTTTTGATGAAAAATATATCCCCATTACAGAAAAGAAAAATTATTTTAGCGGAAACTTCAGTTTAAAAAAGGTCGAAAGGTTAAAATAAAGTCGATCTATTTTGGTTTATTTTTACAGAAGCAAAGTGCAACAAGGGCTTCTTTGACATTTTGCTTCAAATATATAGTGTGCTCAAGAGCTATTTCAAGAGCTCTTTCACTTTGTGTTTGTTGTTTTAAAAGTGCGCTGGACATATACATAGTTAAATCAATACAAGCAATGTAGCACAAAACTAGCAAGGATATGACAGGTATAAATAGTTTGTATAACAACAAAAAATAACACATTGAAACATAGGAAAATAAAATGGCATAAAATTGATACCAAATGTTCAATGGTCGTTAGCAATTGAAATGCAGCTGACGTTTAATACAAAATTCACAACACAATTGATATGCACACATTGTGTTGACATTTTGCTCATGTTGCAATTAAGAATGCTCAAGGGAACGCACAAAATGTTAAAACTTTAATGTTTAATTCGACAATTGGGACTCGTACAGTCGTAAATTAAAAAAAAATATGTATAAAAAAATAAATACCATTCAAATATTTGGAAACGTACTCGTTTATCATGTGCTTTGCATTTATTATGTTTCCATAAATGCGCTTCCCCGCAACACACAAAAAAAAAATCTAAAGATGTGCTTCACGGCAATGTTTCAAAAAATATTTGCTATAACAACCGCAACTTCTCTGAAAGCTAGTGCTTCACCGAGAACCGATAAATATGGTTCTCGTTATCGGACTTGAGAACTATAACGAGACGATATCAAAAAATATATTTCTCGTACAACGGAGGGCGAGAATGAGAAGGGTCTGGCCGATATCTCGTTCTCGGCGATAATGTTATATTTATCGTACGATACGCACTAAATTATCGCCGAGAACGAGATTCAGTAAGAACTTCCATAATATAAAAACACTTACAACGCAATATCTTGGCACCTATGGTAGCAGGCGTTCAAAACTACCAAAAGTACCTCACGAATTCCGAACAATATTAGACAAAGGGCGTGGCTTCTTTATAGAACAAAATCATTTAAAACGCCATATCTTGGCATCTACAGCAGCTACAGTTGCGAAACCTGATACGTAAATGAAAAATGTTTGTGCTAAGCAATTCGCTAAATTTAAACAGGGTTGGATAATGGGTCATAGCTCCTCCTATTCAACAAAAACCCTAACGTTGCTATTCTTGAAACTTATACCAAGTTGTGAAATTTCGTACATGAACTCAACTGTCCGCAGTAAAGACTGCGTAAAGTGCAGACGTGGTTGTACATCGGACAGTGCGCGGCAAAGCCACTGCTAGTTTTATATATATATATAAATGTGAACGAAAATACCTGAGGAATAACGGCGATATCGAGACGAGAACGAGAGAAGAACGAGACGATAACAATATGGATGAAAAATTTCTCTTACGAGAACGAGTACGAGACGATAAGCTTGGCGCCACTACGAGCACGATACGATAATTTGAGAACTATCGTATCGATAATTTACGTACGATAATATAAGAATTATCGTATCGTTCTCGTATCGGTGAAGCACTGCTGAAAGCGTAGCAGAAATATTTTTGAAGTGCTGCTATTTACCGTTGGGTGTAAATTAACGATGTACCTTTGTATTTTTAAATTAAAAAATTGAGCAGTATAAAGTATCGAAAAGTATTAAAATGTTGATAAATGTCAAATACGAGTAGTATATTAGAAATTGTAAACTGAATAGTTAAGAAAACCAAAAATTTTCGAAAAGTAAAAATAATAGAGCTTAGCTACTACAGCTTCTAGCCCTCTTAGCTACTTAGCAAAGTATATAAAACTTGCGCACCACAGTTCACAAAAACTTTATATTTCTAAATCCGGATTTAGTTTGGTTGAAATTATGTTAAATAATATTCATATGAAAAATTAAAGTTTCTATGTTACTTTTTTTTAACTCTTTGATGCAAACGATTTTAAAGAAAATATAAACCCCACTTGCAGAGCATTTTTTTTTTTTGTTTTTGAACATATGAATGAAAAAATTTGTATGATTATGAGTAAATTCAACTTTATGGGGTTGATTAAAATATAACCCACCATGCATACAAATCTCAGCCAAAGGTGCGACGGTCTTAAACCCAGTTAACCCTAAAGAGTTAAGCTCTACAAGTAAACAAAGCATCATTTCAAATGATTCGTTTGAGTCTGTGAACAGAAGTGATTCTCCTGCCACTCGCGTTTGGTTGGGCAAAACAAAAACCGAATTGAAAAAGAGTGTCATGTGAATACTCTTGAAAATAATATTAGTTCTAAAAAATAAAGTTCTTAAAATATAAAGTAGTCAACTTGATGAGCAGTCAGAGTAAACCTTAAGTGAAATTATATAAAATAATATTTTTGAAACATGTGTACTAATAACCTCAATCGCTGCTAGTCTTCGAAGAAATATATCATTGAACAGCTCAGTAAGTTTCAACTTAATCAAAAAAAATCACTTTATATTCAACATATGCTTGCAATTTTTATAATTTTTAACGTTAATTTGTTTACACGAAATTTATACGTATGTAAAATCAAACATAATTTCTTAAAAATGAAAATTTGTGGTCGCATTCCGAGTAGGCGTGGATCCCGATTATTATCACATTAAAATATGTGCTATAACTATAATAAAAAAGTAGGAAGAATCCAAAACATCACATCAAAATTTTGTTAAGAAAAACAAATTTAATTGCTAAAATAAACTCAATATTGAGGCACGTTTTATGCCGCTGTAAACAGCGTTTCTCAAAATGTATGCCTCTCAAAATTTTAGCAAGTTTTATGAAGCTCTTAGCTTCTGAAAAAAAACCATTACACTGCTGCAATTTAGAATTTTAATGCAGCCGTAGATGTTATTTCTGCTGCACTGAGTCAGGTGGTTTCTTGAGGTTAATTTTAGTTTCAAAATAGAAGCAAAAAAAAACGTTCATTTATAGCACATGTTTTTGTTGTTGTTGTAGTTGTTGTAGTCGGATGTGTTGGCATCTATTTTTGGACTATGTTATAAATAAATACATTGAAATAAAACTGCTACAATATGCCAACGTATTTAGTTTTTTGTTTTGTTTGTTTCAGCTAATGTATACATCGTGTTTTATGGTTTTTTTTCCAATTTATGTTTATGCATTTGGAATTCCACACACCTTTTTTACAAAATAAACGTGTGTCCAAAACACAAATGACACGTGAATAAGATCAAAAATAGATTTCGGACATTACCGGTGGTTCATTCTAAGGGGCCTCAACGTACTTCCTAGATTCGTGGCCAGATATTGACCCGGCCTGGCCAGATATTTCATATCAAAGCCGGGGGCGTGGTAAGAATGTCAAAATCTTCGAAATATGCGGAGCTCGGACGATACTTTTGTGAAATTTACTTTACTATTTATTGAGTAAAACTAATAATTATCAACTTTATTTCACATAAAATTTAACTTTTTAATTAGTTTTAATATTGGTGACCAAAAGACCAAAAACATCTAAAAAAAATATTTTTTTGGGAAAGCCGGGCATTGCTTTAGTAAAACTTGGAAATTCTATCCGTGGCCGCTCCTTGTGATTTTAAATTTTACTTTCAACCTTTCCCCATCGATTGGTGAAAAAATAAACTTCTGTAAACTCAATACGGTTTCGCATATCTTTCCCTATCGATTAGTGCAAAAATAAAATGGTTTAAGGGAATGGGCCCAAGACAAGACCACCCCACTCATCTTTATTTCGACCGTTTCTCATCGATTAGTGAAAAAACTTGTAAAAGATGGGTTCAAAGTGTCTGAGAGACAATTTGTGGTGTCCAAAGCCATACATAACGATTAGGAAAAATCTATGTTTGCAGTATTTTGATAGACCGGGCTCAAAGAAGTTCGTGTAAAAAAACACATTGCTTGTGTAAAACATATGTTACATAGATAAAACGATTTATTTGTGTGTATCGAGATTTGGTAATAACTAACAAATTATACATTTGACATAGGCGAAATAAATAACTAAATATTTGATATAAGTTAACATGCCACATATTTAACAAAATCGAATAATAATATTGAATTAATTATATCTTTAGAAATAATTACCTAAGTATATTTGGATAGTTATCAATCATATATTTGATAATAATTACCAAATAATTTCTTGGTTCAATTAAATTATTACTTGTTGCAAACATTCATATGTTAATAATCACCAAATCATGTAATTAGCGGAAGAAATATTATTTACCGCAAACGTCTACGTTTATTAATGTCAATTTAGGTAAAATCCGATATTTTAAAATATTGATTCATAAATAAATCGACATTTTTTCACATCTTCACATCCTCATATTGGCTGCCTTTGAAGACGATAATTAAATATTGTTTTTACTTAAATATGTTGAAAATTGTACAGTATTCGTATTAATGTGAAGCAAAATCATTTTAATGCAACTAAGTCTATTTTATCGACTCAAATAGATATCATGTTTGGTCTAATAAACAAAACTCTAACTTCCAATTAAGGGCATTGTAATATCGACCAAAATTTGTCGATAGTTAATAAATATTTTAAGAATCTATCAACCAACCACATTTATTTAATGGAAATATTTTCTTTTCTCAGTGTAAAAAAGCTTTAGAACATACACATATACTCGAACGTAAACAAATACAAAAAATCACGAACTTTTCACACTTTGTACTTTCAACTGTGAACTACACAACGAACGTTTATGTACACGTGTACTCTACGTGAGCTCAGTGTTCCACAAAGTTCTTCTCCAGGAGACAGTCTAGAGCAGTTTTGGTTCAGTATATGGTCTATGGAATTGCTGGCACCAGTACTTTCATAGTGCAAACGTATGCGTTCTATTGCTCTGTAAGCCTCAATAAACTGGACTTCAATAATGAATGTCTGGTGTGAGGTTAGTCATACGAGTGGTTCACCAAAAGTGTCTTTTATCTCATCTTGTATCTTTGCTGGAACAGTCACAAAAAAACCTCTTCGTGCTTAAAACCGTCAATGCATTCACTAAACAGCTGCGTGAAAATTGATGGCTCTATGATATCGGTCTATCCAATCTTCACCATCCGGTATCAGGGAGGGAATCTTTATCTCCCTTTCTCCGTTTTCCTTCACCTACGTTGTGCCATTTATGGATGTTGAACCGTTTCTTCCCTACCATTCGGCCTGCATGTATTGGTATTTTTGGAGAGCTTTCGCTCTTATTCGTACTAAGATCAGTTGCATTTAAGAGTTCGTGGGGGTACGTTCACGTTGGTTTTTTTACGCGTTTTTAAATAAAAATATTTAAATTTTCTCTCCTTTGCTATCACTGGTGTAGAAGGCTTAACTTTTGGCATAGCCAAAGATAACACTCTATTTCTCATCTAAAGGTACCCACTAACAAATGATGCCATTTCGCACTTTTTGGTTGTGAGAACAAATCTACAAGTCATAATGTACTATTTGTAAATCGACCACAAACATTTGTTGCAAAGTCGGGTCATCATTGGCAACCATTGTTCAGAGCAAACCAGTGACTTCTTTATTTCTTATTTCTATGGTTGCTAATATTTTCCACCCGACTGTACGAATACATTTGAATGTTTAGTAAAAGTTGCATCACGTTTAAGGAAACACGAAAGCTGGACAGCGCCCTGAATTACTTGTCATGAATTTTTAAAGTTAAGCGGCACTCTCACCATGGTCCTGTTTTTTATCAGTGGCTTTTTGTTTGCCTGTGTATTTGAACATAATTTATTCATAGAATTCACCAGTGCAGCTCCAAGGATATCGCTTTATTTTTGCAACTAATTACAGGAGCGTTACCCTTGCAAGATAATTTTAATTTTTTTTCATAGATTAAATTGAAACAAATTCATAATGTAATTTTTTTGTTTGGTTTTTTTTTATTTTCTGAGCCTTAAAACGCCACTGCGCACAAAGTAAACATTTGCTGTGCACCTGAAAACGAGACAAAAATGTCCTTCACAAATTATACAAAGTTTCAACGTCATCTCTGTTCTCTCTGCTGCATGACACTAACAGTAAAGGCAGCAACATCTGTCTCTCTCTCCCTCTCTCTCGCTTTGCTTCTGATGCCATTTGGTATATGAATTTATTCGGTATTCGTATTTTCCCAAGGCATAATTAATCACGCTCTACATGGGAAATTCTTTTTTCCTTACAACAACAGCAACAAACAATTCCCCAAATATATATCTTCATTTTCCCTATATATTTGTTGTTTTTATTTTTATTTTCAAATAGAAATATCTTCAAGTGGCTAATGTGAAAAACAGAAAATGGAACCTACTTACTTCGATATTTATGTACGTACCTTGTATTTTCCTCAGCGTACAAAAACAACAATTTTACGTTGCATAGAATATTTAAAAGTGGTATCTATGTCTAGAGGTAGCTTATGTAGGATTGGTAAAACACTGGAAAGAGATATTACACATAAACCAGCACATGAAATGAAACAAAGTACAGAATTTAAAATCGTTTTCATTCTTGTGAATTATAAATTGCGGATTTGTTTAAGTTGTTTTGGTGGTTGCCCATCTATGTTATGCCTTTGAAAAAGCCCCATAATATATTGTGCTAATAAATTACTAGAAAATTGCTCGAAAAAGGCAGATCTACGCCGATTAACTTGTACACTGTAGAGGCAAAGTTTTGCTAATGTTGCTATTTAGCTATACGCGATGCGCAGACATATATTTAAAGTACTTCTTCCTGTTCAAGATGTCTTAAAGGAATTAATATAATTTACAGCTGAAAAAAATTGTAACTTTTCATGAGGTGAGCCGAATGTTATTGGCGCCACCAGTCAATAAATTGACAAAATATGGTTGTATGGGGGCATATTTTCATAAGTTATATATTATGAAGATAACATTTCGCATTGTTGATTTCGTTTCATGTTTTTAATTTTTTTTACCATTTTTCTAGTTGCACACTTCACATCTTAAGCATCCCCTAGGCGATCAATCTTTTCAACAATCATCAATCAGACAGATAGCTGTTCAGACAGAGACAGAAAGATGATAGCTTAGAGATATTGATTGAGATTGTGTCAATCATTGAAAAAAGATTGATGGAAATTTTGCTTGAAGTAGCGCTGATGTTTAAACGTTTTGAAATTATACTGTCAATCATTCGCAAACAATAGCAAGTTCCAGTTGTTCTTATGACGAAATACACTTCCATTCACTTTTGACTAGCCTGATTGAAGTGCCCTTTACTTAGCGAAGTCCTTTCAAAAGTGATAGCGTCTGAAGTCGTAAAAAAAAATTAAACTATTTTGATATTTTTATACGATCTGGTCCTACGACTGGTAGTATGAGAAGTCGTATCGTTTGAGGGTACTATAAAGATTAAAGCATATTCGATCAAATTCAAGTGCAACAGTATATATTCTGTCTTGGTCTGATTGTCTAGGGACAATTTAAGTCATCGAGAAGTGACTTCCTCGCTAAGGAAGCTTATCGTAGAGATTTCGCTCTTACATCACATTGTTTGGATACAAAATAGTACTCGTTTTTCTTTTAAAATTATCCTCAATTTTTTAACACGACTGCTTTACCGAGAACCAATAAATATCGTTATCGTTATCGTTATCGTTATCGTTATCGGCACCGAGAACGATGACGATTTCTATATTATCATAAGGTGTGCCCCCAATATGATATTTTCAAGTCCTTTCAAAAAATCCTGATATTTTTTGGAAAAACTGCGATGACCATACAATATTTGACCTTAGTTTTCCTATATCGATTTTTACCCGTGTTGAAAAAAATTAATTTTTGCCGGACGGCTATACATATTAAGTACCGGGTAAGGCTCAGCAAAGAATTTTTATTAAAATTTTTAAAGGTTATCAGAATATCTAAAATTCAGAAATCCACTGTGTTGGATTTATGAATCATAAAACAATCCATTATGCGCTGAGATGGATTTTTGATTGATTCAAAAATCAAAAGCCCCTTACCGAGAATGCAAAGTACCAAAATCAACGATCAAGTTGTTAAGTGAAGAAAATTAAAAAATAATATGCTGATTACTGAAGTTAAGAAAAATCTATGAAAAAATTGGCAGCTGCCAAGTCTTTTTCTTGGAAAAATAAAGTATTGCAATAATCGATGGGGAAAGCCTGAAGATTTCCTGTCTTCATTTATAAAAAAAAATATTTTTTTGTATATATGAATGGTTGAAAATCGAGGGGGCTTCACAAATTTCATTGTACGAAACGATGGGATAAATATTTAGTTTTGGTTGCCTTGTGACATATGCATTGGCGTTACTGGAGGATAGCTCCCCAAAAAATAAGTCAGAAACACATTATAATATAGATACGAACATATATTAACACGAATGAATCTAATCACTAATCCGCTTGCGATCGGCTGAAAAGTCGACATGTCGTGCCACGCAAAATCGCCTTTCCATAAACACTTACGTCAATTCTGTCGTTTGGACTGCAATATTACTTTTGTAAAACCCATCAGCCAACCATACTAATGTGCTACCTTACCACAATTTTTACTAACCTACCATACTTTGGTGCTCCTGTGTCATTCTTGTATTTGTAATAAAATAAATTTCACATCCAAGAGAAAAGTAAATTCCTGAGGCGGTTATGAGACACTCGTCCCTTCTGAGCGCTGATTTTGTGTTCTTTAGGTCAGTTCACATGATCGCATGGCTTGACAACAAGTGTGACTGTAAATATCGCTCGTGCGTTCACAAGGTACTGCATGATCTGATAGTTTTTGCATTTTCTCATTTTAAATATTTTTTTTTACAAGGGTCCAAGCGGTTGTTTCTAGCAATCTAGTTACCGAACATTGATGTTGTTAAGCCATGTCATATTAGAGTTTTTAACAATTTTTTCCAAAAAAATAAAGGCAGAAAGGTAACAATAGTTTTTTTAATTACAAAAAAAATCCCGCATAAATCAAAAAACCACTTTGCATGCAAATGTTCAAAATAACAAACAACAATAGGAGGCGTTTCGGGACGAATATAAAAAGTGATAGTATTCCTTTGTTTTGTTTTTGAATTCTTTTACTCATATTCTTTAACTAAAACAAGACAAATTAAGAGCATATATCGTTTAGCTCATAAATAAGTTTAGTTACAATAAAGTCTTTTAAAAACTTGAAAATATATTTTTAAAAAAATTTAAGGTATGGAAAAATAATTTAACCCATTTTGAAAAATGTAAAACTAAGGGACGAGAAATCAGCAGACGGTTATAATAGGAAGGTATAACACTTATGTGATCGCTTCCTCAACATCCCTTTCAATGATCGGCATAGGTACAAATGTACATATATAGCAAATTTCGTTTGTCTATGTATGCATGTGACAGTACTAATGTTCTTTTTTTACCAGAAAAGATGCAAAGCTGTTTCATGAGATAAAACTATTTGTGTATAGTACAGTAGACGTCCAGTACAACGTATAACGATATAAGGAATTTCCATTTTAACGAACAGTTTTTGAAATTGGAATTTTTCCATTGATGTCTCTAAATTAAAAACGCTAAATATGTTCACTATTCCAAATAACGAACATTGTTTTATTCAACCAAAACTGTTGAACTGAAATAACATTTTTTTACCAGTAAAGGTGATCACAAGTTTACGTAGCATTCCAAAATCTAACTCAACTCTTATGCGAGTTATTATATGCGTTAATAAAAGTTAGTTTCTTTAATAAAAAACACTTCGATATAACGAATTTTGCGATATTACGACTAACCCGTGCATTAATTAGTTCGTTATATTGGACGTCTACTGTATTAAGTTACATAGTATTTATTAACAGCTGTAGCAGATAAAAAATATTATCTTGATATCAATTTTTTCAAAGTCAGCTTCAGATTCTGCATTTTCTTCTGGATCGTACTTAAACGATTATTATCTTCAGCATCTAATAACTCAGCCAGCATGAATTTTGGATCGTTGTATTCATCGACTACTTCCTATTCAGCCTCAACTTCTTCTCTTTCATTTTCACTGTTGACGTCATCTTGTGCCATTTGACAAATAATGTCATCAAATGGCTTGTTTGAAATCACCGACTGCTGACCATTTCTACATCACCACCATAACTCAATTCTTGTTGCATTTTGTACTAGAAATAGTTTCAAACACTTCACAAACAAAAAAATAAATCCTCATGTGTAAAGCAGCACTCAGATGCCATAAATCATTTAGCTTACAAAAAAAATCAACAGCTTCTAAGTAAAAAACGCCTAAGTAAAAAATGCCTAATTTTTTTTTGATATCCGCAGTCTCTTAAGTCAAACATTGGCCGTGCCATATTAATTATTTTTATTTTATATTTTTGTTGGTTGGTGTAATATTGCTATGTACATATGTGCATTTTATTGCGTTTCAATTCCATTAAAATATATGAAAAGCAGTGCTTCTTATTTGCTCCGATACAGTACGTTGAGTTCATTTAAAAGAGTAATACCAACGTTAATTTCATACAGATATGATATCTTTAATATTTTTAATTGCAATACTAAAAAAATATTTTTTTAAAGAAATAGTGATTCCTGTAATTAGTGTCGGCTTACAGCCAGATATCTCAAAAATTGTATAGGTCCTTTGTGAAAATTTTGTCAAGTTTATTTTTAAAAATACTGAGAAAAATTAAATTTATTTTAGATCAACTTTTTGTTCGATTTTTAAATATTTTTAGATAAACTTGCACGCTATTTTTTGAATATATAGTTGTGGTCATTTAATAAGGGACACAATTTTTTTTCAATTTGTTATATTGAGCTTTTTTTGACACGTTTACAAACGCTTTTCTACTACTTTTATTTGATTCAAGTTCGAAATGTTTGGTGTCTGAAATAAGTTGTTCCTCATGAAAAGACAAGCGTTTTTTTTTTTCCTTACACTTCTCTTCCAGCACCACTCCTTAGCCCTCTTTGTAAGCATTTGACTGAAATTTTCTGAAAAAATTTACATACAGGACAATCGCCTTAGAATCAATCGGGCAATATCAATTTTTGGATTTTATAATTGAGTTTTTTATAAGTTAAGTCTTGCATAGATATAGATAAAAGATAGTAAACATGGTTCCACATATCACTTTTATAATATCCTTGTGCTTTTGGTCGATTTTGACGGTCGTTTTGTTCTCGTCGATGGTCACCCGTTTTGGATTGAGGTTGTCCTGTTGTCAATAGAGCTGTCTCATCAGGTTCAATTTTTTTGAATTAGACGACCTATGCAGAGTTTATTGAGGTCAAGAAACTTAGTTGCTTTGGTCCACAGCAACTGGACCAAAGCATTGCTCATAAAAAAACTATTCTCGCTTTGACGTTAAAACAAATTCAACAGCCGATAAGCCCCGAGAAGACCGAATTTCCATGATTTCTTTGTTCTCATCGAGGATCTTGCCAAAACCAATAACAGTGTGAAAGTCTATAAGTGATTATCTCTAAAATTTTAGAATTATGGGCAATTTTTGTTCAGTTCGACCAAATCGAATCAAATTTTGCACCAGATACGGGGCCCGGCTCTGTCCCCACACTTTTTTATACAGGGAAATCAGTGTATCGCACAGTACGAAAAGGTAGCCTTTTCTTGGACATGAAATGGGCCTATGAAATTACGTATTTACTGATACGGATGTGCACAAAACCATAAATCAATTCGCACAAAATATCCGGTTTTTATTTTGTTTTTTTTTTTATTTAAGAATTAACAAAATATTACAAAATCTTGCCTATTGATACTTGCTTTGTAATTATATTTAGGTCCTCTGAAAAATGGTGCATAAATTTATACTAAAAACTTTTTGTGTATTTATTATGTTGGGAATGTGTGATGCAAGGGCTAAGAAGAAGTGCATTATTCCCTGCCCGGCAATAAGAATATACCGTCCAACCTGCGGTAGAAATGACGTATATTATGAAAATTACTGTCACTTTAAACAATATTGGTGCGATAATCCAGGCAAGTTAATGAAGCAGCTTTACAGTTTTGAAATTACAGATTTGTTACTTTCTCTTCTTAACTCCAGATGCGCCCAACCGCAATTTTCCATACTTTCCTTGTGGGAAAAAAATTCCCAAATGCTGTCTAAAAAATGCAGCATGATTCAATACTATAGGTCATTTCAGTGTAAATTGATATTTGTATTAATTTAAATTAAATTTGTATTAATTGAATTAAAATTTTAATAATTAAATGACAAAAAATAAAATTAAAAAGTTGAGGCAAACTTCAAAGTAGTCTCACATGCTGCACACTAAAACTATAATTTCCTTTGAAATGTCCTTATTGCAGGTCGTGCGTACTTATTTCTCAATTCCTCTGAAAATAAGCAACCAAAAGTTTTATAATTTCCAGTGTATGCTGCTGGACAGCTAGAAGGAAACAAATTGCCCCGAACTGCGGCAAATTTTTTTACTCCAGACATGATACCCTCCACATTAAAACTCTCCTGAATAAAGGAGCATGAAAATCGCTCATTAAATGGCAGCTGAAGTTATCACAGCATGAATCATCTGGAGAGTATAGAGGCACTCGCCACTTCTAAGCCTTAATTCAGTGCTGGTTGGAGGCAATCTTGAAGACATGACGTTAGGCTTATACCCAGTGTGCACACGCCCAAAGACGGGCCTGATTTTATGAAAAGACTATAGCCTAAACCATAATAGATGTGACGAGACGTAACGATCAATGATGATAGCCAAAATGAACGTAAGTATGTAACTGAACGAAAGTGAGCGAAACATTTTGACGGGAAATGTTATTCCGTAAGAACCGCACTTCAAACCGTCACTAGTCTTCATAACAGCTGCTTTGCTTCGTTGGCCAGCGTAACATTTTAGGTTAAATGTCAAAACAAACGTAACGAAAGCAAATGTTAGTTTAGTTGCTACCGTTGCGTCATGTCTAATTTAGTTTAGACTTATAAATGGACCAAGCGATCAAAAAAGTCGCTAGGGAAACTTGTCTACCAACGAATTAGTAGAACATGTAGAGATATAGACAAAATGAAAGTCCCAGAGTAAAGATTTTTGTTGTAAATAAATGCACGTTATTTATTTAGCAATTCTGATTTAATGTTTCTCAATTTGAAAATCATTTAAACTTAAGCCTGCGGAAATTTTAGATCATATGTTTTTCTATATTTGAGGCAAGTTGAGGCCTATCAAAGGCCCACTGTACCATAAGCTCATATGATCAAAAATCATTTAATGTTGAGTAATGGGAAAAAATTTTACATCCGGTTGCAATTAATTTTTAAAAATAATTTAATGCGTAAAATCGAACATTTCGCTCAAGCTTAACGAATATTTATTGTTTTAAATGCCGATGTACGTTTTTTTTTCTGCTTTTTCGAAATTTTCAACACTATTTTTTTTTTTCTTTCTCTCCTTACGTTATTGATTATTTTCATATCCATTAATTTGCGTTTTTTTATAACGATGCTTCGCTTTAAATTCATAAAATATAATCGAACATCAAATTTTACTGCTCTTCCTATGAAAAAATAAATTATTTATTGGTTTAAAAAAAAAAAAAAACAAATTGTGTTTGAGTATTGGAAAACGTAAAGCGCAAAATATGGCAACATTTTTCTTCGTATGTCAAACGATGACAGAAGTTCTGTTGTTTATCTTAACTCTTTCATGGTTTCATTCGCTTCGTGAATGATGCCTTTGTGTTCTTAAGATTTTCTATCAATTTTTTTTTTTGCTTTATTTCTTACTTGATGTTTATTAATAAGCAATAAAAATTATTTATAACAAGCGGAAAACAAAATTTATTACATAAATAAATAACTTTATTAAAAACAAAATTATGAGTTCATTTGAAAAAAAAACGAATACGCAATTCTTAAAAGAAACCAACATTTTTTGATGAACTGCGTCAAATGACAGAAAGCAGCATTTTAGATGCTAACAACATTTGAATGGACGAATAAACAATTTCTGTCAACACTCAAGAAAATTCTTTAAAATCATTAGTGTTTACAAATCCATAGATTGTTTGATTTTTTTGCACTTGAAAATTTGTTGTTTTTAGCAAATGTTATTGTTTCAAGTTTTTTTGAAAAAATTCACATGTTGTGTACGAGCTTGTTCGTGCTTCCTTTGATGCATTGCGACCTTAACAAATTAATCAAATTTTTTTATATATTTTTTTTTCATTTCACTGATGCAGGTCAATCAGATTTTGAATTTAATGCCGATGATTAGCACGTTTCGAAAACATACTGCTTGATGTAGTTCTGTAAGCGGTTTGCCGTGAGTTCATCAAAGAATCAGCATGACCTTAAAACGAGCGATATTCAATTTGAATGTGAGATTTAAAATACTTCAAAGACATACCAATTAAAAACTACGCTTGCTCTTGCCCGATTACCGCAAATCTGTAAAAGGAAACTTTAAATACTTTAGTAAAATAGTATTGGCAGTAGAACAGAATTCTGGTTATCTTAGTCTGATTATCCTAACCCATTCCTAACCATTGTACCTGCTTGAGTACAGAAAAACAATCACATTCAAATAGCTGTAAATTCAATCAGAAAAAAAAACCTGCAAATATTATTATGCAATTCAAACTGTGCTTAAAACCCCCACTTTAACAGTTAAGGGAAAGCAAATAACGTTTGTCGTCAATTTTGCGTATTTTGAGGAGATTGGTGTTCATTCGACTGCGTCGGAAGTAAAAAGTTTACACTTGATTTACAAAGTAAAACACCGTGCTTTCCTTATTTCAACGAGTTGAATCAAAAAATTTACTTTTGAAAACGTTAGGAGCGTCAAAAACGTAGTCAGTACAACTGCTAATAAGATATACATTTTTTCCAAACTATTTTTCGCCTTGAAATGGTATTTGAAGACATAAAAGCTTTTACTGGCGCAAGGTTTCAAAATTTGGACAACGCTTTGGACGTTGTGGAAGAATCTTCAAATCACACCTCTTTCGACATTGCGTTTATTAGTACAAATCTACATTGTAATACAGACGAGTAGAAGGGTAATACCAAGGACCTTTGCGACGACATTGTGCCGCAAATTTTTTTGTGATATTTTATAGAAGCGATAGCGAAGACAATTTACCACCATAAGAGCTAAAACATAAAATGCAATTTCCCAAGCCTGCAGAAAATAATCCAAAATAGTATCGAAGATCCCTTGCCATTGAAATGCAAAAACCACTTTATTATGAAGAACAAGTTAAAATTTGGTAACGAATTTAGAAGCAAAGTCGTCGAATGAGGTTTCCGGAAGCCTTAGGTACTTACTTGATAACGAAGTTGTAAATTTTTAGTTGAGCAAACGCGCCTCTATGATGAAGATGTTAGGTTAGGTAGGAGTTTCAGTCAGTTACGAGACCGACTCACTTAGACCAAATGTGATACATTGTGATACGATAGGGTGTCTGACTATACCCTCTCGTTGAACCAACCAGATTTCGTAATGAAACTAAATAGCTGACCTGTACCAGCATGTATATGGTCATCCAGGTCATGAAGCAAAAACTACCCAAGTGTTTTGTGGCGTTTTCTAGCAAGTGCGGAGCAAGAGCAGAGAAAATGATTCATGTTTTTTCCTCTACCACATCTCCAAAACTTCTTCAGAAGTCAAAAGACCTAGCACTTAATTTCTCTGCATGCCTGCCGGTGAGGCAGTGGCCAGTTATGACTGCGACAACTGATGCGACACTATGTCTAGTGCGGGAAATCAGTTCTGACGAACGCTTAGCATCCCATTTCGGCCAGACACTTGAGTACGATTTTGAGATAAAAAGTGGTGCCACTGCAATGATTAGTTCAGTTATTCTCCTCGCATGGAAGTTGTATAAAGCAGCTAATAGTTCAAACATGGACTTATTAAAATTTCATTGCAACGTTGTTCGTCGTTACTTACGAAATTACACTCAGTGTAGCAACCACTGCCAGAAACCATTTTTCGAAAAGAATTTCAAATCCTTTACGCTTTCACGAATGCCAGAACCGAATTAGATGAATTTTCGAACAATCTGACATAGCACTGTGCGTAGAAAAAGAGTGCTGTAAAATTTTTCATACTACGAAAAATTTAAAGGATACTCAAATATTCTGTAGTTGTACCCGCTTGGGTACAGGCTCAGTTACAGGTTAATATATCGAACAAAAAAGGGTGGAGTTGCTTTGTTTATTCAAGATTTTCTCAATAAACATTCTTTCAGCCAAGGATATTTGAAACACTTAAGCTAAGCGTAATTTCCAAATTCTGAAGTAAATACACTTATACTCTTAAGCTAAATACTCTTAACACTACTCAAAGTACAGCATAAGATAGGCAGAGTGTGCTTGAAAAGTGAAAACATTTGAATTGTAATGGTGCTCTGAATCGATGACAGCAAATTGTGAACATGGGGGCGCCTGTGTAGGCTAATCAAAAGTTGGCAATCTAACAAAAGCATAAATGTCTTAAGCCATTTTTATGTACTTGGAAATATTAGCAAAAATCACATTTTAAAAATGTGTATTCTACTTTAAGTGAATATTTTAAGCGTAATAAGTGTAGTTTGCATTTTGTTTGTACTTTAAGTTGCTTGTCGCACCAATATCCTTGCACCTTTTCATAAATGCAAACACAGCAATGCCGTGTCAAGAAATAAGCGACACTTTCAATGGCTTCTCTGGTGTGCATAAAGTGTGGAAATCAGCACTTGTAACAATTGCATATTAACGCGTTACTTGTAACGAACAAGCGCAGCACTATCTCTTGCGATGCAAAGTTCTTTACGTTCACGTGCACATTTGCACGTCCCTAATTAGTTAATGGAGCAAACTATGTTAGTGTCCTTCGATAACGGCAGTAGCGTAACTTGAGCAACGATGATGCATTGTGGAAGCAAATAGATAGGCAAAAATATTTTTAGATTTTTTTTTAATAGAAATAAGTGTGAGGACATAGGTTTTATTTTAAAAGCATCTTTGATTATTTTTTCACATCATCGTATTCAGTTTGGATCGCTTTTTGCAAATTGTGTAAAATTTTTATTTTTTCGTTTTTGTTCTCTTAAACCTCTCAAACTTCACGTGATAGCTTGAGGCTATGTCCACAAAAATTTAAGCCCATAACTTCCAGAAATGTTCATAAAAAGCTTCTAAGAGAAGGAAGTTTTACTTCTCCTAACTCAGCTAAACTTGGCGGCAAAAATACTGCGAATGGTGTAGTACTGGCTAATCAATAAATTTCGAGTCTACATATCGAAAACTATGAGTTTGTTTTGGATACATGTTTAGTTCTTCAAAATAATCTCACTTAACTTCAACACAACTTTCTAGCGATTCTCTTGCTTATGTATCTCATTCCTGAAGTGGTTTGCCGAAAGGCCTTAACCCGTGATTACAAGCAGAGACAACTTTCTCCTGGCATGAATATCTGACCCCGTGTTCTAAATAGCTGAAGATAAAACATCCTACAACTGACACATCAAGCACGCTCATTCGAGCGCAATACGTTGAAGGACTAATATATAGGTAAACATTGCTGGGATATGTCACACCCCACCTCATTGACCGCGTTACTAAAAAAGACAAGAGACAACTTTCTCCTAACACGAATGGCTGTCCCCGTGCTCTCAGTAGCTGAAGATAAGACATTCATGGCACAACAACCTCGCTTAGTCGAGCGCAACACATTGAAGGAAAAATACGCAGATGAACGCTGATGGAATATATTAGACCCCATCATTTTGACCGCGTTACTAGAAAACTTCGGAAGAGAATAGGTAGACGCTCTGAATAAATTTGTTAGGAAATACAAAATAAGGCAATTAGAAGATGATACAGGAAAATAAAATATACCGACTGCAATCGGTTCATTTGCATGGCAATACAAAATTTACTGCAAAAAAAAGTTCGTATACTATGAGATGTATAATTAACTTTCATATATATCCTCACTGAATAAATATCCTTATAAGATTATGATTTTGTGTCTTTTTATGTATAGGAAGAAGTAATATGAATTTTGTTGAACTGATACTTTTGCTTGGCCCTAATAAGAGCGCTACAAACTTTTTGAAGTAAATTAATATAACAATTAATTTTTTTCATGGTTATTTATTTTAATATAATAAAATTTTAATTTAAAAATGTAAAAAAACTTTAATTGCCACATTTCACATAACATAGCTAAAAAATTTCGGGTTATTTCACGCCCCACCTCATTGGCTGTGTTACATTTTCGAACCCCATTGACGATGGACTAAAACACCCCTCTG
The DNA here is from genome assembly GCA_963680825.1 of Meiosimyza decipiens. Lineage (NCBI taxonomy): Eukaryota > Metazoa > Arthropoda > Insecta > Diptera > Lauxaniidae > Meiosimyza > Meiosimyza decipiens. The sequence goes on from OY804258.1 coordinate 37,229,806, forward strand.
CGGCTGCAATTGTTTCTTCATTCGATGAAAAACGCTTTCTACGTCGAAGTTCTTGAGGTGTGAGAATAGATGAAAAACAGAAGGAGCCTGATCTGGTAAATAGGTTGGATATTTCAACGATTCATAATTCAGTTCGGTCAGTTAAAGCGCATTTTGGAGCAGCTGGATGCATTGCCATGATGATAGATAACTTTTTTGTTAACTTAAGCAGAACTTTCCTCATGATTTTCTACATTTAGCTGGTTTAAGAAGTTGCAAAATATTTTCCTGTTGTAACAGGATCAACAAAACTCCTTTGGTATCCTAAAACACTGATGCCATTAGCCTTTTTAATAGATTTTGAATCCATTGCTTGCTTTACAATGGAACTCTCAAATGTTTGTTATCGAAGTTCAGGATCATAGTGGTAAGCCCAAGTCTCATCCATAGTTACAAACCGATGAACAAAATGAATTTTATTGTTTATAAAGCGCTTAAAATGTGTTCTTGAGAAATTTTTACTCGATTGCGTTTTTTGTTCCAAAGTCAATACCCATCTTGCCATTATCCTTTTCATAACTAAACGTTTGTCTGGATCTCGTATAATGAACCGCGTAAAATGCACATGGCTTCAACTAAATTATCTTCAGTTAAATCGGTGGTCCTCTATTATCATATCCAATATTTGGTCAACCAGTGCTTGAGAAATTGCACATTTTGAGTGACCTTCACGTTTCTCGTTTGCAATGCCGGTATGACCATCTTTGTAATTAGCTACCGATAAAAGTTTTGACAACACCACTGAAAATGCCATGAACATTTTTTGTTTTATTAAAACGTAAGGCCTAGTACTTTTTTTGAAGGATATAAAATTTGTATAAAAAATTAATAAAAGTGATCGGATATATAAGCTTCATATTTTAAGAAAGTGTTACGGAAAGTTGTAACATTTTTTTACATATCTTTTTGTTTGAGGATGAAACTCGTGTTCATCACTACATTACTGCAACAAAACAGCATTCCAAAATGTCATAGATTTGCCTACTCTAAGGAAACCAAGCACGATCTCATTAGATTGACTCTTAAGATTGACTGTCAGTCAGCTGGTTGCAATGCTTTTCACAAAAAGTAATAGCTACCAGTGAGACACAAAACTTATCAGACACCCGTATCGTGTGCATCTTATATGAAGCTCTTCAAAAAAGAGTTTTAATTCTCTTGTGAAAGCACTATGTTGATTCACCATCAAACTTTTAATATTATTATTATTCCATTAGCTGGCCTGATTTTTTTTTCGACATCTACCTTTTTAGAAGAGTTTTTTGTTCTCAATTTCCATTAGAATTAATTAGCGCTGCCAATTTTAGCACCCCGATACATTTCAACCCCTTTTCATCTCGTAAATCACATTTTCACTGGCATCCTTTTATTTTGTTGCCTCGCAGCTCTGGCACCTTCTCTATCGAAGTCACGTTCTATCATCATGTTGTCTTTGTACAACGATATTTCTATACTTTCTTTTACGTCTTCTTCTTGCTATTGTCATCCATTATCAAAATTGAAGCTCTTTTTTTCTTTGTCTATAATGGTATTTCTATTAGATTAGGGCGTTTTTTGTTCAACCACTTCTTTTCTACAGCGTTCTACTGTTTTATGATATTTTTTACTGCCAAAAAGTTTCATACTGGCAATGAGTCGCGTTGTCAGAAATTTTTCATCTCACTTTTTTTGAAATTTATTATTGAATTTGTATTTTTTTTTTTTCTTTAAGTTCCACTTTGTCACAATTGGCGTTGCCATATACCAAATTAAATGCATTCGTTTATTTTCTGAAGCTGAAGGCTTCTATGTTTGGATGTGATTCCTTTAAAAAGATTGCGAACGTTCGCTTTTGTAAGCAACAAGTGAAGAATTTCTTAAGAACCACGCAAGACGATTTTGAGGAAAAATATGCTCCCATTATATTACAGCAATAAATAAAAAAAAGCAAGCTGGATGGCAGGTGACAAACCGTCATCAGCCGCAGGCATCTTGCTTTGCTACTGCATGTGAATATTAAAAATATTGAAAACAAAAAACCACGCGTGAAAGTATAAAAATCTCTTACCCGTATCCTTTGACACCGCTATAAAAATTTAGAGGGTTTCAATTGAAAAACAGCAGCGCCTTAAGGCCTCAACTTGTATTTAGCCAAAGTATACAGCTAACAGTAATGGAAATAGACGAACCAAGAAATGGGTCTATTCGGTGACAGCTAGAGCAAGTTAGAGCTGTCAAGACACGAACACTTTTGAAAGCTGTAACTTGCAATTTAAGTCAATCCAATAATCAAGAAACAACCTCAATTAAACTTTCTCTCTGTTTTTAAACTAAAATTTTCTTTTTTTTTTAATCAATATTTTGTATAGTTCAATTATTAAAAAAAAAGTTCACAGCACGAACAGTAACAAATGACAGTTTTCAATGTACGTCAAAAGTTAAAAGTTGCTCAATAAACTCGTTTTGTTAATGGATGCATTGCGGCAAGACCACACTGCATGGAAATACATCCAAGTTGTCAGTTGTAAGATTTGACATAAAAAAATGTGACGGGCTTTATGGGTTGAGTTTTTCAATTACAACTGATATTCTTATTTTCCATAAGCAAAATCTAAAGCTCCAAACTTGCCTCTTGGAATATCACTGCTCAAAAGCCGCGATGGGCAAAACACGAAAAATGAGTCACTTGTGGCACATTACAACACCATTGGTTTGGACATTTTTATGGCTGTGTTTTTTTTATTTGCGCTGTGCACGGGATTTGTAATATTGTTATCGTTGCATCATTCAGAAAAAACAAAAAAATCAAAGCCAAAGTCCAAAAAAGTATCAAAGTACATATATTATAAGAGATCGCGCTAAGGATTAATTTATACTTTTCAGAGAATCTTATCAAAAATGGGGGTATTATCTGGCTTGATCGGTGAATAGTATCCTTGTTCGCAAGCATCAGTCTAGGAGCTAAGTCATAACTTATGTCCAACTTTTATAATACGCTGGCAGGCAGTATGGAAGACAGCAGTCTTTGACAAGTCACTTGCAATGATTTAATGATCAAAAAAGAGCAAAATTTCAATAGCTTTGAAAACTTAGATAGCTACTTCCATTGATTGGTCAAGACAAGAGCATAAGCTCAAGCTGAGATAAACTGCTCATATTCGGTCACCATATTAGATTTTTGATCACCATATTAGATTTCCCATGCTGGATTTGGTCAATCTACCACGCCAGCATTTTAGGGGCGTCAATCAGCTACAATTTGAGCTGAGATATGATCCGATCGCTTATGAATTTTTTATTTTTACAAGCTTTTTTTTGCTGGACACTCGATTTTTCTCCGGTCGCTATATTGGATTTTTAAAAAGCCACCATTTAAAAGTCGACACTCTAAGCCTTAAAATGTCGATTTTTTCGGTTGCTTCTAATTTTGGTCGTAACTGTGATCCGGTTGACGCGTTTCGTCTCATATACTATATGTATATATTAGGGTGTGCCATTTTTGAGCAACTTTATTTTTTCAACTAAAAAACAGGCTTAAAACTTTCAGAAAGGTGAAAAGGGAAGCCTCTAAAAATTTGAGCTCTTAATATTAACATTTAGAGGTGCGTGTTTCTAACTTTCCATTTTCCATATAAATTACATGAAAAAAAAAGATTTTTTTTCTTATTGTTGTAGCTTGATATGAGAGCATTGTAGAAATGAACTGAAACATTATTTTAGTAGGAAATTAAACGCTCTACAGAAAAAAAAAAAAAAATTTTTAGTCTATAATTTTACTGATCATAATGCATAATTTCCTTTGTTTAACAGTTAAGCAAATAATAAAATAATATCATTTTTTTTTTTTTTTTTTTTGTAGAGCGTTCAATTTCCTACTAAAATAATGTTTCAGTTCATTTCTACAATGCTCTCATGTCAAGCTACAACAATAAGAAAAAAAAATAATTTTTTTTCCATGTAATTTATATGGAAAATGGAAAGTTAGAAACAAGCACCTGTAAATGTTAATATTAAGAGCTCAAATTTTTAGAGGCTTCCCTTTTCACCTTTCTGAAAGTTTGAAGCCTGTTTTTTAGTTGAAAAAATAAAGTTGCTCAAAAATGGCACACCCTAGTATATATATATACCGCTAACAGACATTTTCATTCGAAAAAACAATAGAAAACCGTATAGAAATGCCAATGTAACGTTATTACTTATATGACTGCTCCACTTTTTTGTTCTTGTATATGTGGTATTGATAGGTTACTACATATTGTACATACGCAGCTGTACAATCTGACACTCAAAGGTTACTTAGTTTTCTCCCTCCACGTTAGTCAATAAATACATTAAATCCATTGAGAACTTAAATAGTATTTATTCGTCCTCGAAAGCTTACTTTGCAGAGTTATTTTACAACTCTGCTTTTGATTCAACTCAAATTTTATTTACGTCAAAAACTGTATTTTTTTCTCAATTCGAAAGATCATGCTGCGACAGCAATAACTAAAAAAAACACGGTGGCTCCAATAATCTGTTAGCTCTAAAAGTAAACATCTTCATATCATAGCTGCCAAAACTTTCAGGACATACGTTGTTTGCCTTTGCCGTTGCTTTTGCTGCTGTGGATTTTATTTATTGAAACTGGACAAAATAAGCCAGTTTTTACGCCCACGATAAAAAGAAACTTCAGCAGCACGGTACGACAGCTGGAATTGCACTTTGCAGTGCATGTCAAATATCGCAAATTTTTAGTGAATTTCTTTCCATTTCAAAAATTTAGTCCAAATAGCACAAAGATGAAGCAGTCAGCTTGGCTATTTTTCTTGGTTTTATTTATAATATTCCATTATCACTTCAGACTTGGTAAAGTCTGTGACTTTATGACAAGTTTTATATATAAAATTTTTTATTGTGCCTATTTTTTTGGGCCACTTTTATGGTGCCAAGTAACCAACACAATAAAGTATAAATACATAAACTCGAACTTTACATATTCATTGGTGTATGTGCATTTTTTGTTTAGCAATTTCAAACGATGTTTAAGCAGTTTTTGGGAACTGTGCCAAATATTGATCCTGTTCATTTCTTTTTTTTTCGTGGAAAATAAGTTTTATATATAAAATCTTCAGTGCCGCCATAAATGCAGTTGGAGCCATCGTCAAAAACGTCATCATAACGTGTCAAAGGACATCCGGCGTAGTTTATGTGCACGTTCGTATTAGTCGATATGAAAAGGATATGCACGCGAATGTAGTGATTTGCTTATGCATCCTTATAAGCATTTGTGTTAACGTCAAATTGCCAAAATTTAAAATCAAAAATTACAGAAAAAAATATTTTGCATTGAGAAGTTAATCGGCGCAACTTTTACAAATTCGCAAATATCGCAAATTGAATATAAATATTATACGACACGGCGTACATGCTCGATTAGATGAATTGAATTAGAGCATGGCCCTACACATGGCATATTAAATTTGCATAGTTTGCGCAAGAAAATTGCAATTTTCCCTTCTTAACTTATGTAAGGGCTAAGATTTTTTAGTTTAGACTATCATATCCAAACTACAAATAAATCGGAAGGGAACTAAAATTCCCTACACACAGATATATACTAAGGTGATAGCTGAATATAAGTCTAATATTTAGATGAGCTCATAATTGCAACAACTAACATCTTAGTGTTTATAATTAACATCCGAACTTAATTCTAATTACATAAGGTAGCTGAGTTTCCTCAGCACTTTTACAACTTCACGGTGTCCTTGCTTACATTTGTGCCCTAACTGCGGAAATGCTAACAAAACATCAAAAAGAGCACATTGAGTTTGTTGAAAATTTATTGTGAAAATAATGTGTTACTTTTACATTTCTCTGCTGAAAACTGAAACTTGAAACCCAAGAAATCGGTGTAATAAAAACTTTTCCCTTAAATTGTTCAAGTATTTTAGTATCCTTAGTAGCAGGAACTTATCCAAATGACTTTTGGTGCTGCAGTTCAAGTGACAAATGTTAATTTTTTTTTAGTTTTACTGGGTTAAGTAGCTTTTTTTTTTTTAGCTGTTTGGTAATGTTACATTTGACATTATTTTTTACTTCGTAGCTTGTGTGTCTTAAGCGAAACTTTTGTTAGTGAGACATTTCCAGCGAAGTAGTTTTGCCCTCATTGTGAAATTAATGATTTCACGGTTAAAAGTATAATATAGCGCCTTGTCGATAAGCTTCAAAAATTAAAGCTACTTACGAATGAATAGTTTTCAAAAGGTTGTAAACAAAGCGGCTCGTCGAAAACCAGTTTATCTAATGGCTTAAAATCCAAAAAAAATTTCAAAAATCTGGTCGCTGAGGAGAGCAATTAGGATAGAAGCATGAAATATATATTTAATATTTTAATATATAACACAATTTTTATAAATAATTTATTTGCTTAATATTAACCAAATTTTTTCTTCAGTGTAACTTTGTACTTATTTATTTTCCATTGTTTCTTCTCTAAAAGTTAAGAAATTATTACAACAGCAGTACGAAGACTTTATTGACAAAGTTTTTGTTGCCAAATGAATTGATGTTGTTTTAGCCCTTGTTTGGCTTATGTTGCTTTCCAGTATATTTTACTACCATTCATTCCTATTAAAAGTGCAAAAAAAACGAATATATTGGCGTAAATATGTACTATATATTGTGCTTATGTAAATACATAAATTTTTCTTTTCTAGCATTTCCTTCAGCCAGCTTCAATGGCTCACAAATTGTACCAATTGTAGGTTTTATTTGCTATAGAGTAAGCAATGTCTCTTTCTGGAATAAGCTAGGAAACAGTGGTATTAAATTGGTACTACAGCAAATAATCTGAGGTATAATTTGTTTATACATCAAACATCAATGAAGTCAAATATTAATTGAAACTTTGATGAAATTTTTCTAGCAATTTTTAGAGTGCAATGCTGAAGCGGCAAGGTTGATATTGAAGACGAAAATATCATCAACCGATATTACCACTTACGATGGCAGTCAAAATGCTATCAATTCTTTGTAGCACAGAAATATAAGATCTGAAGTGGAGAGCTGCGGGATTTTAATGAGCAACGTTACTTAAAACTATGCTGAGTACTAGAGGTCTGCATGAGCGCACTTGAAACAACCGCCAAGCCACCCGCCACGTTGCGAGTCCTTGTGCCCAAAAACCACAAATTGAAGCACCAAGCAGGAGAGGTGATGCAAATAAATCGGAAATAAAATGTTCTGCAATTTAAAGCACTCGAAGTTTATTGCATTCAGAAGTTTATTGCATTCAGTAATTTATATGATGGTCATTGTTACCTGCTCAGAAAAATATAACCTGCAATGAAAAGCAGATGAGTTAGCTGAGGGAGCAGATAAGTTCATGGAGGTATTTGAAACAATTGGAGGAGAGCAACACTTAAGAGGAAAATCAGCATTATTTAAACCATATGCAAAAAAAGGCTTAAAATACTAATCTCCTTTTAGCTAGGGATATGTGAGACCCAAGCTAGACTTCTAAGATAACAGAATTTTGAGTCCAGCTTTATTTTTTATTTCAATGTTTTTCCATTTTTATTGCAATTTTTCACTAATCTGTACGCCATTTGCTTAGTTTGCATGGACAAAATTTTGAAATTTAAGGAATTTTATAAATATATGACGATAGACTTATTGAAAACATTTCTATCGTTCGTATGGTTTTCAAAATATTGCGATCTTTTCAAAAACTAATGTATATAGTAAATAAATTGAACTATCAAATATTAATGTACTGATATGCTGAACATAGAGGGATTAATAAAAAATTTATAGGAAAAATTTGATTCTGGCATTAGCGAAATATTTCGAATAATAAATGGGAACTCAATAATTTTTGTTCATGATCGTTTTTGTTTAATGTTTGGAAATCGATGTACAAACTTTCATGGTGAAATATTGAAATATTGCCTCCATTTATATCAATTGAGTTCTCAAAGTTCGATATTTTTAAAGCCAAGAAAGTTTATGTTTCAAGTCGTTCATACCTAAAAAATTTTAAATTACATATGCCTACAGCTCGAATATATGCAATTTATGAGAGATACAAGTGACAAAGTATCAAAAGAAATAAAATAAAATTTCATTACAGAGCTGTGCCTTCAAAAAATATAGTAACATTTCGGAAAAGTCTATTTTCAGTGGAACTTAAATGATAATAAATAAATACCATCAAACTATTGATACCGGCAGGCCCGTACTCACCATATGGGTAAGAGGAGACTTTGGCCCCCCCACGCGTCTCATTGGTTATATATTTTAGAGAGAAAAATAGAAAATCGTGCTATTGGAATTGCATTTTTCTCCCCACGCAAAGTCGGGTTGGTCCGGTACTGGATTCCGACCAATGCTTTTCAAAGTGTAGATATTCTGTGTTTGTTGTTCTGTATTTTGTTTCTTTTTGCCAATGCTTTTTGGAAATCGTAGTAAGGACGTTTCTATGCTCACCAATGTGAGGATGGAAAGAACTGAAACAGATTTCAAAATTTAAAAAGCTTTTAATTGTAATTTCGGGATCGCCGTTTAAAAAATATTAATTTAGACAAATTAGACGAAGCTCTAATAGAAAATGATTTTCTGAAAAACTCACAGCCCTCAGGATAGGGAAGTTAAACCTAAACATATGACGTAGCTCATTTTATTTATGAATATTTTATATTAGCTCTCCAAAATATAAACTAAATGTCAAACACTCATTACTTATAATGCCAACGGCAAAATAAATCGGGTACAAAAATGACATTCAGACAAACAATACTAAATAGCTGCATACGACAAAACGAAAGTAGAGCATATTTCAAACGATACAGCTTGATAGACCTACTTTAGGGGTTGTTGCTATTACCTACTACTGAACTTTGTATTCAAATACACAAATGAAAATAAACAAAACTTAATGGGATTTTATTTTTGTTAAGAACATTTTGTGACAACATATGATGTGCTGCAAAGCACGGATTAGTTTGAATGGATGGATGGATGGGCTTTTAAACGTTCGAGTGTCAAAATACAAAGCTATCGCAATAAAAAGGCTTAACAAGGTACTTATTACTTTGAGAGGATAATAAACATTTAATTGCGATTTAAATACCAGAGAAATTGTAACAAAGATTTGATAGCGTATTTAGCATCTTTAGAGAGCTTTGAGAAAAAATATTCATTAAAAACTAAATACACAGTAAGTTCGGTTTTCGAAATAATAAACCTGAAGTAATTTCAAGAATTAAATTTGATAATATTAGTTTTTTGCTCCGAGCAGTAAATATTTATGCTACGCCACTGTCTTGAACACAAACTTTATAGTCACACAGACCGTAATTTTTCTTCTTTCCCCTGTGTGTAAAGATTAATTTCCTTAAATTTTCCTTCCTTGAACACTTGTGCTTTTGTCCTACTAATCAAATTGATTTAGGCCTAAAATTAATGACCATAAATTGCTGATTTCATACAAAAGAAGTTTTAATTATGTCAACTGATGAGTAAAATCAATTTAAGTTTTCAACGATGCATCGTTGAATAGAATTTTGTTGTGTTGAAACTACAAGTTTAGAATTTGAAAATGTGTTTACAAAGTAATAAAAGTATCTACGCATTTTAGTATGCTATTTATTATTCATCGATACTTAATTTTTTTTTTTTCAAAATACCAATAATAATGAATTTATAAGCTTGTACGTAAATCTTATTTATTGAGGAACGCATATAAAATTTCACAGATGATTATAAAATTTTTCAATAAAATAAATATGGTATCACGCATGAAAAGGACTCATATGATATATAAAGAATCTTGATGTTTGACTTTTGGCTTAAAAAAGTAAAAATCTTATAAAAAAAAAAAACATTTAAATAAATTTTCTGTGTCTTATGTTATTTAGGGAATCATCATCAATTCCATTGATGTATTGTATATCTGAAATATGGGTACGCTTTCAAAGTCATGTGTAAGTCTCTATAATAAATATAGCGCAATACATGATTAATTTTAAGGTGCTATAAACATACATCACTGTTCGAATACCCTTAATATGTATTATGAAAACTGTAAACTTACCAGTATTTTCTTCTCGAGTCCAAAGTTATAAGAATCAGCTACAAAAACTGTGATTAAAGAGCACAAACACTGATGTATAGAACTTTTTTTTATTCTATTTTTCAATTTATCTGTATAAATTTAATTTTTTACTTTTTTTACAATTTGTATTTGAATTTTAATTCAATTTCCAATAAACAAAGGAACTTGCGGCTGCGGTGATGATTTTAAGACAGGAAGTGATAAACTTTTATTTTATGCTTCAAATATTTCCAATTTTTCTTCATCAATTATTCTCATTACACTTTGTAGAATTTTTTTGTTTTTTTTTTTTAATATAATTTTTTTTATTCTCTCTGACACCAGCACGTCTTTCACATTTCCCTATGCAAATTTTGTGTAAAATAAATTTCATAAAAAACGAACCAAAATAAAAGAAACTTTTTCAATGGAAAATCAGCTTTGTCTTTCAAGTACAAATTATTGGGATATTAAAAAGTAATCCTGTCAGTAGGGTAGAAAAAAAGGGAGGTTTCTCCGAAAAAAGAGGCGAGTCAAATTGTGGCTGAGTACTTTTTGATTACTTTACGGCTGTTGTAGCTCAAAAAAAAAAGATAAAAGTAAATAAGCCTATTTTAAGACTTAGGACAAACATTTGAGAATGACAGAAAACATAAACAATATTGCGTCTCAGACAAAAAGTTTAAAGTTGCCATAAAAATTTTTCAGTATAAAAATAAATTCGCACTTTATGGATGAAGGCAAAAAATATAAAAAGGCTTTTGAAAATTTTATGTTAATTTTAAACACCACTTAAGTATACAAACACTTGTAATAATTTTTCTCTAGGTTTTGGTATGGATTTGTTCGCTTATGCGTGTCAAGTTCCAGTAAAGTATTTTATTTTTTTTCAAACTATGAGCTTTTTTCGTTGCAATAATTTCACCAAATTCCTTGTAGCTGTCAATTTAATCAAGAAATTTTATAGCTCCTAAATATATATATACGTATATATGCAAAAAACAAATGTACAAAACTGTGCTTCACTGAGCGAAATGCACTTAAATAAATATTCACTTGAGTTCAAGCGCAAAGGAACCAGTTACACTATAGCGCCACTACGAATAACGGAGTAACCTCTACGACGTTCTGACGTGTTCTGTACAACTGCCAAAATGTTTTACGAAACTTTCCTGCTTTTTCATTCTAAATTATTCCAATGATATTTTCCAATCCGCAAGAGTTTTGCTGAGTGTCCTTTTCGCTCGTGTTTTCGTTTTTCCAATCTCTTTAAGTTATAATTTTGGAGAATTCTTATAAGGTTTTATTATTTTACTACTATGCTCTAAGAGTTGAGAATATTTAACTCTCTTTCATTCTTTTTGACTTTTCTCTCTTCATTGTCTATTTGCATCTTTTTGAACTACTTCGTCCTGTGTGCTCATCCTTTTCATTTCACTTCAGTCCAGTTGAGTTGATTGTGAAAGTTGGCGTGTTATATGTTAAGAATATCGGTTGTAACTTTGTCCTGCACACAGACTTTTATGTACAATATAATCAGCACACATATGCCTCCCAATTGGAAACGCAGCCATGAATGACCAATGAAACTTATTACAGAAACCAATCCAAAAACGTGCTTTGAACATATTTTGTGTACACAATTACAGTGACCATATTTTGAAAAGGAAACAGTAAGACATAACAAATCATTTGTATTATTCGTAGAGAATTTAAGGTATATCGCACTATTTTCAGTTAAAATTATAAAATTAAAATAAATTTTTGGACATTGTAAATCAGAATATTGTTAGAAATTAGAGAAAGATAGCAAGTAGTAGAATAAAGTCCAAAATGTTTTAAGACGTTCGTAAAAATTCGGAATCAAAAATTTCCAAATTTTTAAATTCGAGTATTATCATCCAAATGCACAAAATAATTTTTCATCTTAACTACTGGCCAATTCTCTCTGTTTAAGTGGTTCGTAATAAAAATTTCAAACTATCTTTAATTTCTAAAAATTTTTAAAAGAGCAGGTTGAAATTGTCAATTGCAAGAAACTATTTATGTCTCTATCTTATTATACTTAAAGTTTCGGTTTGTCAATAAATTGCCAAGTGAATAAAAAAAGCCAATATTTCACCACTAAGTTTTATAGGTCTCAATGGACTGAGGGAAAAAGATTGAAATAACTTTTTTAATATCTACTTTAGTTTGATAAATAAGGGTTAATTTAGCTTAGTACATTGATATCTATAGTATTGAATGGTTGAAAATTGGCTTATTGCTTTTATTCACATGGCAATTAGTTGAAAAACACAAACTTTTAAACTCAATCCATACATCGAAAACAAAGCGAGGCACAATAAATTTTTCATCAAGTATATTTTCAACCAATTGATTTCTAAACGTTCAGTTGACTGGCTTAATGGTTACTGAGTGTACGTTCGCACTTTCGCAATAGTTTGCAGTTTTTGACTGCAGAAAAGAGCAACAATACGGTTTCACTATGATAGTTTCTATACGTGATAGTTTCTATATGAAGCTATATTCTAATCCAGGATACAAGCCATCTATTCATCACGTATCATTCAAATTCGTATAGCCGTTAAAGCATGGAGGAGAATGAAACATCTATACTTCCACATTCTTAGTATTGTTAGCATAAGTCCTAACTTATTCTGGTAAAATGAAAAACTAGATTTATTTTGCCCCGCTCATAAATCTGACGAAAAAATTTTTCAAAAAAATATTTCACTTGATTTAAGTAAACGAAGAAAACATAAAATTGCAGAGCCCACTCCTTAATGCTGTAGTGTAGATAAATGAATTTATTATTAATAAATTCAATTCAGACCGGACTTTGATTTTATAAAATCTTACAACGGCATTTAGTTCCGTATTTGGTTATCAATAAAAACAGCAAATTTTTGTCAGCTTGCATAATGGTAAAGTACGAGAAAATCAGTCCTGAGGCCCAAAGAAAAATCTTTATTAAAAAATACCTAACTATTTTGAATTTTATTCAAATAGTTTTTCTACAGACATACATTGCAAACTACATTTCCTATATGGCAATTAGAATTTCAACACATCTACTCCTGTAAGGTGTTTTCTGTCTGCGTAGTGTGCGTGAAAGGTGAATATTTGTTTGACTTCTATTCTTGGTGTGTTTGTGTAGTGTTGTTTTTGAACTCTCCTTCTCTATTCTTTTCACGCCTTTATGGTATAACTTTACATTATGTTACTGTGTAAGAAAGCAATTGCAAATGTATTATAATTTCATTTATCTAATTGTGAGATTCCCACCTTAACACAATTGACACAACCAACATGCATCGTTAGTTGAATCAATGTTTTTTCTACTTGGGATACATTAAAGTTTATCACTAATTTGGGTTTTTCTACACCTTCTCTCTCTCTCTTCACCTTAAAGGATACTAGGACTTTCTTCGGCTATCTGTGTCTGCTAGTTGCATTGACCTGAATTTCGTTTCGCTGCTCAACATGGGTCATAACGGCTGTATAGCACCGTTAATACGAAATTGGTAATAAATAAGATAATAGGGAAAAAAATATTTACGATTTTAGCCAAGGTTGTTGAGTGTTATGTATACAGTTCAATCATTACAGCTCTTAATTTGAACTGAAGACTTATTTTTAATCATGATATCATTAAAATTTTTTTTTGTTCCAGAAATATCTATTGTGTCAACGATAGTTTAACTTGAGGTCTACTTGTTCTGGCTTATTATGACATCAAGCTTTAACTTGTTATGCAACGAGAACTGAAGTATGAGTATAAATATAATTTTATTATTTCATTTTTATTCTTAAGAGATCTATTAGCTTTTGAAGCTGAGGTGCAATTTATGAAAAACAGATATGTTAGACAAAAATTTAAAGAGTCATACTATATAACATGTCGTATACGTAACCTGGCATTAATTTAAATTGATGAGGAATTTGACATCAAAGCCGCTATAGCATAAGATTGAGGCAATCACTGAATTGGGCAAAATAGGATTTTCGCAAATAGATACTGAACTGTGACTTTTAGAATTACACCGATTGCAAAAATTGTTTAAGGAAACTTCAATGATGTCATTTAATGAAGATCTTAAATGAAGCAGTTCAAGAAATCCTCATCAAAAGATATCAACTCCTATGCACCGATACCAAAAGGAGCTAATAAACAAATAACTGCATGGCAAAAGAATCCTAACTAAGCTTGGCTTCGATCAAAAGTTCTTTGTCAAAGCTTTAACACATCCATTATGGGATTTAAAACAAACAAACAAACTATAGGCAAAATTTTTACGAATCCATTAACTTTTTTTCTAATATCAAAACGACAGATACTACACAGAAGTATTAAAATCTGAAGAATCATTAGGTTTTCTTAGTGAAACTATTACTGCGCTATTTTTACAGCAGAAACAGAAGCCTTACTGCATGTAACAAACTGGTGCAAGACCCGTTAAGAGGAAAATATCATCTGAATGGATCAAGACAATAGACAGCATTTTACATCACATCTCAATCTTTTAAATAATAGATACGAAGATTTCCTTTCCAAAAAATAGATATTGTATTGGCACTAGCAGTAATAAATACAACCGACCTACCAAAAAAATAACCTCCACAGGACCTCTAAAATGCACTGCTCAATCTAACTCAAGCTCAACTCGGAAAACTGTGCATATTCAAAGAAACGAGTAGACTAAGACGGAATTCCTTTATGACTTTCATCCGAAACTCTCAAAATACTTATGAAAAAACTTCGCAGATTTCATTGGGCTACGGGTTTAGCGGAAACACCATGTCTACTATGCCACCATCCTACTATTAGAACTCACCATCTAATTTTTGGTTTTGATTTAAGGTTCAACAATAAAATGCTAAACTTACTTACTTTAAAAATCGTCTTCAGATAACCTATCTGAATTTATAATATCCTAAAAAAATTCAACATCCACTCTGTTATATAAACAACTCAAAATATATATGTTTGCATGTATATAACTACCGCGTAATCTTAGTCACATAAAAAATTAATCATATGCAAGTACATATTAACTTGAAGTCTACTTTCAACTCATTGGGCTGATGATCTGTGTAATTAATGACTAGGTTTGTTAAATGATTTATTATGTAAATAAACTAATTATACTCGTAATAAAAACATAAATAAAAAATTTGACATGCCCCCCGGATGATACAAATACATAGATGAAATGTCGGACAGTGGTGAAATATACGTAAACGCTCTCAAAAAATTAATTTAAAAGAGTGTTCACTACGTATACGCAAGTTCAATAATACAGATATTTCCTAAACACAATATAACAAGTAGGTAAGCAAAGCAGTTAAAAAATTATTGTTTTATTTTTATAATAAAAGAGTATTAGAATTGGCTCAGTTCCAATAAATTATTTGGACCCACAATTAGCTTATGATACTGGCTGTCCAACTAAAAGAAATTGAATTTTCAATAATTGCCATTCCATTGGAGATTTGACGGAAATAAATAATATTTAAAAATATAATGTGACTCATTTATTTTTCAAATAGCTCTGTACCTACGGAAGAAATATCAATGGACGAAACTCCAATAACAGGGACCAATGTGTACTTATCCAAAGGTTTTTGGTGTTTGAATCCGCACTACAGCAGATTTTTGAAATATCCTAAATATAATCACGTTTTTTTGCTATATTTGGGAATACTTATTTGAAACCGCAAATTAATTTTTCTCCAGAACACTCGTTCCGGCATTAAAAAGTACAACTCTTTTTCTTCAAACTTCCTTTTAAGATCTCTTTCTTCTGTCTGTTCGTCGATGGCCATCAAAAAGTCATAGTATTAATATAAAAATTTTTCTCTATATACTGGTAGTAGCTGTAACACAAAAATAAGATCAGATCGAATCAAAGTATATATAGATAGTAGATAGATATTTCAAAATTAGTGAACATTTTTCTTGTTACAAATTGTTGTTGACCAGTGTAATGAATAGTCGATTATTGAACGGGGTATTAAGGAAAATTAAAACCCATGTAAACTAATGTAAGCCTAAGATAATGTATTTAAAAGTTCTTGGGTAGCAGATGGTTATAAGAGACCTATGCGTAAGTGTATGGTGTAGAATAATGGCATTGGCGTAACTGGAGAAACAGTAGGATAACTCTCCCAGGTCGCCAACTTTTGCAAAACTCAGACCAAGAAGTTAAAGCATTTCTAAAATTTCATATGATCAACTCTGCACTTTTAATAATTTGGGTCATGTTTTCTTTATAATCTTAAGAAGCCCCTCAGACGAAAATGTTTATTAAACTTCATGTGATTTTCACATACTCTGACAAAAATTCCTACTCGAATTTTTGTATTTACATAAACCGGCCATGGTTCTTCTACTAGAGTTTTAACTAGACGCGGTTTTTGCAAGAACTAAACATTATTTTAAGAAATATTTTCGTATATATATACAAACAACAACAAACAATTCAAAACGCATTGGAATAGAAAAAAAAACACAATTTTAAATATAAAAAACCAAAAATAGATAAGACAATGTTAAAGATGGATTTATTTCATAGGCAAATGTTTTCTTTTATTCCGGAAAACGTGAGACTGAGCATACAACATTACTGACCTTACTTAAAATTTGAAACAGATTAAGAAAAAAAAACATTTTGAACATGAAAAGCTCTCATTCTGAACGCTTCGTCTTTGAATTAACCCAAATGAAATGTAAATAGTTATAAAAAAAGCATCAAGGGGAAACCACAAAAATACGATGTGCAATAAATAATTTAATTTATTTTATTCAATTTTATTTTATTTAAAAAAATAAAATAAAGCTGACAAGAACAAAATAAACGATAAGATAAATATGTCACAAAAGCTTTACGCGTCACGAAGCTAAGTATATAAAAAAAAATTTATGCATCGCAAAAAATGAATAAAGTTCATGTTGTTAAGTGTTAAGAAATGATAGAGTCAATAATGCTTAAAATTTGATGAGTTGAATTAATATGTATGCGCGTTAGGGAGGCTTCAAATTAGATAAGGCTTGATTTATAAGAGTTGTTTTTAACATTAATCAAAATAATCAATTTTCAAATAAGAAACTTGTATGTGTCTAAACCGATAATACTGCAATCCAGCAATTTCACTGGAAATAAGTTTCATAAATTTTATCACCAATATTATGCAACTGTTAAATTAAAATGTGTTGATCATCACTTGAAAATATTAATAATTTTTTATGTGATGTTGGGAATAGTTGATAAAACATGCGTGAAAAAAGTCCGATGAACAACTAGAATACAACAAAAGATGGATATCAGCTACCCAACACGAAACCGCATCTTGAAAGACTTTGTTGTAAAAATTATGCAATTTTTGAATGGATCACAGGTTTTGATACGGTATAAAATCATCAATACAATGTTCAGTGTACTAAATATATAGCTTCAATTCCGCTCAGTTATCTTGACGGACGAAAAGTGCTCTTCGTCTGGATATGGTATATTGGTCCGTATCAAGAAGTGCCGACAAATGCGGGCAACCTTAGTGGCATGGAGCTGTACATCTAGAGAGGCCCATGCTCAATGCAATATTTCAAAGTCTATCAATTAAAAAAGTAATGGTCTATGACATAATCTGTGGAATATGATCACAAATCTTTCTTCTAAAGGTCCTGATGACATTAAATCTCTATAGTTTACCTAAACAAGATTACATACGATGCAACCAGATCCACATTTAACAAAATAAAAAAGAAAAAAATTATTAAGAAAAATATGAAGAGGAAAAGAAACTCCGAAAAAAGAGCTGAAGAACTTGGTGTAGGAAACTCAAAACCGAACTCAATAAGGCTACAAATAAATCAAATGAAAAATTGAATGTGTGGAAACACCACAAAATACACAGTTGTCTTCAAAGACTAACACTACGGACTACGCACTCTGAAAAGCAATTACAAATTAAAAATAAAATAATCACTCTTCAATCAAATCAAAAGAATTCTATTGATATCCGCATCTAATGATAGAACTTCAAAGAAGTGTTTTTCAATGGCATGAAAAGCACTAACATGTACTAAAAATTCAACTCACAGAGTAACGATATACCGCTATAAAAACCTTCACAATACTGGAAACACATAAATTTAATTAACGCCAACGAGAATCCAGGCTACGACTTATAGTATTACCCTTAAGGAGCTTCTAATCAGATGATAAAAATATTTTAGAAATGTTTTCATTATTACAGCGCATAAAATATTTTTCGAAGATATGGAAAGTGGACCAGATCATAACTATAACATAGTACGTTAAAGATATTACCTAGGCATTAAACTATAAACTGAATTTTTGAAACTTTTTATGAGCGAGCTAAGAAGGTAACATAGGTCTAAAGAATTATATAATCGTTATATTTGCAACACTTGCAGGAAGTTGTTTGACACTTATGTTTTCTTGGGAATATTTGCCCTCTTCACATTTTACTGTTCTTTCCGACATTATGTCTTCCTTACAAAAATATCGTTAAGGGAACATATTTTACGATTGATAAGCAATGCTTAAAGTTAACAACATCTTTTGATTGTTAGCATATGGTGCAACTTACCGACCAGAATTGGTTCGTCAAAGCCCATTCCGATGCTATTTTAATTAAAAGTGTATAAGATTACAGTTCGATAGAATAGATAGAACTTGAAACCTAAATGCAATATACATATGAGATTGCATTGTAGAATCATGTCCCAAACATGAGTTGCTACCTGTTTTTTTGATAAAAAAAAAAAAAAAAACAGAAAACATCTGTTCACCAATTTGGGTTTCCACAACACAACAATACAGAATACAGTTTATTTTCTGGATGCATATTTTTTTTTGTTTCAGATACTTATTTCATAGCATACACATATTTAAGGAGCCCCACAGGCAAAAATATATTTTCAAACGAGCTCATACCGATAACTGTTTCTTTCCTCAATGTTTTGAAATAGATGAGAAGGTTAAAACAGGTGCTCTATCATTCCCCAACTGCCATTAAGCCTATTTTCTTTCCCAACGTGCTGAAATTAATGAACAAAAATGGTTCACTCTTTCCAATATTGTTCCTACCCATGGATCAGCCCGGTAATAATCAAAAAATTGAAACTACATATTTTTATCTTATATATATTTCGCTGAAGAATGATAATTTCATAAATCTCTTTTTTTTTGGGAAAATTCCTTGAAAAGTGTCTTCTATTTGGAGAAAAAAATATAAATAAATACGTTGTGTTTATGAATGGTTGCTTAGAGGAAATTATTTAAAATTATAAAACAAGGATATTTTCGAAATATTCATCTGGAAATAAATTAAATATCATAAGAACTCTCAAGAATTGACGCACCAAGTGCGCCAGTGCAAAGTCCCAGCGTTGATTCCTTGATTACACTAAATCAGATAAATCAAATTCACCGAAATTTCTTTTAGTTATGTCGAACTTGTATGTCGTATGAGTAACGTGTATAGAAAAAAAGTTCGAATAAGCTCAGAGCCTTAATTTTCAGAAAACTCTTTAGAACATTAAGTCAACCGTTTTCATTGCATTGCGTTTCAAATTGAATTCATTTGCTTCGCTAAATCTACACTCATTTTTCATCGACTAAACTGAGACCATAATTGGATAAACTTGCTCCACAAACACATTGCTAATTGGAACACTTAAAGCCTTGGACACAATATGAGTTATTTAACTCATTTGTGAATTTCTAAATATAGAAACTCATGCTTTGGTAGCAAAAATAAAACTCTGTCTTATTTACATTCACTTAACTTTGCGATTTCCGGAGAGATTTTTCGCTCATTTTCAGACTACGGAGAATCGATAAAATTTCCGTAATTTTCGGGTCAAACCATCCTGGTAGACAATCTTAGTTAGTGTCTAATGATAGGTGCAATACTTTGGGAAATGGACTAACTTAGTTAAAGTTTTTAAAATAAATGAATTTTAAAATATTTCGATATAAACTGTGATTGACATTTTAAAAATGTATTTTAAAAACCCGAAGTAAACATTGTTAATGTACATATACATATCTGGAGTTTCGAATGATAGCTAAGACAAGATAACATCCCTTGTAAGTGATTGAGAAAACAATCATTCGGATTTGGTTACAATTTAAGCTGTCATTAAATAATTCAGAATTTGAGTAATAATTTTCGTGAAATATACAAATCTGAAATTATTTGTTAACAGACATAAATAGTAGATATAGTAAATTAAATATGTACACATGTGCATATGTATAAGTTTAAATATTTATGAGATGGGAAACTCTGATTTGGAATGACCAAAACACTTTCATCAACTTCGCCTTTTTCCCTAACGTTCCCACGTAATGTACATAAGCCACTTCCGTTTGATATTCCCTGCTGGTGGCAATTCTACTTTCGGTTTCGGTCACAGTCGCATAAGCTGGGAGCTCAGAGTACTTGAGTACTGAAATACAACAACACCAACAACAACAACAGCAACTTATATTTTTCGGGGGTGGATATTTTTTATTTGTGGTTTTGAGACATTGGGAGAAAAAAGAATGCAAGGAAAATCATTACCTATGTTATTAATTTTCCAACATCGATTGGGTTTCTTTCTGTCATAATATTCTTTACTTTCTCATTTTTTTTTTTGCCGTTTTTCTTTAATCTTTCATTATTTCGTAAAGAAAATGTTGTTGTCCATGAAAAAGAAAATTTATTTCCCAGATTTTCTGTAAAAATTTATACCATGCAAAATATTTTCAGGTTGTGTGAAATTTTATGCTACATATGTAAAATAAATCACTTCTCTACTACTTTTTAATATATCATACATACGATAACATATATATATTGTATATATATGAACGTACATATTTTAGTATAACACAATTTCTTACTTTTTGCACAAAACACACTTTCACATTGTTTTTCAATTCACTTTCTAGTTGCAATTTTACTTTAAAACAAACGTAGCGCTAGGAAAAACACTTTTTTCAAAATTTCTTTCAATTAATTATTGGAAAAATTATGAACTGTTTTGTTGCACTTGTTCTTTTTTTCACCCAATTTCAAGGCAAGTCAGTTTGAAAATTTTGGGCCCTCGACACCCTCTCGACGTTCGAACGCGCTGTCGTTACAAACAAAAGACGTGCGAATTCAGCTGTGGCCGTTACTCGACTGAAAAGTTTTCCGAGTGAAAACTTTGCATTTTCTTTGGCGCATTCACTTTGTGGGCTTTTTTGTGCTTAACTCACTCGCTCTCTCTCTCTCTCTCTCTCTGGCAATTATCTATAAAGAGTCCTCTCGCCTGTACGAGTATCGTTATGCGCCGAATGACCAATTTTTGCTTGATAACTTCTTTCGCATTTTTTCCGTATTCACGATTGTTTTTCTTTTGTTGTTTTTATTTGTTGTGATAAACCAGAGCAAACAATTTTCATGTTTCCTTTTAAAATTTTTTTCCACATTTTCTCTTATCAACAATTGGTCTCTTTTTGTGTTGGTGGGATTTATTTAACATTTGGCCAGTGGCAGAATATGAATTTAAATAGTTATACTCATCCTCATGTGACCAATGAAGACTCTAACGACACGATAAGGGAAAGATACTTGTTGCAGTTATTATTAAAAGTAATAATTGCAAGGAAGTTATTAGAAAATTTATTTAAATTTTGTATTTAAACGCATAGAAAAGTATGTACGTTCTTGACCAGCGCCATCTCCTGAGTCTATTTAGACATGTCTAATGTAAGCATACTTCGTTTTAGCCCATTGTACTTCAAAGTAAAGCCAAATATGCTTTTTGAACTTCTTTTACTTCATTAAAATTTTTTTTTTTTTTTTTTTCGCCATTGGTTATGTTACGCATGTCCGTCTTCCTGTAGAAATTACGATTTCGGAGAAATGAAATTGATTCGTTTTCAACTATAGATCGAACTATTTCGACCAGCTCCGCAAAATTTAAGCAATTTTTACAGGAGAGCGTTGCGCTATAACTATAGAGTTTTTTGAAGTAATGCAACCAAATTACACATAATTGCTAGGAATGGCTCGGACTACTATCAGTGGCAGGTGCATATTGACAAAGGAGTACAGTACCAAAACTCTTAGATGCTTTAGTGTGAGATATTTGAGGTAACACAACCAAATTTCATACAAATACAAGAAATGTTTTGTTCAGAAATTAGGAGAATCTTCAGAAGACGGCGGGCTAGACTTAAGCAATTTTAAATTTCATACAAACAAAACTTCGGACTATCACTAAGCAAAAAGTGGGCGAATTTCGACAAATTATCGTGACACCTCCAATATAACCAAAAACTTTAAAAATGCTTTACAAAGCTACATGCAAACTTTAGTAATGGCTCGTAGTTGAAAAGTGGGCGCATCTCGACAAGAGGGAAATACATAAGACCCTCTTAACACAATTGTTTTCTTTTTCACAAACTTCTAGGGTTAATAATTTTTAGGGTATTTAATTGTTATCGAGAAGAAAATAAAACACAATACACACGGCTTTGTAGCATATCATCGTTATTCCTTTGAAGAACCACGTGAAGATCCAGTTGACTGTTGAGCAATGCTAAAAATGTTTTTACTTTATCGCTTTGCAGTTTCAACAAGATGGCTCTACTGCCTATACAACCAGCGATACTGACTATTTTTCGAGAAATGTTTCCCGGGTGAATAATCTTATAAAATGGAGACATTGATTATCCAGCACGTTCTCCATAAGCCTTTCTTAGAGAGAAAATTTTCTATTTAAAAAAAAAAAGTTTTAATGTGTTATTTTTAGTTCTATTCTACCATATTTAAAGTCCTAATGCTAATCCTATGGATGGTATTTAAATTCCCTTACAACTTTTTTGAAACAAGATTTTATAGTTTTTTCTTTTATAGGAAGTGAAACCCCCTACTTGATTGTTGCCATTTCAAATCTGAGCAATAGAATTTTTATGATGAAATATATGGTAAAATGGAGGGTTTTCAACCGCCTTCAATGGATATAGTCTTCTTGAATCCATATTTAGATGGAATTTGTAAGGCAAATAGTGAACTCAAATATCATTTGCAGGATCCAGAATGAGCGAAATCGGAAAAGTTCGCATTTCACTATTCAACAATCGAACAATTCGATACTATTATGCTTGAAAAAGACACCCGTAATATTATATATCGTATAAAAGACCTTGAGTTTTTACAAAAAACTGGTTAAATTGTTTAGTAAATATGCCACCAAGTTATCAATAACGCTAGTAGAAAAAAGCTAACAAAGTACTACTACTACTGAAAACAAAACATTTAACATTATATTATTGAGAAGTACGTTTGATGCAGTTGTACCCCTCTGGTTGTAAGTTCGTCATATATATACACTATTTTTTTTTTAAGACCAATTATACCTCATATTTTATGTTCCAACTCTTTTCATATGTATATATATATATGATATTTACATATGTATATATATATCAACTTAAAATAATAGCAAACGAAATTGGTATCAAAATTCAGGCTCCGTCGATTTCTTGGGACTTCGATTGGCTTTAAGTTAAATAAAATAATTATTTATTTCCCACAAGATTTGCGTTCTCTGACCATTTTTGAACCAAAAAACTCAATTTGTGACCAGTGTGCACTGGTGCATAAGTGGAAGCATTACTCTATAAAATATTTGCATAATTAGAAATGGATTTTGTTTGTTTTAAAATCATATTATATCAAGAGTCCTAAATTTTCATTACATATTTGTATAATATTAGTTTAATATTTTGCAAAAACACCCTGTAAAAATTGAGTTTCTAAGTTCAAATATTTTTACTTTGTAAACGCCCTGTACGTCAAATGTCAAAATCAGCCGATTCATTTCTGGCGGTAAATAAAACTATTAGTGCTTCGTTGACATTATAGTGTACTTTAATTTTGCTGAATTAAGAAGTTTTCAACAATAAAAATGCCAATTGTAATTAAAACGTAAGTAGTACTGAGTTATGTGATGTAAAGTAATTACCAGCATTTTAAAAACGCATTGTATTGTGATGGTGGCATGGAAAAGAATACAGTATTCACTCGATAGCAGCATCCTACTTTGTTGTAGCTACTTTCACTACGTTTTCATGAAAGAGTAATCTGTCGATTATTGTTAACAATTAAGTGCTATTTATATTTTTCCGTAAATGAGCAACCTTACACAAGGAAATTCTGGGAAAGAAATTCTTGCCAGAACAAATCTAAAGTTTAAATATAATATCAGCGAACGAACAGAATGGAAGAGAGTTTCCGAGTACCACAAATTTTGTACTCGACCCTATCATTTTTTCCCTCTTGCAAACAAACAAGAAGTTCTTTCGAACAGAATTTCTGTGTGTAAACGGAGACTAATGAAACGCGACGATGGACAACAATTGACTGCGGTAATCAAAGTAGAACTCAAACATAAGGTGCTTCAATTATGAATTTTTGTGTTAAAGTCAAGTAAAGGGATTTTAAAGAGGAAAAAGTGAAATTTCTTTGAGCAAGTCATATAATCGCAAAAATGGGAATAGATTTCAAGGATCAGAAAAAGCTCTAAACACAATTGAAAAGAGTTGCGATAGAGAGCAAAAATCAAAACGAGAAAACATGATTTTTCGTAGACGTTAGAGCAAGATGCGCAATAGAAGCTCAAAAAGACTATATTGCATAACATATAGAAAAAATCATTTACTTGTTTAGTTCAGTTTTTTTCTCGCTTTCGCACCTCGTTCCAATTGTGCTTAGAACTTAAGTTTAATTCATTATTTCAATGTGTTCTCTTTCATTCATAACGTTAAAAAAAATATGTTTAACATGTATGCCTACATTTTTATTGAATTTTGACAACTGTGAAGCCACATTCCGCTCTTATGGATAGGATGTTGAAAAGTGTCAGTGCTTCCCAGCAAATAAGTTTTTCTTTTCTGCTCTAAACTTTGAAATTAGTAGCAGAACTATTTCGCGGGAAAAAAATTTATAAATTATCTGGTGGCGAAAAGAAGTAAATTAAAATAAAACGAGTATGCTGAAACTCGCGTTGAAAAAACCTTCGTGTTGCCCTATCCTCAAATAGTAACCCTGCTACCTTTTGATAACTCTTGACGCAAATGCAACTCTGCAAACAAACAATTGTCAAATTCAGTCGCAGCAAGTTTATTTTTTGCGAGCAATTACTTTTATTTAGTTGTGAAATCGGAAAATAAATAGTATTTTGGTTTGTATTTATTACAAAAAGTATGGGACCACCTAAAAAATCAAAGAAAGACAAATCTAGTGGCGATAAATTTGGTAAGTACTATAATAAAAATATGAGAAAAATCATAACTCTTCTCAACAACAGGAAAAAAACGGCGTGCTGAAGATGAAGCCTACACACAGCTTGTGGAGGATAATGACTCTTTGGATACCGTGAATGAGGCCGATGGTGTACCAGGTGCAGCATCCAAAAACGCTGAAAATAACGATGAAGGAATTATGACCGATGAATATGGTGCAAAGGACTATAGGTCACAAATGGTACTAAAACCAGACCACAATAATCGCCCACTATGGGTAGCACCAAATGGACATGTATTCCTTGAGTCTTTTTCACCCGTTTATAAACATGCTCACGATTTTCTTATTGCTATATCTGAGCCTGTTTGCCGACCTGAACATTTGCATGAATACAAATTGACGGCGTACAGCTTGTATGCAGCAGTCTCAGTTGGCCTGCAAACACACGATATAATTGAATATTTAAAACGGCTCAGTAAGACGTCTATACCCGAAGGAATCGTCGAGTTTATAAAACTTTGCACGCTTTCTTATGGAAAAGTAAAATTGGTTCTAAAACACAACAAGTGAGTGTATGATAAAATGTCATGTGATGTAGTCTTGGTGTGATTTATTTGCAATTGAATACTGCGATCCGAAATGAAAAATGGTATAAGCCAGACAAAAAAATTTCAAGCTCGATTTTGAGAAAATATGACAAATTATAAATAGGACATCTCTAAACTTCTAACCCACCTCGTCCCGACTTATATTAAGGACCTATGCATGAACTTATCGTTACAAATTTTCTTTGAAAAAATTAAAATCGCCTAAATAACTTTTCATCTTCATATGAACTTATGATTTAAACCTTTTTTTTTGTGACTAAAAATTTAGCCATCTTTACTCGATTCCTTATCTGCAGCTTTAAGCCACCATCATTACTTCTTTAACTAGACTTTATTTTCAAAAATTCTAAAGTCTTAACTCTAAAATGGTGCTTAAACTATTAACTTGTCATTATTTTAACGAAAGCTATTTTTTTTAATCTATACGACGAAATATTTATCATACATCAATTTTTCGAAATGTATGCTCGTTGAAAAAAATAACTTCACACTGCCCTTGGTCTATCCACAGATAAACGCTGAGTTGGCCTTAATAATAGCTCAGAACTATCGGAAGACCATCAGTTTGTGCAGACCGTTTAAAAACAACCAAAAGTTGAGCAGGCGAATGACGTCTGGTGGTCTGGTGGCCAAACACAATCGTTCTGCTTATTACGTATACTATAGTTAGTGAACATTTTTTAATCACAGAAGACGATGTTTGGAAGTGCTTGCATCTTGTATGGCTTTACATTTTATTTAACTAACTGAATTTAATGAGAAACCAAAGCAAAATTAGTTTGCGTTACCCACGCAGATTTCAGAGCTTAGTTGTTGCACCAAAAACTTTATTGAAACTTTTCATTGCAATTAAACTGCCAAGTTACAGAACAATACATACTTAAAAACTTTTGCCTAGTACATATTCATATCTTGTATTGTTTTAGATATTTTATTGAATCACCGCATCCAGAAATACTGCAAAAATTACTAAAAGATCCTGTTATACAACAGTGCCGTTTAAAACGTGAAGAAGGTGAAGCTTTCATTCAAGGTTCTCTTGAGACTAAAGCTATTACTCAGTTTGGGACGAAGATACCTGCTGCAGGCAACACCACAGATAAAGTAGCTCCAATCTCAGCCGATTCCAATGACGCCACTAATGCCACCACAACAACGAATTCAGATGGTTCCATTGCTGTGCCAGAAGACATTGCTAATCTATATGAAAAAATCGACAATGAAGAAGAAGATGAAGATGAAGCTAATTTAAAAACAGTATCGTTTGAAGTTAATCAGGAAAAAATTGAAGTAATTCAAAAGCGCTGCATTGAGATCGAGCATCCATTGCTAGCTGAATATGATTTTCGTAATGATACAAATAATCCTGATATTAATATCGATTTAAAACCCGCTGCTGTGCTTCGTCCATACCAGGAAAAGAGTTTGCGCAAAATGTTTGGTAATGGTCGCGCCCGTTCTGGAGTTATTGTGTTACCTTGTGGTGCAGGTAATTTTTCTCTGACAACTACAAATCTTGTAAACCATGTGTCTTAATTCACTTAACTGTTCTTGTAGGAAAATCTCTGGTTGGTGTCACTGCCTGCTGCACAGTCCGCAAACGTGCTCTTATTCTTTGCAATAGTGGCGTCTCTGTAGAGCAATGGAAACAACAATTTAAAATGTGGTCAACTGCTGATGACAGCATTATATGTCGCTTTACATCTGAAGCTAAAGACAAGCCAATGGGTTGTGGTGTTCTAGTCACAACATACTCCATGATTACGCATACACAAAAACGTTCCTGGGAAGCTGAACAAACAATGCGTTGGCTGCAGGAGCAGGAATGGGGTATAATGGTCCTTGACGAAGTACATACAATACCTGCAAAAATGTTCCGACGTGTGCTTACCATTGTACAATCTCATTGCAAGTTGGGTCTAACAGCTACACTGCTGCGTGAAGATGATAAAATTGCAGATTTAAATTTCCTTATTGGGCCCAAATTATATGAAGCTAATTGGTTAGAATTACAGAAAAAGGGTTATATTGCACGTGTTCAGTGTGCTGAGGTGTGGTGTCCTATGTCACCGGAGTTTTATCGCGAATATTTAAGCACAAAAACATCAAAGAAAATGCTCTTATATGTGATGAATCCTTCGAAGTTTCGCAGTTGTCAGTTTTTAATTAAATACCATGAGAAACGTGGAGATAAAACAATCGTTTTCTCAGATAATGTATTTGCACTCAAACATTATGCAATCAAAATGAATAAACCTTTCATTTATGGCCCGACATCTCAAAATGAACGTATTCAAATTTTGCAAAATTTCAAATTTAATCAAAAAGTCAATACGATATTTGTCTCCAAAGTGGCAGATACGAGTTTTGATTTGCCAGAGGCAAACGTGCTTGTACAAATTTCTTCGCACGGTGGCTCACGTCGTCAGGAAGCACAACGTCTGGGACGTATTTTACGTGCAAAAAAGGGTGCCATCGCTGAAGAGTATAATGCATTTTTTTACACACTTGTCTCTCAAGACACTTTGGAAATGGGCTACTCGCGTAAACGTCAGAGATTTTTAGTTAATCAAGGCTACAGCTACAAGGTGATAACGCATTTAAGCGGAATGGATACGGAAGCTGATTTATTTTACAAAACGCGAGAGGAGCAATCACAATTACTGCAGCAAGTTTTATCTGCTTCTGATTTAGATTGCGAGGATGAAAAGGTGCCGGGCGAACCCGGATATCGTCCAGGCAATGCTGGAGCGGGTAGGCGTGCTGGTGGCCTAAGTTCAATGTCTGGTGGTGATGATGCTATCTATTACGAACAACGTCGCAGAGCGCAGAGTGGTAATGTGCATCCATTATTTAAAAAGTTTAGAGGATAAGTTATCTCTTGGAAATTTTTTATACGATTGTTTGTTATGATAAATAAAAATTAAGTTAGCCTGCAGAGCATTAACAGTAAAAGTGCGCATAGTCTTTACATTTTTGTTGCGGTAATTTTGTGGAAGGGGTGCGTCTATGATTTGTTTGTTTCAATCAAATTTACAATTCACCGTATTTTGTTGCTCATTGAATGACAAAATTTAGGCATTTTCGGGCATCGGGACGGACTTTGGCAAGACAACACTCATTTTTTAGTTGATATTTTGGGAAAACAAGTGATTTCGTCGTGTTCAGCAAATCAAAATACTCGAAAAAGAATGGTCAGAGCGTATTTTAAAAGTAAACCTACATTTTGCTTGACTTTACAAGCATTTAAAGACAATTAACATTTAAAAAAAAAACACTTCAAATATGATACGAAACCACCGCTCAAATACCGAATTTGGATCCATTTTGCTTGGTTCAAGTAGTGTGTATCTTGACTGATCATATTCGAAATTATTGATCAAATTAATGTCTTCTATTTTTTTAAGCACGTCATCCACTGACAATGGCTCACCTGTAAATGAATGGGCCATAGTCGAATTGCAAGGCGATCTTGAGGATAGAAGCAATGAAGAAATGTACGATCAATTTATTGGAGATCTGTACTACAATAAATATGGGCAGCCTGTACGTTTATATTTTTTGATTTAATACATGATTTGACACATTTTGGTTTTAGATACTTATTATTGGTCATCATATTTTACAAGGACGTGAACAAAAACTCGATAAGCCTTTCGCAGTGCTAGAAAAATCAAAAACCAACGATGGACAACATTTGCTGAATACCGCAAATGTTAATTTGGATGCTAGCTCCTTTAATCAAACCATAGATCGCACTTTACTAGATACCACAGTTGCGTTAGAGAACAAAACACGTCAACGAACTGAATACACAGTACGTGCTATTTGCACAAAGAAGCTCACATTTAAATCTCGACCCAAGCCCATTATTGCTAATGTGGCAAAAAGTGTTTAAAAAACGAAACTTCTAATTATTAAAATATGTATATTTTATATATTACTTTGAATTGTAAAGGAATAAAATAGTGTTTTTGTAATAAAAAAGAGTACTTTATCTCTATACTATTTCCATTTCACGTTCAATCCCTACAAACTTCAGTTGCTCAGTAGGTCCATATCTATAATCGAAAAATAATTCTTCACCTGGCTGTATGGCACGTTTAGCAAAAATGCCAATGCGATGGTCACCTGTTACCATCATAACTTTTGCGTAGCAATTTGGGTTGATCGAATGATTAGCAAAACGAATTTTGTTGCCTTTGCGTGTGGCATCCACAACAAAGTCATTATTTAAATTAAATAAAAAGGAGCACATGTATTTGTCGTAAACTTTGCCACGTCGATCGGCTTCATCCTGTGAAATAATTTCGCCACAATACTCGGAAATAAATTCATTCTTTTGTGCACCTTCTTTAAGGAAAATTCCCCAACCAGCAATATCTGAAGGAGCCATGAGTAAATGTTTATCTGTAAAAAAACATATGTATGATTAAAGAATAAAATTTTGGTGCCAGTCTTACAATAAAACTCACGCAATCCTCTTTGTACACAAACATTTTTGCAAGTGATCTTGGTAAGTTTGAATTGATCGGCGCCACACGCTTGACAAAGGTCTGGATCGCATTCACGTACAGCCAAATAACAAGGACATTGCTTCGTATTGCATTGTGCTTTACAACGACATCCAGGAAAACGATTTTGACAGTCGCTACTGCAATTGCAAAATTTTTCACAAAAATTTTGCGTCTGTATACAGGAGCAGTTCATATCACACGGACCTGGATGATCGCAAGGAGTATAATTGTATACATGATTCGAAGAGGAATCTTTTTTTAGTTGTATCTTTCGACAGTGCAATGACCAGAGACGTTGCTTCTTTTTCTTTTTACGTGGTGGCGTGTAATCTTGGCGTAGCTCTTCAATACAAAATTCAGCATCCTCTTTTTGAGCAAATTCGTAAACCTAAGGATAAATATAAATTTTGAAATAATATTACTTAAAACGAACTTTGAACAGGAGGGCATTAATAACACTGTGTACAAAAATGAGACCTAAGTCTTGGAAGAAAATCGACTATATCAACGTATCGCTGATCACGAATCTGTCATCAGATTTTAGCGTAGACTTCAGCGTTTCGAGATAACGTTAAGTTAAGCTTTAATTGCCACGGTAACAAACGTCAGAGAAAAGATGGTATTATACTAATTGATATTTTTATTCAAAAAAGTTGGATAAATGTTGAAATCTGATACATAACCTAAAAAGTAGACAAAAGAAGTATTTAACCTCAAATTCTGACGACAGATTTGGAATGAGTGTAAAAAATTACTTCGGAAATTACCCTCATTCACCCAGCAACAAAACCTCACAGGCCTGTGTAACCTTCTGAAGCCTCGTTGGATACACTTTCTTGGCACCAAAATTTTGAGACTGTTTTAAGTTTTTATGTTATTTTTCAATTTTCTTATGAATTGATGGAAAGAAACAAATTCAAAATTGGATTATTTCATAATATTTCCTTTGGAGGTTTTATGGCCAATTCGTTTTTAATTTGCTCCTAAAAGTCGTTATATGAAATACGGTTATTTTTGATCGCAAAAAATATGAATCAGTCAATACGGTTTATATGTAATTCTTGTAGGCTTATAAATAATTGTTGTATACAAATTGAGAAAATAAATTCATACATTAGGCAAATTTACCAATTGAGGCTATTCCTAAACTAACCTGTTGACATGTTTTTGTTAACATTGTTTGTGCAATGGTACAGTAATTCTTAAGAAAAACTTTATGTAAAGTACGAAAAAGCGATTGATCGGCACCAGTCCAATCACACTTGGCATTAGTGGTATTCATCATCCCAGCTGTTGAAAAATTCTCACAATTTTTTACATCAAACACAGGTTAATGATAACAAAAAACATACCCATTATGGAATTTATTTCAGCTGAAGCAGCGATATTAACGGTAATGCCACTCTCTTTACCATTTTCTACATTGAATTCCTTGTTACTAAATTGACTGTTGCTATCATTACTATCTTCTGAGCTGCCTTCATTACCAGAATCCATTGGCGGGGTTTTACTATCTGCAGCTAATTTCTCTTTCATTCCATCCTATAAAAAAATATGTCACATAACTGGATTATTAAAAATGTAATCCTACCAGGAGCATATAACAAGCATTGCTGCATGGCTCTGTAAAGGGCTTCAACTCAGGAAAACGTCGTTTTTGTAAATTAGGGCCAGCGTGTCCAACTTGTAGGCCTATTCATTGTAATTTTATAGGAGTTATGCATTAGATAAGTATAAAGTTTGAATAAAACATAAAAATATATTATCTTATATGTAACACATGAAACAATTTGATTTATTAGATAATTTGGTTAGCGGGATTTAAAGTCGCCGGTTATGATTAATATATATTTGATTAAGTGCGTCAGAAGCAAACACACCTATTAGTTGTGCTGCAAACAAACAGGCGGTACAAAAAGTTGCAGAATTACTTATAAATTTTATTTTAGTTACCTTGAAAGGCATTACAAAATTTGAGAGTGATTGTTTGATATATTTTATTGGAAGAAATGTAAAGGCTGTAACCCCCGCGATTTTAATCTTCATGTATATTCATTCCATTGATATATTGCTAATTCTAATCTGAATAGCAGATAGGATATTAAGTCAGCATCAGCTTCCTTATGGAACAACTGCTAAGAGCTATCTTATAATAACAGACACAAGATCTATCTACTTAGAAATATATACTGCTGTTTTTGCGTTTAGTTATATTATACATACAGAAAATGGTTTATCCATCTTTTCCTATGTAATGCTTCCTAAGAAAGAACTATGAAAACTAAAAGCATTGTCACTTTAATGCACAATATCTCGGAAAAGAAGCACCCCATTGAAAAGGCCGATAGGTTAAATTTAAAAGGGAAAGAAGATCAGATGTCAGAAATCAGCTAAATAATTTATTTTAAGTGTGAGATGACTTCAAAATGCATCAAAATAGCGTTATTTGCAATTTTAGGCAAGGATATCTCAGGAGCTTGAGATCTAATTTCTGATTTGAAAATTCGTGTGCATGTGTAATTCAGTCAATACTCATTACGTTTCACTTAGAAACTAACGTAGTCTACTTTGCAAATAGACGCGCAAAATTGAGTTAAATTACCGATATTAAACATTTTTTCGCTAAAAGTCATTTAATATATTTTATTCATATATTAAAAAGAAAAAACTGTGCGTTAATTTTGCGTTCCACATACTCAGAACTGCATTATTAAACAGGATTAACGTTTTTCTCTATAAAACTATTTTGAAAATAAAAACTACTAGCAATTAAATGATTAAAATGAGCGAAAATGTTGCAAATAATTTAAAAAAGAGAACTTTAGGTTTATATGAGTTTCACTTCAAAATGAAAATCATGAGATAAAAAGATTTACAAATAGGTACTATTGTCTAGGTCCAAATCCCACATTCATAAACCATAGTTTTAAGGACTTACATAAATGCCTACTGTTAAACAATATATTACTAACACATGATCTTGTGGTGAACTTTGTCAGCTAACGATTGCTTGTTTTGTTAGTTGTGAGAGAAAATTAAGTAAATTTATTTCGCAAAGAAAACATTCCAATGATAAAGATTTATAATAACAAAACAGTTAAACTAACGCCATGGAAATGATTGAATTATTTGCAATGAATGATGGATTTAGATGAAACTTGTAACACATCAATTGCGTATTTAAACAATTATTAAAACTACCAACTCACCGTTCACCGCTTGGTGACCTAAATTGCAATTTTCAATCAATCAATTCAATCAATTTTTTTAGAGGAATGTTAACGAAAAGTTTACATATGTAAATTGTATAAAAAAGAAAAAAAGGAAAAACAAATAAAAAAAGGAGTTTTTAAATTTGCCAAAGTATTGTATTAAGTATTGCAAAAGAATCCTACAAAATTTATGTGACGAGATATCCATCGAATACTTACGATGTAAAAAGCAATCGTATTTGAAACATCGCCGACAAAAGAGGGTATGAAATGAATGCATTGTTCGTTCTCTTGAAACGCTTTCAGCCTTTTCTCCATCAATGTTGGGAGTACATTCTTGTGGACGTTCGGGATCTTGCCGTTCAGTTAATTCTATATATCTAAAATATAATTGAAATATTTTTTATTTTATTCAATGCTGGATAATAAATTCTGTATGATAAGAGACAGTTATCTTCAATATGTGCACACTGTTGTGTAGTAACGTGTCAAACCCTTGAAAAATTACGTTCGGACTTCGATTCTTAAAAATGAGCAGTATGTATATATTTTTCAAAGCGTCGATGTAACCTTCTTTTATTAAGAGGTTAAAAATTTTAAGTTATAGCGTCGATATTATATTTTTTTTATAATACATAAATTAATTTTTTGAATGATGTTTATCAAAAATTATGATAATTAATTAATCCAATAAATAAAAAATTTTAACAAAAAGAAACCCATGAAGAAGCTCAAAACCAACAAGCAAAAGTTTTGGTTAGAGTAATTAATTTAACTTCGTTTATATTCATCCGAACTAAAGTAGCCAAAAAGCTTATTTTTCTAATAATAAAATTTTATTATGGGGTTAATGTTAGAAAAGAAATCTTTGGCCACAAAAAAAAAAACATTTTAATTTTCAACACAATTGAAGAGATACATACATACATAGCTTGTTATTAGCAACGGGAAGTAATATAAGCTACTTTCCAGAAAAGTAAAAGTTTAGTTAAAAGTTAAAGTTACACACGCTTTTTAATTTTAAATTATTGATGTTTGTTTCAGTAATTGGTAAGACAGATAACCTCTAACGTAGGGGAAAAGTCCTAAGGTGGAATTAGTTTTATGCAGGTGGTATGATACATAAGATGAAATAACCTATTTACCAACTTTTATGAACATACTGTTCTTCCTTATTTTCACGTAATCGTGATTTTTACAGAAATAGGTAACCATGCCATAAATTTTTCAAGGAAAAACAGGATAGATTGAAGAATTAATGTCATTTGCAGGATTTAGTTTTTCGAAAACAGGATTGATTACAGGATACAATTTTTTTTTTTTTTTTAAGCAGAATAGATAGTAATTGTTGTGTACGATCAGAGTCCTCATCCATGTATTCCGCATCTGCCGAACACAAACTAACAAGAACAAACTGAGCGAGATAATGATCGTTTACTTTCAAAAGAAATGCAAATTTTAAAATCAATGGAACTAAAACAGAATAGTTACAGGATATTTCACAAAAACACAGGAGTTATTTTTTTACAGGATATTCGCTGAAAATACTCGGGTATCCCGTAAAATACAAGATGAATGGCATGGTTAGATATACATAGGTAATGCTAATATAAAAAGGCATTATATTAAAATTATACTAGCGAAGTTTGCTTACTTTTCCTTAAGTTCCTGTGGCGTACCCTTATCAGGAAAATGGGAGCTAATTGCTTGGAATAAGATTGCAGCTGGGAAGGGTAATTTGTCTGTGGATACCATAGATTTATTATCTTCTTTTTTGACTTCATCATCAATTGTTACATCCGTAGGCTTGTCATTCGGTGGTTGCTGCTGTGGTGATGCCTTCTCTTTGTCTTTTTCAGCGACTTCATTTTCATCTTTTACGGAATCTACTTTTGCACTCGAATTATTGCCAGCATCTTCCATTTCCTTTGCATAGTTTTGCATTAATGCATGCACCAATTCAACAAAAATAGAATCATCCATAAAAGAAGGATCTTTATCGCCATGCACTTTGCCATCGTAGTTTTTGATAAGTTCCTCTATAAATTTACCATCTTTGTCCAGTACCTCATCGCCCATGTAAGGTATGTTATGCAAAACAGTTTCATCCTCCACCATAAAATTTTGTTGTGTTGGCGCCCATGTATACATCGTGGGTATAGGAGTCACAGCATTAATAATACAGATTGGCACACGTTGCGGTCCTGAGCCTGTAAAAAAATTGAGTGAGAGAATCCAAAATATTGATAACGAATGCCAAATAATATAAAGGGAATGTATAATGACTTTAATTATGAAAATTTTTCAACCATATGATATTCCAACATTGCAACGTTTGTTGTCTGAAATGTGACAATAATTAGTTAATTTCATCAATTATTTAAGCTGGAAGGAGTGTAGGACAAGAATAAAAATCGAAGGAACTTTCCTTTATAAATCTGTCCAATAACCAACGCATTACCACTATCTACATTGATACCTGAGGAATTTAAAGATAATGCGTGACGTACGTAATAACCAAGCGATAAACAAGAACCAATCAACGAACATCGGACCAAAATTTGGTAATAATATTAACTACTATCTCCATCTAAAGATAGAAGACAGTATCAAAATTAAAGATAACTTTCACTTCAAAAACAATAACTTAAAGGAGGTGAAGGGAAACCCTAAGCTTGTCTTTTTGGTTCAGACCTTGAGCAAATGAAACACAATTCTAGACAACAGAACTATAAAGTTAAGGATGTAGACGAAAGGTAGGAGCAGCAGCCGGCTCGAACCGACTCACTTAGACCTAAAGCGGATAATTGTGATACCACGGAATCAGATATACATACATGCATATAATCCCTTCGTAGAACCATACGAACCGATCATTTCGGAAATATTGAGCTACATCCGAAAGTAACTACATATTTCTTAAAAATCATTGATTTATTATCTTTTCGATGTGTAACACATCCTACCTTAAGAGCTCAAATCAACCATCTGCTGCTATTGGTTTTTTGTCGGAATTAAACTAAAAGTTAATGTGCCCATTTTATGTTACATTTCTGTAAGCCTCAATTATGTGATTTCAAAACTGCATAAAAAATGCCCCAAAGGTCAAAAATAAATCAGCAAATACCACAAAAGCAAGCTCAAAGCGATGCCAAGTTTGAATTCGGGCCAAAATTTTTGCATTCTATATACATATGTATGTACTCACCATCGTAGGTTGTTATTTCTGCTCGCTTCATGCAGTCGACGTGCGGTGGCTCATACAGCTCCGATTTCCACAGCTTGGCTTCGCAACACAAATCTTGTTCGTCATAGTTGTGCTCATCCCTTCAATAAATTAAACATACGCTTACCGCAAAATCACTCACTTTTATTTAAGAAAATACCAATTTTTTATCCATGCCTCCTTAATTTCATCAGCTCGCTTGAAACGCTTCTGCTGTCTTATTTTAAGATATTCAGTTTTAACGCGCCGCTTCCATTCAGGCGAAACTTTCGCGGCACTCATTTAAAGTAATTTATTTATAATATATTGAAATTTTCACTGTAACTTTATAATCCTTTTTTATAAAATCTGTCTGCACACAGTTTTTCACAACAAAGCAACAAAAAGTTTGACGGCCATCTGAAATTGGAGATTTTTTAAAGCGCGGGAATAATCTCCCTTGACAGTATTGTAGATTTAAAAGCAATTAAAAGTAGAGTTGCCATTGCTTGAAAATTTTCAACAGGAATTTTGTGCATCAATTAAAATTTCCGCTGATGAAAACTTTCATGCAAATAAGGTGGTTGTTTCTTGAAACTTTGTGGTATTAAAAGAAAACTGTCCAATCACGAGATTTTAAGAAATGGCTGAAATTTCTCTGAGCAAGTGGAATTACCACAAAAATAAAAGCACAAAATTTGTAAAAAATGCGTGATTCAGCAGGTAAAATATTGCGTAAGTGTTGCATATCCACTCGGTTAGTTCTTCTGAAGCTTACGTTTCACCAAAATTCTGCTTTTAAATTCAATCTTAAATGAATCTATTATGTTGGTTACACTCACCGTCGTCTTATTACACCGACTCACAAGTTCGCTGTTAATCAGGCCCTTACAAGCACTTACTTCGGCGTTCAAATGTCATTCATAGAACATAAAAAATAATTTACTGAGACTCATGATTTAAATTAATAATAATAATAGATGTTTTCTCGTATATTTTCCACAATTCATGTTTTTCTCTTAAAATTTATTGATGTTAAACTTTAAAATTTGTTTTAGCTCAGTGCAATTTTATAAATTTATTTTATTTAAATTTTAATGTAAGGATTTTTGACATTTGAGTGCCGACGTACAAATCCCTATTCTAACAGCGAATTTGTGCAGTGACTCACTACACCGACGTAGAGATATCTAACGCCAACGTTTTTCGCATTCACACAACTAAAAACTACTCCGAAGTCATACGCCAGCTCTTAAATTCGGTGTGTGAATAGCGTAAGCGCCAATCACAATGAGACCGAGGCGACGGGACGAGAGCGAGCCGAGCTGTCAAAAATATATCAAACACAGGCTAATGTATCTTCGCACAATGAAACGCTTGACGATGAAACGACGCGACGTAAAAAATCAGATTTGTTGAATTTTCCACGCGACGAGAGTTTTGACATACATGGCTGTTTCAAGTTTTCTTTATTTAAATTCTAATGAAATCTGTTTTTCGTGTTTGTATTTAAATTAAATTTATTTTATTTAGCGCAAAGAATGAATTCATGTAAGAAATAAAATCTCTTAGCGTTGCTATTGTGTTTAACTACATGGCGACGAATAATTTTGACATTTTTAACGATATTCGTCTCGCTGTCGTCCCGTCTGCTCGTCATCATTGTATTTGGGACTGTATTTTGTTTGACATTTTATTTCACAGCTGATTAGGACGGAAAAATTGTTCACAATACTTTGCTTTTGTTTAAATAAAGAATTTTTAATGGAGCTCAATATATAAAAAAATATGTTCCAAGAAATAAGAGCTCCCATATTTTAGAAATCTATTCAGTTTTTCATAATATATACTGTTTTTTATAAAAGCTATATCTGCAACTTCCGATGGCTATATCTCCGAAATTATTGTTCAAGGTAATTGCGGCTAACTTTTTAAATGCAACCCTGCAATAATGTATTGCATTCTCATTAAACATTAATTTGAATTAAGTTTCATTAAAAAAGCAGATACCTGCAGAATACAGCTGCCGAACCTTAGACTATTCTGTACACACTTCTTTGAATTCTCATTTAAAAAGTAATTTATTGAAAACTTTAAATGCATTTTTCTCCTACATTAGGTATTTTGAGTTATGGCGGTCTTGCAGCAAACGAGCGATATTAATTATTTCAGAGGATATAAGAGGACACGTTCTATTCCTCCAATTTGATTGAAAAACATTTTTACGAAGCAATGCTCATTTCAATTTTAGGTGTAAAAAGTTGAAAAACCGCTTAAAGTTTTTTTAAAAAAAGGTCATTTTGGGTTTTCATAAAATTTTGATTCAGTCTAATGTACATAAATATCGACGGCTAGCCGTGCAAATGTTGTAACGTAATTCTATTTTTTTGAAGTATACAAGTCTTACAATAACATTTGTGCAGTTTTTACAATTAATTAAAATGCATGCATGGTTTTTGTTCTCTCGAGTGTTCGGTCCTCCTGTAGGCCTATGTCACCCATTGTTAAAAATTCAGTGAAAAAATATTAAAGTAACAAAAACATTTATTTACTTAAATAATATACATACATATGTACAAACAATACATCAACAAAAGTTAAGCCAATGCTTAATACAACAACGGACCAACGATATTAGGAACCGGTCACCGCCACTAATTTGATGAATTTAACCAAATTTGATTCTTGGTCGCAGACAACTTGGACAACGGCTCATCTTCACTAGAGTCAAGACCGCTTGTATCTTTTCATTTTTAATGCGTAGTTTTTTTATTTCTATATCGCGTTTTTTCAACTCCAAATCTTTATCACGAACCTTACGTTTTAGATAACTAATCTCCTGAAGCATTTTAAGCTTTATCGGAGTATTTTCACCCAAATTTTGAGTTGCCTGAGTATCTATGTCAATATCTGTTGGAAAAGAAGGAGCTTCATCCAAACATAAAATACTGTTATCTGGTAGAGGATTTTTATCAACGAACGGCATAGAATCGTCTGCAACTGTTGATTGATTAAGACATGATTCCGAGGAGCATTCTGCTAACGAAAGTAAAGGTTTACAGGAAAGAGTAGCTTTGCAACAATTTTGAGATGATTCATCATTAGATGTTGAGGTGAGCAAAGTGCCTGCAACTTCTGAGCCTCCAGTTGGAATGAGCGTTGGTGAATTACAAACGCTAACGTTTATAATATTCAAAAATGAATCTGGAACAGCATCGCGTGTAAGACCGGTGTAGTGATACTGCTTTACTGAAAAGTGTCTTTGGCATGCATACATGCCACCATAAATTCTGCTATCGGCACCCAGAAGACGAATCCACTCAGCCCATCTAAACGTTAGTAAAAAAAGCTTCAGTTTATCTTAAAAATTATTGTTAGAAATGAATTAAAGAATACAAGACAAACTAATATAAAAACGAGATATTAAATGAAATGAGTCAAAACCAAAAGAATTTTAACTCATAAGGAAATGAATGAAAAAATATAAACGATGAACATACATAATAAGTTCATGATTAAGAAAACAAAATCTTCTCAAATCTCTTTGAGATAATGGAACCAAAAATGTAAAAAAAAGTGTAAATGGAATCAATAATTATATGATACAAAGATACGAAGTGGACAATATGGAACATTAATTATATTATTGTCTTTTTCTTTACCCAGAAAACTGTGGCACCGAACGACCTGGCGTAGCATAAAACAACGAACGTGGCACAGATATTTATTTCGAGCCATATGCTATTCACGGAATTATAGGATAATAGTAGCAGTAGTAGTTGGTCTTTCGAAGAAAAAGTTTCTTTTATATGGTAGTAAATATTTTGAGTTAAACTTCAACATTAGCCAAAACTCATATTTTGCCCCTCTTTTTTTTGATTTTTTTTTAAATCTGCATAAAGGGAACAAAATATAAAAACCGAAAACTTAAATAGTTACTTCCATTTTAAATTTTTCCAAAATTCAGAAAAAAATAGAACGTACTATTGATCAGTGATGATTTTCAATATATTTGTAACTACCTCAATACACTCACGCTTTAAACAAGTATAATGGACTGACTTTTAGAGCATCCAGATAACTTCGGGTCTATTTGTAATAATTTCTGTGATAACATTGCATTTGTAAAATTTGTTGATATTGACTTAAGTTCTTAATATATATACATAAACAATGTCATATGTCAATGTCGAGCACCAAAAATAAATTAAGTACATTCGCCAAAAGTCTAAATGCCATCACTGATTTTGATTTTTTGTAGATTTAAAACCAAGTTTCAAAACAATACAAATGCCGAATTTCAAGTTTTGTCCAATTTTCAAGTTTAACTCAATTTATCTCTGAAAAAATTTTTTGAAAATCCAACTAATTCCGAACATTATTGTATAGTATGTCCTGACAATTTTTATAGTTGAGTTGATATTTGCAGATATTATAAAACAAAATTGTTTTAAATCCACATATTTACATATATTATTTTTTATTAAATACATATCTCTAAAAACTTCTCCTTTAAAAACTAA
The DNA here is from genome assembly GCA_963680825.1 of Meiosimyza decipiens. NCBI lineage: Eukaryota > Metazoa > Arthropoda > Insecta > Diptera > Lauxaniidae > Meiosimyza > Meiosimyza decipiens. The sequence goes on from OY804258.1 coordinate 37,271,282, forward strand.
AAAGTATGGATACGGAGGTTAAATGACGATATGTATGTATATAGGTGGTCATTCTTTAAATAACTGCACACTTGGTTTTTTTGAAACGAAATACTTCAAAAACAACGGGGAATAAGATAATAAAACATAACATAGTTTTTATTTAAAATTTTATAAAAAAATAACATTTTATTTATAAAAATGTGTCTCAAAATATCTTCATTTTATATCCTACTCTTAGGGTATCTTCACTTTGTCATTCTGTTTGTAACGCATAGAAGCATGCGTAGCAGGTATAAATTCTTCTTGGGATTGTAAATGGGCTAAATCGGTTCACCGACACGCCTACCTTCTATACAAACATATAAAACATTAAAAACGCTATATTGAGAGAATTATTTGATATAGTGCAACCAAATTTCTCACATATACTAAGAATATATTGATCAAGCTCAGGACAAAAACTTGTTGAATTTTGACTAAAAGGCGTGGAGAGAGAGAATTACTTAAGCTAATGGAACCAAAGTTAACACCAATCCTAAAAAAGGGTTTAGTCTAGTAGCAGACAAAAAATTGCCGAATTTCGACAAGAGGACGTGACACTTCCCATGCAAGCAAGATTCAAAACGCTATAACGAAAGTTATTTATGGTAGTGAAGCTAAATTTCACAGGAATTTGATCTAGCATCAAACAAAATGTTGGTGAATTTTGAAGAGGGCGTGGGACAGCAAATGTTGTCAAATTTAATGTTTAGTTGGCACGTAGTGATGTGGAAGAGATGCTATTAAAATAAAAAATTAGGACTTTGCGCACTTTAACTGTGAGGTGTAGGGTATTTAATTTTTAGCGAAGCCAAAGATAACACCCTTACTTTTTTATGCCTCGTGAAAGAAAACTCTTCAAGAAAAAAAAGAATATAAGCTTACTGTTTATCAAATAATGTCCAAAGTGTACCCTGGGACCGCTAAGCCATTATTTGCTCCACTGCTTCAAACCAATTACAGAAATGGTAACAATGTACCACAAGCCGCCGAAAAGTGAACTTCACATATTCACAAACTTCTTCTCCAATAGGCACTTCATTTTTTATACGTTTAAAACAAGCTTAAAAAAATTGTCAAAGGAACGAAGAAGATACGCATTTTATTTATATTTCCTCGTCTATGCGCAAAATTTAAAGAAAGTCACATACGGTGCGCCAGGTCAAATTTTCCTTAGTTCATTGGGCGCGGCACCTCCCATAGAAGTAAAATCAATAAAGCAAAAATATGGCAACCAGCACTCATCGAACAATCAATTATTTCTTGCTTCATATCGCTACTTTTCATTTACATAATTAGTGTTTGTAAATGCTCACATCACGAGGTGCCTGTTTAAAAAGCTTTATTTCATTTGCGTCCACGGTTTGGTTTTTGGACTAGACCTAATAGCACAATCGTATCCCGAACATGATATCTTCACCAACACAGCCGGACTTTCATAACGATCTTCAATGAATTTAAAATAAATTGTCCATTCGAGCATAGCACACGAACCTCGCAACCGCAACTCCAATAAAAATATCCATTCAACAGAAACATAAGACTCCACTCGAAATATGATTTAAAGGAACGGGAACGGAGTGAGATGTTTTTGCACAATGAATTTTTAACATTGCAGTATCATGGGTTTATCGTCTCTGGAGGAAATTTTGCAAGTGCAAGAGCTCATACTATGAACATTTACTGGTGCCTCGTTGAACTTTTTTGTTTTCATAGGAATTATATAGGAAATACAGACACGGTTTCTAGCTGTAATTTGAATCTTGAGAGGAAGATTATTAAATTCCCGAATGACATACGTACATATTTAAAGTTCACCGTAGCGTATGAAGTTTGTTTTACACCAGTGCTACCCTATGTTTTATATAATTCAGTCTTTAATTTACAATTACTAAATATATTTAATAGTAAGTCCATGTATACCTTTCACGTTGCTTGTTCCTGTCGGGAAACTTAAATAGCCTCAACGCTCCTGCACATCGCATAACGCATTCTCTCGGCATCTTGAATCAATTTAAATGTTAGTATATCATACTCGTATTAGCGCAAATAGTTTTGAGGAAAACAGATATTTCTGAAAATAAAAAACTAAATGAGTATAAAATATGTTATTTGAATGCAATTTTAGCATTTACAAATTTTGCTGCTAAAGCGCGAAATATTTACAAAAATTAGTGTTGATTCCAGTGTTGTCGTTCAATACAATTTTTAAGTGCTGTAAGTTGTGAAAATGACTAGCCTTAGACAGCGTTTACACGAGGAAACTCTTGAAAGAAAGTTTTCCTGTTTGTAGGCAAGAAGGGAAAAACGAAAGGGTGGTGTACAGAATTTGTCTGATATTATGCTTTGAATTTACGTTTGTTGTGGCGGGTTGATGCAGTAATTGCTTTGAAATTTTCTTGCGTAAACGCAAAAGAAATTCACAAAAGAGAATAGACAAGAATTTCTCAGACCGAATGTGCTCGTGTAAACGTTGACTTATAGCAAAATCAGAAACAATGGTTAAGTAAAAAACTGGGGCTCCTAAAGTAAGCTTATGCCAAAACATTATAATATGGAATGTAAAAATACTTATGTCACTCACAAAATGAAAACAAAACAAACAAGAACGCATGATTGTCAAAATCATGATTTAACTATATCAGGTTACTGCAAAAAAAAATGCTGCTTCTTCCAAAAGTAAGTGTAGTGTCAAATCGTATTAAATTTTTTTTTCGATTTTTGCATTGGATATCAATTTTGACACTCCAGTCTTCTGACGTTCAACACATTCAGATGTGAGTTTGACAGCTTGTGAGAACCTTTATAATTAAATCATGGTCAAAATAATTATTTCAAGCCGCTGTACAATAATATTACTGTAGTATGAAAGACAGCACTGATTCAATGTACAATTTGACAGCTGATTTGGTTACCTTATGTTATATTTTTTATTTATTTATTTACGTCTATAGACACAAGATCCTTACAGACTAGCGTAAAAATCTAAAAAACAATTTAAAGACTAAATAATAACAAATAAAAATAATTATAAAGGATAACAATTCATTATATTATTCTTAAAAATAACTTTATTTAAGCACAAGTCTAAGCCATTATTTGAACAAATTTTATTGAACTCAATTAAAGCTCTATTTAATGGCTCGTTCAGGCCATAATTGGTTCTATGAACCTTAACATAAAAGAAACTGGTACTACGTAAATGCCTTGCAGGTACATTTATGCTGATTTTTTTCCAAAAGAACATTACAGTCAATGTTGCCATTAATGAAATCATAAAGAAAAATTTGCGACCGAAACTTGCGCCGTCCTTAGACACACCATACACAGGGCGATCAGTTGATGTCTCATTGTTGACGCGTGTATGCCGTAGTCAAGAAGCAGATTCGAGATACGAAATTAATATTTTTGACAGTAACAGTTTGAGTCCGAGCTTTTATGACAGGTTGGAAAATTCTAAAACAGCGTTGCGGTTTTCAGATTTCCTTAATAAATCTGTTATAAATGTCTATGAAAAAATAAGTTACATAATGATAAGTTGGTACAATTATACATTGCAGAAATATCTTGTCAAACTCAAAGTATGCAACCGTGAAAGTGCCTAAAACATGTGTCAAAAATAATCAAAGCAAAAACAAACGAAAATTCTGAGAAACGCGCATAATTTCATTGTGAAAAAATCAACAATAAAAAAACATACCAAGCTGTTTTGAGAGAAATATTAGGCATAAAAATCAAGAACTATCAAGTTGGATTGGTGCTACCAGGATAAATGTAACTTGTATACAAACATACATGTAGTATTATTGACACATTGAGAAAGCTTAACTTACATTCTCTTAATGTATTGTGGTACTGTTCATCTCAGAATTTATTTCTTTAACCTATTTTCCTTTTAAATGATGTTCTACTTGTTCTTTCTCTTTGTAAGTACATTTTTTTTTTGGAAAAAATCGAAGTAACTCACGAAAATTTTTGATATAATCGACGACCGTAGCAAAACACGATATTGACATTCAAATATGCTGTCACCCCATGCTGTACAGCATGAGGGATCATGTGAATGCTCCATTGGGCTTTTTTAGATAATTGGCATTGGCAACCTTGGTCAAATCTGTCAAACAGAAAGTCAATAAAAGCGAAAATTCATAAACATATTTAGGGCAAAAATTTTCGATTTTTTCACCACAAATTTGATGGAAAGTTACTTTTAAAATTTTTTGGAAAAGCGCAACGATAAAAGAATGCAGCTTGCATGAAAAACAAAAGAAAAATAGAAAACAAACTAAAATAAGACACTACCGAAACTTTACACAAACAATGGAGCCGTCGGCTTGTGAAGGTAATGAACGCATTTTTGGTAATGTTTTCTTCCTGCGGAATTGAACTTTGCTTTTGGTTTTCGCTAATCAAATTTATCATTTCTCTATAGACCTGAAGGCATTCGAAAGGCGTCTTACAGAAGTTGTGTCCTCGTACAAACCTTCGACGTTACGCTGGCGAAGTAAGTACATGGAAATCTTGGAATTGGGTGGGTAAAAAGGCAAACAAGATAAAATTTTCCAAAAAAAAGCTAGAATGTAAAAAAAAATCTAATATTGAGATTATTAACACAAATTTTTATTAAATTTAGTAGTCTTGACCGTCATTTCCCTATGCACCGCAATTGGTGCTTGGTATTGGCTGCGGGATCCACATACATCTGTTGTGCCGCTAACGGAGTCGTTATTGATTCATCCAGTTTTCACATTTGCAACTTTAGCGCTAAGTAAATGCTAAAAAGCAAAATAGTTTTATTGAAATTTAATTGTTTCATTCACTTGCAGTTATTTTATTTATGTTTGGTGTACACAAATTGGTTATTGCACCACAGATTATAACATCACGAATGCGTTCAGTGCTAAGCGATTTTAATATGAGCTGCGATGATACGGGGAAGCTGATACTAAAACCCAGGCCGAATAATAATTGAGAAGCAGCTGCGTCCTTAAAATAGTTTCATTAACTAAAATAAAAGTGTTTTCTGTAATTTTGTAAAAATGAAACTTAAAAATAAGCTACCAAATTGTACGTTAAATAAGCTAATATTTATTATGATCGTATTTCTTATAAAGGCGAAATGATAAGTTAATCCCCAGAAAATTTTCAATGAAATGCTAGTCGAACTACCGTTGTGACAAGAACTTTAACTGTCGCTATTTTGCTGCAAGTAGTCATATCACATTTAAGGCTCGAGAAAAAGTCGAGAAAAAAGCTACAATCACAATAGAACACCGTTTAATAGCTTTCATAAATTTTAAAAATCTAAAACTGTTTTTTTATTTATGATAGTTTAATATTTGCGCTACACGTTTACTTTAGAAATAATAGCCGTTTTCCAATTTCGTCATATAATTGACGTTCCAATTATAAATGTTCATCCACTCAATATTTTGAAAAACTAAAAAAATGGGTTTTTTAAAGAAAGTCTTGTGTCGATAAATGTAACTATAAAATGATATTGGAAGTCAGATTAATGATTCAACATATTCTTTATTTTTAAGTACATGTTTAAGTATATTTTAAAATCTCGCGAATCTTGCCTTTGTGTAATTTAGCATTCATATTGCAATGGAGGAAAAGAAGTTGATTATAACATATGTTTAAAAGTATTTATAATTTCTATTCCCTTCAAAAATAAAACAAGTCTTAAAAAATTTCCCAAAAAATGCTTGCTCTCACTATAAATACGTAAAAAAAGGCAAACGTTGGCGGACGTACTATCATTTATTGTCTCGTCTGAACTAGAACAATAGAAACTACACTGAAAAACGCACTGCAATTTCAGTCGATCGGTTCAAATGTTCGTGCAGCTTGGCCTACAACTCTGGCCGAAATCCTCAAAAGCTGATTGCCCAGAAAATGACAAAAACTTGTTGGACCAACGGTAATTTTTATTAAGATTTCATATAACCTTAAAGGTGTGGTACCGGAGCAGTCCATCCTCTCACCGCTGGTAGCTGTTTTTATCCATAATTCAAGTCGCCCAAAGTTAACAACCTATTGTTGGGTGGGTCTTGAATCCGTATCGAGTTCAAAACGAATCCGGATTCAAAACGAAAACCCGTTTCGGATAAATATATCAAAAAGTAAGTTCATCTCGAATTCGAAACGGATTCGTATGGCACACTGGGTTATGTCCTTCATCCTCTTTGCTCAAGTTCAGTGGTCAAGTCGCAAAAAGATAACACATTTTGATATTTATAACATCAGTTAGAATTATACGCATTAAAAAAAAGGAAGATTACAAGCCTGTCTGTCTTAGCTCCCTCGAGTTACGAATATGCTATGATGTTCTTAAAACTATCCATCAAGAATTAAACTATGTGAAGACTCTTTTTATGTATTGTATTTGTTACTTTATTTAATTCTTTCGTTTTATTTTGTTTTAATTTTTGGTACAAACTTTATTTTAACTCGTGGTTGTTCCTATTTGTTTTATCTCATTTCTTAATTTAACCCATGATTTATTTATAAACTTTGCGCAGTTTGGTATTTTTAAAATTTATTTTAATATTATGCTACATAAATGCATTTTTATTTTGCTTGATATTTTCCAAATTGGATATTTGGTCACTTCGATAGCTCAATTCCAGAGTGTAACAACTCAGAAACATTGGATAATTAGGAAAATAGATTATATGACATAAAAGAAATATTGAAAAAGTATAGTTTAACAACCATACAGCAAACAAATATCGACTAGCTTCACTTTGAAACTCGTAAACAATCGGTATAGCAAACCGTTTTCATATTTAGTTCAATATCCCCAGATCTTAGACTTGTTACACATTGGAATTGATGTATCGACTTATCACCAAAAACTTGAGAAGAGCGTTTTTCAGATCCTGCTATTGATGTCATAAACATTTTTTCAGATAATAATTAAAACTATTCCGTCTTTTAGACGTTGGATAGCTAGTAATTAAAATGTTCTATTATGGCGTATATGGTCGTTTTAATTTAGTAAATAAAGAAGTAAATAGCACGTTTTGCACTTAGCCAAAAATATGGGAGCACTATTTTTTATACAAATGTTTATATTCAGTTCCTTTTAAGTTCATTTATGAATAAAAATCAATGTTCCAAGTCAGATAAGACAGATTAACTTAGGTTTTAAAATATTTAATATTAATAGCAGTTTTTGAAACGACACTCTTCTTCACGCTAGTCATTGTAAGTATTTATGTTTGTATTTTAAATTCTTTGTTTTTTTTTTGTTGCATTTAAAAATATGTATTGTTTGTTAGTAAATTATTTACTTATTGCATATTTGCTACAGAAAACAAAATAAAAAAAACTTTTAAATAATTTCATAAAAAATAAAACAATTAATTATAATAATCTCTCAATAATCCCTTACACATATTTGCGCTAAATTTTATAATTTGTTTTAAATTTATATAATTACATACATATAATTTTTTAATTTTTTCTTGTTTTGTATTTAGTTTGTTTGTTTTAAACTTATTTTAATTAATTGTTTTGCCTTAGTTTTGTGATATAGTATGTACTATATATGCATTTTCGTCAAAAACAACCTAATAATCTTGAATTCTTCGGGAGCGCTTAAAATTTAATAATTTACAGGATTCAGGGTTGTTAAGGATTTTTTATTATAAAATTTTGTTGCTTTTCCCTGTACCAAAAGAAAATGTTTCTTTATTACAAATTGTGGAAATTTGTTGAGTCCTCAAAAATCTGAAATTAAAATTACATTAAAATTGTGCCATGAAGTGGCCTCGAAGATCGTGGAATTGACTCTTTTGGATTTTCTTTGGGATACACTCATCCCTTAGTTTATGCGGATAAATCAATGACGTTGGACCAAATAATATTGCCGAAATACGGAAAGCGGTCGAAAATTGAACCTCTGAATTGCGCTGTACACGGGGACAGTTGTTGTTCAAATGTAGAATGGCGTAAAGTTATCTGAATAACTCAAAATTTATTTGATGAATAAACTCAAAATTTAGGTACTCAAGACAATTCCTTTGTGTTTAAAGAAAAATCAATCGATACGAAATATATTAAAATCAGTGGGATTTAAATAACATTTTTTTAAACTTGACATCATGGGGCAAAACAAGCATCGGTATCAAATTCAGCAACTTAATCTAAAAATACATTTGTAAAGATTAGAGTTTTTATTTTTCATTTGATCGAACCAAGATATGTTATGGTTTTTTTAAAGATTTTGGACATCGATCTCGAATTTCGTAACCGTTTTTTTTTCTATCGGTTCAGGTTCCTTTTGAACTTTTTTTTTAGATATACATAATTAATTTATATGTGCAATAAGTATAAATTAAAAAAAATGTATTGAAAAATACATAATTTTACTTAATTTTCTACTGAAGTTTTTGGCAGCTACCCTGTATATTTTTCTAAAATTTTTGAAATTTTCGAAATTAAAGCATCTCCAGAGAATTCAAGTACTTGAGGTGTTATTGACGAAGTCTTAGATGTACTAAGTATGAATATTGTTGTATTTTTTGTCTGTTTCATGTGTAGTAAAGCTTAGAAACGGAGCAGTGCAGTGTAGAGTAAAAACTTGCGTTAAAATATATATATATATTTTTTTTAAATAAACGCACAAAAATACAGAGTGTGCGTTTTATATACAAAAATGTTTTCAATATAAAATTCTCAGTTATAGTTAAGACTTTTAAATTATAAGCCCGAAAAGTGATATTAATATCGTTACAAGCATAACACAGTGCAACAAAGATAAAATTTTAAGAAATTTTTGCTACATACTGCGCCTACATAGTTTCTCATTGCAATATATAGACCACTGAACGTTAAAACTTAAAAAGTATTGGAAAAACTTCAAAATGTGATATGGGTCTCTGAACCGCACAAAGATAAGTTTTTGGTATATTTATTTTCGAATATAAATATTGTTAATGCACCAATCAGTAAGAAAAATTCAAAGCCAACTTATTGACATGATTAAAATCTCCACTGAACCTTTCGACGGTTGTTCTGTTCGAAATGAAGTAAGGAGAGAAAAGTTAGACACAAGGTTTTTGACAACACTAGCGAATATATTTGATATTTTATTTTTCAAAATAATTTCTACTAGACCAAACAATTAAAAGATTAAAAAACAGATTCTGGAATCATTTTAAAACTAGCTTAAAATTTAGTTTATGTGTAGGTATCAACTTAATTGATGCTTGAATTTGACGAAAGAAATCTAAAGCAGTAACTATACGAGTAGTCCCCAGAGCAAAATCATCAAAGCAATTTTTTATATCAATCAAAGAAACAAACAATTTTAATGAAAAATGCGCAAGCTCAAATTGAACAATAGATTCCAAGATGCAACACAAAAACCATGTGAGATCAATCTACCGCAAAACGATCGAGCTCTTTGTCAAAATTTCTTAATTAATGTGTGTCAAAACCAAAAAAATTACACTCAATAAAGATAAATTAAACAGAAAATTGTGCTTAAGCTAGTCATACTAATCATCAGCTAGGCGAACTTATCCGTAACTTTTAAGCCGATTAGTAAGAAATTGTCTGGCTCATAGGCACCATTGTCAGAGCTATAAGGGCATTATTATATTGTTAGTTCCGTCCAAGGTCTTAACAAAAGTACTCCTCTTCAGAGTTACCGGAAAAATTGAACCACTTATCCGAAAACAATAGGATGACTTTCTCCAGAACAGATCGTGTATTGATGAAATTCATACCCATCGCATTATCGTGGAGCAGATAAGTGAGTGGCAGGCTGCGTTCGTATTGCCGTCCGGTGACCAAAATTATAGGCTAATCCAGCATAGAAAAAGTGAACGGAATTACACACATTTCAGACTTTTATGAACTCATAATGAGTATAAAAGTTCAGAATTGTGAACAGGAATTCCGACTCTAAAAAGAGGCGGAATGTTTAAAATTTTTTAAAAAGTTTTAAGTTCACGATCCAGCAAGATTTCCTCACACTGAACGTTGTAATTGGGGGTGAAAATAACGTCGAAATGGAGCATTCTGTCATACATCTTTTCTGTAGATAAATTATTTTTGTGGTACCGTCTAATATGCACCCGAAAGATTTTTTTTTTGTGTGTACTAATGGAATTTTTTCCCATATTGGACAGTTTTGTTTTATAAACTATTTGTGTTATTTACTACAAGATTTGTTTTATTTTATTTTAAACTAGAAAAGTTAAATAAAAGCACACACATAATTTTACTCGTAGGTATAACATTTTAAAAAGTCAAAATTGTAAAGATCAAAAATGCATAACTTTGCTTTGTTCTTTTTAGATTTAAATTATTAATTGTATAAATATTTTAATAATACATAATTATAATAATAAAAGTAGATGGTAGTTTTTGTTATTGGTTTTGTTTGGTTGATTTTGCGTTCGCGCGTTTCTTAGCTATTATGCCGCCAGTAGATTTCTTATGTTTTTCGGTGTATTCTCCTCATTCAGATGCTTCGTCGTATAACGTAGCGCATTCAGAAGTGGTTCTGCTTTAATTGCAGGCTGTGCCTGTAACAACCGAACGCAACCTTTGACATCGACATGGGCACCGCGTGCAAATGCACCAACAGGATGCACGTGATCATAAAGAATTACCAGGCCAACCATCACGCGCAGGACTAGCAGGTGGGTTTCTTCGCGCTCAATTTGCTGCAATAATTTTCTGTTAAAAAAAAAAAAAGAGAGAGAAACCATAAAAATATTATTTTTTTTATATTCAAGAATAAATGGCAAAGAAGCCCATAGAACGAAAATTCGGTCAAATATATTTTAGAAATTATGGCGCGGACAAAAAGCAAAACAAAAAATAAACAAATAAAAATGATTAGGGGATTTATAAAATGAGAAGGCCCAAAGAATAATATTCCATACATAGAACATAAAGAACTTTTTGGCTACTTTGCCTTGTGTTCATCGATCGACTTAATCTGTTATTCCTTGTACCACAGAAATTGCAGCATGGTGCGAAAAATTATTTCCACAAGATTTTAACTTGTAAATGTGCCGCAAATGCGAATCGCTTAGATTTACGTTGCGGTGCTTATAAGGTACATACGCCGTCCCATATCGAGTTAAAGGAAATGAGTTTACTCGCAATCAATAGACCATAGACGCTTGTAGGGATTGAGCCCCTTATTGCCTATGTCACTTTAAGCTTCATAATCTTTTAAATGGTGAAAAAATCTTGAAATCCGTCCAGTAGATTTTTATCCCGCCCAGGGACATAAGTAAACCAATTCACAGCAATTTTTTGTAACTAAAATAGTACCTATAAATTGTAAATAAATCATTACACATACAATTCGATTTCAAATCCGAGAGTGCGAAGACATCCATGTAGGTATGGTATATAAATTGGGCAGGTGCGAAGACATCCATGTAGGTATGGTATATAAATTGGGCAGGTATATATAAAGTTGTTTCAGCATTCCTTTTTATACCCTACACAGAGGGTATATTCACTTTGTCATTCCGTTTGTAACGCATAGAAGGGGGCGTGGCAGGTATGGAAAAGTATATATATTATTGATCAGCGTCACCACCTGAGTCGATATAGCTATGTCCGTCTGTCTGTCTGTCTGTTGAAATCAGTTTTACGAGAAAATTAAGCAAACTAACTCAATGAAATTTGACACACAGGTCAAACTTTCTTGCAAGCTGCTAGCATATAAAAATTGGCGAAATCGGTTCACGGCCACGCCTTCCGCCCATACTCTATGTAAATATACCCAAGTCCATTTTTAAAAAAAGATGCTGCGATTTTGATGAAATTTGGTGATTTGTTGAAGATGAGAACAAAATTAAGATTAGGCTAGGTTTTAAGTTTGCAAAGACTCTTAAAGAGGCGTGGCACAGCCCTAAATTTTAGCTTTTATAACGCCATAGCTCGTAAACCGTGCAAGATATTGTGATGAAATTTGGTACAAGAATACAGATCTTATAAATCTTGAATTGCGCGTAAAGTGGGTGGAATTGTAGAAGTGGGCGTGGAACTTTTTTGCAATTGAAAATTTGAATTGCGTATAACTCTAAATTGGCACATACGATTTTCATAAAAATTTTAGGGATGATACCACTGAAAGTAGTCATCAATACAAGTTTATTCAATATTCTAGAAAATTTTGTTGAAGGGCGTGGCACAGCCAACAATATTTATAAACGTTATAAAAAGAGAACTAACAACGCAATCGCAATGAAATTTAATATGGCAGATATACTCGCTAAAAGGTGTTTTCTTGCAAAATTTTGGTACAATGGTGCCGGTGGGTGTGGCACATCCCATATAAGCAAAATACATTTAATGCTATAGATAGTGTGCTATGAGAGTAATCTTCATAAAATTTTGTGTAGAGGTGCCGGTTACTATAAGCTTTGAAATTCAATGAAACTTGAGAAGATTGCATCAGTGGGCGTGGCACCTCCCTCATTAACATAAAGTTGTAAGTGCTATTTTAAGTGAACTATTGGTGCAATTGATCTGAAATTTGATGTAAGTGGTTTACTGGGTATTAGGTATATATGAATCAAAAGCTTTTGAATTAGCAACAGTGGGCATGGCACCTCCACAATTAAAATACCTTAAGTGGCAAAACTATCGAAATAAATGAGCAATCTTACTGAAAATTGGTGTTAGAGGTTTGTTTATGAAAGGCTATTTTTGGATTAAAATCGGACTGGATTGTACCAGTGGGTGTGTCACCGCCCTAAATTTTCATAATAATTACGGCACATATCGCAAACTATACAAGCTATCGTGCTAAATTTTGGTTTGTGCATTTCAATCACGAATGTAAAGTGGGCGTCACATATTTCGTGTTTTTCATTTCTATTCTATTTTTTTCAACATTTCCCAAATTCTTTTGACATTTTCAGTTTTTCCCAACACTTTTCAACATTTTTGAACCTTTTTACATTATTTTCGACTTATTGAACCTCTTGAACATTTTTTTAACATTTATTTAAAAAGTACTTTCAATGCAGTGTAGGGTATGTGAGTTTTGGCCTGGCCGAAGATAACACCTTTACTAGTTTTATTTTTATATATTACTAAAAATATTTTATATTCTAAAACTTACGGATTTTCTAACATTCTCAGGCACACTTTGGCCATTGTACCGAGTGTTTCTGTTGTATTTTCCACATCGTCCGCATTATCATGCACAAATTTAGATGTGGCTTCACTGAGAACTTTTAACATTGGCGTCGCATGTGCGTAGAACAGAGACATTCTGTTGGCCAATTCAGTGCTCACCAACATGTTGTTGGTGGCATCTATACGCTGTCGACTCACAATGCGTCTATAGTAGCTAAAGTCATTTTGTATCGCAGGTGTTTTCATCTGCAAAGGAATATAAAAAATATGAAATTGGTTAAAAATGTTGCAACTTCTTCTTTTTCTATCTTGTACTATATAAAATTTAATGCAACATGTTCATTTGTATGTCTGTCTGTCTATTTGTGTTGTATACGTTAACAGAATTCTTATTCTTATTCCAGCGTAGGTCGCAAGCGCTATATGGAGTGGTTCAGGAGTTGAGCACAGATAGGTGTGGCACTCCCCACACAAAACATAAAAAAACCTATGGCAGCTATAGGTTTGAAATTTAATGCATGGATTTATATCGTCAGCAATAAAGTAAGTAGAGGGCATGGCAACACCAAAATAAGTACGTCACACGTTAGAATTTATGGTATCTGTAGTTGTGAAATTCGGTACATTCGTTTCAAAAAAAATATCATCAAAGCCGAAAATTCGTTTGATGACGTACAATATAAAAGCATTGAATGCAACTATAAAATAAGTAAATAGTCTTCAGCAGTCCCATCTTTTTGAGAATTCTTCGCGAGCTGAGCCGCGTGGCAACAGCTAATACTTTATAAATAAAAAGTTTATGGTTTTAAATTTCATAAACAATATTTAAGCTGCGCCCCCTTATTGTAGTGAACTATAAATAAAGTGTAGGCTAAAACATGGATGCAACAAGTTTATTGACTTGGAAATTTTAAAATGACCTACATTATAAAACTTGAGAATAAAATGTACATAAAACGTGTCAGTGATTATCGCTGCGCTTTACAATGTATATCATTGCAAAGACGTGCGTAAGCTTCATCGAACTGCTTTCCATAGTTAGTTAATGTAGATTTATGGAATTAGTAGAAGATTCCTATCATTTAAGAGAAAAAAAAACAATACTACTTTAGCCTATGAAGAAAAAAAAAAAAACGCAACTTCAATTGAGTAAAACTTTTTTAAATTCTGAAAGCATAAAAAGTTCATGGCTGCTAAATGCACTGAACTAACCGAAACTAATAAGATTACAAATTGTATTGTCTTCAACTACATACGTGCACATTTTTATGTTTCATTTGTTTGCATGGTAGTTTTAAAAAACTATATAAGTCTTGGTTACATAACTATTTAGCGTTAGTTTAAATAAAAATTTCCATTAAAATGCAACCGTTTAACAGAGTAGGTACAAATTTATTTAAAGTGCTACAACAATATAAAATCTTTAAAAGATTCTGGGCAAACGATTACAGCAACTTACAAAACGATAACAAAACTTTGTAAAATTAATTTTTGAAAACACAAATTCCTGACCTCCGCTATATTACTCGTATTAACGTGACAGACATTTATCTGCTACGAATATCACAAAAACCAGACGAGAGCTGCCACATATTATAATTGCAGTGCACTATGGCAACCATCTAGTTTTTCTGTGGTATAAAAATTATAAATTGCTTTAGAGTATTTTTGGTATAGATCGTATTAAACACAGCTAAAAATTAAAAAAAAATTAAAAAAGAATGACAAAACACAATCAAAAAAAAAAAAATGAAAAAAAAATCATAAATAGTGAAAATAGTTTATTATATAATTTCAAAAAATTCATTATGTTCAACAAAATTTAAAAGAAAATTAAAGATAGTTGCTCAGTGGCGTCAATTCAGTAGGGCTGGGGAGGGCATTGGTCCCCCCAAGGATCTGATACTAGTTATTATTCAATACATTAATTCAATAAACCCATCTAAAGTGGTGGAATTATAATTCCCCCTCCCTCCAAGATTTGGTGAAGTGACGCCACTGTAGTTGCTATATATCTTAACGTATTTTGGAGAAACTCTTCTCCTTAGTGAATATATTAGGCATTTCTTAATAAAAGTCGCTGAAATATGCATCAAGAAATATCGAATGACCTTTATCTATCGTTTTTAGTGAAATTTGATTTCCATAACAAAAAAAAGAGCTTTTTCTTTTTTCATAGCTGAAATTTCAACTATATTAGCCTTAATACACTATAATTTGAAATTGTCAATGTTACTACATACTATCTCTTAAAAAAATAAACGAGAAAGAAAAAATTATTTTTGAATCAAAAATTATGAATAGCCATTTGCAAAATTTGATAAAAAATATTACAAAAAATTTTGTTGATCATCACTAGGCTGGTTCAAAAAATGAAAGTGGCTCCAATTTTGAAGTTCCGGATTTCAAAAGTTTTGTTTTGGAAAGAAACAGCGGCAGTTATCTGAACTGGATTAATTTAATCGGTACCCGCTATGGCTTTTTGAGTCCAAGGATGGTGGATATTTAAAGATTTTTGTTAGTAAAATATTTGATAAAGTCGTAAGATCAGTTGGTTCGAACGTTAACACAGTACGTTGAACAGAATCTTGTACGCTTTTTGTATCAGATATATCCCGATAGTTTCTATAGAGCATATAGTATAGTTTTGTCGCTGGAATTAGGTGGCTGGATTTTGTAGCTAACTGGAAATGGTGTTGCATATTTCTGTATAAGCTATAGATTTGTTGCCGCTTAGTAGTAGTTGTTGCTTAGGCACTATTCGATTAAGAAAACAGTCTGATCGGTCAAGTCCATTGTGAATCCAATTATTGTTTTTCTATTTACCTTTATGCCTAGCTGGAATGATACTAAAAGGGAAACAAATAAATATTCGTTAAACAAACTCACTCCAACATGAAGCAATAACTCAAGAACAGAGCATAGTCAAAACATCTATAATACTCTGTTAGTCCGAGAACAAAAGGTTATCCAGAAGGACTTGACGTATGTTCCTGCTGCTAGCTGAACATTTTTTAGCTTTTGCTGGTCATCTTGTTATTTACAACACCTAGGCAAGTTCTAATTTTTGACCGTTTCTAAAAATTATAAAAAAAAGGGAATTTGAGAGGGACAAGCCATTAGCTGTAATGCAGACATAATTGATGCAGTTATTGTCGTAATTGAGAAGCTATTTACTGGTAAAGTACTGTATTCCAATGAAAATTATTTAAAGAAAAACAATTGTGGTAACTAAAAATCTGATGTAAAAATTGTTTGCTGCTCTTTTCCAACCTATTTAGTGAATTTTTGTTATTCCCCACGTAAGTTCCTATAAAACCAAAACATAATTTGCTGTATTTTAATTTTTAAAAGTAGTTTTTAGTTTGTTAAATTCCTTTTCATCTACACATATCCTAGATTTTCATTACAACGAGCCTGTTGAGTGCAATTGGAAATGCCGGCATTATATTTACAGCCGCTGTGCCATCAGCTCGAAATCAAGAACAACAGTACCTCGCAGCACGGTATCTTTTAAGAGGACAAACACCTAACACCGCAACTCCCATGTTCTATCAAACACAAGCCCTATGGCAACACAATTCCCTGTGGTACCCGTCAAATGCAGAGCCCAAACAAGTGGTTGCCACTGGACCATCATCACTACCACAGCCATCAACGACAACTACACCATTTACATTCAACAACCTACATCAATATACAGCAGCGGCAGCACCATTAACACAAACATGGTCTGGTGCACCAATTGTTGTAGACTACTTCGATGATGATGATGAGCAACCAGTGCAACAACAGCAATTGCATAGCAATCGTGCATTACAAAATTTTTATGATGCTTCCGTGCAACGTGATCATAAAATGTTACTACCTAAGCAGTCAACTAGGAATTATCTGCCTCTCTTGCCGCCACCTTACTTGATGCAACCTCCTTCGGCAATCAACCCTAAAACAATAGCGCCTACATTTGTACGACCTTTAAGGCCCTTGGATGTGCAGCAGCGTGAAGCTGAACGCTATGCAGCATACGCGTCGTTCTTTGAACGTTATGTCCGCATGTATCCACATCGTCTGATACCAAAATACAATATTAGCTGAACATAAAGTTATATTCCCTTTGCAAAACTTTTGTTGTTTGATATTTTCAATGGAATTTTATGGTGTAAGTAATTTAGTAGTGCAACAAGTAAAAGAAAAAAATTGCAACTGGATATATCGTAACTATTCGGTTGATGTCAGGCGATAAAAATATATTGGTCTATAATAAAAATGAATATATTATGGCACTCGGCAGATCTGCTGTTACGAGAATCGATACTCTGGTAATCACATTTGTTTTTGCTAGTTTTCAATGCGTTTAAGTGACTGAAAAATATTGGCGATTCTAAATAAGTTCCTGTTCAAGCCATTTGTATGTTGAACATTTTTATGCAATAATGTCAGAGGTTTATAAAAATAAGCTTGTAGGTATAGATATCCTTTATCCGTCCTTATAAAATTATCTTTCATATGACAACGATATTTTGAAAATCTTTTTAGGGGTTCTCAATTTATCCTCAACTTCTAATGTGTATATCTCCGAATCTATATGCGTCCCTCGATTTCTGATTCCATTTCTTTGTCAGCATTAAACGCTTCGTAAGAAAACAATCTGTAGATATAAACTATGTGTGTTACTCATGGAGACCTAAGCCGTTCAACCGATTTCCGAAATGTTAAGTAAATGTGTTTCTTATGAATAGCAATTATCTCCAATAAACAAACCGAAATCAAAGCTTTGAGCTCGACACATATAAAACCGAAAGTGGGAGAACAATGCAGAAAAGAACTTGTCAGGCTAGGACATCGATTTGATATTATTCTCATATATGTTCCAGGCCACAGGAACATTTAGGGAATTGAAATGGCTGATAAACGAGCAAGGCGTGGTTCCTCTCTTAATAAAACCGCACCAGGACGTGTTTTCACTCCTCTCGGCTTAGTTAAGAAGAGGATTCGCACGCAGTTTCTATCTGTAGTTGGAAACCACAGGAAGTCCTTACAAACCTGTATAACAGCCAGATCAATCTGGACCTCTTATAATAAACTGAGAACCACCTGCACTAGACACTGGACAATAGGCAAGCACGCTTAAAGATTAGGTATTCCATTCAATTCTTCCTACCGCAGTCACTTGAATGCTAGCGAGAATGAATCACTCGAGCACTTTCCTTGCAGCTGTCCAGCCTTAGCAAGAATTTGGCAAAGATGTATTGGCAAACCTTTCTTCAATGACCACAGGGAATTGGCTGAAGTTGAAATTAGATAAAGCTAACTGGATATAGCTATCTTAACATCCATCAATTCGCCGGGTCACGTAATGTGGTATGGAAACGGCACAATCAGTGCTACTTATGACTTCAAGCCTGTTTGCTAAGCCACCACTCTAACCTAATCTTCTTATGGTTTGAGGAAGGCTTGTAGTATAGTTTGGAAAACACAGTATAAATAAAAGAATGTTGTATGCTCAGATAAACTTCGACTTTTTAAACCTTTATCTGAATTTTCAATCATATGATTCCTTAAAATCTTAAAAATAGATATACATATTACAAATTTTGTCATTTGCAAAAGTGTCTTTATATATAAATCTTGTTTGATAGAAAGAGAAAAAACTAGAGCAGCGCAACAAAATAAAGTCATTAGCCTAAAACGTTTTGTAACGGAAGAAGTGGAACGACTCTAATTTCTTCAATTCCAATTTTGCTGTAATTTACACCCTACACATTGGCGCCGACAGCTTTATACGTATGCTGTCAACCCTGCTATTCACCCGACAAATACGTATGTAGGTGTTTATTCATTGCAACTTCAACTGAATTAAGTTGAGTTACTCAATTCAGTTGGATGTGCCGTACGGTATCCATAACATTTGCGTCCAATTGTACAATTGGTCACAACTCATTTGCTGTTTTTGTTACTGTTGATTGAGAGACCCAAAAAGGCAGAGAATCGCTCTGAGCTGTCCATGAATAATTCAGACAAATGTAAATTGCACAAAGGTACCCTGAAATGCATATCACTAAGTGTGCGTACACACGAAAGGGTGCTATTTGCTAACCAGTAGAAAATCGAGCAAAAAGCAAACGACAAAATCTAATGCTTTTTCCAACATAACTATACTTTCAATTTTAATAAAGAGCTTTGAAATCAAAACTAGATTTTAGTGCTTTTATTTAAATATATACTTATGGTTAATTTATTGAATAAGCTTCTTACTTGGCTTAAAATTTCAAGCTAAATAGCTAAGAAGGCTATAATACGAGTAGCTGCAGTAGCTTAACTTTATTATCTATTATAGTATTACATCACGAGCACATAGGCGCAACGAATAAAACCTCTGCAGACTCCTGATTGCCCTCAATTATTTCTAAACTGAGCAGTCTCAACTATGCTTCTATTCATCCCATTTGATATTACTCATATGAAAAGAAAAAAAACCCTGGCAATGTATATGCCATATGACCAGGAAATTTCCCGATTCGGATAATTATTTAAAAAAAAATTCACAATAGATTTGGACATTATTTGAATTGCCACGTTTTCAGCATAATTTTTAAGAAAGGGTTAGGGTTGCCTTTCCCAACATTTCCTTTTTGTATGGTGCAATACCGCTTCTTGTGACGTTTCGAAATCCATTTTCGACCTACCCCATTATAATAAAATTTTTTTTCCTCATTTCTTAATAAATCTAATTTCTTCTTATAATTACTTGGAATGGAGTCAAAAATATTTCAAATACTTGTGTCCTTTATTTCCTTAAGGAGTATAGGGCTACCACAAAATTCTTCCAACGTGCACTATCTTATCGAAGTGGTTGTTTTCACGACGATTTTGGACAGCTGCGTTTTCTGCTACTCCTAGGGTTCTAATCCAATGCTCCATAAGGCCTAAAGTATCTGTGCGGCGTCTTGCCTTTGATGTCTTGTTCGCGGCTTATTCCTTGTGTGTTTTGTAGCTCTCTGTTTTAAGGTGGCGTCACTGATGAAGAGTTTCGTGGGGTAAGGCAAAGTATGAACCGACTAGCTACTATAAATGAAGATTTGATATTTTACCATTCAGACTCGATTGACCTCTAAGGGTAAGTACCGCTAAATTTTTTCTACGCGTATGTATGTACTGTCTTGTTTTTGAACACATACATCAATTCCAAATTTTGATTCTTAGAATGAAATCGAATTCCGATTCCTTGAAATTTTCGAGAAACTTGATTCCCAAAGGAATGATTTCTATTCAGCTCTGATTACAAAAGAAAATTACGAACCAACATTTCCCATCAAAATGAAAAAGACTGAAGTTTCTACTGGGTGCCTTTTTAACTTATCTCTATATGTAATAGATACATAAGTAACAATGCAATAACAGTACATAAGATGATTTGAATTGTTGATATTTGAAAGGCAACTATATTAATGAGCGGTGAAAAAAATCAATTGCGCAGTGAAAAAAATTATTTGAAAAAGCTAAGAAAAGTGAGCGATGAAAAGTGTTCACTTTTGCTGTGAAAAAGCACTGTGGCTAGCAAAGCAGATGTTTAATTTAAGCTCCTTTGCCGTCGACTTACACAGCTTTTAATGCAGAATAGCTTAGATTCTCGAAGCTCAATATAATTTTCTACCGCATGCAATGCACCGCTCCAATTTTATTTTGTTTCAACATTAACTTTTTTAAATATTGAAAGAAGTTGTTAAAAATCAACTGGAGTTGCTTGAAGTCCTTGTATTTATTCAGCTTTCTTTTCTCAATTTAATAATCGTTGGCCCACAACAAAGTGAGCACGTCATTATCTGCCATCAACAGACATTCAATTGCATTCAAAGGACCGACGGAAACAGGAAATGTTCTGTCAACATGCAAAACGAGGCGACTACTTCTGCATAAGAGAATAACAAAAGAGCTTCGAAGCCTACTGATCGATTTTTTTTTGTAGTCAAATCACAAGTGGAGTTTCCTTTCGTTGTTGTTGTTCGCTTGGGGACTTAACAACGGAAGAAAGTTAAGATTTTCAAGTGAAAAAGTGTTATGGATAGAATCGTGCCATTATGTTGAAAAAATAGAAAAAATAATTTCAAAAATACGGAAAACATCTTTGAAGTGGGCACTCAAACTAAAGATGTGCACGATGACAGTCGATGTCTTCAAGATTTTTTTTAACATGGATATGTTTGTTCTTAAAGTCAGTGTAAGAAAACAGAGGATAATACTGACGAGGAGATAATGGTTATTGGAGTGCTTTTATTTATGAAATTATATAAAAAGAGACTGTGAATTCGATTGCTTGTTTATATGTTAGGGGTGGGTTCCGGAACTACTGGACAAATTTAAAAAAAAAATTAGGCCACAAAAAAGCACTTTCATTGCAAGCAAAAATATAAAAAATAACATGCAAGTAAAAATATACTGAGTAAGATATTAAAGCCAAAGTCACGAATTTTGGCATAGGAATCTTTGCTGATGCAACCAAGCAATGGCCAAACATTACCGCTGCGACCCGTGCAAAGTTCGAACATGCAGCTAGAATAAGAACCAAAACCCCAATAAAAAATTGTGTGGAAAAATACGGACGAATCAAAATGCGAGATCATTTACGAAAATAAATGATTATAAGAAATAAAGATTCTCAAACAGTTTGCAAAATGTTCTACTGGGCGGCACATTGTGGGCGAAAAAGATCTGCGGCGTCGAATGAATGTTGCAAATATGTAAGAGAAAAACAAGCGAATCGCAGGAGACGGTTATTGTCCACAATTTAGCGCCGAGGTGAACGTTTTGCAAATTGTTTGCGGATTCATTAGAGGTAAACTGAGCTCCACGATAAATCAACCTCCTACGCTTCGTTCGCGAATCGCTTTCAAACTTGCGAACGATCAGTTTTTGCAAAGTTTCGACCGTGGTTCGTCACGTAGGTAGTGTAGCAAGTCTGCAGGGCTACCCAACAAGTACTGCCATGGTTGCCACTTTGGTACAATTGTATCATAAACGGTACGTTTTCTATTTATTTATCCTATTTGATATATAACATACTTTTGCAATTTTAAAACAATTCAATCATTTTTTTACTCTGTAAAACATGTACGAAATCATTATATATTTTAATTTGGAAATAAGTTAGAGTTTGTTAGTAAGACAAATTAGAGTACTGTGCAAAATTTTTGTGCAAATTATTTTCCCGCTGCAATGTGCTGCGTTTTG
Source organism: Meiosimyza decipiens (assembly GCA_963680825.1). Classification (NCBI taxonomy): domain Eukaryota; kingdom Metazoa; phylum Arthropoda; class Insecta; order Diptera; family Lauxaniidae; genus Meiosimyza; species Meiosimyza decipiens. The sequence goes on from OY804258.1 coordinate 37,293,662, forward strand.
ACCGTCGGTTGAATCACTAATTTTATGAGAGTATACAATGCGTTCATCTTCAATTAGGATGATTTTCTTCTAATTCTCAATTTTTTTTTTTTTTTTCTGTGATGTTTTATTCCAAGAAATTGCAGAAATTGTTTATTTAGCTTTCATTAATTACACTTGCATGTTGTTATTAATAAAACTTCAGGGTTTTCTTATCATACATTAAGAATAAATTAGCAACATTTTAAGATAAACAAAAAAAAACTTTTTTTGTGAATCTTAACTTGAAATGAATAGTATTTTATTTTAGAAATTGCTCTTATGAAACGAAGATCAACTTTACGTGAATGCTTGTTGCTAATATTTTCCAATTTGGCTCTATAATCTCGTGCTCAATTGGCAATGTGATCAATTTGGGATTCCATGTTAGTTAGGGTGTCCGTTAATATGTTAACTTTTGATTGATGTACATAGTTTTATGCACTTATTTTGCCATGCCTTTTCTGAGTGTACCATTATAAATACCCTATCTATGCAAACACTCAGTTCTACCCCGTTTAGAAAAAAATTTACTCTAAACTGCTTTTTTAAAAAAGTTTTATTAAAATCATTCATTGCGGGCTCGAAGAATTCATTTCTTTTTTGATAATATGCGCTGATTTTTTTACAAAAATATAACTTAGAGGGCGTTCAAGTATTACGTAACGCGATTTGGGGGAGGGGGGTCTTGAAAAACGTTACAATGCGTTACAGGGGCTGGAGTGGGGTCGAACAACCCGTTACGTAACATTATTTTTGAAGTGAAACTTCTTTCAGAAAAACGTTACGGCGCGTTACATTTCAAAAATCTACAAAAATTGCGTTACCTAATACTTGGACGCCCCTTTATCGAAAAAAAAAAACCTTTGATACAATATGCCGTGGTCCGGTTAATCCAAAATTTTACACACATTACTTTTTTTTTCTTCTCACATTAAACAAATTTAGATGGGAGCACTAAGGAAATTCGAAAGTTGCCATATTAAAGGTACACCCTAATGTATGTACTCGTACATGTACCAAATACTCGAATGTTTGTGTAGCGATTGTTGTTAAAAATAGAAACAAATTTAAAGTAGACCATGGAATGCGTTATATCTAATTGGTTGCGCGCAATTTAATTTAAATTTTATAAAGTTTATCAATTCAAATAGCTATGGCGGCGCTACATTATTTTTCAATTTACTAAGTTTTAAAATGCATTAAGATTTATTTATTAAAAAGTAATTTATTCAAATAAAAATTATCAAATACGTCAAGTATTGCTTTTTATCACACAATCAGATTAGATGACATTGTGCTCGCATGCCTTTTGATCAGGACAACATAAACTAAATTGGATTAAAACTTCAGTCATTTTTGCTCAAGGCTAATTCACGAAAAACGACTGCGGGGTACTCTGGTACAAAAGTTACATATTTACTTTGAGCAATTGAAAAGCCCACAGAACTCTAAATCTACCTTAATATTTTTCTATACCTAAGGGATTATTGCCTCAGGAGCTACTATACCTAGTTAAACTGCACCAAAAGTGGGCGGTACATAAGATCGTGATACCAACCTATAATTAAAAACTAAAATTCGATAAAGGTATTCATTTTAAAATTAGATATAGAACCATTTAGTGACTCCAAATGTACCATGTTTCAACTGAGAATAGAACTTGCAACTGCGGTACGCTGCTATTGAGTACTGCTACATTGCAGGCAAAAAAAGTTCAGACATCGAAAAAGTACTTCCACTGAATTGTCTTATAAAAATAATGTACTTTCTGTCAGAAATAGTCACCCACGGAAGTTCGAAAAATTAAATAGTTTTAAGTTGGCAATAACACAACGTTTTTGTATGAAAACAAAGTAACACGCCAAGTGAGTGTTCACGAAAAGCTCAAAGCGACTTTCAGAATACGATTTCCAGCCTACAGACAAACATCAGTCACTCACTCACTTCAAGATAAACATCAGGTCTTCACTTTATTTTATTAATTATAAATGAACATTTTGTTTATTTTATTCGTGTAGTTCAGCGGTGGGCATGGAAATCTAGCAAAAGGGCGCAGTAACAAAATCAAGCAACAAAAAACGAAATTTTAAAGATTTTTTGCTTTCGTTTCCAAATTCGCTAACAGCACCAAAAAAAAAATACCAAATTGCACTACAAGCAATCGAGTGTTCTTGTTTTCATTTGAAATCAAGTCAACGCTGTGCCTCGATAGCGTTGCAATTTTGGGAATTGGTTTTTGCTTGTTTGTGCGTCGAATAACGGTTCGGCCCATGAGGGCGGAAAGAGTTACTACGTGCCCATCGCTGATGTAGTTCATAGTTATAAAATGAGTTTTGCGTTATCTGTTAACTAAAACCCACAGAAAATACTACAGTAGAAAGAAAAGAACATAATAAGTTCGAAATTCATTCATACAAGTATAACGAATGTTATTTTTCTTCTAAAGCAAAACTAACCTCTTCATGCAAACGAATTGCATGAGCGTTGTTGCAACATATATAACAAAAAACCATTAATCAAACGTGACGATAAAACTTAGGCGCACGCGCAACACCATAAATGCAGGCAGTTTGCGTGTGCGTTGCGTGCGAATGCAATTAAAAATTCAATAAAAATATAAGCTACTACGCCGGTGACCACGCATTTTGAATCAAAACAACCTGCACATAAGTCCCACACTCAAGTCGCTTATACCGGACGAATGAATGGCGTAGCAGTCAAGCGAATGAATGAATGCATTTCAAGTAACATCAAGTTCAGATTCACTCTACATCGGCACTTACCTTGTATTCATCAAATTTTAAAACAAATTCTAAGATTTCCGCCAATTGTTTGACCAGAGCCTGCTGTGTCTCTAAATGTTGTGTTGGATTCAATTTGCCGCCCACCAGTTGACCAAGCAACTTCGGCACGATTTTTTCCAATTCCAGTGAGTGTTCATAGCAGCGTTTCAATTTGATGACTAAGGGCAGCACAGCAGACCAGGCTTTTTCTTGACATTGTGGTGAGGGATCAGCAATGGCTTCGCGTATTTCTTTGCCAGCTCCCTAGAGATAGAGATAGAAAAAGAGAATAAGAAAAGAATCAATTAATTTTAATAACACGGAACTAAATAAATCGCCAAAGACAACATTTTAGGTGTTGGTTTGGTCATAGCGTTGAAATCAATGTTCGTAAGGAGAAGAAAAATTAAAAAAATTCACACACAACATTTTGCGTTAAGGCCCCTTTGGGACATGACATGATGAAAGTAATAAAAATGTTTATTCTTTTAATCATAAGTAGTAAGGCAGTAATGAGGGGGATGGATAAGGGGCTTTGAACATAAAAATATACGTGTACTTAGTGAGAAAAGTTATTGTTTTATCATAAAATATGCGCATAGATCTAGAACAACTAAATATGAAAAGATCTCTATATTCAAATTTTGAATAATATCGTAAATGTTGTATTGAAAAGTTCATTTAAGTCAAAAAGTATCAAAAAATATGTATGTATGTATGTAAAATAATATCGAAAAAGTCGAGAACAAGCGAATAATTTCATTTAGGTTGAAAAGTTTACATCAAAAAAGCTGAGAAGTCTCAAAGAAGTCCCTAAGAGTTAAAATTCGAAGAGTGCAGAATAGTATTGGAAAAGTCCAGACGTATTAAAGAATTCGGTAATTATCGAATGTATTAAAAAGTATCGAGAAATTCAAATTGTGTAGATGAATAACATATCGAAAAAGGCGATAAATATTGACAAGTATCGAAAAAGGCAATAAAGATCTAAAAGTACCTATTGAAAAGTTCGATAAATTTTGGATGGTATCGAACAGTCGTAGTCGACAATCCGAGAAGAAAATTCTTCAAAAAGGTCAAAAATTAAGGAAAAAGACGCGTAGTATCATATGATATCAAACCGTATCAAAAAATCAACAAGTGCCGAACAGTATCGACAACGCCCATAGTAGTCAAAGGGCATGGAAAAAGTAAAAAAAGTCTAAATATTTCGAATGGTATCGATACTATAAAAATCGAATAGTACTGAAAAGTACCGAAAGAGAAAACTTGAAATCATTCGAGAAAAGTTATAGTATCAGGAAAGGAGAAGTATCAGATAGTATCGAAAAAGTCGATAAAAGTTTCAAAGCATCAAAACGTCAAAAAGTATTGAGAAAGTTGATGAAAATTGAGAAATTTTTACAAAAATGATCGAAAAAACCGAAACCATCGAACAAGTCGATAAAAAATTCAAAGTATCGTAAAAGTCGCCAGGTATAAGAATATCGAAGGAAGTCTTAGTTTATCCAATAGTGCCGAACAGCATTGAAAAACTTGAGAGCTGACCTACTTACTACTACTATAAAGTTACTCTTCCACAAAATATCCTGAAGAATTATTGTTTTTCTCCCAAAGCCCTCTATGAACATTTTTTTGTTTTAATTTGTATGTCCCTCTAATAATCTCCACAATAACACAAGACTAATGATACTTTATTGATCAAAATCGGTTTAGTAGCTTGGGAGCAATATATGTAGTTATACTAGTTCTTTTTAAAAGATAATGTGTCAGGAATTATGTAGTCTTCCAGTGAAGATTTTTTCTCAAAAAAAGTTTGAGAAAGCGAAATGTTGAATGGAACCCGTAAAATTTTGCTGATAAGCGCAGTAGACTACTACTTTGCCCTGTCGCTATTCTATTGCTTTCTTCGAAAGCAGAAAAAGTTTATTCTGACTGTGATATTGAAAAATGCAATGGCCCTTGACCAATGACGTAATTGTAGCGTGTTAAAAATATGTTGGTATTTTATGTTGACATCAACATTATATAATTTTTGTCTATGTTTTTAATTTTCCTCAAAATATTTGCTATGTCTAATCAAATAACGGTAATTATCCATAGCGTGCATTACTATTTCCCATGTGGCTTCAAATGATCGCCACTAGCGCAAATTCGCGCCCACTGTTTTGTTGCACATGGAGTGTTGGCACGCAACGCTACTTCGTCTAACAATGTCCTACCGTATGATGAAGAAGAATTTGGAGTCATTTTTTGGTGAAGCGGCCTTATATTTCCTCAACATCATAAAAATTAATTGATTTTTTATACAAAAAAAAGAAATTACAAATCGTTTTCGCAGCAAAAATATGCTGGCTATGTAGAACATATAGGGTGATTCATTTGGTGATTACAATTAAAATGTATTTTTCTTTTGTCAAAAATATACAGCTGATACTTGCCATTGCGCCTTCGTAGTGGCTGTAGTCGAGGTAGTAAAAAAGTTTGAAAACCACTGCCCTTTATTATATAGCAATAATATTTATATATGTATGTACGTTAAAGATCTTAACTCAAACTACATTAAATTAACATAATTATTTCACCGCTTGTAATAATAATAAAAAAAGTAAGATAATTTCCGCAAAAGTAATTTTAATTTTACACTAATCATATGGAAAGAAAATTATCTTAAAATGGTTAGAATTGTGGTAATTTTCTTAAATATTATAAGGCTGTCAAGCGTACGGAAATTAAATTATTTAAAAAGGAGACGAGAAATCAAATTATGTATTTTTACAGTTTGTAAAAAATGCAAATTTTGCATTTTGAAATAGGGAAATTGTTTTATTCATTTATTACGGCCTGCAGGTTGAATCACAGAGACTACTTATTACAACTTAAAGTTAGTTCGATAGGACAAATGCATTTAGTCTAAGCCGATATAATTTTATATTCAAATTGAGTGAATGAGAAAAGCCATTACATATATGAAACCTGAACTATGAAACCATTACATACAGAAAACGTTTGATTTTTCCGGACTTCAAATTGTATTGAGGATATATCTTAGCGGGAAATGTTCAAACGGAACGCTGCAATTGATGAATTTCGAGGGGAAAAAGTTTATCAGAAGATTTTTGCCGCTAAAGTCTAATAAATGCTGAGGGATGCAACCAAAACGAAAACGCTTCAGAAAAAATATTGCACCACGTGAATTTCGAGCTATTTTCAAGGCATTTTCTGGTGAAAAAAATTTTAGAGTTTTTTAGAAAATTTGGATTTGGTAATTTATCTTAGCCGAAAGCAACTAAAATGAAATGCCTCAGAAAAAATATTTCAAAGTCAAAGGTCACTTTCCAACACGTTGACATTAATGCACCGATCATAAATCTCACCAATATTATCTTTAAACGCATGGGAATTGTGGACAATTTTAGTTTAATGGGCTCAAATCGCGTCCAATATTGTACTTATTCGAAATATAAAAAGTATATTTTCATTGTTCACCGCTATAGCTCGAGCTACTTAAGTAATAATTAGACTGCGAAGAAATGATAACCAACACTATACCTCAGGCCGTCGAAAACTGATGCTCATTTTTGCATGACTTTCTTCAATAGTTACAAAGTTTGTTTTTTTATTATAAGCGCGTAAATTTATGTTTAAAACAAGTCCCTAAATCGGTCTAAAAATAATGGAGCTATGAATTTTTGAGTGTTATTTTCTGATGCAGGGAAATATCACGCAAGTCGCGCCTGGTCGTTTGGCATGAAATGGACGTTATCTGATTTTATTTTAAATATTTTGTTGGTTTATTCATTTTTGATTATTTCGCAAATACTTTAGTTTAGGCAAATATATTTCATCAATTAAAAAGTTGAAAAAAATTCAACGTAAAATTTTTTCATACACTTTTTTTACTTAAAAGGCTAAAATAGCGTTAAAAAGTGTTTATTCTGTGATTTGTCATCCATCATCTTAATGAAACTGCAATGCAACAAAAAACAAAGCCACTTATGATACGGCACGATTCATGCACACCACTTGGTCAAAAGATGTATCTTCCAAGTGGTGTAGCAATTACAAACTTGACAAAACCAAAACAAGCAAGGCGTTTATAGTCAGTCAAAGTCGATTTGGGATACATCTCATAATTTATTTAAATTTTTATAAATTATGTCACGAAAAATAAAATTAGTTTGGTTTTGAAAATGAATCTATTTATATATGTCGGACACAGGGAACACTGAATTTTAGGGAATCTTAAAGGTTACGAAGCGTATTTTGGATCATATGGTCAAGTAGACAGCTCACAGGAATATTTATGGCTTTGACTAAATTTCAAAATGATACAGGGGAGCGTAAAGACTTATTAAGAATCAACAGATTTGCTTTAAACGATTTATGGTCTTCAAAATTATTACACAAGTTTAAACTTAGGGTGTCATAACCGAGCCTTAAAAATGTAGGGTATAAAAAGGAAGCTGCCATAATAACAACGCCAACAACAAAAAAAACACTAAAAACTTGTGCGCGCAACTGTCTAGAACAGAACAAAATAAAAAGAACAAAACAAGGGTGCACCACATCATGGTGTTGGTGTTGATAATGATGACTATGTAGGAAGACGATGTGCAGTGCCGGCTGTAACCTTACCCACGTCCCTGACGAGATTATGGTGTAGCCCACTTTAATGCACAAAATTAAAAAAAAAATATGATAAGGAGGTACCGATATCGCACTTAGGGATAGGTTTTATTTTCAAACATCGATAATGTAAAAAAGTTCATAGATATAAATCCCCTAGAACACCTCAAAGTTCGACTGCCTACAGTTTAACTTATATCGAATACGTTATCCACTGGATAAATATATTCACAGCTGTGTAACGGATACCGTCTCCCGGGTATGCGATTTTGAAGAGCTTGGAAATGAAAATCTTCTCTCAGGAAGAAGATATCAGCGCCCCTACATATTCGACGTTCCGGGCGGTCGGCACTTCTCTTAATGCCGGCACTGGCGGCTGTTCATAGGTGCATGCCAGTATGCGAATATTTAAGAGATGCTTGGAAGTAACAAAGTTACAAAATTTTGTAAAGGTGAGACGATGCTTGTGTGGCCTTCAACGGAAGTTTTCAAGGATTTTAAAGAGGATTGCTGCACAAAGAAGAAAAAGTAGTAAAGAGTTTTGCTCTTGGCTAACTGACTTGTGGAAAGCGTAAACAGCAACATGGAATGTAACAACAACAAATCAGTTATGTACGTATGTATGTAGTACAAAAGAATATAAAATAAAAATAAATAATCAGTAAGTCAAGATAAATCTACAAGGTATTTTCTTATTAATGAAAACATTCAGGATGTTCAGATGTACGGATACGAATAGCGCTGAAAGTACATGAAAATCACGCGTACGCTTCAACACACAATTCGTTCTTTTTGTTATTGCTTTGTTTTAAGAATTCAAAGACGCTTTAGTGATTTCTTATAAATTAGGCCTTTTCAAAATTTAAAACCTGTAGAAAGAGTCAAAAGCCCAACGCAAAACTGAATGGAGAATCTAGGGCTTTAAAAAGATAATAAAACAATCCTATATGAAGGAAAGTTTTTGAGTTATGTATGTAATAGCTTCTTGAAATCAAATTAAAATTATAGGTTTAGGTCCCAAAAAACTTTTGGTTCGGAGCTTCCTTCTCTGAATCTACAATTTTTTTTAGTTTCAGCAATGAAGAAACCTTAGTCAAAAATTGTTTACCAAAAATTATTCTTGATGTAAGTTTTGGATACTAAGGGCTTTGAAAGTTCTGTTTAGGAACTCACACGGTCTAATGTTCTTTAACACAAAACTTAGTGTATTAGTTTGGGTTAAGTAGGAGTGTCAATCAGTTTACAAATTACTTAGTTAGAACAAATGAAAATCCATTGTGATACTAAGAATTTTTTACTAAACTCTCTCGTAAAATGAAACAAAATCCGTAATCATTACACAAATAGGCGAAGGCAAAACAGTTCCATCTCTTTTTAACTGCAATAACACAACATATTTTGCCTCAAACTGGAAAATATTTTCTACAGCTAAACTTATAGACCGATTTTAAAGAAATTCGTATAACGTTTGTATTACGTTAAGAAAGGGTGTTGTAATTTTTTGTTCTTTTAGAGGCCGTGACACTACTCTATAAACGCTGTCACAGCGATGTCGCTATTCAGATTTTGATGAAATTTGATATGGATAAAGATTGATTTTTAAAGAAATTTTTTTGTTTTGTAGTGTGCATTGCCACACCCCAACGGGAAAAACGTTTTCACTGCTAAGCTTATTAACCGATTTTGATAAAATTTTATACATAGATAGAATCATGAAAAAAAACATTTGTTAAAAACCCTGACACTGCCGAGCCACTACACAGACTTTGCCGAAATTTGGTAAGGATATAGATTGATTTTTGAAGAATACTTTTTGTTTTGTAGTGGACGTTGCCAAACCCTAAACAGGAAAATATGTTTTCACAGCTATGTATAGATTTTGATGAAATTTGGTATGATGATATACTTATATACATTATTTAAAAATTAAAAGAACTAACTCTTTAGTTATCTGGATATCAGTGCTAAGTAAAGAGGAAATTTTGTACAAAAACCTTAATAATATAATTAAAGAAATCAAATTAACGGTTACTGTGAAAATTGCACATTTTTATTGTGAAACATGGAAATTTAAATAAATTACATAAAAATCCATTAACTTGAGTGGGCTTACAACAATACCTGCATCAAGGGAACGTTATACCGGGAGCAGTTCAAAAGCACAATGCCAGGAAATAACAAAGTTGTACAACAGGAAAAGGAAATTCAAACAACAAATGTCAACAATGCCAAACACAAATGACATAAGAGCCGTGTTGTAAAAGTTTTATTTCTTTTAAACTGCTCGTATAATACCGAATTTAAGTTCTTCAGTAGAAACGAACAATCTTTCAACTTTGAATAGGAAAAGTAGTTGAAATTTTTAATTTAAAAATAAATAATAATATAAAAAGTCTGATAAAGATGGGATAAAGTGTATCAATTTTCCTTTTGGTTTTTAGTACCTATTCAAAAAGTTTCCAACTATTACAAGAAAAATCTAACGAAATCAATTTATTCTTGAGCTAATTAAAAAGATTCCAACTCAGAAATGTGTTGGGCATCAATAAAAATTAGTTATAATTATAATTTTTTTTAGGAAAAATCACTGCTTGAATTAAAAGTTGATTTAGGAAAAAAGTATTCCTCGTAAATTTCAGCACTATATACAGTAGGTGGCCAAATTATTAGGGTCAGTACTCACATTTTTGTATTTTGTAGTTTAAATGATTTTTTTTAGAAAATAATTGGTGCTAAGGTCTATTATTTTTTTTATTACAATATTCTATTAAGATAAGAAAAACAACATCGTAGGTAGTGTACATTCATTTATTTTTTCGTAAAAATAATATTCATGTTCTTAGAAAATTTTATGCAAATAACATTAATATTTATTGATACCACACTTTGCTACAATTACGGATTGTATGCGTCGGGGCATGCTCTGTATATATTTTTTTCTGATTGTTGTGATGCCATTCTCTGTTGAGTACTTCAATCAACTTCCGCTTGGTGGTACTTAATCCTTTCGCGATCGCCCGTTTGTAGGATTCCCATTTGTTCTCTATGAGCTTCAAGTCAGGTGAGTTCCCGGACAATGCAAAACGTCAGTTTTTTTGTCAGCTAGAAATGCAGTAGCACCCTTGACTTTGTAGATACATAGGTACCGAATCGTGCATAAAAACGTACGCTGGTCACCAGGGAACCATTCTCCGAGCTGTGCCAGAAGGCAAGTTTCGAGTATTCGCTTGTACTGGTCCTGCCTCATGGTTCCTTCCAGGATGTGTAGGCGCCCCATGCTTTTAGCTAAGATCACAGATCACATCATGGCTATAATTGGGTGTTTAAACCTTTTTAGAAAGCAGTCGGGGTGGAACTACTCACCAGCTCAAAATTGGACAAAATAACTTTTGTCAACGAAAAGTTGGGATAATAACTAGTCATAGAAGCGTGTTGGTGGTAAAGCACGATTTAAAAAAAGTCGTTATTCGCGAACTAAGCTATTTTAAGAAGTAGTATGTACTCGATTCCAATCCACAAAAGCCATATTCTAGTGTTGTTTGCGCCTTTACAGTTGCTTCTTCTTCATGGCTTCGGTCAGGCGCAGTTTTGTGATAGGCCGCCGAGCGATCAGGTTCTCTCTGCCAAACGCCATCGAACAATCTGTTTGGAGACGGGAATTCCCCGTCGTTTATCTTCCTAGTCAGGTGAGCAATACTCTTCTTACGATTTTAGAGGCAGATGTCCCTTATTTTATGGTCGGTAGGAGGTATCGTGATTCTTTTTCTACTACATTTTCTATACGCAGTTTGCGTCCAGTAGCGCGTTCTGATCTATGAGGTCTGAATAATTAATTTATTCTTTATTGCCCAAATCAATACCTAAGGTATTCAAGTATAAGTATACAAAATTACAGAGACTAATATAAAGTATTTCGGACAGAGTTGAGCTTATGTTCCGCTAAAGATCTTCAACTATGTATTGAAAAGTTTTTCTCTCGTAAACTTTGAAGCATGTTTTTTTAGTCTTCATTTGTTCGATTTTAAGGATTTGGCGGACGTGATTGCAAAAAAAACTAAGGCACCTATTGACTCCATTCAAAGTTCATTTTTTTCAGTATTATGTATATATTCTCCTTTTTAACCTTAAAAAAATCTGTTGAAAAATATTTTTTAAACAACTTTTATTACGGGTTGAAATGATTTTTTTCAATTTAAAAAATACTTTTTTTTCCAAACCTTCAAAGAGTTGAATTTTTGATTTTTGCAGGGTTTTCGTAAACGCAGAAGAAAATAATTGGAAAATTTAAAATCTTCTTTATGTTTTCAGACCATAGTATTGAGCCTTATTTTTCCCGCCAATTGGATACTTCATTAGCGAGGCGCTATACGAATCTGCTTATGACATATTTTTTTTTATGTCGAAAAAAAAACTTCAAAATTAAAAAAAGAAGTTGATTTACAGTTGTCACCATTTTTTTTATGTAAAATGAGCCGCTGAAATCGAAAATCACACTAAAAAATTTTTCAAAGAAAGGTTTTCGAGACATGAATTTTCGATTTTTTTTTGATTTTTCCGATCTGAACAAAATTTATATTAAATTTAAGGTAATTAAGTCACTAACAAATTTGTTTTTCCAAATTTTCAAAACCATGCAGATGTTCAGACTCAATCGTTGGAAATATGCAAAAAAAAAAGTATTCTTGAGAATTCAATTTAAGTTCTTGGAAAAATCGAAATAAATAAAAAATGCAAAGTTTCTTATTTTTAACGTAGAGTCGGTACTTTTAATAAGAAAACAAGGTACTTTTGAAGAAAATCTATCGATAAATACCGAAATAAGAGATAATTGTGTGAAGTCGAACATATGAAAGCTGATAATATTATATGGTGAAAGGCATTGTACCATAAGGATGAGTAAAAAACTACTGGCCATGGAGGGGCAAGTAACACAGCTTTTTTTTTAATTTTTTAATAAAATATTCGGTGTTTTTTTTTAATTTTAATTTGCACAAACATTTAATTTTTATTAACTATATATATAACTTAATTTTAATATTTTCCCTTGTATTAAAATTATTGTTTAAATGTCACAGAGTTTTAGTTCAACTTTGCGTTACAACACTCTGATACGATGGTGGCTGTTGTTCTTTGTATGGTGCGGGAGGATACATGGCTGCTGGTACAACAGTTGGTTGAACCACTGCTGCTGCTGCGGGTGGTGTTGGTGGAGTAACCACTATAATCTGCGTTGGCCGATAGCGTGGACAGTAACGGCATGGTTTACCCCATCGCCAAGGGAATGCGTAGTAAAATAAACCTCTAAAATGAGGACAGGGCTGTTCATTGACAGTTATTGTGGCTTGCTGTTGGGACATGACTGTTGCTTCTGATTGCAAAAATTTTATAGTTTTTATTTTGCAGTTTTCGATTGTAAGTTTTTATTTCACAAGTGTTCAACAGTCGCCTTCGTTCTATGCAAAACTGAGAACAGATTTTATTTAATGGACATTTATATCAGTTTTCCATATCTATTAAAGATGATAAGAATTGTTTGTTTATCATATCATAAAAGTACTTAGTAAAAATAACACAAGTTTTGATCAATCGATAATGACGTGCACGTACATGCATTAACAAACAGAGGATATATTTTATATGATTCGTTATGTATAGATGTTGATTTGATAGTTTGAAGAAGGTAACAAAGACCAAAAATAGAAACACAATATGAGAGGTAGACTCACAATGTTAGGTGAAAAAGCTACTTCAATGTTAGAATAGATTCCCAAAATCCGATGAGTGTACAGAAGGAAACCAATCTTAAAATGCTTCATAACCCAATAGAATAGTTTTAGACAATGTGACTATATAACCCAAAAACAGTGGTAATAGACAAGTGAGCTTGGCACCAAAACTATTTCAAATATTAGTAAACTTGGTACATGAACATCGGGCAACATAAGTAATCTTTAAGCAAAATGTAATGATGATAACCCTCCCATTTAGGGAGGGTTGAACAAATAAAACTATTCGAGCAAATTTCACAAAATTTGGCGAAGAAGCACTGTTGTTTTTTAACTTAACTAATAACATGCGAGCGAAGTCGAAACGAGCAGATAAAAGTTAAATAAAACACGGTATTGTGACAAATATCAAGCTCCTTACCTTATTGATACATTGACTTAACGCATCAACTAACTAAGCGCCGGCTGACTTTGTAAATCGGGCATATAATGATAATGATAAGCTCCTATTTAAAATTGACAGACATAAGTTTCCATTTATATATAAATCAAGTGCAAGTTTGGGGAATACGTTGATGAATCAGTCAAAGGGACTTCCCCTTTATTTCTTTTGTAAAAGCATTAAGATAAAACATGCAACAAAACTAATGTTTATCAATCGCATGAATCATAACTTATAACAAAATTCTAAATTTATTTAAACAATCTCTGATATATTGTCATCAGGCACGTAGCTAGGGCGATCCAAGGGGCTCTGATCCCCCGAAATCTTTTGACATGAGCTACGAATAGATAAAAATTTTTTTCAAATGTTTCCAAATGCGGAAAAGAAAATGTAAAGAATTCAACATGTTAAATTAATTGCGCTCAATTGTGCTTCGAACCACGCTTAGCCCTAACGCGTAATCTTGTGGAAATTTTGTAAAAACACACAAAAAAAAAACAAACACATTTGTTCCATGATTTGGTGTCAGTTCTAAGACAGGCAAGGTTTGGGTGGCGGTCGTAGCCTCACATTGACCAGAGGGGTCCTTTGTGTTCCATATGATGCCAATGATGTAATAACTTCGTTATAAAAAATGAGAAATGTATCCGAAATAATGTATTTTCAAATAACTTTACATCAATGCTTCAAAAAGAATAATGAGCGTTTTGGTCCATTGGCTAATATAAACCATTTGTGTGTCAATCTAAAGCTCTAAGCATGAGTATGTACATATATATTTTTCGTATGAGAAAAATTCTTTACAATGGCGTAGAAGTGGAATATCTGAGATGTTGAAAAATTCCATAAACTTTAACATACTAAAATTAACTTTTAAGCATGCGGAACCTTTTTGAGCAAGCTGAATATTCATGAACTTTTCGTATTTTCTCGCGTCTACCGTCGTTTCATCTAGATATACTCAGAATTTGAACTTCCAACCACTTTTTCCAAAAACAAGAAATAAACGATCAGGACGATTTCTGGACTCCTTATTCTGCAAATACTTGGCTAAAAATAATGCCAACTTTGATACGTCAATTGAAATGCTCTTTGATACCTTAGTGAATAGCCGATAGTTTATGTTTCCTATAGTCTGCGTACATGCGATTTTTTATTTTTTCAAAAATGTACCGATTCATTATCTTTAAATGTACATAGCCCTAGTAAAAACACTTAAAAAATCTAACGGAGGCGTGGTTCTGGTTACATACGATGGGTTAGGGTATTTGAGATGAGGTAGCGAGTCTGTTTTTTTGCAAATCATATTGAACAGAGCTTTGAACTAATTTTTTCCCAGAAGTAGTACGATCCTGTTAAGACACTCTCCCCCCGAAACCAAAACTCTGGGTACGTGCCTGACACTCGCTTCAATTAGATAAGAAATTATATATATGTATTTTTTCATCCATCATTAATGTCGTAATGTCAGATAAGATAAAAGGTTGATACTTTTATCCACTTCACAAAAGAAATTGTGTAAAAACGCATTTGATATAAATAGTAAAAATTGGAATGCTTCGATACACAACCACCAGTTGCAAACGAAATTTCAATTCGAAAACATACGAAATCCAGGAATTGAACAAATTACAATAAAAAATAGTAAAAAGTAAAAGTTTAAAAATGTACCGAGTTGAGACCGCCCCAATTGCAACACCTGTCACAGTGGCAACCACAACAGTTGCAATTCAGCCATGTGAATGCAATCATTTTAGAGGTTTGCTTTCCTACGCCTTACCTTGGAAATGGGGTGAGCCCTGTAGACATTGTCATCGCCAGCAACGTCGTCAGGAGCGTCACTATTATCGTATGCAGAGAAGACAACCGAATGTGATCGTTATAAATTCGCCAGTGGCAGCACCAAACTATGCTGTGGCTATGCGTTAAAAATATTTTTGTGAAATAATCATTTTGAAATGTTTGAACAAATTAAGTTTGATTTGAAGATGTTGTTGTAAACTAACAAAAAAAAAACACAGGATACAATATAACTTTTATTGCAAATAAGTTGCGTACTATTTTATAAGTACGTTCAGGTAGATGTGCCTGATTTAACTTTAATACACTGAAAAAAAGAATATATTTCGCTCAAATAAATTTAATTGGTTGGAAGTTTCTAAAAAATATTTATTAACAACAAACAAATTTCGTTCAAAACGTTATTTATTGAGTCAAACATAATAATTGTTTCAGGGTGCTGAATAGATTTGGTTGGGTCAATTAAATATTAAGTCACAGTGATTAAGATGATGAAAATGAAGTAGTCAGTCATTTTGCTACAGTCTCTTCTTTTCATATAGATTTTTAGAGGTTTACGAATTTATTTGGAAAATACATATTTTTAAAGTTTTTTGTAACGCTATTTTCTGACTTTCTTTTTGACTTGTAATCTTTCTAAAGCAGTAGTTGTGTCCGTGAAACGATTTCGGCGAATTTCAACTTCATGAGCTATGGTTGAAAGTGTAGCCTGTGTACTAAATTTCACCATATTATCTAGCTTGGCCTTCATGAATTTCAAAGACAGACAGACGGACATGGCTCAATCGTCACACTTGGTGTAGCTGATAAAGAATATAATTACTATTCTATACCTGCCACACCCCTATCATTCTATGCGTTAGAAACACAATGACAAAGTGTAGGGTATAAAACGTAGAAAATACCAAACATATTGACCCAGGCACTGACATAATCGAGCGCAACACTAACCAACGTCTGCGCTGGCTGGGACATATTGTGCATTTGTAAATACAAAGATGTTCCGGCGAAAAAGGCGTTTGATGCGGAAGCTGCTGGGCAACGACGAAGATGAAGAACATGCCTCCAATGGAAAGACCAGGCCGAGGAAACCCTATTCACGCTTAGTGTGACTGATTGGAAAAGACCGCGCGCAAAGCAGAGGCGCCTCGAGAGAGCTTTTGAGGTCGGCCGTAACCAGGTAACGGGTTGTTATGGCCACCCAAGTATGTAATTATTGACCCAGATTTTTAGGGGAAATAAGATATAAATAAATTAAAGACTGCACTATCTTCCGCCTTAAAAAAAAGGAATTAAATCTGAGTAAATGCACAAACAATATATGACATAGTAAAAACAAAGGTTTTTTTCTGTTTTGTTACCTACGGAAATCATGGAAATGCATTGCAAGTCACGTTGACATTTTTACTTTGTTTCATTGCATGAATGAAATTTTTCCAAAGACAATAACTGGTAACAGTTAAAGGAGCTAAGCTGGCGATGACGACTATTGCAACTGCATGAATAAAATCAAAGTTGTAATCAAATGGTGCAACTCCATTGAGAAAAAAAGATGCGGTGCACTAACGGCTCTATACGAAACGACTTTAATGGAAATTGGTTTCGTAATCTCTTCTCTTTTTTAATTACCGTTTGAATACCTTGAAGAAATGTTACTTAAAAATGCTACTATATAATTTCAAAGCCATGAAAATAGACAAATACAAATTTTATTTATTAGGGAGATGTACTCATCCTCGCCTCAACCTATGTAATTCGACTTTTTTCATATTTTGTAAAAGCTCAGAAATAGTATTGGATTTTTGCTACTTTTGTCAAATCTGCCTACCCAACCGACATGTTATGTATCATTCAAAATTACCTCAAAAGGATCGCCTGTGCAAAAGGGAAAGGACTTGCTCATTTCGTTAAATATTTCGGTAGATAAAAAAGTCCGAGTATTCCCATAAATTTGTATTATTTTTTTTTTTAAATACAAAAGCTGAAATTGTATCACCCTTTACTTTTTTAACTCATAGTTAATATAAATTTGAAAGTTCCCGGAAAGTGTTTTTTGCAATAGCAGTAGATACTATTGTTCTGTGAGCAACAAGCCGAATTTGTTCGAAGAAACTCAAAACTTACGAAGTTTTCACAAAATTTCAACACTGAACCAAGTTCGTTTGTTTTGACTAACCTCGTGTTCAGTTCTTTTGTTGTCCTTATCGTACGACTTTCGAAAAACACATAGCTCGGCGTTTACACACCCAAATTCTTTCCGAAAATTCTTCTTATTTGTGGGCAAGAGGTGAAAAACGAAAGACACGAAGCACAAAATTTGCCGTTTGTCGCAAATGCAAAACAAAAAGTATAGAAGAGAATAAACAAAACTTTCGCTGAGTAAGCACTGAACTTTTTAAGTTAAGAACAACTGTTCGTTTGATCGTTGCGTGTGGTTTGCAGACGATTTCAGCACAACTCGGTTTTGTTACACGGGCGTGTACCAGAGAACTCTGTTGAGTAGCTTCACTGAGGGTTTCGAGCCACTTTCAAAAATATGAAAGTATCAATTAGATACCCTAAAACAGTTGAATTATGATCGCATTATTTTCTTAGAGTTCAAGGTAACATTATTTCTTAATGGGAAATTAACTGCTAGCCCCGACAGAAACAAATGCGACATCATAGTTTAAGAAGAACAGGCTTTCAGGACAGACACAAAACGGAATATTTATGCAATAAAAATTGTTTGCATTGACTTTAAATGACTTTTTTGTTTGCGCAATTTATAACAACTACGAGCAGAACAATATACAGGGTGGCTGCGCAGTAAAACAGTGGGAAAAGAAGCAGACAAAGTGACGCCCCAGAGCTGGAGGAGACACAGCTTAATTTTTTATCATGTTTTATTTGCTTTTGTTTTCATTTTTCATTTGCTTTTTGTTATCTTATTCATTGTTTGTAAATGTTGACAATGGATTTGTGTTGGGATTCGTATCGCATTGCATTGAAGGCTGGGAGGCACAGCAGCAGCAGGCAACTGTGAATGTCTGTGGTGTTTTTATGCAATTTCCAAAAATGGTTTCACTAGCTGACTAACTGAGTGACTGACTGGATGCATGGATTCGTTTTTCCTTTCTGTTCAGTCGGTCGTTCGCATTACTTTGTTTTGCGAATGAATTTTGCTATGAAAAATATCAGCGCATCCAAATTAAATAAAAACAAAAAAGCATAAAAATTTTTATTGCAGCTGCTTTTGTTTGTACAAAATAAAAATTAACATGTTTGATTTTTATGCATGTGAAATTTTTATTTTATTTTACTTTTTAAGTATTTTTCATAAAATTTTGTGTAACTATCTACTTTTAGTCCTAAATAATTTTGGAGAAAAAAAAATTCAATTATATATCTACTTTTAGGCCGATTATAATAAAATTCACTTGCTAGTTAAGCATGATGTTTAAAGTTTCAATTTTTTCCCAAATTGAAAAGAAAAACATTGTTAATTTTCGACGAGATTTTCGCTCCCTTGCTGTCATCTGACAAATGAGATGTAAAGTGATATGTGTCAAATTTGACAACCTTCGTCAAAATCACTACTTGTTCATAATTTTGGAGTAAACAACAATAACCGAAAAATGGGGAATTTGCCAAGCTTGATTTTAATTTTACTCATTTCAGTCTTAATTTTAGAATAAACGTCTCGACATGTTCTATAGACCTCTATGAACGTCTACCAGTGGAATCGCGAAAAAATAATCTGTTTGAACTAAACTTTTGACTAAGTATCATCTTTTACCAAATTTACTTACTTGCATGAAAGCGTTTTGATCAGAAATTAAAATGTTTATTTGGGCTATTAGGAAACTTTATTTTATAGTTATAGTAATTAGATATATCATTAAAATTTGCAAAGTTCGTTAAAATGAAACAAAAATTGTTCGTGTTATGAAACTTTGAAATACATGAACTTTTGGAGGGAAAAAACCGAGTGTTTTCTCGCTTTGAGCGGTTGTAAAATTTTTACTTTTATTTTGCAGATGTTGGTTTTATATTTCTTGGGTAAGTTTGGCTTCTTTAGAAGTAAATTGCTAAAAAGTTTTATTATGAAAAATAAATATATTATTTTTGGAATCAGTGTATTAAAATCACTTTACATAGCAGTGCCATGCATCCAATTCTCAGATTTAGTCACAAAAATCTTTTTGTTTTGTTTGTTTCTGAAGTTAAAAATATCATGCTGAAATGAAAAATTCCAAAAGATTATAATGAAGCTCGTGAAAAGTGTATCAAATGCAAGCAGCAACACCACTTATGGAACAAACATGTGCAGCCTAGAGGAAAATATCATATAGTCAACCAAAAAACAGAAATCTTGCAAAACATAGTCATTATTTTTTATAAAATCTGACTTTAAAACCATTTAACTATCTTTAAAATAATCATGCGTGTGACTTTGAGTTGTTAAGGCACCCTCCAAAATTAAGTTATTTAACTTAATTGCTTACAATTAGTAACTTCTTTAAAAATAAGCACTTCATCATTTATTTAAATTTCAAACTATTTTTAAAAGGATTCGATGAAAGCAAAGCACATGAGAATTTAAATATAAACTGTAAAGTAGCAATAAATTTAGAATTGAGAACATGTCATCACGAATTGGAGCTGAAATAGTTTACACTCACAAGCACATTACAACCATATTTGTGGTTTGACTAAAACTAAAAACTTTTTCACTATAAACGCCACAAAAAGTTGCTGTGTGTGGGGTAAAATAGGGTGACAAAAATGTACATGTTGATTATGTGAAATATTACGAAACATATGGGACAAATGTGTGAGAAAAATAAATCCCCAGTTGGTAATGACTTTGAGGTATTTCATTTCTTATTACTTAGTTGATATCCAGATCAGAAATCACTGTTGAAGCTATGCAGGAGTTTCCCTATGCTTTATGATTAATTAAGGTCCGAAGGAAGAATGAAACATAAAAATTATTTAAATATCACGCCGTACACTTTAAGTCACTAAAATATAATTTTACTATTGGGCCAGTTGCACAGTTTTTTTTTTACACACCAATTCACCATCAAGCTCCACTCCACCCTCCTTTAGATTTAAGCATGTAAATCCTACAGCATGTTGTTACACTATGCTAAGCATTTGAAACCAAGTAAATATTTAAGGGCAAAGTAATAAGTTTCATATTAAAACTTAAACGGCATTAATTAAAGCGACTTTAAAGGGACATGTGTTTTCCAAGTTGTTAATGTTTTGTCGCACGTGTAAGGCTTAAATCATTAACAATAAGTTAAATAAAATACATATATAGGTACACTTTGAGAAATTTAAAAAAAAATTACAATCCCAAGAGTAGAAAATACAATAACACCTTTTGTAGCTTCTTTACGATCTTTCTCTCTCTCTCTCTCTCATGCAATAAGTTTATTTCACTATTTATATTTATTCTTTTCAATGTCTCATAAAAGACTCTTTTTGATTTAAAGTTTTGCATTTTTTTTAGATCTTAATGTAACACATTTTTGAAATAAAACCATATGACGATTTCAGAGGATTAATTTCCAGTCGTGTTTGAGGATACACAGGCACGAGTACCCTATCTAGAGCATGAATCACAATTTATGTTGAATCAACATAACAGTTTTAATACAATTGTTTAGACTGATATTATTCCATCAACATATGATGTCATCCCATCTAACAGTGGCTACTTGATTGCTGATTCGTGTAAGATTGGTATGCATATCGGATGATCGTGATGACAATATGGCGATATCATCAGCATAAATCAGTTTTTAAAGATGACCTAAAAAGTTCCATTTACTCTCATGATTCCCAGTAAGTTTGCCGTTCAATACGTCGGCCAACAGAGTTAATAATAACAGTGGGACATTAAGCAATCCTGCATTTAGTGCGATTGGTGGTAAGAGGTTTTCGTCGTGGATAATGTGGCAATTAAATAAGTGATTTACCGAGAACCGATAAATATCGTTATCGCAACCGAGAACAATATCTAGACGAAATCAAAATAAATTTTTTCTCGTACTAGAAGAGTCTGGCTGATATCTCATTCTCGGTTATAAAGCAATGCTTATCGTACGATAGGCACTAAATTATCACTGAGAACGAGATTCAGCCAGAGCTTCCATTATACAAACACACTTAAAACGCAATATCTTGGCATCTATGGTAGCAGGCGTTTTGAAATTCGGTGCTAGGATTTAAATTGTCTATGTTAAATTGCTTTCTCTGCTTCTGCAGCAATATTATTTGTCATTTATTTATTTATTAGCTATCAACGAATTTTGATGGATATCACTTTGCCCATAGTTGAAATTTAAAGTGCTGTTTATTGGGTCAAACATAATATTTGTTTGAGTTGAGTTTTTTTGGGTGTAATTAGTAATTTTCCAAAAATTTTTATTGAAAGCGAAATTCTCGTTAACAGCAAAATTAAGCTTAAACTAAATAATGGCTTAAACAACTCAGGTTGATACCAATATTTAGTAGCGATAAACAAAGAGTAAACAAGCGAAAATGAAATTTGTTGTTGTACTATAAGCTACTTAACTTATCAATCGATTTGCTGTGTTCTACGGACATATGGAATCGATTTGCACATGTGTTTACCTTAATTTGAACGTTTGTTTTGGTCTGCAGTGCTTACTGCGTCATAAATCGGTTTAATCTGCCCACTGGGTTCTCTGTGCAAGCAAACAATTTAATGAAAATTGGTTTCAATAAGCTTTCCTCAGCACTGGAGTAGATGGATCGTTTAAAATCAATTTTTTTTTCATCAGTGTTGTGTTTAGTTCTGTACTCGTACGAGCATATTTTTATTTTATATTTTCTACATAACTTAAGGCTTTTGAATTTCGGAAAATCACTCTTTAAAAAAATTAAGTACATGTGTACTATGTAAATTTATTAATCAACTTTAAGCCTTATAAGGGCACCACTTTTCAAAGAGGCGGAATAGTTTCACAAATCTTTGCTTAAATATATAAATTCTTCGGAATAGGCTGCATTTAATTCTCTCTCAACAGGGCAGGTGATCATGGCCACGGCACAGTCACACTGTTGTTGCTTTGAATGTTAAATAGAAAATAAAGAATCTTTATTTTAGTGCACGCTAAGTGAAATCCTTGAAGTGTAATATGACTCTGGCGATATCAGCATGGTGTCGTCAAGATGAACCGATGTGCAAACCAAACTTAAGCAAATGATAAACTGAACCGTGATGCGCTGTCTACTTTTTATGCATATGGGAAATAACAATTTTATAGCTATTGAACAACTAAACATTTTTAGTTAATTGGATAATTTGCTTTATTTTGAATGTGGTGCAAGTCCATTTTCATTGAGAGGAAAAAATTAAGTAACTTGAAATCAGCTGTATGATGTTTATTCTTCTCAACAAAGAGACTTGCGCCACTTTCAAATTAAGGGCTCTTATATTTACGCCTAGTTATCAATAGAAAATCAAAAAAGGCTCCAAATATATTTTGGGCGCGCTAAGACGTTCTCTGATTTTAATAAAATGCTTTGGTTGTTCATTGTAAATGTTTTTATTTAACCTCAATCGATTAAAAAAAATAAAAATTTGTTTTGGGCCAGAGCAGGGACGCCTGACCCCCAAAGAATTTGCAATGTTTTCCAATTACATGCAGCGAAAAAGTCGATTTTAATGAAGGGGCAGTACACCCTTTAGAATATAGCGGGCGTATATCGTCCTATTAAAATTAACTGAAAAAAATGGTCGCTCGGATAAAGTTGAATAAAATTTTTGATCAATATCAATATTTAACAATTGAATATTATATGTAAATTTCTGAGAACCATTTTGCAGCCCCATTTTTTATGAAAAACAATGCCGGTTAAACAAAGCTTAGAAAATATTTTTATGGTATTTACCCATTAGTCCGAGAGGCAACGCTGTATTTTTCAAAGTTATTTCCTCATGCTTAATTTTTTTTGGCAATTGAAAGCCGATAATGATAATAAGCGCCAGGCGCCAAAATCGTGGTGCGTTTGGTTGTCAGAGGCCGACGAATAAAGTTTCATTCAATAACTCGGAAAGTTTTCTGTAGATAAATATGTTAAGATCACTGTTGTAGAGCAAATAAAAGCACATCGATTGCATATCTGAAATATCCACTTGATAAAATTTGACCCACCTTTCACCGTTTCAAAGTTTCCAGTAAATACTCACACTATAATTTTGAGCAAAAATATAGTTTTCAGATTTGAACGAGTAATTTTAATTTAAAACTTTTAATAAAAACCTTCTTTTTTTTCGAAAATGGAGATGGCATGATTTTAAGTCTATGAAAAGTGGGTCAAATCTTCTCATACTGAAATTTTTCGGCCATGAAATTGATGTATTTCCATCTGCTCTACAACATAAGCCTTAATAAAATTTTATACTTATGGCTTACTTTCCGAGTTATTGAGCGAAACTTTTTTCGTCGGCCTCTGACAACCAGATCCACCAAGATACTGGCGACTGACGTTTATTTCCATTATCAGGCTTATTTCAACTATCAATTGCAAGAAAAAAATTAAGCGGGAGGAAATGACCTTGAAAAATGCAACGCTACCTTCCCGGACTATATATAATAATTGATTTGGTTCTTATTTTTAGTTTGATTTGATGTTCAATTCTACTACTGAACAAGTTTTTTGGACAGAAATTTTTGTAGTTACATTCTTTATCCTTTTTTGTGATTCGCAAAGAAAATGAGTCTCTATTAATCAAAAAATTTTGGTTGGTAGCATTGATATATCACTCTAGTGTCCTAGCTTTGACGACCAATGTTAAAGTTCTTTTTGATTTCAATTATAAAAGTGAACTTGATTTAGACTCATTGAAGAACAATTGAATTTGATAATATGGGTTGGAATCTCATCGCAGTAATTTTTTTTAAAGTTAAATATCAACATTCATCATATCGAGTTCAAAAATACTTGAAAATTAAAAATACATGAAGAATTTCAGTTTTTGGTAAATTTAGCAAGTTTTTTTTTTTAGTGTACAAAAACTAGCAATGTATAATGATTGAATAAATAAATAAAGCTGAAAAAATTAGAAGATTCCTTAATCATTTCATTTTTCAAAATGTCATGTACGACAGTATATTTCCGAGGCGACATTATGTAGATATGTAATAGAAACTTTATTTAAAACTGCGTTGAAAAGATATTGCTACAGACTTTCACAGAAAATATGAAATATCTTCATTTTAACTGTTCTGTTTTTAAGTAACAGAACAAAATAATTCCATCTTTTTGTATAATCAACCAACAGCTCGAAGACAATTGTTTTTTTATCTCAATCAAAATTATCTCGCAAAAAGTTGCAAGTTTTATATTTAACTTTGTTACGTTTTTATTATCGTTTTATATTTTGACTGTGCACATGCTATGTACTATGTACATAAATGTGTTTATTTATTTGCTTTTACATTCGATAAATTTCTGCAAACAAGATAAAATTTTTAATATAAATAAACTTTGGAACGCACATTCTTCGAAAGTTGCAAGAATTTGCTATAAAATTTTTCCTTTCCAGCAAGCAAATAGTGAAATTTTGTATTTTCACACAGTTTTTGCTCAAAAATTGGAAACTTCAATGTTACATTGCAATAAAACGAATGTGAGTCGAATAAAAATACGTGAAAAATGCAATTTAACGAAACGGAAATAAACGAATTTACAAGTAGTTTTGCTATATTCTGAACATGTCCTTTGCTCTGCATGTTTGAATATAATGGGTGTTTTTTTGTTTCAAGCTGTGCTGGGGATATGCAGTTTGACTCACAAAGAAAAATTAGTTATTATAAAAAGTGACTTTTTTGTTATCCAAAGGATATTTCGCGCAAAGCGGGGAAAACGTAGAGTATAGTTCTGTTCCACAAAAAGTAATTTCGTTTCGTGGCTGACGCGAAAGGTATATTAAATGAATTGATTTCTTATTTGGTATTTGTATTTAATTCTTTGTCGGAAATTTTAAAGCACTTCGCTCGAGTATAAATAAAAATCGGTTTGCTCTCACGCTTTGGTACTTAAATAAAGCTCTTCGCTTTCGCTATGTTTGATGCTTCAAATAAAGCACTTTTCTATTGATAAAATGCTGTTTCAAACAAAGCGTTTTATTAGGAAGCAGATGTGTTTAACTTTGAGTTTGTAGAAAACTCCTGCTTTTGTGACAAACTACTTTTTCGAAGTGCTTCACCGATACCAGAACGATACGATAGTTCAAAAATTATCGTATCATGTTGGTAGTGGCGCCAAGCTTATCGCCTCGTTCTCGTACGAAAATTTTTTCATCTGTATCGTTATCGTATCGTTCTCGTCTCGTTTTCGCCGATATTTCTCGCTTACATTTTTATATATTTAATACTAGCTGGACTAGTGGCTCTACCCGCGTGGTTCCAACCCACTTACATTTTACGCAGTCCTTACTGCAGACCATTTGGTCCATGTACCGAATTTCACAAATTAGTATGAGTATCATGAAATACAATTATTTTAAGTAAACAAAAATACATTAAAAACGATGTACCACGGGATCGGCGGTAAAATAAAATGTGGCGATTTTGCAGCTTTAAAGTAGAAAATCGGTATTTTTTAATTTTTTCCAGTCAATTTTAAATTTTTTTGTAGGAATAAAAGAAGAAGAAGAGAAAATAATCCAGGATTGGAATTCCTCGATCGATAATAGCCCGGAAGCCCCACCCTCCACTTTGTTGAAAAATTTGATAACCCCTTTAGCTTGCACCATTTTTAAAATCAACAAGGGGCAAAATTATAAATATGTGCGTTCAAGATTGTAAATGTAAATCGTCCGAGAACTACATTATCGCCGAGAACGAGATATCGGCCTGACCTCTTCCGTACAAAAAATAATTTTTTTAATACCGTCTGGTTGTCGTTCTCAGTCCCGATAACGAGAACGATATTTATCGATTTTCGGTGAAGCACCACTTTTTCGAGTTACATATAATGTTAAAGGAGTTGCTATTTCAAGCGAATATACTACAATCAAGTGATTTTTTTCAGCGCCTTAGTTCGATTTTTTAGCTTTATAGCTAGGTAGCTTTTTATTCTAATATTTTTGCGCTTTTAAAGTGCTTCAGTTACAGCGTGAGTAAAGCGCATTATTTCAGTGATATGATAATGTTAAAAAAATCCACTATTCGAAACAAAAATAAGCGCTTCAGTGCTGTTTTGAAGTGCTTTCTTCCCGATGTGGTCTTTTTTTTGACAAAATTTTTTGCAATTAAACTGACAATTTTTAACCAATCATTATTTTGGTGTATAATTTTAGGATTGTAATATTTTTTTTCTAGCTTAATGATGATTTAATGTTTAAGTGTTTTACTTGCTTTCTACACAATCCCATTTTTAGTAAACGGAAATGGATTCATAAATAGCTATTTGTACAAAACTGAAATAAATAAATCTAAATCGAAATAAAATTGTGTAATGTTCCAAATGGTTGCATGATTTCACTTTCGAATTCTACTTTTGTCTCGCTACATCACCATTTTAGCATATTGCTTTATAAAGCAACAAGCAATTTTATAAAAAGCACAGTCGTAGGTACTTATTATTGTAGTGTTAAGTAAATACTTATGCCTTTTTTATATAAAAATTATAGTCTAAATGTCAATAATAATTCTAATAGTGTCTGCAATATTTGAGCCCATGCCATTTTTAAACAAAAGTTGTCCACACCTTTAACATTGTCGAAAGTTAAGTATTTAACTTTTATTTTAAAATCTTTAAGCATAATTTAATTTTGTTTACTACACGCTCAACCCGCTGTTCAATACTACCTACATTTTTCTCGGCGCTGCTTAGTACAGAATGTATTTTTGAAAGTATTTTTCTTGCATGAGAGGTTTGCAAAGTGCAGGGTATAAATAAACTTTATTTTTTTTTAAATTTATATTTTAATTTTTTTTTAAAGATATAAGGCTGCTGTTGGTATCATTATTTAGAAAATTTATTGTTCTTTAAAATTGGCACTCAGCAAATTGCTCTTACTGAATTATTAATGCAATTACAGTATGTTATTGTAAATTTTTGGCACAGATTACTTATGTTGCCAAGTTGTTGATCTCATCAGAAGAGGAACTTAAGTAACCATATGAAGAATATTAAAATCTGTTATAATTTCATCCAAGTCTAACTGTTTGAGACGTGAGTAAGTAACAACCATCTAAGCTTTCACATTTACTAGATTTTTTTTATTCACTTCGGTTTTTTCTAATTGTCTTCCAAGAACTCTTGAAAGACATTTTTTTGTAGGATTTAGCTTAATTTTAATGATTCTCTTGCTCTTTCGAATCTGGGATGAAGTACACTTGCTTGAAATTGGCTATATAGCGTATAAGTCGAGCTGCCGAAAAAAAGGCGACCTCAGTGAGTGTAGATATTATAGAGGTATCACTTTGCTGTCCGTCCCGTGAAAGGTGCTGACAAAAATGTCCAAAGGCCTCGTGGAAGAGAACGTTGGAAAAATAAATTCGAGTATCGAAATATTCGTGGAAGCAGATAAAACTTATCGCTAAAGACCACAGTCGTTAGAGAGAATTCATTTTGGATCTATGCTCCCCAAGGAGTACCAGGATACAAAAAAAAACAAGGAATACAAAGCAAAGCGTCATCTTGAATGGAACCCGGAAGCGAAAGTATTTATTATCTATTAATCAATAGATCGAAAAACATGATTTGAAATACATTTTCATAAATAAAATGTTTCTAACATACTTAGTATGTAAAGCGCTTCTTGAAAACCGATTCGATCTGTTTTGTTAGAAACTCTTTTGTTTTAAATATCTTTTTTTGAAATTTTATATTTAATCTGTCCTTTACTTTAATTTTATGTTTAATGAGGATTGCTTTTCATAATTTAAATAATATAAGCACGTAGATTATGATCTTCAAAATTTTTTCTACGGAAACCTATTTTATTCAATAAAAAGTTCCTTAGAATTAAGGTGCTACAAAAGTAAGCTTTAATGAAAGTATTTAAGTTTTTAACAATCATTTAGTGCAGGCGCCCAAATTTTCTTTATTTTTTATTAACCCAAATTATGTGTCATAAAATACAACTGTTAAATTTTTAGATACCTCGAGCAAAAGTCAAAGAAATTTAAAGATAAGAAAATAGGCCGTTTTTCTTATAAATTTTGACACGAGATGAGCAAGAAATGTTGCAATGTGTATTCCTTATTAAGAAAGAACTATGCATTTTACACTGTTGCTTTGCTATTGAATATCCAATGATAATTATTATGTATTTCTATATAAAATGCAAAACCCGACTTTTATATCCGGTCAATCAGCACACGCTTGGAGAAGTCATTTAAGCACTTCGACACGCTCTCATAGCTACAATAATAAATAATAATAATAATGAAAACATGGCCACAGTCCATTCCGTATGTGTGCAGTCGTTGTGTTTTATGGAATATATGTAGATAATACACTCATATGTGCATTAGGGTGACTCAAATTGAATTTATAAATTCCTTAGTTTGAAAAGTTAGCTTGCTTTAAAAACTTTTTTTAATAAAATACTAAGTTTTATTGATTTTTTTCGAAATTTCATTGAATTTTTTTTGAAATTTTATCAATTTTTTTTCGAAATTTTATTGATTTTTATCGAAATTTTATAAGAAAAAATTTGCAACGAAATTCTAATAAGATAAAAATTAATTTAATAAAACAAAAACCGACTTGAGTGAAGTCGCTGCAATTAAATTAAGAAATCCGTAGCTATTTAAAAAAAAAATCGATATTTTTTAAAATAGTTGAAGCGAACATTTCGACTTGCGTTTAAGAACATCCACAGCCAATCGATTTTATTAGACAGTAAAAGTCACTGAGTACAGAATATAGTGCTCGTCTGACACATGCAGGGTGAATAAGAAAATAAAGTTTCTTAACACTTTGAACTTTTTTTTTGTTTTTGTCGTGATACACCCTAATATGAACACGCATTCATACATGTGTTACACATACATACTCCTATCGGTGGTGCACAAAATTTATATGAACGAGTGTACCCGTTTTGTAAATTATTACAACTGTTATTTGACTGATTTTACAGAAAATAACCATCGGTGCTTTTATCTAATTTCAAAGGGAAAATATGTTAAACGAGCACGAGTGTGTGATTTTTCAATAATGGCACTTACAACACCCGGTGCCAAAGGTTATTCAACTATATACTTTGTCCCTAGGTGTCATAATCCCGTATTGATATTTACATAATTATTAGTTGGCTCTAATAAAGTTCAATTTACGTGGCTTACCGTCTGGCACTGTTCGATTTTTTTTAGCCTTGATTATTATTTATTTTATTTGGTTTAATATTATGATTTCATTATTCCCCAAGGCTTTAATCGTATTCAATTTTTATTCTATTTTCTTCTCCCGAATTTCGTCTTGCCAAGGCACACGCTTAGTATCTTTAGTGCCATTATGTATTTGCGTGCTACGTTAAAATGTTGTACATCGATTTTATTGTAAACATCATTTGTTTATTTCTCTTAATAAAACACATTAAATTTTGGTCTATTGAAAAATGTTTGTATTTTTTTGCTAATGTATATCCGTTTAAATGAGTTGCGGATATGCTTGTTATTTAAAATTTCAATCAAACTTTAGGTTTTTTGGAACAATTATCTATACTTCCAATGAATTTATACTGTATTACTTTTTGAAAAAATATGTATTTTTAAGAAATTCTAAGATAAAAGTTAATTATGTGTGGTGCAAATAAAAGCACATATTCTTCTGTTGTGTTTTGAATATTTAAACTTCGCTTACCACCCGGGGTCGCCAGGAGAAAATACATATGGGCTCGGAGGAAAACCATGTCGTATGAGTAACGTCCATGTGAATACAAGTGCGACGCTGAAATACGAGTACAGTGCGGCCTCGGTTAACGCAACTATTTAAAACCAAGCCTGTTGCAATGATTGAGTTAAAAAATCTTAGGCAACATTAAATATAACACAACGTCAATTCATCAAAAGAAAACCATCATTTATTTGCTAAAGAAACTATTTGTATAAACATTTTTCCATCTTGGGGTATTCACAAACTCTCAACATTATTCGATTTCTCAGGACAAATGCTACAGATAATATTTAATATTGCAACAATCGAGGTAAAATTTGTTTGAAAAGTTGCACTTACTGAGTCTGTAATGAAAGAATACTACTCGTTGCGAACATTGAGGAGTTGCATTAATCGAGGGTTGCGTTGACCGAGGTCACACTGTACTTAAAAGTGACGGTGCAGACAATGCACCGTCATTTTATCGCGTTATAGCTTTTTACGCGTTACGTTTCTCAAACTACATACCGCACTTTGCTTAGGAGTAGTGTTGATATCGGTGTAGTACCGATTGACTTTGACAAAATGTATTTTATGAAAATAAATGTAGATTGGTTGGACACAGGAAAATTTACATCTTATCAGAAATGCTATTTTCAAAACCTAATTCAAAAAATCACATTTCCACAAAAATTTAATTTAAAAAATGTGGTAACTTTTTGATGTTTTCTTAAAGAGATGTCTTTGATATTCATTAACTCATATCAAACCAGATTATAAGAATCAATATTATATAATTTCAAAGTAGAAATTTAATAATCATTGATGACTGGACAAGCGTAGATGTCATAATAAAATTATTTCCAGATATTCAAAATACAAACTTAAATGTTTTAAATATTAACATACTCACAGAATAATAGCGTGTTTTCCAGGGAACAATTGTGAAATTATTAGCTTACCTGTAATACAAAAAATGAAAAAATAGTTTATTAGTTTGTTTTTAGTATATAATACACAAAATATTAAAAAAATGACATGAATAAATATATGTATATGCTACCGGCAAACTAGTTTTTAGGATAAACTGGTTTTTCCTGGGCAAAACTAGTTCATCCGACGCGTGTTAGGATGATTCAGTTTAGCCTAGGATGAACTAGGACCTGGGTACCATTTTCGGGTCAAAAATGGTTCTTTCCAGGGTCCCGAGCCTCCCTTAGTGATTTCCAAAACAATTTTTCGAGCTATCTTTCGTTTAAAAAAACAAAATTTTTTTTTTTAAACAAAAAGAAACTAACAAAACGGCATTCACTGGAAGTGATTGTGAAACACTCACATTCCCAGATTTCGCCATGAGAAGGAATGGTAGCGAAAAATATTTTGTAAGCGGTGAATCTGCTGAAGGTTTCAACAGATTCATGAATGGCAAAAATAGAACATTCATAAAACTCTACCAACGTGCACGATCAGTAGCGAGTGCCTTCAATTTCTTTTCTCTACCGGGTTTATACAAAAAAAAACTTTGGAAAAAACTTTTGTTGCCTATTATTGCAGTTTGCTTTTTAAAATGACACATTGAGTTGTTTTCGCACTACTCGTAGTGTTTAAAATGTTTCGTCACTGTTATTAATAATTGTTCAACTACATAATAGAAGATACAATTTAAGAGTTTGTGTACACGCAGAAAAATTTGTGGGTAAAGTCTTATGGATTTATATAAATTTTTACTAATAACAGAATAAATTATTACTTTCGAAAATACAATTTTATTTGAATAAAATAAAAAAATATTGTTGTAAAAGAGCTTTGTTTTTAATTTTGGCGCAGTGGATAGTGCTCGCTTTCGGCAGGAAGAAAAATTAAATGAATGTTCACAGATCAGTTCGAATTATGAAAATTTATGAAGATGAGCGTGACAGATCAACAACCATGGCCGCTTTCAGCGAAATTATAGAAATGCTATGAAACTGGTCATGGAGAAACGAATTTCGGCACAGACCTTTTTTGGTTCAAGGAAATGCAACTTTATTAAGATGGACGTACTGCGATTATTTTCCTTACATGTAACCTCTTAAATTTTCATTTTCAACATTTTTCGGACTCCTTGAACCTCTTTTAACTTTTTTCGAATATCAAATTCAAAATTTTTCTTTCAACACTTCAACTTTTTCAACATTTTTCGATTTAATCACGACTCATCTTTTTCAACTTTTTCCTACTATTTCTGCTATCACTTTTGAACGTTTTTCAACCTTTTGTGAATGTTTCTAATTTTTCATTATTAGATCTTTTCTACATTTATTGACTTTCAACATTTGTCGACTATTCCAAATTGTTTGGACTTTTTCAACATATTCGAACATTCCCAGCATATCTCGACTATTCAACATTTTCCGAGAACAATATTTCACACGTTTCACACGTAACACCAGAAGTAGGTACTTGTATTCCAGTAAGTTTCTTAATAACGCAGGTTTGCAAGGTCAAATGGCGATCATTTTTTGAGCCAAATTTAAATTTGTCTACAGAATTTGTCCAAGGTTAAGTAACCTAAAATTGCCCCGTATGGCTATATTTGAGGTTATGTGTAGGACTTAAAAACTTTGGTATTTTCTAGTAGTTGCATGATTTAGTAGAGAAAACTTAGAGCTGTTTGAAAGTGACATGAGTTTAATAGTTTCATAAATATCTTTGTAATTCACTTTTGGCAAACGTTCATATTTAAGTCATTTTTCAATGGCCATAACTTATCAAAGAAAAATCACAGATAGGCATTCGAGAGAAAAGTAAGTAACTTCTAAGCGATGGAACACTAGTAGAAAAGAGCTGAACATAACCTCAAACACAAGTAAAAAAGACATTATTCCTCTTAACATCTTATGTACATATCTCAAAATTCCGATGTGAATTGTCGATTCTGTGGCCAGATTGGAATTCTGCTCAGAGAGGTACTTCGGAAATGATCCTCATTTGCAGACTTGTATATTAGAGCATTTCTTAAGTCTGAGTATTATAATAATCGAAGCTTGTAAAAATTAAAATTTTGGTTGAAACAAAGCTTCACTTTTTTTCCGTGTACAAGCGAGTAGCACAAAATATATAAACAAACTCCACGAATACTAATTTAAAAGGCGAAAATAAGAAAAAAAAACTTTTAAGGCAATGATTAATGAACACAATCATCGCCCTCATTATTACAAAGTTCTTAGGGCAAGAAGAAAATTTTTTGTAATTAAAAAAGATCAGGATGTACATTGTTTCAAGAAATATAATTTTTATTTGATAAATAGATTTGCAATGTGAAAGACACTAAAGGGCCAATACTAATTTTATCATTAGTTTTCCTTAGTTTCCAAGAGGTTTCTTCGTTTTGGATAAAAACAAATCAATTGCTAGCCTTTTTGTATCGAAATAACATACAAAATTTCATAAAGCTTAAAAAAATGTTGGTGTTGTAATAAGAAAAATATTTTCATTGTCGTATAACAGCATTTTACCTTATAGGACTTGGTAATCAAACCAAACTTAAATCGTTTAAGTAATGAATCAGCACCAAGTCATCAACAAAAAGCTCAAACTATAAAAGTTCTTTAATTAATCTGTGTGCTCGCTTCTAGACATCTGGTCATGTTGCACTCCCGCTAGGCTTCTCATTTATTTTTTTTTTTTTGAAAACTATAATTTAACAAACACGTTTATTTAAAATGTAAAGCTAAAGTGTTGATAAATTTAATAGTTTTTTTAAATTACTAAAAAGAAATAGTATTTTTTTCAAAACGTAATTTTGTTGTCAGTATCTTTATAGTAGGTAATGTAATCAAGATTTCTAATGATACTTTAGCCCAATCATTTCATTTATTTAAGCATGAAATAATTTCTGCTTACACTTTCAGTAATTTATATCAAAAGTTTTCCATTGTTTTTTTATACAACTGAATTGAAGTTTTACATTTATCGCACTTAAAACCAATTGTCATTGTTCTGTTGGGCATATTCGGACTCGTATGCAGATACGTAGCGATATCTGGAGGAGAATGAGAATCGCAATTCGAGTGCAACTTTTTCGCCAATGGAAATTAACAATTTAAATTAATTTTACCTTAGGGTAGAAAACAAAACAAAAAAAAAAAAGGAAAACGCAACAGCTGTTGACACATCGTAAAATATGTACATACATAATGTGCATGATTAACAGCTTTAACACTTTTTATCATGAAATAAATAATAAAAAAAAAACAAATAAATCAATTTATACGTTATCAAAGTTCATGGAATCGTTGTGTACGATTTTGGCATTGTCCCCAAACTAAGTACCGAAGTACTTTTAAAAATTTAAATCATACTTTATATGTCGTTAATGTAGAAAGGTGCCATATTGAAAGTAGCTAATTAATTTTAACTTTTTTTAAAATCTGCACAAAAAGAAAAAAACAAAAGTAATAAATGTGGTAAGACCACAACGGAATCTTAATACAGTAGAACCTCTTGGAGACGCCAAAAAATTCGAGTTATAGTCAGGAAATGTTCGACTTGTAGAGGTTAAGATTTATTCGTACTAATTTTGAGTTTGAGAGGTGAAATAAATAAATATCCTAGTTATAGAGGTATTAAACGTTTCACAGCAATCAATATTTTGGTGTGCATTGCAGTAGGACCAACCTACTTCTGATAAATTTTTAATTGACAACAATAAAGTAACTTCCGTAAAGTTCAAATGAAACCACGTGTTCATAAATTCCTCTATCATTTCATAGAATTGGTTTATTGTATGTACATATAAGTAGGCTTTTACATTCATTTCAAAGAAACAAGGATGTACATTGTCGGCATATTCTTAAAGTTGGTATCTTATTTTTCTTCGAGCTATAGAGGTAATTCGTTTCAAATAATCGAGTTGTAAGGGTTGTCAAATCAAACATTGCTATGTTCGAGATGCAAAGGTCAAATTTTTTTTTTCGAGCTATAGAGGGAAAATACGTACTGAATTTACTTGTAGGGACTCACTAATTACTTCGACTCATAGAGAGGTCAGACTTCGAGCAATGGAGGTTTTGGGGCTTGAAGGTAAGGAAATACATTATTTTTTAGAGCTTTTCGACTTATCGAGGTTTGACTTAAAGAGGCTCCACTGTACCTTTTATTGTGACTGAATTTTTGAAAAATTTTATGTCTACTTAATTTAATGAAAACAAATTCAAAAAAGCGCCAAATTGATATGAAGCAGTATAAGTTCTAACGCCTTGTTTGGCTATATACCCGCTTCCCAATAGAAATGATAATGGAAAATCTGATTTGCTAAAATAAATATAAATACAAAATATCTACGTGAGCATTGTATTTTCATAATTTTTGATGAAAAATCTATATATGAAAATATCGACACAAACAAAATTGACATTCAAGACTAACGATACATTGAATGACGATATTTCAATATCATATAGCCTTAACACATAAATTCTGCCGTTTCCGTTGTGTTTAAGTACAGAACCGATAGTGATGGAAGTGAAAGAAGGAAGGAAGCAACCCAATAAATACGTTGGCGTCACATAAAAGATTAACAAACATTTTGCCAAAGTATTCATCATACAGGAAAAGTTGAAAGTTGCCCAACCTTCGACCGTTGTGTCATTGCACATGTAATTGAGGTTCTTGGCGTTTGTATAATTTGATATAACGTTTTGTTTCCTGTATCAAAGATCAAATATTATAATTACTAAGTAACTTTTGAGTGCCAAGAATAGTTCCCATAAACTAATTTAGAGCTAAATGAAACGAGGACGTAAAACCAAAAATCGAAAACGGATGTTATTACTTCTATTGTAGACCCTATTACATAGCAGGTATACTGTTGGAAACTATACAAGCATTTTTAAAAGATCGGAGCTGTTGTTGAATTTTGTCGGGACTCCGA
The DNA here is from genome assembly GCA_963680825.1 of Meiosimyza decipiens. Taxonomy (NCBI): domain Eukaryota; kingdom Metazoa; phylum Arthropoda; class Insecta; order Diptera; family Lauxaniidae; genus Meiosimyza; species Meiosimyza decipiens. The sequence goes on from OY804258.1 coordinate 37,329,836, forward strand.
ATCCTGATCAAGTGGCAACTCTGATTATGGGCGTAATAAAGTTTCAAATGTATTTTATTTTTATTTCTGTTATATTTATTTTTTTTTAACGAAAAGTACTATTCGATGTATGAAAACTTTAGCTAGTGTCCTGAAGCAAAGATGGACAAAATTTTGGTAGCAGGAGCTACTTACAACAAAAGAAAGCAACAATTACAAGAACAGAAAAAACCCCACCATCAATGTTGTCTCAATAGGAAAAAAATCTGCAATAAGACAAAAGCAAATTCCAATAATCAAACAACATGAGTGTAGAAATAAAAGTACACTGATGAAACGAAACGAAACGAGAGAAGCTGCCCTCAATGTGCGCATTGTTGATTCCTTTTTTTTTTGATATTTTTTTTTTTTTTTTTTGATATTTTCTAAATAATGCAACAATAACAACATGCATAGCGAGTATAATAAAAAACCACAACGATATAACTGTGCTTAGCAGTGGTGAGTGCATATATTTGTTGTTTTAGATATTTTCCTTAAGAAAAACGAACTGTTTGTTGTAAAGAGCTAAAATTGGCTCATTTTTCTTATTTTGCCCATCGCTGTCTTAAAGAACAGTTACAACAATGAAAAAACAAAAACCGGAAGACGCAAAAAAGGACAATTTGTTTTTAAATAAAGAGCGGGTGACGTCCGTAGCAATACCAAATATTATTTATTTGCATATTATTCAGTTTTTCAAAGTAAAAATCAATAAAACATTTTAAAAACTCTGCAGGACACAGTATACTTTTTAGAAGCGGTACATCGGTCTTCATTCTTTTACGTATCGCACGGATTTCAGGAAAAATAAATTCGACTTTTTTAAATGCAAGAAAAGTTTTTTCCTGCATCTTTCAACAAAGTTAGTACACACGTATATCGGGATTTTGCTGAATACTTTTTTTTTGTGAAAATATCCATACGTGAATTTTCGATAATTTGCTGCATTTTCTCTAATCCTCTCAGACTTGAAGTCTATTATCTCCAGTTGTACTGATCGGATCAATATCGCACGCGGCACGAACCTTTTATCTATAAAACCCATTTAACAAAAAAGTGGAGTTCTATTCAATCGAAAGTTATTAGATAATTGCGAGCGCAAGTCACGCAGCACACTCGAAGAAGACAAATTCATTTCCAGAATTCCATGCGGTTTGTAAAAGAATGACCTATGGAAAGTCAATCTAGAAGTTTTCGTATTTAGAGTTACATTTGTTTTCATAAAACTTTATAGCCCTGATTTTAACACTCCTAAAGGACTTTAAAAGTTATTGCACTTTACAAGTTAAATGTAACTTACATATTTTTAAAGAAAAGCTGCTGTGGAGCAATACAAAAACAAATATACATAAAGCGATAGAGTTATGTACAAATACAAAGCAGCATCCACTATAAACGCACGCCTTTGGTATTTGAAATAATTTCTATAAATTAAACTGATTAAAAGAGACTGAAGAGGCGCTATTTATGAAGCAACTATGATTTATAGGACGCTTAAGAAATCTATTTTTGATTAGAGGCAGAAAGATGCAGTTGCTTGAATTCAATTTCTAATTTTAAAGTTGCAGATAAACATTAATCTAAATGAGTGTCGGAAAAGAAGCGACTGAAGTTCTTAAATTTTATATGACGAAATAGTAGCTATCAAAGTTTTTATTTTTTTTTTTTTTGAAAAAAAAAACTTCATTCGAAATGAATCACAAATGTTTGAGAAACCACACAAGAAAAATAATTCATATGATTGGTTAACCTTTGTTGGTATTCATATTTAAAAACAATAAACATAAAAGTTGTTGATAAGAACTAAGAAACCTCGGATAACAACAAGAACAGTAGCATATTAACGAAAAAGGGCGTGCAATCCTTAATGACTGTTTAACATGCTATAAAAAATTATGGCATATATGTACATTAGGGTGATTCAAGATTTTTTTTTCTTGATTTTTTTAAGGTGTTGCTGTTGCTTAAAAAGTAAGTTTATGACATGAAGAAATATTTTAAGAAAATTTAGCTTTTTACCTCAATTTTATAGGGTGGCGCCGAAGCCTGTTAGTTTTGCTTGTAAATTGTATGAAAGAAATATATTTTATTAAAGACGTAATGAATGTTGTAGGGTGATGAATGCCAGTGGTAATTTTTTGCGCTGAATCTGAATCTGGCCTCAGAATTGTCAAATCATATCATAATTCTGAAATATTTGAGGTTAAGTACCGAAAACATGATGTTTTTTGTGTACTTTCAAGGCCATGTATAGGATTCAAAAAAAGTTGTTCAGCTTATTTTTAATAAAAGAATTGTTTAGTACCATATTTGCCCTTTAAAATGAGCTTTCAAGTGGTGATTTGTGAGCTTTCGTTGCAAAGTTACAGCCATTTTAAGGTAAATTTGAAACCGGTTGGTTAATATTGTTGGGTTGCAAACCATTGTAGGGGATCAACATCATGTCACTTTTCGATTTTGTTCAAATTTTGACAAGTCAAATTGCTTTAAAAGATAGCACCACAGTTTAAATTTCAATTCTCTAGGTGTTTGGGGTCCTGAGAAAGTCATATTTTGGACTGAAAATAGCCAAATTTAGTCCATTTTAGAAAGTTTTAGTTTTAAAAGCCCACAAGTCTAAGTTTAAAGTTATGGATATCACTCTTTTTTTGTGATGTCATCTACTATACACAAAAAGTGTTTTTAAGTTTCTAGACCTTAAGACCTCTCTTTGCGACTAGACTAAACGAAAAATGCCTTAGTAAAATATGACTACTTTGAAAATAGTGTTCCAAATCGAGGCCTTACTCATAATAACATACTTAAATTAAACTTTGTATTGTTAACATTTTTATACTCTTCAAAATGAGATATCAGTGAAAATAGTTGACCAGGTTCAGAGACATTAGACTGCTTTCGCAAAAATATCGTTTTTTTTTTTAACTTTGACCTAACAGTACTCAGAAATCCGACTACCTAGAGAGCTGAAATTTGTGGTGTGTGAAGGTTCTTTGACGTGTCTTGAGCTTGACTTAACTTGAGTAAAATTGGATGTTTTAAATTTTCATCAAAGACAGCGTAAATGGATTTAAAAAAGAGCTCAAGTGGTTTTTTTCCTTTTGATATATACCGACTATTAATAACATCCCTAATAAACCCCCATTCAAGTTTTTGTTGTAACCCAACTTGTCATGTGAACTCGGTTAAAGCCCACCCCGTGTATTTTTAACATTAAAACATTTTTTGGTTTTTAAACAAACTATTTTAAGAGCCAACACAGTGATATATATATATATATATATATATATATATCCTTAATTTAAATGAATTTATGTAACACTATAAACACAAAAGCACACCAGCAAGCAAAGCAGAGTATTTATGTGAAATGAGCCAGAAAAATGGCTTCACACTCATTTCCTTTGTGACCCAATTAAAATCGTTCAAATAATAATGAATGGAAAATAAACAGGCAGCAGAACAACAACAGAAATAAAAAAAAAACAAAAAGGTTTTCAATACAAACTACACCACAGGTTTTTTTTTGTATAAATTTTCCGCTTTATGTTTGGTAAACTCACTCACCACTTTGGCCTGGCACAAGTTGGCTCTGAATGAGCGTTATATGCTAACAAAAAATATGAAGACGTTTAATTCTAAGTCATTTTTATTGCATTTTGCCAACCACGAAGAAAAAAAATAAAAAAAGGAAGCAATGAAATCACGTTGCATGCAGCAAGGGAACAAAATTAAAGCCACGTTTTTAAATCGAATGCGCGCCAAAAGACAACAAACAAAACTAACGACGACCACATTATTGGGATTGGTGGTAGTGGGAATTGAGGCGGCAGACTCTCTTAAACTATAAATAGAGTAAGAATACAAGAGTTTTCCCTCCTTATAGAATCAAAACAAACAAAGAAAACTCCAAAGCAATTTCAACTTAGTACGAGAAAACACTTGAGCTGCATCATGCTAGAGGCTTAAAGCTTTGTGGTCAAAGCACTTTTTTCGCATATTTATTGGATGTTGAGTGGATAGTTATGAAGTGTGAATGCAGTTTAACATTTTTTTTAAAGATTTTAAAAACGAGTAAGGCCTATACATTTTGAGAAGAATTGAATTTTGGTCAATGAAATAACTTCTAATAATAAACTGCTTTCTATAGCTGAGCAAGAAAATTGGAAATAAATCCCTAACTATGGAATAAGTTGCTACAGAAATGGTTAAATTTGTTTTGTATTACTTAGTAGAATTATACAGAGAGATAGCCAAATATGTTGCTATATACCAGTGTTGGCATATGTATATTTTAAAAGGTATCAAAGCCTGTCAGAAAAAGTACCAAAATCATGAAAATAGTAACAAATATCGGAAATAGAAGAAAAACACAAGGATATGTAAATAAGTTACATAAATAACACAAATGAATACATTATTTTTCAAATTCAGTCTTGTGTATAAAAAATAAACATAAAAATACGTGCGCAACTAAGTTCTCGCTGTTTGTCAATAGATGGCGCTAGCGGTAAGAGCTGGTTCATATCGAAACGTTATGAATTTAGCCTAAGCATATGGTAAACAAACCGATTTGACACTTTCAAGATTTTGTGTTTTCATAGTCTGTTTGTGGTTGCTCGAAAATGAATAATTTTGTGCCGAATAATCGTCATTTGCGGAAGGTGTTGATTTTCTTCTTTCAATCGAAGAAAACGGCGACTGCCGCGCATCGGAAGCTCCAAAAAGTTTACGGAGATGGTGTTCTGAGCGAAACAACGTGCCGAGATTGGTTTCGTCGCTTTAAAGACCATGATTTCGACATCGACGATCGACCACGGGAAGGAAGGCCAAAAACCTTCAATGATACGGAATTATAGACATTGCTCGATGAGGATTCGGCCCAAACGCAAGAAGAGCTTGCTTCAGTATTGGGAGTTACCCGACAAGCCATTTCCAATACGATCAGAGGCACGATAACGTAATCGTAATAGGAGGACAACGCTAGGCCTCACGTTGCTAAACCAGTGAAAACATACTTGGAAACTCTCAAATGAGAAGTCCAACCCCACCCACCGTATTCCTCAGATATTGCCCCGTCAGACTACTAAAGGGTGTTTTTTTTAGAGGTTTGTTTTTCGAATAGAGATAAAACTGGCATTTTATGGTTAAATCTGGCAACTCTAATGTCATTTATGTTCAGTTTGGTTTGCCATTTCATCATGAACAGGTTGACAAAAGAACAACGCTTGCAAATCGTGCAAATTTATTTCGAAAATAATGGTTCAGTTCGCGAAGTTTACCGCAAGCTCCGTCCATTTTATGGTCGACATAATCGTCCATCAGAGCAATTAATTCGGTTAACCATGGATCGTTTTCGCACTACGTTTACTCTATGTGATAATACGCATCCGCAGAGACGTCGAACAGTGCGCACCGAAGAAACAATTGCCGCTGTAGAGCAAAATGTTGAAGAGGACCCGAATGAATCGATTCGCCACCGTGCACAGCAATTGGAGCTTTGTCCATCAACTTTATGGAAGATTTTGCGCAAAGATCTTGGCTTGCGACCTTACAAGATCCAGCTTGTGCAAGAATTAAAGCCGCGAGACCATGCAATGCGTCGTGATTTTGGTGTATGGGCCAAAAATGAGATTGATCTCGATGCTGATTTTCATCGCAAAATTTTGTTCAGTGATGAGGCTCATTTTTGGTTGAATGGCTACGTCAACAAGCAAAATTGCCGCAATCCACATGAGACCCTTGAGACGCCATTACATCCACAGAAACTGACTGTTTGGTGTGCTCTATGGGCTGGTGGAGTCATTGGGCCATACTTCTTCCGAAATAATGCTGGAGAGTCAGTTACCGTTAATGGAGACCGGTATAGAGCCATGATAACCGACTATTTTGTTCCCGAATTGGATGGCATGAATGTGGATGAGTTGTGGTTCCAACAAGACGGCGCTACATGCCACACAGCGCACGTCACAATCGATTTATTGAAGGAAACATTCGATGAGCGCATAATTTCGCGGAATGGACCTGTCAATTGGCCACCAAGATCGTGTGATTTGACACCATTGGATTATTTTCTTTGGGGATATGTGAAGTCGCTCGTCTACGCCAACAAACCAGAAACGTTAGGGGACTTGGAAGCCAACATTCGTGGCGTTATTGCCGACATACGGCCCCATATGCTCGAAAAAGTGGTTCAAAATTGGACCTGTAGAATTGGCTTTATTCGAGCCAGCCGCGGCGGCCACATGCCCGAATCATATTTAAACATTAATGGCATAAAATTATCCTTCCAATAAAGCCAAATTGATGGACATTAAAACGATTTTCTTGTGTTTTATTTCAATTCGAAGCTCTATACCTCTAAAAAAACACCCTTTACTTGTTCCGTTCAATGGCACATGGTCTGGCTGATCATCAGTTCAACTCCTATGAAGACCTCAAAAAATGGCTTGATTCGTGGATAGCCTCAAGAGACGAACACTTCTACCGTGATGGCATTCGAGCTCTACCAGAAAGATGGGGAAAAGTGGTATCTAGCAATGGGCAATACTTTGATTGATTCATCAGTAACTATTTTTTGGCAACAAAGTTGTAATTTTCTAACAAAAAAACAGCGAGAACTTAGTTGCGCACCTAATATTTATTTTAGAAAGAGAGAGTCCTATTGAAAAACGGAAACAAAAAAAAAATTTAAAGCGGAAAACTATTGCTATCTAAGTTCACAAGCAGAAGAAAGTCTTCAAATTCATTAAGGTGTAAAAAAACTTAAAATTAAAATGTAAATACTAAGGATATCTCAGAATGAGGCGGCGGATTCGAAAGCATCAAGTTATATCTCAGAATTAAATAAAAATAAAACTTGTTAGTCCTCAACTAAAATCCCATAACAATTTTATCCCCGGTGCTGTCAGTTCGATCCGATTTCTGAAATGTCATTTTCTGCTCGCAATATGGAATATGTCAAAAACGATTACTCAAGATTATGCCCGTTGAAACTCAGTTTTCCCACAATTTCAACTTAAGGCAACTTTTCATAATATGCGCACTTTGAATTTAAGAAAAAAAAGGAAATAATTGTTTGCTCCGCTCTAATCTACAAGTTTTTATGAGTGTCCGCGAGGTTTCCGCGTGCCAACGTCACGCTTGATGAATAAATGCAGCTGTCGTCTTCGGCGTCTGTCAACATCAACTGAGGATGAACTAATCGTTAGGAAATGCAGTAAAACATACATATATATTAATGAAATCAAAAGTGTTGTAAATGAATGTAAGTGCTGTGAAGAAACACGAAAGCAGCAACAAAAAATATGAAAACACGTTTCAACTCTTTGGATATGAAATGAATTCTAAAAACGGAAGGTGACTAATTCGCCCTCCAATTTGGAAGCGGAAAAGAGTAAAACAACAAAGAATACAAAGTTAGAATGGGTGAAGAAACTGCTGCTCAACAGCATGGGAATTTGTAAAATTAAAAGAAAAAAACGCAACGAATGTCAATGGCACAAACCATAAGTCAGCCAAGTGGTAACGCGGTGTTAAAAGCAGTTGAGCAGAGTCAGCACGTGAAGTCTGACTCATAAAAAGTAGATGAAAAAAAAACACGGAGGAAGTAGTAAAATTTATAAAAAAATTAATTGCAATCAATGTTTTGGGATTTGAAATAAATCGTTGATTTTTGAATACATCACAAAGAACATTTTCATATTTTTATTTTTAATCAAATTGTTTTCCCATGTTGCCTTCAGTTGTTTAAACACAAAATTCTCTAATCAGCCCACTTTTATATCAGTTATAAAATAAAATATTTAAATGGCAGTTAAACACTTATCAGCTTATGATAAAAATACAAACGAGAGCTTATCTAACACATGCAAAAATTAAGATAACAAACAAGATTTTTTTTTTTAATGAAAAAACTTTATTAATGAAATGAGTGGAGTGGTTATCAGTGAATTGCATTTTTATGAAGAGTTTAGTTGAGGTTATCTACAAAATGATTTACTAACATAAAGATTGCATTGAACTCTAACAACCACTTAGTTTTACTGTGTTTACACTCTGCTAGTCATATAAGAAGAATTGGCTATCAAAACGCAACATTTCCAAAATAACAAAACTAAATAAGTAATTGGTCAGTATTTTGTTTTAGCATAGATTTTTTTATAATTTTAAGTTAGCAATATTTGTAAAACGGTAATACAAGGTTTTATGAAGGGATATGTGTCGTTTTGGTATCATTAGAAATATCAATTTGATTAGTCGAAAGTATCGAAAAACATCGAATTTATTAAAAAGCGTCAAAAAAGTCGTAGCGATGAATATTAAGAAGAGCAGCGAAAAATTTCCCATAAAATTTCATTAAATGCAATAGTTAATTCTAGAGATATGGGCAGAAGAGTTATTATTACCTACAGCGCTACCTATGATCAGATTTTGAAACTTTAATAGCCGCGTATTAATCTTCCCTGTGACAAAAAAGATTAAAGTTTTGTTCATTTAATAGGTAGTATTTTGCAAAAATATTATAGGCAAATCATCACAGGGAGCTATAAAGAGTTTTATTGTCAATACACAATAAATATTTATTGAAATTTGTGGTTGACGTCAGTTATTTCTTAGTACCAAAGCCATAAAGTCTTAATTATATTAATTTCATTATAATGATGAATTAAACAAATTTCTAATCTTAACAGTTTTTTATTAATAACTGCGACAACGAAAACGATACTTTTTTATTAATTTGCTAAAATATTTCACAAATATTGTGAAATGGTGCAATCTAGCCAATTTTTGAAAATGTAAAGTTTTATAGATATAACATTTCAAATTTTATATTTGCATGTTGTCACGCCTATTGCTTTCACTTTTGGTTCAGGCTACTTAATAGCGAGTTTACTTTAGATATTAAATTTTACAATAGTTACTGCAATGGGAGATGCCACACCCACTGGTGCAATTCCATTCACTCATAATCATGGATGGGCACAAGTTCTTCTGCAAGTTCTAGGGAGAACGCAATTGAAAGTTTCGAGAGAGCATTTGTGTATACGTATACAAATGTGAGGGCAAAACAGCGATTCATTTTTACTTCAAAAGTTTTGCGTGTGTGTTGGCTTAGGCGCCATCTTGTTCTCATTTTTACTCTTTTTGAGCGCCTGCTCGTTCTCTGGACAGCACCGCTCATAATCCACTTAAGGCTTACGGCAACTAAAACCTAAGCTTCATTTCATTAAAGACTAGCTGTTCCCGCGGCTTTTGCCGCCCACTTCCCATTGTACAATCTTGATTACATTTGCGCAGACCTTACAGCAGACAATTGGTACTACTTATGCACCAAATTTCAGAACTTGGTATAAGCACCAAGAATGGAAATGTAAGTGAATTTCTTGTATGGGAGGTGTTGCAATATAAAAATGAATACTTAGGTTAAAAGTAAAACGCGTGTTGAATCTTTTAGTGTCTAAACGGAAGAGAGTAGCTTTTTATCAAATATTGAAATATGACATTAGAGCATTAAAAGAAAGTGCAATTGCGAACAGTCAGGGTTGCATAAACAAAATACTTGTTCTTCATTATTTCAACAGGAGGAGCTACGCCCCAATACGCAATGCCGTTTACATTTTGCAAGAAGCTTGGCACAATCAATTCACATCCATGCATCAAGCTTCACAACTGTAGCTATCATAGATGCAAAGCTTGAAGTATTTTTTGTTGTAAGGAAGGTTCCTTATCGCGTTCACATTTCATGAGGTTCTTAGAATAGACAGTATACATCCTTGTTCCAAATTTGAAATTCTTGCTACGATCTGCCTTATTCAATTTAATAACTTTCAAAGAGTTGCGCCAGTATATAAAATTAGCTAATTATAATGACTGTTCTAAAGGTGTTTTCTCCAAAAAAATCTTAGGCGACGTTTTCGAACAATATCGCATCGAAGATTTCTATTGTATAAAAGTGCCACTCTAACTTTTCAATTCCGTCCATTTATTTTATCTCATCAAAATAAATAATGTACGTGGTGTGCGAGATATAGCGTAGTAAAATTTCAAATTTATGGCGGTTACACGCCCTATTTAAAATATTAACAAACTAAATACCTGGACTAATTTTATGTCACATGTAATTTAGAAAAAAGTTCAATTATTTTAACCAACATTTAAGTGTTAGATTAAGAAATCTTATTTTTTTTACTAAATTTAATATATAATTAATAAAAACAAGTTTTCGCTGCAGGGCTCTACGGCACGAAATGTAACGGGCGTGATTTTAATCTAAAAAATCAGGCTTAATTCAGATGACTAGTCATACCTAATAAAAATCATACGGAATTTTCAAAATTTTAACTTTTGTGGAAATTGCGAGCATTTGGCAAAAATGTCGAATTTTGACCACTTAAAGTTTTCATTCATATTCATATACATATGTATATAACTTTAACGTTAAGACCATTTTCAAAGAATATGTTTCAAATACGGAGCGGAGCGTTCTGACAAGCTCTTGATAAAAATGTCTATATTTCGATAAAAATCATTTTTTTAAAACATTAACACATTATTTCCTACTTCTAAACAAATTAAAGTATTTTTTTAATAAAAAAAACCATTTCTAAAAAAGTGTACAGTGGTTTAACCCCATAAGACAATAAAATAAATTTGTGTGCTCAAACTAACATTTTGTTTTGATTTAACAATTCCCCGTATTTACTTGAGCTCATATCGATATCTTTGGAGTTTACTTAGAATGAGCTATTACTTTGCATATTTTATTACCACCGTTAAGCTACTGCTGTACGATGCTACTAAAAATAGCCATACACAATGACTCAAACTAAATATGATCTTTTGGCCTAGCGGATAAAAAAAAAACTGCGTGAATATTTAAAATAAAAATAAAATTATTTATGTTAATTTGTTAAATTGTGTGCGATTGACTTTCAACTCATTTGCATGCGACATATTTTGTAGTCAATTTGAAATTGTGCTTAAAAGTACAAAGCAAATGAGCACAAAGTGTGAGCACCCCAAACCTTTGTATGATATTTTGCACATAACATCGGTATTATTATTTTTGAAAAATTTATTTTAGTCGCATTAGCTAGCTATATCAAATAAAAAACACAATCTCATTATAATTGAACAACAACAATCAAACACATAATATAAGCCATATTTTACTAATGATCCACCTTTTTAATTTAGTTGAGTGTGTTCTCATTGTTGTAGGACTAAATTAGGTAGCTGCCAACCAATGATCATTTTCACTTTTAAATTATTACAATGTCAGCAAATGTCATCTAAGCTGAATTTGAAATTCTACGCAAAAACTTTCAATTAAATTGAATAAACAGAAAGTTAAGCACAGGCAAAAAAATGAGTAAACAGACTGAATGTGGTGGTACAGAATTATGTTTATCATTTGTTTGCAAACAAAGGTTGTTTACGTACTTATGTACACATTGGATTATGGCAATTTGATTTTTAAAGTGTGCCCTCAACCTAGAAAACGTGTTTGTTAGTAAGTGCCTTAAAAAATACTAGTTAGTTATCACACAATTTCTTTTTTTGAATTGAATTTAAATAAATTGATCTCAATTGTTAAAGCGCCTCAAAACTCACCTTAACGTTTCAGAAAACGAAAAAAATTGTTTTAATGTAAGAATGAGAACCTTCAACTTAATCTTTTAACTTCTGCTATGTAAATACTCGTATGAAAGCTTTCTAAGAAAAAAAAATCTCGTCGTGGTTCGGAAAGTCATGAATGACACTAACTTCACTCAGTGGGGTTAATTATGTAAATCAGCGATGGGCAAAAAACGAAGAAGGAGCCCATTGTGGCTTTTTACAACACGTATTTTTTCTTAAGAAAAATAACCAAAACAACAAACACAGGAGCTCTACTCTGCTACGCTTTTTTCTGTTGTTTTTTTAAGCGCGCTATATTCAAATTGTAAATACATTGGGATTGCATCATTTTGGAAAAAAAGGAGCGAACGAAGAAGGAAACAACTTCTCGCTTGATCAGTGTACTTTTATTTCTACACTCATGCTGTTCTTGTTTGATGCTTCAAATTGGCTTTTGGTTTATTTCCAAGTTTTTTCGCTATCAAGATCGAACTAATGGTGGGGTTTTTCTGTTGTTGTAATTGTTGTTTTTGTTGTAAGAGGCTCTTGCTTCCGTAATTTTGCCCATCCATGATATAAAGTGACGAGAGGATATTTGGTCTACGAATTCGTGGCATCGGGGTACCAGCTTATATATTACGTCACATTAAAGAGACATAATAAATAAAATGCATATTTTAAAAATACATACTAGTTACTCATAATTGATACAAGCATACGCTTAAATTTGTGCCGAAGTTGACTTTGATCATAGAAAATTATCCAATTCCGGATATCCGAAATCCCAAGAACGCAAAATCTTAACTGCGACCCAAAATCACGGGAGTTGAGCTGGGATTTTGACATAATTTATTTGATATACAAAAAAATATATATTTTCATGTATCTTTTGAAGTTAAAAAATAATTTTCACAGTTTACCACCTCCTCCACTGTAAAGAATTTGGTAAAAATCCTTCAGGAAGAGTGGAGTGAGATATGCATGGAGTCATTGCCAATAATGGTTATGCCTCTAAGAATAAACTTAAGTTAAAATATTCTCCTGTAAGAAAACTTTTGAAGAGTTGTATTTTTTTTTTTTGCTCTAACTATTAATCTTTAATGTTGTATTGTGATCTTATGCATAACAGAATACTGGATGCAGATAATTAAATAAAAAATTACATCAGAAGCGTGAGGGAACATTTGCATGTACTATACATATACAAATAAATTATATTATAAACTTTCAAGATATCAGAAGTTTTGTGACTCAGTGATCGTAGTTGCATTATTTATGCCACGACTGTAGTTACTCTTCTGCTTCTCCTGTCCCCCTACTCTAAATTGTGCCATAATATTATTTCAAAAGAAAATTCAATTTAAATTTTATTAGACGTTAGAGACTCACCTTATATATTTGTATTTCGTCAAGTACAATATCTGATTCCTTGAGGACTCGATCGACTTCATCGTAAATTTCACGCTCTGTTTCAGTTGGTGCAGCATTTTCGAAATCCAAAAAAACATCATAGGATTTGGCAGTGCAACAATTTGAATCGTCGCGTGCCAAAAGACTCAATAGTTTGCCCATTTCTGTTGTTGTTTGTTTACAATTCTTTGTTTATTTTCTTAATTAATTTTCTTTCGAACTAATTATTATATTATAGAGTATATTTATTTGTAAAAACTGCAGAGATTTAAAATAAAAAACATTAATGACCTTAAAATTACACACAACATATGGCAGCATTAATTTTTCTATGATATGGCAACGCGAATTTGAAGAGCAATGAACTTTTGACAATTGGAAGCAAATAACAAAGGGTGCGAGGAGTGCAAGGACATATAAATAATAAATTAACATAAGGAAAGCAAAGAAAAACAACCGTAGATGCGAAATAAACACAAAATGAAGGACGAAAAATTCCACAGAAGTCTCATTCGCAGCTGTCAGTCACAGCAACAATTCGACAGTTGCGCGTGATTATTGCACTAAATAAAATCAAATGAAAAAAACGTAAGCAATTGAAGGAAAAATAAATTATACTCTATTGCTTTGCTGGTGGTAATTTCTTTAAAAAATAAAACTAAAAATAAGGGACGACGCAGCGGGGTGGGAAATACACAACAAACGATAAAATAAGAGAATGCAAGAAAGGAAATAACAGAGAGTATGCGTTTTCATTTCCAATCTACAAAAAGATATAAGAAGCAACAACAAATATATAAAGCTGGGTTTTTATTCCTTTATTTGCTTTTGATTTTGCATCTTCTTTTCACTGTTATCTTTCAACGATCACGGTTGTTCACCGCTTGCTCATGTTGCGACGCACCGGTGTGAGGTGGATTTTATTGTATTTACTTTTTTTTATCAATTCAGGGAAACTTTGCAAATTCCAAGTACAAACCAATTTCAATTTTTTTTTTATTTTCTATTCCTTATCAACTCCTTTTCTCTCGTATGCACACTCAAAACACGCACAAAGTTAATGAAATAAACGCAATTTAGATTTTTTATTTTACATTTGCAACCGCCCGTTGAGCGTATAGTTATTTTTATCGGCACAATAGCTACAATTTTGTTTATAATAATGTCTGGTGCTTGCTGTGTAAATTCACAATACAACTTTTGTTTTTTTTATCAGATTTTTTTACACTTTACTTCATATGACAACGAAATAATAATTGCACTATAAATATTCAACACTCGTTACAGCAGCTGCAAATTGACTAAACGGTCAATGAAGAATTTATTTCTTCGTCGCTCGGTCGTTCCAATTATCGTACTTTTACGTTCTGTTATTGCACGATGCGAATTGTTGTTCGGAGATTGGAAGGAGCATTTATTGGGCTCGTTTAGTCAGCTTCAACGCTTTAAGAATTTTGAAGCGTATCAAGCACGTTTTTACTGAACGAAATTTTTATAGAGTAGTACATATAACAGAGTTCCCACAATCTTATAAAGAAGCGAAGATCCGATAAAGCAATGGCTACACGGACGTTTTTAAAATACGCGTTAGCTAACGCACTTTTCAACATTCAACCAAATTATACACAACAATTGGCCACACAATCAACGCGTATATTTTCAACGTTCGTTGGAACACACGTTTGTTTTATTAACGCTGTGTTATACTACAACGCGCGTTGAAAAAATTACAGTGCTAAGCCTAAAAGCTATAAGTGTGGCATTTGGAATTTTCAGTTTTAATTCAGGCAGCTTTAACAATGATTTCCTTATATATTCTTTTTGATGTTTGGCTTAAGTTTACTTAAGCAAATATGTTTTTTTGATTTTTAAACCCTACTTTTTCTAACGCGGATTTTAATTCTGAGAAAGTATATGCAGTCAAAAAGTGTCGCTCGGATCCAGCTTCTGAGAAACAGTCATCGAAAGTTGAAGATATAGTTATTATAAAAAAGCGGTATAAATTGGGAACCTCTTGACAGCAAATGAGTATCATAAGAAATGTAATGTAATTAAGCATACGATCGAAAACCAAAATTCGTTGTATAGTTATTTATGCAAAATTTTGAACTTTACTTTCTAAAAACCGATATTTTTTCAAAAAATGTATTATTAACGTATCATTTTTTTAACATCGCACTTAGAGGAGCAGGCTGATTCCAAGTATAAACTAAATATCACTGGTTTTTGGGAATTATATAGTAAAGCCATAGCACAATTATCTTGGTAGCAGCAGTTACATGTAACTGTTCTTCTTTATTTTAAATTGAATCTAACCTGCCAACAGGGCTGCAAACTGAAAAGAAGCAATTCTTTTCAATTGAAAGATAGAATAATTATTAATATCTCTATCTGGCACCACTAGAATTGTGTAAGCTATTCCATTCGCCGTGCTGCGAAAGTCACTTTGACATTTCTAAAAATTCGCCCAATACGTCGTCCTCTTTCGCCGCAGCAGTTGCACACATTTTCCGCAAAAACTCTTTTGCAGATAGCATTTCAATTAAAAAATTCAAAATAAACAACTTGTAGTTGAAAAAGTGTAAAAAACCAGAGCGCAAAATAAACTTCACGTAATGGCACAACAAATAGAAGTTAATTTAACTGAAACACAACAACAAATATTTGAGAAAATATCGAAAAATGAAACGGATGAATTTAAGCAGCTGATCGCGCAACTAAAAGGAGGTGTGAACTTTGTGGACGAAAATGGAATGACGCCGTTGCAGCACGCTTGTTGCAAGGGAAACAGAGAAGCTGTACAAATTCTAATGGATATGGTAAGTGCAACAGAAACAATAAGAAGTTGCGCACGTGCCCCCTTACGCATTTTTTATTACAGGGTGCCGATGTAAATTATAGCCAGCATGGTGCTAACTATACGCCACTACATTTTGCCGCGCTCTCTGGTAACACAGACATCTGCCGCATTCTTTTGGATGCGGGCATTAACCCGAATGCAATTAATTCAGTCTTGCGTACCGCTTCCCAAATGGCCGCATTTGTTGGCAACCACGCATGCGTTGAAGCCATCAACAACTATGTGCCTCGCTCACAGCTCGAGTACTACACACAATTGCAGGGTCAACAAACGGAACCTTATTTGCCCGCTGCCCTTTTGGATAGTTTCCATAAGTTTGTCATTGAGGTGAATTTGCATCCAGTAAGGATTGTGCTTAATCTTCAGTCGCTGAATTTGTTGCGACAGCTACCACAGCTCAAAAAAGTGCTGGAGCTGATGTGTGATAAGGAGATGAAAAAGACTTATGATATAAATGAGTTAATGGCATTTAAATTTCATTATTTACGTTGGATAGTTTCGGAGTTGCTGCGGTGTGAAGAGCAATGTAAGGCACAGCGGAAGGAGAAGGTGGACGCAAGTGCAGGTGATGCTGGAAAACACGATTATGTTGAGTTGTTTGTCAAACGTGTGCTGAAGGAGAACAAGCTTGGCCAATTGGATTATGTGGAATTCACAATACGAGAATGTGTACGCGAGTTTCCATTTCGAGAGTGCACCATCTTTCGCCAGGTAGTGTCACAGCTTGCAGCTAAGGATGCACCACCTGCATTGTTTGTATTACGTAATGCAATCAATGGTCAAAGAGGTTTTGTGGTAAGCATTTCAAAAATTTTTATTCAAAAACGAATTAGTAGAGGAGTTTAGTTTTGAGTTGAAAAAATGTAGGAAAAGTAGTATGAAAAGTATACCCAAAAAAATCAATACAAATTAAACCTAAGTTTATTATATACTCAAAACTCCGTCCATATTCCCTAATCCCGTTCTAGTTCTGTCCTATTATGTAGCCCGAGCGCTCAGGCATTGATGATCACCTGGCATCTTAAACAAAAATCCGACAGTGGGCAGCCGTTTATGCGTTACCATAATCCAGAAACAATACACATTGCCACAAGAAACAATCCAGCGGTGTAGAATCACGCATTTTTGGTGGCAATTGACTTCATAATTGCAAGAAATAATGTGAATTTAAAGTCGAAATCTTAGAAAATTTTCACAATTCGCAAGCGTTGCGGTGTAAAATTTTTCATCAACTTTACTGAATAAAATTTGCAACAACGTTGCCAGATTTGATAAAATGTTTTACGTTTCATTAATTTTGGAAAGAATGACACTCTAAAAACACTCGAAATTTATTCTATTTGTTGACGTTCCTAAAAGTATCAATCGACACATAATTTTTATTTTACTTCTAAATTCTATTACTATTGCCAGTTAGGGATGTTAGGAGAGTTTCAAGCTCATACTTGCTCTTCGATCAGAGATTTTTGGGGTTTGGAACCTTGGGAATCTGACAAAACTTGATAATTAAAATTGATGGTCAGTCTTAAGAAAAAAGTTTCTGAACCTCCTTTGACCTTTTATTTTTTTTTGTTTACCTCTTACCAGATTGCTGTTTTGCAATTATGAACATTACATTACTTTTTCTTATTATCTTTCCAACAGGACGAACTTTCATTCTGTAGTACTTGTGGCAATGAAAAACCAGATAAGAAGTGCTCTAAATGCAAAGCAGTACAATATTGCGATCGTGAGTGTCAACGTCTGCATTGGTTTATGCACAAGAAAACCTGTGCACGACCGACATCAAATTCAGTTGCCACAGCAGGCAATACAATTAACAAAGAACCAATTGACACCAACGAGCTACGTGAAGAATTGGCAAAAATGACAGCAACTTAGAGAGTCATTTTGGTTTGGGGCTATAAAATGTTAAGGCACCTAAATTAGTTTTATACCTTTTACTAATGTCAAAAATGAATTCCACGAATTTTCATTTATTTTCAAAGTATATGTACATTCATGCATGTTGGCAGGTTTAATATCATAGACATTTTGACAAGAGGTTTTCCTTACTTTCTTATATCCTCCGTTTATTTTTTGTTAGTAATTTTCACATTTGTTAATTTCAAATTTTTCTTTCATTTTTTACTACAGTATCAGATAATTAATAGTGTATTTAGCTACTAACGAGAAATTAAAAATACTTACAAACCAATTAAGAATCCAAACGAATAATTTTTATTTAACAGCAGCGCCTAATATCAACGTCTAACTGAAAAGGCAGTAAGTTTTCAATAAAAATTATGAATCAACGTTTGATATTTTCGTCATGCGATGAGAAAATCAGCACATACATTTAGTTGAGTTTTGCGGATATATTGTATGCGCCAAGGCTTCTGTAAAGTACTCCAAATCTGAAAAATATAGAAACCCAATGTATAGTTCATATAGTATTTATTAGGTAGTCGATGCTCGAGCAATGGTCTATTTCTAATTACTCAATATTTATTAATGTAATTTCATTTAGAACAATGGTAAGTATGAATATTCATTTGAGAAATGGGTGCAGTTTTCCTATTTCTAACTTTATAGCTAACCAATACAAATACAAAACATTGACAATTTCCTAATGTTCCAAACGGATCCGTTTCGGATCCGTTACGTATCCGTTCCTTCGGATTATTTTATTTATTAACAAAAAACGAATCCGGAACGGATCCGTATATGAAGTCAAAGCGGACGATCCTTCCGTTTTTTCGAGAGAAATTTCATACGACAACGGATCTGAATCGGATCCGAAACGGAATCCGGAACGGATCCGTATATGAGGTTCGTTTCGGATCCGTTACGAATAAGAAAACCAAAACAACCAACACAAGCACTCTACCCTGCTGCGCACATTTTTGTTATTGTGGCTTTTATTTATATGTACTTATGTATGTTAAAACCACCATTTTTTCCGAATTTGGCAAATATTTTTAGGGACTCCAGTCGAAAAGATAATCATAAGGGCCTGTCGATTACACTGGTTTACAAATTTCGGTTTCATCTCGAGATCTGGTTTCTCATAAAATTTTTACGATGTATTTTGGGGCGTAGTCTCCAAAAATGTTAAACATTTTTTTTTTCTTAAGAATCGATTTCGAGATATCCCCGAAAAACACGTTTTTTGGCACTTTTTATTTATTTGCCTATATCTTCAACAAATTTTTTCCGACTCAAATACAATAAACACCATTCCAAAGATATTTGTATCCTTTTTCTAATGAATGCTGTTTGAGTGAACCGTTTTGGCTGTAAACTGATCATAAGATTTCTTGTAGGGAATAAAATTTCCTATCGAAATGACACTTTATAAAGTCAAAAACTTTATTTCTCCAACAAAATATCTTTAAAAAATTATTTTTAAAAAGACACTTATTTTGGACTTAAATCCCTTGTAACTCCATTGAATTTGATCCGATTTTCATTAATGGCAACCGTTGGATTCGAAAAACTTCATGGCATCTTACAACAAGCGAAAATCTTATTCAAATTGCTTGAAAACGGATTTGATGGTTTTGAAACCTAAAAAAAAACAAAAAAAAGTGCAGAGGTACAAAAACATCGTTCCATTGTAATGTTTGAAAAACATTTGTTTTATGTTTATGCGTGTTTCATTAATTTCAACACATAGTATAGCAAATAGTTTAAAAAATTTCATAAGTTTTCCAGCAGAAATTCTTGTAGCTTGAACCTGTAATTTCGGAAAAATAATTTTCAAGTATGGGAACGTTTTTCGGACTAAATCCTGTAGATCTGACTATTACGGGAACGAACCTATTGCAAACACATGCCACCGTTTATCTCCAAAAAAGTAAAAGAACGCATGTATTTAGTCAATACACAAACTGGTTTGGTTTGTAGCTAATTCATGAACCCTTCATTATAGCATATTTATAGCAAACTAAGTCAACTAGTAGTCTGCAAGCTTATAAATTAATTACATTCGATCTTGTTCGCAAGCAGAAAGATCTCAGATTTAACACAACGCCTTAGCCAAAGGTAATATGCTAAATCGTTTAATGTTTGCAAGCGCAACAGGTGTCTTGATTTGTTTTTGTCACCGCCGTATGTATTTCCAATTAATTTTCAATTCATTCACTGATATTTCTAGTTGTGAGTTTTAAATTTGATTTTATTTAATTATATTCGTTAACGAAGAAAAAACAACAAAAAAATTAATTTATGAAATTAGCATTTATTTGGTGTTGTATCTCTTCGTTTTATATTTCATTTTACTGATTGCTTTATATTGTAAATTGTTTATTTAACTTGCTGATATCTCCTGCTTATATTCGCATTCTCTAATTCTAAACGGTTTTATTTTAATTAAGAAAACATAAATTTAGCTTTTTAATGAAATAATTAAATTGTGAAACATCCACCTTTTTTGTATCTTTGTTTTTGTATTAGTTGGTTTGGTAGTGTTCGCTTTGGCTGTCGGCTTCTTTAAGCGCGTCAAAAGCGTAACCAGAAGTTGTTGATCAGCTGATAAAAATTATAATTAGCAAACGAAATGAATTCGCTTAGATGATGTTAAATTTATGTTAATTATCAAATCAGTTTTATTTTCATTTTATGTATTAGATTTTGGAAATTCTACACCCTACCTATTCGGCTTTTGTCTGTGTATACCTGACATATCAAAAAGATCAAGTATCTGCTCGAATGAATGTACATGGCGCCTTAAGGCACATACAGCTGCGGGTAATAGCACCAAGAGCGTGGCAAAATTTTTTGACAAAAAGTCTCGGAAACTTCGGGGACTAATCGATTTGTTCCCTATCTAAAGAAATCATTAAAAAATACGTTTTCCTAATTTTATGACGTAATAATGCTCATAAATGCCAATATTAGTCAGTCAGGAAAATAGCAGTGATCAGATATCACAAAATATAAAAAATTCCACTGAAAAGATGTGAGAAGTTCTTTAATTATTTATTATTTTAGACCTAGTCTTGAGTATATCAGTTTTTAACACTTTTCTTCAGGGATCGCTTTTCAGGAATGTTTAATGACAGACCATATGCCAGTATTGTTTTTTGGCTGACTCTCTGACATTCCTTTATTAACGTCAACCCACAAATTTTCAATTGTGTTCAAATTTGGTGACTGCGGTGGCCATTTATCCAATTGACCTAATCGTCTTGGTACCACTTATTAGCCTTTTTGCTGGTATGCTTCGGATCGTTGTCTAGTTACAAGGTCCAAACTATCGGCAGTTCATCCAGGCCCGGCAGGAGTAGTGGGTTGAGTGGGTAGCTAGACCCACTCGAGAAATCCCGAGTAGAAAAATTACCCACTCGAAATAGTCAAATACCATATATCGTCAACTTGGTCGATTTATACATTTTGAATTTCGCATGAAAAAGTGAAAGCAGTTGCTGATGTGTTGAATGCGTCTCGTGATTCCAAATTTGAAGAAATTTGGGAAAAAAGTGTTAAAGCTGTAATTGATTTTGAGCTCAGAGAACCTCAAATTCGTCTGTTAATAACAATTCCAGGGTCATCCTGTTCAAATGAGAGAAGTTTTTCGGTCCTTCGTCAACTGAAAACATATCTAAGGTCAACAATGTCACAAAATCGGCTGAACAACGTCACTTTTCTACATATTCATTCAAATATGACCGACGAGCTCGATCTGGAAAAACTTGTAAATGAGTTTAAAAGTTTGTTTTAAAAAAATGACACGATTTTCGTGTTTTTTTTTTACGTATATGAAGAAAGATCTGAACAAAAATAATTGTATCAAATTGATTTATTAATATAAACAACTATAAAAATTATCTCATAGAAATTTTTCTTGATCCACATACGTTTTGCTCCCCTCCGGCCCACCCAACCCCCCTCCCCCCATCGGTCTCCGCTAATCACTAATTGACTACCCACTCGGGCTGAACATGTCCTGCCGGGCCTGAGTTCATCACCAGCATACGGCACTGTCACATCCTGCATGATATTCATATACACGTGCTGATCCATTGTAGTCTTAATGCATGGATTGCACCATCGTCGTAATGTGAAAAACATGCCTACACCATAACGCTAACGCATAACGGCCGTGTTTTATAGATTTTGTTGTCAAACTTGGCGTTTATTCTGTGGTGGGGGGTTGCCTTACATTCAAGCGAAATCCTCTGACCCCAAACAAAACCATTGACTTTGCCTAAACTCCTTAACATAAAAATAAATCACATAAGCACACGTTCCCTCTGCGGTGCTATTTTTGTGACCGCAACTGTACAAGTATAGTAATCGAATGGTTCAATATATCAAAAGAAGCTTGTTTTTTTTGCTTGCCTTTTTCAGAAAAGTTCTTTGACAGGAAAAGTACCTGAGTTTGGGTTACCAAGTGACCGGGATTGACACGGCCTGGTCTAAGCCGGGGGCCTGGTGGGAATCCAAAAATTTCTGAAATATCCGGGTATTCGATTGGAACTTGGTAACCCTGACCTGAGTACAATTTTATCACAATACATACATTTTAATCGAAAACTTTATTTAGCGTGTCTGAAGTTTCTTAACGCCGCTTAAATCTTTTGTTGTTCATCTTGGCATAGGTAATTTACTGTATATTTTGGTAAAACTTAATGAATCTTGTGGTTTTTAACACTTTGCAGTCAATTTCAGTTGAAAGCTTGATATTGAGGAGCAAAAACAAACAAAGGAATGTTGCCACAAGCAAGTTATGCCTGTCAATAGACTTTAAATTTATCTTCTGAATATATATAGTTTATATCAGGCCTGCTAATAGTAATTGAATGGTGGAAAATACGACACTTTAAGTCATAAGAATCGATATTTTCCAAGCATACATTTCAAATATTTTTGTTGGAAAAGTACATGTACCTAATGTTCTTTAAAATGGTAATACGTCATAGTTCTGTTGAGTAGTTTACCTGTTACATCTGCTCTTACGCGTGAGAAATAGCTTTTTTATTGCAGTTTCTGGACAAACTTATCCAAAAATCAATTAACTCAATCATTAAATTTTTTAGAACCTTCCATCTTAGGCTGATTGAAAATGACTAGAAAGAAAATAGATTTTTATCATTGCTATGTATGTATGTATTTCGTTTGAAAGGGTTTCTCGTATATTTCAAAATATCAGATTATTTTTGAACTTATGAACCTCACAACAAATGGTTTTAAATGGCTGTTAGGTTAAGTTAAAGTTTTGAATTAACTCCTTGTTAAAACGGATGATTTCTTAAGCGCTTGGTTTTTGAAAATTAAAAAAAGTACAGCAAATTTACAATAGTGAATGAAATATTAATTTGAAGCGATACACCAATTATTTTATGTAAATGTTGCCTGCGACTACACCTGAGGTGGTTCATCCGTAAGCATTAATTTTTACATACTTTTTCAAGCATTTCGGTTGGCACCTGTAATGTTGTCTACCAGGGCGGCAATTGTGGCTGGATTGTTCCTGTACACGAAAGACTTCACGTAGCTCCACAAAAATAATCTAATGGGGTCAAATCGCTTGATCTTGGCGGCCAATGGACAGCTCCTAAACGCGAGATTAATTGCTCACCAAACGCGTCTAACAATGGTCCATGGTAACGCGTGCCGTGTGGCATGTGGCACCGTCTTGTTGAAACCACATGTCAAACAAGTCCAATCCTTTAATTTTGGGCAAAAAAATTCGGTAATCATCGCACGGTACCTTGCTCCATTGACTGTATCGTTGCGATTTTCTTTATTTTTGAAAAGTACAATCCAATGATTACGCTGACACACAAGCCGCCGCAAACAGTGCATTTTTTAGGGTGCATTGGCAGCTCTTGCACTGCCTCTGGCTGCTCTTCAGACCAAATTCGGCAAATCTGTTTGTTGACGTACCCATTGAGCCAAAAATGAGCTTCATCACTGAAGAAAACTTTTCGATAAAAAACACTTTTCTCGCAGAGCACGGTTCTTTATAATAAAATTGAATGATTTGCAAGCGCTGTTCATTTGTTGGCCTACTGATGGTCAAATGGCAAAC
Source organism: Meiosimyza decipiens (assembly GCA_963680825.1). Taxonomy (NCBI): domain Eukaryota; kingdom Metazoa; phylum Arthropoda; class Insecta; order Diptera; family Lauxaniidae; genus Meiosimyza; species Meiosimyza decipiens. Next base: position 37,353,763 of record OY804258.1, read on the forward strand.
CTTGCTAAGCATTTTTGGCGTTAACACATGTTACGAATTACGCGTAAGATGTCAAAAAATTTACACTGAAAAAACAAATAGCAAAAAATCACCCGTTATAACTCGAAAAAAGTGAGTGGCGCATTCACATAAGCCGTTTAAAACTTTTAATTAAGGAATTGCTCCGACTTTTATGTTCGTTTGAATTGAAATAACATAATTTAAAAAAAAGGTGTCAGTTCAGGTCTGGAAATATAGGCAACCTAAAATTCGACAGTCACTCGTTTCCACAGTGCTCAAAATTGTTCTACAGCAAAGTGTTTTTATGGTAAGTATGAAGATTTGTGAAAATAACTGTGAGATGGAAGTAAACAATTATGCCTACAAGCAGAGGTCGTACTCTTAAAAACAACAATAATTAATTGAATAATTTTATTTCAAAAGTGGGATTGTATTAAATTACGAATAAATAGCAAACTGCGCCGTTCACAAATTTTATCTAGGAAGCTGAAGTTTTGGGAGAACTTTCTTCAAACCCAATTATACAATATGTATATAGGTCTATGGGACCGCGAAAAAAGTATATATATTGTTCTCATTTTCAGCCGCACGAGAAATGTGGCCGTGGTTTGACAACAGGAGGTGACACCTCCCATGCAACTTAAGTACCTAAAACTCTATATCTTGGCACAAAACACTTTCACAACTCTTATCTCACAAATGATGTCGCAGCATTAAGTCTGATCCATTATATTTCCAATTGCTATTGAAAGTCAAAAGAATGCAAAACTTTTTTTTTTCAAAAAACTAAATTTTTATTAATGGAAATCACTTTATTCAAATAGCCAATTTTGCCAAGCCAGAACTCTTACAGAAATTCCAATTGAAATTGAAAAAAAAAATTTTTTTTTTTGTCAACTTAAAACATATGCAGTAAATTAATGTGGTCCATTACGCGGTACGGGGACACTTGTGCCACGCGGTATTCATTCTCGACATGCTTTGCATTAGTCAACCAAAGAGCGAGACGGGCAGCAGCCGTCACCAACAACACCAACAGCACTAACAACAACGACACATTAAACAAAAGAAATGTGAAAAAAACCAACCAAAAAAAAAGCGGAATTCTTTCAAGTTCCAAACAAAGTCCAGTAGTTAAAACAATTTTGTCGATAAGACATCCATTATGAGCAACATTTTGACGGCTTCGAAAACTTTGGTATTTACCGCCAACCGAACAACCGGTGTTTGGTAATCGGTGAGCGGTGAGCAGTGAGCGGTGATGGCGTCACTGATGGAGGCTTTCGAGAGACATATTTGTCGCATTTGATGTGATAATAAAAATGTTGAAATGGTTTTTACTTAAACAGAAGACAGAGAGCGATACGAAGAAAAAAAAGAAGGGAATAAAACACCAACAAGTGATAACTGGAAAATCAATTGAGAATGACGATCTTGTGAAGTGGAGTTAAACATTCTACCTACCAATTGTTAATTGTCTTGATCGAGTTGAACTTCCTCTGGCGTATGTATGTCAGTATGCGCTTCTGTGAGTGAGTGTGCGTTTTTCTATGGCTTCAAAACAGCATCCGCCAATGTGCGCCGGTGTGCCCGGATAATTAAATTGATAAGCAAAACCTTGTGATGTGTTGACGCTATAGTGCTGGCGGTGCTGCTGTGTGCGGCCAAAAATGGTAGCCCAAATTGAAATCACTGGCGCCACATTTTGATGGGTCAGTTAATAATTTTAATTAACTTTTAGTAAAACTTAATTTTTGGTGTTTATTGTGGGTTGGGTCTTATGTTGAGTTTGTGTTTATTTTTATTTTGATTTTCGTTTAATTCCAATGAAGGAACTTACTAACGATAAATGGTACTGCTAAGATTTCAAATGTCTAGATATTATTTACCGATTATATATTTTATTACAGATTTGTTTCGAATAACTTTGATTGTATTGTTTTCGAAACAACATATATATACATATTGTCAAAAATATTTGAGAATTGATAACCGAACAAAAATCCATGAGTTGGTAGAAATCGGAGTCTTTAGCTCACATAATAATGCGTCTGTAAGGCAATAGTCTTCAGCGATCTCAAATTAGCTAGAATGATATGATAATTGGTGAATAATATTCGAATTGAGGAGACTTCAAGCACTATTAAATGTATAACTCAAAAGCCAAGATTGTAAGCCTTAATCCCTTGTGGTCGGAATCGTGTCCCTTATGATTCCCACATGAGTCAATGAGTTATTTTAATTTAGAATATATTACCTTTAAAGTTACGACTTTTTTCTTAGATTTATCAGTTTTTCCTTTAACTAATAAAATGGGACCAGAGTGTCCGATTTAATTATTTTTCAATCCAAAGATTGGCTTTAACACTTTTTGGAAAACTAGCTCTAGTTTGTAAGCCAATTATTATTTTTATGAATTTGTCTTTCTGTACGATAGCTACATGTTTTAGTTAGTGCGTCGAAAAAGCTTAGGTCTAAATATTCTCGGTGATAAAGAAAAAATGACAGCTGTCAATTTAAGCCCCGTAAATGATACTTAAATTTGAATGCAAAAACGGAATGGGGGCAAGTTTTAACAGTTTTGGGCCAAGTTTTAATAGTTTTGGGGAAAGCTTCAGCACTTTCAATAGCGCTTGTCAGTGTTCAAAGTTATTCTATCGCTTTGTTAATATTTGCCCCATCACCGTTTCTTATGAACAAAATAATTTCATAAGAAACTCAGATTACTTTAATCGTCAACAAAGTATCAAAACTTTAAACTGAGTCTTTAAGCTTACATTAAAAAAAAATATATAGTACAGAAACACCAAAACCTTACACAATAATCGAAATTTTAGTAAACAAGAAATTTGTGATTTGACTCAATTTTTTGACACTCACTCATAACTTTCTTTTAAAACGCCGTAGGATTAATTTAATAAGCTCAGCCAATGCCCGGTGGTGAGAGAAAGCGTAGAAGCCAAAAAAATAACTTCTGAGTTATTTGGTTGTATCAGAATTTGAGTGTTAAAACTTACCCCTGTTAAAAGCAGCCCAGCGTTCCCCTACAGCAGCGGTGGGCATGGAAATCTAGCAAACGGGCGCAACAATAAAATCAAGCAAAAAAAAACGAAATTTTAATGATATTTTGCTTGCATTGTCAAATTCACCAACAGCACAAAAAAAAACCAAAACCAAAAAAATTGCTGTATTCGTCGAGACACAATGGGGCTAATGCCTTTGTATGTTGTTTTTGTTTTCAATTGAACTCAAATCAACGCTGTGCGTCAATAGCGTTGAAATACTGCGATTTGTATTTGGCTTGTTTGTATGCCGAATAACGGTTAGGACCATGAGGGCGGAAAGTGCCACTACGTACCCATCGCTGCCCTACAGAGTTGCCAATTGACCGGGATTGACTCGGCAGTTTTTCTCACACAAAAGATGAAGTTTTTAAGATGTTATAAAACTAAATTGTATTTTTTTTTTTTTTTGGAGAAGGCTGGGAATTGCTTCTGTACAACTTGTTAACCCTAATCCAGTGCATCAAACAGCATTTAATTATCTCTTTTAACTTTTTATGAGGTTGTCTGTACGTTGATTTCAACGTACAGACAAACGGACAAATCGTTGTGATTCGATATATCTTCCTATCATATTCAAAGGTTATTTTGGTCAACAATTTTGTTGAGAAATCAAATCTGTACCAGGGAACAAATTTTATCTTATACGCCACTTTTCATGCACATGCGACAAGTTTTTAGGTAAAGAAAAAATTAAGTCAAATTAATACACCCACATTCTTTTTTTTTTTAAATATCTTTTAAGGGTGTGGAAAGGCATTTAAGACTCTGATATCAAAAATCTCGAAAACTATAATAGGTAAGTAGCCATTGTGCATATTAATAAAATAATAGTTAACTCATTTTGTTTTGAAAAAGTTTTGTAAAAAGTCTGATTCCGTGCCGATGGTAGGCGGTGTTATGAACGGAAGGGCAAGTAAATGTTCCGTGAGAACATAGATACGATAAGTTTATATCACTAACAATGAGCTACAAGTGAACAAGGACTTTACTTTATTTAATTTTGATCCAATCGCCTTCAATGCAAGATATTAAACGTTTTTTTTTTGCGAGCAACTTATTTTTTATTTTATTATTAAAATTAATTCACAAAAATAAACTTAAAATTATTTAACAAATAAATTCACTTAAAATAAAATCTTAAATACACTATGTTGTATATAGTATGTAATATATTTTCCGATAATGTTGAAGTTCAAACTGGTATTTACAGCATTTTTAAGATTTCATGATAAGTGAAGTAAGATAAAGCAGTGTAGTTAGCACAACCAAGACAACAAAAATATTGACATTGTTAATACCAGCGGTAAACAAGAGCGAGCACTCCTGGCATGCGGATATAGTTAATACGCCAAAATAGCTGAAATGCTGAAGTTATTGCGCTTGGTTGAAGCACGTTGAGCAGTGGATGATTCAGCGTTGCTAATTGGAGCCGCAACAGGTGTTTCCAATACAAAATCTGGTGTGAGGTTGGATTTCTCCAATTGAACGGGTGCCGACAGTCTTGCTGTCGAATACAGTGGATCCAAAAGCATCGGATGGAGTGGAGATTGTTGCATAAAATAAGGTGACATAATATCTAGCGGTATTGCTGCATGCATATGATGTATTGAAGTTTGTTGCTGTTGCAGTCCTTGTGATGGCAGCCAAGTGAATGGATGATATGTATTTACATCATCAAAACGTAGTGGTGAGCCACGATCATTGCTCGAAGAACAAAAACTGGATTCATCATCGAAAGAACCATTTGAACGAAAACGTTTTATTTGTGGTGGTGTTGCATCAAAGCTGCTAACACTGGAGCGATCATCTTCAGTAACGGAGCAAGCTGTTTGTGGTTTAACAGAAGTGTTAGTCCCTGATATAACAATGCTCTCATCGACATGTGGCTCATCTTCAGATATACTCGTCGATGTCAGCTTACGTTTGCAACGTGATTGTCCTGTTTCACGGAAGCCTTTAGCAAATGGATTGTTATCGATCTTTAGTTTGGTAATGCGATCATTCTAAAAATGGAATAGAGAAAAGGAAATAACAATTAGTTGATGTTAAATGTAAACATTCGATAACTAGTCAGTAGTCAAGTGGTGGTAGCCTAACATTGTTGTTGTCGAAATATGAGCTGTGTTATGCTGTCTCTTTGTAACGACTGTTTCTGTCACAGTTGACAGTATTGATAGGGATTCACAATTAGTACGGGACTGGCGTCAGTCGGCGCTAATGTAACATTCAATGGATATGTATGTATGTGATGTCGCGACACTACTTGCTCAAGTGGAAAAACACAGCAATAGGTCAACATGATTGTAACTGACATGGATCAGTTAGTAAAGTAAACATTCTGGCAGAAACTCATGCAAATGCATGAGCAACACATTAAAGTTTTATGAAATTTTTAAATGAACGTAGATGTGCCAATGAAATTTTAATGTTAATATACAGTAGCAGCTAGTAAAAGTACAGATTTTGTTTAGCGCTGGTCTTAACTGTAAATCCATATTGCCGTAAAAGTTTTAATGAAATAATTACAAGCACTTCGAGTTTATACCCAACAGTGACTTTTTATGTTGGCAAAATCTTAAATTGGATTTTATTTCTTTTTTTCATTATACAATCATGAAGCTATAAAACTGATACGACGAAATAATGAAGCTATAAAATTGTTATAGCGATTGAGTATTGGGATTGTAAACATGTTTTTGATTGCCTCAAAATTAGTGTGTCCCCAAGCTTTTCGCAAAAGAATTTCATAAGAACTATGAGGCCACGAAAAATCGGTGCTGTGAAGATAATTAACTGGTAGATTTTAATAGCTATGACATATTTACAAGCTATATGTATCTTGTTTGAAAGCTCTTTTTTAGAGATTCATATTTTAGAAATACATAAGATGAAAATGTTTTATTTTAAATTACATGAGCACTGAAGCGCAAAACAATGCGTTGGGTAAATGTAACACGCTTGTAAATGATATGTTAGATTCACCTGAATACGTATTGGTAAAAACTTAAGGAATAATTGGCCTAATTACATTAATATTGGATATTCATAACTTAATTTTTTCCCGAGCAATAACTTCCACTGCAAAAGAAGTATCAAGTAGACAGTAGAGAGTTAAAGCATAATACCTTCCAAAAGAATTACGTATCATTGTTTACAATATCATTATTATCAATACCATTATCATCCATGCCTGACATAACTTGGGGAAAATTACCTAGTTCTATGGTGCGCAGTCAAGCTTAGTCTAATATTGACTACCCAAAATCGGTCAAACCCTTATTAACAAATGTTGCTACACTCAAATATGAAAAATTCTAACAAACTTTAAAAAATCGATACACCCAAAATCAATGCACCAAGCTATCGATAGCGATATCTTTCAACATTTTCTCCTCGCTTTATAATATGTTGGTGTTATTTTGTTGACCAAGCAACCACTATTTAGTAACAATTTACTTAAACATATTGAGAACTATAAGGTTTTTTAATAGGATAAAGAAAATTTGATAAATCGTGCGTTGGGGTATCAGCCTAGGCTAAACAGCTTCGGGTCAATACTGCTACTACATTGCCCAGTTTTTGGGCAAATAATGTACGACCAAGAATTGTTAAGCTCATAGTTGCCATGTCACAAGCATGCAACCATGAGCTTTTTTTTTGTTTTGCTCATCACTATTAAAAAAATTAATTCATAAAATGGTAAAAACTTCAATTTAGGCTTGGGAAAAACGTAATGACATTTTTTAATCACTAAAATTATGTCATTTCCGGCAATTACAGAAATTTTTAAATTCGACGGGTCAATCTCAGTCGTTTGGTAACCCTGATTTTCGCATTACTTGCCCTTTGTTAGTCTTTGTTAAATGAAACAGCCTGTTCCTACATGGGAGTACGTAGCTCAACAAAGTTTGGATTTTACTCAGTGATATATATCTTGTTAGAAACCTACTTTTTAATATTTAATTCCATATATTTCGTACATAAATTTTTTTGTGGGTCATAAGGATGTCAAAATCACTAAAATGGAGTTAACTCGTTATGCCTTAGTGCCACAGCTATATAGATTAAGCTAAGAATTGTTCTGGGCGAAATTTTTTTATTTCTAGACAATTCTATCAAAAAAAAAAATAATAGCAACTCATGTAGGAACGAAGAAGAAGTTGTTAGTGGCAAATTGTGCACACGAAGCTAATCCGATGACCTATTAACAAAAACAGACCCCAATAATCTTTAGAGACAGTTCGTTGGTTTATGCTCATACTTACTTGATAAGCGGTTACTGCAACAAACTCTGTCTCAGGAAAGACAAACGCCTGCTGTGGGGCCCATGGAATTTGCGAAAAATCCGATGTCCGTATGATATGAATGCGTGGCTGATATTTATGCATGCTGGCCAAGACAACCTATTTAATTAAGAGAATAAACTCCATTAATAACTGTTAACTTCATAACTTTGTAATAAGGCAGTCAATTTGAATGGTCAAATAGCACACTTACATGTCCACTATTATCCAAAGTATTGTTGGTTAATTTAACTTTATTAAACAAAATCGGTTGAGACTGCCAATGTGCGCCTGTAGATGGACTATCCGGATGTAAGAACATGCGTTGTGGACTTTGTGGTTCAGCACCACCAGCTGGTACCCATTGAGATCCCGAAAACTTATAACGACAATCACCAATTGGAACCATTTCAAGAAGAACACAATAGTTGGATTCCTCCTCAAGACCTGAAAGTGAAAGTCGCTGAGATGGAAACATGCGTCTGTAAGGAAATAAAAATAACAAAGATAAATCGAGCTGAAATTTGCAGAATTATAGTAAGAAAATTAAATAAATCACGTGATCATGACGCATAGAAAAAATCGAATAAATTGAAAGGCGTTACATTTTGTCTTGATTTGTGGTTTTGTCTTTCCAGCTAACCGCTAACAAGTGTGTAATTATTAACTCGCATACCCTAACTAACCCAAATTGATAGCACAGCATGAGTGCATCATTTTGGCGCCGTGAAATCGTTTAAATTGGTGCAGCGTTATGCTGCTACTACTGCTCAAATTGATTGGCAGCAGAGAGAAAAAACAAAACAAAAATCAAGGGCATCTTGTAAGATCACAATGTTTCCAAAACAAATATCAAATGATTAATGATATGAGCGTCAAAAATAATCATTTCCATCTACGAAACGCTGAAATTTATCATATGATTTTGTTGTTGTTGCTGTTGTTTTTGGTCAACTCCGATCATGTTCACAAGATCACCACGCGAGCTATTTGTGGCGAAGTGGCGCCCAAAAATGCATTAGAAATTCAAATGAAATGAAACGCACACACTTCTGGGAAATCAACGTTTGTAACCATATTAAGTTTGACTGCATGTTGTCATGCATCCTCCAGTCAGTCAGTCAGTCAGTCAGTTAGTCAGTCAGTCAATAGTGGGGGACTTCTCTGCGGGTGCGATAGCATAACTGCACTTAAATTAATAATTTTATCCATTTGAATGAATTTGTAATGAGCAACTAATGAGTTGACGTAGTTTTCGTATCGACAACATACCTATGTAGCTGGTAATTATGTAGATTTGTTTGAACTACCTACTACTACCTTGAAATCGTCCATCGCACATGTGCGTGTGTATCGTATCATCATAATTGGAAGATATCGATCTGGCTATCGACTAGCGGCTATTGTTCGAAAGTGTGAAATCACAGGTAGACTACAGCTTGTTACACACATTCATTTTTGTCATTATAACCTTGTGTGCTTAGCATGATGGGAAATATTGTCAACACTTGATTTCTTGGTTCTGGTTATGCGCTCGATCTTTGCCTTTCTTCTGTCCGCCCGTCTGTCCGTCTGTCCGTCTGTCCGTAGTAGTATCGTGCCGTTGCTTTATGGGATTTTTATGATCATGCTGGCGCCACCGAAATCCATACAATCTGCACTTGAGCACTTGACAGTTCGAGCGGCGACTAAAGTGCGCTTAGGCATGAGAATGAGCTGGTGCTGGTGCTGGCGCATCTCGTTTAAAGATCACAAATTATATTTTTCTTTTATTATTTTGTACATGATTGGTAACAGCATCCTGCTGTGTTTTAGCCCATAAATATCGATGACGACAATGCCGTTTTGTGTTTTGGGGGAATTAAATCGAATCATTGCATCGTCGATCGTGGTATGGAATGGATGGATATGGAATCACTTTGAAGTTTGCTAAACTTTTGCTTAATATCTTAAACAGATTGTTGCTTGCATATAACCTTCTACTAACATAATGAAAGAGCAACTTTTGCCATATTTTTGAGCACATGTTACTCGTACCGCTGCCTACATTTCACGTGTTTCTTTGTTTAAAATTTAATTCGAAAAGAGTAACCGTCTCAAGTGATCGACAGCAGAGATCGACCCTTTTTTTCTTGTCTTGATGAGTTGTTTGTAAATATTTGTTAAGATTTTTTTAAATGCAGATTGGCGCCACTTTGAGTGAGTCTTGAAATGTGAAAACAGTAGAAGCTCGTTTAACGCGCATCTTTATGAGCTTCTTTAATTCCTGATTATAAAGTCATTGTCAAAGCCATAAGCCTTTTGAAATGGACATTTCGCAATAATGTCAATAGAAGTTTGGTAATTTCGAAGTGAACTATTATGTTCAAATCATTTCGTGTTTTGGGTAAAATCATTTCAAAAATTAGCATGTTTGTTTTTGAAATGACTGTACAACTGTGACTGGCTACAAAAGGCGTATTCTACATTAGGGTCGGCTTACATCAAAGTGCATCTGGTCACTAATTGTTACACATCTTACCTGGACATCCCTAGTGTTGTCACCAGTTGTACGGAACGGTGAAGGTTGTTTTTAAAATACATACATATTTTGAATTCAAAAACGATGGATATAAATTAAACTCTAGATAGAAATGTCATGGCGACATTGCTTCCACTATTATAGCTAAGCAGGTTTGGAGGTACTAAATAAATGTAATAAAAACTGAGAAAACTCAGAGATTCCAAAAAATTTAAAACTCGGACCTAGTATTTCCTCGATAAACATCATATATGTACGTACTGGCATACAAAGCGTTCGAAGACTCATCAGAATCGTAAATCTGCAACAAGCGGCAAAAGTTTAAAGCGAATCAACATCGAGATATTAAGAATGTCGGAATGCGAATGGAACTATTTACTTAGGTGAATCAAAAATTAGCTACGCTAATAAATTGTTATATTCAGGCCTACCGGAAAACGCCAAACACCGCGACGGCGTTGTAATTAATAAATTGGAAAGCTGTTAGTGAAACATTAATGTCAGCTCATTCCAAAAGCACATAGGAAAGAAATATTTATGGATATGGGTGACTTCATCACTGAAGTGAGAATGAACAGTAGTAACCTTAAGCGATTTGCAATTGTATTAGATCTAAAAACGTAGAGCTCCTAACTTACTTCTACCGATGAACATTGTGGGTACACAAAAATACATGAGTTTCCCATGAAAACCGGCAAGATGACCAGATAGATAATATAGCACTTTAAAGAATAGCTTTCCTCACGAGCGTATCAAAATCATTATCTTCGTTCATCACCTTCTTGTGGCTTCCATCGAACTAAAGATGGTTTATATTCAACAGACCCATGCATCAACCAAAAACTTTAAAAGATTTGTGTCTTCGGCAGAACTTCATGGACAAAGTAAAGAGTAAGTTTTAGTAGCAAGTGAGACTATACTTAGCTTTATAACATATTTGAGTGACACAACCTGGAAAAACGTGAAAAATGGGGTAGCTTCAAAACGCGCAAGAGAATATGCGCAAAATAAAGATCAGACGCTGCGAATAAATATAATGAGCTAAATAAAAAAAGTAAATGCAATAAAGGAAAACGATTTTGCAGTCAAAGTTCAACATGTCTCAGATCTTAGAGACATGCTCATGGCTTGGAAAGTAGCTTGCAACATGGCAGGCATATAAAGAGCAAAGGTCGGAAACAAAGAATATGATCGTGAACGGCAAATCTGTTCGAAATGACATTTTTCGGTGAACATGAACCATATAAATATTTACATATCTTCGATCGAACATATTTTTGTACGAATTCTAACCATCTGCAGCTGCGGCCATAGCCTCACTTATGATATTACATAGATCTATTTAGATCTAACATTTCCTTAAAATATAGAGCAGCGGGCGTAATTGGCGTAGTAACCGAAATGTTGAACGCTTTATTGGAGTTATTCGCTGCACTTAATATCTTATCCAAATTTGAGAAGAGCAATGCTAGTGAAAATTTCTGAAAGGTGATTCATTGCGCTATGTTAGCACTGCAGGGGAACCGGATGTTAATAATCCCACACAAGGTCTTGGCAAAAATGTTCCCTACCAGAGTTAGTGAAAAAGTAGAGCAACTTATCTGAAAACAAGAGTCAGGTTCGCCTAAGCATATCATATAATTTATGTTTGCTCATCGTATCGAATTTACAAAATTTAATGATAAATCTTTCGAAAACGCATAAATTGAAACTGAATACATTTTAGAAGTGTACATAAGTGGCAATGGGACTCACTTTAAGGAAGCACGTAAAACATAAAAATACACATTCATCTCAATTTTGCATGAAAATTGAAATTTCAACACTTCCCAAGGGAAAATAAAGGGGTGTTAGAGGTTGATGAAAAAAAAAATTAACTTTTTGTTGTCATTTTCGGTTCCAGCATTCCAAAAAACATTTCAATTTCGTATGGAAACCCCCAAGAGGGTGGTAAGGAGGTTCTAACTGGGAAATAGGCAATTGGAATCATTTTTCAAGGTCATATTCGGTTTCAGCAACCTGTGTGGGGTCTCCCCTCTGGCTCACGACATTTCTTGGTGTGAGCCTGTTTTATGAATTAATAAACTATCACAACTATATATCAAAAAATTACTAGATAAATTCCAAATCCAGATTCATTTATAAAATTTTAGAACAGTCAATCAGAAAAGCTATAAACTGTCAATCTTAAGGGATTTTGAAACTGTCAATCGGCTGAAAAAATTCATTTGGAGAAAAGTTCCTCCGAAAAATCACATTTTGTGCTAAAATTTATGCGAAGACTATGTATAACAGAAATAAGTCTAAGTACCAATATTCGATTGTAAAATAAATATTATCTCATACAAAAATTATATGAAAAATGTGCCCGCTTTGTTCCTCAAGCGAAAGTTTTCCAATTCAAACATAAAACGTCTGTGTTTGGTTTAAGTGGGTCTAATCTTTCCGTTGAACGAACATAGTATCACTACCAGAAATTATTAAACTTTTCTTTGATCATTGTAATAGTCTTCCGGCACGTAAGCATATGGAACACGCTGGTTTTATTTAAACTTTGCAGTTAACTTAATAGTCTTCATAACATGCGTGGTTTCCTTCAACAGTTTTTAATAAAAATAAGTAAGGGAATTTTATTTTCATTTGACTTAAACCGGTGATCTTTATCTAGCACCAACAAGTTTCTCTCAAAAAGTCATTCCGATCTAATGAAAAATGTCTGGGAAATCGGATATAACGTTTATGTCACTGATCAAAATGTCATTTGAATGTAAATTTGCAAGACTATAACCATTTATTTCTTGATTTTAAAAAAATTTTCATTTGATGTCATGTGTACATAGCATTTAGGCTTTTGGATTATGAATGATTTAAAAAAAAATGTTGAATCAAAATGTTAAATTGTTGAATGTACGAGATTATAAACTTAAAAAAATTATGAACTTAAAAATAACCGGTAAGAATTTGATATATTAATTTTATGTCGACAAAATATTCATTGTATAGATAGTAATTATTTAAAAAGTTTCGAGAATAATTCAAAATCATGTCTGTCATAACATAATCAAAATATATTCTATGTAATTAGTCAACCTACCTGCCGCTTTTGGTGATAATCATTTCGGTACCGATTTTATGAAATTGCTGCCACAAGTCATTATTTTCCAATTTGGCCTCAACACCCGGTAGAGTAGGGCGTGGCGGTAGTATCACGTGATGTGGCATATGCATTGGCATCATTGCTGCAAATGGATCTGTAAATGACAAAGTGGCTAATTAAGTAATTCAATTTATGGTAAAACAAGTTCAGATTGAACCAAAATAATTAATGCAGCCGTCGGATTTTGGGCTACTCAACTAAAATTCTGTGGGTACATACCTGGTATGCGTTGCATAATTTGTTGGCGATAAATTTCTTGCGCAATATGCTGCTGCATGCGCAAGTCAACTAATTCTTGCATGCTCAACATTTTCGGAGTAGAATTAAAAAGGAATTATTGTTTTTTAACAAATTTCTAAGCACTTGTCTGTCGTTTTGGTTTTACTTTAAGACAGCTGTATTCACACTTGATATTTTTTTTTTGTTCACTGGTAATGTCGTATATTATTACATCACAAACTTAATATTTTTTATCTCACTTTGCCTTGGCAAACTGTATGATCACTAAATTTTTCTTAATTTCCGTATTACGTTCCTTTACGTTCAACGTTCGTTTCTCAACTGAAGATCATAACGCAACGATCTGGCTGAAGTTGCCATTAGTCAAAGCCGGTTTTAGTGTTGCAGGCTCTTTGTTTTTGAAGCAAGAAATTCGGAACCTGTTTTGTCGTTACCTGTCATATCTTATGTCTCTGTCTCTTTCTTTTAGTTTTTAATTTTTCTTTACCGTGAGTCTGCTGGTTGCTCTCTCACTTAATTGGGTGTTTTGTCTTGATTTGGATTTTTCATTCTCCATTTTGAAAATTTTGTTTTGGGGTGCTGATCTTGACGCTTAGCTCTATTGATTTTCAACACCAATTGTTATTATGGGTTGCGCAGTCTCTCTTTCAACCAGGCATTTTGGCTCCTCCTCTGTTGGAATCTTTTTTTGTTTTTTGAGGTTCTATCTTCTGCTTTGAGTTGTTGTTGGCTAGTGGAGTTGTAGTCTGGTCTGTCGTTGTTGTTGTTTTTTTTTCCATTTTCGTCGTTGGTTGTGTAAATAATTCAGAAGTGAGATTTTCCACAGTACCATTAGTGCTGCGTAATAAATGGTCGGTTGTTGTGTTACTGTTGGTTATGTTGGGAGTAAGACTTTTTCATGGTATTTTTCAATTTTTTAATTTTTAGCTGTTTTTTTTTTTTTTGTTCTTTATATTCCGCTATGGAATTGTGGCAACCTCTTCTTTTCCGCTTTTGAACATTTTTCCATTTTCAGTTTTGTATTTCTTAATGGACAAAAATGTTTGTAATCGCACTTGATAGGAATTTTTATCTATGGCCTCTGTGGTATGTAATTATTTGTACTTTTCAACATACCATCATATATTCATTATTGTTGTTGCTGCTGTTGTTGCTGCTGTTGTTGCTATCAACAATGGTGGTCTCACAAGCTGTTCTTGTAGCAGCCCATTCCTATGCTCAATTTTTATGAAGACAGGTGAAACATAAATTTCATTTACGGCTTTGTAGAATTTTTGTGTGTTTTTCAAATTGATTTCTCATTTTTGTTGTTGAAACGTTAATTGGTGCTTTCCACACTCTGTTGCAGTCGGTCGCACTGGGATGTGGATTAGCGTTAATACCAAAAATGGCGGTATTGATTGAAAGTCACTTTAAAGTTATTAGTACAGAATGAATTGTATATTTGAATAGGACCTATGTTGTTTGCTCTGTAGCTCAAAAGCGCCAAATGCAAAGTTTCGTTTCTGTACAAAAAATAACACAAATGGATATTACTCCTATTATTAAATATCGCTAATTAACTTACCGAGACATAAATTTGTTGAGATTGAGCTAACACAATTTTTCAAGGTTAAGGACAGCCGATATGCATTACCATTAGCCAAAATATAGATTTTTCGCTGTTGTATCATAATGAAAGAGTCAAACGTTCCACATACATATTAGCATAAAAGCTGCAGTCACAAAACTCAAAAGTGGACCTAGAATTTTTTAAAATGGCACGGACCTTTTTAAGTTAATATTAAATAGCGGGTGTAAATTTGGCTATCTGTAATTTAGATGTAGGAGTTTCGGCAGAAGATTAAACTTCCCATACAAATTTTTGGCATTTTTTTCGCAGGAACGAAATCCAAATTTCAAACGAAACTTTCAGCTTTATTTCATAATGTTTTCAGGCTTCCTTTGATATAACAAAGAAGGAAAATAAGTTTTATAAAAAGTTAAGATAAGATCTTTCTCGGTTGAAACTCTAGATGTTTGACTCAAATATGTAATTGCTCTGTATCAACATCCAAGATTTTTCAACATTTCAACACGACTTTTTTGACCTGTTTCAACGTTTTCGAGTTTACAACCTCTTTAAAAATTTTTCAAAATTTTCCATCTTTAATTAACGTTATCAGCCTTTTTCAACTGTTTAAATTTTTCAACCTGATTCAACTTTTTACGTCACTTTCCATATTTTATCGATTATTTTATCCTTTTTCAACCAGTTTCACCATTTTTTACCATTTGCCGACTTTTCAACATTTACATAATTTTTTTTAGCTTTACATCCATTTCTACACCGATTGCTCCAAGCTAAATCATCAGGTGGGTTATGGTATTTACTCTAAGGAACTGAAGATAAGAATTGCTGCGAGGCTACTAGATCATTGTAGCGTTTTTCAGGCGGAAGTTACAGCGATAGAGTGGGTAGCATCCTGGCTGAGGATGAATATTGCATCCAAAAAGCATATGAAAACATTTGTTCAGATAGTCAAACTGCTATCAAATCTCTCGAATCAGTCTTTCCAAACGCACTAGTGGCCCAACAATGTCGCTCGTCTCTAAACGAGATGGCTCAACAATTTAACATTCACCTCATCTAGTTGCCTGGGCATAGGAATATTGACGACAATTGCAAAGTGGATGAACTTGCTAGGCAACTGCACAAATTCCTCAGGACAAAGAAGGTGTTGGCATGCTACTTGCAACCTGCAAGTTACTGCTCAAAGAGTAAAAATTACTCAGGAGTAAACTTGCAATATAACTAGGAAAATCTGACCGAAATGGGATGCTAAGCGTTCGTCAGAGCTAATTTCTCGCACTAGACATATTTTGTTGCAATCATAACTGGCCACTGCCTCATCGGCAGACATGCGGAGAGATTAGGTGTTAGGTCCTTTGACTTCTGTTGAAGTTGTGGAGATAAGGAGGAAGAGGAACATATTAAAGATCTTCTCTGCTCCTGTCCTGCACTTGCTAGAAAACGATACAAAACACTTGGTTCGTTTCTATTTGATGACCTGGATGACCTTAGACATGTTGGTATAGATCAGCTATTTAGTTTCATTACGAAATCTGGTTGGCTCAACGAGGGGGTATAGTCAGACACCCTGTGGTATCACAATGGATCACATTTGGTCTAAGTGAGTCGGTTTTCGTAACTCTACATAACCTAGCTTTACAATCTTTTTCAATATTGTTCACAAATGTACATACTCGTATATCCGACTTTTTTAGGGTTTCAATATTTTCCACATTTTCCCGACTTATTCATTAGGTTGAATATGTTAAGTCGGAAAAATCATTTATTTTCAACATTTTAAATCTTTTAACGACTTTATCAGCCTTTCTTTTCACTGTTCCAACTCTTCAAATTTTTTCAACATGCTCCATATTTTGAATTTTTCAACCTCATATAATTTTTTTCAACACTTCCCATATTTTATCGACTTTAACAGCCATTTTCAATATTTTCCATATTTTATGAACTTTTTAAACCTCTTTCAATTTATTTTGAGTTTTCAACCTGTTTCAACTGTTTTCGGCTTGGGTTCTTTCAACTCTTTTCAATAATTTCCATTATTTTTGACATTTTTAAGCAAAAAATACAAAAGTCCTCATTTCTGACATCTCGGAAACCCTAACAAAATGAGATTTATTTCACATTAAATTACAAAATCTCCATTTACACATTGAAAAAAAGTTCCGCAACATTTCCAAAACTTCTTAATATGCTAAAAACAAAACTTTAATTTCATATTACAGGAACCATTTTGCCACCTCCAAGCAGTTGCGCCGAGGGCGGCCGCCTCCAAGGTACGCTAGTCACGCAAGATCGAGTATTCTCATTGCTTTAAATTAAACCGGTAATTTTTTATTCAAAAAAACACGTTCATTTTGCGAAAATAGTTCCAAATTTAATCTTTAAAGTAATTCCCCTCGCTAGCTACACATCTTTTCCATCTTTCAGGCAATTTATGGATTCCTCGCCAAAAAAATTCTTTGTTTTTTGAGGCTATCCATTCATCGAGCCATTTTTGCACTTCCTCGTAAGAATTGAAGTGCGAATCGTTGAGTGCGTGTCCCATCGATGAAAACAAATAGTAATCGGATGGCGCCAGGTCCGGTGAGTACGGCGGGTGGGGCAGGGGCTCCCAGTTGTACGATTCTACCAAGTTTTTATTGACCGCTGCTCGATGTGGCGATGCGTTGTCATCTTGGAATACAATTTTGTCATGGCGAAGTTTTAAATTCGGGCCTCTTATGACGTAGAGCACGGTTCAAAGCGATCAATTGTTGATGGTAACGTGCACCAGTAACTGTTTCACCTGGTTTTAGTAGCTCATACCAAATAACACCACGCTGGTCCCAGAAAATACACAGCATTGTCTTTCGGCCGAAGCGATTTGGTCTTGGCGTTGATTTGGGTCGATGGCCGGGGCTCAAATATGGTTTTTTTCATTTGGGATTGTTGAAATAAATCCACTTTTCATCGCCAGTGATGGTTCGATGGAGAAAACCTTTTCTGTTTTGCCTGGCGAGCAGCAATTCACAAGTTGTTTTTCGGTTTTCTTGCTGCCTGTCGGTCAGTTCATGTGGCACCCATCTACCGACCTTTAAAATCTTTCCCATGGCCTTCAAACGCAGGGAAACGGTTTGTTGTGTCACATTAAGTTGTTCAGCGAGCTGTTGTTGCGTTTGACCATCATCTTCCTCCAATAATGTTTGCAATTCGGTGTCTTCAAACTTTTTCGGTGGCCGGCCGCGCTCCTCATTTATCGCATCAAAATCACCACTTTTAAATTTATTGAACCACTCATTGCACTGTGTACGACCAAGAGCATGCTCGCCGTAAGCTTCAACAAGCATTCGATGCGATTCAGAAGCGTTTTTCTTCAAATGGAAACAGAAAATCAATGCTTCCCGCAAATGAGAGTTTTCAGGCACGAAATTCGACATCTTTACGAGTGGAAAAAATGCTTTGTTGTATGAAACTTGACAAATTGTGAACTGAATATTGTTGACAGATGACAGAATGAACAATTAAGACATTTGGTGCGGTTCGGAAGCTCATACATATACGGCTGTCGACCGCTAGATGTCATTACCGGTTTCATATTTGTACACCTAGTAATTATGAGTATTTACGGTATTGTTCTTTTGAGATGTTGGTATCTATGTTATTTTTAAGTATTTCTAATAAACTTTAAAGTTTTTTAGTTTCCTACGTACTACAAGGACTGTTGAAATTAAGAATGGCTAAGAGCTTAAAAAATATAAATTGGTTAATGTAAAATTGTTCTAAAAATAAAACAAAATCCATGAATCCAAATGTTTATTTAATTTCTTACACCTGTCAGCTAAGGATTCTTCATATTACATCAAAAGCATCAAATAGCCACATCAATGCAAACGGAAGCTATAAAATAAATTGTAATCAATCGTTTCTTATCGCAAATAACACATGTTTTCGAAGTCTTATGCACCACAAGACACGAGAGGTTGAAGAAAAGTTGGATCAACATTTTGATAAAAAAAAAGATAAGAAAACAGATGAGCACTTTCATGTAGAATCAGTGCAGCCGACTATCGCAACGCACAAGTGCACTAATATGGCGCCAATTAGCTGTCGCAACAGCTTCACTTGCACTTAGACTTTCATAAGACGATACTTAAAGCAATGCATCGAAAGGATAGCGCAGGATCAGAGAGAGTGAAACACTTGACAGCTGAGTGTTTGTGCGCAATCTTCAAACGCCTTGTCTTTTCTTAATTTTTATTGCCAACATCGTGTAGCATAGGAACGGGAGGAAAAATACAAATTTATTACTTAAATTGGCGACACTGTAAGGACATCCACTTGTTTTAAGGCTGTTTAGTCCTTTGAGCGTCGCCAGGTATGTGCATAAAAGGAACATAGTTTTGTCATAAGTAGATTTTAAATGAAACCCGCCTACTGACGGTTCACACCATAAATACTTCAAATGCTTAACCGCAGCAACAAATGTTTGTCGTCTGTTGTATGATGTCCTTTGAGTGTGTGAAAGGTAGCTTTACAGGGTGTATCGAAAAATAAATTTTGTAAAAGTTGTTGACTTTAAAGTTGTCAATCTTTATAAGAAATATTTTTACACAATTTTTTTCATCATGGGTAGACTCCCATAAGTAGGTACAGACTGATTACCAGAAACATTTGTGAGTTCAACAAAAATGAATCGTGGATATATGATGTTTACTGATCTATAACAGGGAGTAAGGGGAACGCGTTTAGCGGAAATTGAATCCGTTGCCGGTTGCGAAAAATGCAAACTTCAAATTTAATTTCTAATTTAAAAAATATATATATATATATATTGAGCCATTAGGAGAAACTGAACCATTTATGACAAATAATAATATATTTATCTTATATTTAAGTTATTAGACAATACATTTATAGTTGTAGCATCTTTTTGAAGATAAAAGTTAAATATTAAATCAAAATATAAAGCAAAATCAAAAAAAAAAAAAAAACTTATGGTGGTGGCTCAGGAGTTGAGTAGATCTAACATCCAAATAATTTTTAAAATTTAAATTTTTGATTCGCCAAGTATATTTGAAGTGAAACTTCTTTAGTGACGGGTCATTTGAAAACTTAAGTGTGTATAATGAAACGCAAAACATGAAACGCTTTTTATTTTGGTCAAGCGCATATTCTTTTGCAAAATGGGTAAAACTCAAAATATATAGTTGAATGCATACATTTTGTTAGATGTAACCGTTTTCGGTGTTTTCACTTCGTGGAAAAATAAATTAATTGCACCAAGCGATGTGGTAAGATCAAAAAAGATCAGGGGTGCCCCAAAACTTCTGAGGGATTAAAAGCGCGCTTTTTTTAAATATTGATATTGCATTAGTAGGAAAATATCGAAAAATATTTTAAACGAATCAGGAACATCCCCGACCCCCTAATAAGCATGTTTTTACTGTATTTAAACAAAGATTTTTATTGAGCAAATCGACACTCCAATGTAAATTAAATTTGTTGGACATTTTTCTTCAATTGCGCTTGCTGAAAAATTGATTTTTCTTTAAATTTATGCCCATTTAGTTGCCGAAACATTAAAAAGATCATAAGTGATCTTTCCTTAACATTTTTTCTCTCCACTCGAGCCTCTAAACAAAATATACAAAAATATTTTAGAAAATTTATATGGTAGTTTTAGAAGAAAGTTCAGATAGCCAAAAGTTATAGAAATATTTCCGAAAAAATGGGTTCAATAAACTTCAATAATTATGCTAAGCTTAGGCTGCTTTGGCTGTAATTTTTTTTTTTGTGATTTGAAACTCTTTATATGAGTATGTTGTAGGCGACTATGATTACACTCAAAAACTTTGCTTACAGAGATAATAGTCAGACCTTTTACCATACAGTAGAGCCTCTATTATTCGTGACGGATGACCGAAAAGACGGTTAATAATAAACACATAGCTTTTAGATCTTATATACTAAATTCTGAGAACTTTTTCGCTGTCAATATGTATACAAATACGCAAGAGAATGTCAGTTTGAAATCGAACGCCAAACTAATAAGGAGTAATTTTCGAAATGTCCTCAAATCCAACAGTTAAATTTGTAAATTGTGATGATCTAGACATTTTGATGAAGACGATGAAAGATATTTATCTTTCTTGTCTTTAAATCACATTGTAATAAATTTCTTGTGACATATTTTTAGAAACTGAGTATAATTCATTGAAGCATATTTTTATTTTCCCTAAATATGAGCTAAGAGGAACGAAACACAGACGAAACCAAAATAATCCGTCGCATAAGTACCAGGATATGAATCACATTTTATTTATTTTGATAAGACGACAAAGAATTTGAAACATGATATAAAATGGACTGTGACGGTTAACGGAGATGACGGATAATACGGAGACGGATAATCGAGGCTCTGCTGTATTTTCAAAATGATTTTTTTCTTTTTTTTTTTCGATAAACCCTATTCGCCACATTCTACATTGTTAATTTGCTCTCTCAAAATTTGCGCTCTAAACTTGTCATCAATATCAGCAAGTATATTAATAGTATGAATAAGCATACCAACCTACAGATTGTATCAGAATAGTACAGACTTTTGACTGGGAGTACAAATCAAGAAATTTAGACAGATTTTGAAAAAAATTACATAAAATATTTAATTAAATTCCGAAATTTTCGAAATTCCCAGTTAAACTTTAATTAAATACTGCTACAACCAACAATTCTTGTAAACAATTCTTTATTGGTTTTAATTAAGTTTTTTTTTTTTCACAATACCAAATATAAATTACTCTCTTCATAATAAAAATTTACAAATTCGAAATGAAAAGTCTGTAATCTTTTGAATTTCGTACAATTTTTGATCGACCAAAATGTTTGGTATACTTAAATATGAAGGATTCCTTTATTGCACCTGAACAGATTCTTAATTGTTAGCTATTGAAATTTTATTTGAGTGTTGCGCAACAAACCCTAAAAGTATCCTGTGCGTTCAACAGGAATCCCATAAAAACAGTTTGTGTCTCGTAAATTATTATGTTTTCAATGCTTCTTCAAATGTTGAGCGTACGCTATTGTCAAATTTTCCATGCAGGCGTGGCCCGTGAAATTTTTTGGCAGACGATTGTGCTGTAAATTTGAAGGTCTTCACTGCGTTAACGATCAACTGACGCCAAATATTGACATCGAAATTTGTGTTGGCAGTCATGCTGTATGCCACTTGGCAACTGCTGCCATATGTACTCGTGTGTACCAATTTGTATGATCTTGTTCACGAAGTGCCATGACATTTCTGCTGCCATTCTTGCTATAATGCAAAAACTATTGCAAACTTTTTATAGAGCCATTCAATTAAAACGGAAGTTAGGCGTCGGGTGTAAAGAAGTCGAGCACTGGAATGTTTTTGCAGCCGTCTTAATGTGGCATGCAAGCATCCGCTATGTTGACGAGACTCTGTAATCGCTCACGCTTTTTTGACTTTACATTTGATGCCTGAAATTAAAATTTGACGCAGACGTTGTCCCTTGAACTTGAAAACTTTATACCAAATTGTTGCAAATATACGTAGTAACATTATGTAAATGTATTAAAAAAAAAGTCACAGCGAAACAAAAAATTAGTTCTGCAACATTGACGGCAACAGCTAATATAATTAGCTTGAAAAACTGAACATTTAAGTTCACTCTATACAAATTCAAGTATGATTGCCTTTCGGAAAATTTCATCGACGAGTTAAGTAAAGAAGTAGTAGCAATACCAACCATCAGTGATCGGTCAAATCTAAAGACAACGCATCTATGCTTAATTTTTAGAAACGAGTGATGTCGCAACAATTCCAAATTGGATGTTGAGTAATTAAGCCAACAGGAAATGAGTCTCCATCGAAGTAAATATTTTTATGTAGATGTAGAAAATTTTCAGAAAACGCGTAAGAAACGAAGCGTTAACAAGAGACCAGAGTCAAAAACCCGCATGTACATAAATATATATACCGAGGTTAATAAAAAAAGAAAAAGCTTCCTGCTAAAAAAGTTAAAAGGAAATTCAAAACAGCACCAAGCTCATTAGGCTGTAGAGATCAGTGAGTTTCGCGCCGGTTATCAAATAACTCGCACGATATCAAATATGAAATAGTCGGCAACTCAAAAACAAAAATGATAACCCACAAACCTATTAAAGATGATTAGTTAATTCGTTGCAAAGATTGTTTTGGGAGACCCAAATACGGCATATCTTATCAGGGCTCATCCAAAGCCACATTTCCAGAGAAAAGGCATGTGCTGAGCTGCGACATCGACATGCCACATTGAAAATGCTTTAAATTTGTTAATTTTGTAAAAATCGAATGAAAAGTTCGATTTACGACATTTGACTGGAGCCAGTAACCACCAGTCATGATATACTCTTCGGTTAAAGTGACTCGGAAAAATTGCGATTTTAAAGCCCTAAAATATTGAGCATATAGAGATAGCGCAGTCGCTGGCTCTTATAGTTTTACATTTTATACTTTAAAACTATGACATTTTGGATGAAATTAAGATTTTTTGCTTTAATAATGGTTTTCTTCAAAGTACTGTAACTTTAGTAATTTATCTTTTTCTTGGGTATGTTTGTTTGGCTTCCTTTTTTGTGGACAGAAACTGGATAAGTGGCATATCTCATATCAACAAACTATTCAAAATATTGTGCTCAGAAGTTAAAAAACCAAATTGAAAAACAAATAGAAAATAGCTTAGTTCAGAGTCAAAAAAAATCTGGGTGCGCTTTAACGACAGGGCGTGGCACCACTATACAGAGAGTTATCTATGCATAAATAGGCAGTTTCAAAACAATTGGACCCCTTTTTAACTGCCATAACACAACATAATCGCAAATTTTTTTTTTTTTTTGTTGGAAAGGTTGTGAAGAAGAGCAGTGAAGAATGTAATTTTTTTCTAATAGTCACGCCCCTAACAAGAATATACTGTTTTTGACAGAAATTCGGTTTGGAGGTAGATAGATAGAAAGGCTATTAAATATACTATGTTCTTAAAATGGGCGTGGTGCCGCACCTAATAAGCAAAAACGCTGTCACGGTTGAGTTGCTACACTGATTTTGATGAAATTTGGATAGAGATTTACTGATTATTCTGTAAAGAAGTTTGTTTTTAATGGGGCGGTGCCACACCCCTCAAAGGAAATTTCACTAATGGATCGTTGTTGATGAAATTTGGTGCAGTGATACAAAGATTGGATAATTGTTTTTAATTCTATTCACCAAATATACTTTCACAGCTAAGCTAATAGACCGGATCTCATGAAATTTGGTATGGATATAGATTGAACACCGAGGAAATTACCTTTAAGTGGGCTGTTCTACGCCTCTAACAGGAAAATATGTAATTACAGCTAAACGAATGAATCTGAGGAAGGAACAGAGATAGAGCTAGGGATAGAGTAACATAGGGTAGCATACTTCTTGTTTTTGGGAAAGTTGACAAAAAAAATTCTTTTTATGTCAGCTTTTAAATATCAAAAAGCATTTTTGGGCGAAATCTAGTTTAAATAAATATTGCCAAATTCAATATGGGCACGTTTAATCAAATCACGTAGCATTTTCAAATATAATAACCTTACTGGTTTTATTTCAATCCTTTTTTGGATAATATTGATCTTATTCGTGAGAGAAATTCCATATATTGCATAAGTTTTGGTGATTTGAGGAATTTTATTTTTCTTATATAATACTGACATAATCCATTAATTATGTTTCTAAATAAAATAAGATAAAAAATTCGCTTTTTCAGCGAAGAATCCCTGGATGTTAAAGTCACCCTTTTTAGTCAAAAAGAAGTCAAGCTATCCATGTTTAGTCTAAAAGCCTAGACCCTCAAACTCTCGCAACTGTAGTACAAACAAACCGTTGTCTCAAAAAGATTGGTATTTTATTATGCATTTTTGGGTAGTTCGAGAAGGGTGTGAAATTTCAAATTGCGGGCTTCGTATTCACTGCCAATAGAAGGCGAGGCGGAAAGCCTTAAAGTGCATTCAGAACACATTTGGCATTTTTTTTGAATTTTGAATGGACTATGTTTTGGTAATTCATGGAAAATCGCCATCAATCAAATTTTTATTTTGATTCGTAAAGATCCTTGAATTTATGCCTGCTAACAGGCCTAATATATAACGGTGATCTGGGAACATCATGCTACTAATCTTTTTCAAATGTATTGAGCGCAGTTTGAAAATATAGCACAAAAACTGAGGAAGTAGTCATGTAAAATTTTGCTAAAGTTTTTGTGCCATAAACCCGCGAGAAAACATTTTCCCCAAGAAAATTTACGAACGAAATTTACTTTATATTCGAAACAGTGCACAATCATTAACAGCAACTTCAATCTGCATGGTACACAAATCTTATAATTTATCAAGCTCATTTCATTAGTTCACCATAAGACTCAATTGAACTCCACATATCTTTTTTCATCTCCATTTCCTTAAAAAATTTATCATCTTTTTACAAGACTTCATTTGAATTAAAGCCAAAAAAAAGAAAAATTATTTATTATCCGATTGTCAGTATCATAAATATTTACTATTGTCATAAATCACTGCGAAAATGACAGGCCCGAATTTGACCAAACTTGAAAATTCTCTGTCACCTGCTTAAAGCCAAAACGAAACAAACAGAAACACAATAATTAATTAAAACAAAAGATGTTTTAAGACGCTTGGCAGTATAAAACATTTAAACAATAAAAGACGATATGATACCTGCATTGCCAACGTCCTGGGAAACAGTGCAAACGACCAGCACACACACGTATGCACTTATAGCATCTGTGTATGTGTATGTATGCATGTTCATAAATTCATGCATAGAGATTTCCATAAGATAAACGGCAATCTTGGCGCCTTTAACTAAATACTAAACGAGTTAACAAATTCAGATAGAGATCTCGCTCTAAAATATACAAATCAACTCGTACAATGGGATTGAAGGTGCGCAGAGGATCATTAAAACCGGCAGCGTCAACAACAGCAGCAGCAGCAGCAGCAACAGTGGCCCAAAATTCTGGCGACGCTTGTGCAGAGCCATAACCAGCATATCTATCTATCCGAGCGACTGGTGGCTCAAAAGTGCGGGACGATGATTTAATTTTCTTACACGCTTTCTTTGTTTAGCTGTCGAATGAATGATCGATTGTCTGTCGTTGAGATGATCATCACTTTGCGTGAGGAGGTTACGAGTGGTGCTGCGATCGCTACTAGATGCGATCGATGCTTAATGTTTGGGACTTATAGGGTTATCAAACGCATGTGTGTCCGTCTGTCCGTTACGTCTGGCACTAGAGAGTGTTGAGGTTTTCGATTAGTCTCAGATAAATTTTATAATTTTGGTTACTCAATTTTTTCTTTATTTGTTGGTTTGTTAAAATTTGAATAAATTAATAAAATTATTTTAATTTGATTTGAATTTAAAGGTAGCTACTTTTACGAGAGTTATTTTCTCACGATTTCTTTGTGGCTGTGGTTTTTTTATTAATTGGTGGGACAAAACTCCAAGTGTTATCGAAAACAAACTTCTTGAAGACGACATTAAATACGCCAGGGGGCATCTTTCTTAAGTCGCACATAAGCCCGTCGACAATCACTGCTCCTCGTCATCAACATCCACATCAACGCTCGTCACTAATCAGCATTTATCAAACGAGAGTAATCATGTTTTTCCTCTTGATTGCTGTGCGCGATCACATGCAGTAAATGAGTGCGGGATCAAGCAAAATATAACGATTGAATGCAAAACCACTTCTGCAAACACAGAATATATGTACCAGAAATGGTGGAATGGCGCCCACAAGAGTGTCTTAAGCGGCTTCATCTTTTTTTAAGGTTTTAAAATTTTAAGTTGTTCCATCGCACGATCGGCATCTGCTGCATTAAGCTGTGTATATTTCAGTACTGAAATACACTTTTGTTGCTTGCTAGCGATAGATGTTATCTTTTGGATCGATTACACGATTGCAAAGCAATTGACCTGAGCTGCAATGGCTTGGAACAAAAGTTGAATTGAAATCGAAACCTCGATTGTTTCAATTGCCGCCATGCCATCGATCAGTAGCTGCCGCCGTCGCCACTGCCACTGCCACTACGCTGTTCAGCTTCCTTTTCCCATAAGTATCTTGTTCTCGATCTTAAACGAGGATCAGCAGCGCGCTTTGTTGCAGTATCTTATCGATTTTACTACAGCGACTGGCAATGTTTGTGCGACGTCGGTAGCGCCTGTGATCTTCCTGACAAGCGGATACTACAAGCCGCTTTGTCAGATTAAGAACTGCCAATTGGCCATAAGTTAGTCGTTGGCGTTGACAAGATCGTCGCCAGCAACGAATTACACACGAGGATTTCATGTTCTCGCTGTGAAATGAAATTTAGCTGGCTGCAAGTAAGTAGCTGATAGTTCATTTTTTTTTTTCAAAGTTATAACAATTTATTTGAAAAGTTTTGTTAAGTCAACGGCAGTGCTACAAGTTTAAGTCTAATCTCATAATCTAATCTGATTTTTAGAGCTTGATCGACTGGTTTTTGAAGACTTTTAATCGCCGACAAACCTTATTAGTCGATTTAAACAAAGAGTCTTAATTTCAAGCGAATATTGATTTATTTTAAATAAATCATTTAATTTTATCAAAGTTTCCATTAATGTTATCTCAAATTAACAGATTATAAAAACAATCCGATACAATCGTAAATAAAGTTTGTTTTATTTGTTATATTAACATATCTAACATTGAAATTTTGAAGAAATATATTCTCTGGACTATAACAAATTTTCATGCATAAATAATTTTGTTTCATTTTGCTATATACCTATTTCTATACTATTTGTATAAAGTTGCTGATATGGAAATGGTTTGTAACGCTTTGGCATAAAATATATTCAATCGATTTTAATAATTTGTTTGTTAAAACAACATATTTGTGTCAAAGAAGGTTGTTGCATACTACATATTTTGTTTTTCAAATTAGTTGATTTCAGTTGTCCGGAATTACCCTATCTACCAATAACATTAAGTATTTTCCGTAACTTTCTTGTAACTATATCATCTGTTGCTTTCGATATCAATATTATCCGGAACCTTTCGATGCCCTCCAATATGTTTCGATGCCTTTCGATGCATAATCGGAACATAAGCCAGCGACCAACAGATATCAATGCAGGCATTCTGTTTCGAAGATGTCTTCGTTAAGGAGTTCAATGCCGTGATCCCAATAAACGAATTATTTCATAAGCCATGTCTCAAATATTGGATCTGGGCATGTGAAATTCCACACCAGAAAGGTTTTCTATTGTGTTCTGTATACTCTAAGAAAGCGTATCAGAAGAGGTCGCTTCAAGTGCTGACGCTGTTTTGTATCTGTGTCATATGGCTGCACTGAATTAGATGGACAACCACGTCCGCACACTTCGCGTTCCTTCTGTTTGGCAACTTCAAGTCCGAGACAATGCCTGATCATCACTTTATTTCGTCTTTTTTTGAGCATATATGGCCTCTTCTGGTTCGCAATGAGCGTACCAGCAGTGTCCATAGAGTTACGAGTGCTTTCTGATTTTAAAGGATTTGAGCCCAGTGCGCAAGATCCTGTGATCGGTGTGCATGAAACAGCTTTTCTTTCAATTTATACATTTAGTGTCCGGTTGAAAGTTTCACCAGTTTTTGCTAAGGATTTATGATATTTCCTTTCTATAAAACTATCTTTTGGAACAAATATTACTTAAGTGACCTTAAAAGTTAAAATATAAATCCTTAAAATAGCTTCGTTGAGCAGGGTTATGGTTCAATGAAAACAGCGAGCGCGGAGCAAACTTGCAATTTTGTTTCATGGGATATTTTCTTAAAAACTTTGCTCTAGTTGGCTGCACTAGAATTAAGAATTTGAACTTAAAGGCATATTTTATTTAAAAAAAAAACTTTCAACTTTACTCCCACTACTACATATCACTATTCTTTCAGTGAAAGACACAAGACCACAAATTCTTAAAACGCACAAAATTACCAATGCAATGAAATACGAAAATTTGAAGTTTGGTCACATAGCTGGTGACTAATTAAAATTAATGCGATCGCCTGGAATTTAACTTCATTCCTTGGCTCACCTTTTTGGAAATGCCAAAAAATGAGACATGAGTAACCAATGGCAAGACCATAAAGAAAAACACTCCAATGTTTTAACAAATAAAATGAAATCAAAGACAACAGACGAATGCATCAGTGGACCAAATCCAAAGGGACCCCACCAAAAGCTACCGAAAGTAAAGCTGCTGGCGCAATTAAAAATGCACATTATTAATTAGCTGTTATAATTTCATTTAAAAATCCATTAATATTTATAGAATTCATAATAAATAATGAGCGTTTTAAAATGCAGTGCACAAAAAATCAGCTGCATATTGGCCAAGTCTGGTCAGAAATTAAGCAACAGCGCCACTGCGTGTGTGGCATATCAAAGATGCTCGTTTTTTGTCGCAATGCAGCAAGAGAAGAGTTTGACAAATTCTTTGGACTCATGCTCGTATTTGTATGCGCCAAGCTTATTAAATTTTTAAAAAAGTTCCATATCTGTTTTTGTAAGTTAATTGCACATAAAAATTCAAAGTATTTCTGTTTAACTTATTGCTGTTAAATCTTAAATGGAAAATGATACAAATTTTTAATTTTAATACAAAATCCTTACAAATCAAATTAACTTGATATGTACCACAGGACCGGTGAGGGGAAGGAGGGAGTAATGCGACTTTTTACCCGGGCTCGAATTATTTTTTGTGGATCTATGATTTGCATAGAGAAGCATACATTTTATTGATGCATTTCAATATTTCATGAAATCGTATTTTGCTTCTGATATTTATTCTAGGAGCAAATAATTCATCAACAAATATGAACATGGGTATATTTTCACTGATGTAGCTATAATTTTGTATATAAATTACTAACATAACAAATTTAACCCAAGCAGCCCCAATGGTTTCATGAATTTTTATTTTTAACCAAAAGTTTATATATTTTCGAAAGCATATTTTTTGTATGGAAAGCAAAATTGAAAAGTTTCGGAAAAAGACGGTGAACTTTTGTTATATAAAATGAGATAAAATAATAAAATTTTATAAGAGGGGATGAGCTTGTAGGTACTGAATAATTTAATGCACAAGCGCTATTAAAACTTAAACATTTTGTTTCTCGATATACATATGTAAGTATATGAATGAGCCATGTCAGGTCGGGCCATTCTCTGATCAAAATTATTCCAGGCAATTTGGCATTTGAATTTCAAGATAGATATTTGGTATATGTAAATATTTACAGAGATCAGTAAATTTGAACTTTCGCTATATTTGCGTAGAAACAACTTTTAAATCTTCACTGAGTATCAATCCTGATGTGCAATGACAATGGCTCGGTTTATTTTACCATTCGTTTATTCATTGCTATTGCCGTGCTTTCATTCGACAACACAAGAAACGAGTGCTGCAATGCATTGCCTTTTAATTTTATAGCCAATGCTTGTTTCTGCTTCCTTTGAACATACACGAAATACAAGCACTATTCACTCAAAGCTCAATCATTCGTTTCTATTTCTATGCAACGAATACTTTTTTATTGCATCGCCGTTGCTTGCCTTTTTTTCTTTAAAGGCAACGAACACAGTACAGAAGACAAGCACTATTTAGGCAGCATTCGCAATCGCTTTGAGTGCTTTCATTCGTTTCACACGTTTGATGCGTAGTGTTGATTCATAATTCCCCAGTAGGCAAGGGCAAGGAGCTTGCAGGCCTTCCTTGGTAAGATTAAGGCCTTGCCACCTCCTTTTAAACTTACTTTCTTTTTTATATGAAACGTCCCGATAAAACAGGCCTTCTTTAGCAGGCCTGATAGAAATACTCTTCAAGCAGGCCTTCCTACATCGCTTGCGTCAAGAGCCCTTCTAAGAGCGCTTACCGTAGAAGGGGTCATAGAAGTACTTTGAAATAATTAAATCTTAATACGTCGTGAGACTCTTAGTTAAATGTTTTTTTTTATGTGCGTCAACCTCCCTTGCGTTGATATTTTTAATGTTTATTTTTTGTGACGTTTTCTTAATTTATAATTTGACATTGAATACACAACACTCTACCACCTTAACATAACATGAAACAGAAGACCAGCTTAGCAACATGCACACCGTTCCTTACTTCTAACCATTTATCTACTTTTGATGTCGTATAAGTACAATCCAATGACAAAAAAGTAATGTCGAATCATAAAACATTGCAAAACATGAAATAAAAAAATACATGAAGTCCTTCTTTTTTGTCTTCTATTATAAGGCCTTATAGCACTGCTGCTGTGGGAAGGATTTATAGCACTGCTACTGTGGGAACGCCTTACAGCAGTACTGCTGTGGGAAGGCATAATAGCTCGACTGCCGTGGTAAGGCATTTTAGCATTTCATGAGTATATACTCAATGGAGTGTAACTATTCTGCTAAATAAAATTTACTTATCGTTAATATTGAAAAAAAAAAAAATAATAATAAAAAAAAAAATTTTTTTATTTTCATGAAAATTTAGTTTTGAGAAGGCCTCTTACAATCGAAGCACTGCTAGCAGGCCTAATCCGGGGAAGGCCTTGTTCAATTGCCTGCTGGGTCGTTTTATGTGAGTGTTTCACAACTGCGTATGAATGCATTCTTGCACATCTTTGGTAACAACCCAAGAGCAATTATTTGCGATTAGAGCTCTAAGAGCACACTAGCAGTGCTTGAGCTACAAAAACTCTGCCAGTGTGCATATGGGATGTTTTTAGACAATCGTAGCTTTGAATTAAAATATAACACAAAAAAGTTTCCAAATTACTATGACCATGATTTTAACTGGGTATAACGTCGCAACTGGCCAATATATGGTGCAGTCAGAAGGTCAAACTTTTGATAACTTTTACGAGCTATGTGGATTTTCAAAGTGTCAATTATTTATGGTTTATCTTCAAAAGCCCAAAGCTAACCCAGTTTCCACAAGAAATAATCCTAGCTACTAATTGATTTCACAATTGCAAAAAATCATGTGAGCTCGAAGTCAAATTTTATTGAATTTAATAAATTTTCACAAACTTTACTGGACATACATGACACCTATATTCACAGATTTGATGAAATTTTTGATGTCTCCCCCTTATTTGAAAGTAAGACTCTCAAAAAAAAAAAAAAACACCTCACCCAAGAAATGGTGAAGACATTTTCTTGAAAAGTTATGTAAATGTTTCTATTGCGTAAGGTTGGGCAAAGTATAGGCAATCCCTGAACTAAAAATTTAGGGTCATATGTTTAAAAAAAGAAGGAATATGGAATTATAGAGTACCGGCATAAAATTGGTTAAAGCTTTTCTTTTGACTTTATGGAATTTATTTCATTTCTCGTATTTCATGCTCTTCTCATCAGTTGCTCACTGATCTTGTCAAATTTTAAACGTTTCCTCCACGCATAAATATTAAAAAGGGTGAAAAATATCACTGGCGCCATCGCACCTCCTGCTGATGTTTATAACCGAACGACAACATGGGTTTTGGTTATAAATTCGGCAATTTGAGCAAAGTTGCGCGCTGCTCACTGGAGTATCCATTGCAAGGTGTCTACATTAGTTGAAAGGACATCAATCAAATCTCATTTTTAGGGTTTTTCTACCTAAATAGCAGGCTGTACTGTTGGCTGTTGTTATTGCTCCGAAGAGACGAAAGGTACGACAAGTGAATTTTTATTTATTATACGACGTATTTAATGGGACTCTTAACCCATTAGCATTAGAATTTCATTTGTTTTATGATGTTTGCTCATCATGGAATGTGAAGTAAACCCTTTTTTTTCCTGTCTTCAAATTAACTCATTTTTAAATATGTTAATCATATGTCTGTCATTTGGCTGATGAACGTAAAAGATATCATTAGGAGCAGAAAATTTTTGTGAAATACGAGGCCTGTTGGTATGTGAGTATCAAACATTTTGACAGATCTTTTTCATCAGCTTGTGAGTTCGATGAGTTTGGTGGTCTTAAAAGGTAAATTTAAAAAAAAAAAAGTACGTTTTTGGATGAATATAGAGATTTTTTTTTTTACTTACGGTTAAGAGTAAATATGAGGAATGATAAATAGTATTTCCGTTTTAGTTTTGTTTATGCATTTCTTTATTACAAGTAAGTCATTACTTGATCAGTATTAAGAGACATATACTGAATAGATCATTAAATGAATGGGCTTAGCCAACTATTCTATCGAGATGAAGAAAGTTTCCAAGACTCTATATATAAATAGAGGTCTCAAGAGCGCTGTTTTTTCCAAAACTTATTTTTGACCCGTCTTTGCTGTTAGCAATTCGTGATTGGGCGATTCGGAGTCAGAAATTCATAGATTGGCAGGCTTTCAGTAATAAAGTGTCCAGTTTTTTCTTAAAATATTCTATCAATATAATTAAATAAGGGAATAAAATTAACAAATGGTCGATAAACATACATAAGACTAGTAAGTAATGTAATAGTTATCATTGTAACAGACAATATAAATTAAAGAGTTTTTGTTTGTGACAAAAATAAAGTTTGTTATTACAATAAACATCATCCTCTGTCTTTTCTTGCATCAAAAGGATACCAAAAACTAACACAATTTGTGGGACAAAAGCGTCAACAAAGCGCGATTGTAATCTAAAATTTCAACTACAAAGAACACAGAGAAGACCTTATGGTTAACCAAAATCCCATTTTAAGAAAATTCCTAAAGAAAACATGTTAAATATGATGAGCATCACCTACAACTGGCCGCACATGTTGCAAATTTTTTCACACAACTCATACGAGTAAGGGTGCATGCAGTCGATACTGAGAGGATGCCAGAGTAAATAAGCAAATCAGTGCAAGAATTAAAAAATAATTGTATTGCTGAAGGAGACAGAAGCATTAGGATCTGGAAAGTAAACAAATGCATAAGGACCAACTGTAACAATAATGTACATAGGTCATTGTTAGTGCCATAGCCATAGTAATTCTTATAATGTTATGGCACTGGATTTAGTAGATGTGAAATATTTTGTTTTTGAAGTGCAGCGTTGCCAGATGAAAATTTTGCAGTAAATCAAAATTTCTAGATTGAATATAGTTAAGAAACTATGAGAAAATTGCTTGCATGAAAATGGTTTGTAACGCTTTGGCGCAAAATTTCCAGAGCGAATTTTTATAATTTATTTCTTAAAACAGCATATATGTGCTAAAAAAGGTTACTGTATATTTATTTTTTTAATTTTGAAAATTAAATATCTGTTTTTTTGAGATTAAGTTTGATTTTTCGTTGTTTATGTTGCTTCTTGAATCCTGTGTTGATATTTTTGGTTTCTTTCCTCATTTTTACCGTTTCGAACTTGAAAGAACAAACTCTATTTCAATTGTTTTTTTTTTTATATTTTTGAAGATAGAAGATAGAATGCGATGTAAAGAGAGTAATTTCGTCGACGTGGTCGACATCAAAAAATCTCAAATTTGTGCGTGCCTTGCATGAAATAGAATTTTAACTTAAGAATCATCATAAGTTATGATGATTCATAACCCAGTAAAAGCGGGACGTCTGGCAACGCTGGTAGCGTGTGACAATACATCGTCTGGTTTTGCATGGGGATCATGTCTACGATTAAATGTTTGTTTTTGTCTACTTTGAAAGCAAAGGTTTTATTTTAACAAAATATACAACCTAAAATTATTGAGAACAAATTTTAGTCACTTGCGTTGTTTTATTACATAGACACTAACACATAATGTTTCAATATGTTCGCTAACGAACGCGTATATAAAAGCGTAATTTCTAAATAGTTTTTGCCTCTAGGGTGATTTTAACGCCACGCAGCCTACTATACAATAGATTTATTTCAAAACATTAAAACAGGTACTTTCGTGTACTACGTCTTCTAGCTTATTACATTGATCACATAGTTTCCAAACTCTGGGATTACAAATGAATGAAGATAGGAAGAATTTTCTGAAAAATAATTAGGCTTTACTGTGACACGTAAGTAGTGTGAGGTGCTTAAGCTATGGCCATAAACGAATTGCACCTTAAAATGTAATCGAGTGCATCTTTATGAGCGTAATTAGTAGCGTTTTGTCAGAAGCCTTTATCTGCTTAGCAGGTACATAGTTACAGTGTTATTGCGGTTAATATACTTGTTCTACTTGTGAATCAGTTCTTTGGAAAATTCCCCAAAATACGCGTGCGTATATCATCCTAAGACAATAATTTATATTGTAATCAAAGATAAATGTTGTGTTCAATTTAAAAGTGGTGTAACTCCATATTTTAAAAAAACATATTTATTTGGTTCATGGCTTAGTCATATCTTTTATTATGAAAGTGAAGCAACTCTACATGCTCATACGTGCATACTCTTACGTTTACTGCTGCATATTCGTTATATTTAGAAGTGAAGCTATTTCATAATTCAATTTCAAGGATATCATCACTATCGTAGTGAACGACACAATTATAAACTCTTTTTTTATTGAACTTGTAATCATTGGCAGCGATCGATATTAATATAAATTTATAAATTGGTTCAATACTAGAAGTTTATAATGAACGACAAAGGTAGCTGCTTAGTCCTAAAACAGAAATTATATGAATTGCATATGATAGTGGTATAAGGCCGATTCTTACCGGAAACCTGCATTTATTGTCCTTGGACTCTAGCAACTCATCACAGAAAACCATGCTAGCAGGAATAAACCTGTTAAAAGGGCTTTCCTGACTTGGAAACGAATTTTTAAAAGTGATATCATTCTTGGATGAAATTATGCCAAAGGCTGGTAGCAAAGGAACTCATACAAAGCCCAGTAATGTGAAGCCAACATTTTGTTAAAAGATATTGGTGAACGAAAAAACGATTATCGATTTCTTTGACGTTTTTTGAATTTTATTTCTTATTTTATTTTATTTTTATAATTTTTCGACATTAGCATTTAATTAAATTTTTAGCCTTTTTATTATTTTCCAATATTTTCCGAATGTTCCGACTTTCTTGAAATTTTTCACCTCTTGGTAATAAGTTATCGTTATCAGGACCGAGAACGATAGCGGTATCGAGAGGATATCTAAACAATTATTTCTCGTACGACGAGAAAGACCTGACCGATATCTTTATAAAACAAAATTACTTAAAACGTCATATCTTGGCATCTATCGCAGCTACAGTTGTGAAACCTGCTATACGTTAATGAAAACTGCTTGTGCTAAGCAACTCGCTAAATATAAACAGGGCTGCTAATGGGTCATAGCTCCTCCCATTCAACAAAAACTCAAACGTTGCTATTCTTGGAACTTATGACAAGTTGTGAAATTTCGCACATGGACCCAATTGTCTGCAGTAAAGACTGCGTAAAATGTAGACGTGGTTGTACAACGTACAGTGCGCGGGAAAGCCGCTGGTTCAGCTAGTTTTATATATATAAAAATGTGAACGAGAATTATCGGCGATAACGTAACAAGAGCGAGGCGATAACGATGCAGTTAAAAAATTTCTCGAACGAGTACGAGAAGATAAGCTTGGCGCTACTACGAGGACAATACGATAATTTTTCAATTACAGTATCTTTCTCACATAGGTGAAGCACTACTAATCAACAATGTGTTAACAATTAAAAAAAAGTAAGTTTATCGAATATTTGTCCATAGTAAATTCGCCACATCTTTACTCCGCGACTGTCAAATATGAACTGTCAAAAGTAATACTTACCACAATGGCGGCAGAACACAGAGCAAAGCATAATCCCAGCGGATACCCTGTAAGAATAGTAAATATTTTTCTGATAATTATTTCTTTATTACTTGTAAACAGAAATGTAGTTAAACTTGACCTTCTACAGCCCAAAAATCTTAGCCAAACGGCTTAAGATTCATATCACCTTAAGATGGCTTTAACTGTGGGAGAAAATATTATAGATGATCATTTCAAAACACATTTTATAGAGAAATAAGTTCAACAAATTTTGTAATCCCATACATAACCTTAAAAGTAGACAAAAAAAACTTTTTCTAAGTACTTAACCTCAAATATTTTTAAAATGATCCACATCTACCCGACAACATTCATGAGCTCTTTATCGCAGACATGTTTAACAATATATTATTTGCATCTAAAACTAATAAGCTTTGACGCCACCTTCTAAAATAGAGCTACAGAGTAGCTTTTGCGCGAATTTTTACATGAACTTACTTTTTCCGTATGAGCACTTTCAAAAAAAAAAATTTCAATCACCCTAATGTACATATGTTTGAAGTTTCATAGGGCCAAATTCATCAAATCTACTAAACTATTGAGATAAAAATGATTTTTTGGCCTTATTAATATCCGAAACACCCCAGAAACACTCTCATACCTAGGGCCGTAACTCTATTTTTTTCTCGTACAACTATCTATTGTAAAACTTAACTGTTTCTTATATCAGAATACTATGCCTGGTCTCATTAATATTTTAATAATACGTCAGAAAAATTGTTAAGTCGTTCGTTGGTTCCAACTGTTCCTATTTTTTTAATAAATAAAAATTCAGAAAAATAAATGAAACAAAAAAACCGAAATATCAAGAAGATCCATTATAAAGACCAAAAAAAAATAAGAGTTCATCTCCTCAGCATTGTTAATCAATCTCAAGCGCTGGCTAATCGTTATACTTAAAAGTTGAAAAAATACAGTAGTTCCAAAATCAATTTCGATAAGACATCCATTATGGTCAACAATTTGACGGCTTTTTTCTTGCTACCCAATCCATTCATTCAACTTTGATGATTGCCGATGCCGTCGTCGGTGTGCTGCCGTTGCCGCGGGTAATTTTGTCGCTTCATAAGAAGTTGTTGTATGGGTTTCCCCCTTAATGTTGAATGAATATGCACTTTTTCTCAGTTTGACTGACTCGCCGCTTTTAACGCCTGACTTTATTAAAGTTTTATTAGCTCTTAAATGTTTAACGGCACTGGTTGAATTCTTAAGGCGAAAATGACTTGTAGATTAAAAGTTTATTTGAAAACTTGGTATGAATTAAAAGAAATCTATGATTGCATTAATTTTCTATTTCAGATTGAGCTTGATATTTGGTCTCTTTGGATTAGAAAAGAGTTTTTTACTCCGTCAAGGTCTTTTTTGTTATATTCAGTTTAACCAACAAGATTTATTATAATGCTCATCATCACTTTGACGGATGATATTTGAGCGATACTTTAACATCAATGCAAAATTTGTCCAATGTTGTTGAATTGGAATTATCCGTAGGACACTTTTTC
This sequence comes from Meiosimyza decipiens, assembly GCA_963680825.1. Lineage (NCBI taxonomy): Eukaryota > Metazoa > Arthropoda > Insecta > Diptera > Lauxaniidae > Meiosimyza > Meiosimyza decipiens. The sequence continues at coordinate 37,391,908 of OY804258.1, forward strand.
GAAAAATGTTTGCGAAAATGAGAAGCGCCTCCAACATCCGTATATATAATTTACAAAAAGTTTTTAATAAAAATGCCAACTCTGCATACCGCAAACGATCATACACATCGGTAAACAGTCAAGCAAAATTAAGAAGAAAGACATTCGGCTAAAGTACAAAGTATTGCACTTTATTAAATACTTGAGATTAAGCCCGATAAAGGGATAATCCTTGCAGGCGGCCTTATCCACAAGAGGCTGAGATAATGACGATCATGGATGGCTTTCAAGTCGGTAGCTGCACTCGTGTAATAAGCATAACAATATCGTATCGTTGTCCGCCCAATTGAGAGCAAGCAGATCACATCGTCGTCACGTGAAAGTGAATTTCTTTGTTTTACATTTTAGTTCGCTTTTCCTTCAAAGAGGTCATTCAGGTACCGCACTGTATTTTATTTCAGTGCTCTATTCATACATTTGATTCGAACACTCAGCTCACAAATTGTACAAAGTGAGATCAATAGCCGGCTTATCTGTCTGTCATAGCCTCCCAAATTCCATCAACATCATCAAAATAGACAATGATGAAGGCGTCGAATGTAGTACAGCGATACTACTTGGTGATCGGCGCAGCACTTTGATCGATGAAGCGATTTTTTAAGCCAAATTGAGACTCTTTTAAAGGTTCTCCAATATGCCAGTTTGCTTGAGCAACGATACTAAGCCGTCGCGCTTGTTCTGTAGATTAGTGTGAAATGGTATCATCTTTTCTACTTGAAAAGTGTAATGTTTTAGTTCGAATTCGATGGCTTTTGCTACTGCCGCGTAATAAGATTTTACTTGTGATCTTGCCGCTATATATCTCGGTTTTGAGTCATAGCTAGATGCTACGTGTAATTAAAGTTTAGAAAAAGGACATTTAAATAGCGAGATCTGCGCAGTGATATAGATTTGGCAAAGATAGATAGCTGCAAGAAACTGGATAGAAAGCCAACGTGGTAAGAGGCATCCGCTGAGGACCAAACCTTTCCAAAGGCGAAAATCAAAGAAACCATTGAAAAAATTGAGACATCATCAGTCAAGTGGTGGTCATCTGGGCATAACCAAATTATTAACAAGCGGTTCGTTCATGTTGTTTGCCAAGACTTAGTTGCTGACAAGATCCGCCGAAGTGATCAATGAGTCCCGCTAAGGTAAGAGGCGTCGGACTCGTAAACAAATGTACCAATATGCCAGTCCACCGTATGCAAGAATATACGTGACTATAGCTGTCTGATTTTCAATCAGAAACGGGAACCTATTAACTTCGACAGATAACCAGTTAATCTGTTGGAAAGAACATTATTCGGAGACTATTAACCGTCCACTGCCGAGGGAAATCAGATCGACTGGTCGCATACCCACCTTCACTGACGGAGATAAGAAATGCTGTAAAAGTTTCAAAGCAGCGGCCGCATATCTCTTAGTTGCCAAAATGTTGAAAGCTTTCCCGGAGTATACCGCTGAACTTACATACTATAGGGGAAGACCGGCTCATAGAAACTTAAGTAAAAATACCAAAAAAGGAGACTTATGCTAAGCCAGAAGCTTCATGATTCTACCAATTACGTCCAAGTCCCTGACAAAAATCCTCCTCTCCAGAGTCAGTGAAAAATATAATCAGTTACCCAAAAATAATAGGCAGATTTTCGCAAGAACAAATCGAATATTAGTCAATCCTATACATTTACGTGGAGCAAATAAACGAGTTAGATTGGATGCATTAAACAGACGAGGATCAGCTCTTCATCAAGGCTCAATCCAAAGATTTTAAATGGCATAAGGAAAAACTTCCTGTTCCTTTTGGGTCTCAGTTTCGTAATGTCTGGAAGACATCAAAGCTTGAAATTTTTGTCTTGGAGGTGAAAACTGGTTAAACAATAGCACTCTACTAAGCAATTCGCAGGTGTTCTAAACAATTGGTTTCACCGAATTCAGAAAATTTGGTGGCCTAGGATCATTTGAAATGGACAACTTTGGACACGTTGTAGAAATCACCAACTGAAGGCTGCCGGTAAGCATTGGAATGGAACCCTTAGCAGAAAACTCGGCAGTCATAAGTCATTGCGAAGACGTTCGCTAGAGTAGAAAAATAATGAATCGGAGAAATATTGGAGAAAATTGAAAACATTCGCTTTTGATTCGCAACTCATTAAAATAGTTTCGCGAAATCCTAGCTCTGTGAAGAGGAGTACAGGCAACAAGTACATTCTGGTGGTATTCGATAACTTTAGCAAGTGGCCCGAGGTATACACCATCGCCAATCAAAAAACAAAGACAATTCTCGATGCTCTCTTTAAGAACTGGATATTTGGAAATTTCCAGTCTGAACCTCTTTAGGAAGTTTGTACCATACTGGGGATCTAACTATAATGTTCGAAAATATTGCATTGAAGACTTCTTCGCGTATGTATTTTGTAGAAACTTCTCAGTCATTCTACTCGTTTCTATAGCATGGTAAGCTTTTGAAATTATTTTATAATGGAAGCTGAAGAGAATAGGAGTCGTTTAAGAGATAAATTACGAAAACTTTTGACGAGACTTTAAAATGCATAGCTTAATTAACGTTTTAAAATCACATATTTCAATAATTTATGCAATTTTGATGTGATCTATGCACCATAGTCACAATGAAAATGAAACCTTTTAATCAAATGAATTACATATTCGTACTACCCAGTTTAATATTGGTATGTGATAGAAAGTAGAACGGGAATATAATAACAATAATTGACCTGATGTCGACAGCATAACACGCAGACACACGGCGCGACGTTGTTAAATCTTAAAACACGCCTCTGTCTCCAGTGGGATCGCACTTCGTCAACGTACTATAGAAATACAACGCTAACACAACTTAAACTGAGATTTTTCAAGAGATTCTTTTGTTTTAATAAAAACTTTATTCGGGATCGCATCGTATCGGACATATGTGAATGCGTTGATTGCCTACATTTTGATAAAATGATAACTTTGCGCCAGACAAATATTTCATTTGAGTCGTTGTGTACGAATGCTTATTCCAAGCTCTGTAGGTTGTACGGACAATTCCACGGAAAAGTTAATTATTTTAGTAAAAAAAAATTTGTAAGATTTGTTTTACTTACATTTTAATTTATTGTCACCGAAAAGACCGAACATACATTTGGATACTCTTAGACTCTTTCAAATGAATTTTGATCAGTTTTTTTAGTTTTCGACTTTAAGCGAAGTTCTCGATACTTTTGGTTTACATTGACTTTTTCAAAATGTTTCGATACTTATAGACTTTTTCAACGCTTTTTGTCGTTAAACTCCTTTTTTTATACTCTTCGATACTTTTTGGACTTTGCGACTTTTCGATACATTTGATTTTTCGATACTCTTGAAAGAGGTATCAAATAATATTTTCTGTTTCTCAATACAATTTGATTTAATGAAGTAAAATCTATTTTTTCGATGTTTTTTGATGTTATTGGATATTTTTCAACTCCGGTTCTTTTAATCGAACGTCAGATTTGGTCCTACTTTTCGTTATTTATCCATGTTTTGAAAGTGATTCGATAGTAACTCACGCATGGAATTGTCCACTATACTTTCATGTGAGTAAAGTAGTAAGAATGTGAGCCGAAGCAGTGAAAAAAAAAAGAAAAAATCATCGTTTTAAAATTTTGAAAGATCACTTTTGGGTACAAAATTGGAGACTGGACTGAACATCTTTGCACCTCTGAATTCAGTGTGGCAATGTTGTTAGCCAACTCCGTCGCTGCTGCAACCACCTCCTTTTGCTACTTCCCTTGTTTTGAGATTTTGATTTCGGATTTTATTGTTTTTTTTTCTGATTTCTTTGGGAATTTCACGTTTTACTCATGTGAGAAAAAACATTCGCAGACATTGTCTGGTGTGTGGCATGGCGTTATGATGTTCGCTCGTTCGCCTGTTGCATACCAACAGTGGTTAACATGAATCTGCGCTGGATGGGCAGTTGGCGCCAGGTCACTTGGTTTGTATAATGAAATTTTCTCGATCAGTTTTGCCTTTCGGCCAAAACTAATTTTACCTATTGAATGCGTTAGCGATGATGAAGATCATAATGATGATGATTTTGGGCGATCGCGTTCGATTTGAGGCTGCAACCGTAAAAAGCTGCTGTTGGCGTTAACGAGACTTTTGACAGGTTGATTCATTCATATCTGAAGGTAAGTGTATGTGCGTGAAGGGTGCAGGTAACAAGAGAGCTGGGATTACATGGGGGCAGCTGATAAGTCAAATTTGTGAATGTAGCAACAACCACAATGAAAAGTTCATGACTATCATGATCGCAAAAGGCGTCGTCGTTTGTTGGTCTTACTGTGCTTTTTATGCCTTTTTTTTTTTGTTTATTGATTGGCACATTTTGTCGGCCACACATTTGTGGTATTCCCTTTAATATTTTACGAAGTAACTCATGAATTATTATTCATTCATTGTAATTTGTCTTTCAACGTAAGCGTTCATTAATAAAACATCCATCTCTCAGAATGAACTTCAGCCGAGCGCAAATCGATGTACTTGCAAGTAGTAAGTACTCTGAGTTATTTACTCGTAAATAATTTATAAATTCACAATTAGTTATTACTGATTTCAACTACTGGAATTACTATTTGTTTTTATCACAAAATATTAACACATTTCTTAGTTTCTTCGTATCGTTTCGTCGTTGGAACTCACGTTCAAGGTTTCTAACTCTGCGCAAACACAACTTTTCACAGCTTGACGCAATCGCACAAAAAGTGACAATTCTTTTATTTCTTTCATCACACAAATTCCTGTACCCTACATAAATACTACTGGGTATATGTGTAATATGTGTTAGTTATTTAGCAGACACCAGAGTTAAGGCAACTCATTGTGAGCATTAAACGGTTACTTAGTTGGGCCAGTTCTATTTAAACTTAGCTGGACTGAAGCGATTTTCGATGTGAGTCCAACGCGTTCAAAACGCAGCAAAAATAGAACCTCCAGGGGAGGTCAATGAGACATCGAGACTTATCCGACTCAATTATATTAAATAATAATAAACTAAAATTAAACTAGCAGATGTGAACAAAACTAAGATTGGCCAAGTTTCAAGTATTTGAAGACTCTTACAGGGGCGTGGCACCGTCCTAAACTTTAATTATTATAATATGATATTTCGCAAGCCATGCAAAATATTGTAATGAAATTCGGTAGACGAATGCAGATAATATATATTTTGAATTGTGCTAAGTATAGGTGGAGTTTGAAGAATGGGCGTGACACTTTTCAACAAATGGAAATTTTTAATTAAGATTACTCGAAAATTGCAATCACGATATTCTTAAAAAATTTTAAAACTATGCCACTAAAGGTATACGTAATTATAATAACTGGCTTAAGTCGATAAAAGTCGTGGCACAGCCCACTATATTTATAAGCGCTATAGCAAAAGAACTTATTACTTAATAGCTATAAAATTTAATATGACAGATGATCTTGCTATAAAGCATCTCACAACTAAAAATATGAGCAACAGTAGTTGTAGGCGTGGCACCTGCCATACAAGCAATAAAGGTTTAATGTTAATTGCGCCGTATATAAACCGAATTATAATTTTAATTACATAAAATATACAGGGCAATGTATCGAAAATAGCAAGAAGGAGTGCTGCTACACATCTTGAAAGTGTGTTTATATATCAGATCATTATTGTGTACCCAGACCTCTCCCACAGAAGCTAAGCTGATAGTTTTCTTATCTCCAAAAAGTATTCTTTTTCCGTCCGTAGTTGCTGCTACCTCACTGACCATCACGTCACTGCACGTGCTCGCTGAGGCCGACTGATCAGACAATATTTATAAAAGGCCTCTCTGAGAAATTCAGAAAGCTTCTGGATAGACTCTGTTATTCGTGTGATAGTGATTACTTCCTCCATGCTTTGCCATTTTCGATCGTGATCTGAAAACCTTATCATTTCTATATTCTACACAAAAGTTATCATTCCTTATTGATTTTTTGATGCGGATATTGACATCAATAGATTGCGGATGGGTCATTCCATCTATAATGGGCCTATCATTACCCTCATGTTTTTTAAATAGGCTGAAACTTTTTTCATTGATTGGTCTATCATGTAGAAGATATAAAAAAATTCTGAATTAAGATTTGCAGTTTTTTTGTCATCCACTAGTACACAACTATCTAAAGATAATATAAAAGCTAATTTGGATTGTGTTGGTTTCTTTACATTCATCAATGAATTTTTTCGTTTTACTTACGAGCTTTTTTGAACACAATTTGAAACTTTTTTTTTAAGCAATAATACTGGTTAAAAAAATTTTATCGAATTTTTTTATATCTTCTACATGATAGACCAATCACTGAAAAAAGTTTCAGCCTATTTAAAAAAGATGAGGGTAATGATAGGCCCATTATAGATGGAATGACCCGGATAGAAGTCTATAAGTTTTCAAAAATTTAAACTGACTTTAAAAAAAAAGATTGACGTTCCTTAAAAAAAATATTTTCTTAACGCCTGGAAAGGCAGAAAGCTCCGATTTATTCAAATTTTGCTAGAGGCAAGACACGCAAAGTCCATAATTTGTATTTAGTTTATTTTCAGAGTCATCAGATATTTAATAAAATTATGCGTTCACAATACCACGCCCTCTATTCAAGAGAATAATTAAATTTATCATATATCATCAACTATCTGACGCATATGAATGAGATTTGGTACATAGATAAAAGATAAGGTCAAAAGTATGTTTCAATGATAGTGTGGGCGACACCACGCCTTCCATATGAGAAAAAGCATTTTTCATACCTCAGTAACTATTATTGCGCATATGAATGAGATTCAGTACAAGGACTATAAGCAAATTAAATTCATCGCCCCACTTACCGGTAAGGGCAGAACAACGTCTAAAAATATAAAGATGAGTCCCAATCATTTTAAATGTACGTGAGGAGCATGGCAACTTCCAAAAGAAGAACAGCTTGCCATATGCCAGAATTTAAAGATCTAGGCTAGATCAATCTTTGCTGGTAAAAGCTATTAGTACTAAAAGTTGATAGTGCTTAAATCTAATTGAAGTTAGCTTGCAAAATTAATTAAGTAAATATAAAAGATTTTTCTATTTATTATAGATTTTCGAATATCAAAAGGTGAAAAGTCAGATAATAAATGCGATATGGAAGTTTTTGCATTCGGTAAAGAAGAATTATTTTTGGCATATGTATGTGATATCAATCTCAAATCGGTGACTTCATGTAACAGGTATGCGGCTGAGATTAGGGAGAGACGGATTCGCACATCTGTGGCAAGAGAAACATTTGGATGAAATTGTTAACAAGCATGCGCAGTGGCGGATTAAAAGCTACGTCTTTTTCTGCTAAAAATGCCGCCCATTTTGTGAAGTTACTTTTGGAATATTAAAGACATACTCAAAATATCACTTCGAAAAGAATGTTTGAAGATTCATAATACTAAATTTTAAAGAAATTTCAACTTTTTTGGTGCACAGAAAATGGCGGCAATAACCCTAGCTCCGCCACTGATAGTATGTACTGAAATGCTCGAAACATATAGCAATTAATATCTAATCCATATATTTAGAAAATTGCTCCCATCGGGAAGCATCATTTTTGCTGTTACGATATCATTCACTGAGAGTCTTTCGACAGTTCAAATTTTTGTCGCTTTTTGTTTATTTGTCTGTTACATTCACTGTCCGCCGTTTGTTACAAGGTGCCATTTGGCGTAACAACACAAAATCGGCGACAGCGGCTACAGAAAACAACAATGCAAGTACGTGCTGGCAGTTGAAGGTGTTAAAATGCATTTGCATAATTATATTTAACTCATGTTTTCTTTTAAAATCAGAAAAACAACATTAAATGCGCAAATAAACTTCAGTCACGAAACTCTGTTGTTTTCTTCAGTTATTTTCCAATAATTGAAAAATTTTAAAGTCAATGACAAGGAAATAGTCAACATGTAGGCGATGGTCTCTGGATGATACCACAGACATTGGTCGCGTCCAAAAAAACAGCAAAAATACTCAAATTAACAAAGCGAAAATTTACAGTCAGCTGCGATTTTTAAGGGCAAAACTCGTGAGCTGTGGAAATATTTTTAAATTAATTAATCGTTAGCTGTGATTATGTCAGGAACAGCACTACGCTTTAGAATATAGGGAGCAATAATTTAAGTGATATGAGTTTTCTATTCATATATCTGGTAGTGCGTTCCAAGAGGCTTTATGTCAGCTCACAGTTTTCGAGATAATCAGCGACTTACAAATTATAAAATGTTGATTTTTGGTCCTTCATGAAAATGCTCCAATGTTTGTAAAATAAAAAAAAAAACTATTTAATAATGACATGTGAAACATTTTTTGTACGCAAGGCTCTGGTTAACTACACTGATACTCCATCTACTTTTCTTTGAATAAATTTTTCGGTATATGCTAGTTAATATTTTGTAGGCTTATGTATATCCTCAGTAGATAACATAATTTGATATATTCGCTGAAGATTAAAACAGTAGTTGACAGCAAGATATTAAAGTGGTTAGAGCCAAACGCCTTTTCTGCTATGTTTGTGACATCACGAAGCGTTACTGTGTTGGCGTTTAAGTTTTAGGTTCCACATTTTCAATATAACGTTGGCAACAACATTTTGGTCATGGAAAATATGTGGTGCAGTACAAACATTTACAGTTAAATTTAAAAAAAAAAGTTTTCCTACCACCGCATTAAAAGTATAAAATAGGAGGCGTCAAAAGCTCTTTGGGACAAGTGTAAATATTTATTTGGATTTCTTGAAAAAAGAAAACAGTAAATGGCTCCCTACTAACGCAGAAACGGTGGATTTTTTTAATATTAAAACTACAAAAAACAAAGATAAAAATTCAAAATTAATAACATTTAAGCCTTTTCACATCTCTTTTGCTACTGCTAAAGATAAGGTGCCGTAGTGCTTCCGAGAAGATATTAAAAACGATGTGTTAAGGAATTTATGTGTTGCGATTACGAGTAGGTACAATTAAATAAATATTTGAAAAAATGTTAAGATTATTCTTTGGTATTATGATGTAATAATGCTTTTTTTAAAATAAAACACGTAATGACGTCACAGTCCTCATTTGTAATCTTACAGTGATAAACTGCGGTATTTTTTCTAGAGAACGTTACTTTGTTACATTACGTCAGAAAAATTTAAGGAGAAGTGCATACTTCTTCGTCCATTGGAATTATTTGTGTTCTCTTAATGAACATTTATTTTGTTTCACTTTAATTTTACTTTTGAAAATACGATGAACATGAATTTTGTAAAATTCATTATTTTTTAATGAGCAAAAAATAAAGGTCCTTTACTTTTTCCCAAAAAAATTTTAATTTTTCTTACAAAAATTTTTACTTTTTACTATTTTAAGGAAAAATTATTTTATTTTGGAAAGCCTGGGAATTCCTTATTTTCTGCTCCTGCTGATGACTTCACAGTACTAATACCGAAATTTTTAGTTAAATTTATTGTCTCTTACTAACTAACTGCAACAAAAGCTTAGAATATCTGTTTGTTTTTTAATAGATACGACCAGGTCGATTTTAACATATAAAGGGTGTTTTTTTTTAGAGGTATAGAGCTTTGAATTGAAATAAAACACAAGAAAATCGTTTTAATGTCCATCAATTTGGCTTGATTGGAAGGATAATTTTATGCCATTAATGTTTAAATATGATTTCGGTCATGTGGCCGCCGCGGCTGGCTCGAATAAAGCCAATTCTACAGGTCCAATTTTGAACCACTTTTTCGAGCATATGGGGCCGTATGTCGGCAATAACGCCACGAATGTTGGCTTCCAAGTCCCCTAACGTTTCTGGTTTGTTGGCGTAGACGAGCGACTTCACATATCCCCAAAGAAAATAATCCAATGGTGTCAAATCACACGATCTTGGTGGCCAATTGACAGGTCCATTCCGCGAAATTATGCGCTCATCGAATGTTTCCTTCAATAAATCGATTGTGACGTGCGCTGTGTGGCATGTAGCGCCGTCTTGTTGGAACCACAACTCATCCACATTCATGCCATCCAATTCGGGAACAAAATAGTCGGTTATCATGGCTCTATACCGGTCTCCATTAACGGTAACTAACTCTCCAGCATTATTTCGGAAGAAGTATGGCCCAATGACTCCACCAGCCCATAGAGCACACCAAACAGTCAGTTTTTGTGGATGTAATGGCGTCTCAAGGGTCTCATGTAGATTCTCTTCACTCCAAATGCGGCAATTTTGCTTGTTGACGTAGCCATTCAACCAAAAATGAGCCTCATCACTGAACAAAATTTTGCGATGAAAATCAGCATCGAGATCAATCTCATTTTTGGCCCATACACCAAAATCACGACGCATTGCATGGTCTCGCGGCTTTAATTCTTGCACAAGCTGGATCTTGTAAGGTCGCAAGCCAAGATCTTTGCGCAAAATCTTCCATAAAGTTGATGGACAAAGCTCCAATTGCTGTGCACGGTGGCGAATCGATTCATTCGGGTCCTCTTCAACATTTTGCTCTACAGCGGCAATTGTTTCTTCGGTGCGCACTGTTCGACGTCTCTGCGGATGCGTATTACCACATAGAGTAAACGTAGTGCGAAAACGATCCATGGTTAACCGAATTAATTGCTCTGATGGACGATTATGTCGACCATAAAATGGACGGAGCTTGCGGTAAACTTCGCGAACTGAACCATTATTTTCGAAATAAATTTGCACGATTTGCAAGCGTTGTTCTTTTGTTAACCTGTTCATGATGAAATGGCATACCAAACTGAACATAAATGACATTAGAGTTGCCAGATTTGACCATAAAATGCTAGTTTTATCTCTATTCGAAAAACAAACCTCTAAAAAAAACACCCTGTATTATTGAAGTCAAATAAATTTCCGATAAGAAATCGTTCTCGACCATGTGGAAGGTCTGCATTCGAAATAAAATTCACAATCTGATGATCCTGTGGTAAGGCAAAAATTGATTAATTTCTTTATCTTTGAAAAACACCTTCTAAGAAATGTGCCGAATGTTGAGTGCGTTAGTCCAAATGTACCGAGAACGTACTGAAAATTCGTACATTTTACCGAATGTACCATACAATTTGTGGAATGTACTGACGCATATTTTCACAACGTAAATGGATTGATAATAGTACAGATTGTACCGAAAATGCCAATATCAATATCTTTAAAGTCAGAGAATGTTAATTTATTATGGCATATTTTGACAATTCAACTTGTAATTCATTACATATCAGACTAAAGAAAATATGTTTGAGCAAGCCATGCGGCGGTTATTATCTTTATCAAGTTTGCTATACTCATTCTTTACGTTTTGAGCATCCTTGAACTGAGGTAGGCACTAATAGAGAGCTTCTACAAGATCTATGGCTTTCATTTAGTGTTTTCATCAAAGTGATGTAATTAAGAATCGACCTTGCTCAACCATTTGCAAGGCAATAATTGCGAATGACTAAGCTTTTAAAAAGATATAAGGATATTCCATTTGATATCATTTGCTTTTATTTATTAGATTATCCCTGCAATTTTTATCAAAATATAGCAAAAATTTCAATATATTGTGTTTCTTTAGTAACAGTAACAGTAACAGTATTCATACACAATTATAATAATAAAACTGAGTTCTCTTATTCCAAGGAATAAGTAACGATTAAAATATAAGTTTAGTTGTGGAGCATCAGTATCAAGTGAAATTATACTCAATCATTCAGTTCATATTACAATTGATTAATGCTAGTAAAATAACCACTAAGCTTAAAAAACACTAGGTTTAATATATATACAAAGTATAAAATTAAATATTTTTCCATACATTTGAAGGCAATATAAGTTATCCCCTATTTTATTCTAGTGAGGGCCATTTCTGTTTTTTAGCCTCGAACCCCGCAAAGTCCTAATCCGCCGCTGTGTTTGATAGTAATTAAATCAAGAATTATTTCTTTTAAAACAAATGTATGAGCATTCCATGATTATTTCTAATTAACCACAAAAAACGGTAAAAGTAACTATATGATATAAGAATATCTTAACTTTATTGTTTGCGAGTATTTCATATTTTTACAACAGATTAAAACTGCGCATAGATTGATTTTTTCATTTCTGGAAAATATTTGGTGGCGAAAGGACTTCTCTAACGAGTTCAAAAATTCCTGTGGTGTTATCCTAAAGCAAAAGTATATGTATTCACGCAGCAATTGGTCTTATATAACAAACTACAGTAGACGTCCAATATAAAGTATAACGATATAACGCATTTCCATTTTAACGAACAGTTTTTCAAATTAGAATTTTCCCAAAGATGTCTCTAAATTACGAATACTAAAAGTGTTCACTGTTGAACTGGAACAACTTGTTTTTACCAGTAAACCTGATCGCAACTAAATATAGCAATACAAAATCTAACTTAACTTTTATGACTAGATGTGTATGTGTGTATAAGAGTAAATAAAAGCCGATATAACGACTGACCCTTGCATTAATTAGTGCGTTATATTGGACGTCTACTGTATACAGTTGATTTTACCGCACCCTGTATTAGTCTAAGGTGCGGTCAATTTAAAAAATAAACTACAAGTACATAGTGCTTCCAATCAAATATTTATTACAATCAAAGCAGTCAAGCTCTCGAAATTTAAATCCAGTCCAGATATATTAAACTACATCAGTTTCGTTTCAAAACGGTTTGTGAGCTTAAGACCAGTGCCTTAATATGGTCATGTGATGAACCAACTTAATAACTTTGCTTAAATATTTTTAAGAAAAATTGAATTAACATAAGTCAGAAAAAATATAGGTAAATCTTTGAAGAACACTTATTTCTAAATTCAAAATGCTGTAGAATAGATAACTTTGCTTTTTTTCCTGAAGTATGCGAACCAAACCTAATTACATATTGCATCAATAAGGCCCCATCCGACGTTTATCACAAAAACAAGATCTGATCCAGCAAAACCACTATGATTTTTGGATTCAGCGGGAAATTTTACTATTGGAACGATGGTTTTTATTTGCCGCAATAATACTTTGCAAAAATTTGTAGACTAGTGTTATTTTATAGATTCTGGAAAACTATTTCTATACTATTTATAATACAAAGTTCTGAATTTGGCAGAAGACATTAATTTTGCACTGTTTGCATTTATTGAAAATTCTTCAATTTAACTTTAATTTTCGGTGTTGTTAAATTATCTACCCTGGATTTCATCCCTGTAACTACACGTAATGTAATATAAAAAATAACAAAAATAAGTGCAGGCGAATACAAATGAAATACTATGTTCTACAATGTAGTACATAATACATTTTTTCATAAAAACGCCCTGCCCTCAATACCACCAGGTAGGGAGCAAAAAAAAAATACAACAATTGGTTACTGTCTTCTTGACCACTACACTTCTTGGTCATGGTCACGCTGCGTTCGATCAACAATAATATTTGGCGCCATTGTGCTGATATCATATGAATGGTAGGAGTTGGTTTATTAAGGCCCTGAATCGTTTTTTTTATATATATTTTTGGGCGATGCTGCGTCATAAAATAAAATGTCTTCACTCGATCATTTTACTGTGGGATGTGCTTGACAGCTATAATCATATTTGATTCTCAAGTTGCAGTTGTTTTAATGACTCTGCGTTACTTTAACAACATTTCTGACAGTTTTATTGATGTTTCTTCATGCAATTTGTTTTGGGTCATCTTTCAATTGAATTTTTTACATGAGTAAACTACATGTGTATGAGAATTTTTAAATAGGTAAAGTATTAACTATATATGCAGTAATACTAATTTTTAAGCAAAAATATTATTAATTAAATTGCGATCTAAGAACTTAATTTGTGAAGTCTTTGGCAAGTCAGAGTTCTTAGAAAAACACTAATAGATCACTAGAAAGTTTTACTGGAGTGTTGCTAAATTTGATATAAGTAAAAGGTCAATGCGATTTTTTTTAATCACTAAGATAACTGACTTATAGCACACAGCTATTATCAACTATGTATTCGTAAATAAGCTGAGATTTTATGTAAATATTGTATTTATTTATATGGCCAATCTATTTTCGGAAACGGCTGCAGCGATTTTAATAAAACTAAGAGGGTTGGTGCACAAGCAAACAAAATTAAGATCGGGCTAGGTTTCAAGTATTTAAAGACAATAAGAGGGACGTCACACCAAAAAATATTTTTAAATTATATACAGTAGAAGTTCAATATAACAAACTAATTAATGCATGGGTCAGGCGTAATATCGCAAAATTCGTCATATTGAAGTGTATTTTATTAAAGAAACAAACTTTTATTAAAGCATATATTAACTCGTATAAAAGTTGAGTTTGATTTTGGAATGCTATATAAACTTGTGATCACCTTTACTGGTAAAAAAAAGTTATTTCAGTTCAACAGTTATTGTTAAATTAAATAATGTTCGTTATTTGGAATAGTGAGCATTTTTAGCGTTTTTAATTTCGAGACATCAATGGAAAAAATCCAATTTCTTAAAATGGAAATTCTTTATATCGTTATACATTATATTGGACGTCTACAGTATCTTTCAAATTCTGCAAGAAGTTTGCTTAATGGACACCGATCATAAATATCATGGACTGTACTAAAACTAGATGGAATTGAAAAATTGTGAGTGAAACTTTTTAACAAACGAAAAATTTGTTTGGTATTACGTGAAAACAATATCTGCGACTTTAAGAAAAAAAAAATTAAAGGCGTGGTACCACCCACAGTATTTACAAACGTTATAACAAGACAACAAATAATGTAATCGTTATGAAATTAAATATAACAGAACTATGTGCTATAAGGTATTTCATAGCCAAGAGTAGGCGCAATAGTACCTCTGGGAGTGGCACGTCCTATACAAGCAAAATACATTTAATTCTTTATCTACCGAACGAAGTATGTGAGCAATCCTACTAAGATTTGGCGTGAAAATTTTGTTTACAAAAAACTATTACCGGATCGTAATTGGGCTGAATTATGCGACCCTAAATCTTAAAACTTATTGCAGTATATCTCGCAAACTATACAAGATATTGTGATCACGAATATAATTTACTGAGCCAAAAGTAAACGGAAATAGAATAATGAACGAAGCGGTTTTGGAGTTTTTCAAAATATTTTCGACTTTTCCGGCATTCTATGATATTTCAGGACATCAGTTGACTCATTTGATATTCTTAAAGGAATAGGAAATACATAACTATTCGAATTTTTTCGACAATATTCAAAATTTTCCTACTTTGTCGATACTATGTACAAGCGATTTTTTCAACATTTGTTATTATGTATTTAGAGTTATTCGACATTTATGAACTTCTGAACATTTCCCAACGACTTCTTTTTTAAACAATCTACTTACAATATCATATACATATATAAAATCATACATAATATTATATATAATAGACCAAGACTCCCGGCTTTGACATGAAATTCCGGCCATTTGACAACGCTGCATGTATGGTATAAATCATAGATGGGAAACATTTTGGAAGCAAGAGCCATTTACAATAAAAGCAACAAAGCTCAATCTTGATAGCAAAAAAAAAATAAGCAATGAGCCAACGCCAATTCGATGAATCAGACAAAAATAACACGAGTGTAGAAATAATATCAAACGAAGCGAGAGATGGTGCCCTTTTCTTTCTTCTGATTAATGCAACAACCATGCAAATCTCAATGTAAATTCAATTTTTTGTTTGTTGTATAGAGCCACAATAAGCTCATTTTTCGTTTTTTGCCCAACGTTGTTGTATACAATACATCATATAAAATATATGGCTAAACTGTATTTCGATAACAGCTAGATCGATTTCGATAAGACTTGGTGGGTTGATGCATATAATAACAAAATTAATATTGGGATGGAATTCAAACTCATTTAGGCCTTAAGAAGGGCGTTGCACTGCTCTAAATTTATTGCCATATATCTCTCAAGCCTATCAAGATACTGTGATGATATTTTTTAGGGGAATCAATTCAGATATCAGTGATACATTTCAAAAATCACAATATTTGATTCAATATTTCTCAAAAACGGGTAGTAAAAATTAAAGAAATGGTGCCTCCAAAAACAATAGCTGGCAAATCTAGTTAATAAGCGTAGCACCGTTTAGAACATTTTGGTCAATTGTACGTTGAATGCTACCAAGAAAGTGATCTTAATAAAAAGAGGTGACTTGAAAAATTAAAAATTCTAGAGAGTTGTATTAAATTATTTCTATAATTATGTATGAAATTTTCTTCTGATTGATTGTAAATAACATACATAAAAAATAAAAAAAAGAGATGATATTATATCGCAGATATTAAGAGAAACATTTTTTTAATTAAAAAAATTAATGTTTTAACAAATTTATTTAAATTGTTTTTTTTTTTTATAAATTTATAAAATTTTTGTATTCTATTCCCTATTGTTTTTTTAGGAAATTTATTTTCAAAAATGATCAAAATAAATCAAAGTGCGCTATAATTTAAAGACTGACCATTCTATACAAAATTTTGAAATACAACAACAACTTCGAGTTGTGGAATCTCAACTAAAACTTACCACGAATTACAAGATTTTGAAAAAAGTTTGAATCGCAGTATAAGTGAGGTAAGTTTAACTGCACCCTAAATAAGCTAACTATGATCACTGACCTACATGCTTGGTAACCTTATTCGATGTACTTAAAGTATGGGCAAACCACTCCTACATAATAAAATTGCGATAAATGTTCAAAGAAAATAAGATAAATTATTTCGTGATATTCCAACATCGACGTGGTTTGGCAAGTCTTCCAGTACACGGAAACTGTTGTCTTCTTCTACTTCGAATTAATCTGATTATTATTTATTTACGAGTGGACCAACAATATTTCTTTTTCGCTTCAAAGTGTGAAAATTCATTTGCATAATCAATAATCGACAATCATTGGATTCATTGTCGTATTTTTGATTTTTAACGAAAACATTTACATAAAAAATTGGTAGTCACGAAACGAAGGTTTGAAATGGACCCACGCAAAGGCTACCGATGACGAGCTGTTGATGAGCCATCAGCCGCCGTTGCTTTTGGAGCAGCACTACTGTGGTGTAAATTGAAATTGCTAACAAATCAAACGGCAACAAGCGACCCGAATCCAGATCTCAATCGGCAGACCCGGGGAATGCGTAGAAGGCCAAACCATGATTTATGGATATTTTTAAATGCACAGATATTTGATTTTTTTTTAGAACTTTGTTGCTGTTGTTTACGAAAAAGTATGGAATATTTTTAAGATTTTTGAAAGGAGAAAAAAATTCTATGTTTATTTGTGAATTTGATAATTATTTTTAACTTTTTTTTAAACCAAATTAACATATTCAAAGTGGCAACGGAAAATTTATGTCTGTCCATATTTAAGCAAATGTTGTTTTGCTCTACTAATATGTTTTCCATAATTAATCAATTTGACGAATGAGCTGCTATGGTGACTAATATCCTGTAACTTAGTGTGAGGTTCTACAACTTTTTTTTATGCTCGATAATGCCATATTGAAAGTCCATGTTTGAAATATTTTTCCCAGAGTTATAATTAAACAAATCCATTTGATAATTCATTCATGTGTACACCAGTCTGCATCGATGACTAATTATAGCTCATCATAATTAGTGCAACAATGAAAACGTAGATATCGCATATGGAAATTCTAAAGCGTTGCCTAGACCATTGAGCAAAGGATCAGACAGACAGGCAGACATACAGATTGTTTTTGAATGAGTGTACAAATATGCAGCGACCGGATACTGACAGGAAAGGACTTAAATTGCTAAGCACAATCAATTTCCGTATTTGATATATGGCTTATAGTTCATGGGTGTTACCTGCCGATACAAGAAGCAGAAAGCATTTGGTAGTAAATTAATTGTTATCACTATAATTGCCAACTGACTGTGTAAATTAGTTTAAATTGTTTGCTTTCGATCTTTTGGAATTGTTTGTTTTCTTTTTAAGGCAAAAAAAAAGAAGCACACCAAAATGTAATTAATATCGATAATGGTTTTCCACCAACTGTTTGCATTTCCGCACGCGATAAAGTGTAAAAGAAGTGAATGTACATATCTATGTATATTAGGCTGGTTCAAAATCGCATGGGAAAATTAAATGTAAAAATTCTGGTGCTCAGGCCTAAAAATATATCTTGAGCTCATGTGGCTCTTTTGCCAAAGTTTCATCCGAATCGTCTGGAAAATACTCAAAAATCATACAAATCGACCCACTGACACGCCTTCCCATGGTCCGATTATGATGAAACTTTGGCACAAGAGCCACATGGGCTCCAGATATGTTTTCGGGTCTGAACACCAAAAATCGGAACATGTTTTGCAATTTGAACCACCCTATTGTATATACATATGTATATTTGAGTATAAAGTAGTCACTTTACTAAAAAAAAAACCAAAAATACTACCTCAGCTAGTTAAATTCCCTAACTCGAATGCAGCTACCAATCTAGAATGGGGCTCCTTACGGATGAAAGTCAAAAGACTAATCATATCATAGGTATAGTATGTACTCTCAAAATTTTTATAAAAATCAGTAATTCGGAAATTATGGCTTGTGTGAGAGAATGAAAATATCCATGAATTTTTATTTTTGATCAAATTAGGTTTGGGGCACTACCCGTAATACACGCTGCTCCAGAAATATGTTGGATTCTCAAGTCTTGCCTGCACTATTGCGTAGTTATTCAGGAATATACATAAAGATTAAAGATTGAGTATTCTTTATTTCGAGGCAGCAACATTTGCTTTAATAAGAAGTTAAATTATTCCATTTAAAGGTGGCATTTTATTTTCGACGTAGATAAGTCATGCCGTCTGGTTTTGATTGATTTTATTGGACTTGCAATGCCTTAAATACCAATTAATGGGCTCATAATACGAGTACATTGCAGGACATAAATATTTCTCACATTTTCTGCTGTTTAGTAATAGCAAATTGTTAGTGCCATTCAACAATGTTTGTGGTCAGTAGCGGAATATTAGGTGGCTTGTTTGTCTGTTAGTATTAAAGTGAGAAATTTGGATTTTCTGATATGCGCCTCATTTTGAAAACGTAAAAAATAAAGAGAACCTTAGATATTAAAAAGTTATACAGTTTTTATGCTCGACAATTTGGTTGACTGGTTCTTGCAAGTAATAAAAGTCACAAAAAGGAGCATATTTTCTCATGGGCCTAGAGTGGCAAATGTTTAAGTCCGCCCCTGCATGTGGTATTATTCAATGTGAGCAATTCGAAACCTGTTGGCATTAAAAAATTTTAATAAATAAACATAAAATCTGTTCAAGTGGTGCTGCTCCACCATACTGGTAAACGCCAGTAGCACTTGAAAATAATCTCAAGTGACTTCTCACCACTTGGCAGTGCGTCTCTCTAACTTTGGCACTCATCATGAGGGAGCTCACTGTGTGATCGAAGCGGAGACACACCAAAGTTATTGTTGCGTGTAGCCAGCGTTTTCATCATTTAATATTTACTTATGATAATTTGAGAGTAAACATTAACGTTAACAACAACTGGCAGCATCATCAGCAACAATATCAGCAATAACATGCATACGCATAATAGGTACATAGACGATACATCGTAATGACCCAAAACGAAATATAAGTAATTTGCAACTATCCAGACCTCAGATCAGAAAAAGATTTTTCGACTATCATCAAATTTTCCGATAAGTTCCAGCTTTCCTCGATTTTTTCGATATGTTTAGATTATAATTCGATTGATATAATAGTGACTATTATCGACTTTTCGATGATTTTCGATAACTTCCTATAGACACAATGAACTTGTAGAGTTTTAGACTTTTATCAAATTTTTCTATATCGGTAACTTCAGACTTTTTCTGCCTTCCGAGAAGTTTTGAGTTTCCTCGTCTTTTTCGATATTTTTGATATTTTTTATTACTTTTAGTGGTGTATTACTTAGTAATATTATCGATTTTTTCGATGTTGTACGACAAGTTTTAGCACTCATTGGTTTCCTTGTTCTTCGATAACTTTTATCTGTGCATTGACGTTTTGATGTTTTTCAGAGGGGCCGTACAGAATGTAATTTCTTTTAAAATAGGAGGCAGTGCCACACCACTAACAAGAAAATACGTTTCCACGGCAAAGCTAATGCATCGATTTTAATAAAATTTGGTTTGAAGACAGACCGATTCCTGAGTATAAGCATATGTTTTAGTGGGTGGTACCACGCCTATAACATTAAAATTGTTTTCACTGCTAAACTAAAAGACCGATATTAATGAAATTTTTATAGAGATAGATTAAACCACTAAGGGAACATATTTGTTTTGATGGGTGGTGCCACGCCCCTAATTCGAAAATTTGTTTTCACAGCTATATTCATGAACTAGCTCTGATGAAATTTTATATGGAGATGGACTGAACTTTGAGTTTTTAAATGGGTGATACCACGTCTCTAACTGGAAAATAATGTTTTCGCAGCTAAATTAATGAAATTTGGTATAGCTTTAGATTGAAGCTTAATGAAGAGATAGGACCAGGCATATAATCAGGCGAAATGGTACTGAACTGTTTTGCATTGTCAGTATAATGGTTGAATTTCAACCAGTCGGCGAACTCTAGTTTGCTTGAATTTTCGAGCGAAAACATTGCCCTTAAGTTATTGATTGCGTACTGTTTTTCTTACCACATACACCAATAGCTACTTTTCCAGTTGGGATATCGACATTAAAAATCAGTTGACTTGACCAAACTGTGACTGAAGCAAAGCAAATAATGAATTGTATGAAAACGCGATTAAACACCTCTCAATTATTTAGCTTCACGACTCGATACTTCAGTTGAATGGGCCAAAAGCTGTTAAGTGTAGACAAGCGATTTGTATGTCTATTTAAACATACGGGTAGCAGCGATGCTCGTATCTGGTAACGATGTCGACGCTAGAGAGGATTTTTCAATATGCAACGACGCGACGCAGAGGTTATCGTGCAACGACTAAGCATTTTATGCACACTGGACAATTGTGATTGCAGTGATCTCCTGCGGGTGCTGCTGCTGCTGTTATGGAATCCGAATTTGTTAAGTCAACTTGAATCTCTACATTACCATATTCGGTTCGGTGCTTCTGGTGCTGCTGGTCTTTGGCTTTCACGGGCGAAGAGTGCGTTCTCTTCATTGTCAATAAACGTTAAATTTCGTATTTATTTTTTCGATTTAAACACTTAACAATGTTGTTGTACACGATGTTTCTTTCTGGGTGTCACTTTTCGTTGTCTGGGTTCGTTGCCAAAATGTTTACTATTACTTTTGAATAATTCATTTGTTGTCAGTATAACTCACGTTTTTTTTTCTGTACGTTATATATATTTGGGCTCTTCGTATGGTATTCCGGAAATAAACAAAGTTATATGATATTTAATAATTTTAACAAATACGAGTACAGATAGTATAGCCAATGCCAGTCAGAATACAGACAAATAATTTTGTTATTAAATAATTTGTTATTTTATTTATTTATTTATTATTCATTGCAGTGGATTAAGTTCAAAATAAAAGCGATCGGTATTAATATGAAATGTTTTAAGGAATAGTTTTCATTCTAGTAACTACTGATTCACAGAAGGTAAACGGTCATATGTATCTTTTATAACCTTATACAGGAAGGAGTTGTTCATAGTTTTCATCATAATTTCAGGAGGTGTACTCTTATCTGCTTAAATAAACTGGTCTGGTTTCTGCTCTACAACAACTATCAAATGGATAGTTTGTTGGGCTATTTAAAATTAATCAACTTCTGTTAGCTCAACTGCAAAAACATCTAATTGAAATTGAAGAAAATGTTTTTGAGTAGGTCCCACATTTTCCATTTTCTGACACTTTGGCACTTTGATAATTTTTAGTTTGAAAGACGTGCATTCTCTATCCAAAACTTGAGTTTCTAATACCATAAAACTTCATAGATGTGGATAAAAGTTGAAAACTTTTGGAAAGCGTGAAAATGGCTGAAAAACTAAAAAAGAATATGGAATATATTGAAAATAAGTCGGAAGAGGTTAGTAAATTGCAGAAGTAGGAAAAATGGTGACTAAAGTTGAAAGCGGTTAGAAAAGTTAGAAAATTTTGAACAATGTTAAGAATCCTTAAAAATGTTCAATAATTCGAAAAAAAATTATGTTGAAACAGGTGAAAAGTCGAGAAAACATAGAAAATTTTGAAAAAAGTGCTAAGAAATTAAAAAACTCGAAAAAAATGATAAGAGCTGTAAGAAATTGAAAAATCTTGAAACAATTCAAAAAAGCTATAAAGGTCAGCAAAATATGGAAAATATTAAAAAAAGTTCTGAGGTCGAAAAACTCGAAAAAATTAAAAGAGGTTGAAAATTGTTAAATTGTTGAGAATTGTTAAAAAAGTTTATAAAATATGGAAATGAAGTTGCAAAAGTCGAAAAAGATAGGGGGCCTGCCCATGGTATAATCTTTTCGAAAATTCGGACCCCTACTCCCCCTTGGTGAAACTTGTTGTCCCTCTGGTCTTACTCTATAATTTTTAAATACATAATAAAATTTATCTGATACGTACATGGATTATGCTTCATGCCATTTATACTGCTGACTTCTATACACTCGGCATGGAACGTTTCAGAAAGTTTCAGAAACAGTACGTAACGTACCAGAAATATTTCATTTGAAATATTGCAAGTGGAGCGCTACAAAAGTCTTTGTTATATATTTCAAATGCAATGTTTCACATGTAATCTTTCTGAATTGTTTCTGAAAGGTTTCCTGAACCTTTCATATTAAATCTTTCTGATGCGATATATGTAGTAATCCTTAAGTGTTTTAACACATTCCAGATTTGATGTTTACTGAATTTTTCTAATGAAATATAAATAATGTTTTATCATTCTCTGTTTGATGCTATGTTAATTATAGTTTAATGTTAACTATAAATTAACACCCCTATCATGAATATTTGGAGGAAAACGATTTTTACGGATTTATTTTTTTCTTAAGAACAAATTTTTGCAATTGAGTAGTGGAAAACTTAATATGCAGACAGTGCTAATCAGTTGATAATGCAGCAGAATTTGGCATACTTGGCATTGTACAAAATAAAGTGAAGTGCAAGAGAATAAATTCAAATAGAATCTGTGCTGAAAAATGTTATTTTCAAAATAAATTCAAATGCAAAAGATTAATTCAAATCTGTGCTAAAAGTTGTGTAATTTTATCTATGTACATTTAAAAAACAAAATTTGATATGAAGTAAAATGCAAAACTTGGTACCTCCGTTTATTGTAATTGCTCTTTATTAGTGCTGTTTGATTTTTAAATATGTTGAAAATATCTTCATAACAAATAAAATCAAAAAATTAAAGCTTACATTACTTTTCCGCTTTAAATTCCTTGCTGCAAAGTTGGAGAAAAGATTTTGCAAGAAACATAAAAAATGTTGGCCTTTTTTATTGCCGATAACTCATTGTTCAGGGATTTTTTTTTCATTCCCAAAAAATCTTCTACGTTTACAAATCAGGGAATTGGAGATTATTCACAACGGTAGTATAAGAAACTCCACAAAAAATAGCTGCATATTAAGTATTAACGCAAGTGAATGAAAATGGGTTAAGTGCAACAATAATTCATAGTCCCGATGACTTATTAAAATTACAGCGGTTGTTGACACATTGTTGAAACGTTTCTGAAATGGAAATGAAAGATTTCTGAAACTTAACTGAAACTTTGAAAGATTTGGTGTGCACGATTTCAGAAAGGTTTACAAAACGTTACATGTCGAGTGGGTATGTACTTTATTTTTTCTGTGAAATAAGCGGATGGAAAGGATAATACGTTTACGCTGCACTATAATGAATTTAATGAAATGTATAACATAATAAATTGACTGCAGCATCACCTTTCCTAATTCTTCACTCACTGCATGCGCATTCATGTGTTTCCTCTATTCTCATGATTGGATACATGGCATCCATGTCTTTTGGCAGTATAGATGTATGTATCTGCACCCTCCTTGTGCAGCTACTCCAGATCAAAGTCCACTGCGCACAGCACAATAGTTTTTATGTACAATAAATATGTTGAGCGGCATGCCGATAAGATGGAACAAACGTGCCAGCAAGGATTGATTTTGTGATACAAAATATTGTCTGTTATTATATGTAATTTATATTCTCTGGAGTAAAAGTTGACATGAGAGTTTCACTGATCCCCCATCCATTGCATTGGTGAGATTTTGCCGAACACCCTCCCCCCATTGTTGACTCACGTAATTAATAGACTGTCCCTAACTTGTTTCCAGAGTCAGAGTCTGATATATGATACAAAAATTAAAGCTTGGATTTTCTTTTCATTCCACTCTTCAACATAAGCACCATTTTCAAAGAAAATGTCAAACATATTGACCAATTGAATATTTTGGACATGTCAATTATTCTGAGTAATTAGCTAATAATTAAGTTTAATAATTTATTCAAAGCAATTTAAGTATAATGCTACTATTAAAAATTAAGATTTAATATACAAAAATAATGACATGCACATATAGTAACACTCAGATTCTTTAAGGCCACTTTCAAGTGTTGGCGCCTGGCGCCATTAAACCGCATTGCACCTCGATGCGCATCGTTGCATTTGGAAGCACTTGACTTGGAGTGCCAACATTTTCATTAACTTTGAGATTACGAGTTTTTGTCGTAGTTTTCGTAGTTTAACATATCGTTCATAATTGTTTTTATTGCTTTGCATTAACGCATTAGATAAGCGCTGCATATCTGCTTTCGAGAGGAACTAAGCAAATGTTTAAAGTTGAGTTTTGTACACATGTTGTTCCAGCGTACCAGCGTACCAGCGTACCAGCGTACCTAGTGCATCCGAGTAAAAGCTGCGCACGCGCACAGTAAAAAAACAAAACTTTATTATTTTTGTGTTGTGGTTATCTTGGGGAGTAGTTTTGTGTAAACACATGTAAATTACAATACTTGCGGTATGGAAATCGTGCATAATGAAAAAAGTAGAAAGTTCAGAGCATAAAATGTTGGGGTTAAAATGTGGGGAGTTTTTATTTCATTAATAAAGAGGCGCATGCATGCATTTATGTTTTCATTTGAAAATAAAGCAATAAAACTTTTTAAGATTATTTCAGTTTTTAACTCGTGTCTTGGGGCACGTGTCAAGAAATGGGTGAGAGTTGTTTTTTTTTTTTTTGGAACGTTCATTGAGAATGGTTTCTCTTTGTAAATTGTTCATAATGTCAGTAATACTTAAAGGGAAAGTGTTGAGCAATTTGAGACTTTGTTATTTATTATTATAAATCAAGCAATTTACATTTCAGGCTAAAAATTTAGAAGGAAATGGTCGCGAAATTGGGGAAGATGAGGCCCTACAGTTAAATGCCGCCTTCGAACATTACGTAGTGCACTTTTTGTGAAATAAAATCTACAACATGGCTTTCGAGGTGTCCTAACTAGATCATACTGAAAAAACAGTATAATGATCTTTGTGAAAAAAAAAGATCCTCACTACTACAAAATTCGTGAATCACGTGAATCCTCTCCGTGGATTCAGTTACAGGATTCAGGACAAAGACCCTTTTGGGAATCAGAAACAGGCGAGTATGAAAAATATGCAGATAAATATTGTTTTTAAAAATAGATATCGAGTTCAAATTCGTCAACTAAAAATTCATGAGGAAACATGAACATTGAGAGCGAAGATTTGTCATATAAAATTTTCACCGTCAAAAGTGGAAAGTATCGAAAAATATTGAAAATGTCCGTAGAATATCGACAAACATAAAAAGTTCTATGTATGACCAGTAGCGTACTTAGCGGGGCAGGCGGTTGCCCCAGGCGCAAGGGTTGGTCGTGAAAAATATCTCGTTTTGCTAGGATTTTTGAAAATCAAAAGTAAGTATGTGAATGAAAATAATTTTATGTAGTAAATTTTAATGTGTAGGTGAAGATTTTCGCGAATTTAAAGTGAAAGATATCTCATTTTGCTTGAGTTTTGAAATGTAAAAAGTTAGGAGCGTTTTTTTGTTTTGGTTGACAAACTTCTTAGTAATACAAAATGAATGATAATTAGTCAAAATTGACATAGGTATGACTTAGAAAATTGTAGACCCCTATGAATTGACATTTGAAACTTTAATACTTCCGTACGAATTTGCTTAGTGATCAAATATGATAAAATCTTCATTTGCCTAAATCTTTTCTATAGCATAAGAGATTTGAGCTTTTTTTTGATTATATGCACATTAGCCTAAATGATTTTACTTGGCTCAAAGGACCTACCGTCAGCATTTTAATGTTAGACATACCTCGATGAAAACACACACAAAATTAACTCAAAGTGTGTCATTCCAATTGGGATGTCGCGAAGGTCATTTGAAATGATTTTGAGTAATAATATGAGTTGTATTCAGTAAAATGAGCTGTATGGTGCGGTGTTACTTCAAAGAGGGTTACTTCAAGGGAGACAATCGGTAACGGATGTGTACAATCCGGGGCTACAGTTTCAGCGAGATGGGGCTACTTCACACCTTACCTGAGAGAGCATGATACGAATTTCCAAGGTCAAATCGAAATATATAGACATTATCATTAACAAATTAAGGTCCTAGAGAAAAACTTTTATATAAAAGATTTTTTCCCATAGAATACAAGTCTGCAATATAAAATATAGATGTCTACTTGAAAAATCACAGTTGACTTCTAACGGGTTTTGGAAATTGGTTTCAAGGACAAAGACATTGTCACTATTGTTTGACCACCTAGAAATCACATAACTTTTGCCTAAGACATTATTATTTCATCTTACTTAGCTCCCGAGACATTAGCCTGCCGAAATTAAAATTTAGCACCCGGTTTATGCAGTATGGTCATTGTTTTTAGGGAAGTTATAGCCATTTAAAAATTATTTCTCCTTTGTCAAACCCTCTTAGCAGCTTGCGAGTAGCTTGGCACAAACAAAACACACGATAATCACTACACTATCGTAGTGAACGAAGATATCGGCCAGACCATCTCTCTTTTCGTCATCGGTCATACGAGACATACTTTTTTTAATGTCGCCTCATTACCATTATCGGGGCCTAAATCGAGAACGATAACAATATTCATCGATTCTCATTGAAGCACTAGTGCACAGTTATTTAGGTAATCATACGCTGACTTTTTGCGGATGGGACCTGAAACAAGTATGTTAGTCTTAAATTTATATTTATTTATTGTTGGCTTTATTTTCCCTGCTAAATCAAGAATGTTAGACTAAGTTTAATATATTCTTTACGAAAGCTATAATTTCCCCCGTCACAAAATTGGATTTAAAACATAACACTTAAGACAAAAAAGTATCCACCTGTCCACATGACAGAGCCCAAAAATTTAATGGACCACCCTAACGAAAGACTAAATTTCCAGACCTTCGATAAGCGGCATATTTATGGGACATGACACACAATGAAAGATCCAAAAGCAAAAAATAAAAAACAAAATTAATGCAACAACAACAACAAAGTACAAACCATTAACTAACAAAACAGCAAAACATTTAGTGCTGCTGTTTAGCTTCGCACTTTAAAATTATTTTCAATTAAACCACCACAAAACAACAACAGCAACAACAACAACCACAGACAACTACAACAACAACTCAGATATTATAGACTCCAAAAGCATTAACACCGACAAAAACGACACAGACACCAACACCGAAGACTGCTGACGAAAGAGAACGATCGCGCAACGCCATTGAAGATCTCAGCGAACAACCAGCGAAACCGAAACCGATCGACACGGTGGGAGGAGCCAAAGCGCACATCAGTGTTACAGCGTGTCGAGAGTCAACAGCCACAAGCGTCAAGATCATCACCACTTCAGACAAACCTAATGATGACGACTTTCAAAATGGAGTCCAATAGTACAGAATACCCCGATTGCCGAATTCGAAATAATAACAAAGTGCCGAAAGCAACCAATCACAAAGCGAGACCAAATCAAAGTGAACATGCTGAAAAACAGAAGCGAGAGCAGCTGGTATTGGCTGTAGAGTGGTAGATTCAAAAGACCTACCGATCTTGCAGGTAGAGTGTTGACGAGAAACTTAAGAATAAACAGATGATCACTTCAAATTTAGAGAGAAAAACAAACTGATAACAAAACAAAGATAAAGCACTACAACAAGAAGAAGCCAAAAATCTACGTTTTCGGTCTGAGCAACCAACAAGCTTCTGCTACTGCGAGCCAAGTTATGAGCGATAAGCTTGCTGATCAGTTTTAACTTAAACACTGAAACACAAAGACGACGACGATCGTTGTATGTGTACGAATGTGACGTTTGCCGGCGGTTCCAGTTCAAAAAATACGCAAATTCTGAAAGTGTCAACAAATTATGATCGAATCGTTGTCGCTGGTAGTGATCGTTTTCGGAAAGCTGTTAATCAAATTAACACCCCCACGAGCTGTTAGAAAACTAATAAATTTTACTAATACGTAAATTAGAGTAAATTTTTTGTTGCAAATTGCCAAAGTGAATTCCTATATCGGATAGGAGCGAAATACGTCAAGATTTCAAAATTTCAAAAAAAAAACCAATAGTGTTAACAAAAATGCGCTGCTGAACCTACGCATTAGCTTTGAAAAAAAGGTGTAATTAGTACATGAGTGCCAAACAAGATTTGAGTTTATAAAATAGCAAATTGCATTTAATAGTGAGTTTGTAAATAGTTCCATTCCAACATGATTACAATGAATGAATTGGTGGACTTAAGAATGCAGCAACATATTGCTCATGAAATTTATCGGCAACAAATTATGCAACGTATACCAGGTAAGATACATTTGAAGCTTCTTAAGGGCTATAAAAATTACATTGTTTTCTATTTCATTGCCAAAAAGTTACACTAGGGGTGTCCGAACCATAGCTTGTCTGTGCTACATTAGGCAAGGACTAGCGGCGGGACCAACCACTTCAATTCAGACCCGTCTTTAGTCATGGGCATTAGTCAGAGCTCAAGGGGACCCTCAACTAGAACTTAAGGTATTCGAAAAGAAGCAATTCCCGGGCTTCTAAAAAAGAAGTACATTTTTGTGGCTCTTTCAGAAGTTTTTCAGCTCCAGGCCACCGGCATTGACATGAAATTTCGAGCTTCGCCTGGTCAATTCCGGTCACCTGGAAACCCTAGGCATTTGGTAGAGATAGAAGTGGTACTGGGGCCCGGTACTTCCGCATTCTTAGGAAAGAAAATTATATTTTTCATTATGGAATTGGAATACTTAAGTTTTTTTATGTGTGGTTTTGTGCGCCGGCTTTACATTAAGCCGGCGCTGCTTCAAATCACAGACTCTTTTTTTTTATTTTAAAGTAAAAAACACGACAAGAACATAAAATTAGTGAGTTGTTTGACATCGGTTTTGAGGAAAAAACGTTTCGATGCAAGAAGTTTCAATTCACGGTGAACTTTAAAATTCAGCAGTAGATTAAAAATTTGAAAGTAAAAGAAGTAGAAATGGGCTCTAAATAAAACATTCGAAGTATAAATATATTTTTCCGCTGCAACGTACAAAATAAAAGGGGCCCCTATTTGACTCGTTTTATGTGTAATAACGGCGTGACAAAAAAAGTGTCCTCCTGTTTCGTTTCGCTTGAGAATAACCCTTGTCTTTTTCGCAACTTGAGATCCCCTTTGAGCTCGGGTCCCGGAGCAACAGGTCCCTATAACCCTACCTTAATCCGACGCTGCTCAAGACACTTATCAGATATTTTTGTTCCAAGTTTATTCAACGTGAGCTCAGTGCTTGGCAAGTTACTGCTCTCAAATGTGGGTACTTCACATGTTAAATAAGACACGATTATAGAGCGATGAATATTTTCTCTGGGAAAATATATCTTATAAAAGTAAAGTTTTACTTCTAAGTCAGATTGCAGCTATATCTATGCATTGCATTTAAAAATTTGCATGTAGTATGAATAAGTGGATATGAAGTCCCAAATATTTCAAAAGACTAAAAACGTTTTCAGAGACCCTTAATCTGTCTTAAAATTCCTGTGTCAGATCAAAAATGAAAGCTGCATATTCGTTAGTGCTAGAGATTAATCCTGTGAAGGTTGAGCTTACATCACTCCCAAATATTGTTTATACGTTTAATTTATTCGAGGTTAACCCCTTTTGTGGTCGCCTCCCTTAGTGATCTGCCCTACCTGGACACTATCGCGCATTTAACATGACTAGGCCAACAGTAGCGTACCGTAGACATTCGGCGCCCGAGGCGAAGGCACAATTTGCCGCCGTCGAAAAATCTTACTATGTATTTTCATTTATTAAAAAAGGTCCACAAAAATAATTCAATATGCTAAAAGCCTACGACCATTTTGCCGCCCTCAAACCATTGCGCTTAGGGCAACCGCCCCACTCGACTTAATCTTAGTCTAAGAGCTGAATTTTATCAGCACCGGACTAAGATCACAAAGGGGTCTTATCAGCAAGACCTTCATAGAGTTTTCCAAAAGCGACCCCTATTATGTAAATCATCATAAGCAAAACGCGGAGGAAACAAAACGAGATCATCGAGTACATATATCGATACATAGGTATATATTTTATGTATAAAATATTTTAAGCACCTTGGACCCCCTTAAATAATTTCACCGTGTGAGCACAAACTATCCGTTTTTACATCAAAACGAGGGGCTTAGAAATAAGTCAACTATTCTTACAACAGTAAATTCCTTTTGGGGGTTCTGTTTTTGTCCTTTGAGCTCCCTGTATTTCCATTTCAGTAGAAGACAGGTACTGACCGCATGCAAATTTTTCAGGTGAAGCCGTTGTTTACATGGTTATTATGTATAGAGAATGACGTAAGCTTTATAACTTCGAAAATAACAATTTTGGTAATAATCCATTAGGGGAATACATACAAGTATGCATGTTTATTTATTCCAAAATTGTGTGTGAAGAATTATTACTACTGATAGTACTCCAGACTTTTTAACCGACTGTGATCATGAATATTATTAGGATTGATCTCGGAATCTAAAAAACAGCAACTTACACTGATCTTTCTATTTTCACCCAACAATTCCAGCCACAAAAAATGTGACGATTCTTGCTGATATCCACTTCTTGATCCACCTTACCTTTGCGATTCGGTTTACACGGCCTAATGATCAAATTAACATTAGTCCTGAGCTGATACACCAAAAAAAAGAATGTAATGATGCTTTTAAAACAATATGTACCCGACAATCTTTGAGGAATTAGCCCATTTAAAATGTAACAATATTTAAATGTAACAATTTATTTATGTTTTTCTTTCAGATCCATTTCCACCAATGTTACCCATACCGATGCCCCGTCATGTCATAATGCCACCACGAGTTCCTCTACCTGGTGTAGAAGCAACATTGCAAAACGATGATCTATGGAAGCAATTTCATCAAATTGGCACTGAAATGATTATAACCAAAAGTGGAAGGTAGGCACGTCATGCACGTATATAAGGGCAGTACAAAATATATATATATGATATGTAATATCTAAGAAATTCGTATATTTCAAATATGCCCTATGTGCCTTGAATTTCAGAAAGCTCTGAAGTTTTCGTATCAAGCTTTTTGAATTTATCGCATTCTAATATGTGACCACTCAATCCATTTTATCTAGGAATTCCTTTCGAAATATTTCTGCTATATTGCTAAAACACCTCAATGGCTCAATGTACTTTGGCTCAGCAAAATTAAAAATTTTTGTTAGTTTGAAAGTGAATTTCTTTAGGTACACAATCTGACATTCCATAATATCTACGGAAACATTAGGCGCCAGCAATTTTTGTTTAAAATTACCGAAAAATCGCGCCTAAAATTCATTGTTGTTTGCCGTAACAACAAAGAGAGAAAATAAATTTTATGAGTGCATTAGCACTTTGCTACATTGCTCTGCACTATTTTGATAGGATATTTGTAAAACCAAAAAACAAAAAAAAGGAAGAAAAATAGAAGTAGATGCTCATTAGAACCAGGCGCCTACATTTTATTTACAACGATGTCGCGACATAAATTTTGACATACACACGGTGAAAATGCAATAGGGCACCAGAATACCAGGGACTACTACAGGTAAAAAATCAACTTTCATAAGAATAACGTTACATTCTTAAGCGAGTACGAATGTACCATACAATTTAATACTCATACAATTTTTGTTCAACACTGTGTGGGTGCGTTCTCTTAGGCAAAGGGTTGATAAATGTTCGCGAAATCTGTGTTAAGCCAATGCCGTTTTACTATAGCCAAACAATTTCAGCTTGTTATCATGTTTTAATGTAATATTAATGAAAACAAATTTAGCTTTTCCGAAAATTATTTGACTTATTGCATGAAGAACTACAAAGAATTCAAATTGGAAGGCCAATTTAATAAGAAAACCCATAAATAACCGGTGCGATCGTAGTGTATTTTGTCGTTTTTTTTTTCATGAGAAACAGACGCATAATAATAAAGTTTAGCTACTACAGCTATTAATCTTCTTAGCTATATAGCTTAAGGCTTAAAGTGAAGTAAAAAGCTTATTTAAAATAGATTGTTTTGATTATTTTGTTATTTATTTATAACTTTTCTTAGTCACATATAGATCTATCAGATTATTTAGCTCACCCTTTTAATAAAGCCAAGTAGAGATGAGGATTTCTTACATGTTTCATAAATTTGCTCTTTAAATATCAATTTGTCATTAAAAGCTGTACTTTAGCCTTTGACTAAATCGGCACGACAAATGTTATCATTAAATTTTTGATCAAATTCTACATTATTTTTCTTCCCGGTAAAAATCATAATTTGACATTTATCACGATTTAGCCATTTGAAGCTGACATGAAATTGTAACTAAGATCCCCACCACCCCAACTATTCTTTAAAATGAAATGAAATAATTCTTAAAATTCATGTCACCTTAACAAGGATATAACTTTGCGAGGAAACATCATAAATGAAAATTTGAAAGCTCATTTTAAAGAAGATGGACCGTACCACATAAATGCTCAAAAGAAATAAGCTGGAAAATTTATAAATCCTATGCATAACTTGAAAAGCATACAAAAAATAAATTTTTCAAGTAATTCAACCTAAAAACAAAAATATCGTTAATATCATAACTACTGGAGGTCTGCACAAACGCGCTAGATGAGTCAACAGATTTTTGTATTCACTGTCGAGTACAATGGTTCTATTGACATTCTGCGAATCATCAACAGACTCGCACAAAACAGAACGATTACACGATATGACTTAATTTTGTTTGTACTCTGACTCGTATTTAGCCGTCAACGTTTGTTCAAGCCGAAAAAAAACATTTACAACACCAAACAATGACAAAATGCAATGAATGCAGCGAGTCCACTGTAATATCAATGCGTCGCCAAAAGGGTGACGGAAGAGTTTTTAAAGATTGACTATATAAAATGATACGTTTTACGTTTCTTAGTGGCACTCATCATTCAAATTGTTGTTGTTGTTCAAATTCACCGCGCAAAGCAATACGGCATAGCAAATCAGTTGTCTGAGCAATCGCACTAAGAGACAACAAGCCACTTGGTGCCGAATGCAATATACTACGAGTTTTTGAGCTCATAAAAAATTTTATTTACGAGTGCAGCAATCCCCTTTCTTGCTTAGTGTTTAAATATGTTTTGATTTGGTTTGTGGTTTTCGTGTACAAGGGCTCGATTGGCTCGAGGCCAGGTGCTTGATGGTCGTTTTAAGTGCACTCGTGCAGACTTCTTGTAACTACTGCGACGATTAGAATGTTTTCTACTATCATTGCACAAATTTTCATATAGTAATTTGTGTATACGAAAGCTACTATAAATGGTGCAACACGGCCGTAAAAATCAATTTTATATTCAGAATTTTAGAAAATTTAATTTGCAGCAACTAAATTTCAAAAACGCATAAGACCCGTAATTTCAAGCCAAATCAAAAATAAAAAAATGCGCTTTCGTTCGCTCATTTTGTATGGATAATAATGTTACGTCAGTTTAAAGGCTTATACCAAAACCTAAGGATATATACATCGCACGATTTCAGATGGGTTCAGTCTGTCTATTGCGTACAAGAACGAGATAGTATTAATGGGTGTGATGCCTTCCATAATTACAATATACTACTAACTCATGATCCATGGGAAGCACTGAACAAGCTTTAGGAAAATTTTAAGATCTTTTGGAATTTTATTTAAAATTATTTTTGTGTGCATTACATGGAAAAGTAAGACATACTTCGCTTTTGTTCAAAAAATCCTCGCCTACTTATTCATATTGCCCATTTTCCACCGATCAGTGCCAAAGGTACTTGCTGCCTACCCACTGAAATTTGTAATACAGTGAAAGCTCGTTAATCCGAAGGTGTGTAATCCGAATTATCCAGTAATCCGAATTGAATTTATGACGCGTTACGCGTTGATTGCAACTCTGTAATCCGAATCTTTATTTTATTTTTATTCTTCTGTTTTTTATTGCTGTGTCTAGGGTTGCAAAACTTTTTTACTTAGTGCATCGTAAAGAAAAAACAGCTCCGGGTACCAAAATGAGCAAAGAGAGAATCACCTTCTTGTGTGGTGCTAATAAATCTGAAAGTCACAAACTTAACATTGCTGTGGTGGGAAAGTCAAAAAACCCACGTTCGTTTAAAAAACAACATATTGTTGAATATTACTCATCGGAAAATGCATGGATGACCACAGGTAAAAAACTATCAAACTGAAAATAATTTGCCAAGCAAAGCTTTATTGCTACTGGATAATGCAAAATGTCATGGCGAGCCGCTAGTATCTGAATGTGGGCAGTATAAAACTATATTTTTACCTCCTAATTGTACTAGTATTATCCATCCCATCGATCAGAACGCGATACGACTGAATAATCTGTTCTATAAAAAAGATCTCTTGTGTGAATTGGTCAATTCGGCGGCGGATGATTCAGATATTTTCTTGAAACAATTCAATTTGAAAGACGCTTGTGAATCGCTTAAGCTATCTTGGGATAGGTTGCCCAAATCTTCTATAAAGTCTTGTTGAAAGCTATTCATTCTCAGAGATGGGCTTCATAGGACAATATCCCACTAGCATTATTATTACAACAAGAATTGCCCGAGAATGACGCTGAGAACTGTTTTGATGAAACTGAAGAATTTCGCACAATAGCAAACTTATTTCAAAGCATTAATGACGTGCAACTTTCTGAAGATGAAATTCTTGGCTGGAGTAATGACTCTGGCAATACTTTGTGTAGTAGTTCCGAATCAGACACAGAAGACATAGAAGCAGAGGCCGTTATTATTACGCACGTTACAAATCGTGAAGCTGTGAAGGCTTTAAATACTTCAATGGATTGGGCAAAGGAACGAGGCATGTCGACAGATTACATATTAATACTCAAAGAACTACGAAATAAAGCTTTAGAAGCATGTGCATTGAAAGAGCAGCAAACCTACATCACAAATTTTATTAAAAAAAATATAATACATACGTACATATGTAATTTGTAAAATTTTGTCTAATATTTTTTTTTTTTTCGTGCGTGGGGAGTTAAAAATGCCTAGCGCACCATCATAGCCATCTCCACAGCTATGGTGAGAGGGGCTTACACTCTCTAAACCAGTCTCCCCGTACCTTTCATACATGTATTATACATAAAAACAGCCTATTCAGCAATCCGAATATATCGTTAATCCGAATTAGGGTCTGCAATCATTAATTCGGATTAACGAGCTTTCACTGTATATTCTATTATATTTTTCAAGATCTTAAGCATTATTATTTGAATTTTTAGTTGATACCACGCCCCCAAAAGTACAAATTTAAAAAAAATATTTCTCATTTTAACATATAGTTCGTAAATCATTCCGAATTTAGTCAAATTCGATAAGGCTAAAATTTTATTTTCTATCGAGGTGCTCAAAGTTTTTCTGAGCCCTTAGACTACAAGGAACAAAATGGAGTATGTACTCATTTTTCGTAGACATTTTAGTCGCACTTATGTTCACTACCAGCCCGACATGTTACTATATCTGACAGATATATCGCAACATCAAAGACATGGCCATTTATTACTTTTGCACTTGATTTTCGGAATCTCTTAACAATATCACTGACATGTCACCAGGAAACACGACAGATAGGAGCGATTTCACACATTTCACAAAGCATCTTTGATCCACAATACGATAAGACGATACCACCACCTTTTAACCCAAAGGTTACCATGTGCTTGATCAATGGCAGTTACAAAGAAATGCGAGAATTTAAAGAAAAGAGGCAAAAACTCAATGAATAATTCATTTTGCAGTTATATACCAATGAATATCAATGAGTAAAAAGCAGTGGCCCAAAAGTGAAGTGACTTGAAATATGTAAATCTCTTATTCTTGGTTACCAGCTACTTACTGGCTCCCAATGTTGTTTTTCGTCTTTGATTCGTATAATTTTTGAATGAATATAAAAAACATTAAGATCGATGTTATAGAAAATTAATCAATTCAGAAAAAAAACAAAAAAATTTAAAAATCGCTAGCGCCAAGCTAAAGAGCCACCTGCAGTTCAAGCAGCTCGTAAGTTTTGAGTAAACTCTGAAGAAGATGATGTTTGGCTTCCTTTCTTTTGAAATCATTTGGTTCTGATTAGTGGCGTCAATTCAAGGATCTGACACTAGTTATCATTCAATACATCAATACAATAAAACCATCTATTAGTGGTGGAATAATTATTGTCGTCCCTCCCAAGGTTTTGATGAAGTGACGCCAATGGTTCTGATTTCCGTTTCTTCTCAAAAAAATTCAAATGAATTGCAAAATCAAATATTTATACTCGGAGTGTTCTTGATTTTCTAACTCCAATTTATTTATTCTTCACCAGCATTTCAAGGTTTTTTCACTTGACTTGCGTAATCTTGTTGTTGGTTTATTTATCCTTGTTATCAGCTGCATTCCATTGTATATGTATGTCATATACGATGCATCATACAAACGTTGACAATGATATTGCTCTATAAAAATGATTAAGTTTGCTAAGTTTTACTTTCCTTAATAATTGTTCTGATATTTAATTTTTTGTAACAAAACTCAAAAAACAGAAATAATTTTGTAAAAATTGTAATATATCGATTTTTAAGAAAATATCTCATTTGCGCGGAGTCAGCGTCTTAGACATCGATATGCATGTGTACCATACATATAATCCGTATGTTAGTTTTTTTCTTTGTGATTTATTTTCTCAACAAGATCCTTTTGTTTATTTCTTTTTTAATAGACGCATGTTTCCATCCATGCGTCTCTCGCTCTCCGGTCTAGAAGATGAAACCAATTATTGTGTGCTGCTCGAAATGATACCGATTGGAGATTGTCGCTACAAATTTTCTGGCTCACAATGGGTACCAGCTGGTGGTGCAGAGCCGCAAAGTCCTCAACGCATGTATTTACATCCAGATAGTCCGGCTACTGGTGCACATTGGCAGGCGCAACCAATTCTATTCAGTAAGGTGAAGCTGACAAATAATACGCTGGATAACAATGGACATGTAAGTAATACGAGTAATAAGAGAATATAAGAGAGCAAAGGATAAGATTTATTGTAGCGTGTGTTTATAATCACCCAACAAAAACGTAGCCTCTTTCAATTTTAATCCAATTTACGAAGGATGTTGTCGTATCAGGTAGTTTTTTAAAAAAACTTAAGATAAAGTTAAAAATGTGGGGTTTTTTTTAAGTTCTTTGTTGCGACAATGTAAGGTAAATTGTGTGTCTCGGAAATATATGGTCATAAGTTTTATAGTCTAAATAAAAAATTCTAAGTACACAAATTTATTCTTGCAATTGAATGATAGCAAGCAGAACACTTCTTGAAAATGTTTGTAAGAGAGATTATGTATGAAAATTCTGAAAGTTAATTTTGCACTGATCAACAACTTTCTCGTACCATGAACATGTGCATCTATTGCAGACATTAAAAAAAAAAATTCGCGCATTTGCGAACAGTACCGTACCATGCACATAAGACGCCCGGGACAAAGAGGCGCCGCCCCCCTATCGTAACAAAAAATTTTTCTCTCTGTCCATTCGGACAGAAATATTTTATAAAAAAAAGGACCTCACTTTTGACATCTGGAAAACACTAGCAGAATGAGATTTATTTTACATAAGTTTCAAAATCGATTACACTTCATGATCTCAAATTAAAATTTTTATTTACTATTACGAAGACTATTTTGTGGCCCCTCAAAGCATTGCGCCCTCTCGGTCCGCCCTATGTACGCTACTGTTTACGAAAACCAAAATATCGGGTTATTCATTTATGGGTGCTTTTTCCAAAAAAAAATCAAAAACGGAAATCTTCATTATCTTACAAAAGTACAATTCTTTGTATTTATTGCTTGGATTTTTCCGAATGGGGTGAGTGATATTGGTTTCCAATCTGATAGGATTCACGCTGGAACTGTCATAAAATCCCTACTGAAAAATTAAATTACCCTATATTTTAATCAGCTTAGATTCATAGAAAGGCCTGAATCTTCTTGTCTCTGAGCCAACATCAAATTTGTTTACCCACGAAGACGTCTCGAAATAATTTCATCAATTGATGTTTGTTTTTTCCTTCATAATTTTTATTTTGTTTTATTTTTTTTTTTTTTTGCTAAGGCCCACTTTTTAAGTAAATTAACAAAACCTAAGTAATGCCGATTTTATTCGAGTTCAAGCGGATACATTTGATCGACCATTTTTTATATTAAAAAATTAGCAAAGAATTTGAGTACAGCGGTCATCTAGTCTTAATAATACCAAGCCCTAGTTAACTATGTACTTTTCGTATTGAGCTGAGAAATGAATTTCGGCAACACTGTAAGTTACCTCTTTCCTATTGGAACTATACCTCCTGGTTAAATTCTATCCCAGGCGTAAAAAAATTAAAGCATGGACGGCCCTGTTCATTTATCTGGCTACTTCCTTTATTTCAAAATAGATGACAGTTTCTTTTCAGCCATAAAACCGCACTAAAAAGTGATCACCGAGCTGGCTAATTCGGTTCCGAATCGTATTGCCAGCAGATAGCTTAACTTTAAATAAAATGGAGCATTATCTGATCGAATAATTAAATAAAATGTTTCAATAATTATTGACCTTTCAATAGGAATTGAATAGAAAACTTTAAGTATTTATTCGCTGCTGGACGTCATACGTAGCCAAAAAAAAGAAATTATAAAGGTTGACATCAAAGAAGTTATAACGTTTTAAACTTTTCAGTTTTTCAAATACCACCCTGTAAAAAGTTAAAGAAATTTTCTTAACGAAATTAACAAAGAAACGATTAGGTAATTTAATTTTTAATAACCCAGTGTACCATACGGATCCGTTTGGAGTTTGAGATGGACTCCCTTCTTCGTATATTTTGTCTGAAATTGATCCGTTTTCGAATGAAATTCATCTCAAAAACGCAAATCGCTTTTTCCACTTTTTCGGATTTGCCTCGAACTCGGAATGTACTTCATATACGAATCCGTTTCAGGCTCGTTTTTTTTCATATAATACGTATTTGAGGCAGAAAGTTTCTGGAAAATTACTTCAATCACATGTAACTTGCTCATATATCAGAACCATTTAAAAATTCTGACACGTACATAGTTTTATTCGGTTTGAATTTGAACGTCATGAGCAAATACCTCTCACCATTCGAACATATAGGTTCCGTTCATATAAAACTAACTTGGAATTCACAACTACAATTTTTTTAACACTAACTGCGAACTATGAACAAAGTCAACAAACCCATGAATCCTTACTTCGGCTTCACATTATGATTGAGAAATTAGAAAAATGGCCAGCAAAATTGCAATTCTCACTTGAATTTAAGCCCTCAAGTGAGCCACCCATTAATTTTCAGATAAACTGAAAATATTGATCGAGAGCTTATTTAAGATTCTCTGCCCCGAATAATATCCTTTATAAAAAAAGTCCAGGTCAACATCTCCTTTGTAACTATGTTTCTGTCCAAGAATAGTATGCTAATAACTCTGGCTGAGATGTCAGTGCTGGTGTTATTTAACTCAAAACTAGGATTTAAGTGCTGGAAATTGTCACAGCGTTTTTCCTTTTACCATAGATACCCTAGCTAGGTTAATTACAGAAACAGGAAAACCAGGGCCGTATCTAGGGGGGATGCTAGGGGATAGAACCCCCCCCCCACCCCCCGAAATATTTTGACGGACACTATATAGAAACGATTTTGCAAAGAATATACACTACGTAGAAAAAATCTCAAATCCACAACCCCCCTCGAAATAAAATCCTGGATACGGCCTTGAGGAAAACCCTTATCCATATTTTACCTGATTGAGGTTATACTCAAAGGACTCGAGATTAAATCAACGATTGTAAAATCATTTAACAAGATTAAAATGAGTTATCCTTTAATAAGGACAACGAGATAACCAGAATTTCAATAAAAAACTGAGTACATTTCGCTCCAAAGTAAAGGAAGGACTTCGATGTACAATAGGCACTACGCACGAAATCGAGTGTGGAAATTTTAGGGAAGATAATGAAACTGCGATTGTGTCACATCAGCACTTGTCTACTAATGAAATCAGCACTTTCATCAGAGAAGTAAAACATAATTTGCCTTAACTTAATTTGGGACAAAAAATCTTTTTAAGTGACAGCGCCTTTAGTATAATTTAATCTACGAATCAAAAGAATACTGGGTGGATTTCGAAGAAAGAGATTAACATAAGATTCTATAAAGAATTGAGTTTAAAACCATGAAAAACTATTTTGACAAAAATTACCACATTAGACTAAAAAACTCTTAAAAATTTCAAAAAGATATTGTAAGTTTCTATTAAAACTTTCATTGTGTAACTAAAAACTCTACTCCATGTACTTGAATTGGAACGAAATTTAACTTTCGCC
Organism: Meiosimyza decipiens; assembly: GCA_963680825.1. NCBI lineage: Eukaryota > Metazoa > Arthropoda > Insecta > Diptera > Lauxaniidae > Meiosimyza > Meiosimyza decipiens. The sequence goes on from OY804258.1 coordinate 37,432,955, forward strand.
AAATATAGCCAAAAATATACTTATATTTTTTCTAATTACAGGTTGTTTTGGCCAGTATGCACAAATATCAGCCACGCTTGCATATAATACGCACATCGGATCTAACACAAATCCCATGGGCTCCACAACAGGCCTTTGTTTTTCCGGAGACTGAATTTGTAGCCGTTACAGCTTATCAGGTTGGTACCACATATCTAAGCAAAGGAAAATAACAACAACAAACTTCAAACGATTCATTCATTCATGATTTAGCAAATTTTCTTCCTCGGGATGAATATTGATTCCTATGACTTTAAGCAAACCACAGCAGCAGAGTTGGGACAGAACAAAAACAACTTAAAATCTTTGATTATAAAAATTTGCTTCTCGCAGACAAACTGAGTTTGATTCCCACTCATGCTGATGATAAAACAAAGAAACAGCGGTTGGTCCATGGCTCAAATTAGCCACTGACGCCCTAAGAAAATTGAAAAAGAAATTTTTTTTTTCTTGGACCTTGTGCTAATTCTGGTGGTGGTTTCGACAAGTTAATTTGAATGCTCGCTGAGTTTTTATGCGTTTGTCTGTTGTTTTTTTTTTTTTTGTTTTTTTCTCAATTCACACACTCACTAACGGACTGACAAAATCTCATCAAAGTCGCCAGTCTGATGGCATCTAATTAAGCAGATCTTTACTATCTGTCCCTCGGTCTGTCTGCGCGAAACAAACTTGTCATGTCATCTTGTTTTATTTTTATGTTGCCAATCGTTCCGCATGTCCTGCTGTCATTTTCAAGTAGTTTTCAAGTTGTTAACTTTGACAATTTTTCTTACGCTTCGTTCAAATTTGTGGCGCCATTAAAATGCTGACTTTCGCTTATCGGTGATGTTTGCACCATGCTCGTACATTAACTGATGCTCAGGATGTGCTGTCTTTATACGGTTAGATGTAACACCCTAAAATATGTTCTGCGCAGTAAGATTACACTTAATAACAATTTGAACAATGTCTGGAGCATACCAACACTTAATTGTGTTGCAGAGTAATTATTTATTATTAAGTGTACTTCAAAATCGGTAAAAAGAGTCGATGTCAATTCTCTTAACTTTGGTGAAAGTAGGGCTGCCAAGTGGAGTGACTCCGGAAATGTGCAAACATTCTCTTTAACTACGTTGATGTTAAAGTGGAAATTTGACAAAAATCTTCTTTACAGACTGAACTTTGGCTTTGCCCGATTTTCGGATATACATATATGTTTCGGATATACATACAGTTTCTTCATGATTCTTTGTTTTTCATCAAACGAGCAAAGGATTTTTGGTCTCGAATATCCTTTTCCTTGCCATAGCAAACTTAGACCTAAACCATTTCTTTAAAAAACCCTTTTCAAAAGCCTACTATGATTTTAATATACACAATATGTTCCGCTCCCTAATATCTGCCTCTGGTGATCTTTTCAGAGGCACTCTAACTCAGGTCCTGCCTATAAAATATTAATGCCAAAAGCTAAAAATCAAAATTTATGAGCATAATTTATAAAACCTCAAATATCTTAGAAACCGCAGGCCGAAATTTGGGTCCTTCTCACGAATTCTGCTTGCCAGACGTAACTTAACTCTTTGTTTTTCATTTCAGAACGATCGCATCACAAAATTAAAGATTGACAATAACCCATTCGCTAAGGGCTTCCGCGAAACTGGTCAATCTCGCTGTAAACGCAAAATGTCTTCATCACCTCTACTGCACGAAGATCAAGATCAGCATCAGCAATCATTGAGCGATATGTCGCTAACAAATTCAACAACAAAATCCGATGTCAATACAACAACAGCGTCTACAATTTGTACGGACAAGCCCCAACAACAGCGACTGCTTAACGACTTGGATGATGGTCCACGAATTAAGCGCATCAGATCAAATGGTTCCGCTTGTTCGATAACATCGTTGGAAGATGTTGTCGTTAGTGGTGACTACTGTTCAGGCAACTCATCAAGTGGCACCAGTTCACCCAATGATGTTCTCTTGGCGCATGAGAATGCAAAGCAACCATTGACAGCATCAGCAACAACAACTGTAACATCATCACAACCAAACAATCATCATTTAGAATGTAATGCGTCCTTGCCAAACTCAGCCTCGTTTATGCATCATTTTCAACAGAATATGCAGACATTGCTGCGACCTTCGCTTGTCGATTTGGCGTGTTCGTATTTTGGGCGACCGCAACCAATGTATCCACAACAACCTCATAATATCTATGCCAATGCTGCAGCTGCTTTTGTGGGTTCAAGTCATCACCATCATCATCATCATCATCCTCAACTAGCTGGATTTAATGATTCAATTGCTATGCACTTACAGGATCAGTTACCGCTGTCCGCTATCGAAATATCAAATTCTGCTTTAAATTCGGTTAATCATACACTTGTTACTAATTCCTTGTTACCACCAACGATAAGTAGCATACCAACTGCTGTTGCACATGAGCCTTTATCACTGCCACCACCTACAGAAGCATCGCTTACCAGATCACCACCAAAGAAGAAAGGTTTCAGCATATCAGCAATATTGGACAGCAATAGCTAATTTCAGAACTATGCACCATTTGTAGGATACTCAATCAGTTAGTTAATGTCATATTTGTTAAGTTGTTGTAAATTTTGAATACTCGTAAGTGGTAATGATAGAAACTTGTAATAAAGAACTGCAAACATCAAAATCTCAATACACTAAATATTGAAAAATTCTTGCAAAATTAAAAATAAAAAATTATCAATTTAAAGTCTTTTTTATTGTTTTCGAAATCTTCATAATTTTTTATAAGTGTCTTCTGAAAAAGATATCTGCAAAATACCCTGAAAACAATATAAAAATAATGAAAAAGTGAAAGCACAAAACTGCGATGCACATATCGTCCTCGTTTGGTCAAGCTCCTGTCAAAGACTTTTCAGAAAACCACTCAAAATATAAAAAAGACTATCATGAGTCTAAAGATTCTGCATTAACTATTCATTCATTATTTACAAAAAAAATCCCAATTTACTTGAACTACAAAGTGCCCGTTTTGAGCTTCGACTAAGCTCCCAAGATGTTTCGGGCTGAACTCTTTGTCAGCAAATTTGCATAGCATTGGCAAAGTTAGCTAGTGAAACTCACTCATTTTATTACTCTAGCTCTATTACTTAGAAAGTTATGAGATAGTCTTAGTTTGTTAGTATATAGCACTCTAAAGAAAATTCGTTAACACCCTGTAACTCAGAGGGTGTTCAAAATAAACCCTCCTACCATAAAATTGTTTACTCATAATGAACCACGGAACATAAACAGAATTATATTTTAAGTGGACGTTTTGGCCCAGAAAAGAGCCGATAAATATTCTGGTTCTGCAAGGGAGTAAATTCTATGTATACATATGTATAGTACAAACTCTGTCCCTAATTAGTTTGATAGTTTATTTTTTTATTTTCAAGCGTTACGGTTAGGTACGTATACATTTTTTTCGGTGTCTACTGACTAAACCTAATGAAGTTTTGAAGACAAATAAAACTTTTAGCATCTTTCGGCGAGATTCCAATGATGGATGGTGTATTAAAAAAAATTCAACGGACTCTGGTGAGCCAATAGAAGGCATAAAACGAACGTCATACTATTAAACCATACGCCAGACTTTGTATATACAGCGAGGAGTCGAGGGTTCTTCCCAGGCACCTACGGTCTTCGAAATGGCTCTGCTTACATGTAGCTTGTTCATTTCTACGATAGTCGCTTGTTGCATTACATAGTAGAATAGTTTTTGCATTCAAGATAAGATTTGGGAATAGAGTTTTAGTTGCATTGCAAAGGAATAAGTTAAGTTTTCGATTATATTATAAGGCATAAAATCACATTTTTATAGTAAAGAAATTGGAAACTTTTCAATTTCCACCAAAGGATCAAAATCAGATTGAATTTACTTGTCAGTTGCATTCTAAGGAATTTTAATACAAAATAATATATGTTAAGACAGTAAAATGACTTAGTCCTTGAAAGAAAAATTATTAAAAGTTGTGACTTTCCTCAGTAGCAGATAATTATTACAACTAAATTGTTGATGTTATTATACTTAATATTTTAGAGCAACATGTCATCATCTAGTTAGTAATTTAGTGCTCCAACAAGGCATTAAATTTTGGGTCCTGCCCCTGTTCCAAAAACACAAAAGCCCTAATTACTTGCGTTTCATTTTTGAGAACACTCGAGGATGCGATTTCATAGGTTTTTTTTACAAGTAGCAAGGAAAAATAGGTAAGGAAACAAATTATGGCATAACATGTTCAAACACTGTGAGAAATTTTTAAGGTTTTAAATATTTTTTTTTTCAAGACTTAAGAGCTAATTAAAAAAAGTAGGCACTCAAAAAGAAACATACTACTTAAAATTACCTTGGAGCCTAATCAAAAACTGTGTTGAAATTTACATATAAAAGTGTACTGATAAAACTAAAGCCAAACGTTTAATTTTTACGATACACAAAATAGGTAACCCTTTATAATTCTAGCAGTAAGTTAGATAATAAAAAAATATAACTTTTACTCACCGTTTTATAGCAAAAAACTGGGCTATGTGCTCAGCTTATAACTGCTTGGACTTCATATAACAATATTTATTCCCACATTCAGGCAACAACTATCCTATAGGCGATCAATAATGTTCCTATTGATTTCATAGTTAAGAAATGAATCGGATTTGTACTATTGTTAAGCCAATACTACGACTGCTATAAAGTGAATCAGATAAACTATTAAAGTGTTATACTATTAGCTTCACCGCAGTATTATTTTTTTATAATCGATTTCCCGACTTCATTTAAACTGTTAATTTTTGTTTAGTAAAACATTATCATTCTGTTGCCGAGCTAGCTAAGAAACAGGGTCGGATTCAAACTATTCTATGAATGAAGCAGGTTCAAATCTTAGTAGAATCAAGTAGTGATATTCAAATCATTTTTGAAATAAAAATTAAATTAAACAGAAGTATCTGCTCCAGGATTTGAGCCCACGTGTGACAAGCATTCTAGCAACCGGCATAAATCTAAAGCTTTTTTTTCGCTATCGTTAAAATTAAATATCTATAGATTCTTCACAAAATAATCTGGTGTTGTTTTATTTCAATGTGATTTTATAAAATATAAAAATTAAACAATAGATCGCAGAATACTATTAATTCAATACCAATATTCTAAATGATTTCATTGTATTTTTCTCTCAGTGCATTGATTTCGACTCATGCCCCCTTTTAGTGATATTTTTTTTTAATGTAAAATGCTGCCAGTGAAATGTAAATTGCTACAGACGCAACAGTGTACAGCGTAGGAAGATACGGAGCCGCAATCTGACTTTACGACGACATGCGTTACCACCTCCGTCCGAAGTGAGCGTTGCCCTCATATACAACTGTGCGCAAAAAACTAAAACAACAATCATGGGCATGGGTTCGAATTAGGATACGAGCGCATCCATACAGTAGATATGTTAGAAGGAGGAAGGGAAAAACCTACAAAAATTGAGCAGCATAAAACAAACACAAAAAGGCATGGAATACAGGAAAAACAAATAAGGCAATTTTTATATAATTTTTTTGTAATATATTTGTACACTGAGAAATTTTTTGTTAATAATTTGAATTTCGTTTTGATTGTACAATGAATTGATTGCAAAATAAATATTCGCTATTCATTAATATGCCATCTACTAATATGTCACATTGCATGTCAGAAGAAAATCAAATTGACTTGAAAATTGATGTAGCCGCTATGGAGCTGATAAATTACCATTTTCGGATATTTTTCTATGGAATTCATACAAATAATACGAGAAATTTAACGATTAGGGGAAAACTAGCGAGCTCACTAAATGAAATTTGCCAAACAGGACACAGGTAACCAAATTTCTCCAAAGTACTAAGAAAAGCTTAGACAAACTCTGGAAAAAGAGTTGGCAAACTTCTACAAGAGGGTGTGTCACGTCCCATGCAAGCGAAGATTTCAAAATGCTATGCTGAGAAAATTATTTAAAGTAAGGAATCCAAATTTCACACAACTACAAAAAATGGTTCGGCAAAATATCAGACAAAAAGTTTGCTAATTTCGAACAAAGGTCGTGGCAGCTTCCATGTAAGCATAAGCTTCAAATCGGGACACAGGGAGTAGATGTTGTCAAATTCAATGTATTTATGTTTAGTCAAACCATTTGTGTGGAAAAAATACTTTTTAAATAAAAATTTAAGACTTACACGCAAAATTACAGGTTTACTCATGTTTTCTGCACAAATTATGATAATTTTCAAACAAACCAAATTCAAAGGATCAAAAATTTTACTCACAATAGATCGAGAATTTTGTGATACATACTATAGACCTCTTTAAACAACCAGCAGTTATAAAAGTAACCCAAAAGAATTATACGTCTAGGCACAAAATAATAAATATCCGCCATCTTTTTTCATTGTACTATTTTTCTCACATGAAATCGTTATATTTATTGGTCTAATAGGTTCGTCAGAAGCAGAACCATCGTTTTTGAGCAGTGGCTATAACTTAGACAAATTTTGTCTAGTCCATCTGAAATGTTAACTGTTTTTAATACCATTAATATATACTTCTTTTTAGGGGTAATTGGAAGTGCTCTAACTTTTTTTAAACTGAAACTTAAGTCATAAGCCTCATGCAAGAGGCTCTACAGGTCGGAATATGTAAAAATACATGGGTTATCAATTTGTGTAATTTTCTGTTCATGCGGGAAATCCTAATTATATGTCCGACAGAATTGATTACAGCTTGCTTGACAAGTATTTTTTAGTGTTTTAGTGCCATTATCAATCGAAAGACGAAATTTTATCCGTGTACCTAAATATCTCGAATAATAAAAAAATGTAAGACAATTTCTCAACATCTATTGTAATTTTATTGCTTACATGCGGTTTACGTGAGAGATTCCTCTGACAGATGTTGACGAATACTCGTACTCGTACTCGTTGTTAATGCGTTATTTAATGCCGCCAATTGACAGTTGCTCCAAACGTTAGACCTCGAACACACATGGAACACTTAAGTTGTTTTTATGTTGTTGTTGTTGTTGTTGTTGTTGTTGTTGTTGCTGCTGCTGCCAACACAGGTTGTTGTTATTTGAAAGAAATTAGTAACATTTTGTTCAATTTTACGAGAGAATACTTTTAAATTATCAAATTATTGAGGGGGTAAAGGAAGTGTAAATGAGTTAAAAATGTTTAGCATGCGCACGTCACTTTAATGGGTTTAGTTTTAATGTTGTTGCTTTTTTGTGGTTTCTTTATTTATTTTTTTATGAAATTTAAGACTTTAAAGAACAATTTAAAACGCCCCTGGGTGCGATATACTCGTAGCAGTACTAAAATTTTAAGTGAAGAACATAATATTACAAATTAACGGCTGTCACAGTGTGTTACTACCCATATCCTTAATTGATTTTTAGGTACATAAAAAGGCTTAAAACTTCAGCAGAAATCAGACTAGGTAGCTACAGAAACTTATCTGTTCTAAGCATAAATTCATTGCCTAGCATTAGCGTTGGATTAGGATTAAGCCCCGTGCCTTCTCCCATCTTTTGTGACAAAGGGAAAGTGAGGGCTTTTTTTAATTAACTAATTAATTGTAGTTGGAGTTAATAACACTCGAACTAGTTCCGATCCATTACTTTTGAAACAAAAAAATCGTATGGTCCCAATTTTAGCAAATAACAAAATTTTCTCATTGTCCGTTTCGACAGAGCAAGAGGTCTTGCTTATGAGACCCTCTTCAGTTCGGGGCCCATAGTCATAGCGCCTTTAGCCTTACTCTAACAATGCGCTCAGCTTGACTGTCGAAAGAAATATCTATATACAAAGAATTTGACGTTAATAAGACATACATAATTGATAAAAACTCAATATAACACGATTACCCAAATCAAGAATTAAGGACGCTGTAAAAGTAAATATTAAAAGGGAATAAGAAACCAAGAGCTAAGAGAAATAAGAAAAATCTACTCGTAACATCAATGATCGGTGTAACCTCTTATCAGGACATCATAGAAGACCGCATCTTAAACGATGGCGCCATGTCAAACAGTGCGATTGAGCATAAAATTCAGTGTTTCCGCTGTTGCATTGGACTTGGCCAACAGTTTTCAGTCCAGCTCACAGAAAATTTAAAACGAAAGATGAGGATCCCTTTATGAGAGAACATTTGTTAAATGGCGCTTTTATGGCCTACTGTTTGGTTATTAAAACGGTCTAGAAAATTGTCAAAGTAACGCCACGTTTATCTTTAGCGATAGAAAGGACAACATGTAACAAAATCAAATTGTAAACACAAACAAAACAACAAGAAATTATTTGAGAAGAAACATAACATAAAAAGAGAAAAGGTACAAAGCGAATTACCGCACCAGTTTTTATTTGGCACTTGTTTCAATTTCGCTTCCAAATAAATGTAGATAGCTATCCCAGTGAAGAGACGCTGTTTTTTTGTTAGCTTCTGATCTTGTACGAGTGAGTAGTCCTCAACTAGGTGGTATTCCATCGCGTGAAAATACAATTGTCGACATTTTCTAGAGCTGCAACAGACAACGTCGGTAAATGAACTTCATTCAATACCCCCGGGCTGGCTCACATCATTAAGTGTTGTTCGTAACCCACGCTCTTACCATACTCCATTTCATTCAACTCTGTGTATAGCAATGTGCAAAGTGTTTATGGGCCACTATACAAAAACAACGTCCGGAATATTCATGATTACAATAAAAACACAACAGCGACAGCACCGGTAACAACGACATCGTCAACATTGAGTTTGGTGATGATCTCGTGGAACAGGTCGATTTGTGCTAAAATTTATTGAATACTCATTTGGGAATTGATCGTGGCGGTTGGTCGTTCAGGTTGCTAAAGACCAGCGATCAACATGCTGTGATAACAAATTTTGTAGCATGAAATTTCAATGGAAACAAATGCTTTGGCGGCTGAAATCAAAGTGACTCGTTGCTTTAGCTGGCGACAATTTTATCGGCATCATATCCATTCTCAAATTATTTAGGAGAGCATTTAAGACTATACAAGTAGTAATGAGTTGGGCTTTGGTGGAGCTACGTTGGTGATATTATGTCTTTGATCTTGACATTTGAATATGGTTTTAATTTCTTATTAAGTCGCTGAAGCATTGAGTTTTTTTTTTCATAAGAAATGTTCAAATTGTTAAGGAACTGCATTTTAAATGGTTAATGGATACACATGGGTTACTATATTTTGACATAAAAAATTAGCATTATAACTTCAATGTTTAGTCCTGGCAATGAAAAAGTTCTGAGTAAACATTGCTTTGTATATCATTTGGAAGTTTTTATATCAATTATAAATTTTCTAAGGGGCAAGTTTTATGAAGAAACACGCGAAAGCACTAATTGTAATGAAAATGTCCAAGTGCCGCGGGAGAATAACTGTACTGTTGGTACCAATTCTTGAAAATCTCTAGAGCACATCCAATTATGATATTGATAGAAAAGGGTTAAGCACCCAACGTTACGTCAGTGTACAATCGGGAAATAGACAGTCTGAAGATCAACTGTTATAAGGTACTTTTCGCACAGTTTTATATAGCATGGACACTTGGTGGCTTCTTTCGACACACCAAAGACACATTCTACCCATCTCAGGTTTGGTTAAATCGATATGTATAGAATGTTAGGAGTTGTCTGCGTAAGCCATATTGATGAGTGCCGGAATAATTCGTTCACTTGTTAGGCAACTGACAACATTTAGTCTTGTTAGTATTGAAATTCAGCCGATAGCTTGACCGCGATCGGATATTGTTGAGGTCATTTAATAGTGTTAATTATAAGGGAATCATCAATGGGGACAAGAATATGTACGGGAATATTACGAAACCCTAGCGAACTCCTATTCATTTGATGTGAATCTGTATCACATGTCCAACGTTGTCCAACGAGCGAAGGAATTATCAACACCATTTGCAATTAGATAGTTTTATTATGATCGAGGGCGCGATGTCACACTCTTCAAGTTCCTTAGAAACCATTTACTAACCGAAAGCTCAATACAGTGGTTCTACTTCCTGTCCAAGAAAAACAGCATCAGATACCCGGTAGAGTGAGCTGTTAATCACAAAATAATTCATGGCGCTTCTAACCGCACCTTAGCGAAGGTTCAGTAACGCTGACAATATGCTTAAAGCTTTGTCAAATTGGATTTTCCCTCTTATTGCATTAAAATACCCACAGAACCTTTGACAAGCCCTCCCATACTTTTTTGTGGCTTTCCCAATTAGCATCCGAATAGATAGATCCCAGTCTATAGCATTTTGTTAGACAAAACTGAACATAGCGGTAGTCGGACAAGTACGTTCAATTACTTTCTGTCTTCTTGCAGTCACAAGCATTTGCTGTTTCCATATTCTCCTTTTTGTTTGAAATGCACACAGAAATTGAAAATAAATATTCCTTTAGTCGACTATTTTTATTTTGGATTTTCTTGGTTTTTCCAATAATCCATTAAATAGGAACTTCCAGTGACTTCAATCAATCGTTCAATTTAATAAGGAAACTTACAAAATGTCTACATATGCAGCGGTTTTTGCCACTTCAACAGTAAGGATTTATAAATTTTAGTTAAGGAAGCAAAACACAATAGATACAAAATATAGCTAACAAAGTGCAACAAAAGCAATATGAAAATAATCTTAAAAGTAGCAGAAAAAGAGCCGGCGTCAAGATAGTTTGCATACGATCAGAGCTCGCAATAGATAAAACGGTAGCCGCAGTTACTGCCTGCAGAAAACAATAAAAATTAACAAAACACCGGTACTTGAGGTTTTATTATTTCACGTACAAATAAATTTGTTGAAACAAAACCAGCATCGGACTAAAAGTGCATTTACGCCTGCGCCGGTGCTAGTGCTGATGCCGGTGCCCAACGAACACAATAAAAATTTGGAAGAAAGAAACAACAACAACAATTGGTCTTTCAAACCAAAGAATTGTAATCTCAAGAGGCATTAGTATACAAAACTCAAGTAGTTGGTTATTGTTATGATGCAGTGTTCGCTTTGCATACGAGAAGACTCAAGTAATCCTAAGTTCTAAACTGGAGCAGATTAAGTAAATCATTCGAATTCTCTTGGGAACATGAAAAGGAAGAGCACACGAATTGCAATTAACAACCGTGTAATTTTTCAAGCCGAATTGTGTGAACAAAAATAACAATTAAGGGATAATCAAAATCACCTTTTTCACAAACTACTAATAACTTCTAGTAGTACAAGCCCACTTGAAGTTAACAAAAAGAAATTGTGATACACATTGTAAATAAAATTACAAACATTACACATGAATACATGCAAATATCTTGAAATAAAACAATTGATTGTTAAAAGATTTGTCTGTAGCAGTTTTGAGTTATTTTTTTTTTCGGAATCTTTTGTACAGAATAGATATAATTTAAGACAATTTCTTTGCCTCTACTTTAAAACATTGGCAACTGTACAATATGCTATCTAGGCGATATGTAGGTGGTACCTGTTATATGATAATTTGCGGTAAATTTACTTATGGCTACTTACGGATGATGTCAAACAATGACATATTGTTTGACAGTTCGAGCGATGAGACTTTTCTTGGGTATTATCTTAACAGGTAGAGGATTGGATTATCTTTATATAGCAGTATATGTAAATTTTTTATTATATGTATTCAAGCATCCCAAAACATTTTGTTATTATATCTTCGCCACCCCCGTCTGGATCCAATATAAAAAAGGGGGGAAAGTTCCCTCGTAGTTGTAAAAAAAACTCATAGCTTTTGATTATGGACTTTGCAGGGCACAGAACTCTTTATTTTAAAACATAGTACCAAGAGATGTTTTGAGGCAGAAAAAGTCATAAGATTAAATAAATGTTGAAAAAAGTTCAAAGAGGTTGAAGCAGTTGAAAGAGGCTGTTAAAGTCGATAATATATGGATATTGTTGAAGAAAGTTAAAAAACTCGAAAAACGCTGAAAATCTAGAAAAAAGTTGAATGAGGTTGAATAAGTTGAAAAAGTAATGAAAACATTGAAAAATGTTGACAAAGCCGGAAATTTTTCAAAAATGTTGAAAAAGTCGAAAAAAATTAAAAATGCAGAAAAATTTGAAATAGTTTAAAAACTGTTGAAACAGTTGAAAAAGGCTAAGATAAAACGATAAAATATAGTATTGAAAATGACGATATAAATTGAATAAGGGTCAAAAGTTTAAAAAAACTTAAAGAGGTTGAAAAAATTGAGAGAAGTTGAATCAGTTGAAAAAGGCTGATAATGTTGATAAAATTTGCAAAATATTGAAAAAAGTTTAAAGAGGTTGAGAAACTCGAAGAAAATTGAAACAGGTTGAAAAAGTGGTGTTGAAATGTTGTAACATTTTGGTAAATTCAATGAAGTTGAAGGAGGTTGAAAAATTCGATAGGAAAATGGGAAATGTTGAAATGGTTAGTCAAAAAAATATTTAAAAAATGTCACGCATATAACTTTTTGTTAACATGACAGGTGCCACGCCCACCATTTAATATCAAAGCTTATAAACAGTAACCGACATCTCTATAACAAATTATATTACGATTTCCCTGATGCAACGTTAAATGTAATCTTAAACATTTTTTGCTTATATGGGAGTTGCCAAGCCCACCGATGCAATCCCGTTGAACACTATTTATTTTCAAAATTTATAGTAGGCCGACATCTCTACACCATGTTTTATTAGGATTACTCCTATAGTACATTAAATAGAGCATTGGACGTTTTTTGCTTGTAGAGAAGGTGCCACGCCCATTTATGAAATCCTTCGAAATCAATGTAATTTCAAAGCTTATAGTAAACAACAAACACTTATCGTAAATTAGTCATTTTGTTTTGCATGGGAGGAGCCACGCCCACTGATGGATCTCGTGAATTATGATTCTCTGAATTTTGATTTTTTGAATAACATTACAGACCCATCTGCACTACTATAGACTGCCAAGTGAAGTGGTGCACCGGAACACGAGATGTACAGTGGCATTGTAAGCGCATAACGCGCGCAATTTTCATCATAATTTATAAAATATAAGTCACTTACAAGACACTTTTCTCATGGGATTTGAAGTCCCTACGGCTTTGATGCACGGCTGCTTTTTTTTCAGATTTTTAAAAGGAGGTAAATACATTAAAAAATTAATTGTTCATAAGCAGTAAGTTTATTAATAATTAAAAAAAAATTTATTTTGGAAGTTTCCGCACGCTCAATCAATTCATATTTTTTGATATATCATTCATTCAGATCGGTTAATTTGCCCAAAAACAACAAGCGTTTGTTTATAAAATTCGCCACTCATTCAAATTGTAGTTGTGAATAATATTTACCCAAGCAGGAACATTTATTGTAGATAACAAATTTTGGGATACAAAAGTCAAGTGCTGGAAGTCCTTAAAATTCGTAATAAGAAAAAAAAAATAAATCAAAATACAAACAAGGATCAGAAATCGAGGGCGTCGCAAATATTTAATTGTGTGTTTTCAAAGGTTCATTTCTATATACGAAGGTAATTATCAAATGAAATACGCGTACCCCGAATACCATACAGAATTAGGAAAACAAATACAAAAATGAGTGTTGATTTTTGTGAGCAACAGTTGTTTTAGTGAAAAAAGAAAAAAATGCCAGCAGAATTTGATATAACAGCAGGTGGCGTTTAGGTTTGGCGCCAGGTATGCAAAGATTTTATATTTGAATTTTTCCTTGGAACTCGTGGTACTTTATTAGCTCAATCCAACTGTCATGGTTGAGCATTGGTGCTGTTTATTTTGAAAGTGACTTGAGTAAAAATTTTTAAAAATTGGCATGATTTGGATATAATCTTTTTTATAAAAAAATCTAAAAAAATAAGACACTTTATAAGATGCGACATAAAAGCTAAGTAAATTTAAAATACATTTTTTATTTATACCTTAGAACGAGTAACTTTTTATTTTCAATTATTTATAGATTTTCAATTTGATGGTTTTGTATCAGGCTTGCCAAGTTAGAAATAAGACTGAAGAAAGTTGATGACTTTTTACAAATTTAAGTACTAACATGTAGGAAAAAATCATCAAATTCCCGGATTTTTCAGAAATTTTCCAATTCCAGTCGGGTTCCCGGCCTTGACATGTTATTCCGGTTAAAAACCCGGCCACTTGGTAACCCTGTTTTGTATTTATTAACTTTTAAACTGATGAGTCTGCATCGAATGGTATTGACAACAAAAAATTCTGAGTCGCAATGCATCGAAAGTAGTAAAAATCTTTGAAAAATTCGATAAATATCCGAGTAGTAAAGAAAAACATTAAAAATGTTCGAGAACATCGATAAATTCGAAGGTTATCATATGAGTCAAAAACATCGAAAAAGTTTATGAAAGGTGAAGGTATCAAAAAAAGTCTTTAAAGGAAAAAAGTTTTCAAAAAAATGTCACAAAATTTTATAAATATCGGCTTTATGAAAGGTGAAGGTATCAAAAAAAGTCTTTAAAGGAAAAAAGTTTTCAAAAAAATGTCACAAAATTTTATATATATCGGCTTTATGAAAGGTGAAGGTATCAAAAAAAGTCTTTAAAGGAAAAAAGTTTTCAAAAAAATGTCACAAAATTTTATAAATATCGGCAAAGTATTGATATAGTTACATGCATCAAAATAGTCAATAAAAGCCAGAGAGGAGAGTATGGAAATTGTCGGAGTGCATTGCAAGATATCAAAAATCGCGCTACCGTAACATAACGCTCAATATCATAACACCCATTGTCATAACACTCAATCACGATTTTCTAATAATTCTCAAACTTATTGTAGTATTGATAGTGTTGTTGCAAAATTACTTGGATATTGTGAAATTTCTTAAAAAATATGTATCTTAACTACCCGCCAGTTAAGATCACCACTAAGAGCAAGAAATGTGTATCATTTTCTGTAGAATCAAAAACCACTATAAGATTATTTTTATCTCCAGGCCCCGTGAACTACCTTAGAACATCGCAACCAACATTAGTTTTCTATTTCCTCATCTTTAAGACTTTAAAGTACTTTTCTACTTCCTAGATTAGAATGAATTATTGTGATTATATCCTGTTATGTACTCCTTTACGTTGGTCAGACTGATTGCACTGAGTGCACTTCCGTAATAATTTCATTAATCCAAAATTATCCTATGTACTCCACACTTAAGCACGCAAATCAAAGTACATAATTGCGTTGAGTCATTTGTGATAATCAAGTTGTCCAGACAACGACTGCTATGGTCGTCACTGGTCTGCCAGACGGATTTGTCACGCCTTCAACAATACAATCAGTAAAATTAGCGATTGTCTTCGGCATAGAATTTCATTCACAAAATTTCTAAGTGTAATGTCAGGAAAAAACCCAAAGTACCTAACTACTTAACATTTGTTTCGTAATGGTAATTTGAGTTGGTTTCAGATACGACACTAAAGCAATGTTATCTTCGTAAATGTACATACAGTGGCATTCAATTTAAATACCTACATGCTTATTTGTTTGTTGGATGATAAAAATGTTGGTTTTATTTTCTTGCACCAAAAAGAAAATGCACTTAAAAAAATAATTAATGGCATGTTCCGGGCAACTTTTTCGACGGTACGATATGCAATCAGTAGGGATTCGAAATCGTACTTTTGAAAGAGTGAGCACTTTTCATTTTCTTCTTTTGTGGCTTTGCTCGCTTTTATTTTCCCTTTGTATAAATATAAATATAAATATATTCAATCATTATCACGTCGAACAAAATAACATGAACGAACAATCCAACAGTTCGCATCACGAACTTTTCGATTAAGTTTCGCATTCCCTTGAATGTACGCTAGTCCAGTGGTAGCGTTGTATTTTTCATAGTCATTTCCCCGTCCTTATTTTTTTTTTGCAATTGATAGTTTAAATATGGCTAATAATTGATATAAGCGTCAGTCGCCAGAATCGCGGTCTGACTAGTCCTGAGAGCCCGACGAAAAAATTTTCAATAACTGGGAAAGTAAGCCACAAGTAGAAAAATGTATTTAGACGGTGCCATGGCATAGCCCCAATGGTCATAATGCTCAAAAAATTTTGAGCGTTATGACCAACAAAAAAACGGTCATAGTCCCACAAATACTAACGATGGACATAACACCCATGGGTTAATTGACCACTTTCGTTTTGCTTGAAAATACAAGAGGAATTTAATATTTTTTATTTAGTATGTATATACATACATATATACATAGGGAGAGTAGGTGGCCTTCAGCCGCGGCTCAGGGATTACATCCTTAAATATGTCCAACAGCGTCTTCGCTAGCCATAGTAATTTTACATAACATTTAGGGTAAGTGGGCAGCCTTCGGCCGCGGCCAAAGGTTTACATCATCCAAAATATTCAACACCGGCTTCACGGTTCAATCCGTAGTGAGTCCAACACCGGCTTTGCTAGCCATGGCAATTCTACATAAAATTTAAGGTATGTGGTCGGACATAATGCCCAAAATCATTGGGGTTATGACCGGCTACCATTTAGACCAACATTTGAGTGGGAATGAAAACAAACCGGTTTCATGCCCGAAAAGTCTCAGTTCGGCCCACTTTCAATAGTTTCATAGGAAAGTCTGCGCTATTGGCTATCTTAGTTCAAAGCTGGTATTTTGGAAAAGCCGCTGATCTTACGACATAAGTGCTCTTATCCAACTGAAAGGGAGCCAACAGATTTTTAAAAAGGGTTAAGGCAAAAAGTCCAAGTACAAAAGTTACTTAATTTTAAAGAGAATGAAATGAGCTTTCTTAATATGCTGGTAAAATTGTAGGTCAATATCACATTTTTGGAAAAAAATGATTTTTCTAAAAAACAAATTTTAAAAACCAGTATTATAGCTTATTAAATAATCTTTTATATGAAGCCCATATTTTCGAAATCAAAGCAGTGGTGTCCGTGTTATAGTGAATTTTAGAAAAGATGTATCCACAACTACCGATGGTTATGTCTCCGAAACCAGATCCGAGCGGCACTTTTTGATGACATATTTATTATAAGAATTCAAAATCACATAAAAAAGTTTAGTTCGATATTTTTCGATTGTGAGCTAAAGTACATTTTAGAATGTTTTTTAAATAAATTTTCTAAATTTTAAGGCGTTGATATTAAAAAATAATTGAACACAAATTCTGAAAATGAATTACAAAAACAATGAAGGAAACACTTACATTAATATTCCATGCGCAATTGGATCAATTAGATACTACCCAAAACTGTGGAGTAAAACATTTTGACAGCACGGAAGTCCAACCATGACAGAGCCACTACGGTTGCTACATACATACACTGCAACTGCAAGGCACTCACACCACCAAACGTTTTTCAATGAATTTCTTTTCACAAACACAACAATATTTTGCAATTTTTAAGCAAAAAAGAAAATTTAATATTCAACACTTGTTGCTTTTTGAGCAAATGAAATAAAGAAAATGAAAAGATTTCAAGAAATTGGCATTTAATTTTGCAATAAAAAACAACAAACAAAACACTGCACTTGCACTAGCGGCGCTGCCGACGTCACCGCTTTATAAAGGATTTTACATTTTCAACGGATTTTATTAAAACATTTTATTGAATTTCACATAAATATCTCGTCAAAACATAAATTTCAATAATTTTCAAAACTTCATCATCATTATTAATGCGAAATATGCGAAATTTTCCTTGAGAAATAAACGCGCGTTTTGTTAATGAAATTAAAACTAAAGGTGACAGTTGATAGGGTTGCCAGCTTTTAAGTCGGAACTATAACTGTAAGCTGGGAATATTCGAATTTATACAAAAAATTAGAAGTTTTCAAGAAACACTAAATACTAAACTAAGACTTTGCGACTGAAAAAAATTATTCAACATTATGCAAGTCCCAAAACATTAATATCCTCAATATCCACTCAAACAGGAATTAACGTAGTTAGTATTGTATTTATAATAATTTAATAAATAAATTAATCAATTTTACATGAAACTTAAATACATTAAGTCAGAAATTCTTTAATTCTGATCCGAAGCCATTCCAGGTCCGCGGAACAATTTTGACATCAAATAATTTTACATCAAACTTTTCGCTTTATTCAAATAACAACTCATTCTATGTACATGGCCATAGGTTTTTGAATGATTGCACACATTCTTAAAAATATATAATTAAAAATATTTTTATTCATTTTGTGTTTTAATTGCATGAAAATCCTCATAAAATATGTTTGCCTCTATAAATGCGCAAAATTTGTTAAAATACAGATATGTATATGGTGAAAACATAAATATTTATTAGAAAGTAGTGTCTGCAGGCTTGTCAACTTTTGAACCTTTGAAAACCGGAAAAATTAAAGCAAAATAAAATACTTCGTTCCTTAACCTCATCGGCTAACCGGGGATTTTATGTCTGGTTGAGTTTGACAACCGGACAAAGCTTTCAAAAAACAGTGAAAGCCGAACGGTTGGCAAGCATGAGTGTCCTTGTCATTCTTGAGCTAGCAATTAAGCTTAAGAGCGACGTCACATGTCTAGGGTTGGGATGGGATCCACAAAAAAATCTTAGCTCGATAAGAAGTCCTCGGACTACATACATAAGTGGTTCTTAAGAAACAATTTTATTTATTGTAAAACTGCACGTACTAAAAGCATTCTGAACAAACGAACGTGAGCACTTAATAAGGATCATGCAATAAAAGCTATGCACTTAATTTTTAGGCGATTTTTTTACAAATGAAGATCAAATTCTACACAATTATTGTAGTCAAACATACATATTTCATTTGCATCAAATAGTGATCAATGTTGGTTGAAGCATTTTATGTTTGACTCAATCAAATATTTACTTGCTGTATGCCAAATATAATCTTCGATATTCAAACAAATCGTTTTTCAGTGTACGTTTGATTGACCTTTTGACAATTCTATCAACTCAACTTTTTCCCACAAAGCTGGACGAATATTATAGAATGGATCAAGTGCTCGTATTCAATAAGTGTTATGTCACATGATCTTGGCAGCCAACTAACTTCATAATTGCAAAAAACTATATGAATTTTGAGTGAGTTTCAAGTTGAAATTTTTGTGAATTTAGAAAATTACCACAATTTGTAAACATTGTTCATTTGTATGGCGATCTGTGAAGATTTGTAGTTCTGTAATGAATATAAATCAACTTAACATACCTATTGGACGGCCCTTAATAAAGATTGAAAAATTAGATAAACATTTTAAATGTTTCATTTTAATGTATATTGATTTCTATCACAGTTATATAATTCCTATATATTTACGATTCTAATACAATGCAATAGTGATCAAGGGAAAATTACACGTATCTTATATTAACAAAAATTGAAAGTAGGTACATACATATTTCAGTTGAAAAAAATGATTTTTTTTTACACATAAAACTTAAAACATTATTATTAAACCATATTTGAGAGTTTTATTATTCCTGGATTAAATTGAAGTTAATGATTTATTTTTATTTTGTTGGTTTAATTTCAAAAATATACTTTTGAAATATCAAAGAAGTATTAAAATCTCTAAATGATATTTGTTTATAATCTCAATGTTAAATTAAAAGGAATAATATTGTTTTTTTAAATATGACTATCGGTTCAGCAGTCCATAGCTGTATAATCAATAAATGAGAAGAGTTCTTCCAAACATGCTTTATATATTTTAAGAATTTTTTCAAAAAATTATAAACAAAACAAATTTTGGATCAATTTTTCAATAAACCATTTTATGAGTGCTCTGAAATAAAACCTTACTATATGTTAAATCATTGCCCCAAATATACTCTAGACTTATTTTCAAAAACATTTCTAAATTCTTGTAAGTCTAATAATTCTTATCTCCTTTCTTATTCGTCAACAATATTAAAACTATTTGTAATATGTTCACAATTAAAATAGTTTATGAGAAAAATAGTTGACGACCAATTACTTAAAGTAAAGAAAAGGTTTCATAGAGAACAAAAATGGTTCTATTTCACAAAAATAATATTTGTTAATGTATACTTAATAAGGTATAGAAAATTTGAGTACAAGGCTCAAGTGTCTCTGAAGTGTCTTAATGGCGATAATGGTTTCGATGCATTAAAAAAAATACAGGTTCGGACTAGCACTTCTCAAATGTAGATGCAACATCTAGGCACTACTAGTTTATTTGACTTACAATATATATCAGGTAGCTTTTTAGAGTATCGCAGTCGAAATGTTCAATTGAATTGAAATTTTACTTTATTCGGTAAATACATTAATGACATTTTCTAATTAAATACGATTTCGGGCACATAAGCGTCGCGACTGTCCCAAATGTAGTGCATTCTGGTGGTTCAATTTTCGACCTATTTTTCGAGCATCAACAACAATACTGCGAATGTTGACTTCCAAATAATAATCCAGAGCAGTCAAATTACACAATCTTGGCGGTCAATTGATTTTGATAGTTTGTAATTTTTTGTGAATATTGGTAAGTACGACATCTAAAAAGACACCCGATATAATATTCCATAAAATACAAATGTGATACATTCAAACTGAAACCAATACAATTGCACTTTCGCATAGAACAATTATTTGCACCATAGAATGGAAAAAATGCAATTTCTTAACTTAAATTCACATATTTGAAACATTGCTTACTGTATAAATAAGATTTAAGATAATTCAAAACCAGTATTACTGCACACTGCATAGCGCAATTTATCACGCAATGTCGATTTCTTCTGATAATTTGGCAACTTTAACAAATTAAAACAGGTGGACGACGTGGGCAAACGATTGAGTGGATCCTTTTTACGTATAGTGAAGAAACCGCGAATTACACTACCTATTGTATCACCAGTATCTTCATCATCACCAACTTCCACGCAGCGAATAGAAAACGGTGGTTCCAAATGGGCAAAACCCAACAAAGGTGGTTTTGAACAGCTTGTGACAAACTGAAATATCAAAATAATTATTAATCGAAACTTTCCTAAGAGATCGTAATATACCTTAAGAAATAATTTTCGCTCCTCTTCTGTAAAGTCTTTGAATAAAATGTCCCATAGCCAACCAACAACACGATGTGAATCATGAAATCCACCATAATACTGTGTATGCTTGCGTAAGTCACGTAAGTCCAACGGCGCTGTATCTCCAGATATTAAACGCTGCAATTCAGGTGGCGAAAATAAAGACAACCATTCAGGATTTACAATGCTTCGAAAGCCACGATTGAATGCTTGCGTTTGTTCACGTATTTGCGTGTTCATATGAAAGTACGCCATATAATGTATATAGACAAGTTTATTGTGATCTGTTACAGCACGTGCTTTACCACCGGGATGTAGTTCATGTGTAACAATTTTCCCCATTACATCCTGATCCACAGAAAATGTAAGATTCAAATCGGAGACATCTTGTTTGTAGTGTTTTATGAAAGTCAGACTGCGATAAAGTTCATTATCCAAGGATGGTAGTTCATCCATGCAGGAATACAAAGCCTGCTGCGTTTGCCCTAGTAGTTGTGAAAGAAAAAACGAAGCAAATGGTACGTCAACAACAATACCTTCATAAACCGCTTTACCCAGCATGCGACCAACAAATTCGAAAAGTTGCAAGTGATTGTCTTGCACATATGATATGGGTGAGGGATACAAACGCTGGTCAGAAGTTGTTTTAAATAAATTTAGAGATGGATCGAAAACTTTTTTAATTGTTTCTTCTAAAAATTCTTTAAAGACACCATCCTGATCTATACCAGCTTCGTGAAGACCTTGTTGATTGATAAAACGTACGCGTATGACGCCCTTAAATAAGAAAATGGTCATAATTTAAAATTTTATTTGACGCTGACTGCAAATGGCGTGTAACTTTCGTTATTACTAGTAAGGCAGAAGTTACAAGGTTAAGAAAACTATTACAAAACAAAAGTCTATCGGGTGTAGATCTATAAACACATGCATATTTCTATATGCATAGTCTTTTATTACCTTTAATGCATGCGCTCTCAATGCAGCTAACTGTCGATAGCCATCCTCTACAATGCGGTCACGATGAATCACAATTAAGGCCGAACGTGGCGATGCACACGCACTTTCAGTCAGTCCCATTACAGCCTTTTCG
Source organism: Meiosimyza decipiens (assembly GCA_963680825.1). Taxonomy (NCBI): domain Eukaryota; kingdom Metazoa; phylum Arthropoda; class Insecta; order Diptera; family Lauxaniidae; genus Meiosimyza; species Meiosimyza decipiens. The sequence goes on from OY804258.1 coordinate 37,455,155, forward strand.
TTTTGAACAAACTTCCGAAATAATTTGACACGATCCTCATGCGGTATTATATGTGGCATTTTTTGTAACAAAATAACTGCATGTCGTTTAGCTTTCTCCAAATCATTAACAAACGTTGCAGGCTTAACTTCTGAAATCAACCAATGATTGACTGGCGCAAATGGACGACGACAATCTCGTCGATATAGACACAATAACAGGGTGTGCAGAGAAATAAAAAGTGGACTTTGTGTGACATTTTTGTTGCCTTGAAAGAAGAAAAAAATATATATATTACTGATACTTATTTTTAAGCTTTACCTCCCTCCTCAACAGTTAAAATAGTTTTGTTAGGGTTCGTATGAAAAGTTTTGTAGCTTTTTTTGCACTACGCCGATTTCAAAATACAATACGACGGACAGAACATGGCGTCCCAATTGAGATCATTTAAAAAATGGTACTTCCCCAATAACTTAAAAATTTTGTAAGTGCTGAAATTTTAATTTATAACCTATGTATATTTTTTAATGATCACCTTCATAATACTTTGAGACTTAGCATTAATAATTTTCAAAATTATAGCACAGGATCCGTTAGAAAATAAAAACATCAAAAATTCCTGTTTATTTACGAGCTACGTTGGAAAGCTCCATGTTGGACCCGCCTTTTTTATATCGACGTTGTTAAATATTGCTACTATTTTTTGACAAAGAAGGAGGCAAATGTTGAAGAATAAGAATACGTTTATACATATACATGAGACATTCTTTGAAAAAACGAAAGGATTTCTCCGATTTTGTAGTTTTTTGTTTTTTTTTTTGTGGGTAGCATTTGACTTTGACTACATAAATGATGATATACATATGTAATACATATTATGTATGTACCGTAAAAGTCTAACTCGAAAATTTGTTCCCAATAGTTCAACTAATTTCAACTAGTTAAATACTGCCCAGAAAAAAATCAACAAAGGCGGAGACCTTAAGGTCCACCCCCTTTTCGTTTGGGCAAAGAATGTCAAAATTAGACTGGTCCAAAATCGTATGAAAAACCTAAACATGATATTTTTCTTGGTGTGCGTGATTTTTCTGAAACGTTGATATTACAAAAAACAAAAATTTTGTTATTTTGGCCCAGTTTACATATAAATACAATTAATATGACACGCATATAATAGGTACAAGTAAATATTTGTATACGAACCTAATACATTTTCGTTTATAATTTTATATAGAAAATTGTTAAGAAAATATGTTAATAAAACATAATCATTTAACAAAAAATGTTTCTGTTCGGTGTACATTTCAAACTCGTCCAATATGCTTTAAAAAATCAATACATCGTTAAAATATGTTTAATTTAAACAATCGAAATTATTAAACTCACGTGACATAATGAGTCATGCAATCACAAAATAGCATTAACATTGAAATTTGTGTTAACTGAACAGCTCCATCTTGCTTAAGCAAGTCAAGAAATTCTTTAGTACCACACTGTGCACCCAAAGAAGTAATTAAAAGCCACAAATCATAAAGCACATTATCGTTGTAGCAAATGCCTGCGAAATTTAAAATATCATATATTTATTTAATGTACTCTGAGTAAATGTCACAATAATATCAAATTCATACCACTCAAAATATCCAATTTCATTTGTGATAATGTATTCAAAGCTGCATACAGCATGGCGCATACACGTGATACTTGTTGCACTTCTGGTGCATCTAATTTACGCCATGGTTTCCCACTTTTATTTAAATGACCGCGAGTAGAACTGCGCTCCAACGCACGTCGTATTAAATTACTACCCGATGGTTGTTGGGGTGGCTGAAATTCAATGCGGTCAAAATTTGCATTAATTTCTTTCAATTGGTCACCAAGTAGTATTTTTATGCATCTATGACCCCACAACATGTGAAATTGCTTCTTGATGAGGGGAACATTTTGATTTTGTGCCGGATCACTAGTGGGCGTGTACCAACCTAGAAGATCGTGCCATTGTGTAAATACACCTTTGGTTGCAACAGTATTTGGAATCGTTTCAAGTAATATAGTAGTGGTTTCCTAAAGAGATGTCAATGCTTATATATTGCTTTTATAACTTTAAATTTATTGAAAAGAATACTCACTGTTAATAAAGGATATGAAAGGAGTTTGGCCTCAGTAGGAGTTTCGATGTGGAATAAATTGACGATATTGCCAAGAAACGCTAAAGCTTTTGTACCCTGTAAAGGTAAGACACATTATTTAACAATTTTTCATTGATTTCACTGTAGCAAGATAATGCATTTAATTATTACTATTTTGAGAACAGTCGTTAGTGTTTAAAAAAGAAGTTTGTTTTTTGACTTGCAGTTAAACCTAAACTGTAGCTAAGCCATATAGACATAAGATTCTGCTTGTTAGTTAAAAAGGCTTTTACACATATATACACATATATGCATTCATTTCAATGAATAAAGAATAAGTCCATATCGTTTCGTCGTAATTGATGACACTAGTTGACAAGTTCCTGGGTTTGAATTAGAGATACAAATATAATTCGAAGATAAGACCAAAACAAAAATACAAGTAAAAACATTATTTAGGCACAGGCATAGTTTATTATATTTGATGATCTCCGAAACCAGAAAAGAAATCTGAAATTCCACAAAAAATATATATCTGATGATATTTTATTGAAATATTGCAAAAGTCCGTTATTACATTTTCGTTGGCACATGATTTCCTTTTAAAAATAAGTGCCTGAAATTCGCAGATTTGCGTATGCGTTTTGTGTCATGTCCGTATCGCTTTATGTATTGGAACTGCATGCTCGACCATGCCAGTTATTTTTCATAAAAATAGTCCTTCCCTACTACTACACAATAAGATAAGTAAAGAACACAGCTTCCCATTGGACTTTGTTCTTTTCGTTAAGTCATGCATACGAAAGACACGTCGGTATTTGAAAAGCTACCCAAGAGTTTTTGATGACAAACGTCGACGATAGCGTTAGATTAAATACATATTTTTCGGCTCTTTTCATAAGACTCCTCAACTCTCACCAAAATTTCGCACAGGTTCAGTAGCAATTCACACGGCTTATTCTGCTTAGCAAACCCTCATCTATAAATAAGCTAATGGTTTTCTTTACGAATTTTCTCTCTACCACTTGCTTTAGCACTTCATTTTAGTTAGCACCCCGTCCTAAGTACAGGGAATTGATGAAGCATGTCATGTTATAGTATGTCAAATACATCTATGCGCCCAAATTCTCGACTCAAGCCTTATTCCTCTGCCTGGAAATTACACTGACTCTGATGGAAAAAGGCTACTTTAATCAGTTTTTAAAGTGTAACAGCCTGCATTCTTCAAAGACAACGTTTTTTAATAAACAAGCATTCTCATAACAAAACTTAAAGCCTTTTTACACTAAATTATTGTATAAAATTGTGATTTTAAAAACCAGTTAATATATATTAATTTATTACTAACACTTACCGGCATTTTATCACCAAAATCTTTAAACCAATTGGCGTCTTCGGAGATATTCAAAGCACGTTTTAAAATCCACATTGTTTGCAGTTGTGCAATGCATTGAGGTGCATTGCCCTCCAAGTGATAAATCAAAGCAGGCACCGACAGAATTTCTGTAAGGAATAGCGACAAAATATTGCGACTGAAGTCGCCATCCAACAGCGGGCGCGTGCAAAGTGTGATTATTGCCTTCAAGGAGACAGGCTTCAATGACAGCTCCTCTCGTGTGGTACCTTTCAAGAGTACAGTCTGTGCAAAGCAAAATAAACGATATTTAATATTTAAAAATTAAAATATTTGTTTAAAGTCAAACGTACTCGCATTGACTGAAAGAAATTGTGTTGCACTAGGTAACCTTGAATGTTACAACAAATCTTTTGTAATGCAGGAGTCAATTTTTCCAAGTTCTTATTATGCAAAATACCCCATGATTTAGGCGATGTAAAGACAACTAAAGTGTGTAAATATAAAGCCAACGAAATGCTATCGGCGTGATTTTCTTAAAAACAAATTAAAGTTATTAACAAAATGTATATTTCTTTAGTAATATCTAATTAAAACCTGGTTTAAGCTCAACTATTAAGAGACAACAGTAGCGTAAAAGCGTTTTCACATGAGCAATCCATGACAGACTAAATAATCATATAAGATATTAGTGAATGTTGCATGTAATACCTAAACCCTTAAGAGTAAAATATTTACCTTATTTCCTTTTGTAAACTTAAACTAGCGTAAGAAACTTTCGGCGTTTCTGATTCCATGGCTTTATTTACATAGCGACATAGACATTCAAAACGATCTCTTTGCACCTCTATGTCAGCAACTTTAAACTGAGTCAGGAAACGTTTGATAATTGGGTACACATCCGTTGCTGGCTGCAATTCAAAATCTTTGTCCTCCGCGTTGCTTAGTATCGATGCATTAAAATCGTTTCTGGGAATAAAAAAAATATACCCAATATTCTTTTACTTCTTTCCGCATACTTACATTATTCTTTCTTCGTATTTTCTACGTGCAAGGAAACCTTTTACTCTGGCCTGAATGCAAATAGCTGCACAATCGCGTCGCTTTTCCAGTGCCCGCTCTTCACGTGCTGCCTTTGTTTGTTCTAGAAATGAGTCTTTCTGTGACTCTGCATGTCCGAACATCGTTGCAACGATTGTTTATTTATTTGCGTACTTTATTTCTGTATTCTCTGGCCAGCAAATAAAACTTAAGTCAACTACAACACCTGAAACAGATATTTTTATATTCGATAATTCCATTGCAAATACCGCACAAACCTGTTGAACTTTACATTTATTTAACGAAGCGATAATTTAACTTTGCTTTATGCATATTTATGGCTGCAAAAATGCACTTTTCTTTTGCGAAAAAGCAAGCTTTTTAAACTGAAAAATATTTTGCTTTGTATTAAACTTTTCTTCGTATAGTTGCGCAGCTGAATACGTCAAAATCATATGTTGACGTTTATAACAATGACTACACAGAGTTGCTCAACTTAAGCTTAACAAAATTGGAAAAAAACCCTGGATTTAATACCAAATTCAAATTCAAATTCTTCTATGTTAAAAATTTTATTAAGGTGGCAAAAAATGAACACTTTTTTGTAAAAATCGAGGTCCAAGATGACTCTGTTTGACGTTTGATTTGTAGTGCAAATAGCTGTTTGCCTCAAAATTGAGATAAATGAAAATAGGGTCGATTTTGACGCTATTGTGAAAGCCTCATAGTTTGTATCTCAATTGTGAATACGAAATACGTCGACGGAGTAGTTCGATATCTCTACGTCGTTGTAGTGAAATGCTGCACAAGTTCGCTGTCGTGTGAAAAGAGATTTGAACGAAGACGATCAAATGTAAAAAATGCTTTGAGTTTAAAATGACATTTAGCTAAAACTAATTTGAAAGTTTATCACAAATAAATTTTAAAATAAAAATGTGTGAAGAAATAAGGGAAAACATCTATTTCGTTGTTTTGAAAACTATGAATCATATATAAACGCCGAAGTATAACAGCGAACTTATAAGTCGGTGTTACAAGTCGACACTGCGTGTTAGAACCATTATAATCTTTATTTTGCTGAAATTAAGTGCCAACCATAATGATAACGAGACCAAGAGTCTAGACCGAGCCGAGCTGTCAAAATTATGTAAAACACATGTATCTTCGCACAATGAATCGCTTGACTATGTGATCTCTCAACGTGAAAAAATCAAAATTATTCAATTTTTCACGCGACGAGAGTTTTTAAATTTTCATTATTTATATTCTAAGGAAATCTATTTTTCGTGTTTGCATTAAAATTGAATTTATTCTATTGAGCTCTAGGCATACATTTAATTTTCTGAATAATTTTGACTAGCAAAATGAAATTCATATAAAGATTTGAATCTCGTCGCGCCGCTTTTATGTTTTTCTGCATGGCGACTCGCTTTCGTTTGTAGCCTCGTCATTACTGTAGTTCAGGCCTTAGGTTTTTGTTTGACATTAGTACAATCATAGTAGAATTATAAGAAAACAAAAATAAAGAAATACTTTGTTTATATCTAAATAAGTGAAGGATGGATATAAAAGCAATGGTTTTAGTTTTGTGCGAAGAAATAAAAAATAATTGAAACGAGTAATTTTGACACTTCTAACGTTACTAGTCTCGCTCTCGTTTGTCGCCTCGTCATTACTGTAGTTCAGGCCTTAGGTTTTTGTTTGACATTAGTACAATCATGGTAGAATTATAAGAAAACAAAAATAAACAAATACTACAAGAGTGAAGGATGGATATAAAAGCAATGGTTTAGTTTTGTGCGAAGAAATAAAAAAAATAATTGAAACGAGTAATTTTGACACTTCTAACGTTACTAGTCTCGCTCTCGTTTGTCGCCTCGTCATTACTGTAGTTCAGCCCTTAGGTTTTTGTTTGACATTAGTACAATCAAAAATTCGGCAAGGAACGTATTTTTACTTTTTTTGTTTACTTTTGTTTCAATTTGACAATTCACAAAAAGTCATTTTTTTTTTGTGTTTCCAAATTTGTTTGAAATAAAGTGAAAAAAAAATTACCGGGAATACAGCGGACACCTAATCAATATTGTGAAAAAATTTTGGCTGTAAATATGTAAAATAAAATGAAAAAAATGTAGAAACAACAAACTTGGACGGAGAAATTTTGGAAATGCCGTTGACTGATTTTCGTTACGTAGTTTAATTAGAATTTTCATTTACGTTACGTAGTTTAATTAGAATTTTACGCTGGGACAAAATATCAAAAAAATGATGGAAAATTTTCAGTCCAGTTGGAAGCTTTTTTCAAACTACTTTTTTTCGATCGAAATTTCAGACTTCTAAATTTTTCTTTGCTTTTTTTACATTTTGGCAGAAACTGTGATTGCATAACTGTGATTGTAACAGTCTTGTCTGTAAATTTTTAAGTGTCTGAAAAGTTATTGCATTTAATTGCAATTTCGTTATTAAAAATAACGAAATTTGTTCCCCAAGATGAGCTGGAGGTAATATAGAAATAAAAAATTCTTTTAATTATAAAAATATACAACAGAAATGCAGCCTAGCACACGTGTGGCATTAAAACGATATGACGGAAAGATGAATGAATGTGCTTAAGATAAATTATGGATTGGCATCAACACCGTTTGGAGAATAAGAAACAAAAATAAACAAAACTTTGTTTATATCTAAAGAAGTGAAGGATGGATATAAAAGCAATGGTTTTAGTTTTGCGCGAAGAAATAAAAAAAATAATTGAAACTTGTGCGGAACAGGACAGGGCAACATCAATAATTAAGAAAAAGCGCAGACGAATTATTGACAAAATTGATATTTTGCGACGGAAGCAGCTCCTGATTTTAATGATGCTGGAGCAAGTACCATACCCGAGGGTCGAATGGGAAAAAGTATTAACATTTTTACCTTTTTTTATAACTATTTTTTATTGCACATTTTTAGAGACGCACGAGGTGCTTTTGGGAAAGAGATTGCCGTCTTTTGAATGATGAAATCTTTAAATCCAATTTTCGAATGTCCCGGGAAAACTTTGAAAAATTGTGCATAATCTTGAAGAAAATGGATAAGAAGATTACACAGTTCCGCGAATCAATCCCATTAGATAAACGAGTTGCAGTCGCCTTGTATACGTTGGGATCATCTTCAGAGTACCGCAGTATTGCGGACCTATTTGGAATTGGTGTTTCGACAGTCTGCTCCATATTTTTGGAGTTTTGCGAGGTAGTGTGGAGGCTGCTGCAGCCATCTTATTTAAATTATTTTCCATTGACTTCAGAAAAACTGACGGAATTGATAGCGGGATTTGGAAAAATGGGCTTTCCTCAATGTATAGGGGCAATAGGTAAAAGAAATCCATCAACTTTGTGCATAGGCTTAAACATGTTTTTATTTTTTCCAGATAGTTGCCACATTGAAGTTGCTCACACTAAAGACACCGCAGATTACTTCAACTGTAGAGGCTGGTATTCCACAGTGGTTTTGGCATTAGTTGACTATAGGTGGGCTTACATGTTAATATATATTAAAGAGTGACTGGAACCGTACCTTACAAAGTAGAAAACATTTTCACTCTTCGTTTTTGACATAAATTACGCATATAGATAGACTGTAATGAATAGATTTTGTAGATAGTATCAGGCAGGGCCGTATCTAGGGGGGGATGCTAGGGGATAAAACCCCCTCCGAAATTTTTAGACAGACACTATATAGAAACGATTTCACAAGGAATAGACACTACCTTAAATTGGTTTCAAATCTAAAACCCCCCCCGAAATAAAATCCTGGATACGGCCTTGGTATCAGGTGTTTACTTAGACTCAGATCAAAAGCTGTATACATTCAAAGTTTGACATCCGATTTAGAGCCAATCAATGAATTTCAATAAAATAGGAATCATTTGAAAGATAATAAAATAAGTTGGAATTGGTAACTTAGAAATATATTCAATAGTTCTCGGACACTTACCACGCTAAAGTGGGTGTTTTAACAAAATCCTTTCGTAATTCATTGGCGCTTATTAATTTTATGTATATCGCTGCTAAACTCGGCATTTAATCGCTGAATTAAAATCGAGCAAGGCAACCGGTACTCTCGACAATTAAGAGTCCATTGTGCGATGAATTCATAACAGAACATAATGGATCCGAAATTCAATTTTTTTTTTTCAAAATAAGTCTTTTTGCGTCTTATAGGTAGATGACTTTGTCCTAGCACCAGCCATGTCAACAAGAATGATATTCAAATGTAAAACTTGTATAAAAACTAAATTGCAGAGCAAAGTATATCAAACATACGTACAATTTATCTCAAGAATCAAGAGTGAATAAGTCATCGGTTTTCCAGTTTTTATTTTATTTATTTTGTTGCAGGTATCGGTTTATATATGTCAACGTTGGCAGCCCTGGTCGATGTAATGATTCCGAAATTTATGAGAAATCATTACTAAAACAGCACTTATCATCGCCTGTTATACAAAGTTTCACCCAAACCATTGATAACGTCAACATTCCAGTGAACATAATTGGGGACTCAGCGTTTAGGTTTTCAAACAACTTAATGAAACCATATCCTTTTTCAATTGATCATACTCTGCAGCAAGAAACTTTCAACAAGTCCCTTTCCAAATGTAGAAATGTGGTTGAAAACGCTTTTGTTTACATGAAAGCACGCTTTAGACGTATTGGAAAAGGGCTTGATAACCATATTAAGAATGCCAATAAGATAGTCAAAGCCTGTTGTGTACTTCATAATTTTCTCAACGAAAATAATGACGAAATAATCAAAAATTGGATTGTGGAACAAACAATTGTCGAAAATGAACGTAACCACCCAGATGAAGTATTTGTAACGGATGATTTCCTACCAGACGCCGAAGAAATCAGAAGTACTTTGGCTCGTTACCTATGTAAGTATTAAAAACAAAAATGAAAGAACAATAAATAATGCTATTTTGTAAGCTAAAAAGTGCAAGTTTTAACTATTTTATTTTATAAACGAAAAAGTTCAAAATGATTTTAATGAAAATAAATTAACACAAAAAACCTCCCCACATTTCATTTATACACATTCTTATTTTCTGTATCGATTTTCTAAGGTTGCAACAAGTGCATTTGATAACTTTTCAGAATTATAGACGGATTTTTTCATTGTCTCCGCTTAAACTGTTCTATTTTGGAAAGATTTTTATATTCAGCAGCCAGCGGTTTATTTTGATCACTTTTTCTATGATATTAAACTTTTTAAGCAGTTCGTGTTAAAAAATAACACAATCTTTTCTTGTAGGCAACCTTGCTGAGGATGGACACGACGTTAACGTCGCAGTAGAGTGCGATGGAGATGCTGAAGTCTGTGGCGTCGGTCGTGGTAGTCCTGCTGTTACTGAAACCTGATACGGAGATGGTATGTTCGGAGGCGAAATTAATGATGAAATGGTGCCTGTGTTGGTGAAATCATTAGTGGATGTGTTTTCTGAAATAATCTATAATGAAAACTTAAAGTTCCCTATCAGTGATCGCCTTTATTGCACATTTGTTCGTTTCGATTAAGTGATCTGATCCATATTCAAATAATTTAATAAGCAATAAAATTGGTATATTAAAGTTTGAAGTTTGTCTTTTAGAAAATCTAAGAGATTTTCAAAGACCGTTATTTTCTCCTAGTATATTTTCTACACAACATATTTTATACTTGAGAGGCATGTTTTAATAAAAAAATATTACAAATGTACTTGAACTTTTGCTCATACTAAATATAGATACTAGCTGTACCCGCTCACACTCTGTAGTTCATTTCCAGGCAATAGTTATCCATCAAACTAAAATTCCAAATTTGCATTTATAACTATACAAGTAAGATTTATATCAATTCCCTTCTTTTCCAAGTTATAATACCGTAAATGAATTTTGTCAGTTAGGGTTGGGGGCCTTAGACCTGCTCTATTCGAAAGACTAGTTCGTATATTCGTATGTGTATTAATAGATATCAGAAAAAGTTAACATGCTAGGCTAATTCTGAAGCCTGAAGCATTATACGTTCAAATAATGGACAGTCTATCACAGTAGACTACGTTATTTTCCAAGTTTCTTAAGCCCAGGAAAAAGGTGCACTTGATTTTTGTGACATGGATTTCAGAGTTTTGTTGAACGAGCAAAAAATAAATCGACTTCGAAGGAAAATTATTTTTCATTTTAGAATATCGGGAATCATTACTTTTCAACATGGCAACCTTGCCATAACACTTTTGAAAGAAAGTGCTTTGTGTCGCAGAGAAAAAATCCACCCTGAAGGTTTTGGTGAATATGCCACAAGAGCTGCAGAGTTTTTCTTCTTATGTCATTTATTTCCTCACGGAAAACACAGAGTTCACAAAACTATTAAAATGATATCGCCGTCAGGTGTTATTACAATACTTAAATAACTAAATTGATCCAAATCTTCTATACTATATTCGCCTATCATGAAGGAAGCTAATGCTGGTAACGGTTGGGCGAATGAACACGCTTTTTTATTTTTTTGGCATATGTATATAATTTTGTGTTATGTTGATTTTCAGACCTATTTATTCCGACGAAAATCTTTCCTACTCAACTTTACAATCTGCAAAAAAATAAACAGAAAGAGTATGGTGGCCAATTGATGATGGTTCCGCGTCAAAGTGCACGTGAAGTCGGCCATTTGATCTTAAAGGGTCAAAACGGTAATGAATATCAAATTATTTTCTCTCGTTGTTATTTGAATAGTTTCATATTGTGCGACGAAATGTGTTGAAACATATTTTATCAATTTGCTTAGCTAAAATTGTGTTGCTTAACTTTTGAACTGTTGAGCAACAGTTTGCTTTCACATTGAACAACTGTCAACTAACTAAGGTCAATGCTTAATGCAATAATTTTTGACACTCCGTATATTATATCGTAGAACTTGGCTCTAAATTTTTTTTTGTATTTTCCACAGGCGTTTCATATGTCTCATTTTTTACGTTTCTGTTTTTGCTTTTTAGTTTGAAATTTGTGAACAGTTTTTATAAATTTCACTGCGTCAAGTTTAATTTGAAACGAAAAATATGCTCTATTCTTTACCACCATATAACTGTATGGTTGGACATGCTAGTTAGTAGAAGAATATACATGTTTTTGCACCTTAAAGTGACAATTCAAACGTGCCAACCGAGCCTAAGCTTACACGAGCGTTTTAGCAAAACTCCAGTATTAATAAAACTAAGACGCGTTGTTGGTGTGGCTCATTGCATATGATTTTGTGTTATGCTGAAACGTGCGTTAGCTAACGCGCGTTGAAAAAACGCTTTTGTGACCGAGCCCAATCTGTACAATATGTAGTACGACCAGGTGATTTGATAAATTGCTTTGTGTGTGAACTGCATTATAGTTTCTCCTACGATGTAAAACCATTTTTCCACTCAGGCTTACCAACAACACACAAAAAAACCACAATGCGCTTGACAAAAACAGGGAGAAATTTCTACGAGTCAAGAACAAACCAGTCAGCTAAAAAATAAAAAATAATATATTAAACACAATTAAAATTTAAATTAAATATATTAAATGCAAACAATTATTGCTTAAAAGTGTAGAAATAATATATGCAAAAACAGAAGTGTAAAAATGTGTAAAAAATTAAGTGTGAATAAGAAAAGTTTGCAATTTGTGCAACGTTTGTGAAAAAATCGAAGCTGAAGCAGCAGCAGAGAGGAAAAAGTTTTTTTTTTTGCCAGACGGCCGCGGCAGTAGAGTATTCAAACAGACAAGTAAACGGAGGGCCGATCGCAAGTACCAACAAATATAGAATTATTGGGAAGGAGCGCTATATTTTCTTTAATTTGCTTTACGAATGAAAACGAAAACTCCGATTTCGTGCAAACAAAAATTGGAGCAGGAATTCTTCATTAAATTGTTTCAAGGTTGTGCAGAGCAAGCGCCCGCCGTCACCAATTGCAACAACAAAAACAATCTTAACACAAAACAGCAATACAATAATTTGGGACACGAACGAACAAAAGAGAGAAATTGAAATTAAAATTGCAACAAAACAAAAGCAACAAGAAAAAGAAAATTTTAGAAGAAAAAAACAAGGCAAGGCTGGTCAAAAGAGAATCAGCACTAACGAATCAAAAACACATAAAGAAGAAAAGAGAAATCCAATTAAAGACCCAAACTAAAAGTTTGTTGCTGATACTGATTCGATACCGCCACCACTGGTGCATTGTTCCGCCGTTGCCGCTACGTTCGTACAGCATCTGTCGCGAGTGCTGCTGCAAATCCTCGCGACACTTCAATCTCTTGTTTTATTTTGCTGTGTTCTCCGTCGGTAGCCTCTCAAGTCTGCCAGCTTTGCTCCTGCGCTCGTTTGTTCGGTTGTCGTGAAGACAACGGGATTTCAAATAAACAGTTTAATCCGAACTGCATTTGATTGGAAAAAGGCGCCTAAAATAAAAATTGGAGCTTACAGATGAAACACTCGCGACCAATTCCTACTGCGTTTTTAGGACACATTAAAAATTCTCCATTTTAGACACTTACTTGCTGCACCAACGAACACCACAAGTCAGTTGCGTCGCCGTTCGCGTTGCACTTTTTGTTGTTGTTTTATTGCTGTTGAAATTGAAAAGTGAAATTCTGTGCAGTTTTCATAAAAATCGAAAACAGAAAATAATTTTTAATTAAATAAAAGATTTTTGTTTTGTGGCGTTTGTTGGAAAATGTGTTTGTAAATTAAAATTATTTTTGTTATGTTACTAATTAACATATTCAATTTTCCTGCGATTGAATTGAAAATAGCGTGTAAATTATGTCGCTGCCGCTAAGACGAATGACAACAATCATAAAAATTATTTTAAATTGATCATCAACCAACGTCAGCGTCGACAACGCTACGCTACAATCAAGTCGACGCAGAAATCCATTGGTGGCTAGAAGTGATTCCTTGGTGAAAATTTATTAATATTTTGTAAGCTTTTCACCGTCTCCATCCGCAAGTAAGTACATGCAACTTAATTACATATATGCAAAACGTAATTTTTATTTCAACATTTCTATCGCTAGATAAGTGCCTTTTATTTAAATTTTCGATAAAAATACAATTTTTACTGAAATAGTATCAAAATAAAAGAAAGTTCCATTATGTTCGAACGGGAAAATTTACGCTTCGGGTTTGAGGAATAAAGCGCGAAATCTTGTTTCAGAGACTAAATTATTTTCGTAGGAGATTGAATTGATATTGCAGTGAAATCATCATAGTGGTTTTGTCTGTATAAGGCCATTTTAAACACAAGCCAACAAAACCTGAGCAAATTCTACGACAACGCCGAGTGCAATGTAATCAAATGGAAACTTTCACACACAGTCCGGTGCAGCATATTTGCTGCCTTGTGATCCGAACCCGGAAAGGGCAGCCGGACTTGAATTCGATCATCAAATCTTGGAAATACCTATTCGCCTGTTTGCTCGCTTTTCTATCCGTTTGGTGTCGTTCTGTTTTGTTAAAATCAGTAAAGTTATCGTATATACTATGATATTATAGCATTTATCAATACAGCTAAAAACGACTGAACTGATTAACGGCACCAGTAATGATGGTGTGTTTGAATAGTCCAATTATGCGTTTTTAGTTTTGCTGGCTTGTGTGAAAAGCGCCTAAAGGAATTGACTGCACAATAGAAAATAAAATTACTTAGACGAAAAAAAAATCATCAATTTTTGGTGAAAATCAAGTTCGTACAATAGAAATTGATTGAGTTAAGATGCTTTAAAGGTTATATATTTTAACAATTTCATGGTAGAAAGAAAAAAAAAGGAAAAAAATCAAAAAAACCTGACAAAGTAGAACAAAATGGTAGAAGATTTTTACTGGCAAATCAAAAACAAAATTGATTTTATCTGTAGCTTAAGAACGTAATTTAAGAATTTTCATAACTGCAAGGAAGTGATTATATACATATTTCTATCTACCACTTTACTACTACTCTTTAATCTTGAGTGCTGCACCTCATCTGCTATCAAAAGCAGTACTGTAGTTGCTAAAAGTTACATGTAATCAAGCCTGCCTCTGATTTATCTGTCCCATGATATTGCGAAAGTTATTAATTTGCTCAATACACAATCGGGCGGAATCTTGCCTGTTGTTTTCGGATATGTGGTTCTATTTTTTCAGTAACTCTGTAAGAAAGATTTTTGTCAAGACCTTGGACGGAATTGATAAATGTAGTTCTGTCATAGCGATAAGTCCAATTTTCTTGTGAAATTTACTAAAGTTCTTATGAACCAGTCTTAAGGTATTCATTCTTCTTCCCAAATTTGGGTTAGAACAGGATACAAAGGTTGAGTGGTGAATCTTTTAACACTGTAGTAAAGCTCTGGATGGAGTCGAGACTGCAAGGGTCAAACAAGATTGTATCTATTATCAATTCAGATGAATTGAAGATATTTTGTAACATAGGAACACATTACAATGTGTTCATATCGCAAAATTACTTCAATTATTTTATTGAAAGTGGGCTCTAACTAAATCATGCATATGTCTAAGAATTTATTGATATGGTCGTCAATTTGTATTATGAGATGAGATGACAACGTTGTAGTCATTCAGCAAATAGTTACTATCATCGATCTTCACTTTGAACCAAGTTTTCGTAACGCATATAATAACATTTGTTGTATTTTTAAAGAGGTAGTTGATAATAAATTTTTGAAATGTTTAGAGTGCTAGCATTTGGATATCAGCTGAAGTCTTAAAATCAAATATTAGTTTTATAGGTATTTAATTAGTGTTGACAATCATTGCTTCTCAATTGAGAGAACCATGGCTATCAAACTTACAACAAAGAAAAATTCTTTAGACAGCGTTTACACGAGGAAACTCTTGAAAGAAAGTTTTCCTGTTTGTTGGCAAGAAGGGAAAAACGAAAGGGGTGTACAGAATTTGTCGTACACGCGAAATCCCTTTCGTTCTATTCTTTAGCTGATATTATGCTTTGAATTTACGTTTGTTGTGGGGGGTTGACGCTGTACTTGCTTTGAAATTTTCTTGCACAAACAAATTCTAGTTTCCGTGTGTAAACGCAAAAGAAATTCACAAAAGAGAATAGACAAGAATTTCTCAGACCGAATTTGACTTAAAATACTGTACCAATTGGAATTGCATCAACATTTCCTATATGACTATGGAGTTATTTATGAGAATCATAACTTCTGCGGCTGGAACTGGTTGGATTTAAAGCGGAGCAATCTGGTATTAATCCAGTAAGCTCATTGGGACCTATAATCGAGCAAGCGGGTTAAATGCGAACTACGCTGTCAATGCTGTTCGTGGATTAGGAATATGCCCTTCATTCCATACATCGTTAATTTTAATTGAGCCCAACTAAAACTATTGGCCAATCAGTTAAAATTACGGGTAATATTCGCAGTAGCTACAAAAACTTTCAGTGTTCGCTTTTACACAGAGGTTAGACGGCTGAACCTTTCAACACGATTTCCGACATTTGGCAAGGGTGTCTCCTTTCTCCATTGCTCTTTCCTTTATTAATGGATGCATTGTCCAGAAAAGCAGACATTTTACGGTTCGTATGTCTTGACTAAGTTGATGGTAAATGCGAGCTTGCCCAACAAGAATTAGTGGATATTGGACGTGAGTCGGCTAGTATGTGTTTGAGAATAAACGTTGCCAAAACCAAAAAAATCTGATTGAACAACGACTCAAACATACGTCTCACGATATGCGCTTCTTAATGTTGAATACTTTCTCAAGTAATTTTTCTTGTACTGTTGCTCTGCTCCTTTGGCTTCTCTTTTGCAGCACTCGGGCTTTTTATCATCATAGTTTGGCTACTTATTTGTATTGCCGGTTCGATGGAGCTGCTATTGTTTTCGCTTCATAACTGTTTTATATGTTCCCTCGCACTGCTTCCAACTATTACCATCAAAATCAGTTGCAAGTTTTGTTCACATATCCTTTTCATTCTGAATTGCTTCACTTATCAAAAAGTATCATGGTTTTGCATTCCGTCCAGACTTCAAAAAAGTTTAAATACTTTTTTTTTATATGTAAATAGAAATCGTTGTCAAACATTAGGGCCATAGGTTCGACCTTAATGTAAAAACCATTCTATTAATTTTTTTGATGAACGGATATTTTCAATTTTGAATATATACAGATTTAAAAATATGAAGAAAAAAAAACGTCAATAATCATAATCATATAATTTTCTGCAAATGTTCCGTAATATATTCAATGCTGGATATTCAATTTTAGACCTGATCAAGTACCCTTACTTATAAGTAAACCAAATAATTTACTTGCTGAACTTCCTTGATTATGATCCATATCTTTGAGCTCGGTGAACATATCTTAAATAAAAATAGGCTTTATCAATAGCAAAATAATTATTTTACTCACAATTTAATTTGCCTAAGAATATGTATATTCTTTCATATATATGTATATCTTAATTTTTTAAATTTCAAAAGATTTAACCGTCACTATTCTTCTAATTAATTGAAAAAATATTGATCTTTGAACTGGTCTCAACACACTGTTAGTATGAGTAGAAGAGAGTTAGTGTAGAGCAATTTCTTATTTTCTATGCTCATTTAACAACGAACAAAAACAGCAATTAGTTCGTCTTGCTCTTCGACCGAGTGTTTATCCTATATATGTATGTACATATGTACATATATATATGTATATAATGCAATCGTCATCGTCATGACATGGTATCTTTCTTTGCAAGCGTACACGACGTACATATATATTCAAACATAAATTTGCACACACCAACACAGTGAAAACTGACAAATGTTGATAAATTAAAGAGCACAAACAACGGAATGTAAAAACTTACAATGATCAGCAAAACGAAGAATTATTTTAATAGCAAAAAAAAAAAAATAAAAACGGAACCACAAAAATTAAACACAGATGAGCATCATCTCTTTCTTGTAAAGTGTCCAACACCAATAAAGTTGTTGCATCCAATACTCGCATATGCATTGTAATAGTGCGATACTTTGTATAATACTTTTGCTCGAAATTTTTGTATAAAATACCAAAACAGTAATTGCAAATTTATTATTAATTAATTGAACGTATAAATATGAGATTTACAAATTAATATTATTGTCGTTGAATGTCTCATGAAAGGTGTTAATTTTTTTATTTGCACTTAAGATAAGAGTGTCGCGTAGTAGCCATGCAATTGCCCGCACACAATACTTCGTTTTTTTTCCAATTTTATAAACTTTGCCAATATCAGTCTATTAAAGTTTGATTTCAAAATAAATAATAAAAGCACACAAAATTTTCCCACACTTTTTTTTTGAAAATCAAGTGAAATAATCAGAAAATAAGTTTCTCTAACCTTTAATTACGTTTTTTTCCAATATAAAATAATCTACAGCGTTTACACAAAGAAATTCTGTGAAAGATATTCTTGTTTTCCTCTTTCGTGCCTTTTGCTTTGCATTTCCGACAAAACGACAAATTTTGTACCTCGTCTCATTCGTTTTTCCCCTCTTGCCCATAAACAAAAATAAATTTCGGAAAGAATTTGTGTGTGTAAACGCCGAATAAGAAACTTATAAAATTTCGCTTTTCCCGATTTACACACGGAAATATTTCTTTCTTCGAAGTCGTCTTTGTCAAAACTCAAATTATTTCTGTATTCATAAATACATCATAAATTTTATTTGCGCTATATTTATATAACTTTAACTGCAAATGTTTTTGATCAGAACTCTATCTATATGTGTCTGTAATCATCTCATGCAGTTGCATAGGAGTTCCATAAAATCACTCTGCCATGCACGGTTATTAGCGAGTACCTTCAACCCTCTCCAACATTTCACCAAATAGATAGATTTCACTATCTAGCCATTCTTTCCAAGACGATTTAGGATGGCGGCGTTAGATGCTTCTTTGAGGATGGTAATTTGCGCAAAGGGTATTAGACCAAATTCCATTTTCGACGTTTGATTTGGATGAAAATCGGGTTTAATCCGAAATTGTTTGTTGTCATGGATGTCTTTATTGTCAAGTGTTATCAAGCTGCCGAAATAATTCCAATTCCTGCCAACAACTTACTGCCGGCACTTGTTGGACGGACTGCTTGATTGCGAAGCAGATGTCATGTCAACGTAGGACTTCCAATTGTTCATTCACTTAAACTGTTTTTTCAAATCTAAATTAAATAAACCAACATGCATTTTTTAATTGTTTAACTTTTTTGAACCTTTTTGAAAATTAACGTTTTTGCGCTGAGATCAGAGCCATTTTCTTCTCTTGTCAAATCACATACATTTTTTGAGCGAAATTTTGGGAGGGGCCTTTTTCCACGGAACACAAAATTTTGTTGAGTATGTGAAGTCTCGTAAATTTATAGTGTCTGCCCATATGAAACTTTTACGTTGAAAGAGTTATCTTATCCCAGCACATGTGTTTTGCTGCATCTTTTTTCTATTGAATAAGGTACTTTATTTTGTACTTAAACGCGGATAATGTGGCTGTTTCTGCCGATGAAGCAGAATATCCAGATAATTTTTTTTTTATTTTGAACAAAACCTTACCGAATTGGATATTGCTTAAAGGTCTCTCTTTAAAACAAAAATAGATAAAATTTTAAAACAAGTATCAATCAACACCCATATTTAACTGTTTGTCATAGAAAAATAAATGTGTGTACATTTATTTATTTATCCATCATTTAATGTGGAGTTTTTGAAATTCAAGTTCAAAGAAGGCACAACTTCTACAAAACAGTTAAATGCAAGATTTCACATTGTACATTTAAAAACTAAACCTATTTTCCTTCACTGACTGAGAAGGTTTAATCGTTTAAACCCAGCTAGTAGGCAAGCAGTGTTGAAATTTGCGAGCATTTCAACAAGTAGGTGAGGCACCTCCTATAGAACCAAAACCCTTAAGTAATCACGTCTATTTTTCCAAGGCAACGTAATAAGAAAAAAATATTAAGTGACACCAAAACCAATATTTCTGAAGTTGAGTTAATTAATTTAGTTTACAAATGTTCTAGACATGATGGGACCTTAACTTTCGCTTAAAACATTTTTCTGTGAAAAGAGGTATCCCGGTGCACTCCCGAAAGTCGCTAGCAATGATTCGGTTGCTTGTTAGTGTTTCTAAACACTTGTCATGTTAAGCTTTTTAACTTTTATCAATCGCTTTCGGCATCAACTTTAATTATAGATATTTAGTGATGGCATAATTTGGGTGAATATTTGCGAATAAATTTATTTGGACAGCTGAAAAACCAAAAATAAAGTGCATCTTAGTACTATGGTTCCAATTAGGGGAACTTTTCACACATCATTAAGGTGGGATATGTTTGAGTTTAAAATTCTATCGTTCACTTTTGATAATCAATAATTTACAATTATAAAATGGATATTATTTTTGATTTTTAAAGACTCTGTTCGATATGATTTGACAAGTGAATTAAATGATATAAACAAACTTAATATTTGAGAATTTTCTAAAGCAAAACTATACTTTCAGTTACCACGACCAGTCATTTTTCCTTGGGACACGTGAAAACATAAACATCAATATGAAGTACACCACAACAAGCTCGAACAATACTACCGGAAATTCATCAAACTCCTCCGCTACCAATGCGTCGACCGCATTATTTTGCGAACAAGTAAATACAGTCACAAACCTCTTTGAGCAATGGAACGACTGCGAACGTACTGTCGTCATGTATGCGTTGCTGAAACGATTACGTTATCCGAGCCTTAAATTCCTACAGTATTCTATTGACAGCAACTTGACACAGAATTTGGGCTCCCAGTCAAATCTTAGCTCTGTGGTCATTGACATAAATGCGAACAATGCATCGTATTTACAAAATCTCATAAATGCATACAAAACATTTCATTTGGTTGATGCTACAGACGCACTTTCATCATCATCATCCGACAAAGATTCCATGCCATGCTATGGATCTGATTTCCAACTAACACAATGCGATGATCGCAAATTGTACGGTAAAAAAGAGGATATTTTGCACGAAGTGCTAGGCATGCTGCCGCTATTGAAGCCCGGCAACGAGGAGGCCAAATTAATTTATCTATCACTAATACCAATTGCAGTTAAAGACACCATGCGACAAATCGTACCAACAGAGTTGGTACAGCAAATTTTTTCTTATTTGCTTATACATCCGGCAATTTCTAGTGATGATCGAAGGTATTACTCCAATTTGTTTAATACATATTAATGCATTAAATCATTCTTTTTTAATTTTTACTGGAAGATTTTAAAATTTTAATCAAAATATCTAAATGCAATATTCTTTTGAAGTATCAAAAAAAAAATAAAGAAAAATCCATTACGCTAACTATTTTCAAAATGAACTTTTTCTTCTGAAAAATCAAAACTTCTGCAACTTTTTGATCTTATAGTGTTCCATAGAGCATTTAAAGCTACTCTCCGCTGCCACTTCAATATCTAGCGAATTGTTGATGCTATGAAAAAATGTGTACTATTTCATCAGCCACTAAATTCTTCACATATCATGTATCGATCTTGAAGTGTAACTGAACGTAACGGGCCGACAAATTTTCATATATGCGAATTTTTGAAATTATTTAATAAAAGTTTAGTGCTCTAGAGCTCTTAAAAAACCGAAATGAAATTCTGCGGGAGGTGTCACGCCACAATTTGGTCTGGGCGATTAATTCCTAACCAATCAGTCATAAAAAGCGTTATATTTTTGCATGAAAAAAGCGATCTATGAAATTTTTAGGATGTGTCACACCCAGTTTGTATTTCTTAACATTCTTCTTTAAATGATGCAATAATGAACGGTTTAGTCTGACTTGTGACTACAACTCAGTCCGGACAATGATTTTAATATATAGAGACATAACTAATATGAATATAATTAAAATCGAATTAAAATTTTTAGTAATAAGTACAATTTTAATAACCTTTTTTATTTTGTGTGTCTTTTGTGGTTTTTCTTTTTTTTTGGTATGCTTAGTTTTTACGACGAATATAAAAAATCAATTTTTTTAAAACCCAAAACTGAACCAGATTTGACAAAAAATTGTGGACATTTTCCAAATCACTCGAGCAGTGTATTTTTTTTTTATTAGAAAAATACTTCTATTTACTAACAATAATATTTTTTTTTTAAAAACGTGCCCAAATTTTTGTTTTAGAAACCCACGTTGCAAAAATAAAAATATGAAAATTTTGTTTGGCGCGTTGTTAGCTTTCCCTTTTCATAAAATCGTTTCCAATGAGCTCTGACTTTTTGCGTCCGCAAATACAATGTTTCATAGAAAATTTAGAAAAAAAAATTCTAAAATATTTTTTTTTTAAATTTATATATTTTCAATTTTATTTTTCCCACTTTACGGAATTATTTAATAATCCATTTTTTCATATGACACATTTCAAACTTAATCTCATCTTTCTTTAAAAATAGCCGTCATATGGAAAAATGGATGCCATATTCGTTTTCAGTGTAAATCGTTTGATATTAAAAATTGTACAGTACATATTTGAGACTTTGATTTAATTTTATCTAAGAATACCATGTGTGAAAGCAGTCAATATTCAAAAACCGACTACATTAATTTAATGCATTCATTATTACGTTTTTTCATTTACACATAGATCTCTTAACGTCTGGTTGCGTCATCTTGAAGAGCATATACAGTCATCCTCATACGTTGCAATAGGACAACAGCAGAGTTTCTTTACTGAGCAACAGCAACAACAACTACCACAACAACAAACAACAATAGGTAGCATCAGTTGCAATAGCAATACAGATAATACCACAATGATATCTTCCGGGTCGTCGACGTCATCTTCGTCCTCGTCCTCATCTTCAGCATCCTGTTCCTCAACTTCGACAGCATCGGTTTCATCTTCAATTGGTAGTATAGCCTCCTCAAGAAATGCTGATTGGCAAACAATTGCGCCACCTAGTAAACATCATCAGCATTTACAACAACACCATCACCAACAACAACAGGTGCAACTCCAAATGCAGCAATTGCATCCCAAGTCGTTACACGATTGGTCAAGTGTAGTTGCTGGTCAAAGCCTCGGTGCTGGTGTTGTTGGAGTTGGGGGCAGCGTTGCTGATAAACTCTGTGATAATTTGAATGGTATTACATTGAACGAACTAGCGTCTAGTCAAAATAGTTTAGGTCTGACAATTGGTGGTGGTGTAGGTGGTGGTCATCACACAGCAGCAATTTTTTCAGAATCATCGTTGGTGAATGGTGTTGTTGCAGCCGCAGCAGTATCGCAACATACCGCACCAAGCCTATTTGGCACTAATACACATCCGATTATTAATATTATTAATAACAACAACAATAGCTGCACCAGCAATCTTAATAATGATGATCACGATACATCATTTTCAAAGAATGGAACTGAAATATTAGACTTTGAGCCAACTCCCTCTAATCCATTGGGCTCCTGTGACAGCTGCATTAGCAGTAATCCGATTCCATCAGGACAACAACAACAATTATCACAGAGAGAAGTATATTAAGTTTATTGTCTTATTCTGTCATCGGCATCAATTGATGTGGTAGCAATGCACGAAATCTATTTACATTAGTCTCAAGTAGACCTTTTCGAAAATCATTACTATTGACTCAATTGAGCCTGTCACAGAATAATAAAAAAAAAATACTCTTGAAAAAACATAATATTATTTTTTATTAGCTACCACCACCACAACACCAGATGGGTTACGCCTCAATATTGATAAATAATTGCGATCAATTGGATATTAATCGCTGGAGCTTAGATAGTAAACTTGCTTCATTAAAAACACGCCGCTCCAACAGTCTTACTACACAAACTATATCTTCGTCATCATCCTCCTCCAACTCTTCTGTGATTACAGTCAACGACAATTGCTCGAATTCAACTGAAAATCTGGCACAGTTTGCAAATAAGCCGCGCAGTTTTTCCCTATCTATTGAACATTCGCGTGGTGCACTCACGACTAGTGGGTCGGATACTCGTTTAGATGAATTCAAGCCGAATTATATTAAGTTTCAAACTCGTAACTTGGGTATGTCAAACATAGGCATATGGTTGAAGTCATTACGTTTACACAAATACATCGAACTTTTTAAAAATATGACATACGAAGAGATGTTGCAAATAAGCGAAGAATTCTTACAAAGTTTGGGCGTAACCAAGGGCGCATCGCACAAATTAGCTTTGTGTATTGAAAAGCTTAAGGAACGTAACAATCACTTGACAAAATTGGAGCAGGACTTGCTAACGGGACAGTTAAAATTGCAATCGGCTGTGGAGGAGCTGACACATATTGTTTTAACGCCAATGAAACCACTTGAGGCAGTAAACACAGCTGCGGGAGAAGAAAATGTAGCTTTAAAATTTTTGAAAGTTCTTGATTTGGGTAAGTTAAATTAATAAGCATAAAATATTGACAAAAATATTATTGCAACAATTTCAAAATTAATTAATGGCGCAAAAGATTGAATGACTGATCTTTGTATTACACACATAACATAAATTTGGGTTTGAATTTTATTTATTTTCTTGTTCGAAATTTTGCATTGAAAATATTTGTTTTTAAGTTGACAAGAAAATCGTATGAAATATTTAAACGTTCATGAAGAATAGTCAATTATGTAAACGAAAAGTTAAACGACAAAATTTTTCGTACAGAAAATAACAACTTGGAAAGTGGACCCGTCCCGCACGCTTATGTATTTGTGCGTGGAAAGTATAAGCTGAACACTATAAGTAATGGTACACACTGCAATCATCTTTAATTTCACTATTGACCGTTATGTGGGCATGTCTGGCTAATGGGCACGTAGCAATATTGTGGGAATTACCTCTCCTATTAAATAAATTTATTTAGTATGTAATTATAAAGTCGGTATTATCTATTTCAGAGAAACTGAAATTATCCATTAAAGCTTATGTTTAAAAAACTATTACAAATCATCTTGATTCTCATCTATCCCAAAGCCTCATCAAGTAGTCCAATCTGTCAGTCTTTGACCCGTTGATTTACCACAGCGAGTTATTTATTCCCTCCACTGGTTCAGAGGATAGAATGTGAGTGTTAATTATTGTCCTAGCAGCCTAGATCCGTAGTGTTCGGCGAAAGCAGAGATAACTCTTGTAAGATGTGATGTCTCATCACGTACTCTAGAAGTTCGCCATGCCTAAAGCTGTGCCAAAAGCGTAGTACTCATGTAGTCACTTGGTACTTAGCTACATATATTCGGCCTCTCCTTACAAAAAAGTCTATTTCTAGTGCGATCGTTGTGTAAATAAATTACTCGATAGGGTAACAGTTTATTAGCATTAATCAAACAAATATTTTTTTTTTCCTATTTCAGTATGTTCTATTATCCAAAAAGACACCTATGCAGCGCAAGATGAGGAGAATGCCAGTGTGCTATTTTGGATATTAGAAAGAACAATACATAATGAAGCGTTTGTCAATCACGTCAATCAACTAAAGGAACTGAAATTTAAATTGTCTAAATTAAAAATGTCACTTGCTCCAAAAATGCATCATGTTAAGAACAATAGCAACAATGGCAACTTGAATAAACCAAGGTTGATGCATGTGGTGCATATTTTCATAGCACTATATTTTTACAGAATTTTTTTTTTAAATTTTAGGTGGAATGGTAAAACGCGAAAGTGCGACAATAAAAATGGAAGCAATGACCGCATCAATCATCGGAAAAACTCAAATGATATGTTAAACTTTTCTTTAAGTTGTTTGCAGCAACAGCACCTTCACACAAATGCGCAACAACAAACAAATGAATATGACAAATATCATCATATCTCTACCGGTGTCAGCAACAATAGCAGTAATAGTGGTGGCAACAATCAACACCAATACAAAAGTTCATCTTATCCAAACTTTGTTAATACTCAGCAACATCAGCAGCAGTTGAAGCAACATCATCATCAGCAGCAACAACAGCAACAGCAAATACAGCAGCAAATGTTGCAACAACACGCTCATTTTCCTGCATTGCCACAACATCAGCAAATAACTCAACAGCAGCAACAACATCGACGATCTTTAAACAACTTAATTGTAGTTTCCAATAGCGCACAACAACCACAGAAGGTTGTGTTTAAACCAGGGCAGGCAGTGCTAACTGCCACAGCTACAACATCTGCTGATAATTTACAATTAGAGAATGCAATTAAAAATCAACAACGCAAGACCAGTCTCACCACTAGTGCAACATATTCACCTCCGCAATCAACAACAACAATAACAACGAATACAGAAGTCACCTCACAACAGCAGCAACATCAACAACAACAACAACAACCAAAGAAAACAATGGCAGCTGTTGTAATGGTTAGTAGCGACGAACTTGCTGCTGTAGCTGCTACTCAACAGCAGCAGCAGCAACCACCGCCGCAGTTATTAATTAATATTAATAGTAATAATAACAACAACAACAATATTTTAAACAACAATCTTATATGCCATCAGCAGCAGCAGCAACAGCAACATTTGTTACAGCAGCAACAGCTGCAACTTCTTGCTGCAGCTGCTGCTGCTGTTGGTAATCTTAATAGTAGCAATAGTAGTTGTAGCAACAATAACAACTGTAGTAACAGTAGTAGTAATTGTAACGATTGTAGTAGCTTGTCTGTAGTAGCTACTGCTGTCAACAATCAAATGTGTAATCAATTGCAATCGCCCATTATTGCCAATTTAAATTTGCCACCAAAGGATTTTTATCATGCAGCGGCGACAGCAAATGCAGGTGCTGTTGCTGCCACTGCAGCTATGAATGACATTAAGAGCTTGGAACAATTAGAAACGCTTTGTTTGCAAATGACCGAGCAAGCGATTAATTAAAACTAAATTATTTTTCAACTTTTCTTTAAAAATATTTTCTAAAGCTTTGTTTTTGTGACTTAGGAATGACCCAATTTTCATGACATAAAAACTTCATTTTCATCAACGGTTAAAACAACATAGAATCAGCAAAATAAAAAGAATAATTCGAAATTAGGTGAAACTTGATACTTACATTTTCTTCAAAACGAACGTGGATAAACTTCATATCATAATAGAATGCCCAAATTCTTGATTTTTTTTTGCTACTGAACTAAAGAGCATTATAGGAAAATGGAATTAAGTTCACTGACAAAAGCAGCGGCAATATTCTGCGTATTCATGACATAATTATATAGATTGCATGGGTGCTAAATGCGTCCTCTTTATCTGTAAATCAAAACACGATAATTTTTTGTCTATTCTTATTTTTGTTTCATTATTCTTGACAGCAGTAGAATGGTTGCACTTGTTGAGTGTGACAGCTTGATTTTTACTTTATTATTGTATCATTGTTTCAACGAGTAAAATGTGAAAATGATAGGGGATAAAATAACGAGGTGTCATGTTGATTTCACGTTTAAAATTTATAAATAAATTTAATACGAAAGGAAAATCAATATGTTACGACTGATTTTGATGTTAAAAATGCTGTCTTCAACATCAGCTTTCTGAAATTTTTTTCTCTTGCATACGTTCTGTCTAAACGGTGAAACCAATTTTGGCATGTGACTCTCTTTCAAAAGTAATTGAAATCTCTATATATCTTAACTCTCTTTGCTTAATGTAATATTTTGCTATACATTAACTGGAATTTTTGTTTATTGAAGGATAATCGGAACGGTTTTCGTTTCAAGCAAACAGTTTATTAACGAGTGCATCGTGTGAGATGTAGGCCTTACAACGATTTTTCGAAATGAAAGTAAAATGATATCACATGAATTCGATATTTTGTGTTCCACATTCCTTTTTTTTTAAATTTCAAATCCAATTGAAAGTTTGCTGCGTGTTCCAAAATAAAAATTCAATTAATGAAAGTTGTAGTGAATTTAAAACTAAGCATTGAGATCAAGTTCTGATAACCGACCTGCTAAAATCATATAGTTCCGATAGTTCCATTATAGAAACATTAATCATCAAGGTTTCTAAATTAGGGTTTTATTGTGCAATTTTGGATATTTTTTAAACATTGTGGTGAAATAAATCCGGGGGAACTTTTGGTGAGAAAAAAATTAATTTATAGTCCAAACATTAGGTGGTATGGATAAACTGTGTAAAATCTTTTACTCGAACTATTTACTCTAAAAAAAGATGAGTAAATGAATTTCGTATGAACAAAAATTTCAAAATGTCATTTGGAGTACTACTGTGTCCAAAAAATAAGGTGACATTGTATTTATTTTGAAAATTCTTCATTTATTCTTCCAAATCAATTTCATCCCCTTCAAAGTAATCCCCGCCCGATGCAATGCACTTATGCCAACGGACTTTCCAGCCTTCGAAACATTGGTTGTAGTCACTTTCCGGGATGGCCTTCAGTTCCATCTTCGCTGCGGCTTGATTCTCCTCTATCGTATCAAAACGGTGTCCCCGGAGCGGTCTTTTGAGCCTGCTGAACAGCCAGAAGTCACACGGCGCCAGATCAGGTGAATACGGTGGTTGCGGAACGATATGGGTTGAGTTTTTGACGAAATGATTACGTGTGCAGTATGGGATGGTGCATTATCGTGGTGTAAAAACCATGAATTGTCTTTCCACAATTCCGGCCTTTTTAGACGGATAGCGTTACGCAAACGACGCATAACGTTCAAATAATATTCCTTGTTGACTGTTTGGCCGGTTGGAAGGAATTCATAATGCACAACACCACGATAATCGAAGAAAACAGTCATCATGACCTTGATTTTTGAGCGACTTTGGCGCGATATTCGCTCGATTGATTTTTAGACATAGCCTCATCACCAAAGGCTTTCTGCACCATCCTCAACGAATCCGCAGCAGAGAATTGATTCCGCAAACAAAATTTAATGCAAATTCTTTGCTCAACAAATTTCGACATCGCAAAAAACGAAAAACTCACTTTTAGCAGCTCACAAAACGACGCGTATCTCAAACACTATTAAATATTTTCACATGAAATTTGACATAGATGTCACTGACTGTACTACCAACCTAAAAAATTATTCTCCAAATCCTTCAACGCGCGCAGTTTAAATTGAAATGTCAACTTATTTTTTGGACACAGTAGTATATACTCTGTTATAAGATACGATAGCTTATACTCAGTTTCGTATTGATAAAAACAGAAAAAGCTACATTTAATTCAAAAATCTTGAGTCTGCTACTTTGTTGACTCAGAGTATTTACTCTGACTATTTTGCTCAATTATTTCTTCTTTTACTGCATTCAGTCGTTTAATTTTGAATTTACGCGCTTTATACATCTACGCAGAACGTATAAAAATTATACTTAAGCCGGATAAGACTACAATCAAGGAAACTCATCATATTTGGCTAACATCAGAAATTCGTTGTATCATTTTGGGTAAGGAAATTAGTGGGAGTGAATGAATAAGCTTTCACCCCTCGAGTGCCACGAAGCTTCTCTAACAGTTCCTGGTGAACTCTACAATCTTCCACAAAGATTTTGGTTTTAAGACCCAAATTTTTAACTTTAAAAGCGATCTTCCTGTCTCGAAGCGACTTAATCAAATCTTTTATATAGAGATTCTTGACAAAAATGGGTGGACTAAACTTGCCCTTCTTTCCCTGCTGAGCTGCCGCCTCTTTCTCAACGTCCTGAGCGCCGTCTTTATCGTTGCTGTTGTTGCTTGTTAAATGGTGGTTGATGTCATCACTAGCTGCTCTAACTCTAGAAGCATCAATTTTGTTTTTTTTTTTTCGCAGGTTACTGTTTGCTTTTATCTGTAGCGTATCTAGCAACGCAAACTTGTTGGTATAGGCAGGCTCATTCAAGCCACTGCTGGCGCTACTTACCCTTGATGAAGTTCTGTTTCGTTTACAATTTTGTGTCTGAAACTATTGGATAAGTCCAATAGCGACTCAGCCGCCTCCATTTTATCAGACGGGCCCTCGTGATCTTTCTTCTTCATTTTGGTCCTTTGCACAAGTTCTTTACATTTAGCAAAATGGCGAACTGGCGCGCAAAAGCGCTCGGGATTTTTGCCTGTGCTTTATTTTTATGTGAGATATTTATTTTTCCAACTTCGTCAAGTTAAGAAGTTGCCTTACACAACTAAAGCCTATAGCTTATGCTGCACTTTGCTGCAACTCGAAACTTCTTTAATTCGGATCAACACCGCTCCAAAAAAAAAAAAATATCTACTATTTCAAACAAACAATTTTGTTATATTGTCTTTTGAAATTCATAAATTTTAACACATTTTGATTTCGCTGCACAAATGCGATCCCTTTTACCATGGTAATCTTTCGTGAATTCTCCCTTCACTAAGATGTTTGGCAGTCTACTTGACGGAATAATTCTGGGTCTTTTCGGTTTTGCAGTTATGCACAATTACAATTTAATCAAATTTATAATTTGAATGTTTCATTCATATTTTGAGTGCCAAAAGTTCGATAGTAAATTTTAATGATTCCCGTGATGAAAAAAAAATTGTACTTTTTATTTATTCCTTCCATATCATGGGCTAGAATTGAAAATTTACAGTCAAAAAAAAAGAATTCGATAAGTATTCAAATTACTGTATTGAAATTTAGCAAATATATTCAAATTGATTTTCATAGGCCTAGCTACTTTTTCTAGATATAACAGGAAAATTAGTCAAAAACTCGCTTGTCTATAATTTCCACACCAAATAATCAAAGCACAGTTGTTTCTCATGATTTAGTCAAATTTACCAGAAACTAACCCCTCAGACTTGAAATAGAAAAAGAAAGTGTTTACTATCGTGTCAATTACCAGTTAATTCAACGTTATCTTAAACGCTGACGTGTGGGCCTGATTCGAGCTCAGCAACCTTAATTACCCTTGGTTGCCATCAGTCGAAGTTCCTCGAATTTCACTGTACACAGTTTTGTTAGAAAATTAAAGCAAACATTTAAAACTTCACAAAAATCAAAATCATTCAGAGAAATGCCCCACTTTGTAAATTGATGTGAAAGCCATGCGATTTAATGCATTTTAGAGCACAATTTATGTAATTGCGTATCGAATTGCTTTTGATCGCATTGCGGAGTAGGGCCCCTATTTCAAAAAGTGGCATGTAACTCTTGCAGTTTGTAACAAAAAGCTTATATTAAATATTACTTATCTTTAGGCGGAACCTTCATTTGTTAGACCAAAGTTCAAATCTACTAAAAGGTGATTGAAACTTTTTGTCTTGAAAGGTTCTATATGGATTTTTAACCATGTTATTATTTAATATAATATGCGAAGTGCTCGCATTGAAGTTTTATTAAGCAACATGAAAAAATAATTTTCAATATAACATGAATAAAACAAATTCATGTTGTAGAGTTAATTTCAACAAAGTACAACTTGATTTCTCAACACACCTCCTCAAGTTGTTCCAGCTTGATATTCCAATCCAAATGAATTAAAACAAAAGTAGTGTTTGTCTTTTGGAACTGGTTTCGTTAAAAAATCTGCAGGTATTTCATTTGTTGGAACATATTTTAACTCTACGATCTTTTTCTCTACCGCATCTCTGATGAAATGATATCGATGTGTTTAGTCCTTGAATGATTGGCTCCAAATTTCGCCATGTGTTGAGCACTTTGCGAGTCACCGAAAATTGTTACAGGATTTTTTATTGGAAACCCTAGTTCTTCTAGTAGATAACGAAGATACATAGCTTCTTTGGCTGCTTCTGTTAAAGCTACATACTCTGCTTCGGCACTTGAAGTTGCAATTACTTTTTGTTTACGTGATTCCCATGTAATAGCACCTCCTGCAAGGATATAAAAAAAAACCAGATTGCGACTTACGATCATTGACATCCTGTGCCCAATTAGCATTCACAAACCCCATAAGAGGCAAACCTGTTTTGTGATATGTCAACACCACATTCTTCGTCGAGTTCAAATATTTAACTATTTGAAGTGCTGCTGTCCAGTGTTGCTTCCGTGGATCTTGTGCAAATTGTGATAACATGTTAACACTACATGCAATATCTGGTCGGCTAAATATTTCAATATGCAATAATGAACTTATAATTTCCTGGTACTTCACTTGCTCAATTTTTTCAGCTTCATCAAAAGTTTTAGGCTCCTTCTCCAAAGATATTTTTGCTTGCATTGGAAGCCTAAGAGGTTTGGAATTCTCCAATTTATACTTCTTCACCAAATTCGTAATATATCCAGGTTGAGATATTGACAGCTTATTCTTCCTTAACTCTATCTCTAATCCAATACAATGTTTTGGTTCGTCCATATCTCTAATTTCAAAATTTTTCCGTAAGATTTTAAAAAACTTGTCGACCATTTCAGAGTTATTGTGTGCAATAACTATGTCATCAAAATATAATGCTACAAATACCATCAAACCATTATTTCGTATAAAATATATGCATTGGTCATGATTTGATTGTTGTAATCCAAAATTTTTAAAAACAAAACCTATTTTTTTGAACCATTGTCTACCTGCCTGCTTTAATCCATATATTTATTGCCTTTTTAAGCTTACAAACTTTTCCTTTTTGTGCCTCTTGAACAAAATGTTCTGGTTGATCCATATAAATTTCTTCATTTATATCACCATTCAAGAATGCTGTTGACACGTCCAGCTGTCGTAATTTCAAGTCATTTTCAACAGAAAGAGCATATATTAACCTTAAAGAGTTCTGTCGTACTACTGGTGCAAAAGTATCTATGTAATCAAATCCATATCGTTGCGAATATCCTTTTGCAACCAACCGAGCCTTTCGTCTCTCAATTTCTCCATCTGGTCGATATTTAGTGGTAAATACCCATTTACAACCGATAGTACTAATATCTTTTGGTAATTCCCTCAATTCCCATGTTCCATTTTTCATTAAAGAATCATATTCACTATTCATCGCTGATAATCATTCTGTTTGATGAGATGATTTCATAACGTCCTTTATGGTTTTCGGATCTTCTTCCCTAGAAATTTGAGTGACTTCTTGACTTTTAAATTTAAAAGACCTGCGTCGGGATTTGAAGGAATTCAACAAATTTGGTTCTTGCACTTCTTCCCTCATAAGATTATCTATTGTGTTTGATTGACTATCTTCATGTTGTATTTCCACACTATCTTCAAAGACTTCATATTCTTCATTATCTAAAAAATTTCTTGAGTTGACAGATTCATGTTTGTTTTTATCAGTTTCATTATAGTTTATCAAAAAATCCGTAAACCCATCTTCATTTTCTTCAATTTGGCTTTTGATAATTTCTCCAGAATTTCTTGTTTTTTCTCCTTCAATGAAGCGAACATCACGACTTTTTATAATAATTTTTGTGCCTCTTTTCCACAATCTATAGGCTTTTGATTCCTCAGAATACCCCACCAGAGTATATTCTTCACTTCTTGGTTGCCACTTATTTTTGCCGGGCTTTTTATTTAGAACAAAACACTTGCAATGGTAAAAGGGTTGCCTAATTTTGATAAAGAAAATATCAAATGCGTAAGTTGCATTAGAGGAAAGCAGATACAGGAACGCTTTCCTAAAAAGGTCATAAAGTCAACAAAAGCAGTATTAGAACTTGTACATAAATATAGATTTGCATACCTGTCCCAAACACATAGGACGTTTTCTTGGAGTCAAATTATACGTTTATCAACTAATTTGATATCATGCATTTGAGGCATATAGCCAATATTAGATGGCGGACTCATCAATCTCATTGTCAGCCTCGTCCTCATACCCTTTAAGGACGAAGTCTCCAGTATATTTATTTTGTATAAAATAATTCTTTTGAGCCAATTTACGCGACACGGATGGCGTTGGCTCATACGCATTAAATTTAAAAGTAAACAACGCTGGATTGTGGTCATCCATGTACATCAAACATATATCCCCTTTAATCCCACTTGAACAAGAATAGCCATGTGTTTCCCACCACTGAGGATCTTCCCACACGTCATTTAAAGCTGCAATAGGAGACGGAATGTTCCATCTTTTAGCATATCCATCATATATTTTCTTATAATCAAAATGAGGGTATCTCAATCTATGATCTTTACATAGAATTATGATATATTTCCTATTATCTCTATTTTCCGAAACCCATTCCTTCATTTCTAGCTCAGTTCTGTTGGCCAAGTTGAAGTAATCTTTAACAGCGTTCTTCATATCTTCAATCTTAGCTCCATTCTTTTGCTTATAATCTGGCCAAGACATATTGTGGCCATGTAAAATTGTTATGCCTAACTCCCATACACCACCGTGAGGATTGTTGTCAAATTATACGTTTATCAACTAATTTGATATCATGCATTTGAGGCATATAGCCAATATTAGATGGCGGACTCATCAATCTCATTGTCAGCCTCGTCCTCATACCCTTTAAGGACGAAGTCTCCAGTATATTTATTTTGTATAAAATAATTCTTTTGAGCCAATTTACGCGACACGGATGGCATTGGCTCATACGCATTAAATTTAAAAGTAAACAACGCTGGATTGTGGTCATCCATGTACATCAAACATATATCCCCTTTAATCCCACTTGAACAAGAATAGCCATGCGTTTCCCACCACTGAGGATCTTCCCACACGTCATTTAAAGCTGCAATAGGAGACGGAATGTTCCATCTTTTAGCATATCCATCATATATTTTCTTATAATCAAAATGAGGGTATCTCAATCTATGATCTTTACATAGAATTATGATATATTTCCTATTATCTCTATTTTCCGAAACCCATTCCTTCATTTCTAGCTCAGTTCTGTTGGCCAAGTTGAAGTAATCTTTAACAGCGTTCTTCATATCTTCAATCTTAGCTCCATTCTTTTGCTTATAATCTGGCCAAGACATATTGTGGCCATGTAAAATTGTTATGCCTAACTCCCATACACCACCGTGAGGATTGTTGTCAAATTATACGTTTATCAACTAATTTGATATCATGCATTTGAGGCATATAGCCAATATTAGATGGCGGACTCATCAATCTCATTGTCAGCCTCGTCCTCATACCCTTTAAGGACGAAGTCTCCAGTATATTTATTTTGTATAAAATAATTCTTTTGAGCCAATTTACGCGACACGGATGGCATTGGCTCATACGCATTAAATTTAAAAGTAAACAACGCTGGATTGTGGTCATCCATGTACATCAAACATATATCCCCTTTAATCCCACTTGAACAAGAATAGCCATGCGTTTCCCACCACTGAGGATCTTCCCACACGTCATTTAAAGCTGCAATAGGAGACGGAATGTTCCATCTTTTAGCATATCCATCATATATTTTCTTATAATCAAAATGAGGGTATCTCAATCTATGATCTTTACATAGAATTATGATATATTTCCTATTATCTCTATTTTCCGAAACCCATTCCTTCATTTCTAACTCAGTTCTGTTGGCCAAGTTGAAGTAATCTTTAACAGCGTTCTTCATATCTTCAATCTTAGCTCCATTCTTTTGCTTATAATCTGGCCAAGACATATTGTGGCCATGTAAAATTGTTATGCCTAACTCCCATACATCACCGTGAGGATTGTTGTAAAATCTAACCATAACGTCCTGTTAGTAGTAAATCCATGAATGTTAGAAACGTATCCGAACCTTATAATTTCTCCTGACCTAAGTAAGTCGTGAGAAACTATACAACCTTGTACAAGTTCTAATACTGCTTTTGTTGACTTTATGACCTTTTTAGGAAAGCGTTCCTGTATCTGCTTTCTTCTAATGCAACTTACGCATTTGATATTTTCTTTATCAAAATTAGGCAACCCTTTTACCATTTCTTTGCTTTTCAGCATTTTCAATGAACTTATATTCAAGTGTCCATACCACCTATGCCAATACTCGTATATGCGTGGTTAAGTGCATTAACTACATAGAGAGACTATTTTCTTTATATGCCTCTAGCAAAATTTCATTATTTTTGGTAATTTTTGCAGAAAAGTCTTTCATTTCCACCAAACACCCATTATCTGTTGCTTTACTGGTGGATATTAAATTAGTTTTTAACCCAGGTACAAATAGTGTATTATAAAGCCTAATTTCTTTTATAGTATTCCGAACATTTATTTTTAAAGAAACCGTGCCTATTCCTTCAACTTTAAGCATTTTACTGTCAGCTAATTGAACATATCCTCCGTACCCTTTATCAATATTGTCAAAATATTGTTCATTGCTCGTCATATGTGAAGTAGCACCACTGTCTAAGTACCACTTTTGATTGTGATAACTTTGATTAGCCTTATGCATCATATAAGAGTAAGGAACAACGAATCCACTAGATATCTTATTTGAGCAATTTACATTCGGGTTTGTCTTACAATTCTTAGCCATGTGACCTGCCTTACCGCACTTGTAGCAGATAATGGTTTTCAACATACTTTGATTGTTTGATTTATTACTATTGTTATAACGAAACCTTTCTTTAAATGCGTCGTTGTTGTTACGGTGAAATCGTACTTTCATCGCATCATTGCTTCGCTCACAATCTTCAACATTGATATCATCTATTTCTAATAACCGAGATCTAATTGTATTTAAAGATGGGAATTCATTTGCTGTGTTGAATGCCGCCCTTATTTCTTTAAATTTTTCTGATAATCCATCTAAAATTATAATGACCTTTAATTCATCTTCGATCTTACCATCCATTTCCTCTAGTTGGGTGTTCCATGTATTTACTTATCGTATGTGACTCACTCATCTTTAGATTCACAATCCGTCGATATAATTCTGCTTTTTGCCGTGTTGACTTCCTTTCATACGTTTGCTGCAGATAGTTCCATATTTCCTTTGATGTAGAAAATCCTTTAACCAATGTAATTATTTTTGGTGCCAGTGCCATTAAAATATCAGCACGCGCATCTTGATCTTTCTCACGCCAACTCTCTAGTTCTGGAGGTTCTGCCGGTGCTGGTAATTCCCCAATCACTATCTTTAATAGTCTGCTTTTGTGCAACAGCGCCTCCATTTGCGTCTTCCAAATTGGATAGTTATTTCCATTTAAAATTGGGATTTTTCCCGTCATTGACATGCTTGCCGCCATTAAAAATTTATTTAAATCTTCAGAGTCTCTCGACTTGGAGCTCTGGTCCCATAACCTATTATTTAATATAATATGCGAAGTGCTCGCATTGAAGTTTTATTAAGCAACATGAAAAAATAATTTTCAATATAACATGAATATCAAACAAACATAAAACAAATTCATGTTGTAGAGTTAATTTCAACAAAGTACAACTTGATTTCTCAACACATGTAAACGTAACTTTTGCCATAGTGCGCTGTGAGCGTTTATTTTTGATCGAAAAATAAAATACATATTTGGATCAACATTTAAATATGTGATTATATTCGAAATTTAATTATATTCAAAATTTAACACTTTTTTATAAACACCCCACATACGAAAAACGTTTGAGCGTGAAATTTTCAATTTCATATAATTTTTGTTTTCTCAAAACTTTTGTCTTATATATGCGTGTGGAATATAAAAATATTTTGTTGAATAAATAGTCCAAGCTTTTGTTTTTAGAAAAGTTAGTATACTTTCACCAAAACAATCACTGAATATGTAGCAGAAGCATTATCGAGCATTTAAATGTATTTCTCAAAATTTAATTTTGTGGATATGCGGCAATATATTTCGAGGCAATGATATGTGGCAGTTTGAAAATTAAGAACAAATTTATAATTTTAGCAAGGTCTTTCGCATGAAAATATAAAGCTTAGTAAAAATTTTAAACAAAAATAAGATATAAGCAAACAAGAGACAATATTTTTGCTCATATATTAGTACATGCTATTTGCAAGTGTTTGGGAAATAAATATTTGATAACCAGTTTAAGATTAGTATCTCTAAAATTGAGTGAGAAATATATTAGTGCTATTTTCCTTTTGTTAAAAAAAACAAAGTTTGTAATGTATATATCTTTTTTTACATAAACTGCAGTCATTTTTCGATATAGTTAAAGCGTTTCGTCTTGTTTGGAATTACTGTTTTTATAGCTTAAAGAGAAGGCATTTTCGAATTTGTTATACAAATATCTAAGTTACAAATATCAAAGTGTGTGGCGAGGTGATGGTAGGCTCCAATACTGACGCCTTGGTAACGTCATCAGAACGATTGCCATGAACCATGATTAGAAGATACAAAATGTGTTTGGATAAAAAACATCGTGAAATCCAATAATACCTAACCTTCCTTTAAATTTATATAAGAAAGAAAGAAATGAGATATTACCCTCGGTAAACAACATTTAATGTTTTCAAGACCTCAGAATTGTTCACTACCGAAAAACGCAACGTGACTCACGTGCCACACTTTCACATTTATTACTTTGAGAAGTTGACAAGATTCCATTTTAAATTTTCATTAAAAATTTATGTAGATTTTGACGTTGCAAGCTCTCAGTCTATAATTATTTTTTGTTGGTAGAATTTGTATTGTAAGTAATTGATTGTCATTAGTGTGTTATTTATAAATTACAACGTATTTTATTAAATATTTAAAAATCTTGGATTAACGCAGGTTGATATTTTTTTTATTAATCGTATTAATGTTGGCAGCAACTTTAAGTTCATTGTTATTTACTGTTTACTACACCTTCATTTACAATTTGCATTTTCTCCCTTTGACTTTCTTTATTTTCGCTCCCTAGGAAAATTTGGCCAAATTCGATCAACATTTTACACTGTTTTAAGCCAAACACTGAAACACTAGTTGAAACAACAACAAAAAAAAAAACAAATTTAGTATTTAATTTAGAAAAGCACCTCTTTGCCAACAATAAAAAAGAAAGAAAAAAAACTCAATTAACAACGCTGAAATGAATAATCATTTAAGAAGAAAATTTCAAAGTGTTTCCGTTTCCCTGAATCAAACACTGCATCGTGACAATGAGACTGACTATGATTACTTTCCGATTGCAAATAAAAGTGAAAAAAAATCGATTTCAAATCATTCGCTTGCTGAACTATAAAATTTTTTAAGTAAATCACATAAACGGAATGTAATTGCTGAATTAACTTTAAATTTAAAATTAAAAAAAATAACAATAATATGAAAATATTTATTTTGAAACAACAAAAATATGACATTTTTAAGCTATGTATATTTAATGACATTATAAAAAAAATCAAAGAAATTATGGAAACACATTATAATTATAAATTGGTTTATGTATATTTGTGCTAGAATCTTATAGATATATTATACATACTATAGTCATGTATTATTCTCTCTTACTATCTACATCTTATTAAAAAAAACAAAATACTGAATGCTGCAAGTTCTTAAATACAATTGACAAAAACTCACACG
This sequence comes from Meiosimyza decipiens, assembly GCA_963680825.1. Classification (NCBI taxonomy): domain Eukaryota; kingdom Metazoa; phylum Arthropoda; class Insecta; order Diptera; family Lauxaniidae; genus Meiosimyza; species Meiosimyza decipiens. Next base: position 37,494,006 of record OY804258.1, read on the forward strand.
TGCACGAACCAGCCAGCTACAGCTTTTAGCTACATAAATAAGAAAAGCATAATGAAAAATATATAATCTGCATAACAAAAAGTGCTATTTTGTAAACTCTTAATTAGTTTAAATATACAAGAACCAAATTTTATTTATGTTATTTATCGTTGTATTTGTAATTAAATATAAGTAAGTTCAAACAAGAACGAAAAACATCTTCCTCCTTCCCATACAAAACAATTTAATTTCAGCTTTTTTGAAATTTGTGGAAATATGTTGTACGTAAATTTCCCAAAAATTAAAAAGCGAAAAATGTTTTAACATATTTTTATTTTTTGTAATTTTATTTAAAACAATTTTAGACAATTTAGCTTTATTTAATCAATGTAATTTTATAAAAACAATATAAATTTTAAACAATTATGTTTAAAAAAACTTAATGCTGAAAAATTATAATTTTATTTTATTTACTTTGTATATACAACGTATGTATTTTAGAAGTATATTATAAATTGTATTGAAGCATAGATAAAAATCTTTAAATTTATACCTTAACACTTAAAATAAGCATTGATTGATTATACAAAACTTTACGCTATAGCAAGAAATATTGCAAATTTTGACTTAAAATTTACAATAAGTAAACACATTATGTTGAATTAAGTAGGCAACGCTTGTGTTATTTTCTTTTAATTAAATTCGAAATATGCCTGCGTTAAATATTATACAAAAACCATGCCCATACACATACAATTTTGTAGCTTTTAATTGAAAGATAAAATAAGATACATTTATTTTACGCGCATATGCTTTTCATTAAGAATACATGTAAAATATATACAAAAAAAAAAAACCAAAAACAGAATGCAAAAATTATTTTGTCTTTAAGCTTTAAAGTTTAACAAAGCCATCTGACATGCAAAATATTGCGATTATCTTAGAACACTTATAGTCCAGTCATCAGAATAAAAAAAATTAAGCTTAAACCTCAGAATTTTACGACAAAGCCTTTTTCTCGAAATGTGTTTAGGAGATTTTTGCTGATTGTAGATGTTGAATTTCAGTCGCAATCTAGAAAAACTGCGTTATATTATGTAAGTTCATTGTTCGTTTTTTTTTAGAGAATATAACATGTTTTTAAATTTTTGTCAATAAAGTTTGTTATTATCACTTGCAATCCGCTAAAAGGCAAGAACAAAAAACATCATAAATTTGTAGAGGTTGAAATTCTCTACAACATTCATTTAGTTTTTTTTAAATTTTCTATTCTACAAATAAGTTGTTAATTTTTTTAATTGAAATTTAAAAATAAATACTCAATGTGGTTTTTTATACAAATGTCTTCTGATGATGAAAGTGAGTTTTCTCGTTTCTCAAAACCTCGACAGCGTTTTCTATTCATTCTGAAATATTTGCTAATATTTTGTTATCTTTCTTTTGCCTTTTAGTAGCTCGTGGCAAGTGTAAAATGAAGTCTTATAACATTATAACTCGAAAAGCAAAAATTTGTTAATAAAGTTTGACCGTTACGATAATGATAACAACCTATTTATACTCTGGAGAAACTTACAACCACATTACATTAAAAACAATCTTTGTCATAGAGATTCGCAAATAAAAATATCGTATTTTCTTGTCTGGTTTTAAATCTTTTAGAAAAATAATATCAGACCTTTCAGGGTAGGATCCTCTATAGTAGGATCGATCGTTCTTAGTCGAAATCTATTGAGTCATCAAAAATATATACGAAACAGAACGAATCGGTTTTCGTTCTCAACGTGTTACGAGTCCTTCATTTAATAAACGGATTGCAATGAAATAAAAAATGTTTTGTATAAGTGCAGGCGCCATAAAAGCTTTCCGTATGCAAAATCTGATGGATTCATTCAAATGCTAGATTTCTATTGAGGAACCCTTGAAATTGATATTCTTAAGAGTACAGGATGAATTTGATTTTTTTAATGCAATTTTATCGGAATAAAATACAGTCTAAGGCATGGAAGCATCAGCTTTTACATGTAGCCAAAAAGATAAAAACCATCTGATATTTTGCAAAGAACCAGCTGTTTGAAGGAAAAAAATTAAGTTTTATCATAATTTTCTTTATGGTAGAGCCCGCCCCCTGCATCAATGAATTACAATGATATAATTTAAAAACAATCTTCTTTAGTATGAGAACTCCCTATAGAAATTTACAAGGTTCACCAATTGATTACAGTTCCAGAAGATGCAGAAATAGATATTCTGATTATTATCACATCAAATAAATTCTTCCATTAAGGCAATTTTTGCGTGAAATTTTAAGTTTCACAGCAACACAAAATTTTCTTATATTTTTCTACTCGGAAAGAACGTTCTGCTGCTTTTTTTTGAATTTTGGGTATCTAAATTATTTATTTTGAAAATTTCAATTAAAAATCTAATTCTGACATCACAGTTATTTGACATAAGTTTATGGCTTCATATCTCTGATGCTCGTATCACTATATACATTGCAAGACATTTCACAATGAAATCTACTGACCATTTAAGATTGGTAAGTAAAGCTAACTATACGTACAGTGCTACATGCACTGTTATTTTTAATAACTTTTACTTAAAATTGAAAATTTAATTTTTCTACATAATTATGAAGTCGAATTTTCTTTGGCAAAAGTTCACTTCTCATTTTTTTACAATTGTTTTCTTACGTGGCTTTTAATACTGACAACGAATATAAACGTCGGAAGTAGCTTTTCAAAAAATCGTTGCACGTTGATAGTCCCTGGAACAATTTTCAAAATATGGGTGCCTTATGAAAGGTAATTTAATAAGCTATAATATTGTTTCATCAAAATTTGCGCTTTTAGAGCCATGTGCTAACTAAATGACGATGAAAGTGACGGTCATAATTTTGTATGAACCTTAATCAGTATGACATTTTTAAATTATATAATTGGCTTAAACTTCAAAATAACCCATTTTTCTTAGATATGAAGAAATACGTGTCCGTTTCTGCGTAATTTTATAGACATAAAACATTGATTACTAATTCGTTATGCCAATGCTCATTTAGTTGAAGGTGCTTAAAAACACGTTTTTTTTTGTAAAATTGAAAAAGGACTGGAATGGGAAGCTTTTTACGAAAAACTGAATCTATGCAAAAATGTATTTGAATCACTTTTCGCCATTTTCTATAAAATTTAAATGTCTTTGTATAAAGTGGTCTTTGGAAACATTAATTTATTCTCTTAGGTAACATCTTCATAAATTGAACAATATTAACCAATAATAATATAAGGGTTCTATGCAATCTCGATTTGTGTTAAAGTTTTTCATAGCGCATTAAAAGTATTTAATGTGCAATGTGTTATCTGTGATGTGTAACACTGTGTTTAACGTAAAATTTAACACTTAAACACAACGTGTGAAGATCCCTATTAAATCAAACAAAAAAATAAAAATAATTCTTACCATCAATTTTGTTTAAATTAATGAAGATTACATGCAAACGTAAAACCGTATTAGCAATCATAAACAAACAAATCTGAAAATCATATGTAAAGTTTCAATATATAGACAAAAAATAAATCAATCTAACTGTAACAAATATAATACACAAATAAGTCACATGTTCAAGAAAAAAAAATAGATGAATTCTATAGCAATTACGAAAATAACGATTACCGATTGAGTTGATAAATTCATAAGGTACGAATAGTATATATATTCATAAATGCGTAAATAAAACAAAAATAAAGAAAATTATTTTATTTAACATTATTAATTTACAACTAAAAAATAAATATGGTTTCATTTTAGAAATATAAGTTGAGTGCTCTTCAAGATTTTACATAATTGAGAGGAAAATGTAATGACTAAACTTATTTCTCACCAAAAAAAAAAAGAAAATGTTTGGAAATTTTCTGAAACACAACTTATATCAACATGCCAAAACAATACAACCATTTCTAGGCCATAAATACGAGTTTAAAATTATTCATAGTATTGAATTACGCAAGTCGAAAATAAGTCATTAATATGAGACATACCGGAGTCACAATTAGGAATCTTATTTGCAATCCCTGAACCTAGGAAAATTAACTCAAACGATTTTTGTACTCATACTGGTGATAAACCCTTCAGAAATAATCAAATAGAAATAATAAAATCCTCTAAGTATTTGCCATTAGTTATTTTTATGGATTATCTGTCGAGTTCAGTACATGTAAACATCAAAAAGAATTCGCAAGCTTAAATTACAACCGATACGTAGTACGTATTACGTACGTGCAAAACGAAACTTAAGGCAAGCTTGGGAACTTTCCACTGCATTTTCAAAGCCATTAGAATGTATCAATTTTATGTGTTTCCACTTACATATATATACATTAAATATACTAACTCTACTCGGAAGAAAGCTCTCAAATAATCGTCAATTTCGGAAAAAGCACTGCTCGCATTTTGGCAACATAGAGTTTATCCATGAATCAACTCTAGCGGCAAACGATTTCAAGACTTTGAAATACTCATGATTCATGAACTCACATTCAGCTCTGGTGAAAAGTACTCTGGCCGACCAGAAAATATCATACACCGCGACTCACTCACTGCAAATCATTAATGAATTCACAACCTGTCAGTGAAAGAATAATGTGGATTTGCTTCAAAAGTAGAGCTAGGAGCTTAACAATAGTACAGATATATGTTCCAACTGAGGTCGCTGACATTACAATGAAAGAAGCTTAGATCATCACCTCCTAATGGCTCTTTTTTGGACTCAAAAAGGTATATTCGTACAATATACAAACCCGCGCAAAAACCAAAAAGTTTGCCATACATAAACTCAAGGATACATGTCTTCGGGAAAGCTTGATCGACGAAGTAGAAAGACTCAATCTTATTCAAATGGCAAAACATCAGGTTGTCATTTATAATAGCTAGTGAGTCTACATTTGGCTTTACCTCACGGAAGAGAAAACTCTGGATGAGCGACGCTGCTTGCGATAACATTGAAAAAGACGAGCTGCAAACGCGCGAACAAGAGACCAGAGGCAAGATGCCGCTAAAATATATAGCGCCCTCACAGCCAAAGCTCAAAGAGCTACAGAAGTCAGCGACCTTCGTACGGTTCCCAAAACAACACGTAAGATAACGTGATAAAAAGCAAAAATGGGAGCCTATTTACTACTACAGATGATCAGCTAATCCGATGAAAAGATTGTTTTTCGGAGACCATCAACCGTCCACCTTCTCCCGTAAGCACATTCCAAATGCCTCTTCCTAACTTCTGATTGTGAGTTAAAAAAGGTTCTCAAATCTCTTAAAATCAACAAAGCAGAGGGCGGCGCATATCGTGTTGTTATCGAAATGTTCAAAGCTTCCCCTGAGTTCATCGGTAAGCTTGTATACCCTGTTCTTATCCAAATTTGGGAAGAACAACAAATACCTGAAAACTAGCATAGAGGAATCTCAGTAAAAGTCCCAATAAAAGGAAACTAATCGCTATGGCAGAACTACAGGGACATTATGATTTTATCAATTACGTCCGTCTTGACCAAAATTCTCCACCAGAGTCAGTGAACAAATAGAACCACTTATCCGGAAACAACAAGCAGGGTTTCTCCCGAACAGATCGTGTATTGATCAAATTAAAACCCTTCGCAATATCGTGGAGCAAATCAATTAGTGGCAGGCTTTGTACATTTAACTTTTGTCGGCCACGGTACTGCTTTTGACAACATCGATCGAAATCTAGGATGCATTGAACAGACGAGTAGCAGTACCCAAGATCAAAGCTCAATAGGAAGGTTTCGAATGAAGAGTATTACATTACTGAAAACTTTCTGATCATTTTGAGGTCGTCTCAGGTGTGGGTCAAGGTTCTTTGCTGCTACCAATCTTGTTTCTGATAGCGCTTGACGATGCTCTCATCAGAGGCTTAGACTTTAAATCGTGGCATTCAATGCATTTTCAGCGAATATCTGGAAAACTTCGCTTATGCCAATGAGAAATGCCTTATCGCCTCAAAGCAGTCCGACATGCAAGAAAAACTCACTGGCGTCCGATCTTATTCGGCAAAAGTAAGTCTGAGAATCAACATAAATAAAACAAAAAGCATGTCTATCCGCAATAGCAATAGCTATTTTTGATACCTAAAGCTGATTTTAAAACGTCAAAGTAGATCGTTGGTAATTTTTGGGGCAATGTGTTTAGAAGAGTGGTTACATTTTACTCTTACTGCAATTTTGGCAGAGATGTTTATTTTAGAAAGAACTACAATTTTTGGTGAAGCAAGAAAATAGATAACGCCTTATGGTTACGAAATCGTTACGCTCTAAGTTAAAGGTAAGTATAGAAGATTATATTTGTGTCTTTTTAATACTCTACATACAGGGTATATTCTCTCTGTACTTTCGTTTATACTCTACAGTTAAATTTGGAGCCAGTCTCATAAAGTAACTATTTCTATAACAGTCCAAAAGGGATCAAGAAGTTCTGGTTGCCAGATCATCCTATGTTAAGGAAATTTTCGGTGCAATTAGTGCTAGCTCTTTTTGGTACTTGTTGAGGATTATTTTAATACTGGTTCGATTAACTGCATGGTAACGCATAGAAGTGGGGATACTCTCATAATCAATGTCATCTTCTGAGTCGATGTGGTCATATCTGCCTGTATGTGGAAACATGATTACGAGAAACAAAGCGCCAAAATCTTATCGCTTTAATTGTACCTCGGATTGAAAATGGGTGAAATCGGTTCATGGACAAGTCTAAATACTAAACCTGATAACTTTAGTACGTGTTGGCGGTAAGCCATTTGGTGACAGAGAAAGGTGGAAAGGTTTGGACTATTGATAAGTTTAATGCAACAATCATGTGTATGCTGAGCATATTACATTTACCTCTTCCAGAGCCCTCCCATAAAACCGGAAAATATCATTTGAATGATATGATTCAATGAATCATTTGAAAGAAAGTACATAGGTCATTTGATGTCTCACCCATCACAATTGATGACTAATTTATGTACAGATTCCTATACGTACATAGATATTTTTTAATATTTAATAGCTTCACCAAGCACGGAAATAGAATTCAGTAGGTGTTTAAACATCCCTTAAACTTTCACTTAGCCTTGGTAACCGCAAAACAAACTTAAAAATTATATATTCATGTACATTAGCTATTTCAATTTACCTAAGTTACCATGACTTTTCTGCCATCTAAAAATAATTACATTAATAAATAACGTACAACAAATATATTAAAATTCAAAAACGGCTTTCATAAACATAAATCATAAAAATTTAAAATAAACATAGTTTTACAAAACGAAAAAAAAAACATGAATACAACCGAAGAAAAAGTGGAAGATAACAAAAATTTAAATGAAATTAGCATAACCGACAGCAAGGGACCCGAGTATAGGACATGGCCAAGCGAACGCATTGCTCAAGGCGGATTTTTTCATACACCCAAAGTGGAATATAGCAAAGAGACAGCGGATTTGATAAAATGTGAGAAGAGTTTTACTTAGCTATTTCAAAATATCAATGTTCTCTTTATCGGTCTAGTGCTAATGCAGGAATCAAAAATGTCTATGATGATGCGAAAGCAAATCAATGACTGCCTGCGTAATGGAGAACCACTGTCGGTACCAGAGCCACGTCGTGTTAGCTCTTTCAACAATCCAGATAGTGAGGCATTAGAGATACTTAGACGAGCACGCAATGCCAAACGCAAAAGCTTTGATAAAATTTTGGCTAGTGGAGCCTACGATATGCCTAGGTCAAGAATAAAAATTTCTTTCTTTTAATGAGCAATTATATAATTTATAATGAAATAGGTATCGGCCAAAACCCACTGATCGAATACCATCGGAAAAGGCAAAAATAGCGTTACAAGAGGCAATGTCTGGCATGCGATTAGCTGAAACGAATTTGAAAGCGAAACGTAGGCAGAAACCAAAGGAAGAGCACCACGCCACAACTGGAGATATTATTAATGAACGTAAGTTTCCTGGCAACATTGCTTCAGATATGATGAAACTAATATGAGAGACAGTAACATTCTAGAGACTTAAAAATTTAATTTGACGGAAGAACCAGCCTCCGTCCTCCTCCGTCATATCACATGTGTAGGTACATATAGTCTCTAAAATGTAGTTGTCTCTGCTACCCGGACTTAACATAAAAAAATATATCTTTGTATGAAAGATTAATTATTATACGTAATACCATCAGTTTCCAAGAAAAACTATTTCTGTGGCGTTTTTGGACCTCTAGAAAATTTCGCGGACACAACCGGAAATAATTCTAAAAACTTAGATACTTCTTGTTTAATCTACTTGGGCTATAAACAACACATCAAAAGTATACAAAGTTCAAAATATCTTTAAAAAAAAAAAAGCCAGTGGTAATGGTGGTATATTCTGTTAGAAAGGTACTTTAAAATACATTTAAAAACCATGATAGACAGGCCCCACCGATCGAAGTTTGTCAGGATCGTAGTTTTTGTTTCAGATTATATCTGCTTTAAGTACGCAAAATTTACAATGTAACTGACGGAATTATAAAATTAAGTTAGAAGTCTCGCAGAAAGAAAAGGAAACTTTCCTTTTATTTTTAATTACTTTCAAAGCTCTCAAGCATTTGTTTTTGTATTTCTAGTTTTGGATCAAATAAGTGAACGTGCCACCTGGCTCGCCGAAATGGAGGAGCTGGGCGAAGGAAAAAAATATCGTGATGAAATACGTGAACAAATCGCTCAACGTCTACGACAAATTAAAGCTCTTGAAAGTAAGCTTGTATTGGAAAAAAATGGGATCCGGTATGTAGACTAAAAACGAATAGTAAAGTGAGTACGCGCAATAGCAACTTTGAAAATTATAAAGAAAAACATAAACTGCTGTACACAATTTTTGTGTAATATTTTTTTTAGATATTTCTTTAATAAATATATTTTCAATATGACAATTTTCTTTTTTTAGCGCACAAACAACCAAGCAATTGAAGCATTTTACTGTTTTAAAAAATTTACACTTTGTAATCCAGAGCCTTGACTTAGCAAACGCATTTTACGTTAGATTCATTTTATTTCAGTTAAATAATTAACTTGATTTTTTTATGTTCTTCAAAAATGTTATAGATTTTAAAATTTGGCTGACTTTACTTTTCAGTTAATGCGAATGCGAATGCATATATCAAATGAAAAATTTAATTTATTAAACTGTGCCCACTGCGAAAATCGCAAAGTATGAAATATGTGCAAATTTTAAAACAGTTTCGTTTTGTAGTTTGTCATTAAGTTCTAGTAATAAACATATTTGAAGTTATATAAATAGTAATATGTTTCATGAATACAGGTTTAAAATAGGGTTTTTTCTTTACTCATAAGAACTAAATTTTAATGGAGTAAAATTTGAAAAAATAGTTTAGTATATTTAGCATAGTAACGCTAGATTCAAAATGAGTGGTTTGTTTTTGTATATTTTTCTGTTATTTAAAAAGTTGATTGGTACTGGTATTCAAAATATTTAACAGGCTGGCATATGAGATCTAAATTCACCAGCTGCCTCTGCGAAACGATTTCTTATTAAATATGAACTGATCACCTCAGCTACCTCATGTGGACGGTCTTCATGCACAGCATGGCCACATCGGGCAAGGACTTGCATTTGAAATTTGCCTGCAATTTATTTCGATGATAATATTGAATGATAATAAAAGAACAGAATTGAAATTTTACCCTGCATTTGTCCAACGGTTAATGTTTTATCCAGTCCATCAATGCTAGCCAAGAGCAGCTGTTTTGGAACACGTAAATATAAAAATTTTTCGCTCAGACCGGAAAACCAACCAACCCAATATTTTTCAGATTTTGATAAATCGATGCGCCATGTATATCTACAGAATTCAAATTATGTTAAATTTCAAAATGATCCATTTAATAGATCGTTGTTGTGATACGAACTTTTTGGCGTTGTCATCGACAGTGAGTGAGCTTGCTTCAGGTTTTTTGAATTCACCCGAGTCATCACTGTTTTCACTTTCGTTATTTTCCGTAGCAACTTCTTCTTCGTCTTCAGAAATACTAAAAGGATGTGTAAATTTTGATGCTGTTGCGCAATCATCGGATTCATCTTCGAGTAGCGGCAGTTCGTTGGTTGCGAGTTTTTGCGTTGTGCAACTATAAAATTGTAATTTATTTTTTGATTTAAAAAACATTAATGAAGCAAATATCGTTTTCCCATCTTTCATAAAATTCTACATTGGAGTCGTAAATGGGTAATCGTCTACTTATTCTGAATTCGATTCTACAAAGACAGCTTTTTCTTTCTCCAAAATGAAATATTAGTTATGCATGAAAAGTGGGCTCATATCATACCTAATGTGCCTCTCGTTACATAAAAAGGAACTTTTTATAAATTTTCAGATAAAGGCGCGATACACTGCAAAACACGTATACATACGGCAAAACAATACTCCGCCAACGAAATGGCGAAATTCAAACATTCAACCAACCTGTGTTGACTGAAATCCCGTTGGCGCTATTTTGTTACGTCATGATGCCATGGCTCCATGACGCTGTTTCGCGATCTTCAAATGATAAATCAAATTAACCATATTAAAAGCCATACAAAGGTGCGATGTATAATCGAACGCTTGTTTGGTCAACTCAAACAAAGATTACAAATGTTACAATCTAAATTGCGAATGGTCCCGGACTTCGATGATTACCGATTATTTCGTGCTTAATAACGTGGTAGAATTTTTGAATGATTCAGATTTCGAATTACCAAAATAAATTGTGAATGGTGAAGGCTTAGAAGTACCCATAATGGACGCAAACAATAAATCTGAATATAAACTAGGATGTATCTGAGCAATTATTAAAAAACTTGTCAAATTTTATGTAGGATATTTGTGGAAATTTGTATGAAGCGATTAATGGGCGTTATATAACGTTTTATTCGCCTTTGGGCAAATACTTACTTTATTATCTGTCCAGGCATGGAAACCTTGGCGCTGTCCACATTACGTATTTGACCACTGCGTATGCACCATTCGATGGCATTTGGAATACTTTTAAAGTAAGCAGGACGCGAGCGTAAAAAGCTTTGCATACTCGCCAATGCTTCCATGGCAGTTCCCTCTACCACATCGATTACGGTAACACCAACAAGCGCGGGTATTAAATCCATATGCGCAATATGTACCGCTATAGCACCGCCCATTGAATGGCCGACCAGATGTATAGGTGGACAATTTTCCGGATAAAGTTTCGCAATAAGATGACCTACATCACTATTGGTAAATAAAGAAAAATAAATAATTGTAATCGAAACATGGAATTGATAGAAGTTTTTAAATTTAAATTACGTTGCCAATGTTTCCGCCGAAAGATCTTCCTCATCATCAGTTTGTGTATCGCCATGACCACGCAAATCGATGGACAAACATTGACAGTGTATCATGCTGGTTATCTCGACCTAAAGAAAAAGGATTTTTTTTCAGTATTAAGGTCTAAAGTTGTGTTTCTTGCTATATATTCATATATATGTGTATGTTAATTTTGATCATATGTGATGCGATTTGAGAAAAGGGACATTATTTAATATTCTTATAGAGGACAGTATATAGCAATCCAACAAACAATTTAGTGGAAACAATCCAAAAAACGATCGGACATAATATGGATTTTGAGAAAGTCGAGTTTAAAGTTTTTAATCATGTGAAACTTAATTGATCTTGTTGTTACAAATCAACCTTTTTGAGTTCAAGTTTTGAAGTAAAACTGAGTGGATACTGTGTGGCAGATTACCCAGTGTTATATTTCAGCAAAATTTCAAAATTGCCGCCATGTAAACTACCCTTTTCGCTCTCCTTAAAATTTTTCTATGGCAAGATAATGTCCCTTTGCGCAGATGGCATCACATACCTATGTACGTCAATACAAAGGCCACTTAACTAGAACAATAGATCATATGGCAACCCATTTCAGATGGCTCTCCAATTATATCATAATGAATATAACAGATTAAAGTATAGATAAAGGTCCCGTACCAAATTAACATAAAGATATGTTCGATAAAATAGCACCGATTCCAACGGTGACCCGCTGTCAAATTAAGAATACACTTAGAAAACCCCTAAAGGCTAACCGTCGACTTAGATTTAATTTTATTCATTTTGTAATATCAATTTCAATTGGAGTCGAAAAGGGAAGTGATAAGCTTCAAATTGAAATATTTTGGAGGATACTAGAAAAAAGGACAAAAACCAATTTTTTTGGGGTTTCGACAGCCATTTTCTTAACGGCGAACAACTTTTGAGCCCAGGCTCGTGTTCAGCGTGTAAAAATCTATCGGAAAGATATAGTCACGTCCCATTATCGCAAACCTTGTGTATCAGTGTTACAGAATCATTTCTAAATTTTCAAACATCTGAAAGCTTTTAGAAAATATAATTAAAAAACAAAATGTTCCTCTTACCCAAAAGGCTGTTTTGACCAGAGCAACATGACTTTATTGCTGGACACTTACTTAACTATTTAGAGCTGCTTTCGAATTTTTTTTTCTCATCCATGGAACTTTGCTACCAAGTAAATGTTTTGTATATCGATTTTCCAAGGCTTTTAAAAAGGTTGGATAATGATCTAACTAAAGACTTGTTCTAGCGCGCGCCCCATTCTCATCAATAAATGCTTTTGCGCTTTTAAATTTTAACCGTGTGCTGACGACTAAGATTATTCAAGAATTTTTTTTCAAACTAATTTGGTTTTTTTGCAAATGTATTTGTGCAAGTTACTCTCTTCAGAGCACCCCCTTTAGACCGTATCTACAATGCAAGATTGAGATTTGCAAATCAAAATAATTTCTTTGTCCCAATGTCATTAATTTCTACCACGGCCCGGCAATCTACCTAGTGAAGCAGCATCACACCATCAAGTTAATTTCTCCATATTTCATATGGGCGGGCGGTAAAAATTGCGTAGATAACTGGAAAAGGGTTATATAGTTGTACGAGACCAAAAATTAACATTATCAGTCAGATTTTTAAGGTTAGATAATAAAGTTTAACTAAAAAACTCTGACTGTGATTGCTATATTTTTAAGGGTTCTAGAGCTTTGCAAGTTAAATGTGATCAAGATATATCCACATGCTCTCGCCACTGGAATTATATGGAAGACAGCCTTATGTATCACAAAAAAGTTATTCTTAAATAGACCAATAGTTACTTCTATTACCACTGGTAGGGATAGACGTATGTGCAAATACATATTGGATAGTTTGTGCTACCCAGAAACTTAGAGTTGATTTTCTTTTTGCATCCTAGTAACTCGAAGAGAGTTGAGAATAAACCTTTTTTTATTCATTCACTACCTATCTGCCAAGTTGGCAAAGTTTTGGGACACTGAAATAGATATGTATGTATAAAGTCATATTTTGGAAAAACGAAATCCAAAATTTGATCAGTCCTACAGCCTTGCAAGTAGTCTATAAACAAATAGTTCAAACGAAAAATACAGCAGATAGTAAATATTTCTTCTTTTACCTTCCTGAGCCATTGCCTATAAGATACAAATAGTAAGTCATCCATATATGATACAAGTCATGTACTAATCGACAGACATACTGTGTTGAATAAACCAAATAAATACATTTGTTTTTCTTACACAAAAATGCGCCCAAGTGAGGGCAGAGTAGCCACCACCATGTAAGAGCAGCAGCACTGGTCCCGTCTTCTCCGGTAGATTGGTTCGATACACACGAAAGATGCGTTTGTCATCCAATGCAACATCCTCTTTATCTGCAAAAAATTCACTCCAAAGTGTTGGCTTAAAGTCGCGGATGCGCGACTTCTTAAATGAATCCCTTTAGTTCAAGATGAAAGCAAAACAAAAGTTATGGTCAACCTTGAACCTGAGTTATGTGTATGGTTAAAAAATTACTCACGATCGTCCGATGCGCCCGCCGGGAATCGTGGGCGGAAGACGTCCTTTTAGTACCGTTCGCTGTAAGTTTGACATTATTTTAAAGGAATTAGGTCCTTATTGGGTTGTTGGTCAAAGAATTCAAAAGTTATGCGTTTTCTTCTTGCTGAGATTTGGCGAAAATTCTTGATTTCGGTTCAGCGTCACTTTTATTTTTCGTTTCTTGTTCTGCTTTTTTCAGCTGCAACCAAAAGAAAAACCGAAAAACAGCAGCGTCAGACGGCTACGTTTCTTGGGCAGCGTTAACCGTGTTCCTTTTCCGAATCGTTTCGTAGCGCAGCTGATTTTTGCAACAGAGAAAAATTTGTTTGTTTTTTTTGTAGCTTGTGCTTTTTTTACTACTGTCAAGAAGTGAAACGATTTAAAATTGATTCTTAAAACAGGGCTGCTTGCGTTCATTTTTTCAAGTAGTTTTGTTGAAATTAAATTAGACGTTAGTTAGCCCGCGTAGACAGCAATTCATCGTCTAGCCTGGTTATATGGTTATAGTACAGATTAGACTTTTCACCATTTATATCCAACTTCATTCCTTGTGTGCACTTGGTATTGTAAACAGCACACAATGAGTACGAATATGTACTTTTTGTCATAAGTTAAATAATGCATATCAAGAATTATGTGAAAGACTTACTAGAGGAAGGATCAGATCGAACCAAAGCTTTGTTGGTTGCATAGCGTTGCTTCAGCGCATCCATATATTTGATAAATTTCATTGACTTATAGTATTTTTTGGAAAAAAGCAGGTTTCAGAAAGGACTGAATCTATTAAATCAAACATGCTTTCCTAGGGCAAACTAGTTCATCCGATCCGATCTGTTTATACGAATCAATTGAACCTTAAGAAATTTTAGTACGTTGATACAAGTGGTCAGCTTCGGCTTCGAATCACGGTTAACATCATCCAATATGCCCAAGACCAGCTTTGAGGTGGCCTTAGGTATATAGTATATCCAACACCAGTGCGCAAATGAAGCTTGTGTTGAACACAGTATAGTGAAGATTTGAGCCGCAGCCAAAGATCGCCCACTTACCGTAACATACTTAAATTTAAAAAAAATTTAGAGTGATAGCGTTAAAGTATATTAATTAAAGTTCATCCTAAGCAACAACTCGTTTCGAATGAAGTAGTTTGGCGTAGGAAAAAGTAGTTTGGCTTGTTGGCTGGATTAACATTGACTGATGTTAATTATTGACTACAAATAAAAACTGTACTGACTTAGGCCTACCTTAAAATTAGATCTCTTTGAGTGGAGT
Source organism: Meiosimyza decipiens (assembly GCA_963680825.1). Lineage (NCBI taxonomy): Eukaryota > Metazoa > Arthropoda > Insecta > Diptera > Lauxaniidae > Meiosimyza > Meiosimyza decipiens. The sequence goes on from OY804258.1 coordinate 37,509,220, forward strand.
TCCTATTGCCTTAATCTTAAATACTTTGATGAAAAGATAAATATTAATTACACAGCACGAAATAAAAAAATCATTTGCATAAAACAACAGCGATAGGCTTAATTTCTCCTCATACTAAATTTTGAATAATAAACACTAGGTTATCCTATTAGATGTAAAAGTAATAAATAAAATATTACTGATTCTTATATGTGAATGGGATTCACGAAATGACGGGTGCTTGGCAGATTTGACAGCAGTGGAGATACTCATTTACTGTTTCATTCCTATATACATAGAAATACAGAACACTATTGTCTCTTTTTTTCTCACGAACTCTTTTCGGGCACATATGAAAAAAAAACTACTAGACTTAAATGGGAAACGAAACGGCACGCCGATTTCAATTGAATAATTTTGAATTTTGTGCGAACAGTGAAAAACGAACAGTCCGTTGCGGTGAATGATAAAAGCAATATAAAATGCGTCAAAGTTGTAGAGTGCAACAACAGAAATAAGTGGTGAAGAAGCGTTGATTAATGAAAAGTGGATGTTTGAAAAAAAGCATAAGTGCATCAGGCAGCAAGTGTGCAACTTAAATTTAAAAATTTGTTTCAATTCGTGTGCGTGCGATATTTGTGTTGTGATTTGTTAAAAATAATTTAAATATTTTGCCTACACGCCGCTTTTTAAATGAGTTTAATAAAAATATAAAAAAAAAATTTGTCAAAAATGCAAAGCAAAACGAAAGATATTTTGATGCCAGCGCAACTGCATAAGTGAAGTTGTAATAAAAAATCGAACAAAGGGAAAAATAATAAGTGTGAAACAGCAAAAAGAAGCAAATGAAGTGCTAAAGAAAAATACAGAATAAATTTGTAATAAAATCTGCTAGATTTCTTGTATTTTTGTTTTAAATTGAAAATATTAGTGCAGTTTACCAAATGTAGCAAACTTCGAAGGAGGAGGTAAAGCGAAATGAAGTAAAAGAAAACTTCAGTTGAAAATTCGCCATTAAGACGAAAGAAAAAATCAACTTCAAAGCAAAAGTGCCGATAAAGTTCTCAAGCCAAGTTTTTTCTGAAAATTTCTCATTCAAATAAATAAAAATTAATTGGAGTTTCTAAATTTGCTTTATCTGCAAGTTATGCATTTGCTAAATATTAGGATAAAAAATTAAAATATTTCAAGTTGAAACGTTGCGCACACGCAAAGTTATAAAAAACGTTGCAGTCGACGTGCTGCGTTGACGTTGTTCGAATTCCATGAACTGCATTCGCGCCGACGCCTGCGTCGCTAAGTGTTTTTTTTTTGAATAGAAATTTGACGTTTGTGACAAAAGAAAATAAAAATAATTTAATAAAATTGTATTTTGCAAAATTTACTACAATGTTCAAGTAAAAAAAACCCAATTACTTTAACTAGTGGATATTCCGTTTTGTGTTTTTCGTAATTCATCAACAGTTTTCTTTGAAGTTATTCTCAAGCAGCAGCGATAGCTTTCCGTCTTTTGCCAGCAAACGCACCTGACACCTCTTTGCTGCTCCAAGCTCCAAGTGGCAACTGCTGTTTTTTATTTTTTTTTATTTGTTTCTTTCATCATTTGCACTACACCGCGTCATCGTAAACGTCGTTGCAACGTTGTTTGTCTACCGATGCGTCTGCACGATTGTTGTGCGTTCGCATCTTGGGAGTTGGAATATTGACTGTTTCTTCATTGGAATCGTTTGGTGAGTTGGTTTTTATTTATATTTATTTCGCTTTTAGAGGGTGTGCATACTATTGGTGTAGGCCCGTTTAAAGGGTACTCCGCTCAGCAGGATTGATTTCCCGTCCCAAAGATTTTTCACTGACCTTGGACTGTGCAACTACTGTAGCCTCTTCTTCGTAACAGCGTCCAAACATTTTAATGACTTAGAGTGGATGTATTCTTTGGATTTGATTTTTATTCAATTCGGTGTCCTGATTATTATCTTTCAGATATCACAATCCCGAGTAAAAATTATGTATAGTTAAGTAAATAATTTAAGTGAACTTCAGTAGGATTCTTAAAGCTGACAAGTCGAAGTTTATTTTCTTTGGTCCAAGGAGTCCAATTTTAGATCAACGTAACGCTGGTAAAGAAATGTTGCCAGATTGTGTAGTGCCCGCGGTGTAATATGTAGTTGGCTTCGTTTTGGTTTGGGGATGTTTCTCTGTAAATGGAGTAGGCAATTTAGTGCGCATCAAGTTTACAATAAAACGAAAAGACCACAAACTTATTTAAGAACAACATCCTCTACTGTTTGGTTATAACTCGATTGGAGAAAAATATATAACTAATGCAGCAGGACAATGATTTATATCACACTTGAAAACTACGTAGGGAGTTCCTAGAAAAAAAATATTGTTATAGCGACGGAGTTTTAGAACTGACCTACGCAATCAACTGATCTTATACCCATTGAACTTTTATGTCTAGAGCTATATAGACGACTCAACGACAAAGATCCTACATCAAAAGTAATAAGAAGCGCATTGTTGGATTGCTGAAGCTCTATGGCACAAGAGACAATTCAAAAATGTTTTCCAAGAATGCCACGATTAAGTAGTTTAAAAAATATTAAGTAGAATGTAGAGGTACACTTTTTAACGAATAGACTGTTTAGGCACTAAAAAGAGAAATATAAATAACTTATTAACTATAAAATACCAAAACAGTTTTTGTGTTTCAACCCTCGCACTTCTTCTGAGCCAATAAGTGGTAAATTTTTATTTTTTGAGGAAACTAATATTAACTTTTGCTCGGCTGTGTATGCAACAGACCCACAACGACTATCTTTGGCAAAACACTAAACCTCAGAGATTAACCAAATCAAAATGACAAACATCATGTCTTAATTATTAGTAGGCAGTAGCCCTGGATAAAGGATTTCAGATATCGTTGAAAAAATGACATCTGTGAAATGCACGAAACACGAAGTGCGAACCAGAGACCAAAAACAAGACTCCGCACTTTTATAACGCACTTAAAAAGAAGTAAAAAGTCTCCAGCAAAAGCCGCAGAAATTAGAAAAATTCACCCAGTTTACGAGGTAACACGCAAGATGTTACGCAAAAAACTAGCAAAATTGGCAAAAGTAACCTATAAAGTTGAATTAATTAAAATTTCTAACAAATGACCATCTAACTCGCTGCGAGAATATTTTTCGTTTGTCCACCTCCACCCGTGAGTTTTAGCCATACGCGGATTCCTTTTGAAAGACTCCAGCAATTGATCTCGTGCTCGCTTTCTTTAGCATAGATAAAGAAATTTGGAATGAAGACCGATACCCTGGCTCATAGAAACTTTATTGAAAACTCTAAAAAACAATCATCCTATCGCTATACAGGAACTATAGTGGTATAATGATATTGTCAATCCCATCCAAGGTGCTGTTATGAATCCACCTTAACAGAGTAAGCTATTAACTAGAGCCGAAAGCAACGAGCTGGTTTTCGGTGGACAGATCATGTCTTTCAAATCATTGTGTGCAGTTAAATAAGTGGAAGGCCTCGTTGCATTTAACCTTCATTAATAACACTGTGTGCTCTCATCAGACGCCTACAAGATTCGGTTTCCAAAAAAAAATTAATCATACGTACAACTGAAGTCTATCAACAGACATTAAAGTGAAACGCTCAACTAGCGGCTGTCCTAAATCATGGAAAAGGTTGCTAGAACAAGAAGTACATAAATTACGGAAATGTTGGATAGGGAAGGGATTTGTGGAAGCCCTAAGCTTCGTAAGGAGATAAGAACACAGAGAAGAAGAAAATGTATAGAATCATGGAGAAATTCCCATGTAACAACAAAACATCACACATAACTGACCATCAAGAGAGAATTGCTCCGCTTTGAGCGCGCACTGTGGACGAGCACTAAGACGATAAAGATGATTTGAGGCGAAAAAAGTAGAGCTGTCCAGTATTTCCAAATTAATAAGGACTGGACTATAAAATAACGTTTAGAACGATAAAAAGTTTTGGTGCAATTTCTGTTTTTTAATATATGAATACGTCTTTAAAAATTGTTGATTTTGTGGTGGAAACATAATACGACTATTGATCACTAGTTTTTGATCGTGCACGAGTACAATACATACAATAAGACATGAATCAACGTTTGAAACTTTCGTGCAGTTTCTTTTTTTTTAAATTTATCTTCGAAAACTGTTGATTTTTCATTGTGAAGACCCAATATATTCTTCTGGCCACTGACCATTAGTTTTTGACTAATCAGGTGCGTCCTCTAACTTTATACAACGCTTAGAACGGTATATATTTTGGATGTACTCTTTTTATATCCACATATATGGATTTGTCCAAAATTGTAAATGGCTTAATCAAAATAAAATTCAAAAATAATAATGTTCACGAAAATAGTAGTGGTTACTAAAAAACTAAAATCATGTCTAATATTTCGTGATAAGCGCTTTATTGTTTAATATGGTTTTCCATCGACGTCGAATAGAGTCAATAAGGTCCTTACAACGTTTCACAGGAATTTCAGCCCATGTACCTTGTCAAAGTTATGTTCTACTTGAGGGTCTTGCTGTTGCTACGATTCGGTTGATTTCACCTCACAAAGTTTCTATCGGATTAAGGTCCGGGCCTGAGTTGGCCATGGCATCACGGCGATTTTTAAAGATACAAACCACTCCTAACCTAGTTTACTAATGTGTTTAGGATCCTAATCTTGTTGAATCGTCCATCTTAAAAGCATTTCCCGACTGGTATACGGTATCATTACATCCTTCAAAAAATTAAAGTATACTTCTTTTCCACAATACATTAGATCAAATGGATAGGGCCAAGGCCAGTGCAGCAAAAGTAAGCTCATACCATAACGGTCAGTCCACCATGTTTAACGATCTTTGTAGTGCATTTGGGGTACTACTCTGTGTTTGGTTGATGACGAACATACTGTCTGGAGCTTGTTCCACAAAAAGAAAACTACTTTGCTCTCATCTGACTATAATACGTTTCATATAATCTTTTGCAAATTTTATTCTTGTAACGACGTGCTTCTTCGTCTAAAGGTCCAACTTTCTGGGATTTCTTGCATTCAAATTATTTTCCATTAGTCGACGACGAATTGTCACAGCACTGACGCCGAGGGCTTAGCCTTACAATAACGTACATTTCGTCTGTCGTCTAATAACGAAGTCTTGAGTTTACCACCACGATTTTCAGGATTCTTACAACAGTTACTTGCATTAAATATCAGCGCCAGTGCAACCAACCATATTTTCAATTTCTTTGAAAAGGTTGTCCTGATTCCTTAGCATAATTATTGGTTCTCTCTCTGAAAGAAAATCTTTACTGTTGTAAATTGAATGAAGGCCTAACGCCTAAAAATCACATTCATGCTGGTATTATATTTCAGAACTTTAGAAACTTTTCTACTTTTATCAGCATTTTTTCGACCTGTTAAAAAAAAATCTAAAGTTTATACCATGACTTTGAATGCTCATAAGTTTGCCTAATTAATCAACCTCATATCACTTAAGATAATTGATCTTTTCAACTTTTTCCGACACTCTTGTAAATCTTATGCAATGCATAAAACTTTGAAAAAAAGAAAGGACGTCTATGACGGCGTAAATAGGCTGAGACACTAAGGCATCGTCATTATTTTCTTCATTATCATCATCATTATCTTCATCTGCAGCATCACCAAAGCAACCATCTCTGAACATCAATGCGATACTCTTCAATGTGTCAATAGCAACAATACTTGACTTATTTATGAAGCCCAAACTAAGTCATGCTGTGGTGTAGAGTGGAGTGAAGTGGCCACTAGAGCGACGTAATGAAGCGGTGCGCTGCATGCTAAATAACAAAAACAAAATTAAACAACCACAACAACAGCGCTAAAATCAAAACAAAAAAAATTTCACATTCAAGTGGAATTTTAAACGTTAAAACAAAAGTGAATGTTTACTTAATTGAATGTTGTTTGTTGTTGCTTTTGTTTGTTGTTGCTTTTGTTTGTTGTTGCTTTTGTTTGTTGTTGCTTTTGTTTGTTGTGATTACTTGCTCAGTTGACATTTTTCAACTTTTCTCTCCTTAAATTTTAATTTTTCTTTGTTTTCGTCTTGGAGATTTTCACTTGCCGCCTTGCAAAATATGTCTACCGCTTCCTTGTGAAGGATGCCACATTTTTAGTAACACGAGTACGTGAATCAATCAAGCACCACTTAAATGACTTTAAATTGAGCTCGAAAATTTAACTAAAAATTCAACTATGCGGAAAAACAAAATTTTGTTTTTCTTTGACCTTCCAACCCGACTCATAAAAGTCTCTACAAATGTAAACTTATTTTGCTAAGGCAGCGAAGCGACATGCACAAACTCTTTTTTTTTTTTTTATCAAATAATGGCCAGCGATTGACGCTGATGGCTTCTCACCTTTATGTTAAGTTGTTAAAAGTCTTGAGTTAAACGCATCAGATAAAATGCTAACGCCGCACACAGCATGCGCATAAAAAGTGGCTTGGCCTTTAAGAATGAAGGGCTTGAAAGCTGCTCTCTCTCTCTGTCTTTCTTTTTATTCACTTTTCTATTAAACGCTTTTCTAATTTTTTTATAATTTCCTTATACCACTGGAACACTCTAAGCCGGAAATTTCTTAAAGCGGTCTTCGCAGCACTTCACAGGTCACTCAATGGCAGCCACTAGATGCCCCCGCAGATTGTGAAGATAAGGCCAAATGCAAGTGCGTCGCTAATTTGGAGAATGAATAAAACAAAAAAATGTGTGGCTTTTTGCCGGTCATGTGTCGGCTTGTAATTACAACAAACAACAACAAAATGTTTTTGATTTTCGTAATCATAAAATTTGTTGGTATCAAAGATGCGAAGGCGTCGTTTTAAAGTGCATTGAGGAAGTTGTCAATAAACGCAAAACTTTTAAGTCGTAAAGTAACAAACACATGTGCCCTCTGCTTTGGTTTATCCCAATGAAAAATATTACTGATATTTGACACAGATCAATAATTTTTAAAAAACCCCTATAAGACTTCGTAGAGGCCATTCGACATCTACATTTCTTTAGAATATAGACCCTCCGAACTTTTGACGCAATAAATCGATTGTAATATGTGCAGTGTGCGCCATCTAAAACGATCGTTATCATCGATCTGTCAATATTTATAGTAAGGACAACTCCTTCTCCATTTTCGAAACAAGAGAATCGATGATTCCAACGCGCCACGCGTTTTATGGAATATAAAAGCTCCACATGACTAAATATTTTGTGGTTTGGCTTAAGACCAGTATGAAAAAAATTTAATTATTTACTGATTCAGAGATATGAAAATGTGCCTCATGATGGAAGATGATTTTATTGGCATAATCAGTCACATTTTCAAGTTTTTACGGCATTGCCGATGATCAAAATGCTTTAATTTTTATGTGATAATATTAACGTAAGGATGTGAGTTCTAGTAAAACCGTAAAATACGCCATGTTCTTAAGGCAGATAGTCCTGACTGCTGAGAACGCCTTGGAATTGCTAAATTTGGATCCTTAGCAATACTTGCCTTAACAGCAGCAATATTTTCGTCACTTCGACCGGATCTTTGTCATACTGGCACACGAACATTGTGCGACGAAAGATTTTTCACGACGCAAATCTACTGTAAAAAATACAAATATGCGGAAAATGCCATCCAATGTTTTCTTTCGAGCATTTAAAACGTTTAGCCATGTGTCTTTTATAGCACTTATCTATGGACATCTCAAGACTGCAAAGTTTACAATAAGTAGAAAATCTAATGAATGTTTTAGTTAAGATAAGCACAGCAATGATTAATTTTTCACTGGGTCTTTCTATTTTATTCAAATAATAAAGTTGTTTCAGCAGATTATCTGAACTTCAAATTAACCTATTGGAATCACAAATATTTGGTCCGACCAGACTTTTCGGTAAAAACTTAAACAAACTTATTTTGTGCCCTTAAAGTTCAATTCACTTTAAAGTTTTAATTTATTGTTGTGATTCTGTTGATTTTACTTATCTATTATTTTTCAAGAGCACTGTAATATTCTAAGTAATGATTTTTTTTTTAATTTTTCAATATATCGATTATTGAACGTTAACCCCAAGTAAGGCAGCGTTCACAAATTACGTTATGCACTTAGAGAGGCAGGGGGAGGAGAATTCACAGAAAAATAGCAATTTGCGTTACGGTGCGTTACAGAGGAATTAAAGGCGGCAGGGAGAATCCTATGATTTTTTTATGAACAGCACAATTAAGTTATGTCTGAGCATATAAAGGGTGTTTTTTTTAGAGGTTTGTTTTTTGAATAGAGATAAAGCTTGCATTTTATAGTCAAATCTGGCAACTCTAATGTCATTTATGTTTAGTTTGGTTTGCCATTTTATCATGAACAGGTTGACAAAAGAACAACGCTTGCAAATCGTGCAAATTTATTTCGAAAATAATGGTTCAGTTCGCGAAGTTTACCGCAAGCTCCGTCCATTTTATGGTCGACATAATCGTCCATCAGAGCAATTAATTCGGTTAACCATGGATCGTTTTCGCACTACGTTTACTCTATGTGATAATACGCATCCGCAGAGACATCGAACAGTGCGCACCGAAGAAACAATTGCCGCTGTAGAGCAAAATGTTGAAGAGGACCCGAATGAATCGATTCGCCACCGTGCACAGCAATTGGAGCTTTGTCCATCAACTTTATGGAAGATTTTGCGCAAAGATCTTGGCTTGCGACCTTACAAGATCCAGCTTGTGCAAGAATTAAAGCCGCGAGACCATGCAATGCGTCGTGATTTTGGTGTATGGGCCGAAAATGAGATTGATCTCGATGCTGATTTTCATCGCAAAATTTTGTTCAGTGATGAGGCTCATTTTTGGTTGAATGGCTACGTCAACAAGCAAAATTGCCGCATTTGGAGTGAAGAGAATCCACATGAGACCCTTGAGACGCCATTACATCCACAAAAACTGACTGTTTGGTGTGCTCTATGGGCTGGTGGAGTCATTGGGCCATACTTCTTCCGAAATAATGCTGGAGAGTCAGTTACCGTTAATGGAGACCGGTACAGAGCCATGATAACCGACTATTTTGTTCCCGAATTGGATGGCATGAATGTGGATGAGTTGTGGTTCCAACAAGACGGCGCTACATGCCACACAGCGCACGTCACAATCGATTTATTGAAGGAAACATTCGATGAGCGCATAATTTCGCGGAATGGACCTGTCAATTGGCCACCAAGATCGTGTGATTTGACACCATTGGATTATTTTCTTTGGGGATATGTGAAGTCGCTCGTCTACGCCAACAAACCAGGGCGTTAGGGGACTTGGAAGCCAACATTCGTGGCGTTATTGCCGACATACGGCCCCATATGCTCGAAAAAGTGGTTCAAAATTGGACCTGTAGAATTGGCTTTATTCGAGCCAGCCGCGGCGGCCACATGCCCGAAATCATATTTAAACATTAATGGCATAAAATTATCCTTCCAATAAAGCCAAATTGATGGACATTAAAACGATTTTCTTGTGTTTTATTTCAATTCGAAGCTCTATACCTCTAAAAAAAACACCCTTTATTTTAAATTTGAGCGAATAATTATGGTTCAATTTGGAATTTTTGAAATTAGAAAAAAAGTACTTAATGGAATATTGTTCCCGAAAATGTTTGAATTTACACCCCCCACTAGACAAAATATTGACTATGTAAAAAAACTTAAATTTTGTCGATTGTGCCCAATTGGGCATATTTGGTTCAACTTTATAAATTTTGTTAAATTTGACAAATATCAAATTTTGTATTCAACAAATTTTGGCTAATTTTTTAAAATTAATTTTTTGCTTAGAACCAAAAATAATTCTCACACAATTTCAGTTTCCTAGCTCAAACCCGTAAACGGCGCGAAACAATGTTTGCATCCGATTTCATTAAAATTTGACCAAAAAACTGACTTATTAAAACGTAGAAAAATTCTGCTATTTGCCTTGAATAGAATTGGGACGGGGTCGGGAAAGCGGCACGATTATTCGCTGTCAAAAAAAAAAAAAAAAAAAAATTAGAATTAAATCTAAATAGACGTGTACCCGTCGGCAGTCATACGCCGCAATTCTGTTCAATTTCATACGGTCAAGTGTGCTATAATTTTTGATAGCGAAAATCGTTGCCGCTTTTCCGACCCCGTCCCAATTTTGTTCAACGCATTAGCAGCTAAGATGTAGCGTGTTAGGTATTTTAGTTGCATGGGAGCTACCATACTCTGATGTGAAAACACGTTCACATTTTTCTTGTGGCTGAGAATGTGCACAATATGTATCCGATGGCGGGCATAGGCCTAAGTTATAGCATTGAACCTAAAAAAAATTCTCCCAAAATTTCAGCTTCAAGCAAACAGTTTGAAAAAATTTTTAGATGCAAAAAAAAAATTTCTTTTAAATTTACAAATCTTGACCCAGGTTCTGCTGAATTGAAATAAAGTAAACAATTAGGCATTTGTTTAATTAATTAACCTTATGAAATTTTGACTTAATTATAAAGCCAATGCTCAGTATTTTCTATGAAGTGTTTTCTTACTACGATTTTAATCTTAACTTTTTAATAGGCGACCTCATTTTTGTTTGTTTATTTTTTGTAACAAAAAAAAAAGTAGTGAGTACTAGTACGAAATACAAAATATAAAATATAAAAAAAACAAGTGTTAACTGAGTGTGAACATAATTTCATGCAATCTCAATGAAATCTTGTGCAGTGTGCTGCTAACTCAGCTATAAGTTTGCCATGTCAGCCGCTCCTCCCTTCCGCTCTTTCAATTTACACGATACATTTCTTTATGAAATATGGGAAGCATTGCGACACGGCGGATGGTCCGTCCATTGCTTGTTAAACTTGTTACAAAGAAAGTATTTGTTTATCTTTAGTTTAATTGGCCTTCATGTAAAACTGCCAAGAAGGAATCTATTTTTTTCTTTGATTAACACAAATCGCTGGAAATGGAGCAGAAATTGCACGTTGTGTTGAATTTGATATTTCTTGTGTTGTTGTTCAGATTTGTTGTATTTGTAATAGTTTTTCTCTCTACTGAAGGCCAGCTGCTTTCGTCAGTAGTTTGGATATGGTTTACTAAATTTTACTAAACAACTTATGTGTGCACATAAAACTTTCTGTAATTATATTGGGCAAGGTGCAATAAACATTTGTAGCTACTTAAAAAATTAAACGATTATTCGTGAAATCCAAAATATTTTCAAATTCTTAAATAGTTACAACTTATCGAATGAAGAGCTCATATATTTTGCTCATACTCCATTGGTCTGAAACAAATTTTTGTAAAGTTTGTGAAACTATTACTTGAAATATATTTCTAGTTCCGAAAGCGTCTCTAGAATGAACAATTTTCATTTTTTAATCATACAAAATAGCACAATTTTCAAGGGTATCCTTTTCAACTTAAGAATTCTTACGTCACTTTTTGTTTTAGAGACATTAAAGTATGGAAATCACAATTTTTCGCTATATTTGAGGTTATCTTACATCACAAAATAATTTTTTTTCACAAAACTCGTTATGTCATCTGAAAGTACTGCGCTTCTCCTTAAAAATCCAGTTTGAATAATACAAAAAATTTTTTTTCCTCTCCGAGAAATCCACTGTGTACTAAAAAAACAAAAAAAGGTTTGCACAAAAATCAGAGATGCAAAAGCAAAATGGTCACCGATTTGGCGTAGATAGACAAAGTCAGAAAAGTGCTGGTTTTCTGTAGATATATCCTTAATACTACATGTGTCCAATTATTCAAAAACGTCTGCCTTCGAAAAAGCATCGCTAGAATCGTCTGCCTTCTCTATTTTTATGTTTTTTATAAGTATAGAAACCAGTTAGCCAAGTGACAGACGCGATAATAAGATGAAATACTCAATTTTTTTTCTTACATGTTAATAATATTGCAGTTTTTAAATGCAGCAATAACTAAGTGGTTCAGGTTTTTTCTCTCGTTTCTTATAACATAATCTTTATAATAATCGCAATATGCCTAACGATAAAATCACTTAACCCTTTACGGCGCAAGATCGAAATTTTAATTTATTTTAATGATAATATATTTTAAATATCTTATAATGAACAGGAAAAATAATTAAAAAATTCAGAGTTTTTTAAAAATATTTATTTTTCATAAAAAATTGTTTGTTGCAGAAATGCAACACGGCGTCAATTGGTATGATATTGTTTGAAGCAATTATTTGACTTGTTGTAGCACAACCCTACTGCACATTTTTCGCAAAGGGTTTGAGTGTAGCCACTACAGCCTGGAAATTTGCACCTCATTCGTTTGTCTGTCCATGTCGGCCAATGTCCATACTGATCCATTCGAACGTCTTTATTTGGAACGTGTTGTGGTGAACTTTTATTTTTTTTTGCTTGAGTTGCACTTTCCAGTTGAGAATTTCGCTTATTCGGCAATAAAAATTCGAAATTCTGCAGAGTTTAGAACTTTGTCCTTTGTTTGAGTTTCAGAATGTATTCTTTTATACAGGAGCCAGGCATTACACATTGTCATGTCAAAAAAATGATAGTATAGCCTCATATACCAACGTTTACTGCGAAGTTTAATTTTGTAGTGTCCCATAACAGAGTCTAATAGGTCAACTCCTCCCATATGTTGTTGATTATATTGAGTGATCACAAAAGGTCTCTCGATTGTAATGTATTTCTTTTGCGATCTATCAAATCTGGTCACTGGGGAAGTAGGATTTTTCCTTGCGTAATTGGATGCAAGAGTGACCACTTTATTGTCTCTCCATGAAACAACGGAAACGTCTACTCCATTGTGATTACCGACCTGCTCGACCGATGTACCTCGTGGCAATTTTTTAAAATCTTTTTCGTCCGGAAGTTTGCAGTAAGGAATGCGATTTTTTCGAATGGTGCCCAAACATAAAATTCCACGCATTGCCAAATATTCAATTAAGGGCAAAGACGTATAATAGTTGTCGAAAAATATTCTATAATTTTTATTTGATGGTACATTTCTGGCAAGTCGTATAACCACATTGGATGATGCACCCAGTTGAGGTTCCCCTTCTGCACATATATTTTCTTTTCCACTATAAACTTCAAATTTATAAGCAAACCCACTCACACCGCAGATGACAAATAGCTTGAAGCCCCATTTGTGTGGTTTGTCTGGTAAGTACTGTTTCAAACCACTGCGAGCTTTACTTGAACACATTTGTTCATCGACATATAAATTGGCTTCTAAAGGAATTTTCTGAAAATTTTTATTGGTTTTTTCAATTAGTGGCCTGATTTTGTAAAGTTGATCAGAGTCCTGATGTCCATATGGTAACATTTTACTATTATCATTGAAATGCAATATTTGCCTGAGCTGCTCAAATCTTTTTAATGTCATCGTTTCTTTAATAAGATCTACGCCCATTTTATCAGAAAAATACATCCTTACATTGTGCATGTGAACAACAGACATATAGAACACGATTCCAATAAATTGCCGTACCTCTTGACTTATGACATTTGAAGGTTTGCTGGCATCTTTCTGAACGCTGTATAAATTAGTCTCGTCTCTTATGAATTCAATAATGTCTTCAGAGAATAAAAAAGAAAATATCAGAAAAGGTGTATCTAGTTCAAGTATTTCGTATGATAGCGCAGCAGATCCTCCGAATCTGATTTGATCTTCATTCAGCTCTAAATGTTTATTTTTCCATGTAACGTTTGTCTGAAAAACGTATAATAACAAGAACAAATAATTTAACAGGGAAAATACAACACAAAATTTAAGAATATATAACATACCCTTGGCAAACGTGTGGTATTACGAGGTGTAGGAAATGATGCAGTACTATTACAAGCTTTTTCTACTGTAATTGAACTGCTGCATTCTTGCATAGTGTCAAATACAGGATAATTTTCAGTTACTTCTTCCTCATTAGAGTGCGATAGATATACTCCTACAAAAAAGTATAAACCGATAATTCCAATTTGAATAAAAATTCAAATTTGCCCTCAAATTCTTTAACGGCGAGGCGGCAAGCCGTCAATAACCAAGCTACTAAAAAAGCAGCACAATGACGCCGTGTTGCATTTCTGCAACAAAACAAAAAGGGCAGCTACAGCTACTCAATAAACTTTTTTTATAATATAACACTAATTCAATAAATATATATGTCTTACCTATACTCCACGTGTATTTTCAGCCTTTTAAAATCAATATTATCACTAAAATTCACAAAAACAAACTTTATGTAAACAGCAAGTACCGTTGTATTCACATTCGCGACTTCGACTACAGAAAACATCGATAGGGTCGCCATCTAGAGAGGTGACTCTTAACTAATGTGTATAACAGTTTATTGTGAAGTTATAACAGCGCGCAAATTTGAATATTTCGTTTCAGTTTAAAATTTATGGCGGTTTAATTGGTATGTTGCAGAACTGCAACACTGCGCCGTAAAGGGTTAAGTTTGCATATATAAGAAAATTTAAAAAAAAAAATTAATTACTCTTATACGTAGCAACGTAAACGTCTGCCTCTTGCATATTTCTGTTTTTGTTTACTTACACATTTTTTTAATATAAAAGGCAGACGCGATAAAATTGTTTATGGTACCATTTTTTTACAGTTCCAATGGCAAAGATTGTTCGTATCTATTAAATAAAATTCAGTTTCTGTCTGTCTGTCTTTTATGGTTGTATCTATCTGCCGATGTATAATGCCGATTTTGATGAAATTTGTACAGTATGTTAGTATCGATCAGGTGGGTGTCATAGGCTATAAAACTTTTATTTAGGATGCGTAGTTAGGGTGGCCTTTATACAAAAATATTTTTTAAATATCATGAAATTTGGCACATATATAAACTGTGCGGGCAAATTTAATTTCCAATTAAAGAATGGCGGTGCTTTGCCTATTTAGCACAGCTGGAGCATTTCGTACATATATTTCTTGTGGTCTGTGAGAGGCTCTAAGCATAGTTTGTTTTCCGAAAATTTGGCGATGGCACGTTCCCTATTAAAGGGAATAGATGAATGAGCTTGGTTTATATAGCAAGCGTGTAGGCACAATTTTCAATGAAAATTAATGTTTCCACGTCTTCCATATGAGCAAAACTTTTTTTATACCGAAGCTTTTACCCAATCAAACTCATCGCTCTACCTACCGGAAAGGGCAGAACAACGTCTACCGGAACAGCTAAAAGGTGATCTTTTAAGTGTTTGGTTTTTAAAATTTAAAAATGAACAGAAAATTTGCAATAGTGAATAAAATATTTATTTGGAGCGATGCATCAATTCCTTCCATTTACTTTTCAAAAATTATTTCAAATAAATGTTGCCCACGGCTACGCCTGAGTTTGTTCACACGTAAACTCCAATTTTGGCATAATTTTTCCAGCATTTTGGCCTTTATCTCACCAATGGCAGCTGTAATGTTGCTTTACAAGGCTGCAATTGTGACTGGCTTGTCGCTGTACACGAGAAACTTCACATAGCCTCACAAAAAGTAGTCTAGTTGGGCCAAATCGCATGATTGACCATGATTGGTGGCCAATGAACTCCTCCATAACGTGAGATTAATTGCTCACCAAACTCGCCTCTCAATAGGTCCATGGTATCGCGTGCCGTGTGGCATGTGACACCGTTTTGATGAAATCACATGTCAACCAAGTTCAATTTTTCCATTTTGGGGGAAAAAAGTCGGTAATCATCGCACGGTACCTTGCTTCATTGACAGTGACGTTGCGATTTTCATTATTTTTGAAAAAGTACGGTGCAATGATGCCGCCGGCTCACAAAACGCACCAAACATTGCATTTTTCAGGGTTTATTGGCAGCTCTTGAACTGCCTCTGGCTGTTCTTCAGACCAAATTCGGCAATTCTGTTAGTTGACGTGCCCATTGAGGCAAAAAATGAGATTCGAAACACATTTCTCACAGAGCACGAATTTTCATAACAAAATTCAATAATTTGCAAGCGCTGTTCGTTTGTTAGTCTATCCATGGTGATACGGCAAACCATATTGAGAATTTTTGGCGTTGACACGAATCACGCGTGAAGTATCAAAATATTTACACTGAAAAAAAAAAATAGCAAACAAAATCACCCTTTAGTTATTTATATTACTAAGAACTTCAGGATTTTCAAACTCTGCCGCACGATAAAATGTTATAGAAATTTAGGCTCCCTATTTAATTTAATTTTATTTTCAAGCTCAAAACTTTGGTCAGTAAATGAGAGCGCTCAGTAATTACATCGAACTCGATTTCGAAAAGTGGCTAGAGGTCATGATAGCACATGTAGCTATCATTTAAGAAAAAAAAACCTGTTAGTTATCTTAAATTCAGTTGTTATGCCACCAAGTTTAAGTTTTGCGAAGAACATTTGAAGTTGAATGAAGACAGCTACTTTAGATGGATTTAAAAAGATAAAATACATAGTCAAAAATCGTAGATGAGATCGAAACAAAAACTAACTAAACAGATCAGATTAGAAGCAGTCATTCATATATCGAAGAAATAACATAGAATTTACATGGTCAAGACTAAATTAAATCGTAAAAATAAATAAATACCAACCATACCATAGCATATCAATAAATTTGTGATTTACAAAAATCACTTAAGGCCAGTGTCCACATTTTATTTATGTTTTTTAATTCAAGTTCATATTGAAATTCAATATTTAATGCAAAACGCATAAAGCCGATATCGCTCAGATATCAATATACTGAATTACAAATGCGCGTATGAAACGCATGTGAAGATTTAATAGTCAAAAGGTGTGCGCTGTTTCCACTTAAAACAGTAGCATACATAATTAACGCATGCTACACAACATTTAAAACAAAGTCAAGCCTGAATAAACATTGTCAACAAACATAAAACTAATTTTACTTCCCAAAGCCCCAAAGTCGAATGGCGTTAGTCAGTCAGTCGTTGGGAAGAAGTTTGCCAATGTATATAACGAAATTCACCTTGAAACTATAGCTAAGAGTTGTAGAAAATTGAAACTAAAAAAAAAGAACCGGTTTTTAAGTAGTGACAAAAAAATGTAGAAGATAAAGAGATAAAAAATACGCGACTTCAAATGCATAAAAAAAAGCTATTAATCGGCTCTAATTTGAATGAATGGACTTAGGTTAATTTACCAGCAGCTTAACTGAAAATAAACAAATAAAATCAATTTATATTTTACTGAATAATTTAAAATCAATTGGATTTGGTTCACAATAAGCGGCGACATAACTTCCTAATGATGTAATTTTTTCCATTCTTCACACAGCGGCACAAATAAAAAACGCACATAAATTAAAAACTTCAACTCAGCCACATCCTGTGTAAATAAAACATAGGGACTTTTAGCATTTGCGCGCAAAATTTAAATTAATTCAAAAGTGATATGAAATTTGAAAGACTTAAAGTTGGCGACATGCGAGTAAATCTCCATGGCATAGCTTTTGACCCCTTGCTAAGTTGTTCATGTGCACGATTTGTTATGCGTTTCCTTTCTTTTTTCTATTAAATGCAATTGATTTTTGCCATAACAACGCTTAAAAAAATCTTAAATGTTAATTAGTTGCCGCTTGGAAAAAAACGCTAAATAAAACAAATAAACAAACACTATGTTGGATGTTGACGCTTTTTCAAATGTTTGTTTTTAGTGCCAATTAACTTTTGCTTTCAACATAACAAAGTTCAGTTCGGTGACTTGCCATCAACTTGGTATTCGGTACGCAGTAATTTGGTTTTTAATTTACATAAATTATTTTAACATTTTTTTTTCTTTTGTGAACATTTTACAGTTCATAAAACGAAAATCGTGCAATTCATTTTTCATTTGATTTAGTTCAATGTGTTTTTTGTTTGTTTACAAATCGGGCCAAGTGTGCTACTTGTAAGTAGAATTGTAAGTGGTATGTTAAGTAATCGTCAAACAAGTGTGTTTACACTATTTTGGACCATACCGTAAATTGTTTGTTTACAAAAACATTAAATCGAAATCTATTCTCTCACGGCAAAGCATTTTTATTACATGCGCTAAGAATTGTGAAAGATTTCTAAGTGGTTGAGATTTATGTGGTTATTCGAATTCTCTGAGGCTATAGGTTTTTTAATTTCAATGGTTACTTACATCTGGGAAAAAATAATTGAAAAAAATATTTACCTTTGGGTATAATAAGACGAAATTTAGAAATGAAGATTACAATTTTTAAAATAGTGGCTTGATCATTTAAATTGATTTTGTTGCCTTAAAATAAATCTTATATTCATTTTTAAAAATATAATATTTAATTTCGCGATAATTATAGTAACTATCTGGAAATAGAGTATTTTTTTTTACAAAAACATCTCTTTGAGAAAAACATTGATATACTCCAATCTAACTACTCGATTAAAGAAATATAAGAAATAAAGAACAGAGTGTGCAAAAATGTCGATTTTGAGCAATTTCGTGCACTTATTTTTGGGACACTAACTAGTTAATTTTTCAGCATACATATGGGGTGATTTATTCAGAGCTGATGTCTTCAAAAATAAATTAAAATCAATAAATTCAATTTTATCGGATAATCTTTAACATCATACAGTAGAACCATTATTTACACTTATTTTTTTTAAAGATAATCTCTTTCAAATGTTGGCCGTAACTGCCGCTGACATGTATAGAACATGAAGTTGAAGTTGAAGTTCCAATTTCCATGTTCCCTGTAGACCAGTGGTGGGCATGGAAATCTCGCAAAAGGGCGCAACAGCAAAATAAAGCAACAACAAACTAAATTTTAAAGTTTTTTTGGTTTCATTTCCGAATTCGCCAAGAGCACAAAAAAAACAAACTGCACTACAAGTATTCGTCGTCGAGATACAATGCGGCGTCGTCGCCAATGCCTGTGTATGTTGTTTTTGTTTTCGTTTGAACTTAAGTCAACGCTGTCCGTCGGTAGCGCTAAAATTCCGCGAATTGTTTTTTGGATGCTTGTGCGTCGAATATCGGCTCCGGCCATTAAGGCGAAAAGTGCATGTACTTGCCCATCGCTGCTGTAGACAATAGCCTTTAAGTAGTCCCAAAAGAAAAAGTCTAGAGCAAGGATCGTAAATAATCGTTATTTTGCATAATTAAGGTCGAAAAAATCACATCTACGGAAAAAAGGACGAACTGTGAGTTTGAGTATACAGATCAATTTCTTTTGACAAGAAGCGTAGATATATGACATGAATTTTAATTTTGTGATTTTTATTTTTAAAATCAAAAATAAACTTGATATTTTATATGTATCTCAATTTTTTTTCGATCAAAAATAATCGTTATTTTGTACTTCTATCCTCTCCGATCTGATATATTCGTTATTTTAGATTTAAAGTTTTTTCGATAAAATGGTAGCTTAGATTTCCATTTTTTCCGATCGAAAATAATTGTTATTTTGTATTTCCATTCTTTTTTCGAAAAAAAAATAATCGTTGTTTCAGATTTCTATTCTTTTAGATCCAAAATAGTCGTTATTAGATTTATATATTTCTAGATAAAAAAACAAAACCCAAACTACGATTATTTTTGATGGAAGAAAATAGAAATCCAAAAAAAGATTATTTTGGATCAAAAAATATTTAAATCCATTATGCAGTGATTTCTATCATAAAATCCAAGATCGTTACGATCCCTGGTCTAGAGTTATGATATCACACGATTCATAATTGCAAGAAGTTTTGTAAATTTTTGGGAAATTTTCTCAATTTGCATGCGATATTCTGGCGGAAGTCATTTCATGATGAAATGGTAAAAAATTTATAATAAAAATACGATGACAGTTTGGTACGACTCACGCGTTATCTATCATAAAATCCCTACTGAAAAAAAGTACATTTAAATCAATCACCTATATAACTATATTGTCGACAAGTCTTGAAGTTAAAGGGCAAAAAATCGATATTTTGTGAATAACTAAGCATTTACACTAGGTAAACAGACAGGATTGTACATTACTTTAATGAAATCAGATAAAATCCGCTCCTCTTTCCCACTTTCCTATGAATTATGGCAGTGCGTTGTTGAAAAATTTAAATTTTCAGCCCTATCGGACAACTTTTTTTTTGTTTTTTGCCTGAGACGTTTGGCAAATTATGCTCCATATGTACAAAAATTAGAAAATAAGATGAAATTTCTGTTATAATTTTGAGAACATTAAGTTATTTAAACTAAGTTATAGTTTATAAGAAAATAAACTTATGAAAACAATTGAAATCTCTGCAATGAATATAAATTTAGTTTTGTTACAAACTACTTTTGAATAAAGAACCTCCCACGAATCGAATACAAGCACAATTTTTCACTTTTCACTTTTATATTCCCACGTTTGTCAAATAATTTTCTTCTGAAATTAAGAAAAAAATATAATAAATCTCTTGTAATAGTTGCGCATGCGCGCTGGGTCAAATGTCACGTATTTTGACATACTAACTCAGAAAATCGCACAACAACGACGTCGTCGTTATAGCAATGGGAGAAGGAAATCTTTAAATTTGAAAAATTTGTAGGCGCGCATGCGCACTCTACTCAATTGTTGTAAGGCGGCACGCAATGTCCGCTGCAGTATTGTAAAAAAAATTAGGAAAAACCACAATGGTAACAACAAAAGAAAAAACAATCGCACCACCACAAAACAAAAAAAAAAAAAATCATAACCACAACAACAACAACGTCAACAAGATCTCAAAAGCGCATGCGTGACAACTGCCAAAACATGAAAAACAATCAGATAAAAGTTAAAATTAATAGGCAACCGGCCATCTACGCGATCAGCTAGACAACGCGGATACAATTTACTACCCCAATTACGCCAAACGAGATATGATGTTGTAATTAAAAAATACGGCCCGTTGTGTAAAAAGGTCGGAAAGTTCACCCCTACTATTCAGAAAATTAATGAAGAAACGAAAAGTAAAAGTATTGAGCTTTGTTTGCAACTAACACATGAAAATCTTTTCACTAAGCATGCGAACTAAAATATGCCGCTAAAGAATTTTTTTCCATAGGATTCACCATTAATTAATTATCATCAATTTTATCATATTGATGTGCTTTTTATGCAAACACAAATCGTTATTGATAATTAAATTGGGCGTCAATTTTCACCATTGATAAATTGCATTAATAACTGTGACAGCTACACTGAACCAAAAACGAAAAAACTCTGAGTATTAGCTTAGCTATGAAATATTATTAATTAAGTCCTATAACTAAGACGAGTCGATCAAGCTGAATATAATTTCTGAAAAAAAAAAACAAAAACCTATTTCTCACTTTGTTTACTTTTTGTTTTTACTTTATTGATTGGCGCCAAATTTTAATATTCAAATTAATAATTTTGAACAAAAGCAATAAAACAATTTAACTGACGACTGACAGCAAGATAACATTTATAAAAATGTCAAATCCAAACCAAACAAAAACCAAAAAATTGTCGACAAAGTCTGACAGCAACTCCAACGCAAATGACACTACGACAGCTCAATTTAAATTTTGAAAGCCAATCTAAACGCCAAAGCAAGCGATGAAAACTTTGGCTGGAAACTTGCATTCCAGTAATATATTTTTGTTTTCTTTTTTCAATTAAAAAGATAATATTTATATTTGATTTTCTTAATTTTCCTCTCATTTATTATGATGTGAAAGTTGCACATGCGCAGTCTTACATCTCCTAGAAAACTTTTTTTATTTTCATTATCGTTTGTCAAAGACACCTAAATAAAATGTTTTATTTTATTGTTCACTAGCATTACCCTGTGAGCTTCGCTTCGTCTTAAATGGAAAATTGCTTCCTAATTTTTTAAGTTGTCTTTGTGCCCACCGCTATTCCAGCTAAATTATTTTGATTCGCAATCACCGTATGCTTTGTGTTAGTGAAATTTAGGTCTCCAAGACACTGACTCAAGATACACAATTTCTGTTCACTATCGCCACATGCTTTTTGCTTGAGTTATTTTGTCCTCAACGCACTTCCTTAATTTACCCAATTTCTGTTCACTATCGCTACATGAATTTTGTTTGTGTAATTTTGTCTCCAACGCCTCGGCTCGTTCAGCTGTTCACGTTACTCAAGACGAACATTTTCGGTTCGTAATCACTGAATACTTTTGTTTGTTTGTTGTTTTCGTTTTCAAGTCACAGCTCTTTCACCTTTTGCTTTTTTCGTCAACACAAGTTTTTTTCGGAAAATTTTTTAAAGTATGTTACCCAAACTGATGTGGTTGTAACCAGCTCCCGAAGCAGATTTTTGTGTGCATCTCTACTTGTGGGCAATGTATCAAATTTACGAAATGTCTTAAATGAGCCGCTTTCGAGCAACCCTGTGATTTGGCTTTTTAGTTGTTTCCACTTAGGTCTTACCAAAA
The DNA here is from genome assembly GCA_963680825.1 of Meiosimyza decipiens. Lineage (NCBI taxonomy): Eukaryota > Metazoa > Arthropoda > Insecta > Diptera > Lauxaniidae > Meiosimyza > Meiosimyza decipiens. Next base: position 37,531,620 of record OY804258.1, read on the forward strand.
AGTATAAAATTATTGATTCTTAATCTAAATAGTTGAATTCATGCTGACAAAGTGCCAAACATAATATTAACTAGCATATGTTCCTTAAATAATATACGTGTTGATAAATTTTGTATTTTCAAGGTGATCCTTTTTTTTAAAAGACAGTGGCAACCTTGTTTTACATTGCTATGTATAAAGAGCGACTACAAGAATGAAATAATTAAAACCAAGATGTATGCGAGCGGACCCTGTCTAATAGTAATTATATAAACAAGAGTTCGCCACCCATTGGCTGAAATTCAACCATCAGTTATTGTAACAATACAAAAACAATTTAATACCATTTTACCCGATCAAATGTCAGCGCTCCCAAAAATAAAGATCATGATAATATGTTGCCCTATCTTTATCTGTGTTTTCTTAGAGTTCAACCTATCTTCATATTAAATTTTATCAAGATCGATATATTAGTTTAGCTGTGAAAAAATATTTTTCTGTAAGGGGCATGTCGCCGCCCTCTTAAAAACAAATACCTTTCCTCAGGGTTCAATCTATCTCTACCGAATTTTATCAAAAGCAGTCAAAACATAATTTCTTCCAAATCGCTACATTAGCTTAGCCATGGAAAGGTATTTTCTATTTAGAGGCGTGGCACTACCTACTATTGAAAAAAAATTGCATTTGCACTGCGCCTCTTCACACCCTTTCCAACAAAAAAGAAAATCATGCAGTTAAAAAAGGATAGAATTGTTTTGCCTGCGACTGTTTATAAAGGGTGTTTTTTTTAGAGGTTTGTTTTTCGAATAGAGATAAAACTGGCATTTTATGGTCAAATCTGGCAACTCTAATGTCATTTATGTTCAGTTTGGTTTGCCATTTCATCATGAACAGGTTGACAAAAGAACAACGCTTGCAAATCGTGCAAATTTATTTCGAAAATAATGGTTCAGTTCGCGAAGTTTACCGCAAGCTCCGTCCATTTTATGGTCGACATAATCGTCCATCAGAGCAATTAATTCGGTTAACCATGGATCGTTTTCGCACTACGTTTACTCTATGTGATAATACGCATCCGCAGAGACGTCGAACAGTGCGCACCGAAGAAACAATTGCCGCTGTAGAGCAAAATGTTGAAGAGGACCCGAATGAATCGATTCGCCACCGTGCACAGCAATTGGAGCTTTGTCCATCAACTTTATGGAAGATTTTGCGCAAAGATCTTGGCTTGCGACCTTACAAGATCCAGCTTGTGCAAGAATTAAAGCCGCGAGACCATGCAATGTGTCGTGATTTTGGTGTATGGGCCGAAAATGAGATTGATCTCGATGCTGATTTTCATCGCAAAATTTTGTTCAGTAATGAGGCTCATTTTTGGTTGAATGGCTACGTCAACAAGCAAAATTGCCGCATTTGGAGTGAAGAGAATCCACATGAGACCCTTGAGACGCCATTACATCCACAGAAACTGACTGTTTGGTGTGCTCTATGGGCTGGTGGAGTCATTGGGCCATACTTCTTCCGAAATAATGCTGGAGAGTCAGTTACCGTTAATGGAGACCGGTATAGAGCCATGATAACCGACTATTTTGTTCCCGAATTGGATGGCATGAATGTGGATGAGTTGTGGTTCCAACAAGACGGCGCTACATGCCACACAGCGCACGTCACAATCGATTTATTGAAGGAAACATTCGATGAGCGCATAATTTCGCGGAATGGACCTGTCAATTGGCCACCAAGATCGTGTGATTTGACACCATTGGATTATTTTCTTTGGGGATATGTGAAGTCGCTCGTCTACGCCAACAAACCAGAAACGTTAGGGGACTTGGAAGCCAACATTCGTGGCGTTATTGCCGACATACGGCCCCATATGCTCGAAAAGTGGTTCAAAATTGGACCTGTAGAATTGGCTTTATTCGAGCCAGCCGCGGCGGCCACATGCCCGAAATCATATTTAAACATTAATGGCATAAAATTATCCTTCCAATAAAGTCAAATTGATGGACATTAAAATGATTTTCTTGTGTTGTATTTCAATTCGAAGCTCTATACCTCTAAAAAAAACACCCTTTATATAGATATTGCACATGGTTTATGAATTCGTATATGAACGTTTGTCAATTTGCTGTACATTAGAAAGAATAGCGGTAATTTACATAAAATTATTTTGTTGTTGATTTTGTTCCTAAGCATCCCATCCTGTGGGTATACAGAAATGCGTATAAAGATTTGCTGCATCTCGCCGATCATGTTCAATTTGTGTGCCATACATTCCAAGAGTCGCACACTAAAAGAGCGGCTCTTTAAAACGATCTACAGTAATGAGACTCGTGAACCTGCATAATTTTAGAGAGTGTCATCAAATAAACATAGCTTAGTCCATAGAAAGCTACCGAGTTTTGGCGTCAGTTGTCTCGTACTACCGGAAGATAAACGATTAAAACTTTAAACGCCGAAATCTCGAAGCATTTGCTCCAAGTTTTCCATTCAACGTAGCTTCACCTGTGGGGAGATGGCAACGTCACTTTACCTTAACTAAATGTTTCATTAAGTAATAAAGACGATAGTTTATTAAATAATGCTGCACACCTATCTAGATCTAGCTGTATTTTTTGATATTTATCGGCATAAATCATCGCTTACCGCGGTAATAAGATCAATATGACAGCCGAACAACACATAAGACATTAATACCGTCAGACTTTCGTCTGTGTCGTTGCCTGATTGTAAGAGGAAACACGTTCACATTTTTGCACCTTAAGTAGTGGAGGTTTGAGTCTTTCATCGTTTTTCATCAGAGATTTATTTTTGGTCTCTTGTTAAACTCAAAGTTAAGCTTACAGGTTGTTGCATGAATTGTTAATTGAATGCTGCCGAAATTGTTGTTGTTATTAAATGAAGCTCACATAGTTTAAAATGATATACCGGTTGCTATAATTTTTCTTACTGACGCAATCTGGCTAAAACAAACATATAATTTGTACGCTAGCCATAATTCAGTTGAATGTTGTTGCAATTTTTATATTTATCCCAAGCGGAAAGTACTTAAATCTTAAAAAAATTTTAAAATTTTTATAAAAGGAAACATAATAAAAGACCTAATACGTTGATTAATTTTGAAAATTTGATTGTTTTTTTATAATAAAATTTTTGTTTATTTATTATTTATTTTATCCTATAAAATACCACCTGCTTAAGCCATTGCAAGTTGATTTAAGTTTTAATTTTAAGGCATTATAATTTTTGGCGGCTAAACAGAAAGAAAATTTATTTATTTTTTATTAACTACTTAAAATAGCAAATAAATTTTAAATTTATTTATATTGTCTTTCAAGAACATCGTCATGCTAATTAAAATTTAAATAAAACTTCAAACCATGAACATAATTGTCGTATGTATGGGATTATCTTACCTTAAGTTTGTCAAATGTTTGACTCCCTTGGCTCGTGTCTTGTTTTATGTCAATTTTTGCTATCATTTCGTCACACCTCACCCTGCCACGCTTAACAATTTAATGTGTAGATTAAAGGCAAAACACGTCGCACCCTGTCTATTTGTTGTTATTAGGTTTTAGCTGTCAGTTATATTTAGAAAACTATTTCTTTTAGTCCTAATACACACACACACATACTAATATGGATTCGCGACGTGTAGGACTATGTGTGCTTGTATTTGTTTTAATGCGTGTGTGAGCTCGTAATTTTGTTTTAGACTTGTCGTCTGCATAGTTAAGTAATAAAAATTACATTAAAATTCTTAGGCCAACACGGTAAAATTGTTAAAAAAAACTAAGAGCTTTTTGTATAACAAGATCAAAACGAGGTGACCAGCTGTTTTTGCGACAGATGAGATATAAATTTTTTGAAAAATAATTTTGATTTAATGAACTTGGGTCCCATCCAAGTCGTATGAGTAACGTGTAAGGATGTTTTAGATGTTGAATTAAACAACTTGTAAGACTAAAAATGCGAGCATTCGCCAAGCAATGGCCACAATTCCAGGTGAATTTTTCTTACTGTCGCCTGTCTCCAACCAATAATATGGAAAAGAAATCTGGAAATCCGTACATCTTTATCCATTAAACGCCAGTAGTGAATAATTGGGAAGGTTAAGGAGTTAACCAATTATTCATTGTCCATAGATTTTGAAAATTTTACTCGTACACGAAACCAGATACATATCATCTTCTTTTTTGTGCTGTATCGGAACAGAATATAATCAATAATTATTTTATTGAGCTTACTTACGAGTATTAGTACAGTGTGTGTCAACACCAATTTACACAAAACAAAGTGAAAAATACCAAAAATGGGCTAAAGTTAGTCATACTAGTTTCATTCATTGCTTAATGGAATCATCACTGATCCTTCAGCTGATGAGTGAGATGTTCTAAACCCGATATGTTTCAATTTTTGCAATCCAAGCAAAAAGTAAAACAAAGCAAAGTAAAAGTTTTTTATCGGTAGTAGCATCTTTGTTGTTGTAAACTCAGAGCATAATTTTGTCAATTCTAAGTTCTTATCGTATCCCAGCATAAAAAAGGTAAATTCGCAGCCTCCAACTTTATGTACATTTTGAGGAATGTAAACAAGTCAACACAACAATTCGCATACTCTGCAGCACTAATCCTTAAATTGGTTTTTAAATTTTAAGCGGGGCACCCCATTGCCTACGCATTTGCTCCTAATTCACCACAAACTTAAAGGAATGGCACACCGCATAATCAAAACAATTTATGAGGCTGCGCTGAATGTTGTCTGGTTGCAACAATATCACCAACAACAATCTAAGGCAACAAAATACCAGAAACAAGCGTATATATATGCAGCTACCACAATAAGTCTTTTCAATTCAAAATTTATTTATTTTAAAGTCAGCTAAGGAATTTATAAAATTGACACACAGTGCACCAGTAATTGCAAAATCAACATGTGAGCATTTGACTATTAAATCCATTTTAATATGTATGTCAAAAATGTAGACCTTTTTATTGCAAGTGCAAAATGTAATAGGTGGTGGTCAGCAGCCACCTGTGTTTTTGGGTTCCGTAACAGTAACCATAAAAGCAAAAAATTTAAGTCGCCGTATCGAGCAAACCATGAACGAAACGAAACTAAGTTGATAAATGTTAAATTTTAAATAGGATCGGAAATGAGCGAGATTGGTACGTGGCACCTCCCATAGACGAAATATTTGATCAATATACGTTTAGTGAATCAAGTACCCTTTGAACAGTAAGTGGGGAGAATTTTACAAATGGGTGTGGCACCTACTATTAAAGAAAATATGTAACTACAAAAATTTATAGTTTATTTATTGTTTGTTATAATTCAAAAGTCTTTATAAAATTGTTTCTAAACTTTAGTTAAGAACAGCTGTACATATAACGTTTTTTTAGTTATCCTTATATCTGTAATGGCAAATTGTATCAAATTACAACACGATCCCATAAAAGAGAGTGGGTTAACAAAAAAAAAATTTTTATTTAAAAGAAAAATCACGGAAGCCTATAGTTCTATATTTACTGCAGAACTTTTCGCCATCATCGAAGCCATAATAAATGTAGAATTTGAGATTTCCGCATTCTTATTGTGTAACCTTAGGTTCGCACAAAAATTTGCTTCGAGAGCTGGCTATAATGGCGATCAGTTTGGGTAAAAAACTCAAAAATATTTTGCGAAATAAAACTAGCGTTGACGAACATTTTTTAATTAGCTGCAGCATCCAAACAAAGCAAAAACAAAAAGCTGTGGAAGCAAGAGACTTGTAGACAAAATTACACAAACAAAAAGCATGCTGCGATTGCGAACCGAAAGTGTTTACCTCGAGCAACGGAAAGAGCTGAACGAACAAGCAAAATATTTTAACATGAGAACGTGCGCTGAAGACAAAATTACACAAACAAAAAGCATGCGGTGGTTGCGACTCCAAATGACTAAGTTCGAATAGCTAAAAGAGGTCGAGAAGAGCTAGATATTTTTTGTTATTATTGCAAAAGCTGGAAGAGCTAAACGATTTCCGAGTTGTGCATTCTTGATGTAGGGTATTAATTTTTGGCCTGAATAGAGAAATGCCTTACTGGTTTTTAACAACCCCAAAAATGTTCCCAACTAACCCTATTAAGACTCCTTAATTTCTCGCAATATTTATTCTAGAAAGAAATATTTCATTTATTGTTCAGCAGCTTAATGCCAAGGAATCATTTTAAGTATTTCCATCAACACCGCAAATTAATTAACAAATCCTTCAAGTTGGAATTTCTTAAGAAAATATGTACGTCCCACATGATAAAATTCAGTAATGTGCTTAAAAATAACTACAAAATATTTTCAAATGTTTCTTTGCGGTAACTTTGCCATTTTTACACAAATAAAAATCATAAAAAAATTTTCTTCTTCTTGATTTGTTTTTGAAATTCTTAACGTTGAAGGTTCTTAAAATAGAAAACATAAAACGAAATCAACGGATAAAAATCTTAAATTCCCTAACGACTCACAAATATCATGCTAAAGCATCGCGTATCCCAGCTCATCCCATTCCGTCCGTGTGTGTCATGTGGAGTGGCATAGATTGCAGTGTTGCATGTGACGCTAAAAATTGCCCATATCTACGTTTTAAACGCCGCGATGTTGTACACAACTAAAGAAAAAAAATCATAAAAATAAAAAACACACCCATCACACAAAGGATTTTTTTTTGTTATTTTATTTTACCCATTTAGATGTTATTTGATTTGTTTTTATTAATTTTTATTCTTTCAACTCTGTGTGTCCTGTGTTGCGTTTTTTGTTTATGTTTTTTGTTTTGTTTTTGTAATGCAATTTTCAATGTTGGCATCATTGACAGCATCAAATTTTTCTTGATGCTCGTTTTGGACTTTGAGTTTCTTTGGTATCTTTGCCATTTGCAGTTTTTTGTTTTTTGTTTTGCTTTTTTTCTGGGGGTACCATGTTGCACCTTGGGTTGGTCGGTTGAAACTGAATGCATCAGTTGAATGTTTGGGTTATTTTTAGAGTTTGTTGGTTGATCATCATGTGCTGCTGTGTCTTGGATTAAGCTATAGTTGATTTGATGGGTGTCTAATAAGATGGGGGAAACGTGAGGCTGTAAAACAGCTAATAAAATGAAATTATATATATAAAATAAGTAATTTATATTTTTACTATTTTTCAGATTTGCTTATAGCTAGCCATACAAAAAGGTGAGTTTAGAGCTACTACAGTAAACTTTTGTTCATTATAATTAAAAAAAAAATATTTAAAATAAAATAAAATGCGCTCACTATCTGTCTTAACTGGCTGGTAATTAGACAACCACTGATCAGATTTCACAACTGATTTTGAGGAATACCTTAGTTTATAAACGATTACTAGGCGTAGGTCTAGGGTATATATGGACAAAATTTTGGAAGCAAGAGCTAAATTTATTTTTAGTTTATTTTTATTTAAAAATTTTCAAAAATGTCTACAGAGTTTCAGAATGGATTTACTAGCAGACAAACGACGATCGTGGCTGTAAGCGGCAACATGCGGATCATAATATGACCAGCATAAAAAGTTTCCTCTTTGTTACTAAATGTCGCGCGGGCAAAGCCAAATAAAAATCCAAATAAATCCAAATTTAAATTTGAAATTCAAAATGATATTCTTTCAATTCAACCTAAAAAGGTCAAAAATTCACCTTTTTGAAAATAATATTGAAAAATAATTCATTATTTTTGAAACGTGTATTGCATGCAACGCATATCAAGTTCTTCACATTTGCCCATATATGGTTGATTTCATCTGTTGGCTAGAGGTCAGAGGTGTTTGGTCGTTGAAACGTTAAACTGAAAATGCTTATTCGGGTGTCCTGAAGTCTTTGCGTAATGACATCAATCGAAGTCTCGCTTAGCCACAACAAGAAAGTGATCTGTACCGGCGTATGAGTTTTTCTCTGACTCAGATATGTATCGGTGGGTAAGCGTAACGTAATTTTTGTCTCGGCTTTCTATCACAAGTTTGTGGGTACTGCAAATATCTATCAGAAGCTCGTAATTTTGGTTTAGTTGCCATAACTAAGACACATTACATATTGTTATTGTTAGAGGAGAGAAAAAAAAAGTTAGAAAAATCACCATAATATATTAACTGATTGTCCCAACAGTTAAAGATTATTTGGTGCATACCTTCTGGCTACTCAACTTCTGTGAAAGCAAAAGCTGAAATCTTTTCGCAGACAAATATAGGAATGATTTGGACTTAAAGCTCCTTGAGTTATAGAACTTACCGCTACCAAAAAATTGTAACTGCATTATAAAGGCTTACTTTTTAGGTAGTAGTAGACATGCTACAAATATTTCGAAAATTAAAATAAATAAAACAAAATATATTATATACATAATAAAGTATGTATTTGTTAAATTCTATCACTCTAAAACAATTACCCTTTACTTTAAATTTTTATCACAAACTTCATATCTTTTAATCTATACATAATTTGTGCACCTAACGGATCCAGGAATTTTTGGAAAGTGAAATATTAGCTTTTGCTACACTTTCTCAAGACATGTTGGGACGAACAGCAACTAATGACCAACGTGATGGTCATGTCAGTAAGTAAAATGCCCCCAAACACCCACAAAACTTTGCAGTTAGCTGCATTAAAAACATTCTCCACTCGGGCCACAAATGAAAGTGATGAATTGATGGACATAATGTAAGATAACGGATAGCAGCAGCTCACAGCAGGCAAGGCACCAGTCCAAACGACGATCGTGGCTGTAAGCGGCAACATGTGGATCATAATATGACCAGCACACAAAGTCTCCTCTTTGTTACTAAATGTCGCGCGGGCACTTGGCTGTTGCCCCTTCCATTTATGAGCTAAAGGAGCCAACAAAACAACCATCGTTCAACGACAATGAATTCCTCTATTTAATTAATGAATTTGTTGCTGGTACGAGGGCGTATCAGTAAAGAAAAATTACAGCAGCACCATTGCAATCGCCAGCTGGTGATCGTTGCGATCTCTTTAGCTCCTTAAACATTATATAAATTATGCTATGTTGTTGCGGTAGTTTGTATACTAATCCAAGTATTCATGGCAGCCAAAGTAACGCCCATATCAAATAGAGTGCGTCAGTATGAGTATTATAATTTGAACTTTACATCGATCATTCGATCGTTCCTTTGTTCGTGCAAGTGTTAGATCGATATCCTGTATTGAGCAACACCCTACACGCAGTGTCAAATAAATCCACATAGTTATAAAAAACAATTTAATAGTTAGTCCTCAGAATGCGTGTAATTTGCAAAAATAATATGACTGTCCTGACTTCTATCGAAATGTTGATAAAAAAACGGTTCTATTGAAAATAAAAAAAATTTTCATGAAAAATATGTGAAACTGTACATTTCACATGTCGAAGCATCACGCCGTTTAGCGTTGTTTTCACCGCAATGTCTTAACAGATTTGCACTCCTAAGGGTTTTGATGCATGACGATATTTTTTTCAAAATTTTTAGAAGGGGTATATAACGTACCACAAATTTTTTATCAATTTATACAAGAAAAAATTAATTTGTTTTCATAATTTTGATTTTTATCTTAAAATAAGGAAAATTAATTTTCTCGACAAAGTCAATTTGTTGCTGAAAATTTGTGTAATTTTGTTTTTAGAAAAAAACGAGGTCGATGTGTTTTCATCTCCTCTATAACATTTGTCATAGTATATTTTTCTGCTTATGGCTTACTTTGCGAGTTATTGAGCGAAACTCATTTTTCGGCCTCTTTAATTCTAAAAGTCGCAACTACTACGATGAAGAGAATCTTTTTCACTATCCATACTTTAATTTTTAGCCAAAAAGCGGTTTCTTCGAGAAAATGAATTTTCCTTATTTTTAGATAAAAATCAAATTTATGGAATTATTGGGTTGATAAAAACTTTCTTGTGTATATTGAACTTACTTTATTTTATTATTATATTATTATTACATTATTTGTTATTATATTATTTATTATTATATTATTTATTGTTTTATTATTTATTAATATATTATTTATTATTATTGTATGATTTATTATTATATTATTTATTATTATATTATATTGTATTATTTATTAATATATTATTACTTATTAATTATATGATACATATTGTTATATTATTCACTATATTTTTTAATATACTATTTAGTATTATACAATTTATTATTAAACTATTTATTATTACATTATATATTTTTTTTAATTTTTTTATTTATGATTATATTATTTAAGTATTATTATATAAAATATTATTTTATAATTAATAAAATCATTGTTTATTACGTTATTTATTATGTTATTTGTTATATTTTTTATTTTATTATTTGTTATGTTATTTATTATATTATATTTTATGTTATATTATATTATATTATATATATTATATAATTACTTATATTATTTATTCTTTTATTTATTTTAATAGTCATTTACTATATTATATTATTTACTATATATTTTACTATATTATTTATGATTATATTTCTTGTGATTATATTATTTAAGCATTATACAATATATTATTTTATAATTTATTATTATATTTTTTATTATATTATTTATTATATTATTTATTATCTTATTTATTATACTTTTTATTTTATTATTTATTACATTATTTATTATACCATTTATTATGTTATTTGCTATATGTTTTACTTTACTATTTTTTATTATATTATTTATTATTGTTGCATATTTTATAAAGAATAAAGTTACGGCAATTTGATTTAAGATGGATTCAGTCTTATAGTAAATAATTAATTTGTCAAATGCGACTCGGAAAAAGAAAATCCTTAAAATCTGAAGAAAATGGCGTAGGGTTCCTTTTAAAATTAATATATTGCTTAGATGACAAGTGAGCGACTTCATGTGTCGTACTCGTAGATCTTGACATGTGTCTAACTGCGTTATCGTGAATCTCCATCGTTATTAATGCAATCGACCTCAGTAATTATTTTTTGTATTGGTTGGACATATTAGTCGGTCATCGGCGACTGCTCTGCTACGGCTAACGTGAATATAGGAGATTGCCAGAGGCTGGACAACATATCTGCGCATTTAATTGCGGTGAATTTAAAACGTGTTGCCATGATCGTTTCTGAACATGAGTTGCAGTGACTGATTGATCGTTGTGACGAAGATGACTGATAATTCGTAGAGTTGAGTTTAAGAATGCGGCGCTAAAGTGTTTACTGTGTTGGCTGGGGTGGACTAGTAAATCGAATTGATTATATAGTCAAAACCTGATGTCATGTTATCATTAAATTAATCTTTTTTGTAATATGTTCAGTTTATGTAACTTGTCATTTAGTGATGATATCTTCTTTTTCTAAAAGAGTTTTTTGAATTAATTTTTATATTTCAATAAAATAACTGACCATTTTTTAAATGCATTTTCTTTTGTGTTACCATAATTTTAATTAAAAACACTGAAAACTTTCTTTTTGTTTAAGTAGGGTATCTGAACATATCGCAATTTTCCCATGTTAATTTTTATGCAATTATTTGAGCGCATGAATTACTAGAAAAGAGTTTCAATAAATGAATTTATGAATGGAAATTCTTTTGAAATGCGTTGCGTTTGTTTTATTTCCCACTCGGACATGCAACATGTCAATAATTTATGGCAACAATTGAACGTGTTTGACGATATGATACTGGTATGGCAATACAAGCGAATGACTTTTTGTATGTGCTTACATGTCTGTATGTCATTTAGCCTACCTACAATGTGGGAAATTTGTTGGTATTTAAATTGGCAGCTATAAAAATAGCGAGATTACAATAAGAAAGCTTTTACCTTTTTTTTTTGTTGCCATCAAACGAAATTAATTTTTTTAGTTTTGACATCTATTTTTCTTTAACTGAATGTAGTTAAAATATTGGTCTTAAGATTGGGTAATAATTTCAAATGTTTTATTTCAAACGGGAATGCAAAAAAAAAATTAATTTGTGTCACTTTTTTGCCTTAAGTAAAAAAAGGCAAATGGCAGGCACAGATTTTCTGTTCTTTTTTAATACTGTTTAAAATGAGGAATTTCTTTTCAGAGAAAATAAAGTTTTTGTTCAGTTACGAAAATTTTTACAATTTCCACAAATTCTGTGATTAAACTTTTAAAAATCTACTACATAATTACAAATTAAATTTTTGAATCAATGGCAACTGTTCACACCATATTTTGCGCACATTTTCTTTGATTGTTGGCAGGCAGAGCAACTTAAGAAAGCAGTCCTGATTTCCAAATAGTAAGGAAGTTGTTCGCTTTTTCGAAAAAATAAGGTTTTAATTGAAAGTTTTAAATTAACATTGCTGGCTCAAATCTGAAATTCATATTTCTCGCCCAAAATAACTATTTTTTCTCAAAATTATAGTATTTATTAGAAACTTTAAAATGGTGAAAAGTGGGTTAAATCTTATCGTATGGAGATTTTTCGAACATGAAATCCGTGTGATTTCATCTGCTCTATTTTATTGATCATAACATAATTTTCTACTTGTGGCTTGCTTTCCGAGTTATTGAGCAAAACTTTTTTCGTTGGCCTCTCACAGCCAGACCCACCACGATTCTGATGACTGACGCATATTTCCGCTATCAGCCTCACTTAAACTGTCAATTGCAAAATAAAATTAAGCAGGAGGAAATGACCTTGAAAAATGCAACGCTCCTCCCGCACTATTAGAAATAAAGAAATTGATCAGTTCCTTAGTTTTGATAACTAAAATTAATTTGTTCGCGACAAGAAAAATGTAATTGTATGTCAGTTCAGTTCAGATTTTTGTAGCTACCCTGTTTCCGTTTTTATTATTTGCTTTAGAAAGTTGAGTAATCCTAGCCTTAGAACAGTTTTTGGTGAGTTCCCTTTTGAAAACAGATCCAGAGATGAGTAGTTAAGTATTGTTTTTTGGTATCAAATATGTCTTGGAATCAATGCCGTTACTAATTTTGATATTGATTTATATGTGAATCACATATCTGTAATATCTCTTGATTTTGAAACCATAATATGATTCACACATTTAATTTATATCATAATTCGCAATCAATGCGAAGCAACTCACTTTGCCTGGAATCTTGATTTGAACTTAAGTATCAAACTTTCCCTTTTATTATGCATAAACGTTGGCTCAACTCAAAACCACAAAAATTAAGGCAACAGTGCAACCCAGGAGCAAAATTGCATTGAAAAATGTTACAAATTTAAACGAAAAACAAAAACTGTATCCGAATACCATTTTGTATGATGATAAATAAATGAAATTGTTGTTGTTGTGAGAACACTGCGACTGTAACATACCGTCAACAACATGGACAACAATAACAACGAGCTCAGTGGGGCGATCAATGCAATTTTTGCATCTATTAAGCTTATTTGATTTAGTACACAGCGAAAAATTTGTGTCAGAATCAAGAATGTATGCCTCTCCGAAGCCTTAAGCATTTTTGCTTATTTAGACAAAAATACCACTTTGCAATACTACCGAAGTTTTTAGTTAAAATTTTTAATTTACTTTCCTAAGCCGTATAAAATAACAAAGAACTAATGGCAATATAATTTTACAATAGTTTTTTTCGCTGTGTAGGGAAATTCCATGCGTCTGTTCAAATACAGTAGAACATGTTTGTTTTAGTCTTAGGCTAAGTTAGCCAGTCTAACAGACAACTAACAGCTTTGTAAAAATACATTGATTGTAGGTCACACATTTTGTCATATGCGTACTTGGTTATTTTTGCTTTGCGCGTATTAAAGGCTCGTTAGTTTAGCTGTGAAAACATATTTTCATACTAGGGACGTGTCACCGCTCACTCAAAAACAAATACCTTTCTTCGGAATTCAATCTATGTCTATACCAAATTGCAGCAAAATCAGTCTTAGTTTAGCTGTGACATATTTTCTGGTTAGGGGGCGAAGCAGCGCCCATTAAAAAAAATCTTTTCTCAAAGTTCAATATATCACTGTACCAAATTTCATCAAAATGGATTAGTATAGCAGCGAAAACGTATTTTCTCACTAGGAGGTGGTGCCACGCCCACCTAAAGATTACATTTTCTAATACCCTTACTTAATGTTCTGTCTATCCCCAGAAAATATTTCATTAAAATCGGTCTATTAACTTAGCCTAAGAAACGTATTATTCTTTTAGAGGCGTGGCATCGCCTACTACTAGAAAAGAAAACTACAATCTGCACTTCCATTAGTTACGGCCTTTCCAACAAAAAAATCAAGAGATTATGTTGTGTTATTGCAATTAAAATGGAATGGAACCGTTTTCCCTGGTTTTTCTGGTTTAAAAAATATGTTTTTTTTTCGTCAAAATTTCTTACAATCATCCAAACTGACCCAAACCGGCAAAAAAAATGGACTAAGTACATATATTATGATAAATCCAGTTCTAGGAAATTTTCGAAATCAATTATTTAGAGGGATCCGAAATGGCGTACCGTGTACATTCAGCTCCCGGGGCGAAGATGCAATTTTCAAAACTTTGTCGTGAAATATTATCTGCTTTCGGATTCCAAATATCCTAGCAAATGACATATTTTTAACAGTTCAAAACCTCATGGGGACTCTGCACATAACAATTCCCTATTTCCACGGTCCACGGACCATTTTACCGCCACCTTCGTCCTCCCCCCCTCCCCGGGGTACGTTAATTATCCAAGGTCGATGTAACTTTTTGTTGTAAAAATGTAATATCAGGAGATCGACCATACTTCAATTTTTCGTTTTAAGGTTGAAAAAGTCGAATAGGTCGACAAGCAAATCAAAAATCCAAATAATCCAAAATAATACAGTAATCCGTAAATTAGCGATTTGAGCGAAAGCCGGCTTGCAGTTTGCTTGAAATGCGAGGATTTGTTCAGACGATTCTCTTTGCCGGTTGTTTTTCAAGTCATCTTTATCAAATGAAAATTGACTTACATGTGGAATTGCCCATTGCTGCTAAAGATTTTTGTCTTCAAAATTCTCTGATAAGACGCTGACGACGATGACGACAACTTCGTTTGCAGACCCGATGCTCTTGCTATTTACTGCCGTTATTGTAGGCTGGCTGGCTGGCTGGCTGGATGGGTGCTTACGTGGTGGACCTGGCACTCGGTTACGCTTCATTGGACGATACCCATACATATCGATCGATCGAGTTGTTCATATTTTTTGGGTGCACTTTCGTACTCTATTGAAATAGTAGCAGCAGCGCCAGCACATGCACCAGCATCACCGCATAGATTAGATTAATGTCTTCATATTGACGCAAATAGTTAACTTATTGAATTAAATGAATAATGCGGTTGCCGCTAGGTGGCGTGGCGTTAGTAGCGCGCGTTGCCTTAGTCGTTGGTCGTCCGTTGCTGGCTGCTGTGGCTTTCTTGTTATCTCGCGCTGCTGCAATGAATTATTTACTAAATTTTTCGATTTAACATGCATTATGCATTAAATGGATTATTTCGCAAATATTTAAAGCAAGAAAATAAATAAAAAACGAGTAAAAAATTGAACCGAAATATCGCTGTATTGAAAGAGAAAACTTGACTCTTCGATACGCAAATGCAAAGCGTCGCACTTTCAAAATTGACGGGGTTTCTTTTGAATGCATTTTTGTTTTTATAAAATAAAAAATTAAGGTTAATGCCTTTTGGTATGAGCTGACAGCAAACTAAAAGAAACCCACAAAAATTTCACAGAAATAAAAATGAAAACAAAATGAAAGAACTTCAAAATTTAGAACTCAAACATTCTCTACACCACTAACAAAAAAAAAAAACAAGTCGTCCAGCCAATCGATATTTTTCAGGGGCAAAATTCTTTACAACGAATGCGTTTATTTCTAGCAGCTTGTTTGTCTGTTGGTCTGTCTGTCATCGTGTGCAATGAATAAACGCGAAACGCTCATGACTCATTCGAAAAAAAAAAAAAAAAAAACACAAAATTTGCAGTAAAATAAAATCAGAACAACAAGGTTTGGTATTTCGAAGCGTGTTGTTGGCAGTACTAGATAGAACATTTACACATGCTGAGATACATACCCTCATTTGTTTGGTTTGCAGCACGTGAAGCCACAAGAATTGTCATGAGACTTGGACTTGGCAGCAGCTAAAGGGCTCGTCAGAATCTGACATAAGCATTTGGTATTAAGTAAGAAACTCGATGAACATTAGCGGCAAACTATTTCTCTTGCTAATATTCAGTTCGTAGTTTTTTGATATCATTTTAAAAATAGAACATTTTTTTTTACTATTCTTGCATGACATAATTTATAAACGAGAATATGGATGAGCATGGCACTATTAAAAGCTTGCCACCTTTTTTAAAACGATCAAGATTAGGCTAAACAGTTTGCTTACCTATTAAACGCTAAAAACACTCTGAGGTCTGACGACGTGCCTATTTCATAGTTTTTCAGTGGATCGCAGCTACTCAGAGCTTCTTATGCATCTAGGAAACACAAGCTTTTTCGCTTGTTTGTTGCTTACAATGCCCTAATGACCAGCAGAGCTGTGAATGAGTGCATTCATTTTCAATTTTAGTTCATGAGAAATTCCGCATTCAGAATGTAAGAACTGTCCCAGAAAAAACTTACGTTTTGCTTTTTAGTTATAAAAATATACCCAGTAATTTTTTTGGTCTTTTTTCGTTTTTTATCAATAATGGCTAGTGTTCAGAATATAAATAACTAAAAACTAAGTAACAATTTTTTTTTATAAAAATTTCTTACTTTTTTCGTAAGGCCCTTTATTAAATTTTGTCCAGTCGTTTCATCGACAGTATGGTATGATTTTTTTCAATAAAGTCTGAAGTCTTGTGGATTTTTTGCGGTCTTACCACTCCTTTGAAAATCTTATTTCATTAGAGCCCAATATCTTTCAGTTGCGCGAAGCTCAGGGCAGTTGGGCGGATTTGCTATTTTTGGTACGAAATTGATCTATTTACTTGGATACCATTCCATCGTAGCTTTAGAGTAATGAGAGCTTGCTAAATATGGCCAGAACATCACGGTACCTTCATGTGCACGAATAAATGGTAGAAGACGTTTTTCGAGGCACTCGTCTATATAAACTTTGGAATTGATTGTGCCTTGCGTAACAAAAAATCTGCTTCTGAGACCACAAGTGCATATGGCCTGCCAAACTATATATTTCTTCGGAAATTTAGAAATTTTTTTTTTTTGCATTTACAAGACACATGCCCCTTCTTCGATGATGTATGATATTCGTGCCCAGGTAGCTGCTTAAAATCTGCTTTGACGTAAGTTTCGTCTTCCATAACTCCGGAATCAAATTTAGTCAGGTACCTTTCATTCAATTTTCGGGCTCGCATCGGAACCATTAAATGCTTTTCATCAGAACGGTCTGGTACTTTTTGAATTCTCTATGTCTTTAGCTTACTTTTCTCCTTTATTCTTTATACAGTAGATTTTGATGTATCTGCTCTAGCCGCCATATCTCGCACTGAGGTGTTGGGATTTTGCTTAAAAAGGCGCTTCACCTTCGTCGCTACCTTTAGGTTAAAAAATTCTGGTTTTCTGCCTGAACCTTTTTCGAGAAACAGGTAGACGCTTGTTATAATTAAAAATAACCGCAAAGACAGATTTTTCTGATGCACCAACTATTTTTGCTATAGCTGAATATTTTAATTTTGGATTTTGCAGGTATGTGGACAAAATCAGTTTGCGGACTTTTTGTTGCTTGCTAGACATCTTTGTCGTTAAAAGTACTACCTTCAAGTGTTATACATAATATCAAACGTCACTTTATATAGAACAAATATTATGTCTTTTTAGATCTATAAGATCAACAGATAGAGTATAATACAAAAAATAAAAAACGTAAGTTTTTTCTGGGACAGTCCTTAGCTACTTAAAAATGAAGTCACCTGCACACTGTCACACTGCAATGCCATAAGTCTGCAGCCTTTTCTATCGTAAAGAATTCAATTAATCTCTAGACGTCACATTTTGGATTGAAATCGTGATTGGAAGGATTGTGATTGCATTGAAGTCACTTCAAATCACTTTCAAGTCGCTGAAGTCACTTAAAGTCGCTGAAATCACTTGAATTAAATATTTTCTCAAAAACCGTACAAAAAAAGTAATAGCTTGTGAATGAAATTCATATTATTTATTATATAAGATTGAAATTGATGTCTTTTCCAATATTTAGGTAACTAAATCGTTCCGGTTTAAGGATTGTGTAGTGTTTATTCGCATCCCACTGTGTGTGGCATGGGCAAATCGGCAGCTTAGTACGGTATGAGATGGTGGTTAGAACACTCAAGCTCCATTTATTTTTAAACCTCTATGAATCACTGATCTCTTAGAGAAATTTCTTGTTGATACAAAAGTTGATCATTAATAATAGAAATAGGGCTGAAATGAAATTTGTGTATATGAGTAAAATCCGCATATGAACCTACCCTGTATACAAAAGAAGATCGTGAATGATTTTTGACTCAACTTTTGTTTTATATATTTCCTCCTTGCTAGCCAGAACTTTTACAATATATCTAAATTTTACTATCAGATTGTCATTTACATCAAAAATCTTCAAAACTGTGACACTTCAGAGGAAAAGCACCACACATTTGTGATCCCATAGTTGGCTTTTAGGAAATTCACTTAAATTATTCCTATTTTAAATTGCTTCCTTTGATGGAGACAAATAATATATTAATTTTTTGAGTTGATCATCTTTCCCAAACATTTTCACGGCATATTTGTTTCTTAAATATCGCCATAAAAATATTGAAATATGGATTGTCGGGCTGTTGGTAAAAATTAATGGCAATATGAAAGAAGATGATTAGCTTCGTATTTGGGAGTAGAATCTACCAGACTTTATTAACAGAAATGCGTACCCAGAAGACGAACTAATTTTTAGAAGGATGGAAACCCTAAACACATCGCTAAAACTGCTAAAAATTAATCAATGCCCAGATCTGAAATATTGGCGCGGGACGATAATTCACCAAAAGACAAGCCTTGTTCCCAAGTGGGCTATTATTTCGAACTAATTCGTCGAGAAACTGGTTGAAAGCATGCCCAGGCGATTAAACAATGTCATTAAAGCAGAGGGCCTTGCGACTAAATATGAATTTGAATGTTTATTATTTGAACGTGTGAAAGTGGATACATTGAGTTTTTTCATTATATGAATTAAAAGTACTGTTTTGCTTCCAATTTCGAAGGATGTTCTTAAATTTTGTTTTTTTTGAGATTAGTTAATAAAGAAATAATCTTGTTCCGATTACTGTATTTTTAAGGGTTCTAGAGCAACTCAAAGTCAAATGGGGTCAGGATGTACCACTGTATATTACCTACACATTTATTTGCCGTATTTATGACCACGATCTTCCACAAAGCCACCGTGTACTGATAACTGACACGAGGATATCGGAATGAACAGGCACTGCATAAAATTAAAAGCCACGGATCGATATAGTTATAAAACTTTCAAACTTCCAATAAAATTGAATGCAGGCCTACATGAATAAATTGACTGTTAATCCACTCGATATGATCATTAATTAAAATTTAAGTGTTGGGCACTTTAGATGAAGAATCTTTCAATAAAAAGAGACCTACCATGCTTAGTTTCTATAAATCTTTTTCGAGACAAAGCTGTCATTTGTTTGCGCTCTGTTGTTCTTAACACATTGTTGACCTACTTACATACATGTGACAAATGCAACCGCATATGTTAACCAATTAATTAAAATGTCAATTGAAATGAAAAACCACGGCGAAAACATGTGTTAAATCAGGCGTAAAATAAAGCGGCAACACAAATCACGTAAGCGTTGTTCAAAAGGTGCGTTTTTCGAGTGTTTTAATCACACAAAACGTAAGAGTTGGCTAAATTTGTGTATGGTGAATGGTATGGATAGATGACAAACGACGGGGGTCACGCTGGCAAACCGACTAAAATACAAATTTTGGAATTTCAAAAGAAAAGAAGCGAATAAAATGCGATAAATTTAAGTTTTTTTTTTATTTTTGTTTCTTTAAAATGTGAAAATGTTCCCAATACAAAGACAAGATAAATGTGACCAAAATTATAAAGTGATTTACAAAAATACTGCCAAGAAAGAAGCATATGAAATAAAACAACAAACAAAATTATTACCAACGTGTTATAACAAATGGCTTCATTAAGGGAAAATTCTTTTGAAAATCAAAACTTTAAATCATGTTTCACTAACATTAAACGAACGTACGGCTTTTTGAATTCAAAAGAATTTCTGTCATATGAGCACTAGCGTGCTAAAATGCTTTTAAACATTTTGTGTTTTTTTTTACGATCACTCTGCTGAGTGATATCCCAGCAAAGCCAATATTCCAAATTCAGCGATCTTTTGTATGAAAAGAACGATTTGGCAACGACGCAGCTGTGCGAATTTGTACCGAAATCGTAACGAAAAGTCGATACGCATGCTTAACGCCGCGTTTTAACAAAATTATTACGTTACAAGTTCGTAACGCCGCACAGTGCTACTTTTTTTTTTTTTTTTTTGAGAACATTACCAATATTTGTGAGGATACACGGAGTATTTGTTATTTTGAATTATTTATTTGACTTAAAAACGAATTTGTTATGATTTTTTATCGACAAAGTTAGAATTTTAAAAAAAGTCGAAAGATTTGGTTTGCTGGGTTGAACTTTAGCATTTAAAATGCAATTTCATATTAAAATCCCTAATGCATTTATTTCATGCCTTTGAATTTGTTTTTGCGGTTGAATTATTTTCGCAATGGCTTTGTTTTTATAATTCTTGTTATTTACGCTTTTTGTTTATCTTCTACCTATGTTCTCGATAATTGCATTTTATTTTTGTTTTTTTTTTCTTTAGTTGCAGCCTCTTATGTTGCTCTCATGTTGTTGTAGTTCGTTGCAACTAAAATCGATACCATCTACCTACTTTTGAGACCTCGTGACAATGTAAGTCGTCGCTGTTTTGTGCGGTTTACCTTAATTCTCTTGCATTGTAGTGTTGTGGTACATAATTGCGGTCGGACTAGGACAACGCCCCCTTTTGCCTAATCGACCTCCTTTTTTTAGGTCGTGCCTCCCTTCGTTAAACTTGTTTTATTGACATAGATTTTGAAATTTGTGCGAGTTATACTAAACTAATCAGCTTAATTTTTGCACAAATCTTACAATTTTACTATCAAGATTTCGTTGATTATAAGAACACAATATTAAAGTGTGCAATTTTGCTATTTAATATCAGTACCTCCAAACTAATTTAAGTTAGAGTTGACAGTAATATTGACAGCAAACCTGAGAAATATTAAATTTGAATAAAATTATATTGATTTTCCCAACTCCTGAGGCTTTTCAGTCGAGACTCAAGTTGATCAAAAGTGCTTAACTTTAGACCAGTGTAAAGCAAACCTACACAGATGCGTGTCAATGTGTGCGCCGAACGTAATCGAGTCATGGCGAGTATACATACACGTAGCCTCTTCCTGAGTTCTGCCGCATTTGCCCGCGGGAGGCAGAATGCCTTACACCAGAGATGTACCGTTCATATCGTGCGCCCGGGACAATAATTTTATTTGCCCGGACAAAAATTTCATTTACCTCAGCAAAAAAACAAAAAAAAAGGTCCTCACTTTTCACATTCAAACACTTTTGCAAAATGAGATATATTTCAATAAATCTTTTCACCTACGCATTGAAATTAACTACATCGATTTAGTTTCATTCACATAAAAAAAGTTCCGTTTTTGATTTTCAAAAACCCTAGCGAGAACCCCCCCTCCCCTCAAGTCTTGCGCCAGGGGCAGCCGCAGCCGCAGCCTGTCGCGTCTCTCTCTGATATATTGTCTTAGGGGACTTTCAGTCTGAAGCATTTTTAATAACAGTAAAAAAATCTCTATTAAATAATTTTATCGTTTTCTTCCAAAACTTCGTTGTTTCCAGTACTGTCCCTAAAATCTGAAAATACAAGAGCCAGACGTGTTTGTCTCGTTTGTTCAAAATAAATTGGGTTGTATACGTCAAAATCCTTGATTTTGGTCAAATTGATCGATTTTGGTCAAATTCGTTGACTTTGGTCGAGTTCGTCGATTTTGGCCATATTCGTACACAAAAAATTTATAAAAATTATGGAGACCAGAGAGACACAAAAATCAAAATATGTTGTCCGACTTGGCGTGGAATGCCCCATGTACATATACAGCCAGAAAAATTACAAAAAAAAAAAAAATAATTAATATAAATGACCGAAAAAATAGAATATTAGATTTTGAATAAAAAGAAAAACACGATATTAGTTTTATATATACATATATACCTATCCTTAATAATATACACTCCAACGCTACAATTGTCTGCCTTCTATATTTATGTTTGTTATAAGTAAATTAGCCAGTCAGCCAAGAGGCAGACGCGATCAAATGATTTAGTACTCTATTATTTTTTACATGTTTGTAATACATGCAATTTCTTAATGAAGCAATAACTAAGTGGCGTTTCTTATGACATAATCTTTGTAACAATCGCAATCTGCCTGACGAAAATATCATTTGAATATATGTACGTATGTATCATAAACTTTTGAGAAAATTGTAACAAAACGTCTGCCTTTTTTATTTATCTGTTTTTGTGTATAGACACATTTTTTAATATTAAAGGCAGACGCACAGTTTGAAAAGAATCTTAGTTAATGGCAGACATTGTTTGTATTACTTATATTACTCAAAGCTTTATGATTTTCAAACTCTGCCGCACGATAAAATCATATAGAAATTTAGCGCTTCGGGTCCCTAACATAAGAATTGCTCTATTAGTTAAATAAATGTAAATAAAGAAAGTAAAATTCATAGATTAATTAGTAAAGATAAAAGTGATGAAAAACTCATATGTCCTACTGTCTGACAAGGCGTAACCCCTTAATTTATTTGACATAATGAATTGGCTAAAGGAGCTATCAAAAACAAAGTGTTCAAAAATCGCCTTAGCCAATAAACCAGTGATTTATTTTTCCAAAATGTTTCAAGTAAAATGCTTTTAAAAACAGTGAGGCATTCCTTTTATTGCACCTACAATTGAAAAAAATTTTGTTAACTAAATATTAACAATAAATAAATGAAACTGTGCGCCGACAAAGGTGCTAACATAAAAAGAAAAAAACAAAGCCGAAAACTCATATGAGTCATGAATTAAACATCAGAAAAATTTGTATTTTTGTTAATACAATTTACATTCTTTTCAGTACAAATGAATGGAGCTTCAATGATGCCCCATTAACCTCCTTCCGTAAATTTTTTTGTAATGTTTATGTAATCAGTCAGTGTTTACATCAGCAATTTTTTCAGTAAACTCAGTAAATCACATTGCAATACCTCTGCGCCAAATTAAACATAAACCAGTTGATCTGATCTTTGCTCGAAATCTCCATATTTCAAAGTTACCATATTTGAGGCCCTCCGTCTTTTCGTCAGTGCATTCATATGACTGCATTTTTGCTGCTTTGTTTCATTCCGCATCAAAAACTTCAATTAACAGTAAATGCGCAGATTTTCCCTTAAGCCATTGAAAATAATTGCAAAACAGGAAATCTTATGTTTGCTTTCAAGGAGAAGCCGCACCGCCGCCGCCAAACTGTAAGTAAATCAACTTATTGGGGCCGGTGGGTCAGCAGTTGCTCAACAGCATGACATAATTTCAGTTTGGGCGATACAGCCCAGCCAGTCATACAGGATTTTTTCACATTTATTTTTGCCACATTCACATAAAGCAGCTTTAATGAATTTTCCTGTCAAAAACTTACGAATTTATTGTACCCTACTGCATAATCTTTTTGATCAAATTTCTGTTAACGGCAGCATAAAAGAATGTTTTTTTTTTCTTTTTTTCTAAAGACATGAAAATGATCAAAGTTTTAAAAAAAAATTATTTGAATCTTTGACGTTTTTAAAGGTGTGCGTTCATGATTTAATTTGTAATTTTATTCCTTAAATCAATTCATGACAGTTTTGTCTGTCTGTTGTTGTTATTTGTTTACTTAAGGCTCCTTGTTCTTTCAGTTGTTGTCGTCATCGCCTTGTGTTTTTGCGATTACAACATTTTGTTTATTTTGACAGTTTTTTCTTTCATCGCTTAAATAACAAATCGATATTGTAAACGCAACAACAGAACAGAAATGAAGTCGACGAAGCGAAAACCACGCAACTTTGCAAATAAAAAAGTCCCATGGAAACTGAAGAAAAACACACCCACTAAATAAACGTCATTGACTTGAATGTCTGCTAAAGTGACAGCAGACTGTGTGAGAGATACATATTGTCGTTGTCGTATACTGTTGAAGTTTTGTTAGTATGCCCCATATTTGTTTTTCTCAAAGTCAGGAAGTTAAAGTGTTCATAATTTTGTTTTTCGAAACAATTAGTTAAATGAAGAAACAAAGAAAACAATTGAAATGGATTCTGAAACCACAAAAAAGCCACTACATGTGGTGATGCTCCTTGTTCAAATACAGAATACATCACTATTTTCCTGGAGCCCAGTTTTTTTCTTGGCCACCATGACATTCAAGTAAGCAAGTAATGAACAAAAAACGGTCATCGTTGTTCAAGAAGTACCAATGGAAAAAAATTATTTCTTTCTACATCAAGCTAACTTTTCTAAACTCGTACGGTTATTAAATATTAGAAGATAAACAAATACTTAAAGTTTGATATCGCCAGTATAAGCGCGTATTGATTAAAAAATTAAAACTTTCCTAAAGTTAAGCTTGAGGTTTGGTTAATTCTTTTGAAAACTGTCATAGAGTAAAAAATAACCAAATTAATATGTTAATAGAATACCATTTGGTATTTGGTATCTGACTTGAAACATTAAATTCTATGAATAACTGAAATTGAAAATATCCAAAAGTGCGCACTTTCCTAAAAAAGTGTGCCTCAAAATTTTTCATTCTGCTTGACACCCTGCTATTTATATGTTTTTTGGAACCTTAGTATTTCTGTATTATCTGAGTTGAAACATTGAACTTTAACCTAAAAATAAATTGAATGCGGTCCTTTGTCAAAACATTCAAGTTTTGGAGCAAACGCGCTATTTTTTTACAAAATTGTAATGCCCATAACGGAATCATCATACATAATAATAAATTGAAATGTGGCAACAATTGTCCTTCTTATTAGCGTTTACGAGTATAAAACTTATTGTTTTTGTTCGCTATTTGTGTCCTTGGAGGGACTTTTTGAGAAATACACTTCAAATACATAAAAACCAAGAAAAAAATAACAAAAACAAAAAAATTTTTAGCTTGATAAAAATTAAACTTATCTAATAAATGAAATTTTAAAAGAGAGAAATAAATAAAATATAAATAAAAATTAAATTAAAAACAAAGAAAAGAAATTAGAAAAAGAAATGAAATTAAAAGACAAGAAAATAAATTAAAAAAAAAAAAAAATATTAAAAAAATTAAATTATAAATAAAATAAATATTAAAAAAATTAAATTTTAAATAAAATAAAAAATAAAAAAACTTAAATAAAAATTAAAACATGGACAAAAATAAAAAAAAAAAAAAAAAATAAAAAATAAAAAAAAAAAAATAAAAAAAAAATTGAAAAAGGTAACAAAATAAAACAATGAAAGAAATAAAAGCATTTAAAAATGAAAAATAAAAAAAAATATGAAACAATTTAAAAAAGAAAAATAAAAAAAAATATGAAACAATTTAAAAAAGAAAAATAAAAAAAAAAAATATGAACAATAAAAAAAATATGAAATAATAAAAAAAATAAAGTAATAATAAAAAATTAAAAAATATAAAATTGTAAAGAAATTAAAAAAAAACTAAAACAACAAAAAAATAAAAGCAAAAAAAAAAAATCAAAAAAAAAAAAATAAATTAAAAAAAAATTTAAAAACAAAACGTTAAAAAATAAATTTAAAAAAAGTAAATTAAAAACAAAAAATAGTAAAGATAAAAATAAAAAAAAATATATAAATACCAAAAAATAAAAATACAAAAAAAATAAAAATACAAAAAAATAAAAATACAAATAAATAAAAAAAAAAATAAAAATAAAAAAACTTGTAAAAAATTTCCTTTTTATTTGTAGAATGAAAATGTTGTGAATGAAAACTGAATTCCGATTCAGCGACTCAAATCTATTTAGGTAAACAAAAACATTATGATTGATTTTGAAATTAAATAAATTTTTTTCTTTATCTGCTGTTGATTCCGAATTTAATTTTTTCAACATTCCAATATACGTTTTCAAGTGAATTTGTGTGGATTATCGAGATCCTTATGGTCGAAATTCAAAAAGTGTAGAGATAGCTATTTGTGAAGCTTATCTTTTTTATATCAATCCATTAAGATCGAAACTCTTTCTTTTTAGATAAGCACAGCATATTTCCAAAATAAAAGCAACTTTTTAGTTTTATTTACATCGGAGCTATGTGTGAATGTGTATTAACATCATAATAAACATCATCGGTTATGTCAATCTGTCAAAAATCAGCAAGAAATTTTGCTTGAATTGCAAAGAAAAAAGAAACGAAAAATCTGTTAATGCGATTTATTTTTTTTGTTACCTCGCTGCGCACTCACTTGCATTATCGTTTAGCGGAAATTTCCTTACCAAATGTTTGTCAATATTTTTTGTTTATTGTAAATTTTTGTACAGCTGCAAAAAATTATTCATATATGCACGCAGCATGAAATCTGCCGCATTCGTTGCACTCCGTCAATTTACCGCCACCAACAATCTAACGACTGTGATTATTAATGAACGACGTCAATTGCTGCATTAACTTTTGTTGTATTTGAAGTTGGCATAGCTGACTGCTTCTCAAATCTGCATTTTGCATTTATTAACAGTCGCTTACATAACTTAATTTTTATATTTACAGTGTGAACATTTTAAAACTATTTTTCTCTTATTCTTTTTGTAACAATATTCTCGAAAATTCTTTTTAACTATACATATTGCAAAAATTGCGTTTATAATTGAAAATTCATGGAATTTAAATAGAACTAGCAAAGCTGCTGGTTAGCTTCTTACAAGTCATCCATCATGGTAACCATGATAGTTTCCAAATTTGCATATTAATAGATTGATTTTCCAACTTGTCCACTATGCTAATACTTTCCGCCATTTATGGTAATTCTAAACTTTGCAATAAACGGCATAAATAACAACAGCAATTAATAGAATCCATT
This sequence comes from Meiosimyza decipiens, assembly GCA_963680825.1. Taxonomy (NCBI): domain Eukaryota; kingdom Metazoa; phylum Arthropoda; class Insecta; order Diptera; family Lauxaniidae; genus Meiosimyza; species Meiosimyza decipiens. The sequence goes on from OY804258.1 coordinate 37,558,822, forward strand.
AGAAACCGTTATATAAAGTGACAACGGACAAAGTAGCAGCGGTAAATATGACCATTTTGTGGTCAACAAGAATATTCACATAGCTCCTTTACGCATAACAAGTTTGCTAATGATTTAATAGAATTTTTGTGAAATTATCACCGATTTTTATTGGTTATACAGAGAATTTTGCATAAAACCAAACCTAACATTTTAAATGAATTATATTTGTGCCCACATTGCAAGCTTGCCAGCATTGTGTAGTATGCAGCACTGTTGCAACAGCAACAATAAAATGCAAAAATGAATGGCAAACGGAAATGCGCGATGAAAATGCGCGCACGCGCACACAGTTGCATCGAATTGTAAAAAAAAAGAAGTAGCATGTGTGTATGTATGTAGTAGCAGCATAGAAAATGCCACCATCGGTGCATAGTAGTCACCATCAGTGATGCTATATCGAAGGTAGAAGTATCGAAATTATCCGCAAAATGCGGACTTCAAGACATCGCGCCGTGATGCTTAAAAATAATATAGCTCAATCAATCTATATACAGTGAAATCTCGTTAATCCGAATTAATGATTGCAGACCCTAATTCGGATTAACGATATATTCGGATTACTGAATAGGCTGTTCTTATGTATAATACTATACATATATATATCATATGAAATAACTCTATATTCGAAAATAAAACTCAAAGATTTCAAAACATTTTATTTTTGATTACCAATGGGATAAAACTTATTATATTTTTTTAATAAAATTTGTGATGTAGGTTTGCTGCTCTTTCACTGCACATGCTTCTAAAGCTTTATTTCGTAGTTCTTTGAGTATTAATATGTAATCTGTCGACATGCCTCGTTCCTTTGCCCAATCCATTGAAGAATTTAAAGCCTGCACAGCTTCACGATTTGTAACGTGCGTAATAATAACGGCCTCTGCTTCTATGTCTTCTGTGTCTGATTCCGAACTACTACACAAAGTATTGCCAAAGTCAATACTCCAGGCAAGAATTTCATCTTCAGAAAGTTGCACGTCATTAATGCTTTGAAATAAGTTTGCTATTGTGCGAAATTCTTCAGTTTCATCAAAACAGTTCTCAGCGTCATTCTCGGGCAATTCTTGTTGTAATAATAATGCTAGTGGGATATTGTCCTCTGAAGCCCATCTCTGAGAATGAATAGCTTACAACAAGACTTTATAGAAGAATTGGGCAACCTTTCCCAAGATAGCTTAAGCGATTCACAAGCGTCTTTCAAACTGAATTGTTTCAAGAAAATATCTGAATCATCCGCCGCTGAATTGACCAATTCACACAAGAGATCTTTTTTATAGAACAGTTTAGTCAATCGTATGGCGTTCTGATCCATGGGTTGGATAATACTAGTACAATTAGAGGTAAAAACATAGATTCGGATTACAGAGTTGCAATCAATGCGGAGTATGGAGTATGTAACGCGTCATAAATTCAATTCGGATTACTGGATAATTCGGACTACACACCTTCGGACTAACGAGCTTTCACTGTATATATATTTTAATATGTATTGTAAAGAGTCTTGCAAAAATGCACGCAAAATTTGAATTTGTGCGGCAATGTGTTGCTGTTGAAAGAAAAAAGGAATAAATACAGCGTGACAGCTGATTGTTCAGAGTTATTAAAAATAAGAGAGAACGCGCCTTCATTGTTGAGCAAAATTAAAAAAAAAAAATGAATGAAAGTTTGGCAACTACAACTCGTAAATTATGTTCCAAATAGTGTTATAACTTCATCAAATGTGAAGAGAGGGATGTGATCAATTAGTGACCTTAAACGCGCTGGCTGTTCTTCAACAAGTCGCTCAACACAAAACATCAAAGCAGTTCGTGAGAGTGTTGCTAGGGGTATCAATTCGACATCATGGCCAAGGATTGGACATTTCGAAATGCACGGCTATATTTAATCGATATTGGTATCGTTAGTTACATGAATGGTCTAAGCTAAAAAATGCATGCAAAAAGTCCCCCTAAACCTCCAGAAAGAGACGTATATAGCGAAAAGAATGGAAGGAGCAAATCCATGTTATCATTTCCATAATTCTGTAAGGGCTGTGTCGATTTTGAAAATGATGACGTCATTGAGATAATCACAGGGGCTATTAATATAGTAAGCAACTTAGGTGTAAGTGTTGCCGTTTTTGAAATACATAGGTAGTGGCACTTTTTTTCGCAAATTGTTGAAATGTCAAAAAATCATTGATGGAAATTACATTTGTGTAATTTTCCGCCATTAATGTTTACGTCCTAACTGACCCACTAAGACTTTCTTGAAATGCTTAGAAAAAAAGTTTAAGTATTTTCTTTCTCCTATTAAATTTTGATTGGATATTTCACGTTGTCTTGTCGAGTTGCCAAGTTACATAAACATTTTTGTTGGTAAATTTTTTTAATTTTTTTGGTTAAGACTTTGGTTAGGATTTATTTGGTACAATGCCAGATATTTTCTGGAGTTCTTCTGTACTTCTTTTCACTTCGGTTTGTATTTAGTTTTGCTCCAAAATAGTTGGTCACCTTTGTAATACCAATAATATTCCCATTGAAGTTAGCGCTCCCTAGCTCCTAACTTAATCCAAGTTGATCAACATCGACAAATTTATGGAAAGGTATTGGGCAAACTCCCCAAAAGACTATCGTTTAATTTAATTTAAAGACGGTCAAGAGATTCTAATCGGCCAGTGAAATTAATTTTTTATTGCGAAAGCGCGCAATGCCAAATGCTCGATACGCTACTACCTGGCAGTAAAGCTTGGCACAATGCTGACAAGCTTAGAAACAACCAGACCCTATTTACCAAATAAGGTTACATTCAAATATCAGTTTTTATAAATATAAATATAGAATTATCGATATTTGAATATCGCATCATCCTGGTTGCACTGGTTGTTGCTGATTTTTGCTTTGAGACAAATACTATATATAACTAATAATTATCTTCGACATATTGAGAATCATAAAATTTACTTATATGAGAAACATGTTTAAGAATGTGAGACTTTAAATACAAGTCCAGGCCTAGCCAATGTTTGGACAGGCACTTGCACATCTGTTAGATTAGACATCTTCCTATATGAGCTTTTCATAATTACAAAAATATCTCTTCCAGGTATCAGAGAAAAGTATCGGTTACCAAAATTACCCTGCCCTTTGACAATCATTCATTCTCTTCTCCACTTAATTGGTACATCTCACCACAACCCAACTTACGTATGTCGTATGTATGTGTGTGCGCTGGCTGAGTTTCTATGTGTTTGGGCCTTAATTGACAGTTGGAAAGTGACAGCAGTGAAGAGCGGGAAGCAGCAACATCTGCAGTGCAACATAAATAATGTCAACTGTCAATGAATGTCATTTGGTTGTTTTTGTTGATAGTTCTCTTTTTTTTATTGTTTAAACAAATCTGCAGCTTTTGTTGTTTGAAAAATCTACAATTTGACAAACAAAAAAAAAAATTCCCATTTTACTTTCATTGCTATAATTGAAAATCAAAGTAAAATTCGCCTGAATGGTTTTTTTTTCACAAAAAAAAAAATGTTTTTTGTTAACATTTTTTAAGGCGCATGCCTGTCGGATTTTTTGACTCGACTGACCTACTGACTTGTGTACATCCGCATTACGTTAGTTACTCTTCACTTTATGCCGGTATTTGTGAATGTAATTTTGAATTAAATCGTTTTTTATTGACTTCCCTTTAAATTTCGGCAAGTCTTTTTAATTCTTGTCTCCTTTGTGAATTCGTATTACCCTCTTTGCGATATGAGATCATTGAAGTTTATTGAATTTATTGGCTTAATTGTGTTGCGTGCATTTGGGTCATTAACGTTACTTTTGCGAAAATTTTAAAGAACTCTTTTTAATGCTGATTCTTAATCACTTTCTTTTGGCTTAAATTTTGTAGCTTTGTTTTGCTTTGAATACTCTTCATGAGTGTCTTATGTTTTTTTGGTTTAAATTGAGTTCATATCAAGATGTTCTTAATAAAACAAGTTTGCCCAAATAAGTAACAATTTGGTGTATAAATATAATGACGTAGTGGAAGAGATATTTATGGGCCTCAACCAAACAATTATCGGATGAAAGTATTTGTAGTCGTATGTGGTAAAAAACCTCAATTGGGTTTAGCTCACTATACCACTTTTTTTTAAGACCTCAATTGTTTTCCTGCTTTTACACTGAGTAAATGATTTGTTTGTATACAACAATTGCATTTTTTTGTAGTGTATCAGAACAGAAAATAATTCATAGATATTTTACTCACATTACTGTTCAGTACAGTGAGTGATAATATCAAAAAAATAACATAAAACAAAAAAACTAGTTTCGTTCATAGTTAAAAACAATCATCAGTGACCTTTAAGCCAATGAGTGAAAATTTCTAAGCTTAGAAAATGATTTTTGTTTGTACTTATATTTATTTAAAAGCTATTCTAAAAATGTTTAAGTAGTGGGTTAACTCTAAAATTAAAACTGCCAATCTTAATGACAGCCACATCAACTAAAATGCATTCAGTACTCAGTTCTGTCCACTGCATACAATGCGTGCACATCGCTTAAATTATCTTTGATTTTTTCTCCAATGAATCATTAATTTTGATTTTTAAATTATAAAAAATATTTACTTTTCTTTCTCAAAGAGCGAGTCAGCATTTTGCCGTTACTGGCTATTATTGTTTTAAAATTGTAAGTGTTCTTAATGGGCTTGATGTTATCATGAATTGAAATACATTGACGCTCCTGACTTTATTTTCATTTGTTGCATACTCATCGTCCCGTACTTTTTCATGATACCCACATTAAGTGACATTTATGCCACTCGATATCATAGCACCAACCCTGCCATCGTAGACGAGTGATAAACTCAACTCAAGAACATCAACAGCTTATGTTTTCATATTCATCACTTGATTTTCTACACAATTTAATGTATCACAAAGTCCAGTTATGGTAAATGTGCCGCACAAAATGACGTTCCCATGCGTAATCAAATTATGGCCCGCGACATATTTTATCATATCATGGATGTGCGCCATTGTAACTGAAGTGGATCTCGTTCATTTAGAAATTACAGTGTAAAGACTGCATTACATACAAACATTTGTGTATGTTTATAAAATTATGCTTATCATATGACGTATACGAGTACATGGATAACACTTAACCTATTAATTTCTATTGTAGTTCTCTTTTTTCGTGAGGTTCTAAGCGTTTGTCCAGCTGACAAAGTAATAAATTGTGTTACATATGAAGGTTCATATACATGAAACGCTCTTACGAAATATTTAATTCTGTCAAATGTAGCATTTTCCTTGGCCTATTTTTCGGAAAGCGCTTCTATTTAACGTTACCTCAAGTGATTACCTTTCGAGTAATAGCAATTGTGATTTACATATCTAATTTTCATCAATGTGTTATCTTTAACACAATTTAAAATTTAAACTTAAACAATTTACGCGCTCACATTTTTTCCACATTTTAAAAACTTTTTTCTAATTAGTTCATAGCTTTAGGTCTACGTTTAATGTACATATGCATGAGGTGTGTTTTCCGGTATTTTAAAGGTGAAAATTCTTTTAGTGGTCTATTTTATAACTTTTCTTCGAACTTTATTTGATGAAATCAGACCAGAATCAGTCTGTTATGTCGTCAAAATTTGTGTCAGTTTTAATATGCTCGGGGGAAACTTGAAAGTAAACATTAAAATAATGTCGGATATGGAGAAAAATGCAAAAAATAGAAAATACTAACAATGTCGCAAAGGTTCAGAAAACAAAGGAAATCGCTATCCATAAGACGATAACGAGATATGAACGATTAAAGAGGCAGAAAAAGGGGTACATTCATAACTCGAAAAATAAGACTCAAATAAAAAAATTTAAAAAACTCTGTTACTGTTACAGTTCTGTTACTATCCTGTAACTGTTCTGTTACTGTTCTGTTCTGTTACTCTTACTGTTGCTGTTACTTTTACTGTTACTGGTACTGTTACTACTACTGTGACTGCAACTGTTACTGTCACTATCACTGTTAGTGTTAATGATACTGTCACTATCACTGTTTTTGTTACTGTTACTGTTACTGCTAGGTTAGTAGGTTCGATTAGGTTATAGGAGGGAAATAGCTTTGTCTATGAAACACCGTCGAGAGTCTTGTTCCTACCTTGGACAAGCAAAAAGCTTTCCTGTGTCTAATCTGCTTACTTAATTAATAGTTCAAGGGTATCGAAATGAAAGAGTACTTCATGGGGTCAGTTGTTTTGAAAGCACGGCTGATGCACTTGGAAGCAGCACAGTCACTGTTTGTAGTTGGTTAACTTTTCTAATGTGGATTACCACACCAAAAAGCCATATAACAGCATCGGTCGATTGAGTACTTTGTAGTGGTCATAAAACTTTTTCAAAAAAGAAAAATATAATTTCCCAATTTCTTATAGACGACAGTTTAAGCAATGAAACATTATAGTCGAGGAACTTAAAAATTAAAAAAAGTAATGAACTTTTAAAAAATCAAAGTTCAACAAAATCGGACCTGAAGCTCTATTTAACGAAATATATCGCTCTCGTAAAATTTCGCTCTGGCAAGATAAGACAAGATATATCCCTTTCCACAGATCGTATCATGTAAAAAATTAATTAAAATAGATATCAAAAATTACCAATGTTCAATCAAATTTTTCTAGGGAGCTCTTTAAACTTTATTTCGGGTTCTTATTTCAGAACACTTCCAATTACTGTCCAATTTCTTCCACAAAAACTGCTTTTCCAGAATTCATATTCGTCCTTTTCCTATTGTTAGCGACATAAACTCCATCCTTCGATAAAAAGATACCAAAATACAGCTCAACCTTTCCTTATCTGTTTTAGAACATTTCCAGTTAATTGATAGAACACAAATTTGTTTTCAAAAACTTACTAATATTCTATTTAGAAGGAGTCAGCGATACCCATGATGTTTACCAAAATCAATATACGAACTTTGCCCCAACAATAATTGGTGTAGTGTTTTTCATTTTGTATCACTCGCAATGAAACATTTCAAAAAACGCCTTGATTTTGATTTATGTAAGCAGCAGTAAGCGGAAGAATATCGATTTATTGAACTCTTCCAAGTTAAGTCCTGTGGTAGCGGAACCTTTTTTTTTTAATCATAACTTATTCATGCAACAAATTTCATGTCATGCAACATTGTCCATCAGTGACATGAACATTTTTGGATTGAAAAACTCTGATCAAGTCATGAAACCACTGATAGCAAAAAAAAAAATACAAAATGTTTTTCGCCCACCCAATATTTTGTTGTGCCACTTCTTTATAAATTTGATATCAACACTTTGCTTCGTAGGAACCGCACGTTAAAGTTGAAATGAAAATAAAACCAATAGCGAAAATATCCGCACCTTCAATTAATTTAAGAACTAAAGACCACATTTTGCAGTGCATTAGATGCATCATGAATGGTCGTATCTATAATTTAATCTTATCGCACCAATTGGAGTAGCGTGTGCAACAGAAACAGCAGCAGCAGCAGTTGTTAGTCGGTATAGACAGTGGTGGCGCTACTTATGCCCCTGACTGCGCGCAATAAACAACACGAAAAACCACGCTGCATTTGCCACTACATGACCACTACTGGCGGCGCATCCAGGCGTGGATCATTACAAAATTTTTTAGTAGTCAGTCGATCATGGATGCGCGCACAATTACCGCATAGTAATAAATGCTGCTGATGCTGCAAATAACCGTTTGTTGCTGCGACTGTTATTAATTTTTTTGTTGTTGCATCTGCACAAAAAATGTTGCGGCGTGTTGCTTTTGTGGCCACCAATTAAGGCACAAAAGCGTTTAATTTGTTTAGCAGCGCTGAAGCTCTAAAAATGCAGACCAATTAAGTGCGCCGCAATGATGACGCCGCCGCTGTATGCAACATTTGATAACAACATGAAGGTGCGGCATTGCGTGGATTCACGCATGTGCGCTCGCACTTAACGCTTTAAAAACGCAATGCAATGTTGCTGCCTCTGTCTCCCAAATGCTTGTGGGCAATTGAGCAAGTTTTGATGTGGCACGCATTATTTTTTTTTACTTCAATTTATTTTTGGAAATTTGGCTTTTGCGGCCAACTTGCCTAAGTGTTGACTTCCAAAAAAAAAAAAAACAGCAACAACAACAAACCAGAAACACACTTAAATGGTCAACAAAATGTGGGCCACGAATGTGCCGCTACTACCTGCTGCTGCTGTATGATGTTGTGTTTTAGCAACTTCATGTCTTTCTCCGCGCACGGACCTTGGACTTTCGCACGCATTGTTAAGGAGGTCGCTGTGCTGCAGGCGTTTTTTAAGCCGTTTTATACTTGACGTTGATGGCGTTTTTGTGAAAATTTGGTCAATTTGGCCAAAACGTGTGTTTTATGTAGTGCTTGGTGTTATTGTTCACATTAAAGTCTGCAATGTGTTGTTTAATCACATAAGTAAAAAGCTTAAAAGATTTGTTTGGTCTTATGTACAGATTATTCTGATTAAATACATTTTGTTTTATTCATTTAGGATTTGAGAAGCAAGGGTATGTTGTGTAAGACAAAAAAAGTACGTTCGCATGTGATGTGTGGTAGTAAAAACAAGTGGAAAATCAAAAATGCCATTGATTTTCCACAGTCGCTTTTACCTTTGAAGTTTAAGCAAAACATTCCTAATTCTATAAAACATTTCGTCACATTTATTCAGCCATGTAGTAACATACTACGCAGTAGAACAGTGTGAAGTAGTCTCTAGTAAATTACAGGGTGTGCTAATAATGAATTAAAATCCTTAAATGGTAATGATAAATCGGAACGAAGTAAAATGTTATATGGAAGAAAAAAAAAACTAGTAAAGGTGCTATCTTCGGCCAGGCCGAAACTCACATGCCCTACACTGCATTGAAAGTTCTTTCCAATAAATGTTAAAAAAATGTTGAAAAGGTGGAATAAGTCGAAAATAATGTAAAAAGGTTCAAAAATGTTGAAAAGTGTTAAAAAAAACTGAAAATGTTGAAAATATATGAAAACCATTAAAGAAAGTTGAAAGAAATTGAATAAGTCGAAATATATGAAAAATGCTGAAAAATTGATGAAAAAGTCGAAAGAATAAAGAATATTCCGAATGAAATTGATGGGGAAATGGAAAAGATTGAAAATGTCAAAAGAATATGGGAAATGTTGAAAAAAATAGAATATAAATAAAAAACACAAAACATGCCACTCCCACTTCTCCAATTCCGCCCACTTTTGGTTCTATAAACAAACCAAGCTTTAGCACAATAGCTTGTATCGTTTGCGATATGTACCGCAATTATTCCTAAACCTTAGGGCGGTGACACACCCACTGATGCAATCCAGTCCGATTTTGATCCAGAAATAGCTTTTTTACAAACAAACTTCTTACACCAAATTTCTGTATCATTGCTCATACATTTCGATAGTTATGCCACATAAGGTATTTTAATTGTATGGGAGGTGCCACACCCACTGTTGCTATTTCGCCAGCTTGTGATTCATATGTACCTAATACCCAGTAAACCACTTACATCAAATTTCAGATCAATTGCTCCAATAGTTCACTTAAAATAGCACACTATATAGAAACGATTTTGCAACGAATAGACACTACCTTAAATTGATTTCAAATCTAAAACCCCCCCGAAATAAAATCCTGGATACGGCCTTGCTTACAGCTTTATTTTAATGAGGGAGGTGCCCCGCCCACTGACGCAATCTTGTCAAGTTTCATTTAATTCCGAAGCTTATAATAACCGACACCTCTACACAAAATTTTATGAAGACTACTTTCATAGCACACTATCTATAGCATTAAACATATTTCACTTATATGGGAGGTGACACACCCACCGGCACAATTGTGCCAAAATTTTGCAAGAAGACACCTTTTAGCAAGTACATATGTATATCCGCCTTATTAAATTTCATAACGATTGCGTTGCTAGTTTTCTTTTTATAACGTTTATTAATATTGTAGGCTATGCCACGCCCTTAAAAGCAGTTTTTCAGTCTATTGACGTAGCTTGTATTGTTGACTACTTTCAGTGGTAGCATCCCTAAAATTTTAATGAAAATCGTATGTGCCAATTTAGAGTTAATCCAATTTTTTTATTGCTAAGAAGTGCCACGCCCTTTTTTACAATTCCGCCCACTTTATGCGCAATTCAAGATTCATAAGATCTGTATTCGTGTACCGAATTTCATCACAATATCTTACACGGGTTACGAGCTATGGCGTTATAAAAGTTAAAATTTAAAGCTGTGCCACGCCTCTTTCAGAGCCTTTGCAAACTTAAAACCTAGCCTAATCTTAATTTCGTTCTCAGCTTCACCAAATCACCAAGTTTCATCAAAATCGCTGTAACTTTTTTTCAAGATGGACTTGGGTATATTTACATAGAGTATAGGCGGAAGGCGTGGTCATTAACCGATTTCGCCCATTTTTATATGCTAGCAGCTTGCAAGAAGGTGTGACCTGTGTGCCAAATTTCATTGAATTAGCTTGCTTAGTTTTCCCGTAAACTTGATTTCAACAGACAGTCAGTCAGTCAGTCAGTCAGTCAGTCAGTCAGTCAGTCAGTCAGTCAGTCAGTCAGTCAGTCAGTCAGTCAGTCAGTCAGTCAGTCAGTCAGTCAGTCAGTCAGTCAGTCAGTCAGTCAGTCAGTCAGTCAGTCAGTCAGTCAGTCAGTCAGTCAGTCAGTCAGTCAGTCAGTCAGTCAGTCAGTCAGTCAGTCAGTCAGACAGACAGACAGACAGACAGACAGACAGACAGACAGACAGACAGACAGACAGACAGACAGACAGACAGACAGACAGACAGACAGACAGACAGACAGACAGACAGACAGACAGACAGACAGACAGACAGACAGACAGACAGACAGACAGACAGACACAGCTATATCGACTCAGGTGGTGACGCTGAATAAGAATATATACCTATACTTTTCCATACCTGCCACGCCCCTTTCTATGCGTTACAAACGGAATGACAAAGTGAATATACCCTCTGTGTAGGGTATAAAAAGAAATCAAAGCCTAATAGCGCCGAAAAATTAATATTTAAAATGGTTAAACTGCGGAATAGTTATGGACTAGCTTAATTGAGAGCTTCTCGAGACTGTAGAGAACCATTAAAGGGTGGCATTTTGTCACCATTGAATAACGAAAAGTTAGTTCCAGAATTGCTTCCAAGATTGGAAAAAGCAGGTGTATTATATCTGAGGAGGATTACTTTGCAACATTCTTAAAAATAATCGAAAAATCCAGTTATTTTTTGATCAAACCTCGTGTACACTACTGTGCGTTTCATTTAGTGGAGTACGCGACTTACTCCAATTGTTCTCAGTCGAATACATACATATATATCTCGAAAACTATTAGTACTACGGAAATTTTGTTTGGGACATTTTTTTGTGTGTAAAATTAGCCGAAGAACGAATTTTATTTGGCTTAAATTGGCGTTAAACCAGTAGTTTACGAGCTATTTACGATAAACCGATTTTCGTGACCTTTGATTAAGTTTGCCCAAAATTATCCCGCAAAGATATCCTAAATGTCCTGATCTATATTTTTTCTGCCTTTAGGGGCTTCGCATACCACAGGTAACATGCAACTTTTCGATTCAACTAACTGTACGAACATCCTTCCATGCGAGAAAATCGCATTTGACTGTGTAGTTATTGCTATCAAACTTCATTTTATCGAAAGCAGGAATGTTTTTGGCCAAGTCCAAAAAATTTAATTTTGAGATATTCTCATATATCAAAATCTAGACCATCTTTCTACTATGTTTTTGAATAAAAATAAGTTTTTGACAGAAGTATTATAATTTTAAAATTTATTTTTGATGTATAAATTTCAAAACTGGCCAAGTTCACGAAGTTGCTTTCAGGACAGTACATTGATATCAAAACTGGTCAAGTCCACTTTTTTTCAAACAAAATTTGTTGCTTACTATGTCAAAACTAGTCAAGTCCATGTTCAATGGTTTTTATTTTAGTTATGGCGGTATAAAGGGCAAAGGGCGTAATTTCTTTTGTTGTCAAATTCGTACAGTCCCCGACAGGAGACACGGAAAAGGATTGAAATTGCGAGTGAAAGTTGAAATGGTTTTTCCCTTCGATTTTTCAACGTCTTTTCACTTAATTGAATTTGCGAAGATTTTTCAACATTTCAACACGATTTTTTCAACCTGCATCATTTGAGATTTTTGAACCTCATATCTTACAACCTCATTCAATTTTTTCATTATTTTCAATATTTTATCGACTTTTTTAGCATTGTTTAACATATGGGTCATTCCATCTATAATGGGCCTATCATTACCCTCATGTTTTTTAAATAGGCTGAATTTTTTTTCAGTGATTGGTCTATCATGTAGAAGATATAAAAAAATTCGATAAAATTTTTTTGACCAATATTACTGCTTAAAAAAAATGTTTCAAATTGTGTTGAAAAAACCTCGTAAGTAAAACAAAAAAATTCATTGATGAATATAAAAAAACCAACACAATCCAAATTAGCTTCTATATTATTTTTAGGTAGTTGTGTACTAGTAAATGACAAAAAAATTGCAACTCTGAATAAATGAAGGCCTGAACGGTTTCTATGTGGTAAAAGATAAAAAAATTGACTTTCCAAGAAAACATAAATTTCCCAAATAATCCATCACCGATTTCAACCTTTATAGGCTCAAAATTTTTAGAACATACTGGAGTGCCATCCCTGAAATGTTTATCCATGTTTTTTCACCCTATTTGATTTCACAAGCATTTAAAGTTAAGATTTATGATTTGCAATGTGAATTGAAACATTGAGAATGAAAACGAGAGAATAAAATTTGAATTGATTTCCTCCTTTTTAGTTTCAAAATGTTCAAAACATTCAGGAGTACCATCTCTGAAAATTTCATTCATTTTTGTTCACCTTATTTTATTTTACAAGCATTTAAAGTATGTGTATACAGTGGAATATTTATGAAAGAAATATAACGGAATATTCAAATTTTCTCGCTCTACTTCTCAATGTTTCAATTTACATGAAATAAGGTGAATAAAAATTAATGAAATTTTCAGAGATGGTACTCCTGAATGTTCTGAAAATTTTGAGCTTAAAAAGGCTGAAATCAGTTGAAATTTTATTCTCTCAGTCTCATTCTCATTCTCATTCTCAATGTTTCAATTTACATTGCAAATCATATGCCTTAGCTTTAAATGCTTGTAAAATCAAATAGGGTGATAAAACATGGATAAACTTTTCAGGGATGGTACTTCAGTATGTTCCAAAAATTTTGAGCCTATAAAAGCTGAAATCGATGATAACAGCTGAAAGTTGTGTTTTTCTTGGAAGGTCAATTTTTTTATCTTTTACCACATAGAAACCGTTCAGGCCTTCATTTATTCAGATATGCAGTTTTTTTGTCATCTACTAGTACACAACTAGCTAAAAATAATATAAAAGCTAATTTGGATTGTGTTTTAATTACGAGTTTTTTTTAACAAAATTTGAAACACTTTTTTAAGCAATAATATTGGTCAAAAAAATTTTCTCGAATTTTTTTATATCTTCTACATGATAGACCAATCACTGAAAAAAGTTTCAGCCTATTTAAAAAACATGAGGGCAGATTATAGATGGAATGACCCATATTGCATTTTTTTTCAAACTTTTCAACCTTAAATTTTTTTATTGGTTGCATATTTTTCCGACGTTTTAAATGATTTTCAACTTTTTCAACCTCGTTCAACTTTTTTCAACATTTTTCATATTTTATCGAGTTTATCAGAATTTTTCAACCTCAATCTCTTTCAATTTTTTCCAACATGTTTCATATTTTTTCGACTTTTCATCCTCTTTAATTTTTTTTCGACTTTTTAAACTTTTTTCCAGTTTTTCAAGTTCTTAAAACTTCTTTCAATAATTTCCATATGTTTTTGACTTTCCAACATTTTCTGGCTTTTTCGATCCTATTCAACAATTTCTGTACCATTTTGACTTTTTTAACCTTCATCGACGTTTTTCAACTTCTTTGAAATTTTTAAATATTTTCCATGTTCCTTCGACTTATTTAACATCATGTTGCATATTTCTTCGACTTTTTCAACCTCAAAACGAAAAACCGAATTATAGTCGGTTTCCTGGCACTACATAAATAAAATGATAGCTTTGTCCATCAGTGTGCGCGCATCACGCGAATCACACTGGATCGGTTTTTTCAGTTTTATTCCTAAGAAGATTGGCATACATAAAATAAATACTATCGCAATATTCCTATTAAATATCAATTGCTTTAAGTTTTCAAAATCGCTTACAAAAATTACTTGCGCAAATAGCAACAAGCATGCAAGCAAAATACACCCTTTACTAACAAGTTCATTTGGTTGTTTGTGTGCGTTTTGTTTTATTTTTTCCATGGTATAATCATACAAAGTGAATTCATTAGGCAGAGCCATGTATGTGTATTGAAATTGAAGTCATTTTGAGAGCGTGAGACTAAATTCATATATAAAACGAAACTCCAAATAAATTTGCCGAAATTTATACTTAATGTTTACTTTTCTTAATTAGTAAAAAAACTATAATTTGTGACTATAAATAAGTACATTTGCTATATCTTCCTAATTGCGAAAAATCGCAAAACCTGGCTTTGACCTTAATTTTTAAGATCAAATGGTGGTGACATCATAAAGAGACTGTTTCTGCTGTATGAAGCAATACTTTTACTTCCTTCCACATGTCGCTCAGCAATATCTTTCTATCTGCCTCCGACTTTGGCAAAAATATATTAATGAAGATAAATTGTGGGGCGTAACTAAAAAGCTCGACATATCAAGGCATGAAAACTATGCAACAATTGCAACAATTGCAACAAGTGTCAACTGTATATAATTGCAATGAAATTAAGGATAAATCAAACTGTTTCTGGACTTTTTTTATTTCTTTTATTTTTACGTTGGCCAACGTAACCGTTAAATTGATCATGTCATAAAGCAACACACACACATGGAAACTGAAGCGACCACAACATTTTATAGGCCTTTATAACAACAATTCCTTTATGGTGCTCCTGCAATGTTTCGTCTTACCATTTTTCATCATCTTACCATACAACTTAAGAAAACTTACAATTTAATTACAAAATGTTTCTTCACTCAGTATTTGTTATTGCTGCTGCTGCTGCACCAGCACCAACACCATGGATTCTTTGCTGGCTGCTTAACGCTTTTTTGATTACGCTGGGAAATTGTTAACCGTTTGTTGTAACAGCAGCATTAACAATAATAACAACAACAATTACCAACCATATATTGCCCACTCTACAATTGAGCTTATTTTGTTGTTGTTGCTGTTGATGTTGTTGTTAATGCTGCCGCTGCTGTTTCGCAACTGCTGTGTTAATTAAATATTTATGATAAATTTCAATTGCAAACAATTTAATAGTAATTAAATATTATATTTTTTAATTATTTTCTTTTTTCTCTTAATATCCCATTAATGAATTTTATATCTAACGTAAAATTTTCTTTCTTTGCAGGTGAATACCTTTGCAATTGTTTTATGCAAATGTGTAAGTAAGTTTATATAATGAAATAACCGAAATTGAATCAAAATCATGAAAGCTAATTCTACAGCCGACAAAATTAATAAATAATTTAAAGAATTAATACAATTTGCTATCCAGAATGTTTCCAGAACATTAATTCTGTAATGCAATTCTTTGTATTACTGTAACTAATGAAATCTTTTTCGCAATTCAATTGTTTTCTTCGCATTGCCGCTAGTGTAGCTAATGAAAACTGAGTAGATGCCCTCAATAAAAACCCTATGTAACTGTATTTGGTTCTGCTTACTAAAGTTTAGTTAGCAAAACATAATATTTCGAATCATCCCTCCGATCACAAGTATACCTTTGATAGAAAATAATGTTTAACCTTCGGGTTATTTGAATTGGTGGTTTCATTTGGTGTTTGGTTTTCGTATCTTGGACATGATCTATCTATTCCGTTTTCATTTTTGTGCTTCACCGATACGAGAACGATACGATAATTCGAAAATTATATTATCATGCTCATAGCGGCGCTAAGCTTATCGTCTTGTACTCGTTCTCGTTCGAGAATTATTTGATCTGTATCGTTCTCGTCTCGTTATCACTGATATTTCTCGGTTATTCTCATTTACATTTATATACATAGTACTAGCTGGAACGTTGTTCCAACCCACTTACATCTTACGTAGTCCTTACTGCAGACAAGTGGGACCATGTGCCGAATTTTACAATGTGGTAAAGTATAGCAATATAAGAGTTTGGTTGTATGGGAGAAGCTAAGACCAACTATCTAACGCCGTAAAAGTGGCTACATCGCTGTCAAGAGCAAACAAAACAAAAATAAAACATGCTTGTTGTTAAATTAAGGTAACTCTAAAAATGAAGACGAAGAAGCATTATCATTATCATGGTTGAATGTTATGTGAATCCCCACATTTTGTTTTGTTTTTATATTTTTGGGGCTTTTTTTGTTTGTTTTCAGATAAAAAAATTTCAACGTCGGTGTATGCGCGTATGTACATCAGTAATGGCATTTTCGGTACATTTATTCTTTTTTCGGTACATTTGCGTCCTGAAAATCGTCGTTAGTACATTCGTCCAGTTTTCAGTACATTCGGTACATTTCCCGCATTTCATTTGGCGAATTTTCAACACATGTATTTTTCATTTGGGAAATATTTTTTTCTGATTATTTAAGCGGGAAATCAACTAAGCGGGAATCATCAAATTAGGAAACTTTCATTGGTTTTTTTTGGATCAGGTATCTGGTGAATTCAATTAACCGCCGAGGATCTTTTAAGTGGGGTCCACTGTATAAACTGTTCCATCCTTCGAATATTAAATATCATTTTTCGGTAAAGACAATAACTCGCCGATCCAGTTTGCTCTGATTTCCGTTTTATTTAATTTTCTGTAAGTGAATTTTATTAATTTTAATTTTAAATAAATTAAATTCAATTTAATAAAAAACATTACTAAATATTCAACAGCTTTTTATTATTATAATTTCTATTTTGTAAATGCGAAAAGAAAACAGTTTCAGAAAACATAAATATTTCAATATTAATTTTTTCACATGGTTTTTTTTTATTTTTATATGTAATGCACTGCGTAACCCAATAAAAACTGCATATATTTCAAAATTTAATATACAAAATTAGCTGTTTGTCAGCTGCAATATTTGCAAACAATACGAAACAAAAAGATGAAAATATAACAAAAACAACACCTTGTTATGTTCCGCAATTTCCCTTGAATTTTCCCAATTGAAAAGAGCAATTAATTTTATAACAAGTGAACTACTTCCCAGATACGACGCATGACAGCCTGAGGAGTTGAGTTATAATTCAAAATAATGAAGTCATTTTATGACTGGAAAAACAAACAGCAAAGGAAAATCTCTGAAATACACGACAACATATTGTGGGAGGAGAGGAGTGAGCGGTTTCGACAAATCAAGTGCGGGAAGTGAAGCTGTGGTGATAAGGCAGCGATAGTCGCGCATGCGATTTGAGTTTATCTTTTTGTTGTGAAAACAAAAAAAAAAAGGAAAAAATCACGCATTGCAGCAATTTATCGCCAACGGAAGAAATAGGCGCTGAATTCCATAGTAAAGTAGTTGCGCATGCTCACAAGTTTTCCTGTTTTAACGTCTGTTGTATAGGTACCTGCAATGATGATGACTTCCACAATGACGACCACGGCGACGACTTCATTTCGTTTGCTTATAAATTTCAGCTTAATAATTTATTTTTTATTTGCATTACATTGCGCATGCGCAACTGGCAACTATGCGCGACATGCATTTGTAGTCGCTGCGAATAAATTTTTATTATATCCATTAAAAAATTGCACGCAATGTCGCTGTGGTAGATGACAGCAAGACACTTTTATATATATTTTTTTTAATAAATTATAAATACTTGAAATTTCACATTTCACCTGCTGAGTTCAAATACAAAAAGTTTTAGGAATGATGCCAAACCAAGTTGCTATATTACGCTGGCGAACCCCCCTGATGACTTCCACAGCCCACACAGCAAACAATTTTCTCTCTTCATCAGTCGCAAATGTTGCAGTGGTTGCAGCTGCTGCTGTTGCTGCTTAATGAAGTCTTAAAATGCTCAAAATTATTGAAAATCGAACGTTGCATTGATTTTTATAGTGCAATTCGCACTTGTTACAACTTTTTACAGACTTTGTTGTTGTTGTTGTTGTTGTTAAAGTGTTGGAGTGAAGTTTTTGCTTTTTGTACCATACGTTTGTCTGTTTTTTGTCTATTAATCTGGTTTTTAGTTTTTTTTTTCCAAATACAAAACTTTTCATCTCTTGTGAATCAGTTTTTCTGCTGATTTTTATTTTATCGCTGCACATTCAATAAATTGTTGTCTTTGTCTTTCTTATCATTGAGACGTGCTGCTTCATTCGTTGTCGATTTTTGTTAACCCTTTTATGTTGTTGGGACATTTGTGGCACTTGGAGTTGAAATCCTTTTGAATATAACATCGAACCATGAATCTGAAAATTATAGTTATTAAAATGGCATAGCCTCTAGAAAAACTTAATCCATTAAACTCAGTTACTTTACCCGTAGCTATCAAAAGTGTCATTTAGGTATTTTTTCTCTACGAATTGAAGTACTTCTCAAATAGTCAAAGTGATAAAGATTTACGTACTAAAATAACATTTATGACACTCATGGGTTACATATCTCAAAATCCAGAAACTATGAAAAAAATTTGAATGTTTTCAATGATATATTTTGTACGGAATACCTGACATACACCCGAATGCTCTATGAAGGTGAAATCGCGAAAGAAATTTCCTCTCTCATCAGCAAAAGCTCCATTCACATCGAAATTTATTATATTTAATTGAGCAGATATGGCTCTCCCTAACTACACCATGGAAAACACAAAACCAAAGTGGACTCACACAATCACATCTACTTCCTTAAACGGTTTGTTGTGTTTGCATGCTTGTTGCTATTTGCGCAAATAAATTTTTTAAGCAATTTTTAAACTTAAACAAGTTACCATAAATAAGAATCTCCTAATAATTTTTATTTAAGATTGAGACTAAGCACTTAAGGAATAAATTTATACAAATTTGATCATAATCGATTCAGTAATGTTTATGTAATTTACGAACATCGATGGAGATAGCTACCTTTTTATTTGTATAGATCTTATTTAAAGAAGGAAGGTTTGCACCAACAATACAAATTAAGCTTTGCACAACTGAAGATACTCAACAAAAGTTCAGCAAAATTGATTATTGGGTAGTACCGGAAAAGTCTCCATGGAAGATAGTTCGAATGAATAAGTATTTGTTGGCAAAATATAATAAATCATAGTAAGGAATACATCGTGAAGTTTGCAAAAGTCAAATGGCTAACAAGAAATCGGCAAAAGACTAAATTTAAACCTCTCAACATAGCGTTTTGAGAATATCCAAGATTGAGAACTTACTTTAACTGACTTGCTATTTTCTGTGGGAAACGATATTTTTCTAGGAACCATTTCACGCAGCCGATTCTTATTAGAACATTCGTTTCGACATTGGTACATAATGCGTTAATTTACGAGATATATCCTTTATTAGAGCATAACTGTTTTAACTAAAGCAGTCGTTACTTCACTGGGGTCTGATGTATTCGTTGACTGAAGTAGACTTCACCGGATTAGCGGTTTCTTTGCAAGAGCATAGATATTTCTTCGTGGTGAAAATAAATTTTTCAATCTCTCTGATTATAACTATGTACATAGTTATAAGTTAAACTTTTTTGTGAAAATTTTCTTTTAAACTTAAGCAAAAACTTAGCTCAGAAAAAATACTTCCTGGAATTCGGTGCAAGTCATTAAGAAGTGATTTTGTGGTGTACAATTGAATGACATGCAAAACCTCTCATAAATAGTTTTAGCAGTTTAGAATTTGTGTTTTACTATGAGTTTTGTTTACATCGATCACAATGAAACCTTTTTTGTGAAATAAATCAGACCATTTGTTTCTACTAAATTGATGAGAAAAAATCCTCATATTTGCATTGTCAATATCTTTAGAATATGAAATACTATGGGCCTGTTCGGACTCAGATGTGGTTCGGAAGTGGAATTGAAGTCCAAAGGACAATAGCTCTTTTAAATCAAATGGTCGGAATTCGCTATGGACTGTTTTTGTAACTTCGAACTTGAGCTTTTATACTTGTATCAAGCTTAGAAATTCTTACTAATTGGTTTAAGAGTCACTGATGATTCCATTTAGTAATGGATGGAACTGGTATGCCTAGCTTTAGCCATTTTGCTGTTTTGATATATGTTTTTAGAATTTTTATAGTGCTATCACGTACTGTACTGAACGGTAAGCTCAGTAAAACAATTAATGAGCTGTTATATTTCCGATAATTTGACCGATTTCCCTTTTTTGTATGATTCTAAAATAAACTTCGAATTTCAATTCCGTTTCCGAAATAAATCCGAAATGGAATCAGAACAGGCCTTACTAAATGAATCGGCTGTAACTCCATATTGTGAACAGCCAATTTTTCCCTTTTTTTAAAAAATTCTCGGACGCGGGCACTAAGCGGTTTTTTACTTAAATCAAAGTATATAAATAATTAGACTGAATATGCTTTTCTTTTGAAAACTTTTTAGATCTGCTCTACTTTACTGTGAGATTTCCTTGGTTTGAGATCAACTGCGTGAGTTTTTATTCGACATTAAATTTTAATTTTTTTTCAATCGAACGAAAATGAGACTAAGTGATGAAATAAATTGTAATATCATAATGTTGTGCCTTTAAATGGTTTTCTTTCTTAACCATTATCTATTCACTTTTCCTTGGCTATGAAAATCTCTTTCAACTAATGACAACATGAAGTTTTTACAGACTCGCTATATTTGCAAAAAAAAATGTAAATTTTTAAATTAGCTCCTGTATTTTCTCCTTTCACAAACAAATATGAAAGAAAAAAAACAAGTGGAAATATTGCGGGTGTCGTCTTGATAAGCGCCGCAGTTCAAATACGGTAACATAACAACAACAACAACAACAACAACAACAACAACAACAACAACAACAACAACAACCTACATGACCAACACTTGCTGCACGCAACTCCGACACAGGTAGACTTGTAACAATCTATCTTTATGCTGCTGTGGTGGTGGTGTTGCTAGTGTTTGCACGTTGCTGCCACCTACTTTCAAGAAATGTGAAATTTAAACCCTGCATTTTATATGTTTACTGTAGCAATTTACGCCCACTTTGAAAATGCCATCCATCGTAAGCAGCAAATAAATTGACAGCAGCAGCAGCAGCAACAATCTCTTAAGTTGCTGCTGCTGTGCATATGGAGCGTGTGTGGCAATTGCATTTTTTCAACAATTTAGTTTGAGCTGAAAACTGTTGCTTTTAATTGAACGCTTGGTTTGTATATTAAACTTGAACTTTACTTTACATATAGGAAAAGAATTTTGATTCGTATGTGCATGTACTATTTAGAAACTTTTGCTTATTGAAATGTTAACACGACCTTAACAAAATGACTTAAATTCACTATGAAAAGAATTTGACCCCAGAAACTAAGCTGTTTGTTTTTGTTTAGAGGTTGTATGAATAGTTGATCCTCTGAAAAGACTCCTAAAATTTCTGTTATAGTCACTGCACGTAATGAGCACATATGTCGGTCATATACATTTGAAAATGTAGAAATGTCAAATGACACGCATACCTGAGACCAAGGTTTTTTCTTGTCTGAAAATTTGTTAATTCATAAAATGGTAAAGATTTCACTTTTGGTTTGGGAAAACTTGATGACCTTTTTTTGCTCGTTTAACAAAACTTTTCAGTACATGTCACAAAATTCTTTCAATTCCCGACAATTTCAGAAGATTTTCAATTCCTACCTGGCATGTAATTCTGGGCTAAGCCGTGTCAATCCCGGTCACTTGGCAACCCAGTCGAGACCCTAAGGAAACGCATATTATTTGGTAACCGTAAAATTGCCTCCAGATGTTACTTGAACTGTCTTCAAGTTAAACCTTTTTTCTTCCGGATCAAACACAAAAACAAGTGGAATAAGAATCGCAAATAGGCAAAATTAATCAATTAAGGGGGATCCTGAATTATATAGCCCGAAAAATCAACTTGTTTTTATTGCTTAAATCATATCTAGGACATTTGCAAGGCCATTTCAAGCTATTTCGGCGGGTTCTAGCCCACAGGTTTTCTACTTTTTATAGAAAACTTTACCTATCGAAAACTTTAAAGCGCGTTTACTTTAGTTTTACTTTTTAGGGGCATTGTATTGCAGTACAGTATTATATTTTCTTCTATTTGAACTAAAAAGCGGGTTGAAGTATTTGATTTTTTTTTACAAAAAAATAATTTTTTCAAACATTCAAAAAGTTTTATTTGCAATTTTTTTTTCTATGTTTTCTTAGTTTACATAGAAGAAAATACAATAAAAATTTTCAATCTCTTTAATTTTTTTTTGTTTCAGCCAATAATATCGAACTGCATGTTTCCCGGCAATAGGATATTTCGGTAGCTGGGCTTGCAATAAATTTTTGTTTATGTAAAAATTTTTTTTAAGTTCAAATGCGCACGAAAATGTCTCGAAACGTTTGTTGGGCCCAGTTGTTTTATTTTTTTGTCTTTCCAAAAAGGTTTTGCGAAAACAGTTTCTTTCGAACCTCATAGTTCAGGATCCCCCCTTAAGTCTATAGTCCGAGCAAACACAGCAATATCGTCGCAAAAAGTTCTGAAGTAGAGAAAATCGCATCGATTTCTTGCTCAAAACTCCTCTGTACAATAAAGCTTGACTAAGTTGCGCCATTTAGAAATTTCTCACAAGACACAGCTTTTTTTTCGCTAAAATTACTTAAAATTTTATTTTGAGTTACTCCGAAGTAATATTTTAGTTAATATGTTGTCATATAAGCTTTTGAACTGTTTCGGCTTAAATTTTATTCCACTAATGGTTCTTCATCCTTAGCTCTCCGAAGCTTAAATAATGGTGCCCTTGGTAAAAAACTGATTTAAAAGTGGACATGGTATGATGATACAACCCCAGGTCTGTGTGCACAGGAAGCGCTTTGGGGGTTCAACCCCCCGCCCCCCGAACTGAGTTTCAAACAACAATGTTCTGAACTTTGAAAGCTTAATTCTTCTTGATTCATCATCAGTGCTTTGTCATTTGTTGTTATTCTTCTTTTCGCCCCACTGTGGCTTCAGATAAAGATTCCATCGATAACCGTATTTTAATTTCCGCTCTTTCCTCGTTTTATATTCAACAAAGAACTTGTTACCCTGATTACTTTGCAATGTTCCAAGACCAAATATTAATGAAACATTCATTTATGAGAATTTATATATTTATATATATACATATTAATATATATATATATATATAAATATATATATTTATATATATACACCAAGGCCTCGATTTGCGTCGTCCCGATTTGTGTCGTTTTCGAAGTTGCGTCGTTTAGAAGTTTTCGGATTTTCAGAGTTGCGTCGTTAAAATTTAAATTTTCTTTGAATAATTTTAAAATATTTTTTTCAGTGCAATTATCAGGGCTTCAAAATCAAATTGCTTCAAATTCTAATTATTTAATGGGGAACCCAATTGTTATGAGTAAATCATATGTTTTTCGATTGAAAATTAGTTTTAATAGATTTTTGATACAGAAACATCTTGAATTTATATTAAATTTAGTTTTAAAAAAATTTTAATAACTTATCCGCAATGAATAATAAACGAAAACAAATAAGTTTGGTACTAAAACTAGAAATTTTAAAACGTTTTAAATCTGATAAAGGCGATTGAAATTGCAAAAAAATTTGATTTGACTCCTACAACTGTGAGAACAATTTGAACTATTTAATTTAAACCATTTTTAATTTATATTTTATGAATTTTATGTTTTTAATTAAAAATGAATACAATTTTTGTTTTAAAAATATTAACATAAGACTTAAAAAGGTGTTGTTATTAAAAAAACCATTTTTTTCATAAAACTTACAACCAGGAACCAGGAACCAATTAACAAAAACTAGTACAAATACATGCAAAAATGATTTCGATTTGCGTCGTCTTTTTGCGGTCCCAATTAACGACGAAAATCGAGGCTTTGGTGTATATATATTATACATAATATTTTTATTATATTAAAAATCTTTGTTTAATAAAACTTTGACAAAAACATTTTGATCTTCTGAATATGAAAACCGATGATTTACGGCATGGATTCTTCATGTCTTCTCAAAGCAGGTTCACAAAGGTTCAAGAGTTGAACTTTGACAATCGTTACTTTGGACAGATATGCAATAAAATGCCATTTGGAATTTAACAGCTTGCTAGTTTTTTATGAGAAATTTTGCTTTCAAAAATATTAAAAGGGTTGTAAAAAATGTAAAAATATAAAAATATTCATTTTCTGTTTAACTTTAAACTCTAAGTGAAAATCTTCAGCTTTGCTATTAAAACTGTAAGCAAAGGATTGAAAAATCTTACGAAATCATGGCTCATGAAATTTTCAACTTAAATATAGAAACTAAAAATAACATAAAATACTAATTATACTCGTATGTATTAGTAAGAAACTTTCATTTTTCGTTAACATTTAAAAATATTGCATATTTCTTTCTAAAACTTGCTCCAACTCCACTCGCCGAATGTTACGAGCATGTTGTATTTATGTTTCACCCACATGCCAAAAATTTAAATAACAAACCAACAACGAAAGTAAGCAATAAAAATATATGGCTGTGGGTACTAATTATCAAATAAAAACAAAATACAACCTGGACTTTCCTGGCACTGCACGAAATCATAGCATACAGCAAAAGGTGAATCTGAAACTAAAACGTAAACAAATTTAAGTAGCGTTAAACTCCACATCAAACTAATTGCAGTTGAGGGGTGGGTTAGTAAGTAAATCAAATGTGAAAACACCGATCCTTTAATTAACATGCAGTTTATGTTAACATTTGCCACCTTCCGCGCAGTTGGTGTGCATGTTATTGATGTTGAAATTTAAAAGTATCGAAACCTTTTTCATAGTAAGTTTTTAGATTTTTCCTTTTCTCACACGGTTTCGTATGCCTTAAAGAAATGAGAATATTTTTACTGGAAAAAATCTACAGTTGCCACTTTTTCTGATATTGCCGATCAAAAATTAAGTTCTAAATGTCTAAAACCAGAGAATGAAAAAGAAAAAAAAAACTCTTTCGTATGGCTCAATATCGTTCTGTTCTATGAGCGTTAACTTTTCTCTCTGCATTCCGTATTTCACTCATTGATTGAAACACTAACAAACCCCAGCAAGCGACATGAGAGAGCGCAACAGAATGGTAACCTTCTGCTCTACGTACAAAAAACTTAGTTCAATTTGTTGTGGTTTTGACTCGCGATTGCTATCCGAACCCGTACCAAATGTAGTGACCGTTTTTGTCATTGGATTCGTATGACGTTACCATGATCTGGGGATCCATTTTCGGGTCAAAACCGGTTCTTAACAAGGTCCTGAGCCTGTCTTAGTAATGTTTTCGAGCTATCTTTCGTTTGAAAAAAAAAAAAAATTAATTTTTTCTCTCATACCCATCTAATGACAAAAATGATCGCTACATTTCATACGGGTTCGGAAAGCAATCACGAGTCAAAACCACAACAAAGCGAATAAAGTTTTTTGTACGTACAGCAGAACGTTACCATTCTGTTCCTCTCTTTTGTTTTTGCTTGCTATAGTACGGGTTGGTGTTTGGATGAAAGATCGAAAGTGCATTACGATAAGGTGCGGTGTTAATTCATTTCCTGTCTAAAAATGACTCAAATGGAGACTTTTAATAATTGTTTCATAAAACAATATAAATTTGGCATCAGAATTCCACTAAACTACGCCTTAACATTGAAAGTAGGCTTTCAAGAATGTTTGTATCACGTAGTTAGAAAAAATATCAAACAACATACAAAATTTTGACAATAGGCGAAAAAGGCCCAATACTTTCGAAAAGTCGAGAAGTTTCGAATGGTGTCCATTAAAATCGGAATGCAGCGAAAAGTTTCAAGAAACAAAAAAAATATCTTAAAGTCAAGTAGTGAATACCCAAAAAGTCGATAAAAGCCGATCAATTGAATCGATATGTTTCTAATCTGTAAATCTATTCAATATCGAATAGTATCAAAATATTGGAAAAAGTCGTTTGAAGTTAAGTAAAGCTTATAACAGCAAGAAATCATCGGAAGTATCGACGAAAAGTCGGAAATAATCGAATGGTATCGAAAAAGTATCCAATTTCGTTGTGCTTTTTATATGTAGTTTATTGACTCAAAATATCAAGAAGAAAATACGTTAACTTTGTTTCATCAACTATGTATTATAAGAGTTCAGTTTAAAGAAAAAGGGTAAACTTTGCGCTCCGCAAACTTAAATATTTGCTAACGAATTTTTCAAACCACCGACCAAGTTAAGAAAAACATAACTAACAAACAATAGAAATACCGATTAAGAATTGATTTATCCAAATTTATTAATATATCGATTCTCTCACCATGCTTGATTCTAACAATGCAGCTCCTGGTATCGAGTAACTTTATGTTGTGTCTAACAATTTGTTCCTAAGGGGTCAAGTGCAAAGGTGTCGTCTGATAGGGGGTGAATAACTGAGCTGTGTGGTATCTTCACAACCTGGTTGATAAGGAGTCAAGATGGCGTGTTTTGATGTAATAAACAATTTTAACATTGACATTCAAAGGAATAAAAATAACAAAATAAAAACAAATACTACAACAACACGCAACAACTGCAATTGACATTTGCTGTCTGAGTCTTTTTTTTAAGGGGAATAAAGTTGGAAATTTAAAAAGAGACATGAAAAGTTTCAAAACATGCAATCTTCACGAAATAAAAACATATATTCTGATAAAATGTTGAAAAAAATAAACAGCCTTTTGTTTTAATACCCAGTAGGCCATATGCTTGAAAACAATGACTGCTATACAATTTTTTAAACACAAAATTTTACGCTGAATCCTAATCTTTTTTTTGTATCAAATGAAGTTTTAAAGATATTTTCCGAAAATGTAGAGAAACTCATGTTGGCATGATGTAACGTTTAATTTGACGATTTTATCGAATTGTCTGAAATAAAGTATTATCTTTGTTTCTGTCCCACACAGCAATAAACCAAATAATGTTCTGATCAATATTTCATTGATCAATGTTCCAGTTTGAGGGCTTACACGTCAACATGGTTTACTATTTCGCAAATATCTCGAAAACTTGACCTGATAAAAAAAATTCAATTTCAGATTCGAAATCGGAATCTTTGCAATTTTTTTGTGTCATGTGAGCAAATTGTAGTGTTCTCACTGTCGCAGCCTTAATTCACTACATAAAAGAAAGATACAAAAATTACTTGAATTGAAAACGAAACTTCTTATCAACAACCGGCGGCAGCAACAAGCGGCTGTGCCACATCAACTTACTAATCATTCAACCAACCAACAAAGCCATTGGAAAGCTACAACAACAGTCAAAATCGCACCAAGTGACAAAACCAAGTGACACATTTTTATCGTCTAGAATAAATATTATCAGAGCTACAGCTGCAACAAAAACGAAAACGACATCCAGATATCGTAGAAGTAGAGGACGTATCAAAAAAAAAAGAAAAATAAAACTAGAAAACTTCATTCGAAAATATAAAATGATATGCCAATTTCAAGTGGTAGCAAAAACAACACTTGACCAACATCATCATCATGCGGGTTTCATAGCACATGGCCAAAAGATTTATGTTCTTAATGACAATTTTTGATTAGATTGGAAAGTTAAACCCAGCAAAGTCAACAGAATGAAAAATGCTTGAAGCAACACTGCCCATATGTAACTTTGATTTGCATAAAGGAGGTATGTCTTTTAATTTTTTGAAATGACCCATTAAATTAAATCTTTTAATCCTTCGAAATCGACGCTTAAATTAAGTTAAACACAAAGTATTGGCAAACTAAAAAAAAAATATATCAAATTGGAATTTTTGCCTACATAATTTTGAGGAGAATTCCAGGAAGCAGCAACGGGCTTAGCAAAGAAGCTTTGCCAAAAAATGGGTCATATAAAACTTAAAAATTGCCCAAAAACGCAAATGAGTACATTGCCCAAAATTTTGTATTCAAAAAATAAAGGGTGTTTTTTTTAGAGGTATAGAGCTTCGAATTGAAATAAAACACAAGAAAATCGTTTTAATGTCCATCAATTTGGCTTTATTGGAAGGATAATTTTATGCCATTAATGTTTAAATATGATTTCGGGCATGTGGCCGAATTCTACAGGTCCAATTTTGAACCACTTTTCGAGCATATGGGGCCGTATGTCGGCAATAACGCCACGAATGTTGGCTTCCAAGTCCCCTAACGTTTCTGGTTTGTTGGCGTAGACGAGCGACTTCACATATCCCCAAAGAAAATAATCCAATGGTGTCAAATCACACGATCTTGGTGGCCAATTGACAGGTCCATTCCGCGAAATTATGCGCTCATCGAATGTTTCCTTCAATAAATCGATTGTGACGTGCGCTGTGTGGCATGTAGCGCCGTCTTGTTGGAACCACAACTCATCCACATTCATGCCATCCAATTCGGGAACAAAATAGTCGGTTATCATGGCTCTATACCGGTCTCCATTAACGGTAACTGACTCTCCAGCATTATTTCGGAAGAAGTATGGCCCAATGACTCCACCAGCCCATAGAGCACACCAAACAGTCAGTTTTTGTGGATGTAATGGCGTCTCAAGGGTCTCATGTGGATTCTCTTCACTCCAAATGCGGCAATTTTGCTTGTTGACGTAGCCATTCAACCAAAAATGAGCCTCATCACTGAACAAAATTTTGCGATGAAAATCAGCATCGAGATCAATCTCATTTTCGGCCCATACACCAAAATCACGACGCATTGCATGGTCTCGCGGCTTTAACTCTTGCACAAGCTGGATCTTGTAAGGTCGCAAGCCAAGATCTTTGCGCAAAATCTTCCATAAAGTTGATGGACAAAGCTCCAATTGCTGTGCACGGTGGCGAATCGATTCATTCGGGTCCTCTTCAACATTTTGCTCTACAGCGGCAAATGTTTCTTCGGTGCGCACTGTTCGACGTCTCTGCGGATGCGTATTATCACATAGAGTAAACGTAGTGCGAAAACGATCCATGGTTAACCGAATTAATTGCTCTGATGGACGATTATGTCGACCATAAAATGGACGGAGCTTGCGGTAAACTTCGCGAACTGAACCATTATTTTCGAAATAAATTTGCACGATTTGCAAGCGTTGTTCTTTTGTCAACCTGTTCATGATGAAATGGCAAACCAAACTGAACATAAATGACATTAGAGTTGCCAGATTTGACCATAAAATGCCAGTTTTATCTCTATTCGAAAAACAAACCTCTAAAAAAAACACCCTTTATTTATTTCATGAAAAGCGAAACTGCGAATACACAGCTACGAATAAATCACAACAGGGCATAAATTCTTAGGAATTCGCTGCAGCTTTTTATTAAATAAATGACTGCGAAGATACTGATTAGTTGATTACAACGAAAATAGCAGTAGTAGACGTCGTTGTCGCGGACAGCAGGTGTTCACAAATTTAAAAACAATTAACCGGTTTTTAGTCGAACGTAACCAAAAAAATAATTCTTTTAATATGAATGCTGTATGTGAGACGAGAGTGAAATTCTTTGAGTTTTCTTTAGTTGAAGTAATTTTCTTTTTTATTATATATATTATAAGTTACAGTAATACTCACTACCTAAGAATATTTTTGTAAGCAGTTTACCTACATCTCCACATACTATGTGCAATAAGTGAAAAGTGAATTGCCTACCTAATTGCTTAAAAAGAAATGGTACTATAGTTTGGGGACTGACAGATAATAAACAGGCTGCCTAGATTTTTACATAAAAATTATGCGAATTGTTTAGAAAACAGAAAATTTATTAAACAGTAAATGACATAAAATTTTTCTCAACATATTTAAAAAAAAAATCCAAACAAAACTCATTTCTGAATTTGACGTTATAGTAAGTAAATGTGGACAAAAGTCCTTTAAGAGGGAATATAGATTCAACCGCGGAATGAGAAATAATAAGCTGTAATTTGTACAAAGCTTCGTTTTTACATGTTATAAGTTTTCTCAAAAGTCCCATATAGTTTTGCGAGTCAAGGTATTCAAGGTCAAATGTCGCGGAAATTTTTTTTTTTTATAAATACCTCAAAAACAAAATTGGTTTTGGGCAATATTTTATAAATTTGAGCGTTCTAAAGATAGAGCGTTTTCGATTTATATTGAATTAAATTTTTTGACTGTTTTCAATTTCACCTACTTTTGGTACCATTGAAGACACTCGTATTTATAATCTGCATTCAAATTTCATCACCACCAAAAACTTCATCGTGATTAAATTCGGTGGTCCACAGTTCCTCTGAATAATTCTATTCAGAAATCGTTCCATCCAGAGGCTTGTATTCGAGGTTCAGTTCCATTAATGGTTTACTTCAAAATAATAATTTTAAGAAAGGTCTTGTGTGTTAAAGGCGTCTTAACTACCTGTTTACCTGACTTTTACAATTTCACAAATCATTGATTAACTTAGTCCCTTTTTACAGTAGATACTAGAAGAAAAAAGGAGCTTAGTACAGACATAATTTTATTGGCATACTTTCTTCATTCCTTTTGCGATTTTCTTATTTTATTATTACTCCATGTTTAAATTTTCATTTTTTACTTTTGTTTGCTTAACAAAAAAACTCGACGCTTTGATTCCCTGTTTGTGCGAACTCTGGCTCTTTTAATCAGCTCCCAAGTGCACATCTGGTGTAAGCATTTAAAACGTTTGGTATAATCCTGGATGGTTTATTTTGATATTGAAGTAGGTTTTGAAATAACTATTTGTTCGATTGAAGATTTTTTAAAATTTAAAAAAATCCAATGTGTTTTAAAATTCAAGTAAACCACAATATTTTTTATTTATCTCAAGCATGAACATTTGATTTATTTTGTTTATGTCTGGCTAAAAGAATGCAACACCAATACCAATGACTAGTTCAAGCCAAAAACCGATAGTAGAAATAATCAAAACAAAATAAATAAAGTAAAAGAAAGAGTAAAAAATAAATAATAGCGCCGGATAACGTAATGCAAAGTAACGTAACTTAGCGTAACATGACATGACCCACAATCTCTGACCCTGACATTGTGCAGACTCAAACTCAAATTCAGCCAAACTGAAGCTCGCAAACAGCGGTGACATTCACATTGAGTGAATTTCATTTACCGTAACCGGCAATTTACTCGCTTACTGACTGACAACAGACGAGTAAATTTACTTGTTATATAGTAGGTACTTGCAACGTACATATCTACCTATCTACTCCTCGTATAAAAAACAACAATTTATGTAATGCTTTTCAATTAAGTCAATAGTATTTTATTACAATAATTGTTTACATAAAAATGTGTCTTTAACATTAATTGCAGCCGCTTGTTTGTGTAATTGAAAGAAACGCCTTCGCTTTCAATTATCATGACTTGCATGGTTTGTGCGAGCGAGCGAGCGAGCGAACGACCCTCTTGTTTTTTTCTCGAGTTGAACCTTTGGGACCTGCTGAATCTCTTGTCTTGATGTGGTGGTAATCGTTTTTTTTTTTTTTTGCCTCAATCACTGTTGCTGATGTAGCGGATATTATAATTTGTTGACGGAAGTTGGAAGTGCATTTCTCGTCAATATTTTGCTTTAATGATGATAATTGATGAAAATTATTTTTAAATAAATAATTTCTTGGAATGTTGATGATTTTATGCAAAATGCACATTTTATAGACAAACTCTGGTGTATTTAAAACTTTTAATGTTGGAAAAGTTGGAAAATTTTATTAAATAGCTTAGTTGTTCAAATCTATCTATCTGCGATTTCAGCTGAAACTGAAAAGTATGGAAAGCTTAAAAAAAATATTATGGACAATGTATGTACGCAAAATATCTTCTCAAATGGATTGTTCCAGTCCGCACAAACGATTGTTATGAACTCTACTTGGAACAATTAAATGGATATTGTCTAGCCAACGAGAATAATTAGTAAACAAACAAAATTAACTAAAAGTAATGATTTCTTTTTTCATCTCGCCAATGCCAGACAACACGAATTTATGATAAACCGTCAAAATCTAGTTGTCATATGAGAAAGAAATTGTTGTATCTCAAATGCTATATCGTAGCGAAGAACATTTTCATTTATCACATTAGAGAGTTTTCCAACGAAATGTTTTGAAGTTTTGTACTAAGAGACAAAGGAATACGGACGAAGAGTAGACAAGATCAATGTCTGCTAGGCCTGCTTATACGTCGGTCGGTTTTCAGGGTCTTCTCTCCAGATATCGTTACAAAAACATTTGTGTTTCACTTAGTTCATTGTTTATACGGTTTAAAAAACAATTAAAAGAAATTTTGTATTGGGTTTTTGAAGCCAAATACAAACGGTACAAGTAGAAGAAAAAAAAAAAAAAACAACAACAATTACAACACAGAATTCAAGTAGCAGCATAAATTTAAAGAAAAAAATAAATTGACAATTTTTGTATGGCGCTTTGCAAAAATGTAATCCTAGAAAAGACGATATTTGAGTTTAAAAATAAGTATGCAATAACCTTCTTTAGCACAAATATGATATTTAAAAAAATAAACTATAAAAAATGGTTCAGTATATTTTGCGCCAAAGCGTTACAATCCATTTCCATATAAGCTATTTCATATAAATTGTTTAGATATTTCAGTTATCAATAAAATTTGATACGATAAAAAAAGCTACCATCCAGGCGGAAAGTAATTAGGATGGGCCAAATGGTCGTTGCGCTTGCTAGAGCAGCGAAGACCTAAAGCTATATATTGAACGATTGCCACCTCCAATGGAAGCAAAATGCTATGGTATTATTTCAAAGCAGTTTCTTAAATAAATGTAACGAAACCAAGTGCAATGAGACAAGATAAGTAAAAGTAAAACCCTTAAATGATCTTATCAGCAATGTATTCCGATGAACACTAAGTTCTCTATCTCAAATAAAAAAGAAAAATATTGTTCTGTATCTTCAAGAAAGATTTATATTTTGCAAGTATTTTCTAAGTGCAAGTATTTATCTGAATCAGTAGACGACTGAAATTGTTATGTCTTGCAACTTTAGCTGTGCACTACAGTTCAATAAACTACAGTTCAATAAATGATCAGATGCTTGATTTATTCAACAGCTTCAGGGTATATCTATCAAATTGATTTCTAACGTTTTTTTTTTTTTTTAATTTTCTAAAAACGATTTGGCAGTTTTTATTATTGTTACCATTATCATCATTTTTGTTATTATTCCTATTTGATTTTTATTATTATTAGTGTAATTTTTCATAACAACTCAATTACTGTGAGTCATGGCAATTTAACCGGCTTTTTAAGCGACTTCTTCTACTCCTCTACTCAACGTAACTTTTCACAGTTGCAGTTTTGTTTTTCGCTATGGTGATTGCCAACCATTTCAACAATTTATTGGCGTCTGCATCAATTTACTTTCCTCTTCCCAATGTCGTATTTTATATGTAAAAGCAATCAATTTCTTTGTTTTCATATCTTTTACTCAAGTCGTTTAATGATATCTCAGCTTTGATTTCCGATTTAATTTAGGTTTTTTATTTCTTAAATCATTTTAACATGCTAAAATACTTGGCATTTTTTATGGTAACATTTATGTGTATGTATGTAAGTACGTCTAGCTGTTATGCCATACATTACTCACTTTGTCAACTTGTTGCACTTTGTTAACTTGGCACTTTATTCCATTGAATTTTGCAGTGTAAATTTAAATACATTGCACGTTTTACGGTTTAATATGAACGTCGTTTACGTGTATATCTTCATTCCTTTAGTTTTGTTGCAATTTTAACATATTGTTATTGTTGCTTTTTTATTTTTATAATTTTTTATTATAATAATTGCTTCATAATTTTTAACACTATCGTTCGAATTAATAAGACCAATTAACTCAGCAAAGCAAAGTTAGTCGAATGCAACGAAACAAATGCCATAATTTAGTGCTTATTAAGTGCTAGTTTAGTGCTGTAAAAAAAGATTTAGTGCTGGGTGAACTTTTGCGAAAATCGCGGTTTTTTTATTTTGCTAGCTGCATAAGAAGCATATGTTCACGCAGCACTAAATTTTTTTTTACAGCACTAAACTAGCACTAAATTATGGCATTGGTTTGATTTAATTTTGCTAAAAATTTTCAAATATGCTTTGCTAGCTTCTCATTCAGCTAGCAAAACCCTTAATTTTTTAAAAAAATCATGAAGCACTAAATTTTTCCATTCAGCACTAAATTATCACTTACTAAGCACTAAATTATGGCATAGGTTAAATTGAATTCTGCTAACGTTTTCTAACGAACCTACACAATATGAACCATATGCTTCTTATGCAGCTAGCAAAATCAAAAAACCGCGATTTTCTCAAAAGTTCACCCAGCACTAAATCTTTTTTTACAGCACTAAACTAGCACTTAATAAGCACTAAATTATGGCATTGGTTAAATTTAGTTCTGCTAAAAATTTTCATATATGCTTTGCTAGCTTCTCATTCAGCTAGCAAAAATCTTAATTTTTTCAAGAATTCGTGCAGCACTAAATTTTTTTTTACAGCACTAAATTAGCACTTAATTAGCACTAAATTATGGCATTGGTTTCGTTGCATTCGGCTAACTTTGCTTTGCTGAGTTAATGGGTCTGAATTAATAAATTTAATCATCTGCGCCATGAACAGTGCAACGAAAAATGCATATGAGAATGTTGATAGACTAAGTTGCACAAATCTCTATTTATTCCAATTAGAAATAATTTTTTGTGTTCTAAATAATCATAGCTTAGAAAAGGCTATCTTTCAGATCATGTGTTGTTTTATTACGATGGATTTTGCTTTTAAGTTCAACTATTCTCCAAATGATGTAAAGTAATCCCAGGAATTAAACTCATAAGTTCATCGCCTCATCGATATCCCAGCGAGCAGGTGAAAATGATGGTAAAATTTTGTAAAAAGTGCCGTAGTTTTTTGCTGTCCGAACATATAATATTTTTTTTTTTGCATTTTGATCCATATGAAATAACTTCGCTGGAAACCTGCGTAAACGACAAATTAGGTGAATTCCTAAAAGCGCAATGTTTCCAGATCACAATTAGAGCATTTTGTTCAACATTTTCCGTGAGGCATTTATCTGCTGTTGAACCCGACAAAGATTGAAGATTTCTCCAAGTGTCATGAAAATTATTTTTTTATACTGAGAAAACGGCTTATTTGAATGTAACATATTATATTTGATATTGAGCAATTAAATATTTGATTGAGTCAAACATAAAATACTTCAACCAACATATACCACTATTTGATCCAAAGAAAATATGTTTGACTCAAATATATATTTGATTATTTGAAATATATATGAAATATTTGATGATAGTTGATATACATTTGTTATATTCAAACAAATTGTTTTCTCATTGTATTCCAACTATGATTGATTGTGGTTTTTTATTGCAATGTGTCTTATATAATGCTAGAAGTATCCCAATCCCCCACCCGTTCAGCGTATAATTTCCTACCTTAGACTGCGAAGCTGTTAGTTGTACTGCGCAAGTTATTTAAAAAAATTTGTAACTTGCATTAGAAAAAAAATTTATTTTTCGGCATCTTAAGCAGTCTATGTTCTTATCTAGGACATATACTTTCTATCTAAATCCGTTCAGACGTAGACGTGTGATTAAGGAAGGAACATCCTTCCATACTTTCAAATTTATAGTATGAGTAATTCTTTTGCCAATTGGGTTCGGCATTTTGTCTTATTTTATATTCTACTCCATAGAACTCATTGTGCATTTAATGAGCATATTACTAGAGCTTTATTGTTCATTGTCGAATAAACTATTTGCTGTCAATTTTATTACCTTTATCTCTCAACATCCATAGAGCTTGGGCGATTTTTAAGGCAATATAAATAACAAACTTTGCGGTCGTCATCATATGAATGGATTCAGTTGAAAGTTGCTAACTGAAATTCACAGAAATTATCAAGGAAAATAAACGAATAAAACCCTTCAAAACTTCAGTATTAATGCATTAAGCTAAAACGGTTGGAGCGCGCACTGCAGAAGCTTATTATCCAACAAACAAAAGAATCGCTAACGGCATAAGCGAATTGTTTTGATAGAGAGCGCGCTGCCACATTTGATCAAGTGCCTTAGAAATATTCAAAGCGATAACCATACTTTCATCGAAAAGTTAGAACCAGAATTTTGGCTTTACTTTGCTTCAACTCTTTGTTTGGGCTTGTAACAAATCTATGCACCAATAAAAACATTTCAGGCTTAAAAAAATTTCACTCATCGACTCAAAGGTCGCTGATGATTCCATTGAGCTATGAATGAAACTAGTCTGACTAGCTTTAGTCGTTTTAATTTTTATTTTTGTTTGAACAGTAAGCTCATTAGAATAGTTAGTTGGAACACTTTTTCAATATAATGAATTAATTCGTTTTGGTGAATGACCTCAAATTTGATATGATTCGTTATACTGGAATTATAAATAATATTGGTGAATACAATTTACCAATGTTTTGCCTGGACTAAGTCGCTGTTAGCTCTGCGAAAAAAAAACATCGCATGTGCTGATCGATTCATCCTACTGTGCCACACACAATGTCGTTATGCCTTATAAGTAACTTATCGTGCTACGCTCATCGCCTTCATCAATGCCAACAACTCCAACAACAACGTCAACAAATATTATTTAATAGTTTTACTGTTTATTTGTCCGTCCATACATCGTTCGTCGCATCGTCATTGGACAATGGTCCCTACTGCGTTCACATCACAGCTAATGAACATCGTTCAACTAAAAATAAAAAAACAAAAATTGAATGAAAGTTGAATCGGACGAAAAAGCAAAACAAACGTTCGTATTGAGACAAATTAAATTCAAATTTAACGTCTATTGCAGTCTGGTTGTTATTGCAATTTTGCACATAAATCTTGAAGCTCTCGATTGATTGCAGTTGAACGAAAAGCAATAACTTCATTTGGTTGAGATATGAAAAATAAACGACAATAAAGTCAATAAATTGAATTGAATTGAATTGAGAAAATTAATACCGAGACAACCGCTTTATTTGTGTTTTTTTAACTGACTGATTTAAGCGCCCCCTTGTGTCGATTAAAGGAAGCAGCACCATTGATGGCGTCGAATTCGTAATAAATGCGCATATCTATAGCTGATGTCGTACGTGTTGCCTTGTGTCATTGCTTTGGTAAAAGTCAACATTTTACTTATCCTCGTGGTGACATTTTTGCACCAAATGCAATTATTAAAGTTTTTCAGATTTCAACTTGAATTCTAGACGGCATTTTTGTTGTTTTTCCCACAATTTTGTGTCAGTATATTTGGATCATATGTTTTTATAATTAAGTGTCTGTGGAATAATGATGCAGCTAGAGCTCATAGAGTCTCACTGGGTTTCGCACATCGCACGATCTGCTTTAGTTTTATTTATTTTTCTATTTTTTATGTTTGTAACTCTTTGTTTTCTTTTTCATTTCAAGTATTTGCTTTGTTTTTTTTTCCTATAAATTGTAAAAATGTTTCACTTTTAATTTGTGCTGCAAAAGATTCACTTTTTACCACTGCGTTTCCATTGTGTTTTTGCTGCAATATGACGTCTCGCTCGATGTTGCTGTCGCTGGTGGCAAATATGGACATATATCCGGTGGGAATTTAAAGATTCGCTCGATGATTGATGTACCAGATTCACTTTTTTTTTTCTACAATCAGCGATTGCATTGCAATAAACATCAGCGCGAAAATAGCTGAGTTGATTTCTAAAAAGAAATTTAATTTTAATGCGGTCTTAATTTGAAGTCGTTTGCAGCTATAAATCATCTTGAATCCATGCTAATTCCGTTTTTCTTTTAATTGTTCGATGAAATCATTTGAAAACACACACGTACGTACTTATTTGCTAGTTGTAATGATATTGAAAGTAGCGGTGATCAAATTCATATGAGAAGGATAGATACTCAGCCGTAAAGAAAATCAATGGGAATTGATCGTGATCGATTCCCGCTCAAACCTGTAAACATAGAATTCGAACCCAATTACTTTGCTAAGACGACTAAGACGAACCCAATTACTTTGCAATAGTGAACGGTTGATGTTTCGTATTAGCACATCAAGATTACGAGTTTTTCTCACATAAATATGCCTTAAATTACATAATAATCTATAAAAATCTCAAGATTTAGCTAACTATGTTTTTGTTAAGTAAAATATATTTTTTTTATTAAAAATGAGAAAACCATTATTATTTAGTGCCATGCAAATTAGGACGATGTCAACCGAAAATAATAACTACTCATGTCATACTATAAAAATAGTCATAACTCTCTATCGACTGGACACGCAAGGCGGCGTTCAACCAACTTAATAACAAAAAGTTTACCTACACCGAAAAATATTTACTCCGTTTAAAGAAGATTTCCCAAATTTGAAGAAAAGTTGTCAACATGCATAAATCATATTAATCCTTACAATAAGTTAGTTCTTTCCCTGGTGTTAATGTTGGCCCCTAGAAAGAAGAAAAAGTTTCTTCAACCTAATGACAAATGAAAAGATGGAAGCATATTCCCCCAAACCATAGTAGCTGAGTATTCAGTTTTTCGAAGAGTGCTTTATTTTAAAACTGAAATTGACTAGAATCAAAGAAGTTATAAGTACTCCGCTTTTAGTATGTTATTCCTTATTTATTTGTAATATGAAATATCACTAATGAAAAATTGCTTATTTGAAATTGCAATCATTGGCATGCATCGATATTCATGTAAAAGATCTTTAAAATGTGATTTTCATTAAAATTTCTTGTGCGGAATAATAAAGAGGTATAGAGCTTCGAATTGAAATAAAACACAAGAAAATCGTTTTAATGTCCATCAATGCCATTAATGTTTAAATATGATTTCGGGCATGTGGTCGCCGCGGCTGGCTCGAATAAAGCCAATTCTACAGGTCCAATTTTGAACCACTTTTTCGAGCATATGGGGCCGTATGTCGGCAATAACGCCACGAATGTTGGCTTCCAAGTCCCCTAACGTTTCTGGTTTGTTGGCGTAGACGAGCGACTTCACATATCCCCAAAGAAAATAATCCAATGGTGTCAAATCACACGATCTTGGTGGCCAATTGACAGGTCCATTCCGCGAAATTATGCGCTCATCGAATGTTTCCTTCAATAAATCGATTGTGACGTGCGCTGTGTGGCATGTAGCGCCGTCTTGTTGGAACCATAACTCATCCACATTCATGCCATCCAATTCGGGAACAAAATAGTCGGTTATCATGGCTCTATACCGGTCTCCATTAACGGTAACTGACTCTCCAGCATTATTTCGGAAGAAGTATGGCCCAATGACTCCACCAGCCCATAGAGCACACCAAACAGTCAGTTTTTGTGGATGTAATGGCGTCTCAAGGGTCTCATGTGGATTCTCTTCACTCCAAATGCGGCAATTTTGCTTGTTGACGTAGCCATTCAACCAAAAATGAGCCTCATCACTGAACAAAATTTTGCGATGAAAATCAGCATCGAGATCAATCTCATTTTCGGCCCATACACCAAAATCACGACGCATTGCATGGTCTCGCGGCTTTAACTCTTGCACAAGCTGGATCTTGTAAGGTCGCAAGCCAAGATCTTTGCGCAAAATCTTCCATAAAGTTGATGGACAAAGCTCCAATTGCTGTGCACGGTGGCGAATCGATTCATTCGGGTCCTCTTCAACATTTTGCTCTTCAGCGGCAATTGTTTCTTCGGTGCGCACTGTTCCGACGTCTCTGCGGATGCGTATTATCACATAGAGTAAACGTAGTGCGAAAACGATCCATGGTTAACCGAATTAATTGCTCTGATGGACGATTATGTCGACCATAAAATGGACGGAGCTTGCGGTAAACTTCGCGAACTGAACCATTATTTTCGAAATAAATTTGCACGATTTGCAAGCGTTGTTCTTTTGTCAACCTGTTCATGATGAAATGGCAAACCAAACTGAACATAAATGACATTAGAGTTGCCAGATTTGACCATAAAATGCCAGTTTTATCTCTGTTCGAAAAACAAACCTCTAAAAAAAACACCCTGTAGAAATATCTTGCATACGGAGAAACAAATACGTATAGAAGATGTATGGGATGTGCTCTGCAGAAATATATGAACTTGTCCGAATTTTTATTCGCAACTTACCGAAATCTATTCGCTTCGCATTATACCGATGCTAAATAGAATATCGCGTTTCCGATATCATTCCTTTTTTGGTTGTACGATAAACTTGTGAACTATCATCCCGGTAGTTGTACACCACATAATTTTTTTTTTATCAAAACAAACCCTTAAATGAAGTTTTATTTTATGTAGTAAAGTCCCCATTAAGATTCAGCACTAAAAAAAAGGTTCAGTTTCACTGTGCATATTTTTATCCCATAAAATAAAAAATGTTTATCTTTGACTCCCTGTTGAACTGTTTGGGAAGTTGTTTTTTTTTCGTTCTTCGCAATCGTCTAATTTTAAGACTCTTGACAGCCATGTGAGTGAGTGGAGCTACCGCTGCGGACAACGATTTATTTGTGATCTTATTTATCGTTTTGTGCTATGCATTTTTTATCGCTATATCTTGTGATTATTTTGATTTTTATTGATTATCATTTCT
Organism: Meiosimyza decipiens; assembly: GCA_963680825.1. NCBI lineage: Eukaryota > Metazoa > Arthropoda > Insecta > Diptera > Lauxaniidae > Meiosimyza > Meiosimyza decipiens. The sequence goes on from OY804258.1 coordinate 37,599,765, forward strand.
ATATAGTAAGTGTGCGCAACAACAGCCTTAGTATCGACACTTGCTTCGCGAAATAATTGCGATTTAAAGACGTCATAGTCAAGTAATTTTTTTAAAAGTCTGGAATCGAATATCACGCAGTAAACAAATTTTTATCTTAAGAAAATTTGATTCTTATTGAAAGAATATCTCTTGTTTTTCATATGCGACAATTAATAACAAGCTGAAATTCTCTTTCTGAGGCGACCCATGTGTAGGAGGCCCTATAACAGTGACTTCTCCATAAAGCAATGTAGATTCAGTATACTTTTATGGTGGCGTAGATGCTCTAATAAAACGTTCTACAAAATTATAGCTTTTTTATTTTGACCTTTCTCTATGTAAGACTAAAAACCCACTGACGGCACTCGTCTTTTGGATTCTACCTCTCAGAAAGAAGTTTTGATAGATATTGTACCTAAACATGTTTGTGTGCTTTAAATGAGAAAGTGTTGAAAATGTCAAATTGCTCTCAGCGCTATTTTTTGTTTAAGTAAATTGAACAAAACATTGGAATCAATTTTTCGAAAAAATCTGTTTTTAGAACTCTTTCGACTTACTTAAAGCTCAAACATTCATATCAAAACAAATGGCTTTACTTTTGTAGTGTATCGGAACAGCTTACTGTTCAGTGTGACCAAAAAAATAACAGAAAAAAAACAACAAAAAAAAAAAGGCTAAAGCTAGCTATACTAGTTTCATCCTTGCTAAATGGATTCATCTGTATACCAAACAAACCAAACGAAGCAAATCTGGGTTCTAGCACGGAAAACGAATTGTTTGGTTGTCTTTTACCTCGCATGAACAGTCAGAAATGGTAAAAGGTGTGCTACAAGTTCTCCACAGATTCACCAATAATGTGACGGGACTTACTCCGTTGAACTGCCATAATTGGGTCCGTCTCCGATGGTCTCTGTGAATGCGGAAGCTAGAAAGGACTGCGGCACATTTCATTGTGAGAAACTCCGATTTTCTCAATTTTTACTTCAGATATTAGGTAGGTCCAAATCTATATTTTAAAGGCCTTAGGGGACTTACAAAAGTTACCAATCATTGCGAAAAACTAGATGTGTCAGCTACTCATGCATAAGACTCGCATTGTTGAGTCAGTTGTCTCTATTGGCATTGTGCTGGGGGATCCTTCGCCCCTCCTACTCCAGAGGACCAGATCAAAAGTAGGTAAAATTTAAAATCCTTCCATTGATTGCTTGAAGCATCAATTTTTAAAAATTATTATTTTGTTTTTAAATAAAAAAAATAATAGAGTTCAGCTACTACAGCTATTTTAGACTTCTTAGCTATTTAGCTTGAAACTTTAAACCAAGTAAAAAGCTTATTCAATAAATAATTTTCAAAGGTTTTAATTTTATACAAATCTGTTATTGATATTTTTCTATCATGATCGGTTTTTTTTAGATAAATATGGCCAAATGTGTCTAATCTCTCGACTCGACCAATTAGACGTACTGATATATCTATGATTTTTTTTGATACATGTACTGTATTCCAATGGTTTTCAATCTCTACCTGACGCATTTTCATCATAATCGAATTTTTTTCTTAAGCCAACACTGCACTTGGCCCACACAACTGCCTGCTTCTTCGTCCGTCCGTCTCTCTGATAATTTTTATTCGATTTCTTCTTGTTAACTGTATTGTCAATTTTCCGTTATTGCAGCAGAATCTTCATTTTATTTCTCCATCATCATATGCATCATTCAGTTGGTTGGATTGCTACCGTTGTTGCTGATGCATTTCAATCTTTTTTTTTTCTTCAGTTCCAGCTATTTTTCTTTTGTTTTTTTCGCTTGTATTTCAGCCATAACTTTCATTCAATTGCTGCCGCTGTATTTATTTATGTTGCATCTCTGCGTTTTTCAATGATTTGATGATGATTTTCCTGATTTGTTGCATTTTTTCTCGACTTGATTGCGATTGTTCTGCTGCTGTTATTGTTGATTTGTTTTCGGTAACAAGGTCACGTGAAGTCTCAGGCTAAAACCAAGAGCACCAAACAGGTACGTACGATTCCATTCAAATGCTGCAACAATTGGCATCGGCTTCGTCGATAAAGTGGCTGCCGCCAGACCCCAATGAACGAACTGTTGTCACATAACGTTTTGTTTGGATTCGCTTTCAATTTGATTTGGTATTCACTTTCTACTGCTTATCATGCGTCTGTCTGTCTGTCATTGTTGGTTGTCTTTTCTTTGTTTGTCTTCAAAACTGATTTGGGAACGAGATTCTTTATCGGCGATTTTTACCATCAATTTTTGTCGGTTTTGATATTTCCATGAAAGTTGTCATGCGTAGGATTTTCCTTTCCTTTTATGTTAATCGAATTGATATTTTCGTTTTCACTTTAATTTTGCTATAAAAACTTTTATTTTCTATTGCTTTTAATTTATGCCATAAACTTTATGTTTGTTCTTATCTGATAAGTTTTATTGTTTTTTTTTTATTAAATTTTGACTTTAAGCGGTGATGTGGCCTTATTGAATATACATAGTTTGTTTCAAGTGAGAATATAAAACTGGAAAGGGTCATTAAAAAAATTAAGGAGTGTGACATGGCTCAACTTACATTGCACATGGTTTGAATATGTAATGAAGAAGTCTCTTTATGCACTATGTTCAGTGTTCAGTCTTATTGTGCCGACCTGTATATAACTTATTTAACATTTGATAAAGTGAAGTACAGATTGAGCATTTAGCACTCTTACTTCACAATCTATGTAAGGTTGAACCATATACGTGTCCTGACAGACTGATACAAGGGGTTGGCAACACTAGATGATGATAATTTCAATACCCAGTTAGTCCTTGAAGGTGAGTTTCCCTAGAGACTTAGGCCTCATTCTGCCCAGAGACTTACAGTTGTAGAAAAAGTGTTCGAAAGATTATTAATCAATACCCTCTATGCAACTGCTGCAGAGCGAAATGAGCGGAATACTTCTTGGTTTTTCACCATGCTTGCCGATTGCCGAGTGGTCATTGCAAATTATGGTGGCTATTGAAAAATCAATACGGCTCTTGGAAAATTAGTCGATTTAGGCCCCTTGTAGAAAAGTGCTTACAGTCCTCAGCAATGTTGTGATACATATTAGAGATGTTGCGAATATTCGCATCCGCAGTTGCGAAGCTTCCGCATTAATTTGGACATCTGCATCCGCATCCGCAATAATTAATGCGGATGTTCATGCGGATGCAGATGTACTACAGATCGCGTCGATTTGTCAGCTGTGAAATTGATTGTATTGGTTCTAGTTGCTGTTTTCCTCTACTAATTCATAGCGAATACTGTGAAATCTGAGGTTTGTTCTGCGACAAAAAAAAGCTCTGGACACAAAATAAGCGAGCATAAGTGGGTGGGCGTGTCGCCACATACAAAAAAACAAAAATTAAAAACGTCAAACTCGATTTTAAAAAGCTTGATGAAACAAACAAGTAATGGGGAAGTAGTAAGAAAGATTTCGGGGAGGATAGTGCGGGTTCACTTACACGATTCTTATGATTTTTATTTTATTCTCTGCTCTTAAGTCGGTGTTTAAATTATTAATTTATCATTATTTTTGCAAGTTTGGTTTTCAAATAATTCTAAACAAAAACCTCAAAATATACCACAAATTTCTAATAGATATTCAACTTTAGAGTTGCATATAATGTGCGATTGTCTTACATAGTAGATTATAAAGGGTGATCCAATATGAGTTTCCTACTTGTTATTGTAAGGCCCATAAGCCAAAATCAAAACGTAAACCAATATCAGCCGGCTTCAATTCTTGTACGAGCTGTATTTTACAGGCCTTTAGACCAAGATCATGCCTCAATGATCCCAAAATGATGGATACGAGATGCCCAAAGCCTGAGATCGGCGACAAATCGATTGTTCTCGAACACTCTCTGCAGAAATATTCTCAAAATTACGGGCTGTATGCACTCTGGTTGAATTACGAATGCTCAATAGTGTAAAATTGGTTCGAAATTTGGTGATGGTGTTACGAATAGTGCGCTCAGTTGGACAATCAAAATGATGTTGGAGAAATTCTCTAACTAATGACTGATTTTGGAAGTTCCACAATTCATAAACATTGTTCAGCAGTTCATGATTGAGTCGTATTGAATACTTTACACAAACGTCATATGGACAAACCACTTGACACATGACAGCTGTCAAAACAACCCAGTTGGAAAAGGGACCTCGTATTGGATTACCTTTTATAATGATTTAACATGTATATCACAGACATAACTTTTATAAAAGTTGTTCAGTGGGTTTGTGAGCATCATATGAAATTGTTACGATAATATAATTTTTTACACTTCATTTTGCTGTAATTAATTAGATAAGTTTTAATGGATTTTTTATATATTTTGTTTTCATTGTTTTTAATTGTTGTAATACCTAAGCGTAAGATTTCATAAATTGAAAATTTATTTAACGAACGCTGCGACTTTGAAGACTAATATAAATTACTAGTTACTAAAATATTGCAGTTTCGCATGTCTCAATATCAGATTTAATTTTTCTCATCTCGTCTCGGAATTACGTTTGATAATTAAAGTATAATTTTTTAGACAACTTAGTGTGTTCTTAACAAGAACTGCAACAAAGTTTTAAGTTTCATCAGTATGTGCTAAAGGTTAAAAATTAACTTTACTTATCCGCTGCCTCTCTGATTTGACTTTGGGTTTCTCCTTGAATTTCTTGCAAGTCGCTACATTTGCTGCATTACTTCTTCTTATTTAATAGTTTTATTAATTACTTCATATGTATTGATTTAAATGCTCAGCTTCACCCCAAAGAACTCCAATTAATTATGTGCCCTTGAGCAGTGTTTCGTTATAAGACAACAAGAAATTGTTAAAAATATCATGTTGTGATACAGTATGTAAGTATGCAGCAAATACTGCATGAGTACGAAGATAAAAATAAATGATGCCTTAGCGCGTCAAACGCTAAATATCGTTGAACCTTTGGGTTAGACAAGGGTTGGGTCATCAATTAATCAGTTTAGTTTTTAATCACTTTTACTTTTGTAAATAATGATGAGAACATGAAAATAACTCAAAGGTTACTTCGGGAATTTGTCTGTGGAAGATTTTTCCTTAATGAAATATTGAACTTTGTTATCATATTTTAAAACTATCAACATAGCAAGAATAAGTTTTCGTTAATGATGTTGGTTAAAATTTGGCTTAACAAACTTTTATAGAAACTTTTGCATTGGAGTTTTTTTTTTTTATAAATAGACCATTATTTTTTAATTGGACAATCAATAACAAAGACCGAAGTTCGTGTAAATTAACAAATCGATCAATGTTTTTTTATTTAATAAATATGACAAGACAATAGTTGGCGCAATTTAAGCTGATAATCGGTGACATATGTTTTTGTTACTACCACACATATATGTCCGCATCAGACCAGTTTTTGTTCATTTGTACAATTTGTGCCTTAAGAGCTTCGAACTACTAGAGCTTATAAATAGATGACAGACGATGCATTGTAGATAATGACAAAAATGCGTATAGCTGAAGGTAACGAGCCGCAATAGCTTAAGTGTTAGAGCGGTAATAGCTGAAACATACTCCCAAAAAGTGCCTTAAAAAGTTCATACTTGACAAGGGAATGATGAGTTTTGTTTTCAGTTTTTAGAGTAAATACTTACTAATCAGCATTGTTCAAATCTTTGTAATGCTGTTTTTGCAAGGCGCACAAATCGCTGGCTTTTAACTGGTCAGGAAATCTTTTTAAGTCTGAGCACAAAAAAAATCCCCAAAGAAACTTAAAGCTTTTATTACCTTACACAACAGCTTCACATAAAGCAAACTAACAATGTAATTACATAGCGTAAATTACATACGTACGAGTACTCACATGTACCTAGGTATCATAGAGACTTAAACACACGCTAAACACTCGGTTAACGCTTCGATGGCTATATTTATCTAAGCGTTTAGATTTCAATTTTAAAATGTTTTTGTTTAAACCAACAAAAGAGATGACGACTAATCTGTTGGATTCTCTTACGATTTACATGTTAAACGCAACTCATTCACCATGTCAGCGTAAAGATAAAGAAATGGTTACACACATTACGCGGATATGCCACATCGTTAGACCGCAAAGTGGTTTAAAGTTTTCATCGTCATTGTGTTGGCGAAATTGGAAAAATAGGGCAACACTCTCGTACGTTCAGTTTCAAAGATTGGCAGCAGTGTCACTTTCCTTCTTCCTCAACATATCGATGTAATCTTTAGCGTAACTTTACTCATATTCTTGTTACCAACTTGTTAGTTGTTGCTTTTGCAATTTAATATTTCCTAAAAATTCCTAATTGAAATCTTACAAAAATAATAAAAATAAGTAAGTTATTAGACAAAAAAAAATGTATGTGTGCCATGTTTAATATTGTGGTATTTTTATGATACAAGTAATTGGAAAATGTTGATGTAGCCAACATTGGTGTTCCGTTGACCTACTTGAAGTGATACTTTTTTTTTAGATTTTCATTGCCACTTTGGGTTACCAGAAATTTTAAAGTGAGTCGCTTTCTGAAAATTCGATATTTTCACACTTGATGTGCCAATGATGGAGCAATGTAATTTTTGATTTTGTGTTTCAGCACACACCCACATACTCGTGTGCGTCACTTTGTGATGTTTTTGTAAGAACGCGCAGCTCTTAAGGTCAAATGAGTGATTTGTTACTATTTCACAGGTTATGTGCTTGTACAGAGGGCTATACAGCTCTTGTTATATAGATTTTGGGTGGTCTTAAATGTTGTAAAATGTCAGCACGATTTAGTAAAAATTTGCGCCTTTTATGCAAGAGAAAAATCGTTGGTAAATTTTTTCGGGAACAAAAACGTATGATTTTTCAATAACTTTTGAAGTTGTCGCAGCTTTTGGCCTACCTGCAGCTTTGGTGTGCCCTTAAGCCTTAAGCATGCACATACATATATTAGCAACAAGTGATTTCCATTTCCTCAAACATTTACCTGATTCTAAATTGGAGATTGTCTGGGCCACCAATTTTTTAGGATCCTGCGAAGATAATTCAAACATTATTTTCCAATGAGCAAAGTCTGCGCTATAGAGCGCCAGGGCTTTGTATTTATTTTTCTTTTTGGCGCTTCCTAGTCGCTTACATTTTTTTTTTATCTGAATCTCACCAGTATTTTCAAGTCTTCATTAATTTTCCTTTTCATTGCTTCTCTCCGTTTCGAATCACTAGCACTTTCTCGGCAGAGATAACGTTAAGCGTTCTCTTTCTATTTTCTTCTTTATTTCTGTGAAACAGTCTCTTTTCGTTGTTCCTCCGTAATTTCAGCCCATCTTTTTATTTAAAAGAGCGAAATATGTACTCGTATAAACATAAAAATCTACTACTTATACAAATTGCTTACATGGAAATAGTTTGTAACGCTTTGGCGCAAAATATACTGAACCGATTTTAATCATTTCTTTTTTAAAACAACACATATAGGCTTAAGAAGGATACTGCATAGTTATTTCTTTTAATTTTTTAAAGTTAAATATCTTTTTTTTAATATTTAGTTTTTACGAAACCTTACAGAAATATTTTCGTTGCTTGTAGTTATGCTTCTTCTGAAATTCTTTTTTTGTTATTGTTGTTTTTTTCTTTCTAATTTGTACTGTTTGTATTTGTCTTCGAAGTTTAAAAAACAAATTACCTTCCGATTTTTTACTTATTTTTGTAACTTTTAAAGAGAGTAGATAGAATGAGATATCATTTGAGATAAATCAATTTTTAAAATTTTCTTTTTCTCAATCATTAAGTTTTGTAATAAAAATCCAATTGCACAAAAAACCAAACGATAAGTTTTCTTGCGATTTCTTTAATCGTATTACCCTATTCCCTATGCCCTATAAAAAACAACAAAGCTTAAAATCTCGCAAAAAAGTAATAAGAAAAAAAAACGTCTTGCCGCCGCCGCAAGTAGGCGGTCAAATGACGAGTCATGATCGATTGTTGCCAATCCGTCTCCTGCATTCATTCATTCACTCGCGTTTGCTGAGCGATCATTTCTGTTCGCCAATGTTTTGCAAATTGCGCGATCACTGTTAGGGTTTTTTTCTTCTTTCTGTTGGCTGCATTGCAGCTTTGTTGTCGCTTTTTTTTCTTTGCAGATTTTGTACAAATTGCCAATAAATGATGTTTTCACAATTGAATCTATCAGATAAAGACAGCAGCCTCATTACAGACAATGGATATGAATTTGAAGTCAACCAGCCAGCCAGTGAGACGGACGACCTGTGAGTGAGAGAGTTCGCAAGGGGTTAATGGTGGCAATAAATTGTTGTTGTAATTTTATGTACCATTTCTAATAGGTTGGTCTTTTTTTTGTGGTAGGTTTCTTTTATGAAGAATTGCTGTGAGTTGTGCACAGAGGCGCTAACGGCTCGAGCGGAAGGGGTAAACGAAACTTGGACTTTATGCGTTGCACCACAGAAAATAACAGTTGATTTACATTGAATGTGCAACATTTTTGGCATCATTAAATTATCTTCCTTCCTGCAATATTTCCAACCCGCCGTCCCCCTTCGAGTTTTCATATCTTGTGACTTTAACTTTGTTGTTGATTTGTACGCAAATGTTATTAATAAAAATGAAATGTAAAATTTGTGTAATTTAAGCAGGCAGTTAACAAGCGTTTCAATCGACAGTTATGAAAATATTTTAATGGTTAATTCGTGGCCCGTGCCCCCTAGCGGTCGTTAGGTAATAAATTTGTACTTTTTTGCTCCTTCCTTGCAAACCATGTCGCTAACATTTTTAATGAAATTGAATATTTTTATTATTTGCGTTTCTTTTCGGTTGGTTGTGTCTCTCCGTGGGAGTTGACTTATAACTTGGTGTTTGAAATTTCGTCCAGCTGTATTCTTTTTGTTGTACCATAAGTATTTGCTGTCTTTTTAGTGGCGATGTTGATGCTGATGATGATGATTGTTAGCTGTTGCTGTGATGTTCGAAAGTGCTCTACAGTTGTTGCTGTTGATAAACAAATGAGTTGCGGATGATGAATTATTATTTGCACTTTCGTTTCGTGTTTGCAGCACTATGATTTATTTTTCGTTGAAAACTTAAAACCTTTTTTCTTCAAATGGCGAACGGGAAGGATAAGTGCTTAAAGTAAATTAGCCGTTTTATTTTAATTTAAAGCAGTTTACTTTTCTTTGAACTTTAAGCGACTGGTCGATAGTCATTAGTTTACTTTCATATTATTTTGTCTGAAGCAAATTTGGAGCAAAAAAAGATTTTATTTTAAAGGCTGTTGTCTCAGAAAAAAATCGTTCTAAAATCTAAGTTAAAGTGTCGGAAATTTTGACATAAAGTATGTTAAATTTAACACTACTTATTAGTAACAATTAAGCCACACAGTAGTGCGTAGAGTTTACTATTATTATTTTAAACTTAAAATTTTTCTGATTTGTGCAGCTCAATTTTAAGTTCAAAATTAAAATTTGGTATCGATTCATCGAAAACCGGTGTATTAATATATCGATAACGACTTTTTACAACATCTTACTAAGTTAGTGGAATGACTCTTTCACAAATACTCAAATTGTATATCGAGCTGACATTGCGAAAAGTTTAAGTCTTAAGCAATAGTTCACATAAACAAATTGAGAATTATAGTGTGTTCCATCTCAAGAAATTTTACTACAATTAAGAGAATACATATAATCAATAAAAAAAAATATTCAACAAATAAATGAAAAAAATAATGGAAAAAATTAATGAAAAAAATAATGAATAAAATTAATGAAAAAAAAAATATAAAAAAATTATAAAAAAAATAATTAAAAAAAACAAAAAAAAAAATTAAAAAATAATAAAAAAATAATAAAAAATAATAAAAAATAATAAAAAAATAACAAAAAAAAAAAAAATAATAAAAAACATAATAAAAAAATAATAAAAAAATATAATGAAAAAAATAGCGAAGAAAACAATTATGAAAAAATATAATAAAAAAATAATAAAAAAATAATAAAAAAATAATAAAAAAATAATAAAAAAAAATATAAAAAATAATTATAAAAAAAAAAATTGTGAAAAACAAAATATCTAAAAAAAATAATGCAAAAAAATCATGAAAAAAATAGTAAATAAAAATTATGAAAAAAATTGAGAAAAACAAATAATGATAAAAATTCTGAAAAAGAAATAATGAAAAAAAAAATCAAATATTAAAAAAAAATATAATAAAAAAATATATTATAAATAAAGAAATAACAAAAAAAAATTAAAAAAAAAATAAAAATTGCCCTTTCTGACGTTCTATTAGCTGGAGCTATTTTCCTTTTTGTGTTTCGTTTGTATTGTAAATTATTGAATATTTTCTTATTTTGATAATAACTAATGAATTTTATATGTGAAAGCGCAATAGCTGTTCCAGTCTTCTCGCACTTTTGTAGTAGTTGAAAATTTCCTCATAATTTTTCTCTGAGTGTGACAGTAAGTTTTGGTCTTTCCAATTTTTTAATAAAAAACATTTACAGAATTTCTTAAAATTTTTCAAAGAGGTTCTTTCTTAAAAATTCACTATAATTTTGCTTTCGACACAAAAAACTCAGACAGAAAAAGTTTACCTCTACCACCAAAGCTTGCGAGTTTTCCTGGGCACAATTCGAATCTTTTTTCTTACGTTATGCATCTTTTGATTGCTAAAATATCAATGGCTCAAGTGAATGTATGTTGGGTATATGCAACACAATATTTATTTTCCACTTATTCTCTAATTTGATAAACTACAACAAACAAATCTGACGACACTAACATGTTTATTAAATTTCATAATTTTCCGCCACTTTCATCGAAATCACTACTTGAAAGATGCAACAACGACTCTGCAACTTTTGCCAATCAATTTGTTTACGAATAATCGCGCGGCTGCCTGCCTGCTGCATATGTGAGAAAATAAAAATAAAAATAAAAATAAATAAAATCCACTAAACAAATGCAACCCAACAACATTCGCTGGCCAATAAATTAATGCATTTTATCATTGACAAAGTTTATTAAAATTGCCATTTTATCATCAAATCAATTTACAACTGTTGATTGTTGCAACATTTGTTGGTTTAATCAAATTTGCAAGTGTTTTTTCACTTCGACCAAATTATCGAAACTATTAATTTTATTTGCTAAAAACATTTGAAAAATTAATTTGATTTTTATTTTTTTGTTTGTTTATCATTGCAGTTATTTGTCGCCAGGTGGCGTGGCTGCAGCATATCACCTTTCAACAACATTTGCATTTATTGGAATTATCAACACAGTACGAAAATTTGTTAACTAAACTCTAAACGACGCAACTGCCAACTGGAAATCAGCATAGTGCAGAAAGTTAGTCAGAACGGAGTTACAACGTCATCATCATCGCAGCGGCAATTTCACACACGAGTTACTCGCAGTTTGTGCTGTTCGCAAAGTAAGTTAGTTGCACACTTTTATTTGATGTTTTAATTGATGTCACACGCCGCCAAGATGTTGGTCAATTTGATTTTACGCTAATTTTCCATGTAAATTTGAAGAAATTTTTTCTTCGAGCATGTAAAGCTTTGTAAATTGTGTTATAAAGGCCTATGTTTTTTTATTGTTATATAAATAGTCGTAATCTGAAAATGAAATCTTGGAGCTGAAATCTATTTCAGTCATAGTCAGTAAAAAAGTAATATCTTTCTCGAAATAGTAATCTGTGTTTCACCCACTGCATGATGCAGTTAGTCAGGGATCCAGAGATAGTGCAGTAATGTTTTTCCCACTTTAGGCTCTTAATAACTCTAACCCTAACGAAAGTGTCCTTCTTTCTTAACTTTATGTTAAGCCACTCGATGCCATTTTTGGTCTTTTATCATGACAACGGTTGGTTATACCCAGGGCCGTCGAGGGGAATTCCGGGCCCAACAATTAAATAATTCCTTAAAAATCGTAATCGAAAAACATAATTTGATGCAATTTTATCAATCAACAATTTATATCCGTGCAATGTCTATTTTTCTTGCTTTGGCCGAGACAACAGCATTGATGACCTCAGTCATCTGACTCTCTTGTTTGGGCTGAATAAGAACAATGAAAGTTTTTTATGTGCGCTAAAAGAGACTGAGATTGGCAATGTGCAAAATAAGCGCAATGCGATACAAACATTTGGAAAAAGTGTATCCAATTTCTTTGCGGCAATGTCATTACACAACTCAATTGGAGGTAGACATGCTCTTAAGTTTGCTCCATAAATATGCTTCAGATGATTTCAGTCGATTATTCTTAAGCGGCTTTCGTCGGCATATTTTTCTACAAATCTCGTTGCAGTGCTCTTGATATTCTCTTCTTCAACCTTTGGGAATCGAATATTACGGACGAAGAACTACGGGACAAAGTAACGCCGTACGTACGTACTTTGTAAGAAAACGCAATTACAAATTGCTGGCGCTAAAATATAAAAATAATGAAATAGCATTAGTGGGCATGAATACATTTCATAACAGTATATTTTGTAGTTCTCGAGTTAGCATTGAAATTTAAATATCTGAATCACCCATTTTATTACTTTTTTTTACTACGACCGTCTCTAAAAAATTGTTTTTTAATTTAATTTGAAATTGTAAAAATTAAAAATTATTTTTTGGGAAAAATTTAATGACTTGTTTTTGGTCAGAAATGTCACAAAATGAATTCCTAAAATACTAAAAACTTAAATTTTTGTGTGGGGAAAAACTGATCTTTTATTTTTTGATCGTGCAACAAAAACTTTTAATTTTCAAAAATCGTCCAGTTTCCGGCTACTTGATAATTTCTAGAATTCCTACTTGGTCCCCGGCTCTGACACAAAATTCCGAGCTTGGTCAAGTTAATCCTGGTCACTTGATAACCCTGATTCAAATATTAAAATATCCTTTACTAAAAGGTTTATTTTTTTAAATTTTAAATAAAAGGCATAAATTGTGTGAAATATTTATTTATATTAGAAATTAAAGTAGATTGGTTCCAGTTAATACTGAAAAAAAAAATGTCGTCAATCTTTTATCATGATAGTTCAATTAGTGATATTTGTTCGATGATGTTGCCTTTGGGGTGTTGAGAACTATCCGCATAAACTTAAGGTAATCTTCAAGACACCCTATAAGAAGAAATCCAAAGATGTTAAATCGCATTATCTTGGTGGCTGGAGATACAAAAAAATGATCTTTAACATCGGAACTTAAATCATTTTCCGACGCTCTATGTTGCGCGTATGACGATCAAGATTCCGTTGCATTTTTGTCGCATTGAAACTTTTTAACTTGAAAATGTATTACTTTCTTTAAATATTTTACAGAGTTTACCATTCAGTACCGTGTGTGATTACACCAGCATATTTGCAAAAACAATAATCAAAACAAGAAATCCGGGGTAAATAAAGCTAGTCATACTAGTTTCATTCATTGCCAAATGGAATCCTCAGCGATCTTTGAGCCGATGAGTGCGTATTTATAGATAAGTTTACCTTTTTGCATAGGCGAAACAAAGCAAAGTCAAAATTCTTTCTGTTCACAAAAAAAGATTGACAATTTTCTATTGAAACGCAAATATACTATGTATATTATATTATCTACAACCCTAGTTAATTTAAAATTTATACAATTTACTTTACGAGTTTCTGTTTGCACACGAATTAATAACTACTTTGATTTCATTAACTTTAAGTTATACAGAACGTTGTCCTTTTCTCTTAATCTATAGCTCTTGTAAAATTTCTCAGCATTTTGTTACTTTTGACTAATTTTTGACCATTTTCTCGACAATATTGGAGAATTTTTGATTTCTTGTGTAAGAAAACAGTAAGCGAAGATATCCCAATGACGGCGTAAAAGTAACAAATGATAATTTACCTTTTAAACGAAAGTCCAACAATAAAATGTTTTTTGTTATTTTCAAAATGTGTAGTTCAAATTTTAAACGCAACCACCAAAATATTCCACTTTCATTTTAAGGATTTTGCAAACTGCATCCAAATATAGTACGTAAATAAAATACAAAATGCAAATACTTTTCTCGCAAGCAAATTAATTGCTTTCAAGGCAAACTCCGGAAAAAATTAAAATATAAAACTGTCCACGAAATTACGAAGAAAACGTTACATTTACATGGTGAAGAAATTAGCATTTTCCACATAACTAAAATTTGCTGTTGCATGACGTTGACCATGCAACCTGCGTCCCCACGCCTCCACATGCAACGAGCAGATACTGTGATAACTATGGCGCATTCTGGACATGTGACAACCATCACATTTGCATGTGTATTCGTATGTTTGTTTCTGTGTGTGTGACATGTATAGTAACAATTAGTGATTAGCGCTTTAAGATTTTCCTACGTTTTTTTGTGAATTTTTGTTTTGCTTTTAAATAAAAACTTTCGCTTTTTTCGTAGTTTTCTGCAGTTTTTTGGTGACATGTCCCCACGTATTGCCACCGTTGCATATCTGCTCCAGTTTAAAATGTCTGTCTATTCAACTTGTATTTTTTTGTATGTTATTTTGATTTTCTGAAAATACCTTTTTTTTTTTTTTTTGGCAACAGCATTCCTTAACCACACGAGGAGCAAGCGCCAGTGACATTTTTTGTATCGGAGTTTTTTTTTTTTTCTTGCGCTCCCAATTTAATTGTAAGAAAATTGCAATTTGTTGTTTGTTGCTCTGTTTTGTATCTGATTTAATTGCTGTTGTTTTTCTTGTTGTTGTTGCTGTTAGTTCGTGTGCCATATGCAACATGTCGTGCATTTAAGTGCAGCAACATGTCGCCGGACACTTGACAATTCATTAGTAAACGAGCGAGTAACAAGCAAAGATTTGGCATTTAAACTGAATTCTTTGTTGGTCAATATTATAATTTGTATATTTTTTGTTTGTTTATTTTTAATGTTAACGATAAATAAACAAGTAAATATGTAATATTAAAACGTTGAATAGAACTAGACAAAATATCTATAGTTATACCATATTGAACTTTAAGCATATCGGCGTCTACCACTGGATAAAATCAGCAAAAAAAAAATAGAATCATCCAATATTAATAAAAAAAAATTTGGCAGGCAAAATATTCATGTAAAGGGTATTTTTTTTAGAGGTATAGAGCTTCGAATTGAAATAAAACACAAGAAAATCGTTTTAATGTCCATCAATTTGGCTTTATTGGAAGGATAATTTTATGCCATTAATGTTTAAATATGATTTCGAGCATGTGGCCGCCGCGGCTGGCTCGAATAAAGCCAATTCTACAGGTCCAATTTTGAACCACTTTTTCGAGCATATGGGGCCGTATGTCGGCAATAACGCCACGAATGTTGGCTTCCAAGTCCCCTAACGTTTCTGGTTTGTTGGCGTAGACGAGCGACTTCACATATCCCCAAAGAAAATAATCCAATGGTGTCAAATCACACGATCTTGGTGGCCAATTGACAGGTCCATTCCGCGAAATTATGCGCTCATCGAATGTTTCCTTCAATAAATCGATTGTGACGTGCGCTGTGTGGCATGTAGCGCCGTCTTGTTGGAACCACAACTCATCCACATTCATGCCATCCAATTCGGGAACAAAATAGTCGGTTATCATGGCTCTATACCGGTCTCCATTAACGGTAACTGACTCTCCAGCATTATTTCGAAAGAAGTATGGCCCAATGACTCCACCAGCCCATAGAGCACACCAAGCAGTCAGTTTTTGTGGATGTAATGGCGTCTCAAGGGTCTCATGTGGATTCTTTTCACTCCAAATGCGGCAATTTTGCTTGTTGACGTAGCCATTCAACCAAAAATGAGCCTCATCACTGAACAAAATTTTGCGATGAAAATCAGCATGGAGATCAATCTCATTTTCGGCCCATACACCAAAATCACGACGCATTGCATGTTCTCGCGGCTTTAATTCTTGCACAAGCTGGATCTTGTAAGGTCGCAAGCCAAGATCTTTGCGCAAAATCTTCCATAAAGTTGATGGACAAAGCTCCAATTGCTGTGCACGGTGGCGAATCGATTCATTCGGGTCCTCTTCAACATTTTGCTCTACAGCGGCAATTGTTTCTTCGGTGCGCACTGTTCGACGTCTCTGCGGATGCGTATTATCACATAGAGTAAACGTAGTGCGAAAACGATCCATGGTTAACCGAATTAATTGCTCTGATGGACGATTATGTCGACCATAAAATGGACGGAGCTTGCGGTAAACTTCGCGAACTGAACCATTATTTTCGAAATAAATTTGCACGATTTGCAAGCGTTGTTCTTTTGTCTCTATTCGAAAAACAAACCTCTAAAAAAAACACCCTTTATAAGCTCACATAGTGCGAAGATAGTCCGGGAAATAAGGGCATTGAACTTCAGAAAAATTAGGGGAAAGCTGGATTTTCGTATGAATCTTTCTATTTTGGTGATAGACAAAATCTTTAAAGTCCCCCTCGATACGTGTGCCGCTTAAAATTTTACACGTGGTCAAAGGTCGGAAAAAAATGTGTAGCTTAGAAAATTGCTTCCAAAAATATTTTATTATTTTCTTTTGTAAGACTAAAGGTTTCGCAATATTCGATTCAAAAAGTTGTAAAGTGTTATCACTTAAATGTATATGGGATATTCCAGGTCAACTGGGACAGAGGTCTGTCCAAAAATGAGTGATGCGGAAGAAAGTTTTTAAGGTCTCAAAATGTTCGCATGCTCAAAAGCTTTCATATGTGAAGAGGTGTTTACGAATTTCATTATGGCGACCGGAAACCGGAGAAAAATTGAGGGTCCAGCGAAAAAAGTTTGCAAAAATAAAAATTCGCAACCGATCGGGTCATATCTTTACTCAAATTGTAGCTGATGAACGCCTCTCGTGTAGTAGGTTGACAAAATCCAATATGACGGTCAAAATTCCAATATGGGACCTCTCATATACTAAATTTGTTGCAAATCGGTTGTGTTTTAACCAATACGTCCGCTTATTGGATCCGCCGTCTTCATTTTTAAAATTTTTGAAATATAGCCTCAGGTTCATAATTGGCTACTCCAAAATCCGTCGTATACCAAATTTAATACAAATCAGTTGATTTTTAAAGAATACGTCCACCATCTTGAGTTTAACAAATTTGACCTCGAATTCGTGATGAGTCACTTCCAAGACCTCTGTATAACGAAATTGTACAAATCGGTTGAATTTCGAAAATTCAGCCACCAAATTGGATTTGATCCGCCATGTTGGATTCTGTCAACTTACATCAGCAGATTTTTAGAGGCTACAATTTGAGCAAAGATGTGACCCGATCTGTTGCTAATCTCGGGCTTCCGGTCGCCACATTGGAGCCGCCATATTGAAATTCGACAACACCCAAACATTTTGAGATCTTAAAAACGTTTTTCCACTGCGCTCATTTTTGGGCAGAGCTCTGTCCCTATTGACATGGAATGTCCCATGTGTAGATTAGAGCGGTTCAAAAAAATAAAAAAACTTTTTCTTTATTTCACAATGTGTCAGCGGTTTACAATGGACTTAAATATTAAGACAAATCTTCTCAAAAGGATTTTCACTAATATTGAAACTGGATTAGCGCCCCCTGTTTTAAGTTTAAAAAAATATTGATTTTAAAAATGCTGCAAGTTAAAGAGGTTATCAAATTTTCTAACAAAGTGCGGGTGGTTTCCGGGTTATTATCGACCGAGAAATTCGAATCCGTAATTGATTTTTCTTCTTCTTTTTTCTCACAAAAATATTGAAAAATGACCGGGAAAAAATGAAAAAAATGGACGGATTTTTCACTTTAAAGTTTCAATTTCGCCCCATATTATTTTACCGCAGATCCCGTGGTACAGCATTTTTAATGTAATTTTATTTGCTTAAAAGTATGTCGTAAACCGCATATCATGTCTTATTTCAAACCCAAGGTATCTATTATAAGGAAAACATAGCTAAAACAAGGGCTTAAAAGTGACAAAATATAAATCGCGAATATCTCGAGAATTTGCACTAATTGAGCTAAATAAGCGTAATTTGCGGAAAGTTTTGGTTTTGGTTTCCAATTCGAAAAACTAAAGATGATGTTTATTAAATAGCTCAGCATGAAAAGGTTTGTTGGATAATTAACACTATTTTGTAAAAATATATTCATTTCACCTAAATGGAGTATTGCACTAAATAAGTAGTGTTAAATTTTAAGTAAAACTTGTAAAAATTTTGTTCCCGACATGAAAACTAAGCCCAAGTATGTTTTGAAGCATGAATTGTTGTATCCAGGGAATGAAAAAACACCGCACCTTATCGTAACGCTGAAATCGCACAATGCAAACTTTACTTCTCACGCTTTGTTGTGGTTTTGACTCGCGATTGCTATCCGAACTTGCACCAAATGTAGTTATCGCTTTTGTTATTAGATTCGTATGAGGGTACCATGGTCCGGGGACTCAATTTCAGGTCAAAAACGGTTCTTTCAAGGGTCCCGCGGCTCCCTTAGTGATGTACAAAACTATTTTTCGAGCTGTCTTTCGTTTGAAAAAAGAAAAATTTAATTTTTTCCCTCATACCAATCTAATAACAAAAACAATCGCTACATTTGGTACGGGTTCGGATTCAGAAACCACAACAAAGCGACTAAAGTTTTTTTGTTCGTAGAGCAGAACTTTACCATTCTGTTGCGTTCTCTCATGTCATTTGCTATGGAAAAAGTTAACGCTCATGGAACAGAACGAAAGCGAACGATAGAGTTTTCTTTTTTTTCATTCTCTGGTTGTAACAAATCGCAATTTCCTTTTCTAATCAAATTAAAAAAAAGATTTCGTTCAAGATTATCGCTTATCTACGAGTATTATTTTCACCTATTTTTATTAGTTATGTAAGTTTTTGTACAAACTTTAAAATTACTACAGTGCGGCCTCGGTTAATGCAACTTATAAAAACCAATTTGAATTTTGCGCTTGTAATTTTTTTGTTGTTTTTGCAACATAAAAGTTCTGCATAAAATAAAAACCAAGCCTGTTGCAATAATCGCGAAAGTTGCAATGATAGAGTCAAAAATATTGAGTAATCGGGTATATACATTTCATAAGAAAAGCATTTAATACAAAGCAACGTCAGTTCAACAAAAGAAAATCATAATTTATTTGCTTGAGAATTTATTTGTATAGGCATTTTTCCATCTTGGGGCATTCACAAGCTCTCAATATTATTTGATTTCCTAAGACAAATGCTACATGGAATATTCAATTGGCATACGTTGCAGTATACAAGGTAAATTTATTTGAAAAGTTGCACTTACTGTGTCTGTAATGAAAGAAATCTCTACTCGTTGCGAACATTGAGGAGTTGCATTTATCGAGGTCGCACTGTATTTAATATTCTTTCGTAAGTTTTCTTATCGTATGTCCCCATCAACTTTTGTACCTTGTGCCGTTTTGTAGCGCTGAATCGTCATTATCTAATTCAATTTTGTGGTATCATTCAATTGCTTTGGTTTGTCTAATTTCCTTCGATAAGATTACGTTTTGCTTGCACTTTTTTTTCACCTTATTGATACTTTATCAGGTTCGTCATTGCTGCTAAAGAAAAAGCTCTTTGCTAATTTTCAGCGTAAACAGTTTAATTAAGTGGAGTGCGCGAATTTTGTCAGTTGTCAGTTTTAAAAATAACAATTGTGCTGATTTAACATTTCTATTTAAAGCTGTGATTTTATTTTTTGTAAATATTTTCTTAAAAAATTAAGATATCGATTATAGCGTTAATTTAAGCAATAACGAGAAATAAAGGATTTTCGGCATTGCAAAGTATCAGTTATAGCCCCATTATCAAAATAATATTTCTTAATTTAAAATTGAAAGAGACAAATAAAGGGTGTTTTTTTTAGAGGTTTATTTTTCGAATAGAGATAAAACTGGCATTTTATGGTCAAATCTGGCAACTCTAATGTCATTTATGTTCAGTTTGGTTTGCCATTTCATCATGAACAGGTTGACAAAAGAACAACGCTTGCAAATCGTGCAAATTTATTTCGAAATAATGGTTCAGTTCGCGCCGTCCATTTTATGGTCGACATAATCGTCCATCAGAGCAATTAATTCGGTTAACCATGGATCGTTTTCGCACTACGTTTACTCTATGTGATAATACGCATCCGCAGAGACGTCGAACAGTGCGCACCGAAGAAACATTTGCCGCTGTAGAGCAAAATGTTGAAGAGGACCCGAATGAATCGATTCGCCACCGTGCACAGCAATTGGAGCTTTGTCCATCAACTTTATGGAAGATTTTGCGCAAAGATCTTGGCTTGCGACCTTACAAGATCCAGCTTGTGCAAGAGTTAAAGCCGCGAGACCATGCAATGCGTCGTGATTTTGGTGTATGGGCCGAAAATGAGATTGATCTCGATGCTGATTTTCATCGCAAAATTTTGTTCAGTGATGAGGCTCATTTTTGGTTGAATGGCTACGTCAACAAGCAAAATTGCCGCATTTGGAGTGAAGAGAATCCACATGAGACCCTTGAGACGCCATTACATCCACAAAAACTGACTGTTTGGTGTGCTCTATGGGCTGGTGGAGTCATTGGGCCATACTTCTTCCGAAATAATGCTGGAGAGTCAGTTACCGTTAACGGAGACCGGTATAGAGCCATGATAACCGACTATTTTGTTCCCGAATTGGATGGCATGAATGTGGATGAGTTGTGGTTCCAACAAGACGGCGCTACATGCCACACAGCGCACGTCACAATCGATTTATTGAAGGAAACATTCGATGAGCGCATAATTTCGCGGAATGGACCTGTCAATTGGCCACCAAGATCGTGTGATTTGACACCATTGGATTATTTTCTTTGGGGATATGTGAAGTCGCTCGTCTACGCCAACAAACCAGAAACGTTAGGGGACTTGGAAGCCAACATTCGTGGCGTTATTGCCGACATACGGCCCCATATGCTCGAAAAGTGGTTCAAAATTGGACCTGTAGAATTCGGCCACATGCCCGAAATCATATTTAAACATTAATGGCATAAAATTATCCTTCCAATAAAGCCAAATTGATGGACATTAAAACGATTTTCTCGTGTTTTATTTCAATTCGAAGCTCTATACCTCTAAAAAAAACACCCTTTAGTAGAAGGTTGTTGACTCATGTAAAAAAGTTTTTTATCTTATTGCATTGTATTTTCAAGTTTACTCCAAAAATAAGTGACAAGAAACGCTATGTATTTCAATCAATAAAACCTTTCAAGAATGAGTAAAATTGAGAAGATAAGATAAATTTAATTAAACCCAACATATCTGCCATTGCTCAATTACTCGTAAAAGTGAGTGATGCCATAACAAAATTCTTGTTACACATACAACTAACAGCTCATAAAGTTTTTTTTTTTTATAAATAAAACCATTAACTGCAATACGCGTATCTTGCACATCACTTCAAATTAAGAAAACCATAATCTTCAACTCGAGCAATTTACACTAACAGCCGGATGCATCTTAATTCCCAAAAATGAATTCTTTCTCTCTTTCTCGTTGTGATTTCTTAATTTATCTTTTTATTTATTTTATTTTTGATAAAGCCAGAAAAAAGCGAAGTCAATATGAAAAGTGATTAAGGGAAGCAGCATAAAAAGCCAAACCATAATAAATATAAAGTTAAGATTTCTGGAATTCGTTTGGTTGCAGCAGCAGCAGTAGCGCATATCCACCGAATCCAACACTGTCATGCATTAAGTTGTTAATGAAAAAAATGCGTTGTGTACCAAAAAGTTTCCCTGCTTCATTTTTTCTCTTTTTTTTTGACTTTTGATTTACTGCACGTTAGCATTAAAATAAACAAAAATTAATTCTTTTCTATTTTTCCTTCAAATGTAAATCACTTTTATGACACAATGAATTTTGAATTACTTACATGCATGTTTCAGCATTTTTTTTTTGTATTTTATTAGATAAGACTTTTGATTTTTTTTGTATTTATTTATTATTCAAAAGTTGTATGGTGGATTGAAAAACTCTAAAAAGCGACAGCACGCACCTTCTAGCAATATATGCTCTAAGTCTTAACACTATCTTGCTAAATGTAGCTGCGCGTAACATGCGTATGACTGAAGTTGGTTGTCTCTTATTCGTGTCCAAAAACGACTAGGAATGAATATGCGCCTTATGTCTACAGAAGCATCAGTTCCACTGACCAAAATAAACTGCAAGTCGTATACTGAGTAAAGGATTTGTTTGAATGTAACAAATTATAATTGATGTAAAGTAATAAAATATTCGATCGAGTCAAGCATAAAATACTTCAATCAACATTTGCCACTATTTGACCCAAATATAAATGTATCACTCAAATAAATATTTGATTGCTCTATGCTGCCCTCAGAAGCGAAATGGATATATTTTAAAAAAGGTGATCCAATAAGAGCTTCCTACTTGTTGTTGTAAGGCCCATAAACCGAAATTAAAACGTAAATATACGAGCTGTATTTTATAGGCCTTCAGACCATTATCACGCTTTAAGATACTCCACAATGATCCATGAGAGGTACCCAAAACCTGAGATCGGCGACGAATCGATTTTTCACGGTTTTCACGAGCACTCTCTGCTACTGCAGAAATATTCTCAAAAATACGGGCTGTATGCACTCTGGTTGAATGATGAAAATCCAATGGTGCAATATTGGTTCAAAACTTGGTGATAGTGTTACAAATAGTGCGCTCAGTTGGACGACCAAAATGATGCTGAAGAACTTCTCTAACTGATGACTGATTTTGGTAGTAAGTTCCTACAATTAATAAACTTTGTTCAGGAGTAAGTCTATTCATGATTCAGTCGTATTGAATACTGAACACAAACGTCATATGGACAAGCCATTTGACACATGACAGCTGTCAAAAAATTGAATTTAATGTGCCTCTAAGGCAACTACGTTTTTCAAGTTTTTTTTTGGGTTAAATATCGCAAGACCAATTATGCTTTAAATGAGCCACTAACTAGGGCTTTACTTAATTTTAATAATTTATTTGCTGTAAATTCTTTAGATTTTTTCTATGAAAAAGATTTATTTAAGAAAATGTTATGTAATATTATCTGTAGTTTATTTATAAGTAACTCTTTTGTAATGATTTGTAGGCTAGTCTGTATGGATTTCTAGTCCATAGTCTTAAATAAATGAAATGAAAAATGAAATGAAAACAACCCAGTTGGAAAAGGGGCCTCGTATTGGATCACCTTATACGTGATTTTTATACCAGTAAATAGCTTAAAAAATTACGCGTCTGAAGATCTAAGCCAAATAACGATATTTTAGTTCAAACATTAAAAAAATCTCCTAGAAGCCCCTTTAGACTATAGGTTTTTTATATGATTTTTGTTTGTTCTGACATATTATCTGTCAAATCTAATAAGATTTATTATATTATGTTCTAATGATATGATTTATTTTAAGAGAACTTCACATTTCTCAAAAATAATTTTGAACGCAGATAAATTTTTGGATTTATTACGCAGCACGTTTTATTTATTTATTGAATGCAAAACAATTTTTTATAGTCAATGATTAAAAGTCGTTAAGGCATTTAGGAAGGCTATTTTACATTATCTTGACCAGGATTTAAATATTAGGGTTTACATAATCTATGTAATATGTCCAATACCGTTTTCGCGGCAGCCTTTAGCCGCCGCTAGAACTGAATATTTCCTAAAAGTTAATTTTGTTATATCCACTTTTATTGTGGAAATAATGCCCGAAAATATTTGGCCTTATGTCGTCCTATTTTTGGAAACTATGTCCGTTCTTACAAGTGATCATAACCCATGAGGGTTAGGACCGATTACCTGCAATGGACGTTCATCATTATGCTGGTGTTTTTACGAATTCCGCTCTATGTGCTGGAATTAAGGATAACTTGCTAGAATTCCCGAAGACATTAATATTCATGAATTCGCAGAAAAAATTCCAAATTGAGACCGTATGGGCTACGAATGAATGAAAAATAAAAAAAATTTTTTTTAATTATCGCCTTAATAGAGCCCGACGCGTTGTGGAAAAAGCTTTTATTATCTTAAGATATGTTTATATATATTATATTCGCATGGAAGATGGGTTACTACATATTGATGGAGTTGACAAAGAAAATACTCCTGGGATGTGGCGCAAAGAAGTATTTGTGACACCGTTAGGCAAAAACTTTACTAACCGCTCTGGTAGAACACAATTGGAAACTCGCGACAAGTTCTGCAAATATTTTAACACAGTTGGGTCTATTCCGTGGCATCGCTTCTTATAAGTTTATGCACATACATATTAATAGATAAAATTTATTGGAATTACTATATGTTTGTAGTGGTACAATCAATTTTTAGGTACAAAATATTGTGTTATGGCAGTTAAAATGGGGTCAACTTTTTATTTATATATATTGGTAACGCAATGTTGTTTTGTGCAATGTTCCACATTTACTACGCGAAAATAACATAGAATATAGTATATACAGGTTGTTGCAAAATAAGGGAATGGGTTTGAATAATCTACAATTTCTTTATTTCAGGGTCTATTAGAACTTTTGTAAATACACTATATGAATGGGGAATTCGTTTAATTTAAGCGTGGAAAATATCGTCGCGGTGTCGTTCAAGTTTCTTCTCGAATATTGATTTTTCGTTGGAGTTTAGTCTCTGTCTTATTGACATATATTCTTCCTTCAAATATCCTAAAAGAAAAAAATCCGGAGCAGTGAAAAATAGAGAATGCGATGGAAATCGCTCCTTTTCGAAAAAATGCGTTTGCCAAAAATGTCTCGTAACAGGGCCATTCTTTCCTTGTTGTTTGCGGTGTGACTCCATCTTGTTGAAAGCGCATTTGTGGGTGGTTTTTCACAGTTGGCATCAAGATATTTTCAAATATGGAACAGTATTGAGCAGCATTGTTGGTAATTGCTGCATCGAGTTCGTTTTCAAAGAAATATGCACCAGTTCCAGAATTATGAGACGCACTGCCTTATTGTCGAAAACGATCAGACGATTTAGCGTTGATTTCGACGATCCAGTTCTCAAATTAAAAATACGGCGAGATGCGCGTTTCGTTAAAATTAGTGAACGTTGATTTTCAAGACAAAATTTAACGATTTTTGTTCGTTGTTCAGTGGTAAATCTTTCCATTTTGAATTTCCGAAGTCTCCTTACATTACAAACATCTGCAAAAAATATAGGAAATTTGCTTCTTTTGCACCATCCTGTACATACAATTGTTATTGCCATCAACTTTATAGGATAAAGTGGCCCGATATTCAAAACATACGCACTATTGGGACACGCAATATAATCGATTCTTTATTATATTGGCAGAAAAATCGCAATTATGTTAAGAGCTTTTAGAGCAAAACTGAAAACTATTAAACCGAAATTACATAACGTCATTTATTGATTATTCAATTCAGCATAAAAAATTATGAAAAAATCTGAAATCCTGGCATAATTTTATCTCCTCAAAGTGCAAAAATGAAAGTTGTTACTACCTACTTCTTGCGTTATGCTGCAACAATTTATCAAATATGGAGTCAAAACAACATTTGAATCTGATCATCATAATTTAAAACATTTTTTACTTTTTATTATTGATTTATTAGAAAAAGACATTGCAGTCGCAGCATAAAAACAACAACTGCAACAACAAAAACCACACTATAAATAACCTGCGGGCCACATTTATCATGATTGCAACTGTTGCTGCTGTCTGTCACCTTCGCTCTCAACATGCATCAGTGGAACGACATCTAGCGGCGTCCAGTTGTCCCACAACCACTCCCTCTCCATTTTATTAACAATTTCTTCTTTTCTTAAGAGGTCGATTCAAGGAAAGCAAACAATAGGTAGATAGTTCAAACAATAAAATTGGATAATAAAACAAAACAAAAGAAATAAAGTTGCAATGAAAATCAAGACACAAAAAGTAATCACTGATGGAAAGATGATGAATGTTGTCATCGCCGTTGTCAACGCCACCGCCACATATGCCATCCGCCCGCCATTGAGGAGTGATTACAATAACAACAAACAAATATAATAATCTTATGGAAATAAGCTCTGTCTTCAGTCTGTCTGTCTGTCTGTGTGCCTGTCCGACCGTCCGCGATGTGTCTGTCCAGCAGTCTGCACTTAATGCGGTCTTAACTCACTTAAATTGTGGTTGACGCGTTTTTGTTGCTGTTGTTGCCTCTTCGGCGAGTGCACAAAAGTCGTCGCCCGTTTGTCTGTTTAGTTGAATTCCCTTTAATTTTTTTTTGTTTGGTTTATTCCCCCTTAGCGATTTTGTTACTTTATACCCTACGCCCTTCGAAACAGGATATATGAACTTATAAATTGAAACGTTGGTTATGTGGGAGGACTGACTTTTTTTTTTAGACTGAAATTATGTGTCCACGCACAAATTATTGCTGCTACATAAATATTTTTTCGAAAAAACATTAGATGAGTTATAAAAATTCTAAATGTGCCCCAGTTGGAAAAGGGATGATTCCTGAAATATTCTTGAAGCAATCCAAGAGGAGTAATGTGGTACCCGCTATTCTTTCGAGCTGCATATATTTTACTCAGCTCTTTAATACTGCCATTTATTGGAAGGGAGCTTTCTGTTATTAGTACCTGAACTCTTTTTATACCCTTTTAGGGTGCCATAGTAAATTATTATAAAAAACGTTGTTTGTTTGAACACATTATCTTTGCCAGACAACATAATATAAATGAGAATAAATTTGTACGATCGTTTGTAGATGACCATTGGCAAGCAGATCTTGATCAGGAATATCATTCGTACAGGTCACACACAATATGGCGACAGCCACCATGAACCTGATCCACGAACAATTGCCCAAAAAACTAGTATGTAAGTCGATATCGTGACACGGTGTGGCTACCCAGATAGCCGGATCTCACACCCATGCAATATCACAAATAAAAATGTAACTTACTACCCGAAAACTTATTTTGTTCTTAATTTTTTTTTTATAAAAGACGACAAACACGATATGTTTCGCTTTGATACCCGATTGCTCGGGTAAAAATCTTAGAGCTTCAATGTCATCTTAATATACTTCGAATAAAATTTTCCAAAAATGCTATGTTGCTTCCAGATAATATGAAGTTTCCACACAATATATTTGGCTTCAATGTGACGTCACATTGAACTGACATAATAAACTCAAGTTTCTTGTGGTCACTCCTACTTTGTCATGTGATTGAAGTTTGTGACGAAATCGAGTTAAGTCATAAAAAATCATTTTACCATAGCTTCGAGATACAATTTCACTCTTTACTACTTCTTTCTTCCGTAAAGTTCTACTTTTCACAAATTTCTTCAAAATTTTTAATGAATTAAGTAGAAAGCTTTGTGTTCACTCTTTAAAAAAATTCTTTAAATCTTTACATATGAAACCTAAATGAGAATCAGTGTTAAGATCAAGCTATGGTCCTAGAAACATAAAATTGCGAATATAAGTATAATCATTTAAAATTAAGTCCGTAGAAGGAACGACACATCCGTTCTCAACTTGAGTAATCGTTGATGTTATGCTGATTATATCAACGCAATTTAGTGTCATAAAACTAAGTGCAAGGAAACAGAGCATAGTCTGGAAAATATGCTGCGTTTGGGCAAGTGGGTGTGGCAACTCTTGTAGAAGGAAAGTCCTAAAGTCACTAAAGATAGACATAAAGTGACATCAATGTTATCGCACTAAAAAATGAGTACAATCTCAATTTTTTCTAAACATTTTAAATGAAATTCGCTTCATTTAGTTATCCCTTTATCTAATATGTTCTCCCCCATCTCTCCGAAGGTACGATAACAATTTCCGTGGTGCCTCTATCTGACTGTAGTTTTCCATAGAACACATCAAAATTAATTGAAAATGTTAAATAAAAAAAAACGTTATCTCGCTTGGTATACGAGATATTGATATTTAAAAATGGCAACCTAATATAAGTACCAGTGTACGAGACTTTTATTGGACAATAACTCAAAATCGTATCTTATTATTTTGTTCTGCCCATTGAGACTTTTCTTCATGGGAACAAAAACTAGCTATCTGCTAAAAATAGGAGCAATTTATTGAAACCACTTTCCTATACAAAAAGTGCAGTTTCCTTTAAATATTAAACACCTTTGTATCACTGAAACTAGTTATACAGGAGAAGTCAGAAAGGAGGTGAATTACAAAAATATGCAAATTTTTTTGTTTTTACTGGGTTTTGGGCGATTGAGATATTCTATCCCATGCATTGAGTATATGGTATAATGGCCGATTGTAGGTCTCTTTGCTACTCTTATTTACTCATTGTATTTTTTCTTATTTCTGTTATTTTTATAGTCACTGTTTGCGCGCCATACCCTCAGGTAAATATTGGCCATTCCTTTCTTCAGCTTTTATTATTTTTATCACTTCCGGATAAAGTGCGACTGTTTATTTTGTTTGATATACCTCGTCATTGTCTGTTCGCGCTTCACTGTGCCGGTCTGCCTGTTTTTTTTTCTTCTTTTTTTACATCACTTTTTCTGACAACGAATGACAACGCGCGTGTTAAGTTTTTTGATTAAGCGCGCGAAAATTTTTTATTTATTTGTTTCTACTTTACTATACCATAAAATATTATTTTTGTTGTAATTACTTGGAAAAATTACATATGTACAGTTGAAAAAAGAAAAAGAACATTCTTAGTTTAAGGGCATGTACCATGAAAAATATGCACCCTTTCAAATCAATTCTCAGTAGCACTTTCCTGATGTTTTATACATTTGTTTAAGATGAATTAGCGAATGCTGAGCTGTGTGGAAAAGAATCTATTTTTATATACAATGCGTTGTTTGCTATATATACCCCCAATTCATACGATATTTTGGCAACTTGAAATTGTGGTAAAATTCTATAACTACGCCAATATACAACATATTTACGTCTCTGGCAAAACGGATAATTAGGACTTAAACTGTTTTTTATTTTACGCAACGGATATATTCTCTTATTCAAAATACCATACAGAACTTATTTCGATAAACTGTAGAGGACATGTAGATTCAGAAAAAAAGTTCAGTTACAAATGATACTGCTAAAATAAAGGATGAGAATAAAACATTTTTTTTTTCTTTATCAATTCGACGTCACACTTTGAAGGCTATCAAATTAAAACTCAACGCATATAAATATTAGAACCCCACCTTTTAATACCAGACATTTGAATATAATGATTAAATCAAACAAAACGATATCAATATAATATGGGTGTGACCGATTTTCATCAACCAAAGGTCATGGTCAAGAAAACCAATTTAAAAAAGAAAACATAATTTAAAACTCAAGGCTTTTCATTAACAATGCACGCCCTAAAATTAAAAATTGACAGAAAAAAAAAACCAAACTGAAAATAAAGTTTTGAGTTAAAGACCAACCGAACGTTAAAAGTCAAAATGTTATCTTAGTTGCAATATCGGTTGCAAGAACTTTACATCAACAACAATAGCACTCAATTATAATTATTACTTAATTTCCGTGCAAGAAACATTTAAATTTGGCCTAATCTGATTGTGTCAGAAATATAAAAAAACAGTCAAAACCACTTAAAAGCCAACCGTGTAAGACAACAACAACGACAACGACGATGATGACGACGACGACAACAACAACAACAATAACTCGATTGAAGTAACTTGGCCAATCCAAACGGAAAATTCAGTGCTACCAAGAATTGTTGGCCCATATGGTGGTGCATAAGAAAATCAAGAGTTGCCGCCGAATGAGTAACATATAAATTTAAGTTTTTTTTTCAAGTTTATATTGAGAGTAAGAGGATGCCGGACAGTCGTTGGGTTAAGAAGAGGGAGAGGTACATCATAAATTTGACTTTTTTGTTGTTGTTTTATTACAGGCATAAAAAAGGTAAAAACCCAGAAAAACAAAAACTACTTACTGCATTTATAGCAAAGGCAACCTACGCAAAAATTGTGCAGCAGCACTTTACTTTCTTGCATCGTGTTGTTGCTGCTGCTCTTGCCAAAGTATTAATTGTGGAAGTCAGTTTATCATTCGTATGTGTTAGGGTGAATTTTCTATATTATTTAAGTCTTTTTAGTCGTAGATGTAGTAATATATTCAGATAACGTGGAAAATCACAAAAAGTAAAGTTGTGTAAAGTAAACTAAACTTCCGGAAACGGCCAAAAAATCTCTTGCAAAAGTGGTGGTTGATTTTGGGCTTCATTTTCAAAAGAAAAATTATCGAAAAACCTTGTTTACTGTACTTACTACCCTGTTTTCCATTTTTAGCGGTCCACCTTAATCTGCTTTACCAGTCTACGATTGTGTGTTAAATTGTGTGCTTGAAGATTAGAAGGCGACCGCCTATGCCGTACAGTGGCTCGTTCTGATAAAACTGATGGCAAAAAACAATTTTGGGCTAGATCGGTTGGATAAAGATATCCTTAGAGCTGAGTGTAGTGAAAGACATTTGGATAAATATTTGATTAGTAGAG
Source organism: Meiosimyza decipiens (assembly GCA_963680825.1). NCBI lineage: Eukaryota > Metazoa > Arthropoda > Insecta > Diptera > Lauxaniidae > Meiosimyza > Meiosimyza decipiens. The sequence goes on from OY804258.1 coordinate 37,630,294, forward strand.
TTGTGATCAAAGTTGGTTTTTGAAGTCGGCAGAAAACTGAGTTTTTGGGATAAAGTGGATGATTATGTTGAAAAATTTGTCAAGCCATGAACAGAATACATATATATATATAATTCGATAACCTTTTTTTAGGTCTATAGACTTAACTATTTCATTCGCCTTTAAGTTACAATTATTCAAAATTAGCTTTTAAGCTGACATTTGGTTTGAAATTCGCTATACAAAGCCCGAATGCCATTACCATTTTCTATCAAATTTTGCATTTTCAATAGTTTTATACGAAATCGAGTAATAGCGATTTTATAGTGGAAGTAAAAAATGGTCTTAAGCCTTGGCTTTCATAAGCACAGAAAAATTCTGAGTTTGAAAATGAAGCTTAGGTTCGAGTAGTGACTTTGCAAACATGTTAGAAGCCCTGCCTATCACTAACTGTGCCGTTTTAGAACAACGAGTTGTTGGAAGTTAAAACTTCCTCGGTAACGATAACCAGTTATGTCCAGTAAGTCTTATTAAGGTACTCGTAAATGAGCAGCGAGCCGATATTAACTTCGCCGAATTTGCTTAGGTCATTGAAAAATGGTTTTTTAAGACACCTAAGTATTGTTCTAGCTAATCCTGGACAGCTGCAAAGCAAATGCTCGAATGATCCATTCTCATTCGAATTCAAGCAGCTTCGGCCGGAAAAACTGAATGAGACACCTAATCTTTCAGTATGCTCGCCGATTGCTCAGTGTAGGTCACAATGATTCTCCCGATGCCGAACCGGCTCCTGGACAGTAAGCGAGTGGGTCTCAATTTATTATGAGAGGGCAAAACTGATCTCATTGTTTTACAAGTTTTTAAAGATTTCCTGGGCTTTTGGGCTTCAGGTAGAAAATGCAATGCATGCCCTTCTCACGAAGAGTGTGAACACGCTTCGGTTCCACTAGATTCGATTTTATTTAAGCCGATCTCAACGCTTTGATAACGGCTTGGCTATTGAAGAAAATTGCGAAAAAAGCGGGAGTCAAGGAAGTCAAGGAGGCAATAGCTGCTGAAAAAAAACCAAGCTGCATTTTACAATGAAATTGGACGATTTGGAAATACCAATGCTAGAAATACACCCGAAACTTTATTGAAAAAGGATAATGTGACAGCTCAAATGACTAAAGTTGACGGCGTGCTAATTCATGGAGTTGCAGAAGCTAACGCCAAAATATTCGGAACACGAAAACTCTTAAAGTTCGATTATTTTAATGATCTTTTGTCGCTGTTTAACTTATTGATACTCTGTACGAGTACTTATTTTCGTCATTAGAAATAAAGTCTCTCTGTAATTGGAGCATTGTTATCTAATTAAGTATATGAAATATCGTTTGTTTTCCTTGCAGTTCAGCATACTTCAATAGCAGATTATGTCGGTCGCACCCTATAAAACTATATTACTTATCGGTACCATGAAAATTATGGAAATTTTCTGTCGGTAGCACATAAGAAGAAAATTGTTCAAATATTTTTATTTGTTCAGAAGTTATAATATTTGCAACAAGTTAAGTAAAAATGTGCTACTGTGCGCCATAGTTGCAAATAACATGCATAATACGAACAACAACAATAACAACATAAGTTGGCCGAAAACAATAACTGTTGGCCAGCTTTGCAGCTACAGTGAAGTTGTTACAGTCATTCGACCCTATTCCGGTGTGTCTGTCTGCTCTGTTCCTTCACTTACACCAAACTTCAACTTCACTAGAGTTCCAAATTAATAAACTTCCTCGACACACTTCACTTTCGTATGCGTTTTGCATATGAACGAATGAATTAGTGGCTCCTGTGTTTTGTGCTTGATGAGTCACCTTCATTTTGCACAGTTTTGGTAAGAAACAGATCACAGAACAATTGGTTGGAACTCTTTTGCCAATTTGGATTATAAATTTCATATTTCTTTTGTGTGTGAACTTTTTGGGTGACGCAACCTGTGCTGTTAAGTTCAGCAGTCGGATACCTACATCTCTATTTCCCATGTGTTTGAGTTCAAAAAACGTTGCAAATCATTGATTTCTACATTTTAGGCCACATTGTCAAGTGATTCTCCCACAAGCTATTGATTTTTTTTTATCGTTAACCTACGCATATTTCTCTTAATTCAAAAAGCTGAAATAATTTTATCTATCTTTTACTTTCAGATGCACATTTAGAAGTTTTGATTAAGTTTTTTTAAGCAAAACAATAAATAAACGGAAGCAATCAGCGAAGCACGAAAAACAACAAAAAAAAGAATGGCGGAAATGCAAATTTTTTAATTAAATTAAAATTTAAATTAAAAGGCGCATAAAACTGCATAATCAACTTGAATCAAAATCAAGCGAGAAAAAAATTGCAAAAAAAAAAAATGAAAACGCCCAATTCAGAAAACGAAACGAATTCATCAACTGCCGATGCTCAAAACAACGAAATTATTGAAACGCCTGACGTAAAGGCACCCTGTAACGAAGAGACTGAAATAGCGGCCATGGCGGCGGAACAATTAGAGAAGACGCCAACAAAAGCAACAACTATAACGAGTACTATCATTAAAACAACAGCAACAACAACAACAACACCAACAACACTAAGCACAGCACTACCAAATACCGATAGCAACGATGATATCGAAGCGCCACCAACACCCGCACACTTTGTAACGCCAGCACCGCCTGCACAGGGTGGCAACAACAGCAGCAGCAGCTCATTGAAGAAGAAGAAGCGGAACAATAACCGAAACATTGCCAAACGCATTGAGCTGGAAATGGCGAATGGTGCAACTGCAGCAGCTGCTGCTGCTGCTGCTGGTGCTGGTGCTGGTGCTGCTGTTGGAAGTGGAGGAGGCGCCGTTTGCGTTGGTCAATCGAGCATTAAAACCTCATTATCGATGACATCGCTGCCACCCGATGATGAGAAACAAGACAGTCGTGATGTTATTAAGGCCAAGCTAAGGGTTGAGCGTCCCTACAACAGTCTTAAGGTGAGTACGGAAAGATAACTGAAACCACAAAACTAACTACCGTCGACGTGAGAAAGCTTACAAGCCGAAGTCGCTTGATTACGAGGTTGAAGTACCCATCTATTTATTTGTTTAATTTGTTTGTTCAACTTTGTAGATCTTTGACTTTCTCACAGCAAGTTTACATTTTATTTCAGTCGAAATTAATTTAAGCTTATTGGTAATTTTAAATTCTTTAGGTAGTCTTAAGAGAATAAACCAAACAAAATGTTCTTGCAAATTTTTTTCACACTATTCTAAAGATATGTGAACGGTTTTCACACAACAAGACTGCCTAACAAGATAGTAGGAGCAAAACATTAAAAGTCTCAACACATCACCTCAAAAAAATATCTATTAGGATTTCTCTCAATAGCACTACATTATTGCTAACACACGATGGCCTTAGCCATAACGTTCAAACACAATCCACCTTAGAGGGGCTTGCTCAGCTAGGAACCTTAACATTTGGATAACAAAATACAATACTGAGCAGGTACCATCATACCATGAAACTGATTAATAGATGGGCCTAATAAATATGAGCTTTATCTACACTATTTATATAAAATTGCTCATATAGAAATGGTTTGTAACGCTTTGGTGCAAAATATACTGAACCGATTTTAATAATTTCCTTTTTAAAACAATATATTTATGCTAAAGAAGGTTATCGCATACTTATTATTTTTAACTTTTAAGGTTAAATATCCTTTTTTATGATTAAGTTTTTGTAAATCCTCACACAAAAATTGTCGTTTGATTTAATTCTGTGTTGTTATTGTTGTTTTTATCTCTCCTCATTTGTATCGTTTGTATTTGGCTTCGTAGATCGAAGAACAAACTCCCTTTCAATTGTTTTTTTTTGTAACTTTTGAAAAGAGAAGACAGAATGAGACGTTAAGAGAGTAATTTCAGTATGAAAATATATATATTAATGGTTGAAACCTATTTAAAAAATTTTATTTCAAAGCTTTTTAGGCTTTTGGGTAGCAGCCTATACTGATGGCTATAGTGGCTAAAGTAATGTTCTTGGTACGCTAATAGCTTAAAGGCTAAATATGTCTAAGTATTATAATAGGTTCAAAGCATTCGAGGAAAAATTTGAGCTAATAACAGTTTTCTAATGTTTCAGTTCAAGTTGAGTCAATTAAAAAAAATTAATTCTTCCATTCTTAACTTCTAAAGGGTGTTTTTTTTAGAGGTATAGAGCTTCGAATTGAAATAAAACACAAGAAAATCGTTTTAATGTCCATCAATTTGGCTTTATTGGAAGGATAATTTTATGCCATTAATGTTTAAATATGATTTCGGGCATGTGGCCGCCGCGGCTGGCTCGAATAAAGCCAATTCTACAGGTCCAATTTTGAACCACTTTTTCGAGCATATGGGGCCGTATGTCGGCAATAACGCCACGAATGTTGGCTTCCAAGTCCCCTAACGTTTCTGGTTTGTTGGCGTAGACGAGCGACTTCACATATCCCCAAAAAAAATAATCCAATGGTGTCAAATCACACGATCTTGGTGGCCAATTGACAGGTCCATTCCGCGAAATTATGCGCTCATCGAATGTTTCCTTCAATAAATCGATTGTGACGTGCGCTGTGTGGCATGTAGCGCCGTCTTGTTGGAACCACAACTCATCCACATTCATGCCATCCAATTCGGGAACAAAATAGTCGGTTATCATGGCTCTATACCGGTCTCCATTAACGGTAACTGACTCTCCAGCATTATTTCGGAAGAAGTATGGCCCAATGACTCCACCAGCCCATAGAGCACACCAAACAGTCAGTTTTTGTGGATGTAATGGCGTCTCAAGGGTCTCATGTGGATTCTCTTCACTCCAAATGCGGCAATTTTGCTTGTTGACGTAGCCATTCAACCAAAAATGAGCCTCATCACTGAACAAAATTTTGCGATGAAAATCAGCATCGAGATCAATCTCATTTTCGGCCCATACACCAAAATCACGACGCATTGCATGGTCTCGCGGCTTTAATTCTTGCACAAGCTGGATCTTGTAAGGTCGCAAGCCAAGATCTTTGCGCAAAATCTTCCATAAAGTTGATGGACAAAGCTCCAATTGCTGTGCACGGTGGCGAATCGATTCATTCGGGTCCTCTTCAACATTTTGCTCTACAGCGGCAAATGTTTCTTCGGTGCGCACTGTTCGACGTCTCTGCGGATGCGTATTATCACATAGAGTAAACGTAGTGCGAAAACGATCCATGGTTAACCGAATTAATTGCTCTGATGGACGATTAAGTTGACCATAAAATGGACGGAGCTTGCGGTAAACTTCGCGAACTGAACCATTATTTTCGAAATAAATTTGCACGATTTGCAAGCGTTGTTCTTCTGTTCATGATGAAATGGCAAACCAAACTGAACATAAATGACATTAGAGTTGCCAGATTTGACCATAAAATGCCAGTTTTATCTCTATTCGAAAAACAAACCTCTAAAAAAAACACCCTTTATGTGCAAAATTGAATTAGTTTCTATCGCAAATGCAAAGGGTGCACTTTTAAATTTGTAGTTAACTACAACCCCAGTGAATTTAAAATTTTTCCTTCTGATTTTACAATTTCTTTTTCAAAAATTAATACATAGGAAAAAATCAATTGGGAATTCACTAACCAGATGTCTGGTGAAAAGTATCGTTTTACTTTTCCCTCAGTGTAGTTGACCCTGAAAAAATCAGAGTTATGTGTTGTCTTAAAACACTCCTTTATGATGTAAACAAGCAGATTAACTTCTTCTGTGTGAAATTTACAGTGAAGGTCTTAGGTGCGTGTGTTTAATCTTTACTTAAAGATTTTACAAGATAAATTGCATATTAGTTATGTATATTCTTCCCCTTAAAAGTAAAGATTATGACTATGACTTATAATAATTACAAAACGTATTCATAAGAAAATATCTTATTTCCTACTTTTTCAGAAATTTACACAAAAGACTTCATTAGACCGAATTCTATTACCTCGGAATGTCGTTTTGTCATTACGAATACATTGTATTTTCCTAATATGCTAAAATATGGCTAAAATAATAAAGCAATAGACAAATAAAAAAAGACAGTTGCGTAAATTACTCATTCATCTCAGCTCTGCTGTATGGCCAATATAAAAATACAAACGAAAATCTATTACAGAGTCAGCTCGATAAATGTAACAACTAGTTATTCTTAACTCCATCGAAAAATCGGTCATGGAAGTTAACTGGAGAAGTCAAATGAGTTTCAGCAACGTAACTTTGTTGTTTTTGAAAAATGTTAAGGAGTCACGTTCACAACGTTGTTCAAAAAAAAAAAATTCTGCGTATATAAAAAAAATCCAAATACAAAGACAGCTGTTACTTTCAAGTTAGCAAAACAAATCAAGAACAGGGTCTTCACAGTTAAACTTTACCGAATTACCAATTAACGAATTATCAAACTTACGAGGTTTGTCTAATATATTTCCGATATTTTCTCTGAGTTTAAATAATGTCTTTTAACTAGAAAAGTGTTTTACCCGAACTTGTTCTTAATCGACTATGGACAAGACAATAACGTTATTTCTAAATCTTACCGACATAAATATTTCGTGTGTACATACATTGTATTACACTCATCTAAAAAAAGATTAATAAATTTTTTCAACATATTGTGTTCACATTAACGCAGGCCTACTGTATGGTCATAAAACATTATTAACATATGGTTAACAAAACTAACGAACAAGTTTTGGCCTCAACGACATTCATGCGATTCCATTCAGGTTACGTTGTAGAGGCTTGTTATGTTGGTTGTCATTGCACTCGGGGATCTACATTAGATCGTTATTTGTAGCTTTGTTGTTTTTCGTGTGGCCGGCGCTAGAATGTTGCGCATGCGCACATGCTGTTTTGCTCAGGATGCTACGAGCACTTTGCAAAAATGTCATTAATGTTGGCTACGTTGCGGTATTTTAAATGATTTTTCATTAGTTCTGAATATTTCTTTCATTTGCTACAACTTGTACTCTGCGGAGCTCGGAAAAAGTGGCTAAAAATTAACTTTTTACAATTTTATCTCAAATCATTCGTAGAAGTTTTGGTATACTATGCTTGTAGCTTGGAGAAGGCCCCTTAAAATTAAGCATTTTTGTAGCCTCCAATTGAATTACTGCTTACATTGTTTAACACATTTTTGAAAACTTAAAGATCGGTTACGCGGATTTGAAAAAAATAGGGCAGTTCAAAATAAAAATTTTGTTTTTTTACAATGTGTCAGCGAATATCTCAAGCGCTACACGCCTTTAAAAACTTCTTAAAGCATTTTCATTAGTATTGAAAACTAGATTAGCTCCACCTGTTTGTAGTGACAAGTTTTGAGTAAAAAGATTTCTTTCTTTTTTTCTTTTAAAAAATTGGAAAAATTTTTTATAAATTATATTTTTTAGATTACCGGATCTGGTATCCTTCGAAGCGGAGTCGACAAATTAACAAATTATGTATTATTTCTTTCAAACTAATTTCAGTTTACGATATTTCCAAGAAAAAAAAAATGATATAGACAAAATTTAATATGGGTAGTGAGGAAGCTAAATAGATCTTTCTGACCCCATTAATGGTTTTATAAAAAAAATTATCTTTCGATTTAATATAACCTCAAATATCTAGAAGGACTGTAATTTTTGCACTTTAATGTTAGAATATCACGAAAACCGGAACCATCAAATAATTCTGACATCGGATTCGAATTCAGCGCGTCAAAAACCTTTGGAATAGTGTACTCGGGTGTCGGAACTAGAAATTTGACCAAATTTTGTCGAACTGTGTAATCGGTGAAGGTGAAAAATGTAGCTTGTTATCTCAAATTCAGTGGTGCGTTGTAGTATAGTGCTTGAAGCATGTAACATTGTGGCTTTGAGCTTCATGTTTCTTTCAATTATCTTGTATTATTATTTTCAAGACATGATACACAAGCTGTTCCCAAAGCAGGCAAAGCCTGCTCACTTCCCGTTGTACAGTCTCGCTTACATTTACACAGTCTTTACTGCAGACAATTGGGTCCATGCACAAAATTTCACAACTTGGTATGAAGAATGGCAATGTAAGTGCTTTTGTTGTATTGGAGCAGCCACGCCCCTTTACCTAATTCCCTCCATATATAGCGAGGTGCTTAGCATAGGACATTTGCATTCTATCACTAAATTTTAATACTCTAGCTATCATAGGTACGAATATCCTTAGAGTTTGAAGTATTTTTGCTGCATGGAAGGTGTCAACCCCATATTTTCATCGAAAAAAGATTAAGCCCATGTTACTCAGGGATACTGTAGATTTCTATTAGTAGAAACATTTTTAGAATCGGAGCAGTAGTTCCAGAGATTACTCTCTACATACAAAAAAAGAAAAAACAAGCAAAATTTGCCTCTTTATAAGTATAATAATATAGAGACTTGTTCATAAAACCTTTTCTTCAGAATTATAAGTAAAAGTTTGCGCCATATAAAAATGTTTAAAAAGAAGTCTATTGCAGAAGTCTTTTTTTTTACCTTTAATTGATATCATCTCAACATTATCTAAATGCTGATCATTGCGGGTATTTGTCCGATATCATTACCCATGTTTACTATCAATACTTCAACGTCATATCTTAGTAAAACTATTAAACTGTTTATTAAAATTTAATTAGTTTTATATCACTTTTAAGTTGTTACCTTCAACTGAAGCACCCTATATTTATGGGTATAAATCAACAATAAAAACTTGATCTTTGAACGGCTTAATTAGTATAGCATGTATTATTTATTTGCTGATTCGATTCGTTTTATTTATCATGTCTATAGAAGTTTACACACATTCCAAAACTATGAGTTAAATCTCAATGAATCTATTAACTAGTTTCTTATTTCAATTTATCTAATAAAAAAAACCCTTTTAATTTGCAGTAGGTACACATATTTGAGTATATTAATGAGTCAATTAAATTTTTCCTGTGAGAATACCGATTCTCGGTTACTCGTTTGCATATGAACAGCTGCAGTTGTATTTAGAGTTCCCAAAAAACCGTGTTATACCAATCTACTAACCCAGCTTTTAATAGTTTTTTTTTGAAACCATTCGATTTGTCTTATTTGACAAATTAGGGAGCAACTTCTTTAAAAAATTCGATATATGTTGTTGTTAACAAATGCTTAAGCAAATGTGATCTTTTTATTGTTTGCGTTTGCTTAAGAGCGTTTTCATTTACATTTTTAATTCATTATCTATATTTGTCAAAATGTCCAACTGTGAATCACGACTTTGCACTTTAGTGCCGATAAATCTAAACAATATACGTATATATGTTAATGATCAATTTGACTTTAGTAAAAAAAATTGTTGATTTTTAATATGACATTTATATACAGCCATCAATATAAACAAATTCTAAATGCTTTTTACGAAAAAGTAGTTTTCCCGGTGTAACTAAATTAAGGCAATATATCATCAACAATTTGCCACAACATTCAGCGTTATCTCTTTGCTTTAACGATTTATTTTCAAAGTAAAATTTATGAATTTGTAAATATTTAAACATAAAAATTATAATTTATTGCATTTTTTAAAAAGTGAAGTTCTTACATGGTCAGGTTTTTCAGTTCAGTATTTTTATGAGTTTATTTGTTTTTCATCGACTGATTATGAATTTTGGATTGAACTTACAGTCATTAGCAAGGTTGCCAAGTTGAAAAGAAGCACTTCCCGGCCTTCTAAAAGAAATTCTTTGAACAAAATATTAAAACATTAATGTTCATAAAATGGTAAAAATTTTAATTTTGGTGTGGGAAAAACTTCATGACCTTTGTTTTTTTGCTCGTTAAACAATGAAAACAAATTGTCCAAATTTAATAATGCGCCCTATGCTGAAAGTCAAATATCTCTCACAATAAAAGAATGATCAAAATCGGAGATCTTAAGGTCCAAGTCCTTTCGATTTGGTAAGGAATGTTCTCTTTGAACCTATGTTATTCCAAGCAATAGTAAATCTGTACAGCGTCTGAAAACGAACCGTCGTAAAAAAGTCGAGTGTATAAGATTACTGGGTAAAGTATACGGGAAAGAATGTAATACATTTTGGTGATACCAACCAACCAGATGATCGAATTTCGCCTAATTTTGTTGTTAAAATTAAAAGTGTATAATATTACGGCTCGAAATTTATGCCAAATCATAGAACTCGAAGAGACCTAACCCTAATATGTGGGGTTGCATTATTGCAACCTGTACCAAAAATGGGTTGCCACCAGTTTTTGGGTATTTTTTTATTAATATTAATGTTTGAAATGTGTGCCAAACGATAGAGTAATGCATTTTGGTGCAATTAAAGAACCAAGGTTGCGTTGCGTTGCCCGAAATGCCAGATTTCGCCCAATTTTGTTGTTTTAATTAAAACTGTATAATATTACACCTCAAAATGTATGCCAAATGATACAACTCAACGAGGTCTAAACACAATATATTGGATTGAATCCTTTTCCAAACATGGGTTTCCAGCTTGGGTAACAGCTTGAAATGTATGTCATATGATAGTTTTTGAGGTACCTAAAAATAAAGTATAAGGTTGCCTTGTCCAATCCCGTCTTAAACATGGGTTGCCACCCCTTTTTTCGGGATAATTTTTCTTAAATGAGTGGCAACACATGTTTAGGACGGGATTTGTCAAGGAACGCTCTCGGGCCTTTTAGACGTTTGGAAAAAAAAATAAAAACATAGTACTGATTTCTTAACTGTGTGACCACTGAAGGCAGATCACATTTATAAGAAAATTTGTTTTAGTTTTATGTTAAACTTAAGTGTTATTAAAGAAGGAAATGAATTCATTTCAAATCGCATGTTGTAAGCTTTCTTTTGATATATCGGTGAAATTCCGAAATACAGATCGTTAGCTAAAATTAAAAGATGTTTTTTTTATAATTTTTTTAACTTTAAATGTGTTGGTTTTTAATAAAAACTCAGAGAAACATGACATTCTGCATTACTATATTCGCTTCTTTTTGTATCATTCCACAGAAAAATGCCGACCGCAGCATGCAACTTAGCTTCCACAGCAATCTGATAAGCAGCACACCAAGCGGCGGAAGCTCCAACCACTCCAACACCAACAACAACAATAAAAACCATCGCTATTCATGGGGTAGCAGTGCACATAGTCATAGTTCTTCAAGTTTGCACAGCAGCGCTGCAACACTCGGCTTGGGCTCAGGTAAAGATGATTTGTGGGCTGCGATTCAAACCAATTACAATTACATCATGGACACAAACCTACTCGACACTTGCAAAGAAGCACGCTACGAGTTGGAAGGCGCTGTCAGTGTTATGGAGAATCCAATTGATTCGTGTTTTAAGGTGAGCTAAGAAAAGCAAAGAGAAAAAAAGGTGGAATAAAGCAAGCACATTTGTAGGCTTGTGATTATTCTCGTAAAAGGCTATAAAAATAATTTTTTACTGCCTACTTTTAGATGCTTGATGAAACTCAACGCAATGAGGGCTCATGTGAGGATCCAAAAGAGTTACGTCGTTGGTTACGTGAAATGGAAAGCAAGTTGGAGCAATCGCCATCGCTGTCACAGGCAACGCTCTTTAGTATTGCAGAGCTGCAGCGTCATTTAGCTGAACATTCGGTGAGTCTTTAAAATCATATACATATGTATGTGTAATATATAAAAAATTATTTGAGTGGGCGGTGAAATACCGTAAACATTCATTACTGTATGTGATAAGTGCTTTTGATATGTTGACAATGGCTCAAAATTTCAAGAGGAACAATCTTTTGAGGAACAAAAAATTAGAGTGAGTCAGTGTTGAAATCTTATTACACATTAAAAACTGCCATAGAATCACAAATTAAATGCAATAAAATAAATGATATGCCTAAAACTATGCAGTATTTGAAAATCTCAAAAATTCGAGGATATAGTGTTGCTAAATGTTAAAATAATTTAATAATATATTTATACTCATTATCGGTATCAAATCGTTCAAGAAAGCGGAAGTTTTGGTTTATTTTGATAATAGAATTTCACAACTAGAAACTTGAAAAATGTCTAGAAAATAAATCTGAAATTGATCAGCTAACCTTAGAGATATTTTATTTCAAACCGTTGTGGTCAAGACTTACTTTTTTACTTACCATCGCTTCACATTTACATATATTGAGTTTGCCATGTCTGTCTGTTACCTGAATGTTGATCATCGTTTCAACCATGGAACAATGAACATAAATTGATGAACACATTTTTCCTCATAATTTTGAAATAAAAAAAAAAAATCGCACTTATTTGAATTCAAAAAAAGTGGAAATAAATACGATAATTCAGTTTCTCCACGGGCGTTATTTTATTTTTAATTTTCTAAGATTTGTCTAAATATCATGTTTCCTAAAGGTAATATTTGTAAGAAAACTTGTTGCATAATTTTAGGCTTTTATGTTAATAGATGAAAATGCTACATACTGCATTAAACTACGCATTAAATGATGTACTGACACTATCTGAAAATACCCGACTAGCATGCCCTCCCACAGTCAGCTACGAATATGGCTAGGAATGGCATACTCTATTAAGGGCAGCCATATGTGAATTTTATCAGTATCTTAAAGGTGTAAACCGATTAAGGAAATCCGGAACAGGTATAGGGAAAATTAGCTATATTGGAACCTTGCTTAAAATAGCTCGTCCTGCTCTGAACAGTTTTGTCAAATTATTAAAGAGCCTGAACGATTCTAGTAAGAGCTAAGGCTGGCTATCCTCATTTATGCCCTTTTATGGAAAGCCCTATAAAATCCTGATCAACTTAAACAAATCAAGAACAATACAGGCTAGTCAGATCAGGTGAAGGTGTGGTTGAACTTATTTTCGCCTTAAAGTTGTAGACCTTGTGAAAACCTTTAAGGCCCTGATCATCTTAGGGGGCGTTCAAGTATTACGTAAAGCAATTTGTTGGGAGGGGGTCTTGTGAAACGTTACGATGCGTTACAGGGCCGGGGGGGAGGGTAGTGTTTCGAACAATGCGTTACGTAACATTGTTTTTGATGTGAAACTTGTTTAGGGGAGGGTTATATGAATAAATAAAATAAACAACATTTCGCGTTAGAAACATCTTGTTTTACATTACCGCAAACGCGATTGAAATAATAGCAAAGGTGCCGGTACTTTGCGCTGCATAATTGTGACATTTAGGTGAATATGGGTGTTATGTAACGTTTAAGGAGGGGGAGGGTGGTACAGAAAAACGTTACTGAGCGTTACATGGAGGGAGGGAGGTCAAAATTTAGTTTATTTGAAGTTTTAAAAATGAAACACAAATAAATTAACAATAAGCAGCAATGGAGAAGATTTGGAAAAAAATATAAAAAAAATTTGGCTTTTCGACCTCGCACACTGGAAAGTACCGCATTTTAGGTTGTCGTGGTTGTGGAAGGTTTTGTATATTTTTTTCTTTTTCCTATATTATATAAATAGCAACTCTTGTTGATCATCAATGTGTACTTGTACCTTTCCCACACATCTACTTTGGACCATTCCATTAATTAAAGAATTTGAAATATTTTTTTTTTAAGAGCCACCCTACAACTCATAGTTCTTGTCATTGTTGTGACTTTAATAATCATTACATCAAAAAACACAAAATTTTCATTGATGATGATATTAAATATTGTAAAATAAGAAGAAAAAAAAGAATAAAAAAAACCATTCGATTATGTAAATTGTTAATAAAAAATAATGATAGTTTTTGTTGCTGTTGTTATCTTCATACCATAGTATACCATGAATTATGTCATTCAGTGCCTATGGTACAGCTACGTCCTCCGCCTCTAAGTATGGTCCAGTCTTATAGACAGCAATTTAAAACGAGGACACACAAAGCAAAGCAGTTGGTGGTAGGCGGGAAAGTTAATTTTTTTTTTTCGTTTGGTGCGGAATTCGCAATTTAGCTTGAAGCACGATTTTTGCACTTTTTGTGCTGGTACGGCTATTGCTTTCTTATAAAGTTTTCCAAAAAAAAAAATAATCTTATAAAGTTATAAGAGAAACTATGCAATAACAGATGATTTTTTTTTAAAAAAGATTTATAACTCATTGTGCTGCAATAAACGTTAATAAAGCTAACAACAACAACAACAAGAGCAGTAAGCAATTACAACAATAATGCAAGCATTTAGTCCACTGCCCTGGTCACCGTTTAAAAATCACTCGAGTTGGTCCTTTTGTCTGTGGCATTTTTTAAATTTTATTATGGTCCATTTTGTTGGTGCTATTGTTGTATACTCCATACACCATATTGTCCATATTCCACTTCACTTTATTTGAGTTCAATTCGGTCAGTTCAGCTGGTTTCAATTTAAATTGAGTGCGCATGCGCGAACGCAACTAGGAAATGTGGTTCTTTTTTGTTATTTTCGCTTTATTGTTATTCCCTGATAAATCAGTTACCATGGTGGTTTTCTTTTAATTTCCCCTTATGACTTCAGCAAAAAATAAAATTGTTGTCTTTTTTATTGTTACAACAAAATATGCTGTCAAAGCAAAGTAAACTGTAAGACAGTTTTGACATTATTAGATAAGGCTTTGTTTTTATATGCCCAAAGCTCTATAGCAGTCATAAATAAGTTCGCATGGAAATATTTTTATGTGTCTATGCGGAAAATGATACGCTATGGCTGTAAAGTTATCGCACAGTTCGACACTTTAAAATATTTACCTTTTGACAATAACACTTTATAATTTTTGAATTTATTGATATCTCTTGTTGTGCAGACCCTTGGAACCTTTACATGCTATGAATAAATTTTGCAATAGTGAAATTCAAAAGTAGGTACCATGTGCTTGAGCTAAGAGACTCTTTGAATTTCCAAACGCCTTTAGACATAGCATCCATTCCTCAATCGATGCAGGAAAGGTCATAAATAAATTTTGGAGATAACCATTTCGCCCAAATATCCGCTTTGGACACAACTTCCGTAAAACTTTTTTTCCGCCAGTAGATGGGAAATTGTCGATAGACCCATTGGGCGCTTCTGTACCCTTTGGCTGCCGCATGCTAACTAAGAGTTAAAAATGAAAGCTGAGCGTCGGAAAAAAGTTTAAAAGATACTTTCCTAATCTTTCTAATTGTCCAAATTTATATAAAATTTTATCGCGTGGCAGACGTTGAAAATCATGAAGTTCTAAGTAATGTTAATAGTACGAGCAATGTCTGTCATTGCGTAGTCTCTTCGTTATTAATTGAGAGCCCTTTGAATTTTTAGTATAAAAAAGCTACCATAAACATTTTTATCGCGTCTGCCTTTTATAATTAAAAATGTGTCTATGCACAAGAACAGATAAATGCAAGAGGCAGCCGTTTTGTTTGCGGCCTTTAAGAGTAATTACTTCTCAAAATTTCATGGTACATACAAACTTTTGTAATTTTATTGTCAGGCAGATTGCGATTATTATAAAGGTTATGTCATAAGAAACGAGAAAAACAACCTCTGCCACTTACTTATTGTTGGGTTTAAAAATTGCAATACTTAATTGAGTACTAAATAATTTTATCGCGTCTGCCTCGTTCCTTTAATAACTTAAACGATTCCAGCACTGCTTTTTCGATGGCAGACGTTTTTGGTCACTTAAGGAGCATATTATAAAGGATATATATATCTATATAAAACTAATACCGTGCAAAATTTGCTATCCAAAATTTATTATTCAATTGTCTTGGTACTTAATACTATTTTTTATTTTATTTTTCTGACTGTGTATATGGGGCACACCACGCCTAATCGAACAACATTCTGCTCTTGCATACATGATTTTTGTCTTTTAGTACTGGTCCATATTTTTTCGATTTTTTTTTTCTCCAAAATTTTGTTTGTTGATATCTATTTGTCAGATCAACATATGGATCTACATAAATTCCAGAACGGTAGGATAGCTGGAAAATTTAAATTTACAATACTTCGAAGAATAAAAAGATATAGATATAGTTCAAAGTGAATTTTAAAGGGAAAAAGGTTAAACTTTTCAACTATGTTTGTAATTAAATTTCACCAAAATTAATAATTTTGACATGTACAACCCTACATATTTTTAAAAATCAGAGACCTACACGTCTGTCTCTTGTGTGTTCGACTTCTGTGGGCAAGATTGAAGACAATGAAATTCTGGAAAAAACTATAAGCTTATTTTAAAATTTTTTTTATTGTCACATATTCATAATTGCTGTTATTAAAAATGTAGCAGTTTGGACGTCTTATATATTTTCCTAATCCACACTCTGTTCTTAACACAGTAAATGAAAGGCAGACGCGATAAAATAATTAAATAGAGTTTTTTTTGCAACTTCAAAATTAATTTACAAAAAAAAAGCTCTATTAAATTATTTTATCGCGTCTGCCTCTGATATCTCTCAGTCTTTCTAATTCGAATAAATGTGAACTACATTGCATATCAATACCAACGGTGACAAAA
Source organism: Meiosimyza decipiens (assembly GCA_963680825.1). Lineage (NCBI taxonomy): Eukaryota > Metazoa > Arthropoda > Insecta > Diptera > Lauxaniidae > Meiosimyza > Meiosimyza decipiens. The sequence continues at coordinate 37,646,761 of OY804258.1, forward strand.
TCATATATGTACCTAAAATGTTCACCGGCTCCCTAACTATTTGCACGCTTAGAACTCTACAGTATAAAATGATGCTAAAACTTGTGATAAAATTTGCGAAGGAGATAAATAATCCGGTTTCGTTTTTATTAGTCACGAATCTTAAACTAAAGCTAATGGAGTTTTAAACCAACGCATCCGTAGTCAGGAGCATAAAAACTTTCGATTGTATAAAACGATAAAATTAAAAACCTTGCAATTGCCACAACATATGCGGTCGGGCGCGAGTTTATTGCAGAGGAAAATGCGGAGTTCGGAAGGTAGATTAGCATTAGACGAAGGTGAATATTGTACCGGCGTATAAGATTCTTCCCACCTGACATGCTGACCCAGTTTTAAAACTACATTCGATACTTTGGTTAGGAAGAGTGAGGTAAAATTTTTTGCTGATTTTTTTTCTTCCTGTTTACATGGTAAGCGTTGGTCTGTCTTTCTGTTTTTCAGTTTATCTAAACAAACATGCGCCGACATACGTGATTTATGATATTTGTTTGTCTCTTTCGCTCTTACTCCTTCTGTTCTTTTTGAAATAAAGTATTGGCCTGGTCAAAAGTGCAACAGCAGCAAACAACTACAGCACAATGTTTTTCCGTAATTAAAACTATTAATTTGCAATCAGTTAAGAAAACGATGCAATTTTATGCTGCGCTTCCTAAAGCCGAAATTCGATATGCTGTTTTGCAACCTCATAAAATTAACTAATAAACTTTAGGCTGCTTTCGTGCTACCATCAATTTTTTATTGTGACTTGTGCCAATTTTGTTTTTGTTATAACTGATTGGGCTTTCTGTTGGTGCTTGTTTGAGTTTTGCTTATTCTAACAAATCCTTTAAAGCTTTCTTTTATGTAACCAGTCAAGAGTCACGGCTTAATATTGCATGCAGTAAAATAAGAGTTATAATTCTTTGTACATATCTTCATTTCACTGATATTTAATTTATTTTCATTAATTTAGGGTGTTTCTCTCAGAAGGAGTCAAATCAGGTTATCGTGGGGGCCAGTAAATATTACCAATTTTTGACATTATTCGGCCGCGAAAAATTTCTTAAAAAATTTGCATTGCAGCATGTGATGTGGTATCGACTTGTTGGAACCACATGTTCTGTAGGCCTCATTGATATAATTCGGGCACAAGCAAATTTTCAACATGACCTGTTGCAACATTACCTTGAGCATGCTCAAAGAAAGATGGACCAAATGATGCACCATACAGTTACTTTACGAGGGTGTGTGGCGGCTGTTTATAAACAAACTCAAAATGTGTTTTGTCGCTCATAACAAGCTGTAACATTTTTATAAATAACATGTTTTTTTATTTATTATTGTTATCATTGATGTTATTATCTATTATTCTCTACGACTGTCAAATTCCAACTGATAAATGTCATCCAAACCACAATGGTGGCAAAATAAAATCGATCTAGAACATATAACACACCCTGTATAATAAAAAAATATTTTATGTTAATGTTTTACCAACAAAGTGTTCTTGAAGTCGCTTTTGAATCGCCTTAAACTTCAATACATAGCATACATTTTATTCAAAACAAATCAGTTTACGGAACAAAGTACCATGTACCAAATGCTTTAGTCTGAGGTTCTTTGACCTAAAATCTAAAGTCCATATACTTACAAGCTGGCAGTATGCAAACATAAATTAAATGTATTCACACTATCCACCATTGATGATTTTTTTCACAGAAATCATTCACACGACCTCAAAGCGATTTCTATTTTCTTTTTTTTTTTTGATTTTTTATTTTTGTGCGTCTTTCCTATGTTTGGACACTCATTTAAAAGAATTGCTTGACCAAGTTTCTAAAGCTACAGGGCAACCGCAAGAATTCATTTGTAACAAAATATGAATAAGAAAAGGTTAAATAAATGTTAAAACCACACCTTTGTACAGCAACAAGCGCAACAGAGCGATAGTTAAAAGAATTAAAATTATTATTACTGTTACGCCCACAAAAAAAAAAAAAAAACTCCCATAGTTGTTAACTTGCAGTGATGTTGTAAGAATGGCTAAAGAACTAAAGAGCTAAGAATACAATTTGAGATTTAATTAAAAGTTAATTTAAAAAAAAAAAAATTAATTTAGCAAAAATCAGACATACAAAAATTTATCAATGATAAGCCAAAAATTGTTAACAATTTTTCATTGTCAGCCTGTCGCTGTCATCACCAACATGTTATTGCAATAGAAAGTTGTTGGTCGCTCGCTGGCTGGTGCTATTTAGAAATTTCATTGTTGCCTCTGTTGCATAAAACTTAAGCATTTTAATCAATTATTCAGTTAATCATTTCTGCAGTTACTCTTTAATGAAAAATGTTAATTTTTACAGTGGTATTTCGAAAGGTGGCTACTGGTATTTCTAACTTGTAACTATTTTCCAAAAAACAGAAGGAAATAATTTGTATCTTACTCTCATAATACTGATTTATTCGTCAGCCTTTAGATTGCAAATTAAAGACATGAAGTGTTGACATGAACCTAAGGCAAGAACGCGCAGTGGACGGTCAGCTTTGTTTTAATGTAACTAAACAAATTCCTTACAGAATGAATAATAACGCATCTAGTTGATTGTTGTGTTTTGTTGTTGGTGTGAATATATTTGTAACTGCCGAAAAATGATTTGTTGGTACAACGAGGCTAAACCAGCCCATACCTCTGTTGATGCAGCAATCCAGGTTAAACCGGTATATGTATGAATATCTAGATTTGATTAACTTTGACCGTTGAAATTCCAAAGTAGAAAATTGATAATTAAAATTTTCTTTAAAGCCGAATTAATAGGTGTATCCGAAAGGATAATTTTGCAAAAAAAAGTATCACCACGAAAACATACGAAGGCGGATCAATAAGTCTGCGACTTTTCGAAATTCCCTTGTAGTAACATGAAATGCAACACTGCTCCCGTCAAGTACCAACTGTTAATAGACCACTGTCAATTTTTGAGACACTTCCGTCATTAAATTGACGTTTAACTTCGTGGATTTTTGCAAAAATGGAAAAAAGTGAATTTCAAGTACTTATAAAACATAATTTTTTGCGAAGAAAGAACCGTCACTCAAACCAAAGAAAAGCTTTATAAGTACTATTGCGACTCTGAACAATCAACTTAAATGGTAAAAAAATGGTTTACTAAGTTTCGTTGTGGTCTCACAAGCACTAGTGACGCTGAACGATTTGGACCGCCAATTGAAGTCGATACACCCGAAAATTTCGAAAACTTCATGACATGGTGTTGGCTGGCTAATCGAAGAGTGAAGATGCGTGAAATTGTTGATGACATAGACCCCCTTATATGGCACTGTGATTTCGATTTTAAATGATCAGTTGGGTTTTAAAAGTATATCCGCAAGATGGGTTGCAGCGTTTGCTCTCAATTAACCATAAACGTAATCGTAGTCATTATTAAAATTCCTTCATTTTGGCTACGAATTGGTACCTCATCCGCCATATTCTCTGGATTTAGCCCTCAGTGACTATTTTCTATTTTCAAACCTAAAGAAGTGGCTCAGTGTAATGAGATTTAGCTGCATCAATGAAATTATTGCTAAGAAAAAGTTGCCTAATTTCAGGACCTCGAGAAATCCTATTATAGAAAGTGTGTTGAGCTGAAAGAAGACTAAGTTGTAAAATAAAAACTTTATTTGCTAAAAAAATTGTGTTTCATTCAAAAAGGCACGGACTTATTGATCCATCCTCGTATTTACTTGGAACTATATAATACTCTTGTTCTTATAAACACTTTCGATGTAAGTTCTGAAAATAATAATGTATTATGATGCCGCTTTCCTAATAATTACCCTTGAAAAAATTAACTACTTTTAATGAATAAATAATTTTGGTACAATTTTGATACTCTGTAGTGTGTGCTATTTCTAAATAAAAAACATAAAAGTAATTTTCAGAGTGTTAATATCTGAGCTGTGTTCACTAATGCTCTTCATTTTCTCAAAATACTGAAAATGTCGGTAGTCACCTTTGTTAAAACAAAGATTTCATATCAGCGCAGATCAACCTGTTTGAATTAAGGGGTTAAGTTTTTAGTGGCACATTACTTTAGCTGCAAAGACGCTCATTAAGAAGAAGGCAGGAAAAGGAGGAATACTTCACTATTTCGTCATATTATTTATCTTGAAAAATCGATATCTCAATAACCAAATGTGTTACAGTACTTGGTACATGGAAGTTTCTTTAAAAACGAATTAAAAATCTATACAAAAAGATTTATCACGAAAACTTTATATGTATCTCAAAAACCAAAAATGTAATAGAAGATAAAAAATACATTCAATCGACGTGATTTCAGCATTTTTTTTTTAAATTTCGATTCAGAAAAATACGAAATTGGGTACACTTGAGCGAAATTCCTTCAATTTGCCATTTTATTTCTTGCAAACATTCAACATCTCAAAAAACGTTGAATCTTCTTCGGAATCATATCCAATAGGTTTAACCTTTTTTTCTAAATTAAACTCTAGAGTTGATGGTTCAATTAAGGCGGATTTCTTTAGTTATGCCAATGAGTTCTATATCTCAAAAATCAAACTTGTTTTGTACCGAATAGAAAATGGACAGGACAAAATAAATCTTATCCCATGATTTCGGACAAATATTTTATGAGTTGATGTTATAATAAAGGACCTGGCTTTAGTTTATATGTACGAGTAATTCCAACACTTTAATCTTCATCAATTGCATACTACGTTTTTTATTTATTAAAAAAATTTTCACTTTATTTTAACTTTCTACTTTTCAATTTTTCTTCTTTGCAGGTAAGCATTACATGAACTTCCCATACAGCTGCACATTTTCCTACATAATTTCGTAAGTTCGATTATTTAAATGTTGTTTTTTAAATTTTTTGGATAATTTTTTGTTTGGAATACAAATAAATTCAAATTTACTTGACTTGACTTTCCATGTTGCAAGTCAATTGAAAATAAATTTAAGGGCTGACTAGGCTGCAAACTACGCAACTCAGAGTCTACGGACTGCAGTGCACTTTACTGCACTGCACATAACACTCGATCAAAACTCAGCGCAAACTTTACTCCAATTCACCGAAATTGTAAATGCAAATTCAGCTGTTGCAGCAGCGGTCAACCATAAAAAAATAAAACATTTACTACAATATTTAACAGTTGGCCCACAAATCAAATCAAGGCGACGGCAATCGACCGAAGGATATAGTGTTGTTTAATATAGCAGGAACAAAACCGGTTACTTTTTTTACTCTAACCAATTAAGTACAGCGATAAAAGCTATAAGTCGTTCTTCAGAACTTTCATACAAATTTATACGTGGCATATAGAGTATGAGTGTCACAAAAAAATGAGCTGAAGTTGAATTCCATATCATATTCTCCCTACAAGGTTAACAACTTCAAAATCTTCTTGATTTAATGGGACAACTGAGCCTCTCACCTTTCACACCGGCGAAAACTTTGAAGAGCTCAGCTGATAAATATCTATTCAAGGCAATATTATCAAACTATGTTGTTAAGGGAAGACACGTACAAAGAATGGACAAAAAGTTGACGAGATAAGGCGAAAGTGAGGTGCATCCTTTATATGAAAAGACTTTGGAACGCTACATGCAGAAAAATTTGCTACTTTTTACGAGAAATCTCAGAATTTAATGTGCCGGCTGTATGAATGTAGGGTGTGGCGATAAGCTGGTAGTAACCGCAGTAGTGTGGCTCGCGGGTGTGTATTTTCTTATGGAGGTTAAAATTTACAAAATTGTGATATTAGATGTTGAACGTATTATTAAAAAGGACCACATCTAAAAACTTTCAACAACATATCACAATTTCGTAAATTTGAACCTCCATAAGATAAAATACACGCCCACTGCCGGATGCTCATATCTATTCTAAGATTCTGCCCCCTTCCCCACCGCCGGCTGCTCTTATCTATTTTTGATTGGCGAGCAGCTGATGCGGTTACTACCAACTTATCGCCAGACCCTACATTAATGCAGCCGTCATATTAAATTCTGAGATTTGTTATAATTTTGAGAATTTAGACCTTCATAAGAAAATACGCCCGATTTTGTCACAGAACTCTCATAGCTACTCTACTATGGGTATAGAGAGCTTTATTTGATTTTTGTCCCCACTGGATGCTACTCGCTTTCGGCGCTTACTGCGTTGATAGTTAGAACCTAAGTAAGACAATTAAAACTTTTTGAATCGAACCTTAAAATAATTTGAAATTTCCGAATGTTTTCGCGATTGCCATATGAACCGATTACATGAACTGTTTTCAACACAAGATGTACATGAAATAAAGAGGTGCACTATGAGTTGTATGCTATGACCTCTTGTTTGCAACAACTGTTGTTTCTTCAGCATAAATAAGACAATAGATTTCAACACGCTTCAATGAACGAACGTTGAATTTGCGCCACAACTCATTCACCATTCACTTGCTTCCAGAAGTGGCAACTTCATTTGTGGCCAAAATTTACCGCTTGTATTTTGTGTTTCTTTTAATTTTTTTTTTTGTTTGCGAACAAGTGTGGCCTGTGCTATTTGAAAGTCCTGCTGAATACCTCCAGCAACAACAACAACAGCAACACGGCACAAATAAATTGCTGTAAAGTTATGCACCCGCATAATTTAAGAAATCGTTGCTTTGTTTCTGTTGCTGCACTTATGCTGCAATGACATTTTGGCTAAAACACCAGCAACAACAACAATAAGAAAGGCTGTTTCTACTGCATGTCGTGTCTCCACCTTCACTTGTAGACGATGAAAAAAAGTTGGTGTTTTTTTAAAATTTTTTTAAGCTGCAGACAGGCAGTTTTTCGTTTACTTACAAATCCTGCTGACGCATGCGCGCGCGTGCTCAGTTGCAGTTACATCCTAGTTGCCCAAAATTGGTCACCATCACAACAATGAACATAAATTTTTACGCTTCACTACGCTAGCTGTCGTTCAGGAAGCTAACCAAACAAGTAGAGCCAAGTAGTTAGCAATAAACAGAAGCGTTGTTGCTGTATTTTGGCCAAATTGCATTCTATTTATCTAATCTTAGCGCAGTTGCAGCAGCAGCAGCAGTAGCTTGCGCAGTCTTTTGTTTAATTTGAGTACTCAAATCGTTGACTAACCACCTACCAACCATCAGCAATTGATGTCATCTGACGTCTGTTGCTGGTCTGTGAGCTGTCGAAATACGCGCGCATGCGTTATCTGCAATTTCTTTAAATGATTTCCTTATTTGCTTAAAGTAATGAAGATAACAACAGTTGCCAAACTCAACTCCAATTTACCAAATATCTGCAACTGTTGTTATGAGATTGATTGAAATTTTCGCAATTTACTAATTAATTTATTGATTACGAAAGAAATGGTGAGCGAGAGCGATTGTGGCGTGCAAATTGGACGTGAGGGTATTTCGTTGTATTGGAGAGGAGAATTTTACAAAAGCGGAGATTGTGTGGTATTCAAATTAAGACTTTTATCTAGTTTTGCGTGTTCTGAATTCGAAAATGATCATTATGTATCCCAGCGATGCAGAGCAAACTATAAAAGTTATTCATTTTAATACAAACTGTTAAACTGGTTTCTTTAATCAGGATTAATTCAGGAGAATTGGGTGAATGGTCTAGGCGCCCTAGTATGGGTGCTATCTTTTATAATATATAATTTGAAAATCGGTCCTTAGGACTCTGTCTTAGTGCTTCACTGAGAACCGATGAGTATCAGTATCGTTCTTGGTTCCGATAACGATAACGAGACGGTACTAAAAAAAATATTTTTTGTGTAACTGAGTATGAGAACGAGGAAGGTCGGGCCGATTTATCGTTCTTGGCGATGCTGTAGTGTTGATTACACGATAAAAACTTAGATCATATTTTTGTTTGTTTAATTCTTTAGACGCTTGTTGCCCATAAAATATGAAATTATGTAAGTGTATTATATATTACCGGACAAACTAGTGTTAGGCCAAACTAGTTACCGTGGAACCTAAAGATATGAAATGAAATCTTCATTGTGGTTAGTGAAGCCGGTGTTCGACATGCTATAGAATGTAAACCCTGATCCACGTCCAAAGGCCGCTAGCACACACTAACATTTATGCAGAAGTACTGTGGTAAGCAAAGAAAGAAGATAAAGATTTATCAGTTTCATTGTATGCTTGGCAAGTGGGCAGACTTCAGTCAGGATTTAAGTATATCCTTAAGATTGCTCAACTTCTTATTCGCTAGCCACAGTAATTCTACATAAAAGCTTAGTTTGAACTTTTTTGGACAATAGAGCGTAATACTTTCCATGCAACAGAAACACTTAAAACGCTATATCTTAGCATCTACGGCAGCTACAGTCCAGATATCTGTAGAGAATCGCAACCTACCTGGCTGGCATACAAAAGAAGACTTAGTACTCGGAGAATATCAGGAGCGGCTCTAAACATTTATGAGCAATTTTTCGAAATTATAGGATAAAAATTGAAAGAAAGATGATTCCAGCTTGCACAAATTATTGAAAGCGCAAGCAAACCTCCTGTGTACTCTAGCTATAAAAATAACAATGTCTGCTTTTCTTCCTTAAATAATATTCAATATCTCCATTAGGCGCGTAGAACCTGAGTTTCAACACGACAATTTCTTGGGTATAAAAGAAAAGCTGCATAAAAGTCCCATGTGGAATCATTAAATCTAAACTGTTTTTAATTTTTCCAGAGAAATATTGAAGTTTTCTGATTTTCAGGGCTAACAAAACTGGAAAACATGTCTCATATCAACCTGCAAATACCTAGTGTAAGCTAAGTCTTCACTGGGCTTTCGTCGGGGCCACACCTAGAATTTTGACAAACGCTACAGCTTACGCAAAGCTTTTTCCAAGCTTTTTTGAAGATATTGCCTTTTTAGAAGATGTTGCCTTTTGCTTTGAAACTATAGGTTGCATTTTGAACTATAAACTAAAAATGTACACTACATTTCAAAAATATTAAGAACTAAAAAATTTTTTTTATATTTTAAATTTGAAATTATAACCTTGCCCTGCACCTCCCTAACAATCGAAGAAATATTTGTATACCAATAAAAAAAAATCGAAAGTGTTGAATTTCACTTTCATTATTCTGGCCTCGCTTTGTTGTCTCCCTCAACAATGAATTAAAATCAAATATCGTGATTTAAATGCAGCAGTCTTATAAACTTTAAAATTACTTTGGAACTTTTAATTAGATATTTTGATTATGATGGTGCCGCCAAAGGCCCCCAACTGCACGTTACCTTATCAATCTCAGTTACCACAACTTCTTTGAATAAGAAAACAACAAAATAAATGATTCATATTTCATATGAAAAAGTAAACCATAATGAGCTATTTTCTATTATTTTATGTTAAAAATAAAGTTGAAAAAAACAAAAACTTTATGTTCAATTGTTTAAGAAAAACCACAAACAAAATTCACTATCGCGCGTTGCATTGAAAGCGAAAAACAGAAAAAAAAGAAACCCCTCCGATCCACACACGTAAACGCATAAAAACAACAAAAACAAAGTACTGACGCAAACTTATCCCAATGACTCTCGGGCTCGGGCTCTGACTCTGGCTCTGTTGTGTAACAAAATTCATGACTCGCATTATTTTCCATTGTTATCGCGTGTTGCATTTCGACAAATTTATTGATTAGAAAGTGAAAATGAAAATGAAAATCCACCAACCCAATGTGTTGAGTGTTAGCCAAGAAAAGTTAAAACAAAAAAAGCGTTAATACAATGCAAAACAGGCCCAATCGATTGGTCTGTCTGTCTGTCTGACTGGCCTCTATGGTCTAAATGATGCATAATAAGTAAGCGGCTTCATTGCATCGCACAGCAGAGTCTTCAATTGCAGTAATAAGCATTTTGTTTGAAAGATTCTTCTCGACAGCTCAAGCAGAAATGCCCATGATATTTAAATGAGCTGCTTAAAATTAGTTTTTATTGGTATTGGTGTTGGTTATGTTGTTTCACTTGAAGTGGTCAATTTTTGTAAGAAAATAAACTTCAGCTGAAGTGTCGTCGGTAAAGTCAACACTTGAGCTTTTAAAGAGATAATACCCCATACTGACAATAAGTAAAATAAAGTCATAAGTAGAGTCAACAAATGTGTGGCCAAGTGTCAGACTTTTTAAGTGGCTCAAGTGTCATTAGGTTCACTTGAAAATTAAATAGACCCTAAACAAAAGGACTGTGCGTTTGCATAATTAAGTTGGGCGTTTACTTGGAAGGTGTACTATGGAGTTTATATATGCAATAAGAGCTGTTTGTTTGATGAACTACTTTTTTTGGCTTATGAAAAGACAATAGTTGAGACAAGCTTGGGAATAAGTTACAGCAACAAGGTTGGTATAGAGCTGAGATGCAAGCGGGACAAGCTGCAATCATTTTATGGTACACCATATTTAATCTGCTGACATTTATTGGAAAGACTGAATCTCTTTGTTTGACAAAAATCCCCATTTTTTCTGGTGTTGGTTGAAATTATTATATAGAATACTATTCTAGCGTGGATGATTATTATATTTCCGAATGACCTATTTTACGTCAACACGAAAATATGAACCATATATTTCATATCAGCGATGGGCACGTAGTGGCACTTTCCGCCCTCATGGCCCGAACTGTTATTCGATGCACAAGCAAACAAAAAACAATTCGCAGGATTTCAACGCTATCAACACACAGCGTTGACTTGAGTTCAAATGAAAACAAAAACAACACACAAAGACATTAGAACGGTGCCGCATTGTTTCTCGACGAATGTAGCAATTGTTTTTGTTTGTAGTGCAATTTGTTTTTTTTGTGCTGTTGGCAAATTTGGAAATGAAATTAAAAAAAGTTTAAAATTTCGTTTTTTGTTGCTTAATTTTGTTGTTGTGCCCTTTTGCTAGATTTCCATGCCCACCGTTGCTTTATATGATAAGCGTAAGTGCTTGGCCTTCGTTCGTTCTTTTCGTATCTTTCTAATTTTTCGGTGGCATTTGAAGTCTATCATCATTTTTCGATTATATTCAACTTAACGATGTTATCGACATTTTCGAACTTTTTCGACCCATTCCATACTCTTCGACATTTTTCGATGTGTACTTGTTTTTTTTTTGATGTTTTTCGAATATGATCTTTTACGACACCATTCGTTGTTTTCGAGTTTCACCGACACACGATTTTGCCTGTTTAGATATTTTACGAATTTTATCGACCGCTTCAGTATTTTTGAATTTATCTGATACATATCGAGTTTTTTAACCCTTAAATTAAATTGAGTTTTTCCTTCACGCTAGGACTTTGAGAAATCCTTGCTTCAAAGTACGAAAATCGAAAATCTCAGAGTTACAGCTGATTTATTTTTATGAAATCATGCAGCAATAAATTTCCTTTCCAAATTTCACATGTTGACCTTTTCAACAACAATGAAACATTGCACGTTAAAGTTGGCTAGAGTTCGCCTAGTGGTTGAATTCACGGACAAATCCAGTTATCCGAACATACCCCGAAACTATATGTGTCCGAATTAGCGTGACAGTACTGTACTTCATTCTGTGAAAACATATTTTCCTCTCAAGGACGTCGTACCGCCTACTTAAAAACAAATTCGTTACCGCAGGGTTCAATTTATCTTCTTACCAAATTTCATTAAAATCGCTCCATGAGTTTAGCTGCGAAAATATTTTTCTAACTAGAGGCGTGGTACCGCCCCCTAAAACAGACATATATTTTTTCTGAAATCAATTTATCTCCATAGCAAATTTCAATAAAATTGGTGTAGTGACTTTGCCGTAACAGCGCTTTTTTTTATATTGAGGGCGCTAACACGCCCATTGAAAAAGCAAGAAGTTTTTATTACCCTTCCTTTGGGTTCAATCTATCACCATGCCAAATTTTATCAAAAGCCTGATAACTTATTTGTTGCTTTTTGTTCATAAACATGGGGCTTACATCAACTTGTAAGAAAGAAGCTGTAAGCGTTCTTTCTGTTTTTACAACATGATATTTAATTTACCTTTAAATCAAAAGCCAAAAAAAAAAATGCTATTTGAGAGATGTAAGCGACCAGATCACTCAAGCCATAAAATTAGATAGAACAAGTTTGGTGTAAAGGAAGTTGGAAGGCTTATTTGCTTATAAGTACATGGGTTGGTAGCCTCTTGAAGTAAAGTACTACATAAACAATAAAAGATGACCGTCAAGCAGACAGAGTAAAATTCTTAAAATGGAAAATAAAATAATTTTTCAATCAAAGAATTATGACTGTTCACTAATTGCAAATGATTTCCTGCACTCTGTATATATTGTCCTTATAAAAATCAATTGAAGTCATAACTTTTGCAAATTATCACTACTCATTTCAATTGATTTGGCCATTTTTTGTACGCTTCCTTCACAAATGCAAATGATTTTCATTCAACCAAGTTTTCTCCTTGAAGTCTTTAAGCAGCTGCAATTGCTGCTCATTTTCAACCAAAAAAAAAATAAACAGTCAAAATAAAAATAGTCTAAAGTAAAATGTAGACGACGCCAAACGCCCCCAACTAAATTGGCACCATTTTTGGCAAGTTGTTGGTGGTACGAAAACAGTTGTCGTTATTGCTGCTGCCTGTTGGCAGTCTTGTTATTGTTAACTGTCTAAATTGTTGCTGCACTTGTTATTGCTGTTACCAATGTTAAGTTTAAACTTTCAATTATATAATTTAGCTGACAGCCGCAACAATGCGGCGTGAAAACTTGTGTTGAATAATTTCGCGCACACTTCCAATCAACGTAGGTTATCGATGAGCTATAAAAACTAAGCGAGTGTTTTTATATTTTTTGGGCAGAGTTAAGAGGTTGCTAATCGGTTATAAAATCACCGTATTTTGTAAAATATGTATTAGCAGTTTATGGGTTTCAATGAAAATGGCATATTTAAATTATTTTCTACAGAAATATTGGCATTGTAAGATATATAAAAAAAAATATTGTGCAAAACATAAGCAACTTTGATTCTAAAATTAGAACTATATTTTTGTTGATAAAACTCTATCAAAAACAATTATTATTAAAGCAGAAGACAAAAATTTAAGCAGTTGAAAAATACTTTTGTCGGCTACAAATCATAAGAAACTTCCTTGAAAACTTATATTTTTCAAAATTTTTTTGTAAACTGTAGAGAAAAAAAAGGTAGATATTACAAAAGCTCAACATTTATTGAGCTTGAGTATTTTAACACAGAATAATTTTATAAGAAATGCTAGCAGTTGTGCAAAAATAATGCAACTTTGATTCTTAAACATGAACTCCTCGCTTTTGATGACAAAATTTTTTCGTCTGTCCAAATCCTAAGAAACTTCACTGATTGACCTTAAGAATTTTATCATAAAATAATTTTATAACAAATGTTAATTGCATTTAACAACCACTGCTGATGTTTCTAACATAAACTTCAAATAGTTTCCCAGAAATTGATTAATAAACCAGTTAAAAATGTAGTTTTTTATTTTCTATTTAATGTCGATTTAGACTTAAGTAGTAGCACATAAAAGGATTAAACTGTTGCGCATGCGCGCACGTTTTGAGCACAAACATCAACATCACTATTTTGTTTAGCCAATCTGTCAACGCATGTAGGCTGTTGAGATGCAATTATTTCTTTTTTGTGCAGCAATTGCTTTCCGGCGTCAAGTTTTTTCCTTCAATTTTTTTTCCTTAATCTTTATTATTGCGCTCTTAGTTTGTGTGATTGGTAGCGTTTGCTTTTATTCATTCATTTAAGTCATTCGTAGCTATCGTCTGTTTTATGATCAATTTGGTTTTTTTTTTTTTTTGAGAACATAAACAATTTAAAATTCACTTTATAAAAATAAAAATAGAACGATAAATTTAATGCCACTTTTTACTCTGCTTTATTTGTTAAGAGTTACTTCCAGTAATAGGAAAAAGTAGAAAACCTGTCGGTAGATATAAAACGTATAACAATCATCAAACGATATCATAAAACCTAATGAATTGCAATGTTAAAATAAAAAATGAAAGATTTTAATCCAAGATTCAAGTTTTGAAAATAAATTTTACCCTATTTTCGACAATCACGTTTTTTAAGCCTTGGGCATCCAAATATTTGCCCACATGCCCAAGAAATTTTAACAATCACCGTCGCACACAACTCGCAAGAACCAAGATTGGCTCATTTCCTTTTATTCTCCTGTTCTCCTGCTGTAAATCCTATGGTCCTCTATGTGAACTTATTTCGACGTCAAGTTCAATACTACTTACTAATTTCAGTATTCCAATTTAGTAACATTTTTCTCAAAAACTGTTTAGCCAAAATGCTTTGTTGTTATTTTAAAATAAAGCACTAATTCAGAGTCCTGATGATGTAATAAAATAACAGCGCAAGTGACGCAGAATTAAGAAAAACATCCGATGACAAAATAAAAAATATGTGGTTTTCCCCTCAATCTTACAATATTTCTGTAAGGTTTCAGAAACGTTTCAAATAAAATCAAAAGGCGGCCATTGACACATTGTAGAAAGCTTTCTGAAATGAAAGTGAAATATTTCTGAAATGTAACAGGTGATTTTTTAAGCATTTCGTTTTTGAAGATTGAAAAATGAACACAAAATTCGATACAGGAATTGAATGTTGAATGAAATATTTATTTGGAGCGATACATCAATTCTTTCCATTTACTTTTTAAAGATTATTTCTAAAATGTTGTCCGTCCCTACGCTTGATTCATCCGTAAGCTCCAATTTTGGCATAGTTTTTCCAGCATTTCGGCTGGTATCTCAGAAATGGCAGCTGTAATGTTGTCTTCCGGGGCTGCAACTCTGTATACGGGAGACTTCACGTAGCTTCACAAAAAATAGTTTAGTGGAGTCAAATGCATGATCTTGGCGGCCAATAAACTGCTCGAAAGCGTGAGTTTAATTACTTACCAAACTCGCCTCTCAATAGGTCCATGGTATCGCGTGCCGTGTGGCACCGTCTTGTTGAAACCACATGTCAACCAAGTCCAATTTTCCATTTTGGGCAAAAAAAGTCGGTAATCATCGCACGGTACCTTGCTCCATTGACTGTAACTTTGCGATTCTCAGTATTTTTGAAAAAGTATGGTCCAAGGATGCCGCCGGCCCACAAATCGCTCCAAATAGTGAAATTTTCAGGGTGCATTGGCAGCTCTTGAACTGCCTCTGGCTGCTCTTAAGACCAAATTCGGCAATTCTGTTTGTTGACGTACCCATTGAGCCAAAAATGAGCTTCGTCGCTGAAGAAAATTTTTCGATGAAAAATTGGATCTTCACCCAACTTTTCTAAGGCCCATTCACCAAACACCGGGTGATTCAGTTCTTGCACCAGCTGTATTTTGTTTGGTTTCATACCGAGGTTCTTACGTAAAGTCTTCCAGGTGGTCGAATAACACACTATGCACTAACGGCATACAGGTTGCTGGATTAATGTCCAATTAATTGAAAGTGATGCAAAATTTGGTCACAATAGCTTGAATAGCCTGTCCAGTGGGTCGATTATGACGACCATACAATGGACGTAATTTCGATAATAAAATTCAATGACTTGCAAGCGTCGTTCGCTTGTTGAACTATTCATGGTGAAATGGCAAACCTTACTAAGCATTTTGAGCGTTGACACATGTAACGAATCACGCGTATGATGTCAAAAAACTTACACTGAAAAAACGAATAGCAAAAAAATCACTTGTTAATTGAAACTTTGAAAGATTTCATGTGAACGATATCTGAAAGGTTTGCGAAACGTTACATGTCTAGTGGGTATGTATTTAACTTTTTATGTGAAATAAGCGGAAGGAAATGATAATACGTTTGAGTTGCGCAATAGGCTACGAACCACCTTCCCTAATCCTTCACTTACTTTATTTGCAACCATGTGATTCTTCTATTATTTTGACTGGACATATAACAACTATATTTTTTGGTAGTGTTGGAAGACTGTCATTAGTTGTATGTATCTATATCCTCCTTGTGCAGTCACTCCAGCCTATCTTCGATGGTGCATAGCACAGCAGCTTTTGCAATACGTGGGCTAAGCGGCATGCCGACAAGACGAAACAAACGCGCCAGCAAGGATTAATTTTGTGATACAAAATGTTATCTGTTATGATAATTTATATTTTCAGAATATTGGTGTGATATTTTCATGAACCCGCTCTCCCTCGTGTTGAGATATTTCAACACCTCCTCTCCCCATTTCCTCTCACTTAATTAATGGATGCACTCTAAAAACAATTCTCACACGTTTACTAGGTAAAAGCTGTAAATGGGACGAAAAGAGCCTGTTTCCCATTTAATTGAAATTGAACAAAAACATATGAAAAATCTGCAATATGTGCCAAGATATAGCGTTTTAAGCCACACCTTATTATCAGATTAAGCCCACATTTTTCGTGTTGTTGAAAATGCAAACAATACACAACGAAATGCGTTTTTTTTTCGGTCCGAATATCCTATGTTTTAGCATTGGACCTAAGTCAGTCTGTTTCTCATATAATTAACTTGGAAAATATGTTTTTTCTTCGTTTATATGGGAAACAAACTCTGTTCCGTTGATATCTATGTTACGTCTTGCCAACCCAACAAATGGATTGTTACAAGTACTCGTATATTATTATCCATCTAATAATAGGGGTAAATGCATCCTTTGATAAACATATTTCCGAAATCTCAATAATCAAATAAAATTTCCTTTTGAATGTTACTGATTTTTAGTTTTTTTTTTGTTTTATCAATAAACCCGTTTACAACAAGCTCATGATCTGAAGGAAAACAACGTTCTAACTATGGTGTATAGCTGGCTTTTTGTTTTGGCATTGTTGTCATCATTCGCTGTTGTCGGTAGTGTTGTTGCAATGTCTCTTAAGAACTTGTTATCGTCAACAGTTTTCCATTATTTCTCGTTTCTGTGTATTTCTACAAATTTCTATTATTTAGACTATTTTTTTTTTCTACTTTTCTATTTCATACAAAGAAGGGAATCATGACAAAGAGCAACTTGTTGCTGGATACCATGGAACTTAGTTTCTTTCTTTCTTTTTTTTGCGCTCTGCTCAAAAGAAACTTTTCATAGAAAGAATGAAAGAATTTCTTGCATTTCCTTGGGAAATAAAAAAAATGCCATTTTTCCACTTCTTTTTCTTCTTGTTCTTCTTTTCTATTATTAACTATTTCTCATATTTAAGTTGTATGACAGATATTTTGTTTGTTTTGTTGCTCCACTTTTGTATTTGTTGCTGCATGTTGCCGCTACGGCTATTGGAGATTTTAACTGAGCAGGAATTTGCTTGTGTGAGAACTATGGTAAGAAGATTTTTTGCTGTATAATTTTAAGGCCAGACCCCCTGGATATAGAAAATTGTTGCAAAATGAAGTTAAACATTTTCACATACTTTCACTAATCCATAGAGATGTTAAATGATTGTCTTTATTCGCAGTTTTCGAAGAGCTTCTTCAAGCGGAAACAATGAGTAACACTTTGATGTTGTATTTTTAATAAAATTGAACAATTTATCATATATATCTTATGCTTATAAAACTCGTTCTCTCATTGACCTACTGCTCTATAAAAGTTATACAAGACTATTCAGATTTTTTCTTTATTCTCACACTTGAAAGCGCAGGAATCCTACAAATGGTAGCTATTTCTTACTCTACCCCACACCATTCATTCAGCTGTTTCAATTATTGGCAGCGCCAGCTGCATTATAACGTGTGCTCCTCAAACTTTAACATATGAGCTACGAACCCTCCTACTTTCGCCTGCCTGACTGACTGTTACACCTTAATCTGCAGTTTAAGTTCAACGTCATTTATTACAGATTCCCTTCCACTATAATTTTCTAGTCTTCTACCATATTGACGTATCGCTTAATTCTTCTTCATTCTTCTTAAGCAAACCACTGCTTTGCGAGTAGGTACTCGTACCTTCTTTTGCTGCAAACGCATTGATGTTGCCAGCAAGCAACCTGGGGCGCGTTTATTTCAACAAATTTTCACAACGCCCTCATATATTGAAACTGTTGTTGGTGTTGTTCTTGTTGCTGCTGCTGCTGTAGCATCCGTAATGTTGGAGTCAACCAGCGTAAACTGAATGCGGATTAAAATTTTTAAGATTGATTACCAATTTAGTGGGTTTTTTCTACATTTTTTTTTCATTTCTTTTGCTGTTACTTCTTTTGGGCTGCGTTATATTTTTGCGCTTTTCGCTTAGCATCTCTTAAAAGCTTTTCAAGATAGACAAAAGCAACAAGGTTTAACTGAAGCTTTTTTTTTTTGCAAGATTTCTTACTTTTTTAGGAGTGGAATTGAATAACAGGCCTTATTTGAGAGAAATTCTGCAATTCTTGTTGTCGTTGTTATGGCTTTTGAGCCTTAAGACGTTTGGTTTATTGTTGTTGTAGTTGAGGCCACCTACGCATTATCAAAATTTTATGTGAAAACCTTTTGATAACCTGCATTTTGAAGTTAATGCATATTCGCATTGCTGGAATGTTTGTCGCGTGAGTTGGTGAAAAAATATTGAACTTCTAAAACTCAGCGAAGGATATATCGATTATCTGCAATCAAGTTGCACCTATGCAAATTAAATCGGATGTTGAAAAAAAAAATCTAAAATACTAAAATGAGATGGACACCCTTGCTCAGATTTGTACGTGGATATTAGAGCTTCAAAAATCTCTTCATGGCGAGAGCGGTGATGATTTTTACAAATCGTCATTATCTTTATATCACTGTGGAGATTTATGTTTTTTGATGTTATTCGATGCTTTCAAGGTTTTCGTTTTTCGAGACTATTCGCTGCGCTTCAACTTCTTCGATACAATTCGTTACTATTCGACGGTTTCTCGACACCATTATATAGTTTTTCGATTCTTATCTAATTTTTTTTTGATGTCCTGATAAACTTTTGGACTATTCTCGAGTTTGTCGATGCTTTTGCCACTCTAGCCTACAGATCAGGCATGCCCAGAGGAGATGAGTAACGGAGCTAAAAAGCACTTGAATAAAAGAGCCAATGCGCAAATTTGCAAGCTGAAATCGCAGGAATTGAAAAAATTTTTAAAACAAAATGCCGCTTTTTTATTGTTTGCTTTTGTGTTTAGTATTTTATACCTTTTGTGAAATCTAAAAATTAACTTTTCCATAAAATTGATATGAGAGCTCATCATATTTGTGAATGAATCATAATAATTAACTCTTGTTCGACTTGGCCATATCTGCCATAACTATATATGATAGTTTTGACTCATGTCTTCCGATTTTTCTTCAATTCTCTTTAAAATATATCGATTTTTTTGGGCTTTTTAATGTATTTCGATACTTTTCGGTTTGTATCGATATCGATATTTTGGAATCCTACTCGCTAGTTTTGGTGTTATTGGATAGAGATCGATGTTTTTGTAATTTTCCGATGATCTTTAAAGCCAGTCGATTATCTTTCAATTTGATTGACTAATTTTTGTTTTGATTTCCATTTTTAATAAGTCTTGTTATGAAATTTAATCTCTGTTGCCTGTTTCAGAGACATATTCTTTTTTGGATTTCTTTTTTATTAAAAAATATAACTCTTTGATACGAACGAAAGCGACCTAACCATAGGGTATGATATTGCTTGCCACGACCGACTGAAATTTCTTCGTTTTTTTAATTTTTTCATAATTTTGAACTTTATAATTCATACGATTTATTTTTCTCTTTTCTTTTAGTTGTCGTGCTCGCAGCAACTTTTTCTTTGCTCTTCAGTTTTACTGACAATATCAATAATAACACAAATAACTCCTTAATGCAAACACATACAGTGGGTGTTTCAAAAGATCTTGTGCTTTTATTATTATCTTAAAGGTTTTCTATTTTGTTGTTGTTTTGGATCCTTGATCCAAATCGCCTTCTTTTAATTTCGAAGTCACTGTTTACATTTTCATTTAACTTTTTTTTTTTACCGTTATAAAATGAAAACAGACACAGAAGTGATTTTCTATTCATGATGGGCTGATGTTGTTTTTATGAGTTTGGATTTAATGGCATTGACACTTCAGATGCTGCTGCTGCACCGTAAATTTTTGCATATTTTTTGATTTAGTTGAATTATTAGGTGTCAAATCTATTCGGTTAAATTAAAATTAAATTTTTTATTTTAATAGTTTTAGAGGTTATATGATATAAGTGGTTTATATGCTTAGTACACTTGGTATATTGGCTTTGTTCTTTCGTTGGTTGCGCATAAAAGGGGAGTGACCGTATATCTGCTTAATCTCTGTCACCTGAATCGAATTAGCCATGACCACTAGTCTGTGTTTAAGTAAAAGAAGAGAGATATGAAATTAAAATTGGCATAACGATTACTTATTCAGTTGTACTTCGTAAAATTGAGACTCGCGAAAAAATTAAAGATTTTGTATTTGATTCAAGAATAAACGTCTCACGTTTTGGAGCAGTCCATTGGCCGCCAAAGTCATGAGATTTGACCCACTATACTATTTTTTGTGGGGCTACATGAAGTCTCTCATGTATTGGGTCCAGCCAGCCACAATTACAACCCTGGAAGACAACATTACAGCTGCCATTGGTGAGATACCGGCCAAAATGCTGGAAAAAGTATGGCAAAATTGAAGCTTACGGATGAACCACCTCAGGTGTAGCCGCGGGCAACATTTACATGAAGTAATCTTGAAGAAGTAAATGAAAGGAATTGATGTATCGCTCCAAATAAACATTTCATTCAAAATTGCAAATTTTCTGTTTTGTTTTTTCAATTTACAAAAACCAAACGCTTAAAAAATCACCCGCTATAACGATAACTTTTAGGTATATGAATGTTACAAAAGTCGGTACGACAAGATTCGATGGCACAATGTAGTATTTGAAAAAAAAAACGGACTGGTTTGAATTTATGGGCTTTTTGAACAAGCAAAGTTTTTAAACTACGTATTCGATAAGGTATTTAAATAAAAAAACGATCTGTACGATATTCACTTAAAAGATTTTTTTTTTAAAACTTTTTCTTCACTTAATTTATGTTTGGGCCCTATGGGTAACTAACCATCTAATTAAGTTTATAGATTATGAAATTTTGATCTGAAATTTTGAATGAACGTTCTTGCCAAAGCTTGAGTATAATAAAATACCTTAATGGTCTATTGACTGTTGTTGACTTCATGACTTCTTACACTAAATGTTGCAGAGATCAGAAATTTGAAGATCACTCGCTCACTCGCTCACTTTGTTGCTACCGCGCGTAGGTGGTTGTATTTACAGTTATTAAGTAAGAAGCAACTTGCTGCCATTGAACCAAAGTTGCATGTCTCCAGGCAACAGTTAAACTCAATAACTTGGCAATAACAATAATTGCATGCAGCACCCGGGTGTAACAATTGTTGATTGCTTGCCTGCCATGTGACATGTTTGGTGTAACTGTTAAATTTAAGAAGAAGAAGAAACAATACAAAATTCATTTCAAATTGTCATCAAATGCAAGTAAAACCAATTAAAAGTAATGCACCTAAATGGTGTGGTATCATCTAATAGCAACGTATAGTATGATGTGAACAGTGTTGCCAGCGGGCTGATGACAATGCACATGAGATCAGTCAGCAATATCATCAACAGCCGAAGGAAAATCACTAGCAGTAGCAGCAGCATCATCAACGGAACGGAAATTGCAACAGCTTGGCAACCGAATTGTTGGCAATTAAAGTAAAACACTTTGGGTGGCTTGGCTTTATCGTTGCTGCTGTCATCGTTCCAGTAATAAAAATGCATATGTGACAACTCTGGCTGATGCTTTAATAATAATGGTGGGCGTGGTGAAAGTTCGCATTTATGCATTTTTTTTTTTGTTTGTATAAATTTGCAGTTAATTACACTTTAGTAAACTTCACATTTCCATTAATTTAATTTTTCTCTCTGAAGACGTTTGATTCCCACCATAGTGATAATTTGATTTAGTCTTTTATTCCCCTACTTTTTTGCACGAACTCTCTTGTAATTCGTGTTTTTTTTTTCACCATAACAATTGGATCAAAATTAGCTTAGACATGATCAACACGATCAATAGAAATTCCTTTTATTTGAACTGGAAATATTTCGCCATAAAGCGAATGGAACCACAAAAAAAAAAAAAAAGTCGTAGAAGATGAAACCAATCAAACGTTGACCTACAAATAGCTATTTTAGATAACGACGTCACAGCTACGAAGATGCGATATTCTTTTATTACAGCAATCCATCAATGTTTATCGATTGATTTTACATTGGTTTCCTCTCAATCGTCAGATTCAATCATTTTGCTTTTCAAGATTTAAATAGCAAAATGGTCATGGAATCTTAGCGGCTCTACTTAGTTGTTGTGTTTTGTGGTGGTCCTCCTCTAGTGCTACAACAGCAATCAATGGTGTTCAACAAACAGCAAACTCATCTGTACATTTTGTGTTGATATCTACTACCAGAGCACCAAAGCAAATTGCGGCGTTATAGAAATTGTGTTGCCATTGTACAACCACTAGAATCGTATCAACGGGAGTTGATCTGGCGCTCATTTGGAACATGCATATCGACGCAATTAACCCTTAACAAGGTTAAAATTGGAAATTACGACGCAAATGCTTGAAATTATCTATTGTATAGATAAGTTATTTATGTTTATTTGTATCGTTTTTGGATTAGAGTTTTTCCGAATCAGGATGGTTAGAAAATTATTTTTATTGCTTGTCGTTTGCTAGATCTTGGCACAAGCGAAAGACTTAAAAATTATGTATGAAAAAATTGGTTTGAGTGAATAAAATTGATCGATTCTTAACTTGATTTTCATTAATGATCATTTAGTGTACAAAACTTGATCTCAAAACTTTTATATTTTTTCGTTTATTTCGCTAGTGGTAGGTTATCATCTAATGTAACTCCTTATTAATTAATTGCTTACAGTGATTCATCAATACTTTTTTATACTATCTATACTATTTATATAAAATTGCTTACATGGAAATGGTTTGTAACGCTTTGGTGCAAAATATACTGAACCGATTTTAATTATTTCTTTTTTAAATCAACATTTTTGTGCTGAAGAAGATCATTGCATATTTATTTTGTTTATTTTTTAATGTTAAATATTTTTTTTTAGGATTAAGTTTTTGTAAAAGTCTCACAAAAATTGTCATTTGAGTTTTCGTTCCTTAACCTTACGGTGCTACTTGAATTCTGTGTTCTGTGTGTGTTCAAAGACCGCAATGCACAATAATTTTTATGGCATAGATAAAAATTGCTTGATTAGATTGTTTTCCCTAAATGTTAATCCTTTAAAGCTCAATAGTAGAAAAACTTCTTTTCTCCTATTGAAAACTACCAAGCTGTGAAATCTGCTTATTTGTTGCTTTTGCAAAACAGTGTAATAAAAAGTAAAACGACTTTTAAAGAATCCGGCACTTTCAAACTTTCTGACACTTATTGTCATCGTTATCATCGTAGTTGCCGCTACCCTGCCGGGAGCATATGCGACAATTTATGATCGCAACCGCCACGCACGTTTGTTTAATTTTCAGCAACAACAGCGAGCAGCAATAGCTGCTAACGCCTGCAGTATTTATTGCTTAATATCTGTCTTCAAACAGCATGAAATCTGCTGCTTTTTCCATGCGAGCAGCAGCTTCCAGAGCACGTTCTTCACTGATCAGCAAAGAATATCTTAAATCTCTTCTTCAAACGAAAATAATGAAAAAACAACAAAAATGCGAAAATACCGCGCTGTGAGGAAAAGTTGCTACATAAAAATGGTAACAACTTTCATGTTCTAGCAGCAGTAGGCACCGTAAAATTGGTAACAACAAAATTCAAAAGTTTTCCTTTTCTGCAGAATAATGGAAGACAAAAATGAAAAAGTGACCATTACAAACTTTGAAAGAATAGAAAGCTACAACTATAATGCGCGCACTACTGCGTATGAGGAAAAATGCCTGCCCAATCGTGCAGCTGTAGCTAATGCTGAGACAGCAACAAATAAGCGGGACGCATGCGCGCGCGCTTTGTTATGAATTTATGCGAGCATTTATTTTTAGTTTATCGCGCTATAGCCAGCCGTTAAATGCGATTTTAGGCCATTTGAAATCATGCAGGCCGGCATGTGGCGGCGGCGTATTTGGACAGCAGTGGGCAGGCAGGCATGCTGGCAACAGATTTGATAGCATGACCAATGTAGCTGTGAACTAGTTTTGCAAAAGTAAAAGTTTTGTCCATACTTCGTCGCGCCACTCATTCTTGGTGAAATTCTTAGTGGGATTTCAAATTAAATTTGATTGAGTGTGGAAATGCTTAAAAAAGGCTTGAATTTAAACATAGAAATAAGATGGGAACAACAGAGTCGTGTGTTCTTCTGAATCAGGTTAAATGGAATGGAACAAAATTTTTTCAGCACGAAACTCGTTTGCCCGTGCTATTTATGTAATTTTGAAAGGACTAAATAAAACAGAAACTGTCCCAGAAGGAAAAGAGTCATGCATACTGATAGTATGTGTAACACCGTGAGACAATTTTGCACTCAGGCTTTCCTCATAAAACCCAAACAATTCAATATTTTTTCAAAAATCTGCATTTTATATTAAAAGAACTTCCCTTTCGCATCTTAACACTGTACACACAGCGACATTAAATTGATTTAAACGAGTGGTTCATGTTCTGAACCGGTACTGCCTTGAGTTGTCGCGTCTCCGCTTCCTTGATGGTTTCCACGTTCTCAAAAAAAAAAAAAAACCTTTGAGCACTAAATTCAGTTTCGAGAATTGAAATTAATTACACGGTCCTAAAACAGGCGAATGTGGCTGGTTGTAAAGCTCACAGTCACGATTTTAGTCAAACAATTAATGTGATTTGACAGAGTTCAGCGGAGTCTGATCTTTCTGGCAAATAAATTTTTCCAGAATGACAGTCTCTGTTATTACAAAACTAAACCGATTCCATTCAATTTATGTGGTTAAACCAATCGAATTTATATAAAATCGGATCCAATTCAATTCAAAATGATTTGTAGCAGTCTATATCACCCAATGTAGTTAAAGTATGCGTATTCTATGTAGGGGAAGGCAGTGCAAAGTGGTATACCTAACGGGTTAACCAAGTTTTCACTGAAGAAAAAAATTTTTTTTTTGCACAATTAAACATGTAGGTCATTAGATCGATTTATATTGAATCTATTTAGGTTATTAGGCTCATTATTTTCTCAAGAGAAAATGTTTATTATTGTGATGAAAAAAAAGCACGTTGCTCCTCGGGTGGAGTAAAGCGGTATACGAAGTGCAATATGTACATAAAAAATGACAATCATACATATGTTTTCAAAATTTTCTAAGGATAAATATCATGTTTTTTGTGTGAGATGAATGGCCGTCAAAAAGTAGCAGGACTTTTCTGTTTTTCGAAACCCCTCAAAACTGGATATAATGACGGAACCAAGTGATGAACAATACCGCTTTAGCTTTTACATCGACCGCGTGAACACTACTTAAACACAAATTCTTTATAATTACATTAGATGGCGTTGTAAAGTAATGATAAATATACCCTTTGTACTGCTTTGCCCAGTACAACGCTTTGCCCAGCCTTCCTCATCTGAAGTGACACGAATGCAGAATCGTCACCAATTCGGATTCTGTAGCGATAATTGCCCACGGTGAACCTTGACTAAATTTAATTAACAAATTCGGGTATTCCAGAATATCGGCATGAAATGTAATTCTGGTATGGGGGCTTATTTTTCAACAAAATTTTTTCAGCTAAGCTAAATGATTTGAAACTGAAGATTTTATTTATCCCTAACTACAAAACGTCAAACTCTTTGGTGTTCTCCAGCTCAAATTTTGTACAGAATATTTTTATATATTTGCAAAGCTTATTGGGAACAGTTTTCTTAGCATTAATAAGATAATTTTTTAAGTACCGCACTAACAAGAGTAAAGCAACCAATCCGAGTAAAGTCAAATTACTACCTAAAGCTTTACTTACATTATCGCACCATAACTCGCGAGAATAACCATAGTTTCAGCGAAAATCTTCGTTTGCACAACGATCACTTAATTTTCGTTGATGTTGATTTCTTCAGAAAGAATTGAGATTGTTAATTGGGTTTTCAAATAAAGCTACATTGATTATAATCGAAAACGAACTTTCACCCCAAAAATGATAAAAAAAATCGCCAAAAAAACTTCTACACAAAATTGTATGTCATTTTGACTTCGAAATTTCGTTGGTATGCCAGAAAAATTGCAAAAATATGTACGATATATGTATGATTCTGGTAAAACAAAATAGTACGAGATCCCTTCGCATAATTTTTACACCCATGTGCTATCCGGATTTGACTGGTTTGGTTTGAATAAAAGGTTGAATTTATCATTATATATCGCATGGTTTATGCTACGCACATGGCTTATGCTACGCATATGGCTTATGCTACGAAAAGGTGTTTTGGTTTGGCACCATGAGCCTTGGTCTTGTACTAGTCGTCTTGGTCTTAGTTCTACACACATAGCACTGTCAAGAAATATTCAAGACCAAAACCAAGTCTGATTTTGCACATAACTAAACTTTTTTTCGAACATAAATTCATTTCCGGCCAACTAGAAGCGGTGTGCAATCTTTAACCTTTGACCTTGGATATCATGAAAACAGTTTGAAATTGTCTAGGCTGCAAGTTCTGTCGTCACTAACTTTCTGGACAGTAGAAAACCAAATATAGTTAAGCTAAATATTATTTTGCGACCATTGACCCTGCTCCATTGCAGAAAGGTCAAACTTTTGTAAAGCAGCTCATTTGCGATATATGTATTATGGTCTAAGTCACCTCTTATTAAAACCATACTTCACATATGGGTGTAGAAATATTGCGCAATCTTGTCTTAAACTATAACGAACTACTATTTGTGAAATTAAGAAACTATTGAAGGTACACGATACTTGTCTCTATGTTCGAAAATTATCCAATTGAAAATTTTAAGCCATAATGACTTACAAATAGTAAAAGAAATATGAGTAACTTTTCAAAAATGCGAAAAATCTATCTTTGTAAGTGCAAAAATGCAGTCACTGAGGAAAGTTCTAAGAAATAAAAAACCATTGAAATATTTTTCAATTCAAGTTTTTACGAATACAAAATCGTTTGCGTGAGCTAATGAGGTCCTTCAAACAAACTCAGTTGTACCATATAAATGCAACGCTTTTATCTTTAGCTTGTCTAAGAAATTCATTATGATTCCATTACATAACTATCGAATGTGCCGATCACGTCGTGGAATTTCCTTTATGGAAAAGAAAGAAAATGTGTGTGTGTGTGTGACTTGGCGGTTACTCAAGCGCCAAAGAATTTGCAGTCACTGCTGATCAAAGATGATCTCAAGCTGCTTCTGCTGCTGCTTCCACTTCTGCCAATGCTGATCGTGATCTCAGTTTCTTCTGGTTTTTTCTAATGCCATTGCTGTTGTTGTTGTTGTTGTTTTTGCTGTTGGCCTTTGAATACGCTGTTCTAATGAACTCACCGTGAACTTTACATTCGTTTCTAAAGTCAACGAATTTGTGTGTACGTTATGATTTCTAGAAAATAGAGCTACTTTCAAGATCATTACGAGACGATGTGGCAAGAACGGAGAGAGAGAGAAAGAGCGCTGAAAACAAGGTTAAGAAACAGTTAGCGAAAACTCAGTAATGACAACAGCGCATATCTCTTTAAATATTAAACTTTATGTCTTGAATTCGAGTTTTTACCGTATACTCGTAAGTAAGGTACTCTAGCAATGACATTACAATTGTAATTTTCTTTCTCTTTTTTTCAGGTAAGTTTTGGTTGGTTTTATGACATCCCTAAGCTATCCCTCAATCTGAATGTAAGTAATTTGTAATTTACATTTTAAACTTGAACTTGTTTTTTTGTTTTTCAATTGAAATTCATTTAAAAGTTTTTACGTTTTATGGATATACCGTTGCCAAACTTAACGCAACAAATCTTCACACTCCGTTAATACTTCACTTTAAAGTTGGAACCTTTTTGCCGCTGTCAGTCTGCGACTGTATGTTTATATAGATTAATTTAATTCAATTTAATATGAGTTGTGTGTAGATGACATGGTGCTGTAAAATTGTACTCATAAAAGCAGTTCAAAAGTGACAATATGATATAAAAATATAGTACGGTGGAGTTTATAGCAAAAAAAGGCAACAAAAAGGAAATGGAACTGACCCACATAGTATATATTAAATAAGCAATTAAAAGTAATTGAATAAACTAAGTAAGAATGGAACACTTTAGTCATGTTACGATTACAGTCAAATCGTAACGCCAACATCGAAAAAGCTGTCTAGTTTTAATAAATAATTACTAATTGCCCCTTGCATGAGTCCAAATTCTTACTTTTCTCTTAAGGCATTATCTAAAAAGTTGTATTTTCTTCACAATCTTACACTGTTTAATGAAGAATTTCTGAATAAAATGAAAAATGCTCTGTTGATCCCACCTAGTGTGGTATGTGCACAGTCGAAAACAAGTGGTTAGTGGTCAGTTGACCATGTCAGTTTTTTACCAAAAAAAAATCACTAATTTGGGCAAAGAAAGTCACATGTTCAGAAAAGAAGCGTCACTAAAGTTATATGTCATTTTAAACGTTGGAGCGGTCTCTTTAGATCCCACCTAGATGACCATGTTGTGTTTTCACAATAATAAACAGAAGTTTTACATAACCAATTTATATACTAAAAAACAGAAACTGCACCGAAATTTTCTATCGTTGTTTTGAGTTCACATATACTGGTTCGTGCGCCCTTGATAATTTGGTAAGGTTGGACAGCTTTAATTTGATCCTATTTGAATCTCCTTCAGCGTCATGTTAACATTTCTCTGTTAATGCTCTGTTAAAGCTATGTTAAGTCAGGTGGTTTGTGTCTTTGCTAGTTAAACATCTAATTTAACTTCACACTTGTTGTCATAATAATAAGCGTAGGTTTCTTTAGTATAAGTTAATGTCACTCCAATGAAAAAAAAAAGGATATCAATCTAAGGAACTGTAACTGTTTGAATAAATTTACTTTATCCAAAGAAAAAGTACGACCTCTCTTAATGCTTCCTTAAATAAAGTTAAGGTATTAATTATGATACCATATGAACAAAGACAGCTCAGGGTTATTAAACACGGAAGAATATCGCATTTACATTGTTGAGCAATATTTTAGAAACAATGAAGGTTTGGCAGCTAAGGTTTGCTGCATCTTGTTAATGCGCCAATACCATTTTTAGAAAAATATCCGAATCATTATATCGCTTGGTGATACTTCGATATTAAAATGTTATCGGATCTTTCTCTCTCAGTGAAATAGGAAACCCAATTCGTTTTACACGTTACTATACAAAACAAGAAAATAATATTGATGGAAAACGAAAAAATTAAAGCTCTTTCATACCACCTTACCTTTACTACACCAGTGAATTCAGTCTGTCAGCAGATTGAGAGGTTTGTAAGGTTTCAGTTCAGGAAGTAAAATCCGACTACATTGAGTTCAACATTTTCACAACTTTCATCGTTGGAAAAATTGTGCCGATGGTGCTTTCAAAATTGTATTTTTCATTACTAAAAAAAATTGTTGACTTGACTGAATGACAATCATAATCTTCGACTTTTTAAGTACACTGGAATGCAGTGCAACATATCAGTGAGATCTTATCAAGTTCAAGGACATTAGTATTTAGAAACCGTAAGCTCCGCAGCTTAATAATTTTGGGCAAGCTAAATTTGTGCATAGACCTTCAGTTTAGCATTAGAAATAACATTGAAAAAAAGCCATCGATATCGTGTACCCTAAATAAGCTCTTCAAGGTCAAAGTCACGAAACTCAGTTTTTTCCAAATATCTCGTAAACTATTGCTGTTATAACGATTTTATCTATATAAAATTTGTGCTTTGGCTAATTTTACACAAAAAAATGTTATGTCCAAAATTTTGTAGTTCTCAATATATACGAATGAGGAAAATAAAAGGAGATAATATTGATGTTGATGAACAAATCAAAGTTCTTTATGAAAACGAAAATTCTCGTTATTTTATTTATCAAACCTCGTATTCACTACTGTAAATGCTAACTCTGACGCTAAACTTAATGTCCACGCAAAAGTTCGGCTGGCACAAAATGATTCTGCAGAAATCTATTAATTGTCATGGGCTATCGTGTAGATGTTTTATCAAAATCGAAATGTTGTCCAATTCAAAATCCCGAAAAACTTAAAAAATCAAATCTAACTTAAGTTTTTATTATTCTGTCTCTTTCAATTCACAAACTATTTGGCCTAAGTTATTAAGTCATTTCATTAAAAGAACGACAATGACCTTAGGTGGGCTGCCCGAAGTTTAAGCAAAGTGTTTTTCTATTGGGAATGCTTCACACATCATCTTATAATTGGTACCACCGAAAAAATTTTAAACTAAAAAATCTAAATTATATTACCATCATGCATGCGATGCTTCAACAAAAAAAGTAATAAAAATCACAAGTCCCTGCACACGTCGAGAGATGCGTCCCTACCCATTAGGTGTCAACATACAGATCACTTCAGCTTCTTCAGAAATGATAATTTTCTGTCACTAATTCCCCACATCAAAAAACACAAAACTCTCTCCCACTTTTTGACATTTCGTGTGTTTTTTGCACTTCATTAAGACATCAGCGCCAGCAGCATCACCTTCCTGTGTTTTCCAATGATGGGTGTAAAATTTCCCTATGTCATGTTCTCGAATTTGCATTTCAAGTCATTTGTCATTTTTCTTGTTCTTTCCACATTTTGACATAAATTAATTTTGACATTTTGACTGATTTTCGCTTTGTTGAGTTGTTGTGCTTTCTTTTCATTTTAATTTTTTGTTTTTTTTTTTTGTTTTTTGTTTTTTTTTTTTTTTGTTTTGATTTTTATTTTAATTTTATTGTGTTTTTTTATTGCCCTCAAAGCTTTTTCATATCGTTTTATTTTTGTTTAAATGCCCTTATAACATATAGTTGTGGGTAATAAATATTAATATAATCGGATGAAAATTAGCATAATTATATTGTGAATCTTTTATATTTAAATTTTTTTACATTTTGTTGTTGCAATTTTTGACTGCGCAACAACAATGTGTAACTGGTATCAAATTAATTTGATTGATTGTAACATTTTTTCGGCAACCTCTTCCCAAACTTGCCGAAAAATTGTAAGAAATTTGTCATTTTCGGTTTGTTGCTCTTGTTGTTGTTGTGATGGCTAGTAACTTCAGGCTGTTGAAGAAAATTAATATTCACAAAATCACTATTAATTATAAGGTGGATTTTAATTTTAATGAAATGCTGTGTTGTTTTTTACGTATGGTTTGACATTTACTTTTAAATATCAGAAACTGGAAAAAACGAGCTTGTAATTTCAATTTTAAATGACTCGTTTAAGTTTTCATTGAACTCAAAAAATAAACAGTGATTTCTATTAGCAATTTGTAAAAAATGAGATGATTGGGAAAAGTTGACGTAACGCTTCCCAAACAAAATAAAAGCGTACAACAACGTGCGTCAGGATTTTCGATGTATGGGCTACTTAAGTATGGAAGATATCTCCAAGGCTTCATGTTTTGTGTAGAGCATTTACTGTATTAAATCTCAATAAGCACCGCAAAATAAGGCACACTATAATTTTTTCTGAAGAAAACAATTAAAGCTACGTAATTGTTTTAAAACACAATAAATTCACCGCTGGATTGTTGGTAAAATTTTTAGAAATATTGCACTGGCTTGTAATACCCGAAAATTTCCCGAAGAAACATCTCTACGCCCAACTAAAGAAATGAATCTAAGTTAGACGATTTACTGAAAAAACATAAAACTTTTTTGTGTAGTGCAATAACTTTATGTAAAAGTTTAAAGCAGCGATGGCCAAAATACGAACAATGAGCCATTTAGGGCTCATTACAACTAACACGACGTTTTTCTTAAGGAAAATAACAACGACGACAAACACATGCACCAACTACTGCTAGGGAAATTTTTTTTTGTTTATTTTTATACGCGGTATATACGGCATTTGTAATATTGTTATTGTTGCATAATTCAGAAATGAACAAAAATACCGAGCAAGTGAACAAGGAAACAACAATACGCACTTTGAGGACAAAGTCTCGTTTCGTTTTATCAGTGTACTTTTATTTCTACACTCATGTTGTTCTTTTTTGATTCTTGAAATTGACTTTTGGTTTATTTTATTTTTTTTATTTGGTTTTATTTAATTTTTTTTATTTGGTTTTATTTAATTTTTTTTATTTGGTTTTATTTAATTTTTTTTATTTGGTTTTATTTAATTTGTTTTTATATTTTTTTTTGCTATAACTAGAGATCAAAGTCATGGTGAGGTATTTTCTGTTGTTGTAATTGTTGTTTTTGTTGCTTGTGTTGTAAGTGGCTCCTGCTTCCAAAACTTTGCCCACTTATGGCTTCAAGTGCAATATGGCGTTATTCCAATGAATTCATTACACATTACACAACATTTTTTATAATATTTCTTTGTACAAAATGTTTTCTACAATGAAAATGTGCTGTTTAATGGAAAATGTGGGTCAAATCAAATTTAATGCAAAATATCACCAAATTTTTACCAGTAATGCGCAAATTTGAACTTACGACCCTAACTCAAGCTTGCCAACAACGGAAGCAATTTCGGTGTTAATCCATTTTTCGGCTTAATTTTTTTCTTCTCTGTTAAAGATATGTGTCATAAATCTAAATAAGTCTTGGGTAATGTTCCCTGCGAAATTTTGGGCGTTATGAAAAAATCGTTTTGGGGCATTATTAACGCCCCAAACGATTAAAAGTATCCTTATATAGCTTTTTGTTATTCTAAACATTTGGTTGAATGTTTTGTTTAAACTCCATTGGAACTTGACCCCTAGAACTTTCTTGTCACAGAACTGTTGTAGATGGTCATGTTTCTTAAAAGTATCTATGTTGTAAACTATTTTCAGCTGGACATAATAAAGTCCAATTTTTGGGCATTATGTTAACGGGGGGAAATCAAAACAATAGTTGATACATCACATAGAATCAAACAGTTTGTATTTGTACTATAATTGGTCAAAATACTCACTTAACATAAAAATGTTGTTAATTAAAATGTGCTCAGATATTTAAAAAAACAAAATTATTCTTCTGCCTGGTGTCAAATTTTAGAATATTTCAATTTACAGCAATAACAATAACAACAACAATCACACATTCAATTAACGTATGCATGTCATTCAAGACTGAACTCCAATTGTAAACTCAATTCCCTAATAAACGCAACGTAACAGCAAACACTTCCTGCTGTGGTTCTGTTGTTGCTGCTCATTCGCTGTTGTTGCTGCTATGTAGTTAGTCGATGCCTAACAAGCAGCAACGCAAAAGACACCGACGCTTATGCTGAGGACCACTTAGCGCCGTTTTGCTTAAGAATTCATTAACACATGCACTCATTTACCTACGACTTACTCACACATTGAACGAACTCTCAAATGAACCGATCAGGCCAGGCGGGGCAACATTAAATGTGAACACTTCTCATTCATAGATTTACGTTAAATTTCATTGCATACCATAAATGTTGGTGTTGTTGGTATTGTCGTTGCTGCTGAGCTTTAACCTATGTGAGAGAAAATTCCAATAAAACAAAAAAAAAAACCAACAACAACGAATACAACAGAAAAAATGTGTTGAACAAATGTTGTAAGCAACAATCAGAGGACTAAGAAACAACAAAAGATTAAGGGTGGCTTTTGTAACACAGCTGGATACTTAATCTACAAATCTGTACAATTTTTACTTGCAAAGCATATTACAAATTTTCACATTGTTCTATGTTGCTAGCAACATGCTGCTTTAGATTGTGCAAAATGTAAGTCTCCAATTGTAAACATGTCTTATGCAACATTTGATTTGTTTCTAAATTTTGCATTAATAACATTATGAATTTGTAATATGTTGCTCCGGACTTTGTAACATATTTCAAATTTAACTCATTCAACAACTATGCCGAAGATACAGAATTTAGTAGCCAGTGAAAAGTTCAATATTTCGGGATGTTCATAGGCTCTCACTTTTGTCAAATTTTTAATCAATCGACAGGTGTTTTCTATGACATCAGCAGAGGTGGTTCTTGGATGCCAGTAGTACCCGATTTCGGGTTATTTTTTTCTACTAATCAATGAAAAGAAGTCGAAAATGAAATTCGGCTAGGTTCCAGGACCCAAAACGGTGCGATTTTGGTTAATTTTCCAAAATTTTTTTTCTTTGTATGCAATTAGCTTGCCGCAGTAAATTAGAAAATTTTTTACATCGGTAGTTTTTTTCCAAAATATTTTAGAGTTTTTTTCTACTCAAAACGATGTTGTTGTGACCAGCTCCCGAAGCACACTTTTGTGTGCATCTCTGATATAATGTATGATACTGCATAGTGTTCTCTGTCTGGCTGCTGCACACGGTGCGATATTGTGTGAACTTAATTGTAATACAGACAATTCCAATAGGGAAATTATTAGAACCATTTCTGAAATTTTCTGTATTGAAACTTGTTCAGTAAAATACTATACGCAGCACATACGGGTTGTTGGTTTCTTCGGAAGTGTAGTTTTTCGCTTACTCGTAATATTAACATATCACTCGGTCCATGCAAATTGTGTTCGTCAAATGGTGTAAGCGTTATAGTCTGGAAGCTAATGTTATATTTTCGTGGTCATTTCATTCCCCTTCAAATTCTAATGGCGATAGTTATGCCATTTTTGAAAAGAAAGGCTTTATTGAAAGTTTTAAAGTACAATAACGATACTATTTAAATCTGAAAACATAATTTTTGCCCAAAATATCTAATTTCGTTCAAAATTGCAGTATTTATTGGGAAATTCAAAATGGTGAAAGATGGGTCAAAAGAAGGGGTCAGGAGAAGAGTTTTGGAACATGAAATCGATGAAATTGATCCACAACATTGGTCTTAATATAATTTTCTACTTCACAACCAGTCCACCAATTCATATTACTACCCGGAAGGAATAATTTAAAATAGGATTCAAACATAATCATGAGATTATGTCATTTGTAATGTTGCCTCGTGGACTATTAGTCAGTCAGTTGAAGGTTTACTTAATTTTTTGTTAGCAACATTTTATATCAACATGTCTCTAAAGTAATATTTGTAGAATTTGAACAACAATAAAGTTGTTATATTTATCTCAACATGTTGCTACACTCAACTTTAACTCTACACCAAAGTTGCTGTTGCTGTCAAACGCATTTGCTTGAGTGCTTTTAACTTTGAGTTGAAATTGCACTACATTGTTGTTGTGTCTACTGTTTGTTGTGTTGCTATCCATGCGCTTTTCACTCAAGCCAAGATACAAACAAATGTATCTGCTCATTGAGTAGATACTTTAGTAACACGCGAGCTCTTCATACGACGAAACGTTCAAATGAAAACGCGCGTGCGGTTGCTACTTTAAATTTTTTTAATTAAAATTTCCCTATTTTTTTTTAAATAAAAAGTGTAAATTTTAAAGTGTCAATGTTTTTAAAGAAGTTTTTTTTTTATAAAAATAAAAATTTTTAATAATTTTAAACAAACAATTACCGGTGTTTTTGTACCTATGAAAAATAAATTGCACGAAATTTAAATTTTGATAAAATTTTCCTGCAAAATTGCATTAAAGTTGTAAAAGAATCTTGATATTTTTATTTCAAATTGCGCGCTGTAAAAGTACCATAAGAAAAAAGTTGCATTTATCCGAAAAACTACTACTTCACACTGTCACAAAAGGTGCCTTTTTTTAAAATAAATTCTCATACATATACAAACAAATACAAAGAACGTCCTTAACATTGCCTTAGTGTTGGTTGATTTTCAACCCTACCAAGAACGTCTACAACTACAGAAAGTGTAACCAAAACTTCCGAATAAGCAAACTAAGTAAATAAAAAAGCAGCGAGCAAAATAAAATTGACAAAGATAAAGATAAAAGCAAAAAAAGAAAAAAAAACAGTAAGAAAATCGTATCTGCAAACTACACAACGACAAACTACCCGTACGTAGCCACTATTGACTGCTACTGTTTGTTGTAGCTTTACTTTTTATTTGTTGTTTGTTGTTTTTTTTTGTATTTTACTCTGTCTATCTACAAGAACACTGCGGTTTTGCTGCAACAAAACGTCGCCGCCAAGTATCCATGCGTAACTGCAACATCAGCACATGTTGCTTGCCTCTAGGAGTTTTTACAGCAACAGCAACAGCAACAACAACAGTAAAACGTTAAAGCAAAACCAAAACAACAATTGCAGCGACAACAACAACAACAAAAAGTACGGTTAATTTATAAACGTCGGGCAAGTGACCTGCGTTGTTGTGTTTGTACCCTGTATCTGTGTAACTGCTGGATAAAAATATACAGTTTTATCTGTTGTCATTATTGTGTTTGCCATAAATTGCCAACAACAACGCCGCCACATGCTGTTCATTGTTGTTATCTAATTTAAAGGTATGGAGTATTTTACAAATCTCTAATAAATTTTACATTTTGTAAATCTTTTTTTTTATTTTATTTTTAATTATATTTTTACTTTTTTTTTATTTTTATTTCTACAGCGCTCGCATCCGTGAGTGTGCTATTTTGCGTATTTTCTTCTAATTGTATCTTATGGCATCAATCATCACTTTAAGTGTATAAAATACATGGAAACACTTACATACATACACACATACAAATGTAGTTTTATTATCCACTCAACATAATATCTTTTCTTCACATTTTTTTTTATTTTTAATTAAAATTGAGACTTCTGCTGCCACATGATTTTTGTGGCGCTTGTCTCTGTGCGTCTTCATCCATATTTTGTGTTCATCTGCTAATTTTGTATTTTTTATTAAATTTCATGATTTTGCACTTAACGTTCCACTGTTTATTGTTCTAAGGAATCTTTGCTATTTTTTGTGTTGTGATTTCTCAGTTTTAATTGCGGTTTATAAATAAAACAAACAAAAAAAAAAATTTTTTTTTTGCCTCTTCTTAATTTTCACGCGAAGTTGCAAATAGCTGTTGTTAAAATGTTCGCTAAAACTTGAGCAAGGTGGTACATCACTTTAAGTCTGTGTTGAACAACAAAGAATGTGCTTAATATACTGAAAAAAGTTTCAACTTAAGTCAAGTTTCGCTTGAGTTTCAAACACGAAAAAGTAAATAAAAAAAAAATTTTTTTCAGTATTCTTTGGCTCATTATTTGTTTCATACAAAATTGAAAGATTTAAAGTTCAACTTCTGATATTGGGTTATTATCACGAAATGGGTGATTCTCAGAACTTATAGAGAATAAAAAAAAATTCATCGTTGCAACTTTTAGATTTTTTTTTAATATCTTTTTCAAGTTATTTGGACATATAAGTGTATAACTGGATCTACAGTAAGAGTAGTCAAAAGTTAGATTGCTGCTAAATACACAAAATCCAGAGCTTCGAAGGCTACAGAAAGTGATAACATTTTATTGAAGCGACGGAGGCGACTTTTCACTGACATATGCGTCTTGGACCCAAAAGAAGAGCGGAAACACCTATTCCGTACAAATCGTCACTCTACAAATGAAAACAAAGTGAAATGTCAAACCTTTGAAAAGAATTCAAAACATTTAAAGATAGAACTGACAGGTTACAGTAGCGACACGTTTTTTTCTTCTTATCGTTTTTACGAATATTTGTTGTGTGGTCATGTGATTTGACTGTTTTAATGTCTGCGATGCCTGCCCGATTTCATAGTATTATGCTCACTACGCTTATTAGCTCACAAAAGTCGTTTATCGTCTTGTTTACTCATGATATATCATGTATGTATATGTGAACTCTCTAGTGCTTACAGAAAAATCGATGGACAAGTTTCAAACCTGTAGCGTGGAAATGGGAGGATTTTTGTAAATATATACTCCGTGGAAATTAGGTGCGCGTGCGAGCATATCACTACTAGTTATTTGAGAATTTGCGAGCGCGAAATTTCGAACAAGGGGTCGCTCGAACTGACCATTCCCGTATTGAAAATGGGAAATGAACAGTTTACGGAGGCGACATATCTGTAGATTCTCGCCCTATAATTTTTAATTAGAGTAATTTAATATCGATGTGTATGATGCAAAATGTCTTTCCTCAGTCTTTGCAGCTGACCAAATATACACAGACATCCATTACACCCATTCCGTGGTAATAGCCCATATCTCGGAATGAAAACAAAATTTTATATTTAATATTGCTTGTTTCAAATCAATAGATATTTTAATTAAAAAAAAAAACTTTCAATACTTCTGCATTTATTTCTATACCATTTTTTATTTAAGTTTTTAAAAGATTCTGAAGAGTTTGTGGTTTAACTAAAAATTTTGGTACATCCAATTTTTTTTGGAACTTTTCTTTCAATACTGGATTTACTTTATATATGATTTTTGTTTGCCTATATAATTTGTATTAATTTCTTTTTTTTGTCAAACTTGTTGGTTGCTACAAGTTATGAGTGGGTGTATTTCGTTTTATATTGTTGTCGTTTTTTCATTCGAGTGTTTTTTATTGCATCTAATAATTAGTAATCTTATCTAGTACTTAAAGTAAACTTTTAAAAGTCTTAAGGTGATGTTTTGATTTTAAAATTTTTATCTATGGTGTTATGACATTAAAATCATTCCAGTTTACAATTTATAAACAGCTTTTTACTTAGTTTTCAACAAATCTTTTAACTCAACAGCAAATATTGTTGTGCATTACATTGAAATGAAACATTTAAAAAAAACAAAAATAAATTGAATCAATTTCGTGAATTTATTATTATTTTAAGGTTTGAGTAACAGCTTTGAACATATGTACTTACATATGTATTCTAGACACAGTCAAATTGCAAACTTTAGAACTTGAACTGAAAATGACTGTAAAGCTGTATCTTTATTCATGAGAAGTTTTGAACAAAAAATTAAAATATTAAAAGTTTAAATTTTGAGCTGTTAATAAATTAAATGCTAAATAGGAACATAAAAAATAAAACAAATATAAAAATAATAAATATTTCTTAAAAGATTTTTTTTTTTAAATTTAAAGTGCAATATCATAAAATTTAATTTTGATTAAGCAAAATTTAAAAATTGCTTAACAAAAAGTTTGTTTTTTTTTTGTGCGAATTCAATATAAATTTCGATTTGTTTAACCGAATAAATTTCTTTTGTTTTAAAACTTTTTTTTTTTCAGTGAATACTTTTTTTCAAGATTTCTGCCTTTGTAACCATTTGAAGACACTTTGTTCTATCCTAAAGTTCATAAAAAATACAGTGCCATCATTAAATGCCTAACACTTCCATCTACGCAGTATAAAAATAAATTAATTTTTATTTTGGGTTGTAAACTTTTGCATTATCATAAGATGTGACTACGCAACGTGGAATTTCACGTCAGTTGAATTTGGATTTTTACTTAAAAGCCTTTGTGATCGAATACCTTCAATAATTAATTGTATTATATTAGCTGAGTATATGGTAAACTCAATGCATTCATATAATTCAAACAAATAAAAGCGTACGTAATTGAATTTTGAATAATATACAGAGTTGAATTTTGACCATCAATTGAAATCAACCCCAATTTCCAAAAATTTTGTTAAAAAAAAATATAATACCTTTTTTTCTAAATTGATTACCATTTAAAAGACCAATTAGATATGGACAAAAATTAAACTCGACAATAAAAAACTTCACAAACAAATACCAAGTTATTGAAAGAAAGAACAAATTAAATATGCGCCATTCTCAATTTTTGTTTCTTCTTGCTATGTTCTCTATCAAAGATTTTTTATTATTTTTTTGATAAATAGTGTAACATTTTTTGTATATACTATAATACCTATTTAGTAGAAAGTTTTGATTTGGCTCAAAGAATATCTTTGTTAGTGATTTCAGAGCTATGCAAAATAGCAATAAATAAAAAAAATCGCGATATCTGTCATCATGCAGCTGCTTTGTAGCATCCCGTGTAACTGCTCCCTTTCTCGGCATGGCACTCAAAAGCCAAAGTTCTGTGTATCCTTTTTTGCTCCTCAAAATCATTACAGCAGTAAATTGCTGCATTTTAAATGTCAGTGTTGTCGATTGAGTTGGACATTTTTTTGTTTTTGTTTTGATGTTTTTTTTTGCTCGCACCCTGTTCCATTTTAAGGTAGATGTTTGCATTCGCAGCAAACAATGAACACGGATATTCTTGCGTGTCTTATGCATTCGGATTTGTAATTGAAATTGGAATTACACTTTGCGCAATTATGGCGCATTGTTGTTACGTGTGGTAAGACTTTAATTTAATGGAATTATCCTTGGAGTTTTCTAACTGTTATTGGTTGGGTAGTGCCATTTTTATTTTTAATATATATAATATATTTTGCGCTGCAGTTTAATAACAATTAATATTTTTTTTTATTATAAATTTTAATTCGTTTAAATGGCGCCTGTAAAAATAAACAAAAAAGAAATTTATTGTGAGATTGCTTATGAAGAAAACAATAAATATATATTAATCCTCATTCTGTTAATTTTTATCACTCAAAAGTAAAGCCACAAAATTGTGGAGAATCAGAATTTTTTTTGGTCTTTAAAGTTTTTGTTGATTTTAGGGCAAATTTATTTTATCTCCTTCAAAACAACATCCATTTGAGGCAACACAAATGTCGCATTTCGTTTTATGGATTCCAGAGACTCAAATTTTTTTCCTCGAAGATGATTATTGGGATATTTGTACGTCGCATTCATAGCCCCCTGTCTTATTTCCCGTAATTATCCGTTTCATGAAGTTGGGATAACTTCAGGCCTCTAAAATCATCTGTTCAGCAACATTCTTTCGATGGTCTTTTTACTTGAAGTTCAGTTCTTTTTTTGGCAAAAGCCGTGCGGCAACGCGTCGCATGCCCAAAATATCTACAACAATTTGCTAAACGGTTCCGTATGAGATGTTAAGATCACTATCAATCTCTCTATTGCTCACAGTCCTCTTCACAATTTCAACGTTTTCTTCGGTATTCGACGTGGAATGGCGTCCAGAACGAGGAAAGTCTTCAACCTCTTCACGACCACTTTTAAACGCTTTATAGCATTCATATGCTCTGGTTTTTGATAGAGCAGACTCCAAAAGGCTTTCTGCAATATTTTCGACGTTTCAGCACAACAAATTTCATTCAAAACACAAAATTTCAAGCAAAATCTTTTCTCAATAAAATTGGTCATGTTAAAATGCGACAAAAACACAAAACTTGCCTATTGTGAACAGCTTACAAACAAACAATAATCATCTGAAAGCATTCAAGTTTTACACAGATGTCAGTATATGGACCGAATCGGTTGAGAGCGGTTCATTTAAATTACAAATTCCGTTACTTTTTGATCATAATGTATGGTTCCGTGTTCCAACGTTATTTGACCAACAAATATTTTTTTTTTTCAATTAAGAAAAAAAAGTTTTGTATTTTTTTTTGCTTAATAGCATTTAAAAACATGATTCAAATTCATAAATGCGTTTCCTATCAGTCTCAAAAACATGAAATGTTGAAAAAAATCGGAGGAGGTGCCTGGAAAAAGTGGCAGATTTGATATGGACATATTTCAACTTTTTTGAATTTTTTCCACGTATTGAACGTTTTCCAATATTTTCAAATTTTTCGGCTCAAGGTGTTTCGTCTTTTTAAATATTCTTAGACTTTTCAGCGTGTATATGATGTTTTCAGTACTTTTGTATGTAAATATTATGTATGTAAATGAACTTTTTCCATATGTATTCGTCGATTATATATAAATGACATTTTTCGATACTGTGGGAAATTTCTTGATGCTCTTCGATTTATTTGATTCTTTTCAATTGTAATGTCTTAAGACGACCCTTTCAATGGCATTCAATATTTTTACACCTTTCAATACCACAGTTTCGTTTTTCTCCTCTTGGCAACAAACTAGAAAACTTTTCCTCAAGAGTTTCTGTGTGTAAACGTTGGCAATCTGTTAAGTATTCTTCCAAACTTTGCCAATGCTTTTCAATTCTGCATCAAACTCTTTGACACTTTTTGATACTTTTCTATAACAAAGCAAAAAAAAAAAAACATTATAAAGTTCATACAACACGCCGCGAGTGCTTGCACTCAGCCGCTTTATTTTCTGTCAGCATTGTGTAATTTACTTTTGATGCCTGAAATTCCAACACAGCAGTGCGTTCCCATAATTTGTAATACTTAGCTGCAAGTGTCTCTCTTCCTTTTATTCCCTACCGAACTAATTTGCTTTTTAGTTGTTCTAAGTCGGAGTACTTTCTGTTGTTGTTGTTGTTACTTTCAAATGCATCTGTTCCACATATTGCTTTCTGTCTGTGAGTCTTTGTAGTTTTTTCCTTTTTTTTTGTTTATTAATTTGCTGCATTTTGTTTATTTTGATTTCTGTTTTTTTTATTTTTTTTTTTTTTCGATTTATTTTTCTTTTAAAAAGGTGCGCACGGTGTTACGCGCTCGCTTGTGCCACGCTTTTTCAATTTTTGTTTCAATTTTAAGTTGTTTTTGTTGTTACACTTAAAATGTTGTACTCTTTTTCCAAACTTTTGTTTATCTCTTGTTCTGTCTGTCTGTGTGTACGTTTGCCGCCTCTTCATTTTGTTGTTGTTGTTGTTGTCATATTCCCTGCTCGTGTTTGTTGCACATTTTTTCAGTTTATTCTGTGTTTTTATCAAATTTTAAATATCTTCATATTGTTGTTGTTGTTGTTTTTTGACTTGATTATTTGTTGCTTTTGTTGTTGTTGTATTCATTCTCACTGGTGTGGTTGTTTGGATGCACATTGGTTGTTCTGATTCTAATAAGAAGTTCTTGGCGTATTCTTGCGCGCGCGTGTGTATGCGTTTTTCGCCCAAAAAGGCGACGAGTTTCGAAAACTTTAAATTGTTTCGTAATAAAAAAAAACCGGTGAAGAAGGGGGCCATAGGAAAATAGCAACAACAATAATAATAAACAATACAAAAGAACAAAAAAACAACAAGTTGTTCCGGCTGGTTTTGCTGTTGTCGCTGTTGTTGCTGCTGC
The DNA here is from genome assembly GCA_963680825.1 of Meiosimyza decipiens. Taxonomy (NCBI): domain Eukaryota; kingdom Metazoa; phylum Arthropoda; class Insecta; order Diptera; family Lauxaniidae; genus Meiosimyza; species Meiosimyza decipiens. The sequence goes on from OY804258.1 coordinate 37,689,928, forward strand.
AATGGTAGAACAGGTTTAAGGTTTGTTCAACCACAAATCACCAAAAAACGAGCAGTAGAATGAAATTCAAGCAAATAAACACAAAAATGTTTGTGCAGCTTTCTGTTCTTTCACAAGATGTTGGGTTGCTTTTCATCACACATTTCGAAAAAAGCTGAAAATAACATTTTAATGTTCCTCAATTTTATTAACTTGTACGCTGCATGTGCTCTCTTGACTAATGTTGATTTTGTGTTCATTTTTATTGGGCTTTAAATTGCTTTGCCTTTTAATTTTGCTATTGCGCATATCAGCAAAATGTTGCGCGAATCGATTGAAGCTTTTAAATGTACACGACACTTTTTTTAAAAAAGATTTGCGCTAAACCGGATGCTAACAACATCAAACGAAGGTCGAGCCCTTTCAAATATGTCAGCTTATTTTAGAAACTAAGTTTTTTTTGCATTTAGTGAGAATAGTTTTTTGGAATAAGTTTCAAATATAATTGTTTTAGTACACTTTTTCGAACAGTTCGGAACAGGCTTAAAAGTATATGCCTTGAAGGCTTTATAGGCTCTCAGTTGCAAATTTTATATTTTTTATTATATGAGTACACTAATTTTTTGGATTTAAACATGCAAATTTTAAACTTGAATGTAATAAAAATAACATTTTTTCCCTTTACTTTTAACACAAACAACTTCAAATTCATTTTGAATTTAAGAAGTTTTGAAAAAAAATTTCATAGCTGGTTTTTTTTCTTTGAGTGTAAAAATGCATACAAATGAAGACTCATTGCTCCTAAACTTCCAAATCAAATTTCCATATTTAGTACGACGACATTGATGTTTCAAATATTTCTTCATAGTAGAGATGGTGTAAGCAATATATTTTCCAATATTTATGCCATGGACTTTGTGAATGTATGTATATAATTTTAATTACAATTCGGTAGATACATTTATATGTACACCTACACATTGCCTAAGTGCGGAAAGCCCGATAAAGCTAAGGAAAGATATTTAAAAAAAAAATAACAAATCCAACTTAGAATATTTTTCCTTTTTCCATTTATTAAATTAAGCTTTTAACATGAAAATGCTTAAAATTTTGCTACATAGCTAAGAAGACTAATAGTTGTAGTAGCTAAACTCTAATATCATTATTATATTAAAAACAATTACTGAATATTTCGCTTTGTTATGGCTTCTAAACGGAATAGCGAAGCGTTATTGTTTTTTTTTATTACTAAGAAATTTTATACGTAAATAAGAAAGCTTTAAAGATTTCATAGTAGGTGGCGCTGTAGGTAAAATTATGCGCCTATCAATATTACTGAGCTTCCTTTCGATGTTTTTCAATGCTTCTTGATATTTGTTGTGCAACATATTTGATACTTCCTAACATTTTACTTTTTCGATGTTTTTCGATACCTTTCGATTTATTCTAGGTTTTACGATACTATTAGATACTTATCGACTTTTAAATGTTTTCCAACTTTGCTTTTTGACTTTTGGAACTGGACTTAAATACTGGATTATCCATTTTTGATACTTTGACCTGCTTTCTCGATACTTTCCACGTTAACATACTCTTTCACACCTTTAATGCTTACATACGCTCTTTTATACTTTTCGGCTTTTATACAGTGAACTTGCCCATTTTGGGCAGCCCCCACAACCGTACAGCCCTAATAACCGAACACATTTCGGCGACACTCACTTTTCATGAAATTTTCCATACAAAATTTATTCCGATAGCCGGACACTCCAATAACCGAACGCGGACACTATATTCTATATAATTTTGATCATAATATCTATTTTAAACGGACAGAAATAAATAAGAATTGTATTAAATTTGTTCCAACTTCACTTTTTACAAATTCTAATTTGATTTCGTTTCGAAAGCTACGAATTTGAATTTGTTCCTCTAATAATGCGAATGTACACATTTATCTCAAAAGTGTTGAGTAAAATTGGACTTTTTGATTCATTCTGGTTCGCTGGTTTTGTCGAGTTTTCGAAAGTCGATCAAAGGTTATTAACTGAAGACAGAAATATTGAAAATCAAAGAGCCACTCCAGTGATAAGCGATTCTGAAGACAAAGCTGATGAAGAAATTGAATTTGGCATTGAAGCAAGTTGCCCGTTTGCAGCATTTTGCCAGAGATGATTTTGTATCATATCATGAAATCGGTAATGTAGAGACGCATTATGAAACCCAACATTTTAAGTCGAGCCAATCGAAGTTAAAACCAATCTACTTCAGGTGTAAAATGTATGTAGTGAGTAAATTTGTTCAAGAAATTCAATAAAATTTCAAACCAAAATTTTTGATCGTTCCCCATAATCGGATATCTCTCATAACCGGACAAAAATACTGCGATGGGGGTGTCCGATTTCTGGGAATTTTACTGTATATTGTAAAAATTTACTAAAAAAATGAAAAGTTGTAGAAATAGTCGTAAACTGAAAATGGGCCAAATGGACTGAATGTTCTAAAGCGTGAGTATTAACATCGACTCCAAAAATTTTTATTTGGATTTTTACTTTTTTATTTCTAACTGGAATCTCGCTAAATCAACCAAATTTGAACTTGATGTCAAATTAAGCCTATTTTCCATTTCTCATAACCAGATCATTTTTGATAATTTTTATTGCAGTTTTTTATCTAAAAGTTAACTTTCCCCATATGTATCTAGAACATTTGATATGTTCTCAATAAACCATTCTTTCAAGGCACTAATCATCTAATTCCTCTTCTTCTCTTGGTCTTTTGCTATTTCGAACTGTTTTTTTTTCTTTTCGTCTGCACCTCTTTTTGTTGTCTTTCCTTTGTTCTTTTCAACAGCTTGTGCCTTTCGTTAATTTGCGGCTTTTTTCTGCAAACCCTTTTGTTTGTTGTTGCCTTTTTTATTGGTTGTGTTTTTAGTCTCAACTTCTTTTTTTCTTGTCATTGGCTGCTGCTTGAAATTTATCTGCGTCATCCACGGACTAAAAAATTTTTGTTTTACACTCCATCATCGTATTTTTTTCACTCATCTTTGTTGGGAATCTTTTTCGCGCCATGTTCTTTTCATACCCCTTTTTTCTTTTTGTTCCCTACTTCAAATCCAGCAGCTTGCTGTGGTCTCCAGCTGGATGTTGGATGCTGCCTGGCTGCTACTGCCGCCACGTTGGGGTTTCGTCATCGTCTTCTTAGGCTTGAGATGCTATTTTATTTATTGGCTCTTTTTTTTTTTTTTGGTGTCATCGTCTTGTGGCTGGCTGACTGTATGTTATTTATTTCTTTTACAGTCTCAAGTGGTACTCGTTTGCCTTGATTTGGTCATGGTTCTGTTGCTCAAACTCAGCTTCAAGGTTTTGTCTTTTGTTGTGTTGCCTCTACTTTTTGACGCTTTCATTTCTTTTTCTTCGTATTTTTTTTTTTTTGGACAATTCCATATGTGAGTAAGAACAGTGCAATAATTTATTTTCAAATAATATTCGTCAGTTATATATAACTGACATCACTTTATGGCAGAATATGAGTGTCAGTCATATATGTCTGACAATATATTAAACTAAAAACTAATTTAAAAATATATTTATAGTTTGATGTGGAATGGTCCTTCGGTATTTTGTTTTTATTTACTGCTTACTTTTTCCGCTTTTATTGCATTCCACGTCATTTTCATCGACGCAATTCTTTTAGGTTTTTCAAAGATTCATAAAAGCTGCGTCTGCCGGATGCTGTAAAATAAACTCTGGACACTTGAAATTGTTCCCTACTAAATCTCGAGTCTTCCGTTCTTTGCATGACGTTTTGTATTTTTTATTGCGCATTTTCATTATGCTTCCCCAATCATTGACATCACTGTGCTGTGTGTCGCGTTAACTCTTTGTGTCGGAACTGATTTTTGCCTGCGCAGTGTGTCATCGCATTTCCTGTGGTTCACGTATTTATTTCCTATTTAAATGGATCAAAAATTAACCCTGCGTTTTCATTGGGAAAACTGAGCACAATGTTTTTTTACCTGGAGAATTGCAGACTTTGCTTTTGCTGTTTGCAGTGCTGCGCCATATTTTCATTTACCTTTGTATTCCCACAGTTTTTTCTTGGAAATTTCCAATTGATTTTTTTTGATTGATGTACATTGTTATTTTTCCCATCTGTGATTATCGATTACAGTTTATTGCGCTCCTCCTGTGTGTTCCATTTTGTGTACGACGAATAGTTTCTGTGGCTTCTTCTGTGTTTTGTGTGCAACAGTTTCTACTGTCAATGATTTTTTTTTGTTGTTTTTTTTTTCGTATATTTTACCCCGTTTTTATATTTTTCTATAGCAATGAGAGTATCTTATACAAATATTTGCGGCTTGAATATCAAATTTCATTAAACATCGTCTCGGCGATAGCTGAGGATTGTGTAGCTGCCTGCCTGCTTGTAATGAATGAAACTTTATTGATTAAGTTATCAGTTTCTCATGTCTTTATGTAGCTAAATACCTCCCCAATGTTCTCATTTTGTATGCTTTCTGTTTTCGTGAGAGATAGGTTTTGATGAAGTTTGTTTTTAAACTTCTAGCGAGATTAAAACATTTTATAATATTAGATTGCATGGCATTTTGTTTTTCTCGTACTTTTATCTCCACATTTTTATTCTACTTTTTGGCATAGTTTCTTAACTCACAAGTTTATAAAACTATCTGCTCCGAATATTAAAAATTTAGAATGATATCAATTGCCGATTAACAAAACTGATTTCCAAAAAAATGCATATTCATGATTCTTATGGCATCGGATAGCTTAAGAAATTACGCATCTAATGAATGAAATTCGACCGGTTTCTTAGTTCAAACCTATAAAAAATCTACTAAGAGAATTTTCCTTATCTAAATTTTATATGTATTTCAAGAAATTGACATAAACAAAACATCAATTATATCGCAACGCATTTTTTTGAGGTACGCCCTTTTCGCTTCTGAGAGCAGAGTACATCCCAGAATATTTTATGTTTGTTGTTGTTTGCTTGTGTTTACTATTTTTACCTTTTGCAGAATGTATCAACTTTATATCAGAGCTCAAAATATATGTAATGGAGCCGAAATAATAAAATTTTGTTCGACTTGGGCATCTCTGCTTTAGAACAGAATTAATAGTATGATGTTGTTTATATACATACTGGGTGGCAGCATCATCTTTACCATATCTACGTGATCGATTGCTGTGTGAACTAATTTCAACAAAATGTTATTGTACCAAGGCTTATCATGTCGAAAATCAGATTTTTGGTAAAATATCGCCTCTTAACGACTGGACAGTAAAATAAACTGAAGATAAGTTAATGGAAAAATTGTTTTCATTGGAAAAATTTTCTGTCATATTCAAATACTAAAAATAATTTTATGACCTGCGAACATCTTCAATAACGAGTATGATAGAATCTTTACTGGAGTGAATTGGCTGAAATGTGACACATGACGGTAATGCTGACGTTAACACCTAGTGTCACAGAGGACATGCTGAACTAACAAACTTCACATATTTTTCATACTTAATATGATTTACATGCCTTATGTACCTAAAAATTCTACAATTCTTTATCTCAAGCTTCTACCCTCATCCCCATCCTCCACTACCTTCCTTCACTTCAGCCAGTTTTTGAAGAAACATAAATATATTTTGGGATATAATTACCATCCAAAAGAACAAAACTTTGCGCAAGTTTAAAGTCAATCGGTTATGTTCGATTTTTAGCTTTGGACATTTGACATGATATGTATTTCAAAATATATCAATAGTTTTACTTTATCGAATTTATTAACAATTTTCAAATTTTTCGATACTTGAAATTGATCAACTGTCGATTTGGCGTATGTCCTGATATCGATTTTTCGACATATATGTATATCGTTTTTTTAACATTATAAGGTGTTTCAAAATGCTTTGACATCAATTTTTTTGAAAATTTTTGCGTAACATTTGCAAAGTATATCGACTTATTTTAAAATTTTTCAACTTTTTTGCGACCGTTCTGAACTTGTTCGACATATTGAAACTCTATTTTACTTTTTCGACTTATGAAGGGTGTCCCAAAATTCACACAAGAAAAGCTTATGCGCAAAGACCTTACTCCACCATAGTCTGTGTAATTATAAGAGCATTTATTAAAGAATGATTAAAGTCAATTGGCTAATTTCATGTCCGTGATTAAGTTCACAATATCAGCTTAAATTTTATCCCCTAAGAGAGTTCAGAGCATTAAATGCAGCTTTGGCTGTCAGCAAATATGAAGACAGTTCAGCCAACGTTCAATTTGTTGATGGCAAATTTCTCAGTTTGGAATATGGTGTAAATAAGTTAATTATTAAGTTGATTCGCCAAAGATTTGAGGGTCAAACTTGTCATCCGCATGCCAAATAAGATCATTAGAAGTAGTCTGATGAATGTATAAATTAGCTTCCGAAAGATGCTCCATTTTCATAATAAACTCACATTTTTTTATTAATTTTTTATTTGGCATAAACATTTATTAAAATAAGAACCATGAACGATGCTACTTCAGCGTACATATAGTTGGAGTGGTTTGGACCATCTTTGTCTTGAATCATTATTTGAAATAAATCTCTTTCAAATTTACGAAACTTTCCCAATATTGTTGTCAATAATCTAACCTTCGGGTTGTTTTCTTTTGATCCAATGCACCAACCATTGATTTTTTTTTTAATTTTGGAGTGTTTGTCTCGACAGTTCATAAGAAAAACATAAAGTCAGCTTCTTATTAAAAATACAGATTTTATATGTGAGGTATAACTTCAACGTTAGAATATCATTTAGGGATTTCAAATTGAAATCTTTTCATATTAGAAACTCTTCGATCTTATAAATCAGGGTCTATTTTTTGACATCAGTTTCTCGTCTTGCTTTTGCTCTTAGCATTAGTCTTAGTTTTAAGTCTTTTTTCTTTAACTAAAAGGCGTTTAGGCAAAAACTAAAAGATAAGATAGTTCAATATCGCAAAGATTAATTTATGTTTCAAAAAGCTAAACTAAGTATGGTTATCATTGCGATGACTTCATGGTCTCAAAATATTGCCAACATTTTATTGCTATTGAACCTTCTGCTTTATGTTTGCATGTTGGCGGATAGACGCTCATTTTGCTTTTGAAACCATTAATTAAAATCAAATATATTATTTTAGCAAAATACGCCAAGAAGGAAGTCGTTTACTACTCAAATGATTAATTAGTTTTGACTACTCTTATGCTACTGTAACAATAGAAAACGAATTCAGTATATTCCTAAAAAATTTAGATTTTCTGAAAAGACTGCAATATAAACTAGTAAAATTGTTGTCTTCGGCCAGGCCGAAACTCACAAACCCTACAACGCATTGAAAGTACTTTTTAAATAAATGTTAAAAATACGTTGAAAAGATTGAATACTTCGAAAATACTGTAAGAAGGTTCAAAAAGGTTGAAAAGTGTTGAAACACTGGAAACAAATTGAAAAAGTCGAAAAAATTTGGAAAATGCTGAAATATTGATGAAAAAGTCGAAAAAATAAAGAAAATGTCGAATAAAGTTGAATGAGATTTAAAAAAGTAGAAAAAATACGTATGGGATACATTGGGAAAAGTTAAAATGTTAAAAAAGTCAAAAGAATAAATGAAAATGTTGAAAAAAATGGAATGGAAATGAAAAATACGACATATTCCTTCCTAGGTGTACAAATATGAAACCGGTAATGACATCTAGCGGTCGATAGCCGTATATGTATGAGCTTCCGAACCGCACCAAATGTCTTAATTGTTCATTCTGTCATCTGTCAACAATATTCAGTTCACAATTTGTCAAGTTTCATACAACAACGCATTTTTTCCGCTCGTAAAGATGTCGAATTTCGTGCCTGAAAACTCTCATTTGCGGGAAGCATTGATTTTCTGTTTCCATTTGAAGAAAAACGCTTCTGAATCGCATCGAATGCTTGTTGAAGCTTACGGCGAGCATGCTCTTGGTCGTGCACAGTGCAATGAGTGGTTCAATAAATTTAAAAGTGGTGATTTTGATGTGATAAATGAGAAGCGCGGCCGGCCACCGAAAAAGTTTGAAGACACCGAATTGCAAACATTTTTGGAGAAAGATGATGGTCAAACGCAACAACAGCTCGCTGAACAACTTAATGTGACACAACAAACCGTTTCCTTGCGTTTGAAGGCCATGGGAAAGATTTTAAAGGTCGGTAGATGGGTGCCACATGAACTGACCGACAGGCAGCAAGAAAACCGAAAAACCACTTGTGAATTGCTGCTCGCCAGGCAAAACAGAAAAGGTTTTCTCCATCGAATCATCACTGGCGATGAAAAGTGGATTTATTTCAACAATCCCAAACGAAAAAAATCATATTTAAGCCCCGGCCAACGACCCAAATCAACGCCAAGACCAAATCGCTTCGGCCGAAAGACAATGCTGTGTATTTTCTGGGATCAGCGTGGTGTTATTTAGTATGAGCTACTAAAACCAGGTGAAAAAGTTACTGGTGCACGTTACCATCAACAATTGATCGCTTTGAACCGTGCTATACATCAGAAGAGGCCCGAATTTCAACTTCGCCATGACAAAATTGTATTCCAAGATGACAACGCATCGCCACAAGAATCGTACAACTGGGAGCCCCTGCCCCACCCGCCGTACTCACCGGACCTGGCGCCATCCGATTACTATTTGTTTTCATCGATGGGACACGCACTCAACGATTCGCACTTCAATTCTTACGAGGAAGTGCAAAAATGGCTCGATGAATGGGTAGCCTCAAAAAACAAAGAATTCTTTTGGCGAGGAATCCATAAATTGCCTGAAAGATGGAAAAGATATGTAGCTAGCGAGGGGAATTACTTTGAAGATTAAATTTGGAACTATTTTCGCAAAATGAACGTGTTTTTTTGAATAAAAAATTACCGGTTTCATATTTGTACACCGTACAATTCCGCCTAATTTAAAATCAAAAAAGTATATTCCTGATTGACATACACATACGAAATTTTAGCACAAAAGCTTTTATAGTTTGCGATATATGCCGTTATAAGTCTTAAAACTTAAGGCGGTGACACACCCAGTGGTACAATTCCGTACGATTTTTATCCAGAAATAACTTTCCATAAACAAACCTCTTTCACCAAATTTCAGTATAATTGCTCACATATTTCGATAGATATCCCACTTAGCGAATTTTACTTGTATGGATGATGGCACTCCCACTGGTGCTATTTCGCACGGTTTTGACTCATACAAACTTTATAGCAAGTAAACCTTTAACATGAAACTTCATACCGATTTCTGCAATAGTTAACTTAAAATAGCGCATATATTAATATGGGAGGTGTCACGCCCATTGATGTAATTCCGTCGCAATCCATTTAATTTTAAAGCATTTAGTAACTGAATTAAAAATTTTATGAAGATTACTTCCGTGGTACACTATCTATAACATTAAACGTTTTTTGCTTATACGGGAAATGTCACGCCCACCGGCACTAATGTGCCAAAATTTTGCAGAAAGATATCTTTTATCAAGTATGTCTGCCATATTAAATTTCATAACGCTTACGTTGTTAGTTCTCTTATTATAACGTTTACAAATATTGTGGGCTGTGCCACGCCCTTCAACGAAATTTTCCAGTATACTGACGTAGCTTGCATTGATGACTGATTTCAGTGGTTTCATTCCTAAAATTTTTAGGAAAGTCTTATGTGCCAGTTTGGAGTTATACAAAATCAAAATTTTCAATCGTTGAAAATCTCAGGGCGTTATAAATGTTAAAATTAGGGTCTTAGAGACAGACACACAGCCAGACCGACACAGGTACAGACAGATAGGACAGGCAGACATAGCTATGTCGACTTAATTAGTGACGCTGATCAGGAATAGTTATACTTTTTTGTACCTGCCACGCCCCCTTCTATACGTTACAAACGGAATGACAAAGTGAATATACTCACTGTGTAGGGTAGGTATAGAAAGGAAAAATATTTCAACTTAAAACTAATTCTGTTCAGTCGCTAAATCTGTGTTTTTTATGGGAAACTAAAGAATACATTAAGGCTGAATCTTGAGGAGTGATTCAAATTTGAGGGCCTTGCTATTCAAAGTATATAATATTTAATTACTTAATGTGCATTGTCTAATGATGTACATTTTTTTCTTTTAAATAATAAGGTAAATATCTGTTTAGTTAATAATTTACAAAAGACTTAAGCAGCGAACTTTTTTAATTTTTATTGTTATTTATGACTGTAATTTGTTTGGTTAATAATGCTATCACCTTAACATGCATTTTTAATAATAGGCTATTCAAACTACATAAAACATTTACAATTTCACTAACATTTAACAAGATGTACAATTTCGCAAAGAAATCATAACTCGGGGTTCAATTGTAATTTCTCAAATTATACGTGGCACACCAACATACAAAAAACAAACGTAAGACTCAATCAGAAATCTAAAATTATTTATTTTTTTTTGCTTTTGGTGCTCATTTTTAATATAAAACAAAACAAATTTACCAACATCAAAATGATGAATCGCCCAATGGAGTTGCTCAATTTGTAATGATAGTTTAACTACAACAACATTAGCAACAATACAAAACTTTAGCCTGGCCTCAGTTTAACCGGTTAATTCAAAATATTAAAAATTTCTGATGATTTTTGCATGTGAACGGACAGACAGACTGATGATAATAGAGAGTTTTTTTTTCTGTTTTTGATTCGCTTGTATCTATATAAAAGTTGATGTACATTGGGTATAATTTTGAGTTTGTAGCTTCATTATTAAATTTGATATCTCTCAGACTTTAGAGACATCGTCATCGTCTTGGCAGTCAGGCAGGCCGCCGGTCAGCATCTCATCATTATCATGTTGGGTAGGCGTTTGGGGTAGTCTTGCTTTTAGTCATGGCTGGAAGTGGGAAGCCAGTCAAGTTTCTTACGATTCGCATAAATGCAAAGAGTTTTTGCTCACTTCTTCTTAGTTTCACTTTCTATTTCTATTAAATAATTTGCAGTTTTTTTTTGTATTTTGACCAAGTCATATAATACCGGTCAAGTAATCATCAGCAGCTGTAGTTTATTCCAAGTTGAAAGATTAATTGAAACTTTTTGATTTGCATAATTAAACATTTTTAGACGTAATGCATTTGTAATGGAAAACGTAACTTTTCTTTGAAAGCTTAACATCATGAAAATGATGCTTTCTTTACTGAGGATATAAAATCACGGAATCGCTTTAATCCAGTTCGCTGCACTTTTTGTATTTATTTGCTATGGTGGTCATTATATATGAGTTATTATAGCTATAAAGGTTATGAATGCTGAATGGAAATATCGTGTTATTTTAGTGTTTCAAAAAAAAAAAATGAAAACTACTCTGATAAAATGAAAGGTCATATGGTCAATAAAATATAGTAGTTTTTATTTTTTATGCTTTTAATTAATAATTTTAAACCAGCACAGCAATTTTATTCTTCGTTTTTAAATTATATTATAATCTATATAATTGCCATCACGATAAGACTAAGTTTCGTGAAAACTTTGAACTGACTGTAGCAGTTCACAAGATATAGGAACCTGAAATTTGAAAAAAAAAAAATCGAAAAAATTACTAATTGATAATTTTGCGTTACTTTTTTTTTTTTTTGTGGCATGGTCCTAAATTTCGGGAAAAAATAATTTTTACCAAAATTGTATTTGAGAAAATACCATTGCCAGATTTCGTCATTTCGGATAAGTTTGAGATAGTTATTGAAAGGAAAGTGTCACAGCGATATCTCAATGATAAGATATTACTATTTCAATCGTAGTGTTGAAACTCTTCAATTTTATACGTGGCATTTGTAGTGATACGCTTGTTCATTCAATAAAAAAAAATCAATTTGAAAAGTGCTTACCCTATGATTACCCACCAATAAATTTAATAGACTCATTATAAAGATAGAAAACTCAAGAGACTTTTGATAAGATACTTATGTTGTTGGTTATAAAAAAAAAAACGCAGTTGATAACACGAACAACATAATAAAGATATAATTTTTCAACAAATTGAAAATAAACAAACTTGAGGCTCAAAGCCAATAAAAAAAAAAAGCTTTAAACACAAGTGAACGAACTTTGAGCCATAAAATTAAGTGAATTTACTTGATAAAATATGTAATGGATTCTATAAAATGAGTTGGCGAATTTTGTTTTTCTTAGTTTTAATGATCCTTCTCTACTGAAATATATAGTCTATATCATGGGTGGGAAAAGTTTCAACCAATGTAGGCGACCTGCTTTTGAAATTTTTGCCGGCGATCTACTAACCTTGAAATAGATATTTAAAGTTGGAAATTAGTTTAAATTCAAAATGAACATATAAAAGGTGATCCGATAAGAGCTTTCTACTTCTACCAATATCAGCCGGCTTCAATTCTTGCACGAGCTGTATTGGATGGGCCTTCAGACCAAGATCATGCCTCAATGATCCCTAAGAGATGCCCAAAGCCTGAGATTGGCGACAAATCGATGGCTTACTGTTTTCACGAACACTCTCTGCTACTGCAGAAATATTCTGAAAATTACGAGCTGTATGTACCCTGGTTGAATGATGAATGTCCAATGGTGTAAAATTGGTTCGAAATTTGGTGATGGTGTTACGAATAGTGCGCTCAGTTGGACTACCAAAATGATGTTGAAGGACTTCTCTAACTGATGACTAGTTTTGGTAGTAAGTTTCCACAATTAATTAACGTTGTTCAGCAGTAAGGCTATTCATGATTGAGTCGTATTGAATACTGAACACAAACGTCATATGGACAAGCCATTTGACACATGACAGCTGTCAAAACAACCCAGTTGAAAAAGGGGCATCGTATTGGATCAACCTTTATGATTACAATTCTTTAATGAAATTTATTATTTTAGATTTATCTTTAAAATTTCGAAACAACAATTCTCCAGCCTTTATAAGACTCTCTTTCCATATTTCGACGTCTTCAAAGGGCTTCTTATGTTATAATAAAATTTTTGCAGCCTTGAATGAAGTTATAGTTCGACTTCGTACTCGATCTCACGAGAAATGATAGTTGCTTGAATAATTGTGTCATAAATCCATTCTGAGCGGATGATTATTTTCATATTGTTTTTGGACTTATCTGAAACGTCTTTCAACAATGGTACTTTTTTCAATTGCTATGCTTTAAAGACCAATGATTCAAATACATATATCATTCTTCATAGCAAACAAAAAATTTTCTACCTATTCATCATAATAGCGTAACGTGAGCATATATTTTTCACCAAAGAAAAAGTTGAATTGAAAATTTTTTTTAACATCCCGCAAAATCAGATATATACTATTTTCAATTATTTTTTACGGAGACTCAGTGTTTACTATCTCCATTTATTTGCATTTACTAAAAACAAAAAAAAAAGTCCTCACTTTCACCGAAAACCCTAGCAAAAATTAAAATAGACAGTAAAGCAGGGAAAAAATTTGTATAGCAAAATTTCTTTGATTTTTGGTAGAACCATCGATGCGCTGGTTGCCAATTTTCTGCGTATTGATTGTTAAGTGGCGGCATTTGTTTCACCTTTTTTTTTGATTCTCAACAGATCCAAGCAAAAAGAAAATCATGTCAGACTTAGATATTCTCATTTATCAGCTAAAAGGTCACTGATGATTCCATTTAGCAATAAATAGTATGACTGGCCTTGGCTGGTCTTTGTTCTTTTGTTTTTGTAAATCTGTTGGTGTTATCATATTTTTTACAGAACAGTAAGCTCTGTAGAATAATTACAAACTTCGATACACCACAAAAAAAAAAATATTTGTTTTTATTTTTTTTTAATTTGACCTAATATGTAATGCTAAGCAAAACTAATGAATACTTTCGGATCTATATACTTTTTTTTTGTTACTATAGCTTTTGTATTATACTGAAACCTGAGAAATGCTTCACAAGCTTAAATATTATTAGCTAATGTTAAGTAAAGAAAAAAGAGTACATCAATATTAACAAACTATGCCATGTACAAAATTGCAAATATACGCCTGGCTGACATAACAACTCACGCATAGAACATGAACGTAAAACAACAATGAAAAACAAAAAAAACTTTAAAATATCACTCACTTCTAAGAAATTAAAGGTCGAATTAAATGAAGAACAAAATAATTGACATAAGTCAGAACAACGATAATAAAGATGATTTTGAATTGTTTCAGCTCAAATTTGACATTTTGAATGACAAAACATAGGGTGCAAGCACATATTTATTTTCCCCTCAAACTAATGACTAAATAAACAACGATGCGACTTTTAATACAGCGCAACGTAATATTTACCAACAATTGTTTATAATTAACAAATAAATATATTTGAGTGAAACATATTCTTTACTCAAGGAAAAATCAATTATTTTATGTTTTATTCAAATTGAAAAGAAATATTTTTGCTTTGGTTTCAAAAGGAATACACATTGATTTAAAGTGGTTTCATGTATGATTTAAAATTAAAAAATGTTGAATGTAAAATGAAAAATTTAATTTCATTTACTCCAACTTCAAAATGTTATTTAAGGTTTTTTACGATTGAAGCAAAATTAAAAAATATTGTTTTCAATACTTATCAAATTCAAAATGAATTTAAAGATGTTTCTATTAAAAATATTCGGAAAAAATGTTATTTTGAGTATTTTCAATGTAAAAATTTGCGCGCTTAGATCAAAATAAAATTTTAATGTCATTTTGCACTGAGCGTACAGAACTCATCGAAAGATAGGGTGTAACCAAAATCGCGAAAAACAAATTAAATTTTTTTTTTTTCATTTATTTATTGGGAAATTAAATTTGTTTTATTTTTCTGTTACATCATATTTCGGTAAAGATTAGTATTGGTTAGTTTGCCCACACCCTAGAAACAGACATGTGGTTTTTACATCTGCTATAGGAAGTATTAATGACTCCTAGAGTACTCGAAAGCTCATCTAATGCAAACAGTTTTCCCACAGCGCGCGTTTATGTGCCCCTACCTTAAACCTATTTAATTTAGCTATGTCTATTTGTTTGCTTTAATAAGCAGCTTAAAAGAATTACACGCTCGTTAAGTAATGCGCAGAAAAACCCCAAAAAAGGTGATGTCTAAATCACCTGAAAACTTCGTATGCAATAAAATGTTGATAGGAAAAAAAAAAATTGTAATCTTGCGTGATGTTTCTTAACTGCTTGCAGCAAAACTAGCGGAAACAACGATTATGTAAGAAGCGGTAATGTAGAAGAAAAAACAACAACAAAAACAGACGAAATTAAAGGCGCGTTCGTAAATGTATGAAATTACTATACTAAACACACACTCACGCAAAATTATTAATATAAAGCGTAAAAAAAAAGAATAAACTGCAAAAATCAGCAGAATATTACGAAAGACGCCATAGAAAAAGTAGAAGGCAATGACCCACACAAAGCAGCAGCAATTGCAACAACATCAACAGCACTAACCGACCACGTCTATGAGGCAAAAACGAAGTCTGCCATGCCATCATAAACCACACTTGCTCGCTTGTTTCAGTTTTTTGCTGGCTGGAATAAGAGCGTCAGCGTCGCAGTAAGCAAAATTATTAATGCGGCAAAACGCCAATACTCTGCAACTGCAGCGACACTGAAGGTCGATTGTCGGGTATGCAGGTTGAAGGGTGCGACCAGTAGACAAACTGACAGACTCTCGCACTCGCCCATTGAGCTGTCTTCGCGTTTTCGCTTCTTCGCTCTAACACCAGCACGCGAGAACATTTTGCTTTTCCCGTCTTTAACAGACAGTACAGAAGACTCCGCTATTTTTGAGCGCCGCAAGCAGCAGTGAGTGCGGCTGGTGGTGATGGCGATGGTGGTGGCGACGTTGCCACAGTTGACTTGCTATATTGCAGAGCAATTGAAGCGTTGCAGTGAGTGCATCTACAACATGTTATGCTGAAATTTTTGCAATATTTTCACCATTGCCATTGTTGCTGCATTTGCTTCTGCTTTGACTTTTGCTGCTGCTGCTGCCGCTGCCGTTGATTTGGTGCGGTCTTTGCTCTTGTTGAATGAAGACGACTGACCGATTAGTTTACTGCACTGCACTGCACAGTGTTTGGAAATTCGCTGAAATCGATTTAGATTTTTCACAAAATTCAACTCGTTAAGTTTATTTCTAATATCGTAGGCAAACATTTTCTTTTTGCATTGAATTTGGATTAAATTCTGTTAAGTACATGAATTTAAAGATTATTATTGTCTATTTTAATATTTTAGAAAATTTTCAATTGCATAAATTAGCATTAACGCTAGAATCTACCTTCTAAGAACAGAGTTGGAAGTACCTATTGCAAATAGAGTCAAATTTGGCTCCAAACAGAAACAAAACTGGCGTCAATAGGAATTTTTTGTTTGTGATTCTTCGGTAGCGTTGAGGGAACTTAAGTGGCTTTTGGCCGATGTTTTTGATTGCTTCAATTGATTATTTTATGGTTCGTTTCTTAGCGTGCTGAAATCATTGATGATTCTCTCCACAACTATTTTCTTGGTGTGGTAATCAATGTTAATTCCCCACACAATGATTCTCCCCAAAACTATTTTCTTTGTGTCAATCAACATATTGATTCCCAACATATCCTTTAGTAACATTAAAATATTATCACATTGATTTTTTCAATAATCTGTTGGTATCAGCAAATCATCTATGCCTTGGTTTGACATATAATGTTATTAAAAATAAATAAAAATTAGGTTGAAAAATACATTAAATAAATATTAAAAATACTTAGTCGAATGAGAAGTTAATATAAAAAATATATAAAGTTTTCAAACCAATGGGTATCTATCAATGATTGATACAAAAGTATTGATGAACATCAATTTCAAATTGATGCTTTGGAATGCTATGATTATTTTTTCCTTTTTTACCGCCCTTACCACTATCATAAAACTGACGTAATCCTTACAATTACGACCTACCATTCCAATTATCATTACCATCACATTAAGTAAAAATTCGTGTCCCTGTTTTGGCAAAACACATGGAAGCATATTTATAGATCTTTAATAAGTTGTTTCTTAAACGTGCAACAGCTTAAGGCTATTAGCTACATATACTAAATGGGCTTTATATGCTAAGCCCAATCAAAACCCATTGCTAACTTAGTGCTAATGGCACAACTAATCAAACAAGACACTACTTATTACAATGGAGGAAGCACTTGTATGCACATGAAGTGGATGAAAAATTAGAGTAGGTGGTGTCGCGGCCTTTTTTTTTTGTTTGTAAATTTAATTAAATTAGATATAGTCGATCTTATCTGATCTCCTCTTATTTCACAGGAAAAATGTAGTACATATCCATTCGGCATGTAACGTTTCGCATATCTTTCACATACAATCGTACAAAATATCAGCTATGTTTTAGAAATCTTTCATTTCCATTTCAGAAAGCTTTTTCCAATGTATCAATATCCCCGTCTTTTGATGTAATTTGTAACGTTTCTGAAACGCTACAGAAATATTGTAAGATTAAGAGGTAAAAACATTAATTTTTTATTGGACTCTTTTAATTTTGCGTCACTTGCGCTGCTATTTTATTACATAGTCCGGACTTTGAATTATTGTTTGATTTTACCCGTATCATCACTTGCGTTGCTAATTTATATATACAGTAGACGTCCAATATATCGTTGCGATTTTACGACTGACCCATGCATTAATTAGTTCGTTATATTGGACGTCTACTGTAGTTATTTTTTTGTGACGTTTCTTAATTTATAATTGACAATAAACAATACTCAACAAAGCATCTAACAAAGATCCGTAAATTATTATTTAGATTTTAATAGAAAAATTCAGTAAACATCAAATCTGGTACCTTTCAGAATGACTGCAAAAAAAAAACCGCAGTGTTTTTCACTTTTGGCATAGTCCTCACTGTACTGTGCAACACTGTGCGGCTATCCTGGACGCATTTTATGCTGCTTAATATGACGTTTGGCACTCCTTTGGCCGAATGTTTTTTTTTTTTGTTTGTTTTAGTTTATTTTCCTCTAGGGATAATAGGAATATTCTTCATAGTTTTGTGTGTTATTGCTTGTGTTCTATGTGAAAGCTCGCACACTCGTACACTGCACATCTTTGCTAAACAAACAGACGTTAAAATGCTATTGTTTTTGCTAGTGCCATAGCTGTCGTTTAACATTTTTCCCTAATTGCGGAAGTTTTCTAGGTTGTTATTTTTGTCTATATAAAACTGAAGAACTAAAGCCGTGCAGCAGAAATCATTGATTATCGCACCATCACGCGATTTCAGGAAAAATAAAGTGAAGTTTGTAATTGACGAGGCTAAAGTCAAGAGTTCTAAGAGGTGATTTTTATTTTTTTTTTTACTAATTCTACTCGAGTGCTGTTAAATTTGCAGTATGAACACGAAATTTGTTTATACAACATGATATCTTTTATAATTTGAGGTGTGTTTTATGCTGTAACATGCAACGTTAACGAAATTTTCCGAAGGTTTTTCAAATTTTATTTGCAATAAAACACTTAGTTTGTTAATTAAAATTGGCTCAATGTAATGACATTGTTTTCTTTCTTTTAATACTTTTAATTTTTTATAAAAAAAATGTCAATTTATTCTCAACATTGCTTGAAATTATGTTGCCTAAAAATGCGTTTGTACAAGAATGCTGACATACATTTTCCAAAAATTGTTATTTATGTTTGAAAATTTTTATACTATAAAACAAATTTTTGTTGAATCTATGTACAATAGCTATAGAGTTTCAAATCTTCCTGGACGAAGTTACATTCTTCTTCTTCAACCAAGCTTCAGGGTTACCATTAGCACTAATATCACAATTATCTTACATATGCATACAAATAAGTTTCCTGCTGTTTCGATTACTATTACAACTAAGTGGTAAATTAAGCCTCAGACCAAACTTTTGTTGGAATTGTAAATTTCTTAATTCAGTAATAACTGAATGACTTGGAAATCGACTTTAAATATTTTAAAAACTGCATTTAATTCCAGTGATAAAATCATACCATAATACTCCGGTTTCAAATTTCAATAATTAGTCAACAAAAAATCTCCAGCATAATTACATAAGTCAAAAAATACCACAATGATTTAAACAAAGCTGGCGCACATCTTTTGGCCAAAACTGTAAACCAAAAAAAAAATCAATAACATAAAATTAAAAAAAATAGTGTTAAAATGAAATCGATAAAAATTTATTTTGAGTTTTAATTGAAGTGGAAGCAAATGATGCAGTAGCTGCAACAGTCAAAAGCACCAGCAGGCGGGCGAAACTCATGGCAAATCAGTGAAAATAATTTTTGTTTCTTAATGATCGCATAGCATGTGGTGGCACATGGAAAACACAAAAAGAAGCACAGCGTCTTATCGCGCGCATCTTATTAATTTGAGTTTTGTATCTTTTGTGGCTTTTGTGTTGTAATCGCATGGTGTGGTGGTGCACCGGCAACTTGAGCTACTCAAAAGTTGGTTGGCTTGTCTGTAGCCCTTTTGTTTTTAACTGATTTTTGTCTCGTTACTTTTTTTTTTTTTGCTCACTAATTAAATTGTCGAAAGCAACTGAAATAATTTAAAGGTTTTACACAGAAACCACTTTCGTTTTTTAATGTTTGGAAATGACAAGACCTAAAATGCAGAAAAAATATTGGGATTATGCTGAAAAATCATTAATACGAGACAGAGGGAGATGCATACAGCATGTCGAGAAATGTTGTACAATTTAACTAAGCTTTTTATACAACGCTTGTTGGCTTTAATGGAAGTTTAAATTATGTGTAATGCCTCATTAATTTTTGTCACCGTTTAGTTAGAGTTCAATGGTTTTTGTAGACTTTGTTGAAACATTGCTTTTTATGCTGACTAGCGAAATTTTTTTTATTAGCTCATATTAAAGATAATGCAGACAGATTAATCATAAGTATTGATGTTAATCATCAATCAATCATCAAAATTCTTAGCTTTTGAGAGTACTTGATTAAGTTTTATGGTTAGGTTAGAGTGGCGGCGAGTAGTCATTAAGTAGCTTCAGAAGATTTTCAAGAGATTTTAATCAAAACTCTGGCAACGAGAAAACCTATATGCAGTTAGTTCTGTTGAGGATATTAAGCAGCGATCCGATTTCAGTTTCGGCCAATTCACTGAGGTTGTTAAAGAAAGCTTGTTCTTGATATCTGAGCCTGATTCTAGCAAAGGCCGTGCAGTTGCAGAGAAGGTGCTCAATAGCTTCTTTCTCGTCTGCATTCAGACAACTACGGCTTAAATGGGTTGAATGGAATACCTAACTTTTCAGCAAAAAGAAAATGCGAGAAGAATTTTTTCTTAACTATACTAATCGGAATGGGCAAGTGCTCTGGGGCTCCAGATTCGTGGAGAAAGGGACCGTGCCCTGCTAGTTCTTCATGCATTGTGCTACTTAGATTTTATCGTCTTCGAGTTTAGAGCCTTGATGGCGGACTGGCTATCGGAGAAGATTGCTAGCTTTCTCATATTGACATTGCCCACTAGACTGCAGGCTACTAAAACAGCAAAAATTTCTGCTTGAAAAACGCTAGCTAGAGTAAGGTAAGCGAAAAGATTGAGAAATTTCGAATTCCGCCCCCCTACCTACACTCCAGTTTATCTATGACTCATCGGTGCATATGACAGTTTCAAAATTTAAGTTGATAGTGCCCTCTTCCCATTGAACCCTCCCCGAAACTTTCACCTGAATGTTTTTCTCGAAGTTGAGTGTAGGCAGATGTAATCGGTGGAAAGATTAGCCAGTGCTTTTGGCAGGGTGTCGAAGATGGAGCATCAGCAGCAACCATTTCACTGAGTCGGATCTTGATACAGGACGCTGTTGCTTTGTTGAAGATATTGGGAGACACCAGTTGTAAGCTGACGTTGAGGGCTTACGTGGGACAGGATATCATTGCCTCCATCACACCTACACAAGCAATTCTTTGCACGCTCGCTAAATTCTTTTGGTTGTAGCTCTTGCTGATAACGGGCCATCATACAAAGCAGCCGTAGGTTGGTTAAGTGCATACTTAAACATTTCAGATTCAGATTATTTTATTTAAGGAATCATTGATACGTGAAATGTTGTGAAACACATTGAGTTGAAACATTCGTCCAAAATATTTAAATGTTTGATACTAATAACACCCTAGAACAATTTTCCGAAACGACAAATGCTGGATGGATGTGAACATATATTTTTGAGAAGATAATTTAATGCTATACAAGGAAAGTGCGAACAGTGAGACACTTTTCCAATATGCATATCTTGAAAAACTTTGCGGCGATCTTTACCAAATTTTGATCATCGTTTGGGCACATATTTTCTATAAAAAAAAAAAAACTCAAATAGATTATGTTAGAAAACTGCGCGACCATGAAGTAAATTAAACAAAATGGTAAACTGTTTACCGGCACAATGTACAGTATGCACTAAATGAGTCCAATCGAGATATTTAAGTATGCCTCAAGTATTAGAAATTCTCAAGGAAATACATAATGTTGATCCAGAACTTATAGTTGCTGACGCTCTAAACTTCTCTATATCCATTTTACCAAAATAACTTAAGTTTTAAAAGCACTGTAAAACTCAAAATATTTTGGTTTCGCAAAGCCATTGCATTTCTGTTACAAATTATTTGATATTTTATTTGTTAAAGAAATAAAAACAGCTGCCAGTAATCTTCAAGTCGAACGAAATGCCGATGAAAAACCGCAAAAATATAAAAAAAAAACCCGCATAATTAAAAAAAGATGTTTTTATTTTTTGGTAAATGAAATTTCTTTAATGTTTTCTTAGAAAATAGAACCTGAAAATAATCCTGCTGCAAAAGAGCAGCACGCAGATAAACACGCTACTAAACCGCAATATTTTTTTCTTATCCACAACTTAATTAAAAAGTTGCCAATGAAAATACAAAGCATAATCCTTGCAACACACCATGCAACAGCAACACACATGCAACCAAAAATTGATGCCTTACGTGCCGCAAATGCAGCTAACGCTTTGCCTAAATTAATACGAAATTTGCTTTGGTTATGTAAAAACTGTTAAAAATTAAATCCAATTAAATTAATTTTTCAATTTATTTATTTGATTTTGAGGTGCGCAAACAAACGCAATTAAATCGATAAAAACCTGACTACACAATTTTTTATTGTTTTTTTTTTTCTTTCTGTGTCTTACACGCGAACTCAAAATTGAAAGTTTTTTTTGTTGAAGCCTGGTCACAGATGGACAGCGACATTTCGATAGGAGAACAGACAGCTATGCTATCAAATCCAAAAGCGTCGCCACATTCAAAGCAACATTAGTAAAAATGTCCAATTTTTATGCGAAAGTTTACTATAAACTTCAAACTAATTAAAAGCAATCTATTTTCTAACGATTGTGTGCCGTTTAAAGGCAACGGCAGCAGCAACATTGTCGCTATTGTCAACATGTGGCGTGCGCTCGCACTCGCTCTCATACCATGTAATGTTGTGTTGTCAACATTTTGTGTTGCGTTCGACTTCAATTACAGCAATTGCAAATTAAATTAAAGAAAAAATTGCAATAAAACAAGTTAAATACGGTAGTAAAACTCAATAAAATCGACTTGTTCTCAAGCAGCAACATGAGTTTGGTCAAAAAACAGAAAACGGGCTGGGTTTATTTGTTTATCGATCGCTTTTGTCACCACACACACAGGCCTTTCACTTTAAATGTAACCACGGCGGCGTGCACTATTTGTAAAAGAAGCGTACAACGCATATTGTTTTTGTTGTTGTTTTTATTATATTTCTGTTGTATAAATTGCCACAATTTATTTTTATTTTTTAAAAAAAATTCTTTGAGTTTATTTGTTATTGGCACCAAACATCTTTCCTTGCGAAACAATGTTTGTGCACATTGTTTCTTATTAGCTTCCGGATTAGGTATTTAGGTGGGTTGGGTTCTCAAAAAAAAAAAAAAAAAATAACAGCAATTATTGAATGACGCCGTGAAAAACGTAAACGACATTGATAAAATTTTTTCATATATTGATTTCCAAAATAGGAGTAATACCTACCCAAAAATAAAAGCGGAAAACATAATATGAACTTACGTCAAATCTTTCAATATTTCTCTTAGTGTATGAAATATTGTTGTTGAAAACTCATTGAAATTTAGACAAAAATTCTAAATTTAAGCTTCAAAGATACTACCTCATAGGCTTAACCATATTCTTTGAGTTTAGCGAGATGTTTATGTCCAGCCATCTGTTTTTTTGTCCAATTTTTAATATGCCATTGAACAAAATAGTTCGGCGTAGTTGGCTATTTTCAAGATTTCTTTAGTCGAGGTAATCGACGCATTAATATTACAGTTAACTCGCTGCATTTATTGTTTTTTTCTCATGTTCGTTACTGTAAATGTTTTTGTTCAGCTTGAACAATGTTGACGGCGAAATACGAGTCAGAGTACAAACGAAGTCAAGTCATGTCATATGATCGTTCTGTTTGGTGCGAGTCTATTGACGATAAAAAGAACTTCAATAGAACCTTTGTACTCGACGGCGAGTATTGTTCTCGACAGCGAGTACAATAATCTGTTGACTCAGCAAGCGCACTCGTGCAGACCTCTAATACATACTCCTAATCTTTTCTTCTTGGTATGGTTTT
The DNA here is from genome assembly GCA_963680825.1 of Meiosimyza decipiens. Classification (NCBI taxonomy): domain Eukaryota; kingdom Metazoa; phylum Arthropoda; class Insecta; order Diptera; family Lauxaniidae; genus Meiosimyza; species Meiosimyza decipiens. Next base: position 37,713,631 of record OY804258.1, read on the forward strand.
ATAACAGCCCAGCATGCCAAACGGATCCGTTTCGGATTCGAAACCTATCCTCTTCTTCGTACTATTAATCCGGAATAGATTCTGTTTCCGTTCCGTTTCCTTGATACGTCATTAACAGTTTCTGTTGATGTTAAAAAACGAGTCCGGATCGACTCCGTTTAATTTAAAAAAACAAGTCCGTTCCAGTTCCGTTTTATTTACCAAAAACGAATTCGGAAAAGATCCGTATTTGAAGTCCGTTCCGAGTTCGAGACGGAACTGTCGAAACATAAAAAAATGAGTTCGCCTCGCATCCGTTGTACTTAAAAAAAAAACGACTTCGCACTGATTCGTATATAAAGTCCGTTCCGAGTTCGAGACGGATCCTTTAAAGCATAAAAAAACAGAATCCGCGCTGACGGATCCGTAACGGGTCCCAAACAAATCCGTAATACATCCGAAACGGATCCGTAACGGGTTAGAAACGGATCCGCATCCGTTTTTGTGCACCCTTAGGCTTTGAAAGTGGAATGAATGAATAACGAGACTAAGGGATACATATTTATTTTCAAAGATATTTTGTACAAAAGGTATCTGGAACATCTTTCTTTTTAGCAAGACAGTTAAATAACACATTATGTATCTTAAAATTGTAGAGTGCTCGTCCTTGCAGCAAAAACGTACCAACTGACATTATAAAATTTTGAACTCTGATATTAATTTATGAAGACAAAATATTTCACTCTTTTTTTTTACTGAAACTGCAAATTGAAAGGTTTTCAAAATCTTCGATAGTTGGGTGCAAATTGGAAAAAACAACAATATCCAATCAATTGCACCGCATGAAAGCTTCGAGTGAAGAAGTTATCACAACAATTTGTTGTTGTCGTTTTAACAAACGTCAAAATGTCGCAATTTCTACTGACATCTCTATGACACATTTTTTTGTTTGCTCAACTTTTCTACCGTTAACTAACTGTACACGTAATTACGAAAACTTTTTTGTTTTACAATTAATTTGTGCTGCTAATTAATAACAACAAAAATATAAAAAGAAAAAAAAAACTGGCAGCACTTAACTGACAAACTCTTAATTGACACACATTTCTTATGAGATTTTTACAAAAATGAAAAGCGAAAGAAAATCACATTTTTTTTTTCTTAATTAGTTTGTATAACCTCGTTTTAGCCAGTGCAGACAGTACCTACACTCGTACTTGTACTCGCAGTGCGCTAAAAAATTTGACTTCAACTTTAACTCTTCATTAAAGTTTATATTTAACTCGTTGGAATAGTTTGGGCCAGTGGTGTCCAACCTTTTAGCTTGCTGGTGCCATTTTAGAAGAACATGTGTTGCTTTAGATCGAATGTACAATTCACTAAATAAATTTTGCAAAAATGCTATAAACAACAAAAATTTCATAATTTTTTATTATGAAACTAGACAACAACAGGAAATATGTTAGAAATTTGACTTTTGTTTTTAGAAAACAATGCTTCGATTCTTAGTTCGCTGGAAGAAGTTGCAATCCTTAGTGATGTGAGTTCTGCTCTGAATGCTCTTCAGAAATTTTGGTTCAAGTTTTATTTTTCAAGTGCTTCATTCCTGAAAATAACTGCTCACAATTCGAAATAACGATGCCATAAGCAAGACATGACTGTGGATCGATGGATATTATACTCAGGGAAAATATATCTTATAGAAATTCAGAAAGAGACACGTTCAAATTTTACTTAAATTTAAAACTCAGCTCATAGCCTGGTACATTTGAAAATGTAAATAGGTGTAAAATTTTTTGGAAATGCTCTGTATTCAAATTCCTCATTGTTTTTAGGGTGATTTTTTAAGCGTTTGGTTTTTGAAAATGGACAAAAGAATAGAAAATTTGCAAAAGTGAATGAAATATTTATGTGGAGCGATACATCGATTCCTTCCATTTAATTTTAAATGATTATTTAACGTAAATGTGCCTAAGGTGTTTCATACGTAAGCTCTAATTTTTGCATACTTTTTCCAGCATTTCATTCGGTATCTCATCAATGGCAGGTGTAATGTTGTCTTCCAGGGCTACAATTGTGGCTGGCTTGTCCCTGTACACGAGAGACTTCACGTAGCCCCACAAAAAACAGTCTAGTGGGGTTAAATCGCATGATCTGGGCGGCCAATGGACTCCTCCAAATAGTGAGATTAATTGCTCATCAAACTCGCCTCTTAATGGGTCCTTGGTATCGTGTGCCGTGAGGAATGTGGCACCGTCTTGTTGAACCCACATGTCAAACGAGTCTAATTCTTCGATTTTAGGCAAAAAAAAAAGTCGGTAATCATCGCACGGTACCTAGCTCCATTGACTGTAACATTACGATTTTCATTATTTTTGAAAAAGTACGGTCCAATTATGCCGCCGGCCCACAAATCGCACCAAACAGTGCATTTTTCAGGGTGCATTGGCAGCTCTTGAACTGGCTCTGGCTGCTGCTCCTCAGACCAAACATTTTTCGATAAACATATTTCTCACAGAGCACGACTTTTAATAATAAAGTTCAATTATTTGCAAGTGATGTTCGTTTATTAGTCTATTTATGGTAAAATGGCAAACCTTACTGAGCATTTTTGGCATTGACACATGTTACGAATCATGCGTTGAGTGTCAAAAGACTTGCACTGAATGAAAAATAGCAAAAAATCACCCTTAGTATTGAAATGTTGCATTGACTTTGAATTCTGAGTAAGACAAAGTTTTTTTTATGCATGGGGGTCAGTGTGAGTATAAAACTCGGTTTTCGGTGTTCAATTTGCCCGCCATCTTGAGAGAGGTTCTCTTGAGAACCGCAAGTTTCACAAAGGCTTTGTAGAGAATTGAACTCTCTAAAATCTTCTTCGAATACTTTTTTACCATAGAATTGAAAATGAAAACGTTGTACTAAATAAAACACTTAATTGAACAATATTTTGATCGAATTGTACAGTCTTAGCAGAAACCGATATTTTTGTGTGAAATTTCACAAATCGGTCAATGCTTTTTTTTTTTAACAAACATGACAGAGACAACAAATGGAATGGAATTTAACCTTGTAATTGGTGACGTATGTTTCGGCTATTACCACGTATATACATATTCACATATATATATACAAAGCCTCATCAGACCAGTTTTGGTTAATTTAATTAAATGCAAAACTACACTTTGTACACGTCTTGGAGAACTCCCTTCATGGCTCAAGTGTTAAGAGCGGCTGTCCAAACATAATTCATGGAATGGTCGGGGTTCAAATCCGTGTACTAATTAACCAAAAAAAACTGGTCTGATGAGGCTATGTATATATGTATGTGAATATGTATATACGTGGTAATAGCCGAAACATTTGTCACCAATTACCAGGTTAAATTGTTCCATTTGTAGTCTCTGTCATGTTTGTTAAAAAAAAAAAGCATTGACCGATTTGTGAAATTTCACACAAAAATATCGGTTTCTGCTAAGACTGTACAATTCGATCAAAATATTGTTCAATTAATTAATAATAACAGTCGACTAATAACAAATAAAAAGTTTCTAAATAAAACACACCAAATTTCAAGAAAAATATCATTTGAGGTCACAGTTTTATCTGTACTCATTTTTTAAATTTCTTTTATTTGGAGAGATGTTAGGACGCTGCAAAGAGAATAAGCTGTGAAGTAATCTGTAATGGTGCAGTGTCTTCCATTTTAAGGCCAATATCTCGAGAACTTAGTCAGATAGTGATAAATGTCTTACACAAAAGATAGAAAGTTTCTAGAAGATCAAATAACAGCGACAATCTATCTTTCGCATTGCAGATTTGTATTCTAAGGCGAAAAAAAAAAATTGCTATGTGCTGTTTGTTCAAAGCTGTCCAGTGCCGCAGGTTGGCCATGCCTTTCATAAACATTTTTTTTATTTTGCTTCCTTATTTTCATTTTAGCCCATTTAAGGCGCTTTTTTTTACTGGCAATTGCAACATTCACATTTTTTTTTTAATTTTCATTTATTTTATTGTTAAATTTTTTTTTCTTACTTTTGGTTTTATTACAACTTAAATCATTTAATGTGCATTTTTTGGGTTAATTTGTTTGTTACATTGCTGCTGCTGTTGCTATTGCTATTCGTGTCAAAAATGTTGATGCCTTTATTTGTGTCTTCATTAGGCTTTTGACAATCAAATGTCATTCTTATGAAATATTTTTTATCTCTGGTTTTTATGGTTTTTTCTCTTGGTCTTATGACTTGTTAATTAAAGTGGTTGCATTTTGGTTTTTTTTTTCTTTTTAAATCGTTAATTTTAGACACATTTTTATTAAAAGTTTAACATTTGCACTTTTTATGCTCAAGCGCTCTTTATTTTGTGACACCTTTTTATGAAAAAAAAAAACTGCTTTTATTATATTAAGCTTCCTCTGAATGATCACATAAGTATCATAACCATATCTGAAACTCCATTGATTTGTCTGGAACTTTTTCACGATATATTTTAGAAACCTATTCGTTGGCCTAGTACAGAAATATATCTTCTAATGCGAAGTGTGAAAATGGGTACAATATTTATAGAAACTAATTTTGCTGTATGTGTTATTTAAAAATTTATTTTAAATTTTTTATCTATTACCGAAGTCAAGTTTTCTTTTAAAACTGAGTCATATTTTTTATTATTTATTTTAATACATACAATATATCTTTAAGTGTTTCTTTCAATTGTGCATTATATTATTTTTATTTTTCTACTTTCAGGTAAGCATTCAACATTTCATAAACTGAGTAAGTGATAAGTTTACGACGATGTATTCATGTTAAAATGAAACCTCACAAGAGTCACTTATCTAAAAATACTTAACAAATATGACATCATACAATAATTTAGGCAATTTTAAGGCAACATAGTTATCATAAATAATAATAAAGATGCAATTAAATATCTAAGGAAACTACATGTAATCATTCTCTGTTAATCTTCTGAAGGCTACCCAATCTAATTGGGTTTTTGATTGCTTTTGGCAAACTTAAATTTGTTTGTATATTTTTATTTTCTTCTCGATTAAGTTAAAAATATTAAGTGTTTTTTGAGGTCAAATAATATTGTTATAATTATTTTCTATCAAATTGCTGAAATTCTTCAAATAATAAACAGAACAATCTATTTAATTTTTAGGAATTAATTTGTGCTTTGAGTTTAGAGAAGTCAAACTTTTTATGCGATCGCAAGAAGTTTGCAATAAAAAAGCATTAAGTTAATTAAGGCTTTAACGGAAAACTCATTTGTAAATGGGTAAAGGAAATGCATTTTCTGTCGCCCAAAAGGCAAAAACTAAAGCCTACAAGTAGAACGGGAAAAGAAGTCACATAATTGCTCGCACAAGAATTGAAGCCGGCTGTTATTGGTTTACGTTTTAATTTCGGTTTATGGGCCTTACATCAAAAGTAGGAAGCTCTTATTGGATCACGCTTTAGTAGAAGCCTCTCCATTACATAAAGTAGTAGTACGTATAATTTTATATAATTTGCTTAATGTTGTCATTGTAAATTATATTAACAACGTATTTAATGTCTTTAAAATGACTTTACATTTGTATCGATCAGTTGCTATTTATGAATCCATTCTGGCAAATTGCTGGCCATACATAAAAAGCAAAAATTCAGCAGTAAAAACTTCAGCTGTAGCAAAATATTACGCCTAAATAATTGAAATTGCATAGAGTGCATTATCTACTTTTTTTTTAATTTTATTTTTAATTTTTGTTTTTCTGATTATTTGCTGCTTCGGCACAAAATCAATTGAAAAATACCAATAGTTTGCAACATTGTCTTATCAACCCGATGTTGGTGGAATGATGGAGTGTAAATGAAAAATTTCGAATGAAATAAAAAGTTAGTTATGCTATGTAACTGATTGTGACCGTCCTCCTCGGCGAATATCGCGAGATAAATTGCGCGACTGTTGCATGTGAGTGATGGAAAATATTTGAAATTATTTTGCGTAATGAAAATGTTTTCATACTAAATTTTGTACGTGTTGAACTTTAGGCGGTCTTTTTGTGCGACTTTTAAAAAAAGTAGCCAATATTTTTTATTATGTCGTTTAATGGCATTTATATTATTAGTTACTATATACTTTCTAATCCTTTAAATGCATTAATGGCTAATTTGACGCATTATTTTTTAATCAATTTCTTGTCAGGTTTTGGGAAATTTTTTATTATGACTTTAAATGCAGAAAAATTAACAACGCTTTAACTAACAATTTAAAACATAGATAGTAATATCTACTAAAATTTCTTTATTTTTAATAAATATCGAAAAAAAAAACATATGCGATGCATGTAAAATTTTGTAATTTTTGCTCGGTATATCTAATTATTGTTAACTTTCTTGTGGTTATGCTGTTGGAAGTTAATAAACTCAATCCAATGCTTATGAATAGACAGGCGCTACTTTGAACATCCGCAAACTATGATTTCTCTTAATGCAAAAAACAATTTTGTTTGTTATTTTTTTTTGTTTTGTTGTTAAATATTTTTTTTTTTTATGTTCTTGTACAATTTAAAAATTTCATTGCGGTGTCTTCAAAGGTTTTAGTTTTTTTGTTTCGCTATCATTTTACTTCTTTTGTTATGTTGTGTGCTTCAATTTAAAGCAATTCCATGAACATCATATTTCAATGGCAACGAATATGGGTTTGATATCTATACCAAAGCACTTTGTCTGAACTCGCAAAATTAAAAAAAATAATAAGCGCAAAGATACATGCGAAAAAATATTTTTCTACTATTCAAAGATATTTCAAAAATTGTAATTCTAGCTACTAACATTAAAGAATATGATGCTTACTATTGCCAAAACAAATGAGCCGTAAAAGAAAATCAGATTAATGTAAGCACTCGTGACGCATGTTATTATAGAATATGTTGAAAAAGTCGAATAACTTTGAAAAAGTTGAAAAAAATCGGTAAATGTTGAAAAAGACTTATTATATATGGATCATACTTTGTCAAGTAGATCACCCCACGATAATATTTCAGATAAAATGGCTTTGACCAGGCTCAACATTTTCGTTGAAAAAAAAAAAAAAAAAACACTGCGTTTTTACAAATTTCGGTAAAGATCAAAAACACAAAACCTAAACAATGATTTTGAATAATCCATCTCAAACTTTGGGTAATTTTGTATGATCTGAAGGCGTTAAAGCAAATGTCATCGCTGGAAAATACGAAGTGATTGAGCAATTTAGCTTCTCAATTCATTCAATATATCTGTCAGGAATCAATGACATCATCGGCACACGGCTGTTTTCGGTCAATTGATATAAAAATATGGCGTGTCAATAAAAAAAGTTCACCGATGTTTCCTTTGAACAACCCAATTGGGTACAGGTACCAAATTTCAAAACTTGGTATAAGTGCCAAGAATAGCATTTAAAGTGCTTTTGTTGTACGGGAGGAGTCACGCCTCGATGTATAATCTCGTCCATATTTCTTGAAATGCCTAGAAAAGACAATATACGTATGTATGTACATCCAAGCTTAAAATTTCGAACATCTTGCTACCATGCGTTCCCAGTATAGCGTTTGAGTATTTTTATTGAATGGAATTTGCTACGCCCCACAGTGGATTTTTGTGGCCATAAATAGAGAGAAAATGAAAGTGCTAGTGATTGAAAAAATTTCTGAAGGCAATCGTCAGAAAATACTTAGGGAATGAAAAAAAAACTACAAAAAACTTAAATTCATATTGAGTTTAGTGACACAGTGCGCTCAAAGTTGAACTTTGAAATTCAAAAATGTTCCATGAAACTTTCTATAAAAGCAATTGTTGGATAGTCCGCTCGAGTTAACTTTGTTTGTAACAAAATGCAAAAATGTAGCATATTGGCAGAGAGAGAGTACATTGTTTCCACTTTATATAAAAACATTTATTTTTTTTTATCGCCCTTATTTGAATTGTGCGGATTTTTCAAAAATTAGAATGAAAAATGGTAAAAGTGGAAAATTTGCAAACTTTGACAGAAAATAAAAAAAAATACATATCCCCGGATTTCAAAGATTATTTTATATAAAAATAAAGTGAAAAAGTATGGTTAGCCAAAATCCAAAGTTTCAGCTGCTTTTTTTCATAACTTTTTTTATATGCTTATTTTTCTACTGCAACATTTGAAGAAAAAAATATTTTTATTTCTTCACATTTGCAACGCTTAACAATAATTTAGTTAATTGTAAAAGTGGACAGTGTGAAGGTAAAACATATTTTTTCTCTTTCTATCCTCCTTGGGGTAAAAGCTATAAATCCCAATGCTTTTCAAAAACAGTACAGATAAGCTTTTGAAACTGTTTTTCTCCAATTACTTGTATACTATTAAAGATATAGCTAAGTTTGTAACATTTTTAAAAACAGCATTGCTAAGTTAATGAAAATTGATACCCATATTGGAAAAAAGGTCTCAACCACATCACAACTTTGTGTGGGAGATCGCTTACCGATTTTTATTTATATTCACAAATTTTTGTTGCTTTCACTTTAAAAATATCTGTACCAAATTTCTAGAGTCTAGCGCAATTATTATTATATATTACCGATGTTTCATACAAATATCCACTGTGTACCCCTTATTTTTATCACCATATCCTTTTTTATTCAGGAATAGTATAGCTTCCTATTAATAGAAGAATTTTTAGAATTTAGTTCCAGAAATTAACCCTATATACAAGTAAACTTTAACTCATTATATTATAGTACTTAAGTATAGATTATAAACTGTTTCGAAGTGGTCCTTTTAATGCTATTTTGAGTTAATATGTTAACGATATCCAATCGAAATTGTTGAAAATTTGTAAGAAATATAATGAAATATTTGCTTACAACTAATAAAAGAAATCAATATTTTGTTTCTCATAGGTTCCAAATCACACGCTTCTGCTGGGTGGCATAAAATTGAATCCCTTATATATACAGTAAAAGACTATTGTTTAATTTAATTTAAAACATACTCAATCATTTAAATCACATATCAATTATTTATTGTAATTAATGAAAATCGCGATCTTTTATACCAAAAATGTAACTTTATTTTGCGTATCAAGAGAATTGCCATTTATGACATTAATGTTATGTAAAAATAAGTATTTTTATACCTAAAACTACATGCCCGAATGCTCTTTCTTACCAACTTCGCTTTACCCAAGTTGTCATCATGTTAAATATTTAAAAAAAAATTATTTTGTTTTCGCAATTGACTCACAATCAGCCAACATTCCTAATTAGTTACAGCACAAATTTGTTCCTCTTAATTAACCCATAAAATTTTTTGTGTGTATAACTTGTTTAGTACAATAGTTAGAGATGCGGGTATACTTAGTTTTTTTTTAAATGAATAATTACATATGTGTTTTAGTTTGTATTTGTTGTTGTTTATATTGCAGACTTGTCATGAAAATAAAAATGGTAGTAAAAACATACACAACATATCTTCATTGTCGGATGTTGTTGCAAGTAAATTTGTACCACATGTAGAGCAAATGTTTTTCTTTTTTTGTTTTGCTGTTTATAATTTTAAAGAGTTCTTTGCAAAGTTATGTGTATGGCATATTAGCAACGCTTGGATTCTAAAATATAATGCTTTTGAAATGAAGAAAATTTTTTATAGCAAAAATCAGGAAAAGGCAAGCATGATGTTGTTGTGGGTCAGACTTTTATACTTTTTTTTTTTTGATTTAGAAAAAATATCAGATTTCAGCTATGAATTGAGTACCATGGGCTTTTGTATAAAACACAACAATATTTGCTGCAAGAAAATCTTTATTTTCATGCCATAAAACTGTCAAAGGCGTCGTAAAGTTTTGGTTAATAATTTAAGTGAAGGTCACTCCTTCATTGTGCCGTCTAAAGGCACATAAATGACGTCATTTATTTTTGTTTATATGCCAAATGTTTTATGTTTTTTTTCTGTTCTGCTTGAATTGATTTTGACATTGTGCTTGAGTTTTTTTTTTTTGTCTGATAATGTTTTTGAAATAAAACTAAGTTCTATAAGAGTGTAAATAAGAAATTCAACATTTTGACAGCTGCTGTCATGCGTTTGTTCCATTTTTAGATTAAAAGGAAATGCCAAATCTGTTACGTGTTCATGTGAAAATGTAAACAGTTTTTATTTGTTTTTTTCAGAAACGCAAAATGCCCGATTTTGGAGTTAAATAATAGAACAAAGTAAAGTCAAATATCGTTTAATTACTCTTTTAAGAATCAAACGTTTGAAGTTAAGTCCAGCGACGGGCAAAATAGAAAAAATGAGCCAATTTTAGCCCTTTACAACAAATATGTCGTTTTTCAAAACAACAAACAAACACAGGCACTCACCAAGTACGCTGCATATATTTTTACCGTTGCGTTTTTTTATATACGCGCTATGTTCGGATTTTGTATTATTGTTAATCCAAAAATCCGAAGCGAACGAACAAGGAAAGAACAATACAGAATTGTTTTCGCTATCGAAATTGTATTTATGATGGGGCTTTTTTGCTGTTGATATTTTTGTTGCTTCTGTTGTAAGTAGCTCCTGCTGCCAAAATTTTGCTTATCTATGGCTTAAGTGACTTTGTTCGAGTATTCAGAAAGATGACAACTCTTTAAAATTTATTTTTCAAATAAGTTGCGCGTCAAGAACTTGTATTTTTGCAGAAAAAACAAATAAGAATACTGTTGTAAAGGGTGTTTTTTTTAGAGGTATAGAGCTTCGAATTGAAATAAAACACAAGAAAATCGATTTAATGTCCATCAATTTGGCTTTATTGGAAGGATAATTTTATGCCATTAATGTTTAAATATGATTTCGGGCATGTGGCTGGCTCGAATAAAGCCAATTCTACAGGTCCAATTTTGAACCACTTTTTCGAGCATATGGGGCCGTATGTCGGCAATAACGCCACGAATGTTGGCTTCCAAGTCCCCTAACGTTTCTGGTTTGTTGGCGTAGACGAGCGACTTCACATATCCCCAAAGAAAATAATCCAATGGTGTCAAATCACACGATCTTGGTGGCCAATTGACAGGTCCATTCCGCGAAATTATGCGCTCATCGAATGTTTCCTTCAATAAATCGATTGTGACGTGCGCTGTGTGGCATGTAGCGCCGTCTTGTTGGAACCACAACTCATCCACATTCATGCCATCCAATTCGGGAACAAAATAGTCGGTTATCATGGCTCTATACCGGTCTCCATTAACGGTAACTGACTCTCCAGCATTATTTCGGAAGAAGTATGGCCCAATGACTCCACCAGCCCATAGAGCACACCAAACAGTCAGTTTTTGTGGATGTAATGGCGTCTCAAGGGTCTCATGTGACGTAGCCATTCAACCAAAAATGAGCCTCATCACTGAACAAAATTTTGCGATGAAAATCAGCATCGAGATCAATCTCATTTTCGGCCCATACACCAAAATCACGACGCATTGCATGGTCTCGCGGCTTTAATTCTTGCACAAGCTGGATCTTGTAAGGTCGCAAGCCAAGATCTTTGAGCAAAATCTTCCATAAAGTTGATGGACAAAGCTCCAATTGCTGTGCACGGTGGCGGATTGATTCATTCGGGTCCTCTTCAACATTTTTCTCTACAGCGGCAATTGTTTCTTCGGTGCGCACTGTTCGACGTCTCTGCGGATGCCTATTATCACATAGAGTAAACGTAGTGCGAAAACGATCCATGGTTAACCGAATTAATTGCTCTGATGGACGATTATGTCGACCATAAAATGGACGGAGCTTGCGGTAAACTTCGCGAACTGAACCATTATTTTCAAAATAAATTTGCACGATTTGCAAGCGTTGTTCTTTTGTCAACCTGTTCATGATGAAATGGCAAACCAAACTGAACATAAATGACATTAGAGTTGCCAGTTTTGACCATAAAATGCCAGTTTTATCTCTATTCGAAAAACAAACCTCTAAAAAAAACACCCTAGTGTTAGTAGTTTTTGACAATTTTTCCGCAAAATATCATAATCCAAATCGTTACGAAATACTTAGATTCTTTACCTTTCTCTCTGTTTTCGTGCATATTATACAACGTACAGCCTGAAACTTTGTCGTGCTTTTTTTTCTTTAAATGACAGCTGCCTTAAAATATCCAAACAAAAAAGTCAAGCCAACCAATATAAAATCAAGCAATAATTCGAAAGTGAATTTTTGCTTTTCATGTGCCGTCACGTGACTATGCAAACGTCAAATTTTCTGCCCGAAAGTTAAGTGCTTCTTGTGTACTGCTCGTTCGCGCATATGCTTCTCAATGTCTGTCTCTTTCTAGTCGACTCCCCATTTTTTCTTTTATTTTTCTTTCTTTTACTAAAAAAGTTTTAATTGACTTTACACGCGTAGCAGCAGCAGCAGCTATTTGACTTTAGTGTCGACTTTTCCTGCTTACAACAGAAGTTAACAACATGCCACAAAAACTTAAATGTTTTTCATGGCAGTTACCACGCCTTCACTGCCACTATGCGGCGTGCACTCTAATGAAAATTGCAAGTCGTGTCGTTGAAGTTCGCGTAAAAATCTCTGACGCGATCTGCTGCAGCACTGTCGTTTTTTGACAAGTCAACAAAGAAAGGAAGGAATTCAATAAAAAAAAAAACCAAAATGAAACTAAAGTTCGCACTTAATTTTGAGCTGCTTAAATTACTGAGCTTTTAAAACATCAAATTGGAGACTAAACGATTTTGGAAAGTGTGGCATTTTTCTGCTACATGGCTGCTCTGATGTAAATTACTCGTAAAATTTCCATTTCATTTGTTTTGACACTTTCTGTTGACTTAAAAAATTTAATCGCATTTTACAAAAGTTCAGGTTGACAAACACCTTATCTTTGTAACATTTTTATAGCAGGCACTTTAAGGTGTTAATTTCCGTATCAGTTTTTTTTTTATTTGATGTGATTTTTTCCTTTCACCTTTTTTTTGTGCAGTTTAGGGTTTTGCAGCAGTTTATTATTCAAAAATCAATAAACACCGTACAAAAAAAGTCCATGTTCCACCTTGCCCACACAATAAGTATGGGAAAATTTTGATTAATAGTCTGTATGAATACAAGTTCACTCTAGATCCAGAACTTATATCAAGCTATAAATTAGTCGTATATTAAATCTTTGACTTTCTGTGACTAAACTGCCCGTAACTCAGACTTGTGACCATACCTGTGGCACTAAGGCAAAACGAGTTTACTCCATTTCTGATCGTGTCATTCGATTTGTTTTGAATTAAAATTTGGTTCTATATAAAAATAAGATGTTTTTACTATAGATGATACAAAACAGAGCTACTTTTTGTCATCGCTTCCAAAAATAAAAATCATGTTATGTATCATGTTGTCCTATCCCTATCACAATCCCATCCCTTGAGTTCAATCTATATACCAAGTGTCAACAAATTTGATTCATTAGTTTATCTAAGGAAACATATTTCCCTGCTAGGGGCGTGGCGCTACCCAATAAAAAACATACATTTTCTCAATGTTGAATTAGTTAAGCTGTTAAAAACATATTTTCTCATTGGGGGCGTGGTACCGTTCACGTTAAAACAAATAGCTTTCCTACGGTTTCAACCATTTTGCACACAGTGCATTATGAACTTATAGCGGTCTATTCGATTAGGTAGGAGTAGCAGTCAATTTAAGATTCGATTTTATTTGGACAAATTTTGATCCATTGTGATACAACAGGTTAATAAACTATGTATACTCCTCGTTGAACCAACCAGACCAAACCCTGCGATGCTTCGTTTCTGTGACTAAACTGCCCGTAACTCAGACTTGTGACCATACCTGTGGCACTAAGGCAAAACGAGTTTACTCCATTTCTGATCGTGTCATTCGATTTGTTTTGAATTAAAATTTGGTTCTATATAAAAATAAGATGTTTTTACTATAGATGATACAAAACAGAGCTACTTTTTGTCATCGCTTCCAAAAATAAAAATCATGTTATGTATCATGTTGTCCTATCCCTATCACAATCCCATCCCTTGAGTTCAATCTATATACCAAGTGTCAACAAATTTGATTCATTAGTTTATCTAAGGAAACATATTTCCCTGCTAGGGGCGTGGCGCTACCCAATAAAAAACATACATTTTCTCAATGTTGAATTAGTTAAGCTGTTAAAAACATATTTTCTCATTGGGGGCGTGGTACCGTTCACGTTAAAACAAATAGCTTTCCTACGGTTTCAACCATTTTGCACACAGTGCATTATGAACTTATAGCGGTCTATTCGATTAGGTAGGAGTAGCAGTCAATTTAAGATTCGATTTTATTTGGACAAATTTTGATCCATTGTGATACAACAGGTTAATAAACTATGTATACTCCTCGTTGAACCAACCAGACCAAACCCTGCGATGCTTCGTTCCTATTGCTAAAAATACAAAAAAGAGCGTAATGGCAAGAGTGTGTGGCACCGCTCTTTTAAAGCAAAACTTCAAAACTCATTTTTACACTAATACTAACATTATTAAGACAAGCTGTGGCAAAAGTATGGATAAATTTCGACAAGAGGGCATGGTACCACCCCTACAAGCGAAAATGTTATACGATGTGAATTTTCCAATGTCATGAAGCCAAATACCAAAAAAAGTTCGGCCTAGTGCCAGACAAAGTGTAGTTGAATTTAAAAAAAAAAGGGGCGTGACATAACCCACATAAGCATAAACTTGAAAATGCTATCCTGAGAGTTATTTTAAATAGTATAGAACCAACGTTTTCGAATGTAAATTATGCAAGAAATTTCAAATTGAAAAAAAGGATCAAAGATAAAAGTAGATAAGAGATAAAGCAAATTAGAAATCCAGAGAAAAAAAGAGTAGGGGAACGCGAGGTTGGTTTGAACAGGGGTAAGTTTTGTCACTCAAATTCTGAGAAAACCAAATAACTTAAAAATAATTTTTTTTTTTTGGCTTTTACGCTTTATCTCTCCACTGGGCACTGGCTGAGCTTATTAAATTTATCATTCGGCGTTGTAAAAGAGAGTTATGAGTGAGTGCCAAAAATATGAGAAAAATCATAAGTTCTTAAATTTTCATTATTGTCTAAAGTTTTGGCATAATTTTTTTTTTTTTAGTGTAAGCTTAGTGAATCAGTTTAAAGTTTTGATATTTTGTGGACGGTTACTTCCAGTGTGTTTTTTATGAAATTATTTTCTTCATAAGAAACGGTGACGGGGCAAGCGATAGGGTAAGTTTCAACTCTGATAAGCGCTATTTAAACTATTAAATCATGCCCCCACACTGTTAAAACTTGCCCCTATTCCATTTTCGCATGCAAAATGCATTGATATGTTCTCAAATAAATGAAAAATACAAAAAGTTAAATTTTATTGAATTCTTTTAAAAGATTTGTCTCACAATTCCCATAGGCATTGAAAACTATCCGTCATGTTAAAACTTGCCCCAAGTCTGTTATTTTTAGCGCCACACACGGGGTTAAAACTAACAGCTGGCATTTTTTAACGTTTAGTAAAAAAAACTGCAAGGTATTTGGAGCTAATTTTTTTCACACACTAACTAAAACATACAGCTATCGTATAAAAAGACAAATTCGTAAATATAATAATTGGCTAGCAAACTATTTTTGAAAAAGTGTCAAAACCCACCCCACTCTCCCCTAATACCTCAGTAGGAAGTTCAGGACTGAATTTACGAAAGCTTTGCTGATAGCTAAGAATAATTCAACAAACAGTTAAAATACTACCATACACGCAAATGTATAGAATGAATGTATTTTGAAACTTTTCATCGTTATTAAGAATAATCAAACTTCTCAAAAATGAATTGTTATCTTACGTGGCTCGAAAGATAACCGAAAAATTCATATGCGATGTAGCCATTTCTAAGAGCCAGCTTACATTTAATGCAACTTTTTACCTATATTTAATTAATGGATTAAAATCGTCAATTTCTCGAGAAAAACAAAATACGAAAACACAAAAAAAAGCACCAAGTTTCTTGTGATGGATGAGTCAAATGTGTGGATTAGATTCCAAACAAAATATATATTTGTTTTATTTTGCTTCCAAGCTAACTTTTATTATCCTTTTTTTTTGACTGAAAATAAATAGATAAACAAATTTTATAGTCTTCTAACTGTAAAACTAAAAGTTAAAAATTAAATAAACACACAAGAAAAAACATTTTATGGTCATAAATTATAAAAATAAAAAACCTGATTACGAAACCAAGATATAAAAAATTTCAAAACTTTAAATTTCTACTAAAAAAACACGCGCAAACATAAAATGACTAATGGCAACAATCCACTTTTAAATAAACGAAAAATTTAGGAAACGTTAAGTAATGACAGATTAGCATGCATCATGCATGACTGAAAATGAAAAACCGCACAAGTGTAAAAAATGAAAATTTCCCAACACGATGAAAAAAAAAAAACGAATACAAAAATTTAACGGCCAAATATTTTTGAAAAATATTAAATAATATAAATAGAAAAATGCTAAAAACTGCGTAGATTAACAAAAACAAACCAATGGATTGTGGTTGTAAATGGACGCACTAACAAATAAACGTGCGCCGGAACAGTGTCATTAAAAAAAAAGCAGCAGCACTAACACTAAAAATACATTACAAAAAAAAAATAGGGAAATTTTTGTATACCAAATGAAAAGAGTGAAAAAATCAGCAACCGTAACGAATTTAATTTTTTTTTTCTATTTAAATGAAAATTGAGTTTTACTTCAACTTCATAATGAACAACGCACACATAGGCCACAATGCAAAACAACCAACCATACTAAAAGGTCATATATAATGGTATTTGATGATTTTAGTTTGGAATTATTATTTAACATTCATTTGATAGACAAAGAATGTACATTAAAAATAGAGAAAAATTAAAGTTGCATTAACGCAAAACTGGGGTAATTTATGGAAATCCGTTTGTGTTACACCACTGACAACGTGAATATGTTGAGCTTTTTGCGCTTGGGGTCACATTTTGTCAGCAGGACTGATTAATCATCATAGCAAACTGAATTTTCGACATTTCGGCATTCGTGCTGTGCTCATTAAATATGAAAATGATGATATATGGTACGTTCCGATCGTTGTTGGTACACCTGACCAGTAAGTGCTGGAAAATGGCATGTGACATAGAAATTGTTGGTTGATAACGGTTGGCATATTAATTATAGGTACTCGTACTTTATAAGTTGCAAGTAATGAAATAATCGTGGTTGACCGTTTTACATGAGATACTACACGCAGAAGAACTATTTGTTTTAAATGAATATTTACTACAATCACGGAATATAGTTGAAACCTTTCAATACACTCGGAGAAAAATCGTCATTGCAAATTTGAAAACTTTATTTTTGATTTGAAGTTGAAAATCGTAAAAACAACATTTTTTTTCGTTTAAATTTAACACAAAAAAAGAGTTTAAGTTTATTTTGAATTTGAAGTCTTTAAAGTTACTTTTTTATTTTACATATAACACTTTCTCACTTTGCAACTTACAGTAGGCGGAAAAATTGCATTGTCACAGGGGTAATATTTTAAAAGTAAGACACACAGAATTTGGCTTTATTTATTTATTTATGTATTAAACGAAATAATTCACTGTGTTATAGAAAATTCATTTTTGAAAAGAAACGCATTATTACTTTTCAAAATCGTTTTGTAAAAGTAAGTTGTCAACCACTCAATAACATCACCGCCTATGGATTCAAGCATTTAAATTGCAAAATTTGTTAGACATCGAGTTCACTAGTTCCAAAAATTCGTTCAGAAAAAATTTTTACAATGTCGAATGATGTACTCCTTCAAATCTTTCAATCTTTGGGCTTATCCGGAACAATAACCATTTTTAGGTCGGGCTATGCATTTTCAATGATAGACAACTCTGGACTTTGCAGCGGTCACTTTAAAACATCAAAACATGTTATTGCTTGTGAAGTATTATATTTTATTTCACCCGTTTAAATTGGTGCGCTATGCTGTTTTAGGACAAAATTTGACCCTATCTACCTTCTGGAATGGCGATATGCTGAAGAAGTTTCAAGTACACGAATACGATTATTGTTTCGCTTACGATGACAACGCTACCTGTTACATTTGCCAATAAGCCTTCCCAGACCATTAGAGCCGTTTCAGCCGACTCAACAGTAGGTTGTAGGAAATTTGTTCGCCAAAACAGAAAACATGGGTGAGTTTCTCTTAAAATTCCATACCTGAATAAACAAGACAATGAAAAAAGCTATAAGTTTTATGAAGAACACATATTAAATCCTCTTAGGTTTTGGTATAAAGTACTTTAGATGGAAGATTCGATGATCAGAATTAAATATACACGCGGCATGGTATGTGTATGGCGCAAACCAAGTGCCTTTGACAACTTATTTTTCACCCTACTGTATAAGCCAAAGTATGCAAGCGGCACGATTTCTACACATAACTTTTTTTAGTAAACTATTTTTTTTCTTTAAAGCTCATATGACAAAGAAAAAAAGTTCAATCATTTTTGTGCCAGTCTATTACAAGTTATAAGTTTTCTGTTAAAAAAAAAACTAAAAGCATCAATATGCCGTAAGAAGCTTCGATAAAATTTTAGGAAATAACGGACAGTCTAATGTTCCTATATACGAATAGTATGTCGGATAAGTGTAAGGCCGCAATTCTTTTGAAATTTCACTTTCATTTCATTTATTGATTTTTCTGCGGCCATTCACATCTTAAGAATGGTCTGTGTTTTCCACTTTAAGTACAGTCCATATTAACAATCCATCAATGTTTATTCATCAAATTACTACAAATACAGAAACCATACAACAATCTACGACGGACGACCAGCACCAACAATGCGTGGGTAAACAACGGGTGGAGGGCTGCTTTCCTTTGGCTATTGAATTAAATTGGTTGCGCGTAACAGTAACGGGCCACTTTATTTTCTTAGTATTTGTACACTCTCTTCCCCCTTCTTTCACTATATTTGGAGTGGAAAGTATACAGGTGGTGTGGTTCACTGTTTAAACATCTAACCGACGGCCAGTGGTAATCACCTTTTCGAGACCTAAAACTATAACGTTGATATTTTCTATTTCTTTTTATTGTTTTTCATTGAACTTTATTTACTTTTGTTGTTGTGTGCCTGAGCATTTTATTGTTTCTGTTTTTCCTCAGGTTTTCGAAAGTCATTTATATTATTAATTGAAGTTAGTGAGATTGCTAGAAGTTATCAGTTAGTCGATGGGGCTTCGTACAATGTTTTTATCATAAAATTTTTCTTTAGGGAAATACTGTTTGTTTACAATGCTCTAATTGTATGCATTGACAATCTATCAATATGAAAACTTATTGTATGACTGTGAATTGTAAATAGAAAGCAATAACAACAATCGTTTGTTTGATTTGTGTTTAAATTGTGACTATTGTTGTCGGTGTAGGTCACCTCACATTGCTCGAAAAATTCTGAGAAAATGCTGTTGGAAAATTTCCTATAAAAAAACATTGTGATATGGATAATGTTGGACGAAGTAAAAAAGATTTAAGTTGGAGTATTAATTTCATCAGACCCTCAAATTAAGATTGTGGTCTAGTTTAAAACATCGAAGAAAGTCTTCAAAAATAAAAATATATAGATGTAAACTGAAATAAGTTAAGGAGCTAAGTCTCCAATTAAATACCATACACCGCATTAAAATCAACCTTGCTGGCCGGTTGAAATAAACGTATCAATATTGAGCTTGGCAACATTTACTTTAATGTACAATGCCTACTTGTCCAACCGTTCCTACTTTTCTTCCGAACCTTCTTTAAGTCATTGCCATTGACATTTCGTTAATATGATCTCATGTCAAAACACGCCAACTTTTCGTCCACATGATGTTGTTTGTGGCAAACTTCATCATAATCGCTTGGAATATGTCCTTTGTATAATCATTTAGGCTTTCATAGAAGAGGCTATGACCACATTTTCACCCCTCCCACTACTACACATATTACTCTTTTAGTAAACCTGATCATAAAAACTTTAAAATATCATCTGTGGCAGTTGCCCAAAAAATTATTGAGAATAAAAAAATAATTTAATTTTTGGTCCGAAAATTGACAAGACTTTTATATCGATGAAGCTAAAATTCCATTAAAATCTTTGACTTTGTCGGCAGTTTCTCACAAGAGCCTTTTCTTATTTAAATTTTAAACCATTAGTTAGTTAGTCAGTACTGCCAGAGTTGAGTCTTTTGCGCGACATGTGCAACCTTTTGTTGCTAGCAATTTGCTTGCTTGTCACTGTACACACTGTCAAGGTCGAAAGCCAAAAAAACAAACAACACCAGTTAGTTAGACATAGACATAGTCAGCCAAACCAAAAGCACTCTGTTGATTAGAGAAGCCACTGAAAATACAAACAAGTTAATGCGTACAAAGTGTTGGCAACCATGTCGTTAGTCATCTTATGTGACTTTTGCAGATGCAGACTGGCTGGCTGGTTAGTAGGGAAATTTTTTCCTATATTTTTTTCTTCTTTATATGACATTTCAAAGAATGTCAACCTGTACGCTTAAATGTTATGCCTTTTTATTATGCTGGCAGTAACCTTGTCGTTTTTACCTTTGTATGCACTGCAAAAAAAAACTAAGAAATTTAACCTTTTGGGATTTTTGTAAATGGCAACTTAAACTTTTCAATATTACCACCACCACCACCTTCTGGCACCGTCACTTAACGACAACACAGCTGTTCATTGACAAGGAAATGCAAATCCTTAAATCCGCTTATTGGTATTTGGTATCCATAAAATGAATGTAACGCTCGTTCGTTGCTTTCACATATGTTAGGCCGTCGCATGAGTTATACTGTACGTTTGAAGTAAGGACTGAGCTATGTAACTGATTGTCACAGTAAATTGCTTAATATTTTCTTATTTTCTATTTCTCAACTTTAGTTTAACTTAAAAATAACTTGGCTCTTTTTTTTATGGGTGCAGTTCCGTTTTCTAATTTATGTGTCATAAATTTAAATAGCTATTAAACCTAAACCTTGTGAGTTTCATTTAGTGTCAATGGGTAGTTCAGTAGCGTTTGAAAGTGAGAACATACAGGCAATGCCAAATTTCCATTCTACAATTCCATAGTTGTTCAAAGTGGTAGGATATTGCAAATATTAAATCATTTTAAGTGTATTTTGAAATTGTAATTAAAGTTTTTATATATTTTCTGAGTTAAAAGCATTCGATGACCTATTTATGAGAGAAACATTTTTTAAATCATTGAAAATTTGTTTTGGTTTTCTAGTACTCTAGATTTTCTAATAATTTTCCTCAACTTTCTTTATGCCATTTAAGCCATTTTTTCATTAATAAATCATATTTAATCTTTATAAAATTAATCAGATCGGTATAAAACCATTGTGCATATTATTTAATTCATTGAATTAGACAACAAAAATCTAATTACAATACAAAAAACCTTGAAACTAAAAATGATAGCATCTTAATTATTACGTTTATTTAAATATTTTATCATAATTTTGGTTAAAGTACTAATTTGATATCTATCTTTTCATTTGCAGGTAAGTCTTCACATTTTGTTTTGAAATGAATGAGTCAGAAGAATGGCGGTGAGTAATTTGAATCTTCAAAGAATTGTTTTCCTATGAAAACGGCAAACTTTTCACACGATTATGAATTTTGTGGGCCATAAGAATTTATTTCATGTAATTTATAGATCTAATTAACTCCAAATCAATTAACTGCTCAGTTAAAACAATCCACCTAGTAATTTCAAGTTTATTTTTATTATCTAATACGGTCGTGACTTTCATCGTCGTATAGTGAGCACAAGACATAATTTTAAAAATATTATATTTAATAGCATCCTAGTGAGGAGTGACGTGATGTTAGCCTGTCGCAATCGTTTTGTTAATATTTTTTTTTGCATGGTTTCATTAACTTGAGTAGTGCTATTTATTGTAATTTCAGCATTTTACTAACTATAAAAATCATATCGGGAACGCTCTTAAACATTTGAGTAATAGTAAAATCAAGATCAAGTTATTCATGGATAAATTTAAAAAAAAAAAATTAACTAGGAGACAAAAGTTAAGTACAGTAGCGTCACTTCACCAAGACCTTGAGGAGGGCGAGAAATATAATTCCAGCACTATTAGATGGTTTTATTGAATTGATGTATAGAATTATAACTACTATCAAATATTTGAAGGGGGGCAAAGCCCTCCCCAGCCCTACCGAATTGACGCCACTGGTTAAGTACCATTATAGATTTTTTTATTATATGTTTTGGTTTTCCATACCAACCTGAAAGATTAGTCATGATCAGTGGTGACCACTACCACAAAACAAACGCTTACACGATAAGCATGTGTTGATGATTTGTTGTATACGTGCACGCTTGCTTACGCTCTTTGGCGCCTGATCGTTCTCTAGGCAGCACCGGTCATGATCACGGAAAAAGTTATTAAATAAATAAATAAAATAGAGGTAATTAAAATTAGTTCCTTTTCGTTCGTTGTATTGACTTTAATTTCAATTTCAATTTCAATTTATTTCAAAGGTAGGATAAAATAGATGAATTATAATGATTATATCTAATTAAGAGGTTTTAGAGACAGCACCAAGAAGAATTGCTCAGAAAAGAAAAGTTGTAGAAAACAAGAAACATAGAAAGAACGAAAGAGTAAAATAGAGAAGAAGTAAAAAAATAAACTAAAGGTGAAAATGAAATGAAGAAGAAATAGAAAATATGGTAGATAAATGTTTATTATGTGATTTATTGAGAAGAAAACTTGTTAAGGATTAACTCTTCTTGTTCCAACAATTGATTTTAAAATATAAGGTAGTCAGTTCCGAAGTCTAGTTCCATATACAAAAAAAAAAGGCTTGAAGAATTGAGATAAATAAATCTTGGAATTATAATTATGAAATAATGTTGCTCTCTATTTTTTTAACTTGAAGAGATTTTCGATCTGTTGGAGCTTGTGCGCTAAGGCTCAGTTATTAAAATTTAAAGCGAGACACTTAATGTTTGACACATTTTTGCAAATATTTGTAATATATTTCAAAGTCTTTTGTTTCAAATTTTAATAACTGGACCTTAACTCACAAGCTCCAACAGATCGAAAATCTCTTCAAGCTAAATTTTGAAAATATTAAAACATTACTTCCTACTGAATGACCAAACCGTAACTCTTCATATAAGGACTGTCCCAGAAAAAACTTGCGCTTTTTATATCTTGTATTATACTCTACCTGGTAATCTTATAGGTCTAAAAAATACACAATATTTGTTCTAAAGAGTGTTTTTTTTAGAGGTATAGAGCTTCGAATTGAAATAAAACACAAGAAAATCATTTTAATGTCCATCAATTTGGCTTTATTGGAAGGATAATTTTATGCCATTAATGTTTAAATATGATTTCGGGCATGTGGCCGCCGCGGCTGGCTCGAATAAAGCCAATTCTACAGGTCCAATTTTGAAACACTTTTTCGAGCATATGGGGCCGTATGTCGGCAATAACGCCACGAATGTTGGCTTCCAAGTCCCCTAACGTTTCTGGTTTGTTGGTGTAGACGAGCGACTTCACATATCCCCAAAGAAAATAATCCAATGGTGTCAAATCACACGATCTTGGTGGCCAATTGACAGGTCCATTCCGCGAAATTATGCGCTCATCGAATGTTTCCTTCAATAAATCGATTGTGACGTGCGCTGTGTGGCATGTAGCGCCGTCTTGTTGGAACCACAACTCATCCACATTCATGCCATCCAATTCGGGAACAAAATAGTCGGTTATCATGGCTCTGTACCGGTCGCCATTAACGGTAACTGACTCTCCAGCATTATTTCGGAAGAAGTATGGCCCAATGACTCCACCAGCCCATAGAGCACACCAAACAGTCAGTTTTTGTGGATGTAATGGCGTCTCAAGGGTCTCATGTGGATTCTCTTCACTCCAAATGCGGCAAATTTTGCTTGTTGACGTAGCCATTCAACCAAAAATGAGCCTCATCACTGAACAAAATTTTGCGATGAAAATCAGCATCGAGATCAATCTCATTTTCGGCCCATACACCAAAATCACGACGCATTGCATGGTCTCGCGGCTTTAATTCTTGCACAAGCTGGATCTTGTAAGGTCGCAAGCCAAGATCTTTGCGCAAAATCTTCCATAAAGTTGATGGACAAAGCTCCAATTGCAGTGCACGGTGGCGAATCGATTCATTCGGGTCCTCTTCAACATTTTGCTCTACAGCGGCAATTGTTTCTTCGGTGCGCACTGTTCGACGTCTCTGCGGATGCGTATTATCACATAGAGTAAACGTAGTGCGAAAACGATCCATGGTTAACCGAATTAATTGCTCTGATGGACGATTATGTCGACCATAAAATGGACGGAGCTTGCGGTAAACTTCGCGAACTGAACCATTATTTTCGAAATAAATTTGCACGATTTGCAAGCGTTGTTCTTTTGTCAACCTGTTCATGATGAAATGGCAAACCAAATTGAACATAAATGACATTAGAATTGTAAGATTTGACCATAAAATGCCAGTTTCATCTCTATTCGAAAAACAAACCTCTAAAAAAAACACCCTTTATATAAAGTGACGTTTAATATGATGTATAACACTTGAAGATAGCACTTTTTGTCCACATACCTGCAAAATCCAAAATTAAAATATTCAGCTATAGCAAAAATAGTTGGTGCATCAGAAAAATCTGTCTTTGCGGTTATTTTTAATTATAAGAAGGGTCTACCTGTTTCACGAAAAAGGTTCAGGCAGAAAACCAGAATTTTTTAACCGAAGGTGAAGCGCCTTTTTAAGCAAAATCCCAACACCTCAGTGCGAGATATGGCGACTAGAGCAGGTACATAAAAATCTACTGTACAAAGGATAAAGGAGAAAAGTAAGCTAAAGACATACAGAGTTCAAAAATTACCAGACCGTTCTGATGAAAAGCAGTTAATGGCTCCGATGCGATCCGAAAATTGAATGAAAGGTACCTGACTAAATTTGATTCCGGTGTTATGGACGACGAAACTTACTTCAAAGCAGATTTTAAGCAGCTACCTGGGCACGAATATTATGCATTACCAAAAAAGGGCATGAGTACGTGTCTAGTATATTTAAAGAAAAAAAAAATTTTCGAAATTTCCGAAGCAATATAAGGTTTGGCAGGTCATATGCACTTGTGGTGTCAGAAGCAGATTTTTTGTTACGCAAGGCACAACCAATTCCAAAGTTTATATAGATGAGTGCCTCGAAAAACGTCTTTTACCATTTATTCGTGCACATGAGGGTACCGTGATGTTCTGGATGGATTTAGCAACCTCTCATTACTCTAAAGCTACGATGGAATGGTATGCAAGTAAAAAGATCAATTTCGTACCAAAAATAGCAAAACCGCCCAACTGCCCAGAGCTTCGCCCAACTGAAAGATATTGGGCTCTAATGAAATAAGATTTTCGAAGAAGTGGTAAGACTGCAAAAAATACAAAAGAATTCAGACTTAAGTGAAAAAAATAGTACCATACTGTCGATGAAACGACTGGACAAAATTTAATGAAGGGCCTTACGAAAACGGTAAGAAATTTTTATAAAAAAAAAAATTGTTACTTAGTTTTTAGTTATTTATATTCTGAACACTAGCCATTATTGATAAAAAACGAAAAAAGAACAAAAAAATTACTGGGTATTTTTATATTTTTATAACTAAAAAACAAAGCGCAAGTTTTTTCTGGGACAGTCCTTAGATACATTGGTGTTTTAGAGTACCTTCATTTATGTGAAAACAAACAGTTTCTAATATTTAATTGTTTCATAGTTAAGAGCCATTTTTATTGAACTTTGATGTATGCTTGAAGTTATTTATACGTTAATTTTTAATTATGTGCGCGTTCCTCTAAAATCGTGATTACTAATTCGTTTAGCTACTAGTTAAACCTAGTCGCATAACATATAAAGTATCTAAAATAAAAAAATTCCTAACCTTGACCCACACAAATGTTTCCATCTTACTATCAAAGATAATAACGTAAGTAAAGTTTTCGTTTTTAATTGTGAAATAATGCCCGTAGAAATAGCCAATTCGAGGGTCGTAAATATATATTTGAGTTTTTGATGCGGCCCTATGATATGCTGAGTGTTTTGTCGATCAAACTTTTCTTTTCCAATCTAAAACACATGTTACATTCTACGTGGAATTGAACATCATTTCGCTTTTGCAACGCTCATTTTTTTCTTTTAGTAATGGTTGAGAGTATTCTCCATAATCTTTTTCAATATCTGAAAATTATATTTATGTTTCAGATACTGAGGCTTGTTGAATAGTGTTAATAAAGTTGGTTATGATTATTTGTGACCAATAACCGGGATGTTTCCCATTCCCATCCTATTCTTTATATCAGCTATGTTTCTTTTGACACGTATATCCGCTTGTAAAAATTGTTGTGTGGAAATCAGTCCTAAATATTACCGTCCACATCTAGCATTTTTTATCGCTGTGCTTAGTACAGACTAGATACATCAATGTGCCAAATAGCTCAACAATAGCCACATTGTGCAGATACAATACGTTTTATGTGATATTTGTTGTACGTTAGATGCCAATCCTTTTTGCTCCATCTCGCCGACATTTCGCAAGGTGCTTGGTACTAACAGTATACATCGAAGTATTAATAATAATAATAAAGTTTAGCTAAGTTTCGATAAAGTGAAAAGCTTATTAAAATAAATAAATGAGTATCAAATTTCAGAGCTGAAGTTGCCATAGGTGCTAAGGTATAGCTATAGGTGTAAGATGTAGTTGTTTTTCTCTTTTGTATGTGTCCATATAACGCTCTGACCTCTTCTGAAGACCCACGGATGTAAAAATGAAATGCAACTTACTTCTCCCAAATTAAATCCACTATTTTTAAAAACAATAAATAAGATACATATTCTGAAATTAAGTGAATTTCTCGCTTCTATATTAATCACCACCGTAATTCAACAGCAGAATAGAAAACATTTTTCCAAAAAAAAAACACATAATCTTCAAACGCGGAAATAAAGCAACAATTACCATAGTGCTATAAATAAAATTCGCATTGAATGCAAAAATGGGCAAAACACATGGGAGGGCAATTTTTCACCAACCGTCTAATTTTATCGTTTTTGCTTACATATGGTTTTGTTGTAATTACTGAAACAACACAAAAAAAAAAACAAAGCGTGAAAACTTTTTCTGAAAAATTGGCAACACCTGCAGTGTTGTGGCTGGGAAGGAAGAAGAAACAACTCTGTAAAAAAAATATTGTTTTTCTCGTATGTTTAAAGTTGTAATTATTTTTGGAAAATCGTCTTTTTTTTTGTTTTTGTTATATACTAACATATATATCTGACAAACTTTTGTTGTACACCGACTCAAACGATAGTCTTTTGGTGTTAGATCCGTCACTCAGTCAGTCACTCACTCACTCACTCGTTCAATGAATCTAACGGCGGGACTAAGCATGAATGAAGAGACCCCAACTGACAGATAGACGGACTAAGTGAATCAGACAGACAGACATTTAGATAAACAGTTATTTGTGGCAGTGCAATTGCGTCAGTGGTACCAACAAAACAACAACCAGCCACAACGATTGCAACAAAAATGGCAAAGAAACGTCGTTCCGCTTGGAAAGAATTGACGTGAAACAATTTGAAATGCACGCGTACTTTGGAAGCATTTTATATTGAATTGCAAAATTTTTAGTGGAAAAACATTTTATTTGTTGCTCTACTCAAATGATGCAGTTTGGGCTCTATTTTGAGTTAGATTATGACGTAAGCATACCAGATTTTTCACATGAAACAGATGCTTTTGGCATTTATTGGCTATTTTTCATTGAAACAATTTTAAGTTATTTTAAAAACAAAGTTCTTGAAACAAAATGATAAATGAATTCTAATATGCGAAAAGTTTAACTCAACTGTGGGAAAAACATCTCCAAAAGTGAAAAATGTTCCATCACTATAAGGCAGAGTTTTGTTTCCATATTAAAATGAATTTGATTGACAATTTGCTTGCAACCAATTAAGCACTTTATAAATCTCTTTCTTGATCAATGAAATTCTATATTTTATAAACATTTTGTTGACAAACATTTTAAAATTACATAATGTTGCGTAGAGTCTGTCATGTGAGCTAAGTTTGTAGTTCTTGACGCACATATGTAGAAACTTTGAGATTGTAGTAGCAATGTTAAGTTTTTAATACTCACATATACAGAGCTCGGAGAAGCTCGGTCGCTCTTTTCTTAGGTGCCCGGATTTTGGCTTGCGAGCCAAATTTGGCCTCGGTTCACTAGCCATGAGCTTAAGCTCTTTTTTGAAAAGCTCTTGGCTCAAAAGCTTGAGCTATATTCGGGCTATCGCATGTAATGTCCGAAATCTATTTTCGACATTTCCCAATCGGTTGGTGTAAAAAATGTGCTCCCCCGAAATGCATCGATTTGGTTTCTAACCAGGTCGGGGGTTATCTGAAGTGATGTTCAAAAAAAAAATCTCCAGAAATGGGTTAAAATGGTCTCTTCCAAGGTTACCCGAAGTAATACCCAACCTTTCCCCATCGATTTTTACAATAAAACTTTTTTCCGGAAATGGATCTGGAACGGTGAAAGTGAAGTCCAAAATCCTTTTTCGACATTTCGCCATCAATGGGTGCGAAAAATTTCCTTCTGTAAATGTGTCAAAAACGGCTACTTCTAGTTTCTGGAGCCACCCCAAATGATGTCCAAAATCCATTTATGACCTTTCTTCATCGATTGGTACAAAACAATTTTTTTTTCTGCGAATGGTCAAAAAAGCGAGCTCTTCTTTGTGCTTTTTTGCTCTCCGCTCTAGGTGGTAGCCAAAAGCTGTCCTTTGGCTCGTGAGCCGACAACCAAGGCGAGCTAAAGGAGCTCTTTCGAGCCAAAGTAGTACTCGAGAGCCAAAGAAGTCCTCGCGATTCTAAGGAGCCTTCGCGAGAAAAAGTAGGAAAACAAAGAAGCGGGAGTGTTTGTTATATTGCTGATTTGCTAAGGAAGCTAATAAATAGCTGTAATAGCTAAACTCTAATATATCAAGTCATAGATAAATCTATCTTTTATAATAGTATTTATTAATGTAGGATATAAATTTAGTTTCAAATAATTAAGAGAATTTAAAAGTACGCTGCAGTCCTGCGGATGTTGTAGCTTATATGCCACAAAAAAATTCTGTAAGTGCACTTTGCTTTGGAGGAAATAACGAAGATTATTGCTGTAATTGTCCTCTATAGAGGAATACTTGCCGCTTTTCATCTTTAATTTGTTACATTTTAAGCCTACTGCTCTGACGCATAAAGTCAAAATATTATGAGCCCATGAAAAAAACACCCTAAATAGAAATAATAATAAAAAATGTATGTACGATATTTATGGAGCTCCAACCCCTCTAACCCTCTTATGAACTAATAACTTTTTTTTCTAAGCAAAATCTACATTTTTTGCTCCTCATCAAATCGTTGGAACATTTGTTTCTGTCCACGAATAATTGCAGCAACTTCAGCTACCGTTGTAATGTTGCAGCATAAAAACTGCACTTGTTTCATGTTGCGGCTTTAACTGCTGCTGCTCTTTTTATGCTGCATCCATTTAAATTCGATTTGTTTTTTTTTTATTTTTGCGCTCTATGATTCCGTACATAAATATTATAATTCAGCAGAAAATTAGTTTTCGCTGTCTTTGGGTTTGTGCGCTTCAAAAAAATAAACGAAATAATTTCCATTATCAAGATCGTCGTTTTGTGTCTGCATGCAGCGGCCACGCCTTACTAGATCACAGCAGTGTTGCCACAGCGTGAAAATGTAATCGTGTGGTGTCGTAATTACGCCAAGCGGTCTTCTAAGACACAACGAAACAGCGCTTGACTGACGTTTGGCTTGAATGTTGCGGAAGCTATGTATGTGCTTAAATTTGCGCAACATGTTGCTACCACCACACGCCCTGTTGTTTTGTGTTCATTTTTATGTTTTTTTTTTTTTTTTGTTAATGCTGATTCACAATAAACGGAACATTTTCGAGAGAATTTGCGGAATTTGATTTATTTTTCCTTTCTCGAAACTTTTTTGCTCTTGACTTATTGCGGAAATATTGCAACTCCTCTGACAACTCTTTCAACTGTTGCCATGTGTTTGTTCGTATCAATTTCAACGCCTGCTCGTATTACCCTAGGCGGTAAAAGTTTTTCTCTTCAACCATGTGCTTATCGCATTTAGTTGGACATGTTATTAAAACATCCGCTCTTCAACAGCTTCGCCCTGCCCAATGTGTTAACTGCTAACACTTTCTTTGACTTCTCCTCTTGGTGGGTTTTTTATTTTTTATTTTCTTGTAATATTTTAATGAAAGTGTTAAAAAAATTAATTTCTTTTAGTAATTTTATGAATATGCAGATATAGTTTTTTATGATTTTTTTTTTTGCTGACTTTTTTAAGTGCAATTGGTAGATTTTGATATTTGATATGTAGCACTTTTCTGGCGATGGCATAATTAACTCCTAGGCTTACAATTTCAAAGTTCGCAAATCAAAAAAACATGAGAACGTGTGTAAGGCTGTTTTTGACTTTGTTTCTCTAACAGTCATTCTGATTTTCGTTATTATCATCTCAAATCTCAACAAATTGGCACAAATGATGTTTGGAAATCGTTATTAAAATTCAAAAAAATAGTTCTGAACCACAACAAATGTAATTCGATTTCTGCAAAGTCAGTAAAAGCATTAAAACTTTCCATCTGTACTGGAAAGTGGCGTCTGAATGAACCAATATCTTTTTTTACCGAATTCTTTTCAGCTGCTCTAAAGAGTGTTTTAAAAGTTATCATTTGAAATGCAAATATGGCTCATAAAAATATCTGCCATAAATCCACTATGCATAATACGAACATTTTTATTTTATTGTTTTTGTTTTCAAAAAAAAAAAAATATATATTATGAAACTTAGAACCATTTTAGCTTTTAATAATCGCCAACCACAAATAACACCGTCATCAGCATCACATCAGCTGGTTGCATTTACTGTTTGCAAGTTGTTAATAGAAATTTGCAAATCTAATGAGAATATACAACAGGTAATGCAATGCAAATGTGACAACAACATGATAATGGCAAGAATTATTGTAAAAATCTGACAAAGTCGTGATAAAAACAATGTCAACAGCATAAACGACAAGAATACAACAAAAGGTAAAAACAACAAAAGCAATTTTTTGCATTGCGATAACAAAAATTTAAAGAGTCTTTAGTGAGAAAAGTTATAAACATACGGGGGTTAACTTAACAAAATTCATGAAGTGTAAAGAATAA
This sequence comes from Meiosimyza decipiens, assembly GCA_963680825.1. Taxonomy (NCBI): domain Eukaryota; kingdom Metazoa; phylum Arthropoda; class Insecta; order Diptera; family Lauxaniidae; genus Meiosimyza; species Meiosimyza decipiens. Next base: position 37,744,981 of record OY804258.1, read on the forward strand.
TTAATAAAATTTATAAGTTGCACAAAGAATGATGTCAACGCTGAGTAACTCACAAACTCAAAAGCAACAACAGAAACACAGTAATTGTAGGGTAATAGTTATGACTTACAAGTTAAATTACAAGCAAATTACATAAATATAATAAAGAGCTTAGGTCAAAATTCAAAGATTGTCTAATGATTTTTATTTTATTGTTTATGACGAAATCATTTGAACGCATCGTTGCCTTGCGGTCGCAGCAAAGTTTTATTACTACCAACTGTGTACACAGTAAAAATTTGCTTGCCATTAAGGGAACTGTTGCATAATGTGCATAAAAGAAAATCACTGATATTTTTCAGAGCAAGAACCAAACTTACAATTTACGGATATAACAGAATACATAGTGAACATAATTGTGGAAACGACGAATAGGGATTAAATTAAAACATCTCTATTCATAAAAACCCCAGCAATGACAAAGATCTAAAAAACTTTTCGAAATCTCACACAGGCTTAACCTTAAATCTAAATGAAGTTGATAACCTTAAACTTCACATTAACTTAAACCTCATTAATTTTAAATAGTGTGTGCATATTTCCATATTTTATAAAACATTCCCACTAAAGTTTTCCTGAAGCATTCCCATAAAAATGGTTATTCATTCTAGAGAAAGCGCTTCGAACAAGAAACTAAGTAGTTAATTTTCTTCCGAGTATTGTACAGATAATAAGCTTTTATAAAGATTTGGCGCCTTTTTTGAAACCAGGCGTGGCGTATCTAGATCATCTCGTGTGTCAGTCTAACAATGTACATCTTCGGCGAAACAATATAATTCATATTTCTTATTTGGCTGATCTGCTTAAGATTGAAATTGGACGAAATCGGAATCGTAAAGTTCGTATCTCAAAAAAAAAACAACTCATATTCGCGGTTCTTATGTCATCGGACAGCTAAGATCTTACGCATCTAATGAACTACGCAAAATGCCGGTATGTAAGTTCAAACCTATAACAAATCTCCTAAGAAAATTTCCTCTATCTCAATTTTACATGTATTTCATCAAATTGACGCATTGTTTTGAGATACACCCTTTTCGCATCTGAGGGCAATACAGCCATTTTAAAAATGAAAAAACTTCTTAGCCTTCCACTTTTACTAAAAAGAAGTGTACCCAGCAGACGTTGTTCTACCATCCCTGTTTATGTCTTTAACTCCAGTCGCATCTTTGTTCTGGACCGGCAGACGTTGTCCTGCCTAGTGGTGTGCATTCTCCATACAAAAAATTATATTGGCTTTTCGCGATTTTCCGGTTTTTGTTTGCAAATTTTTCAAACTGTTTATTGCTTAAAACCTGAAGCCAATAACGAACAAAATGAAATCATACAAATCCGTCATGCTATTCGTTAGTTATGTGGACTCAAACGAATAGCATTTTATTTATATAGCATGTTAGTGGTACCTGCCGCATCGCACGCGCACCTCGCGTTGGTTTTTTTTTTAATGAAATTACTCCCTTGACAACTTATTCTATATCCTCTCTTCAAAAATAACAAAAAAAAAAACAATTGAAATAGAGTTTGTCCTTTCAACTTCGTAGCTAAATACAAACGGTACAAATGAGAAGAAACAGCATAAGCATCAGCAACGAAAAATTAAACGACAGTCATAAGTTAATCCTAAAAAAAGGATATTTAACTTTAACAAATACAAAAAATAAGTATGAAGTAACCTTCTCCAGCGCAAATATGTTGAATTAAAATAGAAATTATTAAAATTGGTTCATTATATTTTGCGCCAAAGCGTTACAAAGCACTTTCATGTAAGTCATTTTATATAAATGGTATAGTTTTATAGATTTGGCTTATGCTATCTAATGTTCTCATGGAAAATGCTGAACATATTAAAATAGCACCTTAATATATAGTTATGACATGCCATAATTTTTACTGAAAATAGAAGTACATCGCACAGCTGCTTAAATACTGCCACTTTCTGACCCATAGCCTATTGTTTTGAAATTTTCTGGACCGAGTTCGACTGCAGTAGATGAAAGTTCAATCCACAGGAATAAAGACTATTTATTTAAGGCGTTAATGATAATATTGAGAATTTTTTTAAAAATAAGGGGGGGGGCGGGAAGGGGGGGTCTGTAAATTTTATAAATCTTTTCTTGAATTGAGTTCTTAAAATAAACTCACTTTAAATATCCAAGTGGAAACATTTATTTGGAGAGGTACTATTTTGAGCGAGCGTGCATAAAACACGCGCCTTCCTTTGTGGGAGGGATTAGTTTGAAGAAATGCTATGCAGAGAAGATGCTCTAGCTCGTGCTATGTGATTTGGAATTAACTATATTTTTCAGAGCTCACAATTGTGGATATTACTGGTAACTACCCATAGGCATAGCAAAGTTGGAAAGTTAATCACCGAAATTTGCTAGAACAAAAAGATTTTATTTGTACACAGGTCTTATTATTCATTATTCAGAAGGTAGTGATGATCTCATCAAAAGAAAGTCTTACTTATTTAATGACCTGCCCCCATTACCCGTCTTTATGTTGCTATCGTTTTTAGGAATAGCTATTGTTGGGAAACATATTCCGCTTATGGTATGTACATTTATTATGTTCGATGATTGTTATCATTCTGAAATCCTATCTCCCTAAATAAGGATGTTACAGTAAGAAAGTGATTGACCTCCCATAAAAGTCTTACGTAATTGATGTACTGCCTGCCCCTTATGACTTTTTATGTTTTTAAAATCATAAATATCTCCAACTTTTGGCTATTGCGACTTCAGACTGGTATGACAAGACATCCTGAGAAATTAATGCCAATGTTTAGAATAAAAGATCGTTTTATTTTCTTTAGAATAACAACAAAATTCAAGATCTAAATGTCCAAAAATCGAAAGATTTTGAACTAATGAAAAATTGGTCTTAACTGGATTGGTCTTAGGTTGACTTACCTTTTACCACAAATATATTTAAAAATATTTACGTTTTCTACATTATTATTCTTCGTTAATTTATAACTTATATTGATAAGTATTAATAAAATAATTCTCACTGTGTAGATTCACATAAATTGCGCGTCATTCGCATCGACATAAGCAGCTGTTTGTTGGTTTTTTTTTTCTTCTCTCTAAAGGCAATTAAATCAACGCGAGAAAAATTGTTTAATTTTTAAGTTATCGTACAAGATACAATATCTTCTTAGCTGATATTGTATTATACGAAATAACAACAACAACAACGAAAATATATAAAAATAAACTTCATGGTTTGTTTGGTCTGTGAAAAGAACCCACACAGTTTAGGATATAAAATTACACGGTTTTCGATATAAAATTTGTTATATGAGCTTACGCTATTGTTGTTGTTGTTGTTGCCATTAAATTGAATATTTTAGTCGAAATTTTAAAATTTCACGAAAGCTTAGATTTATGGTTATCCGGTGGAGTGGTGCCGTCAGTTTAAAAGTTTTTTTTTTTCGTGAAAAGTAATTTCATGCCCCGAATTTAAAAGAGATCTCCTCATCTTCATTTCCCCCTGACTAGTTCCCACATAGCTTTTCAATCATCTTATGCTGTCTGGCGTGCTGCTTCACTTTTCATCATTCACAATCTGTTCGTTCGTCTGTCTGTTTGACTTGTCATGCAGACACAACACGCTGTCTTAATCAATGCAACCCACATAAATGTTGCCGGCTACAAATTGATATCAACAAATGTTTTTTTTTCTTTCTTCTTTACGAATGTAATTGTCGATTTTTTAGGCGTGGCTTATTTTTTTGAAAAATGAAAAAAAAGGGATGGGGGCGCTTAAAGCGTGTCAGAGCAATGTGTGATTTCTTAAATTCTCATGGATTTTTTATTAATAATAAAAATATTAGGAAAATGCTACGTGACATGTAACAATGTTTGCAAACATAAATTTTGTCCCGCATATTTCAATTGAGAATATGTTCTGGGATTCATTAATTAATTCTTTTGTAGTTTTTGTAGCTTCTGGTTGAAACTCATTTATTGTGTATTTTAGGATGGTCATTAAGTAATATCCAAATATTCAAAAGGGATGTGAAATTTCGGGAGAATCGCCTGAGAAATGACAATCAAATTTGTGCTCCTTTACAGAAGATTTTTTCTAAAGTTTTATTTACTTCCCAAACGCCCAATTTTTAAGTACTTTATAATCATTTTAGTTGAAATTAGTTGGCTGCAATTTGTTATAATTTTCAAACGTTTCATTACTCCAACACACCTTCCATAATACAGATAATACCTTTACCGTAACTAATTCATGCTATCAAAATTCTTCAAGAGCTTTTAATATCTTTTGTTTTTATTTACAATTTTTATTGCAATGTTGATATCAATTTCCAAATCTAGTTATAAGAATTAATTGCGCATGCGCAGCTGTGCGGTTTCTAAAACTTTCAACCTTAATTCATATCAAATACACCACGCCACACCCACTTTTGTCGTTGTTTTTTTTTTTGTACCACAAAGAAAATGTTAAAAAAGGTGCACCAAAATGCAATTCAAGAGCATCTTGATAAGAAGTTAAACTTGGCTTATAGTGGGCGTGTTAAAGCAACAATCACGTTTCTAAACTATAACAGCAACAGCAACAACAACAACAAACAATATCTAATCAAATATAAATTTGATCAAGTCACAAATGTAGCGTAACATCATCATATCCAAGTTTATTTGAGCTTTATAGGAGTAAAAAAAATTAATCAATTTTAATTAAAAATGTTAACATTAATTTACTGACGGTGGTTACATTCTGCTTTCTTTCTATTAAAATCTTATCAGCAATTAGATGTAGTAAACTTTCGCTGAATCAGTAACGGAGCGGGTATTGATCTTTGACTATCAAACAACCTAATGAAATCTCGAATGTTGAATATTTTCTCTGTATTTAACTTTAGCTACCTGTATTCCTAACTTCTTTTAATGACTGCCGTATATAAACTATGTGTAAACTTAGTGTAATCGATTAAGCGTGCTTCACAGCAAAAAAGTCGAAGTATTAGATCATCAGAATATTAGTTCTCTAATTAGTGTACTACTGTTTTGGTTACCTATTATAATAATAGGAGCTGAACTGCAATGAAATATTCCACGAAATTTAATTTCATTTTCCCTATATTACACTTTGGCTACCGCTATAACAATGAACAAGTAATTACCACGAATGGCAACCGTTATATTCTAAAGCAGCGATGGGCGCGTAATGTCACTTTCCGCCCTCATGGCTCGAACCGTTAGCCGACGCACAAAAAACCAAAAAACAATTCGCAGAATTTCAACGCTATCGATACACAGCGTTGACTTGAGTTCAAATGAAAACAAAAACAACATACAAAGGCATTAACGACGTTGCCGCATTGTAGAAAATGGCTTATGGGTATGAATAAAAACTTTAAAAATAATCTTTTGAATCATACGATAGCTGTAAAAGTTTAACAACTGTTCACACGATTACATGCCGTACTAAACACATGCAACATTTTTTTATTAATAGCGAATGACTAAATTAAGCCTTAATCATAATTTGCAAAACATAGAATCACGAGAAACTTTCAAATGAACTGACGACAACACCAATAAACTTGGCTAAAATCAAAAGACGTTAGTTAACATAAAGATTTCACTGGCTTGCTAATTTATTTTTATTTCATAAAAGATAACTAGAAAATAATTAATTAAACAAAATTTTAACAAATCATAGCAACATGCATGCATGTTGTTAGCGGTATCAGTTGTTTCTGTTCATGTCTTTGTTACAACTGTTGTTGACTGACTGCTGCTACAGCTACTGCTACATAAAGAACATCATGGCCAACTGTTCGACATACAATTGGCAATTGTGAATAAGCCAGTTATATGCGATCTCTCTAAGCTCATGATTTCTTCGGCTTAATGCCACCAACAAACAAGGTAACTAATAGCAAATGACAGCAACACCGGCAACTGAAAAATTGTTAATTTTGATTCACTGCAGTTGACCTTTTGACTGTAATTATTCGTGTAATTAAAAATTGAATTGCAGACTAAAATAAAAACTAAAAAAAAATAAATTGAAAAGTTTCTCACAGTTGCAACAACAACAAATCGCAGCAATCGTCGTCAGTTGTTAGTTGGACATGCAATAATTTTCGCATGCAATATTTATTACTTTAGTTTTGCCACTTGTTGAAAAATTTATTATGGCCAGAAATTGAAATACAATCTAAAATATTATGTTAACCTTCTGACGTGATAAGTCCAAAAATTAAAAAATTTTGTTGTTGGAGATATTGGCGATGTTTTTCCCACTACATGGTGGCAGCATCAGCAGCAGCAGCAGTTGGTTGAACAGCAATAAATTAAGCATACGACGGAATTTGTTGCAAACAAAAAAATCTCTAAAATTGCAATTGATATGAGATGCAATTTGGTAAAAAAATTGTTGTCGTTTCACCAACAACAACAGCAGCAGCAGCGATTTGTGAAGTTTGAAAGCCTGAATTTTCACTTTGACCACCGTCTTTATTTCTGTCGTTACATTTGCATTTTTGTCCATTTCCGTTGTTGCACTTAAATGCCAAAGTTGCAGTTCAAAGTTTCACCTTAACCTCATGAATGATTGACATGCCATGAAATTAAATAAAAAAAGATAAAAATTGCAGTATTTTATTTTGGTAGTTTTACAGTTTTATCGAACTTTGGCAACACAGAATTGATGATGGAGCTTATTTCAATTTATGTCCAATGTTGCTGATGATTTGTGGTTTCATTGTCATTGCTGAAGATGCTATTAATTTTAATCTGTTTTTTTCTGTCGTTTCATTGGGTTTCTCTATACAAAGTGTTTCATGTCAAGGATTTTTGTTTTATTCAAAGGTTTTACATAGCAGGACATGAGTACAGACTGGGAAAAGTGCATAGCCTTAAGCTTATGCTTCAGTTCGATGTTTGTTGTCTTGTAAATCACCTCATCCTTAGAGGTTTTGCTATATTTTTGCCGACATTCTTAGTGAAAAAATAAGTCTGGCAATATCGAGGTGGATTTTTTTATAGTGACTTGAGTTGAGACTTTGAAGTCCAAAAAAAATGCATTTTTATATAGCAATTAATAAGACAGGACCATAATTTTGCTTCTGTTTTGGTTTCTTGTTCCAGATGAATACAAAAAATTTTATCCTGAACCAAAGGGTATTTTCATAAATGAGACAATACTTAATATGTATTTCTGTTCGTCAACAAAGTCAGTTAGCTCGAGCATGGATAATTCGATACAGCCATTGTTACTCGACTTCGAGAATATGTTCTCGAATTTGATGAAGTGTCCTCTCATGATTGCGTGTTCTCGAAAAGCCTGTGAATGTCCACAATAAACTACAACGCACTCTTATAATTAGCAGAATATCGACACATCTGAGGAAACATTTTCTATATCCTATATTTCATACCAAATATATGGCCTTGCTGAACAAAATAGGTCAACTTACTTTAAAAAAAGTTTTATATATTAATTAAAAGTTTTAACTTTTAACTTTCCTATTTTTGAAATGAAAGCAAAAGATTCATTAAAACTTTTATTTCAAAAATTCAAAAAAAAAGTTTAATTTTTATTTTATGAAAACAGTTTTGATGAGTTTTATTTTTAAAAGTCGATAGTAAAATTTTTTTTGCAAAACTGATGACTCACAATATCAATTTTTGACTTTTTACCATCGAACAGTGCAAGAAATTTTTCTTTGAAAAATGTATATTAACACTGCTCAAAGATGGTAGGATGGTCTTTCAAAATCCATTTTCGACATTTTCCTATCGATTCGGACAGTAAAATCTTCTTCGAAAAATGGGTCACTTCCAAAATCCATTTTCGGCCTTTTCGCATCGAATCATGCAATAAATTTTTTTTTCGAAATACAGGTAAAAAGCACTCCTTTTGGAGGGTCGAGGACCTCCCCCGTCTCTTTCAAAATACATTTTTCGGCCTCTTTTTGGGTCCAAAACGCAAAACAAAGATGAATTAAGCAACAAATAAAGGGTAATTTTTTTTTGCTATTTGTTTTTTCAGTGTTTATTTTTTGACAGCTCACTCGTTATTCGTGGCATGTGTCATCGCCAAATATGCTCAGTAAGGTTCGCCATTTTACCATGAATAGTTCAACCAACGAACAGCGCTTGCAAATCATTGAATTTTCGTATCAATACTCGTGCTCTGAGAGACATGTGTTTCGAAACTACGTCTATTTTATGGTCGTCGCCAGCAAACAGAATTTCCGAATTTGGTCTGAAGAGCAGCCAGTGGCAGTTCAAGAGCAGCCAGTGGCAGTTCAAGAGCTGCCAGTGCAACCAGAAAAATGCACTGTTTAGTGAAATAATCTTTAATAACCAAATTAAAGAAATCGATGTATCGCTCCAAATAAATATTTCATTCAGTTTTGGAAATTTTCTGCTCTTTTTTCAAGTTTCAAAACTAAACTCTTACAGAATCATCAGTGACTTTTAAGTGGATAAGTAAGAATTTCAAAGCCTGTTATGTTTCCCTTTTTGCAAAACTACTGGTGACTCACAATATAAATTTTGGACTCTAACATCGATTGATGTAAAAATCGTTTTATTCAAAAGTCGTTCCGAAACTCCCCTTTAGGAGAGCCGGAGACCTCACCTGTTCTTTTCAAAATCAATTTTCGACCTATTCCCATCGACTCGGGCAATAAAATTCTCCTGGGACAATTGGCCCGAAACACCTCGTGAGGACCTCCCCAGTCACTTTCAAAATTCATTTTCAGCCTTTTCCCATCGATTCATGCAATACATTTATTTTTGAAATATGGGTCCAAACACACAAAACAAAGATGAATGCAACAAAAATTGAGGGGTATTGCTAAATAGAATCATCAGTGACCTTCGATAATTAATCATTTCAAATCCTGTTATGATTCCCTTTTTGCATAGATCTGTTGAGAACTCAAGAAAAAATAAATAAAACTTTTGAGCTAATAGAAGTTTTTGTGTCACCGACACTACTTAGTGTAGTGTTCATTTTGCAATGAAATTGTTTGAAGACTGAGTGCAGAAATGATCCTGTGAAGCTTTTCAGTTTTTAAAAAATTTGTATACATAAAAATAAGAAGAACTGTAGGGAAAATGTAAAAAAAAATTAAATCCATATGCCTTGAAGTAAAAACATCTTTAACATAGGTTGACTTCTTACGTTTTGTTTTATAAATAGAAAATAATCTTCTGACGTGCTGAGCCAAAACAGCGACTGGACTCGAGTTCGGCGACCCATAAATACATAATCTAGCCCGTGACAATAAATCTATAGCTTAACTCATTTCTAATTCATATGTTTATTATTAGCAACGGGCTCATGAATTCATTCATGTAAGCAAATCTGCACAATGTGTAGTGCAAGTTGTGTTTTTTTTTGTTATTTGTAACACTGCACTTCCTTTTTATTACATAATTTCATTGAAGCAACTGGAAGTCGGTACGCGAGTAATTGCTTTGGTTCCGTATGATTTTTCATGTTACAATTTTTTTTTTACTCCGTTGCAAATAACATAATTTTCGACATGTCGATTACGAACAGCTCCCACATTGCTTGTCAGAGGCGTCATGTTGGCTGCACTGTCGAATCGAACTGAGCCGTGGATATTTCAAGTCAAGTCACTTTGTTTTGCACTGAGATTGATTGAGATACCAAGAAAAAAAAAAGTTAAAAAAAAATAAAATATGAATTCATTTGAATAATTTGTTAAAAAATGCAAAGATTACAGAGTTGCAAAGTCGAGAGTACCAACCAGTAAAAGTAAATGCAGAAGTCAAAGGTCTTCACAAAGGCAAATAAATAGATACAATGGATGAAAAACCAACAACATTTGCAACAGTTGTATTGTCAATAAAAAAACAAGAAGAAATTTGTTACCACAACAACCGCTAAAGACAACAACAATAACAACAACATAAAGTAACGAACGAAACGATACGAAAATGATGAAGGCCTCACACTCTGTCCCAGTACCACCCAAGTTCAAGAGTTGCATATTTCCTTCCGCGCCACCAGCAACAGCAGCAGCAACAACAATTGAACAGTTTATGTTGCTTGTGGTGGTGGTTGGTGTCTTGTTGCTGCCAGTTGCTGTTGGTTTTGAAATGTTTGTTACTTCACCTCCCTCCTCACGCAGATGTGAGCAATTTGTTTGGGAATTAAACGGAAATTCGCAATTAATCAAAATACATCTAGGTGGCAGCATTTGCAGTGCAGTTAAATGACTTTTTTTTTGTTTGTCTTTAAAAATATGGAGGAGGCAGGGCTGTGTCACTACCACATTCATATGTGAAGTTAATCATTTTACCATTGAGTAGTTGGTGCTTGGAAGCGTCACTTTTTCTCCTTCATGCGGAAAGTTTATTAGTTTTGTTATCAATATGAAAAAATCCTATTGGCTTTTGCAAAGAAGGAAATGACTTGCAAAATATTTATCAAATTTAATTGAAAATAAAACGTATCTGTACGTTAGAGTGGTTTATTTTAATTTTGTTTTTATCCTTCTGCTGACTTAAAATAACATTTTTCATCTTAAAATATGAAATGTGAAGAAATATTCAACATTGCGCTTTATTTGACTTTTTTTTTAACCCTCAAAGAGTTTTATACCCTAAATTGAGCTTCGTCAAACGTTAGTCATTGGTTGACAGGTCTTGAAATTTCACCAGACATGACTATTTTTTTTTTACTTGATTGCTTATTTTCATATAATTTTCACCAGAATTTGATATAATATGTTACACTCTATGCTCACTAGGGGTTGCCCATAAAAGACGTCTGCAAGAACTCTACAAGTTTAACTCCTTCCCCTGGTTGCCCACTTTTCTCCGATTTCGTGGGCTCCCTCCCCCTAAAGTTAGCCCACAATGGATTATGCTACCCCAGTCCCCTTTGATTTCATGAACTAAGAACTAAAAAACAACAACAAAAAATAAGAGTGACTTATAAAAAAATGGACGTCCGAAAAGTTTTCGAGTCCCTATCTCCTGCTAATCCACTTTAGCTCGTTTTACGACTCCCCTTCCCACCTCTGCTGCGGTCGAATTGAATGGACGACCCTTTATATCTTCATCCGCAGAGATGTTAACGATTTCTTTGTGCTCAACCACTTTCAATATTCGCCATCTAATGTTAGGCCAACATTTTACTAGAAAAGTCGGGTTGAGTTGTACTACAAAGAAGTAAACTGTCATCACCCTTATGAATCCTCAGCTTATAACCTGACCTACCCTGACCTTATCTGGCCTGATCAGACCATATGTCATATCCTGCTTCGTATTCGTAAGATTTTCCTCTTTGTAACGGACATGAAATATTGCTATGCACTGGATCACATAGTTAGCTCTTCTGTGCTAGGGCCTTGTGTTTTTTGGCAATTCTTGCTGTTGATGCGGTCTGATTTTTGAACTTCAAAACGATCTATTCTATCCTTCAATTCTAATTTGGCTTTGTTTATTTACGAATTGGGTCTTTTAATCAAGTGATTACCAATTTCCAGCTCCCTTACTCAGCTCTTCTGGTCATGCCTGGTTTAAAGAAATGTTTGCATTTTCTCACTTTCTAGGCTTCGAAAAAATATTTTTATTTTTGGCTTACTATCCTTTTTTACGAATAGTCTGAGCGTTATTTGATTTTTTTTTTATATAAAGCTCAGAACCAATTCCCATCAAAATTTCCTAAACGTTCAAAACTTGTGGGGGTAGCACACATTTTTGGAGCGCCGTGTTATGCATTTCTTCGGTCATAAATTTTCACAATAATTTGCCGCACTTTCACTAATTCATACGTACAAAGCGACGGAAAGCTTTGCCTTCGAAATTTGACCCGTTGAACTAAATTTAATCACGACAATTTATTGAAAGTAATAAATTAAAAAACCGCTGCAGCAACAGCAATATGACGACAGCATTTGAGTGGGGCGCTTTGTCACTGCTGCTTCATAGCGGCAATGCTAATAGGAGTAAATGATAAAGAAATGAAAAATATTAAGTGGTAAAGGAAAATGAAAGGATATCGTTGCAGCAACTCAATGAATTTATTTTTCTTTAGATGATATTTCACACTTTTATTAAATTTGACTTTTTATCTACTCGAAAAAAATAAAAAAAAATCAAATTATTTAAGAACTTCAATGCTCTTCACGGAGCGTAGAACCGCCTCCTCAAAACATTTTGAACGTGCATGTGCCTTCAATTCCTTTCAAAACTTCACCAAATCACGTATTTTTGTTCCAACGATCAATTCCTCTATGATTTAAGGTGGTCAAGGTTTTTTGCTACCCTAAGGGTCCCACTCCAATGCCAGTAGACTCTCTCTCTCTCTCTTCCGCAACGAATGTGCAATCCATTGCCACTTTCGATTTAAATGGAAATTCCATCTTGACAGCATTTAGTGAGCAATTCAATATACCGATTTTGTCGAATTTGGGTACAGCGATAGATTTAGTGCTTAAGATATTTCTTTTTAATGGGCGGTACCACGCTCTAAACAGAAAATATGTTTTTGCAGCTATATAGGTGGATTAAACCCTAAGGAAAGATATTATTAGTGGGCGGTGCCACGCCCTTAACAGAAAAATATGCTTTCACAGCTAAATTAGACTGATTTTGATGGAATTTGGTATGAAGACAGTTTGATACATAATACCATGATGTTTATTTTTGGGAGCGACGACATTTAATCAGGTAAAATGGTACTGAACTGTATGTATTTTCATTATAAAGGTTGAATTTCAAGCAGTGCGCGAACTTCAGTTACACTCGTAATGCTTTTACATTAAATGGAGTTATTTTGTATGAGACATTTACACTACCTCTGCTATCTATTACTGAATTTATTTCTAAAATAAATAAAAACTTCAAAACAAAACAATTTCACTTAATTTTTTGCCTTTTAAGCGTGCAAGCGCATGATTCCGCATTTTTCTCAAACTAAAAATAAAACTGCTCCATTTTTGGGGGGAATTTTTATTTGCGCTTTTAACAAATCAAAATTGACTGAAGCATTAAGTGCTGCATGCGTCGGCGTTCACTGCATTTCTGGGTTAACCATGAAAGAAAAAATATTTTGGTTTTATTTTGTTAGGGGAATATTTAGCAATTTACATAATTTTTAGATTTGTTAAATAGAAATTAAAAGCACAATAATGGTAGATGGATTTATTTTCGTTTTTTTTTTGAAATGTGCTTTGACATCAAAACGTTTTGACCTACATTTTTGTAATTTTTGTTTAATTCATTTCTGCTTTCTGTTGATTATGTGGTAATGATATTTTCATATGCAATCAAAAAGTTATTACAGTAATTACTCTGTTAATGTTAGCTCTATCTACTATGTACAGCATGTAGATCAAATCAACTAGTGTTTCAAATAAATATGCAGTTTTAATTTTAAATTTTTTTAAGCTGTAGATATTGCCACTAAAGCTCTAATTTTTATTCTCTTTTCTTTTCAGGTAAGCATTGAACTTCTATGAACTTTGTTTGCTATTTTGAAAATACAACTCCAGTTGAGCGGCTTGCACGTAAGATTTTAGTCAAAAATGTGTATCTTTATTAATTTCAATTTCACTTGTTTTCTATTGCTTTTAACACTTCCTCAAAGCATTTTGCTATCAATGTGTATTGACCATTTTTTCCCACTCACAGCGTTGCGTTCGTTTTTTTATGTTACCACCATTGACTGCAAACACATTGCGTGCAAATTTTCATTTTTCAAATGTGAAAAAATGCGGCGGCGCCCCAAAACAAAATGTGTGATGAAACATTATATCAATTATAATGAAAAAAAAAACAAAATGTTTAATTTTATGCTTCCTGCATTTTTGAAGAAAAAATTAAAATTATGAAAAATTAACTTTAGAAATTGGGAGTTAACTTTCACTTTCTATTTTTCTCTGGTTTTTTGCACTTCTGACATGTGAATTGATGGTGTCGTTTAGTAAAGACTAAAATCGTTACAATATGTTAAGTCCAAAGAAATATAAAATTATGCCTTTTTTTAAGCCGAACAAATTTCATAATAAATACAATGTTGCATATAAGATCAGTGTGGCAACTAAGGTCCTTGCACTGATTGTTATAAAAGTGCTTTTAATGAGATGTATGAATATCTCTATTTGCGAGTAAACAGTGAATTGATTACGTAAAGCATCACACCTAATTTGTACTTTGCATAGCCAAGTAGGAATCATGTGGATAGAGACACCCCTCGAAGGACGAAGGATTAATTCCATAAAATTAATATAATATGCATGAATTTATTTAAAAATACTTAAATTTTCCTTCTTACCATCTCAAAAAGTTTTGCACAGAGCTATACTAAAAGCAAACTACAGTGCGGTTTCGGTACACGGAACTAATAAAAGCCAAGACTGTTGCAATAACCTCGGAAATCGCATTGATGAAGTCAAAAAATCTTAGGTATAGATAAAACAACAGCAATTCAACAAAAGAAACTCATTTTTTATTTGCTTAAGAAACCAATTGTATAAACAGTTTTCCATCTTGGGGTATTCACAAACTCTCAATATTATTTGATATTCCAGGACAAATGCTACAGAGAATATCCAAATGGCATACGTTGCGTTTTAAGATTTGTTTGAAAAATTGCACTTACTGAGTCTGTAATGAAAGAAATCTACTCGTTGCGAATACTGAGGAATTACATTTATCGAGGGTTCCCGTTGACCGAGGTCACACTGTATATAGGCATGCCTCTGCCATACTGAGAAAACGATTTGTTTGAATATATCAAACGCATATTTCATATAGAAACAATTAAATATTTGATTGAGTCAAATATAAAAAGCTTCAAACAACATTTAGCACTATTTGATCCAAATGCAATGCGTTTGACTCAAACAAATATTTGATTGCTCTATATGAAATATACGTTTGTCATATTCAAACAAATCGTTTTCTCAGTGCACCAATAAAATGTATGTTGTTTGAAATTTAAACTTGTTTTCGAACAAATAATGATCCGAAATCAAGCGTGTTATTAAAACTAGAAAGTGTTCTTAGTTATCAAATTTAACGATCACACAATGTTCACAGTTTGGCTTAACATAAAAATCAGAAAATTGTTGTCATTTATGCCCAGTAAACCCTGTATTAAAAATGGCTGGAATCCCGTGATTTCTGGATTGTAGCCCCTTAAACAAACTCTTATTAGCCTAACGCAGTAAAACAATTATTTCAAACAAAGCCAATTTCAAAAGTTAACCGCACGTTGAAAATTAAATCATTATAGTCAGTCGTTTCCCTGAAGATAGCGACAAGGCACGCCGAATCGTCGGAGAATTGAAATTAAAATTAATTTTTTTCGACCAAAAAAATGCACAATAAAAACCAACACACATAAAATCAATTCAATTTGCATTCAAATCAAATTCAATTAAATTTTGAATTTGGTATGCGCTACGAAATTCATAATCAAAATAAATAATTGCAATAAATTAGATTAAATTACTGCGCCGATTGCTGCTGCTGCTGCTGGTGTTGGCGTGTGTTGCCGCTGTGAAAATTTGTTGTGTTGTGCCTCCTGCTGTGTCGAGCATTTGAGGTGCTTCTTGTTGCATTTTTTCTTTCTATGAGTAACTCAATGAAAATGCAAAAAACTCATTGCATTCAAGGTAAAATTTATGTCATGGAATTTTTAAAGCGGATAGGTAAAGTAAATTCTGCACCATGTACGATTACTTTTTTTTAAGTTTAAAAAATGTTGCAGGACACATAAATAGCACCACCCTATAAAAAAGCAATAAAAAGCCTTAAAAAAGAAAATAATTTTTGTTTCTATTGTAGATAGCCATGATAAGTACAAAAACATTTAAAATATGTAAAAAAAATTTTACATTTGTGCTATTTCAATGTCCAAAGTACATAGCTTAACTTGCCGCAGGATATATTCCTTCTAACATAGATCTTTACCCTTACAATTTGTTATTACTTTTTCCATTTTTGGATATCAATTGAGTGCTATACTATCAAACCCACAGTTAGTTGTAAAACCACTCCCAGATATTTTTTCCACGTGACTGCAGTTGTTTGTTGGCGCACTTCCAGTTAACGAGATGCGCAATTAACAGACGCTTGTTAAGCTCGGATTAAATCGTTATACTTGATATTGTTCAACCAAGCATGTGCATGCAACATAACTGCAATAGCAACGGCAACATTTGCTTGCAGCATGTTACTAATCCAATAAAAAAAAAAACAGAAAATGCAGCAAGCAATGCCGTCAGAAAATCAGCAGCATATTATTGCACACAATTTAAATTTTGACGAATTGATTGAAATTTATATGCGTGCGTTGCGCTGTAAAAATCTTAGACACAATCAAAGCTTACGAGGTGGCAACTCTGTTGTCAACTGGTTGACTACAGCAAGATGCCAATTTGACAAATTGGTAGTTAGTTATGTTGTTGGCGTTGTTACTGTAGCTATCGGTACTTAAGTTGTGAATAAAACTGCTGTAAAATTGCAATGATTTTAATGTTAACTTTATATCCTTGAGCTTATTACTTTTTGATAAATATTTAGTTCAAAATTTAATAATTTAAGTATAGATAGCTTCTTGAGACAATAAGCTTCAACCAGCAAAAATATAGCATTCATAAAAGACATTCCTGACGGCTAACCTTAGTAAATATATAGACTACTCAGTTTGGATCGAGTTATAAATGATATCACAAAAAGACCTCCAACTGATTTAGATGTGTTTAAATCAAATTTGTGATCAGAATCGGGTCAGTACCTCCAGAAAGTTGTTAAAGCACATAAAAGACTTAAAAATTGACTTTATAAAAAATCGAAAAACTGGATTTATGAAATGATACAAAAAGACATAGTGTGGTTTCTTTAAATAAAAAAAAAATCCAAGAAAAAAAAGTCTTTTGTTTTTTGATCGTAACCTTATCTATCACAAAATGGGATAAATTTGTATGTCTTGTTTTTGCTATTAAATAGTCAGTGAATCCAGATCCACTTCTTCTGTTGCCTCATGCCACTACGACTAATATTCACTGACTCTATTAGGACCATGGGGTCTGAACGAAATTTCTGTGATTATTTCAATCCCTGGCTTATTGTTTTCGTTACGATTATTGCCATATCATTCGGTTACTTCAGAAACTTTACTAAAACACTGTACCGACCGCCAATTCGGTATATATAAAGTATGGTTAGTAGCGGCGAAATCAATATTGTGATTCAAAATAGTGCGATGTCTATTCACCTTAAACATAAGCTTTGAAAGGTTTGTCTTCACTGCCCCAGCGTGCTGTTTAATTTCCATCTTTGGAATTGTGCAGGAAGATCTCACTTTATCAATTATTTTTGTAATGTCTTCCACGGTTCCGCTTTTGGTGGAGAGATGGTTGTCAAGGTAACAGAGAAATCTTTAGATGTTTATGTTGTTCTCGCATATGTTTCAATTTGGGGATATATATTTTCTTCACATATTGATAGCAAAGCTTAAACAAGTTCTACCAACTGACGCCAGAAGTTCCATGAAACCCCATTGGTTCCAGTAAGAGTAGAACTAAGCACAATAGGAAAGAACGAATGGACATTAGAAACTCTGTTTGACTTAAGAGTTTAGTTCATTTGGCGGTGAAAGGTAGTACTGGATATGTCTTTAATCCTATAATTTGATATTCAAACTTCTAGTAGAAGTTTTGCTAATGCAATAGTGATAAACTAACGAAATTTTATCCCCGCCTGAATTTATAAATGGTAAGTGAGTATGTGGGTAGTGCAATGCTCGCTATTTTCGTTTAGTTGCTCAAGACCTTGTTCAGCCATGTAGTGCTCAATATTATTATTATTTAAAATGGCCCATAAGTATATATATATCTAGTATCTGCCGATCAGTGCAAGAACTGAAGTTAATTTACTGTATACCCTTTTATAGAAATAGTGTTTCTTCTCGGTCTCAGAAATTTCTGTTGTGGCATTTGGTTATACCATTGATTTTTTACTAAGTCTTGGTGTGAAAATAGTTCAATATTTGCGGAGAAGTCCGGCTACCAGTCTATTAGCGATTATAATGCTGACTCATAAATGTGAAGATTTCATCCCGAAATACGTTTAGGTCTCAGGGGAAAAAAAAGTGTATTGGGTCTATTTGCCGCTTTCCTATAAAAAATATTATCTGTAGTAAATGATCCAGATGAAAATTATTCCGAAACATATTTACAAATTTCTATCTCCATGCGCACTGTGGATTTTTTTTTTTTTTTTATTTTTTTGTAGAGCCCGATAGAATTTGTTGGGCTGCATAGTATGACTTGGGACATGCTGTCAAACATCATTTGCAGAACAAAGTTACCACTGGGTCGGGACATAGAGCGATACACGAGCTTGACCTTTCGCTTGTTTTAATTTTTGAGTTCTTTCTGGTAAGAGTATCGTAATACGTTGATTTTCCTTTTTAACACATCTACCCGAGTATTTGACTAAATTTCCTTCATTTTTTCAAAAGCGCTTCATATTGCTTCATATATGTACATAAATGTTTTTCGCTTTTTAAATTCCAATTTTGTGGAACATTTTTATACGCTTCAAAATAATCTTGCCATAACTGATTATTCGCAGCACTCACCATCAAAGTTTATTGCGTGAGATTTTGATTGAAATGAAAAATTTTAACTAAGACTGCGTTCACACAGGTTGTACTGCGGTCAAACAAAAAGAGCAGTAAATTCAAAAAACTTTGAAATACATGCAACATATTGGTCAATTGATTGTTTCTAGCGTTCACATGAACAAACATTGATGTTATCTAGCCATGCTGTCCAACATGTTGTACCATGTGAAGTGGCCTTATTATATATAATAATCGTACTTCGACCATCTCAATAACTGCAACAAAATCACAAAAAAACAAAACAACAACAAAAAGCTGCAACAGAGCAGAAAATGAAGATGCTGTTACTGTAGAGTTTTCCAAGGAAAAAGAGAAAAACTCGTGCTGCTGCTGCTGCTGCTGCTGCTTCTTATGTTGCTTCCTCCTCTGTTGCTGCTGTTGCTGTAGCTGATGCAGCATCAGCATCTCCTCACTGTCGATATGCCGCAACTATTAACTTAATGTTTGCCTAATGGTCTTTGGTCATGTTTATGGCTCCATCTCATCGGCTGACATCGAACAAACGATAGACTTTTATTTGTTGTTAGCTGGCTGGCTGGTTGTCTATTTGTTTGTTATTGCAGTGATAGGGTTTTTTCGCAAATGCTGCTCTTCCTATGCTGCTCTGGCGTCTTTCTCTTTTCTTTTTTTTTTTTTGCTGTCGTTTTGGCTTGTGAAGATGTTCATCTTGAAAATGGCTTTTTAAAGCGTTTCAAATGCATGAATTAAGATAGCGGCGTTTGTATGAATCTTTGCTTAATTTGCAAATTTACTTTATTATAATCGATTTTGGTTTTATATGAGTTGTACTTGTTGTTTCGTTATCTCTATCTGCTCTTTAGAGTTGTGTTTTTTTGTTAAGTTTTGCCTGACAGTTGGTTGTTGGTCTCTTGACATGTGGGCATGTTTAACTTTGATAGTTTTTTCTGCTTGTTTCCGATTTTAAAGGCAAATGAACTTTGCGCTTCAATGTTGCGCAATAATGTTGCAGTTGCAATGAAATAAAAAAAAGAGCGTTGCAATAAAAAGTTATTCATCATTGTATTAACTACAGTTAATGACATTTCAGCCTTGAGTTTTCCTCATTAATTAGCGAAAAGGGTTTTTTTTTGATTGTACTATTTAAACAGCATATGATTCTTATAAATATTTCCAATGATAAAGCAGAAACTAACGATTAATGTGCATATAGCTTGTACAGTACATATCAAGTTAGTCCGTCTACTAAGGTTCCTGTCATTTATAAATTTTTGGGCTACTCGTCAGACTTTATTCAAAGTATTTTATATTTCTGCATGAATTCGGTTTTTTTTAACTAAACCGAATTCGTGGATAAATTTGAGTTACAATCCTCACAAACTGCAACAATTAACGCAGTAAAGCGTTTTGTGCCTATAATTTTTTTCTGTCACCGATCTATGACGCTCGCAAATGGATTTTGTTAGCACTCACTCTGCACTTCGCCTATGCAAAGTCTTAAGATGCCATTGTTCTTTGACACTTTTCGATTCCTTCTTTGGGCTTATTCGATACTTTTCGAAGTTTTTCGATTTACATATTCCAACTTTCTTGATAGTTTTAGGCAATTATTGGTTATTTTTTTGACGCATTTCGATAAGTTCTGACATGAATTGATTTTTTCGATGGTATTTAAGTTTTCGACTGACATTTTAAATTGTTATTAATAGTTTTAGGATTTCTGAATTAGTTTCTATGTTTTTCCAAGTTTTTCGATAAATTTTGACTATTATCGTATTATACAATGTTTTTCGGAATTCACCAACTTATTCGATCCTCTTTGAAATGCACCGAAAAATATCGAAAGCATTCTAACGTTCGCAAAATATCGGAAAAATCAAAGAAATTCAAAAGTTTTCGAAAAACATGAAAACAAAACATATAAATCCATAATTAGATTTTTTTTTTTTGTACGAAAAAAAAAACTGAAATACAAAATAACAAATATTGTTGATCATAAATAACGATTACTTTGAAACGAAAAAAATACAAATCCACTAACAACAATCATTCAGTGATTTCTATAAAAAAATTCATGTTCGTAGGGATTCCTGATAAATTCATTTTTCTTTTTTTTACTTTCTCCATGTTTCATACATTTGGACTTTTATCCATTTCTCGATACTTTTTAACATAAATCGAATTTGCGATGGTTTTCGATACTATACAATACAAATATACGGTGGAAGAGTTGCTGTACAAATAAAGGAAAAATGCTGCCAATAAATTTACACCATTATATAAAATTGCTTATATGAAAATGGTTTGTAACGCTTTGGCGCAAAATATACTATACCGATTTAAATCATTTATTTTTTAAAACAAAATATTTGTGCTAAAGAAGGTTACTGAATAATTATATTTTTAATTTTAATGTTAAATATCCTTTTTTTTTTTAGTATTAAGTTTTTGCAAAACCTCTCACAAATATTATCGTTTGAATTTTCATTGCTGATGCTTATGCTGCTTTATGAGTGCTGTGTTGTTATTGTTGTCTCTTTTTTTTCTTCTCATTTCGTTTGTATTTGTATTCAAAATTTTTTTTTTTTTTAGTTTTTAAAAAACAATATGGAATGAGGTGTTAAGGGATTAATTTAATTTAAAAAACAAAAACAATAGGACGTACGCGTGCGAAGCCGCGTATACCACTAGTATCCTATAATGAGGATATCAGACAACGGCGAGCACTTCTTAAGGCCATCCGCTCAATATCCTTTGTAAATGGGAGTTTTTAGTATACTTTTCCGTTTTAAGTTTTTAACCATTTTTCCTTCGGAATTATGTTCAAAAAATCGAAACCTATTAATAAGAACTTGAACAATAAAGTACACGAAACGAACTGGGTCTAGATAACAATAAAAATTAGCCAAGAAGTGGACCGCCTAATTTTATTTACTTGTTATTCTTAATTCATTGTCAAGCTCTGTCATTTGACACCCATGTCAATGGAGTTGTGAAGAAAAGGTAAACGATATTACATAGATATAATATATGGTGTTTTCATCAGCACTAAAGCTGTATGCAAACCTTTAGCTCGATTGGACAACGTAAATTGATATCGAACATAAGAAAACCATTGAAAAAAGTCTGCCTTCAAAAGCCCTATGTTGTGTGGGGGTTTATTAGAGACATAAATTTACTGAATTTATTTGAATTAAAAAGTATCAATAATTCAATATTTCTATCTATTTATTTATTCAGAATTTCAGTATTCGCATCATAAGTATAAAATGAAAAGCTGACCTTAAAAGGCTGAAGCCATATTAGGAGCACTTACTTTAGGACGCAACAAGGCTGTACTCTCCCCACGATCAAATGACAAAAAATATTTACTTCCATTTTCCAAAATTATAATCCATCTACCTCTATTGCTTACAGTGCAACTAATTGTTAAGCAAAAAAAGAAGGAAATTGCAATGTTGAAAGTTTTTTTCTCTATAGGGTTCAATAACATTTTTTTTATCTGTGGTACACTTCAACTGCTAAACACCTTGCTTTCTTTATGCCACCTTTTTTTTGTCTCTCGTATGCCCTGTGCGCAGGCGCATCAATTTAAATACCAAATTCAAGATATCAAGTCAGGTTTAACCCTGGACAACCCTGATATTTGTATTTCTGTGGTTAATCGCAAGACACGATTTTCAATGAGGCAACATTGCACTGTTGGCCAAAAGCAACAACCACATTTTAAGTAACCAACCACATTATTGTGTCTCTGTAGAAACTAAAGGATGTTTTTTCACTTTACCACTTTGTTTTTTTTTTTTTTTTTTGAGGTAGAGATCATCATCCAAAGATATCAAATACGAAAATTGAATATAAAAAAATGTCAAGACTTTCCTTTTTTCAATTTTGGCCTTTGTTTTTTTTTTTTCTCTTAACTTTATTGTTAACCAGCAAAAAAGTCAAGGGTGCATCAAGATGGCAATTTGTCAAAACCACAAAAAGACGACAACAGCGGTAACCAGCACCAATAAAGATGGTTAAATAAAGAGTTTGTATTTTTTAATTTCAATTTAAGGTGCTGCCATCTACTTTGCTGTTGATGTTGTTGTTGCTGATGATGTTGCTGCTGTTGGCGTTAAGCATTTAGAAGTAACAAACACTTCATTAACATTTAATAGCAATTCAGCATAGAAAAATATCTTTTACCAATTTAAAACTTGTTGAAAAAGTAACCTTGAGTTGCCTTAAAACTTTGCGTCTTCGAGCATTTTAAATTCTTTTTAGCAATAAAAGAAGATGTAACAATTAAGGCCCACTTTATAAATTATATGATAATGGCAACAGCTTGAAATTTGCAATTTGTTTAACTATGCTTACATTTTGAACATATCGAATTCTTAAATTCCCGTGGTCGATTTGTGAGGGCTTAAGCCACATTAATACGTTCCGATCAGTGTGTAGTATAGAATACCTTCAGACGTTCACACAGTACGTAAGTAGAACAGAATCTTGTAGTATACGCTTAAGTGAGATATTCGCCTTTAGTTATTGGATAAAATTGGATCATTCTTTTTCTAAGTCTGGAGGGGAGACAAAATTGTGCTCGGTATTCATTGAATACCAGAATACTCGTATGTGTGAAGAACAGAAATGATACTCCCGTCGTCAGTCAAGCATTCGTCTCTTTAAACTTCCCAGAAAATTACCCATTATAGGTTTGATATCCTATCTGGAGATTTCATTCTCATTAAAACTCTTGTCGACATCAATTAAAATCGTCGCTTTTTTTCGATTCTATGGCAAAAAGAAATGGTTCATTTGTGGATTGCACTTAAAATGTATTTTTTCTACGCAAGTGGCGCAGAATAAACAAAGAGTCGTATAATGACGTAATTAAAAAATGTTTTTTTTGTTCGCCCTTAATCTGACATGATTTCTGTAACGTTTCAGAAACATTTCAAATGAAATCAAAAGGCGGACATTGACACATCGTAGAAAGCTTTCTGAAACGTAACTGAAACTTCTTAAGACTTGGTGTTTCATACCGAATTGGTGTGTACAAAATTTTTATGTGAAATCAGAGTAGACCATGGTAAAATATTTAAGGTACGTTACATACATAAAGTTAAAAATTGCCACGGCACTAGCCTTCCTTATTCTTCACTCACTTCCTGGTCATTCATGTGCTTCCTTTATTGTAATGATTAGATATCTGAATCCATGTCTTTTATTAGTAAGATCCAAAAAGTGATTCGGTCTAATATCAGCAACGCATAAAAAATATTGTACTTAAAAGTCATCTGAACCTGCATCCAAAGTAGAAACAGTTCGAAAAATTAATTTCTCTAAATAGAAGAGTGTGAGTTGTCGTGAGAAGTACCCATTTACCCAACTACTATTTGGCATTTCAAAATTGGACAAGTCAATGTTGTCCATCATATTATTCGAATCAGAAGAAATTCATACTTTTACGCTCAACCCTTTCTATGAAGTTTAATCAAAATTAACTTTAAATAAACTTATGCCTAGTTAAATTTAGCAGACGCAAAATCAATTAAACGAACGTTTGCAGTTTTTAATAATCACTCGCCCAAAAATCACAACGATCGTAAATTGTTGGACACACAAATTCAAAGCTAAAGATCATCTAATGATCTTCCATTGGCAATGAGAAGCAGAAAATGCTGGTAGCAAATCACGTCCCTAGAGATAAACTTTAATCTTGACAACAACCAACAATGAACTTAGTTTAGCAGCAGCTATTAGCAAACTTGACCAAGCGATAGCAGCAAGAGAAGCGCTCGCAATAGGCACAGGTGATCGTCGGGAAAAAAACCTGCCCTGTTTGAAAGCAGGACTTCATTTGATCGCGATGCGTGCTGTCTGTTGATCACAACAGCTCTGGTACTCGTAAGAGCATAATGGAAAACATCGATCGCATGGCAGCGATGGGCAAATGTTTGGGTTGGATGCACTTGTACTTGCACTTGACGGCGTAACCTTTTGATGGACTTTTACTTTTCTTCCATGAGATCAATGAAGCTTGTTGCTTGTAGTTGCGTTGTTTGGTAATACGATCTGCGATCGCTCGCTTTTCTTTCGAAATCAACTCTCAAGAGACGCGCCCCTACTTTTACCATGGCAAAAAACAAAAACCAGTGCAATCGTCTATAAAGTGGTAATATTTTTTTATTGATTTCGTATCGCTTTCAATATATCTAAAGTACGTGCCAAAACAGGTGTTTTTTTTTTTTTCCGAAAGTTCACCTGCAAGTGAAGATCAGCAGTTCATTTTTCAAGTGACCCCCAACCAACAACTAACGATTGTATTACCAATAAGTGATAAATTTTAAAGCGGTTAGCGGCGGCATCATTGCGTTTAAGCCAAAATATTATTTTTAATGTATATACCCCTAAATGGATCGTAACGATCCAAATGATCGGCAATTGATCGAGAGTTGTGTTTGTCTGAAAATGAGTTGTGTTATTAAAGGGGTCAGGAAATGGTCAGTGTCTACGTGTTTAGCTTCTGGCTTTACTTTTTTTCAAGTTTTTATTCACTTTTTTTCGCTATTCGCGATCATTTGCGATCGCTAGCTAACCATAAAGTGTCGTAATAGCCAATTTTATTAAACGGCTACAGTCGGAGTTTTGCCTCCCCATCATTTAATAGCAAGTGATTTTTTTTTTCTTTATTGCAACCAATAGCTTTGTCTCTTTTTGCCCATATGTTTTTTTCTCTATTACGACGATATTGTGTGGCTCTAAGGTGAAAGTGTTTTTTTCTCGCAGTTTTATTTCGAGAATTGCTACAATTTGCGTATTTTCATTGATTTTTTTCCACAGAATTTGTGAGTTAGTTTTGTTGCAAATGTTAAATTCGTGTTATTTTTATTTTTTATTTGCTGCTTTTCTGCTTCATTGCGCAATTATTACAACTACATTTAAAACAATTGTATGTTTTTTTACGTTGTATCTCACAATAGTAAATAATTACAGCCTTTAGCTTAACATGCAAATTAATTTAATTGCTAAGTAATTTGACTTTTGGATTTGCTGCAACGCCGCTACGCTGCATGCTGTATGTAGTGTTGCCACATTAAATGCAAAATTTTAAAGTGTTTCGTTTTTTTTTTTTATAATGTTGATCAATCACGTGATTGCTGTCAATACGATTAAAGGAATTCTTTGCAGTAATGCATTGCCGTGACACACGGAAAAATAGGTTGCATCAATTATCTTTTAAGCTTTTCGTGTGATGATCGAGCACACAATTAAAATAATTGAGTAGTTATGCTCTAAGGAAGGTTTCTGAAATTCTAACATCGATTGAAAAGTATCGTATTGTTAGTAAACAAATTATATTTTGAGCTGTAATACGATCGTATTATTGCAAAATTATTGCGCAAGTAGATGAATCAGAACCGCCTACGCTAATTTTACTCAAAATTGCTATGAAGCAGATAGTGTTGATTATGCGACTATGTCAAATGCTTACTACTTTATTCTTTCGAAAGAATAATTTTTTTTAAATCCAGATCCTTTTAGGAATCCGTAAGTTTTCTTAACTCTTTTTTGTATACGCTATGTTTCTTCTCTCTTCAAAAGTAACAAAAAAAAAAAAAATTTTAGTATTACTTAGGTGCGCAACTAAGTTCTCGCTGTTTTTTGTTAGAAATTGCTACTTTATTGTCAAAAAAGAGTTACAGATGAATCAATCAAAATTTTGCCCATTGCTAGATACCACTTTTCCCCATCTTTCTGGTAGAGCTCGAATGCCATCACGGTAGAAGTGTTCGTCTCTTGAGGCTATCCACAAATCAAGCCATTTTTTGAGTTCTTCATAGGAATTGAACTGCTGCTCAGCCAGACCATGTGCCATTGAACGGAACAAGTAATAGTCTGACGGGGCAATATCTGGGGAATACGGCGGGTGGGGTAGGACTTCCCATTTGAGAGTTTCCAAATATGTTTTCACTGGTTTAGCAACGTGAGGCCTAGCGTTGTCATGCAATGAATGGGATTACTTTATCGTGCCTCTGTTTGTATTGAGGCTGTTTTTCACGCAGTGCTCTGCTCAATCGCATCAGTTGAGTTCGATACCGTTCCCCAGCGATGGTTTCATTCGGTTTCGGAAGTTCATAATAGATTACACCGACCTGGTCCCACCAAATTGAAGGTTTTTGGCCTTCCTTCACGTGGTCGATCGTCGATGTCGAAATCATGGTCCTTAAAGTGACGAAACCAATCTCGGCACGTTGTTTCGCTCAAAACAGCATCTCCGTAAACTTTTTGGAGCTCTCGATACCCGTCAGCCGCCGTTTTCTTCGATTGAAAGAAGAAAATCAACACCTCCCGCAAATGACGATTATTTGGCACTAAATCAGTCATTTTCGAGCAACCACAAACAGACTATGAAAACACAAAATCTTAAAAGTGTCAAATCGGTTTGTTTACCATATGCTTAGGCTAGATTCATATCGTTTTGATATGAAACAAATCGACCAGCTCTTACCGCTAGCGCCATCTATTGACAAACAGTGAGAACTTAGTTGCGCACCTAATGTTAACTTCGTAGCCAAACACAAACGGTACAAATGAGGAGGAAAAAAAAATCAACAATAACCACACAAAGCTCAAGAAGCAGCATAAGCAACGAAAAATCAAGTGATAATTTTTATGTGAGTTTTTGCAAAAGCTTTAGCCTTAAAGATAGAATATTCAACTTTAAAAAATAAAAAACTAGTATGCAATAATCTTCTTTAGCACAAATTTGTTGTTTTAAAAAAGAAATTATTAAAATCGGTTCAGTATATTTTGCGCCAAACCGTTACAAATACCGCATGAACTCCAAATATGAGACAAATTTTATTGCGTCTCACAACATTCAATCACTTTTACGAGTATATATAAAAATTTAATATATTTTCAAACATATTTTCTAAAGGGTGTTTTTTTTAGAGGTATAGAGCTTCGAATTGAAATAAAACACAAGAAAATCGTTTTAATGTCCATCAATTTGGCTTTATTGGAAGAATAATTTTATGCCATTAATGTTTAAATATGATTTCGGGCATGTGGCCGCCGCGACTGGCTCGAATAAAGCCAATTCTACAGGTCCAATTTTGAACCACTTTTTCGAGCATATGGGGCCGTATGTCGGCAATAACGCCACGAATGTTGGCTTCCAAGTCCCCTAACGTTTCTGGTTTGTTGGCGTAGACGAGCGACTTCACATATCCCCAAAGAAAATAATCCAATGGTGTCAAATCACACGATCTTGGTGGCCAATTGACAGGTCCATTCCGCGAAATTATGCGCTCATCGAATGTTTCCTTCAATAAATCGATTGTGACGTGCGCTGTGTGGCATGTAGCGCCGTCTTGTTGGAACCACAACTCATCCACATTCATGCCATCCAATTCGGGAACAAAATAGTCGGTTATCATGGCTCTATACCGGTCTCCATTAACGGTAACTGACTCTCCAGCATTATTTCGGAAGAAATTTCGGACTCCACCAGCCCATAGAGCACACCAAACAGTCAGTTTTTGTGGATGTAATGGCGTCTCAAGGGTCTCATGTGGATTCTCTTCACTCCAAATGCGACAATTTTGCTTGTTGACGTAGCCATTCAACCAAAAATGAGCCTCATCACTGAACAAAATTTTGCGATGAAAATCAGCATCGAGATCAATCACATTTTCGGCCCATACACCAAAATCACGGCGCATTGCATGGTCTCGCGGCTTTAATTCTTGCACAAGCTGGATCTTGTAAGGTCGCAAGCCAAGATCTTTGCGCAAAATCTTCCATAAAGTTGATGGACAAAGCTCCAATTGCTGTGCACGGTGGCGAATCGATTCATTCGGGTCCTCTTCAACATTTTGCTCTACAGCGGCAATTGTTTCTTCGGTGCGCACTGTTCGACGTCTCTGCGGATGCGTATTATCACATAGAGTAAACGTAGTGCGAAAACGATCCATGGTTAACCGAATTAATTGCTCTGATGGACGATTATGTCGACCATAAAATGGACGGAGCTTGCGGTAAACTTCGCGAACTGAACCATTATTTTCGAAATAAATTTGCACGATTTGCAAGCGTTGTTCTTTTGTCAATCTGTTCATGATGAAATGGCAAACCTAACTGAACATAAATGACATTAGAGTTGCCAGATTTGACCATAAAATGCCAGTTTTATCTCTATTCGAAAAACAAACCTCTAAAAAAAACACCCTTTATATATCCTTGTCAAATCAGACATTTCTTCATAACAAAATTAAAGTCAATTATTCCTCTTAACGCCACTGAAAAAATGAACTTTAGCTATGTGTGAAATTTTCTCTGAGACATTTCACTAACCCAGTAAATTGCATGTCAGTTTAACACATCAAAGATTAATTGCTGTACACAAATGCTATTCAAAGTATTTCCAATACGAGCATAAATATTACTTTGGAATAATTTGCATTTAACGCTGTCCTACTTTTTTGATTTCTAAAGAAAAAACTGTCAAATGTCTAGAAAATCATTTCCATCGACATGCAATGAGTCTCAACCTACAAAATAGTGGTAACATATGAGAACTAGACAGCCATTTGTATCGTTAAACCATTAATCACCACATAGTCACATTTGTTTTTTATATTTTGCTAGCTGCACTTTTGTACCTTTTAATCAAATTATCAAAAGCTTTTACCGCAGCATCGAACGAAACTCATTTACGATCAATTCAAAGCAAATTATGTCAATAAAATTTCCATTTGAAATGACACCATAAGCCGGCTGGTTCACTTAAGTGCCAGTCATATTAGAGCACTTTAAGCTTTTTAACATAATCCCATTAAAGTTGTCCGTTGTTGTCTCGTGGAAAAGTGCCTGGGAAATAAAATTGCTTTTATGAAAACCCGGAAATATCGTTTTTCCCACTGCTGCGTCGTCGCTCTTCTGCTTTTACGATACTTTTGAAGCGACTTAAACCATAATTGATTGACAATTTGATATCTACTCGTCGTTGTTATTCTCTTACATGCGACTATTAATTTAGTCGCGTTTTTTAAAGAAACCAAAAAAAAACGAGATGTTTTGTCAGAAATGATGGCGCCATTGCATGCAATCGAAGATTGATGAACGCATAAATGTCATGCTACCCGCATGTAGTACAGCATTTGGTAAGAAAACTTTTGTGTGTTGTGTGATATATGAGCTAGGTTTGTGGTAAACTGTTAAACTGTTGTACACAACTTAACAAAACGTAGCTAACTGATTATAAATATGAAATAGAATATAGTTTGACTTATAAAGAACAATACAGTTATTTTGCAAAAGTTGACACTTGGTTTTTTTTGCACAGAACCAGAGAACTACAAAAAGGCTCTTCAAACGATATACAAATGAAATTTCATGAATGGGCCATAGTTTGCCAAACGTCCTAGGCCAAAAAAAACTAGTACAGGTGTTCTCTTCGGCCAGGCCGACACTCACATACCCTACACTACATTGAAAGTACTTTTTTAATAAATGTTAAAAAAATGTTGAAGAGGTTGAATAAGTCGAAAATAATGTAAAAAGGTTCAAAAATGTTGAAAAGTGTTGGAAAAAACTGAAAAAAAGAATATGGGAAATGTTGAAAAAAATAGAATAGAAATGAAAAACACGAAATATGTCACGCCCACTTCTCCAATTCCGCCCACGTTAGTTTCAATAAATGACATTCGTGATTGACATGCACAAACCAAATTTAAGCACAATAGCTTGTATAGTTTGCGATATGTGCCGTAATTATTCTTAAAATTTAGGGCGGTGACACACCCATTGGTGCAATCCAGTCAGATTTTGATCCAAAAATAGCCTTAAATAAACAAACCTCTTACACCAAATTTCAGTATGATTGCTCATTTACTTCGATAGTTATGCCACTTAAGGTATTTTAATTGTATGGGAGGTGCCTCGCCCACTGTTGCTATTTCAATAGCTTTTTGATCCATATGTACCTAATACCCAGTAAACCACTTACATCAAATTTCAGATCAATCGCACCAATAGTTCACTTAAAATAGCACTTACAACTTTATGTTAATGAGGGAGGTGCCACGCCCACCCATGCAATCTTGTCAAGTTTCATTGAATTTCAAATAGTAACCGGCACCTCTACACAAAATTTTATGAAGATTACTCTCATAGCACACTATCTATAGCATTATATGAGAAGTGCCGCACCCATCGGCACCATTTTACCAAAATTTTGCAAGAAGACTCCTTTTAGCGAGTATATCTGCCATATTAAATTTCATAGCGATTGCGTTCTTAGTTCTCTTTTTATAACGTTTATAAATATTGTAGGCTGTGCCACGCCCTTCAACAAAATTTTTCAGAACATTGAATAGACTTGTATTGATGACTAATTTCAGTGGTATCATCCCTAAAATTTTAATGAAAATCGTGTGTGCCAATTTGGAGTTATACGAAATGCAAGTTTTCAATTGTTAAAAAGTGCCACGCCCAATTTTACAATTTTGCCCACTTTATGCGCAATTCAATATTTATAAGATCTGTATTCGTGTACCAAATTTCATCACAATATCTTGCACGGTTAACGAGCTATAGCGTTATAAAAGTTAAAATTTAGGGCTGTGCCACGCCCCTTTAAGAGCCTTTGCAAACTTCAAACATAACCTAATCTTAATTCTGTTCTCATCTTCAACAAATCACCAAATTTCATCAGCTTCTTTTTTTTCAAAATGGTCTTGGGTATATTTACATAGAGTATGTTCGGAAGGCGTGGCCGTTAACCGATTTCGCCAATTTTTATATGCTAGTAGCTTACAAGAAGGTTTGACTTGTGTGCCAAATTTCATTGAGGTAGCTTGCTTAGTTTTCTCGTAAACCTGATTTCAACAGACAGACACACAGACAGACAGACAGACAGACACACAGACAGACATAGCTATATCGACTCAGGTGGTGACGCTGATCAAGAATATATATACTTTTCCATACCTGCCACGCCCCCTTCTATGCGTTACAAACGGAATGACAAAGTGAATATACCCTCTGTGTAGGGTATAACAGTTGTCCGATAAGTATAAAGAGCATACTGCTTTCCTATTCGATGGTATACATACAGTGAGCGACAAAAGTCTGCATACACCCCCACTTTTTGCTAGATCGAGAATCCGAAAAGATAATGGACAAAAGTAATAAGATTTCCTTGAAACTCTATTTTAATGGTAATGAGCCTCTCAGAAATGAGTGGTTTTTTGTATGGTGTTCTACTATGGAAATAGTGGCTGTTCGAAGTTTTCTCAACTGTGCGTGAATGCAGACTTTGATCTGATGTGCTAGCTATGTGTTCGACCAATTTACAGGCACTGATTGTTGGGTTTTTGCCCACTCCTTTGAAAATCAAGTTGATATCTCTTCGAGATAGTCCCTTTTAGGGCGGCTACTACGGAGCTTATTTTCAATGGAATCAATATCCTCATAGAAATTAATGACCGTGTAAACTGTTGATCGACTTAAGTCAAATATTTTTAAAATGTCACCACAAGATTTATTTTATTTTCCAAGTTTGAAAACAAAATTTCTCTTATAATTTGTCGTTATATCAATCAAATATCACGTCCAAATCACGGCTAAGTACATAATACCAAAGAATGACTGATATTATAGGTATAAAAATAAAAAAACGGTGCCTCACCGTTTTCTAAAAGAATTAATCAATAGCTCAAAGCATAAGTTGCGTAGTGTATGTCGACTTTTATCACTCGTTTTTTTTTTTGTATTTTTTCAGATAACTTTACAAATTTATATTAAATAAATTTTTTTTTGCCATTGTGTCGTTAAAAAAGATTTTTCAACAGAACTACATCATTACTTTTTTCTATTATGTTTTCGATTTCTTAATCTAGCAAAAAGTGGTGGTGTATGTAGACTTTTGTCGTTCACTGTTAATACACATTTAGCTTTTCTATATATTTTCATTAAAAAGTTTTTTTTTTTCTGAACAGAAATTCATTTCAATTGCACACTTTTTGACTTTCTACTGTTGATCACAATCAAAATTCAATAAATTTTATAAATTGACAACTCTTGCATTGTCGGTCATGTTGATTTGTCAAACATGATTTTGAATGTTTTATTAAGCGATAAATAATCGACGCAATGCCGCAAATGGTTGGCTACAATCAGCTGCGCATTTTGCTGCTATGGATCTTTAAAATGCCTGCCATACGCAACAAAGCCTGCGCATTTTAGCGCGAGCTGCTATACAGATATCCTCATAAAATGTCAAACATGATCTGTCAACTGTCAATAAATTGAAAAAAAGAAGAAAACATTTTGGACACGCTTTATTTACGAGCATAACAAGGTTAATGTCAAATGAATTTTTACGCCTTCACTTTTCCTTCATTATCATCTGGCAGACGCGTTTTCTTATCGCCGCAACCAAATGCCCACGCTTTCTTTATTTTTGCACTTTGGCTACTTTAGGCAATGTTTGTTATCATTTTTGGCAGACTCAGCCATCAGCGCGACCATCATCTATCATCGCAAGATTTATTAATTTCTTTTTGTCTCATCAATTTCGAATGACTGTTGTGGATATTTTAGTTATACAATTTTAAGTCATGTAACCATCGTAGAGTGACCATCAGATATTTTTTATTGATTAATTATTTGTTTACATTTCTCTATGGATATAGTAATGTCAACTGTCAAAATGACATTTTATGACAAATTCTTGTTGTACTTGCATTGTGTGTGAAGCTGTCAGTTTTCTTTGTCACATTTAGACCACAAAATCTGCTCTATTTATACTCAATCAATGATATTTTTCTATAGCCGATTAACTTCAACATTAATGCGTCCCACATTTTGCTTTTGTTGCCTCTTGTCAGTTTGTTGTTGCTTTAAACTCTTAATCTCGTACATCTTGTGGATTATGCCCGTTGTGCCTTATTTGTATTTTGTTTTTAATGCTTTACTTCATTTGTTGCTTGGTCTTTATGTCTATCTGTCTTTTTTATTTGGTTCATGACTTTAAGTTTAAGATTTTCAGATCGCAGATTGAGTTTTATTTCATCTCAGTTTTCAGTTTAATTCTTCGCTTTCTTGTGGTAATGCAGCTGTTGTTGTATGCTGTTGGTGCAATAGTGAAAGCTTAGAATTCTTCATTTATGTTACCTTCGTCCAATAAAAACTAAACTATTAATTTTTTTTTAAATGTACTCTCACCGTTATTAATTAAATTTATTTATTTCTATTTTTTTCATTGCAGGTATGTTGATTTTATACCATCTTGGGAGTGGCAAGTATATCTTAAGCTATAAATCTTTCACAATATTTTGTTTTTGATTTTGTGTGAAATCAACGTAGGCGGCAGCAGATTGATTTATTTAACCCAAATTCTTCTTTTGGTTAATGATACAACTAATGATTTCCACATACTTTTCTTGTTTTATGAAAAACTTTTAATTTAACAAAAGCTTATGCGATAGAAAAAAAAATTTATTACTAAATACAATTAATCAAATCTTATGAAATACAATCAATAAATTCAACATCAATATACACCTACTTTATATGTCAAATATGAGCCACTACTATCGTCAGTTGATATACATCAAAAACTTTAAATATGGCGTTGACCTCCAGTTAGTAAATGACGTGGTACTCGGACATAATCTCTGAAATGATTTTGGCCTTATGTATCAATTTTTGTTTTGGCCTCTCCTTTATAAAAACTTCAGTGTCTAACAATATATAAAGGGTGTTTTTTTTAGAGGTTTGTTTTTCGAATAGAGATAAAACTGGCATTTTATGGTCAAATCTGGCAACTCTAATGTCATTTATGTTCAGTTTGGTTTGCCATTTCATCATGAACAGGTTGACAAAAGAACAACGCTTGCAAATCGTGCAAATTTATTTCGAAAATAATGGTTCAGTTCGCGAAGTTTACCGCAAGCTCCGTCCATTTTATGGTCGACATAATCGTCCATCAGAGCAATTAATTCGGTTAACCATGGATCGTTTTCGCACTACGTTTACTCTATGTGATAATACGCATCCGCAGAGACGTCGAACAGTGCGCACCGAAGAAACAATTGCCGCTGTAGAGCAAAATGTTGAAGAGGACCCGAATGAATCGATTCGCCACCGTGCACAGCAATTGGAGCTTTGTCCATCAACTTTATGGAAGATTTTGCGCAAAGATCTTGGCTTGCGACCTTACAAGATCCAGCTTGTGCAAGAATTAAAGCCGCGAGACCATGCAATGCGTCGTGATTTTGGTGTATGGGCGGAAAATGAGATTGATCTCGATGCTGATTTTCATCGCAAAATTTTGTTCAGTGATGAGGCTCATTTTTGGTTGAATGGCTACGTCAACAAGCAAAATTGCCGCATTTGGAGTGAAGAGAATCCACATGAGACCCTTGAGACGCCATTACATCCACAAAAACTGACTGTTTGGTGTGCTCTATGGGCTGGTGGAGTCATTGGGCCATACTTCTTCCGAAATAATGCTGGAGAGTCAGTTACCGTTAATGGAGACCGGTATAGAGCCATGATAACCGACTATTTTGTTCCCGAATTGGATGGCATGAATGTGGATGAGTTGTGGTTCCAACAAGACGGCGCTACATGCCACACAGCGCACGTCACAATCGATTTATTGAAGGAAACATTCGATGAGCGCATAATTTCGCGGAATGGACCTGTCAATTGGCCACCAAGATCGTGTGATTTGACACCATTGGATTATTTTCTTTGGGGATATGTGAAGTCGCTCGTCTACGCCAACAAACCAGAAACGTTAGGGGACTTGAAAGCCAACATTCGTGGCGTTATTGCCGACATACGGCCCCATATGCTCGAAAAAGTGGTTCAAAATTGGACCTGTAGAATTGGCTTTATTCGAGCCAGCCGCGGCGGCCACATGCCCGAAATCATATTTAAACATTAATGGCATAAAATTATCCTTCCAATAAAGCCAAATTGATGGACATTAAAACGATTTTCTTGTGTTTTATTTCAATTCGAAGCTCTATACCTCTAAAAAAAACACCCTTTATTATATGAAATGCACTATATTTAATGGGCGGAATTTTATACGTGAACGCAATAAAATTGAATAGGCAAAATCATTCCAAAGTATCACATTTTGGTACATTTTCTTTTTACAAAGCTATCAGCAAATGAACTATTTTTTTGTTAGTAAAGGAGGAATTCTACGCCCATCTGGCAATAGTGAATCTACTTATATTTCCAGAATGCATCTCTTACAACACTTTATTTCCGCACAATACTTTTTAAAAAAGAATTAACTGTTGTTTGAAATTTTTAGTAAGTGTCAATATGTATTGCTAAAAAATATTACCGTAAAACTTTAAAAAATATTCTCAAAAAATTGCATTTTTGCGTTGAGTTCAAACTGTGTAAAGGACGTGAAACTTAAACGTCAGCAAAAATGGTTTTTAAGTGGGCAGATTTCAGACTGCAGTTCCTCAACTTTTATCCTAAATATTGAAATCCAATTGTAATACAAAAATATTTGCTAGAAGTTCTATTCACTCCATTAAATTTCATAAATTCAGTTGACTAAATTTCGACAGTTTCGATCTGTCCTTGTAAAAATTTTTCGTTTGCGATACGAACTGTTACGAATCAAGGCGCATAAATAGCTAGATATTTATTTATATATATTTTCTGTGCCCTGCTTTGGCCGCAAAATAAGATTCAATGCTGCTGCAAATGTTCCTAAATCGGAACGCCATTCTTGTATTTTTCCAAAGATCTTTGTAATAAAATCCAATTCAGTTTTAAACTTCAAACAATATAAGTTATCCCTCGCCACATGTAATCGTGTGATTATAGCACACAATAAAAAAAAAAACACCTAAAAACTGTACAACAACATATGAGCCCAGTTAAAAAGGCTGTAAAATCGTTGACACAAATGCACATAGAATTCTGGTATGATGCTACGATTTTCTATTGCCATATACCTGAATAAAAAGCAACACCAATAAAAGGAGTTTTATTGATAAAATCTGGTTTTAAAGAAAGTACAAGTTGACCATAGACAGATCTGTTGGTTCATTGCCAAAGGGTGCGTCGTCGTTGTCGTCGTCGCTGACAATTCTTTTTTTTTTACTTTTCTTGGCACAATTTTTTTTTTTGTTTTTATGTGCATTCAAACAATGGTAAGAGAAACATGTTTTTTCACTGCTAAATACATTAATTGAAAAACTTAACAAAAGTGAGAAAATAAATGTACGAAACTTTGTGAATGACTTGAAGCAATGCAACAAAAACCATGCAGTATGGCATTGTGCTGAAATAAGGAAAAATCCATCAAGTTTATGAACAAACCAAATGCAGAGGAAGTCTCATATAGAAATATGGCTATGATTTGCTGACAGCCATAATTTAATTATAGGAGATTGTTTTGTCGTTATATTGCGTTGCATGGTTTTTGCTTTTAAATGTCGCTATATTTGTAGCAACTTCTTTACTGTTGCTGCATAATGCTGCTGTGTTGCTTTTGCAACATTTGGCCTGCAGACCTTGTTTCAATCTTAAATCATCCTTAGTTATCGTTAATAATTCGATGTTAGTTGTATGCATCGTTTACGCCGCTATTACTAATAGCTGCCACCGTATTGTTGTTGCTGCTACGACTGCTGGTAGCTCTTTAATGTTGCCACTTAACTTCATTGATATTTTAGATGAGTTATCGATTGCTCTGATGTGCCCGGGCTGCAAATTTTAAACTCTTCCAAAATGATTTAGGTTTGTTATTAATGTTACAGCTATGATGTTTTGAAAATGCAATTTTTCGTTTCTTTAAGTTGTTTGTCTACACAGCTCTTTGACAGCTTAAAAAACTCCAAAAAGTTCGAGGAAAGCGGCTCTAGAGCGATTTTGTCCCCAGGTGTATTCAATTGGCTTTAGCACGCTGAACAAGAATCTGGGATAAAAAGTTGTGCATCACGGGAATTGAAACTTCCAAGAAATGCGCTTTTGGTAACTTTTAAATAACCGTGAGGCTCAACCCGGAGTACAACAACTCTCCAAAATGTCTTACATTGAAGCTGGCAATATCTCTTTTCGACCTCAATAAACGAACAATTAATCGCATCTGACCTTGAAGCCCTGGGTTGATCTTTCGTTTACGAATTTCGAGGGTCACAATTTAAGGGTTCTTAGTGTAGGGTGCGACATTCGCAACCCTGGGTTTTTTCGTTATTGGCCATAGAAACTATTTCCTAAATCCGACTAGGAACTCTTCACGGGTCGTAACCATCATAAAAAAGTGTGGATACATTAATGGACATTTGGGTTGTTTTTAGAAGGTGCGATGAGGTCACATATCAAGCAGCCTTAAGATTTGTCCAAAATTAAGTTCATGACTGAAAACGGTTAAATTTCCTATTATCTGTCACTCAAAATAACGGCCACGATGGTCAGATGCGATGAAATTTTAGTTTATTGAGGTCGAAGGGGAAATGAAAAGCATCAATTTGAGATATATGGGAGATTCTAGAACTCCGGCTTTAGTTCCGAAATGTTAACCAAAATATGTCAAAAACGCCTATACGTGAAGGAAGGGTTTTCAAAAACTATACGTGATGGACAAGTTTTGAACCCAGATTGGTACATCGAGAAAACCTAGTTACTTCCCACTAGCAGACCGGAAGATAACATTTTCAGGGAAGTGTAATCACTGTAACGATTGTTTTCATCTTAAAGGACATCTTTTTACTTTATGTGTGGAAAATCACTTGACTAACAGTTCTGAATGAGAAGTAGTAGGGCCACGCCCTATTTTGGTATGAATGAAGATACTGATTATATTAGGCTATAAATAAAACTTTTATAGACTTGATTCAAAAACTTCGATGCACATTTTATTGTTATTTTTTTTAAAATTTTTTCAAAATGCCTATTGTAGGTGAGCCTACAACTTACCATATTGGCAAAATAATAATTTTTTGATCTCTTCAAAACCTTAAAAAATAATGCATTCTTTCGCTGCATTCAGAAAGCTAATTAGACAAATGATCGACGATTGTCGGCAAATGTTTTTAAAATATTAACCTAAAAACACGATTATATGTAATAAAAACAGAATATATTATTACCAAACAACGACTAACAAGAAACAAAATTTTTACAAAAAATACGAAACACTGAAAAGGGTCATAAAGAAAAACCTACAGAATTGAGGCCCTGAAAAATCTTAAACTCGTTCTTGTACTGGAATGCTCCGTTCAAAATCAACAGAGTGCAAAAACTTAAATAGTTCCAAGCAAACTTTGTTAAAAGGAATGCAGCTATATACAATACCACTAACACACCGCACATGTGGTGGTGTAGGAGGCCCTCTGTATGCGTACCACAACAAAAAAAGTCGATTCAGTTATGAGTTTAGCTCATCAACGAATTTTCAAAAGGTATGAGATTACATAGGCAACAAGTTAAACTGAATAAAATGTACAAAACAAAAAAAAACAACCTCCGCTGCCAACATTAAGATATAAATGCTTTACCGTTAACGTCAAGGTCATTAATATTACTTAGTGTCAGAGTGATGTATGTGTGTTGGTGTATCTTTAATAAAAGTTTTAAAAATTTTTTTTTTTACCATAAAGTTGCAAGATTATTTTCGAGTGTCATGAAGGGTCATCAACATCAACACAGGTGAATCGCTTGAAAAAATTCAATTTGATGAAAAATAAAACCCTCAAACACTTGGCAGCACTTTTGAACCATACAAAAGTGACTTTATAGCACTTAATGCTGCTGTTGTTGTTGTTGTTGTAGTAGTTGATTTTGTATGGTGTGCGGTAATTTGACACTCATGAAGTCATGCGTAGTTACGAACGGGTTTAAAGTTCCATCTGAAGTTGTCAAAAAAGCAACACAGTAAAGTTACTTGGAACAACAACAACAACAACAACAAAATTCAAAAACTGCAGCTGCAGTGCTCACTGTGTGAGGTTGGTGGTCTGTCAGCCGCAGTCCCTCGAGGAATAACTGTGAATGAGCGCAGATGTGTGGACTTTACTGTTCATGGCTAATAAAAATCATAAATTTGAAAATCATCATTATTGTATTTTATGGTGTAGAGAGAGGGGTGTGACGGGTCTGTAAAGAAAAGAAAAATATTTTTCGTGGCGGTAGGTTTTCAATTAATGTTTCACTTTTTTTTTCACTGTAGTAATTAAAATATACTTTTCTTCTTGGTACTGAAGTAAAGAAACTTTGGCGTAATGGTTGTGAATAAAATAAATAAAAATTTAGCAGTTAATTCAAATTTAATTGTGAAGTGCGATGTAAACGAGCATTTAATTGTATGCTGAATTTATAAGCATCATTTCAATATTTTTTTCAATTAAATAAATACTTTAAATTAAAACCGCCTTTCTTTTGAGTTTCTGTTACTATGAGTGTTGAAATTTTCCAAAGGTTCAGTCTGATTATGAAGAGGCAATTCATCAATTTCTTGTCTGCAATCTCTATCTTACCCTCTTATAAGTTAACTTCGTACGTCATGCAGCGATTGATATGTCCTTTGCAAATTAAAACAAATTTTAAAATTTTGTTGGCATATACCATATACGCATTCATGAATGTTTGTGTACGTGTGAAGTTCACACTCACATGCATTCGGCTTTCATGAGGCAGTGAATGGCTTTAGCCATTTGTGTTAAACTGTAGTAAAGAAAATTTGTTTTTTTTCTTGAATCGATGGCAAAAGGGAAGAACCGTTTTTGACACGAAAATAGGTCCCCGGACCATAGTACCCGAAAATGGGTCAAAAACGGTCCCGAGCCTCCCTTTATGATGTCCAAAACTATTCTTCGAGCTATTTTCCCTTTGAAAAAAAAAATTTTTTTTTGGAAAATGGGCCGAAAACGGTTCTTTCCAGGGTCATGAGCCACCCTAAGTGATGTTCAAAATCATTTTTTTTACATTTTCCTATCGATTAGAGCAAAAGAAATTTTTCCGAAGATGGGTCAAAAACGGTCCTTACCATAGTTAGAGAATACTGATGTTCAAAAGCCATTTCGATCCTTTCCCCATCGATTCCAGTAAAAAATTGGTCCTTTCCTATATCCGAAACCACTCTAAGTGATGCTTCATAAGTAGCTCACGCAAATCTCATATACACACATACTCATACGAAATAGAACTGCATTCACTAGGAATGATTGTGAACAAGGATGCTCAATTTGGTACCACTGTGCGCCATTGCTTCACCAACTGAGCGGCGAACCGCCAGCATATTTAAAAAATGGTGCCATGTTTTATGACGCTGCCTCCCGGAATATGACGTACATATATGGTGCTTGGAGCTAAGAAACTTTGTTGATTTCAGAGAACTACAACGAGTAATTTTGATATTTTCAAAAACTTAGACAAATAAATTACGAATATACAAAACCAAAGCACACAGTCGTCCACTGACAGCAAACGGCAAAAATTAATGCGTTTCAAAATGATGAGTCAACGAACCACACTCGCCACCGCCATCTTTCAGCAGAGCAGCGGTCGTCATTAAAATTCTCAACAACTTCAGCACAGTATTTTCGAATGTATTTTAGTTTTCCACACACTTTTTCAAATAAAAATATTCATCACTCTTGCGAGATTTCCTTATGACTACAAAAATAGTCTGTGTGCCTTTGAAATCGCTCGAAAAAGATAAATAAAAATTAAACGCAAGCGAAATGTAGCGACGACGACATTGTATGCGTCATGCGTTTCGCAATGAAAATTCGTTAAAGAATTTTAATGGTATTTAGAACGATTTTAAAACAAATAAAAAATTAAATAAAACTTAAAATGATGACCCCAGCTAAATCTTTTAATGCCAACTTTTGCCAAACTAAAAACAAAAATAACGATGCGCCGAAAAGCAGGCAACAAAAAACGAAAAAGCAACTTTGCCAAGTTCTTAGTTCATAATGGCTATATAAATAAACAAGGTTATTAACTGTAGAATTGTTGGCCAAAACTAGTGGGACATATTATAGCGGCTGGTGAATGCCGTTCGCCGCAAGGAGTCATATGCGCGCAAACTCCAAATGAAACATTCACTTTTTTTCCGATCGTGCATATTTTAACATTAATTTAGAGCATGAAATCTACGTTGTTGTTGATGTTTCCTTTGCAATTCCGTATGTCACGATTTTTGCATTAACTAGAATTCTTGTAGTTAATTTTTGACAAGCTTCTCCAGCAACATAGATATGTGTGTTGCGCCACTGCCACTAATCCATTAACCACCACGAAACCCTCCTCAT
The DNA here is from genome assembly GCA_963680825.1 of Meiosimyza decipiens. NCBI lineage: Eukaryota > Metazoa > Arthropoda > Insecta > Diptera > Lauxaniidae > Meiosimyza > Meiosimyza decipiens. The sequence goes on from OY804258.1 coordinate 37,786,938, forward strand.
TCGTGCACCCAAATTAGGTGTGGTTCACCGCCCCCTTCATGGAAAGCAAACTTGAATAGCACAAACAAACGAAAAAAAAAGAGAAAGGCAACAGCAATAGCAACATTATAATATGGCAGAATAGAAGTATTACCAGCAACTAACCCAGGGAGTTCCGTTCTCTTTCCTTTTAGCCATGAACTCTATTAAATTACAGCGTTTATGCCGTTAATTTTCACTCATTTGTTGAGTCGTTTTGCACTGCACACTCTACTCGTTCATTTTGTGGTGGTGTTGTGTTTGCACTTTTTGGCCAAGAGATTCGAGCCAATTTGGCTGAAGTTGGTTGGGTTAAGAGAGAAACAATGCGGGCGAAGGCAATCTATTATTTTAGAGCTTTAGTGTCTTAAACACGTGTCTGCAGCACGCGTTCCTTAAGAATAGTTAAAGCCTTAATTTAGTTCAGAAAAATGGGCGTTTCCTGCGAGCCAAACCTTAAAAACATTAAGGATTTTTATCTGCAATAATAAATAGAATAAAACTTTTAATGATAGATATTGCTTTTTAATGCGCTTTTGTAGTTACAAGATAGCGAGTTAGCAGGTTATAGCAAAGTTAACAATATTTCGGTTTTTGTTAGTCATCAAAACGCTTACGAATTTGTTTGTTTTGGAATTGTTAGTATATTTTATCCATGAATTGCTCTTTGTTTTTGTGTGTTTTGTTCTTATAAATATATCGCGAAAAATAATCTGCTTCTATAAATCTGAATCATTTAAAACAATGAGACATTACTCTCTTAACCATCTAACGACCTGCGGTTCATTTTTGCCAGTTTTTTGATATGACGCAAACTCAATATAGTTTCCTCACTCCCAAGTTTTTTGTGTTCTTTGTATATATACAAGTAAATGTATCACAATGAGCCCATCCCCTCAGAGTCTGTTCAGCCCAACTTTTGTGAACAAGTAATTTTAAATTGAAAATTAAACAATAACAAAAGAATTGGTTAATTGTTTTATTTATATAATTTCTTTGTGCACATAAGGCGTCTGGATCAGTGCACTCGAAACGATCATCATATAAACTTCCAAATGCAATAAACTTCAAGTGCATCAACTCGTAGAACATTTTATTTGCGATTTATTTTCAAGTGCAGCATTTACATCCCTGTTCGGTGTTTCTATTTCTTTTGATTTGATTCGTATTTTTTGTGCACAAAAGCTCGATGGACTCGCAACGTGGCGAGTGGCTTGATGGTCGTTTAGTGCACATCTTTGTGACAATAAATATCATTGGAGTTTGAAAACTTTTTGCACATAACGATTGTATCAAAAGTATAGATTTTATGGAGATGATCCATCCCAGCGTTTTTTTATATAAATATTTTGGTTAAGCTAACTGAATATTCAACACTTGGAAAAACTTTTTCCAAGGAAAATTAGAACAACAATGGCAAATGCTCCAGTTAACTCTGATAGTACGGAAACAGGTGAACATTTTAGGCATATGATTTCATCGTCGTTGGTATTTATATGATATGCAGTTCATATTTTTGCGAATTAGTTAGTGCTGCTATTTTTAAAAAACTTTTTTTTGCAATAAAAAAGGAAACTTTTAATTAATTTTATCACGTCTGCCTCTGATGTGTTAAGAGATATCGATATAGATAACGAAAATATAAAAGGCAGACGTCCACACCGCTGCATTTTTAATAACAGCAATTGTTAATGCTCGTACGTATTTTAAAAAAACTCTATTAAATAATTTTATCGTTTTCTCTAGTACTTCGTTGTTTTCAGTATTGCCCCTAGAAACTGAAAATGCAAGAGGCAGACATGTAGGTCGCCGCCATTTTAAATTATATGAAGTTGTATACGTCAAAATCGTCGATTTTGTTCAACTTTATGTATTTATTTGAAAAAAAACACCAAATTTTCCGAATATGTTTCACTATATAGTTGAAGACCTTAAACATTTCCCTTCAGAACCCACTTTGAATTATATCCATGTCTTTTTATTTCACTGCGAAATATCGTTAATTTTCATTTTTGAGTTACCCTATTTCATTAATTTGTCTACATACTATGTATGTGGACCAGTGTAATAAATTTGAATTAACGATCAAATTAAGAATGCTAGTCTCAATCACTACTCAAACACAAAAAAATTCAAAAAACCATTGCTGCAAAAGAAAAATGGTGGCAGATTTGGCGTGGAATGACCCAGATACACAGCCAGAAAAATAAAGAAAAAATTGAATAGTAAATTTTGAATATCAATATTTGCACGGTATTAGTTTTCTATGCAACTCAAGAGCTGAAAAACGTCTGCATTCGAAGAATCAGCGCTGTAATCGTCTGCCTTCTCTATTTTTATGTTTTTTTTTAGTAAAGTAACCAACCAGTCAGCTAAAAGACAGACGCAATAAAATGATTTAGTACTCAATTTTTTTACATGTTTGAAATATTGCAATTTTTAAATACGGCAATATCTAAAGTGGCAGAGATTGTTTCTCTCGCTTCTTATGATATAAACTTTATAAAAATGCTAATCTGCCTAACGATAAAATCACTTTTTGTATATACGTAAGTGTCACAAACTTTTGATAAAAATTTGCATTTATCTGTTTTTGTGTATACACACATATTTTAATATCAACTGCAAGACGTTTTTTTTTTATATTAAAGTTTCAAAAGACTCAATTAATAACGCAGAGACCAAAAAAAAATCTTCGAATTATTTAAGTAACTTAGAACTTCATAATTTTCAACCTCCGCCACACAATAAAATACTACAGAAATTTAGGCCACGGGTTCTCTAACTATTATTTCTATTCAACGATATTTTGGGCGACCTTTTCTTAAGCTTTAAAGGTATAGATAAATACATTCAAAACATTCCAAAATATTGTTAAAAAAATTTATTATTAAGGTATTAGTTCGTACAAAAAATTAAATATCGTCAATTGTAAAAAAAAATCTCACTTAGTGCAATATGGTAACCTCATGGTCCATAAAGTTCCCGCAAACAAATCGCACCAAAAAAACATACTCACGACAAAAAACCCCAAAGAAGAAAGCCTCCAGCAATATTCCACAAAAAAATTACCCATGCAACATTTTGTGCTAAGAAAGAATAATTTTTAATAGGTACCAGATAGGCGTGGAATAATATTTTTGTGTGTTGCCAGAATGTCATCAACGAGAATAATGGCCTACAATATGTCAGAATAAAGAAGTTTAGTTTTTTTAAATTTTGATTCCAGGACTGAAGTTGACAAATGAATAAACTCCTTGCTTAGCTATAAACATAACCTTACCTCATTGAATAACAGCTGTGTTTAAAGCCAAAAAATTCGTAAGCCCTTTACCATTAGCTGCCAATAGTTCAATATATCGTTAAATGCTTTTTTTGTACAACTTGTGCATATCAAAAAAAAAGTTAATTTGGTTTTCTTAAAATAATCTTTGAAAAAGTCATAAGTCATATGCGGCATTTGTCATAGCGCTGATGTAAAAGTTTTCACTAGCACGTTACGTTAACGTTTTTTTTTCACTCTCTTGCTTATCACGAAATCTTATTACCTAATAATTTCCTAAGTTGTACCGTATTTAATTACGAATTTTGTGTTATACGTGTTTCATAATAAAACAACGTCACATGCGTTGTCATTTGTCTTGAGCAGTAAAAATTAAAACCATGCGACAAAAGCCGTTAGCTAGAATTACACAACTTTAAGAGGTACATAGCCTTAATATATCACAGATCAAAACTTTTTCTCAAAAATATAAATCTCCAAATTCTACACTACGTGACGCGCAACAAAAGTGTTGCATTTAAAGCGCATTTGCAACGTGACATTTGCGCTGTGTCTGCGCTGTTGCATTGATGTCAACAGTTTGATCGTGATGCTTTTCACACTTTGTAATCTCTTTCATATGAAATCGGTGGTACCAAAGTACTTAAGATTTATGTTTTTCGTATTTGTGTTTTTATTAAATTAAAGAAAAGATTTTCTTTTTTTTTTGTGTTCTTTTTTTTTTGAAATTCATGCTTTTTATTGTACTCGTTCTGTATGTGAATATGAGTGACTTTTTTAGGTCAGTTTGCCTCTTTCTTGTTTTCAGTTTAATCATTAAATTTTGTGTTTTGTACATAAACGCGAACAAATGTTCCTTCGATGTTACTAATTTTCCACACTTCATGTAGTGTGAAAATACTCTATAATTTGTTAATGCATTCAACTGGAAAATTATCTTTTCCTTAAATTTCTTCAATTTAGTTACACGATTTAGAGCAGTGTTTCTGAAACTTTGCATTTATGAGTTATTCAGCTTAGTGTTTCGCCAGTATAGGCGCTCCGTCTTTTGACTTCTGTAGGAGATGTGTGTATGCTGAAGTGGAGAAAATCTATAAAAGTTTTCGATTTTCCCGCCCTGCAGTTGTCAGAAGATGATCAACATTAAGAAGTTACCAAATTCTAGCTACTTACTTATGGGTCACAATGAAGAGAAGTTGTGATGTTTCATTGCGAACATTTGATAATTTGTTAATTTTATATAGAATGTTAAAGTTATTGTTGTTGTTGTTATCGTCGTTTTTGTTGTTGTCGTCGTTTTTGTTGTAGTTGTTGTTGTTGTTGCTGTTGTTGAACTGTCATCATAACATTAATTCATTGCATCGCATTTCATTCGTTTTGTCAACCTTTCCTGCAGTTTGTTCTCATTTCTTGAACTCTCCCCTCCTTCTCTTTGAATGTGGGCTCATTGACAATGCATTTTGTTTGTGTTTCTTTCTTTTTGTTATTTTTGGTTATGTTTGTCTGTCAGAAATTAATGGGATCCTATGTCACGTTGAAGCAGCATCGTCTTTTTTCAATAACCCTGAAATTACACAAGTTATTGAATTTAAATTTGTTTTTTTTTCTAAAAATTTGGATTTTCAAAAAAACCTTTTAAGATCATGTTTTATTTAATCAAAAATTAAAAAGAAAACTACTCCTGAAAAACGTTTTATTAATTAAATGCTTCAATTTTAAGCTACTAAACGGTAAACATCATATGAAGTCCTAGGTCTCAGTTTTTCATTAATTTCAAAGCACAAGTGATCCAAGTCCGTCCTTGGTAGATAGAGGACCTGCAGACACTTTTCAATTTAGAGGTCAAGGGTCACTTCAAAGGTTCTTGACGTCTATGTATAAATCACGAGTCTTGTATAGACCTACAATCTTGGTGCAGACCAGATCGACATTGAGTGGCTCACTGAGGGTTTTTAGCCACTTCCAAAAATATGAGTGTGCACATTGCATGCAATAATGAGCGTGAATCTGAGTTGCGCTCACTAATAGTGAATGCGTAAATAGCGTGCTGCTCATGAATGGTGCGCTTGTCTCATGAATGTGAATGCGTATAAAGCTCACACTCACATGCATTCAGCATTCATGAAGCAGTGAGTGGCTTCAGCCACTTGTGTTGAACTGTAGTAAAGAAAAACTGTTTTTTTCCTCCAATCGATGGGGATACATCGAAAAAGATTTTGGACATCACTTAATGTAGCTCCGGATCCTGAAAAAAACCATTTTCGACACATTTTCGGAAAAAAAATTTTTCCCTCCAATCGATGGGGACAGGTCGAAAAAGGGTTTTGAGCATCACTAAGGGTATCTTCGGACCCTGGAAAGGACCGTTTTCGAGCCATTTTCGAAAACAAATTTTTTCGTTCCAATCGGTGGGGAAAAGTCGAAAAAGGATTTTGAGCAGAGCATCACTTAAGGTGGCTCCAAACCCTGGAAAGGACCGTTTTTCATCCACTTTCGAAAAAAATTTGAATTTTTTAAACGAAAGATAGCTCGAAAAATTGTTTTGGACATCACTAAAGGAGGCTTGGAACCCTAAAAAGAACCGTTTTTGACCTGAAATTGTATCCCCGGACCATGTTACCCGTTTTTGACCCATTTTCGGATTAAAAACTTAGGACATAAGTCTAAAACTATGTTTCGAGACATTTTTCATTTGAAAAATCAACATTTTTCATTTGAAAAATCAACATTTTTTCCCAAAAATGGGTCAAAAAAGGGTACCATGGTTCGTGACTCTTTTTCGGGTCAAAAATGGTTTTCTATTTTTCGAGATATTTTCATTGGAAAAAACAACATCTTTTCACGAAAAGTTTTTGATAATATAAAGTCAAATCCTGATTACTGCTATCAAAATCAAAAGTGAATACATTCTTAATAACCTGAAGGTCTCTTAATAAAATGAGTCCCACACAAAATATCGATTTAAAATCTACATAAATGCAAAAAAAAAATCAATATATTTTTGAATGAAATTAAAAGTCCGCCTTGATATTGTACTATTTAATTAATTTATGTGTTTTTATTTTATTTGAGATGGTATAATTTTTTTAACAAATAAAATTTTGTGGTTTTGATATTATTTTGGAAACTCAAATGTCATAATTTAATTACATATTTACTTTTGATTTTGACATTTGCACGTTAGTGCTATAAACATTTTTTTGATATTATGCCAAATTTTGTTATAAATATGTTAATAAAATATTAAGATCATTTAGAAGAGTATTCGTTCATATGAAAGTGGGTCAACTTTTATTTTTATGAATATAGTAGATCAGATAGATTATTTATTTGAAGGGGTGCTGGTAGGCTATTTTTTTTTTTTTCAAATGGAAGCTGTCTTATTACATTCCAACCGCTGTAACTTTGTGATTTTCTGTATCGTTTTTTAAAGTTAATGATTTATAGCTTTTCAGACTATGAATTGAAGTTTCTTATCACTGTTTAAGTGAATAAGATTATCGAAAATAGGTCGAGAAAATAATTTTTTTTGATTTCGTTTAATTATTTGTATTTTTTAAAACTAGAAAATTTCAGCTAAAAAAAACCTTGTAAAAACTTAAAATAATTTTAATTAATTCACTAAGCTTATTGTTCAGTATTGTGTGTGATAACACCAAAAAAATCACTAGAACAAAAAAAAATCGGGCTAAAGCAAGTCATACGAGTTAAATTTATTGTTAAATGGAATCATCAGTGACCTTTGCGCCGATGAATGAGAGTTTTTAAGCCTGATAGGAGACATCCTTATTGCATAGATCGTTGCGAACTCAAAAAAAATGTTTGTGTTGTACTTTGTGTTTTTTTTTGTGTTAGAGTTTCTTGCTGTTTCTATAATTTTTTTGGTTTTATCACACAATGTATTCAACCGTAAGCTCAAAATTATTTAGAATACTTTCAGTTCTGATACACCACATTAAAATATGTTGATTTTTTCTCAAAATTGCATAATTTGTTTAATCTTTTTTATTTGTATTAAATTTTTTACGTTAGGGGGAGTTCAAAATTAATAAAGAAAAACTGCTTATAACATGAATATAAAGCCCCTTTCATGCAATTGCTGGGTAACTGGTTTGGCCAAGGAACTTAGTGGTTAACGTATTGTGCTAGAGGTTGCGGTTCAAAATCTATTGCTGTCAAGTAAAGAATGTTTTTATTTACAACTCTACTAATTCATGTGATTATCCAAATTTTTTTTTGTGACCTTTCGGTTGTAATTAAGGTGTCTTTTTTGTAAAAATGCTTAAGGAAATGACAAGCCATGATATGGCTATAATAATCTTCAGAACATTCTGCTCTATTTGAATGGTTTATTTAAAGTTTCGATATCTGTTGAGAAATTTTTCAAGTGTCGCCAAGTATTTGATTTTTTTTTTTATTATGACGGAAACTTTTTTTGGGGTCCAAAAACCCGAAAATGTCCCATAGTAAATGTAGCATAAAAATTCGATTGAAAGAAAGATCATATGATTTTGCTACGATCCTTGATTGAAAATTGCCTCCCAGTTACTTAAAACGATAAGTGTTACAAATTAATTTAAGGCATTTCGTCGTGTCAGCCTGCATTAGCACGAATGTCATAAAAGTCTCATAAATTTCTTAACTACTTAAAAAGTAAAAGAAAACATAAAATTATGTTATTCACATGGAAACTGTGCTCCTTGTAGCTATGACAGCAGAAACAATCGTAACTATTGCCACTTCCATGGCGGTGCGGCATCAATTACAATTTTGCATGGCTAACGACTCAACGCCAATTTCAAGAGTCTTTAAACGTGTTTAAGCCACGTTTATATCTGCAATTGCTAATAGCAGCTTACAATGGAAACTGTTACTTAAAACATAAATTAAACTATAAATTGAAGCGCTCAACTAAGGTAGGTAAGTAATGGGAAAATTTTAAGGTACCCTTAATTGTGCAGGGAGCCATCGTTGTAAAATAAAACGTGGCGGTGGCAGCAGCAACTTGACTATGTTGAGGTTAAAGAATGAGGTAATAAATTTAATTTGTTAAATTAAGTGGCAACGATGAAGCAGCTTTCATGTAGATAATGCAATAGAGGTTACGATAAAAAAAATACAGAAAAAACATTAAACCTAAATGGTAGCGTGTAGTGTAAACGCGCCAGAGAAAGGAAGTACAAAATATTTGCACTCACCACCGGTAGGTTAATAAGAGGTTAACATTTTGTTATTATGACGTATCGACATGAAGCGTGAAAACTGTTTTGCTGCACACTTTCCAAAGTGTGCAAAAGTTTAAATGTGGAAAAAAAAAGAATTGGAAATACGTTTTCAAAAAAAAAAAAAATTTAATAGACATTTTAAATAAATAACAAATCAACGTGCATGTTACAGCCCCATTTATAGAGTGTGACTGGCAAAAAGAAAAAAAAATGTTTTAATTTACGTTGCAATACATACACTGAGAACATTTTTTTTATATTAATTGAAATTGAAATTCAATTCTAGGTCATTGATGATTCCATTTAGCAGTGGTTGAAACTAGTATGATTAGCTCTAGCCCATTTTTTTTTATTTAATCTTTTTGGCGTTATAACAGTACTGTTCTGAACATTAAGCTCAAAAACAAAATTTAATTTTAGGTTTATAAATTAAAAACTATATGCAAAAATTCTCCCAGTGCATAACACCGTCAGAAAACTGCTGAAAATTGTAATATTTTTGCATTGTGAGAAAAAAGTACGACATCCCAATAGACCCATTATAAATAACGCGCACTGCGACAAATGTGGCCACTTGTTGTTGCTTATGGCAGCCAAGTGTCATCCTTGTGTCGTTGCCATTCATTTCATTTAAGCAGGTGAAAACTAAACACGACGTAATCCTTAAGCGCACAGCGCGAATGCGACAATATGGCGGCTGTATCGACCGACGGTAGGTAAACAAAGCTCCGACAGCTATTGACAATTTATTGTTCATTTCTCATTGTCTTTGTTGTTAGTTTGAATTTGTGTATCCCGAAACAAAACAAAAAACACAAACTCATTGTACAACGCCATCTATGTGTGAATCTATTTGCTTATGGGGCGATATCATGATGTTGCCGGCGATGATGATGATGCAAGCCAGCTAGCTTTGTTGTGTCAGAAGGTTAAGCGATGATAAAGCTACGATAGCGTATATTTATTTAAGCCAGGCTAACAACATGTGAACCCAAAACATAAATAAAAGAAAAATGTGGGGGGCGCCCAAATGTTTTTACGTTGTTGCAGCACATTGGGTTATTTAGGGGTTACGTTAAGTGGGCGTCAATTTCTTTTGATTTTTTTAAAGCTTCTTTTTTCTTCAAAAAATTAATTTTACTTACAGTTATGTATATTTTTTATTGTTTGTGTTGTAACCGCAGTTGTATAAATAATTCGTTATCTAGATTTCAGTTAATGCGTTATATGGCAAAAAAAAAATCTTTGAAGTATAATGTAAGTGACGTAAGTTGTTGCAACATGTGTGTTGCGGATACGTTTCCCTCTTAAAATGCACAGTTCAAGAAATTGGTTTTTTCCATTAAACATTAGTTATAGCCATCCGTTTGGTATAGTACCATATCCGCAAGCTAATATTTATTAGTCAAGATAAATATGTATGTACTAACGCAGAGCGTTAATTTCGCTCTGATTGATCCAACCCGTCTATTAAGGCCTGTTATGATTCCGTCTTCAATTTGCTATGGAAACGAAATTGAAATTCAGAATAATACGAAAAAGGGAAATCCGTCAAATTATCGGAGCTCAAGTTGTAAATTAAAAAAAAATACATAGAAAAATTCTGACCACTACGTTTAAAAATTGTATTGACATTCAAATTCGGACTTCAATTTCACTTTTTTCAAAGTAACTCATTTTAAGTTAAAAAAATTCGAATATAACTCGTGCGGGACACGGTGTGCAGAAAGTAACAACGGTGTTATACTGCTTTGAAATGTATGGAAATATGCAATATTTGGGTGTTCAGAGACTCATTTAAATATGTGTGAATTTTTGACAGTTTGAATGGGGGAATTTGGTGCTAAAACCTTTTTTCAAAAAAAAAAAAAAATACCCAGAGCAGTCGTTTCCAGGGTCCGAAACCTCCTCTGGTGAAGTTTAAAATAAAATTTCGATCCATCCCCATCGATTGGTGCTATTAATTGGTTTTGAAAAATGAATCTGATACACCCACTTAGAAAGATCTGACATTTTGGACCTTTTTCGATTAATTGGAGCTATAAAAACTTTTTTCTTTTGAAAATTTAATAATGTTTCCTTTAGATTTTATTATGAACTAGCTAAATTGGCAGACTTTGTTCTGCCCTTTCCGGTTGGTGGCGCGATGAGGTTCATTTTGTTAAAGTTCCTAAGATAGAAAGTCTGGACAAAAAGTATTGTTGGCGCGGTTAGGAGATAGGCAAGGGTACCAAAAAATGCAGGTTATTTGAATGAATAAAAATGAACTACTTGATGTTAACAATTAAACATTAGTAATGGGAACTCAAAGTGAAAGTTTGTGCATTGAATTTTGAAAATAAAATCCTGGATTTAAATCTTTGGCCGCAAAGAAAAACAGCTAAAGTCGATATGTGATATAGAAGGCATGGATGGCATCAGCCTTTTTTCTGTTGGAACCTATTTTTGCCCGTACCTTTTGTATATGTAACAAGTCTCGTTCATATGCGTCAAATAGTTATTAAGATATAATGAATTGAATTTTACCCTTACATGGGGAGGCGGCAGTACGCATTTTTTTTCAAATCAAACTATGATAAGAAGCTTCCACATGCCATAAGAGACATATGTACCAAACCTTATCCATCTGTGTCAATTAGTTGCTGAGATAATAAAAATTTTGTTTTTTTCTGATGTGAAAGGCGTCGCGCTACCTATGCAAAAGCGTTGAATCTATGTTCTAAACCTATCCGACATCGAAGCCGGTAAATTTGAGCTCTGTCTGCTCAGTAGTTTTCAGCAGAGGCATAGCTTCAACATTTGTCGCCCAGTGCATAGAGCCAAAATGCCGGCCCCTGCCTTGGAATAAGAAAACATATCTTCCACTAGGCGCCATTTTGTAGACCATTAGTTTGTATTTTATTTGCTTCTACAAGAATTCATAGCTACTTCTTTTGGTCGTAGACCTTATGCGGACGAAATCACTTTAAAAAAATAATCCGGCAGCAACACGACGAAATACTGTTCGAAATTGTTGTAGAAAAACTAACTGTTCTTGGGTTCTAGTAGCGCTCCAAACGTCATTTTGAAGAATAATCTAAATCGTCAGTTCCTTGCATCTTCCACAAAGACTTGCAGCGCAATGTTACTTGTGGTATGAGTGATTTTTCTTATCAGGAGCAGGATGCAGTTTTTCGTATTGTGAAGTTTGAAAAAGCATTACCACAGAGTAGGTTTTATCCAAAAGATTTCAAGCCTTCAAAATGTTTTTTAAGTATTTAATGAAAACGTTAGAGCGTGCGCATAATCACCAGGTCTCATGTAAAGTGAATCTGCTCGAATTTCCAAGAAAAGTAAAACTTCATGCATTTGTTGCATGCAACATACGTGGGCGACATTTGTACATCCTGAATATACAAAAGCAACGATCTATGTAACAATATTATAATAACAACAATTACACTGCATTATAATGCAATTTGCTGTCGTTCTTTAAGCCTACACACACCAACAACAACAACAGAGTGTAACGCATATGCAACACAGCAAACAACAAAGTTCATCATCATTGCAACACTACACTCCGCCACTGGCTCTGACTTCATCCATCACTGACACATCGCTAACAGCAATGGCGTTGCCAGACATCAGACATAATTGTATTGAATTTCATTGTAAGCAACGGCAACGGCAACGGCAACATCCAACAATAACTTTATTATTTTATTATTGCTGTTGCTGTTACTGCTAGAACAACAACACAAACTGGTGTGCAATGAGGAGGACAACAACAACAACTTGTCATTATTGCTGCTATCTATGTTTGTGAAGGATGAAAAGAAGCGTGCTCTATGTGACCAACACGCCCTTTTCAAGCAAAATGAAGCAACACACAATAAAAGGGTCAACATGTTGCTGTAGAGTTGGTGAACTGTTGGCCGTCATTTAAGTGCAATGACTGTGGAAAATTGATAAATTGTGTGGGGTTGCGTTGATTTTTAGTTGTTGTTTTTTTGCAAAACAAAAAAAAAAAACAATTTGTAAATTGAAAAATTACTTCTTCAGAGTAAACTAGAATTAAAATTAAATTTAAAAAAACTTATGATGGGGTCTCTTTGAGACTTCTTTGAAATTGAAAGTTAATGTTGTTTATTTTGAATAAAAATTCTCTCAAAATAAACTTTTCAAGAATAAATTCAAATTAATCGGCGATATTTCTTAAGAAAACTTCGCCTATAATTTAATATACATTTCTCAGAAGATTTCTTGATCGAGTTAATACTTTTTGGAGAGATATTATGTCGGTTTTTGGACATTTTTATTTAATTGGGAAAGTATTGTTATGTAAAAGTCACTCTCATACGATCACTAAAGTTTTTTTTTATCTGCATCAAAACCCTTGTTCGGACTTAGTAAGGTATAGCTTTTTTTGTAAAAAGCTTAACTTCAATCGCCGGAAAAATTTCTTTCTGTCTTAAAATTCTGACTCGATATCAAAAATTACTAGCCGATTCTTGCTTGGAACAGTTGAATTGTTGTGAAAAATCAGGCTTGGGCCTATGCCCAGAAATTGTTTATTTTCTTTCAGGACAGTGTTGCCTGTTAGTCAAAGCAAAGGGTTTTATAATACGCAAAGTAATGAAATAAACGACAACAAACTCTACTTTTATTTCGTGTAAATTTTATGAAATTTCCCTTTCGAAATTTGTTTGTTTTGCTTAACTTTTTCCCTCATTTTCTACCAATGAAAAATGAGCAAAAGCGTGAAACTGCCAACACGTTTCAATTTCCTTTATATTTTCTTTAAATATACTCATACGATATAGTACTTATTTATATGTCTTTCTTTTTCAATTTCTTCCAGGTGTTATACCATGAAATAGTATCACACGCTAGAGTGGTTAGGGCTTGCATACGTGCAGCATCTGAGCGAGAGCAACAGCAGCAGCAGCAGCAGCAGAATAGCACTGGCAACAGTAATTGCAACAGCACCAACAATTCGATTGCTGAACAAAACAATTCTTCGCTTTCATCGACAGACGAACAACAACAAAAATCTAACGGTGGTGAAGGTAAATCACCAACATCACCCGCAACAACATCGTCATCGACAGCGACCAATACCACATCGACGACAACAACAACAACACCACCAACGCCAACAGCAGCAGCAGCAGCAGCAGCCGCTGCAGCGACAACAACAAAGAAAAGTGAAGGAAATTTGGAAAGATTACAAAACCGTTATCATTTGTTGTATTTGAAAGCATACGAAGTGCAACTGTGGCTTGACGGTTTGCTGCGAAAGAAAACTTCAACAGCGGTGAGTTCGAATGAAATTTTCCTTTGTTTTTTTTTCGAATTTTATTTCATTTAAATGCCTCGCATTTCTATTGTGTAAAAGAAGACTAAAATAGAACCCTCTACGCTGTCTAATCGTAAATTCTCAAACGAATTACACACGCTTTTCTTAAAAGTTCTCTTAAATCGAATGGGTTTTTCTTAATGCAGCAGCAGCCTAATCGTACAACCTTAAGTGACCTCAATCGCAAGTTAATCCAAAACTTAACGCTAAAAACGCTACACGCTAGGGCTGCGTTATTTCTGTAGACCCTTGAAATTTATTGTGACATCAAAACAACAAAAAATGCAAAAGACTGCAGCATGAAATCCGATAGACTTTTAAAAATCTCCAACTTGAACTTGAAAGCATACAAAATGCATTAGTTTAGAAATGAGAAAAAATTATTTTTAAATATCTCAAAAATAAAAATAGCTTGATACAGAGCTTTGTATACAACTTCATTAGGCGTTGTAGGAATGCCAATAAATATCGTTTCAAAGAAATATTGGTTAGTGATGACATAGTCGATACAATTTCGCAGGGATTTTCAAATAAACATACGTAAGTTCAATGCGTAAATTACGCAAAATGAATTTCAGTACTCTTTGATTTTGTCGTAAAAATTTTTAAAATTATTTTGTGAGCCGCTTTAAGGAAGATATTAAGAGAACAACTACTCATTGCTGCATATTCGGACTATAGACGAGGTTATTCGATTCATGACCATTTAGAGATTGCAAATCTCAACCAGACTTCAAAGATCTTACAGAAATGTTTCTGACGAAATTTCGAGAGGGTTAATCATTGTAGCTTATATCACTCTTCTGTGAAGCTCATCCATGATTTTATTGACCAACAGTTTCCATGCACCACATGCATTTACTAACCATTTTCGGTATTATCTCGAAAGCAGATGATATAGGATATAGCCAGTAGAAAAATATAGGGTTTTCTGTTTCATAATATATATTTTGCATGGGTTTTACTGGCATAAAAATATGTTGAAAGAAGACGTACGATTTTCTTGATATTTTGATATCGACACTATAATCTATCTTTGAGCCTTCAGTATAGATGCTATCATTGCAACAAACGCACCTAGTATTGATACTGACTTGGATCTTTTTGGCCCAAAAAAAAATTTAAAATTGCAGAGAAATCTTTGCCAAATGCAATAGAAAATAAAACTAAAAGAAAATGAAATAAATAAAAAAATTATTTTGAATTTCAAAAATATAGGTAATTAGTAAAAAATTATTTCAAGAACTATAATCCAAAAAAATGTTTTCTCAAATGCTTGAAGCCCGTGTTATTTTTGCTTCAAAAAAACTCGATTTTATCGATCATCCGATGTGTCATCACTAGATAGCGACAGCAAACGTAGCAACTCAACAAAATTCTATTTATAAAGAGTCTCAGTGCGTTGAAAAGGTGCGCACACGTATGCTGTCCCACCGTGCCACACGCTGTTGCATCTTTGCTACAACTTAATGAATTCAATGAATTTTAGTAAAAATAGCTCGATTGACATAATGATTTGGCTTTGTAGTGCTTAGGCTTCACTAAATTTACATTTTTAGAAGTTGAAATTTTATTTTTATTTATTTACATAGACTACGAACTATTTATTTTTTTAACTTACGATATTTTTTTTTATGCGTTGCATATCATTTGACTGAACACTTTGCAATATCGAACTAATTTTTTGTGTCCGTTTAAAATGTAAATACTTTGTGAAGTTCAATATGTAAATTGAAGTTATATGGCGCCAATTATTTTTCGACCCGCAGCTAAACGTACGCTGTTCATTAATCATTGATCATTTTTATTTCACTATTTGCTGTATGTACATAAAGGGTTATGTACCCCACGGATAGTTCATATCTACATATACACATTACATTTAAATGTTTCATTCGCACTGAGGAAGTTATTTGATTTAAAATAACTAGATATTTATTTGAGTCCGACGAAAAATGATTGAATAGCTTGGAATGTCAGAATAAGGTATATTCTCTTAGGGACGTAGCTTAGAAGTGGCAAATATTGGCTGAAGCATTGGCTTCCACGCTCACCAGATTTGACTATTTTTTTTTTTCTTTTTTGGATATCTGAAGAGTAAGGCTTATGCATACCCTTGAGCAACTCAAATGAAATATTTGTGATGAAATTAATGAAGTATTGGGCTGAAATGTTTCAAAATAACATTCAAGTCGAATTTAATTTTATGATCTACACATTTGCAATGTTTTTTTTTTTATTTTAAGAATTAATACTGATGTTTTTTCCTTTAACTTTTAATGTAACGCTGTTAAAACTTAACCAAAAATATATACCATAAAAAAGGATGAGTTAACTTGAAAGTTTTGTTTTAAAAAAAAAACTTTCAAGTTTTGTGTATTTAATTTTAATTGCGCAATTTCATGCAGAATATGGGTTAAAAACGATTTCTCTGCATTTAACTGAAATCTTTTATCTTTTCTTTTACTGTCACACACTGCCGCATGCTGCTGCTGCACTCATGTGTCTTGCGTGCCTGCCAAAGGCTCTATGTGGAACTCGAGTCATAACTCAATTTTTTTATATTGCGTTCAAAATTAAAAATCCTCGAGCAAATTTTCCCCAGTTGCAGTAGATGACTTCATGACTTAGCATATAAAAATCAATCATGTTGCAGTGCAATTTTTGTTTTACGGTTGCCAGTTGCTGCATGCAACATATTGCATGATCGAATCATTTCATCGAGAGTGATCTTCACTATAGTTGAGTTGGTAGGTAGGTATGTAGGTAACAGCAACAACAACAACAATACATCGTGCATAAAAAATGATTTCTCACTTGGCAAAAAAAAAAAAAATAATAGATTTATCCTAATTTTATTGTTGCTGAAATGTTGTGGGCAACAATTTGTTGTGTTGCATGTGTTGTTTGGCGGCACTGCAATTGATTTTGATGTCGATGATGATGATGGTGATCGTGCAAAAGTGTTTTAACACTTTTTCCCATCCCATTGCACTGGCAGCATTAAAATTGTTCCAATTTCTGTTGGCAATTGTAAACAAATGAATTTTCTCCATTATTGTTGCTGTAAAGATGTTCGCAATATTTTGTTGCTGCAGTGCTTTAATTTTGCTGCGCCTGATCGCACACGGTGTACGAAAAGGTTTTAAAAAAGAAATACTTCAGCAATCATACGTTTTTGTTATGACAATGACTATCGAGGGTGAATCTAAAACTTAATCGAGCTAAGAGCAATAACTCTGCTTACGTGTACATCCAAAACTTCATTCGATCAATGTTTATTTTATGCAAAAAAAGAATAAAAACCAAAAGATTCCTAAATCAAAATGGTTTTGTTCGTTCGATTAACAAAATTATATTGCAATTGAAAACACTAAAATCTAAAAAAATCTCATTCGATTCACAAGTCGCAATCAGACTTTCACACTCTGGAATGTGAATTTCCAAGGCACATGATTGATGTGCACTGCACAATTCAAAATTAACTGCTCCGTCTGACTGAGTGGACACTAATTGAGAGGACAAGGTAGGGCAGTCGCCTGGGAGCGCCAAATATTTGTTATGCTGCACTGTAATATATATAAACGGCGAGTTATAGGCAATTGCGAAAGTAAATTCAGTTTCGTTGTTTTTGTACTCAGCATCATAACACGACAAATCCACATCGCTAGATCTGTTAATTAACGTAGCCCTAACAGACGCACAAAATCCCTTTGCACTTATTCGACATTTGGCATAAATTTGTCATTATTGCTTTACTTTTCACTTAGGGGAAGGCGGGGCACACGAAGTGCATTGCATAAAAAATGATAATTATATAACCGTTGAAAAGTAGCACGACTTTTCTGTTTTTCAAAACTACTGAAAACTGGATAAAGTTATGGAATCATGTTATGAACAATACCGCTTTGCCCTTACCACTCTGCCCCTATGACATATGTAAACATACAGACGCGTGAAACAAAAATTTATCAACATAAACAAATCATTTTCAACAGAAATGAATAGCACTAATATATATTACGACGTAATACTTTGCCTTTTTTTAAAACATTCGTATTTAATGAATTTACTTAAGTCGAAAATCTTCGAATTTTACATCGACCGCACTCATTTTGATGAGCCTCGGGGTTCTCGACAACAGAAGGTCAAAATATCGCTATAACCTGGCAGTAACATGATCACAACTCAAACACAAATTCCTTATAATTACATAAAATGGCGTTGTAATGCAAGGATGAATATACCCTTTGTACTGCTAAGCCACGTATATCGCCTTGCCCGGCTTTCCCCTATGTTTTATTTGTTTTATTGGTTCCACAGATGTGTGGTAGATTCATTTCAATCGTGACGAATTTTATTTATACGTTCCAACCTTTTCAGATGTTTTGCAAGACAAAAAAATGGGTGTTATCTTTGGCCCAGTCAAATAATAAATACCCTACATCGCGTTAGCAGTAAAAGTGCGCTGAAGTTCTACATTTTTATATAAGTTCGCCAAATTTTTATCTGATACTAGACTGAACCATTTCTTGTATTTCGGTTTTATTTCCTTAAAATTATTATATTAATTTTTTGAAATTTTCGCTTGAATGGGAAATGACATGCCCTCTTGTCAGCTTTTTATCCAGAGCTTGTTCTGGTATTTTTGAGAAATTTAGTTACACTTTTTTTATTAATAAATAAAAGCTGTTTTCGATGTTCGCGCTTCATGCAAAAACAACTTGGTCAAATTTGATCAAATTTGTTTAGTCCTTAGACGCTTGGTCTAAATCTCCAATAAAATTGTTCACAATATTCCTATTAAATATCTAGTTAATAAAGTTTTCAAATTGCTTAAAAAAAATAATTGCGCAAATAGAAACAAGCACGCAAGCACAACAAATCGTTTAGTGTCAAGTTGGTGTGTTTGAGTGTTTGCGTTTTATTTTTTCCATGGCAATGCCAAATTTCATTCAATTATCTAGCTTGATTTTCCCGTAATCGTGATTTCCACAGACAATGGCTAAATCAACTCAGTTAGTCACGGTGATCAGTACATGAATACATTTCTATAACTGCCACGCCCCTTTCTAAGTGTACATTACAAACGGAATGATCAAGTCAATATACCCTAAATGTAGAGTACAATAAATTGCTCAACACTCTCCGGACAAATTATACGGAACGGGGTTGATGTACGACAATTTTGCTCAACTAAATAATCTATATTTGTAGAAAATATATACGATTGTTTCGTTCTATCATCTTCGAACGTTTGTTGGTGACTCCAACCTCCTTGAATAGGGATAATTACGGTATTGAATTATTCCTCATAAAATTAACTTTTAGTCTGGCCTACCCAGATATCTATTCAATAAGCAAATTTTTGTTTTGCCCCATCTTGAACACAACCGTGGTGTATGTTGGCGAAGAGTTCAGCTGTTGTTGCTGCTACTAACTCACTCGATTGGTCGGTCAGCTGGCCATCTATTCAGGTTATTATTGTTGCTGAGTTTCTCTTTTAAAATTGCTGCTTTTAGTATCGATTTGTTGCTGATCTGTAATTATTTCTATATTGATTTTTTTCACCACTTAAATTGCATTTTTGTGCGATCACTTGTTGCAGATTGCCGCGCGCTGACTGCCTTGCATTATTTTGCACCATCATAGCAATTTAAATTAGAGCTAATGAGTTCAACATTTTAATCAACGCCATTTTGCTGCGTACATTGAATTTTATTTGTAAATATTACTTACATATATTAGTGCAATTTGGGTACACCTTTGTGCCAGTTTCTTAAATATGACATTTATCATTAACGTCAGCTGCAAATGACGACGACTGATTGTCAATTGAGTAGCATTGATTAATGACATTTAATAGTTGAACTGACAGTTGCTTCGAACATGCAACACACGTTACTGTCAATTTGCAAATTATAATTTATGTAATTTCGTTATTTTCGATTTTATTATTATTATTTTTACATTTTTTTTAGAAAGTGCTCTCTTGCTGGCTGTTTTCCTTTTTCATTAGCCCTGCACGTTATGTATCCAATGTTCGCTCATTCATTGACATTATGTCAATTAAGATGACTTGATCGATTTTCGTTCATCGTCATGTCTCATTTTAGTTTTGGTCAACTTTGACTCGTTGCTCATTAAAAATTGCAACTATAACTGTCATTTTCATTACGTTCACTATTAAATGTTTCGATTTTTTTCTCATCTGTTCTTCTGTCAATGTTTTTCGTTTATACCTCTCTTTTACTGTCAGTGATCGTGTTAATGTGTTACTTTTCATTATGAAAAGTAAAAGTAGAAATGTGCAAGTCCACTGAAGTGCCTGCTAATGCAATATTTATTTTTCCCTTCTTCCGAAAAATCAATGTATTTTCCTTTTTTTGTGTTTTCGATTTCATGTCTCTTAGCGGCACATAAAATTTTACGACGTGATCTGATCGCCTGCGCGATCATTGTTCAATAACTTTGATCGCACGCTTTTTATTGTTTACATGGAGTCTTTGAAATTGCCAATATTGCACGTTTCATGCTGCATCGATTTCGAGCGGGCTTTTTATTCTGTTTTTTTTTTTTGTATGGTTACTTTTGTTTCGGATGATTGCTATATTTCAAATATATAGGGCTTACATTACAGACACATGGTACTTTCGTCAAAGAAAATAGAGCATTTTAAATCATTTCTCTTTCGATTTCATTCTTGAACTGAAAAATGGAAAATATTTAAAGATTTTTCCTTGACCATTTAATTTGGTGTAAAATTTAAAAATAATATACAACAAAAACGTCTTAACGTTCTTAACTTAACTTAATTTGACTTTGTCGTGTTAATGAAATTCGCGACAGGTCGGGTAATTGTGACAACTGACGCATCATAATAGGTGACAAATTGTGGGTGTATGGATGTGACATCACAACGGTACTCCAATTGTCTCAATGGAAGCATTCTGAAGAGCCACAATTAAAAAACATATCAAGTCCGGTGGAAAGTCATGAGGAGAGTGGCTCACAGAAAAATTATACTAGCCAAAAAAAATTGCGAGTTTAATATTCTCTAATTTGTACTAAATTTTTCAAGAAAATTCTGAAAAACTGTTGTAACCAAAACTTAGTTCCTCCCTCTTACGACCCACTTTAACCACAGACTCCTGTTTTTTTTAATAATTTTGTTGAGTCCTTAATTTTTCTTTCGCACTTTGCATGTAACGTTTCGTTAACCTTTCAGAAATCTTACAAAGTTGTTCTTAAATTTCAGAAATCTTTTATTTCCATATCACAAAGCTTTCTGTAATGTGTCCATATGTTCGCTTTTTGATATCATTTAGAACGTGAGAAAAACCTTGAAAGATCAAGGAAAAAAGCTAAAGTCTTTAATTTTACGTCATCGGACTCTGAAATTCTTTGGATTTTTATTTATTCGCGCTGTTATTTAATATGACGTCATCGGACTCTGTAATTATTGTTTAATATTACGTGGCCATCCATTTTCGTTGATACTTATTATAATAATATGCAGATATTTTTTGTGACGTTTCTGAATTTGACATTCGTTATACAAAACTATACTTTACGCCTGGCAACATTCACACAATTTTTTACCAAGCATGTATCTGTTGTATATATATTTACAATGAAGATAAAAAAAGTAATATTGAATCATTAGATAAAAATTAGATTTCGTTAGAAAAATTCTGTAAACATTGAATCTGGTATCTTTCAGAAATATTTCAGTATGATAACATGTGAAAGATTTCGTTTAAAACGTGTCAAAAAGATTTCATCAGTCAATCAATCGAATTAAAAAAGTGAAAACTTGTGCTGATTTAGCTATCGTCAATAATTCATTAGCAATGTTAAAATGATGATGAAAAGTCTCGAGTTTTGAAATATCCGATGAGTTGGTAATTTCCTGACACTATTAAACCAACAGTCTACTATTCAAATTCATATAATGAACATTTTTTTGACTCAATAAAAATAATTAGTTTGCTAACAAGCTTACGGCTTCAGCTCCAAAAAACAAAACAAGAAATGTAAAATAAAAACATCACAATTAACATGATCACTTTAATTGAAATAACTCAGCAGCTAATAAATTAAAAATGCATTTTTAATAAGAGATAAAATTAAATTTATTATAAAATCAAACATGCACATTTATTATAAACATAAAATCAGACTGATCGCATGCTGATCACGTTATGTAGGTAAACATTAAAAGAAGAAAGAAAATCGATGCGGTGAATATCAAATAGAAAACAAAGTGATATTTTGGCCATTTCGAAGTTAAGCGGCTTAAACAACAGTTTACAAGAGCATATTAAAAATATGATTTGCATATCAAAAATGCAGCTGAAAAAAAGGAAACATTGGGTGTAAAACATTTTTACACAAGAAAAATGCTTCACTTCACAATTTCGAGATAAGAGTTTTATATAAAAATACATATTTATTTAATATTTGTTAAATTATAGAAAAAAAACAATAAGGAAATTCAAAACAAACACGGAAGCTCACGTGATTTCCTTGCAACATTCAAAAATATTCGACTCAACCGCAGCGTGTTGCAACATTGGTCTTCCAATAAAATGCAAAATATAACGAGGCAGTAAAAAATGCGCCAACATACGATTATGTTACATTTAATAACCTTATTGTTGAACCTCTTAATAAACGAAAATGCAATAAAAAAAGCAACAATGTAAAATGGAGTACGAAAAAAAAAAAAATTACCGACTCATGTTACTTCATGAAAATTCATTGAATGTCGCCGCCAACATAATGGTTACCATTATGAACGCCACTTAAAGTTGCATTTATTTTAAGACCTTTTTAATGCAATCGCATCGCTCACGCTCACTGCAATTTCCTTAAAGCTTAAAACTAATTTTCTTGTAATTTGAGACCACTGTATTTTTCTTTGTTTCATTTTTCCCACCCCTCCTCTCATGATACAGCAACAATTTCCCAAAGTAGTTCAAACGAAAGTGTTTGCTGTGCAACCCATTAAGTGTTGCAGCAGCTACGCCATTAAATTCGTTACTGCGACCTTCCAGCTGTATGTTGCCAATACTATTGTGCATAGTTGGTATTATTGCAGCATTTGGGCGTATTGTAATCAGCCATAGCAAATTGAAAAAAAAAAAAAATGTCCAGAAAATTATAACCAAACATTTTGTTCGATTAGCAACGACAGCTGTAGTTATGAAGACCATTTCGGACAGTCATTAATGTCAGTTTTATAATTAAAATGCTTGGGTATATGAGTTTTACAAAATCCTATTTAAGCATTTAGGTTTTTTCTTTTGGTAGTTAAAGTTTTTCTACGCTTTTCTTTTACAAATTCCATAAAAAAATTAGCTGCATGGAAGCATAAGGCCTTACTTCCACTGAAAAGTAGCTTTCTTTGTACAGTGTGAGTTTTATGTTCCAAGTCGGCGGTTTTTTTCTTATTTAAATTTTCTATGTTGATTCCTAGTGGCACCCGCGGCTTCGTACGCGCACGTTCTGTTCTTTTTTCATAATGAAATTACTCAGATTTCAAGGAGCAGCATAAGCAACGAAAAGCAAAACGATAATATTTCTGTGCGGTCTTGCAAAAACTTAATCCTAAAAAATAAAATATTTAGCTTAAAAAAATATTAAAAATAAGTATGAAGTATGTTTCATTAGCACAAATATGTTGTTTTATAAAAGAAATTATTAAAATCGGTTCAGTATATTATGCGCCAAAGCGTTACAAATCTGTGCAAATTACATACAATACATTTAACACAAAAAAAAAAAAGTTTAAAGTAATAAATAATAATCAGTTTGGTAAGAATTCGAATAAAACCCATTCATTGCTTTGTGATGTATGTACATGTGTGGTGAAATGGCAAAGCTTACGCGCATTTTTGGTGCTTACACATGTTACGAATCACGCGTGACGTCTCATAAATTTTACACTGAAAAAACAAATAGCAAAAAATCCCCCGTTATTTTCTGTTGCTTAAATTTGTATGCTAAATACTTCCAGCGACATTGAGTCCCTAGCATCAATGCCTAATGTTGATATTAACACGCAACTGAAACTTATAGGGCGTGGCTAAAATCAGCACATTAAGTTCAGCAACAGAAAAAATATAAAACTAAGGTATTACCTATCTGATTCACAGATAGAAATCACGATTACGGGAAAACTAAGTATGATAATTGAATGAAATCGGGTAGACAGGCTAAACCTTCGATTAAGATCCTAAGGACTGAAAACGGACGAAATGAAATCACGGACACGCCTACCACCCATGTAAATAGCACATTTAGAGCGCTATATTAACACAGATATTTTATGTAGTACAATTTAATTTCTACCAAATACTAAAATATTCTGCAAAATGGCGTTGCTCCTCCCCAATACAAGCAAAAACTTCCATACACTATACCGAGAGAAGAGATGAAATCAAATTTGACACGAATACTTAGTAAGAATAATTCATAAAAGCTCTGAACTAAATCTTGTCGAATTTCTAAAAGTGGGCGTGGCAGCTTTCACTGAAATTAAAACTTTAGAATGCTTTACTAATAGAATGATATGAAATAATGAAACCAAAATATCTTATAAATACAAGAAATGGTGCGGTCTAGCATCAGACAAAAAGTTGACGAATTTCGAAAAAAAGGAGTGGCACCTCCTATGCAAGCTTAGACTTCATAATACTACACAGAAAGCTATTTAAGTAAGAGTGGCCGAATTCTTGCAAAATGTGTAGACTGATTTTTCTACATCACTAACCATATTTCACTGTAAGTGCTGCAGTTTTGCTCACTATTCAATAGACTTTTGCTGCAGTTCATTAAATATCACTTTTTAAAGAGCCACTAAGTTATATCAAAAATTAGTAGAAGATGCTGCCAGCAAACATAATTCGAAAAAGAACTTTATATTTGAAAACTTTCTTGGCAGACTTTCCTATTTTTTTTTTTTTTGTTAATTGTTCACTTTTTTCTGAAAAGAATCGCATCGCGATTGATTGCTTTTTTATCAAAAAATAAAAGCTTTTCCTAAAATATGTATAGCATTGTACTTTACAGATTAAATGATCTGAACTGACAAACATTAATTCTTGTTAGCCCGTTAGCGTACGTGGGTAGTAAAAAACTGACACGAAACTTGGGTAGTCAGTACATTTTATGTCAAACAGTTGTATGGTATTATAATTACAAACCAGCGATGGGCAAGTACAGGCACTTTCTGCCCTCATAGCCCGAACGCTATCGACGCACAGCATTGACTTGAGTTCAAACGAAAACAAAAACAACACACACAGGCATTAGCGACGGCGCCTCATTGTGTGTTGTTTTTGTTTGTACTGCAAATTGTTTTCTTTTTTGTGGTATTGGCGAATTTAGAAATGAAAGCGAAAAAACTTTAAAAATTAGTTTGTTGTTGTTTGATGTTGTTGCGCACTTTTTCTAGATTTCCATGCCCACCACTGCTATAAACCTAAAATAATTCTGTAAACGTTTAGGAACAAGTGTTAAACTGTAGTTAACACGTGTTTTCGCATACAAATGAGCGATTAAAATATTTAATAGATAAATTCATACTATCAACAGTTTGCGTGTTTAAAATAAATTATTGAAGCCATAACAATTTTAAGGTTTTTTTTTCTTAGCCATGATTTTCGTAAAAAGCAACAAGTCGGCTCTGAACACATACATTGAAACAAACAAACATAAATATCATTAAAAGCAAACAATGCTAAAAGGGTAAATAAAAGTTTCTCACGTTAAGAGCGCAACATTTTATTTTATTTATAAAATGCAAGAAGTTTTAAAGGTGGGGTTCTAAATTTGAACACAAAGTTAGTGGGTTAAATGAGAACGCCACAAAGTGTGAAAATCCTACATCCGAATACTTCAAAGTTAATTAAAAATTTCAAAATGAACTGCGAATGGCAAATGAGTGACAGTTAAATTAGCCCGAAGATAAAGCGATAAATGCAACGCTGTGCTTTGCTCTTACCCATAACATGACAAATGATGGATGCAATTTTAATAATAGACCCGCTTGCTGTCAAAGTCTGCTTAGATTGAGGGCTGCTTTGGGTTGGGTACAACACATAGTAAAGTAAATCAAAAGGTTCTAACGAAAACGACGACTGCAACGAGGTGCTAAGTTGCCAACACGTTAAAACGTAGCAACAATGTTGTAAGCACGTGCTGCATACGTTACCAGTTTTGTCTTGGCGGCCAAAGCCATAGATTATTTATTTCCATGGCCAGTTAAACAGGTAATATACGAGTGGTGTCGCTGTGTTGATGAAAATATTTCAATTAAAATTTTAGTTGGCGACAAAAATCAAAACGTTGACCATCATTCAATGTGTGAGTTATAATGACAGGGGGGGGGGGGGGGGCAAGAGGCAAACAGCATTATGCACACGCATATTGCGTGCTTGCATAATAACGCAATAAATTATGAACTTGAAATGCGGGTTGAATGATCGCTTGTGAGCACCACAACAACATTAACATGGACACAGCAATACAATTTGGGCGGCGAAAGAAAACATGTTTGTTGGCCATTTTCGTTAGTGCTTAGTGTTCTGGAAAGTGTTTTGTGTACTTATGCCACAAAGTAAGTTGCTTTTGGAAGACAATAATTGTGTCTGCACTTGGAGCCATATATAGCTGTCAGTAGAACTTAAAAAACTCTAAGTGCTTTATCTCGGATTAATGGTTTAACTTTGTTTCAACTCCCACTCGACAATTTTTTTATAAGCCAAACACTTCTAATTCGATTTTTAAGTCTAAAAAAAAATTGTAATCAAAAAATGTCGGATGGAACTGGTTTCGAAGATATAGCCATCGGAACTCGCGGCTATTGCTTTTGAAAAAATTAATAAGTTGAGAACTCATTGAATTATATCTTATCTTACGATACATAAGATATATCAATTCAGGAGCTTCCAAATTATATTGTTTTCGTAATATTCGCAACCTTCGAGAGCTATATCTCCGAAAGTAAATTCGATTCCCACTTTTTTTTCACACATTTTTTTTTAATTGCCCTCAGAAGCGCAAAATCGGTAACTGGAAAAATTTCATATTTTGGATTCTTATGCAATTGGATAGCTTAAGAAACTTCGCATCGAATGAACTACGTCAAATGCCAGTATCTCAGTTCTGACCTATAAAAAATCTCCTAAGAGAATTTTCTCTAACCGAATTTTATATATATTTAAAGAACACAACATTTACAAAACATTGCTTTTCGCGAAACTCATTTTCACAGAGATACTGCTTTTGTGCTTCTGAGGACAGTATTGCACCAAAAAAAAATCGCAAATGGGAGCTAAAGTGAACTTGTGCCGGAGGATGGGAGCTAAAGTATTTAAATCTATGAAGTACGCAAAATTTGAAGCTCGCTGAATATACTGAGTAGAAATCGATATACTTAACTCACTACTCACAGTTTTAGTTAAACTCGACGCAGTTCTCAAATAGAGAACTTGATTGAAAGAAGCAGGAAAATACTATATTTTTTTCTTGAAAAGTAACGCCCAAATAGAGGACCAGTGAAATTTTAAATTCTTTTTATCATTTCGTTAATCCGAATCTGGTATTAAGTTTTATTTATTTTGACATCATGTCCGGTTTTGGGGATTAATTTGGCCACATGTGTCACAAACACCGATTTTGACCATACTCGTACACATGCACTAAAGACACTAATTGCTTTTAGAGTATTTCTGCGTACACACAAAGAAGTAGCGAAACTTTGCTTTAAAATTCCATCTTTATTCTTATCATTCCGATATTGTTGTTCTTAGAATTATGGCTACCAGGATAGTCAGTATCAATGCTATTTTTACATCGCATGTATATGGAATAACTTCAGTACTGTTTTTGTTATATTCGAATCTGGTCAAAATTTGTTAATATACAAAGCAATTGGTGTCTTTGGTATAAGTGCAGGAATGAAGTCAAAGTCTGTGCTTTTGACACATTTTACCTTAGACTTTGAAGGATGCAAAAATGATTCTATATTAGGCATAGTACATAGCTTTATTGGTATTAGCTGTAATATTTATTTTATCATATAAACGGACATAACTTTTTGGAATACAAATATTTCTTACATGTACTGATAACTTTTACTAAGACTGCTCTCTATTCCATGCAATGTTCTTCACATTGCTGTAGAGTGTGAAATTGATTTTTGTTTCCTCCGCAGCCACCAAATGTGAAAGACAGACATACATTTTTTTGTAACTCGTAGTAAAATCTGCGTAGAGGTAGCATACATACGCCTCTATCAAGTTTTAATGCAACATTCAGCTAAAAGCAATATCAAGAAGAAAAAAAATTTAATTAAAACTAAATAATTTTGTATTTTCTGAGTTACCTACGATTTTTTACTCATACACTTTTGGTATGGATTCCAAATAATATTAAAAAAACGTTAATTTTTAATTTTTAAGCTTTTAAAAACTGACTTTGTCTCAAGTTTCTAGCTGACTTATATACAATTTCACCATTAAGGTGGAATAAAATTTGTTCTTCAATTAACTTGTTACACATTGTCACAATTGCAAATAGGTTTTAATACAATTGGCTACACTGAAATTAGGCTAACGCCGCAATACAAGTTGGATTTTATTGGCATGTTACGACATGGTAAATATCTAAACAATTTATATAGATAAAATCATACGTAACTCTGTGAAATACAGGGGGAACTAAGCACATTTGATATTTACCGATTTATTTCTTATATCCAAAAAATTTACAATTCCAGCGATGGTATTTTTAGTAAATTCGCGCTGTGATAAATTCCCACTTTCAACGCGTGGTTGAGCTCGAATATGCACACCAAACTTTCTGAAAAATCATATTCCTTTTGAAAAAACAATCAGAAGGAAAATAATCGATGATGGAATGGAGGCATCGACGAGAAGTTTTTATCAATAACTATTCAGAAATAGTCTTTGAATTCCTCAAGATAATACGAAGCTACGCTGCAAATATTAAATGTTTCCTTGACATGATTGCCGCATGGTAACTTATATTAAATATGTTAAGTATTACAAAATCTAAGGACATACTTTAAAATGGTTTTCTCTGTGTATAAAAATCAAGAGCTCTTTTAAAAAGAATTATAGATTTTATTTCCAACAGCGCTTCTCCACATCACTTACATTTCAAACAAAGGCGTCACAATAAACACATTGTTCTATATGAAAAGTAAAATTCAGGCACAAGGCTGCCTCTTGATGCATGACATGGCAACGTCATAAATTTTAAACCAGCATACGAGTGTTGAGGAACAAATTTAAAAGAGGTCTTTAAAGGTGCCAACAACAAAGCGAGCCGCAAGATTTATGACACGGCTGTTGAGAGCAGATGGAAAAAAAAAAAGTGGGCTCGCTGTGATGAAACCACCGAGCGTTAAAACGATGATTAAAAATGCCCGTAAATTTATTTAAATATTAAAAAAGTACGAAAAATAAAAACCATTATGCATAAATTGAAAGAAAAAAGGACGATGCGTCTCAAAAGAAGTTTGCTGGTGGTGTCTTTAAGAGGAGGCCATTAAAACACCCACTCATGCAAAATTAAATATGACATTCAGTTGTTGGCCCCTGCACAGCTGAACTGACCTTAACTAACTTTGTCAGCACAGCTGCCAACATTGCGATGCCATGATGTCAACGTTCTTAACATGGCTTATTTATGTTGCAAGTTAATTTGTTGCACAAACAGGGAGAGAGTGTGTTGCGAAACGCTGGACCAGCATGCGAATGCGCACATTAAGTGAAAACGCAGACAAAAAAGACAGTAAATGAATGATGTTGATGATGAAGGTGGTAAGACGGCAGAACCACGACGATGACAACTTAAAATATGCTAAACGGCCAATGCGATGTAAGCGATTTGCTTTTCTGCTGTAGCCATTTAAGTTAACATTTTGCGTGTCTTCACCAGGAAAACAGTAAATGTGTCTCAAAGTTTAAGTGCGCATGCGGGACGCATCACCGTTGACATGGTTTCGTTTGTGTATTTCTTGACTGAAAAGAGGTGGACTTAATCAAGAAATTCATGCTGTTATGGTAATGAGCAAACTTTTTTAAAAAATTCTCATGGTGTTCTGGAAAACTTTTACTTCAAAAGTAAGTGAAGCACAGAATATTTTTAAAAACAGATGATGAGGCCACAAGTCGATAAACTATGGATTCTTTATCAATTGCATGAATTTTCCGATTCTTTTCGAGTTATTAGAAAAAATTCAAACATTTTTGTTTCAGTCACCAAAGCGCGACCAAAACGATTTTTATGGTTTGTAAGTAACTATGCAACAACGTCCGTTCTAGTGCAGAAATAACTTACAATCGTCACATAGGTATAAATTTATTTTTTAAATGAAAAGTTTTGACATTTTCAATCCGTTCCATTCGATTCGATTCAATTTGATTGCTAATCAACTATTCCAAACGATGTATACCTCTATCACGGTTAAGCTTTTTTTGAAAATGCATTTAATATTCTGGATTTAACACAACTTTCGATACGACTACACCAACTTAGTATAACAAATCGATGGCCAGATTCGAACTCCGCGCATGGAAATCTTTAAGAAACGCACACTACTGTAGTATTTGAAACTTTTTTCCTTCAATTTAAACTTTCTTAAATTAAAATGTACATTACTCTTCTATGGAAATTGTTGATTTTCTTAGAATTTCATATGAAAAATCCTTTACTTTACTTCTATTTGAGAAAAAACATGTGACTTAATGAACTTAATACATATTGTTTGGAATCAGCTCAAAAATACCTTTCAGAAATTATGTGTTTTACCTCTGATAATTAAATTTTTGGAAATTGTTCCAAAGTGATTTTGTACAATATTACCCATTCCACGTCAAAAGAAAGCCGTCCCGGCGGCCTCATAATTTAAAATTTTCCTCTAATTTTGATGATAGACTTTTTTTGCGACTGATAGAAATAACACCCTTTTTTTGTTTTTCGGTTTTCTTTTACCTATTTCTTCATAAATTTTCAAAAAAATATGACATCGTAATTTTATAATTGATTTTTTTTAAAGATAATATTACGCACTTCTTTTAATCGGTTAATTTAGTTTTTGGCGGCTTATGGTATAGTATTAGCTGCTACTTTTTACAATTTAAATTTTTTTATTTAAAAGTCCAGTTCAGTACCTTTCCGATATGTAATACTTCTGGCTCAATTTTAGCTCACTAGACAAAAATTGTTCACTAAATCGGTACAAATAATGGCTTATGGGCTTCAGAAATGTTGTTGGTCTTAGTGACATCCGTGATCGGTACATACTAGAAGCCCAGAGATTTTATCAATTTAGCTAATAATAAGTAAAGGATCCAATTATGCTCTTAGGCTTAGATATAAAAGCCTAAAGTACTTACAATGGGGATCGCTGGGAAACCAGTTGATAGATTGCGCTAACATTCGCCACTTGTACATAATAAGCTTTGAAATTTTGTCATGAAAGTTTCACTTTTGAGTAACGATTCCAAGTTGTGATATTTTATTTCAAAAATCAGTCTTCTGTTTGTCAACCGCAAAGAGTAACGTATTTTGTAACGTATGCACCGAACAGCAAGTAAGCTGGCTAAATGATTCTGTCAATGCACAAAATTAAAACTTCGATTTATCGTCCGACATGTTTAAAGTAAAAAAAACTACTCTCAACCTGTCGTTGAGAGAGCAAAAGGAAGAAGCCTCCTTAGATCTTTATGTTTGCTACCTAACTGAAGATTTCAGTAATCCGTCAGATCATTAAAAATACACTCCATTGAATAATGAATCCCTCGAAGCAATTCTCACCCCTTCATGGTCTAGGAACTCAAAACGACTTGTCTTTAGATGATGAAATTTTTCGAGTTCACTACAAAAAATTTGGGTGCTTTAAGCACTAGAACAAAAAGAACGGATTCGTGTCCGGAATCTGAATAAAAAGTTAATGTCAATTCTAAAGTTTAAAAAAATTTAAATTTTAAGTTACATTATTTTTGTATTCTTTTGAGATTTTGTAAATTGTTTTTAAGTGTTTTTAAAACAGCATTCCCCATGTTTTGTTACATTTCGAACTTTTTTTTTTTTTCTTTTGAATACAAACTTGTTATTTGACCTTAAAATATTTTTAAACAAAATTTTAGACTATAAATCTTTACAATAAAATCATTTTCAAGTTTTTAAACAGCTAAAGAAGTCATGAAATTTTATTTTCAATATCTTTTGGGCGATTGCGAAACACTAAACATCTTGAAAATCTTTAATGAATTTTGGCAAGATATGTTGGAATATTTACAAGACTGAACTGAAGTGAAGTGAAAAATATATTTTAGTTTACTTTTTTATTGCCAATGTAACGATTATAAACATGGCCTTGATTGCGACATACACAGAAGAACATAAAAACTGAACAAATATTTCTGTTTATTTGAAATGTTCATTTCGTGTTAAAGAAAACTATTAATTTTGTGTTGAGATTTTAAGTGCAAGTTCACGTCCACACTTGTGTAACATTTTTTGTTACAAGACTTCATGTGATTAAGTTCTATAAATTATTTTGCTGCTGAAATAATTTAAGACAATTTTGCTTCATTTTAAGTATAAATAAATAAGGTACTTTAACGGGCTAATGGCTAATTTTAAAATTATCACTTCCTGTGAAAGCGGATGTTCGAGCTCTTTAATCACCCATATTATTGTATTGCTATATAAAAATGTCTGTGATAAATACGAAATATGGGAAGGCATAATAACAAGGGAAATATCATATCTCAGGCATATTTTTATACAGAACAGCTAAGGCTATAAAACAAGCCTTTGTTTCACCAAAACAGTCCAAAACTTTAAAAGTTATCAGCATTTAATATTCGGAATCAAAAGAAAATCGTTTTTTTTTTTTTTCAAAATATCGAGTTTGAAGTTTTCAAAAATACGAAAGTTGTTGCATCGTCTGTCTTCAAATCGACGCAAACGCCCCTTGAGTATGTGTTTTCAGCTGAAAACCGTACTGTATGGCAAGATCCCCAACCTCAAAACTAGAAAAATCTCAAAATCGTTAATTTTGACACTGAATGGCACTCTCCGCTCTCTTAAAAACTAAGCTCTGGCAATATCATATCAGATATACCACAACTAAAAACAAAATCCATTAAAATTGCTCTATTTCTTTCGTTATTCACAACTGATTGAATTTCCACGAAATTCCAATTAAATCCAACAGTAGAAAGGGTTGGTTGCCAAACATTAAATTTCAAACTCATAAAAATGCATCTTGCGTATGAGAAACCGTTGGCTGCGCACACCACCACAGTTTTTGGTGGGCGTGCAAATCTTGTCACTATTCCTGCTCACACTGACTTGACTTAGAGTGGCGACACATAAATTGCACTTGCAGCAATTTGCATGCAACACTGGCTGACTGGTAGGCAGGCATTCAGGCAGGCGGACTACTAGCAACGCCGCCTGTTGCATGGGACCAAAATCATGTCAATACGTTGAAGTGCTTGCTGAAGCGCGCACATGTGCATGTCAACAACAAAATTTGATTTTGCCGAATTGTCAAAGTTTGATCGCATCATCGGTGTACGAGAAATAAACCTTAAATTGTTGGCCATAGCCATACTACAAATCCAATTAAATTTTGTGATTTTTTTTTTATTTTTGAAACAATTTTTGTTTTCTTAATAATTATTTTAAATTGTTTGCTTAAAAAAAATTTCTGGTGATTTTTTCATGTTTCGATTGTCATCTCAATTGTACACTGCAGTGTTTGCCTGCTGCTGGTTGCTTTCTTTCCTTATTTGCTGTCCCTCTGGCTTATGAGAGGTATTCCCCACATGGTGTTTTCAAAATTCATACTTTTTTTATTTTTTATTTTTAAAATTTATTTCTTTGACTCTGCGATATCATAAAAACGTGATGAAAGCCAATTATTTGTTGTGCATTGAAGTTTTTTTTTTTCATTTCTGAATGCAGTTGACTGGCTGCAGCGATGAAGTTGATAAGAAGCC
This sequence comes from Meiosimyza decipiens, assembly GCA_963680825.1. NCBI lineage: Eukaryota > Metazoa > Arthropoda > Insecta > Diptera > Lauxaniidae > Meiosimyza > Meiosimyza decipiens. The sequence continues at coordinate 37,820,859 of OY804258.1, forward strand.
AATTGGATTATTTAATAAGTTGAAAGGTAGTAGGAAAAAAATTACAATAAAATGTATTTTAGTTGCATATTAATTTTATTGCAATTATTTAGTCTCTGCATGGTTTTGGTTGAGTTACTTACGTGATGAATATTTAAGACAATGAATTTTATATTGGCGTTGTCAGGTGGTTATAAAAATAGATCCTCTCTGGCAGAAGGTTTATTAAATAAAATAAATATTATATATAATAAAATAAATATAGTAAGTATATAAAAAAACATAAGATATTCTGAGTTTGTAAAAGCTTCCTCAAAGTACTGTTGAGCCTAAGACAAATGGAAGAAAAATTTTTCGACTGAAAAATTGAATGGTACTTTGCTCCATTGACTGTGAAGTTGCGATTTTCATTATTTTTGAAAAAGTACGGTCCAATAATGCCGCCGGCCCATAAACCGCACCAAACAGTACATTTTTCGGGGTGCATTGACAGCTCTTGAACTGCCTCTGGCTGCACTTCAAACCAAATACGGCAATTCTGTTTGTTGGCGTACCCATTGAGCCAAAAATGAGCTTCTTCGGTGAAGAACATTTTTAATATTTGAATTTGCGAAACATATTTCTCACAGAGCATGAATTTTGATAATAAAATTTAATGATTTGCAAGCGCTGCTTGTTTTTTAGTCTATTCATGGTGGAATGGCAAACCTTACCGAGCATTTTTGACGTTGTTACATGTTACGCGTGAGGTGTCAAAAAATTTACACTGAAAAATCAAATAGCAAAAAATCACCCGTTATATTATGTGGAAAAGTATGGTTTACCAAAGTCCAAAGTTTCATCTGCAGTTTTTTAGAACTTCTTTTTTATAAATTTTTTCCTTAATTTGATTTTTGAAGAATCAATATTATACAATTAAACTCTTCAAAAAACGTTTGCTTGAGGTTTTATATTTTACTAGTGGGTACCACGCACAACGGCACGCGTTGTTGTTTTCATAATGAAATTACTCTCTTAACATCTCATTCTAGCTCCTCTCTTCAAAAGAAACAGTTGAGTGAGAGTTTGTTCTTTAAACTCCGAAACCAAATAAAAACGATATAAATGAAATGAAAAAAAATTATCAATAACAACACCTGCTGCTTAAAAAGCAGCATAAACAGCAATTAATCAATCGATTTTTTTTTTGTGAAGTTTTGCTAAAACTTAATCCTGATAAAAAAATAAGTATACAATCACCTTCGTTAGCACTAATATGTTGTTTTGAAAAAGAAATTATCAAAATCGATTCAGTACATTTTGCGCCAAAGCGTTACAAACCATTTCCATATAAGCAATTATATATAAATAGTATAGATTATGCTGATTTCCATTTTGAAGAAAAATCCACAATCCCATCCCACTGTTGTATGTTAGGTAGGCGTGTTCGTTGGCGAACTTTTTTTTTCATAGTAACAAATTTTTTTTTTAAACTAAAAATCTTCTATGTCAAATTTCAAGAGTCTAGCGCTATTATTACTATTTATGGCCACCCATCCACTGTGTGACGTTCGTTTAAAGAGAATGAAAAATAATCGAATACTTAAATACAAATTGAACAAGGTGATCAATAATGTCGGAAATATATTTTAACTTTGTCCCATAAGACTTCATCGCCATTTCTGAGCACTAGTTAGTTATAATAATAAATTATACCTTTCATATCTGTTACATATTGAAGTCAAAAACAGATTTTGAAAATGTCAATTTTTAGGAATTCAGAGCGGATAACATACCATTTTCTTAAAATGCGCTGCTTGAAAAAATTATTTTGTTTGGCATATTGTAAATGAAATTCGGAAAAAACTCAACAGTTTTTTGTCATCAACTTTTTTGTTAAGTGAATAGCGGCATAAATGTTACTGCAAATGAAAGATGGAATTTATCAAATACTTTAAAATGTCATTCATTTATGCTCATAATAGCATTTGTATTACAATTAAACCAATTTCGTTAAATTGTATTTTAGTATACAAAAGATAAAACCAAATTAACAAATTCAATGTAATACTTTAATTACGTTTATTATGTTACTACAACAATTAACATGGAAACACATGTTGTGTTGTAGCATATTGTGCCACTGGCAGCAATTGAAACTACGGTACGGCACCAGCATCACTAGCACCGCCAACAGTCAAAATATAAATTATTTGGCATTCAAGTTGGCTTTCGGGCGGCAAACATGGCGTAGTACAACAAATATCAGCTTAAATGGCGTTACTGTTATTTCAGCCACTTGCTGTTGATCCAAAGCTGCCGGGCGTTGCATTGATGCTGCTGCTGCTGCTAATGCGCGCGACCACATAAATCAAACTGCCAGCAACGGCGCAAAGTCGCGCGAGCTGCAACATTTCAATAAAACCATAGCTAAATATGAAATAAATTAGTTGCTCAACCTGTCGGCCATAAAAAGAAAATCCTAAGAAAAAGTTCGCTGGCAATATATACAGTTTTTTTCGAAGCAACACTTAATCTTGATTCATTGGTGGTGGTGGTGGTGGTGGTGTTGGCGGCGTTAGTTGTTGCAACTGACATTTGACAAATGTCATATTGCACCTAGTTATGCTATGTGGTTGCGGCCGCTTCTGTTGCTGACAATAACTGCAGCAACGCCAACCCAAAAAAAAAGAAGGCTGTCAACTTTTTAACTGATGTTGCTGTTACTAGCAATAACTGCAACAGCTTCCTATTGTTTTGTCTGCCAACAGGTGTCTGATAATGTCGACATTTTTCCTCATCTTTTTTCACATCTATCGTTTTCCTTAACTCTTGCACATTGTGGCAACACTAAATTTATTTCTCCTTCTCGAACGTTTTTTTGCTTTTCTTTTTTTTTCAGTTTTTGACATATGGCATCCCATGCTGTTTTTTTTTTTTTGTCGATGTTGCTGCCCGGCTGCTACCAACATTTTAGTTGCTAATCTCAACATCAAGAAGATGAAAGAGTCTTTTAGTTGCACGTGACATTTTCTCATAGCCTCTGTTATGTTGTTGTTATTGTTATTGCGGTATGATGACATAATCCGTGTGATATACCGCTGTGTGTGACACTTTGCAATCAGCGGTGCCACATTCCGCTTGGTTGCTATTGCTAAGATGGATATCTCTTCGTTTTTGTCAACTTGTTGCAGTTTTCTGTTACCAAATTTTCTTTTGTCACATCATCATTGTTGTTTTGTTGAAGTCTCACTTTTTTTTCCAATTGATTTTTAACACTTTAACCTGTCAACATTTGCATTTTTCCTAGATTTTTGCATTAAGCAGCATTTTCTGTGTGAAAAGCTATTTGGAAATGGAATGCATAAAATTTTACGTGAACTGAGATTCTGTAGTTTGTCATTCTATTAATTTTTTAGCGTTCCAAAGACTTATATTGTTAAAAAAAAAACCTCACAAGACACCGCTGAATTATTTTTAGATCACTCATAGGATTGCCACCATTCATGGTAACTGATCATTAATTTTATTAACCCCTTATTTAAATAGTGGCCACTACTAGTTTTGTGTTTATAGCAAGAACACTTTGGTTTGGGAGGAGTGACAAAAAACTTTTCTACTTGAACCAGACAGTTTCTTTTTGATACCCTTTGATGCTTAGCATACGCATACAAATCCATTGCCCAGCACTACAGATTTCATTTTCTTAATTTTTTCTTGTCTGAGATAAGAAACTGAATTAAAAATGTTGGGTTCCTGTGTTGTACCCCCAAAAATGAGGCCAGAGAGTTTTCTGCATATTTTGTACTTTGATTTAAACAAAATCCGAAGATAATTTTCAATGAAAATATTCAATCATAGCTAACTCGCTTTTTGCTAAATATCTGTAGAAAAAGTGAAATACCAACCTAAAATTATTCTGTCTATGGACCAACATTTGACAACATCGCTCAACAAACGAGCTAAAGTTTGCAATGTTGCAGCAGCAAAGTGCGCTTCCTAGGAAAATGCAGACAGCACAGCAACATTTTTGAAACCAAAATACGAAGAGAAGAAGAAGACTATCCAATTATTTATTTTTGTGAGCTGCATCGATCACCATGAATGTGTTTGTTGTTGCTGCTGTTGAGTTTATTATAAAATTCTTTTCATAGTTTTTGTTTTCGTATGCTACTTTACCTATTTCGCTTAAATCTCCTCAGCAGATAATGTCGCTGAACTAAGCTTTCGACATGTCGCTGTTGTTGTTGCTGTCAATTTGGTCATGACAACATTTTGGTAATGCCCATACTTTAGTTAAACATTTACATTTTTTATTTTATTTTTGATGCAGCATTTGGGATTTCCAAACCGCGAAGTTAAGTTCAAATTGTTTATACTGATTAAAACTTTTTCAATTTTTGTTTTTTTTTTATTTTGAAAAGATCAATTTAGCTGCGTGCATTAGAATGGGATGAAAATAATGAAAATTAAGAAAATGAAATATTAAGAAAATGTATGTGAAATATGTAGGTGACTATTGATTAAACAACTTTAATGTAGTCAATGCGTATTCGTGATCAAATTCTTTGTTTTCTGGATGTTGAACATACTGCCGGCCATCAGATCCCACTCTGCAAATTTTAGTTTCGTCCATTGTAAAGCTTGTGAGCCTTCGCAATTGCAATTCTGGCCCTTCGATCCTATTTCGTAAGCAACTTCTTTTGACGTACTGATCTTCCAAAAAGTTGATTCTCGCACAATCTCTTTCGAATTGATCGCGCGGATAGCGAATTGGAATCATATTTGAATATAATATTTCGTATTTGCTTAGAAGTCAAAAAATAAATGATCCTCCGGTCGGAGTTTTCATCCGTGTACGTTTCATGGCACTGATTGATATCACATTGCAAATCTTTGTCACCAGCCAAAAATAGACATTGCAAAGTAAAAATTTCATATCTGGATGAGTTATTCCGGGTGGCAAAGGAAGTCTGGAACAAGATACCCCTCAATAAAATTCCAACAATGAATTGCTTCTATGACAAAGCGTTGCAGAGCTGCAATAGCGAATTAGGATTTTCCAACAAAATTTTGAGTTTCCTTTAAGTTATTAGCAAATTTTTTAATCGTTCCCAATTACATCGCCATCCTTGTACATAAGTGATGAATTATTTTTGAATTTTGGTGATTTTGAACTTTCTTTTTTTTTTAAGTTTTGTTGTGTAAATAAATTGTCAAAAAAAAAGAAATTTAAAAATTTCGTTTATTTAGACAATCAGAAGAAGAAACAGGAATAAGGCTTGAGTGTTCTTGAGTTGAAATGTTTCGCTTAGAACGCCCATTCCTCAAATGAGAAATCTAGTACAATTTCAGGTTTTTAGCTTATGACCCTCCCGATATATATGCCGTTTTTTATTATAACAGCTATTTTTAAAAAAAGGGTAGGTCATAAGAGTGTATTAACTGGACCGTCATATTAAATTGTTAGAAAGTTATACGAATTCTACGCTTGAGTAGAACATTTTTTCAATATCTTGTGCTGAATTCTTCTGATTCTGATCAAATCTTGGTAAATACAATTAAGCCTGTCCTTTTTTCCTAATGTGTACACAATATTATTCTCTGGATCTCATTATATATATTATTATTATCTATAAGATTCATTATTTATTTTGAATTTTTCGTTCAATTTTTTCAGAGTGTTCTAAACGACGATTGCGACGATATTGATGACGACGATTCGTCAGATTGCTGTGATGATGGCGCCACTGAAGATGATATAGATGACGTTCCATCCGATTTAGAAAGTGACGACGACGCCGCTATTCATAATTCATCATCGTTTTGTGATTTACAACGTTGTCACACTGACGAAGACGAAGCAAAAGTGCTAAGCAGCAAAAGCAACAAATTGCTTTTGTTGCATCGCGATTGCATTGAAAATAAGGTAAGTTGTCAAGCAGCGATTACTTTACCCCTCCCTATTGTCTGTTTATTTGAATGCAATTGAATATATATTTTTTTTTTTGAGTTTTAAAATTTTTAGTAATGTTGCATGAATGAATGAAATTTGTAGTATTGTCAACTTTGTAACGAGTTATTTAATCTTGAAATTATTTGGCATAATTTTAGTAAATATTTTATTTATTATAAAAAAAGACACATTAGATTTTAGTTTAAATTTTTATTTCAAAATTTTAACAATTTTTTTTTTCCAAAGAAAACAAAAAAAGACCCAACACCTCTAAAGTTGACAACATTGCCAAAAGCATGTCGCGGTTCAAATACTTTGTTTTGTTAATGCGTGCAAGCGAAACCTAAATGCAGCTTCTTTTATATTCTTGTGGCGCACTCAATACTAATGCATTTTTAACTTTTTGCCCTCCCTTGCTCCTATAAAACTCCCTCGTTCCCTCGTTTTTTATGCATCACAAAAATCTGCTTAATAAACCAGGCCGATTGTGAAGACGGCGACGACGAAGAAGAGGACGAAGACGAAGTCGACTGTGGACGGTTACGTTACAGCGCTGTTGTTGTCACTGCTGCCGGCAATACATATCATAAAAGTGGCAACATTGGCTTACAACAGTCAACAACAACACTTACCGACTTCGAGGCCGATTCGGAGAGCAGCGATTTAGAGACAATCAACAACGCTATACGACGCCAGCGAAAAAGTAGTGATTTTCGTTACGTCACAGCGCAAAAGGTACCGCCAGCAGCAACAGTTGCAGCTGCCAATACAAGAGCAACCGAAACAGTTGCAACACTGGTGTCTCACTTGTCCGCAACAAGCACAGTTACTAACAATTACATTAACAACAACAGCACTGTTGCACCTGTTGCCACTACTAACAATAATAATAATGCTATTGGTGCCTTGGCAATAAGCATGCAACAATTGTCACTTGACACACAAAATAATATTGCAACAGAGTCAGCAGCAATTGCCAACCACGACTTATCCCCCGCCGCCAACGATATGCATACAAAAATTAATGGTGTTATTGTTGGTGTTGCTGTTGGAGAATCGCCACAACAACAACAGCAGCCACAACATTTGTCGCCAACACAACGCACTACATTACTAGATATACAAAACAATATACAAGTTGCAACAGTGCCAGCAGCAACAACCCAATGCAATTCGTTGTCAACAACATGCACAACAGCAACACAAACTCAGCAGCAACAACAATTGCAACGCACTCCGTCCAAGGCTAAAAATGTTGCTGTCATTTCACCCAATTGTCACAGCAACATGAATGGCAATCACCATCATCATCACCACCACGGCGGTGGCAATGGTGGCAATGGTGGCAACAGCAACAAAAGTCCCACCGCAATGCGCAAACGTCAGCAACATCAGCGTCATGCTGTTGACATTTCCAAATTCAATCGTTCAAATCGTAAATCGAAGAATTGTGCCATCTTTTATTTTAAGCATCTGGATACCGACAACGAGACCAACTACGGTGGGGATGGTGGCACGATCAGCGGCGATGGCGACGTGGTTGTTGGTGGTCGTAGTGGGGGCGGTAGCGGCGGTTTGTCGTCGTCCACCTCGCATACGAGTGATGTAAGTATAGTTATATGGTATTCGTGGTGATATTTTATGACACAATACGAAATGCGGTGTCTGTGATCAGTTCAGTTCGCAGAATTTTGGTGTTGGTTGTGATGAAATTCTGTGGACTTTCATTAAATGTTGGTGTTGGTATTTTACTTTGATTTAGTGTGGTCTCTCATTGATTCACTTTTAAGATACATATGTTGGCAACATGTTGTAAAGTTGGTTGCCGTTGCTTAGACAAGTCGCGGCCAACTGTAATTGGGTTAATAACTCAACAAATTCTAGTGTCAAATGTATTTTTGTTTGGATTAAAAGTTTCAACATAAGGCCTAAATATTTGATTTGTTCAAGTTCTAGTTGGTCACATGATATTAGTTTTTTGTGTGTAGATAAAGGGGAAAATTAAATTAGGAATCTTATTGTCTTCTTCACTTCATGCTCACTTACTTGCGAAACAAATAATGAAGTGGATACTTATGTTTCGTTGTAGTGTAAGTACACGGGTCTTCTACTCTGAATTCGACAGTCTAAAAGAATTTTATGATTTACCTCTTAAAATGTGTTATTCAAAACGTATATCTGGTTTAATATGCTCCCAAATATAGCCAAAAAACCGATCCCGTCGTTCTATGGCTCTAATAAATTAGATCTGCGACATTTGCAATTAGCTGTTTAAAGAAAATTAGAATATCATTTCTCGCTTAAATTTTTGAACTTTTTTATATGAATAACGTTTCAATGTTTTGGGTGATATTTCTTTACACTTTTTTTGGGAATATTTCATCCACAGCGGAAGAGTCGTAAAAAATAATTCCTCACAAGTTTGGGTCTTATTTTTAATAAAAAAGCTTGTGGAAGAAACATTTTTCTATTTGCTTCCACAATTCTATTTTTAGACATTTTTTATTTTTATGTAAGTTTTAATTTCAATTTAGGTAAATTTTTTGGGCAATATTTATTCTTCAGTTTTGAAATCAAAACGTTTATATGAAGATAAGAAATTACTTTTAACCGAAAAGAAACTCGCTCGAGATTGCTCGGACACATAATGAAATGAATATAAAATCGGGTCAAAACCTATTTTCAATATAACCTATGTATAGTTATGTGTTGTGTTTGTAATTTGTGATATTAACATATTTTCAATTACGTAAGTTTAGTACTAACTTTATGCATGATTTCTTTTGTGTTAATATCGTTGCCATTTTTTCATTCCAAAAAAAGGAAATTAAAGAAAAGGTTTTTTTAATTTTTGCACAATGGACCTGATGTCAAGAAGCTCATCGTATGCAAAATCGGAGCGACTCATTCCGATGACAGATTTCATTTCTGAAACATGTCTTAATATATATTCATGGATTGAAGTTTTATCTCAATTGTATTCTTGTTTAGGTTTTATGGTAAACTTTTTCGTCTCTATTTTGAAAATTATGTATACATATATGTAGTCATGAGAGAGAAGCAAGTGTGCGGAGCGTTAAACTGACTCGGCAGAAAGTAACTGTCACTTCAAGACTTTTACGGAGTTTGATAGATTAATGGTATCTAGGTACAATCAACCAAGTTTGTTTCCAACTAGAGTGGGATCCCCAACTGTGACAGGTTCAGATCCAATGAAGAGTCTCAGCTGAGCAGGTGAGACCTTGTCATTCAACATTTTTAGCCCAAAGTTATCCATTACTCTGCCTAGCGAATGCTTTGAGCAAGCGGATATCGGCATTGCCATTAGAATACTTTTTACTAACAAAGTCAAAAGATCGTTAACCTTTGATACAAATACATGCGATCTTATGTAAACTTAACAGCTATATAGGTTCTACAGCCCTACAGAGGAGTATTTTTCTTCCAAATTCGACAACCTTTGGCTGTATGGGGTTCAATTGCTTTGAAGTAAATCTATTGAATGTTCTAGGATGCAAATCCTCAGAATTTTCACAGACGCTTCTCTATCTTTATAGCTTTCCATCTTTCCAGTGGACATGTTCGTTCTAGTTTAGTCTTTACCAAATATCTCCCCTAGATCATTGACTAACGTTAAGAAAGTACCACCTACTTTCGGTAGCTTATTGATAACCCACTTATGCCTCTTGATGAATATGACCATCTCTGTTTTTCGGAAATTCAGAGATTGAAACATGCAAAACAATATTATTTGAAACTTTGTACTTATTGAATTTGGTACTTCTTCAATAATCGATTTGTTAAAGAATGAGTCCCTCGACGTCTTTAGCCTACGAAAAGGCCAATAAAGATCTAAATGTTTCCTCAGTTAACATTTTGTAGTTTTTTAGATTTTTAGATGACACTAAAATGGTACATAAATTAATCAAAAATTTTCTTTATTTCTTTTAGTTTTGTATTGTAATACCTGTAATATCCATAATTTAACACTTAACTATTATTTAAAAGAATGTAATAGTAAAATAAGATTCAGTTAATATAACTAATGTATATTTGATGAAGAGCTTAATATATATATATATGTACTTATATTTGAGTCATTGGCACACATCATCTTATCACACAATCTAAGCACACAATCAGGAAAATCTTGATTGGAACATTATAAGTTTGACGCAAATAAATATCAATTAGCTGCTTTAGTTGAACAAAAAAAATTTTAATTTTAATAACTTTAAGAGCTTACTTTTCAGTACAGTGTGTTTTTAGCACCAAAAAAGTTCAAAACCAAAAAAATATTGGCAAATCTTTCATTGCTTCGATTCCCGGTACAGAACCATCCTCATTGACCTTAAGCCAATGCAGCAAAGAACTTTGAAACCAGCTCTTTTTACTTTTTACATAAATGTGTTAAGAATCATAGCAAAAATCATAAAAACAATGACAAGAATTCACTCTTAAATATTTTAGTTTACATAAACCTTCGATGTCAGAGGCTTTTGTCGCCGTTTCAAAGTAGCACACGCCAAAATATATAATATATCGCTGAGCCTAATGAATAATGTGTTATGGTTCTTAACAGGTCTATGAAAAAGGCCAACAAACTCGAAAGATCATCAATGTCTCTACTTAAGTTCACTGAAAATGGTTATGCAGTGGGAACCGAAACCATAGTCTGATTTACTGTTTACAGATATTATTTTCGGCCGCATTCTATTTTACACATACTGTACTGAACAGTTAGCTCATTAAATATGGTTTATGCTCTTTTTCAAGTAAACATTTATCATATTCAATCAAATCTTTTTCCCAGTGTATAAAAATACATTTCTTATTTAATGATTAATGCTTTAAACAATCATCAACATTACGCTTCAATCATAGACGGTAAATGAAAAATCATTGAAAATACTTCTGCCGCATGTGCTCAATTTGCTATTCGCATCACTACCGTTAATTAAACTCATTTTTCTCATTCTTCATCAGTTTTTCTGCTTCTTTTAAATTCCTTATTAATTTTTTTCTCTTTTCTTTCTTCTTCATTGCATCGCTACAGTTGATTAAATCCGCTGATCCATCTTCAGACGACGACGAAGGTTGGCTATACTCATCAGCAACACCAGCCTTAGATACCAACAACAGCGGTGGCGTCGGTGTCGGCGTGGTCTCATCCGTCATCATTTCGAACTTGGTCGTCGATGGTATTCAGTCATCGGCGGTGTCATCGTCAACCACAGCAGTGGCTGTAGCAGCTGCAGCAGCAGCAACAACATCCGTCATTAGCGACGACTCTGATAAGGAGAACAAGGAAGCAATTGCTGCCGCAACGCAAGCAGCAACAATTGCAAATCATCGCAACAATTCATTTTTGCTGTCGTCATCATCATCATTGCCTTCCAATCAAATTTCAATCGCAGAGATTCAATTGGATACAAGAACAACAACAACAACAGCAACAACAAAATCTTCATCAAAATCAATTGCTGCTAATAGCAACAATCTCATCAGTAGTAGCAGCTGCTGCAGCAACAGCAGCAATGCAAGTTGCTCCTCTTCAAACGATTTGCTTACAGAGGCAACAACGACAACAACAACAACATCATCGGCTACAGCAACGTCACAAATAACACAAATGCATTTGTATCGCAGCGAAATGGAAATGCAATTGCAAATCAATGGCCACAACAGCGAAAACAACAATTGCTCAAATCAGCAGCATCTGCAGCAACACAACAAGAGAAATAATCAACAATCAATTGCAGCAATGAAGAACACACCGCAACAACAACTCTTTGCAGCAACAGCGGACAGCAATGGAAACACTGAAAAGCACAGTGGCAGCGGGATGGTGAGTTGTTGGCAATTTTTTTAAAATTACTTGTGTATTGTTAAGTGGTAGATACTATGATGGGTAGACAAATAACTAGATACAAGACGGTGAGAAAACTCTGAACAAAAAGAAGAAGAAGCTTGCTAGCCAACTATATTATATAGGTTAGTTATAAAAATATAGGCCAGTTTTCGCAATTATGGTGCGTTATAATTTCATTAAAATAAATTAAGATTTTTTAATTGGAGAAATCTGACTTCCCTTATCGATCTATCTCAAAAAATGTTAATGAAATCTATGAAACTGATAGAGATACGTTATAAATGCATTCAGGATGTGTGTTAGAGAAAACCACTTGAAAAAATGCATGCGAAAGACGAGTATCAATTTCATATCCCATCATTTACAATGATCGTGTACTAAATAATTTTCAAGTCCCCATAACTTCACGGGTTTAAATATGGGTATCAAACTTTTTCGAATGAAATCACATTTTTTGAAGGCATAGCATATTCTGAGAAAACTCAAATATAAGATTGGTTGACTCCATGGTTTCTTTAATTAATAATGCTCAAAGAGCCTAGCTAGACTATACAGGGTTGTCTTGTCGAATTATGTCCCAAACATGGGTTGCTACCCGTTTTTTGTGGCAATTTTTCTGAAATGGGTGGCAATCTATGTTTGGAACAGGCTTCCTCAAAGCAACCCTATATATTCTATTTAGGCACTTCGAGCTCTATCCTTTGACACACAAATCAAGTTCCCCAATCATACAAACTTTTAAGTGAAAAAACAAAATTGGACTCAATTCGGGTATTTTCAGGCATCGTTATGGGCTTTGGCAAGGCAACCCTGGTTGGTTAGCTTCACCAAAATACATCACAATTTTTTCTGTACATCCCGTCCTGTAATCTTATACATTCGAACTTTCTATAGCGGGCTCAGCATCTATATGAAAGCAAAGTCAAATCTTGTTATACGGACGTTTTTCAGGCATATAGTTTCATCTGAATATTGCTTATACATTTTTGAGCTATAAGTACAAAAAGTACACTGTGCGGCGTTACAAAAAAAAAAAACAAAGCTAAGGCCAGATCGAAAACATTAAAGGGAAATTCCAGCAAAGCTATTGATGAAACTTCTTACCAATGCTTTTTGATTTTTATAATTTTGTTATTTCTGTTTGCTACTCGTTTATGGGTTGCCTTTCGCCTTGTTTTGCCAATCTATCGACTCATCATCAATTAGTTTTATTGAGAAGAAAGCGAAAAACTCTTCCTCATTTGTTGCTAAAATCCATTACATTTACTCCAATTAAAGATGGAAGCAGCGTGCATCATGATTTGCCATGCACTCAAGAAATAAATCACTCAATATTTTCTATTGCTTTGTGGTTTGTAGTTTTGTTTGTAGTTCTTTTGCCAATAAAAATGATTTCTATTTTTACATTGATGCCTTTGTTGTTACATGGCCTTTTTAGAAATTAAGGTTTTTTTTGTTCACTTTTGAAGTTGCTGTAAACTTTTCAATCACAATTTATTAAATATTATATTTGAAAAGTGGTGCAATATCGTTAGTCGTCTATGTGCTATTCACACTGGCTCGCCCAAAACGCAACCTTTTAATTATTTTTTACACTTGTGGGAAACTCATATCGTTGCCAATATCCATTCGTTTTTCAAAACTGCCAACGCAACGAACTTTTAACACTGGCGATCTGTGCCTTCTTAAGCTATGAATTTGCAGTGAACTATTTACAGCATAATGAATTGCTGGGTTTTTATCTTGGGAAAGCGAGAAACTTCCAAGCACACTTTATTTTTGCTTTTGTATAAATGTGTTAAGAACCATAGCGAAGGACAAAGCACTGACGAAATTCTTCTCATGTTTATGTTTAAAATTTAGCATGCATGGATTTGTGCAGCTTTTTGTTAAAAATTAAAATATTATTCAGTTCTAATATATCATAGCAACAATTTTTGATACTCAAGGAGTTGGGAACAAGGAACCAGGCCATTTCCATGCATACTTTGTTATTTTATTTTGTTCTTAATTGCTTATATGTAATTTCAAATTAAAAAACGTAGCTAAAATTAAATTTTATTTATTATTTCAGCTCTATAATGGCAAAACATGTTACTACACACGCGCTGATATCTGTAACATAACTGATAAGCCCAAGGAGCAACATTTGTTAAGTCCAGGAAAACGTTTGCCGCCACGTTCGCCAGCCAAATCTATGAAATCAAACAAATCCAATGGCACCATGTCCACTATGTCACCGACAAAGGTAAGTACTTTTTCCGATCATTTACATTCGCTGTAATTAATTAATTGATCGCATTTCGATCACCATACGCGACTTCCTTCGGCAATATAATCAGAGTGGCATTAATTCACGCCTTGCATTTGAATGTTAACAGCAGCAGCAGCACACTTTCACTTATTTTCCAATCGAATAATTTTTTCTAAGCTGCTTGAGTTTCAATCAAAAATTCTGTAATTGATCGTGACGTGTTGTGAAAAAAAAAATTACAAATTTTGACGTTCCTTTATGAATGGAAATAAACTTTATTTTTATTTTATTAACTAACAATTTTTAAAGTCGTTTTTACTAACTGACGCTCTTGATTGTCAAACGCATGCGTGGTTGTTGATCGAGCAAGTGATCGTGATGCAGTGCCTTGCAGTTTTGGTGGTCTGGTCTACACACGCATTTGGGCGGTAAAAGTGTGTAAAGATCTTGTCAAACATCTTGTTGAACATGCGAGTACAACTAATGACAATTACGATCAGTGATCAATGATCTTTGGAGAGTGAGAGAAAAAATATCAAATAGTATCAGATCAAAAATAAAAACTGTGTTAATAAAAAAAAATTACTTTAAAGTTTATACAATTAAAAGTGATCATTGATCGCATCTCATAAGGTCTGTGATTTATTAACAACTTGTTTTCTATTACTAACAGTTTAATGTTGGACGCCAACTTTTTTGCACCTTAAAGTGGGTCTATGTAGTCAATTTTTTTTTGTTTTATTTTGATTCAGCATTAGCAACGCGCTGCACTTGACTAGCGGCTTTGTTTCACACACGATTTTTCTTTCTTTCTTTCAAAGTTTTGCTAATTTTTTCATTTGTAAATTTCTTCAAGAAATTGCTTGCCATTGATAAAATTATGGCCATATGCGCAAAATTTATGCTTTTGCAATGAAAAACTGATTTCATTTTTGCGCCTTTCATTGAGCGTTAAGTGTTGTGCCTAAGAGTCTCGCTACAGTTGTTGAATTATTAATTTATTAGAGGCGGACTTTGCAGGTTTCAACTTGTTAACAAGTTCATTTAGTGGCAGCAAAGGAAATGCTACAACAACAACAACAACGAAACAAATAAATAAAAAACTACAACAAATTTGTTGAGAAATTTGTCAAGTGTCAAGTAAAATTTGTAGTTTAAAATAGAAAGTGTTAGGTTTTTTTTGGTTTTACGTCTTATTTTGCTGTCATTCTGCTAAAATTAATGTGGGGGGAAAATGTCGCTGTTAATCCTTAAAATATGCAATAAAATGCTAATAAATTGTGCGTGATTTTTTACTCTGAAAACTGAACAAAAATTTTTGCTATGTGATGAAAATCACGAAGTCTTTCTTTGTTTCAGCCCTAATGCGTCGTAGTGTCTAAACTTTTCCATACCCATTTAGCCGTTCCTAACAATTTCATTATCTTATCATTTGAAGTGCTGATATTAATAGCCGATATTTATCTATACCCTTACAAATATTGTCTGCTTGAATCATTTATAGTTGTATTTTGTTTCATCTACAAAAAAATAAAAGACCTTTATCATGTGATGATTATTTTGGTATCTATCGCAAAGCAAAATGTAGATTATAACAAAGTTTTTATGCAAAAAAAACTCATTTTCCAACATTAAAAAAATTCGATAACGAATAAAACATATTGATTATATAGCATTTACTCGTACTAATGGTATATAATATTTTTATTATAACAAACCTTTCAATGGTAACATTATTTATTTGTATTGCCACTGAAGGTCATTCGTAGACAGGGCTGACGAGAGAATATCTAGACCCGGGAATAAATCATGTGATATGAATAACGTTATATGAGGACAAATGCGACAATTCAGATTTTACCCTTGGAAGAAAAAATTCCAATGTTTGCTTTTCTCAAAAAAAAAAAAGAAGTTTAATTGCAATTCGTTTTTTTTTATATATTTTACAGAGAAACTAGTTTTTGAGTGAAAGATAGTTCAGATTTAGTTAGTTTTAGCCACCTTAAAACCGGAATGAGATTTTCAAAAAATTAGCAATTTATTAGACGCCCTTGCACTGATTTCTCTTTCTGGAAGATTTTTAATAAAATTAATAAAATTTAGCTACTACAGTCATGAGTCTTCTTAGCTGTTTAACTTTAAATTAAGCAAAATGAGATAACTTATTTCAAATGAAAACGCTGACCCATGATCATGTTATGTTACCAACAATTTTACAAAAAAAATTAAGAATTGCTAAAATATACATTTAAACAGAATATTCTCTACTATCTAATTATACTTATACATATAACGGGTGATTATTTAAGCGTTTGGTTTTAGAAATTTGTAAAAAGAACAAAACATTTGCAGTAGTGAATGAAATATTTATTTGAAGCAATATAATCAATTCCCTTCATTAACTTTTTAAAGATTATTTCATGTAATGTTGTCCGCGGCTTCGCCTGAGGTGGTTTATCCACAAGCTCCAATTTTGGCATACATTTTTCAGCATTTCGGCCGGTATCTTACCAATGGCAGACGTAATGTTGTCTTTCAGGACTGCTCGAAAGCGAGAGATTAATTGCTCACCAAACTCGCGTCTCAATAGGTCCATCGTCTCGCGTGCCGTGTGGCATATGGCACCGTCTTGTTAAAAAATTACGGTCCAATTGTGCCGGCAGCCCACAAACCGCACCAAACAGTACATTTTTCAGGGTGCATTGGCAGCTCTTGAACTGTCTCTGGCTGCTCTTCAGACCAAATTCTGCAATTGACATACCCATTGAGCCAAAAATGAGCTTCATCGCTGAAGAAAATTTTTCGATAAAAAATTGGATCTTCATCCAACAAACACTTTTCTCACAAAGCACGAATTTCGATAGTAAAATTCAATGACTTGCAAGCGTTGTTCGTCTGTTGGTCCATTCATGGTGAAATGGCAAACCTTGTTAAGCATTTGTGGTGTTGACACATGTTACGAATCACGCGTGAAGTATCATAAAACTTACACTGAAAAAATAAAATGCAAAAAAATCACCCTTTATGTATTTCATCGCTAAACTTGTTAAAGCGTTTGGTTACAGCTAATCAAACTTAATGTAATTGTTTTCTATTTTCGGAAACTTTAAAAAATTTCTATTTTCCTATCACAAAAAAAAATGTTTTCAAAATCGTATGGAAAAACAAAATCTCTTATTTTTTTTGGTGCGAATGACTTTTCTGAAATATCAGATCTTGCAACTTATAGAATGCCTTTGAAAGTGGATAAACGTTTGTTTTTATGCAGCGCTACGAGGCTATTTTTCGGGTCTTAAAGAACTGTTATCGCCTTAAATCAGTGTAAGGCAAACCTACATAGATGCACGTCAATGTGTGAGCCGAACGTAATCAAGTCTTACCGAATTGTATTAAGTAGCCTGTGCTTAAGTTCTGCCGCAGTTGCCCGTCGGAGAAATACACAGAAATGCAGTTTACCTCAGTCTGATTTTTTTTTTTTTTGCAACACTATCAATACCAAATCTTAATAATTACTTCAGAAATAGAACTTTGTATTGGTGTTTTTTTCCTATTTTACACCACCATATTGTTTTATATAGTACTTTTGTGTTTTTACCTTCAAGTAAAAACCTATGAAATTTTAAAATTGTGATTTAATCCAATGATGAATGCTATTTATTTGAAATTTCACTCATATAACTTTTAGTCTTGTAGACATTTTGATCCGAAAAGCTCCATCTTCTGAAATGTTTTCCCAAAACTGGTCTTATTTAAGTTGTGTTTGGTTTTTTTTTTTGTCGCAAACGAATGCCAGAGTTAAAAAGATTTTCAAGAATGAATTATGTTGCTTGAAAATTTTGCACAGCAAATTTGTGAGGAGCTTCTTGCTATTCATTACCAAACTTCTATAATTTGCATTCACAGAGGAGGAATTAGAAAACTGGAGCAAAAATATGATATTAAATATGTTCAACTCTCGAAGACTATAGCTGATATTGTTATTGTTTTCTCTTTATCTTTCTTTGCAGAGTAATTTTAAAAATTCATTTGTCGAACTTTATATAAATTTTAAATTAGGCAAAAATAAATCGAATAAATTCGTTTTAAAACTTATTGGAAACTATAATTTTATACAAAAATAAGTTTTTAAAAATTGCTAACTAATATTTAGTAATGATCACAATAAAATTTTTGAAAAAAAAAACAGACAAATCATTAGAAGTCAGTGCTGAGTAAATTAAATCAATCTTCGGAATCAATCATAAAAGTTGGCCTTTAAATCTAAACAAACCCGTGCTGGAGCTCATGAGCTTAGTAAAAATGTTTGGAGGGAGCAACAGTAAATTTGTTAAAAATGAAATAAAACATTGTCTTGTATAAACAAAAATAGAAAATTATATAGATACGAGAAAAATGAAATCAATTTGTCGTATTCCAATTTTATCTTATCGCTAAATATTTTAATTGTTATTATATACATAGTACATACACGTACATATGTCAGCTTTTGTTGCAATAATTAATGCTCCATTTTGCTGTGTTACTCAATTTGTTCCACTGTTTTTGTTCTAAATACAATTATACGACTTATGAGCTCTCTTGTGTGATCGCAACAAATGCAAAAAATACAAAACGGAAATTTTAGAAATCTGTATCTATACACTCACAACTAAAATATCTATATATTTTATATATTAAAAAAAAAGTTTCAAATAATATTTCACACAATTGAGTCGCTAAACGTGCGTACGTGCAAACGGTTCTATAAGATACGCGCTTAGTGCTACAGATAGCTATCGGCAACTATTAAAAAAGAAAATCAAAATAACATCTATATAAAAACTTTAACAGAACTTGAAATTAAATTTAAATTAAAAATAAAACTTAAATTTATTTTTTTCTACAATTTTGCGTGAGTGTTTTTTTTTTATTTTTTATTTTTGCCATTTTTAACTCAAATTAATTTTTCACTGCGAAATCTTGCAGTTGCAATCAAACAGCGGCCGGTGCGTGTATCTAAGCAATTAAAATTTAACATTAACCGCACTAAAATGAAAACAAAACAAAAGTTTTTGACGCAAATAAAATGAGAGAAAACAAAACGGCAAACGGGTAAAAGGCAGAAAAAAAAACAGTGTTGCATTTGGCCCAAAGCGTTGCATCCGTTCGTTTGTTGTTACTGTTTGTTGTTGCTGCTGCTGTTCATTTCGTTGCGACTTCAATTTTGTTCGTTCGCTCGTTCGTTCAAGTGGCCAAGTGTGAATCCGTTAGTCAGCGTCTGTCGTTTTCTAGTTTGGCTTTTATTTTTTGTGATCTCTTTTTGCTACAATACTGCACAGTGGTTAAGATATCTTAATAAGTGAAAAATGTTCTTAGTGAACGTACCTTTGTATTTAGTTTTGGCCGCTTAAAATCTAATAATGTTTTGCTATTGAATATGTGACATTTAAACTCAGAACGAACTGTACCTTGGGTACTTTTTTTTTATTGTGAGTAGAATTTGACTAGATGTTGATGTACCATTAATCATTTCGTCATCGGTCAGACCATTATTGGGCTACCATTTTTCAAAACTTATGAATAATAAAAAAAAAAGTAATTTTTAAAATGTTTTTCATCTATGTAGCTCTCAGAGCTGTGAAAGAGTTCATTAATTTTCAACTGAAATCCATTGAACTCACTGCCAAAAATGCAGCACTCAGAGTGCAGCTACTTAAAAATGAATTCGCTTGTAGACTTCAATGCCATAAGTCTGCAGCCTTTTCTATTGTAAGGAATGCAATTATTCTGGTGACGTCATATTTTGGATTGGAATCATGATTGGAAGAATTGTGATTGCATTGAAGTCACCTCAAATCACTTTGAAGTCGCTTAAGTCACTTGAATTCAGCTGCTCTGAATTCATTCCAAAATCTATATATGTTCTATACATATATAAAAGTGAATGTGTGTTTATATGCAAGAATGTATATGTGTATATGATTGATAAACTCAATGAATAAATGGTGCCCACATTGCATTTCTTTCGTTTAAGCCCCGGTAACTCCGAGACATTTAGCAAATAACATATATATGTGTTTTTCAATGGAGTTTAATTGAAAATATCACAGGCCGTGGCACCAAAGCGACTGACCAAAGATCGTATTTTTTCGAAAATATGAAAAAGCCCAATTTTCTCGAAAACGGTGCTACTTTTACTCAACATGATACTACTTTCTCTGACTTTCCTTGGTGTCGCCTATCTGATGTTAGATGATTATGAATTATTTATTAGACACCCTTTATTTATGTATGGAAAATATATAAATTTTGAATTTAATTTAGACCAGCTGACTTCAAGTGACTTCAATGACTTCAAGTGACAATCAAGTGACTTCAGCGACTTCAAAGTGATTTGAGTTGACTTCAATGCAAGCACAATTCTTACAATCATGATTCCAATTAAAAATATGACGACACCAGAATAATTGTATTATTTTCGATAGAAAAGGCTGCAGACTTATAGCTGCACTCTGAATGCGGAAATTTTCGTGAATTGAAAGTGAAAATCAATGCATTCTTTCAAAGCTCTGGTAGACCTCAACTGTAAGAAAGAAGACATCAAATACTAGAAAAAAAGTTTGCTTTAAAAAAAAAAATGTTTCAATATTTTATTTCTTATAGGGTAAATTTAAGTTTTGAGTTGACGTGATAGATGGCCAAAACTCTATATTAAATGTTTTTATTTAGTATTTAAATTTTTTTTTATTAGTTCTGTGCAAAAAAAAATCATCAAAACCAAAATTATATCTCCATATATTCTTTTTATATTTTTTTTTTAAAGTTTTATAAAATTTTCAACAGAAATGAAACTTTTAAAAAGTTTGGAAAATATTTTTACTGTTTTCAAAAAAAAAAAATTTCAATTTAGGCAAATTTCATAGTGAAACTAAAATCATCATTTGCCCTATAAGAGAAAAATGAAAAAAGAGATAAAATCTAAGTTTCATAAACTTTGAAAACTTCTAGCGCCAAAATGGTAATGGTACGACTTATGGCGAAAACATTGGTGATTCACCATTAACTACTGAAATAGAGCCAACACAAAACAATTAAACCTTTAACTTGTATTGCGCCCTCCCAATAGATTTGCAAATACGTTCGCTTCCGAGTAAATGGTAATATTCTGTTGTGATTATATACTAAGCTCCATTTATTGTTATTTTTTCAAAATAAATAAAACTTTCAAATCGTAGCTCGAAAATATTACGAGCTTACGTATTTTTTTGTAGAGAAAAACCTGCAGCCACTCTAAAGAAACACATTCCTATACTTTGAGTTTCCAAATGTGTGCAACTTTTATGGCATCGAATCCACAGTGCATAGATTCCGCTGCTCCTTTGAATTAATGCCTCAATTTTACCTCCAATTTATTTGTGTGCAATAGCACTTGTTTTTTTTTTATTTTCTTCATTTGAATAAAATCATGCACTTGGTTTCTACAAAGTCAACTTAGTTAATTGGCCAACTGAAATCGGCCTGACGACGTTTATGCAAATGCGGTTCGTACTCGTTATAATTGTCATTAATTATCGCATACGCCCGTCAATTCGCTGATTTATCAACATTTATTTATTTTCCAATATTTTGTGATTTTCCTTCTCTTTGCTAAGCATCGCCAAATGTTTCCTAACTATGTTTTTTTTTTTTTTTAATTAATTAAATGCAATTTAAAAATGGTTTCCGTTCAGTGTTACCACTTTTATTTGTATCTTCATTTTGTGATTGTTGTTGTTGGTTTTGTGGTTACCATATCTCGTTATCACTTTCTATGATCATGGCGTTGTTGATGCGTAATTATTTACGGTAATTATAAAATAAAAATAAAAAAACTATTTGATTTAAATCCAAATTGTAATCAGTTTATATCAGTTTATTTTTGTTGTCTTTACTATCTCAACTGTTTGATAATTTTAAGTTTGCGTCATAACTTTTCTTGAGTCTAAGATGACAAAAGAATTGGTACTTATGTACATATCCTTGAAAAATTTTTCCTCATCTATTTCTCATGATTAGGTATGATTGAATTCAAGAATTACACTGTAGAACAATTCTTGCAACATTTTAATTGGCAAATATTAAATATACTCATAACTTCTGTAAAATAACTAAGCTGATCAACTGTCTCATATAATATCTATGTTTTTTCCTAAATGCACTTAAAGTTGCGGACTTTTCCTACGAAAACTTTTAAGAAAGTCAAAAGTTTTCTAGCTAATCAACAGTTTTTTTTTTTTACTTATATTCATGAATTTCGTTTGCTAGGACATTTATCAATTTAAGGAATACTAAGTTATTTCAGTTATATAAAAATACCAATCAATTTTTTGGTATTTTTCTTTTTTTTATTAATGATGGCTAGTGTTCAGAATATAAAGAACTAAAGTTTTATTAACAATTTTTTTTTTTTTTCTATAAAAATTTCTTACTTTTTTTCTTAAGACCCTTAATTGAATTTCACACAGTTGTTTCAATTTGAATCAGAAGTATTGTAAATTTTTTGAAGTCTTACCACTCTTTCGAAGATCTCTTTTCATTAGAGCCTAATATCTCTCAATTGGTCGAATTACTGAGCAATTGGGCGAATTTGCTATTTTTAGTACAAAATTGATCTATTTACTTTGATGCCGTGCCAACGTAGCTTTATAGCAGCGATGGGCACGTAGTGTCACTTTCCGCCCTCATGGTCCTGACCAATATTCGACGCACAAACAAGCAAACAACAATTCAACCATCTTGTTAGCTTTTTTGGTGGATATATATATTTTTGCCAATTAGACTTCGCTACTCATTTCATATCTGAAAATATAGCTGCATTAACCGTAGGAAATTTTAAAAGGCACCGCCGCTTTTTTTGTATTTTTTTAAATGAAAATGTTGTTGGTTTTCATGGTTTGAGATCAAAAAGAAAAAATTTTTCAAAGGTCAAAAACACAAAGATTCAAAGATATCTTTGATTTTTTAACTTTCTCATTCCTCTCTTATGTTATTATTGCCGCTTAAATCGAATCTTTTATGGGCCTTTTATTAACGCCTTACCCTTCCGCAACTCACTGCTAATGCTTTGTTTCCATAGTTTGCCGCGAACAACTTTTCTCACATATCGTCGTTCGGATCAGGCATTTAATTGCAACGCCATTCTATATAACAGAAAAACATAACGGGTGATTTTTTAAGCATTTGGATTTTGAAAATTAAAAAAAGAACAAAAAATTTGCAATAATAAATGAAATATTTATTTGGAGCGATACATCAATTCCTTTCATTTACTTTTTAAAGATTATTTCATGCAAATGTTACCTGCGGCTACGCTTGAAGTGGTTCATCCGGAAGCTTCAATTTTGGCATACTTTTTCCAGCATTTTGGCTTGTCCCCCACAAAAAATAGTCTAGTGGGATCCAATCGCTTGATCTTGGCGGCCAATGGACTGTTCCAAAACGTGAGATTAACTGCTCATCAAACTCGCTTCTTAATAGGTCCATGTTATCGCATGCCGTATGCCATGTAGCACTGTCTTGTTGAAACCACATGTCCATCCACCAAAAATAATTCTTCCATTTTGGGCATAAAAAAGTCGGTAATCATAGCACGGTGCCTTTCTCCATTGATTGTGACGTTGCGATTTTCATTATTTTTGAAAAAGTACGGTCCAAGGATGCCGCTGGCCCACAAACCGAACCAAACAGTGCATTTTTCTTGAACTGACTCTGACTGCTCTTCAGACCAAAATCTATTGAGCCAAAAATGAACTTCGTTGCCGAAGAAAATTTTTCGATAAAAACACATTTCTCACAGAGCACGAATTTTGATAATAAAATTCAATTATTTGCAACGCTGTTCGCTTGTAAGTCTATTCATGGTAAAATGGCAAACCTTACTGAGGATTTTTTTTGGCGTTGTCACATGTTACGAATCACACGTCAGGTGTCACAAAATTTACACTTAAAAAACAAATAGAAAAAAATCACCCGTTATAAACACATAAGAATAATACTTAGACGCAACATACCTCTAAATATTACTTTTATTAGGAAATCAAAAAAAAAAATGTGAAAATAAATTAAAAAAATACAAATCTCATGCATATTTTATCGGACCTAAAATTATCATTATGAGTTCTTCTCATAATGTTCTTTTATGGCCAAGTGTGTGTACATTAAATGCATTTTTTCTTGTGATTTTTTCTTCTCCAGGCAAATTATGAAAGTGCTAAGTAGATCTCAAAACCATCGAGAAAGATTTCGCCCAAATTTCATATTTCGACTCCAGTTTCTGCAAAGTGAAATCTTTTGCTATCTTTCATAGTTTGCCCCGAAGAGAGAACTTGGGCAAGCTTAAACGCAATACATAGAAAATATAATCACTGTTATGTAAATATCTACTTAAAAGTCAAATATTTTCCAAATAGCTGCTATCTGTTTTACGAAAATGCTACTTAAATGGTTTGCTCTGTTTTATTTTGTGTGATTTGAGTGTGAAGTTTTCTATTCTCTCTTTGGTGTAAAATTGTTTTCGTACAAATATTTGTGAGGCATTTCTAATTTTTGCATATGTATGTAAGTGCTTACTTGTGCATATGTATATTTTAAGGTTTTTACATTTCCACGCTCTAGTTACCATCGTTCCGTGTTAATTGAAATGTTACCATTTTTTATTCAAATATCAAAAATAAATATATTCAAAACAAAAAAAAAGAAACCAATAATTATTATGCAAAAAATGTCAATTATTTCACAGGGGTCTTAAATATCAAAAAATGACTATACGAAAACTTTCTTTAATTTATCGCACTGATGAAATGGAAATCCATAAATTATAGAATTAATTTATCATTTTACGGTGCTTGCATTGCACAGAAAAATAACCTCTTATCAATATTTTTAGCATGTGAACTTTTATTTGATGAATTTTATTGACAGTAAATCCATTTTGTTATCAAATTTAAAAACAAGAGCTTCCTGTGCATTCCGGTGAGGTGTGAATTTTTCGAAGAAAACAGAACCCTAACATATAGGTTCCAGTCTTTAACTCCCTTCTCTCAGCCAAGACAAAGGCTGATAAAACAAAAGTAAATAATTTCCATTTAATTTTCACACCCACCGCCCATTTGATCGCATGCGAACGGCCAGACGTTCTGACTAACAAAGCTGCCCTCGTAACGATGATAATAAGTTGCAGATAAGCAGCTTCGCGATAAAGACCAGACCACTATGCCATCGTAGTCGTCGTCGTCGTCGTCGCCGCCGCCGCCGCCGCTCCAACTGCACTGTAGTTGTATGTACATATGTTTGTACGACGGTGCCATCGCGCGCACCTTGCTGTTGTTGTTGTATGTGTAACGTCGTCGTTGTCATGTGTTTTTCTTTTGAATTTCTATTTTCCGCAGCACTCTCTTTATATGCCATTAGTTTGAAACTCTTTTGTTTTTCGCTTGTTTGCGATTTGTACTTATTTTCATTCTCCTCTCTATTTTGCTTTTTACCTCTTGTAGGAAATATCGCATGAGTCAATCAAACAGCTTGTGCTGGAAGCGGAGCATTTAGTACGTGACGAAGCGTTGAAGACTCCAAGTAAATCGAAGCATTCCTTTCAGAAAATTTCTTCAACAGTTAAGAAACGCGAAGTGATTATGCCCGGTCCCATAAAACAGCGCGTTCAAGTGAGTACATAGTTTGTTAACTTTCCATATCAATTTTTAATTTTAAATCTTTCAACTCTTTTTCAGGAGTGGCTGGCACATCAACCCAGCACACCCATGCAACTCAGTAAATCGCATGAGCCGCTCAATAGCTCCTCCACTGCCACACGCAATGGTGATGATTGTGAAGCCTCTGGTGAGGCATCCGAAACCGATTCCGTTCCTCAACTAGAGTCTGAATCATCCGAAGGCTTTACCGACTCCATTGCCACTTGCTTGCAAACGAGCACCAACTCATACGGCAATTCGACCGAACGTATGGGCGGTTCTGCTGAACCGATTGTCAGCCGTAGTGCTGTGCTTGGCTATGGCAGCAGCAATCAAAGTCTGAACGCCTCCGGTGCTGGTGGTTGTAGCGGTTTAGTGGAGATTTTAAAACGTCAGCAAACACGTCGCAAATCTGATCGTCCCTGGTCAGTTTCGTGTTTGTCGCAATTGACCACTGAAACTGCCCAAGTGGTGACCAAAGCAAAAGCAGTTAACAATGTACAGGCTGGCTTGGCTACACATTCTATAAGCGAATCTGCACTGGATAGCTTATCACCAAGACGCCCACGCACTTCGTCGTCGGCAGGCACTCAAGCACATGTGCAGCAACATGCTAAGAACTTTGACAGCAAGGGTTCGCTTAAACGACGCAAGACACGTAAAAAGAAGCATTCAACTAGTGCCACAGCAGCAACTGTTTCAGCCGCCGCTTATTCGGCTGGCAAAAAGACCGCCACAGACTCTGGTTCGGAAGAAACTTCAGAGATGCCCAAGCTAACGCAAAGTCTTCTTAATAATTCATGTGAAACCATGTCAGCACAACAGATACTGGAGGTAGCAAATGCATTGCAAAGTTTGCAAATGGCTACAGCAGAGGGTGGCGGCGGTGCACATGTTTCTTCCTCAATATTATCATCTGAACAACATCAGCAGGAAGGTGGCGAGGAAATGCCAAATCTGATGAAACCGAATTTCCGTGTGGGCTCATACACCACAGCCTATATGACAAATGAGGCACGTTTAGGATCATTGGCTGCACTCGCCACCTACATGAATGATGAAGAGCAACAGGGTGGTAAGTAGTCATTGTTTTTTTCGTTGTACTTTTTTCGTCGATTGCTTTGAATATGAAATTTTGTATGTTTAACATTCGGTTAAATTATTTTTCTTACTTAACACTCATCACAGGAATGTGCACTATTTTGTTTTATTACCAAGGCAATTTGTAGTGTGTGAAAATTCGCTCAAATGGAAAATATTAACACCTCTAATGATTACTTCAATAAGCATCTTAACTAGGAATGCCACAAAATGAATTATTGAAAAGTGTATGTGATATCAATCAATAGCCCCGAGCATATCGCATATGCACTTAGTGTAGCGAAAATTCATTTCCTAAGATTCGTTCAAATTTAATATCGCTTTTGAAGTAAAGTACTGTATTGTACTTTGTATTTCAAATTAAAACATATAGTCAAGCATTTTAAAATGTATATTAATTATAATTTGATACATTATTTTCTTATTTAAAACGCTTGGATTCGTTTCGCATCGCGATTCATTCAAATATAGAATTTGAGAAATATTTTTTGCAATTTACAAATTTCAAGAACTTTTTTTGCAATTAGATACGAGTATACCTACAATATTTATATGAAGCTCATAACAATGAAAACGAGTATTCATATATGACTCAGTATTTGAAACATTTGTGGGATAATGCACCAATTGTGAACAAGGTTTATTTCTTCAACATACTTTCGTTTTAACGATCGAAATATCAAGCACGCTCATGAAGCAATCTTTTACTCGCAAGGGTAAAACTAAATTAAGTTCAACAATCAATTAAACACGATGTTTTCATATTTTCTTTTATTAAAATCAAAGCCGACTTGAAAAGGTAAAAGAATTTCCATATTCAACGATCTTAAATCCTTAATCCATTAATTGCGAATTAGAGTCGAGATAAAACACTCCTCATTGAGTGCGATAATTTTATTTTGCAAAAGTGAACACCTTCAATTTTGCTTCAACGAGCTTTGAGAGTCAGTTTTCCTAAAGAGAGCACTTCTTTTCAGTTTTCGATACTAAACATCAAGAATATTGAATTTTCAGTCGACTGTTTTTCTCAAGTCTTGAGCACATAATTTGGCTATATTCTCAAATAATAATAGCGTAATAAAGCGTTGTGGATTCTAAATTATATCTTCAAACTAGATGTGGAATAAATTACGCCAAATAAATTAATGTTGGTAATTTTTTCTATTTTGTGGGATTTTTCTAAAGGAAAAAGTAGTTCAAAATCAAAAATATATTAAATGTTAGTGATTTTTGTGACCTTAATTAATATACATACCGATTTATCTTAAAAAAAAAAGTCGTCCAGAGGTCTGAACTCTTTGCATAAATTTTTTTAGGCTTTGCTTTCGTTTAATTTTCTATGTAATTTTAAATGTTATCTAAGCTCAATTTATTTGGGTGCTTTTGGCTATACCCTGATACATAAATGTGTGCTTGTATATTAGACATTTTCAAAATAACCTCATATTCTAGAGTTCTTCGGGAACGCTGAAAATTCGGAAATTTACTAAAACAAACTTCTAGGGTTGCTACCAGAGCTGCAAAATTTTAATTTTTCGAAATTTCAATATAAAAATGGAAAAAATTGCACTTTGTTCTCTAAGCTAAAATTTCTTTTTTTAAATTCTCTTTGCCTTTTCACAGACACAATTATTTGCAATTGTTAATGTAAATGAATATCGTTAAAAAAATAAATGAGGAAACAAATTTTAAATTTTTGAAAACCAAAGTACAAATTATCCCGCCTCTCCCTTAAAACTGAAAAAGTTTGGCTTATTAGCCAATGTTTATCGGGAAATATAGCAAGGATATTCCTCTAAACGGGAAGGTACATCGAAAACAGTAAACTATGTAAACTAGAACATTTTTGAGCCTCGTAAATAATTCATAAGGAGCAAATTTACGCAAGCCTCCAAAATTTAGAGGCAAATTTGATGAGAAAGCAGCTTTGAAAAGTCAAAAGTGAATCAGTGTTGCTGTTTGTCGAAGCAATTTGCTTCCAATTTGAAATTTCTACTTTTGAAAATATGCACATATACTCGTATTTAACATTACGATTTTTAATTATATTAAAAGCGCTATCCTCAGAATCTGTGTTTTTTTTTTTTTTAGTAACTTAATTCTACCTATTTTGATAAATTGTTTCGTTTTGGTGCAATACATTTTTTTTTATGGCTGCGGCAACACTGATAAAACTGCCATTCCTCATTCGTGTGCATTTATAGGGGTGTTCCCTATAAAGCAAGTTCGAAATCTTTTGAGCTTAACATGTTTTTCGACTTTTCGCGCTCAAAGGAATACCCTTAGTATTTCACTCGCTTACCGCGTATTTATTCTGAATGCCTTCTATGCTGTTCATTTCCACTAGTGCTGATTTTCTTCAAGAGGTTTTTGGTTGGCCTCTTCATCTGCTCCCCTGCAGGTTAAATTCTGATACAAAATATTAGCAAAGCTCATCCCTTAAAATGGTGTACAAAAACGACACCCTAATTAGTCTTTATTATGTTTCCTGTTAAACTCATCGATTTCTATCTGTAATTTCATACACAGCTTATAAGCCCCAAGTGGAACACCACCTCTAATAATTATTTTTTTTTTTTGTATGGAATAGCTTATCAACACAAAATGTCTTTCCTAAAATTAAACATATATATTCTTTCTGTCTGGTACCACATTCAACACAAATGAAAGTGGTGATCTTATGTTGACTTATCGTTCTCTGAAAAAAAAAATCAGTCTGACTTTTGTACTAAATTCACCATTACATTCCAAGTAGAAAAACAAAAAAGAAATCCCAATTGATTACTTTCTTATATTAGCTCTCATATTAACTATGTATTAAGCTTCGAAATAATTGATTCCCAATGACCTGAGTCCTAAAATTCTCGTAGTAATCATTTTAATTTATTACTTTTCACCTTCTACTAACAACACATTTTTCTATGCTGCAAGCTGCCACACCTGTACCACAAATGCGAGGTATTTTTGTAACGCACCCTATTCCTAACAACATTTCTTTTTTTTGTCACCGTTTCTTACGCTGCTTTAGTTTATTTTTGTGCTCAAATTTAAATTTCCCCATATTTTTCGCACACTTTACAATTTTCAGCCTCGCTCATTTTCGTTTTGTTTTCTATTTTTATTTTTAACAGAGGACACAACTGGCACCGAGGATCATCACAGCAGTTTCTCCGAGACTGCCTGGGATAATTATCAAGAGAAATACAATTCGGAAAATTATTCTGAAGGCTTCGATTCAGATGCAGCCAGACGTCTAATGGAATTTGGCGATGATTATCGGTAAGTGCAAAACAATTAAAGGTAATCAGATATAATAAAATTAAACTTTGTACGATATTTACATGTTTTTTTAAATGCGCACACTCATTACTTTCCTCTCATTTCATTTTGCCATACAGTAACTTTATGGACTCACAATCAGATTGTTGCTCATCACTCTCGGCTGCCAACAATGTAGATTCATTGTCGCCACCTCGCATGGATTCGCTGCAACAGAATGAAACGAAAATCATTACCCAAGAGACTATCGTAAGTAGCGTTGATCACGCCAGACGTCGACGTGCACTTGAATTGGAATATGAACGTAGACGGAAGACCTTGGAAATAAGACGCAAATCGTGTCAAGGTTAGCATTGTAGTCTTTCTTTCTTCTTATTTATAATTTCTAACCCAAAATTGAATTTCTTAGATTCTTCTGATAATCAACAACAACAACAACAACAGCAACCACAACCACGCAGTCCAACCATTAGCCTTTCTTCATCGGCTAATGCACTGACACCCAAAAATACCGACGGAAATTATTTCCAGTATAAGCATAACGGTGACTCGGCCAGTCGCAAGCTAGAATTCGGCATGAGCCATTCGGCACAAAGTCTGCGACGCACTTCTGAAAGTGATACTTCAACGCGTCGTCGTAAGGCTGACGAGCGTCGTCGCTCTTCGCGTAATTTGGAGAAATGCATTAAAGTTATACCGGCTACCACATCGTCGTCCAGCTGTGATGACTCTGATGGTGAGAAAGAGATGCGCAATTTATTAACACAGAGCCGCAACCGTTTGGAGGATACGCATTCACTTAAAATACGTTGTCATCTATTGAGACCAGAAGATTATGTACGTAGTGTTGAATAGCTTTGGGAGTTTAACTGAATATTTCTTACATTTTATTTTTGTTTTGCAGACTGAAATAATTAACACTTGTCGTGACAACATACGCTGTTTGGAGGCAGTGCTACGTGGTCCACCTAGCACAGTGTTGTCTGCACCATGCATTAGCACTTCTAAAGGTGAGTTGGTCGTTTACGTTCATCTTGATTGCAAGTGTGCGCCCATTACCCGCTTTATTGCGCGTTGCATTGAATTCGTTTTGGATTTCAGTAATCTTCTCGAGAATTTCATACTTTATAGATTTTTTTTGAAAACATTAAGAAGCATGTATTCTTTGGTTTTCAGTAGAGTAACAGGTTTCGACAAATTTTTAGGTTATTTTAGAAGACCTCTATAAACTAAAATGTTTTAGCTGCAAGCGTTAACTTTATAATTCTTATTCCTGTATACTTGTTTAAATTTTTTTTTTAATTTGTTTTAAATAATTTTTAATTTAAACTTTAATTTTTATTAAATTCTTTTCTTTGTTGATTTTGTATTTGTGTCCATTTCATTATACCTGCATATATATATTTATATAGTTTATAATATATATCTTATTTTGTATTTCTCATACATATATTATGGTTAAGAAGATCGGTATTTAAAATACTATAAAAAATATACGAATTTATGCATTTGACAAGCATTTAGTTTTAGGTTTTTTTCTTCAAAATTTATATATATATTTTTTTGTTTAAAATATTTCTTAAATAAAGGCGATTATTTTGTAACACAACAACAACTGCATTTTCGATTGTATTTTGGCAAATTTTTGAATAATTGTGCTTTTGTGTTTATTTGTATGAATTCATGTATTAGTTGTGCTGTCAAATGTAATGTAAAAGTATTTAGTAAAAATTTAAATATGTAGTAGAAAAACTTTGCAATAAAATGCGGTAATGGGCTCACAAATGTATTTGTGACATTATAATATTATGTGTAATTTTATATCATATTCTAACATTTTGAAACAAAATCATTTTACTATATGTGTACTAACTAATTTATTTTCTTTTATATTATAATATTGAACGTTTTGAACAATGCTATAATCAATGACACATTAGAAAATATTATTTAAAATGTTATTGCTGACACTAGTTTTGATGAAATATAATATAATTTTTTTTAATTCAAACAAATTTTTCGATTGATATATAAACAATATTTGCATTATGTCCATGAATTGTTTAAAATCCTAGAAGTTAAAAATTTTATTTGGATTAAGTTTTCGTTATGAAAACCTTGTCCTCTGCATGCTATAAATGTTTTAAGCAATAGACAATATTCTGCCGCGAAGCTGGTAGGGCATCAAAGCTCACCTCATGGCCGATAGTTTAACACTATATATTTTGAAAAATACTATTTGAATTGATTATTTCATTCACTTCGCTTTCAATCATTTTGTCACGTCAAAACTCTGAGATATCTTTGCTTAAATGTCAAAAAATGTAGTAATTAAAGTTATCACACACTAAAAGAGTGTATATGACATCAGATAGTAGGAATCCTATGTCAAAAATATGAATCAGATTCTATTTGCTGGGAAAAATCTGAAAATAAAGTAGTGTTTTGTAAATTACAATTTTCTATACCTTCCTATTTTGACCTTTTACATTTTGTCGTTTAAGGCTTGATTAAATATCGAAAAGTGACACACACGAAATGAAAAACCTTTCTGTAAGAAATTTCGACTTTAACAATTTTATAGAGCTTGTTGTCAAATTCATTTCAAAGCAATTAACTCAAAATTTTCGTTGTTGTTACTTACCAAAGTATTTTTTGTTGGAGAAATATTTAATGCAGGATTTCTCAATATTTTTCTGCAAAAATGAACAAAATAAGTAAATTAATTAATCCGAACGCGAAAACTAAATTTCATCCAAAACAATAGAAAAATTCTCTCTAAAATCAGAATGAAAACTAAACCCTAAAATTTAAATATTAAAAGAAAATTCTAAGATTTTTTTTTTTTGTTAAATAAGATCTAAGATTGTATTCTAGTTTCAATGCATTTAACGCTAGAATGTCATACGATAGAAGTTTTTTGGCCCAAAATTTTAAAGGCTCCACTTTAAACCGTCTGCCTGTTGGCTACTTATACCAAAGAAAAATTATAATTCTGCTGATCCAAAGGTGAATTGATCAAGCTTTCCTTACATTATATGAAAAATATCAACTTTTCACGCCAGAGTTTGACTATCTAAGCGCTAAAAAACATGTAATAGGATCCTATGGGGTGATAAATGTGTATTTTTCTAGAGTTGGCTATATTTTTTCAAGTAATTAAATGTAGAGAATTTCAATGCTTTGTCTTTATTTAACATTTTTCTTTCTCTGTTTATTTACACATCTGTAAACATTTTATTTTTTTTAGTAATTGAATTGTAATACATATTATCTCAAGTTATATATTGAGACCATTATATATAATGTGTATAAAACTTTTCATATATATAATTACGAATTTAATAGAGGAACTTAATAAGCTTTCTTTCATAATTTGATAACTTCTTGACGAGTTCTTTTTTTTTCTATTTAATATTAATATGTACGAAAGATAAGCTCTAAATTTTAGTGCCACTTATATTGAAAATGGTTGAAATTTAAATTAGCAAATAGTTGAACTAATGATTCAATCTCTTAATTTTTCCAAAATAATGAGTTTAATCATAGTTAAATATCATTTGTCGTTCAATTATCATTTATTATAAAATGGAGTCACATGATTTTAGTTCATATTGATATAACAAAATGATTAAAAAAGGACTTACCCTACTAAAAGCTCAGTTCATTTCATAAAAAAAAAATTGTTATGAGTTGTACATAGTTGGAATGTAATGGAAAAAATTTATTAAAATATCCATGACTAATAAATTTTTTCATTTATATGTATTTGCTAATTTTCATTTCGGTTTCAGCGTCGGTTATCGGTGGCACTAAAACAATTTTCAATGGTAACTTGACTTAAAACTAGAAATATTTTAATGTCATTGTTGCGACTCGTGTACAAACGAGTATGTACATATGTATAGTCTGATTTAAATAAATGCAAATTTAGCCGGCCAAAAATGAATTCTATCGTAGAATTCAATAATTGTAAGCCTTACGACTGGCATGAGCTCAGCAGCCAATCAAAAAGTCGGCAATCGGCATGCCCTGATTAAATGAGTTAAAGTGTAAATTTCCAAAGCTAAATTCTAAAAAAGAAAGGTATCAAATAATTTGAAATGCAATCGACGCAACTGCACAACAGCATAGGTCGATGTTCGTATCTTGCATGCGGTAATCGTTGATTTTTTGATGTTTGCTTATGGGTTTAAGTAAGAGTGTCAGAGCAAGATGAAAAGCTAATTTCATGTACCTGGACACATACTTATGCTTTAGAACATCAAAATCTATAAATACTAAGAGGTTGCTACTCACATTTTTGGATGTTTTCGAAAGAAAATGA
The DNA here is from genome assembly GCA_963680825.1 of Meiosimyza decipiens. Lineage (NCBI taxonomy): Eukaryota > Metazoa > Arthropoda > Insecta > Diptera > Lauxaniidae > Meiosimyza > Meiosimyza decipiens. The sequence continues at coordinate 37,855,311 of OY804258.1, forward strand.
AGAATTTGCTTGAGGCTTTATAACTTTTCGAGTTGCTCATATAAAATTACGAAATTTTTAAACAAATTTTTTCTTGCCATTCTACTTTTCAAAACCGTAAAAATTTAAAAAAAAAATTTATTGAAATTCAGAGTGTTCATGCATTTTAGCTTAAATTACATTTTCAACAATCTATTTCTCTCTGTGTACTGTACTAGTTTTGTTCACGTTCTCTTTTTTTAGTCAAAGAAATGTGTTAAAAAATCCAAAGATATTGTCAAGTATTACAATTTAGTAACTATAGCCAGCTGTTAAGAGCGACTATGACTGTGCCGATTCAAACCGAGAAAGTGTGTGGGGTCGCAAACGAAGAAGTCTGAAATTGTCTAATCTGGTAGTCGTGTGGGCCATTAAAAAACACCAAAATAAAGGATGACACGGCCTGAAAAACTTTTCTTCACGAAGTTAATTTTGTCACGCGCTATATAAATGGTGCACCGTATTTTAAAACCGTATGCTATCATCCAATTTTGGGTATCAAAATATGACGTAATATGATTCTACAGCACTTGTTGTACCAGTTATCTTGTACTATCGTTCAATTTCTCATCCGAACGACCTGTTCTCGGTTTGTAAGTTTGTTGTCTATCGTGAGCTGAGTTAGTCAAACGGCGACAAACGGTTACTTTTTTTATAGGCGGAATGAGAAAGATTATTGAAATAGCAAGTATAAGCTGAATTCATGTTCTATAGGGGAAAATTGTTCAGATCAAGATGTCATTACCATTTGACCTTGTCAATGAAGGTTCAATTTTTCAATGTCTCGTTCGTGGTTGGTTTTATGTTGTGAGATTTCGTTCCAGTTATTGACACATCATTTGTCGCACCCTGGGGACTCCACATATCCTTTGTTAGCTTCATTTCATAATCTTTGTTAGAGCTATGATTGATAGCTGAATGAAGTTTGTGACTCAAGATCGTGCGGTGCCACCAAATCCTCTATATTCATTTCGTCCAAGGGGCTTATTCAGCGTAACAGAGCGCTCGGAAGGGCCGTGATTCACCAGGATAAATCAGTTCTTCCAGTAAACTCCAATGGTTCCATTTGATCCCATGGTTTAAAGTAAGGATATGGGTGAGCACATCGTCTAGCACAATTAGAAATAACAGGGGGCTTCAAGCAGTCCTGCTTGACTCTAGCCTAGTTTGTTTCGATTGTAATATTACACAGACGCCTAGTGTAAGGCAGACGCTGACCAAGAAAAAGCCGTACACTCTGGTTTTGACATTTCCTGGGTTCACTGGAGTGCGCAAATGCGTTAATCACCTTTAGTTTAGACGTCTAAAATGTCAAAGTTTTATCTGAAAACGGTGCCGAAATTATTAAATTATAGTTATTTGCTTTTAGAAAGTCATAGTCATTGACTAAGTAATTTATAGTCAGCGTGTCGTATAAGTAATTTTTACTTCGCGCCAGTGCTTCATCATGATGCACCTAACTTCAATCGAAGAAACGAAGTTTCAAACTTTGCCTTCTGGAAAACTTGATTGTGGAAAAAAAAACTGTTAAAAGTATGTTCGCATGTGGCATCACATCGATTTTAACATTTTTGGTATTTATTCGATAACATATCGAAGAACAAACTATTAAATTCAAAACTATACTAAGCTCGAAAGTAACCTAAAAGAGTTAATTTTATATCTTTTTGAGTTTTGGCACTACTGAGAGCCAGAAAAGTAAGGAAATTTTTTCCATGAAAGTCTACTATTTTCCGCTTGTACGCTCAAAAAAATTAGTCACCAGTGTTATTAGAAATCTTAATCAAAATTTATAAAACGTGGCAACGCTCATTATAAAGTTTTATTAGAATCAAAGCAGAGCGTAACTAATTCTCCTCTCACGCTTTTACTCTTGAAATGATAAAGTAAACTATGGGGAGCTTTTATAAAATATTTATGTGAAAATAATTAAAAAGACAAAGAATAAAGAGTGCATTTGTTTACGTTTATTGGTAAACAAAATGCTCATTTGTTTATTCAGTTTGTTGCACTCTTTGGTGCCAAGCTAAAAGAAAGAAACATACAAACTTTCGAGTTATTATTTATAGGGTAAATATATACACAAAGATAACATTCCTATGCGTACAGATTGTCAAAATTTAGATAAAACTTAATACTAACAATGAGTGGGGTATTATAGTTCACTACTTAACAGCACCAGTAATATATGCATTTCGTAGGTCCTCGAAAATCCGTCAAAAATCAAAATTTAAGCTTTCCATTCTGAAACGATGACTATCTTGTACTTTCAAAAATTCACCAAAAGCTTTTTTTTTTGACTTCAAGTGATTTTCGAACAGTTTCAAACTTAATTAAAATTAATAATTTCAAAAAGTAAACTTTTGCGTTTGTAGTATTTGTGTACACCTATCTCACCTACACTGCGACAATTAAAAATACCTTATCATCCGAAAAAGAATATTTTTTTAAAAATACCTAATTATCTCATTCGCTGGCGAAATCTTCTGTTAAAAATGTTTTTGTTTGATCAATAAGAAGCTTAAAATGATTTTTTGTTTAATTGTTTGTCTATATTTTTGGCAAAGGAAACAGAAAACAAACAACTTATAGCATTTATATTCTCAATGCTGACGCAATTTTTGCCAAATTAAACATTATCAATGGTCACTTCACGCTGTTTGTTTATAAACAAAGAAAGACCCTCAAAAAAAAACTCGGGTTTTACTTAAAAACAAACAGAAGCAACATCACTTCGTTAAAGAAAATGTTCCGTTGTAATTTAGCGGTCACGCTACGCAATTTTATATGAGAATTTATGTTTCGTATCTTGCGTTCCATATGAATTGTTTCAAAACTAACAACGCCAACAATAGCAACAGTGTGCGAGGTGGTACCAACACCGCCGATGACGAGCAACTCATTAGACGTCACACTCGTAAATAATCTAAATATTTTAGTTCACAGTTTTAAAATATAAAAACAAATAAAAATACTCCCAAGTTATTGCCAGTAAAAATAATTTATTTAGTTTTTTAAAAATAAAGCAGATTTAGCTATAACTTTTTGTTGTTATTCATTCAGCAAGCCAACCAAAGCGAAACAGCTGTTCTGTGCAAAAGCTTTCCAAAATTCTCAAAAGTGGATATGCTCAGTTGATTATCTTGTGGCACAATGAAATTTGTATTCACCAAAGAAGGGAACTTTTCTTAGGGGTGGGTCAGTTGTCATCAACTGTTGGCTTCGATTTGCTTTTATGTTTCTTTAGCATTGCTTTGACATTGAATTTCTCTTATTGTTTAAGAAAATGCTGTATACCAAAATACTTTTTTTAGCTATTGCGTAGTGCAGCAGTGATAGAGTGTTTCCCAACCTTTTGTGCTATTAAATAAAAAACTTTTTTTATTTTTGAATTTGTGCAACCAAACTTCCGCTTCTTGAGCGGCTAAATAATATAAGCACTATCCATGAAAAAATGGGCTTTTTTTTCTTAAGATTGTGTTTAATCTGATCATCAAATGGATCAAAATAATGGTGCTGTTTTTTCTATATAAAGTGATGTTTACAATAATATATAACACTTGGTGATAGCACTTTAAATGAGAAAGATATCCAATCAACCAAAAAAAAAAGTTCGCAAAATGGTTTTGTCCACTTACCTGGAGAAATGAGCATTAAAATATTCTGCTATAGCGAACAAAATCAATATAGCGAAAAGAACTGTTCAAAGGGTGTACCTGTTCTACGAAAAAATAGTTTAGGTTAAAAACCTGAAATTTCAGGCCCAAAGTTAGTGCCGAAGGTGAAGCTAGTCTTCAAGCAGAATTTCAACTCTTCAGTACAAGATATGGTGGTTATAGCTGATACCTGTAAACAATATGGAAAAGAAAAGTAACTTCAAGACCTACAGGACTCATATAGTACCAGATCGTTCCGATGAAAAGCTGTTAGTGACTTAAAAGCGATCCCGAAAGTTATATGAAGGCTTCTTGACTAAATTTGACAGTTATTTTTTTTCACCGGATAATATTGGTAAAGTAGTCGCTGCCAGAGTTCGGACTCGGACTCGTCTTAAAGCAGCTTCCATAAGTTTTTTCAAAACTTTTTGTTTTTAAGCTATCCAATTTGAGTTGGATATTTTTCTTTACGGCCACCAAGACATTTGGCTTGTTCGTATAGACCCGTGATTGTAAAAAACCTCAAAGAAAAATGTTTGAAAGGTCAAATACGTCAGTCTTTCGGGGCAATGCAAATATTTAAAACAGAAAAAGATAAAACGTCCGGGATGCTCACGCACAGAATCATTCATCGTCTCTCGTTAAAGTAACAACAAGGCGTGACTTTTAAATGATGGTATTGCTTCACGCAGAATCGTCCTCATCGCGGTCGAGGCTTAAGAACACTTGGCTTAGCTTGACGCAATCAGTGGTCTGCATGCAATAGATGATGCACTCTTTGCATTTTGAAACATTATCAAGTATTACACCAAAATTCTCTGTAAAGACCGTCTGCTGTTCTTCAATTGGTGTTGCGTTATCCGATTGATGTCGACCGCTTATTTGCAACCACATTGACATAATTATTCCGCAATAAGAAGTATAGCGATGGTATGGATTTTTATTTTTTAGAATATGACAGTTTATTTTTTTTTTAGCAAAAACTTCCTACATATTTCACCTGTATCAATGATTCTATGTAAGTTTTTTCCAAATCTTGGTTAATATAGCTGACTATTTTCTAAGATTACAGCTCTGAGAAAAGTAAATTGATGATCGTTCCTTTCAGTATGACAGTTAATGGTTTCACCCAAATATTTAAATCTACTCCAAACGTTCTGACGAACAATTGTTGTGTACCACTGACCCACCACCTCGCATACGTAATGCGCTCGCTGGCAAGCTCAAAGCACACAGCACCGCTCGCCAATCACAATTATTGAGGTAACACATTAGTTACAATTCTACACTCAGACACAGTGGTTTAATCATTGTCTGCGGTATTTCAATGTCAGAAAAAAAACGTGCGTCTTGAAAGTTTCGTAAATGAGCCATAGAATGCGCAACATTTTACGCAGTATTTGGAAACAAAAGAGTTTTACACATTCATCTGATTTTGTATTGATATTTATATTTGGTGTAGCAAAATAAGAAAACAACGAAAATTCCTTAGATGCTGTGATATTAATTTAATTATAAAGAAAAGTATACTAAAAATAACTTCAAGTTGAAAAAAAATATTCCTTACGAAAGCGCTTTTAAATCTGTAGATAACTTTGGCGGTTTTTTTGTGGCTTCAATTACTTTATGTTATACGCGTATGTTTCAATTGTTTACCTAATTTAAAATTTTACAAAATATCTAAAAAGATATACAGTATTCCGTATGCTTATCGCTAATTATTAAAGCAAAACAGCATTTCATTCTATGGTGGAGATTGTTGTTTTTATGGTTTCAACTTGGTAAAACCAAAAGGCAAAAAGTTATCTTCCTAAATGATGTTGAAACAGCTTCCCGCATGCGTTAAATGTTGAAACTCAAGTGGAAAAAAGAGATAAAATACAAAAGTTTTTAAGTTTTTGTTGCAAACTGCAATAAAAAATATAATTCATAAAAAAAAAATTTAATTACTAAATTGAATTTTAAGTGTTTGCTGAAGCGTACTAAGTTGAATGTTTCCAGCTGTCAGCAAAGCACGCGACCCTACTCTGAAGAGCACAATATCGTGAATTCAAAAGAGAAAGAGAGTTTGTGCTCTGTGTGTAAATATAAAAAGTAGGTCATCTTTAAGTCAACAGTAAGGGTTGCTGCTTGGTAGCTTTCGTGAGTGCGTGACTAATATTTTAAAATTTGTGAAAAATTCAGTCATAAAAATTTATTTAAAAAATTAATTGAAAAGTAGAAAATTAATATCAACTCATTGCAAAATCATAAAAAATCCTCAAAATGAAAATCGATGTCGCCGTACAAACTGACATTTGTGAAATGCTCTCGTCCACGAGCACATCGGGCTCTTCATCGCGTTCAACATCGATACAAGGTAACCAGCTTGAAATGTTGTTATTTTATGAATGTTATAAAAACATAATTCTTACATATATTAATCGTTGTGAAACATTTTGTTATTAAGTAAAAGCTTGTGACGCACTTAATGAAAGCTCAAAGTTTATAATATAAGGTTTCGAGCTTACTCGATAATGGTGTCAATGACCTGCCGCGTAGTAAACGGTTATCTCATGAGTTGGATCAATGATTTTATGAACACTACACATACAAGTAGCTGGCCTGCTCGCTATTCTTGCAAAATGTTCAGCAAAGTGACTGCGAAGGTTAATCACGGGTCAAAATGCTTGTGGACAGCTCTTGTCTAACACGTGTGTCATCACCGATCCAACATGTCAATCTTGCCTTGAGGATAACAATACTATAGACCACTACCTCTGTATATGTTCGGCTTTCTCAAGATGCAGGAGAAGGTTGTTGGGAGCGATGTCTTGGGAATGAGTTTTGCTCATTCTTTTCTTTTTCTAAAATTTCTTAAGGAAACAAAGATGTTTAAGGAAGAGTAACCTTTGCTCATCTAGTTTCTTTTCTATCCTATTTTCTGTTTCTATTCACTTCCAATTTCTTTATCGGATCTAAGTACAATGGCCTTTAAACTGAGTGCTATGGAAATGTCTCTTCTGGTCCGACTTTGGTATTAAAAAAAAAGATTTCCTCGAATAATTTATGAATAAAACTCGAAAATCAGCCGTTTTCGTGCTCGATTTCGAAAATGCTTCTAGTCCTTTATTTTCTCATTTTATATACTTTGCTTAGTAATAAACACTATCGGCTAAGAAGTTTCAAAATTTATCGAATTGATCAAAACTATCGTAATTTCACAGACATAGTCGAAAATTTCCGTAGTTTACTTGCGAAAAAATTTTGTATTAAACAATATTTTTTCATTAGTTTAAATTAATTTTACTTTATTAATTTAATTAATAGTTTTTTAGAATGACGTGTTTAAGTTTCCCCCTGTGTGGGAACTGTCATATCCGATTTTATATATATACCTAAAGGGTGTTTTTTTTAGAGGTATAGAGCTTCGAATTGAAATAAAACACAAGAAAATCGTTTTAATGTCCATCAATTTGGCTTTATTGGAAGGATAATTTTATGCCATTAATGTTTAAATATGATTTCGGGCATGTGACCGCTGCGGCTGGCTCGAATAAAGCCAATTCTACAGGTCCAATTTTGAACCACTTTTTCGAGCATATGGGGCCGTATGTCGGCAATAACGCCACGAATGTTGGCTTCCAAGTCCCCTAACGTTTCTGGTTTGTTGGCGTAGACGAGCGACTTCACATATCTCCAAAGAAAATAATCCAATGGTGTCAAATCACACGATCTTGGTGGCCAATTGACAGGTCCATTCCGCGAAATTATGCGCTCATCGAATGTTTCCTTCAATAAATCGATTGTGACGTGCGCTGTGTGGCATGTAGCGCCGTCTTGTTGGAACCACAACTCATCCACATTCATGCCATCCAATTCGGGAACAAAATAGTCGGTTATCATGGCTCTATACCGGTCTCCATTAACGGTAACTGACTCTCCAGCATTATTTCGGAAGAAGTATGGCCCAATGACTCCACCAGCCCATAGAGCACACCAAACAGTCAGTTTTTGTGAATGTAATGGCGTCTCAAGGGTCTCATTTGGATTCTCTTCACTCCAAATGCGGCAATTTTGCTTGTTGACGTAGCCATTCAACCAAAAATGAGCCTCATCACTGAACAAAATTTTGCGATGAAAATCAGCATCGAGATCAATCTCATTTTCGGCCCATACACCAAAATCACGACGCATTGCATGGTCTCGCGGCTTTAATTCTTGCACAAGCTGGATCTTGTAAGGTCGCAAGCCAAGATCTTTGCGCAAAATCTTCCATAAAGTTGATGGACAAAGCTCCAATTGCTGTGCACGGTGGCGAATCGATTCATTCGGGTCCTCTTCAACATTTAGCTCTACAGCGGCAATTGTTTCTTCGGATGCGTATTATCACATAGAGTAAGCGTAGTGCGAAAACGATCCATGGTTAACCGAATTAATTGCTCTGATGGACGATTATGTCGACCATAAAATGGACGGAGCTTGCGGTAAACTTCGCGAACTGAACCATTATTTTCGAAATAAATTTGCACGATTTGCAAGCGTTGTTCTTTTGTCAACCTGTTCATGATGAAATGGCAAACCAAACTGAACATAAATGACATTAGAGTTGCCAGATTTGACCATAAAATGCCAGTTTTATCTCTATTCGAAAAACAAACCTCTAAAAAAAACACCCTTTACTTTACTTACTGCATCATCAATTGCAATAGTTTTCTTCTAAGAATTCTCTTCTTGAGGCTATAGATTTTTCAAGTGGCAGGCTCAACAATCAAAAATGCTTTTAAAAAATCGGAGTAACCTTGTATCATTTTCCTATATTCTAATTTTTGTATTTAAATTAATTATTTTGACTTAAAAAACCACCAGAGTCTTTTACTCAAAAACGTTTTTCATTCAAAGTTTAGGAACTACACTATATACGTTGTAGTTTATGCTGCTAAATACGAATTCTGGAGCTAGCTAAGATGCTCCGGCTTTGTTGTTGTATTTAATTCAAATGCTTCAACTCAGTACATAAAGACACATTGGGCATATGTTACTTTTTCATGAACTATCACAAACTACTTGATCTTTATCTCTTTTGGCAAAATTAGATGCCTCATTTTTTTTCTTAAGCGACCTTTACTTAAACCCTCAGCAAAGTGTTAACTATATTTACACATTTTCTTGTATTTTTTCTCTATACTCAATTGAACGTAAAACACTGTAACACTTTCTTGGCACAGATTTTTTTCATTTTCTAACTGTGTTCTACTTTTTACAGACACATCATTGTTTAAACAATAAAAAAAAAAAAGTTATAAGAAATCTAGAGAGAAAAAAAAATTTCCCATCACTGGAAAAATCGTCATTGACAGCAAAAAGAAAATATATGTTATATGTCTACATAAGATAGCATACCATAGACTTGACAAAGAAAATTGTCATTCATCAATTGTCATGTTTTACTGTGCCTATTTAGCAGTTGTCAGTTGCATTGACCTGAGTTGCATTTGTAATGCAGAGGAGGGGGGCGATAAATGCACTCGTAACTACAAAGCAATGCAATAAAATGCTGTTTCTTAGCTAACAGTGAATAGTGTACTGTGACTTATAAGTAGGCTTCGATTGTCGTTAATAACGGTTTTTTGAATCTGTTTGCGCTCTCCCCTTTTGGCCAGTAATTGCATTGTTAAATTTTTTCTAAGCATTTCAACTCGTATTCGACTGCATTTTAGCTGTAAGGTTTTATTTTTAATTTTTATGTCCAATTAAAGAAAACTTCTTAAAGTTAAAAAGTTTCCTCCTAATGAGTTGTTCGTTGAATAAATGTTGATGTGGGTTAATGTGGGTATAAATATTCACACGTGAACTTTAATTATGATGTATGTATATATGTATTTAGTGGGTATATGTTGTGTAAAAATTACATATGACAAAGTGCACGTTCTGAGTCTCAAGTAGAATGAAAGTATTTTAAGAAATTAAATTAAAATTGCAATTCAAAGGTAACATATAATGTTTGAATGGAATAGAAGAACGCTATATCACTACGCTAACGCTTTGATTCGTGTTCTAATTCTTAGATTTTACGTTATGATAATACAATATATAATATAAAATCTAATTATTTCGATGAAACGTTTTGCTTGAGAAATAAATAGCTCAAAGTAAACAAGTTGCTTATTTCTGCATCATCAATAGAGAAGCATTCGATTTACATGATGACATGTACCTATTACAATCAAGCAATCTAATCGACATAACTCAATACATTTGTTTCATAGAAAAACTTTCAGTACGAGATAAGAATTTGAAATTATAGAATTAAATTTTTAAGTGTTATGTTAACATGAAAATATGAAGTTGATGTCGAAAAGATTTTTTCGTGCTTAATACGATCTCACTATCAAATCAAGGTTCTGAAGAAACTTTGCTTAAAAACAATTTATGCTAATGACATAAGATAGGAGTATTTTTCTCTTCCCAAATTTTTCTTAAGTGACTTACTTATACTTTTTTACTCCATACAATTGACTTAACTATATACATGCAGTTATTCCTATTAATTACAAACATTTTGATGTGCAATGTCTCGAATAGGATACATCCATTCTATTGAAAAGATCATAACCTGAAAATGAAATGCCCTTTTTACTATGGAGTTTGGTCTACTACAGGTAAAGAAACTTCAAATGAACTTAGACTTAGACCTGGTAGACCGATACGAGAACGATACGATAATTCGTATCGTCCTCGCAGTGGTACCAAGCTTATCGTCTCGTACGAGAAATTTTTAATCTGTTATCGTTATCACTGATAATTCTCGGTTGTTCTCGTTCACATTTTTATATATATTAAACTAGCTGAACCAGCGGCTTTCCGGCGCACTGCCCGTTGTACATCAGTCTTTACTGTAGGAAATTTCACAACTTCGTAAAAGTTCCAAGAATACCAATGTAAGGGTTTCTGTTGAATGGGAGGAGCTATGACCCATTAGCTAACCCAGTTTACTTTTAGCAAGTCGTTTAGCACAGACAATTTTTATTTACGTATCAGGTTTCACAGCTGCAGCTGCGATGGATGCCAAAATGCTCTAACGAATTCTTGGGTGCGCTGTTTGAATTCTGAAAAAGTGTATTTTTCAAAGCTACAAGTGATACAAAATTTGATTGCAATTTTTAACAGATAGTCGTGTAAACAATAAATATCAGGAAGTAAACTTATCACTCAAAAACAAATCGCCCGTCTGTTATATTGCTTTCGCTCATTTAAATAATCTACAAAATTCATAACTGGATGTATATAACTATCATATATCAATTGAAAGTGAAAAAATTTCTAACTCAAAACTCAAAAACACATAAACTACTCACTCTAATGAACAACCGATTAGGTTATTTATAATTTACAGAAAGTATAGAGCTATTTATCAAATTTTATAACCGGTCCATTCCCATGTTTGCATATCTTTAAAAATAAATATAGTAATCATACGGCAGCGATATGACAATAAATCTACAATTAGCCAAATTCAAAACGAGCTCCATTTGTGTTCTAATTTAATCACGATAATTTTGTTTTTTTTTTTAAATTAAGTTATTTAATATACCGGCTAACGACGTCATCGCAAACTCGAAGAGACGACAGAAGTAACCCTTTAAAAGCATCAGCAACAACAGTGACACATTTTTGGAAATATTTTTTAATTCTAGAATTATTAAAGTTATAGCAAAGCATTCTTGTTAGCAATTAAAAGCATTCTATACTTTGTTTTTTTATCGCTTGTTTTTTGCGACTTCAACCTTGAGTGTGGCTCTGACAGTGATTCTATTACATCATTCCGTTGTTCGAACTTGGCGGTAGATTTTTTGTTTGAAGCTTAAGTTGTAGATGAAAGAATACTGTGATGACGACATTGCATTTTTATTGCGACACTTTATAGTTTTGTGGTTTATTTCATTTATTGTTAAAACAAATTTTTCTATGAAACTTTATGCCAAGCTGCGAATTAAGGTTTAACTGAACATTGTGAAAGCGGCGCTAAGTCTATCAATTACATTTTGGGTCATTTTCATGGTGAAATAATTTTTTAATGATTCTTCATCAAAATATATTTAATACTTATTTTTGTGAAATTCATGGAAATATTTCTTTGCAAAAATCTTACAATTAAAAGTAAAAATCGTGAGTTAGGTCCATTATGATCTTTTTTTTTACTGAAATATCCATTTTGCTTAAGTCTACATCTTTATTTGTCAACCACAAAAATGAACTGTGTGGTTCAATGACTCGGTTCACTGCGAACGGACAGACACACCTTTTCTAAAATTTGTTGCATGCAATAAAGCACAAGTCTGCTGCCATTCACCAGCTTTTGGGGTGTGGTTCTTCATTGGTTGCACCTACAACGTAGACAAATGTTAAAAAGAAGTTGTGCTAAAAAATTTCCAAAATGTAACAAATTTTTTTGTTGGCTTTCAAAAAAAAATCGATAATAACTTCCGTCAATTTGAAATTTTTTTACGAGTTTTCATTCTTATTTGTGGCTTATTACATTTGTTTGTCTAGCCTTTTCAAGTCGCTAATTAGTTTTCATTAGCCTCTAGCCTTTAAGATGTTCAGTTTATGTCTATTAGCATAAATAATTAACTACGCTGTTGTATGTGTATTTTTTTAATGTAAAAAATTATGGTTACTAAATAAATTTTTGGAAATTAACATAACTAAGTAGTGTTATCAAGGTAGTAAGGTCTCAATTTCTATAGAAAGTGCTCCAAAATTTAATGTGGCAATAGAATTTTAAATTAAATAAAAAAATTTGGATTCAAACCTAATGTGTACGCGTAAATTTGTTTTATTTCAATTTTAAGTTTTGTCAGTCTAAAAAATTATCTTTGTTGTAGCAATGCTGAGCCTTAAAAGAAAGTTTGCTACATAGAATAAGTTACCATATAAGGAGTCGTTCAGATCTGTATTACGTATATTTTGCCATTTTCATTATTTATTGAATAAGCTTCAAGCTAAATTGCTAAAAAGGTTTTTATCTGTAGTAGCTACATTCTATTATTATTATAATGCAACCAAGGGGGGAAGTGTTCACGAATTTGTGATGAGTTTTTTGGTTACGTCACATTTAAGAGTTATAGAAAACCAATTTTTTCATTTAATTGAAATTTGTAAAAGAATTTTGTTTTGCCATAGAAAATCAACTCTATCTCTTACCAAACCAAGACTAGGCTTAAAAAACAGCATTTGTGCAAACGGGTGTGGCACTTTCTGTAGCAGCAATCGTCTTAGTAAACACATTAACTTTTCCAAGGCAATGTAATAAACAAAGATATAGTACAACTGAAAATCGCTATACGTGACCGACCCCTTATGAAAACATTCCATAGCTCTTAAAAGCGTTACTTTCAAAGACAAGAATCAATTGTATGATTATTCCGTCACTCGTTATCGTCATGTACTCAGAATTTTTTGATTACGTATAGCCTCACAAAATGATATACAACAAACTTATAGTCATCGGCTCAGAACAATTACGTGCTATAATAAATAGCTACTTACATACATATCGTATTCTAACGATATAGGAATTGATTTTTTATTAAAAAGTGATTAATTCGTATTGAGTTGTAAATTAATTGTAAACTTACAATTAAAATTTTAAATTGTTTGTGAACTGTGGCATCTTGCATCATTGTATGCATTATTACACGATTCGCGGAATAGTGGTAGGGATTTTTTATTTTAAAACGAATTTTTACATTATTTTGATTCTTGAATTGACCATGTATTATTCATTAGATCAAACATTAATACTTTTAATTTTTTACAATAACTTTTAAATGAAAATGTTTAAGGAATAAACAATAAAAATATGCTTTCTTGAAGAAACACAAATTTCTGATATAAATGCGAGGCCTCTATATAAATACAATTTAAATTAATATAAAACCGAAGCGTATCTGGGCCTTACTGCATTAAAATACTGAGTATTAACCAATTTAAGGTATCTCGGTACTGTTTAAGGTACCTATGTCACAGTACATAATAATAATAATAGAGTTTAGCTACTACAACTATTAGCTTGAAGCTGTAAATCAAGTAAAAAAATAACACGCTAATAAAATTTTCAGGAAATATGGAGAAAAATGTATTATTTCTTTAGGAAATTTCTTAAAATATATAAAATGTCATAATATATTGCGTCTACGCTTTGTTCCATCTTTTTCCTAAAGCAGCTCTGAAAGAGAGGATTTAGTATCTTACCTTTGTTAAAAAGCATTTACAGAAAATAACAATATTTCATAATGTCTGCTATACCTCACACGCCACATTGAAAGTGATGAGTTTTTATTACTTCACCACCGTTAGAAAATTTCCGGATGAAATTTTTAAGGAATATATATAAATATATGAAGCGCTCAGTTGCAAAACCGACCAAGCCAAAAAAATCAAATTTTAAGATATTTTCATACATCAAAATCTAGACCATGCTTTATTTTTCTTTTTATTTTTTAGATTTCAAAACCGGTCAAGTACATGAACTTGCTTTCAAAAACTGCCAGTACATTAATATCAAAACTGGTCAAGTCCATTTTTTTTCAAAAGAAATTTGTTGATTACTATGTCAAAACCAGCCAAGTCCATTTTCAATGGATCATAAACCGCCAAGTCCAAAATTATTTTCTCAAAAATATAGGCAGATAAAACTAGAAAAGTTTGATCTGTTCTGATCTATTATGCGGAAAATATGTTTTAATTTTTCAATGAACATAGATGAAGATAAACGTTTTTCGTTGATTTCCCAAAAGTATGAAAAGGGACTTGGCCGGTTTTGCAACTGGATGTCGTTTCATATTATATATGTCTGCCTCAGTGATGGCATTTAGATTTTGCGCCAATGTATAGAATCGAGACTTGAAATGTACTTTTTAGAGATCGAATGTACTTTTTTCTCCTGAATACCCAATTTTACTAAAATGTTCGAAATTTTTCTAAAAATTACTAAAAAAAAAAGGTCACAATTTTGCCATCTCAAAAACCCTACCAAAATATATATATTTCACATTAAATTACAAAATCTACATATTACGATTACTTAATTTTTTTTTTATTTATTCAAAAAAGAAGATAAATATTATAAAATATCCATTGCGAGTATTTTCTTGTACTAAAAAAAAAGATATGATTATAAATTCTCGAAACGTATCGAAAATGTACTGAAAATGTGCTAGAATTTCGCCAAATGTATTTAAAATGCGGCCAATGTACTGACAACGATTTTTCAGACCGCAAATGTACCAAAAAAGGTACAAATGTACCGGAAATGTCGTCACTGGTCTGCCTATCCCACCTTAATCCTTGGCACTCTCTGATCACTCTGAGAGGATTTTTTTTTTTCAGTACCACAGTTCCGTTACAAAATATACTGATAAAATTTACGGAGAACATCGAAAAATATATATAATTTCATAATATAATATAATAATCTGCTTTACTCAACTTTGTTTCAACTTTCCCGTAGGCCGCTTTAAAAGTGGATGCTTTCCTCAGTTACAAAGCATCCTATTAAAATTTACTGGAAATATCAAGAAATAAATGTTTATTCATAATATATAGAAATTTTATCCCAACTTGTTCCACTTATTCAGCAGAAAACTGAGAGGGGTGATAACTTAGGTAATGCACTTAATACCACTACTCTAAGAGCGGTCTGAAGGGTATTTGCCGCAATGTGCGACGACCCATTATAATTTATTGTGAGCTTCATATGTACATATATTTCTCCTTATTGCTTGTAAATTTCATTCGGATGTTCCTTGACGGAGATGAGGTTCCTTGAATTAGTTCTAATTAGCATAATAAGGGCAGGTTTAATTCGGCATACTTAAGGTTTTGTTTTTACTAGTACTTATCTGCGCCTTCAACTTTAGTTACTTCGTTTGATAATTTCATGATGGTGTTTGTTGGCGGAGACTTTTTTTCCGTTGGCCCTTGGCAAATAGGTTAGTAAAATAATTAACAATTGAAATTTCAGATGGTGTTGAAAAAAATAATTTATTTGCAAAAATTGTTTATTTCATATGACGTTTTGCGGGAAGCGTAATGTAAAAGTAATTCTTTTTTTTTTGCACTACAATTACCATATGAAAATATTTTATATCTCAAAGGTCTTGCCAACTTTTACTTCAATACCAAACCTTAGAACTCTTCTCGGTATACAGTAGCATCAAGGTTTTTCCTCATGCTACATTCAACATTTGTTATGTTTTTGTTATAAATAGTATATATGCTGTACGTATTTAGTTATGTTATTGTTATATGTCATGCAAATAAATATTTATGTTTATCCCATCCGATACTTTTATCGATTATTTTCCCGTACGTAGATTTAGTAGAGCGAAACATCTTTTTAAATTCGTTTGCATTGCTGTCGTGTTCATTTTACCACGAAAGTCAATAATAACAAATTGTTAGCATTTTTATTAAAATACAACAGACACGTATTTTTATTAACATACGAGTACATATGTATAAAGAATCTGATAAATATCACGGAGGCCAGTAGCGGTTTATCGGATAAATTTCTCTATATTTTGCCATTTTATTTTCGTCGCCCAAGGTTCTTAATTCTTGTAATTTTTTCTTATTGCAAAATTATAAAAACACAAAAAAAAATATAAAACAAACTGTCAGTGCATATTGTTGCAAAATGTCTTAAATGTATGCCACTTTCATTCATAAAAAATAATTAATTTGAATAAAAATTTTATGAGGAATAATTTTTTTATGGCATACATTGGTAGACATTTGTTTTTATGTGCGATATAATTGGCTTTCAATATCAGAAGAAGAAGTGATGTGATGAAAAATATCCAGATGTTGCATAAATTTAATGTATTTTCATATATACATATTTTTTTAATATTTTATTTTATAGGAAAATTATGCCGCATCTGGATATTTTTCAAAAAAAAAAACGTTCAAAAACGTCAGCTTTCAAAAATGTATGTCTCTTTGATACCTTAATAAAAAAATTATGGAGAATATAAAAAAAAATAAAAAAAAATAGTTATGCAAAATACCGTTCGATTTGTCGTGGAATGTCCCATTAATTACTTCTATTTCGATAACATAATATAATAAACAGAAAATGTTTTTCCTTTAAATTATTTATACATTGATTGTTTCCTCAGACTCCTTTGTGTCTGTGGGATATTTTTTAGAGAATTTAATTTCCATATTTTAAGTAAAAACTATTTCCTCTAAATATTCGAATACGAAAATTTCCTGGAATTTTACCCCGTATATCACTAAAAAAAAAGTTATGAATGTTACGTTGGTGCAAAATTATGCCATTAATTGCCTTTTCACATTTTGCAGATTAATAAATATAATATTTTTGATAAAGAGGCTTCGGCCTAGCTTTTTGAAAACCATCTTTAGTGCCAAGTTCGAACGACGAAAGTTTAGAATCTTTTTCTAACTAATTAAAAACCTCTATCGAATTTGATGTTTATGTAACTCTGAGAATCGATCCCATGTTGCCAACATAAAAGACTGACACTAACAATAATAAACAATTCCTTTCCATCCAAACCACACCCTTCGTTTTTTTTTTTGCGTCGATCCTGGCTATGCCACCATTTGCTGGGCTTCATTTTCACAACATATTAATTTTTCGAAATGAAACATTTTAATATTCGATTTTGTTCGTTCCGTAATATTTTTGTTTATCAAATAATACGTTGAACTTCTTATTATATCTACCTAACGGAACGTAAATGTTTTATGTACTTTGCAAATAATCAATCCATATGTATTTTTGTAGAGTGTAAACCAGAAAGGGTGCATATTCGCCGTCAAATGATATGGACGTGTAATCGAGCAAACCATTTCCGAAATGAACGCTCTGTATTTTCACATTAAACTTGCGAACTTTTACCGCAAACCTATGAGGGAGTATTTTTGAATGATAAAATCAGTTTCCACAGTGTGGTGAAAAAGAAAATGTCTTGAACGATTAAAGAACTGTAAAAAAAGAGTTACAATTGTGGCACTAAAATTTACTTAAGCAATGAAAAGTTTAATTTGACGATGAGACCAAATGAAATAAGTCTTTGTCAGAAGTACTGTGACTAACGAAGCTCGTGTTGGGCATGCTGTAGGATCTAAATCCCTAAGCCGTAACATAACCAAACAAAAGACAAACAACAACAAACAAAGGCTAGAGCAAGTCATGCTCTTAGTTTCATACATTGTTAAGTGGAATCATCAGTGACTTCTTAGCCGGTTAAAAAGAATTTCTAAGCCTAATATGTTTCTCTTTTAGCATAGATTTGTAGAGAACCCAAGCAACAAAAGAAACATCAAAGTGAAAAAATCTTTTTTTCGTTGTCTTTGTTTTGTTTTTATAATGAAATATTTTTAAGAATATTCTAAAGAAGGATCCATAAGACTAAACTCAACGTAATTAAGATATCGATTGCTCAATTTATCAAAATGTTACTGATTATAAAAATTCATTTGAAATGAGGAACGATGATTCCTGTAATTTTTTGTTTATGAAAATAAGTCGCATCCACATCTGTCAAGTGGACTTACTTAGCAAAAATTAATAAATTCTTTTTTTCTGCCGTTACTCACAGAAGGCACTTTTTTAGAAGAAAATCCGAGCTATTGACCGAAATGTTTTATAATTTTGTTTAAGTCCGCAAGTTAGCATTGTCTTATGATTAAATGGGCATTGATTCGATTTTGGTTTTCTGTTTCTTTAAGGAGTTTGTGTTCGCATATTTTGAATCCTTACTATGCTTAATTTCGATTTTTAACAAAGTTTGTGATGCTGAAAATGTTGCGTTAATTTGCTCAAATTACCTGAGCTTGAACTTTTGATTTGTACCCATTAAAATTTCTAATCATAATTTCGCGGTCAATATGACTAAGATTATTTTTGTACAAATTTTATTTTTTTAAACAGCATACTTTACCATCTCTTTTAGCAGATGTCATCAAATGACAACTATCAAATACTGTCAGCATACTTAGACATTACTGTCAATGCTTTTATGCCATGCTTTTACAGGCAATTTTGGCTAACACCAAGTTATTTAATTTCTATTTAAGTTATTGCCAAGAGCATATGGTTGCCAACAACATAACTCTGGCAATGTTTTTGCCAACGAATAACAAATTGAGTAATAAATCAAATTGGTAACTGCAACAACTGTTGGCTTGTCAACAACAAAAGTATTCGCTGGCGTTGGGCTGCATATAAGGTCAGCTGCACAGGTACAACACAACAAGTTGCTGCATCCTTCGTATGCAGCTCCCATTGTTGCCATAGTGCTGTTGGCCAAAAATGGTCACATAAATCGAAACAAGTTGCTGCACAATCGCTAGCTGTACCCTCTGTGGGATGCAGCAACAACTGCAAGGCGTTTTAAAACAGAATACCTAGAGTCATAACAAGCTCTAGAACCATTTATGGTCCATCGATGTTTTATTATTTGATTTTAACTTGCATTTTTGAGGCCAATTAAACCAGTTTCTTTATATAAGACGACATCAAGGGTAGAATGATGCGAATACGGATATATGCACTCAATTCTTTCACTTGTGCCTCCTAAATCAAATTGAAACCACTTTCCTATGATAGATATTTTCTAAATATTTACGCTGGTACACTTAAAATGGACTAAATTCGCCTGTATCATTCTACAACCTCTAACTCCGCTCCTGTACCGTTAAACTTAAATTTTGCGCGCAGCTTTACTGCCCTTTCGTTTCGTGGCAGCGCACACTTGAACAACAACTCATAACCAACGCTTATTCCGCTTGGTTGCATTTTGTGCATCCAGGCTGCGCGGCGCAAAAAAAGTCACACTCACTCGATCGACCAGTTTGCATTCGACATTCGCGTGGATCAGTTCGTTGTCAAGTTTATTTGCCTTGATTTTGTTGTGACCACCAACACAACTCTGCCGTTGTGAAAAAAAGTTGACTTAATTTTTTCTATCGTCAGATTTAAACGCATTTTTATTACCACTCGTCGTTGTAGTTAGTGTCTGTTCAACGCACATCTGCCATCTTTGCTGTGTCTGTCCTGGCCTTTGCTAGAGGTGCCTGTTTGGCTGAGCGTTGCATGTTTGTTGCTGCGCCTGTTTATTTGCAATTTTAGTTTTTAATCGTGCGGTTATTAATTTTTAATCCATCAATTTGTTATCTTTACACGGGGTCCCCGGACCCGATTCAGTGAAAGTGTTTACTGCCTACATTCCTGAGGTGCTTGTAGTATTTTTGATGCGAGTGCGTAAATTGCGTGCCGTGATCTTTTGGCGCCATCGTATGGTAAATTTTTTGATGTTGTAATTAGTTGATATTATTGCGTCTGCGCGGTAGGCAGTGTCTTGTATTTTTCCCGCAAATTGTTGAAGTTCATGTTCAAATACATATTTTTTGTTCGTACATGGTGATTTACTGTATTAGGCTTTGTATTCGGTGAGTTTAATGAAAGTCTGCTAAACTAATTGTATTTTAATTTTACTGTTGAATGTATGTTTTTACATAATGTGCTCACTATTTAATTCAGTTGTGTATTGTTTAAGAACTATGTGTCAGCTTTAATGATAATTTTACAAAATTTGGTTAGATTTTGGCGGTTAGATCCTTATCTAAAGTTGTGAAATTAATACAAAAAAATACAATTCGATTGAGCAAATTTTCAAATCGAAAAAGGTTGCGGATTAACTTAACCTTTCCTTACAATTTTCCCTTCTACTGCCAAAAGTTTGATAGCCAAGTTTTTGAAATACGGTGTATTATTATGCTTGATGCAGATTAATATTATGCAGTTACTGTTTTTTCATATGTGGCCCTATTCCGATGAAATTTTGTTAACCTTTTAATGAACATGTGCCTTTTTATTAAACGCTTTAATGAAGCCGATTCCGTTCTATGACCTTTCCCCGACTTCAAAATTTATTTCGTTCACAGGTTTTTCCATTTTGTATACTGACTGAAAGCGCGCAAGAACCGTGAACTATTTAAGAATTGACAGACTGACACTAGATTTACTTAGATGCATGCTACTTAAGAACTTCATATGAACCAGTACAAAAAAAAACTTGACTTCGTTCAGAAAGTACTAAAAGGGTATAAAGTTCGTTTAAACACCCCGAATTTTGTACCATGTGCCGCTTTGAACTTTCATTGTTAAGTACAATATAAGTGGATTATGTGTCTTTTTGAAAATCCACGCTCACGAATAGTTAAGGAATATAAATATTCGCATGAAATGTAACTATTTGCGGGTTTGACATCTATTGATTTTTTTAAAGGCCTGAGGTTGAAAGTACTTGAAGACACGATTCCATCAAAAATCTCAAAACGACCGACCATGGACATGTGCCGTTCTGTTCACCTACTCCTCAAATAAAACCTTTGTTGGGAACAACTAACTAGCCAGTCATTCGACGGAGTTAATCTCTTACAGTCAAGAATTTAACCACAACATGCTGCAGTCTAAGGAGTCCTTAGCTGCAATCTTTTTCCATTCTGAATGAAACTGCAGTGTTTAACCACAATCTGATTTCAGTCTGAATGGGTTTGGCTGCAGCTTTTGACTTCGAAATCAATTTTATCTATTTACTTTTTTAAAAATAATTATTTTTTGTATAATAAAAACCAGTCAGTCGTATCTATCTGATATTTAGCTCAAACCTTTTTTAACAATAACAATTAATTAATTAAACATAAAAAGCATTTCTTTTAATTTGAATTGCAGCAAAAAAGAAAAACTGACGCAAATTTGTGAAAATTGTCAGTATTTCATTGAAGCCATTAATTTTTATCATTGTAAATAAATCTAAAAACTCTGCAATGAGTGGATGCAACATGGCATAATTGACAACGCTTGGCTACTGGTTATAGCCAGTAGCTCGATTAAAAATGGTGTTAAGTTTAATAATTAAATAAATGAGCGTAACTCTTGTATACGTGATTCAAGCGCTTTTTATCTTTTTAATCGTGAATATTCGCACAAATATAATTATTCAATAAAAAAGCACATCATTTAAATTGCTGCTGTTTTCTATTAAATGTGAAACTTTTTCTACAATTTCAAATAATAACTTCATTTGGCAATGAATAAATGGATGCAGTTGCTTAACCTTTATGTTAAGCTAGCATGACACTTTACGTACATTTTCTATATATCATAATGTGCTCAGTAGATTGACTACAAGTTCAAGACAAGTGTGGATTAAATATCCATCGAGAAAGAAATGAAATGAGTGCTAGAGAGATGCTCCCTTATTGCGAGCATTTGTCTCCACGTTCGATTATCCCTGAGTGTAGGATATCAAAAGAAAAGTGCAACAATTTTCAAGTGCATTTACCGCCGTCAGCATAGCACAAAAGCAAGCAATCATTGGCACTTGTTGCGCGCGAATGAAAGGGAAACTTTATTTTTTATTTTTTTCATTACAAAGGGAATTTCCTTGACGGCAATTTGCGCATGCGCAGACTGCTCGTCGCCGGCGTCATTGTGTTCATCGTCATGTCACAGACATTAACGGTGTTAATTGTTTACTTGCGGTGGATGTTGATTTCTTTTCTTTTTCCTCTACTATGTGCAGATTTCTCTGTTGATTAGGTTTTTCTTGCACCATAATTTTGTTTCTGGTATTAAATTATTTTTCTTGTAAATGTTATCATTATTTTAAGTATCGTATTCGTATTTGTAATTATTTGTTATTTCCATGAATAATTTATTAATAATTTTGTTTTTCTTATTTTCCGTTACTTAGATTTGCTTGCTGCCTGGGAGGATTTATTGGGCTGGAGCGAAAATGCTGCCGCTGCACGTAAAATGCAGGAGGAGATGATTGTCTTGAAGCACACATTGATTCGTTTGGGCAACAAGTCATCGTTTGAGCTATTAGACACGGAGCCATCTATACAAATTACTATTGAGGCATTAAAGGTAAGCGGTAATTTTTTTAGTTGTTGCATGTTTTGTGCTGTGTCTGGTACCCTCAGCAAAGTGCTACTACAAGCATCATGGATTTTTTTACGATATTATTCGTAATTTTCTTTTTATTGTTTTGTAATGGTTCATTAACTTAAGATCGAAGTAAGAGAAAAGTGCTGTCTGATATACCGCGCACCGTACCTTTTTTTCATTGCCAAGTTTAAGATCGAATGCCTCACAATCTTGACATGTTACAGAGGTATAACGATCAGATTTGGATTCAACATTAAAAACTTAGGAGTTGTTGAACTAGTGGGCGAAAAGAATGCCATTTAAATACAAATCTTAAAACTTTACGCGCACTTCGACTATTAATGCAATGTAGAGTATTCAATTATAATATACACATAATTTTAATCAATGGTGAAGCCACAGATAGCACCCTCGCTAGCTGTAATTAATTTTATTTGATTTTGGCATTTTTAATTCTCTATGAAGTCATATTTATGACTGTCAAATTCTATGCCTTGGTGTTAATTTACGATATTTCTTATCACTGTGTGAAATTAATTACTTAAACCTTCAGTAAATTCTTCTACCCTGATGCCGAAATCAATGCCTTTGTACAAATTGATAAGTTATCTAATTACATATATTTTAATTTAACTTTAAAACAACTCTACTTAATTTATTTAATCTTTTTATGTATCACCCCCACAGAGTGAAAAATTACAATTACAAAACTATCGCACAAGTATGTTGCGCCTGAATGCATCCGTTCACAGTTGGTTGACCCGACAAGAGCGCAAATTACAAGCAGCCGTTGCAGAGCAGCAACTAAAGGAGGCGGCCATAAAAGTTGCTGACGTTATAGCTGCTGCTGCTGCTGCTGCTGCTGGTGCTGTTGAAGAAGATATAAACATCAATACGCAAAACACATTGGAACAGCAGCAATTGGAGCAACAAAAAGCAATGACTGCTGAAATCACTGTTACCGATTCCAACGGTAATCAAGTAGAAGCACACGCTATTGGTGTTTCAACCATGAAAAGTACCAGCACTAGCACCTCAACTGATGCAGCTGATTTCGCTGAAAAATCAGCGAAGCTCGAGACGTTAGTACAATCAGAATCTGAGTTCGATAAACATCTAAAGGATGAAGTTAGTGACATGTACAGCGCTTGGGATGAAGCTGATGCTAGGTAAGAATTTTTGAAAATTTCAATCAATATATCACTAATGTGGGCATTTTTTCATAATTTAACAGAATCAATAATCAGTTGGAGGTTTTGACGACCTCATTAATTGCTTGGCGTCAACTGGAATGCGGACTTTCTGAATTTCAACAAGTATTGGGTAAAGACCGTGGCACTCTGAAGGGATTGGAAGGCGCTTTGGATAAGGGTCATGCCACACCAATTGAACTGGCACAAAATGTTAAACTCGTTGCGAAGTTGCTGTCAGAAAAGGTCAACGTTAGCCAGGAGCAGGTAAGACGGTGTTTTAAACTCAAGCGGCCGCTTTTTCAATGTTCGGCTAAGCACTTTAAGTGTTCGGTTAGAACTGATCTGTCAGTTAGGTACTGATGTATTTAATGGCAAAGTACTTTACCAGTTAGCTGCTAATCAAAAGATTAAAGCATTTTTCAATTAAGTAAAAATTTCCTTTGATAGGGTAAAATTTTCATTTAATACTTCCGTACTTTACTGAAAATTAACTTTCTTCCGTTGACAAATTTACTTAATCAAAGGTGAATTAAAATATCAAGTGTAAGAAAAATTTCTTATTCAAATCAAATTTATGTACTCATTCTTAAAGGAAATAAAGAAGTTATTTGCTCGAATTTAGTTTGGTCCTTTTTTCGGTGTATTGATTGACAAATAAATTAACAAATTTATTTTTTTTAATTAATAAATTCAAATAACAAACTCACTTTTATATTTCAGCTTACTGCCGTGCAGGAGCACCTTGACCCCAATCATATTCTACATATTGCCAAGTTCACTGCTTCCAATGGTTCACTGTCAGACTCCGGTATATCTGATGGTGGCACCACTTCCGATGGCGGCCTCTCTGAGCGTGAACGACGTCTCGGAGTTTTACGTCGCCTAGCCAAACAATTAGAATCCGCCCTAGCACCCGGCAGTGAGGCAATGAAATCGATTGCGGCACGCATGGAATCAGCAGAGGATGAATTGAAGAATCTGCAAAATACCTGCCGCGATTTGATTGTACGCACCGCAGCTACACATCAAAATAAAAAACAATTGGAAGCACAAAAGCAACAGCAGCTAGAACAAGATACTACCGATAAATTACACTCCGCTGCTGCTGCTGCAAATGGGAATATTAAACTTAATGGTCACTTACATAACGAAGTTGGTGCAATTTCTAAGAAATCACAGCAAAAGGCACAAAATATTAGTCCTTCAAGGCAACACAAAAATAAACGCAATGAGCGTTCTACACCAGTGCAACAGGCAGGCGAACAAAAAACAAAGAATGCCAGCAGTAATGCAACAACAGCACTCATTGTAACTGATGCGCCTGGGGACGATGATCCAGCTGATGATCCCGCCTTGGAATTTGAACTTAACTCTTCAGATGATGATGAAAGTTGTGCAAAACCAGCTAAGGGTTGGGCTTGGCGTATTGCAAAGGTGGCGCTGCCAATGCAGTTGGCGCTTTTTACTTTTCTGTGTGCCGCCTGTCTAATGCAGCCAAATTGTTGTGACAATTTGAACAATTTCTCAATGAGCTTTACGCCACAATTACGTTATATACGTGGGCCACCACCGATATGAGCCGTAAGCGCATAATGAAATAAAAAAAGGACACTTTGTTAACTGTTGCTTAAAGACCAATGGTGACACAGCACTAACAGCTTAAAGACGTCAAAAGGTCACATGGACAAATGTCTAACTTTTTTTAATAGGGTATTTTTTATACGTACGTTTAACATACGAGTACCAATTAAGTTTGTGTGTTAAGGGGTGTCGGGGTCAATTGTGAAGCATTTAAAATAAAAGCAAAATAAATGTTTTTTTTGTGAAAATCCAAAAGGTGCTAGGAAGCTCTTAAAGAAATGCACAGCAATTGAAATTGACTTTTTTAAGTTGGCAAATGTTGGGAAGAATTTCAAATAACAATTTTGCCCTAGAAACTGAGTGCTAATTGCGCTTAGCTAAGCTAAGTAGAGAGGCGTGTTAAGTAGGAGGAGGTTAGTAGTTGTTTATTTATTCTATTCTAAAATATAAACTTTTTTTAAAAATTTTTGGCTGAAATGGGCTATGAGAGCAAACTACTTACAAATATACTTGATGGTTTTACGCAATAAAACTAAGTTTGTATTTATTTTAAGTTTATATAAAAATGAGAAGCAAATCCAAAATATGTTTTAAAAACAAATTTTCTTTTAAAAAATAAGTTTATTTACATAAATTTTAAGCTATGGAGAAAAAGAAAATCTTTTCATAAAAACAATGGGATAAAAAAATAATCCAAAAGCTTGTAGAAAATGCAATTCACGGAATTTTGTTACTTTTAATATGGATTAAGAAGAAATATACGGATATACATGAAAGTTGCCATATATGGCCTCTACTGATAGTGAGTTCTTTTAAAAAAGAGATATAGAAAAATGTGCTGAAAGAGCCACAAAAGCTTACAAAAATGTAAATCATTTCATTGAAAATGAAAAATATGAAAGACACGTAAAGCTCAGAGAAAGCTACGTGTTCGCTGAACTTCTGCAAAGAGAGCAATTTCACATTCTATGTGAAATAAATGCCCAAGCAATTAAAAACGATTACACAGCGAAAATAGTGCATTTACAGCACAAGAAATCGGAACTGATATATTATGATGAAAAGGTCGTAAAGCAATTGACTAAGATGGAATATCGAAAATTTCCAAACTATTACTTAATTTTGAACCATTAGATCATCAAACAAACAATCAATTAAGAATTGCTAGCAACGAAACAATTAAAATGTTTACAAAGTAAATATTTATTTTATTTTGAAGATAAGTTTAATGAAAATGAAACACAATAAAACAGATGTCCATAAAACTGTTTTCAAAGAAAAAAAGCAATTATGATTGTTAATAAAGATAAAAGATAAGTTCGTATTTCACGCACATGTGAACAAAAATAACTTATCAGCATTTTGAAGAAACCCTACCAAAATGTGGCAACATATCAAAACAAAAAAAGTGCTTGAGGAAAGCCACAAAAGCTAAAAAGGTTTTTAAACTTTACAGCTACACGCTGTGTATTTGTCCAAATCGCAGCGCATATCTTGCCAAAACAACTGGTGCAGCTATTAAAATTGAATAGTCGATTTTTATGTAAAAATGATTTTCAACAAAAAATGCAGTTACTTTTGCGCCACAAAAAGTGCCTCAATTCAGTTAAATCTTAAAACAAAAAACCAAGTACAATATCAAAATAAAAGAAATGAATTTCCTAACAAAATGAATAAACAATATCTTATAATAGAAATGCCACCACGCTGAGGCATGCTATATTTTTGTACCAACTTAACTCAAAGAACAATAAAAAACAAAAGCTGCATGTTTGATTAAAAGCGACCAACATTTTGAGAATTAAAAAAAAAACAAAAAACATGAACAATTTCTTTTATGTATTTTTCTATTACATTAATAGGCGCATTAATTAATTTAAAAACAAAAATGTTTACTAAGTAATTGAGCCACCTATAGAAAAATCAAGTGAAACGAACATTTTTTGGATTGATAATTGAGAAATTTTGTGTAAATCAAATGAGTTTTATATAAACTAAATAAAACATAATACAATATTTGTCCAACATTTACTTAAATATTTAATTTTTTTAGAAATTTAGTTGCATTTCATTAACTTTTTTCTACTTTAAAGCAAATATAAAATTTAAGATATCTTGTTTCGTAACAAAGCAAAAAAAAAATATAATTTATAATAAAGCATTTCCACGAAAAAGCAATTTGTGCGTTATTCTTAATCGTTACTAAATTTCGCTTTAGTTGAATTCGGTTTTTAAAGTTTCAGAATGTCGTTCGAACATTGTTGAAGCTGAACCAAAATATGTAAGGGCAACATACAAATGGTATACAATATACAGTGCTACAATTTTCCACCCAGACTTTATACCTCCCGTCTGAATGTGTAGCGGCATCTGTCGACACATATCGTTGTAGTGGTGTTATTTTCTTCTTTTCAATACGCTCAAAATGGCTGCAATAGGTTAACAAATAGCTGAGGCATGACATTCCAAGTGATAGCCCAAAAAATTTGTGTCGGCATAAATGTGGGTCAAGTCTTGCCCCACCAGGCTCACCACGACTCTGGCGACTGATGCTTATTTCGATTATCAGCCACACTTTAAGTATCATCTCCAATACCGTATTACACAATATACAGCATTCGCTATACCTTAGAGGAAGTTAGGTTGCACTGCCCCAAGTGACATCATGTTTTTTAGAGAGTAGCATAAAGGTGTAAGTATAGACATTTTTGTCTTTTCCTTTATTTATTTCCAAAATAGTCGGCAAATATTTTTTTACCATTCCCAAAAAAAAAGTAGTCTGCTTGGAAGAAAAGTAAGCGTCAATTTGATCAAGGATCAGAATAAGTAAGTATCGAGTAACGCTTTTCTAAACGACTTAGTATTTGCTATTCGAAAATGCAACATGTACTTTATTTTCAGCAATAACATTATGTTTGCAATGCAATAAAATAAATGACAATGTTTTTACGTGGCTAAGTAGAACTTTTCTTGTAGCAGCTATTACCTTTTATATATTAGTTCAAATTTAATTGCTCAAAGCAATGCGAATGAAAATAGACATCCTTCAATTTATTTTATTTTGCCTGCACATCAGAAAAATACTTTTAAAGTTTTCATAGACATTTTTTATTTCTTAAGTTTAAATCCTTTAAATTCTACAAAAAGAATGACATCTCATTTGCCAAAATCGGTGCAGTAGAACGATATATATTGCATTTCAAACCCATTAATAGTAGCAATGCAATTGTTGCAAAATTTGCGCCTAAAAGATGCAATTTTTTTTGTAAATTTAACAAAATTTGTAGCATACATATGTGCATATGCAGATTTCCGGTCAGCTGCTACTGGATTATGTTCACCTGGTGCTTGATCAACTAAAATTCATTTTTGGTGCAGCCCCAGCGTGGAAGCCAAGCTCAAAAAATTTCAATGAATATGCAAAATACCAGGCCAACATGAACTGGTAGCAAGTGAATTTTGTGTTTACGATATCTTTATAATGCAATATCTCCGCAATTACTGAACCGATTTTGATGAATGCGGTGTCATAGGTTTTCTAAGGTATTGAAGATTTTTATGATGTCTTTAGTAATTCTATAACCTAACAATAGATGGAGCTGTAACCAAATTAAATGTACCATTCGCTATTTATTAAACAAAGTAAGTTAGTTACAACACTTAGAACACAAGAACGGCTGGACCGATTTTAATAATTTTTGATTTTTTGGATTCCTCTCCTCCCGGAAAAAGTTATAGGCTATAAAACTTAAATTTAGAGTTTCATATTTAGGGTGAGCCTCATACACAAATTTCTTTAAAACAGAATTTTTATAAAGACTACTGGATCAGTTCACACGGAATTTACACCATATGTCTTTTATATTAAGTGGCATAGCTCAGGCTATAAAACTTTTATTAAGGATCCATATTTAGGGTGGCCCTCACACAAAAATATTTTTCAAAATAGCATTTTCATCGATTCACATGAAATTTACACCACATGTATTTTATATTAAGAGACATAGCTTAGGCTATAAACATATTAGTTAGGGTACATATTTAGGGTGGCCCTCATACAAAAATATTTTTACAAACAGCATTTTATCGATTCACATGAAATTTGATTCATATGTATTTTGTGTTAAGAGGCATAGCTCAAGTTATAAAACTTTTATTTAGGACCAATATTTAGGGTGGCCCTCACACAAAAATATTTTTCAAAATAGCATTTTCATCGATTCACATGAAATTTACACCACATGTTTTTTATGTGTAGGGGCATAGCTTAGGCTATAAAGCTTTCACTATGGATGCATAGTTAGAGTGGCTCTCATACAAAAAATATTTTCAAAATAGCATTTTATCGATTCACATGAAATTTGATTCAATTGTATTTTGTATTAAGATGCATAGCTAAAGTTATAAAACTTTTATTTAGGACCAATATTTAGGGTGGTCCTAATACAAAAATATTTTTCAAATAGCATTTTAAGCGATTAACGTGAAACTTACACCACATGTCTTTTGTATTTAGAGGCATAGCTAAGGCCTTAAAGCTTAAACTAAAGATGCATATTTAGGGTGGCACTCATACAAAAATATTTTCAAAATATGGTTTTAATCGATTCACATGAAATTAACACCACATATCTTTTATATTTATTGGCCTAGCTAAGGCTGCAAAAATTTTACTTAGGATGCATAATTAGGGTGGCCCTCATACAAAAATATCTTTAAAATAGCATATTAATCGATTCACATGGAATTTACACCACTCGCTTTTATATTGTGAAGAATAGCATAGGCTTTAAAACTTTTATTTAGTGTGCATATTTAGGGTGGTCCTTTTACAAACATATTCTTAAAAAAGGATTTTCACGACGACCGTTCAATCGATTCACATGCTTTTATATTAAGAGGCATAGCATAAGCTATACAATTTTTGTAAAGGGTGCATATTTAGGGTGACCCTCATACAAAAATATTTTTAAATATCATTTCCCCGAAAATTGCTTAATAGATTCACATGGAATTTACACCCCGTGGCTTTCATATTAAGTGGCACAGCTTAGGCTACAAACATTTTTTTAAGGGTGCTTAATTAGGGTAGCCCTCATACAAAATTATTTTTTAAATAGAATTTTTAGGAAGATTTCATAATTTTTTTTAAATGCTTCTTATGGTCTATGGCTCTATGGTTTTTGTTTAAGTTTGGTGTAGAAAAATGGGCGTTGACACGCCCTCCAAAATCAACTGCATCATATATCATCAACTACAGGACGCAGATGACTGGGACTTGATATAAAAGATAGCTAAGCTAAAAGTTAACACGATATTCATTGGCTGTTAGGCGGTACGAATTTCGCCGGGTCAGCTAGTATAGTATAAATAGGCAGTTGCAAAACTGTTAGACCCCTTTTTAGCTGTCATTAGAAGCAGTGCACAATGTAATTTTCTTTCCAATAGTATGCGGTGCCACGCCCCTAACAGGAAAATACGTCTACACGGCTAAACCTATGGACCGATTATGATGAAATTTGGTCTAGCACCATGCCCGAGATTAATTTTACTGTCAAGCTAATATACCAATGTTTATGAAATTTGGTGCAGAAATAGATTGAACCCTGAGGGAAGGTTAAGTTTGGAGAAAGATTGAATTCTAAGGAAGGGATAGATGTAGGTACTATGGCATAGTTAAAATTTTTGGAAACGATGACATTTAATCAGGTAAAATGGTAATGACCTGTTTTGTATTTTCACTATAATGGTTGAATTTTAACCAGTGGACCAACTCTAATACGAAAACATGGATACCGGATTCTGAATTCACGTACAAATGAACGTTGCGATTTAAAAAAATCTTAAATCTGTACAACACTGGGCATCGAAAAATGGATTGTGCCTAAACCCAAGGAAGTCGAAGTGCATTGTTATAACTAGAAAATCTATTAATAATCGATCTTTACCAAAACTCGAACTAAATAACTGTCACATTGAGTATGTGGACACTGCAAAATATGGGGGTAATATTTAATAGGACGCTAACTTGGAATAACCATATTTATAATAGCATTGGTAAGGTCTATGGGATGCTCAGAGCATTATGGTCAACGCAACATTTTACACCACTACACATAAGAATACTTCTGGAAAAAACATATCTCACTCCAATCATACTACTACGATCATGTCTCGCATCATGCTAAAAAGATATATGGCATTACTTTTGACAACTTGCTCAAATCTCGTTGTATTATCCTTCTGCATAAGCTAATACATACAGCTGAACCGTCTTATTTATATGATAGACTTGTATTTTCTCGTTCAAATAGAAATACGATACTGATTCCATTCGAACACTCTTGCCTGACACCTGATCGTCAATTTTATATACATTCTATTCGTTTGTGGAACGCACTTCCTCAATATTTGAGATCAATAAGTAGCACAATAAATTTTAAAAAGCAATTACTCACTCACTTTTCTTTGATGCAATAAGGCTTAATTTAATTAATTAAATAGGTAATTTTAATATAGACTGTAATTATATTTAAAATCTTCATGGACTTATTATTATTATTATAATTAAAATCTCGTTAGAGATATGATTTTTTATGTTTTCTTTATGTATTTTATGTGGTTTTTTTTCATGTTTATATTTAAATTTATGTTTATAGAACTAATAACTACAGTTTAAGTTTTAATTGTATATGATAATGTTGGCTATGTGAGCAAAGAATTATATATTTAAAGAACAACACTCCGCGATTTGTCGGTAATTGGAGTGAACTGTAGTTCAACGCAAAGTAAAATCTACGGTTTTAGAATCAGGGGAAATACGATTTTGGCTTATGTTGCGCATTGGGAGTTTTACGAAGCTAAAATTCAATCAATCGGCTCTGCCATTTCTATTTTGTTTATTGTCAGATTTTCTATTTCGTTTATTTAAATTCATAGGGAAATTTATGAATTTAAGCAAATGAAAATAAAATCTATATGAATTGAAAATGAAAAAAAGGAACAAGTCTTTCGGCAATTAGTCAATAAATTCATTGTTAGCTGTAATTAGAAAAAAGAGGAAAACCCTGATGAGAATCATTCAATAATTCAATCAATCTATCCAATTACCGACAAATCGCGGAGTGTTGTTCTTTAAATATATAATTCTTTGTCTTAAATGTCTAATTCTTTGGTATAGCAACTTATCAACTGTAAGAATTTAAAACTGTATTCAATACAAGCACCACAATGCCACTGACTATAAAACTGTATTTGTTTTCAGTTACGCTCAACCTTGGCAGTTGGCTTCAAAATAGGTATAATATTTAAATAGAGCGGTTAATAAGAAAGTATGCACATAATTAATTAATGAATATTTGTACAAATACATATCAAAGAATTAGATATTAAAGAGTAGAAGAGTAAAACCAACCGTATAACGAATCAGAGAAATTTGACTTTTTTTTTCTAATAATTTTTTTTTGAACAAAAGAAAATGAATTCGAGATAAATATAAAATTAAAAAAAGGTAGTGTTAAGATAATCGTTTAATTTAAAATAGATAAAAACTCTGTTTGGAATTATTTAATAAGTGAATTTCCTTGTGTTCTTTATTTGTATCTTATAACAACATTGATTTTGAATTGAAATTAGTTAGACAAATTAGATTCATTGTTAGTAAAAACTTGTATGAAAGCTGGGGTCTATTTCAAACACCTTTTTGAATAGTACTTACAAAAAAAATATTCCCATAACTTTCTAAGTCATGCCGGTTCAGAGTTATCGCTTGTTAAAGTAAAAATAACATATTTTTGAAATTATTTTAAATTGCAATTTTTTCCCAAAATACCGAAATAAAATCTAATTTTATTACTTTTCGAACTTTCCTCGTAGTTGCAATACAATGCAACACTGCTCCCGTCAAGTACCAACTCTTAATAGACTGGTGGACTTGATGTTTGACAGGTGTTCAAAGCATGAAATCTCGTGAATTTTTGTAAAAAAAATGGATAAAAGTGAACTTCGAGTGATCATAAAACATTATTTTTTGCGAAAAAAACGCTACTCAAACCAAGGAAAAGCTTGATAAGCACTATGGGGACTCTGCACCATCAACTTCAATGGTAACAAAGTGATTTGCTGGGCTTAGTTGTGGTCACGCAAGTACTAATGACCCTGACCGTTCTGGACGGCCAATTGAGGTCAATGCATCTGAAAAAGTCGAAAAAATCATGATATGGTGTTGGCCAATCGAAGAGTGAAGATGCGCGAAATTTTTGATGATATAGGTCCCCATATGATTTTAAATGATCAGTTGGGTTTTAGAAGCATATCCGCAAGATGGGTTGCTGTGTTTGCTCTCAATTGACCATAAACGCAATCGAGAGACTTGTGTAGGCTCAATGGCAAAATTCCTTGAATTGTGCTACGAATTGGTACCTCATCCACCATATTCTCCGGACTTAGACCCCGGCGACTATTTTCTATGTCCATTCCTTAAAGAAATGGCTCGGTCGAAAGAGTTTTAGCTCCAACGATGAAATTTTTGCTCAAACAAATGCCTATTTTGAGAACCTCGAGAGTCCTATTTCTTGAAAGGATAAAAACAAATTGGAGAAACATTTTACTAAGTGTATTGTGCTTAAAGGAGAGACTTTGTTGAAAAATAAAAAAATTATTTTTGCTACAAAAACTGTGTTTCATTCAAAAAGGAATGGACTTATTGATCCACCCTCGTAGTTTGGAGCCAATTTAAAACTTCTTTTGAAATTTGCACATAAATTTAACCTAACGATTTTTAAATATATCAAAAGCGCGATTTTCAAAATTTTTATGTGTGTTCCTATTTGTGTTTTGTTATTTATTTACTTAATTCTACCTATTTTGATACATTTGCTGTTTTTGGTGTGATATATTTTTCATTTATGGCAGCGGCCACACTGATAAAATTGTCAAAGTGCCATTCCTCATTCGTTTGCACGTTGGCATTGACAGGGATTTCGAGTTTTCGCGTTAAGAGGAATACCCTAATTATGTTAACATAGTGGACGCCATAGAAATTCTATAAAAGGTGTTTCTTATTCGTTGTTACCTTACTCCTAATTTGTCGTTTTGTTCAAAATTTAAGCAATAATTTTTTGTTGTCTTTCGTTTCGACTTAATTCCCGGCTGTAATACGAGAAAGTGCAGAAGCCTGTAATAAGTCATGACTTTTAATTGCACATAAGTTAAGTAATAAGATAAAATCTACGTATACAAAATTCACTGTACACAAAAATCTCTTAATAAAACTTCAGAAAAAAGGACCGAAATACACTCATATGCCAATGTACCTGCAATTGAGCCCCAAAACAAAAGAAGATAAGAAACATTTGATTTACTTACGAGACAATAATAATTTAAATGATTATAACGCAAAATACAAATGTGAAAACTTCCAACAAGAAAAACTTGCTGCAAAAGGATATGTGCGGCACGCACTAATGTGAAATCTTCATTAGCAGCTTACACTGCTTACACTGGAAAAACAAACAGTATCTACTTTTAAGGTAAGTACGTACATAAGTACCACACCACCCGAATAACTTTTATTTTAAGTGTAGCACACACACAGGTTTACAGTTGCTCATATGAGTAGCAGCAGTATCTTCGGCATAATTTCAGATATGCAGATTCCTCAGAATGCGTTTTGGGACCCAATGTAATTAAGCATTTTGTTACGGTTCCATTGTCGTCATCAGAGTCGCACGCTTTTAAAGAGACCGTTTCGAGGTAACCGTTGGAGTGGGACCAGCTAAAGTTTTCAATGAAACAATGTGCGACAAAGGAATTCTAATTATTCTCAGTAAGGATATGTGCCTGTGTGCTGTGTATATGCGTGTCCCATAAAAGGACACAACCATTAATACAAATGCACACACACATGCACGCCGGCAATACCTTCAGTGAAAATGTGGTGCTTCATAGCCGTGTAAAATGGTTTTATTGTAATTTTGTTAAAATATGACATATTTTATGACTCAAAACACTTTTATCGAGTTGCAATTTGCATTTTGGTTGTGGTTTATAATGAAATGAAATTAGACTCATTTATATTTTATTACGGATTATCTTGGGAATATCATACAGGAATAAAGGTAGATTGTGGTACGCCAAGTGAAATGAAAATGATTTTTGATAGCTTTTCACAAAATGTATTAAAACACTAGTGTACCTACATACATGGTCATAAGTCTGGGTTTTTTTCATCAAGTTTTAAATGCATCATACATTGGGTACTGTAATTGGTTATGAGGTTATCGCATTGACTCATATTTTTGCTGCTTGAAAACTTTATCATCGTATTACAAATAACAACAGTCCTTCATACAAAATCTATACACGCCTCTTTTCATTAAACTTATTTTATCAGTTTTTTAAAGGATTATGAAAGAGACGCTCCGAAATCTATCACGTATGGCACTGACATTATGAAAATGGTACGAAATAAAACAGGATAGAATATGACCAAGGATACTGGAAATCTGATGAACACTACGCAGAATTTGCATGCACCTTGACAATTGGTCCAAAAAAATGCGGCAAACGATATTTAAGACTCCACCAAAGAGTTGAAATCGCAAGGAAATTGTGCCAGATCACTGCCAGAAAAAATCGGACAAGACTAGCAAAGACTTTAATGTCTCAGCGAGATCAATAACTGGCAAATGTATAATCTTCAGCAGTTTTGAATCGAGCAAAGTTTTAGGAAAAATCTTCTCAACTATTGCATACAGATTCAGTATATGCGTTGGATACATACATATACATATATATTTATGTATTATATTGTCCACTACTGGACAAATCATCAACAAATTACATGCAGAAAAAGATCCAGCATGTATAAATTTCGAGGTGACGGGAAGTATAGTAATCCCAGTAGCAAAAAAGGTTGCATATCTTCTTTTACAGGCCTTTTCAAGACAAGTAAAAAGACAACTCAATTTATTAACTCTTTACAGAGGCTTATAAGAGCCATTTGGCGTACGAAGTATAAAGACATTTTCCACTTTTTCCCCTTGAATATTTGAACTATTTACTTACTTACAAATTTGCAAAGTCGGTCTCGAACCCATGTGTTGGCGATTCATAGTCCTGTGCGCTTCCTACTAGCCTATCAGTCATATATGGCAATGTGGCCTATCTCGTGTGTCTCTGAAAACATGAAACGTCATGTCTTTCAAGGGACTCAGCATTAAGACATAAGAGACATGCGGTCTCTATATCATGATATAATAGCTTGTCCTAGCAAGATTTTATAACACCAAATTTCGCTACAAAGCAAAAATATCTTATTAAGTATGATACAAAGCTATTTTAAAGGCATCACTGATTTGTAAGCTGGATTTATGTCTTCATAACTTCCCCTGATGCAATGTCAAAAACTTGAGAGACACATCTGACAAACTTATGTTTCTATATATCGGTAATTATAAACTATATTCAGTTAACATATAGGAGTCATCAACTTTGATGGAGCACAGTTTCAGATGTAGGCTAAAAAAGACATAACACGAATTCTATTCGAAATATGTTGAACGAGTTATGGTGTCCCACATCAACATACACCACTTGCCTAGTAATATTTAAAAATATTATTATTCTTGAATTTTTAAAAAACTTTAATTTTCAATTTTTATCAATAAATAGAATTCAATTGCAATTTTCAAAAATTAAAAATGTAAAAATTTTTGTTTTATGACATAAAATAAAATAAAATAAAATAAAATAAAATAAAATAAAATAAAATAAAATTAAATTAAATTAAATAAAATAAAATAAAATAAAATAAAATAAAATAAAATAAAATAAAATAAAATAAAATAAAATAAAATAAAATAAAATAAAATAAAATAAAATAAAATAAAATTAAATAAAATTAAATTAAATTAAATAAAATAAAATAAAATAAAATAAAATAAAATAAAATAAAATAAAATAAAATAAAATAAAATAAAATAAAATAAAATAAAATAAAATAAAATAAAATCAAATAAAATAAAATAAAATAAAATAAAATAAAATAAAATAAAATAAAATAAAATAAAATAAAATAAAATAAAATAAAATAAAATAAAATAAAATAAAATAAAATAAAATAAAATAAAATAAAATAAAATAAAATAAAATAAAATAAAATAAAATAAAATAAAATAAAATAAAATAAAATAAAATAAAATAAAATAAAATAAAATAAAATAAAATAAAATAAAATAAAATAAAATAAAATAAAATAAAATAAAATAAAATAAAATAAAATTAAATTAAATTAAATTAAATTAAATAAAATAAAATAAAATGAAATAAAATAAAATTAAATTAAATTAAATTAAATTAAATTAAATTAAATTAAATTAAATTAAATAAAATAAAATAAAATAAAATAAAATAAAATAAAATAAAATAAAATAAAATAAAATAAAATAAAATAAAATAAAATAAAATAAAATAAAATAAAATAAAATAAAATAAAATAAAATAAAATAAAATAAAATAAAATAAAATAAAATAAAATAAAATAAAATAAAATAAAATAAAATAAAATAAAATAAAATAAAATAAAATAAAATAAAATAAAATAAAATAAAATAAAATAAAATAAAATTAAATTAAATTAAATTAAATTAAATTGAATTAAATTAAATTAAATTAAATTAAATTAAATTAAATTAAATTAAATTAAATAAAATAAAATAAAATAAAATAAATTAAATTGACTCCACAGAGTGGATTGGCTTGGGAGCTCCACTACTCAAAGAAGCTGTACGCGATCGGGCTTTTCTACCAGTCGTTATTCGAGCTGAATAGAATGCCGATAAGTGCATGTCTGAAACACGTTCCAACTGCTCCAAGTGCTAGGTAAGGTAGCACTAAAATATACGTAAATTTTGCCAATGAGAATCCCCGGAGGGTTAGACCTTTAGGAGTTATTGGACATATAGCTAGACCTGCCGTGTCCTACAATCATACCCATACAAATACACTACATAAAAAACACTTGCTCTAAAATAACTTTAAATCAAATTACTTTTTGAAACTTGAT
This sequence comes from Meiosimyza decipiens, assembly GCA_963680825.1. Classification (NCBI taxonomy): domain Eukaryota; kingdom Metazoa; phylum Arthropoda; class Insecta; order Diptera; family Lauxaniidae; genus Meiosimyza; species Meiosimyza decipiens. The sequence goes on from OY804258.1 coordinate 37,893,801, forward strand.
TTTTTAATTTTAACTCAATAGTTTTCAATTTGAAAAATTAGAATTCAATTTTTAAATTTCAAAAAAAGAAAATGTATTAAAAAGAAAATTTTATTAAATAAAAATAAAAAAGATAAAATAATATAAAAGTAAGACTCCACACAAAAGTAAACAGAGGCGAAACTGTTCTGAAACATCTTTTGGTCATCTGCTAAAAAATGGCATGTGATAGAATTCTTACTGATGGAATAGAAACACAGCTAAAAAAAGCAAAGCTGCTATGAAAAGACTGATAGCGAGAAAGAATACGGTTGAAGAACTCATCACTAGTTACATATTTAGATCAAACAGGTCAGATAGAAACCAATGTAGGCAGCCAGAATGACAAAAGCATCAGAATGAATCAGTAGCGCCTTTAGAATCAAAATGTAGGCCAAGAAGTCAGATTATTACTTGCAGACAGAAATGAGACAAGGCTCATTACTTTTCAGAATTCGCTGATCAAATAATAGAAGAAGTCGAAACTGTACCGATGTGAACGTGTATCGTTTGCAATAAATTCCGATACGTCAGAGTTTAAGCCAATTGCGCGTTGGTCAGATTAAGTAAGTACATAAAAGGCACTCTAAAACTGGCAGATGATGGGATATGAAAAAAGAAGAAGAGGAAGACAATGAAAACGAAGCAGGAACTGAAATACGCTGTGATGCCATGGTATGCCCTGCAACTTTCAGCTTAAACAATTAACTATTCTTGTCAATTTTCTCATATTTGCAGATTTTTTAAGGAAAGTTTTCTTATACGCTTTGCTAGCTCAAACTTAAGCTAGGAAAATCCTTCTTTTTTATGAAGAAGTAATTATGCAGCACTATGTTTACACTTAATTATTTATGAATTTCATAAAGTTTGGAGAGCTACTCGTGTAGCACAAAATTTTTCTAAAGATTGGCAAAGGAACACATCTGCCATATATGATTGAAACAAACAAAAAAAGTTCACTATTGAACGAAAACAATTAACAACTGCATACTCTTAGGTGCTGCTATTGAATTTTGTTCATGTTTAAGTTTCTTCATTTTTGTAAGACTCACTCACGCACACATTTTCTTTCAGTTCTTCCATTAATTCAAATGTTTATTTTATGCGATCAATTATTGTCCTTTTCCACAATTTACGAAACAATTTTTGGAATTCCAAAAATAGCATTTGAATTGGAATCAACGATAAAAATCGCACGTTATGATAATCCAAGGAAGCATTTGCAAACACGGCAAAATATCAAGAAATCGTCGATGTCAACGGAAAGAATGCAAGATGGTGTCATCAATGGTTCTGTTTATGAGCAACAGACCGCCTGCAAGGATTTTTATGATGCTTTGGTGGCTTAGTGACTAGTGCTGCGGTGTCGATATCAAGAGCAAAAGCAATAACATTTGCAATGAAATCACTTGTGACAATACAATAACAACAACATTTAAATGTTCAACTAACTTCAGAAATCAATGGATAAACGCTAGTGAATGGCAATACTGACATAATCAGGATAAAGGGATACATGTAAGTACATACACATAGTTTAAAGACATATCAAGCTTAAGCAATTTTTTTGGTTTTCTTAAAGAATGATGGACGTTTTGGTATAATGATCAATCGAAAGCTCAAACATGCATTTTTTGTTTGAGAATAATACTCTAAAGTACCGTAGAAGTAAGATGTCTTAAAGGTTCTTGGAAAGTGCAGGAAATCCTTTAAGCTCATATCTAGGAAAATTAGCTTAAAAACTACTTAGCAATTTTGAGCATGCTGAATATTTTCTGTGCTATATAATTACAACAAACAGTAAATATTAATACATACCAACACTACGAAACGTATTGATACGACAGACACAACGTGGGAGTGGCAGTCAGTTACGAAAGCGACTCACCTAAACCAAATCTGATCCATTGTGATACGACAGATACTAACTATATTGAAAACACGATTGCAAACAAAATGTACCACACTTTCAGCAACTCAATATCTTGAATAAACACAAGAATTTTGCAAATTCTTTTCAAGCAAATCTCCTAACATTTATTACCCACCTCACAAAAGCTTGGGCTCAGGAAATGGAGTAAATGCCCATGGAAAATTATAGTTTCATAATGATTATTTGGTGCGCACACAGAGCAAAAACAATTAATACGTCCGGAACAAAGTATTGATGAAGGTATTGTTGAAGTGAAAATAACTGTTCGACATTTAAATTAGCTACCTATGAATTTATATTGTTGTTTGAAATATCTGATTCTGTAAATTTTCACTCGTTAAATATATTTTGTCGTTTCATGTTTAATAAATCTTAATAGGTTATGGGCCCAGAGGCTTGTAACTTTAAAAAAAAAAAAAAACGAAAGGCAACATGAAGGCATTAGCAACAATTGCACTTGGGTACGATAAATCACAATTTGGTATGATTAGAGGTTGCACATATATTCATGAAGCCTGGGAGATATTAAGAAATCACCACGAACAAAGAACGATTTTATCAAAGTTACTCTATTGAATAAAATTTGTACCAAGCGTTTAGAAGAGAATTGTGACATGGAAAAACATTTGCTAAAATTCGATGGTTTATTTCCATGTTGTGAAGATGAAGGTTAGGGTTTTGGTGAAATTTACAGCTGTGTTTTTGTACTGGCAAGCTTACCTGAATCATATGAAGCACTTTTCGTGTCTCTTGAGAGTCGATCAGATACGCCCGAAGCAAAAATCAAGTTCAGCAGATGAAAAATTGATGCTAGATCAAGCGCGACGTAAGAATTGGATAAGGGAAAAAAAGGAAAGTGTTGGCACTGCGGCTCTATTGATCACTTTCGAAATAAATGTCCGGACTATACCACAACCTTTCGAAAGGATGCTTGGAGTCAGCAAGAAGCAAATATTGCACTAAATACTACTGAAAGAGATATTGAGATAGTGCTTATGACTACATAGGATTGTAATGATCATGGTTGGTACCTTGATTCTGGTGCGACGAAGCCTATGACTCATGAACTAGGAGTTTTCGATTATATTCACAAAGCAAATCAAAAGGTTCTAATGGCAAATGGTGAAAGTATCAACGAATTAGGTATTGGAGAAGCTATTTTGTGCGGTCCAAATGATAAGGGCGCTGATGTGACATTACGAGTTAGAGACTAAAATTGTATGCTACAGATTTGAAGACAAATTTACTATCAGTTAGTAGGCTTGCAGAAAGGGGCTTTACTGTTGTTTTCAATAGCAATGGTGCAAAAATTCGTTCAGAAAATAGAACCGAGGCGGTTGCTGACATTCTAGATGGACTGCTGCGGGTCATAATAATGACTGTGAACATCAATGGCACCGACGCCTTGGCCATAGAGATCCACAATATTTCATAAATACATTCATGAAACGTATCATATTTCATATAGACGAAGAAAGCACACCTGCAGAAGAATACACTAGAACAAAAAAAAAAACTTGGTTCTTAAAATCGCATTCTCTTTGAATTCATTTTTGTAATTTTAAAAAAAAATATTTTTTTGTAGTTAGTTGTGTTTGTTATTTCAAAAGATAAAAATAAAAAAAAATTTTTTGTAAAGAATTTGTAAATAGAACATTAATATTTGAACGTATCTTTCTACTATCTGTTACAAATATTAATTCTTGGTAAGAATTGGATTTTCATCTGATATATTCAGAGAATCAAGATGCTTTCTAAAACAACTCGTCAGGAGTACGGAACCATCTTGGAAAATAATTTCAAAGTCATGGACTACCAAAAAGTAGATGTGTGGTGACTTAACACCAACATAAATAAACAACAACACAAGAACAACTTATAATTATGTTTAAGTTTTTATTGCAAATTTTTAAGAATTAAAAGTTTTGTTTATAAGTAGACAAAAAAAATTAAAATTCAATTTAAATAAAAATCTTCTTAATCAAAATAAAGATAAAATTTGTAAATTTATAAAAAAAAATAAAATATTCATCAACCACCAACAGTTGTATGTACATAAGTACGTACGTACATGTGCCTCGTAGCAAATCTGGACAAGGTTTGGTGGAGGTTTGTTGGCTATATATTAATTTAAATTGAGAATGAAAAAAAAATTAAAAAGTTTTAGACTGCAGCTTCTTCAGAAGAGGGAATGAAGAACCTAAGAAATGGAATCCATTTTAGGCAGAATATCGTGGAGAACTTATTTTTGATACTAAGGTATGTAGTTTTGTACATAGTCACAAGCCACACACAATCCACTTCCCCAAAATTTTTCTAAAAATTTAATTAGTTTTGAATTTGTAAAAACTTTATAATCTTTATTACCAATAGTTTGTAATTTAATTCAAATTAAATCGAAGTGAATGCAATTAAAACACCATCAACAACAGCAAATTAATGAATGAACTAAGGCAAATAAATGAATGTCATTAAGTATAACTATACTATATATTTTAAAAATAATCAAATAATATTCCATTAATTTTCAGGAACTTTTAAGTTTTGTAGAAAAAAATTTATTCCTTGTATTACGATAAGTAAGAATTCCTACCGTAGTACATCGGAAGGGCACTTCACTGCAGTAGGCATACAATATAACACATAACCTCTCCATTCTAAACATACACCTACACAGTTTTAAATTATAATTTTGCATGTATTCTAAGAATTACACAATTCGTTTTGTCAATTGCTATAGGTAAAAAATGATGTACTCGCAAGTTCAGTCGTCTACGAAATACGCCAGACACATAAGAATTGCAATTGCAGCCTAGACCAATAATTTCTGGAGCTATTGATGACATAACCGCTGCCCACATTCTCACCAACGACACACACTTCGACGTGGAGGAATCAACAATTCGAGCAGTTGAGGTTTACTTGAAAATATATATTAACGTTTTATGGCGTATTATATATTCACTTGAAACAAAATCAGCAATATTCAACTTAAAATCAGCAAATGATGGTCTAATTCCGACAGCAGTTTAAAAAATCTATTTAATTTATTATAAGCTTTCACATCATACAGTTTTTATTATGTACAAACATTAGTATTTAGTAGTGGGAAAATTATTTTCTCTTTCAAAAAAATATTGTATTATTCATTATGTGTTGACATATTTCTTATAGTCTTTTGTATTTCATTACTTTTTTAAGTAATTTTTGAATTTCTGTAGTGATAAGTATTTTGGAATTGCATCAATTATGTCATGTGATTGAAAACTTTCGATATTGATTTTGTTTTCAGTATGCATTGTCGTAACGAACTATTTCAGCAATAGTTGTATGTATTTCAAAAGTATCTGCCAAAAAAATCAACTATTTTAATCTATTAATTCACTGGCAGAAAATATTGATCATGATGATCGATATCAATACAGAACGTATGTACTACATACATATATGTAGGTATATATTAAATGCATTGTGTTTCCAACTAATTCAGCAGAGTTGCTGTATGTGCCTATTGTTCAATCTTTTGTTTGTATACTGCTTCTAATTTTAGAATACATACTGGGTGCGTTCAACAATTGCCACTTATCAAATATGACACATCACGGCACCCCGGGATTTATATTGTCTTGTGCTTAAGGCCTGTCCAAACTTTACTTTAGCTCTCACTACCCAATTTGTAATGGACTAACTTTTTCTCATGTGCATTTTAATTCTAAGAATAAGTATCAATCCAAACAAAAAAATCGGTCGAAGCTAGTTTTGGAGATGTTATTCACTGAAAGTTATAGAAAATAAAAAAAAAATTAAATTTATATAAAGAGATTGCACAACTCAGTATAGACTCCTAGTTTGTTAGCAAAATTCTGCGACCAAATTTAGATTCAGCATCAAAAATCTATAAGAAATGATAAAGTTCATAGATTGTGGAGAAGGATGGGTTTCCATAAGACGAGCAGGAAAAGCGTGTTTGACACTTATGGCTTAAGTATCTCAAATATTAAACTATTGCAGCTTGTTAAATTATCTTATATACGATTATAATTTAATGATATATAATTATCTTACTTATATGTACATATTTTGAAAATGATTTCAGGAATACCGAACTTATACCAATTTTAATTAAAGGTATATCCACAAATTCTAAACAATAATGTATATTATATTGATAAAAAAATAATAAATAAATAACATACATATCTGTAAAACTAAATCCGTTCGAGATTTTCTAAAAAAAATTTTCCTTTTGCTTTAGAAGTACTATGTATTTGCCCTGAAGATAATATTGACGAATGGGATCTTGCATTAAATTGGTTCGCTTTATTTGTTCTTTATGACAATAAAACTACGCAAGTGCGCGTTGGGTGGTCCTATAATATATTATTCGGCTATGTTTTCCCATCTGATTTGATGCAACAGCCTTTAGCAAGATCTGCATTTTCTTGCATAAAGTTTCAGAGTCGCTGGAGCTAAACCTTGGCGTGTGCTAGGTGTTTCCTGTTTTGAAGTACAGTTATTAGAATATTTTTATAAACTATACTTAAACTTAAAAAAAAATTCCATAACGAAAACCCTAGCAAAATGAAATATTATTGAATTGAAAATAAATGCAAACCGTCTTTTTAACACAATTTTTACTGATCGATCGAGTTGTAGCCCAATGAAGTCTTAACATATTCATTAATTTATCATTGTTATTTATTTATTTTTATTTCTTATAGAACAAGATTGTTTTTACAATTTTTTTTTTTTTTTTTTGAAATTGAAATTTTAATTGAAAATTATTTTTGACTTAAATTAAAAATTTAAAGTTTTTCAAAAATTCAAAAATCAATAAATGTTTTTAATTTATTTTGGGTAAGTGTATTGTCGTCTAGGATAAATATAGGAGGCTACAGCCCCTCTAGCCTTAAGTTAATCCGCCGTTGCTTATATAAACAGTAAAATATTGAGAATGGATTGAAATTGACTGGTGTCGACTGTTGACATATTCGTAATTATTGACACTTATAATACAGGATATTGACTGAAATTGACAAGTGTCTATGTCAATGTTCTTATTGATACTCAAAATAGGGATTATATGCAAGTAAGAACTTTGAGTTGAGTAATTTTTTAACTGTTCGATCTCTTAAAAAAAACAGTAACAGTTTTAAAACTACCTGTTCTTTACTCTGTAAAGGATAACCTATAAGGCTACATACTCAGATTTAGCTGTTCAAAAAAATCTTAGGTTAGTTGAAAATATACCTGAAGTAGTTGATATTAAGTTTTACTTTTATTAGATTTTCAAATTTTATTTTAGAAATTTTATTTTAGTACATTTAGTTTGAATAAAAATTTTCAATTGAAAAACATTTTTTGTATGAAACAAATTTTTTGATTTTAAAAACTTACAACAGAAACTTAAATATTATTTATTTTAGAGAAGTTGTTTTGTGTATAGTGTTATAGTTGTATAATTGTTTATATGTGGTGGTATTAAGTCACCACATACCCTTAGCCTGGGAGCTGAAGTGTTTGCTTATTGTAACTTTAAAATATAAACAAAAAGTTACTTTACATTTCGTTTGCGAATTAAATTATTTACTGAATATAATTATGCATTTGAAGAAAGCTTTCAACTGTTCATTCCTTGACTGTTTTAATTTAACCCCTTCAGTGCTCTTTTACACCGCAACTGTACACTTTCATTTGTGATAACTTAATTACCAGTACTCGTGTTCGTTTTCCAAATTGTTTGTATTGAAATTTTGACTTGGTAATCCACCTTGTCCAACCCTGATTAAACAATGGATTCATTGTTTCAATTGTAAATATTTGGGAAAAATTTGCATTAAACCCTTTTTGTCAAATCATTCTTTGTGAAGTAAAGTTGGGTAGCCGCTATACTCAATCACTGTTTATAATTTGCTTACATGGGACCACAGAAATTGTTTGTAAGCAATATCTTGTGTAAATCCGTAATGAAACTAATTCTTAAATCAATGTTTGTGGGAGAATGTCAGTGATGATTTCAAGCGATTTTGTGCGTATGCTGGAATAAAAAAAAATTGGTCAATAACAGATCCGTGGAATATTTAAGCAACCGATCAAAGATGGTTTTGGAGTCATTTTCTTACCATGGTTGGCTTATGAACAAAAACGGTACCGTACAGTGTATAGCTAACACTTTTTGGAAGAAACTTCCAAATACAACTGGTAGGTAGAATTATCCTCATTTGATATTAGGAAGAAAATTCAATATTTCTTCACCTTTCTAGCAGAACTGCTTTGACAGAATCTTATCAGAGAAACTTTGGCATATTATTGAGGCCTAAGCGAAAACTTCAAATAAATTAGAGAGCAGTATGACGATACTTCGCCTGAGATTTTGCAGTGGGTATTTGGTTTTTTGAGTGAGCAAAGATGGAAAATTGAAAGGCTGTGACTTGATGTAGAAAAACATTTAAGAAACCGCTACAAAAATGTTGACAGTCTTTTTCAAAATATACAAAAAGCATGGAAAAACCTCCATATAAAACGATAAGTGAGCGTTATGAGGCCATACAATTCCCATCATTTATATTTTTTATAAAGTTTTTATATCACACTTGATTACAATGCCAAAGTTATCAAAAAAATGTTTCACTTATTAAAAATTGTATACAAAATGTTATTTCTTCACTGTTCACCTAAATTTATTACACTACAATTTGTGTGTCTAGAAAGGTTAAGAATAGTAAGTCACCCCAAATATTAACGATTTTCACCATTATAAGCTAAAAAAAAACGTGGAAAGAATTAAACTGGCAATATGGTCTTAGACAGGAGAAGGCACATGCAAAACTTAACGCATTGTGAAATATTTGAATAGGTATGTTTTTTTCTTTAAAATTTGCATATAAAAACCATAATAATTTGTACAATTTTTTTTATGTTTCACGAAGATTTAGAAAGCAACAAATGAAAGGGTTCAATTTTCTTATCCAATTCTGTTACGGGTGTCAATGCAAGATGATATTTTTATAGTTTTTTCTAATGAGAATTTATACTGATTTAGGGCTTTTTTGCTTACGAACACCGTAAGTGGCATCATCGAACCTTGCTTCTTTTATAATGAGACTGCAGAGCGGATACGTTACAATTTAAATTTTTCTTTTTGGTACCGCCTTCGCATTTACTTAATTTGGAGGAAATGCGTCCAGCAGGATGATGCCACTTGCCATACTGCGTACGAAACAATGGATTTGCTGAAGAAAGTCCTTTGAAAATATTTATTATCTTCAGAAATGAACCTATGAAAACGTCTTTATATTATTTCTTTTGGAGGTGCGTGAAGCTCAGGGGCGCCGGATGATCTCTTGTGTATGGTTAGAATTCCACATGGGTGAGACTTCCCCATATGGAATTCAACATGAGAAACTTTGGTTCAACACGCGAGTTTTTCGCGTATTTTTTCATCGTACATTAACCCGCGTCGATTCTGATCCGAATTCGGAACATAGCTTGAGTTATTGTTTACGTAAGACTCCTCTGAACATATTTTCCATGAAGAGAGAGAAAGCACAAATTTCAGGCATATCTACAAACCTTGGTTTACTTTGTTGCAATGTTTCTGTATATTTGTAAATTATAGCCAAACTACACATTTAACATATTATTGGAAAAATCACTTTACACAATTTTTATTATTATTTATGAAAGGCATAGTGTCATTTTTTGAGTAATTTTATTACACATTTTAATGTTGCGTTATTTCTTTCACCTAAAAACCTACATATGTGTCGCAATGCATGTACTTTACAGTTTTCATGATATATATATATATACAATTACAATATCTACGTATGTACAAAACAGACACTCTGATCTACAGCATACAAAAGTTAATATTGACTCTTTCTAAAATCTATAGATTTTCATCAAATATGAAATGCTTTCATTTCATTTCCGAAAATTTTGTTCCACAACTAATAACAACATTTGTAAGTGGAATTTCTTGAGGCGCAACATTTCGCTCTAATAGGCAATATTGTTCCGACATTTAAATTTGCATAATCAAAATCAGAAACATTATTTTCATCATCATACAACAAGACGAAGTAAAGTAGCGAGCGCCTCACATCAGAAAAGCGTCAATTTAAAGTTCTTGCAACGCCCATCAATTCGCCATAACCTTACAATGACACACTTAACCTCAACGCATCTTTGTCCGTCTGCCTGTAAGTCCGCATTGCGCCCCACCAAAAATGAAATTATGCAAATTCAGTTTAGATCCACTTTTGAATGCGAGGTGCATTGCAAAGGGCCAGAAAGTATGGAGGAAGGGGAGGTATAAAAATAAACATCGCTACATAAGTAAGCGAGTTCGTATTATTATAATTGCCGGCTGCTGGTGTCGAAATCAAATTTGTGCCATCACCACCACAATGAGCATCACCACTGTTGCTGCTACTGCTGCCCCTGTTGTTGTCATCAATGTTGTAGCAACATCCCGAACATATCCTGGCGACAGCCACTTTCAGCTTTTTAAGGCTTTGAAAAATTATGTTTCCATTGTTCCTGTTCATTTCCTGAGCTTCGTCACAGCATTTTGTGGCATCATTTTGAAATTTTCATTTGGTTCTGCGATGATGGGTGCATGGGATGGGGTGGTGTTGCTGAACTGCTTCCTAACGACGAGCAAGTCACACGTCAATCCCTTTTAAAAACTTGCTCGAGGGTTTCTTATGGCTTAAATAATAAGTAGTAAATATTATTAAAGCATAACAAAGGAATAAATTAAGTGCGATTTGAAACCTCCAATTCTAATGAAATTATTTAATTTTTCAAATTCGGTTCATGGGGAAGTGATGAAAATTTGTGACATATCGTAAGCGAAGTAATAATTTAATTAGTTGGACAATATTTTAAATTGTTGATTTCTAAGATTTTTTTGGGATGTATGTTTCGGTAGGTCACTGTATAAAATACTTTGGATAGAAGACGTAGTTAACGTGATTGCATTGATGAAAAATTAAATTCTTGATGTCAAAAAACTGGGAGACAGTTAAAGTGACATTTTGAAAAGAAACTTCAAAAACTCTATAAGATTGAAAACAGAGAATCATTATACATTAACATCTTAAGCCAAATTCAAAGTTCCACAAATGCCTACTTAAATTGATCGAAAATATTGCGTTGAGTAATTCCACATACAGCTGCATAATTTTCGTTTTAGAAAACTGAACTGAATTCTCGTCGTAGTGGCAATCGTGAGTTGCTTATGGGTCATAATTAATACGGCTTTTACTATACCGAAGTAAATACCCTAATGGAAAAAAACCCAAGGTTATTTTTCAAATACACCATCATGTCATGTGAGCATTTCGAAGCATTACTCAACTTGGAGTTTGTTTGTGTGCCTTCCCAGTAATGCAGAATGGAAGAATATTTCCGAAACTGCCAGGTTGCTGAACTGCTTGTGAGCGTTTGATGAAAAACTTCCGAATCAGTTGCCTACTTCATTCGGGTTCACAATGTTTTAATTAAAAGAAGTACAATAGTATTGTTATTATAAAACGTACAAATTTTTAACAATTGCAGGTTCTATTAGCGATATGTGACAGCACTTATTCTTTCACTTTGGTAGATGTTGGCGTACATGAAAACCAAAGTGACGGTGGCGTCTTTAGAAACTCCTCGTATGGAGGAAAGTAATTGAATGGCAAACTAAATATTCCAGCAGAAAGAAAATTACCAAGATCATATACGGTTTTTCCGTAATATTTTGATGAAGCTTTTCGCACAAGACAAAATATAATAAAGCCATACTCCAGAGTTACTGACAGCGCTCCGGAAAATTTTGGTACGAGAATAGCAAGTACTAGGATTTGGATTGAAATTACTTTTGGTAAGTTAGAATCTATTGTATTTCCATTTCATCATTAAAAAGTATTTTTAGTGTATCCTAGCTGCTCGGTGGAGGGTATTAAGTACATGTAAGTACAGTGGCTCACAGCTTATTTCATGCAGTGCATACTTTTAACTTCAATGCTCTATAATTTTGAAACTAAGTGGAATATAAAAGAAATTTTTATATCATTTGAAAGAACAAAAATTGTAGTTTAAAAAAAAATGTTCATTTATTGTTAAAAAATATTACCTGAAAATTTTAAAATAGAAAATCAAAACATACTACTAAATTTCAAGTCGCAGCTTACTTCATGCAGATATTTATAAATTGTAAAAACATTGTCAAAAATAATGATTTTGTATTTGTTAATATTTAGTGTGGTAGCCTCTTTGGCCAACTACGGTTGGCAACGCAGCTGGAAATATTTTAGTGATCTCTGGCGGATTATTACGCCACTGAATTTTCAGTGTCTTCTTTAGGTCGTTTTTATTTGAAATTATATTTAATAATTCGGATATTTTTTCCAAAATCGCCCATAAATTTACAATCACATTTAGGTCTGGCAACTTTGCTGGCGTTGCCATCCAATGCGGGCCCCTGTATATTAACCAGGATTGAACTATGCCCAGTCTTTATCTTGGTAAAACCGTAAATTTGATTGCTTGACCATTCATTCATTTTGAATTTTGGGGTGGATAATCTTTGAAAGATTTTTCAGATCTGTTATTCACTGAATAAAATTGGAAGACGCTGTTGGCGCTTATGTTTAAACAAGAAAATGTTAAAGGTATTCTCTAAAGAGTATTCAAAAACACTTTTTAAAATTTTTTCAAAAATTTGATGGTTTGGTAAGACAACATATATAATATAGCGGAAAAATCTTTCCCAGACGTTGTGGAAGATTCTTCTCTTAAGGAATATTTGTTTTCTGTGATTGAGCTTTTTAAGAATGAAGAGCATTGGACTCTAGATAGATAGTTACGATTGTGTGGCAGTTTGCGGCATGATAAGGCTCGTGGGGGAAAATGTTAGAGATCAGTGGACCCTTAGTCGTGAGATTATTAGATTGGGAAGACTTCGAAAATGTTCAAATGCGCGTAAATTTGTTGCAATGGTATTTGTCTAAGGCTGACTATAAAGATGGTGCGGTCGTAATTTTTCCAAATAGCGAATATTTGCAAGCAGATTTTTTTTTAATTTCGGGTATATTGCGGGCGGCATTAATAAAAATTACATTACAACCGATGTTAGTACGGATGTTGCTGTGCACTCATCATTTATCGATGTGATAATAGTTTTCCTAAAATAGTTATTCCCTGTATCTAGAGTTCGATTTCACAAATATTATATTTTATAAGTTTTTTTAAGACTTTAAAGGCGACCAATTCAATATTTTGATTTTGCAATAAGCTTTACATATAATTTCAATAAAAAAAACTTGTTGTTATTGTTTTTGTTCAAGCAAAAACAAAGTTTTTGTAATCGATATGACTACAACTCGATAAAGATTTATTGCCGCATTTCCCAAAAGGAGTCAATTATTCAATCGATTATTGTAGGCAATCATACAAATCGACAATTTATGCCCAAACCATTCGGCAATAAATCTTTTTTTCCAATTTCTAGCAAAACAGAAAAAAAACGGAAATATTTATAAAACATGTTGTGCTTGCCATTGACAGCAGCCAAAAACATGTGGCTTTGTGTGTTGAACATGTGTGTAAACTTTTATTTCCGCCAGACTAACGTCAAAGAAAGGGGTAACACTGCGCAGAGGGGTTGGCTTTTCAATATTTTCGATTTATTTTTAACTGTGGACGACTAGAAAAATTTTGATTTATTATGATAAGAAAACCTTATTTAAAAATATAAGAAATGCCCTGTGTCACAAAACTTTCTCAACACTTGTATTTATAGGTTGGTATAACCAACTCACCCTCTAAGTTCCAGTCAGTACAACACCTGTGGGAGTCGTTTTACGGTAGACGAATTTCACTAATTTCCGTTGTCACCAACACTTTTGGCAGTCGTCCATTGCTGGCAGGCAACCCTTTTCACAAGCCGTTAAACATTACTACACGCAATTATTGCACAATTGTACGCGCCCACCCATTCTTCCCCCTAATAGTAGTCTACCGTAGTTTTTTCTTTTTTTTTTGAAATTTTTTCTTTTAATTTTCACGACTTTTTACGTCTTTTCTATGCAAATTTTTTAATGTTAAATTTTACGTCTTTTCATTAGCATAAGCGACAAATTTAAGATGGGAAAATATATAAAAAAAGAAAGAAAGAAAGAAAAGGTCTTTAGTGGGCGCGAACATATTGCAGCTCAAAAGTTAAAATCTAATTTTTTATTTAACTTTTTTTCATATTAAAACACCCCATTCTGCCTTTTGCAAACGTAAGAAAAACGGAGTTAAATAAATTAGAAAGTAACTTAAAAAAATACCATTGCTAATTAGATGAACATAAAATTCGCAATTACAGAAAATAAAATACAAAATGAAATGAAATTTCTGTGAGTAAAGCAATTTCAGCTCTTGCGTGATGTTGAAATTACCTAGGAAAATGTAGAGTACACAGAACAAAATATTTTTCAATATTAAAAAAACGCCATGTTTGTTATTATTCTGGAAAGCTTTTCTTCAAACAACCCAAACATTTTATTAATCAACAAAAAAATATTTTCTCGAGTAAAAAAGTGCTCCTCTGGGAATCAATATGTATGCAAAATTGTGAGCATTGGAATAAAATTCGAAAAAATCGGATGTTAATATCATTCGAAAGGTACTGAAAAACATCGAAATGGCGAATAGTTTTGTATAGCATTAAAAAATCACTGACTACCAACCGAAACTCTCATAAGATATTGAGTATTTTGTGGACCTATTTATGCATGAACTGTGGTAAATATTTGGATCTATTGTGCCAATTTGTGTTTACGTCTTTGTCATCGCCGGAATAAGAACCAGATAAATCATTGTAATGGTAGTGTCAAAAGTGGCCTTCAGTAGGCCTTTGTGATGTATATTGATGGTATGAGCAAAATATAAAAATATTTTTATTTTCCGTTTCCATCTTGAGCTCGGAGTCGGGAGCTATGGCTCCTCCTAGCCAAACTTTAATTCAGCACTATTCTTTGCGCATTGAAAGTAAAATACCTTATCCTGGAATCCATCCCAGTGCCTGTGAGTTGTATTTTCTCACCTCAGGAAAGACTGTATATAATTGTTGACTAAGCTGAAAGCTTGATTTCAGGGTTTTGAGAGCTATTACTAAATGATGAACTTTTCTTTCCTGTAAACTTTTTCAAATTGCGTCAGTATGGATTGTATTTTTGATTAAGAAACCTGACAGTACTTAAAGCATTTGAAATTATTTTTCAAATGATTTCCATTTTTTTATAAATACTGTCGGTCGACGGCTATCACCCTATATAACATCAATGTAATACGTACCATAGCATACTATAAATGTATCGAAATCGCATTTTTCTGTCAAAATTACGCAACAAATGTTTTCTACAATTTTAAATAAAAGCGATGCTAGCAACCGCCAGAGCAAAGGGATTGAAAGCGAATATTTTCGTAATGTAACTATCTTGGATTATCGAAATTCCAGTTTTGCTCTTAAAGGGCCGTACATAAAATGTGTCCGCTAACCCTAGATTTCCATTTGTAAAATGGACATCCGAAAGTCCTTGACCCCGCCTGCCTCGGACCGGCCTGAGTACCAATTTCGGAGTTGAAACTGATATTTGCACAGATGAAGAACTTTTCAGACTGCAATAAAGGAAACTTATTCCGGAGGGAAAGTGTTTGGTTCTCTAATTTATCTTAGCGAATGATTCCTAACTTATAGAAATTTTTAATATTTCACTAAAATTGATGGGACTACATAATCGATTTTAAAGAAATTTCATGAGAAAGTTGCTCTTAATCAACTCGCCAGAACGTCGATATATTAAAAAATTGATATTTATAGGTATTAAGAACTGTGAAATTTGGTTTTTAAGAATCTTTCTTTAATGAGTAACATAGTTTTTTCATCAACTTTTTTGATGCTTATCGATTTCAATCATTTTTGAATATAGTACTTACATTGACACTTTTCGAACTATTCGATAATGAAATTTCATCTATTTTTCGATACCTGTAAACTTGTACCGCCTATTGCGATAATTTAATGAGCATTCTAAAATTTAATTATTAAATACCTAACGTACTGACTAGAATTCGCAAACTATCGATGGCACTATCGACAATATCGACAGTCTCACACTATCGCGACTATCAATGTATTATGACGGACTATCGATAGTATTTATATTAATTTTCCACCCTAGAAAAGTTTTCGTGCCATTGATAATATCGAATAACACCACTGTTTGAGTGTCATTGTCATTTCT
This sequence comes from Meiosimyza decipiens, assembly GCA_963680825.1. Taxonomy (NCBI): domain Eukaryota; kingdom Metazoa; phylum Arthropoda; class Insecta; order Diptera; family Lauxaniidae; genus Meiosimyza; species Meiosimyza decipiens. Next base: position 37,910,037 of record OY804258.1, read on the forward strand.
TCAAAAGCATTTAATTTTGACAACTTGTCAACTATGTCAAAGTGAAGCCAAATAGCGCCAATATTTTATTCTGTTCTGTTTGATAAGGTGTGGGTTTACTTTAGCTTAAAGTATGGAATTTTCAACTAAAGTTAAAAAAGGTAATGTGTTTATATACTGCCTTTGACATATGCTTTTCTTATATAAATTTAATTTTACGTAGCATGTCTTCAGTGTGGAAAAGAATATGAAACAAGTGGCTCCGCAAAGAAATTTTCATAACCACCTCAATCGTTTTCATCCAAATCTGGAGATATATGAAGAAGAAATCATTTCTAAAGACGAGCGAGTTTAAAAACAAATAAAAAAAAATTTTTTGAATTTTAAGAAATTTTAAGTCTCTATGGAAGGCCGTTAATTCCTCATTTTCAGCTTGGCAATCCTATATCTCTGCCATATGGCTAGAAAATTGATTTAAATTTAACTAATTTTACATTGAATTTTAATGCAATAAAAAGAAAACATGCTATCGATACAATCGATCTTTGGTGGACAAACTGTCTTCCGCTATCGATTGTCGCGACTATCGATAGTTTTCGAACTCTACTAATGACTCATTTGGTTGCTATAGTTCTGGAGTTGTGAGATAATCGTTTTTGTACATAAGTACGACTTTGTGGGAACTTTTCAATAGATCAGAGAGTGTTGGATGTACGAGTATTTATCTGGATAGATATCTTAAGATCTAAATTTATAACACCCCTAACGACTTTTTATTGAAATAGACCAACAAAAATACTGACTTTCAAGAAATTTGTAACAAAGTATCAGTTTAGTTTGAATTTATCGAATATATATCTTCAGCTTTGAAAACGTATTACACACATATGTACATATATGTGTGTAGGTGAACAATATTCGTTACAAAACTAAATAAGTGGGCATGAAATTGGCCTCTTTTGCAATTTTAAAGTATTGCAATTGTGCTGTTGTTATGTGGTGAGACAGACACATTTGAAAAATGTGTGTCATCCCGTGCTTCCGCGATTTTAAACTTTTTCTTCACATACGAGCATATGGAAAGGTTGACTCTAGCCGTACCGTTTCACTCCCAAAAATTGGTGGCAGTTGTTGTCTATTGACGCGCGCACAGCCACCGTGACAACATTTTACATTTGTAACGCATTAAATTTGTATTGTTCTTTTACTCCATTTATTTTTTAGCAATGTGTTGTCGTGTTTAAATTAAGAAAACATCCCCCGAAAGCTCTTCAAGTGTTTGACAAATTTTTAAGTTGTAAAATTCGATTTTATTTCCGTATAATAAATGGGCTACATTTTTTAAGTGTCAATGTTAAAAATGTAAGGAAAAGGGAAACTGCAGCACCAAAGCCACTAGACGCAATATACACAATTAAAATACGGGCAAAATGGGGCCAATTGTTTTCAGGAAGTAGAGATGAACGATGTGTTGCTTTAGTTGAAAAATACAATGTTTATTGACTCAAAATTAAGACCCAGGAAAATATCTTATACAATTGGTTCAATCTCCGTTTTATCATCATCATTGAGAATTTAAGACCTCTGAGTGCTCTTGCCGTTCGATCGGTAAGAAGTCTGCTTAATATAACCTAAGTCACAAGCAGTAAAAGCTCTTAAGGCCTTACAAAATTTTGAAAAAACAAATTCCAAAATGGAACATAAACTCAAATACTAAAGAAACTTATTTTCAAATGAATATCTTTTCCTCTATTGAAAACAATATCGACTAATTTCACCAACGAAAATTATAAATCCGGAAGCTATTTCCATTTCCGCTTTAACCCTGTGCACATCACCGTTAAGCTCTTCATTAGAGTTCCTCATTAAACTGACCACTTGTTTACATTGCTACCAAAACCAAAGTGTGGACTGGCTTCCAGCAACATTCGAATGCCACAGGCCAGCCACACTTGAGAGATGGGTGGCATTTACAATAAAAACAATACGAGTAGCGTAGCTATGCAACCAAGTGGAAAAAACTACACTTACAAGTCACTACTCCCTGCACTGCAGTGTCGCTCATAATTGTGGTCAAATAGCCAGCCAGTTCATATTTGCTGGTCCATCAATGTCAGCAATGGTAAGGGTAATTATTTCTTCTTTAGGTCTTTCCCCTTTTATTGAATCCTTGTTCTTATGTTGGCTTGTCAACAGGCGTGTGCGTTCTATCAAAATCGCCTGACTAAATAAGTCGAATTAAATGTGGCACGTACAGACACATATAAACAAATATTAGGGTGCATCTTTGGAAAAACATATTTGGGATCGAAACAGTCCTTACTAACAGAATGCTTTCATAGGAAGTTACTATTTCTACTTAACTAAAGTTAACTGAATCCAACAACTTTTCAATTTGCTCTAATGTCTAGAATACTTACATTATTCCTTATAAATATTGTAAGAAAATTAGTTACGTTTTAAATTAAATGCACCCTAATCAAAAATAAATATTTTTTTCCAATTGTTTATTCAACTGACCCATTCTTAAGCTGTGCATATGAGCCCGTACCACGCTGAATGACCTTTTATGTCGCCCTAAGCTTTCAACTGCCAACTAAACTGTTCTGGCCTATTATATGATTTTTCTGCTGATATGAAACAACAACAAGAACTACAACTACAACAATGATGAAAAATTCATGCATTATTCATTAAACGTTTACGCATTTTCCAACATTCATTTCTTCTTTTAATTTCTTTTATTCGTTCGTTGATTCTTCTTTCTTTTTTTTAATTTTCGACGCTTTTTCGTTATTTTTACTATGCTGCTTCTCATTGGAAATCCTTACGATTTAATCAGAAAATGCGTAGATAACGAACTTCCTGCATCCTGATCAGTGTTTGGTTTATGTTTGCTTCATCAGCTAAATTCGATTTTTTGTTTCTGATTGCACCAGCAACGCTACGGTGGTGAAGAAGAAGCACAAAATTGTTTAGGTTTGCAATTGAGGAAAAATAATTTTGACGCTTGGATTGCGTTGTCAGTGATTTTGACACTCAGCAGGTTTTTACTTGAATTATTTTTAATACTTTGATTAGTTCGATCCGCCCAGTTTCCAAAGCAGATATCTACAGTAGCATGTGAAAAATATTTGTTTCAGATTTAAAATAAAAAATAAAATCAGAATGCATGCCAAAAACAAGAAAAATCATCAAGGCATATTCAAAACTACGCTCCAAGGAATGAAACATTTAATTATATTTGTCCTACAGAAAGTTTTCAAACTTTTAACTGCTACCGCAAATTGTCATAGAGGGGTCATAAGGGAGCAAAAAATCTCAAGCCATATGCACTCCATTCCATGTCAATTAAGTGGACAGTTTTGCAAGATAATGACCCAAAACATTCCACCAAGGCAGTAAACAATTGGTTTAGTGCGGAGAAAATCGACGTTTTAGATTGGCCAGCTGACAGCCCTGGTTTACATCAAGGTTGAAATCGTAAAAAAAATATAAAAATATGCAGAATCTTTGGCCTGTCACACAGAAATATTGGTGTCCAAAACAAAATGCCAAAAAATCGTGAAAAATATAGGTCGCAGGTATGAATATGTCATCAAAAACTGAGGCTAGACCACAAAATTTTAATGATTTATAATAATAGAGTATTAATTAAAAATCAAGAAATGCAATTTTCTCTTATTTTCAGACTGTGCTATTTATGTGTCCAGCTCATTTCATCGGTTTTTTCGATTTTGTTTACATATTAAAGAATTATAGCTGAAGTTCGTATTATTATAGAGTATGTAGACTATACCTTTGCCAAAAAACCAAACACTTGTTGTTTGTTAATAATATCTACGATAATAATGCATAAGAAACATTCGAAAAATGTGCTATTTCTTTGTCCATGACTATGGGCACTAAAATCTCCTCATTTTGTCTACTCTTTAAAGCAGATGAGAATAAGATTCACTGACCTAGAAGCCGCATCGCCAGAGCCTAAAGTAAAACAACAGAAATATTGAATTCTCAAAAGAACGAAGCGTATGAAAACAAAAAAAGGTGAACAATTTCATTGGTCAAATATTTCGGGCGAACTTCCCCCATAGAAAAATATCCGTGAATATATGCAAATATTTGGAAATAGTTAGGAATGGATCATTCGCTTCATTTGAGTTTTAGAATTCATTAAAAAATATCCATATAAAATTTGACACTGCAATCGTTAGAGAATAAAAAAACCGACTTTTTCTCTGTGCTTGCGGTGGAATGACTTCGAATCATATGTACATCATTAATTTTAACTCGTTTTTCTTACCGATCTTCCTCAAATTTTAATCAGAGTTTTCAAGAAATAGTAAAATTTTACTTGCCCCTTTTAGACCCCTCATATATTGGCGGACTTGTGGAACATAGGTCCACATACTAAATACATACCACTATAATTCATTTTCGTCGTTAAGCTTGCATGATGGAAAAATCTTTAAAAAAAAACTTGTCTCTCAATAGTTTGACCTTATTGTCACTCTCAAGTTCCCGCATTGAAAGCTAACAAATCACGTTAAACTAAAATTCGCCTGACTGTCCCATTTTGGCATGTGCATAAGAGTTCATATCAATAAACTTTCACATCAAAACTGAATTTCTAAGAGAAGTTAAATTTTCACTTAGTTATGATAAGATATGATGCATCTTATTTTAATTTCTCCAACTTACTGCTTAAAACTTAAATCAAAACAAAGTTTCCTTAGCAAAGCGACGCATTAAAAGCATTGCGCATCTGTGATGCACCCATTTTCAAACTAAATACACTTAGCAAAACTATAACTTCAAACGATACACATGAGTCCCATAAGAAAGATATTACTTTCTATTATCTCAACATGCAAAAGAAGCATAAAGTTTCTATCAAGAAATCATCCAACTAACGCAGCTTGGCCAAAGTTCACATTAAGATGCAAATTACGTGTATTCATGGAATAAAGGTATTCATTGGAGACTCCAATGGACACATTATTATAAGAAAATATTCTCTTACCGTAAGTAAGATAGAACTTAATCAGCAGTTTTTAGAGTTTTGTAAAAGAAACAACTTTGTTCCACAAAAAAAAAGTGGTGTCACTTAGAAGTAACACATTTTAAGATTTGTATCTCTGGCTCTTAAATTTAACCTTTTCAATTACACTTAACATTTTTGGAATTTTATACGTATGAATGTAGGTTATAGCAAGTTACAAAAAGTAGTAGCTACTGTTGTATAGAATACGATACTTTGATATGATACCAATCTGTTAACACTTACATTTGTACACTTCCACAGCATTTAAAGCGGTGATAAATTTAAAATTCAAAATAAATCACAGATTCTGTAGCATCGATAAAACAGTTGTCATTTGGATGACCATATAGAAGAGTGAAAAAAAAGCCAAAACTTAAAAAATGTGGCTGGCATAACTTTTACGATATTAAATGAGATTTGTAAGGTTTTTCGGAGGCACCTTATCTGGAATGAGAAATCATTACGGTTTTAATTTCATTGCAATGATTTTTTTTATTTTCACTAAATTTTATTATCTGTTGTTGTGTTTATTACTTCAAAGGTAATGTAATAAAAACTGTTGTACCTACAAGAAAATATACATTTCACCTCATTGTTAACATAATAATTACGAGTTTAATTGTAAAGTAGCCAGAAGTAGTAATAAAAACTTTTTAATTTCAACATCTCTGTTAACAGTTAGCACTCTGACGAGTATTTTGTGGTTGCGTAAAAGTTTGAAGCGGAGAGCAGTGGTATCACGATGATTTTTTGATGTTGAAGAAAACTTTTTTTATTGTAAATTGAACATCCACTTCGAATAGAATTGGTTGAAAAAAGTGGTGCTTAAAAGGGACTATGTATTTATGTATGAGCACACAAGCCACAAAAACTAACGTTCCTGGTCAAAATTTATAATGGCCAGAGATAGAAAAACACTGGGCATTATCGAGGGCATATCTATGGAAGTGCTATCTTCATCATCACTCTATTACCTATGGAATGCTAATTACATACTGTAGTGAAATATAATGTGCATTTAATGTAAAATTCAATTGGAATCAATTTCTCATTTTCTTCAAAATTTAATTTATAAAAAACAAAAACACAATCAAATTTATTAGAGTATTGGCGATGATTGACACGCAACAACAGATTCCCTCATTTAGCACGGCCTGCCTCTGCTTTAACGTACTCAGCACCATCAGCACGTGTACAAGAGTTCCAACTATATCGTTACGCTACTAAGACATCCAGTTGTAGCTTACGAGATTGCAAGCGTTTTTTTTTTTTTGTTTTTATTCAACAGGCTTGGGAGAATGAACCAAGACCAAAAAGAACTAGACAAGTTCAACATAGGGGTAATATATGCCGAACAGGTTCGAAGCATTTCGTCAAATCGTTATCAACATGGGGCGTCGCCCATGGCCAGTTTGAAGCAGCTAAGCACTCGAATTCAAAATCATGCACAAGACGTTCGCATTGGATGTAATTGAAAAGTTGTGGGCTCAAATTTGTTTCTTCAACATATTACGTCTTTGAAATCTATAAAACGTTCTTGATTTTACGGTTGGCGCCTGAAGATGTTACTCTCACACGTATCTTACAGGTAAATAATCAAGATGTCCTTGTGCTTTATTTTGTTACATTTTTAATATTTTTTAGTAACATACATTTTTTAGGCTCACATTTCCGGAAGTAAAAAAATACTGTGTTATTGGCCATATGGCATCCAAATATGTTGCACTTTCAGAGATTTCTACAGAAGTTGCGGAGATGAAGAAGAGACGATTAAGCACCTGCTCTGCGAATGCCTGGTGCTAATGAGGAAACGAACCAAATATTTTGGTTCTGTGTTCTTTGTTGGTCTTGAGGAACTAGCCGAGTTGGAGCTCACCAGCATTTTCAATTTCACCAAGGCTGCTGGGTTGGTATGTAGGGTATCACAATGTACCAACTGCCTTCGAGTGCATCTTGTTATATGCAAGGAACCTTTTTAACCTAACTTAACTAAAATTTTAATGTAACGAATTACTTGGCTTAACGAAATCTGGAGAAAAAAAAATTTTAAATGCTTTATGATTTTCATTAAAGGATTTGTTTCATCCAACAATGACAATACTGCCATAAAATAAATTTTTAAATTTAGGAATTTCCTCCGAAATCATCGGAATCAATAAAAAAATTTATTTATCGATTTGCAATAGTTTTCATTGTCATCTACATTTTTGAAGAAAAAAATGCTTTCAAAATCACTCAGTATGCGATAGAAATCGTTCTATTATACATTTGTAAATACGGTGTCCCCTACAGTTCACAAAGTCTTATTACAATATGCCCGCAAATGTTCGAGAAACAAAAAATTTCTAGTAGTTTCGGATTCTAAAATAAGTAGTCCATGCACTTCTAAGTAACAAAATAAATAGCAGAGAAAGAGACTTACCTTCAGAAACGCAAGTAATGCTAAAATAAAATAAGATCCTGTAAGTATAGCATACTTGCTAGTTGCATTGCTTTCGTACAAAATTCTTTAAATGCGTTCTTTTACTTTTTAAAGTATCGTGATAAACTCTTCCATACTACTTGAGTTATTAAAAAAATTACTCTATCTAAAACTTTCCGCCTTCTAATATATGTCGCTGTCATTGGTTTTCAATTCGAAAATTAAAGTTCAAAAAATTATAGTTTTTGTCAGAGACCATTAAGTGAAAAACTTTCCGTTTAAAGCGCCATTCTTAGGAAAATATTGACACAATACTAGAAAAAGCTTAAGCAAGAATTTAAAAGAGTGACCGAACTGCTTCTATAAAACTTAAGAGTATGCAATGTTTAAGAATTATATGATTAGTTTTTATTTGCAGATTTAGTTAAGACTGAATGAGTTCATGGAATAGACTACCAAAAACTCAAGAAGATTTTCTTCAAGATATATAAGACGCGTATGTATTAATATAATGTTGTTTTTGAAACATTTTGTAAGATCCCAACAAACAATAGTCGAGCCTTTGAAGATACAATGTTCTTTGTCAGTTAAATGGCAAAGAACAAAATAAATAAATATATACATACATACGGATTGAACTCGCTGGCAATTATAAATAATGTAAGTTGTAACTCATGTATTGTTTTTGAACTCTTGACAAAATATGTAATATCGGTCTAAGAAAATATATCTTTTTATGTCATAAGAAAATCCTAAATCCAATTCATTGATGAGTCTTATTGGAATTTATATTAACCCTAACTCCAGTTTTGCTCGTGGAGAAAGTTGATTTTTTTTTAATTTCTGTAAAATTTTATTTTCCTTTCTTATGGGGGCAGATTTGTACATACACACATATGTATGTATGTGTAGTGTCCCAAATCAACTTACACCACTTGCTTAAAAGTTACTTAAAAATTCAATTATTTTTTAAATTTACAAAAAACTTTTATTTTAAAATTTAATCAAAAAAATTTCCAGAATTCTAATTTGAATTTTCAATTAGCTGGTATGATAACTTCAAAAAGAAAAATTTTAATTCCAAATAATAAAAATAAAATAAACATCAATAAAGCCAACTTAGCGTTTTATTTAAAAAAAAAATTATCGAACTTGGCAAGATTTTCTTTTTTTCAAATTATTTTCATAACGATTTATCTTTAAAAAAAAGTTTGTAGAGAAGCTAACAATAAGGAAAATTTTGAGAGTTCGAGTTGAAAAGAGGTTTATATTAATTGGTAAGTAAACTATTGTACGTAAGATAATGAAATTAATTACCCAGGCAACAAAACCAAGGAATTTTCAAAGTGCAAGAACACTGCTTTGAGGATATGGGTAAAGTAGCTTGAGAGAAACTAAGTAATTTAATTACTCGTGAAGTAATATACTTGAGTACTTCTGCAGGCATACAAAAATCAATCATTAGATTCCAAGAGCACATACATATGTATATGTAAAAGCAACCTACAGAAGTACAAAGAAAAAATATCTGAAGAACGTATTTGCTGCTTCCCTAATTTTCCTATGATGTTTGTAATTCATTTGATCCGTCTCTAGACGTTAACAGGCAAAAAAAAAATAAATGTTTACATTCGAAAGTGAATTGGAAAATGTGTAAAGATATATATAAGATTGAAATGGCGGCAGAAAAAAGGTAAATACATATGTATATGAAATATTTTATTTTGTATTTATTTTTTATTGTATTCTTGCTCTTGCTAGCATGTCTTGGAGTAAGGAGGACACTTTGCTCTTTTTAAAGTGTTACACAGCAAGGAAGGAGGAGTTCCAGCATGCAGGGCAAAAAAAATGTGTTCGAAAACATGGTCTTCCAAGGATATACGGTAAGATAAAACCATTCATTAAAATATATTTTTCCAGTCGACAATTTTTGCTTGTTTTTTAGGAGACAAATGCAACACTGCTCAGCCTGGAAGCGAAAATGCGAACTATTTTGCAAGCTTACAAAGCTGCAAAAGATAATGTTAAAAATGGCTTCATGCTGGACACCATATGTGACAAAACTGGTGGAATTATTTGTGGAGAACCCCACTATTTCTAATCCCCACACCATAAATCTGGGTAGAGAGCCTATTGATGCATTAGAAGACCTCTCAACATTTGGTAGAACTATATTTAGGTAAGTTTAAATTACAATACCTTTTTCTTTGGCCTTATTCCTAGTTCTGGCGCAGCTTCCGCTGTAGCTACGAAAGTATAATTCGCTAACACGGAAATCCGTCAAAATGAGGAAAAAGGCCGTAACTAGTCATCATAAATAGGAAATTTTGGCATAAGTGTACTTAAGAAGCCCCTCTACTTATAATATAGTGTAATATTTTCTACGCTTCTCATGAACACAACACACGAATTAAATTCCCATTGAAAATTAAAAGATGTGATGGAAAAATTAAATTCCAACGAAAACCTATAAAACATTCAATTATATTAATTTTTTATAAAATCATTGATTCCCCTTTTTTGTATATTTCTGTTCCATTCAAAGTTGTTAATTTCAATTCAATATATTTACAGTGTCATTTAAGCGAACTCTGGATTTAGCCGGACGACGCTATGCACCACACAAACCGTCTAAAAATCAATCTGTTTTGCACTAAATTTAAAAATCGTGAAATCAGCCGTTTTAGTGATATTCCTAGGCCTCTGCGTAGCAGCAGTTTGACGCCGCACAGTGGCAAACTTTTCAGAAAAGCGTTGTAGAAATCAATTTTGAAGTGGGTCTATTTGACAAATTTGATACTTGTCTAGAGCTGATAAATTCAAAATTTCAACCCATTCGGATAACTACTTATCTTATAGTTTTTACAGTTCACTATTTGCTTAAAAACTTAAATTTTATTGTTGGAACGCAACGTCCACATGTCCATGATTACAAAAAGTTTGCTTATTTTTAAGAGCTATAATGAATACAAGAATAACTTTTGGCATTTTGTAAATAAACATTTGTTTAATTTGTTCACGCATACAGCAAAATATTCTATTTTGTGTATTTATGCTCTATACCCCATGTTTGTTGTACCTACCTATTGCAGAAAACACAATAAAATTGTTAATTACCATAAAAAAGAAATTTGTTTTTGGTGTTTTTATTTGATGGTTTTTTATTTAAAAGAAAACAAAAAACATTTAAAGCTTTACGGTTTATTTCACACCGAGAAACAAATAAAGATTAATGACACTTAAATTTAAAATACAAAAAAATCTGCAGAAAAAAACACCCCAAGTCTGCAGCCAAAGCGCACCCTCACTTTTGACCTTCACCTGTCACCTGTGTTATTTCGAGAAAAAAAATTCATTCAAGAATTTTCATTTCTTTAAGGTGCACTAACATAAATTGTTCGATAGTCGATATCCAAGCAGAAAATTTAATATGGAACAAAAGTAAAACAGCTAATCGTTTCGGATTTTCTGCAATAGCTGTTGCAATTCCGTAAGCGACTATGTTCCCGAAAAAGCATATTGTATTCCAGAAGACCCGCATTCGTTTACTTCTGAAATATTTCATATTGCTGGGTATTTCTAGATGCCTTTATGCAGTGGCGTACCGTGGACATTCGGCACCCGGGGTGAAAAGATACTTTCCGCCCCTATCCACCTATGATTTTTTTTCCCAAAAAAATTTTATTTACTAAAAAATAAGGTCATCACTTTTCAAATCCCGAAAACATATGCAAAATTAGATGAATTTTGACAAATTCCAAAAACCCTTCACATTGAATTTTACTACAGTTACAAATGCGTCAAGGGCGGCCGCCCCCTTCGCTCCCCCTTCTAGGTACGCTTATGCATATATGTATATATGTGCTCTATTTCTTCGACATCTACTGCAGACGGACATCTCCTGTGGCCAGAAAACAGCAGTGAAGTCATTTTTGATCAGAGTTGCGACCTGAGTCGATTTAGCCATGAACGTGTCTTTGTCTGTCTGTCAGTGCAAATCACGATTATGGAAAAACTAAGCAAGATAATTGAATGAAGTTTGGTCGAAATCGGTTTACGGACACGCCTGCCGCCCATACAAGTAAAACATTTAAAACGGTACATTGGGAGAGTTATTTGACGTAGAACGAAATTTTCAAAAACTCTAGGCAAAATTTATGTAGACATGGTCAGCAAAATAAAGCTGGTTACTTTCGACGAGAGTGCGTGGCACTTCTGAGAGAATTATTAGAGACAGAAAGAGAGAAATTAAAAAAATACTTTGGTCTAGTATCAGTCAAAAATTTGGCCAATTATTCCGAATTGTAACTTTGACACACTACTACACTACACACTACTGCTAATCATACTACTAGTGGTGACAAAAAAATATACTTTGTGGGAACAAAATTTTGTTTGTATACTTTTCTAGTGAACTTTTTATTTATTTAGTAAATATTAACAACAAATTAAAATTTAGAGCTAATATGTTATATAGCTTTGGCATCATAGGCCTTAAGCTAAACTTATTATATAATAGATATATACTATTGATGTTTGTTATTACAATTAATTTTGGTTATAGTTAATAGTAATGTTTCCTTTCAACGAAAAGAAATTTTCAAATTAAGACATAAGAAAACTTTACATATCGACACTTATTTTAGTATATTTATGACCGGAATGCTGCAACTACGACAATTAGATTTGTTCATTTGAACCTTATGATTTATTGACAAATTAATAAAGATCCTTGAAAATTTGTTTGGAATGTCTTTTTCTTCATTTTACGAGTATCTTCCCAATGGTTGATTCAGAATTGATGATGAAAAAATTCCAATGTGATGTAAATCATGATTATCTCTTTATTGCTGACATATCCGAGATTATTACGACTAACGTCTCTTGGCGACACCACGACATGAGGGTTGATTTGACTTCTGACACCGTTTGCGCAAAAAAAAAAAACTTTCATTGTATGCGCTCCTTCAATGAAAAAGTTCATAATCCAGTGATTATTGTCATTCTTGTCAATGGAATTGGCATGTCCTTTTTGAAATATTTTTCGTGTCTTGCAAATTTCTGTCAAGCTTAGTTCCATAATATTTTAATTTAAAGCTCACAAATCATAGTGTTCCTTCGTGGCTGTGACATGTTCTTGTTTTGATTGCCGTTGAAAAAGGAAACCAATTCCCACCACATGCTTCAATCTGCTACGATATTCAAGTGAAATTCATCATTTCGTAATTAGTGGCTATAAATTATCATTGCATTCCCTCCTTACCACCATATGCCTGCCAACACTTTTCATCCTGTGGAATCTTTACTCTCCTTCATATCACCAAGCTCCATGACCACATTCCATGGTCACAAGTGTAAACTATTGTTTTTGGGTTTCCGTAGAATGTGTGTGCTTGTGTATCAGGATATTAAATTAAATTGTCCTTTTTCATTTTGATATTCTTACTCACAGCAACACACATCCACACGCACTCAACTCCTGACGTATGTTGCATGTGAGGCAATAAATTAATATTACAACGCATTCTACCACAAATGTGACCAGCCGACCCTCCTCCTCACTCCTTTCAGATACACTTACAAAGTGACACATAAAAAAAAAAGAAATAATAACGCATATTGTTGGCTGAGCTGCAAGGACATTTGTATCCTTATTTGTATTTGTGCTTGTTTATTTGCTTAGCTTTCTTCATTAGCTTTAATTCTTTCCACCCCTCTGGCTCTTGAGAATTGTATTCATTTCTGATAAATTTTGGGTTGCCTATGATTTCGAATTAATTGCGTAAATATATGTAGGTGATGGCCCACTAAAAGTTTGCCAAGTGTATCTGTTGCAGTGAAGGTTGGCATTTGAAATGAAAAGGCAAATGTAAGGCTCCAAGTTCAAGTTTTTGGGAATTAATGTGCTTAGCACAATTCTCAGCGTAAATCAGTTGGAAGATATTTTCAAATCAACTGCCGGACATAACATATCCAATTCCGCCTATAAATAACATCATTAAATGATATCCACAGATTCGAAGCACAACTTTAGATAGATCAGAACCAGGTTCAGCAGTAGCTGTAGTGTCCAGAGCTTTCCAATCACTGATAAGATGCTTTCCATTTTCCAATGGAATACAGAAGTGATGTCAAAAGAGTGTGGTATTCTGTTGAAGGAGCGTTTATCAACGGTACACAACGGCAACGGCTTTTCACCAGTTGCTTCTCTTATAGCGCCATTTCACCTATTAATACTATCAGTACTTAACAATTTTCGTTAGAAACTACATACTATCAGCTTCAATAGCATTGTACGGAATAAGGCATTAAATACCGCCTGTAGTATGGAAGGCATTCTTACCGTCAATCATATTGCTGTTGAAATCAGCATTCTCAAAGACAAACTGTGAGAAGACATGACATAAAATGTTGCGTGCAAAAACTGATGATCTTTTATGAATCTATAAGATTACTGGAACCATATTTTTTTATAAAAAACTACAAACGACAAGGTACAGATATGAAATAAAAGAAGCTGGTCGAGTAGCTTAGTAGTAGTATATTTCCTTTGTGGCGCATCCAACGATTTATGTTTCGACTTGCAGATTATTTCCGACAATAAACTGATGATTTTCCAGGTATAACGGTTTCTATATCCTTCAAAAAATTACCAGAAGGTGGATACTGGTTTGTTTCGTAAGGTTAGATGTATATATCCTCCAAAGTAATTGTAGCTACTTCTCGAATTTTTTGTAGTCTTTCTTCACAAGAGAATCTGCAAAAAACAAAACTTCATCCTCATATTTTGCTTGCAATCGCTCTTTTACTATACGTGTGTCAGATCCGTAATCACTTTCGCTTGATTTTAGTAAATCAGAAATCCGAAATTAACACTCTTCACTATTTTCTAAGTAGAAAAGAACAATATATTCCATGGTCTAATCAATTTCATTTTTCCGATTCCTACCTCTTACGGCTGTGATACTTAGCTCCTACAGCAATAAGAGCCGGAATGTCTGCCATACGACTTTAAATTTGTAACAAAGTCCTCTGAACGTTTGCTCAATAGATTAAAGTAAGATGCAATTATTAAAAGCCGTTGATAAAATAACTATTTTGTTTGAACAATTTATACGGAATAAATAATTTTAAGAAAATCAAACAAAAAAATCAATGATAGGATGATTTTAAAACAAAAATACTAAAACATTAAATGAAAGAATAACATCGCAAAGTATTTGAACGTACGAATTACCACAGGAATTCTTAAAGTTTTCGTTAGATATAAGTACCTATGTAGGTCTTTTTTGGCATTTAAATACTAGCGATTGGTCATAGATCGCTTCGGAACAAATAAAACAACTACTGGAAAAATCAAAATCAGGAACTGGAGGTTCACCTGTAGATAGACATTATTCGTTCTACTATCCAAATAATGTTTACAACAATATACATGTAAGGTTACCTCAGATGCTGTAGTAAAAATTTTACATAATCCTCAAGGCCCTTGGAAGTCGCTCGAATAAATGCTTTTACTTTCCTGGTCTTACCAGTAATCCATTGACCATCAGTCAAAGGGATTTTACATATGAAACAGTCACTCATGATGAAAATTCACTAAATATATGCGTTAATACGTAGAATTGCTTCCAAAGAAATACTCGTATATGTAATAGGTTTAATTTTTCAACCGTTCTCAAAATTTTTTGCTCAAAAACAACATTTTTGCTTTAAAGTTTTAAGCTTTTTAGTATAATTTTTCATCTCCCAACAGTTGAAATCTATACATATATGGAAAATGGTCCGATTACGAAGAAAGTGTTTTCAATCGGTGCGGCCTAGGAATGGTCATAGAAATGGCCAATAAATTGAGTGACCAAGAAAAAATGCTGTCCAAGCATAAGTGAATATGTCATATGAAAAAGCGCTTATAATATGGGTGGAAACTAAATAAAGCAATGTATATTTTCATCTTTCTGTGCAACTATTTCGGACGAAAGGTTCAGTTTTCATTTGCATTTTCAACCAAAAATGTGTTAATTTCCAACGTATGAAGTTGAAAACGTCTTATGTATATCGTTTTCAGACCTAAATAAGTCAAAAATTTCAACTTTTTTGGTGAGAATGCACATAAATGTCAACTTAAAAAGTTGAAAAATTATACTTAAATTTTAAACCGTGTATGTACATATGTCAATAAAACTCGTCACAAAATATCATAATAATTTAACAAAATTAATCCGAAAAATTCAACATTTCAGCTTGAATTTATTTGAAGAATAAATATTACAAATCCAATAATTAAATATAGAATAATGTATTTTGAACTTTTATCAGTTCGTTTTTTAAATACTTGAATACTTCAAATTGCGCCAACGCCATGAAGTCAGACTCACAAAAACTATCACCTGCTTCCTTTAAAGACATACCTACTTACTTACAGGTATTATCGTACGCTATAACGCACTTTGAACGTTCGTCAAAAGTGGGTACAAAAAATTAAGGTTTCCTCTAAAAAAAAGTATTTTTAATCGATTGTTTTTGCCGTTGTTAGTTACTTTTCAATACGAATTTGCGCTCCAAGAAAACAACAAATTTTTCATAAATGCCACAAATTCTTGTCAACCACAGAGCCCACGTTTAGTTGATACAAAAAACAAGATACCATGCTATAGAAATCACAGCAGTGGGCGCAAGGGTTACTTTTAGTAAACTGCAAAGAATTTACGCCGAATGCATTGAGCAAACGAAAAAAATTGAAGAATTGGGAAAAAAGTTTTACTCATATTAAAAACAACTGGGCATGGCCACAAACAAAAAAAAATCTACTCAAAAGTATTGGCTTGATCGATCGAGAAAAGAAGAGACCGTTTCAGTTGGTGACGTAGTTCAATCAATTGATCTTTTCTAAGACATTTTTTTCTTCATTGTGCTATAAAACTTATTACAGTTCAGTGGCATTAGCAAAAAATTACTAATGAAGAAGTTCGATGCTTCTGACTTGAATAGAAAATCTAACAATTTTTAAGTAACATATTGATTTTATTACTAAACCTTCTGCAAAGCACTCAAAATATTTTGGTAAGTTTTGTTTAGACAGATGTTCCTGTAAAACATTATTGTCATATCAATAAGAATCTGATTTTTACCAACTACAATAAGAGGGAAGCCATAACAGCTAATCTCTGTAAAATGCTGTCAACTTTGTAAGCCCCTTATTACAATCAAATCCGCGCTTTTTAATCGATTGCCATTTTTAGATTGCCGTCCGTAGTTGCAAAGTAAATTGAATACTCTGTTGACAAAACAGCGTCGCCAATTTTATGTCTCTTAACTTGAAGGCATGTAAGGTACAACTGCAACGCTGGAACAACTGCAACGCTTAACATCGATAAAGAGCTGTCAGTGAGCATGTGACATCTAATTCTGCAAGCATTCTAAATAGATGAATTTCATTTCATTCTCGAAATTAATTTTTAATAAACAATGGCCCATTTTTGAGATGACAGAGTAATCGTGGTTGCATACTTTAACTGGATCCTACACCATTGTTTCATAAATAAATTTATAAAACTAACCCTATTACCCGAAGCTCCTTTATATATTTATATAATTTTTTGTCTTTTCTTAAGCTACGATTCATTACAAAGTGTTTTTCTGGTTGCAATCAGATCACAGAATTGAATCCATGTCGAACAACGCCGTAAACATTGTTGACAATATGTGCAGCAGCATGTGGTAGCCAACTAAGTATTTCTGATGTCTGTCCCACCTGAGGACAGCATCATCTCTCAGCCATTCTTTTTTGTACTCCCTTCTTCCCTTTGCTGTGTTTCATCTTCTTTTTTTTTAATTTAAGTTCAATATTGGTTTTTGTTAAAATTTGATTGATCTGTCGTTGGATCAGGTGATCACCTCTAGTTGTGTAAGCTCTTTGTGGATCTTGGTTTTATGTTTTGAAAGGAAAACGATTATTGTTAGTACGAGTATTGTTGTTATTTTACTATTGCCTTTTTATGGTGTTTCGTTGCTTTTTGCCAAATGGCGCGTTATGCGACTAATTGGATATGAAAGGGTTAAAATAGCGCTGGAATGTTCAACGTACTTAGTTACATCGCTGTTGACAATGTTCAACATTGAATTTTTTTGTTTAACATAGGAAGAGAACTCTGAGTCGATTTTAAACCACTCAACAATTTTGCAATAATAGAAAAATAAGTGAAATCCCTCTTTTTTGATGACATTTAAGGTTTTCATATTGATGCTTTAGTTTAAGTAGGGACTGTTTATTTGATTGCAATTCTACACATAAGTATGATACTTTAATCCCTATTTTTCTTATGTGTTCTTAAATTCCAATCAAAAAGCTTCACTTAGAACTACTTAATTTGGTAAATATAGTCCATAGACTTCAGGTTTAAATTGATAACAGTGGAAAGTTTTTATGTAGAGCTCTGACTAACTCCGCAAAGAGTGGATGTGAAAGAGTAGAAATCCATCGCTGCAGTCCATAAGAGTATATAACACTTTTTTTATGGTTCCACTTGGCCTTCGATTATTTTGTATCAGTGATGTCATATTCAGTACATTCGCGCTTTGAAAAAAACCGGCGGGTTGCATTCTGGGAGTGCCGACAGAAGTGAAAACTTGAAATAATATTTTGGCATTTTTTTTTTTTATGATTTTTTGTAATGTTTATGGAATAATTTTCCACGAATTGTTTTATTTATCAATATAAAGTACTATCATGTTTTTGGTAAATTACAATATTTATTTATTGCGCTATCTTACACAATTATTTTTTTAATAATTTTACGCCCCCTCGGCTCCTCCTAGGTACGTTACTGTTTTCCAATACCACTGCTTAACCCTCCTATGGAGCATTTTTAGCAAATTTTCTTAAAAAATAAGGTACAAGGGACTGAGAATTTTCTCATACATTTAAAATTATAAAAAATTAATTGTATAAGGAAATTGATATTGAATTGAAAAAAATAAAAACCGTAGAAGTAATTTAAATCACTTATTTTTGAATTTACTGCTAGACAGATGAGGCTTATGAAGATTTTTGTTTGAGTACTGAACTGGTTCAAAAAGGAAGTTCGTGGAGGCTCATTCAGAAAATAGTCCTTCGAAAAAAAGAATGAAATTTGCGTTGAACCGTAGGTCAAGAAATTGAAATCAGAGAGTGTTCCCTCTTATTTTTAATGGAATGGCGTTTTTCTCACTACAGTTTCATTGGTGATACTTTTTTGAAATCTGGAAGATTATTGCGATTGTCATGAAATGTCAAAATAAGCTTGTTCCGTTCTTCATAATCTTGTCCCAATTCATCGTGATTATTATCAGTTAATGCATATCCCCACTTAGCCACATAGTTGACCTTCAAGTCTCTACATAATTCTCTGTAATTTTTGAATTCTTCATCAGATTGCTATTTATCTGGGCTGATTTCCAAAAAAATATGGGTGTAATTCGGATTATTTTTGTTTTCTCTTATTGGTCGAAAATTATGTAGACGGTTTCAAGCGCAAAGTTGTGTTTTATTTTTTGCAAATAAAAGTTAAAATTGAAAACAAAATTAAATCTGTCAAAAACCAAAATGAAATTCCCCATTCATATTTTTAGTTTAAATACGCGTATTTCGAGAGTGGAATCAAAAGGGTTTGGTAATGTATTTGGTTCGAAGTTAATTAATGAGTCTCCATCTCCGCGGCGAGAGGAGTGTGTAGCATGTATGGTGGTATCTGTAGAATCGGAAGCGTATGTGTTTAATTCATCATATTGGTTGTAAGGGGTTAGTTATTGGAGGAGATGGGTATTGAAGGATGGATCAAGGACAATTTTTTATTGGTGCCATAAGATATGTGCAGCTATATTTATCTGTGTCTGAAATCTGCTGATGTATCGAACTAGGAAATTTGAAGTTGCTGTTGGAAGTACTCATTTGAGAAAGAATTGTCTTCTTGTTTGTAATTTTGACTGCGTTTAATGTTGATGGGTTTGCTGGTTAAGATGCAGATGTGTTAAGGAAATAATTAATTATTTTGTTCCAGTAAGTAAATTGTGACGATGAACGTAACTGCCGAGCTAAAATTCTTCGCCTGATGTGGCTCATTGGTAGGATCGCCAGTGCACGATCGTTTGTTTGTTAAAAAATTTAGTTTTGTATTTATTTTTTGAGATTAAAATTGTTTTCGCCATACATCTTTTGAAATTTAAATTAGAATTGAAAATTATTTTTGAAAAAATTTAGAATTTTTAGAAAATCCAAAATACGATAGTTGAAATTTTCAGTAAAATTTGCGCAAATTGTGTTGATGAAGGACATGTTAACTGTTTGTCGCTCACATTTTCACAAAAAGTTAAAACACAAAAGGCTGTGCGGTGCCGTTCTGCCGCTTAGTAACTGTGTGGCCGCTTAAATACCTGCAGCCTATTCGTTAGATGCATTCTAAATTAACTGTTAGGAAAACATTCTAAATAGAAATGACAACTTCATTTTGTTGCATCCTGACACCATGTTTTCCATGGCGTTTTGTTAAATAACTAATACAACCTAAAGTACATGCGGTTAGAAAAAGTCCCCATCATTTAAAGCGACATATGTTGTTTTTTCACGTATTCATCCAACATTCGAGAAGGAAGACTATGAGTTCAATTGTGGTAGTGAGGCATAAATTTTTATTTGAAATGGAAACCTCATACATTTGTCGATACGTGCTGGACATGTACGCTCACACGCAAGATCGCACATTGGCGCAATGAATGCAGCACTAAGGAACGTGATGTTTTGATTCGGTTTGTTAAGCGATGACGCTGTGATGACAGTGTGCCATCGCCTCACAGATTCATTCATAATTTTGTTGCTCTTTTTCTTGATGCGGGACACGATTGAGTCAAGGAATTTAATGACCAACGTAGTATTGATTTTACATAAAATGTTACTTTAAATGTGTTACGAAGCATTTTAATGCTGGCCATATACGTGGCTTTTGTAGTCAATTATGTAAATAGTTTTTTTTTTTGCTGTTAATATACCAGTTGCCTACTTCGTTAAGAAAATTTAGTTCACTCTTCAAACGCATAATTCGTTTCAGAAAAAAGTTGTCAGTTCATTTTTAATACTGTTAGAGAATATTCGGAGTTTTTGATATTAATCAAATATTTAATGTGTTTCATTACTTATGAAATACAATATTAAATGGCCGCCTCTCAGAGGCGTGCCGTGCGCATTCGTAGCCCAGGGCTGCCTCTTCGCCCCGGCGCCTCCTACTAATAGAATTTTCGCCATGGATAATTTTAATTGACTAAAAATAAGTCATGAGCTTTCACATTCCAAAAACCTTAGCAAAATTACCGCTTCACCTTACAAAACCTCAGGGGTCCCTGCACACTTCACTATTTTCATTTACTAAAATAAAAAAACTAAAAAAAAAAAGATCCACAAAATTAATTCAATGTGCCCAAAAGCTAACACCATTTTTCCTCCCCAAAGCCGTTGAGCTCGTGTTAACCGGCCCGCCCACCTCTGGGTTCGCTAATGCCCCCTCTGAAATCTTTGCAGAATACGATGATTTCCAGATAGATTATGACGACATTTTTTCGCATCTCGGACAGTATCTCGGCCATGTATTGGGTTTGTCGACGTAGATACAATAAAAACATTCAGCATCACCTCACAGTAGAAAAAAGTCCAACTTCGTTAATTCGCATTATCTTGAAGGTCAGTTGACGTCACCATATCGTTAAAAAATGTGACCTGTAACTGCTCATCATTGACTATTACACTCCAAACTTCGTCGTAGAATGCATAGCAATAAGCGTACGTACGTTAAATGATTAAATGTCATATGCCTAAAAAACCGGTATGTAGTTTGAAGTAAAATGGTTTTCGACGGCAGGGCCGAATTGTAGCAGGCCTAGGGGGGACTTCAGCCAAGTAATGTTGTGTTGAAATTGAAAATGAGGACTTTTTTTGTTGGTTACACCGTCAGTAAACATTAGAAAAGCCAACTGGGGATCCCCTTTCATTTCGCCATTTTCAAAAGTATTTAGGGAAAAGTTCCTTGGAGTGACCATTTTTTTTTTTTTGTATTTTTTAGAAAAAAGGGACCAGTTCTTGGTGTATAGCTCCGGGCCACATATGAGGAAAGCAAATGGTTCTATGTCAGTTTAGTCATCATTTTTGGTTGCTTGGTAAGGGCACATGCAAGGGTGGGTTCTCTGGAGGTTATGCAGTGGCGTTCTTTGAAAATTTTCTGCCCAGGGTGAAACACAATCTGCCATCACCTCCTCCACTATTTTTGAATATAAGAAATGATGTGAAATCATTATTTCGGATTGCAACTGAAATTTACTGGATGAATGATGTGCATATTTGTGGCCAAATACCCAAAAACAATTTAAAATATAAAAAATTTCCTTAAAACAGAATCGCCGAATATTTTCTTTACGAATGTACTTATAGTTCGTACATCCTTTGATTAAACTTAAATCCAATTTATTTGAAGTTCTCATGAGTATTTTTTTTTAAATCTCATTGAATACCGAGGGCTATTTTGCCCTTCCCCCGCTATTTGTACCACAGAGGTAATGACCCCCTTGCGAGTCAGGACCGACAGAGAAATATAGTAAGTGATAGAAAGTTTAGGAGTGACATTATACGAAAAGAAATGATATTTTGAGTATGTATACCGCCCGAGAAAAAGTTAGATGACCATAAAATAGGGCCATCATTTTTGTATCCGTATGGAACGAATATGGAATGAAAATATATTAAAGTTCACAACTTATAATAAAAAATTTATAAAACATTAGACAAAATACTTATTTTTAGCGCTGCTGCGCTACATGACCTTATTAAAACTAATCTAACGTTTTTTAATGAATAGTCAGTTTTGATATAAACTTATAACTTATAATGTGCTTTCATTTCCAACGACGCATGGCTAAGATCCAGTTATTACGTGAGATTATACCGCAGTGCGAGCGTGTGAAAAGTTCCAGTTCAACAAAAAAAAAAAAGAAAAAAACTTTGGAATTTTAAAACAAGTCACAACTATTTATATGAGTAAAGTAAGATTAATTTACAATAAATCAAAGAAACTTCACGAAGGTGTTTATAATTTATGCATTACAAAACTTTGCTAGAAAAGAATGCCGCGAGAGGTAAAAACTTTTTGCAAAGTGCTCAGGATACTCCTAAGTATCCTGCAAAAGTTCATAATCCGTAAATAAACGGTTTCGGAATAATTTCGCGAAATAAAGCAAAATAAAATGCCAAAATTAAAAACAAACGTTAAGGATTCCAACGAGACATGAAGCTGAGATACGCCACATATCCTGCCAGAGTGCAACAGAAAGAACTGTAGAACAGAACGAGCTCAGAACTGGGTTGCTCTCGTTTGTCGCTTTGTAGCGCAATTGAAGAAGGCCACAAAGTATATAAACGAGGAGGCAGCGACGACATTGTCGGCGACAAACAAAAGCCACCACATTGCTCATGAGCGTTAATAGCAACAGCGAGGCGTGGTTGCTGCCATTCATATGCGAGTAAGCGAATCCAATGGATGCATGAATTCACACGAACACACGCACGCCATGGCGCGAGTATCTGTGATTTTGGTTCTGTCTAACGAGGGCTTGCGTTTTTTTTTTTTGTTTTTTATTTGGTGCGTTAATTTTGTCCATTGTTTTTTGTTGCTGCGTTCTCCGCTTCAAGGAAGCAAACATCACTTGCTGCAAGCAGCTCTTGACTTTTGTTAATTCCGATTCGATGGCTTCGTTCGCATTCCGTCGCTTTCAGTCACGTCACGTCCCGCCCATTTAGACTCGGCCTCTTGGCCGCACCTGCACCCGCATACAATGTAGTTGATAGTGCTATGGTGCTGCTTAAAATGCTGATGGTGTCGGCTCTGACTGCGTGGTACATGTGCTGACCGGAGTCAGGTGCAGATCCTTCGTTTGTTTTCCTCGAAGTCATCGCAGTCGTTGTCGTCATTGTTTACATTTCATGTGTTTGACCAAGGAAAACATTGAACCAGGGTCCAAATTTATTTATTTTCATTGGCAATAACACTGCAGCAGCGTCTGGAAAAAATCAATTTTTGTGTAAAACAGAACATACCCCAAAAAAACATGCAAACTGACCAGCGTCATGCAACTGTTCAGCGTCTGAACATTAACTAATGTTAGCACCTTTTTTTTATAATATTTCCAATATCAACAAATACAGGGTTTACGCATCTGTCACATATCGTTTTGAACAATTAATTACATATTACGTTTGTAAATAAATTAAATATTTTATTTCTGTTGAATAAAACATCTCATTTGTAATTTTATTACACAAGTTATGGAAAAATACGTTTTTTAACTAACCGACATTTTTGGCCTCCCAAAAGATGAGCTTTTGTGAGGGCGTTTTCATTACATTCAAGACTTTCTGGTTGTAGTGGTCGGACTTTTGAGCGGATATCGACTTTAATTTCCTTGATCGTAGCAGGATTAATTATGTCGAACCTTTCTTTGAGGTATCTCCAAAGGAAGTATTCAGAGATTTTTAAGTCCGACGTTTGCATTTCACAAATATGTTCATCAAAAAAGCAATACTCTCCCCGAATGTTCGTACTAGGCCCCATTTTGTTAAAACCACAGCTCCACATTGTCCACAATAGCTGTCAGCGGTGAATTAAGGTGGAACAAGAAGGGGCCATAGCCCCGGGCTCCTAGCGATATAGGGTCCACAGTGGAAACTGAAAATTAAGCTACCTAATTGTTTGGATTTTTGACAAAATTACAACTTATGAGTGAATTGGAAATTGACATAAAAGTTAATGCACTAATCAAGGAATATCCGGATGATATAGACATTTCTTTAGCAAGTTTATTTTATAAATAGTTCAAAGAAAGATAAAACTGAATAGTTATTGATTCCTTTAAGTGTTTTGAAATGAATTGTGGAACACAATCTAATTAGTGTGTTTTCAAACATTTCAGTATGTCCGCCCGTGCGGAGATAAGGACATATAGTAGAATAATTTTCTTCTAACCAATTTATACTCTGCTTTACGAAAAACACACTTTTGCGGATGTAGTGCCACACATACACTTGAACACTTTCACTTTACTTGTTAAATTTTTATAAATTTCAAAGTTCCTAATTTTTTAAAGATTTCAATTTAAAATTTTTCAAAATGATTTTAATTAATTAGAAAACTTCCATCGAATATATAAAAATAAAATTATATTATATCAGGATTTTAGAATGGTATCAGTCTCATCTTGAAATTCTGAGTATTAATGCTCTTAGCAGTGCCATGGCGGACAATAATGCCATCTAAATACCAAATAGCTGCCACAATTCACCCGAAAACGCATCTTGGATGGCAGAATTAACGACGCTGGGGTTCCAAGTGATCCAGAATGGACAGCTTCTTGGTCAGCGTCTATTCCATATTGACGGCTGAGTTATAAGTTCTATATCATCTGTATGCCTTATTTGTTTAGTTCTCAAATGTTAAGCTGTCTTCTACTAGGTCAACTATCATGGATTCTAAAACGTTGGAATTGATTAACTAAAGTGATAACGCCATGCCGGTAAATCGACTTTCTTTGGCATCATTCAAATCGGATTTAGAGGTGCAAAATGAATTTGTAGTTTAATAAGTTTTGGAAGAGATCGAAAATCATGAAGCTCTAAATAATAACGAAGAATGTCTGCCATTGAGTTGACTCTGCGTTATTAATTCAGAGCCATTTGAAACTGCAGAAAGTTGCCATAAACGATTTTATCGCGTCCTCGTTTCATATTGAAGAATGTGTCTATACACAAAAACAGACAGGTGCAAGAGGCACCGCTTTTAAAAATTACAATATTACAAACATGTAAAAAAAATTGTTCTAAATCTATTTATAGCGTCTGCCTCTTAGCTAACTGGTTCCTTTACATATAAACGAAACATAAATATAGAGACGGCAGACGATTCCAGCGATGCTTTTTCAAAGGCAGACGTTGCTGGTCATTTAAAATGCATGTCATTAAGGATATATCTATATAAACCCAATGCTGTGGGAATTTTGCTATCCAAAATTTACTATTTTTTTTATTTTTCTGCCAGTGTAAAAGGGTATTTCCACCATTTTACTTTTACATCTCTGGTTATTGTGTAAACTTGAGTTGAGGCGAACCTCTACATAAATAATAGATATTTATTAGTCAGATCTACATACAAATCTCACATAAGTTCCAGTACTGCAGAATACCTGGAAAATTTAAATTTACGATATTTCGGAACAAAAGGTTTTGAAGACAAAAGGTTAAGCTTTTCAACTACACTACTTAATATATTCGGAAAATCTGGTGTATCTAAAGTTAATATAACCAAAATCGATGATTTTAACTTATACAACCACTTATATTTTGAAAAAGGATGAACCTACGCGTCTGCCTCTTGTATTTTCAGCTTCTAGGAACAATGCTGCAAATGTTGAACTGTTTCTTGGTGTTGCCGTTATCGGGACTATACTCAGCTGTGGCTGTATTTCTTGTTGTACTTTCGTAAGATGACGTTGTGGATGATGCTACCGTTATGTACCGACGGCCACATGCGCCGGAAGAGCTGTTGCATGTGCTTAGAACTCCGCAAGCGTGAGACTCCCCCATGTGGAAATCAACACGGGAAACTTTGTTTCAACACGGAAATTTTTCATCGTCTACTCACCCGCATCGATTCTGTTCCGAATTTGGGGTCCCTATTTGTTACATTTTGTTTCAAGTTGGCGCTGTAGATATCGTCGTAGCTACTTTGATTGAATTTGACGTTTCGATTGGTTTTTGCAATCAAGGCTGCCACGACGACAAACAATATGACAACTGCACAAAAGAATGTAACGAATGTGAACCCCAAATTCGGGACAGATACGACGCGAACCGTCAATCAGATCACGCGCTGATTGGTTGATACGGAACCGTAGCCGGACGGTAACTAACTACTCAAGTTAATTATAAGGGCCTAAGGACAAATGTCTTTGCCTTAACAAAAGATGTACTTCTGGCGAAATAAAGGTTTTTTTGTGTTCATAATAATCACTTAGAACTTTATTGTAGATATCCTATATATCTTTTTCATAATCATGATTCTGTAAGACAATCGTCAATTTAAAAATATTATCATTTCGAACCACCATGCCCTACCCGCAACTTAACGCATTCCACACCCGCTTTCAGAACGTTATGGCACCTCTGCCGATGGATGCATATAGTATGTTGCTGCTGCGCGGAAATAGACTTAGGACAAATGTCCTATGTTGCTTAAAAGCAGATCTTGGGCAAAATATGTCAATCAAATTGGAGACATATTTTTACGAATCATTTTTTGACATTGCGGCGGTGTATGCGGTGCCGATTTCACGGTATTGGTCACTGGTAGAATAAATAAAACTTATCTATAAATGTGAACTGAAAACTTTTTGAGGGAAATTATACACAAAATCAAAAACAACAAAAACTGCAACAACCACAAGTACAAAACAAAATTAGCAAATTAATTCAATTTAAATGTCTTCATTTGTTGCATTTGTTTTGGATTATTAAATTACGAAATTCGAATTCAAATTAAAGGATGTAAAGGACAAACATACACTTATGAACGTACCCTTGGCATATGAATACTCAAACGCCACACAAGACACACAATGAAACCACTAATTCTGAACATTAAACAAAATCAAATTAATGTTTACACTTTAAAGTTGAAACCCTCTCGAAAGCCACCCCAGGAAATATGCATACATCTAAGCTATTTGCAGTGTCTTGTGTAAGAGCAGTAGAATTGCATATTTTAGCTGAAAGCAGAAAAAAAGGGGTGCGTCAACATTGGGCAAGTTTAACACCGTTGACAGCAGGTCACATGCACTTAATCGCATTATAAAGGACCTTTTTTGGAATTTGATTTTAAATAAAATAATGCGACTTTATTGTGTTATTGTTGCGTCAAAGGGGCCGAATCGGACTTTAGTGCACCAAATACGCTATAAATGTATGTATGCATTCATTAGGGTGGATTGTACTTCAAAAATATTTCACTTAATTAAGACAACTTTGCGTCCAAGTATAAGAGCTACAGAATCGCTATTTCTTGTGACGAAAAATTATTTGTCTATTCCACATTTAAGCAGAGTAGTCTTTTTCAAACCTGATAAAGTTTGTTTGTTTTGATTCCAGAAAACCCCGATATTTTTTTGGATAACATCTTAAGCAAAAAGTTCCATTTTTGCAGTATGTTACACTTTTGAGATAGAAATGTGAGATTTTTTGGTTTGTTTTCGTTTACCTGAAAAGTAAGCGATACCACTTTCATTTCCACACCAAAAGATATCAATCCTAGTGTTGCTATTGTCCTTACACTTGTAGTAAAGTTAATTTTACAAAAAAATTCAATGAGAGGAACCCTAATATATTTTTTTTTTTAATTTTAAGGCGCAATTTAAAAAGGATGGTTGAAAATAAAATTTAAATTCTGATTTACATATGGTCAGCAAAATTGGGTGGATTTAGTAGGATTTGCTTACTAATCGCAAAACAAGCTGGACTTTGGTTCAAATAATTTAATTACAAGTGGGCATGAGTAATTCAAGTCAGTCTTTCACATTTCAGACACAAATATTTAACTTTAAGTTTGTAACCTCTTTTACGAGTATAAGCGACCGCAAACTTTACGCAATAAAATACAATCTAAAATCTTAATGGTTTTTATTAGCACTAAATTTAGCTACTGTCTCAATATCGTGACACAAATCTTCATAGAAATGCGCAACAGTGGCTTGGTATCCACACAATGAGCAAAACAACAAAAGTAAATAAATAACCACAAATTCAAGTGTATAACCCCAATGTTAAAGATAAAGTGGCCCCATTTAAATTAATTATTTATATCCGAATGTCCTTCAGGGCAATTATGCGGCATAATAAAACGATTTGTTTATCGAACTACTACCTACAGCAAATGCAAAGATTCTTGTGAAACATTATCCACTACCAAAGTTCATGCATATGCAAAATTCGATGCCTTCAACTCGTAAACATTTCAGATACCTGCGATTACATAGAAAACCATTTAGGATAATCCATAGACAAAAACAATCCTTTTACTTGAGAAAAAGTTTCTAGCATAATATCCCGTGGTCATTATTAATTCATAAATTTTACAATTTATTTTTGACTTTTCTTTTGCTTATCATTTTTGAAACGCCAAGATTTATTTCCTTTATAATTTTCATAAACTTTTGTAATTTAATACTTTGACCATCCGGTGTATAAGAATTGTTGGCAACAAAAATGATTCACATTTTTTTATCACACCCGCATTTGCGCTAGTGCCATCACAACAACCAACCAGACCCTCACCAGTAGTGCATTGAAAGCAGTTGTCACACCCAGAGGAGTCGTTAGAGAGATTATTAAAATGCTGGTTATATGCAAATTTCTTATTTTTTGAGGACACTCAAGATTTCAGCTGTAAATAGAAAGAGAACGACCAAGTAAGTGGTCGTGGAAAGCAACGGAAATTTAAAAAGACATTTTCACTGACATTATCACTTTGAAGAATTTTATATTGGAGGAGTTTGTGGAGAAAACGCAAGGAATTGATAAAAATTATGATAAATAGAAAGTACGAGTTTATATACTTAGTGCTTTGTTGAATTTATTTTTCAATATTTTTGTAATTTTTATTAAAAGTGCCTCTGTGGACATAACAGGCCTTACAAAAACTCTAGAGCACTTAACTAAAAAAGGAATTAAATCTGTCACAATCAGTCCACAGTTGGAGAAACGCACTCACGGTAAATTACCCTACTGTACAGCTATGTACCTCTAGCACCAAATTTCTCATTAACAGGACAATATGGTTATTGGCAAATGGTCTGTCAACTAAATTGAGTGTGAACTTAACGATGCAAGACGGTCACGAAATATGTGTGTTTTTGCGCTTGACACAAGGATACAAAAGAGTGAGAGAGAGTCAAGCGCCCTACAGGTCAGAACATGTTGCCATACTAAATTTTTTATATATTTTGAAACTTTTCCCTTAGGTATTTGAATGGTTTGTTCGAGTCTTTAGTTTCTAAAGTTAGATTTCTAACGTGATTCGAGTTCCATGAGTGGCCTACGTGATTGCACTCTCTCAAAAATTACACTCTTTTCACTGCCTCCTTGATACATGTTGAGAGTTTAGGTTGATGAATATAGGCTGTGACTACTATAGTTTAGAGTCTTCCCGATTTGAACTTGGAAAACAATTCGCAGAAACATCTGTCTTCAATTTAAAATATATTTGTGATTTGACGGGGAAAGGGGGGAAGGGGGGCTTATCCTTCAGGTAAATGAATAAATGAGAGTGGTGCCGGAAGACCTGTTGCGTGTGTTTAGAAATTCACACGAGTGAAACTTTATCATGTGAAATTCAACACTGGAAACTTTAATATAACACGGAAATTGTTTGCTCATTTTTTCATCGAACACTCACCCGCGTCGATTCTGTTCCGAATTTAGGGTCCATACTCGATTCATTTTTTGTCAAGTTGTAGCTGCAGTTATCATCGTGGCTGCCTTGATTCAATTTGACGTTTCGATTAGTTCTTGCAATCAAGGCTACCACGACGACAGCCAATATGACAACTGGATAAAAAATATATCGAATAGGGACCCTAAATTCGGAATAGAGTCGATGCGGGTGAGTGTAAGTTAAAAGCTTCCCGCGTTGATAGATGTATCAACCTATCGGCTCACGAGCCGTCAATTAAATTGCGCACTGATTGGTTGATACAGAACCGTAGTCGGACGGTAACTAACTGCTCAAGTTACCTATAAAGGCCTAAGGATAAATGTCTTTGCCTTAACAAAAGATGTGCTTCTGACGGAATAAACGTTTTCTATGTATATACACAATAATCTCTGAGATTTTTATTGACTATTAATCGTCAATAGAAAAATATCATCATTTTCTAACCGACTAAAAGAGTTCCACACCCGCTTTTAGAACGTTATGGCGCCCTTAAGATTGAGAGCTCCATAAAATCTAGTTGGCTCTGGTATATGTAGGTTTTTAACATTTTTATTGTTCAGAAGCTCAGGTTGAAGATTAACAAACATATCTGCAGTATTTTATTTAATTTTATTTTAGGGTGGCTCATGCTTTCTTGTCCACGCGCTAGCTATGCAAAGGATTGTGGCTACTAAATGACCAATAGCCTGTTCTAAAATAATTTATGTTCTTTTCTATAGAGAAATATTATTTCTATGATAAATACCAATAATTTAATAAACACAATCATTTTGTTGTCAAAACCCCAAGGACTATTTTTACCACTTTTAACGATAATTGATGCAGGCCCCTTCTATGAAACTACAGCAAAGAAAATACAAATCTTGTGTGGGCAACTGTCAATGTCACATACGCTGACATGTGAGTTTTCGGTTACAAATTGACAACTGAATAGACGCGTGCCGCTATTTTTATAACGTCAAAAAAAAAAATTTGGCATCTACAGCCAACAAAATCAACTAAATTGTATGAAATTTAATTAAATGTGGCGAAGGAAGACTATTGCGAAACAGGGGCGAGATGGTAATTTAATAAAAATGGCAAAGCGCACAATTTACTAACTGAATTATGCAAACACTATGCCGAGTACATTATTCACATTGGGTCAAAATTCATTGCATCATTTAGTGCTCAAAAGATGCAGACAGTGGGAATTTGCTTTTTTCAACGAATGAGGCAGGGATCCCTATGAAAAATCAAACGTTTCCAAACTATACCTACTCGAACATATGTACGAGTACGAGTTAGCCACAAGCAAAGTGCAATTAATTTGCATGTGGTCCGTTTTTCACAAGTGCTACTTTTTACATGAAATTGTCACTTCAGCGAGCTAATTGTTCTGGTGCATTGCATATTCTACTTTTAAATTTATTAGTTGGCGTCAATTGTTCCATGGTGCTTTTGGTTGGACTAGTTGCCAGCCGATCATCTTAGTTTAGTTTGAGTTCATTTACTTAAGGCTGATAAAAGAAAAATTTCCACAAACAAACTTAGCTGTAGCTTAAAAATCAGTTTATAATCAGTCCTTGTGAATTAGAGGTAGGGATACCAATTACGTTTACAAAAAATAGCGAATTTCAAAAAAAATGGCACTAGGAGTGCATACATCCAAAATGATCGATTACTTTATATTCTTCATGAACATTTTTATTTTAATGGATTTGTTTACTTACAAGGCAAAGGCCAAACTTAAAATAAAATTATAATGATCTATAGCTCGTACCACAAATAAACAGTTAAATAATCCCAGCTAATGATCCAATCAGTAAAGGCAAAGAAATTATTTTGCTTTGCAAAAGAAGGAACAACTAATTTCAACATATCTGGTTAAGGTCAGACTTTCGGGTAAGTCTGCAGCTGTGGTCACCAATTATAATTAAATATTATTTTGGATTTCCCGCTTTTTATCGTGGAAGTATAGTGCAGTCAGTAGGAATTTTTGTGTTGCAAGATGAGGAACATGTAGGTCCCCAACACTGTCGTTTTTAATATGCTGATGATAATTTGAAAAATGTTGTAATCAAAGTGAAGAGAAAACTCCAAGTCAAATGTGTAACTGTCTACTGCAGCAGAAAGTTGTAAAAATCGATGCATGTGATTCAGAAGGTCGCTTTGAACCAATATTATGCGGGCATTTGCTGGTCTGATAAATTATGTCTTTCTGTTTCCTTTATTTCACAAAACTGTTTCAACTTGCATGATCAGTAGCGAGTGAATTCAATTATCTATCATTTCACCGACTCACATATTTCTTGCTATAGATAACATTTCTTCGATGATCTAGGCTCTGAGCGTTTCACTCCAATGCTTGCCGGTAAATTTCAATTGGTGATTCCCGCAACGCATATCCAATCCATTTCCACCTTCGTCTTTGGATTTAAATGGAAATCGGGTTTTGACAACCTCAAAAGGGTCAGAAAGTTTCCCCTCATTGCATTTGATATCTCCGTCAGTGAAGACGGGCTCGAGACCAGTCGTTTTGCTCTTCCCGCAGGGAGTGACATATGGAGTGCGCTTAAGGGTAGAGTTGAACGGTTGATAATCTGCGAAAAATGTTTTTTCCAACATGGTCAAGTATTGACTCACTAGCTTTTATAAATGACGACTTGATGTTTTGCCATTTTGCATTCGATTGAGCTCCGAGAGTTAGTGTCGATGAGCCTTTCCACTTCGTCGATGGAATTTTCCGAAAGACAAGTTTCCTCAAGTTTATATGGGGAACTTCCTGGATGCTGCGCAGGTCTGTTTTATGTATGCTATTTTGAGTCGAAGAGAAGCCTCTAGAACGTGATGATCGAAATCTTGTGTGATTTTTCTGTATGTCTTCAATATATTATATAAAAAAATTTAAAAAAATTTTATCCAACAAAATTCATTTTGCGTTCGGGGTCCTAGTAATTCCTGCAGGGACCAGCCAGGTTATTTTTTTTTTTTTAAACTTTAAACCAAAGCTCAGGGGATACCCCCTTTAAATGCATATCACCGTGATGGTTTGTAAGAAAAGGAAAAAGGTTAGAGGGAAGGATGATAGATGGCGTGTACATTTTTCTTGAACCTGCAGATGTCAAAGGTATCGGGAAAGACAGTCTCAGGGAGATTGTTCCACAACTTTATTGTGCGACCAAAGAACAAATTATCACGATAGTGCGATGTTCTATAAAGCACCTGTGTGACAGAAAAGGGATGAGCTTGATGAGACGCCCGAGTGTTACGAGAAAACACTTGAACTGAAGGAACCAGTTCACGTATTTCTCTAGAACACATCCCATTATAATATCTATAAAAAAAAATTAAACACCCAACGTTTCGCCGGTGTTCAAGAGAATCAGCAGTTGAGAAGATGTTTTCATCTCCTACTAGCTTCAGCGCACGTCGTTGAACTCGATCTAGCAGCTCCAAAACAGTTTTCGGAGCCCCGACCCAGATGTGCGAATTGTACTCCAGCTTAGGTCTAATGTAGGTGAAATAGATAGTCCGAAGATCAGCAGGAGTGAAGTATTTCTTACACCGATTTAAACAACTTAGACACTTGGCCGCTTCTTTCGACACATTGAACACATGATCTGTCCACCTCAGGTCTGGTTGAATCAATATGCCCAGAACGTCGAGAGATGCTGACCTCGTAATATCTACACCAGCCACATTAAGGGGTGAGGGGAACAATCCATTCGTCTGTGAGACAACAGACAACATTGGGTCTTGCTAGCATTAAAATCGACCCAATTAGCAATCCCCCACTCGGAGATTTGTAATTAAGAAGCGTGCTTGTCACTTTAATAAAAAAATGGTAGAACAAATGTTATCAAGAATCGCAGAATCTGCAACATATATTTTTTTTGACTCAAAAAAAAAGTCAGATCTTTGAGGGTTAAAGTTCTACAAAGTCATTATTCATAGATCCATAAAGCAGAAACAATTTGAAATAAAGATGAGGGTGGAAAGATAGAAAGAAAAACCTAGTAATTTAGCAATTCTCGGATTAATTTAAATTATATAGGTATCAATTAATGGGCATTTAAATGAGCTATCAAATTAGTATGTATAAATTCCTAAACGGTTCAGATATTTACGGAAGAAATAAGCCCAAAACATCAAAAAATGAATTGCAAGTTTTGTACCCAATTTCTATACATAAAAAAACTTACCACCTCAATCAAACTTTTAACTAATTCTTGTTTCCGTGCTTTTTTGTGGTTGAAACTCTTCTGAGTGCAATTCACTTTTAATCGCTCAAATAATTTAGCGAATTTAACCATATATATACTTACTTATTTATGTAAATATTGTGAAGAAACAAATATTCGCATGCACAGTGCCGTTTAAAAGAAGCACTCTCCAAATATGAGATAATATAATAAAATTTTCGAATAAAATGGATTAAAAATTTACGTCCTTTTAAGCCACTGCTATAAACATAAATAAAAGCAACATTATTTTACTATGATTTTCAAAGCGACACATGCAAATTTGTCTATTTTGGCATTGGCACAAAATTGCAAATCACTGCTTCGAAAGATTGTTCCCCTTAAATTTTTATTTATTTTCACCCCACTATATTCCGTTTATTCTTCAAGGCTACAATGCATATGTTACCACAACTAACACCTTGTTACTGCAATTTTATTTGACAATTTTCTTTTACAGTTACCGCTCCTGTTTTCACAAACGAGTCCTCCTTTCTTGAGAGTTGTGCCGCCAAGCGACAAGATTTATGCGTTGCGCGGCAATGTGCCAAAAATATAAATTCGCACATATTTTATGAATTACCCTTTTCTTTTTAAATTTTATGGTATGTAACTTTTCTTCTACTGCCGTATTTGGTTTTTTATTTTATTCTCAAAAGTAGAAAGTCGAAGTTCTTATATTTTGATGTAAAATTTTTTATTATTGGTTTGTTGGATTAGAATTTGTGGTGGCCTCACTTTTATTCGGATTTACGCTCTCTGGAGTGTTACAATTTTATTTATTGGTTGCTGTGTATTTTCCATGGTAGTTGCCTCCGCATTCTCTAATGGGACAAGCGTTGCGGTTATGGGACTTCAATAATTTTAGGGTGCCAATAATGCGAATTATTCTTTTGATTTTTTTTTTTTTTGCCTTCCGTTTTTTGTATTGTATATTTCAGATGTTGTTATTGCTATTTTGTGGTTTAAATTTTTTATGTTTTCGTGATAAATTGAGGGAGATTTTGTGAAAGCACTTAAGATTTTATCTTCGCTAAAAGGATTTCAATTTTTACACTTTTGAGATACTTGGTACTAATTTTCAAACTTGCTTTAAAGAGAAAAATGTGTTATATTAATGAAAAACTAATTCTTATAAACTTTTTTTAGCGGCAAGAAAACTGTGACCACTGTTTTGAGTTAAGCACGGCTTATGAGGATTATGCGAATAATGGATCTTGAGTCGCTTTTTCGAAATTACGAGGGATAATGCGGATCATAAATAATAAGTTTCACAATTTTCGGCCTCAGCTTTTCCTATAAAAATTATATATGGACACAACGATATGGTGGTAAGAAAAGCTACGCAGAGTCTCCTACAACATGTTTTTTCTGCAGGGTAAAGTTTTTAAATTTTGTGTTCATTGCGCACGAATAAATAACGCTCAACATTTGATATCGCTTCAAACGAAGGTCGATTTTTTTTTCTTTAGGGTTCCTTTTTCAATTCTTTTGGAAGAAATTTACTTTTAGCATTGTACGACACTCGAACATGTATTGTAGAATATTTTTCCATAAATTTTTTAAGTAATTAGATTTTGGTTAATTCAAATCCTCAGATATAGACTGGCAGTTAGCGACAGAAAGGGCCTCACACTATTTGCATGAAAAATGGGTTTCAGTCAAATGCTCTCTTTTTTTGCAGAGACCAAGTTTTTGGCATCTTGAACAGAAGTCTCAATAGGCACAACAATATCATATGACAGGATTATGAGTTGTTGACCCACAAAGGTTATCATTTTGAAGTGCCGATATCTGGAGTACCTAACAAGATATCGATTTTTTTACCAAGCATACTTGATTTATTTTTACTTGCTCTATCGAAATCCATCATCAGATCGCGGAGCCACAAAATTATAATGGGACCGTTTGCGGTGCCCTTTGAGGAGATTAAGTTTCCGTGGCGAAACTCCGCAAAGTGCCGATGGTTTTTGAGTCGCTCATAGACTTTGTCGTTGTGTGCCATTATTCTCTTATCCTCCTGTTTGGACTTATGCTTACTTTATTCCTTTACACCAAGACTATGTGCTTTTAATCTTTATAAATGATTTCACAGAATTCTATAGAGGTATTAAAATTTTTCCTTTCAAATTTTTCCTTATCTTACTTTAATTTTTTTTTTCTTAGAGCGATAAGTACTAAGCTCAACGAACCGTTTAAAAATAAATTTTAAAATAAACTACTCCAAGTATTACTCTTTGACGAAGCTTAAGACCCCAACAATTCGACTTAAAGTGAGTATAAAAGGGAATACATGTTTACCCATGCAAATGTTATATTTTTATAATTTTTCATTTAATGTACATCTACTACTCAAAAGAATTCCCATAGCAAGTAACGGGTAAATCTGTCTTCTCTTCATTAAATTCAACTATTTACGGTGACTTTTGCTCACAAAGAAAAAATAAAAGCAGACGAAATCATTCAAGAAAATCGGATCAAGGATCAACTGCTGAAGCGTATTTTCCATACGATTTAAATTCAATGCATAACTAATGAGGGGTCATTGCGCACCCAAAAGTACAATGGAATTGAGAATTTTTCTTTATGTCAGAGAAAAGTTCACATATAAATTACGCATCACATATCAAGCGTTCACGCGTATGTGTTGTTGGCACGAATTCATTTTGATGCATTACCCTATCGATTGGCATCATTGGAACTTAACGCAATAAAAGGACATTCATAGTGCTGAAAATGTTGCAAGAATTTTTGCATTTTCTCTTTACTAAAAGATGACATTGAAAAATCTACATTCATTTTACAAAGAATGCAATGAAATATACAAAAAGTTTTGTTGGGAAATTTCAATTTAAAATTGTAAATGATTTTTTTTTACAACCCAAAATTCATGCTAATTTTTTTTTTTTGCATTTCAACGGTCGTACAAGAATTATCTCCACCTTGGGGCCAATAATGCAAATTCATGTTTATTTATAATCTGCACAACAACTTATCATTCCGTATATACTTTTTTTTCTTTCCATTTGGTGAACTTAATTAATCATGCTGTAGCGTTGCTAAATGTCTCGTGAGATAATGTCAACATAAATAGCTCTGGCAATTTTATACAATTTACTCTACTTGTTTTCTTGCAACTTGCATGGTATGACGGCATATCATAATAAATATCTTGTAATCTAAGATGTCCCAGGACTAGACAGACTTCCGCTTATTTACGGTACCTGTAACTTGTTATGTTTTGTACAATTGCTTTATTGCCGAACTTGCAAAAAAGAAAAAAATGAAAATGGAAATCGCTCGATGAGAAGAGGAAAACCACCCTCTCTTATTTCACTTCTGAGCCATTGCTAGCTCCCTTTACGAGTATGGTAATAAATTTGGAAAAAATAAGCGAACAAAAAAATAAATACAATCTGCGAAAGTAAGATGAATTATGAAAATATGCTTATTTCGTTGTGATATATCACTGGAAAAGCTGTTACATGACTAAGATATGTAAGAAAAAGACAATATGCACTGCGCCTTTGTGTTTTTTTTTTGTTGGAAATTGTCGTATGATACGTTAATTTAATTTCATGTTTGTGATTAGAAATATCAAAATCAGTACTTGTGTCGCCAATGTATATTTAAGTTAACAAAAAAAAGTTGATTTGAACGATTTTAAGACTCGCCTTAAGTTTTGTTCAATACAAAATTTTCTTTGAAAATAGTTTTCGCCAATTTTCGCTTATGACGATTATGACCATGACTGCTTTGATCAATTCAATAAATTTTCGATAATTTGAAGTTTGTTGTGTCGATAACATTACTAAGACTTACGACGACAGGTTCAGATGCCGCATCGTTTTCTACACACAACAATCAGCCTATCAAACCAAATAAAGGTAAAGCGGTTTTATTTGTTATTTCTAATCGCGTTCAGGCAACCGCTGTTGGACTTTGCATTAGTACAGCAAATCGTGGCCAGGAATTAAAATAGTATTAGGTCCTTTTTTCAGTTCCTGCGATCGTAAAGGAGTATATAGATATTTGTGCCAATATGTAGTGTCGAGAACTAAACGGTGCTTTAAAAGCGAAGAAGCAGCAAAAAGTTGAATTGAGTTAAAAAGCTATATCATTTAAGTGGGTGCGGAGCAGAGGCGTACCGTGCACATTAAGCCTCCGGGGCCAAAACTTAGCAATATTAAATATATTTCACTTCCCAACTTCTTTGCAAATTTACTGCATCGATTTATTTTCATGCACTAAAAAAAATGGATTCTAATTTTTGACTTTCAAAAGCCCTAGCAAAATGAGACATATTTCACGACCATTTTGCCGCCCCCCAAGCCTTGCGCCCGGGGTGACCGCACCCTCGGCCCCCCAGTAGGTACGCGAATGGTGCGAATACGTACTAAATACCCTACGTTTAACTTAAACTCTCATAAACTAATAAAATCTGCAGCGCCCGTGTCGAGAAGTTGGCAGGAAAGTAAATATTTATTTCACTTCTCTCTTTCGCTTTTTTCTCTAATCGATAGATTTCAGAATTCAAGTTAACTGCTAAGATTTCAGTATATCTGCGAGCACCGAATTTTCGCTTCAGTGCCATATTTTGTTAATGTTCAGGCCATTTCGTTACAGTTTATCATCTTATCAATCAATTTTCGGAGTTTGTGCATGAGCTTGATGTAGCTCGATAATCTTGTTAAGCGAATTCCTCTTCGGGAAGGGCATTGCCATGATCGGCTATCTTTATTCCAATTTATTGAAAAAAAAATATTCAGCGTAGAAAAAAAAAGTTTATTTTCCATCAAGACGATGTTTGGAATTCCATGAAATGGGATATGAATTGCTTCCTACCTGCACCAGTCTCTCAACACTTAGCCCTAAGTGGCCGTTTGCTGTTTCCGAATTTTAAAAAAGGAATTTGGTTGTAATGATGAGGTCATCACTCAAGAAAACGAATTGTTCGGAAGGGGCCCCATTTTGGGGCAACCAAAAAAGAATATCTTAAGAAATAAAATGCTTGTTGGCTTTGTTTTTCGTGTTGAGGAAAAGACCCATATAAAACTGGAGTTTGAAGGAACTTACTTTAACATTTTTTGCACGCGT
Source organism: Meiosimyza decipiens (assembly GCA_963680825.1). NCBI lineage: Eukaryota > Metazoa > Arthropoda > Insecta > Diptera > Lauxaniidae > Meiosimyza > Meiosimyza decipiens. Next base: position 37,949,352 of record OY804258.1, read on the forward strand.
ACGAATTCTATGACCTTAACTTCACAGTAAAAATTTTAATACTTAAAGTTTTCTTCAAAGTGTGCTTAATAGAACTGGTATCGCAAACTTGGATTGTATTATCTTATTAATATGGCTTCGGTATGGGACACTTTTCGATAAAAATATGAATATCAACGTAAGCTTTTCTGCAAGAGCTGATATATTATAAAAAATCGCTTATTTAATTTTGGTTACTTTCCAATGAAAACATATACGCGTGTACATATATTTGCCAAAAGCAGTGATTTACCACTCGCCCAAGTTCATGCAATGTCTATCATAACCCTAATAACTTTGTGCCAGTAATTTGGCTTAAGCCATCCTTTGGTAATTGAACGATATTTTATTTGTTCTGTCAATTGGAAAATTATTGATGAACTATGACAACTACATGTGTGTTTGAATCACACACATTTGTGTTAATATGTCACTGTAGGCGTATCATGTGACAATCTCAGGCGTATAAATGGAAAATTACAAAAAAAATAAATACCACAAATGATATGATTTTCAAAATCAATGATTCGCAAACATAATATTCAACTAACATAATATTTCTATTTATATATATAAAAAAAAGATATAATTTGACAAAACTTGCAAAAATTGAAATAAAAAAATGTATATTTGCTCAGACAAATGAAAGCCATTAGATATGCAAATGTTTAAGGATGAGGTTTCACGTGTTTTGTTTTTCAACTACTGGTGCGATTTTTGCAATGTCAACAAGTTAAATTATAAGCTCGTCCGCAAACAGGGTGTCTCACATTTTAAGAAAAATTTTATTATGTATCTTATTTTTGTTTCCAGAGGTATGAAAGCCTCGATTTAACTTCTGTGTTTTTATTTTATCTATTTTATATATTTTACATCATTTGTTGGGCTTTAAGACGTTGAAAAATTCTAAAATGGAAAAAAGTCAAAGGCAAGTGTTGGGCAACTCAGAGTGGGTACTTTCTAAATTACGACTCATTTTGTGTGGCACCATTAAAAGTTGATGTTAAACTGACAATGAATTCTGGCGCCAAAGCGTAATATTGATCGAACTTTCCGCGAAATACGGGCTCAAACTACTCGTATTGAAAATGCATTGCAAAATTTTGTTGGTAGAATGGGGTATTGCCAGGATAGCCGAATAGAGTCAACTACATGAAATCTTCATTTGTCAGCTCATTTTTAAGGCTTTGGAATACATATTAAAATACAACATAATGTAAAGTTTCTGCAGCCGGTGTAGTTAAAGTTTTTGTTCTTTTGGGAAGAGCCCTCCTTAGTTCGTAATAAATGTAAGCACTCTGTACGTACATATCTGATAAAACATATATAATTCAATCACGCATATTTTCAGTTTGTTGGAATTGGAATAACACAAACATACCGTGCTTATACAAAAAAAAAATAAGCAAAAACCTAAATATTGTGCAACTTTTGCAAAATCTGTAACCGAAAATCAACTCAAATCTCAAATGTCAACAAAATGACAATTTTGCAAAACCAATTGACATGCTGAATACAGATTAGAAGGAGTAAAATCAGTTGTAGAAAAACAAGAAAAAACAGACACCAATTCTTTTTGGCAGAGTGGAAAATTGAACCTTAGGGATAAAATTATCGATAATCAAAACATCAGCATAACGAAAAATAAAACAAAAATATTTCAAGGCACGCACTCGCAGAAGGCAATGGAAAAACTACGGTTTGTAGAACTGAAAATAATTTCATGTAGTTGTTGTTCTCCATATGTACACATTGTCAACGCTGCACTGTTGGAAACGCTTAATTTTTAATGAATGAATAAATGAACGAATAAATGAAGTGAATGAAAACATCATTGAATGCACATTGGGGAAGCATCGGCAAATAGACGGCAGCAGTTAACAAAAAAAAAATCATCGAAGGTGGATGATTGTTATCTCTCATTCCACAGTTGAGATTATTTTGGGCACGCAAACAACATTTCCGTTTTTTGATGTTTTACTTTTTGTTTTTGATTTTATTTTATTTTTAATTTCTTATTTTTACTTTGAAAGATTTTATCTGAAGTTTAATGCCTTGAAAGTCCAAAGTAGCGGGTTGAAACGTGGTCAGCATTTTAAGTAAATTTATTTTAATATTTCATTCAATTTTTTATATTGTACCTAACTGAAAGAATATTCAGCTCAAATACATAACTTATTGATATCTGGAAGGTAAATTTTATTAGTTTGAGCAATGAAAGAAAATAAAGGCATATTACCTACAGAAGACGTATTTACCATTTCTCGATATGGTTTACTAAGATAATCAACCTACTCTAGAGTCTAGACTATTCCAAATTTTATTATAGTCGAACAAAACTTGCGATGGGTAGCATTGGGTTCCTGAATCCGATCGCTCTTCCTAGAACTCACAATTCGCTACATTGTTAGCCTCAAATAATGTCGTAATCGATATTTTGAGAGTTTTTTTCCGTCTGCACAAGTAGAGTAGCTGGAGTTGGTCTATTTGGATAAGAAATCCCTAATCCAGTAACAACACGATCTGCAGTTATTGTGAGGTTTTTGAATATTTCAATAACTTCTTGTTCAACTGAACCTGAAGATAAACAGGCCATAGCGAGAGCCAACGAAATAAATTTGAAGATATTTGTAAAAAGTTTCTGAGGATTGCTGCGAATTATTTTTTAACACCTTAGTTTCTTCTTAGGACAGAATAGTAAAACCAACTTGACTCGACATGCGTCTCTATCATATTCTTTAAGAATTTCTATAGCCCTATTAATACACTCAAAAGCCTCTACCAGTTTTCGTAAAAGAAATTCTGAATATTTTATATTTTCGGCCTCCGAGACATCTTGCAAAAAATCAATACTTTGTGTTGAAAGATTTGTAAATCAAGAATATATATATGTATATACTTTTTTTGAGACAATTTATATATTTTCCTGAATCATAACATCAACAATATTAGATTCGTCAATGTCAGAAAATACAACACAATGGGCCTAGTTTATGATGTCTGTGGTTAACTCATTCGGATTTTCCTGATGCACCACTTCTGATGTACGTTCTGGCCTTATCTTTATCCACGCATTTCCCATTGTCGATGCACAAACTTTTTCCCAGATTTGTTTCATGTTAACCACGCATATTTGCTCCAAAATTTTTGAACTTCATCAAAATTTTCATCGGATTTGGTCCGTCTTCACCAATAGAATCAATCAGGCTATTAAATGATTGTCACAAATAGTATTTTTTTTTAAAGCAGCGCAAAAGCTGATCCATGGATAGTGCTTCACCCGAGGCGAGGCGAGGTTCTAGTTGTTCTCGGTCTGGCCTCATTTTATAAATTTGAGTCTCGCCTTGCCTCGTTCTCGGACGAGGTCTTGAAATCACATACCTCGCCTCGCCTCGGTAAGAACCGAGGATTTTATTAAACTGAAAAAAAAATTATCAGTCCTGTATATTGTCGGCATTCAAGCCGATTGTTAAAAAAAATTTTCAATTTTGCTTGTATGCCAACGTTATGTTCAACTAGCTAAGCCGGCACGCGTTGCTCCGCCTCAAGAAGTAAAATAAAATATATGTTTTTATTTTTGGTGGATTGAATCATATATGATGATTGATGAGCTATGATGAATTTAATTCTTTTCTTATATGTGACGGCGTGGCATTGTCTAATTTTATTCAAATCAAGCTAAGCTACGAACATTTTACAAACTATAAGAATTATATATACCAAATTTTATTCATTTACGTCATTCATCTGCGTCAAGTAGTTGATAATACCAAAGTATGCTACGAACCTTCCCCAACTCATAAAAAAAAAACATATGCCAAATCTTCAGGCGATCGGTTGAACGGCTTTGGACATTAACAACAAACTTTTTTACCGAACGTAGGGGTCCCCTTATTAAATCTTTCGTCATATAATAATAAAAAAGAGTGTAGTAGCTGTATTATTCTAACTCTCATTCGATTAGAGATCATTTTAGTACTGCTGACTCTAAAGACCGAAGATATGAAAAAATATATGGACTCTAAATAAGAGTACCCTAAGATGAGCTTCTTAATGTGAAAGCAACGTGGTGTGAGTTCGGTGTGAATCGGTTAACCGGTCTTCGAGAAAATGATATTTAAAAAATATTTTTGTATGACGGCCACCCTAAAGATGCACTCAAAATAAAAGTTTTATAGCCTTATCTATGCCTTCCAATAAATAAATATCGACTCAAATTTCAAAAAATAGTATCAAAACAAAAAATACTGCACTTACTTCCGATACGAGCTAGTGTTAAAGCGAGGCTGCGAGGCACCTCATTTTCAGAACCGAGAACGAGGCGAGGTGCAGGTGTGATCTCGCCTCGCCTCGCCTCGGTCGAGCGAGGCAAATTTATTTTTCCACCTCGCCTCGTTCTCACCTCGGCCTCGGTGAAGCACTATCCATGGATTGGTTTAATATTATCGTAAGTGTCAACCAAATTGATGGAATGCCCAAATGCATCATCAATCATGCGTAAGGTTTTATGTGATAAATTGTTTGATTCACAATAGTCCTTGACTGCAGTGCTAAAATGCGTCTTAAGCCAATCGTTAAACAACTAAGCAGTTGCCCAAGTTTTTTTATTGGCCCTCCAAATTACAGGAAAGTTTTGTTTGCACACCATTTTCATATCCCTTGGCGAATCCTTAAAAACTTTTGGTGCTTTTTTTGTTATTTTGTTATGAATATTCTTGATGACATTCGCTTCCAGAAAAGACCTGTATCGTCAACATTGAAAACTTGTTGCGTGTATCTGCCTTCATCCATTGATTGCTTCAGCTTTTGCGGAATATTCTGAGATGCTTCATAGTTTGTGCTCGCAGATTCGCCAGTAACTTTTATGTTATGTAGAAAGTTCTACTTTTTTTTAAGATTTCAAGCCATCCAAAGCTAATATTTGTGCTAACATCGAAATTCTCTTCATCCATTATTGCTTTCAGATAATCGAACAAACTTGCAGGATGTTATAATGACTACTCAATCTGCCCTTCCTCTTAAACAGCACTTTCCAGATAGATTCGCCACGTCAAGTCCCATATGTTTTTTGTGTAAAACTCTAGGTTGTACGCAGATGTTTTTCAGGTCGAAAATATTTTTATAAATCGATTACTTTCTAATAATGGGACGGCTTTCAATAAAAAAGCATGTAAGTATCGATTTTTGTGTATTAATGATATGTACAGTACGAGATCGCTGCCTGAGTCCACCACCATTGAGTTTGAGTCTACCTGTTAAACCTATGATTACAATATACATCTGGTTTTTCTGACAAGATGGATTTTTTCCGTAAATATATATACCGAAACAAAGTCCACAGTTAGTTCTCACCCAGAAAAAAAATTTAAACTGAAAATGTTTACGAATTCGGAGAATGAAAGCACAGATAATTTTTTTAAAGTCGGTTTCCCTACAACTGAAGTTTGCTTTCATAGTGAAAAGTTTCCTTACTGCTAAACAAAATTTGCTCACATACGCTGCCAAACGCTGTCTTCACTCATTCAATTACATTTTGTGTCCACTCAGCACTAAAGGGACATCATAAAGCGTCAAATTTTGTACAAATAACATCGATACAAAAGCGAAGAGCAACACAAACAAAATAAGACCATATTCATGTCCTTCAAATAAAAACTCTCCCGTGGGAATTCGACTTTGATGAGAACCATCAAAGTGTCCAAACATATTAAGCGTATCCTGTTGAAGACAACCCACAATTTCCTGCAATATCTCAGCATATGATGTAATACACTAACATATCCTTAAAGAGGCTCGGCCAAGAAAGCCATTGCTAGGTAGACGAACACTGTGTGTGTATGTGTGAGAGTAAAAGGAAGTGCCAACGCAAAAGTGCTGACCCTTACACTTGATTTGTGGTACCTTGCCCTTGGAAGCAATCCAGCAACAAATATTTCAATAATTTACAACTTTTGCACAAATACGGTACGGTACGGTGGACCAGCGCACTTTCAGCCTTCCTATCGGTCATTTTATCTATTCAGCAGCAAGTGTTATAATCAACTTAAGTTCGCTCGAACACCCTTCGATTTCTTGCAATTGTCGTTTGTTTTTCTTCCCGTATGGCTTGACTCGTCATTTTTATTTTTATGATCGATGGAATTCCCAATTCGACCTTTTTCTGAGTGTTGGTCCTCATCGACCACCATCAGCATCATCATCATCACCGGCATCTTCTGCAACAGTCTTCGATGTGTATTTGTATCTGTGGAAACATTTCGATGCAGAGAGAAAATATGTTTATTATGTCCTTTGTGTAGACTATTGCGAAATTGTTGGTCATCCTTCACAGCAAGTTCTCTCTATGTACTTTTGCAGTAATGATTATTGTTAGTTCATCCCTGCTGTGTCCTGTCTGCTGCTTATATTTTGGTCCATCCTACTGCATTTTCAATACAATTACCGTTAACTTTACCTCTATGCTTATCTATTCTGTGTGTTTTTTTTTTCTTTATTTGTTTTGTTTTTTACGTTTATTATGTTTTTATTTATTTATCTTGAGTATAATCGTGTTATTGACCATTGACCACGGGTGCACGTTGGGGTCACCGTCATTTTTATCGACCACAAAATTTTATTGTAATGCATAATTTATGTTAAGGTTTTATGAAAATAGTTCGTTAATCCCATTCTTTTATTGTAAAATTTTACAATAGCACTCTGTTAAGGTGAGTTTCAAAATTGTAGCAGCGCATTACAGGTAGTCATGGAATAAAATATTATGCCTTAATATATTTCAAAGTGCTATTAGAAAATTTGGCAGAAAATTTCCGATTATTTTAAATCAAATATGGTTGGAGTATAGGGGTATTCTTACATGTTGACCCTAAGGTGAAATCTTAGTTAGGGGTGGGCTGCTAATCCTGGCCTTAAGGGTGCTTCAAATGATGGGTTGCTATGCCCCTTATGTGATTTTTATTAAGATTTCATTTCACGTAAAATAGTTGCTATCATTTAGCGGTTGAGTAAGATGTGCCAACGGAATACCATATCCATTTAAAAATTTTATAAAAAAGATAATCTATCCTGAGCAGAGTTCCTCAAAGACTGATGCGTGTTCCAAAAATTGCTTGGACGAATAATTTTGTATTTTATCATTATCAGAGCCGGATTTATAAATATAAGGCCCTGGGCCCAATGACATGTGGGGGCCCCAACAGTTGTTCATCGTATTAAAAATTCAAAATACAATAAGAAACTTAAGATACATATATATATATATTTGTAATTCTGTATACAATTCAACCCTTGTAATATGGTGGAAACCCGAGTACTGTATAAACAGCGAGTTGCACCATTTACCCCGGCCGCAACGCTTGAGGGGCGGCAAAATGGTCGTGAAATATATCTCACTTTGCTAGGGTTTTTGAAAGTCAAAAGTGACGACCTTTTTTTTTGGTATAGTAAATAAAATGTTTACATAAATGTCCAAATGTAGGGGGCGGCAAATAAATTCTTTGCTCCAGGCGCTCGATGTGCACGGTACCCCTCTGCACTCTATATATGCAGAATTTTCTATATAACTCCTTGGAAGTTTATCAATATCTTGACTTGAAGAATCTAAACTTCATAAGTTCGAAACCATAAATCTAAATAGCATTAAAAAATTACAGATTTTTAAGCATTACGCTCTTACGAGGTTTTTACATTTTTTACAGGCATGGTTTCATTGAGAATTGTAAATAATATTACACAAAAGTAAAACCTTTCTGTTTGCTTTCCTTTTATCTTGCCAATACTTAGGGTAAGCGCGTTGATAATAATAAAAAATTAATAAAAAGGATTATTTTGGGAAAAAAAACTGCAAAAAATCGTAATCTAATCCCGAAAATTCAATACTTAACCTTTGCATTCAGAAGCAATGTTTTAGAGTCCCGATAGATCTTGAATTGCCACCACTAGTTGACTCACATTGAGTCCACTGTGTTTCTGAATGAGTTTGAAACGGGACTAACAAGCATTTTGAAAATGGAAAGGATCAGATGCCTCTTGAAGAACAAACCTTACATATTTCTTATAAAGTAATTCGTAGGCCTTCAATTTATAAAAATTTTAAAAAAATATTTTCTCTTTTGTTAATAACTATCTTTTTAGGGGGATGCAACAAAGAAATTATTTTAATGACTACCCTAATCCTAAATTTTATTATACCAAAAAATACCATAAAATAAATGAGAAATAAATTAAAACCAGTTAAGCACTGTAGTAAAATTAATATTCCATAAAACTATCAGACTAGATCATTTTCCCCACAGAAATGACCCGCTTAGTACATCGTATATTCTTGGATTCGCATAAAATTCCAAATTAATGAATAACTTAACTAATGACACATTCACAGCCTCGAAATTGGTTTACAGCCCACTGGGGAAATGTGATTAGTATCGAGGAAAATCCGACCGAGAACAAACTCACACAAATAGTTTCATTATAATTATTTTATTTGTATGCAATTCAGTCACCAGTGACCGCCGCTGCCACACATGGGGGTGTGTTATTGGTGGGTGAGTTACAACATTTCAGCAATCATGGTGCTACCACTGCAGCCACATGGTCAATCAGCAATATCCCAACAAACCCAACTCTAATGAAGCGAATTAAACGCTATCATTGTATTTCTATGAAATTTCAGCAAATCTTGTAAGGGGTTGAGGCTAAAGTAACTACAAAAAATTTTCGAAAGAACAGAACATTTCCACATGCATAATTCATTGGATCTCAAAGACTTTCTCTATTGAGCTTTAAATATTCATTAAATGCATTTTCTTTTTGCCAACGATATCTGTTTTTCTATGGCTTTTCATAATCTTCTAAAGATGCTTTTGATATGAATTTAATGAAGATTTTTGTTCTGCCGTATTTTAATATTAACTACTTTTACAATTACAAAAGACTTTGACAATCACACTGGCAGCATCTCATGTGTTGTCATAGATGCAGTTTATTAATGAATTCTACACCAGGGCTGCCAACTTTTGATGTTAACGAAAAAAAAAATTTATGGATTTTTTTGCACAAGTAACAGCTTAATGGACCGTTTGAAGATTGTCGAAATTCGGTAGTTCGAAGAGGATTAAGTAAATTTATGCCAGTGAGTGTTCGAACGACATTCTCAGAAAAAAAGAAGTGGTTCTTAAAAATACCTTTCAAATGAGCTTCATTTCACTTATGAAATTTGGCTATTAAAGTCTACGATTCATTATAAATAATGTTGGCTATCTAAAAATTAAAGAATTAAAAAAAATTAAGTAAACAGGATGGCAACCCACACCCGCACATAAAACCTGTCACACTGCCAGTAGCAATATCTGCTTGTCACAACTTGTTAAAAATTGGCTACATCAATTTGAAATATTGGAAAATTATACAAAAATCTTAAAGAAATCGATAACATTCGATTGTTGTCTGTCGCCTATACTAAACAAACCCCGCAGTCATTACCCTCACCCATAAAATACCCACGGCAAATTAGACCGTGTTGCATGCTAAAGATGTTAAAAAGAAACTTCTGCTAATATGAAAACATAAATGTGCATAAATAAAACATAAATAATAATTTTGTATGCGTAGAAAAAAATGATGTTTATACTCCCACCTACTTTTACTCTTCTAACAGTGAAGGGTGCTTTTGTCTTTTTGCAGAAATCCTATTTAGTCCTTGAGCAAATTAAGCAACAACATGAAGGGCAGAAAAAAAAACAACGCGTAAATTTTTTCTAATTTCAACCTTACAAAGAAAAATAAAAAAATTTGAGAACTTCGATTTTCAAATGCCTTTCAAGAGGGTGACCCCAACGGGTAGGTAGGTCGACAAAGATTAGGTTAGCGCTTGTTGCGACATATTATAATGTATTGAAAATTGACAAAAATAATGTAATGAATATAAAATTATGTAAATTACAGTGCAGTTACATTTAATGGCATAGCTTTTATAAATTTGTATATTTTAGGCCAACCTTTGAGTATGGGCTACGCTTTTCCCTGTTTTACTTTTAGTTTTGTTAATGTGTAAAATCGAATAACATTGATTTGAACATTTTGACATTTTCTTTATTTAAAAATTGATAGACTTTTCGTTTCTTAAAGAGAAAAAAATCCATATTACTTAACTTAACTCAAACTAACGACGATGATGAGAAACAGAGGATGCCAACCAAATATATCATAAATTATTTATTATAATCCTCCTACTTCAGCAAGCTTTTGAAGAAACAGAAAAATATTTTGGGATATAATACCCATCCAATAGGTCAACATTTTGCCCAAATTTGAGAAAAATTGGTTCTATTCGGATTTTGGCTTAGTACATATGACATATAGTAGACATGAAATGCGTTATAGGATTCATTGAAATTTAAAAAAGAAAATAAAAAATTAATGTGAAATGAAATGAATGACAAAACTTTTTTCTGAATACTTTGACCAATTTTAAGTACTTTTTATTCACTGCGATTTTTACCTAAAATTCATAGTTTAGGAGAAAAAAGTGAAAGAAGCTGAATATTTTTGGTTACTGACATATTTGGTTACTCGGTTGTCAATTGTTCAAACTCTGATGAATTTACCACGTTGAAAATTTCTGATCCTATAGAAAATAGTTTACCGTTCTTAAAATTATTAAAAAAAAATATTCAAATTTGAAAAGAAATTTTAATTAATTTTTGATTTTCAAAATTGGATCTTAAATTTTTTTTTGGTTTAAATAGTGATAACTTACTGAAATCTAATAGAAAGCGCTTGAGGTGGAATATTTGTTGTGCATTCGGAAAAACGGTAAATGTACAAAGGTTTGAAAATAGGCTACGCAAGAAAAGTGCAAAAACTTTACCACCTCCACCCCGGTCAATATATTTGAATTAATTTTTGGTGTGAGATATACCATTCAATAGGTCCTTTGGAATAAGAAAGGCTCAATTTTTCAGACAACATTTTTTTATTTTGGTCTGGGACACTTGGAAAATTATGCGCCATATGTGTGACGTCACTAAGGTGTACATCGTCAGTTTGTGACCAGGGTGGGTATGAGTCTAAAAAGCCTTTATACAAATTTACTTATGTTTTCTTAAGATGTTTTCTTGGGAATCAATCTGGCAACACTGTACCACAGCAGACCAAGATAAAGGGTGTTTTTTTTAAAGGTTTGTTTTTCGAATAGAGATAAAACTGGCATTTTATGGTCAAATCTGGCAACTCTAATGTCATTTATGTTCAGTTTGGTTTGCCATTTCATCATGAACAGGTTGACAAAAGAACAACGCTTGCAAATCGTGCAAATTTATTTCGAAAATAATGGTTCAGTTCGCGAAGTTTACCGCAAGCTCCGTCCATTTTATGGTCGACATAATCGTCCATCAGAGCAATTAATTCGGTTAACCATGGATCGTTTTCGCACTACGTTTACTCTATGTGATAATACGCATCCGCAGAGACGTCGAACAGTGCGCACCGAAGAAACAATTGCCGCTGAAGAGCAAAATGTTGAAGAGGACCCGAATGAATCGATTCGCCACCGTGCACAGCAATTGGAGCTTTGTCCATCAACTTTATGGAAGATTTTGCGCAAAGATCTTGGCTTGCGACCTTACAAGATCCAGCTTGTGCAAGAATTAAAGCCGCGAGACCATGCAATGCGTCGTGATTTTGGTGTATGGGCCGAAAATGAGATTGATCTCGATGCTGATTTTCATCGCAAAATTTTGTTCAGTGATGAGGCTCATTTTTGGTTGAATGGCTACGTCAACAAGCAAAATTGCCGCATTTGGAGTGAAGAGAATCCACATGAGACCCTTGAGACGCCATTACATTCACAAAAACTGACTGTTTGGTGTGCTCTATGGGCTGGTGGAGTCATTGGGCCATACTTCTTCCGAAATAACGCTGGAGAGTCAGTTACCGTTAATGGAGACCGGTATAGAGCCATGATAACCGACTATTTTGTTCCCGAATTGGATGGCATGAATGTGGATGAGTTGTGGTTCCAACAAGACGGCGCTACATGCCACACAGCGCACGTCACAATCGATTTATTGAAGGAAACATTCGATGAGCGCATAATTTCGCGGAATGGACCTGTCAATTGGCCACCAAGATCGTGTGATTTGACACCATTGGATTATTTTCTTTGGGGATATGTGAAGTCGCTCGTCTACGCCAACAAACCAGAAACGTTAGGGGACTTGGAAGCCAACATTCGTGGCGTTATTGCCGACATACGGCCCCATGTGCTCGAAAAAGTGGTTCAAAATTGGACCTGTAGAATTGGCTTTATTCGAGCCAGCCGCGGCGGCCACATGCCCGAAATCATATTTAAACATTAATGGCATAAAATTATCCTTCCAATAAAGCCAAATTGATGGACATTAAAACGATTTTCTTGTGTTTTATTTCAATTCGAAGCTCTATACCTCTAAAAAAAACACCCTTTACAACTGCTAAGGTTTATGATCTGTGTTAAGTCCTGCGCTTTCTTTTCACTTGATCGTGATTAAAATCGTGTAGTTGGCGCGTGAAACAAAAAGTTTATTCATATGAACTGGAAATTGATCCGTTTATGCGCTCAGGCTGTGTTCAGTAGTTTTATGACTTTATTATTAGTGGTTGGCTTTTGTTCTTGGTAGTTATCGTTGACTTTGTTGTTGTTTGTTGTGCTCGTTGTTTTACTTTGTTCTTCACTAAACATTTCGTTGATATTTTTCATTTTTCGACTTATTGTTCGTATGGGAATTATTTATTTTTTTTATTTGAGTCATGATTCACGGATAAGACTTCACAAATCATGCTGGTAGAAGTTATGTTGGGTTGTTGACTGAAACTCGTGCTTTACAAGGCGCAGGAGTTATGATCATGCTGACACATCACATTGGGTTAAGCTAATGAATTGCAAAATCATTTTTAGCAGATATGGGAGTGAAATATATATTCATTGTCAAAGTACATTTACATTAAAATCTTAAAGTCGAAAGGTCTCTTCTCAAATTAACTTTACTATGAAAGCTGATAAGGATATCTCTCTTAAAGTTGCTTAATTTTTGGTCATAAATTTTCTGAAATTTCTATTTTAGTATTTGGGATCCAACTCCCATTTGTGTCGTTTCAATATGTTGCTATAAAATTATAGCAATTTTAAGAAAAGAGGCAAAAGAACGCATATTTAAATTTAAGTTCCCATCTGTATAATGGCGCCAAATTACGTGTTTCTTTCTTGACGAAGGAATGCTGTTGCTCTCAACGCCCTCAAAAAAAAAGGCATAAAAATGCGTCTTTTATAAGGTTCCAAAATAAAGCGAAAAAAAGGAAGCCAAGCAAGCGAACAGCAAAGCCTTTTGTCAACATTTTAAATGCATTTTTATTATGATTCATATCAGTACGTACCGACTCACTTCAATGAATTTGCTAAAACTTCAATTGGCAGATATTGAATGCGAATTGTATGTGACAAAGAATTGACTTCAAATTCCGTAAATTATTACGCACACACAATGGGAAAAATGCAAGAAAATGGCAATGATCTTTTTTCAATACGACGAGTATATCCTTGTTCCTCCATATCCTTGCCATGGGGAAGACGAAACAAAAACTTTAAAGTCGTAGAAACACGCGCACGTTTTATTCGAATTTGAACGGTAATAATCGATCCCTGAGGCATTTTAAAAAATAAATCGGATTTAAAATTGCATCGCTGCGAAGGTACTTGGAACTGGGGTGGTGGATATGGAAAGGGGTTTTTCATACGGAAATTTCATGGTTTGAAGTTGTGCCTTCTTAAGGATGAGTTAATGATGATGAAACATATGGGAACAATAGGAGCAGCATTGTAGAAATCGTTTGCGAATTTTAAACTTTCCTTTTTTTTCTTTCATTTTATTTGCTACTTCTTATCTTTGGCGTCGGTTTGTTTGTATTTGATTTTAAAGGAAAGTAAAAAACGAATAAAACACATTCGCAAGTGCAAACAAATGCAGATAAGAGCTTTTGCGAAATTTATTGCTTTTAAAGTCTTGATCAATGGAGTGGGTGCTAATAAATTTAAAATTGCGCAAATGTTCCTCAATAGCGCATTAAGACTTTACTTCATTATTTGTTTTATTTAACTGATTAAGTGGATTAATAGATTTTCATTTTCAATTTACACAATTGTTCTTTATGGAGGGCAATAAATTTTCTTATTTCCGGTATAACAACATTTTTCTGTAACTTAGAAAAGATGTGTTTGGACACAAAAAAAATGCACTATGTTCAATTCAAATTTTTACTTAAACCATGAAAACAAAATCTGGTTTCCCTATAGTGCTGCAGGACGTCACCTGTTTTTGATGCCAGCAAGACTACTGGAAGAATTCAATATCTGCAACAACAACGACTAAAAATCGATTCAGACTATAGTATGTAGATATATCCAACACCGGCTTTTGCTAGGCACAACAATGCTACATAAAAGTTAGCGTAAATGGTCTTGGGGTTAACATCTCCAGTATGTCTAAAATTTGGCTCCACGGGCGGCTCAGTGTTTACATTTCTAATACGTCAGTCTATATTAAATTCAACTCCTGCTTTTTTAGCCACAAAAATTTTATCGCATGTGCCAATTGTGAGTTATACGAAATTTTTATGAAAACCATACATAACCGAATTTTTGATTGTTGAAAAGTGCCACTCCCACTTTTCCAATTCCGCCCACTTTAAGCACAATTCATGATATTTATGACCTGTACCCGTGTACTTAATTTCATCACTATATCTCGCACAGTTAACGAGCTATGGCGTTACTAAAGGTAAAATTTAGGGCTGTACCACGCCCTTTTAAGAGCTTTTGCAAATTTGAAAGCTAGTCCAATCTTAATTTCACCAAGTTTCATCAAAACCGCAACTTTTTTCAAAATGTGAAGGGGTATATTTGCATAGAGTATAAGCGGTGGGCATGGCCGGGAACCGATATCGCCCATTTTTACATGCTAGTAGCTTGTAAGAAGGTGTGACCTATGTGCCAAATTTCAATGAATTAGCTTGCTTAGTTTTTCCGTAAACGTGGTTTCAACAGACAGACAGACACACAGACAGACAGACACTCATACAGACTGACAGACCGACGGACATAGCTATATCGACTCAGGTGGTGACGCTGATCAATACTATATATACTTTTCCACACTTGATACGCCCCTTCTATGCGTTACAAAAGGAATGACAAAGTGAATATACCCTCAATGTAGGGTATAAAAAGTGAACTTAACTCTGCTACTGTTTTTTTTAAATGTACGCATAATAACAAGTAAAAAGCAAAAACGGAAACACTTACCTTTTAGACCTCAAGTGTGACCTTAAGTATTCTCACAGAATTTTAAAACACTAACAAACACACCATAAAGGATGCGATGAGCGAAGTATTTGTTAATAAATGGAACAAACATTTTTTAATTGAGAAAAAAATATGATTTTATTAGCACTTGTTGATTTTTGCCACAATAAAATCATACGATATATTTTTAAGTTTCCAATATAAAAAGCAACAACAAAATATTGCACTTCCAATAAAGGCTCTGCCGGCAGTGCCGCTTTGGATTAGATTTTGCATATTTTGCAAAATTATTATTCAATATTTCATTGAATTTATCACAAAACACTCATGAAGATATTAATTTCACTTTTTTTTAAATTTTCTTATTAATATTTACGCGAAAAAAGCAAATTTTAACTTGAAAATAAAACCGCACTTAGCAATTGCAGAAATTATAACTAACGAGTGACAGTTCATTGGGGTTGCCAACTAATTTATCAGAACTACAATAGAGGAGCTCTGCCGTACAAAAGTAATAGAACATAAACGCATATATGTAATAGATTTTTACGGGTAACAGAAACGACTCTGTCTGTGACAGTGGGTAAAACTTTAAATTCCTTAAAATTATAAGAGTTGAAGTGTAAATCTTTCAACCATTATTCATTTATCTCATTTTTGAGCCAAAAAAATTATTTCCAAATAAATTGACGTCATCCAAAAAAAGTTCGGATCTCGTAGTCTACCAAACTTTTTTTGTCTTTGCTAAATTTGAATGTGCGACATCTGTACACTGCAAGTAGTTGCAGACACAAACCTGAACAACTTCAGAGTATAAGTGTTCTATCAGCAAAATCATGAAACGAAGAAAACAACATTTTAAAATTATTTAGTCTACGATTTGTGACTTAAGGAGTATTAATGATTTTTTTTATTATTTTGCCTCTCTCCTACACGGTATTTAAAGAAAATTTATTGAAACTTACCTTTGGTTTTTCTGCGCTTAAAATTATTTGAATTTGTATGCGTTTTGAAATCCAACAGAAAAGGTATATAACGTTTGATTCAAAACACACAACAAGTATTTTATTTTATTTGTGAACATATTTGATGGGGGGCATAGAAAAACGGGTAAGTAGAAAAAACTATGCAAAAGTGTCTTGCCTGAACCGTTTTGTTACGCGTCGTGCTAACGTTCACGGCACGCAAATCCATTTTTGGCCTTTTTGTACCGATTTGTGGTAGAATCCTTTTCCTTGAAATGAGTCCGAATCACCACCGATGATACCCTTTCTTCTCTCGTTCTAAAATCCATTCTCATTTTTGACCCCAGAGCTATAGTTTAAAGTGACTTCAAAGGCAAAAATGCACTTAGGACGCTTTAACTCCGAGATTTTATTCTGAAAGCTGCAGCTAAGTCATAACACATATTGAGAACTTTGGAATGGGAAGAGGCAGCCAAATTTTGCCAAAAAGTGAGTTAGGCCATTTGCACTCTGAGGTGATGATATGGCAACATTGTTTGAGTTTGCAGAATCTATTTTATATCACGCGAGGCCAAGGTTGCCAAGTGGCTGTTATTGACGCGGCCATGGCATTAATTGGATGCCAAAGCCGAAGATGGCTGTTGAGCCATTAACGGCTTAACGTTTTTTTATATAAAAAAATTGTATGACTCTATAAACATCGAAAAATTGATTTATGAAATTGAATTTTTCTTCGTATTTTCGTAATTCACAAATTGACACCCACATTCTGTGATTTTTCTTTTTTTTTTTCAATTCCAATGAAAGTGAAGCATTAACGATACCAATGTACGCTAGAGATCTGCATCTATGGCGTAGCAGCAAACAACTAATCTTGAAAACTCTATTTTTTTTTCCAAGCCACTGTTGAATACGCAAAATCATTCGGCACAAACCGTTCTGTGTGTGATAGTACTGTTTTACGCAATGCGGACGCCCGCGCGTCGTAAACCGCCTTGTATGTCATTTAAAGTTGTCGACAAAAAAAGAATTGACATTTCAACAAATTTTGATGTCTTTTTGAAAGTCCCGTTAATTGCTCATTATCAACTTGGCAGCCCTGCGCGAGGCCCTATCCATCCAGCAGGTGCTAGGGCCAAATATTATAGTAAAGACACATAATAAAACAAAATCAATAATGAAACAACAGACATTGATCGCTATTTTGGCTTTGCTTTTATATTTATTTTTTTAAAAAAACGTCAAAAGTTGTGTTTTTTCCCTTGTACCGTTTGTTTTTTATGCACTGAAAACGGAAAAAAAAAGTAGCGTTGTAGACTCTATAAAAATAGTCTATAAGCGTTTGATAGCAATATTTCGAAACCAAAAAAAAATCTACTGGCGCGTGAGGCCCCTAACAGCGCTAGGTACACGAGTTTGCCGGCCATAAAGCGGGCTCTGATTTGAAAACAGAATTTCTGTCAAGTACTGTCATACCTCCTAGTGATCGGTAGCAGAATTATAAAAGGTAAACTTATGCGTTTTATTCTTTTTTAGATGTAACCAAAGCGAATATAACACTGCTTATACCAAAAAAACGTAAGGCGCGTGCTTACCGTTTTGACGCAGATGTGATTGATATCAAATTTGTTAACCACGCCAAAATGTGACTCGCGGCGTCGCGTTGTTTTACATAATCTCGCTGATTGGGGTGGCAACCCCATTCAACTGTCACTCGTTAGTTATAATTTCTGCAATTGCAATGTGCTGTTTTATTTTCAAGTTAACTTTTGATTTTTTGCGTAAAATATTAAAAAGAAAATTTGAAAAAGAAGTGAAATTAATATCTTCATGAGTGTTTTGTGATAAATTCAATAAATTCAATGATATATTGAACAAAATATTGCAGAATATGCAAAATCTAATCCTACGCGGCACCGTCGGCAGAGCCGTTATTGGAAGTGCAGTGTTTTGTTGTTGCTTCTTATTTTGGAAATTTTAATGTAATTTTGTTGAAATCCATTTATTTAGCAAATGTTTGTTTTGTTAATTAACATTAATGTGTTAGATTTCGTTTTATTACAAATGTAAGTGTATTGCCGTCGCTAACAGAGTGCAGCATCCACTGTAGTTTATTTCAGTGTCAACTGACCAGAACTTCTTCAATTCTGTGGGTAAGTACGAGTTTCCGTTTTCTTTTTGTATTTTATTTGTCTTTTGCAGCAAATTAAATGTCATGACTACCGGATTTGCCGGAGATTTTCTTATGGAGCTCATGTAGCAAATGAGCTTTAATATTTTGCAGCTTTCGAGGAAACTTAACCGGTCTTGTGATTGACGTTCGCTTTCATATTTTTATGCCCTAAACAAAGGGTTTATTATATTTGTCATTCCCTTTGTAACGCATAGAAAGGGGCGCGGCAGGTATAGAAAAGTGAATGTATATATTCTTGATTAGCGTCAGTACCTGAGGCCATTTCGCCATGTCCGTTTGTCTATATTTCTTTGTGTCTGTCTATATTTCTATGTGTCTTTCTGTGGAAATCATATTTACGTGAAGACCGAGCAAGCTAATTTAGCAACTTCAAATAAGATTTTTGGGATTGAAAATGGGCGAAATCCGTTCACGGACACGGCTACAGCCCAACCTTTTTTGAAAAGAGTTGCGGCGACTTAAAAGTAATTTGGGAACCTAGTGCACATGTGGACATAGAAAACTATTACAGGGGCGTCTCGCAAGCTATTCAGGATATTGTGATGAAATTTGGTAAACGGATGCTGTTAAAATATATGTACTTACCTTGAATTGTACTAAAAGTAGGCGGAAGTAGAGATGTACTTTTCAACAATCAAAAAGTTTGGTTATGTATGATTTTCTTAAAAATTTTCAAAAACTGAAAGCATTAATCAATACTAGCTAAATTTGAAGGGCGTAGCACGGCCTACAATATTTATAAGCCATATAATAAAAGAACTAAAGTGGCAGATTTAATTGCTATAAGGTATTTTATGTGACTTTTTTGAGCATTGCAACTTTTTAGACTTTTGCAAGATTTTTTTTGGCTTTCTATCAACTTTTTGTTAACATTTTTCATACTTTTTCTATTATTTTAACCTCTTTCAACCTTTTTCAGTTTTTTTCGGCTTTTTCAGCCCTATCATTTTAACTCTTTCAACAGTTTTTATTTTTTTTTTTTTTCAATATTTTAATACTTTCAGCGATCTTAAACTCTTTCAACATTTATCAACCTCTTTAAGCTTTTTGCAACATTTTCAATATTTTCAACTCTTTTAACATTTTCCAAACTCCTTAATTTTTTTCCAACAATTTCACTTTTTCGGCATTTTTAAACTTTTTTCGATTGATTCAACATTTTCCAAAACTTTTCGACTATCCCAAAATTTTTCAACACCTTTCATTTTGGACATTTTCATCATCTTTACTTTTAAGCCTTTTACTAAGCATTCCAATTCTTTTCGACTTCTTCGATTTTTTTCAACCTTTTCCAATTTAATTTAATATTTTTCATGTTTTTTTTTTTTGACTTATTCAACCTCTTTAAAATTTTTCCACTCTTATCTCCCATGCTACACAGATAGCCATTTAAATAAATGTCGTTAAGTTCAGTGTGGATACGTTTGATCAAACTAGCCAGAATGTAGTGTGGTAAAAAAATACCCTAGTAAGAAAATTTTCCAATTTTTTTACTTTATTTTTTAGGGTTTTTAATTTTTGGAGAGACCTTTACTAACTAGTTAATATTTATTTGTCTTTGAAATTGAAACATGCGCCCTCATTGAAACAAAAATAGGCTCTTGTCCTGTATTAAACCCTTTGCAAATAGCTTAATAATCCTTTGCTTGGGGCCCTTTTCTCGGGGACCGCTGGGAGGCCCCGTGCTCTGTAAGGAGATAAAAGTTACAAAAAGAATGGCGCCACATTTATAATGGACTTGTATTTTTTTTTCTCATATCAATGTGTCAAAACAAAATTAAATTTTAGCTGTGCGTACACACATTAATAAAAAAAGGAAGCACAAAAACACCTTGAATAATAAGGATATCATATTTTGTAAGACAAGACCACATGCGGTCAAAAATGATTAAACAGTTAGATGAAAACAAATTCCAAGGAAAGTAAAACAAACAACGAGACATTGAAGTGTCATAAATTTCATAAATTGTCAAATATTAAAGTAAACATTGTACGCAAACAAAGTAATACCTTCACAAAAAGGTGTGAGAATTGAGTGTCGAAATGAATACAGTAGGTACTGTATTATTAGTTGCTTTTCTACCTGTAAAAAATGGATTCTAAAAATGTACAAATAAACTTAGGTACATATGTACTACATAAAGAAATTTTTTTTTATAAAACGTTCTTTATAACAATAAAACCTTTGTTCATATCAACTGAAAGTCACTTGACCATGCACACACTCGTCATTAGTGTGAGTCCCGCAAAGGACCCCTGAGAATTCGCTGATCATTGCTGCAAATTGACAGAAATTGAAGCGTTACTTAAGACGCAACATGAAAAAGGGAAAAAAGAAAAAAGAAATGGAAAGGCATGTATTCCTAAAATTGACACTTAATATCCTTAGTTCTTATGTGCTCTCTAGTTTGTTTACTTTTGCTTGAATGCAGATGTATACTGAATTTCTTTTCGAGTCCAGTGATGAATGTTCAACTTCCTGATATACAGCTGCAAAATTGGAGTGAAAAAAGGATATAAACTAAATTGGATTGCATAACATTATTTTACACTTGTTTGTGCAAATTCCAAGCAAAACACACAAAAAAAAAAGGGAATAAAGGACTCGCAGAATGTTGAGTACATATGCAGTGTGAAAAGGATAATTTATGCGTTCTTGTGGATAGAGAACTTCACTCACAATTGATGGACATTCTAAACCAAGTGTTCTAGAATGACTAATGTTTGTTGTTGCCATTTAAATATTATATATAGTTGTTTTTGCTGATGTGGCTAATGTGTATAAATTGTTGTGCGCATATTTTTACGCATTATTTTACTTCAATTTAAATTGCATTATTGGTAACTGAAGATTCATGGTACAAAAACATATAACGTTTTTTCTGTGAATGACTTTAAAATGCAAGTTTCCAAGCAATTAAAGTAAAAAATAGAAAAAGTATCACTCTCTGATTAATAACTGCAGATACATATATATATCAGAAGTCTGAATTTGCCATTGATAGCTAATACCTCGGCGGTTGAAGTTCACTGCTACACACGGCCGTATACACAATTGTCAATACTTCAGCATTGCTTTCAAAAACAAAATGTGTCATTTGCTTGCGAATTCGGCCATACTCCTTCCACCTACAAAGCAAAATCATTTTTGCAAAAATTGTATCTCCTTTGAGATCTGATGAAATTTTATGGAATATCGGTTTATTTAAAAACTTACAGAAGCCCAACAAATAAAAACACTTTGGTTATAACCAACTAAGTAGTCCAAGAAAACTACTTGTCATAGACAAAAGTAAGAATCTGCTGACTAATGAAACCTGATCCGCAAACAGCAGAACATTCCTTTGCAATTATGCAAATCAGGCAAAAAACTTCATTCAAATCAATAGCATCGATTTCCAACCGGCTGAGCTAAGACTGCAGCATGCAACGAGAATGTCGAGCATACAAAGATTTAATTAAAGAATCACAGGCAGCAGGCAGACGAAAACCCCAAATCTGTGCTTCCGAGCAAGTTAAAGTGCATTTTACAAAACCAACAACAAAACTCAGTTCTTAATGTGCGAACATGATTCCATAGTAAGCGTGCATTAAATTCAATTGAGCGCAAACACGATGCCATAAAAGATAAGCCATTGAATGCGGCAACAGCGAGCGACCAATGAATGGATGCCGATAGCCTAGTCAACAAAACAAAAAACCGTGTACTACTCAACTGAAAAAACAAACATCGCATCGTTTTAAGAAAATAAGGAAAAAAATTTGCATCTTGCAATCCACACGTTGGCGTCACGCAGTCTCGAGTTTTCAGAACCATTTATCCATTTGTCCGTCCAGTTGACTGTTGCTCGCGGCCTCTCTTGGAGTAAAAAACAAGAGTGTTACATTTCACCTAATTGGCGGGTAACGTTTAATCCCCGCGTGGCCAAGTAGCAACCTCCTCCATAGCAAGTTTAGCTCAGTAGCAGTAGCAGCAGCAGCATCTTTTTATATGCAAATTATAAAAACTTGGTTGAATGCTTGTACGGATGAGTAGTGCTCCGATGATGCACTGTGGCCGAAATGTGGAAAATCGCTTGAAAAAATATTTGCATTTGAAGACATAAAATAAAATTAAATATGGCAAGTAGGCAGAGTATCTCAATTTGAAGAACATGTCATAATTTTAAGCAAGGATGCACAGCTCGTTTGAATTTTCCAGCTCTTACAACAATAACAAAATATATACAGCTCTTCTAGAGCTTTTTCCGTTATTCGAGCTATATTATTTCGTGCCACAACCATCGCATGGTTTTTGTTTGTGTAATTTTGTCTTCAAGGCTAACTAACTAACTCCTTTAAGCAATTTCGGTTCGCTATCGCCAAATTCTATTTGTTTGTGTAATTTTTGTCTTCAACGCATCGGCATGTTCAGCTCTCTCTGTCACTCACGTTTAATAATGTCGTTTCGCTATCGCCGTCGATTTTTCCATTCGTAAAAGCAGCTGTCCTACGATTTTTATTTACAGAAATTTTTACTATCAAGACCACTGTGCGACGGACAGATGCACGGAAATAAATGGTTAGCAACAGAAGAGGCGGTTTTTGTTAGTTTTATACTTTAAGTTAGCCGCTGCCAATGCCGCCGACACAAACAGAACATCTGGCTAAGTCCTCTTCTAAAAGTAGAATATGGTTTGGTTTTTGGTTGTTTTTGTTTATTTTTTCCTTTTTAGTGTTGTTGTGTTCAGAGTTTCGAGCTTCCTTAGAAATCCAGAAAAAAAACTTAGCCGCTGATTTCACCTGACTAATTAGCATTTTTAATGTTGAAAACTTGTAACTTTTGTTGAGAGTTTCTTAATCCGTAAGTTTACATACAAAAAAGTTTAATTTTTTTATTTTTCCAAAGTGCTCCCCCTTTGAATTTAAATAAATCATTTGATGTCATTGTGCAGTACGCATTCTCTGAAAGCGGATGCCAGAGACATGGAGGTGTCAAAACTTTTAAGTATCTCGATACTTTTAATTTGTGATTTTGTTTTGTTAACTTGTAATTTTTTAATTGGTTTTTAAACGCAATTTTAATTGAGTTCGCCACTAAGATCTTGGGGAGCGTTTACTAAAATATACACAAAGACGATTTATGCAAATTATTGTTGTATTTGAAATAGAGCACCATAACTTTGTGGCGCCTTATATGACAATATTTTCGGGCTTAATCCTGCTGTTGCATATAAATGTTTGAATTAAATCTACCACCCCAATGCTGGACGATGTCCGAAATTTAATTTTGGGACTTGAATTTTTATTATGGCACATTTTATTATGCCCGCGAAGCTGTTGATTATTTTCTATCTTATGAAAAAGGGGTTAAGGCTAAGAATGCATTTGTTTTCGGCGTTTTGTTAATAGTTTTTGTTTTATATGTCATGTGAATTATTTTTTTTAATATTTATTTATTTCACTTGACTGTCGCCAAAGGCAAATTCTTCAGAAATTTATATTCTTGAGAGTTTTTTTCTGTAAATGTCTGAGTTAAGATAATCTAAATAAATGTGGCTTTTTGTCCTATTTTGCTGCTGTCGCGCCTTTGATCCTAAACATTTTCTTAAGAAGCAAAAACTTTATAGATATATAAAAAGATAACTGTCATCTTCTGTTTGGAATAAATTTATTTAATGTTTGGTTTTAATGGTTTTTTTTTTAAGCAGTCTCGCGTCGGGCTAAAATGTTTTGATCTTTATTACATTTAGCACGTTAAGATCCTAAGGCATGCATTTTGTTTTATTTTTATTATATTTTATAGAACCTATGACAGGTTCAATATATGGCCTAGCTGAAAATGAAAGTTGTCCACAAGTCATTCTAGAAGCTGCAACATTTCGATGACAGTAGGTAAGAATCTCTGTTAGGATGTCAAAATATCAATTTCACCTTAAATCTAAGATTTTCATACTCTGTCAACATTTCTTGTCGAACTTTTACTTCTGAAGATATCTTAACCCAATTCCATGGACTCAGAAGCCAAGAGAAGTTATTTGCTCTCTGTAGAAAAAATACTAATAAATAACTTCACTTTGTAAATTTCCTATTGAATGTAAGTAATTGTATGGAACATAAGCAGCGATCGATACATTTGCGTAGAACCTAAATTAGTACTCTTTTTGGTTGTGCTGATTCCGAAAATGAACATTTTATATTATAGAAATGCAGGGAAGAGAAGAGTGCTCGAAAAAGGACGGTTAATATTTCATATGAATAAAGTTATGAAGAAGCCAGATGACATAAAAACACGCTCAAAAAATTGGGCGGTATTGTGTAAGTGAGGGTGGCCAAAAAAAGGCCAAGTCATATATCAAAATGTTAATTGGAAAATTTGATTAAAGCCGATGCCTCACTTTCCCTAAAAAATTTCAGAAATTGTAGGCGTGGTATATGCAATACATGCAAAAAAGTAAAACACGCTGTCTTGAGTTTGAAATGGAAATATCATGACTATGCAACACTGACGCAGGGACCCGATGTCAAGCTTTGAGCAAGTTGTGGGTTTGCGTATCGGAAATTGTAGATGAATATTTTAAAAATTCCTATAAGCTACAAATCTTTAATCTGATCTCAACAATATGGGTATCATTTGAAAAGTAAGAATATATCTATCCACATAAGCAGTGGCGGACCTAGGATTATCTTCAGGGGGGGCTGACATTTTATTTAGTGAAAACGCACATTGATTGAATTTTTCAAACAAAAAATATAACAAAAATGAAAAGGTTAAATTTAGCCCTTTTAAAACATAGAGATCTTTTTTATCCAATCAGTAGTTCAGTCGAGGGTTTCAAGACGGCGAAGTTTCTTCTGGCAAAATAATTCTACGATTTTATCTGAGCAGATATCGATTTCTTTATGAATATTTCCCAGAGCCAATCCATTCAAGCGGTCTTCTGTCATTGTAGATCTTATATACGATTTCAATCGTTTTAACACAGAAAAACTTCGTTCTGGTGTTGCCGAAGTCACTGGAATCGTGGAAAATATTTGTAGTAAAATTGTGATGCTTGATAATGGTCAATGCTTCCATTGCACTCAAAGCTTCTTTAAAATCGGTCTTACAACAATACTGGTGCCACAATTGAATTTCGGATTTGAGCTCAATTTTACTGCAATTTAAATCACTTTCGTAAGTGAAAGCAGCTTCCACGATTTTGTCAACTGACACATTCGAGTGATTTGCCGGTATTAAGCCTTCTACTGCTCAAAAATTTACCTTGGAATTTTGATTTTAGTTCTGAAATCATATGATCCAAGTAAGGGTAGTATATTGCGGCTCTAAAACATCTTTGGCCAGGCCGAAACTCACATACCCTACACTGCATTGAAAGTACCTTTTAAAAAAATGTAAAATGTTTGAATGAGGTCGAAAAGTGTTGAAACAGTTGACAAAGACTTAAAAGACTAAAAAATATGGAAACCATTAAAGAAAGTTGAACGAAATTGAAAACGTCGAAAAATATGGAAAATGTTGAAAAATGTTAAAAAGTTGAAAAATGCGAAAAATATGGAAATTGTTAAAACATTTTGAAAGCGGTTGAAAAAGTCAAAAAATATTTAAGAGGTTGAAAAATATTGGAACCATTCAAAATCGACGAAAAGATCGAATGAATTAATAAGTTAAAATATGCAACGCCCACTTCTCCAACTTCGCCTAGTTTCGGTTCAATAAATCGGTGTCCTTGCTTTGTTCTAAGTCTTCTAATGTTTCAGAGATAAACAGTAGCAATTCGCTGAAAGTATCAACGCATTCATGCCTTTCTACCCATCTGGTCGCACACAATGTTTTCAAACGTTTTTTTTTCTGGACTCCGTTCGGAAATTTTATCTGTTCCTAGCATGTTACGAATTTTAGAAACATCGCATGATTTGCCTACGCACAGATTCAGAGAGTGACTAAAACAATGGGTGTAAAATGCTAAGGGTTGGCCTTCCGATATCAAAGCCTAAAAATTAAAATAAATAAATTTTAAAATAAAAATATAAGAAAGTTATGAGAAAATATGTACTGTTATTAATTTTTAATTTTAATTTTGAACTACGTCGTAGCAAAGAGTTCTTCTTTTGATCTCAGAATAGACTTTTTGGTGCCAATGTTGTAAAGGGTGTTCTTTTTAGAGGTATAGAGCTTCGAATTGAAATAAAACACAAGAAAAGCGTTTTAATGTCCATCAATTTGGCTTTATTGGAAGGATAATTTTATGCCATTAATGTTTAAATATGATTTCGGGCATGTGGCCGCCGCGGCTGGCTCGAATAAAGCCAATTCTACAGGTCCAATTTTGAACCACTTTTTCGAGCATATGGGGCCGTATGTCGGCAATAACGCCACGAATGTTGACTTCCAAGTCCCCTAACGTTTCTGGTTTGTTGGCGTAGACGAGCGACTTCACATATCCCCAAAGAAAATAATCCAATGGTGTCAAATCACACGATCTTGGTGGCCAATTGACAGGTCCATTCCGCGAAATTATGCGCTCATCGAATGTTTCCTTCAATAAATCGATTGTGACGTGCGCTGTGTGGCATGTAGCGCCGTCTTGTTGGAACCACAACTCATCCACATTCATGCCATCCAATTCGGGAACAAAATAGTCGGCTATCATGGCTCTATACCGGTCTCCATTAACGGTAACTGACTCTCCAGCATTATTTCGGAAGAAGTATGGCCCAATGACTCCACCAGCCCATAGAGCACACCAAACAGTCAGTTTTTGTGGATGTAATGGCGTCTCAAGGGTCTCATGTGGATTTTCTTCACTCCAAATGCGGCAATTTTGCTTGTTGACGTAGCCATTCAACCAAAAATGAGCCTCATCACTGAACAAAATTTTGCGATGAAAATCAGCATCGAGATCAATCTCATTTTCGGCCCATACACCAAAATCACGACGCATTGCATGGTCTCGCGGCTTTAATTCTTGCACAAGCTGGATCTTGTAAGGTCGCAAGCCAAGATCTTTGCGCAAAATCTTCCATAAAGTTAATGGACAAAGCTCCAATTGCTGTGCACGGTGGCGAATCGATTCATTCGGGTCCTCTTCAACATTTTGCTCTACAGCGGCAATTGTTTCTTCGGTGCGCACTGTTCGACGTCTCTGCGGATGCGTATTATCACATAGAGTAAACGTAGTGCGAAAACGATCCATGGTTAACCGAATTAATTGCTCTGATGGACGATTATGTCGACCATAAAATGGACGGAGCTTGCGGTAAACTTCGCGAACTGAACCATTATTTTCGAAATAAATTTGCACGATTTGCAAGCGTTGTTCTTTTGTCAACCTGTTCATGATGAAATGGCAAACCAAATTGAACATTAGTTAGAACATTAGAGTTGCCAGATTTGACCATAAAATGCCAGTTTTATCTTTATTCGAAAAACAAACCTCTAAAAAAAACACCCTTTAGTAACATGAACTTAGGAAACAATGTAGCCACAATTTCAAACTTACCACTATTACATAAATCTTATTTCATCTCATATTTCCTTAAAAAATGAAACCCATTCAGGATCTTTTTTGACATTAATTTAGATATTTAAAACAGTAAATATGAAGATCTATGACTATTTTAGTACGTTGCAGTCTTAATATACAAGTTATGCGTATGCGCACAGTTGCATAAGCTGACTTCAATCAATGCATGTATAAGTTTAGTTAGGTCTTAAGATTATTTGTTTGCTTGTTGGTGGTGTTGTTGTGCTGTATAAAGAAACCAAAAAAAAATGTTCGTTGATATATTTTCTACATCACAACAACACTTCACCACCACAAACAATTTTTTCGATTTCGATTTTCTGAAACGTTCTTGAATCGAAATATTTTTCGGCGGATTACAGGGGGGGCTACAGCCCCCATATACCTCCCCCTCTTGGGACCGCCACTGCACATAAGTAAACTTTTAAGTGCTTCATTTGTTATACATTTTGTACCTTTAATTAATTTTTAATTTTTCTTTCCAAAAAATTGCATTTTTGTTTTTTTTTCGAAAGAGGCGCTTCTTTTTGCTTTTCCATTTGAGTGTGAATATATTACCAATAAAAGCCTATGTATGAAATTTTCCAATTGAGGTGGTCATAACCCACAAAAGCCTCTCTGCACACAGGCTGGCACGAAGCACATTTCTCGTAGAACGAGAATAGTCCAATAGTAAAACAAAAAAACAATTTTCTGGAATCAAGTTTTGCAATTTATTCAGATCTAGGCTTACCTTCTACAACTCAAATATGTCCCTTAAAAAAATGAACCAAATAAATAAAAATTTATTTCCTTATTAAACAGCTTTATGAATGTCCTTAGAACAAAACTTTATTTAAAAAGCGTGTTTTGAATGTTTTCCGTGTTTTCCGCTCTTTCCGTGCTTTCTGGGCTCCCCGTTGGCCGTTAAAATCATCATAGCCAACACAACAAACGACAGAAGACGATGACTAAAAAACTTCATAGTTCTCGTTCAAAATACACTTATAGAATATTTTTCGGTCCAAGCAAACGACCAATATATACCATTTTCTATGGATAATGAAATAATAAATCAATAGAACTTACTCTAACATTTTTTGCTCAAAACTAACAAAACAAAATGCTCTTACAAGTAATTGCTAATTTTGAAAAATACAATCCACTCTTTTATGCAAAAAATTTAAGTTATGAACCTTAAGGAACAAAAGCTACAACAAAACAAAGCTACGTAATTAAAATCGTGCTCAAGACTTAAGCGCTCACAATCTTTACTTCGTTGGCTGTCTTGACATACATATTCTATTTTTCATGGATATTGAAACAATGAATAAATTGAACTTGCATATTTTGCTCAAAATTAGAAAATCAATATATTCTTATTAGTAACTGCTAATTTTGTAAAATATAATACTTTCTTTTATTCAAATAAATGAAATTATAAGCCTTATAGAAAAAAGCTTCAACCAAACAAAGCTACGTATTAAAATCGTGCTCAAGACTTAAGCGCATAATAAATATCTTTACTACGTTGGCAACTAGGAAATTTTCCAAAAACTTTAAATTACAGAAAAAAATATACTTATATTTTGTATGATAATGTTGAGCCTATTGAATTTCCCAAACAATATTTATTTACACCACGTTACGTTTTTTTTAGATGTAGGCACCCACACTTTTCATACATAAATTTTAGATATATTCTTGGCTATCTCCGATATAAATGAATTTGTCTGTCTATTGCCTTCGAATCTTCACCAGGTCAGTTTCAAAGTACGTGCTCCAGCGTCTCTGCCTTATTTGATTCTTTGCGGTTCCTGCATATGCAATTTTCATTTTAACTGCATAAGGATGATGGTAGTGTCCACCCCCTATCAAGAGGCAGCGGCTATCCTTAGATAAAGTAGTAAAAATACTGGCGTTATTAACATTAGGCCAAAATATTTATGTTATTAAGCTAGTGTCCATCGTGTGCTAGCTTTTGTTTACACACAAATTTCCATTTTTGAATTAAAATATCGTATAGGTGCTGCGATACTTTAGCCATTGAATCCAAAATCGCTCCTTGTTTTGCTTGTTCGTCCGCCATCTAGTTACTAATGATGCCTTGATGTCCAGGTACCCAGTACAAGTAAACTTTGTTATTGATGCTGAGATCTTGTGGAGACTTATACCATTTGAGAACTACTTTAGATTTTATTGTGTTGCTTTGGAGAGCTTTTAACCCATTTCGGGCCGCTGTTTCCTTAAAGAAACACTAACTTTAAGAAAATATTAAAAATAAACGGCTAGAAATATTGAAAAAGTAAAAACGCTTCCGGAATAACACATTCTTCGGTCATTAAAGTGCATACCGATAGTTTCAATATTGAACTATTTTTCTGGAAAAGGGGCCTTGTAAAAAGGTACACCTTTTCAAGACACTTTTTAAAAAATTCTGAGAAAATATTGAATATTAATTTATTTTCAATGTGATGGTGATATTTCTACACAAATCATTAAATTTTAGTTATAAGTTCAGAAATCATAACTATTTTGAAAACTGAGCATGTTTGATCATGCTATTTTTTGGTGTTGCTTTAAAGCAACGCTGACCTACAACATGTACAAATTTCAGAACATTTTGTTACTTTTCAACTTGATTGAACAACATAATTCCGAGTCGCGAATCTTAGATAAAAACAAAAACAAAAACACGCTTTTTTCAGCGCTATGAAAGCTTATATTAGAGAATCACTATATTTTTGACGAAGAATTAATTGTGCAAGTAGTGAACCAAACCAATATTTATGCAAACCAAATCAATT
This sequence comes from Meiosimyza decipiens, assembly GCA_963680825.1. Classification (NCBI taxonomy): domain Eukaryota; kingdom Metazoa; phylum Arthropoda; class Insecta; order Diptera; family Lauxaniidae; genus Meiosimyza; species Meiosimyza decipiens. The sequence continues at coordinate 37,980,155 of OY804258.1, forward strand.
CCAACACTTTATGTATGACAGCAATTCTGAGATACCTTGCCGTAAGCTTCACTATATTGGTCGAATGAGCCAGATTTCGGAGTTCCAATTATTAAGCAAGCAATGCCGAGATTAATGTTTAATACTATGATTTCTACACTTCAATTAAAATTGACTTGAATGACAAGTTTTACAAGTTGCGCCCAGTTTTTGATATTTTGAATCGTAAGTACTTGCAGTTTGGAGTATTCGCAACTAACTTGTCAATTGACGAACAAATGGTGCCCCTCTTTGGCCGCCATTCATGTAAGATGTATATTTGCAACAAAGCTGTAGGATTTGGTTTTAAGAATTGGTGGTTGTGCTCATCTGAGGCTATTTATTTCAAGTAATTTTTTACGCAGGAGCAAGTGCGTTGCACGACAAACAAATTGGTCTTGGAACACAAACTGCACTGCCAATATTACAGTGATTACTATCTGATGTGTTTACTGACAGAACGCCATTTTCTTGCAACTGACACAATTCGAAGTAATCGAAGGTGTGGCGCAGATCTCAAAACAGGAAAGAACCTTAAAAAAGGTGAATACAACCATAAGTTCGATACGAAAAACAAAACACTTATCGTACGTTGGCAAGATAATGCTGAAGTAAGGTGTTGCTAACAATTTCAACTTGATTCAATCATTGAGAAATGTCATTCGATATGACAGAAAATAGAAAAAAATTGGATCGAGAAAAAATCCCAATTTATTTCACAGTTACAATCAGTACATGGGGGAAGTGGACTCACATGACAATGCGGTTGCAAATTACCGCATAGGAATTCATGGTAAAAAAAGGTGGTGGCCACATGTCATTAACGTTATTGGCAGTACCCTTGTGAACGAATGGAAGTTTTCAATGCATTAAGCACTGTTTTCTTATATATCAAAAATGAGGTTTTTTTTTCAATATACTGCATACATAGAAAAAATCAAGGTATTTTTTTAACACAAATATTATTTTTAAAAAAAATTTAATCTAAATAAGAACCTTCTTTTTATTTTAAACACAATCACGACCAAAACCTACAGCTGAAAACGGAAATTGATTTTTTTTTTGTGTACGTCACAGGCCAGCGTTGCTTTAAAGCAACACCTCGTCCCGACTAAAACAAAAGTCGGAATATTTTTTTGAGTGTAGGATTGTCATATTGGTGGTCAAAATATAATACCCTATAAAAATTTTTAAAATAGGTCAACGGGTTCTGGTACCGGCCCGAAATGGGTTAAAGCGGCCTGACTATCCACATACATGTATGTTTATGCGACAGTTACTGTTGTCCCTTAAAACGCTCGAAAATCCCTGGGAATTTTCTCTTTTAAATAGGAATCTATGACTCGCTTCATAGTCTTGAGTAGAAAAGACGTTGGACTAATAAGTTGATAGTCCTTCGCTTTTACGTGACTGCTTTTACCGTCTTTATGAATAAAATTACCCGTAACAGCTTCCATGATTGCGGAACTAGATTGAACTTGAAGCCTCCATCAGATATTGCTTTAAGCCAGTATTGTCTTAGGTTCTGAACGTTTTTTAACATTGCAGGAAATACACCGTCACGTCCAGCGGATTTATAAGGATGGAAAGAATTAAAAGGCCATTTTATGTGGCTATCTGAAAAAATGTTGTTATTCGCTGTATTAGCTTCATTGATTGAACTCAGATTAAAATTAAATGTACATCCTGAAATGTGAGCTTGTAACAATATCTCAATTGTTTCCTTAGAATCAGAGGTCCATTGTCGTTCTTCTTTTTGTAAAAATAAAGGTGATAGTAAGGATCTTTAGTAAGGATCTATCTCACACTGAAAGTTTTATTATAATATTTTATTGAAATTAATTTGTTAAATACTAAATGCATGTTTTTTTTTTTGTTGGCTAAAAGTGCCTTTATTATTTGAATTATCAATGGACAACTAGGCAAAGTGAAAATTTAAATATTTCATTTTGACGGAAAGTAATTAAGTTTTAGTCGGTAAGGAAAATGATGACCGTAGCTCAGTTGCTTAAGATGAGCATATTTGAACAGTGACATGACGCAGGACGACGGCCTAGGTCCAATTCTGATTGGTGACAGATAAAAAATTAAACTTCTACTTTGAAGTTTTAAAACCGCAACACAATTAAATTACCAATAACTTACTACAGCAGCATTATAGAAGAAGATTAGAAGACATAGCACTTCCCTTCTACTGTACATACATAATAAAATACTTACAAAAACGTGAGACGGCATGTCTACTCATGCAACCTCATGTCTTGTGTCTTTATATTCTACATAATAAAATGCTTAATAAGACTTGAGACCACATGTGTCTTAATACTGTAGACTTAAAAGTCACTTGAATGAAAGATGCCGTCTCATGAAAGAGACACACGAGACAGGACATATTATTGTCTATTTATTGTCGTTTTAAGACGCTTTACCGAAACAAATGTGAGAAAAATATGATTCGCCTTGAAAATACAATGTAATATATGACAGGTAGCCTAGTGGGTAGCGCGTAGCACTATGAATTGCTGGGACATGGGCTCGAGAGTGACAAACAAATAGTGAGTAAAGATTAAATTTGAATATAAAATAAAATAAATGTAATAAAGTTCTTTAATTTGCATAAAAAGTTAGTCGAAGTCTCTAAGAAAGACACGGAAATTTTTTAAAAGTATTAGGTGAGCAACTAAGTTCTCGCTGTTTTTTGTTAGAAATTGCAACTTTATTGTCAAAAAATAGTTACAGATGAATCGATCAAAGTATTGCTTATTGCTAGATAGTACTTTTCCCCATCTTTCTGGTGGAGCTCGAATGCCATCACGGTAGAAGTGTTCGTCTCTTGAGGCTATTCATGAATCAAGCCATATTTTGAGGTCTTCATAAGAGTTGAACTGCTGAACGGAACAAGTAGTAGTCTGACGGAGCAATATCTGGGGAATACGGCTCTCCCACTTGAGAGTTTCCAAGTATATTTTCACTGGCTTAGTAACGTGAGGCCTAGCGATGTCATGCAATAGGATTGCTTTATCGTGCCTCTGAACGTATTGAGGCCGTTTTTCACGCAGTTCTCTACTCAATCGCATCAGTTGAGTTTGGTACCGTTCCCCAGTGATGGTTTCATTCGGTTTCAGAAGTTCATAGTAGATTACACCGACCTGGTCCCACGAAATACAGGTTTTTGGCCTTCCTTCACGTGGTCGAACGTCGATGTCGAAATCATGGTCCTTAAAGCAACGAAACCAATCTCGGCACGATGTTTCGCTCAGAACACCATCTCCGTAAACTTTTTGGAGCTCTAGATGCGCGTCAGCCGCCGTTTTCTTCGATTGAAAGAAGAAAATCAACACCTCCCGCAAATGACGATTATTTGGCACAAATTCAGTCATTTTCGAGCAACCACAAATAGACTATGAAAACACAAAATCTTAAAAATGTCAAATTGGTTTGTTTACCATATGCTTAGGCTAGATTCATAACGTATCGATATGAACCAAATCGAACAGCTCTTACCACTAGCGCCATCTATTGACAAACAGTGAGAACTTAGTTGCGCACCTAATATTTGTAAGGTGTAAGAGGGGAAAATGCCAATATACTTCATACGCCTAATGGCTCTTATAAACCCCTATAGAGAATTTATTAATATAAAATGTTTCTATTCTCTTTAAAAGGCCTGTAAAATATGCTATAGAACCATTTTTGGATGCGGGGTGGGGCCTAGAATTAACAAGGGACAATAAACAAATTTAAAAACACTCTAATTCTTAATAGAATTGGCTAAAATTTAACAGAAGTTTACTTAACTTGTTATGGAATCGTTTCAGACTAGGAGATGTAAAAATTTCAAACAATGGTTTTTATCTTATCGCCCATACATACATATAGTATGTTCTAACTCGATAGTTAGATATTTTTATGTAAGAAGCTAATTCTGTGAGTTACTTAAAAAATCGTAAAAAACTCTTTGCACATCAATTTCGACATCCTAATGTATATTAATTAAGTCTAATCCTTTCAGCCAGGGCCGTATCTAGGGGGGGACGCTAGGGGGATAGAACCCCCCCGAAATATTTTGACGGACACTATATAGAAATGATTTTGCAAAGAATATGCACTACGTAAAATTGAATTTATGAAGAATACACCATACAAACACGATTTTGTGCAAATAGTAGACACTATATGATAACGATTTTGGGAAAAAAATGGTCAGAAAGAATGTCATCAGATGTTGAAAATGATTTTTGATCAGCTGTAAGAAATAGTTGATAGCACAGGCCCACAAAAAAATGTTCAATATATTTCCAGTATTTTTTGCACTTAAAGCTAAAGGAAGTAAGTTAGTGCGTTGTGCCACGCTTTGCAAAAATATGTGCTGACAGGTCCGTATCTAGGGGGGGATGGTATGGGATAGAATCCCCCCCCCCCGAAATATTTTCACAGACATTATATAGAAACAAATTTGCATAGGCACTACGTAAAATTGATTTTGTGAGGAATAAACCATACAAAAACGGTTTTCTGAAAAGAACAGACACTTTATGAAAACGATTTTGTCAGTCACTTAAAGGTCATCAGATATTGAAAATGTTTTTTGATCAGCTGCAAAAAACAGTTAATAATCATCGATCTATATTAGCAAATCTTCATGTTTTAGTGACGTCAGTATGTGGGATATGCAGATTAAACTTGAAAAATTAAAATTTTGCTTGTTATAACAAGTTTTTTGAGCAGGATTCCCTAAAAGCAGAGCAAAAAAATGGCATGAACTCCCTGTGATAAATCCTTCAACTTGCGCAATTAAAGCCCTCAAAAGATGTAATGAGGAAGGTTTACTAAATACTCATAAGCTTCTCAAAATATTGAGAATTTCACCCGTTGCAACGTGCACTCTTGAAAGGACATTTTCAACATTCAAACATGTGAAAACATATTTACGTAACTCAATGAGTAAGGACAGATTGACTGGGCTGGTACTAATGTCAGTACATCGGAGCATTGAGAGTAACACAAATAAAGTCATATACTTGCTTACAGCGAAGAGTGCTCGAAGAGTAAATTTTCTTTTGGACAATCGCTAATACATATAATATTTGGTTATATGTACTATATTTTCATATTTATTTTAGATAAGTAAAAGCACTCCTATACAACTCATTTCAGTCCTTTTTTATTTCTTAAGGTATTTTTAATAGTGTAATACAGGGGTTTTCTAAGTGTGCGTGTGGTGAATAGTGGTCGTAGGAGGCCCTCTCATTTACCCTTCTCCGAAAACTTTCTTATATTCGCAATAAAAAAATTAATTCGCATTCGGGTACTCACGTCTGGCTGTATTCGGAGATGAAAATTCCTAAATTCTTAACCAGCAGCCCGTGTGTTCAGCAAACGTAAACATTGTAAATCAGCTGATTTGGATACATGGCTTGGAGTCTCCAAAGTGTGCTATAAATACTGTGATCTCTGATCAGCTGATTTACAATATGTGTGCGGTGAGCGCACGGACTGTTAGTTAAGTTGGAGTACCCATGATACATTGGAATGGTAGATTTATTTTGTCAAACTGAAATTAATACACCTGTGGAACTTTGCCTTGTTCTGCGCTTTGAAAAAATTTGTGGTGATCACCAAGCTCACACGTCACATTGACTAATAAAGGGTGTTTTTTTTAGAGGTATAGAGCTTCGAATTGAAATAAAACACAAGAAAATCGTTTTAATGTCCATCAATTTGGCTTTATTGGAAGGATAATTTTATGCCATTAATGTTTAAATATGATTTCGGGCATGTGGCCGCCGCGACTGGCTCGAATAAAGCCAATTCTACAGGTCCAATTTTGAACCACTTTTTCGAGCATATGGGGCCGTATGTCGGCAATAACGCCACGAATGTTGGCTTCCAAGTCCCCTAACGTTTCTGGTTTGTTGGCGTTGACGAGCGACTTCACATATCCCCAAAGAAAATAATCCAATGGTGTCAAATCACACGATCTTGGTGGCCAATTGACAGGTCCATTCCGCGAAATTATGCGCTCATCGAATGTTTCCTTCAATAAATCGATTGTGACGTGCGCTGTGTGGCATGTAGCGCCGTCTTGTTGGAACCACAACTCATCCACATTCATGCCATCCAATTCGGGAACAAAATAGTCGGTTATCATGGCTATATACCGGTCTCCATTAACGGTAACTAACTCTCCAGCATTATTTCGGAAGAAGTATGGCCCAATGACTCCACCAGCCCATAGAGCACACCAAACAGTCAGTTTTTGTGGATGTAATGGCGTCTCAAGGGTCTCATGTGGATTCTCTTCACTCCAAATGCGGCAATTTTGCTTGTTGACGTAACCATTCAACCAAAAATGAGCCTCATCACTGAACAAAATTTTGCGATGAAAATCAGCATCGAGATCAATCTCATTTTCGGCCCATACACCAAAATCACGACGCATTGCATGGTCTCGCGGCTTTAATTCTTGCACACGCTGGATCTTGTAAGGTCGCAAGCCAAGATCTTTGCGCAAAATCTTCCATAAAGTTGATGGACAAAGCTCCAATTGCTGTGCACGGTGGCGAATCGATTCATTCGGGTCCTCTTCAACATTTTGCTCTACAGCGGCAATTGTTTCTTCGGTGCGCACTGTTCGACGTCTCTGCGGATGCGTATTATCACATAGAGTAAACGTAGTGCGAAAACGATCCATGGTTAACCGAATTAATTGCTCTGATGGACGATTATGTCGACCATAAAATGGACGGAGCTTGCGGTAAACTTCGCGAACTGAACCATTATTTTCGAAATAAATTTGCACGATTTGCAAGCGTTGTTTTTTTGTCAACCTGTTCATGATGAAATGGCAAACCAAACTGAACATAAATGACATTAGAGTTGCTAGATTTGACCATAAAATGCTAGTTTTATCTCTATTCGAAAAACAAACCTCTAAAAAAAACACCCTTTATATACACAATGATTCCGGTACTGAAGTATTATCTCAGCAAATGTAAGCTACATCAATTAAAATTATTCATCATTTTATTTTTAATTCAAATTGGTTTAATTGGTCAGTTTTATGACATTTCGTTCATCAGTTCAATTCATTTACGTGTTGAACTATACATAAAATAATAAAATAAAATTCGAAATTGTCTTGATTTTGCTTGAAATTTAAGTTCCATAGAAACACCCCCTTTGCCACTAAAATAGCAATAACTTTGTAACCATAAAAGCTATAGCTTATATTTTTACCATTATAGAATTTGTTTTTAACATGTAATTTTTAACAAGCTGGTCACCTAGCTTGCCGTACTCTTTTTTCACACCACACCGGCTGAAAGTTTGTTGAAAATATAGAGCAAAACACATTGTAAGATTCAACATCTATTTTAAAGAGCCACTGCCAAAAGAATTACATTTGTGTCTGTGGTACCAAAGCGACTGACCAAAGGTCGCATTTTTTTAGCTAAATATGAAAAAACCGATTTCTTCGACAACAGTGCGACTTTTGCCAAACATGATGTTACTTTGTCTGACCCGTCTTTAGGTCGCCCAAAACCGTATATATATGGAGCAATGCGTTGTCCCCCGCAAAACTTTACACAACAGCGACAGAAACGCTCAAAATTTTGCAAAAAGCTTATGGGGATTATTGTCTAGAACGGGTAAAGAATTTCGAGTGAAGTAAACAATTTTTAGAATGCAGACGATCGCTGAAGGACGAATCTTAAAAAACCATCAAAAATCAAGACAACGTTCATTGTTTTCTTTGAAAGCAAGGGCATCAAACACCTCGAAATCGTCCCAAATGGTCAAACAATTACTTGTACATTTTATTTGGAAGCATTGCACCGTTTGATGGCCTGAATTTGTTGAATTCGACCAATACCGCGATCTTGATTCTGTTTGGCACGAAATCAAGTCTGTGTGTTGAATCATTCACCATCTTCATTTGATTTAACACCATTTGATTTCGCACTATTCCCAAAACAAAAAAATTAAGTTGCAAGAATGCGATTTCGATGCATGTACATATACATATGTACACATTATAGTGTTTAAAAAGTTTAAAAGTGAGTTACCTGAAAAAATATGTCTTCGATTTGAAAAACCAAGGAGATCGCAAAAATAAGCTTTTAAAAATCTCAAATCCTGAATACGGCCTTGCTTTCAGCTGATGTCCAGACATTGTTAGTCTGATTGGATTTAGACGATGCAGCGTTGAAAAGGGGAGTTCGTTTGTTGCTGTTGTCACAGCATTTGTTCACGAGTAGATAAGAGCTTGTAAAAATAATAAGAACAAGTTAACCTTACCAACGCTTCGAACTTTTTATGTTCTTTCTGAATAAGCCATTATTTTAACGACAATTTTTGCTTGGATCTGGCTTGCAAAATTTTGGAAGTTGCGATGAATATTCTAAAAATTACTATGAACTGCGAAGCTTAAAACTGATCTCAACAAAATGGGTATCATTTGAAAAGTATATATCTATGTACACAAGTAAACTTTTAAGTGCATACCTTTTCTACCTGTCTCTATGAATGGGTTTTTATTGATTTCATTACTTTTTCATTTCTATTTCCAAAAAAGTGATTTTTTGCTTGTTTTTCGAAAGAGGCGCTTCTTTTGGCTTTTCCATTTAAGTGTGAACATATTGCCATTAAAAGCCCATCTGTAAAAATTTCCAATTGGGGGAAGCCAGAACCCCCAAAAGCCTCCCTGCACACAGGGCAGCACGAATCACATTTCTCGTAGAGCGAGAATAATCCAATAATTTTTAAACGCTGCGCCGAGCTTAGTCTCTCCATGATAAAATTTCAAATAGTACTGAAACAAAAATACCCTGACTGTTCGACACGACTCACGTGATATATTACAAGTCCAAACAAACTGTGTAATATTCTGATATATTGAGTAAATTTTGTAGTATAATACAAAAAAAAAACATTTTGCTGAAATCAAGTTTTGCAATTTATAAAAATCTAAGCTTACCTTCTACAACTCAAATGTGTCCCTTAAAAAAATGAAACAAAAATAATTAAAATTTATTTATTTATTAAACAGCTTTATGTATGTCCTTAGAACAAAACTTTATTTGAATGGTATATGCTGATAAATAACTTTCATGTTATCCGTGTTTTCCATGTTTTCCGTGTTTTAAATGTTTTCCGTGTTTTCTGCCCTTTCCGTGCTTTTTGGGCTCCCCGTTGGCCGTTAAAATCATTATAGCCAACACAACAAACGGCAGAAGACGATGACTAAAAAACTTCATAGTTCTCGTTCAAAATACACTTATAGAATATTTTTCGGTCCAAGCAAACGATCAATATACACCATTTTCCATGGATAATGAATGAATGAATGGAACTTACACTTAAATGTCTTGCTCAAAACTAACAAAACAAAATGCTCTTATCAGTAATTGCTAATTTTGAAAAATACAATCTATTCTTTTATTCAAATAAATTAAATTATAAACCTTAAAGAACAAAAGCTACAACAAAACAAAGCTACGTAATTAAAATCGTGCTCAAGACTTAAGCGCATAATAAATATCTTTACTACGTTGGCAACTAGGAAATTTTCCAAAAACTTTAAATTACAGAAAAAAATATACTTATATTTTGTATGATAATGTTGAGGCTATCGAATTTCCCAAACAATATTTATTTACACCACGTTACGCTTTTTTTAGATGTAGGCACCCAAAGTTTCACACTTTTCATACAAAAATTTAAGATATATTCGGGGCTATCTCCGAAATAAAAGAATTTGTCTGTCTGTTGCCTTCGAATCCTCACCGAGTGCAGGTCAGTCGCAAAGTACGTGCTCCAGCATCTGTGCCTTATTTGGTTCTTTGCAGTTCCTGCACATACCATATTCAAGCATTTTCATTTTAACTGCATGATGACCTATAAGGCAGTTTCCAGTTGTTACCCCTATCAAGAGGCTGTAATAAAGATTGTAAAAACTCTGTATTGGTGTTGTTACCATTAGGCCAAATTATTTTTGGTATTAAGCTAGTGTCCAGCTGTACCCAGTGTGTAAAAGCTTTTGTTTACATACAAAGGTCCAATTTTGAATTAAAATTTTGTATAGGTGCTGCGATACTTTAGGCATTGAGTCCAAAATCGCTCCTTGTTTCGCTTGTTCGTCCGCCACCTCAGTACCGATGATGCCTTGATGTCGAGGTACCCAGTACAAATAAACTTTGTTATTGATGCTGAGATCTTGTGGAGACTTATAGTATTTCAGAACTACTTTAGATTTTATTGAGTTACCTTGGAGAGCTTTTAAAGCAGCCTGACTATCCACATACATGTATGTCTATGCGACAGTTACTGTTGTCCCTTAAAATGATCTCTGCTGCTTTTTAAATTTCTATTATTTCGGCTTGAAAAATGCTGCAAGGACGTGGAAGCCTCTTTAAAGATGGTGTTGGCATTGAAGATAGCCGCATCTACCCTTCCGTTTTGTTTGGAACTATCTTTATTTAGGTTGATACAATTTCGAGGATCACCTTCTCTACTGGACTAGTAGCTTCTTGAAGAAAATTGATTGAAAAATTTTTGATCAGAATGAGTTCTAGACTCGAAGTAATCTATAGAAATATTTGTTAATTTTTATGAATGATGTTGTTTTCAGATCTCCAGTAATGCCTATGCACATTTGGCGTTGAATACTTTCTATCTTTAAAAGTATAGGCTTACTTTCTAGAGCCTCCTACCAGATCACGACCCCATAGAGTAAAATTGGTCTTACCTTACTATGGCGGTGTATATCCAGTGCGTCACCTTGGGGATCAGTCTCCGTTTGTATCCATATAATTTGTTGCATGCGTAGTTTGCGCTTTTGTTATTCGTTCTTCTACATTCGATTTCCAGGATAATTTCTTATGCAAAATTATCCCTAGGAATTTGACTTCGTTTGAAACTGAGATAATAGTGTTTCTAAGTTTAATCTCCCTAAATTAGGGAATATTGTGTTACTCATTAGATGAGCATATGTGAACAGTGGCATGACGCAGGACAACGACCTTGGTTCAATTCTGATCGGTGACAGATAAAAAATTTAAGTTATCACAGCAGCCATTATAGAAGAAGATGAAGGAAGATATGGTAAAAAAAAAAGTTTAAAACTTAATAAAATCGAGTAATAAATTTTAATAAAAATTTGTACTATATTAAAAATGAATTTTAATATCTAGACAGTATAAAATTTTAATACAATCCTGATGTGGTCATATGTATGTTAGCCCAAAAGTATTAAAATTTATTTCAAAATTTCTAACCATGTGTTTCTGTATGTGAGTTTTTATTATATTTATTAATTTTTAATTTTGCTTTTCAAAACAGTGAATTTTTTTTTTCGTAAGAGGCGCAAGTTCTTGCCAATAAAAGCCAATGTACGAAAGTTTCCGATTTCCCAAGCCCCCCCCCCCCCCCCTCTGCGCTCGAGCCTGTCATACATAACATATTTAAAGCACAAACAACACTCATATTTCTTCTTACGGAATAGTTAATTACATAAAAATTTGACTGAAAAAAACTTTGGATTTATTCCTTTTAATCAAGTTAAGTAATTTAGGACAATAAAATTTAATAGCCTTTCTTAACAATATTTCATAGTGTTACTTTTGTTGCAAATCATATTCATCAACGGAAAAAGTCATTTTACAACTCAATTTAAACAGAGCGTTTCTACCGAAGTACAGCATCTACCAATAAATAGCAAATACTACAAGAAACAGTGAAATCCCCAGCGGAACATATTTAAGAAATGCAAATGACATTCGGCAAGATTAATCTTATCACTTCAGCGTCTATCGACCTACAGAAGCAAAGTGTATTAAACACACTGAACCGTAAGACTATGAATACTAAAAAGGGTTAAATTAGCATTTTACTTATGCGTTGACACTTCTTCGACTGTCAGAGGCTCTTATGATTATGATTATTATTTCCACCACAAGAACAAAAAGGATACGCACGCCCATCGTTGTCGCGTGTAGTCGCACAACGGCAGCGTCTTAGCGCGAGCAACTGTCGCCGTTTTAGATAGAAGGCAATTTCCGGATCGGATTTTCAGAGAAGCCTCAAGGGTATTTAAGAATTGGCAATGTTCTGCAACAATGACTTAAATTAAAGTTAAAACACAGTGAAAGTGATGAAAAAATTTTAACAGCAACAATAAAAAGGCGAAAAAATAAAGTAATATTTCATATATGAGACAAGGACATGAGGTCATTTATCATGTGACAGCCGTAAGAAAAGCTAGGAAGCAAGAAAAATAAAACAAGAAAATTTTGCAAGAAATTGCCCTATATGACCCGAAGTGACATAATGTCCGAAAATGAATGGAGGGGTGACAAAGCCAAAAATGACGTATGAAAAATTGCACAACAAATGAACGAGGCATACGGATACAAAGAAAAAAAAACACTACCATGAGGATGGGGAAAAAGTCACATATGATGGTGTCAAAACAACAAGTCAAGCAGGCAGGCAGTCACATGGACAAGCAAAAGAAAGAAGGCAAAAGGATGACACAAAGATGGTATTTTCGAACATTTCGCGTACTTTAAAGAAATGTCATAAATCTCGACGTCACTTTGTGCTCACTCAACGTACTATGCACTCGATGCCCTTATTTTATTGCACCTTACACCATAGGCAGAATCGCTGTACTCATAAGTAGCGTCATTTGTTAAATCAAAAATATTTCCGGTCCACGTAGATTGCTGGTGGTGGTTCTCTTACTAAGCGCGCCAAATTCGTTGATTAATGTTGATCCATAAACAATTGAAATTCCAAACTTAATCAATGTCAAACTCTTAAGTCCAATTCATCAATAATTTCAACATGGAATTGTGTGCTGTGGTAATAAAATAGTTAGAGGTGATTCAAAAGAAATTGGTGGCAGTAGCCAATATGTATGGTATTTAGAAAGCATTAAGTTATTGTATACGAATTGGAATTTCATTCTTACGCAACTTCTCCGACTTTCTTTAGTTTATCTACGTTTTGATAGTTATATTGACAACATTGTTTAACTGCAGATAGCTACAATTGAAATAAAGTGCGCGATATATTGAGAGAAACATTCAGTTCCCGGTAACTTGGTTTGAAAATGTAAAAATGAATTTTATTTTGGAGTCTAGAATTACGTCCAGATACTTAGCTCCAGTAGATAACCTTAATCCGATGACTTCCAATGTATGTGGATCGGAAAAACGTACATTCGTGTGAACAAAATATGCTCAATTTTTATGGCGTTATACTTTACCCGTTTTTACCATTTTGATAATTTTTTTATAAAAATTGTTTTATAGCTCGGCGTTATTTCCGACTCCACTAAATTTCTGGCAATTAGTAGGCAAAAACTCAGTTCGACCAAGTCATCAGAGTAGGGCACTATTATTTTTCCATTTTTTGCCAGAAAGTGAAGAAATTTTTTCGCAATGGAAACACACAGTTTCAGTGAAATGCCACCTACGTGAGGATTGTCGCTAGCGTAGAAGCGATAACGAGCAGATCGTACGGCCTTAGGGCAGCGTCGGACTAAGACTTTGCGGGGCCTGTAGACTAAAATTTCGAAGTAGTCCCTTATAACTAAACATGAATCGACTAGGTCCATAGAACTTCCACAAAATCATTTCTGTTAGGAGATGATTATTGGCCTGGCTTCGTGATTTTAATCTATCGCTTAAGCTCGAGTTTTTAATCGAAATTCTTTTATGCAACGCTATTTTTCATAACTCTTTCCATTCTGCGTGTAGCTAGCGCTCGTCAAAGGCAAAGTCTTATACTCTTCGGGTTCGATGCAGTTATAATAGGCCCACGTTTTACATAAATCTTACACATAAAGTTAATGAGCGTTAGGAATAACTTTTCTAAGCTGTTATGAGCTCTTGCATGACTTAAAAAACTCTAAAATGCTACATTCCATATGTAAAAATTATTTTCACCACAAATGACATGCATGTACCTCACATTTTATTGTAATCCATCTACAATTTATTGTGTTTAAAAACTTGATTTAATTTCAAAAGGAATTTTTTAAAAACTTTTTGCCTTTAATACACGTTTATCAAAAGATTTATTTTTTTTTAACAAAACTATATTTTTTTATTAAATCTGAAAAGAAATAAAAAGTTGTTTTTCAAGTTTCATTATCGCACGCAGGATACGCTCGACCGGAAGTTACCTCGACTATGTATGAGTGAATAAAAACCTTTTTCTCTCCTTTTTGTTGTACTTACAACTTTTCTTGCTTTTTCCCATCACAAAATGCGTTGATTAGGTTTTCCTTGGTATTGATTTTCCTCTGAGCTGCTGATAGAAAACGTGTTCGGAATTCATTAAGAGAGTCTGCGTCATAAAGCATTAAGCAAAAAGACTCCTGGATATGTTACGATTATTTTCAATGTCTTAAAAAGTTTAGATAAACTTAAATTTAGATTAAGAGAAGAAGTTCCCTCTTTAACTTTTGTAAAAATTTGTAGAATTTAAAGCTTCAAACTCATTTACAGCAAAAAAAAATAAAAAAAAAATTTTAAATTTCTTTAATCTTCAATAAATAAATGGGAGTGAGCTGAAAGGACTACTGCGAAATTTGGTTCGTTGCTTCATAATAGAGGAGCAGATAGCTTTAATTTGATACTGACAATGCACCATGACTTCTATTAGAAAATGGAGTGCTATTTCATTTAACTTCTAGGAAGTAAAGAAAATATATTTCAAACAATTTGGTGCTGCTTCAGCGTTTTTTGCTTTGCATTTCTTCTTTTTGAAAGTAATTTATCCTGGATATTTGAGAAAGCACCATGTTGCTGAGACTTTTGACCATTAATAGAGTCTTTTTCTCAGCAGAAACACAAGCTGATTGCTGAACGTTTTGAAGATGTTAAAAACAAAAACTGCAACATGAAAAACTGAGTTGCAAAATCACCAACGGAAGTCTGAAGAAAACGTTCGCTTGAACAATAAATAGATGAATCGGGGAAATATTGAAGTGAATTGAAGACCAGCTCTACTCTTCGTACACGTTGGAAGAGTTTTGTGAAGGCCCTGTGAAGGTTCTGTGAGTTGATAAAGTATATAAAGCAATGCGAAAAACTTTTAATAATAAGTTTGTAGTTACAAATAGGTTCATGTAAACGCAATTTACAAACGATAAACTTTGCTGGATGTTTATTGAAATTTTAAAAGGACAGATTTCCTGCAATTTATGAAACAATTAGTTTTGAGTGCATGCAGAACAGAATTTATTTTGGAAAATATGTCCAAAAATTCACGTTTTTGAAGTTTGTGCGCGATTAAAACAATGATTGGAAACTTTACCATATTCTATATATTATTTTTATAAAGCATGAAGTTCGCAAGCTATGTTACCGGCCAAACTAGTTTTAGGCCAAACCAATTACCATTAGGCTTAAAAATAGGCAATTAAGTTATAATTCAAAAGCACTGCGGTTGGAGCAAAGTAAGACAATAAATCTTGTCAATTTCACTGTATGCATGGTACGTGGTAAGTTAGGGTAAGTTGGCGGCCTTCGGCTGCGGCTCAGGACTTACATCCTCCAATATGTCTAACGTTGGCCGTGTCTCAGTATATACAATGAAAGCTCGTTAATCCGAAGGTGTGTAATCCGAATTACCCAGTAATCCAAATTGAATTTATGACGCGTTACATACTCTATACTCCGCATTGATTGCATCTCTGTAATCCGAATCTTTATTTTATTTTTATTCTTCTGTTTTTTATTGCTGTGTCTAGGTTTGCAAAACTTTTTTGACAAAAGAAAGAATGAAATATAAAAATCTAACGGGACATCATTGAGATTCAGAGCCTACTATGATTGATATTAGGTCTGTATCATCCGAAAAAAATAGGTAAATATTTATAAAGTTTTACCACAAAATGTGTATCATCCGGAAAAAATGTGGTGGTTGAGAGAGAAAAAATGAGTGTAAGAAACAGCTGATCATTTCCCCTCCAAAAAAGTTTCATTTTTCACCCAGACAAATTTCTTGTGGCTAAAACTTGAAGACTGTCAAAATCGTAGGCATCGAGACTAGAGACTCACTTTTGACAAGCGAGGGAAAGAAAATTACCTATCTCAATTGTATTTGCCCAATACTTTTTTCATAAAATATTGTGGTGATTCGACTAGTCAGAGAAATTTCAGCTTTTACTCTCTTGAAAATCTCAATTTGACACTTTTCATTTTTTACCACAAAATCCAGATGATACAGACCTATTGTATATGATGAGAAGTACATGTGTAATATTTGTGTCTTATTGCGTTTAGTTATTGATTGGCATTGTAAGCAAAAATTTCAGGTTGAATTTAGTATAATATGGCCAAAAAACGTGCACATAGAACGCTATCATTAGCAGATAAGCCTAAAATAATTGAAGCAATAAATCGCGGACAATCTGGAAAGATTTTAGCGGAGAAATTTGGTGTAGGAGCTTCAACTATTTGTGACATAAAAAAAATACTGAAAATATTAATAAAAACAGCCTATTCAGTAATCCGAATATATCGTTAATCCGAATTAGGGTCTGCAATCATTAATTCGGATTAACGAGCTTTCACTGTAATATATTCAATACCTGGTTCGCTATCTGTAGTGCTTTGCATTAAAATTTCGATAGTTTTAGGCATACAAATCAACTACTTTGGTCTAGGAAAAACTAGTTTATCCTAAAAACTAGTTTGGTGGGTAACACATACATACAAAATTGCATTTGTATTATTTGCTATAAGTTTAGACAAATTTTTAAGTCAAATAAATGCATGAGAAATGCACAAATCTCGGCAAATATGAGAGGATATCAGTGTAGAAGGTATTTTTAAAAAATTAGATAAGTGCTGACTGCTTTGATATCAGTGTGAAATCTTTATGACGCAAACTACGTATATGCACCAAGTACCTACTTAAAAAATTTGCATTAATAGTTTAAAAATTTTTGCATTCAAAAATCAGCAAATCGTAGCGATATCTAAATATTATCCTGTTAGTCAGCCGACAAGCATTGGAGTGAAACCCTTACGGCAGCAGAAACCACGGCTGCCCCAAGTCGTTGGTAAAACTATTGCTGAAATAAAAAATCCATGAGTTGGAAAAATGTTGGAAAGACTTTTGACTCGACAATGACCGTGAAATTTGTGGAGGCCACAGAAGGCTCAAAAACTATTCAACCCATTTGTGTTACAAATAAAATAAAAACATTTTAGAGAATTTTTTGTATTTGCTTTATAAATACTAATTTTTATTAAACAACCATATATAAGTAAGGTTCTTTTAAGTGATTATCTCGAATACCAAGAAATCCAGCGTATGATCCATCAATAAAATTTTGACAAACGCATAAATCAAACGATTATGTTTTCAATTGAAATCAACATTAAAGCAATAAAATTATTCAATTATCCGAATAACAAAAACATTAAAAAAAGAGAAATTATCAATTGATATTCTGTAAATTAAAAATGTGCAGAGCGTCGAGACCCAGATATGCAAATTATGTTCCACAGAAGAGCCAAAAAATATAAAAACAAATCGACAAAAACCATAAAAAATCGAAAATTCCACGAAAATTATACCGACACACAGGTGCACCCAGCATTTAAATGGTTAAAATTACAACAACAACTACGAATACTACTTAAGGCAACAAGGTATACAACCAAAATGGCTATCGACCACAATTGACAATTGTGACCAACTGTGACTTACTCTCAGGTTGGTTCAGATACGTACGTGGGTGCTCCAAGGCGCTGTTCGCTTCTTATTATGGACGCAGGGTAGTTGAATATATAAAATTTTCTTTGTTTATTTGCCACATTTGTATACTCATAGGTTGTTGATATTGTTGTTGCTTTTATGTTGAATTGAATTTTAACAGTTTTTATTTTTATTAAATGATGCAAACGACCGACTGAACGATGCGCTGGCAACTCTGGTCGCTTGTTGAATTTCTAGCAAATCAATCAACGCGCCATGGCTGAAACAATGCGGTCGCTACAGTCAGAGATGACAAGAAGCAAACCTTCGGACACTCCTTAGAACTAGCGCTCATGACAGTGAGCACCCGCTCCCACGCACATAAAATAGGCTAAAGTGTATGAGTAGGTATGTGCATATGTGCACATATGTGTGAGTCAGACGAACCCTCTCCTGGCATATGTAGCTCTTTATTTTTAATTCTGTTTTAATGGAATGCAAATCGTACAGTTGGCTCAAGTGCAAGTGCAACAACAAAGCGTTCTGTAGCAAACACTAGGATGAAAGATGTCCCTCACAGTTGCAACAACAATAACTGCAAGTGCAGCAATAATAACAGCTTAAACCGCGTTATCATCGGCTACATATCACACATTTTTACACAGAGAGAATTTTTTAACGTCGTCATTTGTCATTACAGGAAGTTAGAAGGAACATGTCCCGAAGGCACGCGGTAACTATTATACTTACAAACTACTTGTGTTGCTACCAACCCCTTCATGGAGTCGTCAGAACTAAAGCAGTCCTGAATATTGGAAACTGCACTTACCAACAAAGACAGCCAAATTCGAACCTGAAACTTTGCCCGTAGCTTTATCGCAGTTAACTTTTTTCTCTGCACTTTAGCTATCGGTATTTCTGAGCGTCGCGAATAACTTCCTCATTGATTTTCTATAATTCATTGACTTAAGATTTGGTTCTTCATCTTTAGGAAAGACTAAAAAATAGAATTGCACAATACTGAAATGGATTCCAGGACATGAAGACCACGTAGGCAAAAAAAAAGCACTAACGCAGTCAATGGGAGGCGGATAGAAAATTCGCCTCTCAAATCTCTATGACCTGGCAACCAGTAAAGGATTAGTTTGAATATACTGGCAAGCTCACTTAGGCGTTAAACAGAATACCAAAGCGGTCAGGAAATCGGCAACGAATACACGCTGTCAAAAAGAAGCCCCGTTGGAAAATTATTCGAGTAAAAACGATTGTGTCGTACGACGATCGACGGAAAATTCAGCTGCCAAATGGCTAAACCAAAAGAACAACAACAAAATAGCCATAATGTTGATATAGTTACTTCTCCAGGAAAAAAGTTATGGCTGTTTTTCCTCTGGAAATCGCTGTTAGAAATCCAGGAAAAATGGAAACATCTTCTTTGCTTTGGGAAAATTGATTTTGGAGCGCAACCATATTTTATGTAGATAATCCCCTCCGTGCATGTTCATATCTTTGCATACATTTGTGTGATTTGTTGTTTATCGTTGTACTCGGTATTCCGCCTACAAATATGGTCATTAGGATTTCAGAAACGTACTTTTTCCTCTTCTGCTTCTCCTTCGTTTTCTTTATTTAAACATCATTCCCCATAAACACTCGCGGAATACGAAATTTTTTTCAACTTTTTATGTTTTGTATAAAAATGTACAAACATATTTGTTGTTATTTGTTTATTTGGTGGCCATCTTGTTTTTTCATTTGTATTTTAAATCTGGTGTTTTGGATTTCAATTTGCATATGCGTACATAATGCATGTATGTGTTTGTGTAAACTTTGTGACATGTTTTACTTTGTTGTTTAGTTAAGTTGACTTAGATTTATGCATTTATTAGGTTTTATTTCTAACTTTAAATTGTTAGCGACAGTTTGGACACTAATGTCTAAAACTTTAGCTTGTTTATAAAGGGTGTTTTTTTTAGAGGTATAAAGCTTCGAATTGAAATAAAACACAAGAAAATCGTTTTAATGTCCATCAATTTGGCTTTATTGGAAGGATAATTTTATGCCACAAATATGATTTCGGGCATGTGGCCGCCGCGGCTGGCTCGAATAAAGCCAATTCTACAGGTCCAATTTTGAACCACTTTTTCGAGCATATGGGGCCGTATGTCGGCAATAACGCCACGAATGTTGGCTTCCAAGTCCCCTAACGTTTCTGGTTTGTTGGCGTAGACGAGCGACTTCACATATCCCCAAAGAAAATAATCCAATGGTGTCAAATCACACGATCTTGGTGGCCAATTGACAGGTCCATTCCGCGAAATTATGCGCTCATCGAATGTTTCCTTCAATAAATCGATTGTGACGTGCGCTGTGTGGCATGTAGCGCCGTCTTGTTGGAACCACAACTCATCCACATTCATGCCATCCAATTCGGGAACAAAATAGTCGGTTATCATGGCTCTATACCGGTCTCCATTAACGGTAACTGACTCTCCAGCATTATTTCGGAAGAAGTATGGCCCAATGACTCCACCAGCCCATGGAGCACACCAAACAGTCAGTTTTTGTGGATGTAATGGCGTCTCAAGGGTCTCATGTGGATTCTCTTCACTCCAAATGCGGCAATTTTGCTTGTTGACGTAGCCATTCAACCAAAAATGAGCCTCATCACTGAACAAAATTTTGGCGATGAAAATCAGCATCGAGATCAATCTCATTTTCGGCCCATACACCAAAATCACGACGCATTGCATGGTCTCGCGGCTTTAATTCTTGCACAAGCTGGATCTTGTAAGGTCGCAAGCCAAGATCTTTGCGCAAAATCTTCCATAAAGTTAATGGACAAAGCTCCAATTGCTGTGCACGGTGGCGAATCGATTCATTCGGGTACTCTTCAACATTTTGCTCTACAGCGGCAATTGTTTCTTCGGTGCGCACTGTTCGACGTCTCTGCGGATGTGTATTATCACATAGAGTAAACGTAGTGCGAAAACGATCCATGGTTAACCGAATTAATTGCTCTGATGGACGATTATGTCGACCATAAAATGGACGGAGCTTGCGGTAAACTTCGCGAACTGAACCATTATTTTCGAAATAAATTTGCACGATTTGCAAGCGTTGTTCTTTTGTCAACCTGTTCATGATGAAATGGCAAACCAAACTGAACATAAATGACATTAGAGTTGCCAGATTTGATAAAATGCCAGTTTTATCTCTATTCGAAAAACAAACCTCTAAAAAAAACACCCTGTATTATGGTGAACTTACTTTATCATGAATGTTTTACTTTTGGTATGGCACGAAATTGGACTACGTCAAAAACTAGAAAGACAACTTTCTGATCAGGTGCAAAGAAATTTTTTTCATTTCCGCTGTCTGTACCTACTTAAAACTTAAAATCACTGTATCCTGCACAGGGCAGGCAAAATAAAAATCGTTGAATTCGAAAATATTTAAGTTTTTCCCCAGGCTCCAGCTCTTACATGAATTTCTCGAATATATGTACATATATCAAATATTTAGAAAATTCTCATTGCTCAAAAATTGGTGTTTTAAATACCGTTAAATAACATAAATTATGTAATTGTATAGTTTTTCATATGATTATTTATATTATATACCTAAAATTGCTCATATAGAAATGGTTTGTAACGCTTTGGTGCAAAATACATTGAATTGATTTTAATAATAATTTCCTTTTTTAAACAACATATTTGTGCTTAAGAAGGTTACTGCATACTTATTTTTTTATTTTTTAAATTAAATATCCTTCTTTTGGAATAAGTTTTTGGAAAACCTCACCAAAAATTGTCAATTGACTTTTTATTTGCTTATGCTTATGCTGCTTCTTAAGAACTTCGTGTTGTTATTGTTGTTTTTTTATTCTCATTTATATCGTTTGTATTTGAGTTCGAAGTTCAAAGAACAAACTCTTTCTCAATTGATTTTTTTTTGTTACTTTTGAAGAGAAAATATATAATGGGATGTTAAGCGAGTAGTTTAATGCGAGTCCGCAGGTACCACTAGTATATACATAAACATTCTAAAACTTACTAAGTTATCCTATGAGGTCTAACTTTAAAAACAAAATTTTGTTGGAGAAATTTTGTGCCTTTAAATAGTTGCACAATTAACTCACACAGAGGTCACGATAAACCTTATCAAGACTACAACATTTTACTGAAATATTCGGACACTGTGTTCAACATATCTACTACTATTCCATTGCGTAAGACCTAAAAGAAATTTCTATGGTTATTTCGATTCCTGAGTCGTTGTTGTATACTGCATCAATTCCTTCCAATTTTTGAAATAATACTTGCTTTCATTCGGCACCATGATATTCTGCAACTGGATCCCTTTGTGTAAAAAAGAATTTAACAATCAAAGCTAAAGTTAATCAACTTCATTGGAGGGCGTGACAAAAGTTTTGTCAGTTC
This sequence comes from Meiosimyza decipiens, assembly GCA_963680825.1. NCBI lineage: Eukaryota > Metazoa > Arthropoda > Insecta > Diptera > Lauxaniidae > Meiosimyza > Meiosimyza decipiens. Next base: position 38,002,339 of record OY804258.1, read on the forward strand.
AGTGGTACTAAAACAATAATTATTTTGTCAGTCTATTTTTTTTTTTTTTTAAACCAACTGACCAATCTTTTGTTATCCCCAACGTATTGATTTATTTCACAATCGAAATGATAAACAAATTGACTTCCGTCACTGTAACGCAATGTTGAACGACGTCATAATTTTAATCAAAGGAAGTAACCTGTCGCTTAGACCAAAAAGTCCTAAAACGCGAAGCACTGCCAAAAATTAAATCCTCCACCAGGAGAAAACCAGGAGTTATACACTTGACTTGCATGTGTGAGCTTAAGCAACACAGTGGAGCAAATAAAACATTTCGTTACATAATTTAAGACTCTGGGGGTTGCTCGTGTGGGTAATAAAGCACTTTGGCCAACGATTATGCCACAACAGTAGAATATACTGCAATGGTATGCGGAGAGAATCATTCCAAGGAAATTTATGGCCCATTGCTTTGCAGCAGCATGTGAAGGTAGCGGTAAGTCACCGAGTACGAGTAGTGTGTACCCGCAATAAACTTAAAATGTTTGCAAATATACGGGCACCGTCAAATCATGACAATTTCTCAACAACACAACAACAACTACAACAATTTTAGTGTCTTTTGTTGTCTTTTTGTGCAATTTTTATTTGTTTTATGTTTTTGGCATTTAGCTCTTTGGAGCCATTTGTGGCGTAGCATTTTCATAAATAAATTATTAACTTGGGTTTGCGCTTAAATTTATGAAGTTACTGCTGCTGCTGCTGCCCCCGCTTTATCAAGCACAAGTAAGTAGTTGGGATTTTATGAGGAACCAAGAGTCAGTGGTTAAATCTTCAGCATTTAAGTCACTGGATTTTCTTGAAAAGAAAAAAAAATATGAAAAATTTAATAATTGCAGGCGCACTACTCTGCTACCGCTGTTGTTGTTGATATCTCGTAAACTCTGGATCTCTGCCCTCTAGTCACAGCATATTTCTGCATAGCGCACTCCAAGACGAATG